>CAWUFW010000037.1:4983072-7474608 GCA_963921515.1 Calotriton arnoldi | reverse complement strand
CATGCAGTGTTTCAATCACTCATGCAGTACCCATGCACTCCTCCAATCACCCACTCATTACACGTACACTCATGCAATAACCCAGGCATTACCTGTGCACTCATGCAATCACTCAGGCTCTATTCATGCATTTATCCATGCACTCAGGCACTAACCCTGCATTTTTGCAATCAGTCAGACAATACACATGCACTCCTCCAATCACCCAGGCAGTAACCATGTACTCATGCAGTCACCCATGCACTACCCATGCACTCTTGAATCACCCAGCCACTATACAAGTACTCCTGCAATCAGTCAGGCAGTATCCTTGCACTCATGCAATCACTCAGGTAACTTTTCTATTTTTAACCAGTATATGTAGTTCCGTAAGAACGGTTTTCTTTTCTAAACAAATTTTTTTTTTCTAACATTTTTTTTTTTTTTTGTATTTTTGACTTTTTTAAAACAAAACTAAATTAAAGAGTCCATTATAACTATTTGAAAAAAAAAAGAAAAGAAAATTTGGGAGCACATAAAAAAAATTAACACTTGTGTGTTTTAATTGCATTGATTACCACATCAAAGCATTGCTCCCCAATGCACAGTTTTGCAACGCACTTTTTGCAATTAATTGTCACATCCAGAAGCTCAGGGAAAATGTGTGGCCGAGGTGAAGGTGGAACTCCTGCTGATGAAGTAGATGGAGCATTTGGGTCAACCTGCGCAGCTTGTTCATTTCTCTCTCTCTGTGAGATTTCCTTTTTCCAAATGCATTGGGTGAATGGTCTCCAAGTGTTTCCTCATGGAGGATGTTCCACAGCAGTACTTTTTTTCGGATCCTCTCGAAAGCACTCTTTTGCATAACTTGCAAGTAACCTTTCTTGCATTTACTTTTTTTTCACCCTCTGGCACTGTAAAGAAAGCCCAAACCACACTCTCTTTTCTTTTCTTCACAGGCTCCTCCACATCATCTACCTCTTCCAGGAGATCTTCTTCTGGATGACTGGATACCATTTTTTCAAAAAAAGATGTCAAAAACACACTCAAAAAAGAAATTGCAAGAAGCTACAATAAACAGGCCTTGCCAGGAAGACAGACAAATAATAAGGGAAATAAAATAGGTGTTGGATCCTCCCTCTAAAAGAATGAAAAGGTTTTAAACCAATCAGAAGTTTTCTTTTCAGGTCACATGGAGTCGCGTAGGGTGCGCGCACCCGTCGCTTACACGTTGCGCACCCGTAAAATTTCATGTACGGAATTATAAAGTAAAAATAGATGTTTATAAAATATTTTAAAAAGTATATTAGTGAAAGTGTTTATACAAATCTGATATTTGAACTTTGTATAGTGATATTTCACACTTTGAAAATACGCCGAAGTCGCGCACCCTACGCGCATATGTCGCGCACTCGTGAAATTTCGTACAGTTAATACTAAACTAAAATATACTGTTTACAAATTATTTTGTAAATTATATTAGTGAAAGTCTTTAACCAAAACCGATATTTATAATTTCTACAATGATATTTCATACTTTTAAAATTACGCCGGAGTCGCGACCCCAGCGTGACTTTGGAAACACGCGTCAGCCGGGTTTGCGCATCCTTAAACCGCGCACCCATCGTGTAGGTTCGCGAAGGGTGCGCGACCCCTGTGTAAAAAAAAAAAAGCATAACCATACAATAAAACAACTTTTATAGTATTAAAAGCGTTATTTCAAGTAAATATAAATTTAAGTTGTACATATAAATAACAAAGTATATTTTTAGTAGTGTATAATATATGTATTTTAAAAGAGTGATTTTAATTCTAGAAAAACATTTTAGAGAAACAAACTATAATTTAAAAAAGAAAGGTTCAAAAATATACTTCCAAGTTTAAAATAATTATATAGTTCAGATTTAGCATTTGAAAAACCTTTCAAATTCACTGAAAAAACCAGAGGTTTCAGGGACGTTATAGTTAGAAATTAGCATTTAAAAAAACTTTGAAATTCACTGAAAAAACCATAGGTTTCAGGGACGTTGTAGTTAGTTGGACATTTCACTCGTATAAAACCAGTGAAATTCGGCCGTTATAGTTAGTTCAGCTAACTATAACTCGCGCCTCTGCAATGCACTGCTGATGACGTCACATATTACATCATTCATGACATGGTCAGTGACATCACTGATGACATCACTGATGACATCTCAAATGACATCACTGATGATGTAATATGTGACGTCATCAGCAGTGCATTGCGGGGGCGCAAGTTATAGTTAGCTGAACTAACTATAACGGCCGAATTTCACTAGTTTTATATGAGTGAAATGTCCAACTAACTATAACGTCCCTGAAACCTGTCTTTTTTTCAGTGAATATATATATATATATATATATATACACATACCGGAACGACTTCTCCGGTTTGCACGGTCCCCCTCTCTGCTGTTGGCCCTGCGGATGGAAGTCGAATCCCAACCAACAACTTTGGCGTTTTGGCGGCCAAGGAGGTGAATCGGGAACGGTGTTGTTTCGGAGAGAAAATACCACAGTGGCCCCCTGACACAGCAAAAGTTTTTCTCCTCTGTGGCATGTAACGTGTATGAGTCGGAGGACCCATAGGCACCGAGGACACCGTTGCATCCGCACACAGAGGTACAAAATTGAAAAATACAGTCAAGTTAGGGGGAGAGGTGTGTGACGGGTGGGGGAATTTCAATTAAACCATAACTCCCGCACCTGCTGATAATACGAAATTACGATTGGACAATGTCCGCCGACACGCTGCGGGATCAGGAGACAGTGGAAGAGGAGATGTTTAACAACTCTCCAACAGAGGTTGTACTATCACCTAATGCAACGACACGAGACAATCCGGGCAACTTAAAAGATACATTTCGGAAACTGGAAAAATTAATGAAAAAGGAACAAACGAAGTGGTGGGAGCATAAGTCCCTACAACGTTATCTTGATGTGGGCAGGATCCCGAGGGGTCTGAGAATTATGGTAGTCCCCAGTTATGAAAACCCAAACCCTAAGATGATGGAGGAATGGGCGGAATGCAATCTGGAATCATCAAGGAGGTTGGTGAAATACACAGAAACGGACCGCAGTGAACTCCAAAAACAAATAGACAAACTTAATGAGGAAATTGAAAAAATGGGGTCCACTCAAACCCTATCAAAACTGCGGGAACAGATGATAAGCAGATTACGAAGATAAGAGGATGAAATCAAGGACAGAAAAACATACAAATTTCAGCGAGATAAAGCCGACTATGAAAATGGACAAATTTTCACCTTTTCAAGGAAATACGACTCCCTAAGAAATCCCAAAATTAGCAGCAGAAGTGATAACCCACTGGGATCAACCAGCAACAAGGTTTTGTTGGTTGCAACATCAGCCTCGGTTTAAGCTCCGCCTTGGAGAGTGAGTCAGAGCTAGAGACCAATCAAGAGGGAGCGAGTCAATGCAAACAGAAACTATCTTAGCAGAGGAACTTGGTTTTTTACACCAGGACAGGAGACAAACTTTACGCCCGAGAAACAGCAAAATTGGCAGAGGCGTAATAAAAGATGACGAGAAAGGCATAAAGCAAGCAGAAAATGCAAAAGGCAAGAAATCAACAGCGGGAAGGTGGAAACGCAAATGAATTTAAACCATTCAGATACTAAAACAATAATCAATTTAGCACAAGTCGACTTGAATGAAGCTGAGGTACAATTACTTTCTTTCGGTTTGTCATTCTGCCCGGAAAGCAGTTTTAATTATGCTCAGACGAGAACGGATGGTTTCAAATTTATACGCAAATTAAAGCTGAACAAATACCATATGCTACAGAGAAACAGTAGCAATACGAACATCAGGCAGGGTGGAGATATATCATCCAATATAATGGATTTGAAGATTGGGGATATGCCGTTATTAAAAGATCTAACTGACTTGCAGGAGGAGAACTCAAGCCAGGGATACACCAATGAGGAAAGCGTACAGTCAACAAATGTAATTACATCATCCTCCTCAGACACATTCTCAAGACCAACTACACCTTTCAAGCCCAAGTCTACCTTTAATCCGATCATGCCCCGCGACTCCCTGGGTGTTTGCAATGAACAGGTTGTTGCTCAGATAAAGAAATTGAATTATGGTCTCCAGAAAACCAATCCTAAATTCACAAGTCATTTCTAAATTACAAAAGAACAAGCAAATTGTGATTAGGAACTCGGACAAAGGGGGCAACATTGTCCTATGGTCCAAAAAAGAAGGAGGAGGCATTATCCCAACTAAATGATAATGAGTGCTACAAAAGAAGTTCCACACAAGCAGCTAGACTGACATATAATGAATTTTATGCAAAATTGTTGGCTTGGAAAAGTGCCGACTTGCTCAGTCTGGATGAATACAAGTATCATGCCGGCAATATACTTCATACCGAAGGGGCACAAGAATCTAAGTCGACCTCCAGGTAAACCAATAATATCTGCATGTGATGGTTTATTGGAGAACACATCCCGCTATATAGATTTTTTTCTGCAGGACTATGTAAAAGGCCTCTCGTCCTACATTCACGACACCAGTCATTTTCTGTGAAGAATACAGGATATAGAATGGAAGGAAGAATATGTTCTGATGTCATTAGATGTCACATCGCTCTATACGACCATTAGACATAAAGATGGGATGCGAGCATTGGAACACTATTTAAACTATTTAAACAAAAGATCACCTTGTCTTGCACAACATAGCAGGTTGTTAATTAGCATGACCTTGTTTTGTTTAGAAAATTATGTTACGGGGTGTCGCCATGTGGGCCAGCTTCTCTCCTAGCTATGCATGCTTACACATGGGCTGGTGGGAGGAGCTGGTCCTCCCTGCCAATTATGGAGACATGCTGAAGGAACATGTCGTAACATGGCTAAGATTTATCGATGATCTATTTGTAGTGTGGCGGGGCACAAAAAAAAGTGCTTTGGATTTTGTCTCCAAGATCAATGAGAATGACATCAATTTGAGATTTTCAGCTACAGTCCATACTCAGTCAACTTTTTAGATGTCAGACAAGTATCATAGATAACAAATTAGTGACCTCCTTACATCGCAAAGAAACAGCAGGGAATTCCGTACTGCATGCCACTAGTTCTCACCCCAATCATTTGATCCAAAGCATACCCTATGGGGAAATGTTGAGATTGAGGCGGATCTGCAGTGACGAGGGAGATTTACTAATGAGGCAGAATGAGAGTAGAATAAGATTTCTAGCAAGAGGGTACTCTACAAAAACAGTAGATGCAGCAATAGCTAAATCAAAATTGCGGAATAGATCCGATACTGTTTGGCAACAAAGTAGGCCAGATAAAAGATTCACCCCTAGAGAGCACTCAGGGGACTGACCAAATGAGATTGATCGTCATATATAGCAAGCAGGAAAAACAACTGAGAAACATCATTAGGTGCAATTGGCCTATTGTTTTGTATGATCCCATTATAGGACACACTTTACCTAAAATACCCTCTATCACCTACAGGAAAATGAGGTCCATGAGTAATGCTTTGTTGAAAAGTTGTCCAGAAATAGGGAAAATGGGCACATGGCTGTCAACAAGAAAGGTTTTTTTAAATGTATAGTGTGCAGGGCATGCAAATTTGGGCAGAATAAAGTGTCTTACTTAACCCCATTTTGCGAAAGAGTAAAGACAATAAGCAAATATTTAACATGCAAAACAGAATATGCAATTTATGCATTAGAATGCAAGTGTGGACTCCAATATGTTGGGAGTACTAAATTACAAGCTCATAAACGGATATTACAACATCTTAGAGCCATTACCAACTCAGACCCCACTTACCCAGTTGCTCGCCATTTCAAGTATTTATATATATATATTTATATATATATATATTTATATATTTATACATTTATGTATTTATATGTGTAACTATTTTTTACTGTATCCATCTATCAGGAAATGGCTATAGTCTGTTATCCATGTCCATGGACATGGTAGATGCACATGTCACTTTAAATTGTTGATCCCATAATCCGTAAAATAAATACTTTCAGCACGAACAATAGTGGTCCATGTCCGCTACATCCAATGTAAGGAGCTTGTGTAAGCAGAGTGCTTAATATATATATATAAATACACATATATATATATATATATATATATATATTACCTACTGGCAGTCGCCAGTAGGTAGTTATAGTTAGGATCGCTTGCCCATAGGAATGGCATTTTTTGTTTTGCCAATAACTTTGGCACTGTTTATCGAACCTTCACGAAATTTTCAAAATTCATACGCTAATTCATTCAGCTGGTGTCTGGAAAGTTTCGGGGTGATTCGTCAAGCGGGGGCCTAGAAAAATGGGTAGTCCCAAAACGCAATTTCGCTATATTAACTCCCATAGGGTTTTTGAACATGGCTACAGCCCGAACCACTGGAAGGAATTACACAAAATTTGGCAGAAAGCTAGATCTGGTTCACAGGTTGTGCTTTTTGCAATTTGGTGTAAATCTGTTCAGGTGTTTTGGAGAAATTAAAAGATATCCACATTTTTATATCTAAGGATGCGGACTGCACATGGATCCATTCGTGGAATGTCCGCGGCTTCATGCAGCACAGCGATGTCCTGATTGGCTGGCCGCAATTTGAATGCAACGTTGCAGCGCCATTTTGTTTATCTGTATACCTTCCCCGTGGCTGAAAAGCAGCATGTAAAGTAGATGAAGGGGTCAGGTTATGGGTTTCCTGACCCCATGTGTGTGTTGTAGATGTGGGGAAGCATGTATAATGGGCAACAAAATGCTCGAAACCCTTTGTTTTGCAGTTTCCAAGAACCACAGAGCCGTCGTGGAGCTCAGTGCAGCCCCTGATTAAATCTATGATGGGTCTGCAAACCTCCCTGAAAATGGGAAAAAAAACTCAGACACCCACTGTGACACCCATATAGACACTCACACCCACTGTGACACCCAAACAGACACTGTCACATCCAGTAGACACCCAGACAGATACCTTCACACCCACTCTGACACCTATGCAGATACTATCACACCCACTCACACTCAGACACCCACTCTCACACCCACTTACACACCCAGACACCCTTACACTCTTACACCCACTCACTCACACCAACACACTCTCACACCCAGTCACACACCCAGATAGATACTTTTACACTCAGTGACAGAACCCATTCAGACACTCTCACACCCACTCACAGATGCACTAAGACAGTCATGCACCCACTCACAGACCCACGCAGACACTCACGCACCCACTGACAGATCCACACTGACACTGAGACACCCACTGACAGTCCCATGCAGCAGTCACACACCCACTCACTGACCCACAGAAGCACTTACACAGCTACTCACAAACCCACTCAACCACTCACACACCCACTCACAGATGCATGCATCCACTGACCCACCCACTCACAGACCCACGCAGGCACTCACACAGTCATGGGAGCCATTGAATGTGTTAATGGTTAAGTATGTTGGTAATTAGGAAGTGTTTGACTTCTATTGTAGTTGTTTTTCCAAAGTAAAATGTGAATGGAAAGTAGAAATAGTAAATTGTGACATGGTCATTGGATCCACAAATCCATCGCAAAGTTACATGGGGGGGGCGCACTGAGCGCAGTGGTGAATTTGAGTACCTGCATAAAAAAGCAACCAAATTGGGCTTCATCACATGAAGCATGCAACCAAATTAGGCTTCTTCCCCATAAAGAAGCAACCAAATTGGGCTTCTTCCCCGTAAAGATGAAATCAAATTGGGCTTCTACCCTGGAAACATGCAAAGTGTTAAAAAATAGTGACCATTTACAAGAGCTATAACAAAAATAAAACATGAAAGGAATGCTGTGATTTCCTCACTAGAGCAGCATAAGTAGGAGCACTTGGTGAAGGGTAGCCATTTTAGTTGCTTTTCTACTGAGAGTGGATTGCCAGAGTTGTCACTGGAGATTTGGAATGAAAACAGATGTCAACAGACATAGAAATAATAATGGGAGAACAGCAAAGAGCTTTTACAGGTATGTTAATTAGGTTGTATTATATAAAAGTATATTTAGATTAAAAAAATTGTAAGCTGAAAGAACATGTGTAGCTTCTAGACACTATACTAGAAGGCAAAGTTGAAGGGAGCTTAGATGACAACATTAACTAAAATTAGAGTGAGCTGTAAAGGAGAAAGAAGAATTGGCATTGCCTTCTTCTGCATTATGCATTGGTACATGCATTTTTGGATAGTTTTTATCTGCTTACACATGGAAATTGTCTCAAGGGAATATTTCTTCATAGTATGTCTTGATAACTGCTTACTGTAGAGATTACACTGGATAAATTTCGCACTAACCTATTTTGCCCATGAAGGAATACTAAAATGTTTCCAACCATTACTCCTTTTTTGCAGATGGCATATTTTCCTCCTGATCCAGTATAGGGTCAGGATGTCTTTGTTGGCCTGAATGCACACCTTCATCTATCTGAAGTACTTACGCACAAAAGTGTATTTGTAAATTTTTAATAAATTCTGTTATGTTAATTTGTTTATTGTTTGGTTTCAATTGTATAATAATGTGTTAATGTGTGGTTTTACATGGAACTTGTCCCATGAGAATACTTTTTACCAGTCTTGCTAATTGCTTCCTGCAGATGTTACACTGCACAAACTTAGCAAATAGATACCTCAACCTATAAGTTGTCCTGGTGTCTTTAATTTGATGCCTTTCATTTTAGAGTTTGCTTCTCTGAAAAAGTTATGTAAACCATTCCATGCATATTCTGCACAACTCAGGTTTACCAAAGAAGTTGGTGCACCTAAAAAAAACGACATACACTTCAGCTGACCATGATGATAATAGTAATATTCAATACTCCCATGTTGGCATGCCATAACATTTATCAAATTATGCTCCAGCTTGTCAACATTTCCATGCATTTTGTGAACAAAGTTTTTTGCAGACATATTTTCTAGATTAGCTCTTGTCTTTAGAATAAGGTTAATAGTATATGATAGTGCAAAAAAGTCACTTTCAAATATGAGATGAAATACACATGGAATATTTAGTTGAAATGTAGGGTCCTCTCAGTATAATTTTCCTGAACCCTAAAAACCCCTTTCTACGGCTAAATCCCACCCATCCCATATCTCTTAAAACACCTCAGCACACCAAACTCCACCCATCCCTGAATCTTAAAATAACCTCACCAGCCTTAAACACTAGGCAACCATGACCCATAAGAACTATCACCCTAAACTACTCATCACCGAACCCTAAAAATCCCTTTCAACATCAAAACTCCACCCATCCCTGAATCTTTAAAACCCCTCACCACCCTAAACTCCGCCCCATCCTTAACCGTAAAAACTCTTCACCACCCCAGCCGCTACCCATAATTCAACCTTAAAAATCCTCAATAGCCCTAAACTCCTCTGTCCATCCATGAACCCTAAAACCCCTCAGCACCCCTGCACTCCACTACCATCTGATATACTTCAAGAGCATCTCCTATAAGCTCCTTTGAATGCAGTGGATAGACACTATAATGTTCATATATTTGTTTGGATGTACTTCTAGTTACTTTCATAAACTGTCCACTTGAAGGCATTATTTCTTCCTCCATGCAACTTCTATGTGTGACCACATATACATATTTATAGTACACATTATTCTCTGTAAGATAGAAAGTAGGTTTCTTCACCTTATTCACATCCACTAGTTCCTACCAGATTTTTGGTTTTTTTTGTGGAAACACCATTCACAGGAATTACAACCTGTTTGTTCAACAGTTTCAATATTCCATTTAAAATTTAAAGTTAAATGCATACCTCTGCTTTTAAGGCCTTTCTGAAGCTCAGTGGGTGGTAGTTTCTCAGTCTTTTGTTCCATACGAACTATTGCTTGCAAAGGGTGTATACATTGTATTAGTATTGTTTCATACCGATTTAGATGTCTTTTGCACACTTTACTGGATAGAGGGGTCAGTTAGTGTCCTTGTAAATTAGAATATTTCCTCACTTTGCATGGATCTAATGCTTGTAACATTGCAATTTTTATAAATAGTTAAATAAGTTATGTTATCTGTTAGGTTTAAATTGTACTGTAGTGTGTTAATAAAATGTATTTGTGTGCAATTCTGTTTTTCTTTGTGCAATCTATATGATTGTTTTCCCCACTGTTCAATGATGATTGCTTTAACAGTACATCATTTATGGTGTATGAGCATATAACCTGATAACAGTTAAATAGGGAAACTGCACCCACAGAAGATATTTTTATAGTGACAAGCATGTGGCGCTTTGCATAGTGACTAATTACCTTACCTAATAATTCATACACACCAGCTATTAATTCTAGTGGTGATGGTTCTCCCAAGGGTGCTGGAGAGATGGACTCACCTGCTGCACGTCGTTTCTCCAACATCATCGAGTTGTAGACCCTTTAATGATTTCTTTATAAGAGCTTCCATTTGAAAGTTGTCCCATGTGAATATTTGTTTGCAGTGCCCTTTGATAAATGCATGCCACAAATATTACAGTGCTCATATTTAGCTATACTCTTTTTTTCCACTGACGGTATTATAAAATGGTTGCAAACATCTGTTTCTTTTCTTGCAGGTGGTGAATCTTCCTTCTCATCCTCATCCTGGATAGTAGGTGAAGCTTCAGGTATACTTTTAATGTTTCCAGAAAAGTGAACAAAAGCAGAGCAGCACTGGTTCTCAATACTCTTTCTACAGACTTCACTGGAGAAATAACTGTTTTAGGTGTAGTTTTAAAAAAACTAATAGCAATGCTTCTTCACTGTGCAAGAATGCACCCATACAAAACAGTTTTATAGTTAGAAGCATTTCGCACAGTTAATAACCATCTCACTTAAATCTTCCCAGGCAGCTAATATTACAAAGTGTTCAACTGGTGATGGTTCTCCCAAGGGTGATGTCTAGTTGAACTGTCCTGCTGTACCTAGTTTTTCCCATGTTATACAGTAAGCGTCCCTTTCAGGAAATGTTGTAAAATGCTTACAAATGGAAGTTGCCTCATGTGAATACTTTTTTACAGTGTCTCTGGATAACTGTTTGGCATAAATATTGCACTGCAAATATTTAGCAGTAACATTGTTTTCCCCTGAAGGTATAGTAAAGTGCTTCTAGACATCACTTTCTTTTCGTGTTGGGTGTGCAGAAGTATTTTTGTAAATTGTCACGTAAGTTAAGTTATGTTTATTTGTTAATTGTTTAGTTTAAATTGTTTGGAAATGTGTTAATAAAATATATTATGTAAGTTTTAAAAATGAATACTTTAATTTAAGATTTAGATCACAAACAGACCCATACAGGTACTCATACATGAACTCACACACCTATAGAGTGATTCACACAGGTACTGACACACCCAGACATACACTCACATACCCACTGAAAATTCCATACAGTCAGCCACACACTATTTTGCACATGCAGACACTTACTTACATAGGGCCTAATTACGAGTCTGGCGGTCCGAGAACCGCCTGATTCGTGGTGGCATGGTGGTGGCAGTCCAGCCACCGCCGCACCGGCGGTCCGACAGCCCTATTATGATTTGGGCGGTCAGACCGTAATTCGACCACTGGCTCTGCCAGGAAACCGCCGTTCCCTGGCGGTTGCGCGGTGGTCAAGGCCATTGTAAGATGCAGGTGGTGTTGCTACGGCACCACCATACACATTACAAGTTTCAGGACCACCAGCGTTTTCATGGAGGTCTTCCCTCCATGAAATGGCTGGTGGTACTGAAACAAAGGGGGCCCTACTGGGCCCCCTGTGCCCTCTCAGCCTGGGGATACATGCAGGGGACTACAACATGTGCCCCCCTGTGTGCATGCGTCCCAGTTCCTGCACAGCATGGACTTTTCAGTCCATACGTGCAGGAACCTGTGTGGCGTTCACATTGCGGTGCCTTTTTCAAAGGCACCATCGCCTTTGAAAGAGGCACCGCCATGCCGCCCATCCGCCAGACCACAAAATTACTTGTAATCTGGTGGACGTCAGCGACTCGTGGGGGGCTTGTCAGTGGCAGGCTGCCCGCACTGCCAAAAGATGTAATTGGGCCCTTAGACTCATACACTTATACAGCCATTCACACACCCACTCACACACTGATACAGTCACTTACACATCAAGACACACACTGATACGGACATTCATACACCTATGTATAAACAGAAATACCCACTGACACACCCACACTCACCGAAACATCTACTCACACACCGAACCATACACTAATAAAGTCACTCAGAGGTTGACACATTGATGTACAGATCAATACAGTTACTGACGTATCCAGGCACTCACCAATACGGTCACTGACAGACCCAGACTCACACTGATACTACATCTGACACACCCAGAGACACACCTACACAGCCACTTCCATACCCAGTTACTATCTCATACAGTCACTCAGACACCCATTCACTTCTCCATACAGCCACTCACATACCCACTCACTGACCCATACAGTCACCTACATACCAACTCACTTAACCATACAGCCACTGATATACCCAGACATACACTGATACAACTACTGATACACCCAGCCACACTCCGATACAGAAACTGACACACCCAGGCACATACCTATACAGGCAATGAGACTCCCAGTCACACATTGATAGAGCCTCTTACACATTCAGTCAAACACTGATAAAGTTTCTCAAACACCCATACACATACTGATACAGCCAGTTACACACCCTATCATACACTAATACAGACACTAATACACACAGTCAAACATTAATGCAACAAATAACACACACAGGCACACACCAATGCATAGACTGACACACCCAGGCCTACACCAATGTAGACACTGACACAGCTATGTATACACCAAAGGAGACAGTGACGCACCCAGCCAAACACTAATGCATGCAAAAACACGCTTAGACACACACCGATGCATAGACTGAGACACAGGCTTACACCAATGCAGACACTGACACACCCAGGCATACACCAACGCAGACACTAACACACCCAGCCAAACACTGATGCATCCAATAACGCATGCAGGGACACACTGACGCACACACTGACCCACCCAGGCATACAGCAATGCAGACACTGACATACCTAACCAAACTGTAATGCATGCTATAACCTACCCAGGCACACATTCAAGCATACACCGACACACCCAGGGACATACTAATGCATACACTGACACACCCAGACATACATCAATGCAGTAACTTACACACTGAGTCACACATTAATGCATATGCTCACACACCGAGGCAGACACTGACTCATACACTGACACAGCCAGGCACACACCGATGCATACACTGACATAGCTAGGCATATGGCAGTGCAGACAGTGACACACCTAGGCACACACAGACACGCCCAGGCATACATTGATCCATAGACTGACACGCCCAGGCATACAGCAATGCAGACACTGGCACACCCAGCCAAATACTAATGTCTCCAATAGCACACTTAGGCACTAACTGACACAAAAACTAACACATCTAGGCATACACCAATGTAGACACTGACACAGCCAGGCATACACCAATATAGACACTGACACACCCAGCCAAATACTAATGCATTCAATCCTACACTCAGGCATACACTGATGCACAGACTGACACACCCAGTTTCACACCGAAACAGTCACTGACACATTAAAAACAGAGAGTTATATCTTTGTTTGACTAGATGGTGGTTCTAAAAGGAACCGCTTTTTTTCTAGAAGGGTTTTTAGTTGTTTTTAATTTTTTTAACTTTTTTAACAAAAAGTGAACAGGGTAGTAAAAACAGTAAACATGTGGCATGGCAAAGCAGCAACTGGCTTCAGTCTTCCAAAAACATTAAGTGGTCCCTGGAAGCAAAAACAAACAACTAACAGTGATGCTTCTTCACTGTATCCAAAAATGCATCCACAGAAGACATTTTAAGAACAACAAGTATGTGGCATTTCGCACAGTGAAGAACCATGTCACTCAATTCTTCACAGGCAGCTGGTACTGTGATGACTGCAGGTGATGATTGTTCTTCGTAGGCTGCTATATAGGTGGAGTGTCCTGCTCCAGTTGCTTTCTCTCACATCATCTAGTTCTACACACTTTCATGTATCCACGTCCACATGTTCCACATGCAACTTGTCCCATGGGAATACTTCTTTGTAGTACCTCTGGATAACTGCTTGCCGCAAATATTGCACTGCACATATTTTGCAGTTACATTTTTTTCCCCGTAAGGTATAGTAAGGTGCCTCCACACATCACTTTCTTTTTGTCGAGGTGGTGTATCTTCATCCTCCAGCTCCACCCCTTTTGGATGCTCATGCTGGATGGAAGATGTAGCTTTAGCCATTCATTGGAATTATCCACAAAAGTGAATACAAATCAGAGCACCACTGGTTCTCAATTCTCTTTCTTCAGAGTTCTCTTGAGAAATAACTGGTTTTGGGTGTGGTTTAACAAGTACATGGATGGGGTCCTAATGTGCCCAATCAAAGGCAAGGTTTGGGTGTGTCATCGAGCAAATTTGCGATTCTATCCGTAGATTCACGGACTCGCTAGTGGCTGCGGCGGCACAGTTAATAAGGCAATGAGTCTGCAAGTATGTGCATTTAGGGATTTATTTCCTGTTCAAATAAATCAAGGGTGCATTTAAACAAAAAATATGGCCGACGCTTTTCGGCAAGATGCCTTCAGCCGGGCCTATCTACCAATGATAGTGGCTCTTATTATACAAGTTTATATCCTTCCATGTTTTCCTTGGTCCCTGACAGCTAGAACATCAATAACATCTCCAAATCGGGCTTGGTCAGCATCCATTTTCGAACGCAATATGCACAATGTATTAAAATAAGTTTCCAAGTGGCAAGGTTTATGTTTCGTTTGTTTCATCAGGAATATCACATTTTTAATTCATTGTATTGCTCAATCCACAACATTAGCTCATTTCTTAAGGATCCAATCATTGTCAATTCATTGCATTACTCAATTTACAACATTAGCACATTTAAAAAAATTAAATCATACATTTCATTATTCATTATATGTTTGCCTTCCGCAGATTCATTAAACCACAAGAACAAAATTTACCATTACTGCACTTCTAATGTTGTTTGCGGCTCAAACCTTGAGTATGGAGGACAATAGCAAAAGCTGTTATTATTGCACTATAAATCTTAAAGTGCAATGTGCTGTAGAATAAGGTGCAACTACATCCATTACCATCCCATTTCCTAATGCATCCTGAATTCTGAGACTGCAAGGAGCTTTTTATTTGATGGTGAAATCACGGAGGATAATCCCTAATTGGTTACTCTCTTGCCTTAAAATACAAAGTGTCCATTAGGTAATAGTGGTAAAGGCTCAATTTACAGCTTATTGGCGGAATAGCATATTTCCCATAAAACTGGGTAACGCAATGCATTCTTAAGGAAAGTGCTGCTGCAGGTAAATTTTAAGGTGCAAAGTTCCTGTGAGATGATGGGGGAGGACAGCAGCTGCATATGATAGTTGCCTAGTAACTACCTTCCCATTCAAAGTGCAATGTGCCCCTTAAAAGAGGCGATGAGTGTACAGCTTACACTGCTTAACTCTAAGGTACGAAAATGCCTATAAAAGGGATGGGAGGAAGGAGAGCAAATGCGTGTGATAGTTGTTGAGTAGTTACTCTCTCATCCAAAATGCAGGGTACTCATTAAAAAGAAGAGGTTGACATTCAACCTTCATTTCACTATTTGGGACCGGATATTGCCCAAAATGTTTTGTAGTGCAATGTATTTCCTTAAAAGTCCAAATGCATATACTTTTAATTTTAAGGTGTAAAATTTAAACAAGATGAAGAGAAGAAGAGGAGTGGGGGGATTCAGAGTAAATGACTTCCATTGTTCCCAAGGATATCAGGTATTGTTAGGGGTTTACCCAAAATTATGAAAATCACCCTAATTTGATCCCTTAAGATCTAATTTTCTTAAGATACTTGGTCCACATGATGGATACCATCTAAATCTAGAATATTCAACCTTCCCCTTCCCCACTCCATAAATGTCGCCCTCCATTCTTCCATAACAATAGTCCATACCTCTGCACATTTCTAGTGAACGTATCATGTCCATACTGTGTATCCCAAATTAGGTAGCCAGATACAAAACTACATTGTCCACAACCCCTTCCAAGATATTGACGGGCCTCAGTGTGCTACACATAGGTACATAGTCTTCAAGTGTGCATGGCGTTCTGCATCAGTGTTTTGGCCCTATGGAGTCTTAGGGGCTGATTACGATGGCGGGCGGACTTCGTCTGCCCGCCACCGTAGCGGTGATTGGGACCGCCCGCCAGACATGCGGCGGTCCCACAACTGCAATTAGGATGTTCCTGCCATACTGGCGGGCGCATCCTGGGCTTTCAACATTGCGGGCGGTGCTGCTGGCTGCAGCACCGTCCGCAATGTTGAAAGTGCTTGCACCGCATTTCCCTGCACCGCGTGGCAGGCACCATGCGGTGCCTGCCACTTGGTGCATGGAAATGCAGGGGGGTACCATAGGTACCGCCCAGTGCAGCAACACCCCCCCAAACAAGGGGGGCCCGCAACGGGCCCCCAAACCCAAACCCCGCCAGCCTTTCCATGGCGGCATCGCCACCATGGAAAGGCGCCTGGCCACACACATCCTAATATGGCGGACGGTGCCTGCTAGGCACCGCCACCATATTAGTGGCCCTGCTCCGCCCGCCAGGCAATCGGTGCTATTGCCACCGGCGGAAAAGCGGCGAACGGACTTTGCGTCCGCCGCGATACCCACCGCCATCCTAATATGGCGGTGGGTAAATCTCAATGTGATGGCGGAACGATCGTCACCGCCGGGCTGGCGGTGGCGATCGTTCCGCCATCGTACTGAGCCCCTTAGTCCCCAAAGTGAGGATCAGTTTGGATTCTTGTCTCCTTAATGGTTTTTCTCTATCCCCTCCTTGAGGGTGGGCCTTTATGTGTTTGATACCACAGTACTTGGATCCCTTTAATGAGCCCTGATGGTGTTGCATGAAGTGACTGAGCATTGGATAGTTTTTTAAAATATTTTTGAAGAATTCTCACTTTCAATTTCTTAATCGTGCTTCCAACATATAATATTCTGCAATCGCATTCCAAAACATATGTCACATATGGTGAGGAAGCAAGTTATATTTACCTTAGTTATAGTTACTTGAGATAACTATAACTGAAGAATTTCAGTGGTTTTGATAGTGTAAAATGGTATGTTTTAACTGACATTTGTAGCATTTTCACCTAATTATAACACCCCCTAACCCTTTGGTTTTTTCTGTGAATTTCTAAGGTTTTTTTGTGGAATGTAAAATACTATTTCCATTATTACCATCCCTAACTATAACATCACTATAACCTTTTTTTCCAGTAAATTTCTAGTTTTTGCTTTCTTTACGTAAAGTAATATTTTATTACTATATGTAACGCCAACCACACGTCACCCAAGGCCTCTTGCCAGGCCTTGCACCCAACCTCCTTCAATTGTCCTACCCCCGCTGAGCTTGGCCTTTGGACATGGCCAGCGAAGGGATTAGACGCCAGGCCAGACCCTATCCCAACCCTCTACAAGTGCCCTACCTCCCGCAGTGCAGAGCCTTCTGGCATGCGGAGTGAGCGGTTGGCCTCACAGGTCCTGCATGGACTCAGATAGACTTACTGACTTTGTCAAAGAGTCACAATACCAAAATATAAAAAGTGGGCCTTTTGGCTTGGTCCAGGGGAGAGCATATCAATATATATAAAGCAGATCTATTATCTTTGTCCAAAAATCGCCAATATTTTTAATAAAATGTATATTTTAGTAATTCACACAATGCAATGTTTAATAACTGATTATTATAAAAATGTTTAATAGTTTTCACGTAAAAAATCAAATCAAAATGTCTAAGTCTTATTTTGAACATTGTTTTTATGATTGCATTTTGTGGGCTGAAAAATGTTGTTGTTTTTTTCAAAAATAAAACCAACATGTCTCTGAGACTTTCTTTTAACATTTTTCTGCCCACAAAACGCAATCATAAAACAACCATAAGAGGGCCTTGCACTCCATCCGAAGAGCATAGAGCTCCAGCTAGACATGTTTTTCAAAATATGGTAAGTTCTCCTGGGGTCATGGATTTAATGACCTAGGAGACTTACTGTTTTTTTAAATGTTGCTGGGGGCTGCTTCACTCTCTGCAGGTTGGTTGGGGGCTGAGGGAGTGAGCTCAGCGGCCTCACAGCCTCAGCCAGCTCCCCGCCAGTACCAATAGTGGGTATCGGCAGGAGCCATCAATTTCTGTATAAGTGGGAGCCCAGTGCCCACCTGGGAAACTCACAGCTCAACTTTTGTAGGGGCCTGTATGATTAAAATATATATGAACCTGGGGGATGGGCCCAGAGGCCCTAATGAGGCTTGGGGAGGGGGGCCATGTGGCACCCCTCTCCTTTAAAAAAAAAAATACCGCCCTGGGGGATGGAGATCCCAGGGCTTAATAAGGCCCACCTCCTCTTGTAAATGCATAAGGCCCTGGGGGGATGGGGTCCCCAGGACCTAATGAGTCTCAGGGAGGGTGGCCACATGGCCCCACTCCCCTTTTTTCTTGGTATTATCCCGGGAGATGGGATCCCTGAGACCTAATAAGGGTGATTTCATCAATGACGTCATTTGAGATGTCATCAGTGATGTCATAAATGAAGTCATGGAACATGTCATGATAGATGTAATATGTGAGGTCAAAAGCAGTGCATGGTGGGGTGCAAGTTATAGTTAGCTCTGCTAACTATAACTGGTGAATTTCTGTGTTTTTGTTTTGTTCAAAACGTTAATATTCTCAATGAGATATTCACCTAACTAACCTAACCATAACGTTATCAAACACCAACAGGGAGTACTGAAGCCCAATTTCTCAGATTTCTAAGCATTTTATTCAATTAATGTTGTGGCAGCATGCTTCTCTTATGTGTTTCGGCTCCAAGGTGAGCCTTGTTCCCAGGTGAGTAGGTTCAATTGTTAAAGTGACCACGTGTTTAAATACAGATTACCATGTGATCTTGTAGTCCTGGGGTCATACATTTACCAGAATGCACTGTAAACACGTTTCCATTCCTATTCAAACTGTTGTGTGTAATTCCATCATCAGTAAATATATTGGTTGCAATTAGAGTCATTACAGTGCAAAATATCATCAGAATAAAGGGGCCGCATATATGAAAGTTCTGGTCACACATTATGTTAACATCTCTCCACAAGTGCAATGTTCCTGTAATCCTTCAGTGCTTTTAAAAACACAAGAGTCCAGAAATTAGTGTGAGGCTGAACTCATGCCCAATTGCTTCCCTTTCTCACCATCCATTATCAGAAATATCAGGACAGACATTTAGCTGTCAGGAAGGCAAGCGGGTCATGCTCCAAAATTTAATTTGATAATTTGATTGCAATTCTGGAGCATGATGCATTTATTATTGGAACTGTCAATTTCTAGCTGGCTGAGGCTGAGCCGAAGCCAGGCAGAATCTACCACTCCTGACAGGGTTAGGTGATTACACACACTGTATAACCTGTGCTCATCCTTGGGTAGCTTGACACTGAGCAGTCAGGCAAATCACAGAGCCAATGAGTAAAGTATTGGCAAAGCACTCTCTCACAATAAATACACTGAGCATCACAAAAGAAACTTCACACGCAGTGTATGTAAATAAAGTTTGTGTTCAACACACACATTAGTTAACACAACATGAACATCATGTATTTCTGGGCATATATCGCATTTGAAAATATTGCCAGCAGTACTAGGCCCAACAGTTTTAAAACTTCATCAGCAATATGCACACTTGGGAAAAGAAATCCTATTGCACCCCAGCACCCTTATGCGGTGCGTAACGCGGGCAGACCAAATTCACATGTATATATGGTGCACCCAAGGTCACAACGATATCAGAAATTTGCACACATGGGAAATCATTACACTTTTAAGCAGCATTGTAGGCCAAAGCCACACGGGTTAAAATGATGTCAAACTAAGAATTTTTTGGCAATGGATAAAACATATAAAACAACACTGCTGCCCGTGGTACCTGATAACAGGCAGTTCTATTCCAACATGTTCTCACACAGCACCATTACATGGTGCACTGCGATCAGGCAGCTCTAATGTAGCAATTTCCCACACACTCTCACAGCATTGTAACATAGAGCAAAGGATATCAGGCAGGTCTGTATGAAGCACGGTTGCACACACTCACACAGCACCATAATGCCGTGCAAATGACATCCAGCAAGTCAGTATGACAATGGGAATGCGGACCCCGTGGCCCAAGCTCCCTCCACTTCTCAGTTACCCCAACTACTCTACACCCCTCAGGTTCAATCAATCAATCAGGGAATTGTAAGTGCGCTACTCACCCGTGAGGGTCTCAAGGCTCTGAGGGGGGGGGGGGATCCGCATATCTGTTTAGCCGAGGAGCCAGGTCTTGAGGGTCTTCCTGAAGGTGTTCAGGGAGGGGGCGCGTCTGATGTCTGCCGGTAGCTCGTTCCAGGTCTTGGCTGCAATGTGAGAGAAGGATCTTCCGCCTGCTATGGCTCTGTGGATGCGTGGGGTTTCGGCCAGTGCGAGGTTGGAAGATCGGAGGTTTCTTTTGTAGGCGTGAGTGAGGATTTTGAAAGTGACTCTTTTCTAGGAGTGGGCAATGAACTCTGCTATTGTTTACTACGCATTCCATTGAAACCACGGAATTTAAGCAAAAACTCCGTCCCTCCGCGTAGCAGGAACCAGCTTCTAAACTGCACCCACAAATGCATTAATAAAGCAACTTTACATGCTAAAAAGCATATAACTAATTCACAAAAGTGAACTTTGAATGATTTTGGGATCCCCCCTAACCTAGGGGGAGGACCAAGCAGATGCCTTGAACACAAAGAGCAAATCATGCTGAACGATTCAGTGGTGCTCCCATCCTTTAGGACCACCCCAGGCACAGTTATGGGCAAAAATACAATCCCAACCAAAGGCCCTGCAAAGCATTATGGGATGAGATTAGCAGATGGCAGTGAATATTATAGTATCCAATATCAAAATAATTCTACAAAGAGCTGCAGTTCAACTCATCGTTACTAGGTGTCCCTCACGAGTCAAATGCAAAAGCATTGAAATTATTACATCAAGCTGCAGTTCCACTAGTCGTTACTAGATGTCCCTCAAGAGTCAAATGCAAAAGCATTGAAACCCTTTCATGAAGCTGCAGTTCCACTAGTCGTTACTAGGTGTCCTCACGAGTCAAATGCAAAAGCATTGAAACCCTGAGCTGAGAGCTAATACTATAAATTCTACAAAGAGCTGAACTGCAGCTTCATGAAAGGGTTTCAATGCTTTTGCATTTGACTTGTGAGGGACATCTAGTAACGACTAGTGGAACTGCAGCTTGATGTAATAATTTCAATGCTTTTGCATTTGACTCGTGAGGGACACCTAGTAACGACCAGTTGAACTGCAGCTCTTTGTAGAATTATTTTGATATTGGATACTATAATATTCACTGCCCACTGCTAATCTCGTCCCATAATGCTTTGCAGGGCCTTTGGTTGGGATTGTATTTTTGCCAATAACTGTGCTTGGGGTGGTCCTAAGAGGATGGGACCACCACTGAATCGTTCAGAAAGATGTGCTCTTTGTTTTCAAGGCATCTGCTTGGTTTTCTCCCTAGGTTAGGGAGGATCTCAAAATCATCACCTCTCTCACTGCTTGCTAAGTTTTCATTTTCACATTTGTGAAATGACTATATGCATTTTAGCATGTAAAGACAGAGATACTTGTTATTTTATCTAAAGCATATGAGGTCTCTGTTAATTAAGTGGGAAGCGGAGCCTAGTTGCGGAATTCACGGAGTTTTTGTTCAACTTCGTGGAATTCTGCGTAGTAGTACTCCGCGAACTACGCCCACCCTTACTCTTTTCTCCACGGGGAGCCAGTGGAGACTTCGTAGGTGTTGGCTGATGTGTTCGTGTCGGGGGATGCCGAGGACGAGTCTGGCGGCGGTGTTCTGTATTGTTTGGAGTTTGCGGAGTAGGGACTTGTTGATGCCGGCATAGAGTGCATTTCCATAGTCCAGTCTGCTGGTGATGAGTGCGTGGGTGACAGTCTTCCTTGGGGGGATCCACTTGAAGGTCTTGCGGAGGATGCGGAGGGTGTTGAAGCAGCTGGAGGTGACGGCGTTGACCTGTTGGTTCATGGTGAGTGATGAGTCGAGTACGATGCCGAGGTTCTTGGCGTGGTCCGAGGGGGTAGGTGGGCTTCCAAGGGCGGTCAGCCACCAGGTGCTGTCCCATGCATAATGGGTGGTACCGAGGACGAGGACTTCTGTCTTCTCGGCATTGAGCTTCAGGCAGCTGTTGGTCATCCAGACTGCGACGTCTTGCATTCCTTTCTGGAAGTTGAGTTTGGCAGTGGTGGGGTCTTTGGTGAGGGAGAGGATGAGCTGGGTGTCGTCGGCGTAGGATACGATGTTGAGGCCGTGTTGTCGGACGATGGCTGCGAGGGGGGCCATGTAGATGTTGAAGAGGGTGGGGCTCAGTGATGAACCCTGTGGGACTCCGCAGGTGATTTTCGTTGGGTCGGAGAGAAAGGGTGGGAGTCTGATCCTTTGGCTTCTTCTGGTGAGGAATGATCGGATCCAGACCAGGGCTGTTCCTTGTATGCCTGCGTCGTGTAGTCTGGCGACTAGTGTGCGGTGGGAGACGGTGTTGAAGGCCGCTGATAGGTCGAGTAGGATGAGGGCTGCGGAGTGGCCTTGGTCCAGGAGGGTGCGGATGTCGTCTGTGGCGGCGAGTAGGGTGGTCTCTGTGCTGTGGTTGCTTCGGAATCCGGATTGGGACGGGCCGAGGACGGCGTTCTCTTCAATGAATCGTGTCAGTTTCCTGTTGACTGTTTTCTCTGCAACTTTGGCTGCGAAGGGGAGGAGCGAGATGGGCTGATAGTTCTTGAGGTCGGTGGGGTCAGCTGTGGGCTTCTTGAGCAGGGGTCTGACTTCTGCGCGCTTCCAGTCATCTGGGAAGGTGCCTGTTTTGAAGGTGGTGTTGATGGTGCGTTGTAGTTCGGGTGCGATGGCGGCCGCAGCTCTGTGGTAGATGTGAGGGGGGCAGGGGTCAGTGGGGGCCCCCGAGTGGATGCTTTTCATGGTCGAGGTGGTGTCTTCGGCCGTGATCGGTGTCCAGTTGGAGATGGTGGGCTGGCTGGTGTTTTTGGGGGGCGGGGGCCGTCTGTGGCACCTGGTGGATGGTCGATGAAGTTGTCATAGAGGTTTTTGATCTTGAGGTGGAAATAGGTTCCAAGTTTGTTGCAGAGGTCTTGGGATGGTGTGATGTCTGTGGCTTCGCTGCGTGGGTTTGTGAATTCCTGAATGACACTGAAAAGTTCCTTGGAGTTGGTGGAGTTGGCCAGGATTTTGCTGTGGATGAAGTTCCTCTTGGTGGCTCTGATCTGGTTATGGTAGTCTGTCAAGGCGTCCTTGTAGGTGGTGTGGTTTCCGGTTGTCTTGGTGTTTCTCCAGTTCTTCTCCAGGCGTCTGCAGGTGCGTCTGGCTTATTGGAGAGCGGTGGTGAACCAGGCGGCTTTCCTGGGGCGTTGTCTGTCGGGGTTGCGTAGCGGGGCGAGCTCGTCTGCGCAGTTGAAGATCCAGCTGTGGAGTTCTCTGGCTGCAATGTTTGTGTCGTTTGCGTCGGGTGCCCAGGTGTGGTTGTCTCGGGTGAGGGTGGAGTTAAGTTGCTCGTCGGTAATCTTGCTCCAGTTCCTTCGAGGTGGGCATGGGGCTGGTTTGGGTGCCTTGGGTTTGTTGATGGCGAAGTGTACGCAGTGGTGGTCGGTCCATGGCGGTGCGTTGTGTGGCTGAATTGGACGCTGTTTCCTGCCGCGAAGATGGGGTCGAGGGTGTGTCCTGCTCTGTGGGTCGGTGTGTTGACGAGTTGTTTAAGTCCGATGCTGGCAAGGTTGTCACGAAGGATAGTGGAGTTGGGGTCGCTGGGGTTGTTGAGGTGGAAGTTCAGGTCTCCAATGAGTATGTAGTTTGCTGAGGCGATGGCGTGGGGTGCGATGAAGTCGGTGATGTTGGTGGCGAAGGGTGTTCGGTGGCTGGGGGGTCTGTAGATGAGCGTTCCTCGGAGTGTGGCTTTGGGGGTGGTCTGGATCTGGAAGTGCAGGTGTTCGGCAGAGGGGAAGGTTTCGCAGGAGGTGGTGAGGCGGAGGGTGCTCTTGTGGGCGATGGCGAGGCCCCCTCCTGGGTGGTTGGGGCAGTCTTTCCTCTGGATCTTGGATCAGGTTGGAATCGAACCCCCCACTAGGGTGTTTATGGCTGGAGTCACAGTTAGACAAGGTCCCAACGGGGTAGGCTGGAGTAGCTAGCATGGTAACAAGGTAACAGTCGTCAGATGGGGGGTTGGCAACCACTCGGGGAGTTTGCGCACTTTATGGGGAGAAGGAAAGGGCTAGAGGATATCCCAGTTTGATCAAATTCCCTACAATATGCATTCTGGCACCAGCCCAGTTCTGTGAAGCACAGAGGATTACACAGTCTCTTGACCCACTTCGATCACTCTCAGAAGCGTTCCTAACCCCAGTCACTTACCCTCACCACCACAGCCCGGTATGGGCGATACCATTACCTGGCAACACAAAGTCATCTGGGCCTGGTAAGGAGAGGGCATTTGTGTCGCTGCATTGGGGAGCAAAACAGGAACAATCTATGAATAGGGGGGTGAAGCAGGGGGACCTCTCAGAAGGAAGCACCCCGTCAGGTGCACATTAATTAAAGAGTCACCCAGAGAATCCGGCACCATTAAGCGATAGTCGTTGTCTCCGCACCCCTTGAGATGTGATCTGCTATGCCTGGTGTGTCTTGAGCAGGGCATGGCACCAGGCAATTTTGGCTCAACAGAACACTAGTCCGTTCCTCAGCATCTCTCTGGCACTGACACACAATGTCAAGAGTCTGTTTTTCCGTACCTCCCTGGAAATGAGGCGCATTGCCTGGGGTGCGGTGATATGAGTCGCACCAGACAATCCAGTCACGCACACAATCGCAAATTCAATAATGCACACGAGGTAAAATGAGACACAACTATGGGTACACCCTCACTCTGAGGGTCGCAACCTGGGAATTGGACACCACACACAGTGCACGTGTAGTCGGCATGTCACAAGAGACAGATACGGCATGGACAATGAAGCTCCCGCAACCAGTGACCCGCTCACCAGCAACAAGACGATTTGTACACATTGAGGCCCCATGATGCAGGGGCCACAGTCCTTTGATGCAGGCAAGGTTTGGGGCTCCACACAAGGCAATCCAGTCTTCAGTCACACTACTTGGTTCCACGCACACATCACACTGCAAGTTGGGATCCAGCAGGCGATGTAGGCATTTAAGAGGGCACCGCTCTCCAGTTGAAGCACATAGATGATGTAGGTCCCTCGCGGGGGTCTTTGATATCCCTGAGACCTTCTCAAAAGAACAGGGGACAAGCCAACAAGCCCTTAAAAAACATACTTCAGGTTGCCACACAGCAGCAGGTAGTCAGCCCAGGCCAGCCACTATTAAGTTAGGGTACATGGTACCTCCAGAGGCAGTATCCTCCTTGTGCTCAACAGATTCCTCTGGCAGTGTGCAACACGCAGATCCAGGATGTCTAGTCATATGTCCCCACAAGTGTATCTCTACCCTGCTGAAGCAGGGCTCCAGTAGTTATACTGTAATATGCCTTTGAAGTGGGGGGTCCCCTTTGAACCACATATGTCTCCCCTGAATTTCAGTCCTGTCTGCCATGAGTCCTCGGGATGTAGATCTTAATCTTTAGTGAGGTATGATCTGGCCTCCCAGAGGCCAAGTGTCAAACCCTCTCCCTCCAATCTACCCACGCAGGCCCCGCAAATGGCAGAAGCCTGCCATTACAGTTGACTTCCCAATGTTTATGGTTGTCTCTGGGGAATTCACACAAAGAGTTTAGAGCAGAGAAATACCCACTTTCTAGAAGTCAAAGAACAAAAAGGGGGACGTTTGGCCCAAAAGACAGTAGCCAGGTGGGGCCGAAATATGTAGTGCACAACAGTGGACCGGGCTACTCCTTGATTTAACTGCTTACCAGTTGAAGCAATGATCACTGGAATCAATCCAATTAGATCTGGTTATTTATTTAACCTTTTGATATCTCATTTTATAAATCTTTTTCTTTTTTTCTCAAATTGTCTTGATACGAGACAAACACTTATTCATTCAAGAGTGAATATACAATATAAATACAAACGACAACATGTATATACATTTAACATTCCTACATGTGAAACAAAACAAATTTCTATACACCAATCTTAATTCACGAAAAGGGGCAAACCCTTCAAATTACATTCCTTTCATCATAGAAGAAGGATGCCCAACATTGGGAACAAAAATGAAAACAGCCAGGGTTAAATTAACTTTATAATTCCCTCTAGCTGTAAATAGCCACCATATGGCTCTTCCTCAATGTGATTCCAAAATGCTGACGCGTTTCGAGACCCTTTGTGAACTCCAGGGGCTCTCATCAGGGCTTCGTATTTGAATGAGATGGTGTGGTCTACAAAAAAAGGACATTGGATATTTAGGGGCCTCCCTATTAGTGAACTGACCGTATAACTAAATTACTTAAACCTCACGATTGTTCCTAATATTTACCTGATGAGTGTCGCTTTTTGCCATCAGGAGCTGTGGGAAACATACATTATATATGCTTTTTAGTTTCTAAGTTAGCAGAACGAGTCAAATCTACTATGAGCCAATGGTAAAAAAAGGCATGTACCTGTTTTGCTGTAATTTATTAAGCTGATGCTTGACTCCTCTCTTTTTTATCCATGAAACGATATTTTGCTCAGGGAATTAATCACGTCTGAAAATTAAAGCAGACACACTCATAATACCATGTATACTAGCAGTCACCAATATCTAAAAAAAACCTGAGTAATTTATTGAGGGCATACCTTCAGAAAATGCTGGCCTGTCAAATGTTCAGTGTTAGACCTGGCATCATTGGCGCGGGTCTCCCTTCCTCTTTTCGCTTCTGACCTTTTATGTTGGCTGGATTTAGATGCTCTGGGCGCTGTGCCACTGCCAATCAGTGACACAGCGCGAATGCTCCCTGTGTAAAGATAACTGTATGAATTGGGATAATCATAATTGGCTCATTTGGTTTACCTGTCAGTCCCTAGTATCAGTGCACTGTGTGTGCCCAGGGCTGGTAGACCAAATACTGCTGGTGGGCCGGCAGCACTGATTTGCGCTACCCACCGAAGCAGCTTTTAAAGTATGTCTGTGTAGCATGTTCTAATAGCGAGTTACCCTCCATTTCACTGTTTACTATTGCGAGACCACCCGTCCTCATAGGCCAGAATGTGCAGGCTGAGTATTACATGCCTTAATCCTACCTGTCCCCAGGAACCTGATAGGAACGTCGAATTTGATATGTTTAAGCTCAGAACATTGAGATGCATCTTTTAGTAAGGATTATTAGCGTAGCCCGTGTTCGAAAATGCCTCTACTAGAAACGAGGTATTTTCTGGCCTGAAGCTTTCCTGTAGGCTTTTGCTAGCGTGTGTATTGGCCGTCTGGCTTTGGAGCAGCAGGGCCAGCTGGGTCAGACCTGGCTGGAGAGAGAGATCGGCATTTAGAGTATGGGGAGGGGTGACTCTTTGATCTGAGCAGGGCCGTGCCTGGCAAGGTGAATGATGGCTCCATCTCCCACTGGGCGTCTGATAGCAGACCCCCAGATTCTTAAAGGGCAGGATGTCGCCTCGTAAACCAAGTGCTCCCCGACCCCACCGAACTGGTTCTGGCTGGATGCAGTGATTTGTGACTGCAGAGAACAAAGACTTTTGAGGTATAAAACGCTGCGCTGAAACCTGTTTCAAGTGTGTTCCTTCTGGATGTCAAGACGAAACTCTGTCCAAGCGGACAGAGGAAAGGACTTTGAAACTTTCACCAAGCTTGCTGAAGAAACTACCCAAGGGCCTGAATTGAGAGCGCCTCCTGCTGAAGTCTCAGGGACATTAGACTTCACCCCGTCAGCCACCCGAATTCCCTTGCTAGGAATTCTACTTGCAGGTGAGGCCTCCGTTGAGTAATCTGGAACCTCTAGTCCTACTGTGAGGAACGTGGACTGGTAACCCTTGTGAACTCTGCGTGTGGGCCGCCGCAGCTAAGAGAGAGAGCTGCCGCCGCTGAGTGCCCGCCTTAATTTGAATCTTAAGAACCTTCGCTGAAACTGTGTGGGCCGCCGCAGCTAAGAGAGTACTGCCGCCGCTGAGTGCCCGCCTTAATTTGAATCTTCAGAACCTTCGCTGAAACTGTGTGGGCCGCCGCAGCTAAGAGAGAGCTGCCGCCGCTGAGTGCCCGCCTTAATTTGAACCTTCTGAACCTTTGCTGAAACTGTGTGGGCCGCCGCAGCTAAGAGAGAGCTGCCGCCGCTGAGTGCCCGCCTTAATTTGAACCTTCAGAGCCTTCGCTGAAACTGTGTGGGCCGCCGCAGCTAAGAGAGAGATGCCGCCGCTGAGTGCCCGCCTTATGTTGAATCCTCAGAACCTTCGCTGAAACCCTGTGGGCTGCCGCAGCTAAGAGAGCTGCCGCCTCTGGATGCCCGCACTTGTGTTAGTTGTGCAACATCGTGGATTGTCCTTTGAGCCGCTGCAGCTAAGAGAGAGCTGCCGCCGCTGAGTGCTCGCACCCTTGCTAACTTTGCATCACCGAGGTTTGTCCTGTGAGCCGCCGCAGCTAAGAGAGAGCTGCCGCCGCTGAATGCTCGCACCGTTGCTAACTTTGCATCACCGAGGTTTGTCCTGTGAGCTGCCGCAGCTAAGAGAGAGCTGCCGCCGCTGAGTGCTCGCACCGTTGCTAACTTTGCATCACCGTGATTTATCCTGTGAGCCGCCGCAGCTAAGAGAGAGCTGCTGCCGCTGAGTGCTCGCACCCTTGCTAACTTTGCATCACCGAGGTTTGTCCTGTGAGCCGCTGCAGCTAAGAGAGAGCTGCCACCGCTGAGTGCTCGCACCGTTGCTAACTTTGCATCACCGTGATTTATCCGGTGAGCCGCCGCAGCTAAGAGAGAGCTGCCGCCGCTGAGTGCTCACACCCTTGCTAGCTTTGCATCATCGTGATTTGTCCTATGAGCCGTCACAGCTAAGAGAGAGCTGCTGCCGCGGAGTGCTCACACCCTTGCTAAGTTTGCATCATTGGGATTTGTCCTGTGGGCCGCCGCAGCTAAGAGAGAGCTGCTGCCGCTGAGTGCCCACGTCTTTGTCAACCGTGCACCATCGTGAATCGTCCCGTGGGCTGCCGCAGCTAGGAGAGCGCTGCTGCCGCCGCGAGCCCACCACGGGGCTGCACGACAGGAGTCATTGCCACCACCAGCCCGGGCCGCCGCAGCCGCGTGCTGCTGCCGCTGAGGGCCCGCCTGGCCCGGAGTGCCCTAATCATTGCGAGTGCACTTTGCGGACCACTGCCATCGAGAACTGTGGTCGCTGGGAGTCCGCCTGTCACCGTCTCCGCTTCTTCGAGAAGCTACGTGCTGTGTCCCCGTCCAACGGCAGGTATCTGGTGCGCAACGGGTCGCGTAGACCCAGGCCTTGAACTCAGTCAGTGCCACGTTCTGGTGAATACGTATTGCCCCTTTTTAAGTCCCTACTGATTTACATGCCCTACTGATTTACATGCATGGTGACTGGTTAAAATGCTTTTGAGAGTCTCGTACTAAACCTTAGATAAAGATACTACTTTTTCTATACCTACTTGAGTTGTGTCCTTTTGTGGTGTCGTTACTGCCTTATTGTGCACGGTCATAAATGCTTCACACACTGCCTCTGAGATAGGCCTAACTGCTCGTGCTACGTTACCACAGGGTTGAGCAGGGGTTATCAAAGGGGGTAGCCCACTTGCCCTGACTTAGGAAGAAGGGTCCCTATTTGGACAGTGGCGCCAGCCATTGCCAACTAGAGACCCCCATTTCTAACATTGGTGGCAGCGGTGGGATCAGGACTTGCATTTGTGATCCACATACAATAACTGGTAGACACCACTAGTGAGTACAGACCAAAGCGCAAAAACAACAGTTTTCTTTTGCAACAGACCAAAGCGCAGACACGCACGGATTTTTTTTTTCTCTCTCCGAATTTTTGTTAGTTGGTTGTTTTAGTATTGAATTGTTGATCGCAGCCATGAGTACTGCTAATATGGGAAGGCCAACCTCCAATGCTTCGGAGGATCTCGCCTTTGAGGAGGAAAGATTAGATACCTATACTGCCAAACAGCTGAAGTCATTTTGTAGGCAATTCGCAGTCCCCGTGATAGGTCTCTCTAAGAGGGAGGAGTACCACAAGACGCTGAAGGCCTGGTGGGAAGCGAGAGAGTCCGCTGGGGATGAGGAAGAGAATGCTGGAGGGCAGCAGGATGATGCAGTAGAGGGGGGGAGATAGAACACCCTCCAATCCAGGTACTAGTGTATCCCAAAGGAGCCTGACCCCAGAAGAGCTGGAGGACAGGGAGAGAGATAGGAGGCATAGTTTGGAGATGGCTAAATTGGAAGGTCAGAAGGACCTTGAGAGTAAAAAGTTAGAAATTGAGAAGAATCGATTGTCATTTGAACTTGAGAAAATGAGAATGGAACATGAGAGAATGTTGAGGGAGATAGAGATCAGGGCGAGGAGTGTCCCGGTCTCCCCCTCTGGTAGCAGCATACCTTTAGTAACTCCTGAGAGTAGAGTTTATATTCCTAAGGATGTCATTAAGGATTTTCACAAGAGTGAGGATATTGGGCAATGGTTTGCCGCATATGAGATAGCAATGGTGTCCCACCGGGTCCCTGAGCAGGATTGGGGAGCGGGATTGTGGGGGCGCTTTGTGAGTGATGGTAGGGATACCCTGTTGGACCTGCCTGAGGAGAGCAGGATGGTGTATGCCCATACGAAAGAAGCTTTGATGACCCGTTATGGTTTGACCCCGGAAATGTACAGGCAGAGGTTTAGAACCTGTAAGAAGTTAGAGGGTACCACGTGGGTTGAATATGTGTCTTTTTTCTGCAGAGCAATGGATCGCTGGGTAAAAGGTAGCAAAGTGGAAACTTTCAAGCAATTATATGATTTGTTTGCGTGGGAGCATTTGTCCACTAACTGTTTTCCAGAGCTACGCCAGCACCTGATTGATAGCAAGCTGACTAACCCTAGGAAGCTTGCTGAGGAGGCGGACCGCTGGGTGAGCACCCGGATCCGCAAAGGTTTTGTGGGAGACTTCGCCAGAGGTGGGCATGGTCCCCAGCAGAAAAGTGGGGGGGACAAGGGTAAACAGAGGGAGTTCCAGAGGGGGCCCCAAAGTAATTCCCAAGGGAACCAAGCCGTGGTGTCCCAGCCTCCCCCTGAGAAGAAGCCAGTGTCCCCGACAGGTAGGCCTGTTCACAGGGGGCCCCTTACTTGTTTCAAGTGTGGTCAAGTGGGCCACCGGTATTATGATCCCCAGTGTCCCCAGAGGGACCCCAATGCATCCCCTCATGCACCACCCCGTGCACCAGCCCGCCAGATTGCCACTGTAGCCCTGGGGGGGAGGAAATGGAGGTCCAAGGTGGGTGGGATCCCGTAGAGTTGACCCTTGTCTCGCTAGGGGACTTCGAGAAGGTCCCTAACCCCACACTGCTGACCAACACTCAGAAGTACCGGCAGTGGGTGACCATCAATGGCCATAGGGTGGAGGCTCTCAGGGACACCGGAGCTAGTGTGACTGCTGTCAGCTCCCGGTTGGTGGCCAAAGAGCAAGTTGTCCCCCATGCATTCTGCCCCGTAGTGTCAGCAGACAACTCAGAGAGCCAGTGTGAAGTGGCTCAGGTTCCCTTCGAGTGGGGGGGGGGGTCACAGGAACTCTTCAAGTGGCTGTGAGGGCTGCCATGCCTGTAGACTGTCTGTTGGGCAATGATCTGGAGAACTCCTCGTGGGCTACGGTGGAGAGAAAGTCTCATTTGGAAATGTTGGGTTTGTCTGAGTGGGCATGTGTGACCACTCGGTCCATGGCAGCTCAGAAGGATGTTCAGGAGGGTCTGGAGCCTGAAAGTATGGCCCAGGCCCCTGCCTCAAAGAGACGGGGTAGGGGGCGCGGGAAACCGGCCCCCGCGGTTCCCACGGTCCCGGAGGGAGCAGACCTTGAGGGGGATGCCCTGGAACCTACAGGGGAACAAGTGGCCGAACTGGGGGACCTACCGGGGCTGACCCATTGGCAGCAGGAAGGGGGGCCCTCCAGGGAGGAATTTTGCGAGCAGCAGAGAACTTGCCCTTCTCTTGAGGGGGTGTGGCGACAGGCCACCGCCCAGGCAGCAGGTGACCAGCCAGGGTCACATTGGATCAATTGGGAGAACGACCTCCTTTACAGCGAGCCTAAGGTTGCTGAGCCTGGGTCAGCCCGTGTGCTGGTGGTACCCCAGTGCTTCAGGACCTTCCTACTGGGGTTGGCTCATGATGTGCCACTGGCCAGACATCTGGGGCAGACCAAGACCTTTGAGAGGCTGGTCACCCACTTCTATTGGCCCCAGATGCGCAGGAGCTCTGATGCTCACTGCAGGACGTGTGAGACTTGCCAGGCAAGTGGGAAGAGTGGGGGGAAGATTAAGGCCCCACTACAGCCCTTTCCCGTGGTGAGCACCCCATTCGAAAGAGTGGGCATTGATATTGTGGGGCCTCTGGATCCCAAGACAGCCATGGGCAACAGGTTCATCCTGGTCTTGGTGGACCATGCCACCCGGTACCCTGAGGCCATCCCACTCAGGACAGTGACGGCCCCCGTGGTGGGACGGGCACTGATGGGGATTTTCTCCCGTGTGGGATTCCCCAGAGAGGTGGTGTCCGATAGGGGAACTAACTTCATCTCCAAGTACATGAAGTCTCTGTGGGAGGAGTGTGGGGTAACATATAAGTTCACCACTCCTTACCACCCCCAGGGTAATGGGCTGGTTGAGAGATTCAACCGGACCCTTAAGGGCATGATTGTGGGCCTAGGCGAGCCCATGAGGCGTAAGTGGGATGTCCTCTTGCCATGCCTGTTGTTTGCTTACCGTGAGGTGCCACAGAACTCCTTAGGGTTCAGCCCCTTTGAGCTGCTCTATGGTCACCCGGTAAGAGGGCCTCTGAGTCTGGTCAAGGAAGGCTGGGAGCAATCTCCCAGGAAACCTCCCCAGGATGTGTTTAGTTACATGCTGGCCTTCAGGAACCAGACTCGGCGTTTCAGGAAACTTGCTGAGGCAAACCTGGAAACCAGCCAGGAAGAGATGAAACGCTGGCACGATCAGAATGCCACTCTGATCGAGTTTCAGCCTGGACAGAAGGTTTGGGTCATGGCCCCGGTGGAGCCCTGTGCGCTCCAGGATAGGTGGACCGGCCCCTTTGAGGTGGTGGAGCGCAAGAGTCCTGTTACCTACGTGTTGGACTTGCAGTCTCCCAGGAACCCCTTGCGGGTCCTGCATGTTAACCGCCTGAAGCCCCACTTTGAGAGGTCTGAAGTGGGCATGTTTCTGGCCACAGATGCTGGGATGGAGGAGGAGAGCGAGCCCCTTCCTGACCTCCTGTGTGCAGGGGAGCGAGATGGGTCAGTGGAGGGTGTGGTCCTCTCCACCACACTGACCCCTGAGCAGCAGGGTGATTGTCACCAACTGTTGGGGCAATTCAGTGACCTGTTCTCCCTGGTACCTAGTGTCACTGAGTGGTGTGTCCATGACGTGGACACCGGGGACAGTCCTCCCATTAAGCACAAGGCTTACCGAGTGACTGACCGGGTAAGGGCCTACATTAAGGATGAGGTTACCAAAATGTTTGCCCTTGGGGTGATTGAGTCCTCTAGCAGCCCTTGGTCCAGCCCAGTGGTCCTGGTACCAAAAGCTGCAGCGCCTGGTACCACCCCAGAACTTCGGTTCTGCGTGGACTATCGGGGCCTCAATTCAGTCACGAAGACGGATGCGCACCCCATCCCCAGAGCTGATGAGCTCATAGATCGGTTAGGGGCTGCCAAATACCTCAGCACATTTGAATTGACGTCTGGGTATTGGCAGATCGCCTTGACCGAGGGAGCAAAGGAGAGGTCAGCCTTCTCCACACCCGATGGCCACTACCAGTTCCGGGTGATGCCCTTTGGAATGAAGAATGCCCCTGCCACCTTTCAGAGGCTGGTCAACAGGGTGTTGGTTGGGCTGGAAGACTTCAGTGCCGCCTACCTGGATGACATTGCAGTGTTTAGCTCCTCTTGGGAGGACCACCTGCACCACCTCTGGGAGGTATTGATGGCACGGCGGAAGGCAGGCCTCCCAATCAAAGCCAGTAAGTGCCAGATTGGGCAGGGTTCTGTACTGTATTTGGGGCACCAGGTGGGGAGCGGCCAGGTGGCGCCCCTTCAGCCTAAAATTGAAACTATCCTGGCATGGGAACCCCCCAAGACTCAGACACAGGTGAGAGCCTTCTTAGGACTCACGGGGTACTACAGGAGGTTTGTCAGAGGATATGGTAACATTGTTGCACCCTTGACTGAGCTGACTTCTAAGAAGCAGCCAAAGAAGGTAAACTGGACTGACACCTGTCAGAACGCTTTTGACGCCCTGAAGACTGCCATGTGCACTGCACCCGTGCTTCAGGCGTCCGACTTTTCAAAGGAATTCGTTGTCCAGACAGACGCCTCAGAGCATGGTATAGGGGCTGTTCTGTCACAGATCAATGAGGAGGGACAAGACCAACCGGTAGCCTTCCTGAGCAGGAGGTTACTTCCCCGGGAACTGAGGTGGAGTGCAATTGAGTGTGAGGCATTTGCTGTGGTCTGGGCGCTGAAGAAGCTGAGGCCATATTTGTTTGGGACTCACTTCCGGGTTCAGACAGACCACAGGCCCCTTAGATGGTTGATGCATATGAGGGGTGAGAATCCCAAGTTGTTGAGGTGGTCCATTTCCCTACAGGGTATGGATTTCACGGTGGAACACCGCCCTGGTACAGAGCACGCCAATGCTGACGGTCTGTCCAGGTTTTTCCGCCTTAGTGATGAGAACTCCCAAGGGAATGGTTAGTTCTCCCCACATTTCAGCTGGAGGGGACGTGTGTTAGACCTGGCATCATTGGCACGGGTCTCCCTTCCTCTTTTCGCTTCTGACCTGTTATGTTGGCTGGATTTAGATGCTCTGGGCGCTGTGCCACTGCCAATCAGTGACACAGCGCGAATGCTCCCTGTGTAAAGATAACTGTATGAATTGGGATAATCATAATTGGCTCATTTGGTTTACCTGTCAGTCCCTAGTATCAGTGCACTGTGTGTGCCCAGGGCTGGTAGACCAAATACTGCTGGTGGGCCGGCAGCACTGATTTGCGCTACCCACCGAAGCAGCTTTTAAAGTATGTCTGTGTAGCATGTTCTAATAGCGAGTTACCCTCCATTTCACTGTTTACTATTGCGAGGCCACCCGTCCTCATAGGCCAGAATGTGCAGGCTGAGTATTACATGCCTTAATCCTACCTGCCCCCAGGAACCTGATAGGAACGTCGAATTTGATATGTTTAAGCTCAGAACATTGAGATGCATCTTTTAGTAAGGATTATTAGCATAGCCCGTGTTCGAAAATGCCTCTACTAGAAACGAGGTATTTTCTGGCCTGAAGCTTTCCTGTAGGCTTTTGCTAGCGTGTGTATTGGCCGTCTGGCTTTGGAGCAGCAGGGCCAGCTGGGTCAGGCCTGGCTGGAGAGAGAGATCGGCATTTAGAGTATGGGGAGGGGTGACTCTTTGATCCGAGCAGGGCCGTGCCTGGCAAGGTGAATGATGGCTCCATCTCCCACTGGGCGTCTGATAGCAGACCCCCAGATTCTTAAAGGGCAGGATGTCGCCTAATAAACCAAGTGCTCCCCGACCCCACCGAACTGGTTCTGGCTGGATACAGTGATTTGTGACTGCAGAGAACAAAGACTTTTGAGGTATAAAACGCTGCGCTAAAACCTGTCTCAAGTGTGTTCCTTCTGGATGTCAAGAAGAAACTCTGTCCGAGTGGACAGAGGAAAGGACTTTGAAACTTTCACCAAGCTTGCTGAAGAAACTACCCAAGGGCCTGAATTGAGAGCGCCTCCTGCTGAAGTCTCAGGGACATTAGACTTCACCCCGTCAGCCGCCCGAATTCCCTTGCTAGGAATTCTACTTGCAGGTGAGGCCTCCGTCGAGTAATCCGGAACCTCTAGTCCTACTGAGAGGAACGCGGACTGGTAACTCTTGTGAACTCTGCGTGTGGGCCGCCGCAGCTAAGAGAGAGAGCTGCCGCCGCTGAGTGCCCGCCTTAATTTGAATCTTCAGAACCTTCGCTGAAACTGTGTGAGCTGCCGCAGCTAAGAGAGAGCTGCCGCCGCTGAGTGCCCGCCTTAATTTGAATCTTCAGAACCTTCGCTGAAACTGTGTGGGCCGCCGCAGCTAAGAGAGAGCTGCCGCCGCTGAGTGCCCTCCTTAATTTGAACCTTCAGAACCTTCGCTGAAACTGTGTGGCCCGCCGCAGCTAAGAGAGAGCTGCCGCCGCTGAGTGCCCGCCTTAATTTGAACCTTCAGAGCCTTCGCTGAAACTGTGTGGGCTGCCGCAGCTAAGAGAGAGCTGCCGCCGCTGAGTGCCCGCCTTATGTTGAATCCTCAGAACCTTCGCTGAAACCCTGTGGGCTGCCGCAGCTAAGAGAGCTGCCACCGCTGGATGCCCGCACTTGTGTTAGTTGTGCAACATCGTGGATTGTCCTTTGAGCCGCCGCAGCTAAGAGAGAGCTGCCGCCGCTGAGTGCTCGCACCCTTGCTAACTTTGCATCACCGAGGTTTGTCCTGTGAGCCGCCGCAGGTAAGAGAGAGCTGCCGCCACTGAGTGCTCGCACCGTTGCTAACTTTGCATCACCGAGGTTTGTCCTGTGAGCCGCCACAGCTAAGAGAGAGCTGCCGCCGCTGAGTGCTCGCACCGTTGCTAACTTTGCATCACCGTGATTTATCTTGTGAGCCGCCGCAGCTAAGAGAGAGCTGCCGCTGCTGAGTGCTCGCACCCTTGCTAACTTTGCATCACCGAGGTTTGTCCTGTGAGCCGCCGCAGCTAAGAGAGAGCTGCCGCCGCTGAGTGCTCGCACCGTTGCTAACTTTGCATCACCGTGATTTATCCTGTGAGCCGCTGCAGCTAAGAGAGAGCTACCACCGCTGAGTGCTCGCACCCTTGCTAGCTTTGCATCATCGTGATTTGTCCTGTGAGCCGCCGCAGCTAAGAGTGAGCTGCTGCCGCGGAGTGCTTGCACCCTTGCTAAGTTTGCATCATTGGGATTTGTCCTGTGGGCCGCCTCAGCTAAGAGAGAGCTGCTGCCGCTGAGTGCCCACGTCTTTGTCAACCGTGCACCATCGTGAATCGTCCCGTGGGCCGCCGCAGCTAGGAGAGCGCTGCTGCCGCCGCGAGCCCACCGCGGGGCTGCACGACGGGAGTCATCACCACCACCAGCCCGGGCCGCCGCTGCTGCGTGCTGCTGCCGCTGAGGGCCCGCCTGTCCCGGAGTGCCCGAATCATTGCGAGTGCACTTTGCGGACCACTGCCATCGAGAACTGTGGTCACTGGGAGTCCGCCTGTCACCGTCTCCGCTTCTTCGAGAAGCTATGTGCTGTGTCCCCGTCCAACGGCAGGTATCTGGTGCGCAACGGGTCGCGTAGACCCAGGCCTTGAACTCAGTCAGTGCCACGTTCTGGTGAATACGTATTGCCCCTTTTTTAGTCCCTACTGATTTACATGCCCTACTGATTTTCATACATGGTGACTGGTTAAAATGCTTTTGAGAGTCTCGTACTAAACCTTAGATAAAGATACTACTTTTTCTATACCTACTTGAGTTGTGTCCTTTTGTGGTGTCGTTACTGCCTTATAGGCATGGTCATAAATGCTTCACACACTGCCTCTGAGATAGGCCTAACTGCTCGTGCTCCGTTACCACAGGGTTGAGCAGGGGTTATCAAAGGGGGTAGCCCACTTGCCCTGACTTAGGAAGAAGGGTCCCTATTTGGACAGTGGCGCCAGCCATTGCCAACTAGAGACCCCCATTTCTAACATTCAGCTTTTTGTTATCTTTATTTTCAGTGTTTAGCTTTAGTATAGCACCGAAGGTTGCTGCTAATCACGTCTCTAAAAGGCAATAAGCGCATACACCATTTAATAATATGTGATTTGTAAAATATAAAGGCAAGCGCGAGTGAAGAATACAGCGCGTGCCTTCAGAAACAATGAATCTTTATTTCTGTCTGCGCACATACTTTATCGGGCGCATGCCTTCAATAGTCAAATGTACATCTTCATTTCTCTGTTACAACTTTGGAATTGGGCAAGAGGTGTGTCTGGTGATTAATCACGTCTACAAAAGAAAAGCTCCTTCAATATGGAAATGGTTTGTAAAGGACGGTTTCAAGTAGCAAGAGCTCGTTAAATTTAAACGCGTACCTGCAGGAGCAGTTAATCTTTTCTCTTGTCATCTGTTTACTAAGAGATTGAAGTTTGGCACGACGTCTCCGCGTGACTGAAATAAAAATAAGTAGAGGATTCAGTTTGCTATATTTTTTTCATTCGAGGAGCAAGCTATCAGGCATTTCAAACATTAAAGCTTACTTGATCACGAGCTAAAGAGACTGAACTCAATCTGCATGTCTCTCAGTGGAAGTAGGAACAGGGCAGCCACAGGCATTTCGAATGGGAGCACATTTTTTTTTTAAAAATGGAATTGTGGGAAATATGGTTTGTTTGAAGCAACCAATGACCAATGATGCTGTAGGATGAATCTATGGCACAGTCGTGACCTACAGTCCAACAGTATCTATTCCGTGGGGAGTCATGCTTGATCCAGGGCTTCTGTCGAAAAAACAAAAAACCAGTGTGGCCTGCCGCGCTTTGTTAATTATAGGCCCCCGGGTGGGCCAGATCCCAGAGGCATTATGAAATATAGGAGGGGCGCATAAAGCCCCCCTCCTCGGGCTGTTCAAAGCCACAGGGGCCAACTCCCCGGGGCAGTCACATAATTATATGTGGGGGAGCCTCACGGCTCCCCCTCTGCCCCGGGGACCGCAACCTCTCTGGAGCTTCATTCACAAACAATGCAGGGGGCCGTGCAGCTTTTGCTGTTCCTAAGGCTGTGCCCTGAAAATGGGCACATGCCGTGCTGGAACTTGGGATGCATGCAAATAGGGGGGCACATGCTCTGCCCCCCTGAATGCATCTCCATGGCAGCGAGGGCATGGGGGCCCTGTAGGGCTCCCTTTATATCCGTAACGCCAGCTTTTCATGGCAGACTCACTGCCATGAAAAGGCTGGCACTAGCAAAACTCAAAATATGCTCAGCGGACTGCGGCGGTCCTGCCTTGCATATTGTATACCACTGTCTGCTGCACCACCGCCAGGGAACAGTCGGTCCCTGTGCAGCCAGCGGTGGATTGTCCGACTGGCCGCCTCATACTATGGCAGCTGCTGTGTCACTGCGAGTCTGGCGGTCAAAGGCCGCCAGACTCGTAATTTGGCCCGTGTCCCTTTTTATCTCGGCGTGGATGGCACTGTGCTAATCCTAAACTTAAAAACTATGATAGAAAATCAGACATTTGAGGTGAGAAAATTCAGAGTGTCACTGGTGTTTTAGGGTGCTCCATAAAGAAGCTGCTCTCCGCTAAAACCTGGGAACTACCCAGAGTTCTCTGCTTCTTTTTTTTCATATATATATATAGCACAGATCGGAAGTGTGAGTCAAGCTGAAAATGGAGACACATCACACTTTGGACTACATCATAAAAGAGGCAGACAAACAAAAGACATCAAAACCTCAGTTTAAGAGGAAGAAGGTAGCCAGGATTAAATTTAGAAATGCCCAGGCTACTGAGGACTCTGGTTCTGAACGGGGAATGGGCAGTGACAATGCTAGACAGCGCGGCAGAAGTCACAATAGCTCGCCAGAACCTGATGGATTATCTGGTGGCAGTAGCGCTGAGTGAGCATATCACAGTGGAAACACCTGATATAAGGGTAAGCGTCCCACATTGTTTATACAAAATAACGCAAGTGAAGGGTCTCTTTTGGGAGAATATGACATATGGTTACAATATTCTTTTGGCTGAAAAGAAATGGCCACCTGATTTCGTAGTGGATTGCCCAATGAGGGAAGAAGTTATTTTACCTGCTTTCTCCGACCTCGTACCAGAGCCAGCTAAAAATTAATACGTGCAGGAGTGGGCATTAGTGCTAGCTCCTGCATTCTACCGCAATCATGTTGGATGAGATGATGAGTCACCTCATCATGAAATCCCATTAAAATCCATTCCTCAACCACAGAGACAATACCCAATTAAGCATGAGGCAAAGAAACAAGTCAGGGAGATTCTAGATCAACTTGAGTACCAGGGTGTGATAGAGAATTGCACCTCACCAATGAATAATCCCTTGTTTCCTGTAATGAGACCCAATAATTCATATTGTGTAGTCTTAGATTATAGACATTTAAACGCATGCACACAAACATTTGCAGTACAAAATTCACATAGTGCTGCACTGATGAATAACATTGTGTGGAAAAAATCCAAAACAATACTAGACATCTCAAATGGATTTTTCTGCCAAAATATGGTACCCAGATATTTGACAGCATTTTCGGTGCTAGGCTCTCAACACCAATTTTGTTGATTATAACAGGGGTATAAGAATAGCCCCGGGCTGTTTTCAGCCAGAGTAACAGAGTTACTTCAAAATTTTGATGAGGAGGCATTGTCCTAAATAGATGACATCTATCTGACGGTCGATGACTTAATGGAACACTTGTCTGGGGTGAACCACATCATTCTTGGGTTCGCCCAACTGGGATACAAATTTAATTTCAAAAAATCAAAAATTGCCCACCTCAGTGTCCTATTTCTAGTGTACAAGTTCTCAAGTGAAGGAAAAAGTCTGGCAGCACAATTTTAAAAATAAATGTGCACTGCTCCAACCTCCAACTAGTCTGAAAAGACTACAATCCATTTTAGGATTTTTTTATTTTGGCAAGACATACATTTTGGATTACGCAGAAAGGGTGAAACCTTTCTACAACTTAATTTGAACTGATTTTTCATACACCATTGGACACAGGAACATACAGATATTCTACGTTCTGTACAAGCTGAAATGATAGCTTCTAAACATTTACATACACGTGTTAACACAACTAAACTGGTGATCTGCGTAGTTGCTGGACCAACTGGGTACGCATATATCACTTTCAATGAAGGCGATACAGTCCCTATTGCATACAAATCACATTTGTACATGACTGCTTTAGTGACAGAGAGAACGCTGGCTCAGGGGAAGCGCATAATTGTCGTGACCACGGTACTGACCCTAGAGGCCGTTACAAAAGCAAGCATCCCAAATGCTAAAGCATTACATCCAAGATGGATTCAATGGGCTAACTCTCTCACAGCAACAGATGTAGACTACAGATTTGACTCTACTTTACAAACACTAGCATTCCTGCAGTACGAACAAGAATATCCTCTGCCGATAGGGCTCAACAGCATGGCATGCCTCTAGATTGATATGAATGTATCATTTATACCAATGGTTCTGCCCAACAGGTCATAGGAACAAAACAGCAATATTCCGCGGTATGTGCAATTGTAAAAAGGGTCATACATGATGGAAAGTTCCATCCTGGAAAAACACACACTCTGTCCCTAGGGGACTGTACGGCACAGCTGGCAGAACTAAAAGCTCAGATACTGGCACCACAAAATACGGATCGTGAATTCCCCACACTAATTGTGTTTGATTCATTTTACTGTGTCCAGTTATATAACGAATATTTACATTATTGGGGCCAGAATGGATTTAGGGATTCCAAAGGTTGCACAGTAAAGCACAAGATGCTTTGGGAACAAGTGGCAAAGCTGAAAGAAGGCCTGCCATGGGCATGTTATTCATACATTGAGTTATCAACGTGTTGGCGTTCACGTTGAAGGGAATTCAGTGGTGGATGAAGCCGCCAAGGCAACAGTTCATACTGTTACCGTTGCTGCAATAACTCACTCAAGTACGAGGATTGACAGAACAACCATGGTAGCATTTAATGCCATGCGTAACGGAACAGCCCTGCCAAAGGGCTTTCCACTCAAGTACTCATACAAGTTAGACGCACAAAACATTCCGTACGCTCAGATTCCAGGAGTGGGGGATAGGGTTATACCAAACACTGATCGCAGATTAGGGCTAATACTAGCAGCACATGAGGGACTGGGTTCTGCTCACACAGGAATTACTGCTACAGTTTCATTACTGAAGCACCGCTATTGGTGGCCAGGTCTGTCAAAACAGACCAAGGACTTTCTCCTTAAATGCAACATCTGCCAGCAGATGAAAGGCTCCACCGTAGCACATCCAGCACAAACACCTCTACTGATTATAGACAAGCCTTTGGCTAGTGTTTATTTGGACCACTGTGGCCCCTTACAATCAGATGAAGCTTACAAGTATATCTTGGTAGCAGTGGATTCAAGCTCCAGATTCCTGTGGGTTTGGCCACAGCGCTCGGCTGACACTCGAACTGTTATAAAGGATTTGCGAGTCTTTATCAGGACATACGCAATTGGCACACTACATTCCGACAGGGTCCGGCGTTTAGCTCTCGGGATTACAAAGAAGCCATGGGAAGTTTGGGTGTGGCCTTGCAATATTTCTCCCCGTACATCCCAAGGGAAATTTGGTCATTGAGAGGAAAAACGGTGACCTAAGCAATGCTTAACAGCGAGGGTATTAGGCTCTGGTGGCAATTGGGTCAATCACCTATATGGGTCCAGAGGGCACTTAACAACATGCCAAGAAAATCCTTAGGGGGTCATACACCTTATGAACACCTGTTTGGTGTGAGAATGGGGGTGCCAGACCTCGATAGTGTCAGCATAGTGGCGGCTGATAAACCATTTGACATCAATGAACGTTTGGCGGTTTTATAGTAACTCAATGAATTGCAGGCTTTACAAAGCAACGTCCAAGTAAAATGCACCACCACTGTGGAAGTAAAGGTCGACCTGGCAAGACCTGCTTGGGTCCCGAAGATTGGGGACCTGGTCATAGAAAAGATAGTGGACAAGAAAGAATTTTGGCCATCTTACAAAGTACCTGTACCTGCCCTGGCTGTCGAAGGTACCAGAACTGTACTTCTTCCACCCCTTGCCGGCCACCGAGACAAAAGCTTTGTCTCAATTGATCGGATCAAACAACACTATGTGGTCGATTCTCAACAGTAGGCCACGTGGGCTCCTGGGTAGCTGCCGCTCTCCACTCGCTACCGTGCAGGAAGTTCAATGGGAAGCTTTAATAACAACTAAAGACTCCACTCTCAAATGAGAAGTTGTAAACAACAATGAAATGATACTTCTATCTGTTGAAACAACTACAACTGTACAGTCAACGAGTACAGAAATCTCAATTTGACAAATTGACAACATCTATGTACATGCCACAGATCGAGTCATCTACCAGTTCTACAAAACCTGCTGAGCTGCCAAGAGTAGCCCGGACGCCGTCTGGCTACTTCGTGCATTATGACGATTTCTCATCAGATAAAAGTGAACCTGAACTGCCAACACTGCCTCTCTCTTTCAAGCCATGAGTGTATGCTTTCTATCTTTGGCTGAAAAAGACATACTTTGTCATTCACTGGATCCATCTCTGGATTACAATTGGATTACTTTTCCTGGTTCTCTGGATTGGTTTAGTGACTGTCTTTTTCCTGATTCTGAATGGACGTTATCTCCCAGAATGCTCCGCAGTACATCTTGTGTCCCTGGTGAACATTACAGCAGTTCCAGTTCCTGAAAGAATTGCATGGGATAGGGTATCATATGATGAATGTGGTCCTACTGAATTATTACAAGTTCCTTATTTGTTTGAAAAAATCCTTAAATGATATCATCAAATCTAGTACTTTCTCTAATGATTGGGACAGTGAAACTGTGCATAATTTGCTTGTCGATCAAGAGAAATAAGCTGCATTTTCTAATGATGAATTGCATGATGGTACAAGTAATTATGGAGACATGTTCTGTTACCAGCATTATGGTTATAATTTTTTATACAAAGCTAGTATCCCATGCGCTATTTATAATTTCACACAATGGGAACACTGCCCAACACCTTCAAAAGGCAGTTTAAAGACATTTGCCCAGAAGTTTGCTTATTTTTCAGGCTTTGAAACATCATACCCAGCATCATACTATCATAGGCTTGTACCTACACCTGCAAAGAAAACTATGCTAACAAACACCAAGCTGATATACTCTGCTTCCTTTACTTCCCAACTGTCTATACAAGGTTTCCACAATTGGAAAGACACCATAGACACACAGATTGGCAGGTTCAGGGAACAGAGGCCTTATTTAGAGGATGCTCCATACCACACCAAATGATTTTCCTGAACAAAACAGTGCAACAAACTTCATGTTTTGGTGTAGCAAACATGAAGGATTTGAACACACTGCGTATTCCCGCATTCTCATGCTCAAAAATTGGCAGCACTTATCAACTTTAGTGAGGCTACATTAGATACCATGATACAAAATGGTTCTTTTAATTCATCGGATCCCAATTGGAAGGGGTGGTTGGTTGGGCTTCTAGACACGAACGGGTGTCAATCTAGATTCCTGGGTAACACAGAAGGGTTTAGGATCAATAGGCCTAATCAGCGATATGTACAGACAGAACACTAGGGGGTGGTGATGTCATATAGTGTTGGGAAGTTATTCCTAGATTGGCTAACAACCTCAACGCTCTCACAGGTGAAGCAACACTTGTCCCTTCTTTCTGATGACATGGATCTCAGGCATTTTTTACTAGGTCCCCAGAACCTACCTCAAAAGCGCTTTTTGTACCGAATATACAACGTGCTGTGGAAGATTTCTCAACAGGAAGCTGCTGAGAGATTGTGCAAGATTGATAGGGTTAATTTAGAAAAGGTTTGGCGGTGGTTGACAACAGTATGACCACATTATCATCCAGAATTTATTCACTGTGCAATATAGTGTCTTCTGCATTTAACATAATACATCAAGACGTGTCTATTTTACAACATGGACATTCACAATTATGGTCAAACATGATACTAAGCTGGGTGTTACAGACGTTACGTTCTGGCTACATGCCATGGCGCTACATCAACAGTACAAATCTGTTTTCGGCGTATGATCTAACGGAAAGACAGAGAGTAATGGCATGCAGCGATGCGAAATATACCATGTTGCACATTTGAAAATTAGACCAATTACCTTTCACTGTGGCTAAGACACCATCCACTGACTGGATAATCCATGGTTACATCACCTTACCGGTCATGACTTTCCAATTCCAATATTGTTTCCAATACCAACAAGTCAGCAGATATACAGCACTACGGTAAGGATATGTGCATTAATAGTGGGAATTACTGTTCAGGTTTAAATGCAGAAATGGGGACACAAACGTTTTTCATGGTGGCTACAACTATGAAGATGCTTTAAGCGGATCCTTAGTTTGCAAGGACATTTCTCTCCCCGGGGCATGCAACGCTTCAGTGGGGAACTTGTCTTGTTATCTTAAGGGTTCCCCAACTGCTGTGATTGATCCTGTGTTCAGGCTGCTCTCGAATGGGAGCTATTGGATGCTAAAAGATCAAGGTTGCTGCGGAATGGAACCAGGCATCGCTTGTCTAGTGATGGTTAATTCCATAGTGACTTGTTGAACACAAGTACTGTTTCCACCTGCCCGCACAGTTAGAGAGGCAGGTCTATGGCCTTTGATAAATGTTTCCTGCATAAAATTTGATTCGTTAACCAACCTGAAAGCCATGTTTTTTCAAAAAGATGTGGCCTTAACTTCAGCCAGAGAGACGTTTGATCTCCAGGTTGCAAGGTCCTCGTCTGAGATACAGACACTACTCCACTCTAACGTCCCGCTGCATTTTGGGGAGCTAGTCCATCGTATCTTTAACATATCTGATATTAAAGGAATAGTGCACTTTTTTAAATATATTGGCTCTGGTTTGGTTAGCACCTTTCAGACGATTTTCGGAGTTATACCATCCTTCATGCACTCAGTGTTGGGAATCGTTTTTGGAGGGCTCCAGCTTGTCCTGCTACTTATGGCAGGAATCCTGAATTTATTTTATCTGCTCCTCAATGGACGTCCCACTTTAACTCGGAATGGAGACAGAACTGCCAGTGCTGCATTGCCATGAGCGCATAGTACACTGCTTCAGCACACCTCAGTATCAAGAGCAAAACAAGCATTGGTTTTTATCCTTCAGGCCTGTCTGGCTTGACTGCATGCAACCTGTCTTCCGCTGTCTGCTTTGCAGCCGCAAATGCATCCTGGATATATGTCTCGGATCAGAATTGGTTGCGCCACCGGACATTGAAGTACTGATGGACCCCTTAAAGGCCCATGCATATTGCAGTCCCCAGCGTATTACATTGATGATGAATACATTCTTAGAGCCACCCAGGGATGTTTTAGCTCCTAGTGTTATGAACTTTGGCTCTGCAGAGAACTTATTAGATACAACGCCTCCCTCAGTGGCTGCTGTGGGAACTGGATGGAATCACCTTTGCTCCATAAACATGCTACGAGGTGTGCCTCTAGGAACATCTGGAGTTGTGAGCAACAGCAATGTTGAGTCTACCACTTGGAACACATAAACCAATTGGCATTTTCCATGTGGGAACAATTTGGCTTATTTGTTAAACAAAATGAACCAAAACAGTTTTTGCTTTTTCTAGGCAGTTTTTGGACAAAATCTTTCTAAGTCCCCAGTTTTAGGATTTGGCCAACTGGGCAACTCTAGCACCACAACCAAGGTTCCAGGACTGGTCGGACACCTCTTGAGGTTCTAGGATTCACTCAGGCTGGGTCTAGGTACAGGGTAATGACCGTGGGAGCCTTTATGTACTGTGGCTCTGAACAGAAGGCCAGCAAACTAACACTTGGAGTCACTCTGGTAGTCCTGGGTGCAGGTGAAGATGTAGGGCGCAACAGCATGGCTGGCCTCTGAGGTTTCAAGACACACTCCAGACAGCAAAGCTGTCCTTCAAGATACAGCAGCAGTCTGGCAGAGTGCACAGCAGGGCACAGCAGCAGGCAGTCCTCTAAGAGTCCTTCTGCGGGTCCAGTAGGGAACTGAAGAGTTTGAGAGTCTAAGGTCCCTTTTTTACACCCAGGTGCCCTCCTTCAGGATGGTGAAATATGGCAATTGGGTATAAGCTAATGTAACCATGTTTTAGGGGAGTGAGCACAAGAGTCCTAAGGCCAACAAAAATGAGTTCTACAAAAAATGGAAGTGGAGAGGCAAAAGGTTTTCGGGTGTCCCTGCAGGGAGGGCCAGGTCCAACAGTATCTATTCCAATTTCGGAATAATGATGTCAATCTATTAAACAGTGCATCATAGTTAAGACAAATTATATCCTTAGTACAAGATGCAATTCAAACCCCCAAGAAGATGGCTTAGCTGACATATCGAGAATCCAGACCTTCAGTAGACATGTTTGTTTTAACCTGAGTTTTTTCAATATTTAGCTTTCTTTAGCTCATTTATAGTTACTGGTGCATTTAATACGGCATCTTTGCAAGTTGTTAACTGAGGTAGACTCACTGCCATGGTGTAGCCCTCCATCAACTCTTGTGCAGGGCAACACCCCTCATGATATAGAGTTGAATAAAATTCATGAATACCCGGAATGCCTGTTATTATCTGACCATATACATTTTGGATACTTGAAATGAAAGTCCTACAGCCCCTGTCTCTGAGCTGGAATGATAACAAACATCCAATTTTTTCACTATTATCCAAACAACATACATGACACCTCGAGCTACACCACCTTCTGGACAACACCCAATCAGGATTCAGAAGTAACCATAGCAGCAAAACTGCACTCATTGCAGACACAAATGACATACAAACCATACTGGACCAAGGAGAGACCCCAGCCCTCATCCTGCTCGACCATCCAGCAGCCTTCGACAAGGTCTCTCACCACACACTCATCAGAAGACTCCGAAATACCAGCATCAAAGGACCAACCCTCAACTGAATAGTCTTCTTGCTCATGGGAAGAGCCGAGAGAGTCAGACTACCACCCTACACATCTGAATCCAAGAACCAGATCTGCAGGGTCCCTCAGGGCTTCCACCTCAGTCCCACCCTGTTGAACATCTACATAATTCCACTTGCTAGAATCATCAAATACCAAGGTATAACCCTCAAATGCTTTGCCAATGACACCCAGCTCATCCATTCCCTGACAGACAAGACAACTAGGGATGCGTGTAACTGGTGTAATTCTCTATAGTGTAATTACTTGTAATTAACGCAACATTACTCCGAATTATGTGAGAAGCAGAATCCAGCATTTAGCGCTATTTTCTTAGGGTAAAATGCACCCCCACGTCCAAAATGGACCCTAGGATGCATAGCACTAAATTTTACAGGAACTGAAAAGCAGTAGCCTGTAGCCACTTGCTCTCTCTTAGTTCATTGCTTCTCTGCTCCTGCAGTAGGATGTTTGCCCCAAATTACTCTTAATTACTCAAGCAGCCATAATTGCAATTATTGAAATTACTTCGATTACACCGGCATAATTTAAATTTCACCCAGGCCTAAAGACAAACATCACCACAACCAACTTCACCAACTGCATGATCAATGTAGCAGAATGGATGAGAACCAACTGCCTGAAACTCAACTTCGACAAGACAGAAGAAACGGCCTTCTGAAGCAAGAACATTCCCTGGGAGTCTACCTGGTGGCCAACAGAGCTAGGACCCACACCAAAACCCACTGATCATGCCAGAAATCCTCCTGGAAGATAAACTCAACATGACAGCACAAGTCAATGCAGTTAGCTCCTCCTGCTTCTACATCCTATGCATGCTACCCAAGATTGTCAAATGGTTGCCCCAGAATACGAGATGTACCGTCACACAAGCACTCATCGCAAGTAGACTCGACAACTGCAACGCACTCTACACAAGGATCTCCAAACAGCTCCAACACAGACTCCAGACTGTCCAGAACACCTCAGAAAGACTCATCCTCAACCTCTCACATAGCAACCACATCTTGTCACACCTCAGAGAGCTCCATTGGCTCCCCATACACAAATGCTGCCAATTCAAACTCCTTATGCATGCATACAAAGCACTGCACAACATTGGACCAGCATACCTGAACAAACGCATAAACTTTCACCAGCCAACCAGTAACCTATGCTCGACACACTCTTACTCCCACACACTCCCCGTAGGCAATAAAAGCAGAATTGGATGTCACTCATTTTCATACATCATCACTCAAAAGCTGGAACAACCTCCCTCAACACATCGGAGCTCCTCCTCGCTTCTTGAATGCTGCAAGAATCTGAAGACCTGGCTCTTCAACTAACGCTGTGGGGCCTAGAGGCTGCACACCTGCTCAAGTGCTTGGATACCCTCACTGGTGAATAACGCACTGCACAAATCCACTTAACATAACAAAACATGTTTCAACCACAACTTTCGATAATCTTTCAGTAAGCTGCTTGTATATTACCCCAGCACTTTCCAGCTGACCTCTACACATACCAGAAGAGTATTCTACTTCAACTGAAAGAACATTGGTTCAAAGTTGTGTCTCCAGTGTTTTCTCATTGTTATCATGCTGCATGTTATAACTGAGAATCTGGCCACGGATCCAGTCTTCAGAGCATCCCATACCACAATGGAAGAGGCGAAGCCATTGTTAAAATTTAGAAATTCTCTGAAACATTCAGACATATAAGTAATGTATACCGTATCTAAGAGTACATTCTGATCAAATGACCACCAAGGGCGCAAAACCCTAATTGAGCCATGGCTCAACATAATATATAGTGAGTGATATAACATTATAGTGTGAGATGATCCGAGGATTTATTTTGATATCGAGAGCTGGTATGATCATACTGCTGACAAAAAACATATCTGTGACAAAATATGGTATGAAGCTGAGTGAAGAATAAACCCCCATTCGGACCCCCGATAGGCCTTCTATACATCTGAAAGAGAATGTGACTCAATGACTAGTTTAATGAAGATCAAGATTTTTTAATTCTCTGGCTAGCAGGTAGTGATTTGGATGTTGAGTCCAGAGCTGGTTTGAGTGACATAATAAAATCCCTGCAGATGAAAACTGGGTGACACCATTAGCTTAACTCTAGCAGTAGAAAATTAAATATACAAGGATCATCCTGATTGATGCATAGAGAGCACAGATGGTGAATTGAAAAATAAAATTTCCAATGTGTGCAAAAATCCCCAATCCCCAGTCTCGATTTCTTCCCTTTTACATTATACACACTCCAAAGATTACCTTTAGCTAATAGTACAGCACCCATTTTTGGCCCTTTATAGCCTATGCAGCCAATATCATATAACCCAAACAATTTTTTTAATTCTTGCAGCGATATAAATGGGTCTGTTACAAACAAAGTAAACGTGGTCAAGTACTTATAATGTCTCCATATTATGTATATGCTTACTGACAGATCTCATGCTGTTTATATTCCAACTGAGTATGTGCATATCCTAGTCACCCTGCTGTAATTTGATAGCCATTGAATTATCACATAAATACTGCCTTCTGTTTGACAAAGAATTTCATCAGCACATTTGAAGCTTTCCCTTTTTTATCCTATATATCCCCAACCCAGTTTTAAGCAACTCACCCATGCTAAACAAAATCCAGCAGGTACTTTGTAAAACCCAACTCAAATCCACTAGCCCCTAGACCACCCCCTTCCAACACCAACCCCCAATCTCACTTGCACAATCAAACCTATGCTTTTTTCAAGAGTGAAAAAAAGAATCCTCCTTCTCCTTTGGAGGACCGCCCCCCCCCCCAAAGACAGCAAATCACTTGAATTTGGATAGTCGCTGATCAATGCTGACACAAGACCCCCCTTCAAACCCAGGCTACCACCCAGCCAATAGACCTGTATGAAGTATGAAAAAAGAAGGAAGGGCGGGAGAATAAGAAGAGAGGAGAGAAAACAGAAGAAAGGGTGATAAAGTGAAGCACGAGCTCAATCATAGCACAGGTGCACTTGTAGCAGCCTTCAGTCAAAATAGACACTCTTGTGTCACAATGAAAGAGGTACCTGTGTTGTGATCAGAATACTATTTGTGAAGGAAGGAATAACTTCCTGCATGAAAACTTATATTTGTGGCTTACTCCTCTTTGTATGTGTGCTTCAGAAATACAACACAAATGAAAAGAGACAGTAATGATGAAAAAGATCATTTATAGAATTATGTCGGCCTCAAATAGATACGCCATTTTGCAAAAACACATGCTGTTAATTGTTTATTAATATGTGTATGTATTACAATCTGTGGGTATATGGAAGCAAATGCACTCACACCTGACATGAAATGTCTTGGTTACACAAGGTAACTGTGAGAAACCAGGGCTGTTTGCAGTGTCTCCCCTCTTTTTGCACCCCTTTTGTGACTGATACTGGTGGTTACTGACTCTGATTGTGTCCTGGGCCCTGCTAACCAGGCCCAGGGTCAGTGCTCTGTTTAAAAAGGTATATGGTAATTAGGTTTAATTACAATTGGTACAGACAACCTACCTGTAAGCCCATAGTATATAGTGGGGCATATAGGTTTAGAGGCCCAGCAGATTTAAATGCACTACTTTGTTGCCTGCTGTCATTTTTAAGGCCAGCCTTGCATTGCAGGATGCTTCTAAAATAAAACGATGCCCAATTTCGACTTTAGGTACTTCCAAAGTCTTAAACTACTGTATTTTTACATATGCCACCCCTAAGGTCTGCCCTAGGGTAGGGTGCAATGTTCAAATAAGCAGGGACATTATAAAAGATGTTTTATATGCCCTGGTGAGGGAAAGACTGTCAATTTTGTTTTTCCCCATTGTAGTACATTAGCTCCGTAGGCTAACATGGGAAGGCTTTATTTAACATTAATAAACTTTTGAATGGAGTGAGCTAAAATAATATTTCAAAGTGTTAAATTAATAGATTGCAAAACATCCAGCAACTTGCCAACATTGGATTTATTATAATTAATATAGGAAAGAAGTTATAGAACTACTTTCCTAAAGTTACCAACTTCAACCCTGTAAACTGCCGCTTCTGATTGGCCAGCCTTTCACAGGCTGAGCCAAGCACTCTTGATTATGTTTGAAGGGGCCTGGGCTGAGACAAAGGAGACATCTAGTGGGAGGAGATCTGCTGCTTACAGAAGCCAGAACAGGAAGGGGGCTGGGTAGCCAAACTGATCTTTAAAAGGAGACTGACAGTATGGACAGTGACCTGGCCCACCCCCACTTCCTGCAACCCCAGCCAGATGGGAGCCCCTGCAATTGAATTAGGAGAGGGGCTGGAAGGGGAGTGTAGGGAAACGTTAGCCACACCTGCGGGTTTGGTTAGCGCGAACTGAAGCTTCAGGAGAGATTTTCTCCATTTTGATTTTGTGTGACAGTGCTTTCTGAGAAATAAATATGCCACACTTCAGAAGAAGTGGTCATCACAGAGGATGGCACCCTGCCCTGCATTGGTCAGGGGTGCTCCTCTTCTTGTCAGCCCAGAAGCCTGGATAAATATGGGAGAGCTGTCCAGCAACTCAGATCCCTGCCTGGAAACAAGAAGAAGAAGAAGGACTGCCATGCTGAACCCCTGGTTCACATCAAGAAGGACTGCATTCATAAGGACTGCAACTGCTGCACACGCTGGGCTTCACAAAAAGAGGACTTTGCCTTGCTTTAAAAGTTTGAGGAGTGGAATCCCTGAAAGCAATAGGTACAAAAGAGCTTCAAGAGGTCACCTGTATCAACTCCACCAAGAAGAACCCATCTGTGGACTTTTAAGGATTTTTATTGTGTGTTGTGTTGTACTTATTTACTGTATTGGTGTTTTTAAATGCTTTACACAGCTGTCTACTAAGTTAAGCCTGTCTGCTCGTTACCAAGATACCAAGGGTTGAGCAAGGACTTTTAGTGAGTACTTGTCTGGACCATATTTCTGTTTCTGGTGTTATTACTAGCTATAGGTACCTACTTGTACCTACTAATAAACCACCTTCCAACAGCAACTCTATGCAGGGTAATGTTGAGCTAAGCTTTAGTTTAGTGGACTCCCTGAAAACAATAGGTACAAAAGAGCTTCAAGAGGTCACCTGCATCAACTCCACCAAGAAGAGCCCATCTGAACAGCATTCAGTGGACTTTTAGGGATTTGACCAGGTGTATTGTGGGAATTGTAGTCCCAAACCTACAAGAGGCAAATCAGAGCTTCTGGACCCTTGGCTGGAGTTGTGGACCCTCAAAGACCCAAAAGAATCATCTGGAGAAGGACTGCCCTGCTGGAACCTTGGAATGCACAAGAGAGGACTGCACTGTTAAGGACTACATCTGCTGCACTCACAAGGCTTCACAACAAAAGTACTTTGCTTATCTTAAAGGATAAGTACTGGAATCCTTGAACAGCAACAGGTAGAAAAGTGCTGGAAGGGCTACCTGCAACATCAACAACAAGGACAACTCCAACTGACAAGCTTCACCTGGATTTTACTTGGATTGGCCAGGTACATTGTGGGAGTTGTAGTCCCAGACCTCAAGAGGCAAACCAGAGCTTCTGAGCCCTTGGCTGGTGCTGAGACCACTTTCCTGCTTCAAGAAACACTTCTGTAAGTAAGCGTTAAATTGTTACATCACGGGCGGCCGGAGCTCTTGAATTTGTCCCATTCAGCACGATCTTTTTGAACCCTTTGAGTGCGATTCGCTTCTAAGCGCTGGTTTTACTTTTAAACTTAAAAAATAAATTTCTCCTGTTCCCTACACTGGATTTTTGTATGTTTTATGTCATTTTAATCATAAAAATATTAGCTATTTTTATAAATTGGTGCTGGATTTTTATTGTGTGTTGTGTTGTACTTATTTACTGTATTGGTGTTTTTAAATGCTTTACACACCTGTCTACTAAGTTAAGCATGTCTGCTCATTACCAAGTTACCAAGGGTTGAGCAAGGACTTATAGGGCCGGATGTATCAAGCGTTTTCCCATTCGCAAACGGGCCGTTTCGTAGAATCAGCCCGTTTACGAACGGGAAAAAGCCTTTTGGGATGTATCATCTCAAAAGTCATTCGCAAAATCGGGAATTGCAATTTTTGCGATTACCTATTTTGCGAAAGCATTTGAGGAATCTCAATTTGCGATTCCTTAAATGCAATGCAGGAAGCAAACAAAATTGCAACCTGGCTTTAAGGAATCGCACATTACCACCAACTTCAAGTTGGTGGAAATTTGCGATTCCTTAGGAAAATTCACTTTTTTGCATTTTTTTCAGGTGCCATGTGGCGTACATACATGCCCTTAGGGCATGTATGTGCGCCATATGTGCACACAAGCATATTTCAGGGGTGCAACAGGGTGTCCATTTGGCACCCTTGAAATTGCATGCACAATTTGCAAGTACCTATTGTGTACTCGCAAATTGAGCATGCAATTCCCATTCATTCCTATGGGCCTCTAAGTCCATAGAAATGCAAGAGGAATCGCAATTTTATTTGTGAAACCTACATACATTGCATTTTGTGAGTCTATAATAGCAAATCGGTAAAATTCGCTATTATAGACTTGCAAAACGTAATCTTGATACATCTGGCCCTTAGTGAGTACTTGTCTGGACCATATTTCTGTTTCTGGTGTTATTACTAGCTATAGGTACCTACTTGTACCTACTAATAAACCACCTTCCAACAGCAACTCTATGCAGGGTAATGTTGAGTTAAGCTTTAGTTTTTCTACATACACAGACAAATATGCATGTGTATGAGCTAGAATTTTTAGTGAGTGATTGTCAATAGTGCCTGTGGCCAAAAGGTGAGTCAAGCCAGTGTCATTATTTTAATAAATCTCGCTCTTCTCTTTAAACCCATTAGCTATAACCTGACAAAGGTGGTGTGAGATCTTGGAAGATCATGTTTAAGATCAAATCTTCTATATTTAATATTTGAATTTTTTTTCTTTTAAATTATGGCTTGTCAATACAAACATGTAAATGTTTATAATCTTTCAACCTACTAAAAAGTATAAAATATATATAGTTTTCAATTATTTGATGTTTGATTTCAATATTGGGGACACAAGATCCGAGTCCCTGAGTCCTGAAATGGCGGCCTCAGTTTTTTTCTGTATGTTGAGGCCTGCCAATCACGGAGCCTGGCTTTGTGGGACTGGTCAAACAGAGCGCTATATTTGTTGATTTGTTGTTTTTTTAGGGGTGGGCGGAATTTGCGTAGTCGCGCTACACAAAGCTCTGCGAAACGGTAAAAAATCTCCGCGAGCACGCAAAGTTCCGCGAACACGCGGAATTGCTTGTTCCGCCCGTTCGCGATGCTTTTTTCCTGTTCGCAAACGCTGTTTGCGTGCTCGGGGAGAAATATCTCGCGAACACGCATTTTGAAAGCGCGAACAAGCAAAAAACTCTGCAAAGCCGCGGAATTTTTGGCAATTTCGCGTTCTCCGCGAAACGCGAAATTACCCAAATTCCGCAAATTCCGCGAGCGGAACGGAACGGAATTTACCGCCCAAGCCTAGTTTTTTTCCTCGTTACTCCCTCAGTACTCCTCAGTACTTCCTCTGTAGCACCACGTCAGATTTTCACAATATCACAAACATCGCAGTTTCTTTCTAAAGATCTAGGAGCAAATGTATTATGGTATGGTATTGCCCTTGCATCACACTTAAGTTAGATTTATCAAGCAAAGCAAGGTCACCTTGCATGGCCCTGTGTTGATTGGTAAATGTGGAGTAATGCAAGGCAGCGCAACTCACTGCTTTGCATACTCTGCCCTGGTAAGGCATTCCATGGTTGAAGCATGGGTGTTCCCACTCATCCACCCATGGATGTTAACACATTCCCAGATTTACAAAGATTGGTAAACCTTGGAATGCGTCAAAAGGCTATGCCTTCCCAGGAGAGGTGCAACAAGGAGAAATAAAAGTTCTAATTGTGTTCAGCCTACAAGGGTTCTTTTTGTGCAGGATGGTGTGCCTTCCTGCACAAAAACAATCCAGTTTGCAGCCAAGGCACCCTTTTATCATGGCACATTGGTGCCTGTGTTGGTACCAGGCAGCAGACTGTGCGATTGATAGATATGGCCCATTCCATAGTGCACCAAGTTGTGTTGCGTGAAAGAATGATACACCTGGCCCCTAGAGTTCTGTAAAATTTTGTGTAATTCCATTTAGCTGTTTTGCCTGTAGCATTGTTGTTAGATTTGGGGGTCTCTAATTGGCAGAGGTAGGTACCTTTGTCCAAGTAGGGACCCTTGCTTCTAGTCAGGGTAAGGGGGATACACTCCTAAAATAACCCCTGCTCACCCCCTTGGTAGCTTGGCACGAGCAGACAGGCTTATCTCAGAGGCAGTGTGTAAAGCATTTGTGAACACATACAGTAATATAGTGACAACACTACAGATGGACACCACACAGGTTGTATATAAAAAATAAGTATTTTTATATAGATTTAACACAAGACCACAAACGACAAAAATCCACAATACTGTACTTAAAAATTGTAGAAATAGCTTAGTTCTCTTAAGATGTAAAATGCAACACTTTGAGTTCAATGTACCTTAGGATGCGTAACGCTATACAAAGAAAGTGTTGCAGGGAAGGTGATTCCTTACACGCAAGAACGGTGATGCGTCGGGTCCCTACTGATGCGTAGGGGATGCGTCGGTTCTTCTCGGCGTGGGGAGGTGATGCGTCAGTTTCTTACTGCGCTTCCGTGGCGATGCGACCAGCAGCGTCGTGATGCAATGAAGATCCGGTGCAATGCGACAAAGATGGCGTCTTCTTCTTGATGCAACACGATGCGTGCACGCCGGACGGCCGTGCGGCGACTCAACGATTCTTCTGAGCCGCGACAAGCCCTGCGACACGCTTCCCGGTGAGGCGACGGTGTCTGATGCGACGGCGACACTCTTCTCCGGCGATGAGAGGAGCTTCGGCGATGATGCGACAGCTGCAGCGGCGGCGACACGCTTCTCCGTTGATGCGGCGGCATCTGATGCGACGTCAATCCTCTTCTCCGGCGATGCGAGGCGCTTCGGCTGCGGAGGCGACGCTTCTTCTTCGTGAGTCGCGCTTCCAGGTCCTTGCGACACACAGTCCCTCAGAAAGCCCAGCACAGCAGCAGGCACTTCCAAAAAGACTCTTGGGGAGCTGGTTGGTGAAGTCTGTTGTCCCTGAGACTTCAGCAGGAGGCAAGCTCTATCTCAAGCCCTTGGAGATCCTTCACAAGTTGATGAAAGTACACACAAAGTTCCTCTCTCCTTTCTTTGGCAGTCAGGCAACCACTGCAGGCCAATCCCTCACGCTTAGGGATAGTCTCCTCCTCAGTTTCTCTGGTTCCTCTCCTCAGCAAAGGTTCTTCTTGTTTCCCAAAAGTGATCTAAAGTTCTGGGGTTTGGGTCCCCTCTTTTATACTCATTTTCCCTTTGTTCTCTGAAGGCAGAGAGGCCTTTGCCTAGTCCAAACCAGTTCTGGTCAGTCCTGGAGCGCTTTGTTGACAAGACTCCTTCTTTTCTTTCACAGTGTAGGCCAGGGACATCAGACGCACCACAGGAGGTGGAGCCAGCATTGTGGAGGGAAGGCACAGCCCTATTCAGGTCCCAGGTGCAACTCCTCCCACCCATCTGCATGCAGATTTCTCTATTCAGCCCTGGGCTGACTCACCCTGTCTCCTGGAATCCCCCAGCCCCTGTCACTCACAAACCAGACATGGAATACACAACCTAGCAGAGGCAGGCTTGGATAGTTAGGCAAGAAAATACCTACTTTCTAAAAGTGGTATTTTCAAACACAGAATGTTAAAACCAACTTCACTAAAAGATGTATTTTATCATTCTGAGTTCAGGCATACTAAATTCGTTTTTCTACCATGTTCCCTGGGTCAGTTAGGATTATAAAATGTAATAATCAAACTGCCCATTCTGGCCTATGGGGAACAGGTAGCCTTGCAATAGTGAAAAACAAAAATGGCTGTAATTCACTATTAGGACATGCCACACACACCAGGGCATGTCCTACCTTATACTTACAATGCACCCTGCCCTTGGGCCTACCATAGGGGTGACTAATATGCAGAAAAGGGAAGGTTTAGGGACTGGCAAGTGGGTGCACTTGCCCAGTCAACATGGCAGTCACAGACTGCACACAGGCTCTGCAATGGCAGACCTGAGACACACTTTTACAGGCTGCTTCTGTGGGTGGCACAACCAGTGCTGCAAGCCCACCAGCAGCATTTGGTTTACAAGCCCTGGGCACATTCAGTGCACTGTACTAGGGTCTGACAAGTAAACCAAACCAGCCAATCATGGAGTCACTAATCCATACATCAATTTACCATAGTGAGCACTTGCACTGTGGCACTGAATAGCAGTGGCACAGTGCCCAAAGCATCTATAACCAGCAAAAACACATGAGGCAACAGCGAAAAATGGAAGGGAGACCCACGCCAATAGTGCCAGGTCTAACACGTGTCCCCTCCAGCTGAAATGTGGGGAGAACTACCCTACCTCCTGGGAGTTCTGTTCACTAAGGCGGAAAAATCTGGACAGACCATCAGCATTGGCGTGTTCTGTACCAGGGCGGTGTTCCACCGTGAAGTCCATACCCTGTAGGAAAATGGACCACCTCAACAGCTTTGGATTCTCACCCCTCATCTGCATCAGCCATCTGAGGGGCCTGTGGTCTGTCTGAACCCGGAAGTGAGTCCCAAACAGGTATGGTCTCAACTTCTTCAGTGCCCAGACCACAGCAAATGCCTCACGCTCAATCGCACTCCACCTCTGTTCCCGTGGAAGTAACCTCCTACTGATGAAGGCTACGGGTTGATCTAGGCCCTCCTCATTTATCTGTGACAAAACAGCCCCCACACCATGCTCTGAAGCGTCTGTTTGAACGATAAATTCTCTGGAGAAGTTGGGTGCCAGGAGTACTGGTGCCGTGCACATGGTAGTTTTCAGGGCCTCAAAAGCTTTCTGACGGGTGTCAGTCCAAATCACTTTCTTGGGCTGCTTCCTGGAAGTCAGCTCAGTCAAGGGTGCAACGATGTTGCCATACCCCTTGACAAACCTCCTGTAATACCCTGTGAGTCCTAAAAAGGCTCTCACCTCTGTCTGGGTCTTGGGGGGCTCCCAAGTCAGGATGGTCTCAATCTTGGGCTGTAGGGGCGCCACCTGGCCGCTCCCAACCAGGCGTCCCAAGTACACCATGGAACCCTGCCCGATCTGGCACTTACTCACCTTAATCGTGAGGCCTGCCTGCCGCAGCGCCATCAACACTTCCCAGAGGTGGCGCAGGTGTTCTTCCCAACTGGCACTGAACACTGCAATGTCATCCAGGTAGGCGGCACTGAACTCTTCCAGTCCAGCCAACACCTGGTTGACCAACCTCTGAAAGGTGGCAGGGGCATTCTTCATCCCAAAGGGCATAACCCGGAACTGGTAGTGCCCATCTGGTGTGGAGAATGCTGACCTCTCTCTTGCCCCATCAGTCAAGGCGATCTGCCAGTACCCAGACGTTAGATCAAACGTGCTGAGGTACCGGGCAGCCCCTAACCGATCGATGAGCTCATCAGCTCTGGGGATGGGGTGCGCGTCAGTCCTCGTGACTGAATTGAGCCCTCGGTAGTCCACACAGAACCGGAGTTCTGGCGTGGCACCCGGTGCGGCAGCCTTTGGGACCAAGACCACTGGGCTGGCCCAAGGACTGTTAGAGGACTCAATCACCCCTAACGCAAGCATCTTGGATACCTCCTCCTTGATGCAAGCTCTCACCCTGTCAGTCACCCTGTAAGTTTTGTGCTTCACAGGAGGACTATCTCCAGTGTCCACATCATGGACGCACCAATCAGTGACACTGGGAATCAGGGAGAACAGATCAGAAAACTGTCCCAGCAACTGGTGGCAGTCATTCTGTTGCTCAGGGGTCAGGGTGGAAGAGAGGTTCACACCATCCACTGACCCATCTTGCTCTGTCACCGACAGGAGGTCAGGAAGAGGCTCAGTCTCCTCCTCCATTCCAGCATCTGTCGCTAAGAGCATGCCCACTTCGGACCTCTCCAAGTGGGGCTTCAGGCGGTTGACATGCAGGACCCGCAAGGGGTTCCTGGGAGACCGCAAGTCCACCAAGTAGGTAACAGGACTCTTGCGCTCCACCACCTCAAATGGTCCGGTCCACTTATCCTGGAGCTCACAAGGCTCCACTGGGGCCATGACCCACACTTTCTGACCAGGCTGAAGCTCTACCAGAGTGGCATTCTGGTCGTACCACCGCTTCATCTCTTCCTGGCTGGCTTCCAGATTCGCCTCAGCGAGTTGCCTGAAACGCCTAGTCTGGTTCCTGAAGGCCAGCATGTAGCTATATACATCCTGGGGAGGTTTCCTGGGAGATTGCTCCCAGCCTTCCTTGACCAGACTCAGAGGTCCTCTCACTGGGTGACCATAGAGAAGCTCAAAGGGGCTGAACCCTAGAGATTTCTGTGGCACCTCACGGTATGCAAAGAGCAGGCATGGTAAGAGGACGTCCCACTTACGCCTCATAGGTTCCTCAAGACCCATAATCATGACTTTTAGGGTTCGGTTGAACCTCTCAACCAACCCATTTCCTTGGGGGTGGTAAGGAGTGGTAAACTATAGGTTACCCCACCCTCCCGCCACAGGGACTTCATATACTTGGAAATGAAGTTTGTACCTTGGTCAGACACTGCCTCTCTAGGGAATCAAACTCGGGAGAAAATTCCCATCAGTGCCCGTCCCACCACGGGGGCCGTCACTGTCCTCAGAGGTATGGCTTCCGGGTACCGGATGGCATGGTCCACCAAGACCAGGATGAACCTGTTGCCCATGGCTGTCTTGGGGTCCAGTGGCCCCACAATGTCAATACCCACCCGTTCAAAGGGGGTGCTGAACACAGGGAATGGCTGGAGAGGAGCCTTCTGCTTCCTCCCACTCTTTCCACTTGCCTGGCAAGTCTGACAGGTCCTGCAATGAGTGTCTGAACTCTTGCGCATTTGGGGCCAATGAAAGTGGGTGACAAGCCTCTCAAAGGTCTTGTCCTGCCCCAAATGTCCTGCTAACGGCATATCATGAGCCAGCCCCAGTAGGAAGTCTCTGAAGCGCTGGGGTACCACCAGCACACGGGCTGACCCAGGCTCAGCAACCTTAGGCTCACTATACAGGAGACCATTCTCCCAGTAGATCCAATGTGATCCAGACTGATCACCTGCTCCATGGCTTGCAGCCTGCTGCTGCAAACCCACAAGAGAAGGGCATTCCTTCTGCTCCTTGCAGAACTCTTCCCTGGAGGGTCCTCCTTCTTGCTGCCAATGGGTCAGCTCAGGCAGGTCCCCCAGTTCAGCTACCTGTTCCCCTGTAGGCTCCAGGGCATCCCCCTCAGGGTCTACCTCCTCCTGGACCGTGGGAACTTCGGGGGCCAGTTTCCCGCGCCCCCTGCCTTTTCTCTTTAAGGCAGGCACCTGGGCCCCCTCTCAGGCTCCAGGTCCTCTTGAACACCCTTACTGGCTGCCATGGACCGTGTGGTCACACACGCCCAGTCAGGCAGACCCAACATCTCCAAATGAGCACTTCGCTCCACCTTAGCCCAAGGTGAGCTCTCCAAATCGTTCCCCAACAAACAGTCAACAGGCATGGCTGGCCTCACAGCTACTTGAAGAGTACCAGAGACCCCCCCACGCAAAGGGAACCTGAGCCACCTTGCAGTGGCTCTCTGTGTTGTCAGCGGCAACAACTGGGTAAAATGCATTGGGGACAACCTGCTCTTGAGACACCAGGTGACACTTGACATCTGTCACACTGGCTCCTGTGTCTCTAAGAGCCTCCACTCTATGGCCATTGATGGTCACCCACTGCCTTTACTTTTTAGTGTTATCAGGCAGTTGGGTCCTGGGGACCACCTCACAGTCTCCTAAAGAGACAAGGGACATCTCTGCGGGACTCCACCCACCTTGGGCACCCATCTCCTCCCCCAGGGCTACACTCGCCATCTGCCGGGGTGGAGCACCAGTGGGTGCTGTCTTTCCAAACTGTGGGCACCGGGGATCAACAGACTTATGGCCCACTTCACCACACGTGAAGCACCTCAGGGGTCCCCTGTGAACAGGCCTACCTGTCGGGGCCCCGGGCTTCTTCTCAGGGGGAGGCTGGGAACCCTTCCCTTGGTTCCCTTGGGGATTACTTTGGGACCCTTTCTGGAACTCCCTCTGTTTATCCTTGTCCCCCCCACTCTTCTGCTGGGGACCCTGCCCACTCTTGGCAGAGACTCCCACGTGACCCTTGTGGACCCGGGTGCTCACCCAGCGGCCCGCCTCCTCAGGAAGCTTCCTAGGGTTAGTCAGCCTGCTATCAATCAGGTGCTGGTGTAGCTCTGGAAAACAATTACTTGACAAGTGCTCCCATGCAATTAAATCAAAGAGCCCCTCAAAATCATTAACTTTGCTACCCTTCACCCAACCATCCAATGCTCTGCAAAAGAAAGTTACATATTCTACCCATGTGCTTGACTCCACCTTCTTGCAATTTCTAAACCTCTGTCTATACAATTCAGGAGTCAACCCATACCTGGACATCAATGCATCTTTCATGTGGCTATAAGAATTATGGACTTCAGAGGGCAAGTCTAACAGTGTATCCCGCCCCTCACTAAGGAACCGCCCCCACAACCCCGCTCCCCAATCCTTCTCAGGGACCCGGTGGGAGGACATGGCTACCTCATAGGCCTTGAACCACTGCCCAATGTCATCATTCTTATAAAACTCTCTAACCACATCCTTAGGAATATACACCCTAGCTTCCACAGGCACGGACGGTGTGCTGCCACCAGAGGGAGTAATTTCTAAGCTCCTTGCTTTCAACTCCAACTCCCTCAAACTTCTCTCATGCTCCAGTTGCATCTTCTTTTCTTCCAGGGCCAATTTCTTAATTTCTAACTGCCCACTCATTTTGGCTAGCTCCAACTCATGCATCCTACTCCTCTCCCTGTCCTCCAACTCCTCTGTAGACAGGCCTTTGGCAGAAACACTGCTACCCGCTGGGGAGGTTGCTCTCCTCCCCCCTGGACCCAATGGCCCATCCAGCTGCTCCTCTGCATTCTCAACCCCTTCCCCATTCTCAGGGGTACTCCTTGCTTCGACCCAGGCCCTCAGCGCCTTATGGAACTCATCCTTCTTGATGAGACCGGTCATTGCAACTTTAAATTTTCTGCAGAAGTGCTTTAGCTGTTTTACATTGTAGCATTCCAGTTTCTCCTCTTCCCACTCATAGTCAACAGATGCTATGGATGCTGCTTTATCCATTGTGGTTAAACTTGGCATTTCTTTGCAAAAATAGAAAATCCCAGGAAAAACAATCTACCAAAAGTATGTGGTCGCGTTTTGGTCCGCACTCACTAGTAGTGTTCACCAATCACTGTACATGAGTCACAAATGCCAGTCCAGAATCCTCACCGCTGACCACCAATGTTAGATTTGGGGGTCTCTAGTTGGCAGAGGTAGGTACCTTTGTCCAAGTAGGGACCCTTGCTTCTAGTCAGGGTAAGGGGGATACACTCCTAAAATAACCCCTGCTCACCCCCTTGATAGCTTGGCACGAGCAGACAGGCTTATCTCAGAGGCAGTGTGTAAAGCATTTGTGAACACATACAGTAATATAGTGACAACACTACAGATGGACACCACACAGGTTGTATATCAAAAATAAGTATTTTTATATAGATTTAACACAAGACCACAAACGACAAAAATCCACAATACTGTACTTAAAAATGGTAGAAATAGCTTAGTTCTCTTAAGATGTAAAATGCGACACTTTGAGTTCAATGTACCTTAGGATGCGTAACGCTATACAACGAAAGTGTTGCAGGGACGGTGATGCGTCGGTTCCTTACACGCAAGAACGGTGATGCGTCGGGTCCCTACTGATGCGTAGGGGATGCGTCGGTTCTTCTCGGCGTGGGGAGGTGATGCGTCGGTTTCTTACTGCGCTTCCGTGGCGATGCAACCAGCAGCACCGTGATGCGATGAAGATCCGGTGCAATGCGACAAAGATGGCGTATTCTTCTTGATGCGACACGATGGGTGCACGCCCGACGCCCGTGCGGCGACTCCACGATTCCTCTGAGCTGCGACAGGCCCTGCGACACGCTTCCCGGTGAGGCGACGGCGTCTGATGCGACGGCGACACTCTTCTCCGGCGATGCGAGGCGCTTCGGCGATGATGCGACAGCTGCAGCGGCGGCGACACACTTCTCCGTTGATGCGGCGGCGTCTGATGCGACGTCGATCCTCTTCTCCGGCGATGCGAGGCGCTTCGGCTGCGGCGGCGACGCTTCTTCTTCGTGAGTCGCACTTCCAGCTCCTTGCGACACGCAGTCCCTCAGAAAGCCCAGCACAGCAGCAGGCACTTCCAAAAAGACTCTTGGGGAGCTGGTTGGTGAAGTCTGTTGTCCCTGAGACTTCAGCAGGAGGCAAGCTCTATCTCAAGCCCTTGGAGATCCTTCACAAGTTGATGAAGGTACACACAAAGTTCCTCTCTCCTTTCTTTGGCAGTCAGGCAACCACTGCAGGCCAATCCCTCATGCTTAGGGATAGTCTCCTCCTCAGTTTCTCTGGTTCCTCTCCTCAGCAAAGGTTCTTCTTGCTTCCCAAAAGTGATCTAAAGTTCTGGGGTTTGGGTCCCCTCTTTTATACTCATTTTCCCTTTGTTCTCTGAAGGCAGAGAGGCCTTTGCCTAGTCCAAACCAGTTCTGGTCAGTCCTGGAGCACTTTGTTGACTAGACTCCTTCTTTCCTTTCACAGTGTAGGCCAGGGACATCAGACGCACCACAGGAGGTGGAGCCAGCATTGTGGAGGGAAGGCACAGCCCTATTCAGGTCCCAGGTGCAACTCCTCCCACCCATCTACATGCAGATCTCTCTATTCAGCCCTGGGCTGACTCACCCTGTCTCCTGGAATCCCCCAGCCCCTGTCACTCACAAACCAGACATGGAATACACAACCTAGCAGAGGCAGGCTTGGATAGTTAGGCAAGAAAATACCTACTTTCTAAAAGTGGTATTTTCAAACACAGAATGTTAAAACCAACTTCACTAAAAGATGTATTTTATCATTCTGAGTTCAGGCATACTAAATTCGTTTTTCTACCATGTTCACTGGGTCAGTTAGGATTATAAGATGTAATAATCAAACTGCCCATTCTGGCCTATGGGGAACAGGTAGCCTTGCAATAGTGAAAAACAAAAATGGCTGTAATTCACTATTAGGACATGCCACACACACCAGGGCATGTCCTACCTTATACTTACAATGCACCCTGCCCTTGGGCCTACCATAGGGGTGACTAATATGCAGAAAAGGGAAGGTTTAGGGACTGGCAAGTGGGTGCACTTGCCCAGTCAACATGGCAGTCACAGACTGCACACAGGCTCTGCAATGGCAGACCTGAGACACACTTTTACAGGCTGCTTCTGTGGGTGGCACAACCAGTGCTGCAAGCCCACCAGCAGCATTTGGTTTACAAGCCCTGGGCACACTCAGTGCACTGTACTAGGGTCTGACAAGTAAACCAAACCAGCCAATCATGGAGTCACTAATCCATACATCAATTTACCATAGGGAGCACTTGCACTGTGGCACTGAATAGCAGTGGCACAGTGCCCAAAGCATTTATAACCAGCAAAAACACATGAGGCAACAGCGAAAAATGGAAGGGAGACCCACGCCAATAGTGCCAGGTCTAACAATTGTCTAAAGTTCCTGTGGGATGTTGCATGGGTATCCCCCTTTTTCTCAGCCCTCACTTGATGAATCACCCCAAAACTCATTAGGGAGGAGCAGAGGTGGATAAACCTTTTTTGGTAAGATTTGTGGTGATTTGTCAAACTTTGCCAAATTTATTAGCCAAACAAAAAATCCATTACAAATGGAAATTCAGCTGTAACTATAAATACAGTGGTGAAGATATATATAGATATTTATATATATATATATATATATATATATATATATATATATAAATATATTCACTGAAAAAACCATAGGTTTTAGGGACAGTTATAGTTAGTTGGACATTTCACTCGTACAAAACCCGTGAAATTCCCCCGTTATAGTTAGTTCAGCTAACTATAACTCGCGCCCCGCAATGCACTGCTGATGACGTCACATATTACATCACTCATGACATGGTCAGTGACATCACTGATGACATCACTGATGACATCTCAAATGACATCACTGATGACATCATCCACGTGATAATCTCATGCACCTCCTCACACCCTAATATAACCTTTGATACACCCACTCTAAATTACAGACTGCCATTCGCAAAACCATAGACACTCCAACACCAATAACTACATACCCACTCACTGATTCTTAGGTCTACGCACACATCCACTCACTCACCCGTACAGTCACTCATACTTACGGTCACTCAGTACAGGACTATCATATGCACTCATACTCCTATATAGACACTCAAACACCGCCACTCATCCATAGAGGTACTCACACACCTAGTCAGTCATGCAAATAATTAAACACACTACCATTTACTCACCTATACAGTTATACACACACCAGCTCACTTAATCATACAAATACTAGCACATTGTTACGCTCTTATACAATCACTGATACAAGCACACACTCATCCATACAGCCACTATCACAATCACTCACTCTCGCTTATAGCTATTTATATACTCCAACACACATATATACTGGCTTTCACATATGTAGTTACTCACACATGTACCACTGGGACATACATTCACTCACTAACACACTCTTACACACACTTACCCACCCATACAGTCTATCACAGATGCACTCTTGAAACCATCCACCCAATGAATCACCCACTCACACATCTATGCACAGAGTCGCACACACCCCACCCACACAAACACTCAGGCACCCATACAGATACTCAGACAACCAATCAATAACTCATATAGACACTCATGTAGCTATTCACAAACCCATGCAGCCACTTACACAGCAACAGACAGACGGATACAGACATTCACCCAGTTTAGTCACTAACCCATGCATTCAGTAAGATACGTTAAATCACTCACTTATAGAGTCAGTCACGCACCTACTAAATCATCCATACAGACACTTACACACCCACTCATTCTTCAATACGTCTTTTCCTATATATATTAAAAATATTTCAACTTTACAGAAACACACAGTCACTGGATGATGTCATCAGTGATGTCATTTGAGATGTCATCAGTGATGTCATCAGTGATGTCACTGACCATGTCATGAGTGATGTAATATGTGACGTCATCAGCAGTGCATTGCGGGGGCGCGAGTTATAGTTAGCTGAACTAACTATAACGGGGGAATTTCACGGGTTTTGTACGAGTGAAATGTCCAACTAACTGTAACTGTCCCTAAAACCTATGGTTTTTTCAGTGAATTTCAAAGGTTTTTTAAATGCTAATTTGTAACTATAACATATCTGAAACCTATGGTTTTTTCAGTGAATTTCAAAGGTTTTTTAAATGCTAATTCCTAACTATAACATGTCTGAAACCTACGGTTTTTTCAGTGAATTTCAAAGGTTTTGTAAATGACAATTTTTAAATGTATTAATTGTTATATTAATTTTTTTCATACTGATTTATTACATTTTTAGAATTTTTTTTACATATTTTATTTTTTAAATTACATTGTAATTACATTATACATTACATTACAAAAATACTTTCTCAGAATGAATTACTTTAGTTTAAATACTTTGCACATAGGCAATAGACTTTTAAGTACAGTAGTTACAGTTGTTGCAATGGGCACCACATTTTCAAACACAATGCAACATTCAGCTCAATGTGAATTTCTAGTTAAATGCAATTAGTTACTTTATGGATTACTTTTTCTAACCACAGGACTGGATCCTAGATTCAGTCCTGGTACATCTCCTGTAAACAGTTGAGTAAAAGCGTTTTGGTTACAGTCGTGATTTTTAAGGAATATTATTGTATTTTAATAGTTGACACTTAGAAACTTTTTCTCATAGAATCACCAATGTTATCCTATGGAAGGAAATTCACTTAGCAGGTAAAAACTGTTATCGTTACTTTTTCTTACTCAGTGTTGGATCCTGGATCCAGCACTGGTGCATCTCCTGTAAACAGTTGAAAGAATGCGTTTAAGTCATACAGGCGATTTTTAAGGAATATTTGTAGTTTGTGAAAATCGACACTTTGAAACTTTTCTGCTGAAAACCAGACAATGGATTCCTATGGAAGAAAATATAAGTTACTGGTAAGTACGGTTAAAATTACTTTTCAGGACCAGTACTGGGCTGAAAGATGCAGCACTGAGGTCTCTCCTGATAACAGGTGAGTAAATCGAAATTCGTATTTCGGCTGATTTTAGAGGAATATTTGTATGTTTCAAAAATCAACACTTAGAAACTTTTTCAGCAAAAGCAGGCAATGATATCCTATGGAAGGAAATTCAAGTTACTGGTAAGTACGGTTAAAATTACTTTTGAGGATCAGTACTGGGCTGAAAGATGCAGCACTGAGGTCTCTCCTGATCACAGGTGAGTAAATCGGAATTCGTATTTCGGCTGATTTTAGAGGAATATTTTAAAGTTCCAAAACTCCACACTTAGAAGAATTTCCAAGTGAAACCAGTCAATGTTAGCCTATGGAAGGAAATTCAAGTTACTGGTAAGTACTGTTAAAATTACTTTTCAGGACCAGTACTGGGCTGAAAGATACAGCACTGAGGTCTCTCCTTATAACAGGTGAGTAAATCGGAATTCGTATTTCGGCTGATTTTAGAGGAATATTTGTATGTTTCAAAAATCAACACTTAGAAACCTTTTCAGCAAAAAGCAGGCAATTATATACTATGGAAGGAAATTCAAGTTACTGGTAAGTACGGTTAAAATTACTTTTGAGGATCAGTACTGGGCTGAAAGATGCAGCACTGAGGTCTCTCCTGATAACAGGTGAGTAAATCGGAATTCGTATTTCGGCTGATTTTAGAGGAATATTTTAAAGTTCCAAAACTCCACACTTAGAAGAATTTCCAAGTGAAACCAGTCAATGTTAGCCTATGGAAGGAAATTCAAGTTACTGGTAAGTACGGTTAAAATTACTTTTCAGGACCAGTACTGGGCTGAAAGATACAGCACTGAGGTCTCTCCTGATAACAGGTGAGTAAATCGGAATTCGTATTTCGGCTGATTTTAGAGGAATATTTTAAAGTTCCAAAACTCCACACTTAGAAGAATTTCCAAGTGAAACCAGTCAATGTTAGCCTATGGAAGGAAATTCAAGTTACTGGTAAGTACGGTTAAAATTACTTTTCAGGATTAGTACTGGGCTGAAAGATGCAGCACTGAGGTCTCTCCTGATAACAGGTGAGTAAATCAGAATTCGTATTTCGGCTGATTTTAGAGGAATATTTGCACAATGGTGAAGGGAGGGGCGGGGCCTGAGGTGACATCTGTGCAAACGCGCCCCGTGGCGCGTTTTAAGTAGGGGATTAAGTCCCCTTGAATCATGAGGGTCCCTACGGGCCAACTAGCCCACCAGGAACCTCCAGTATGCGCCAGGGGCTGCGTTGCAGAGACGTGTAGAGAGGCCACACCCCTTTTACAACACTCTGCAACGCAGCTCCGTGGCGCTCACTGGACGTACCTGGTGGGCTAGTTGGCCCCCAGGGACCCTCAGGATTGAAGGGGATTTAATTCCCCATCTTAAAACGCGCCACGGGGCCTGTTTGCACACATGTCACCTGAAGCCCCGCCCCTCCCTTCACCACTGTGCAAACACGCCCCGTGGCGCGTTTTAAGTTGGGGGATTAAGTCCCCTTGAATCCTGAGGGTCCCCGGAGTCCAACTAGCCCACCATATACCTCCAAAAGCGCCACAGAGCTGCGTTGCAGAGAGGTGTAAAAGGGGCGTGGCCTCTGTACACCTCTCTGCAAGGCAGCTCCCTGGCATACTGGAGGTTCCTGGTGGGCTAGTTGGCCCCCAGGGACCCCCAGTATTCAAGGGGAATTCGTTCCCTCTCTGCAAACGCGCCAGGGGCGCGTTTGCAGAGTGGTGAAGGAAGGGGCGGGGCCTGCGGGCCCGATCGTTTTTTTTTTTTGTTTTTTTGTCTCCTGAAGGGGGCTGTGTGGCCCCCTTCCTTTTTCATGTTTTTGGGCCCTGGGGACCCCATCCCCCAGGGCCTTACCCCTTTTTGTAATTAAAATTAAAAAACAAAAACGGGAAGGGGGCCGCGTGGCCCCCCTTCCCTGGGCCTGTATTGGCCCCGGGGACCCCATCCCCCGGGGCATGGCCTTTTATTTTTTATTTGGAGGGGGCTGCGTGGCCCCCTCCTCAGGCCATTTAAGGCCCCGGGACCCCATCCCCGGGGCCGGCCTTTCCATTTTTTTTTATTATTATTTTTATTTTTTGGGGAGGGGTGCCGCGTGGCCCCCTCCCGGGCCACTACTTGCCCCAGGGACCCCATCCCCCGGGGCTGGCCCTCTCCGTTGGGGACTGTGGGGGTCCCCAATCCCCCACAGTCCCGCCGGCTCCCCGCGTCCCTTGGGAGCCGGCATTGCTGACACATGGGGAGCAGCTAACATGCTGCTCCCCATGTGGAAAGCAGTCGGCTTTGGATATTGGAAGAGAGAGCAGGTTTCCCTGCTCTCTCTTCCAATATCCAAAGCAAGTTTGCAATGGCAGTGTCCCGGGGGTAGGCACCCCGGGACACTGCAGGAGCCGGCCCTGGGGGGTGGCGGTCCCCAGGGCCATCAAGGGCTTCCAGGAGGGGGCCGCGCGGCCCCCTCCCTTAAGTTGCACAGCCCCGGGAGGTGGTGGTCCCCGGGCTATGGGGGTCCGTAATGGACCCCCACATTTATTTTGTAAGTGCCCCGGGGAGGTGGTGGTCCCCGGGCGTGTGGGGGCTGGAGCCCCCCACACCTTATTTAACATAAAAAAGAAGCCCCGGGGTGGCGGTGCCCGGGGCTGCGGGAGGGCAGAAGAGCCCTCCCGCACCATTTTTTATATAAAGCCCCGGGGGGTGGCGGTCCCCGGGCTTGGGGGCCTTTGAGGCCCCCACACATAAAATTAACCCCCCACCATGCCCCCGGGACTTGGGCCACCCGGGGCAAAATGCAATTTTTTTTTTTCGGCAGGATTCGCGCACCCTGAGCGCATCCTGCCGATTTTTAAAAAATTTTTTATTTTTTGCCCAGGGGCTCCTTGTGGGACCCCTGAGCAAACCTAGGGGTCAGGGTGTTTCTACCCTGCCCCCTTTGTGCGCTTTGCGCACTTAGTTTCTGTCCCTCGGTTCTACCGAGGGACAAAATGGCTGCCAACATTTCCTGAATCGGAATGTTGACAGCCAGCTGACAGCCAATTAACATGCAGCTCGTGATCGGGAGGGTACGCGGACCCTACTCGGCCATAGATATCACTATCTTTTTACTTTTGATTTTCTCAGCAACTACTGAACGGATTTACACCATTTAACAAAAAGGGTTCTTTCTGAACCAAGAACTACCTCTTTGCCAAATTTGGTGTAATTCCGTTCAGCAGTTCGGGCTGTAGCCGTGTCTAAAGTTTCCTATGGAAAATTGCATGGGGAAAACGCGCTTTGGAACCCCCTTTTTCTCGGCCCCCGCTTGACGAATCCCCCGAGACTTTCAGGGTAGGAGCGGACCGGAGCGGGCCACAAAGTTTGAAAATTTTGCGAAGATACGTCAACCGGCAAGAGAGTTATTTCAAATAGAATGTCGCGGATTTCCTATGGATAATAGGTTGTAACTATAACTATCTACTGGCGACCGCCAGTAGATAATATATATATATATATATATATATATACATATATATATATATATATGCAAAACAAAGTTGGCAGCGGAGGAAGAAAGGGGCTGTGGTTATGTATCCAGCTTGCGCCTGTGGAGCGATCCTGAGAGTGCTTTCCAACAATAGGGGCAACTTTGTTTTGCATTGAAGTGGCCGGCCCCGGTCACGGAGGAGCACCACCGCCCGAACTTGGTGGGTCCGTTTGCTGTTAGAAATTAGCACGGCAATGCGGAGCAGGAGATGCCTAATGATTGCACAAGCAATTTTACATGACACTGTGTTTCCCCGGCAATAATAACTATTGGAATATTGATAACAGCGGCACCCCACTTGGGTTGTATTGTTTGTAAACCACCAGTCCCATAATGCACGGAGATTACCTATTGAGGCATTAATGGAAATAATGAAGGGGATATGCTGGTTTTGGTTTGTCCGCCGTTATTTAATCACAGGCTGCCCATGAGGAAGGGCGGTTGGCCCGAAACGCGTTGGCAGTGGAGGAAGAAAGGGGCTGTGGTTATGTATCCTGCTTGCGCCTGTGGAGCGATCCTGAGAGTGCTTTCCAACAATAGGGGCAACTTTGTTTTGCATTGAAGTGGCCGGCCCCGGTCACGGAGGAGCACCACCGCCCGAACTTGGCGGGTCCGTTTGCTGTTAGAAATTAGGACGGCGATGGGGAGCAGGAGGTGCCTAAGGATTGCACAAGCAATTTTACGTGACACTGTGTTTCCCCGGCAATAATAACTATTGGAATGTTGATAACAGCGGCACCCCACTTGGGTTTGATTGTTTGTAAACCAACAGTCCCATAATGCACGGAGATTACCTATTGAGGCATTAATGGAAATAAAGAAGGGGATATGCTGGTTTTGGTTTGTCCGCCATTATTTAATCACAGGCTGCCCATGAGGAAGGGCGGTTGGCCTGAAACGCGTGGGCAGCGGAGGAAGAAAGGGGCTGTGGTTATGTATCATGCTTGCGCCTGTGGAGCGATCCTGAGAGTGCTTTCCAACAATAGGGGCAACTTTGTTTTGCATTGAAGTGGCCGGCCCCGGTCACGGAGGAGCACCACCGCCCGAACTTGGCGGGTCTGTTTGCTGTTAGAAATTAGGACGGCGATGCGGAGCAGGAGATGCCTAATGATTGCACAAGCAATTTTACGTGACACTGTGTTTCCCAGACAATAATAGCTATTGGAATGTTGATAACAGCGGCACCCCACTTGAGTTTGATTGTTTGTAAACCACCAGTCCCATAATGCACGGAGATTACCTATTGAGGCATTAATGGAAATAAAGAAGGGGATATGCTGGTTTTGGTTTGTCCGCCGTTATTTAATCACAGGCTGCCCATGAGGAAGGGCGGTTGGCCCGAACCGCGTTGGCAGCGGAGGAAGAAAGGGGCTGTGGTTATGTATCCTGCTTGCGCCTGTGGAGCGATCCTGAGAGTGCTTTCCAACAATATGGGCAACTTTGTTTTGCATATATATATATGAGATGTGATCAAGACCCTTGCAGGGTCGAAACGCGTAATGGCTGCCTGTGCTTTTATGAGCTGTCAATAAAGCGATTATCTTCCAGCAAATTACTGTGGTCCGTGCTCCGTTCTTCGAGAGGCATCGAGACTTGAGCGGAGTGGTGTAGATATATATATATATATATATATATATATTTTCACTACTGTGCATATGTCATGTAGTTTCTTCTAATCTGTAGGATCTGCGCATTTGTTTGGACAACATAAACTAGCGGCTTGGTGGCAAGACTTATTCCCGACACCCCGCAGGATATGTTAGCCTATAGACCAGCTAGCTCACAGTGCCACCGTAAGCCCCCCTAACCTATCAGGGAGAGAATGGTTCCTGGTAACCACTGAACATGACAACCATGACCCCTCAGGGATCGTGGAAACAGTACAGAACCGTGCTCACTTATTCTCAGAGAAATATACAGAGAATGCACAGTGGGACGTTTTCAATAAGTTTATTGAATCAAAGTTATTCTTGTATAAAATATGTGTGCTGCATTTATTAATGGACAGAAGCAGATAAACGTGATTACAAGCACCAAAAGCGTAAATAGTAGTTATAGTTCTACCATGGTCTGAAAGCAATGTGTATATGCGGGCATATAAAACAAGGCAGTAATTGAGCATACTCCTGCTATGCGAACCCTACTCTAAGTGTATCAAGAGTGTGTGTAGGTGTAGAGCCAAGAATCCTCCCAAGGGACGATCCAACCCCATTACCTGATGGGATAGAATGAAGGACCCTCCTTCTTGGTCACAAACTGGACACCCCTCATGAGATGTCAAACTGCTGCGTGGTGATTTCTCAGCATGCAAGGACCTCGGTGTCAGCGGAAGTGCCTCCTCTGCTAATCTATCAGGATGCTCATCTTTTATATTAGAAAGCAGTCTTGCGATGTGCGTACAGATTAGTGGTGTTATGGATATGTAGATAACCCTGTCGCCTGTGGATGAAGATAGTGATGACATTTGTACATAGTGCGAAACGAGACCTTGTGCATGATGTTCAGTGCGTTGTGATAATGTTGTGCGAAGCTAGATGTGTAAATAAGTTAAGTTTCAGGGAAACAAATCCAACATTGTCGTGCACGCAAATACGTGCAAAAGGCCACAGCTGAAAATTTTATTTGTGAGGACAATGTAAGAAATAAATTTCTTTGCTACATGGGCCTAACTTGGGAATATAACACCCACTCCTCATACTAAGGGTCAATATCTAAAAAGCTATCTATAAAGCCAGCAGACAATTTTAAAAACATTAAAAACTAGGCACCATGGCTTTCTGAGTGCTTGAGATCACAAATGATATAATACCTTAAAGACTTTTAAATAAATATTTTAAAAGGGAGCCCGCTTTTTAGATGCTTCTAGAGGAGGAGACCGGGGCTAACCTGCTCGCCTATCTGCCCCCATGGGAATCGCTGGTCGGATTGACTTTGCGGCTTATCTCGCTGCGTTCTTCTCCACAGCAGCAAATTCTTTTCAGTGGTCCTTTGCCAACGTGAAGTCTAGGTATACCTTTTTGAACTGGGCCCTCAGACTTCAGGACTAAATTTAGACTTCAGTCCTAAGTTTACCTTTGTAAATTGGTCCCTGATACCCCAGGAGTCAGTCTTGTCTGTTGATATCACTCAGAAACGATTGGTGAAAAACATCCACAATATTCCATTTTCCCACCATAATGCTATATGATTCCATATGCTCAATGCAATAAAATTGAAATACTTGGGGGCCTATTAGGATGGCGGGCGGAGGCACCACCGCAGTGCTGGCGGTGGCGGAAAATGCCATTTTCCGCACGCCAGCAGCGGTCCTCACGCCCGCCATATTACAATGGGCAAACATAGCCCATTTCCCATCCGCCGCGGTGCGACGTGAACCGCCATAAAAATGCACCCGCCACCGCGGCGGTGGGAGCCAATAGAGACCCACCGCCGTGCGGAATGACGTCCCGACCGCCGTACAAATCAGGATGCCCCAAACAGCCAGTCACACCGCAGCGGAGAAACCACCCAACCAGAGACGGCGGAAGCACAACAGCGGAGCGCGAAACCAGACTCCCGGTCTCCTCCACCCGGTCCCGACCGCAATGGATCCAGCTCTACACGCCTTTCCGGTGCTGTACCTGCTCCACCACCAGCAAATAATGGCCCGTCGCAGACAACGCCACAGGTATGCAATCACACAACTCCACACACAACCACAACACACAACTCCTGGGCTGACATACGGTTCCTGTCCACATCAGACACTCTGGTGGGGACAGGAACACATCCCCAAGTGTACCCACACATGTCCTACCTATCACTAAATCACCCTTCCGCATCCGGGCCACCCATCAACCGCGAAATCACAGCAATGTCCTGGTCACGTCACCGCAGTGGTGCAGACACGGGAAAACATGTGCACAATGGAGTAGGCAGGGCCAGCGCCAGGCATGGGCAGTCCACAAACATCATAGGGCCACACCTCCACCCTCCACACACTAGGCCCCCCACACACATTAGGGGACATGCTGTGTGCTCCTCCTGTGCACCCCCCTGCACAAGCCAGGTGACCCCAGACCCTGCACCACACACACCAAACAACCAGGGAGACAGCCTCAGCAGGTGGGGCTGAAGAGGAACACACAGCACAGTAGCACAGGGCCAGGGCAACCCTCCTCCCCACACCCACACTCCACACATGTCAAGCAAACTGAGTCCAATCACAAAATGAACACTCACACTGAATATGAACAATACCCCAACTGTACACAATACCTGTCAAGCCACCCAGACACACCCCACACTGACACACAGCCACATACACAAACCAGATGGCAGCAGCAATGGAGGACAAGAAATGGGCAAGACAAAAGTGAGGTGGACAGTGATGGGAACACAAGGAGCTAGCCACAAAGCATATGCACATCACATGTAAGAGAAGGAACAGATCACAACACCCTTAGGCCAAACAATAACACATGGCTGGCACAGTGAGTGAAATCAAACCACAGTGATCTCTGTGCAACAACTCAGGGAGACAGCAATGCAAGCCATGCATAGGCACAGGGATGATAGGAAGTGTCTGAAGTCAAATAGTGATCAGCCACACATCTGTACCTACTTACTTGACATGTGTATGTCATCAGCACAACACACAGGGCCCAGTGACACACTCCATGACTGTCAACCACAACTTGGACCCTTCACACATACCCCTCCTCCACCCACCTCACACCTGCACCACCCAACACTAGTGTCAAACACACAGAATGGTGCAAATAATGTCCTGTGAATACACTGACAAAGAATCACACACCCTGGGGTGCATCCACAAACATCACACACACTCAGGGATGCCTGAAGCAATGCTGGCACAAATACAATAGCCAAACACAAACTTCACAAACAACAGACACAGAAGTACAACAAGCCCAGACATGTGCAGACAAACAGTGGAAAGGCAATGGGATCACAGACAGAACAGGAGTACACAACACCATCACTCAGGACCAATGCACAGACACCATACCCCAACACAGACAAGAAGTGCATCATCCCAAAACAATCATGGACACAAACTGGGAGCAATGGTCCAATAAGAAAACACAGAAAGACATACCACACCACCCATCAAGTCAACATGGTGTAATAGTGTACTACATGCATGCACATGCACAATACTGACAAGTGACAGGTCAAATATGAGAGGAGAAACCACCAAGGTGCACTCAAAACAAGCTCAGGAACAAGAATACTCCTAAGTGCATGTGACAGACACACAAGTAATGCACACTACACTTGCAACACACATCTGAATGTATCACAATGCACAAACAACTCACACACAATGACATGCAAAGAGAACATCATACACACAGCATCTGTCAGCTGAAAGAGACAACACAGGCCAAACACTGCACACATCCACAGCAAAGACACAACAGATGCACATGCCAATCCTCCACATTGCAAATACAGCTGCACATCAGGGACTGCACACCAGGCAATTACAAGGCAACATAGACTCACAGCACTGCATGCACAACAAGCAGTGTGTGCACACCAACCAAACCAGTAGCACACATATCTGAGTGCCACAACATGAACCCCCACAACACAAATCACCACAGCACACAGACAACCTCACACAGGAAGGGTAGCAGTACCACAGCAAACACACATACAGCTTACCCATCACCCACAGATGCACAAGTCTGGGACACCCAGGTGCAAACAACATGACCAGAGGACTGTGCAGCACAAACAGTTGCAATGCACATGATCAACCATGACTGCAAACCAGTACAAGAAAATCACACATAACCAATTGGGAAACTGTCCTGAGTGGCACATTGGTCCTGTGCACAGATCAGCACCACAAAGCATAGTGTAACAAAATAAAGTGGTGGGGAGGGACACACACTGGCAACCCAAGGGGATAGCTGACATGAGAGTGAAGTGGTGTGTACGTCAGTAGTGGACATGGCAGGAGTGCACCATACACAAATAGATGGAGTGCTCACTCACAATGGGTAGTTAACATAAGCACAGATAGGGGATGGTAAAACTCCACATCCCACATGCCATACTGCAGCAAAAAATTGCTCAAGTGACAGCAATGCATGAGAAAACACACCCACAATGTCAGTGTGGCTGAGCAGGTCTGCACGGTGAGCACAAACAGTATCAAGACACATGGCTGATCAACAAAACACAACACTGACTTGCCAGTCACACACTCTGCATACTCACAATTGGCACCAACAACAAGTAGGTGTCCCCCAGAAGTGAAAGGACACACCAACACACCGCACAGTGCACAACCTACAACTCCCACATGTGCACACAATCACAAGCACAGGGCTGACCAATCCAACCAACAGGCACTCAAATCCAGGTTGACACATGTGTGCAGTTGCCATCGCAGGGGCACACACACATCAACACTACTGACAAAGTCACCCCTTCACACTGCACACTTCATGACCACCCAAGTGCACACATTGTAATTTACACATGTGAATAGGATGACTGGCCATCACAAGATGAGCATACACCAACACTGCTGTTCACACATCAAGAAAGATCACACAGACATGATGGACCCTGGCCAGCCTGCCTGCAATCCTGTGGATAGAATCCCACTCTGTGCTGGCAGTGCATCCAAACATGACATGTGTACAATTTAGCTAACATCACCATAGATTGATTATGATAACAGTAGTTCATCACAAACAGCCATCATTGCACCCCCAAGCCTCAGAGTCAAGAAGAACTGAAGTGCCTGTCACCTCTGCAAAACCCTGAAAAAGTGAAATCAGCCATTGGCAATGTTAAAGTGGCATACAGAGCATGTGTCACATCAAAGCATAGCCACACATAAAACCCTTTATTTAGCAAGGACACTCACAAAGCAGACAACTGGAGTAACTGTCTTTATTCACATATTACACAGATAGGCATCAAAAGTAGACAAGAGTAAGACCAGTGGCCAGTACAAAGTGCAAAGTAGGTACATGAGAACCTGCACAGGGAATGGGCAAACTCAGTAATGAACAGCAAGGACAGTGGCCAGTCCAAAGTGCAGAGTAGGAACATGAGATTCTGCACAGGGAATGGGCAAACTCAGTAATAAACAGCAAGGCCAGTGGCCAGTCCAAAGTGCAGAGTAGGCACATGAGATCCTGCACAGGGAATGGGCAAACTCAGTAATGAACAGCAAGGCCAGTGGCCAGTCCAAAGTGCAGAGTAGGTACATGAGATCCTGCACAGGGAATGGGCAAACACAGTAATGACCAGCAAGGCCAGTGGCCAGTCCAAAGTGCAGAGTAGGTACATGAGAACCTGCACAGGGAATGGGCAAACTCAGTAATGAACAGCAAGGCCAGTGGCCAGTCCAAAGTGCAGAGTAGGTACAAGAGATCCTGCACAGGGAATGGGCAAACTCAGTGATGAACAGCAAGGCCAGTGGCCAGTACAAAGTGAAAAGTAGGCACATGTGTGCATGAGAACCTGCACAGGGAATGGGTGAGACTGTACACTGCCATGGTCAGCAACACAGTTAGGGGGACAACAATGGGCAGTCCAGCCACCGCTGTGGCAGAGACAGGTGTGTGAGGGGGACTTTGGCTCAGACTTGGCTGTCAGTCTGACTGGGAGGTGGCTGAGTGTCGGGGCCAGTTGGATGACTGGACCTGGGAGAGAGAGGAAGAGCTGAGGTAGAGGCATCAGTGGCTTTGGGAGCCGGAGGGCTTGCTGGACCGGGTGGTGTGGTGGCACGTGGAGGTGGAGTAATGCTGCCGTGAGACACAGTGTGGGAGGGAGAATGTGGAGGGGTGCCTTTCCACTTCTTGGGTACTCGATAGGGAATTATTGTCTTGGGCGGAGTGGTAAGTGGGGCGGGCACAACAGGCACACTCTCCACCAAGGCTGCATCAGGTGCAGCCGGTGGGCCTCCCTCTGGGGACCTGTTGGATCCAGAGGTACACTTGGCCTGGCCTTGCCTTTTCCCCTCCACCACCTGTTTACCAGGTGAACCCCCTACACTGACCTCCTTTCCCTGCTTCACAGGGGTCTGGATGGGAGTAGAGGTTGTGGGTGAATCTGCCTTAGCGGGCTTTTTCTGTTGACCCTTAGCAGGCACCAGCTTCACAGCAGGAACGGGAACTGACTGCTTTTCTTTGCGAGACGCTTTTGGGACAGGAGAGTCCTTGGCTGGGGATGCCTCTGAGGCATGTGAACCTGAGGCCTGCTTCTTGGCTTTATGCCCCTGAGTGTCACCTGAAGGGCTTTTGCCTTTGCGCTCTGGGGTGGCTTTGGATTTAGGGGGGGATGGTGTCTGCGCTCTGGCCCTCTTGGGCTGCTGCTGTTGTGTGCTGCGTGTGCTGTATCTTGAGCCTGAGGTCTGTGGTGTGTGGTCACTATCTTCAGATGTAGCCACTGGCAGGGGGGTGGCCAAAGGGACTGGATCTGGACTCTGAGCCTGTGACAGCTGAATGGCTGCCGTCACTGTGGAGGACAAAGACTGGACAGTCCGGTGTAGCCCACCCACAGTCTGAATGAATGCCCTCCATGAAGGCAACTACCTGTGCCAACTTTTTGTCATGGTCTAGGAAGGCATTGAGGAGAGTTGTCTGACCCACACACAGCTGGCGCAAAGGTCCACAGCCTCAACACTGAGGGCAGCAGGGGAGGCAGGGGCAGCGGTGCCTGGGGTGAAGGACACTCTTCCCTTCTTACTGGTGCGAGCACGTGCAGCACTAGTGGAAGTAGTTGGGAGGGTGGGCACTGGAGGATGTGTGGTGGAAGAGGAGGCAGAGTTCCCGCTCCCTGTGTCCGCCAACATAGATGTGTCACTGCTGGCGTCAGATGACGTTGAGGTTGGTGTCTCTGGCTGTGATTCCTCAAGCAGACTCCTGTCCCCCTCCGAGGCGCTGGTCACATCAGTGTCAGTGTGCTCGTGTGTAGCAGTCATGCTTGATGCCTCACCACTGGTGTCCGTCCCCTGTCCTTCTGCGTAGGGTCAGTTCAGTGGCATTAACACATACATCATATGCATGTAAAGCACTAAACAAGATGATGATTTCCCCATGTTGCACACCACCCTGTGCAGTAACATTGTGCAACCTCAATTCCTAACTCAAATTTTGCGTGTTATCATGCAAACTTGGCATAAGTGACCCATGTGATGACCACACAGCCAAATAGACTGCCCGTGGCTCCGTGTAACCAGACATACAGATCCCTCTGAGCATACCTAGGGCCCTGGGGGGGGAAAGATGTACCTCCCAACATGTTGCCACAGTCACATCTGGAGGCAGCAGAAGGGGACAACACAGATACCGACTCCTAAATATCAGTCCACAATGGCCATGAGGTCATGCCATCCACCATGTCGTACTTTGGGGCACAACTACAGTTGCACATTGGTGTCAGATGTGTAGTCCTCACAATTCTGACGTCAGGCAATGCACACATTGATGTAAGCACACTCAGATGAGGCACACTGCCGTTCCCTTCCATGGGATGTCCCTGACGTCCCCAATGCAGACGATGCCAGAAGGGCACAACTCAGAATGCAATGTCAAGGGCCATTACTTCAATGGCATGAGAAAGTACAGGTAGGGAAAATGCATGACAGCTGCACCCAACACAGAGGCCACTTACAAGCCATTGCATCACACTAGCAACATCACAGAGCTCAGCACTGGCTCAGGCTTGGAACACATGCAGTCACTCACAACCAAAGTCACCCTTCCCAGAATACTCACCCCCAGCTTGCTGCTGATGCTCCCTCAAACGTGCATCCAGCTCAGGCTGTGTCACAGCTAAGATGCGGGCCATTAGTGGTGTCATGCTCCTGCGCGCCAACCTTCCAGTCCGAGGGAGCAGCCCCAGCATCATCTCTGCCACGTTTTTGCTCAGCCGGCAGATGTCATCCCACCTCTTGTGACAGTGTGTGTGCCGTCGGTTGGAGACACCCAGAGCCCACACCTTGCGTGCAATGGCCCTCCACACGGCCTTACGCTGGTGGACTTTGAGCTGCAGGCATGGGAGACAAGAGGGGGAAATTTCAGTGACCCTGGGTTATGTACCACTATCGCTCAGTACAGGAGCATGATACCAATTCAGCACTACTTCACAGATATGTCTAGCAGAGACAAGTCAGCATCTCACATAGTACATAAGCATGGGAGAAACATACAAAAATGCATGCAGGTATGAGGGTGGACACAGTACCTGCCCATCACCTACACATGCAGGATGCCAGCACAGAAAGCTATGTGTAGGGGGCCCACATCTGCTATCCAGTTTGTGGGTGAGCAAGACATACATTACATTGGAAAAGATGTTTTGGGGCAGACTCACTGTTTCCAACACTGCTCAGCCCTCAATGTCCTTGCCCTGTGTATGGCTCACTGTGTCATGGAGGTCACATTTAGGGACATGATCTTACAATCACACACCCTTCTCACAAGGTCTGTCGTGTGCAATCTACAGGGCTAAGATAGCTCTTTGATGGATAGTCTAGCAGACAACCCATATGTTTCACTCTGTACATTCAGTGATGTGTCCTTGTCAGATTGTCAGATTGGGCAGTGACTGTGCAGGACAGGTGGGCTCACACTGAGGTCCAACGTGGGGCATCAGAAATGTCACATGCAGGGACAAAATGAGAGCATAAACAGTGCCTACACATGCGATTCAGTACACATGCTGATGAAAATGGAAGGGGCTCTGTACAAAAGTACAACAATCTTCTGTGTCAAAGGTGAACTGCCACCAAGAGTGTCACCCTCTGGCATTTAAGTCCTGTGCATAGTGCTGACCTATACATGGTGGCAATTTGGAGTCAGACACACTTCCATCAGTACCCTCTGGACGTATACCCTGGTAATGTCACAGATGAGCCTGTGAAGAACCTCATGGACCCACACATCCATTCACACAGGCAATTTCTGTCCTGACTCCGCTTAACCAACTTGCTGTGTCACTGTATGGCAGAAAACACAATGCATGTCCCTCCCATTCTGATGTGCAGCCAGGGAAACGTGGAAGATAGGCTACACACCCCTTTCCCCTGGAGTCAGCCTGCTAGGCAGTGTATGACACAACCCCACACTCTCAGGCACGTACTGCAGCAGATCAACTTCATGTGTGCACTCCCTGCACTCTCCTACTTCCACTCTGAAACACTTACCATGACATCTGGAGCCCCATATAGCCTCCCATACTGTGTGAGCACCTCGTCCACCAGGACCCCCAGCTCCTCGGTGATGAAGGGATGGGCCCTGATCTTCTCAGTCCTCGCCATCACTGGGTCCAGGAGACAGGAGCAGCAGCAGTTGGTGGTGAGGGGTGTCAGGCAGCAGTGTCTGGAGACAGGAGCAGCAGCAGTTGGTGGTGAGGGGTGTCAGGCAGCAGTGTCTGGAGACAGGAGCAGCAGCAGTTGGTGGTGAGGGGTGTCAGGCAGCAGTGGCTGGAGACAGGAGCAGCAGCAGTTGGTGGTGAGGGGTGTCAGGCAGCAGTGTCTGGAAGCAGTGGAAATGTGAGGCTCTCTCCCACACATAAATAGCCCCCTGGGGTAGTTTCAGTGGTTCTAAGCTGCTGCAATTGGTGTTCCAGGTCTGCTTTTTTCAAATGCATCCAATGACCGGCTCCGCGGTGGCGGAGCACGCCTACCGCGATTTTCAAAATTGCATTAGGCTACCGCGATTGCGGTTCCCATTGGCTGTAAGGGCTTGGGCATTGGCAGTGACACACCGCAGGGGCCAGGCGGTCGCTACCGCGGTCGTGCATCTTTCAATTGCATCCAATGACCGGCCCACGGTAGCGGAGCACGCCTACCGCGGTTTTCAAAATTGCATTAGGCTACCGCGATTGCGGTTCCCATTGGCTGTAAGGGCTTTGGCATTGGCAGTGACACACCGCAGGGGCCAGGCGGTCGCCACTGTAATATGGCTGCTGGACATTTGAGCCAGTGACCGTGATTTGTGTGGCGGAGCATGCTAACCGCCATTTGACCATTAACATATATGTATCACCACCGCGAGTGTGGCTTTGGCATTGGCAGTGACACACCGCAGGGGCCAGGCGGTCGCCACCGCGATATGGCTGCTGGACATTTGAGCCAGTGACCGTGATTTGTGTGGCGGAGCATGCTAACCGCCATTTGACCATTAACATATATGTATCACCACCGCAAGTGTGGCTTTGGCATTGGCAGTGACACACCGCAGGGGCCAGGCGGTCGCTACCGCGGTCGTGCATCTTTCAATTGCATCCAATGACCGGCCCCGCGGTGGCGGAGCACGCCTAACGAGATTTTCAAAATTGCATTAGGCTACCGCGATTGCGGTTCCCATTGGCTGTAAGGGCTTGGGCATTGGCGGTGACACACCACAGGGGCCAGGCGGTCGCTACCTTGAAATGGCTGCTATACATTGGAGCCAGTGACCGTGATTTGTGTGGCGGAGCACCTTGACAGCACCTATGGACACATCATGCTGTGTGAATGGCCAATGGCCAGTTCGCAACAGTGCACAGTAGACACATGAATCATGGCACAAGATTGTGCACACAATGCCAATGTAACATTTACCCCACTGCTGACTACACATGCCATGTTGGTGTATATGATTGAAAACATTGGCATGTACTCCCTCACATGTCACTTGTGATATTGCTGGGCATGTACACAGAACAGTGTTGTGATGGACTCCCCAATGGGTACACATGTCAATGTGTGATAGGGCTGAGCAACTCACAGTGATGAATGTCTGACTACACAATGTGCATATTTCACTGTCTACTTTGCTTGGCTCATGCACATACTTGTTGTTTACGCACAGACTGTGCTCATTGTGTTGTTGATGTGTGCCCTGTTCGAGCTTACGCAAGTATGTGTGGCAGGTACAGCAGCTAGGTAGGAGACAGTAGTGTTGCTGTTTCACACATATGCTGTATGAACTACTCTCAGGGCTGCTCATGCAGATGTGGCCATATACCTTTGGGCATTCACATAGTCAGATATTGTTTTGGAGGTACTCGCTGTGTGAAAAGTGGACAAGTGTACGACTAGTGTAGCTGAAGGTGTCCCTACATGTAAGTTGGGCTGTAATCTGAACTGTGATGACAGTCATTGTTGGCGTTGTGTCAGTCAAAACGTAAGATGTCGGACACATCTCATGGTGTATTGCATTGACATGTGTCCCCTTTCATCTCACCTAGGAGGAGACCAAATGTGCATCGTCCCTTCACAGTGCTGGCAGACATGGAGGATGAGGAGGTCATACGGAAATTCCGTCTGGATCGACCCACCCTACAAGACCAATGTGCTATGTTGGAGCCCCACCTGCGGCCTCGCAGAACATATACGACTGCATTCATACCAATGTTCCAGTACACGGTGTCCAGCGCTGGTGGGATGTCGCAACCTATGTTCAGCATGGTGCTACGTGATGTCCTGTCCGCTATGATGACCTACAAGGACAGATACATCCATTTCCCCAGGAGGCATGAATTGGCAAATGTGAAGGCTGATTTTTATGCCCCTGGCCACATCCCTAATTTTGTTGGTGCCATTGACTGCACACATGTTGGCCTGGTTCCACCACAGGCACGGGAGCACATCTACAGGAATAGGAAACATTTCCATTCCATCAATGTGCAAGTGGTGTGCCAGGCCGATATGATCATCTCACACGTCTGTGCCAAATTTCCTGGCTCGGCCCATGACTCGTACATCATGCGTAACAGCATTGTGCCACAGCTGATGGATAATCTGCTTCCGGAGCGTGCATGGATTGTGGGTGAGTACGCAGAGTCAAGTAGCCTGCTGTGTGTGTGACATGCTGTCCTCTGCCACAGTTATATTACAAAGTTGGTCTGTGTATCTCCCACCTAGGTGATTCTGCATATCCCAACCGTCCTTGGTTGCTGAGCCCACTGCGGAATCCCAGGACCCCGGGTGAAGTCCGCTACAATGATGCCCATGGGAGGACACGTCGTGTGGTGGAGCGTACTTTTGGTCTCCTGAAGTCACGGTTTCGCTGCCTGGACAAGACCGGAGGTGCACTGATGTACTCGCCCAAAAAGGTGTGTCAGATTGTAGTAGCATGCTGCATGCTCCACCATGCCTTGCGCAAGGAGATCCCCCTGCTCCTGGACGCTGATGAGCAGCCGAGGCCCCGCCTGCAAACCAACCCATGTCCAGTGACGAGGATAGTGGAGAGGAGGAAGGTGTTGACCTGCGTCAACAGCTCATCAACCGCTACTTCACTTGAAGGTGAGTGACAATGTACAACGGGGCCATTGTCTGCTGATGTCGTTGTTGGTGAAAAGGTCTATGTGAGCTTGGTGACTGCAGCCTGTTGTTGACTCAGTGCTGGCTGCCAATGTTTCTGGGACAGGGTAGTTTGTCACAGTTCCAGGATGTCTATGTCGGTACTGTTGCTCATTGTAATGTGGAGTACCTTGATGACAAGTGTTGTGTGATGGCTGTGATGCCACCACCTGACTAGTGAATATTGTTATGTTGTGTTTTCCTAGGTCCCATCAGCCTCTCCTTGCCTACAAAAAATATTTGCTCCTGGTACATTGTACTCATGGTGAACATTGCACATCCTGTGATTAAAACACGGAGCAGACACAACAACATAGGTGTGTAAGGAGTGTTTATTTACAATGGGTACATGTGACAGGGGAGTGAATATTTACAAAAAGGTGAGTAGTGAAGCAATGAGTTGTCAGTGATGTAAGATGAGACAATCGAGTAGTCACCACATTGATGTGGTGACCCAGTCCAACAGACGGATGCCATTAACATGGCAGTGTGGGGAAGGACAGTCAACAAAGTCAATGGCAAGGTGAAGAGTGGTGCCATCATGGCTGGCTCCTTGTCTGGCGTTTGGCAGGTGCTTTGCCATGGGATCCTCCCTTGGATTTCTTTGGACGGCCCCTTGGTCATTTGGCAGGGTTGGCCTCTGCTGCAGGGCCAGTAGGGTCTGAGGAGTCCCCCCTCTCCTTGGCCGCAGGGGAGGATGTGGAACTGTCATCCTGCAGGCCACCGGAGAGAGGTAGAGGTGTTGTTTGTGCCGCAGGCCTGTCTCTCAGAACCACCACTAGCTGGCCCAAGAGGTCCACAATTTGGCCCATGCGGGTGTCTATGGACCTCAGCAGCAGGCGGAGCTCACGGGAATCTTCCAGAGCCTGGCCCGTTCATAGGCCCCAAGGACTCTGGTGATGTTGTCCAGGGCCTCAGTCCCAGTGTCCGGTTGGCTTAGACTCCCCCTTGCCCTCCCACCTGCCCTGCTGTCACGGAACTGTTGCCTCGCCACTGTACGCACCCGCCTACTCTCCCTGCCCTCCTCAGTTGGTGGGGTGGGGTGGTCATCCTCTGGGGCAGGGAGAGTGTTGGAGGCAGCACTGGTGGTGATGGTCGTGGAGGCCGCACAGGTCATTCCAGCAGGGGTCAGCGTAGTTGTTGTTGTTGCTGATGTGGTGGCGGGGGGACAGTGGGGTCCTGGGACCTGTTGTGCCCTGGCATGCCAGATGGGCCGGCTTCAAGCTCCGCATCCTCGAAATCCAGGGAGTCATCATCAGGGAGTCCATGTTCCGGGGGTGGAGACTGGCTCTGCAGGTTGGTGTTGTCATCCTCTGCAGTCAGTTCTTGGTCACCTGTGGGACAGAGGGGAAATGGTCATTGACGTGCACCCCTCAAGCTTGGTGTTCGATGTATCTTATTTACAGGTTATGCAACACACAGTTTACTAGTTCTCACATTGTATGTCTGCACAGTAATGTGCATCATGACATGACATGGCCCAAGGACAATTCCTCAACACCCTCCCAGTAACTGTTGCTAATCTAGCTTGCTCGCCGTCCAACTACACAGTATTAAGGGATCTTAATATACACCTCAACAACACCTCTGATTATATCGCAAAAGAGCTGATTGTGAATCTCTCTGCACTTCAGCTAAAACAGAGAGTACTTGAACCTACCCACATTAAAGGCCACATACTTGATCCTGTCTTCAGTAACTACAATGAACTCACAGTTGGAGCACCGTCCCCACTCCCCTGGTCTGATCACTTCTTGATTCCCCTGTCCTGGGAAATCCCTGGCCCGACTTTCTCCTCTAACTCAGCCTCCCGCCTTGAACGTAACTAGTCTAAGCTTCCCACAGAACAATGGATCTCAGTTCTGGATGCCACCAGGCCAGACAGGGACCCAAACCCTATCTTGGCCAATGAGAAATTTAACCACTGGATTCAGAGCTCCCTAGATGATGTACTTCCCAAGAGACCCACCCACAAAAAATTCAGGTCAAATATTTTCCCATGGTACTCTCCGAAGCTACGGGAACTCAAACAACACTGCAAAAGGCTAGAGAGGAAGTGGAGACAGAACTATGTAGAATCCAGAAAATCTGAATATAGGGAGGCAATAAGAACCTATAAAGGCGAAATTAAAGCCGCCCAAGCATCCTTCTATGAGGAAAAAATTAACTCAGCATCTAACTCCCCTAAGGAAATCTTCCGGATTGCCAAATCTCTTTCAAAATTGCCCCAGAAACAACCAATCATGGACGATGCCCACGCCCGCTGTAACAACCTGGCTGAGTATTTTCACCAGAAAATACAAAATATTTACTCGACCTTTCCTTTCACTCAGATCCAACAAACCTTGGTCCCCACTACCGTATCAGGAGATGGAACTCAAGTTGTACTGGAGCTCCAACCCTCCTTTGGACCTCGCAACTCTAGACTCTATCTTGGCCCGGGTAAAATCTGGCTCCCCCTCAGACCCTGCGCCTCCCCGTGCTTTGACCCCAGTCATAGGGCACATCCTCCCAGTAGTCCTTGACCTGCTCAACGCCTCCATTTCCTCTGGAGTGGTCCCCCCTGCATGGAAATGCACAATGGTAAAGGCTCTCTTAAAGAAACCCAACCTTGACCAGGACAACATGGGCAACTATCGCCCTATCTCCCTCCTTTCAAGGTTGAGCAAGATTTCAGAAAAGCACGTCAACTCGGTGCTGGTAGAGTTTCTAGAAACCAACAACTTACTTCATCCCTCACAGACCGGCTTCCGTCCCCAACATGGGACCGAAACCGCCCTTCTCGCAGTAACTGAGGAGGCCAGGAGGATCCTGGATCAAGGCGGCACTGCAGCGATCATTCTTCTCGACCTCAGTGTCGCATTTGATACGGTCAACCACGACATACTGATCCTTAGACTCAGGAGCCTGGGAGTGACAGGTATGCGCCATCGCCTGGATACAGTCCTTCCTAGGAGAACAATCTTTCCAGGTCTTTGAGGGTGATGTTGTATCCAAACGTATGCCCCTCAGCTGTGGTGTGCCTCAGGGCTCTTCCCTGAGCCCCACGCTGTTTATTGTCTATATGAGTCCTCTGGCAGAGATTGTCCGTCCATTTGGCATAAAAATCATTACCTACGCTGATGACACCCAGCTCGTGGTGGCACTTAACCACCCCGAGAAGTCACCTAGCGACCTAGGAAGTTGCCTAGAGGAGGTAGCCAAATAGATGGAACTCTCTTGCCTAAAACTCAACGGGGACAAGACCGAGCTTATGCTCCTCGGTAACTCTCCTTCTTTTAATCCTGAGCTACTTTGGCCGAAATGCCTTGGCCCTACTCCAGTCCCCAAAGACCAGATTGAAAGCCTCGGCATCTGGTTGGACCGCTCCCTTAGCTTCAACCACCAAGCGGCTAAACTATCGGCCACTTGCTATGGCCTGCTGAGGATGCTCCGCAAAATACTTCCTCTCCTCCCATTTCAGGCAAAAGAATCATGGTCCAGGCTCTCATTCTATCCCGCTTGGACTATGGGAACGCATCTTATTTAGGAGCCCCTCAATCCACTACACACAAGCTCCAGATCATTCAAAACTGTGCAGCCCGCCTGCTCCTCCAGACCCCTCATCGGCAATCCGCCAAACCAGCACTGAGGAGCCTGCACTGGCTGCCTGTCAGGGAGAGAATCCAATTCAAGGCCATGTGTATTGCTCATAAGACCTTCTGGAGGAATTGCCCAGCAGTCAGCCGATCTATGATAATCCCTTATCAACCCAGCAGAAACCTCCGCTCGGCGTCCTCTTCCCTCGCCCTACTCCCAAGAATAAAGAGAGCAAGATGTGGCGGATGCTCCATTTCCTATAACTCCGCCAAGTTATGGAACGCTCTCCCCCCATGCATACAGGCGGAGCCTAATCTACTACCCTTTCGCAAACTCCTAAAAACACTGCTCTTCAATAACTGCTTCTAACCTTTGGGCTTTCTCTGTCTATCCGCGTTCGTTCTGCAGCGCTGGGATGCCTCAGGGTAGCCATCGCGCTATATAAATGTTCTTTTCATGTGGAGGTACATACATTAATTTTCCATGGTGTGACATGTCAATGGATACCATGCCCCACGTGCAGATTTTGTGATTACGAGGACATGTTGTCATCTGACAACTGGCTGCAATACGACTTGATGTGGAGCATCTTTGCTGATTACTCTGCCTGGCAGGCGTTACATCTGCGCATGAAATAGCCATTGTCATCTCATGCATACCTTTGTCATGTCCTGTGCTTTGATGTATTTGTTCTACAGACCATGCTTGCTTTGTTTTCATATGGTCCTTCAAGCTCAGCCCACATGGACCTTACAGATAGCATTCAGTGCTGTGCATGTTTGTGCCCTGATTTACTTCAACATGGGATTTGGTGAGTCACACTTTTGTTTCTGTGACAGTTACATACGCTTAGCTGTCTGCACACTGTAATTTGATATTGTATCTGTGTCAATTTTGGTGGGATGTGAGGGCTGGTGTTGTCATATGGCTCCATGCTTTTTGAGAGGAATGGTGGGGTGCATGCACTGTCTACTTACCTGTTCTGTTGTCACATTGGGGTGGACTTTCTGACACATCTCTCTGGGTGTGTGTTTAAGTGCTCCATCCTGCTCAGGGGTGGGACAGGGGGCCTGGTGGGAGTTGTGGTGCAGGCCTACCACCCCCAAACAGCCCTGCCTTTGAAGATGGCTACCTACCTGTTAGATGAAGGTGAACAATGCAATGACTGACACATGCTTCTGGGTGGGGGGGAGTGCTCCATCTTGCTGAGCTGTGGAACAAGGGGGCCTGGTGGGAGTTGTGGGGCAGGCCTCCCACACCCAAACTGCCCTCCCTGTGGAGATGGCAACCTACCTGTTAGATGGAGGTGAACATTGCAATGGCTGCCACATGCTTCTGGGTGTGGGGGTAGTGCTCCATCCTGCTCAGGGGTGGGACAGGGGTGCCTGGTGGGAGTTGTAGTGCAGGCCTCCCACCCCCAAACAGCCCTGCCTGGGAAGATGGCTACCTACCTGTTAGATGAAGGTGAACAATGCAATGGCTGACACATGCTTCTGGGTGGGGGGGAGTGCTCCATCTTGCTGAGCTGTGGAACAAGGAGGCCTGGTGGGAGTTGTGGGGCAGGCCTCCCACACCCAAACTGCCCTCCCTGTGGAGATGGCTACCTACCTGTTAGATGAAGGTGAACAATGCAATGGCTGACACATGCTTCTGGGTGGGGGGAGTGTTCCATCTTGCTGAGCTGTGGAACAAGGGGGCCTGGTGGGAGTTGTAGTGCAGGCCTCCCACCCCCAAACTGCCCTCCCTGTGAAGATGGCTACCTACCTGTTAGATGAAGGTGAACAATGCAATGGCTGCCACATGCTTCTGGGTGTGTGGGGAGTGCTCCATCCTGCTCAGGGGTGGGATAGGGGTGCCTGGTGGGAGTTGTAGTGCAGGCCTCCCACCCCCAAACAGCCCTCCCTAGGAAGATGGCTACCTACCTGTTAGATGAAGGTGAACAATGCAATGGCTGACACATGCTTCTGGGTGGGGGGGGAGTGCTCCATCTTGCTGAGCTGTGGAACAAGGGGGCCTGGTGGGAGTTGTGGGGCAGGCCTCCCACACCCAAACTGCCCTCCCTGTAAAGATGGCTACCTACCTGTTAGATGGAGGTGAACATTGCAATGGCTGCCACATGCTTCTGGGTGTGGGGGGAGTGCTCCATCCTGCTCAGGGGTGGGACAGGGGTACCTGGTGGGAGTTGTAGTGCTGGCTGCCTGTACACATGCCACCCTGGGAATGTTGCAGGTTACCTTTGTGGTGATTTAGATGGAGTGGATGTTATATCTGTGAGACCTGTGTTGGGTATTGTGGTGCAGATGACTGGACTTGGGCCTAGGAGGTGTAGCTTTGTGGTTGTGCAAGACAGTACATAGCAGTGTAATGGTATACATTTGTTTGTCCTTACCATCCTGCACTCCCCCGGCTATTCCTATGAGACTCTCTGGATGCAGTATGGCAAGCACCTTCTCCTCCCATGCAGTGAATGTTCTTGGTGGAATGGGAGGGTCACCGCCAGTCATCTGAGCCAGCTGACAGTTCTTGTTCTTCTTCTGTTTCATCGCCCTCTTCAGGTCATGCCACCGCTTAATGATTTCCTGCTTGGTGCACGGGGTGGTCCCTACTGCATTGACCTTGTTGACTATCCTTTCCCACATTTGTGCTCTTGTGGATGATGGTGTCTGTTGGACCAGGGTACCAAACAATTGTGGTTCTACTCTGATTATCTCATCTGCCATGACTGACAACCCACTCTCTGTGAATTTGGGCATTTTCTTTTGTGCCATGGTGTGTGCTGTGCAGATGCTTTGAGTTGCAGTTGTGAGAGGGGTGGGGGTGGTGTGGGGGTGTGTATGTGTGTTGTTGTGCTGGTGAGATGTGTGGTGTTTTGCCTATCCAATGTGCTGCAGGGTTTGGTTCCTTCAGGGCTGGAGTGGTGCAAAGGATTCTGGTCAGGGAAGGGGCTGGTTTTATGCTCAGCTATGTGGGTGTGCCAAAATGGGGTATTGCTGTCAGGTGTGTTGTGTGGGTTGTCCTGGGATTTGTATTTTTGAAGTTGCCATGGGGGTGTGTCATTGGGGTGTGTTAGGTGTTTTTGGGGGCAGGACTAGTTTGATGTGTGCACTTGTTGGCCTTGTTGTGTGTTTTTTTTGTCGACCGCCATATTTGTCACGGAGCGTCTGCAGCAGTGGCTATGCAACAGCCATTCCGCCGGCTCTTCCATTCATCACTGTTTGCGATCGCGGCGGTCGGAAACAGCGGAACGTCCCGCTGTCACATCGGGGCAATCCTAATTTTACGTGCGGTCACTCCGCTGGCCTCGCGGCGGTTTAGTGTGTTTTCGCCGCGAATCCGACCGCCGCCGACAGATTTTCACCAGCTCCGCCCGCTACCGGCGGTCTTTTGTGGCGTCGTTCCGCCGCGGCCGGGATTTTTTGGCGGTTGATCCTAATCGGACCGTTGGTTTTGCCGCGGTACCAGCGGGCGGTTGATTTCCGCTACCATGGCGGTCCGGGTGGTTTTCCGCCCGCCATCGTAATGACCCCCAATGTTTGATGAAGAGAGCAACCAATGATACGATTTCTGAAACACACAAACCCTGCTCAACCTCTTTCTTTCAGTAGAGTGCTTCTCATTATCATATGGTTCAATGACAAAGACTCTTTAAAAAAGAACATGAAATACCTTATAATTCCTCTCTGTTGACATCAGCACACCAACAAAGTTCGAAAGCAATCTGATACAGCATTATTGGATGTGTTTGAATTACTATTAAGGTGGAAGCTATGTAAAGGCCCAAAGATATGTGTGATGCTTATGGCACCTGTTTACTGCTTCAATGTCAACCTTTCTGTCAAGTTTGTGTGTTGTCTGATCCTAAGTTAGAAGAAATAGTGAATCTGAAAGGATATATCGATGCAGCATGTTTTAAGCATCCACAGAAGATTTGCTACAACATAGGGGTGTAGTTGTTTCACTTGATGAGACACTAGATTTTCAGAGAGGGTCAATGTGAGCCCTTGACAAAACCTGAATATAGAACTATTGAAGCAAAAACGTTCTACGGCCTCTTTACCTTCATTTGACAAAAAGTGTTTAATGTGCTTTACTAGGCATAGGTAGCCCCACAGAACAAGAAGATCATGGGAATTTACTTCCAGGACTTCTCCGTTTCCGTGAATAAAGGGATTGTCTGGCTAATCCCACGCCTTTATGACCTTCTCTTCATGGAGGCATTTCACAGGGTTGCACAGTTCAGAAACTCTATGACTTTGGCCCACACAGCAATTAAGGAAGGGAGCAATGTTTCTAGAGATCTGCAACATTATGAGTAGCGATGTCTACCATTCATTCATTGGGCACAAAGGGTCTCTCACTGTCAATCAATCCACCTTTTGACTTATTTAGAAGACTGGCTGGCCTCTGCTCATTCTTCCACTACTTACCAAGGGAATTTCTGTCTCATTTCCATCACTCCTTTCAAGTAATTAAAGTCTCATTCTTACCCTTCGGTTAATAGGGGCAAGTTCCAAGTCTTGCCTTTCCACTTCTGAAGAGAACAATTGATTCAAACAGTAGAATATTGTTTGAAGTAGTCTAATACTACAGTGTGGTGGTTTTCGAAGCTTTTGGATCTTGGATCTAATGTTTCCTGCCTTCTTGTGATCCTGGTGTAGGTTCTGATGCATTCTTTTCAGCATCGTTTTGCCATCAATCAGATTCAGAATTCTGTATTGCTTCACCCTCCCAAATGGTTCACTGATAGAATATGGATGTCCAAAATATCCCCATACACAAATATCTATGCAAAAATATCGATGTCAAAAATATCGACATCCTATACTTAAAATTGTAAGTACAAAAATATCGAAACAAAAATATTGATGCAAAAAATATAGATGTACAAAATATCGATTTTTATTTAAATAAAAATTAATGTTAAATATATTAAATAAGAAAATTAATTTTAAAAATTATTTAGATTTAATATACATTTTAACAAATATAATAAAATAAATGTAATTTTAAAAATATTTAAACATACATATACAATATGTAATATATATATATCTATTTACTTTAAAACAATTAATTAACTTTTAATTTTTATTTATTTTGTAATTTTATAAATATATAAAAATTTACAAATAAATATATATATTTATATACACTTATAACATAAAATCTAATAAAAAAATCATTATATTATAAATTAAAACCTTAAAATATTTAATAGTCTTTAAAATTACATTTTGCACTCCATTGAGTGCAACAGTAGGGAAAGTGTTGGATAGCAGAGAGGTAAAAATTACAATTCCCACTCCAGTGAGTGCAACAGTAGGGAAAGTGTTGGATAGCTGAGGGGTAAAAATTACTATTCCCACTCCAGTGAGTGCAACAGTAGGGAAAGTGTTGGATAGCGGAGGGTAAAACTTAATATTCCCACTCCAGTAAGTACAATAGTAAAGAAAATGTTGGATAGCGGAGGGGTAAAATTTACTATTCCCACTCCAGTGAGTGCAACAGTAGGGAAAGTGTTGGATAGCGGAAGGGTAAAACTTAATATTCCCAGACCAATGAGTGCAACAGTAGGGAAAAGTTTGGTTAGTGGAAGGGTAAAAATTACTATTCCCACTCCAGTGAGTGCAACAGTAGGGAAAGTGTTGGATAGCCGAGGGGTAAAAATTACTATTCCCACTCCAGTGAGTGCAACAGTAGGGAAAGTGTTGGATAGCGGAGGGGTAAAACTTAATATTCCCACTCCAGTAAGTACAATAGTAAAGAAAATGTTGGATAGCGGAGGGTAAAATTTACTATTCCCACTCCAGTGAGTGCAACAGTAGGGAAAGTGTTGGATAGCGGAAGGGTAAAACGTAATATTCCCAGACCAATGAGTGCAACAGTAGGGAAAAGTTTGGTTAGCGGAAGGGTAAAAATTACTATTCCCACTGCAGTGAGTGCAACAGTAGGAAAAGTGTTGGTTAGCAGAGTGGCAAAACTTAAAATTCCCACTCCAGTGAGTGCAACAGTAGGGAAAGTGTTGGATAGCGGAGAGGTAAAAATTACTATTCCCACTCCAGTGGGTGCAACAGTAGGGAAAGTGTTGGATAGCGGATGGGTAGAAAATACTATTCCCACTCCAGTGAGTGCAACAGTAGGGAAGGTGTTGGATAGCGGAGATGCAAAACTTAATATTCCCACTCCAGTGAGTGCAACAGTAGGGAAAATGTTGGATAGCGGAGGGGTAAAAATTACTATTCCCACTCCAGTGGGTGCAACAGTAGGGAAAGTGTTGGATAGCGGAGAGTGAAAAATTACTATTCCCACTCCAGTGGGTGCAACAGTAGAGAAAGTATTGGATAGCGGATGGGTAAAAATTACTATTCCTACTCCAGTGGGTGCAACAGTAGGGAAAGTGTTGTATAGTGGAGGGGTAAAAATTACTATTGCCACTCCAGTGAGTGCAACAGTAGGGAAAATGTTGGATAGCGGAGGGGTAAAAAGTACTATTCCCACTCCAGTGAGTGTAACAGTAGGGAAAGTGTTGGATAGCGGAGGGGTAAAAATTACTATTCCCACTCCAGGTTGTGAAACATTAGGGAAAGTGTTGGATAGTGGAGGGGTAAAAATTAATATTTCCACTGGAGTCATTTCAAAATTAAAAACAAACAAATTAACAACAACATAAAAGATTTTTAAAAACAAAAAAGTTGTAAACATTACAAAAGATAGAAACAGATTGGAATGTTAAAAAGATCTAACAAATACCTAGAAAGGTTATTTAAAAAACATTAAAAAATAATTTAAAAACTAAAAACTATTTTTAATTGAAACCTTTTATAAACAAAAATATTAATTATTACATAAATATGTTTTTTATTTCCTAACCTATAACACCACACAATTCACAACCCACATTTAATTTTTTTTTTAAAGTACCTCTATAATTAACATGAATATTTAACAATTAAACAAATATATTTAATTTAAAAAAATTAAAACAAAAATTAATTTACTCCCCAATCGTTACCCCTATAAAACCAAAACACATTCAAAATAACAATAAACACCTACCATAAATGTTTATCAATTGATAAATTAATATTAATAATCAACTAATTATTAATTTAATTAATTAAGCAGAAATTACTTTCCACCCTCTACCCCAATAAACACCACAACCCACACCTAAAAATCATTACACAATTTCCATAACTAATCTTACATTAATAAATTATTATCAATTAACAACAACTTATTAATTAATTTAAAAGAATTTACTTTCAGCCCTTTACCACTATAAACCACACAACTTACATCAAACATTAACTACACAATTGCCATATTTTAATTTTAATTAATTAATTTGCATTAATTAACAAGCAATTATTAATTAATTACAAATAAATTACTTCCCACCCTATTCTCCTATAAACGCCACCACCCACTCCCCAAAAAATTACACAATTAACATAATTAATTACAAATTAATTAATTAATAATAATTAACAACCAATAAATAAATATTTAATAATAAAATAACTCCCACAATTAACACTATAAAATATCAACTAAATAAATAATAATAAATACAAAAAATGAATACATTTATTATAATTAAATTACTTCCCACCGTATTCCCCTATAAACCCACTACCCACTCCGAAAAAAATGACACAATTAACATAATTGCCAATTAATTAATTAATAATAATTATCAGCCAACTAATTAATAATTAATACTAAATTAATTCCCCCAATTAACACTATAAAATCAAACTTAAATAAATACTAATACATAACAATGTATAAATAATTTATTGTAATTAAATTACTTCCCACCCTATTCCCCTATAAACCCACAACCCGCTCCTAAAAGAATGACACAATTAACATAATTGACAATTAATTAATTAAAAATAATTAACAACCAATTAATAAATAATTAATTAACACTATAAAATCAAACTTAAATAAATACTAATACATAAAAAATAATCATTAATTTATTATAATTAAATGACTTCCAACCCTATTCCCCTATAAACACACAACCCACTACAGAACTTAAAAATGCTAAATTTAATTAAGAGAAAATTAATAACTACTAAAAATGTAACACATATATTTAAAAAAAAAAAAAAATCTTGCACAACAAAATAGATCACATACTTTTAAAATACATACTAAAATACATAACACTAATTAAAACATCGATTTTTTTAAACAACTATATTTTTGCAAACGATATTAACAACTTCGACATTTACAAAAACGATATTTCTTACCTGCAAGTCGATATTCTTAACCACGATATTTTTCCCATCGATATTTCTGTATCACAATATTTAAAACTAGATAGTTGTGTTTGTCGACATTTTAAACTCGATATTCTGTCTGTGCACCCTCCCAAATAATAGAAAATACCGCCCTCCTACACGGAGGCACAAACAGTGCGAGGCAATAAAAACACCACCACCAGGATAGGGATTTCACTCTCATAAAATGAGACTCATCAAAAGACTGTTCTCAGAATAAGGCATGGGGTTTTATTTGTGCAACACTCTCTAACAGAAAGGCTTTCCCAGATGTCAAATGAACAACATTCAAATGCATGTATATATATATATATATATGTATGCAAGCAATAATATCACACTTATAAGAAGACAAATGCTACTGTTAAATGATGATAAAATACATTAAATTAATTATAAGCAGATAATAGTATGGAATGAAATTCAAGCAGATAATAATATGGACGTCAACTCCAAGAAATCAGAAAGATATATACACTAAATACATCAGATGATTACAACCACTGAAGACTTAAATGTGCACAGACACACATCACAAAGTCAAAACTCAAAATTAAAACTCATAACCAATCAGATTCCAAATCCCAGTTTCCAAGTCAACAAAACCCAGCTTTATAATCTGAAAGCACACTAAAAGTTTCCGAGAGGCCATCCTCTGAGCCAAGGAAACGTACTGAAGTTAGCCACTTTCCATGCAAGCATTCCAAAGGCAAAAGAGTTCTCACGTTCCTTCTGCACTTTCACGTGTTCCAGCCCTTATCTAAAGGAAGCTTACGAAAGAATAGAAACAATCTTCAAGAACAAAACAACCTTGAGTGTGAAAAGCCTAAACAATTTGCGTAATCTGGGGACCTGAATGTGTACGCAAAGCTCAAGCTAGACTTAGTCAGAATTCAAGATGGCATGAGGGCATGTCAAAGCCAATAGTAAGAACTTCATAATACTTCCCAATGTACAACACAATGCACATTTGTGCACCACTGCCTATAGCACTGCACACTTCATTTCCCAATGTACAACATAATGCACATTTGAGCACCACTGCTTATAACACTGCACTTCGAGACCAAGAAGTACATTCCACATCTCTCTCTCTCTGATGCTTTCAAATGCACATCCCACAAGTTCTGTTCCTGGCAAGGCTGTTCTACTCTGTGAAAGCTCTCCCCCTCCACAGCTACAAGAAGACACGAAAGAAATCTTCAAGGAAAAAGGCACATGCAGGAAAAATGATGTCGTACATTCAAGCTAGGGTAAAGGAAAACACCAAAAGTCAATTAAAATAATGGTAGTCAAAGGTCATCACGTGGTTTCAATACATGGGAGTGCCTCCAGCACTACAAATCCAAAAAGATTTCATTTTACAATTAAGGCCTTCAATGCAAGCTGCTTCATTAGGTGTGATGTTTATCACACCTGATAAATAACAATACTGTGTTGAAGCATTATTTATTGAGTGCAATATGTAGCACCCAATATGGGGTTTTCCCCTAAAATGGGACATCACATGCAAATTGTGATGCTTACTGCATCAGAATCAACATGTCCTAGTATTTACTCTGACCTTTTCCTCCCTTTAAATTCCATCACCTTTGATTTGAAAGCATTTAGTGAGGGATACATATTTTAATTGTACCTAGTATGTACCAGAAGATACAAAACATATAATTATTATGTGGGCAGTAAAAGGAGTTACAGCTTATGTCAAAAAGAATAGGCCATTCTGTATGAAAACAGACTTTTTGCAGGTGTCCCCTCTTTCTGCCCACATTTGGACTACGAGCTGTTGGTGTAGGACTCTGTAAGTGCACTGAAGCCTGCTAACAAGGCCCTAAGGCCAGTGTTCTCTCCCTAAATTTGTACATGTGAATAGGTATCCCCAATTGGCAAGGTCTTTAACCCCCCTGTAGGTCCCTAGTACCAGTGGTACCCAGGGCATGGGAGTTAAAGGGGTGGCCAGGGCCTGATGCATTGTTTGTGCCAGCCTGAGTGGCCCAAGTAAATTACTGAGAGCAGTCCTGCTATTGCAGACTGCATGAGTAGTGTAAACTGCTCAAACTCGACTGTGCCCACACCATGTGTGGCACAGCCAAGGCACTATCTTTAATATATGTCAGTCACACCTAAGGAACGCCTTCTGCGCCCAGAAGGCAGGGTACAGTATATGAAAGGTTTGGACATATAAGTGCAAGCTTATATGTCCCTATAGTGGCCTTTTCCATTAAAGGCTACTATAAGGGAAAGGGGGTTCATAGGATAACATGGGCTGGCACCTGGGCAAACCTGGGGTCGCCAGCTCAATTATGGTACCGCCGAAATGGGTCATGTTTGGTATCAAACAGGATGCCTTCTCATCCCTGACACAAATCTTGTGTCGAGGGCAATATGGCATGCACCCGAGTGGAAACCAGGTGGCAACCTTAGAGGTTGCCCAGCTAGTTGCCCCAGTTTTCCTGTACCATGGCTGCCAGCTCACAGCTGCTGAGGCCAAGACAGGATTCTGACCACCTGGGCTAAAGTGTGAACACTCCCAGGAGTCAGAACAAAGGCCTGGATGGGAAGAAGGCCCCAGGAAGGCTAATGAATTGGCACATCAAGGCAGTGAGCTTAAAAGGGCACACCGCTTCTGATATGTAAGCTGGCTGACCCAAGTGGAGGACAAAGCCGCCCCCTTGCCCCACAGGCACACTTGCATCCGGGCCGGTGGGAAAATTAGTTGGCATACATCCTCAGAAGGCTAGCCACACCTCCATGGTGGGATACCTGGTCTGTACAGCCGAGGATGACTAAGGCCATCTTGAAAAGTGGCAAAATAGAGCCAAGACCAGATTCACTTGCACTAGTGGCACCAGTCCTTTGCACACTGCAGGTAAAAAGCACCTCCAGGGACTGAAGAAACGCTGGCCATCAGGCCCTCCGAGGGATCACCCAGAAGCAGGTAGTCACCCTGTAAGTAACCGAATGTCACTGGTGATTTTCTTTATTGACTACAATGGTAAAACTTTAACAGCTTGAACTTTATTAAATTATTTTTCACCTGAAACCCATAACTCCGGTTATACATATTTGTTGTATTTTATTTTGGTGTCTAAATTAATATAGGAATCTGTTCTATTGTTATAAATTTCTTTTGAGCCATGTCAATTACTTATCATCCATGTTGGTACTCTGAAATGCTTAACACATGTTCCTCTAGTAAAGCCTGACTGCTCTTTGCCACTCTATCAGGACTGAGCTAAGGATTTTATTAGTGTGAATCTAAGGACCATCTTTAGGATATTGTGAGAGTATTACATAGTGAAGCCTGACCAGCCTCACTGCATAATGCTCCACTTTCCTAAACATTCATAATGAGACTTAAGTGTTTGAGCTCTTTGATATGTTCATTTGATTGGGATATCTTGTTATAGGGCCTCTTAGCCATGCCCTGAATCCTTGCTGTACCCAGTACAACTGTGGATTTGACTTCATAGTTCATTGGACTCAGAGCCTATGGAGATAATCGGATCCTTGTTCTCTGGAGACCATCAGAGCGCAGCCTCTAAGACTATCAAACCCACAGCCTCCTAAGGTCATCAGACCCACCGGCATCTGGAGACCAGTGCAAGGCCTCTGGAGACCATCAGATCCACAGCCTCTGGAGACCATCAGACCCACAGCCTTTGAGCTTTCAGGGAGAGCATTCAGCATGTCAACCACTTAGAGCTTACATCATATTTCTTAACCTCCAGGGCTTTCTTCTAGTTCTCTGGGGCAAACATGTTTACTATCTCATGTAAAAATCCACTGCATTGTTTTACTCAAACAACGAGGAATTAACTCTTTGTGCAGCTAAGCAAGTAAGAACTTTGAATTATTGCCAGCCACACCTTTTTGCACATTCAGATTTTGTTTTGTATGCCCTGTGCTGAATGTCATGAGATGGCCCTTAAGCTGGAAAGCATCTGGTGATAGAAAAATAAATTCAAATCACATTCTGTAGCACAGTGCCAAGCAGGAACTTGTATCTGGCCCCTGGGAGCTCTGTCTGCTGATCTCAAGACTTGTCACACAAAAAAAGATAAACTCTTGACCTTTAGGGCCTCAGTCTGACCCACGTAAAATCCTCATACTACCCCCAATCACTATATACCCATGAACTGAAAAAAAAATGTCAACCCCTAATTAATGAGACACCCATAAACCCTATCAAAACATTAAAAATCAAATATCACCCTCCCTGAAGGGAGGGTGATATTTGATTTTTTTAAACAATTTAAAATGTAATTTCATAAACAACACTTTAAAAACATTTTTATTGTATTTTGAAACTATAACTTAACTTAAAATATGACTACATGTTCTTAACTATAAATTATTTATATATTTATGTTTATTTAAATTATGTGCATTCATTGTAAACACATACAAATAGATTTAAAATTAAACAGGAAATGACAGCAGTAACAATCGTAAGTCAAATCGAATATACAACAGAAATCACAATAGGTTCTTTGTTTCTTTATTTCTTTTCATCTGGTTCCTTTTTAAAAAAAATTTGGACAAGATCTTAGCCAGCAAACACGTGTTTCATCGCCACAGTGGGAATACAACCTGCGACTTTTTCAAGGCTCTAATGTCTCTTGTATTAAACCATTTCATGTGTGGTGACAATTCCAACCCACACGATCCTCTGGTGTGGGCAAAAGTATTACGGTAACTTTCAATCTCTTCATATATTGATCACCGAATATTAGGGTGAGTCCTCGTGTTCGTTCTTTAAGAATCCTCGTACGCCAAATGCCGGTCCCTCGAGCTCAGGCCACAAGATTTGGGGAGGCTGGTGGTTCTCTCCACCCTTCAGCACCGTTATAGCTAGGCTCAGATTGAGATATCTAGTGGATTCACCCTTTAGGGCGCCGATTTCCCTATATATTATACCACCTTTCTGTTGTATTACATACAAATAGATACATATACATATATTTATTGGATTATTTACATTTTAATTATCAAAAACATACTCACATGCAAAGTAAATGACCGCAATGAAAAACTGGGAAAACTTTCCTGCAAAGATCTACGCAAAAATTTCCTTCGCAATGATTGTAATGATGCCACATCCTTACAGAGGACAGGCCTCACTTGAACCAACAATTATCATCCTACCAAACTCAAATACCACTAGGCCATTGCCAACAAATCCCTGTGCACTTTTGACAATCCCAGTGGAAACAAAGAGATCTACACACAGTAATGAACAAGCCTTTATTGAGGCTTACTCTAGGGATACACTGACAACAAGCCCTGATGCACAACTTCAAGCAGAAAATGAACTTTCAGGCAGATGTAATTCAGATCATCTGGGCATTACAACTAATTCACACCTAAAGGAAGCTCCACAGAGCATAATCACCATATGGGGAGCCAAGCAGTAGGAGCAAACTCAGTGAACCTCACCTGGCCACGCTCTCAACCACAAAGCAGGCTTCAAACAGTGCCTCCAATAATGATTCCCCTCTAGAGAGGCCAAAGAGGCTAGATACCGAGTTTGCAAATGGTGACACATCAAATACATTATATCTTACAACGCAAGAGTGGAAAGAATTGGTAGCTTCATGTACCCCTGAACTATCTCAGGAGAAAGCCAGTAAAATGCCCGAAATTATGAACAGTGAGGAGAAGCAGAACGGGACAGCTAATATATGGACACTAAACATTATGGAACTATCAATCAGTGCAATGCAATACAAATCTGATAAAATGGACATTTCATTTTCACTCCTCAATTTCCTGGCCATACATGTCTCAAATGTCGACTTCAAACTATTTTGACATAAATCTGATTAGAAGGGCTCAGGCTGAAACGCAACTAACACAATGATGTTGCACTTGCATCGCAATAGTCGACAAACTATCAACACTACCAGATCCGCGATGGGGGATCTCCTGTCTGATATAAGAGAGGCAACATATTCCATAAGGACAGTGTCCCAAGCCAGCCCTCCCAGGTTGGGTAATACGGCAACTGTAATAAACAACTGAGTCAGTTCAGGGGGACGGACCCAGCAAGGAAAATGCCCAAAATAAGAATGGAGACATTAAAGATCAAGTGATCAGTGGGCAGCCACTCATACCCTTGGAGGAGTCAGCTATCAGCCCTCAGCTAAGGCAGTAAGAGAATGTTGAGGCTGCAGCATCAGCATCATCTGCCTCATGGCAATGCGGGAAACAGAGGAGGAAGGGCCGGAAAAGGAAGACCGACATAACAGCATTCTTCCAAATCGGCTTTGCTATTCCAACAGCAAATATGCAAAATAACCTTAACCAGCCTGGTACAAATATCATAGCAGCTGAGGAGGCTCCAAGGAGAAGGGGTGCCATTAGCCAAGAAGACCCACCAACTAGTGCAATAGAGGGGGAGACAGTAGCTTCACAGAAAGAACCTTTAAATTTAAATGTAACTACTGAAAGTACCTTGGAATCAGCACAGATAATGGTAACAGGCTACCCGGAACCCCTATTACCAAAATGTAATGAACAACCAGACCCCCGCCCTATGCACACTACGGCAAAGACACAATCCATACTGAGAGGGGCACGGAGCTCATCCTCAATGCACAAGGAGAAAACCAATGACTGGAGGGTTAGACAAGCAAGGATTGGCACCTCAGCCTCAGATGATTGGAGTTGGCTAGCTAGAACAATAAATATTTGGAGGAACAACTCCTGACTTGGAACAAAACCGCCACCAATGGACAATACCAACTTACGACTATGCTCTTGAAATATAAATGACTTGAAAAATAAAACAATGGACAATTATCGCTATACTTTCAAACCTTTAATCTTATTTTTCTACAAGAGACTTAGTTAGATCAACCATTTTATCTACAAGGTTTCAAAACACATCATCTCCCAGCTGCAAAAAGTGCTAAATTTGGACATTTAAAAGGAGGGCTTGCAAAATATACTTCAATAAAGAGCATTAGTGCAGCTAAAGTTCTGGATACTAAAACAACATCGACAAATGCCACAAAATCCCTCAGAGCGAATATAAGAAGTGGCAACAAGGATTTACAGTTAGTGCTCATAAACGTATACTTGCACATGTCATAAGATCAATGGTGTGAAACTTCTTGGGGGGTAACTAGCAAGGTTACAAATGGAGGAGCATCCACCAAATTTCGTACTAATGGGCGGTTTCAACATGCACTTGCTGGGACCACCAGAAGAGGACCACTTACTGGAAGATCATCTGTCTGCATGGAACATCCAGCAGCAGGAAAGCAATAATTGGGATAAGCAAACCAGGTTAGCCAAAAATCTACTAAGGGATATGGAACATCTAAGCTTGTGTGCATTAAACAGGCGATTCCCGGGAGACTGCCCCCCTGCAGCAACCTTTCACAACGTGTCAGCCAGCACCACGATAGACTACACTTTTGTAACCCTCCCCTTGATTTATTTGCATAATAGCAGAATATCAACTAGGAGCAAAAGATCATAGTGACCATCTCCCTCAAGAAATCACAATGAGTGTGCAAGGTGCAAATCCAAACCAGCCAGTGGAGGATCATAGCTCCATACATACAGTAAATAACAAAAGCATTAAATGCAAAAACCATCATCTAGAACAAATGTTCGCTTTGGCGAAGACTCTTTGGGAAGAAAATTAAATCGTAGGCCCTAAAGCAACAATCAGCTAGGAAAACTTCACTAAAGTATTAGGAGAAGCTCACTCAGCAAATGAAAGGCCTCGATTGACGACAAGAGAAAAGCCTCAAAATGGGAACCCCCCCTAAATCACAAATCATGCTAGCCAATTGCCTCCCCACTTCACAAAACAGGCAAATTGAAAGTCTTAAAAAAACAATAAATAGATCACTGAGGAGGCTGTAGGGATATTAACGCCTTAAAGGAGCTGAGATAACTAAAAGCAACTAAGAAAAATGTAATAAGGCAACTGAAAAAGGAATCAGAAGAGACGCTCTGGGCCAAACTACTCCATGACATAAAAAACAACAAAAGCACAAGATTCTGGCATACGGTAAACAGATTACAGAATCCCACAGTTCATGGAGTTAGCTCCCTCTTGACAGAAGAGGCCTGAACAAGCTTTCTTTGTCATTCCTTTAATACGGAATCCCCCAGCAGTGCAAACGAAGAGGAGATAACAGGTTACACAGAGGCAGGAAAATCTCATGGTCTAAACAACACTCAGGCAACATTCACAATCTCAATTATGGCCAAACATTACATAAATAGGATAGCCATAGCCAAAGGCAGGAGGGAGGGAGCGCCGGGTGCAAATGAGATCCCTCCGGTTCTTTTTAAACTAGACCCAGATCACTGGGCAGAAGCATTAAAACCAGTCTTTGAGGAGATTCTTCAAACAGAAACAATCACAGCTTCTTGGAGGGGGCCAATCATCACCCCAATCCACAAGAAAGGTGTCAAGAATGAGGCAAAAAATTATAGGCTGGTCACCTTAAGAGACAACAGCGCTAAATATTATGCTGGCCTCATTCTAGAAAAGCTAACCAATTGGACGAAAGAAAATACAGTCATCGCCCTTAATCAAACAAGTTTTAGCAAGCACATGGGGATAATCACAAATATATTAATTCTCTTCCTGCTGGTAGACGCTGTAAAAGATGCCAACCTGCCATTATATGTGTGCTTCATTGATTATTCCTCAGCCTTTGACCACGTAGACAGAAAGAAGCTATGGACGAACTCACAACACGAAATATACCACCCGGTCTTTTGAATCAGCTGATTCTTCTACACACTGATACTTGGGTCCAAGTGAAGCTGGGACCTTGTGACCATCTGTCAAGAATGGCTCAAGCCACAAAGGGGCTGAAACAAGGTTGTGTATTAGCCCCGACTTTTGTTCAATCTCTTTTTGTCAAATCTATCAAGCAAACTGGACAAGTGTAATTTCCTTGCCCCAAAATGGGCGGTCTTGCCCTTTCGAATCTATTATACGCAGACGACCTTGTGCTTATCAGCCGATCTCCGGTTGGCCTTCAGTGCATACTGGACACCACTCAAAGTTATACTGCTATACATAGGCTGAAAATAAACTCAGACAAATCTAAAGTTATGCAGTTGAACCTAAAGAAGGTTACCCAAAAAACATCACTGGCATCTTGCAGGACAACAGCTAGAAACAGTCAATGATTATAAATATCTGGGGGACATAATATATATCAAAGGTACATTTGTGGCTCATAAAGAGGCAATAAAAAGAAGAGGTATCCCAACAGCAGTAGCACTAAAAGATTTCAAGAACACAATCATCGGTCCAAGCTTCTCTCCACTGATCCAGGTGATACAGGCAAAACTCACTCCAACTATCACCTATGGGAGCGTGTGTATGATAAGTAGAGACGCTAACATGATTTTACCTTACCAAAATACACATCATCGGTTCAAATAAGACTGGAATTCGGTTTGCAGATTCACCAACTCGCGCGCAGAGGAGCGTATGTCAAAAGCTGGTATAAGATCAACAAGGGGCATATTATCAAGGGCCTTATCTCCGCTTTTTTGGCTTTAAAAGCCAAAAAAGCAGAGATAATGTTTTCGCCCTATTTACAAGGCAGTGCTAACATGCATTAGCGCATGTTTGCAGCCTTTTTACCGACGCCTCGCTTTGCATCTCTAATGAGATGCAAAGTGGGCGTTTCCACTCATAACAACATGTAAAATATCGCTGACTTCACATCGCGATATTTACAAGCATTGCCCTGACGCACATAGCGATAATAAAATCCGTGCTAACCGCGGTTATCGCCGTAAGCTAACGTCTGATAATTTTCAGACTTAGCTATCTTTATTAAGGGGGGTGGATTGTCGTGCTACGACCACCAGGGGATATTTACAAGGTTTTCCCTATCGCTGCAGGAATATCGCTGGATTTCCAGCGATATTCCTGCATTTTGCCGCTATTACTGGAATTTATATCGCCTTGGAGAAACGCGTTGTTAATAACGCGCTATCCAGGCGATACATTCCAGCGATAGCCGGCGATAACTGAAATAGCGCTAAGCGCGCTTAGCGATATTTTTCTCCGTTTGTTGGTAATATGCCCCCAAGAGAGCTAAGCCTGGCTCATTAAATGCTCACCTATAGCAATGCAGCGAGCTCCTATTTGCAAGAGTCAGTAGATCAACTGGGCCTACAAGATGTCTGGGAGGCCTCAGGGTCATACAACAGCTTCAAGCAGCTTGTCAACAGAAGTGTCAAAATGGTTTCCTTGGCAGAGGATAAAACCCTGTTCTCTGGGAGTGTGCATTGATGGTTTACTCTGCATAGTTACCCCAGGGCAATCTCACAAATGTACCTTGTTGCAGAGTTTACCAAAGCAACTAAAGAAAAATATCTACAGCACCGACTTGGCTTTCTCCCATCTCTGCTCCACTTACCACCATGGAAACGTCCACAGGCAAACTTCAGTTGCCGTTTGTGTGGGGCGGCAAAAGAGGACGTGATACACCTGCTGTGCATATGTGGAGAACTTATATATGAACGCATATCATTACTAAAGCCCCTCTTCAATGCCAAGGGAATAAGAACATTCAGGCAGGTAGTAATAGCATGCTTTCCTGGAAGAGGTGTCCAATTGCCTTCCGCCTTGTACGATTCCTTGGCATTGTTGAAAAGAAACTACACACCAGTAACAAAAGATCGTCAACCAATAAATAATTACGTACATTTCTCTTGGCCAAATACTGAATCCACAGGAGGCTAAAACAACTTGGAAAGGATAATGACTCACAGACTAACGGAGTTCCTCAACCAATCACTAATTTGCACATTTAATTGGAACTTATAAAGTGCTTGTTTTTGCACAACGGTTCCTGCCATTTGTAGTAAGAGTCTATGGGCCAGATGTATCAAGAAAGCATTTTGCGATTCTGAAATAGCGGATTTTACTGATTCGCTATTTTGGAATCGCAAAATGCAATGTATGTAGGAATCGCAAAATATTTTGGGATTCCTTAACATTCCCTAATTGTGAATCGCAAATTGCGATTCGCTATTAGGGAATGCATTCCTATTCATTCCTATGGGCTTAGAGGCCCAGAGGCCCATAGGAATGAATGGGAATGCATTCACAATTTGCGATTACCAAATTAGTAATCGCAATTTGTGAATGCAAATCCAAGCGTGCTAGGAGGCCTAAGGCCCCCCCCCCGATGCACCCTCAAAAAAGGTAAGTGTGCACATGTGGCACACACACATGCCACTTTTGTGCATTTTTATAAGGATTCGCAAATTACCATCAACTTGAAGTTGATGGTAATTTGCGATTCCTAAATGCAAAGTCGCATTTAGCAAATGCTACATGCATCGCATTTAGGGAATCGCAAATTGCAATTCCCTAAATGCATTCGCAATATAAGTAATCGCAAAAAATACTATGAATCGGCCCGTTTGCAAACGCAAAAAGCCTTGATACATCTGGCCCTAAATGCTGTTGATTTTGCACACTGGTGTTTTTAGCCTACACAGAATTCTTTGGTCTTACAGTTTCTTAACCCCCTTATTTTAGCTGCTAAAAGTAGGTTTTACTTCTGTTAAATAATTTCTCACTGTTTCTGCTCTTGCTATTTGTATGAGTTTATATGCTGCCAACTTTGCACATTGGTTCCTGCTGCTCAGACAGCATTTTGAGGCCCTACGGTTTTCGTATTCTATTAATTTTAGCTGCCAAAAGCAGGTTTCATATTAGCGAAACTATCTTTTACTATTTTAGCTGCATGATCTTCGCACATAGAGCACTATTGCACCTGAACATTGAGACAAGATCGAACTGTAAATTTTGGATTTCAATTACGGTTGTCTACTCTGATTAATTGAATGCTAACTGCTCTCACTATTGTAAGGGTTTTAGTTATTCAAGCAAATAAAGATATTACTTACTTACCATGTAGAAAAGGTGCCTCAACCCCCCAGATGCGGCCCCTCAGGGGCCGATTAGCCGCAGGGGCTAGTAGCCCATTAACTACTTGCACCCACACCCCTAGCATCCCTAAATCTCAGATTTAAGGGGCACCCCTGTATCAGAATCTCAGATCTGCAGTAACTTGCAAAGAAAGGAGAAGAGAAGACCAGCAACGACAACAACAGGAACCTGCACAAACAAACCTTGAACCTGTGGCAACCTTCCCGGAACTGCTCGACTGCGGCTAATCCTGGACCAAAGACCAATTTAACCAGCACAAAAAAATCCTTTGTGAGCCTAAGGTAAGACCAGACTCCCTTGGACTAGTGGCACTAGTCCCCTGCACACCACAGGTAAAAAGTACCTATCAGAACCAAAGAAGCATTGGCTATCGGGCCCTCTGAGGGATTGCCCAGAAACAGGCAGTCCAGTGCATTCTGGTAAGTGTAGTGCAGCTCTCTGCCAAGTTATAGCTGGCTTCTGTCTTCCACAGGACCTCCAGAAGGGGAGGTAGCTTCTCCTCCACCTTACCACTGCTGAGGCTTGTTGGTGGCCTGTACGGTTATCACCACCTTTACTCGACGCTGCAACTCTATTTTTATAAATTGGTGTCAGATTTCTTTTGAGTCATGTCAATTACTTATCGTCCATGTTGGTACTCTGAAATGCTTAACATATGTTCCTCTAGTAAAGCCTGACACCTCTTTGCCACTCTACCACGACAGAGCTAAGGATTTTTTAGTGTGAATCTGAGGGCCATCTTTAGGATATGGTGAGAGATTTACATAGTGAAGCATGACTAGCCTCACTGCATAATACTCCACTTTCCTACACATTCATAATGAGACTTAAGTGTTAGAGCTCTTTCATATGTTCATTTGATGGGGATGAGCAATGATATCTTTTGAGATGTCGTCAGTAATGTAATAAATTATGTCACAGAACATGTCATGAGTTATGTAATATGTGAGGTCATAATCAGTGCAGGGCGGATGCACAAGTAATAGTTAGCTAAGCTAAATATAACTGGAGACTTTCTGTGTTTTGTTGAGTTCATAATGTTAATTCTGTCAATGACATATCCCTTTAACTATAAATTTACATACACCTTTGTGTTTTTCAGTGAATTTCGAACAGATATTTTTATCACACCTAACTATAACGTTAATTTGTTTTTTTAATTGAATTTCTAGGATTTTTCTTAACATAAACTAATATTGTATTACCATACTCAGGAGTTACAACTTATGTCAAAAAGAATAGGCCATTCTGTATGTTTTTGCAGGTGTCCCCCTCTTTCTGCCCCCATTTGGACTAATAGCTGTTGGTGTAGGACTCTGAAAGTGCACTGAAGCCTGCTAACAAGGCCCTAGTGCCAGTGTTCTGTCCCTAAATTGGTACATGTGAATTGGTATCCCCAATTGGCAAAGACATTAACCCAGTTATAAGTCCCTAGTACATGGTACCTGTGGTACCCAGGGCATGGGATCTAAAGGGGTCACCAGGGCCTGAAACACTGTTTGTGCCACCCTGAGTGACCCAAGTAGATTACTGAGAGCAGTCCTGCTTTTGCAGACTGCAAGAGCAGTGTAAACTGCTTGAACTCAACCGTGACCACACCATGTGTGGCACAGCCAAGACACTATCTTTAATATATGTCAGTCACCCCTAACAAAAGGCCTCCTGAGCCCATAAGGCAGGGTGCAGTATATTAAAGGTATGGACATATAAGTGCAAGCTTATATGTCCCTATAGTGCCCTTTTCCATTAAAGACTACTATAAGAAAAAGGCGGTCCATAGGATAACATGGCTGGCACCTGGGCAAACCCATGGTTGCCAGCTCCATTATGGTACTGCCGAAATGGGTCATATTTAGTATCAAACAATGTGCCTTCTCAACCCTGACACAAATCTTGTGTCGAGGGCAATGTGGCATGCACCCGGGTGGCAACATTAGAGGTTGCCCAGCTAGTTGCCCCAGTTTTCCTGTTCTATGGCTACCAGCTCACAGCTGCTGCAGCCAAGACAGGATTCTGACCCCCTGAGCAGAAGTGTGCACACTCCCAGGAGTCAGAACAAAGGCCTGGATGGGAAGGAGGTCATACCTCCCTCTGACCCAGGAAGGCTAGTTAAGTGGCACATCAAGGCAGTGAGCTTCAAAGGGTACACCGCTTATGATATGCAAGCAGGCTGTCACCAAGTGGAGGACAAAGCCATCCCCCTGCCCCACAGGCACATTTGCACCCGGGCAGGTTGGAAAATTAGTTAGTCAGGAGGTGTACATACCCAGAAGGCTAGCCACACCTCCATGGTCGGATACCTGGTCTGTACAGCCGAGGATGACTTAGGCCATCTTGAAAAGTGGCAAAATAGAGGGTTCTGTGTCGAAAAGGTGCCACAACTCACCGGATGTGGTCACCTCAGGGACTAATTAGCCGCTGGAGCTAGTAGCCCATTGGCTACTTGCCCCAACACCCTTAATGTCCCTAAATCTAGGATTTAAGGGGCACCCCTGCACAAAAACCTCAGATCGGCAACAACTTTCAAAGAAAGGACAAGAAAAGGCCCGTAACGACAAGAGGAGCCTGCACAAACAAGAGCTGTGTTTATTTATTTTATATTTATTTATTCAGTGTTTTGTATAGCGCGAACTTGACCCCGTAGGGTATCAGAGTGCTTTACAGATCATGATATGTTACCTTTTACGTTTACAGTACAAAGTTCTGTATAGTATTTGATATAATAAAGTCCAGTACAATGTTACTTCTTTTGAAAACTACTTTAGCACATTCGCAGAATGTAAGACTAGAGGAACTCAGTTTTCCTGAGAAGCAAGAACCTATAAATAACAAAGACATCACTCTTTAGCAAAAATCGCTTGTGCCTTTAAGCGAGAGTATTTAGGCGAGACATGTGTGGGTGCTCTGTAATGATTACGGTAGGAATTTGCTCATTAGGAAATTACCGAGTCAAATGCAAAAGCTTCATGAAAGGGTTTCAATGCTTTTGCATTTGACTCGTGAGGGACATCTAGTAACGACTAGTGGAACTGCAGCTTGATGTATTAATAATTTCAATGCTTTTGCATTTGACTCGTGAGGGACATCTAGTAACAACTAGTTGAACTGCAGCTCTTTGTAGAATTATTTTGATATTGGACACTATAATATTCACTGCCCACTGCTAATCTCGTCCCATAATGCATTGCAGGGCCTTTGGTTGGGATTGTATTTTTGCCCATAACTGTGCTTGGGGTAGTCCTAGGAGGAAGGGACCACCACTGAATCATTCAGCATGATATGCTCTTTGTGTTCAAGGCATCTGCTTGGTCCTCCCCCTAGGTTAGGGGGGACCCCAAAATCATCACCTCTCTCACTGCTTGTTCATTTTTCGTTTTCACTTTTGTGAAATGACTATATGCATTTTAGCATATAAAGACAGAGATACTTATTTTATCTTAACTTGCACTGTGCAAGATGCCGTTGGCAATTATTGCACAGTGCAGACAAGCACACAGCTACGCACTACGCAAATTGCGTAGCTACGTGTAGTTCAAAGTGTACTTTGCGTAGCTACGTGTAGTGCTACTACGCCCAGGGTTAGTGGTAACCTACCTGGAACTGCTCGACTGCGGCTCGTCCATGACCAAAGATGAATTTACTCAGCAAGAAAGAATCCTTTGTGAGCCAATGGCAAGACCAGATTCACTTGCACTAGTGGCACTTGTCCCCTGCACACCAGAGGTAAAAAGCAGCTACAGGAACCGAAGAAGCACTGACCATCGGGCCCTCCGAGGGATCGCTCAGAAGCAGGTGGTCACCCTGCAAGGGACCGAGTGTCACTGGCGATTTTCTTTATTGACCACAATGGTCAAAGTTTGACAGCTTGAACTTTATTAAATTATTCTTTACCTGAAAACCCATAACTCTGGTTATACATGTTTGTTGTATTTTATTTTTATAAATTGGTGTCACATTTCTTTTGAGCCATGTCAGTTACTTTTCTTCCATGTTGGTACTCTGAAATGCTTCTCACATGTTCCACTAGTAAAGCCTGACTGCTCTTTGCCACTCTACCACGACTGAGCTAAGGATTTTATTAGTGTGAATGTAAGGACCTTCTTTTGGATATTGTGAGAGTATGACATAGTGAAGCCTGTCCAGCCTCACTTCATAATACTCCACTTTCCTACACATTCATAATGAGACTTAAGTGTTAGAGCTTTTTCATATGTTCATTTTATGGAGATATTTTGTTAAAGGGCCTCTTAGCAATGCCCTGAATCCTTGCTGTACCCAGTACAACTGTGGGTTCGACTTCATAGTCCATTGGACTCACAGCCTATGGAGATAATCAGATCCTTCTTCTCGGTAGAAATCAGAGCCATAGCCTCTGAGGTTATCAAACTCACAGCCTCTTAAGAGTATCAGACCCACCGGCCTCTGGAGACCAGTCCAAGGCCTCTGGAGACCATCAGATCCACAGCCTGTGGAAACCATCAGACCCACAGCCTTTGGGCTTTTAGGGAGAGCATTCAGCATATCAACCACTTAGGGCTTACGCCATATTTCCTGATCTCAAGTGCTTTCTTCTAGTTCTCTAGGGCAAACATGTTTACCCTCTCATGTAAAAACCCACTACATTGTAGTACTTGAACAATGAGGACTTAACTCTTTTTGCAGCCAAGCAGGTAAAAACTTTTAATTATTGCCAGCTCCCTGAAAGAATCCATTCTCAAGGACAGTCAACCCTGAACTAAATACTATTTTGAAGACCATGGTACACCTGTTTGCACATTCAGATTTTGGTTTGTATGCTCTGTGCTGAGTGTCATGTGATGGCCCTTAAGCTGGAAAACATCTGGTGATAGAAAATATATTCAAAACACTTTCTGTAGCACAGTGCCAAGCAGGAACTTATATCCGTCCCCTGTGAGCTCTGTGTGCTGATCTCATGACTTGTCACACAAAAAAAGATAAACTGTTGACATTTAGGGCCTCAGTCTGACCCACGTAATATCCTCATACTACCCCCAATCACCACCTATCCATGAACTGGAAAAGAACGATTTCAACCCTGAATAAACAAGACACCCATAAACCCTACCAAAACATTAAAAATCTAACATCACCCACCCCTGAACCCTTAAAAACCACTAATAATTAAAAGATATGGTGTTTTTTTTAAACAATTTATAAATATGGGTGGGTAATTGGTTGTGTAGTGACAATATGGGTGAGTGAGTGGGTGCCTGAATGGCTGTATGAGTGAGTGACTGGGTGTGTAAGTGGCTGTATGGGTGAGTGAGTAGCTGCTTGAGTGGGTGTTTGAATAAGTGAGTCAGTGTGTGAGTGGCTGTATTGGAGAGTGCATGTCTGTGTGAATGGCTGTATGGGTGAGTGCATGTATGGATGAGTGAATGGAATGTAAGGGATTGTGTGGGTATGTGAGTGACTGTGTGAGAGCTTGTATTGGTGAGTGAGTGGGTGTGTTGAGAGGCTGCATGGGTGAATGAATAGATATGTGAGTGAGTGGCTGTGTTGAGAGGCTGCATGGGTGAGTGAGTGGGTGTGTGAGTGAGTGTGTAGGTAAATACGTGGGTGTGTGAGTAGCTGTATGGCTGAGTGTGTGGCTATGTGAGTAGCTGTATGGGTGAGTGACTGGTTTTATCAGTAGCTGTATAGGTGAGTGAATGGTTTCATGAGTGGATTTATGAGTGAGTGAGTAAGTGGGTGTGTGAGTGGCTCTATATATGATTGAGTGGGTGTGTGAGTACTGGTATGGGTCCGTGAATGGGTATGTGAGTGGTTGTGTGGGTGTTTGAGTGGGTACATGAGAGGTTGTATAGGGTTGTGAGTGGGTGTGTGAGTGGTTCTGTGGATGATGTAATCAGTAATGTCATCACTGATGTCACTGACCATGTCATGAGTGATGTAATATGTGAGGTCACAAGCAGTACATTGTGGGGCCGTAAGTTATAGTTAGCTTAGGTAACTATAACTGCCGACTTTCACTGGTATTGCACAAGTAAAATTTGAGCCTAACTATAACGTCCCTGCAACCTTTAATTTTTTAAGTGAATTTCTAAAGTTTTTCAAATTCTATTTCCTAACTATAACGTCCCTGTAACATTTGGTTTTTTAAGTCAATTTCTATGTTTTTTTTAACTAGTAGTCGCATTTGCTGAGTGGTGGAGAAAGGGAGCGGGCCTACGACCAGCTGTCAGGAATCTTGCTGTGTCAGACTTACTGGAGGTTAGGAGGGCTTCAGGGCCCCCAATAACTCTTAGCATCCAAGAGGTCTTCATCCCTCAACCAGCAGTGCCCCAGGTGGCGCGTTTGCTGGGTGGTGGAGAAAGGGGGCATGGTATTCGAAGATCTCTCAGCCATTCCGCTGTGTGGGACTTGCTGGTGGTATCAGGAGGGCTTGTTGGCCTCCAAGTAAACTCTAGAGCCAGGGGTTTTCATCACTCAACCAGCAGTGCTCCAAGAGGTGCATTTGCCGAGTGGTGGAGAAAGGGGTCGTAGCCTCCAAAGTCCTCTCAGCAATCGCAGTCTGTAGGACTTAGTGGAGGAAACAAGAGGGCTTTTTGGCCCCCAAGGACCCTCAGCAATCAAGTGGACTTCATCCCCCAACCAGCAGTGCACCAGGAGGTGGGTTTACAGAGTGGTAGAGAAAGGGGGAGTGGCCTCCCAAGACCTCTCAGCAATCCCACTGTGTGGGACTTACTAGAGGTAACAGGAGAGCTTGTTGGCCCCCAAGGGCCGTCTGGAGCCAAGGGGACTTCATCCCTCAACCAGCAGTGCACCAGGAAGTGTGTTTGCAGAGTGGTAGAGAAAGGGGGAGTGGCCTCCCAAGACCTCTCAGCAATCCCACTGTGTGGGATTTACTGGAGGTAACAGGGGGGCTTCTTGGCCCCAAGGAGCCTCAGCAGCCAAGGGGACTTCATCTCCAAACAGAAGTGCACCAGGAGGCACATTTGTAGATTGGTGGAGAAAGGGGGCGGGGGCAATTTACTGGTCCTTTTTATTTTAATTGTTAATTTATTTCATTAGAGGAGGGGGGCAGCATTGGCCCTCCTTCCCTGGGCCAATTTCGGCCCCTGTGACCCCATCCACTGGGGCCAGGCCTTTTTTGAATGGGAGAGGGGAGCCACGTGGCCTTCCTCCCTGGGCCGATTTCGGCCCGGGGACCCCATTCCGGGGCCTGGCTGGCCTCTCTGTTGGGGACAGCGGGGGAGCCTCAAGGCCCCCGAGTTCCATGATGGATCCCCATCTCCTGCAGAGCCGGTATTGCTTTGAGACCCATGGAGCTGGTAAACATGCAGCTCCCTGGATCTCAAAGCAATTTGTCTGTTTCCCTGCTCGCTTGACAGCAGGCAGGTAAACAGACAAATGCTCTGCTTTCAGCAAGCGAGAGCATTTGTGAGGTCTCACTTGCTGAAAACGGAGCGTTTACTGTGGCTTGGTGGGAAGCTCCCACCCAGCCACAGCAAACTGCAATGTCCCGTGGGTGGGCACCCCAAGACAATGAGGAGCTGGCCCTGGGACAAAGCAGCCCCCAGGGCTAGGTACAGCTCCAGAAGGGGGGCTGTGTGGCCCCCTTCCCGTCTTCAATTTTATCCCAGGGAGGTAGTGGTCCCCAGGAATGTGGGGGGCCACATTTCCCCTACATTACATTTTAGAAAAGTCCTGGGGAAGTGGCAGCCCCCAAGGTGGTGGGGGTCCACATGCACCCCCACATTCTTTAATTTAAAGCCCAGGGGAGATGGTGGTCCGAGCCCTCCCCATTGTTAAATAAAGATGCCCCGGAGTGGTGGTGGTCCCCGGGGCAGTGGGGGAGGCCATACGGGCCTCCTCTGCATTTTTTGTACTATAAACCCTGGGGAGGAGGTGGTCCCAGGAGCATCAATTTGCCCTAGGAGGGGGGCATGCACTCCCTCCTTTATTACAATGCCCCAGCTGGGGGCCCATTAGAAACGAAGTGCGGGTGCCCATGCTTTTTTTCTTTTATTGGTGGGATCTACGTGTCCAACGGAAAATATTAAAATGTTAAAACAAAAGCTTTTTTGGCCCTGGGGAGTCCTTGTGGGACCCCCCCCAAGAGGCCTAGGAGGTCAGGGTATTTCTACCCTGCCCCCTTTTCTTTTCTTTTTTTAAAAATTTTTGTGGAACCCGGCTACAAGCCGAGTCCCAAGATGGCTGCTGACGCTTCCTGGTTGAAGTGTTGGCAGACAATCAAATTCCAGTAGGATGTCGGGCTCCCAGATATCTATATCATTTAAACATTAAATATCTCAAAAACTACTGAATGGATTTATGCCAAATCACACAAAGCATGCTTTCTGGAACAACATCTAGCTTTCTGCCAAATTTGGTTTCATTCCGTTCAGCGGTTAAGGTTGCAGACGTGTTAAAAAAATGAAAAATCCCAGTAGACATAACATGGGGAAAATGTGTTTTGGGACCCCCCTTTTTTCTTGCCCTCCATTTGAGGGATCACCCTGAAACTTTCAACACAGTAGCTGGACCAACAAGGGGACGTTTTGTGAAACACAGGTAGGACATGTGCAGAAAGATGAAGAAAGGCACAGAAAGAAGCAAGAGAAGTGCAGAAAGAGGCAACAGAAGTCCAGAAAGAGGAAGAAAGGTGCAGAAACAAGCAAGAGAAGTGCAGAAAGAACCAACAGAGGTGCAAAAAGAGGCCTACTTTGACTGTCCCTTACAACAGACTCATACAAAGTAGCCTAATCACTAATCCTTCTCCCAAGATGTCTTAAACCTCACTTTTCTCTTGAAGGTTCACTATTAATCGACTGCTCAGAATGTTAGGCCTACCTACCAAATATAAAACAGCAATCCTAAGCATATCACTGTTGTAAGTCTGACCAAGTTTGTGAAGGTATGCATGCGTGTCTCTGCCTTTACCGAGTGACATGTTACATAAAAATAAACATAGACATACTGGAATACCTGTGTTTCAAACAGCATACTCTGTTAATATGTGTACAAAAAGGTGTATGTATTTCTTTCTGCTCATAATACAGGGCACATGGGTATTCAATAGTATATTTGAGGGGCTCTATAACACCTATATACATAAGACATGTCTGCCTGTGCAACTGAATGACAGAGCAGAACTGAGAACATTTGACCACCTATAGAAGAAGCTACCCACTTTTTAAGCTACCATCTTCAGATGCATAACACATGTGAGAATATATATACAAGTAGACATTTACCTCAGTCACAAGAGCACGCAGACCTTTAAACTTGACGGCTTGTACTTCCCAATTGAGTCAGAAAGAGGCGAGAGAAGTACAGAAAGAAGCAAGAGATGTGCAGAAAGAAACAAAAGAAGTGCAGAAAGAAGCAACAGAGATGCAGAAAGGGGGAATTGGGTTGGAGAAAGAGGCAATAGGGATACATAAAGAAGCAAGAGTTGCAGAAAGAAAAAAGAAGAGCAGAAAGAAGGAACAGAGGTGCAGAAAGAGGTAAGAGGGGTGCAGAAAGAAACAAAAGAAGTACAGAAAGAAGCAACAGAGGTGCAGAAAGAGGCAAGAGAGGTGCATAAAGAAGCAAGAGAAGTGCATAAAGAAGCAACAGAGATGCAGCAAGGGGGAAGTGGGGTGGAGAAAGAGGCAAGAGGGATACAGAAAGAAGCAAGAGAGTTGCAGAAAGAAACAAAAGAATTGCAGAAAGAAGGAACAGAGGTGCAGAAAGAGGCAAGAGGGGAGCAGAAAGAGAGAAAAAGGGTGCAGAAAGAAGCAAGAGAAGTGTAGAAAGAAGCAACAGAGGTGGAGAAAGAGGGATGAGGGGTGGCGAAAGAGGCAAGAAAAGGGCAGAAAGAAGCAACAGAGATGCAAAAACGGGGAACAGGGGTGGAGAAAGTGGCAAGAGGGGTGCAGAAAGAAGCAAGAGAGGTGTAGAAAGAAACAAAAGAAGTACAGATAGAAGGAACAGATGTGCAGAAAGAGGCAAGAGGAGTGCAGAAAGAGGAAAGAGGGGTGCAGAAAGAAGCACGAGTGGTGCAGAAAAAAGCAAGACTAGTGCAGAAAGAAGCAACAGAGGTGCAGAAAGAGGCAAGAAGGGTGCAAAAAGAGGGAAGAGGGGTGCAGAAAGAGGCACAAGGGGTGCAGAAAGAAGCAAAAGATGTGCAGCAAGAAACGAAAAAAGTGCAGAAAGAAGGAACAGAGGTACAGAAAGAGGCAACAGGGGTGAAGAAAGAGGGAAGAGGGGTAGAGAAAGAGGCAAGGGGGTGCAGAAAGAAGCAAGAGAGCTGCACAAAGAAACAAAAGAAGTAAAGAAAGAAGGAACAGAGGTGCAGAAATAGGCAAACGGGTGCAGAAAGAGGCATAAGGGGTACAGAAAGAAACAAAAGAAGTGCAGAAAGAAGGAACAGAGGTGCAGAAAGAGGCAAGAGAGGTGCAGAAAGAAGCAAGAGAAGTGCATAAAGAAGCAACAGAGATGCAGCAAGGGGGAAGTGGGGTGGAGAAAGAGGCAAGAGAATTGCGGAAAGAAGGGACAGAGGTGCAGAAAAAAGCAAGAGAAGTGCAGAAAGAAGCAACAGAGGTGCAGAAAGAGGGATGAGGGTGGAGAAAGGCAAGAGAAGTGCATAAAGAAGCAACAGAGATGCAAAAAGAGGGAACAGGAGTGGAGAAAGTGGCAAGAGGGGTGCAGAAAGAAGCAAGAGAGGTGCAGAAAGAGGGAAAGAGGGGTGAAAAAAGAGGGAAGAGGGTTGCAGAAAGAGGCATGTGGGTGCAGAAAAAAGCAAGAGATGTGCAGAAAGAAACAAAAGAAGTGCAGAAAGAAGGAACAGAGGTGCAGAAAGAGGCAACAGGCTTGAAGAAAGAGGGAAGAGAGGTGGAGAAAGGCAAAGGGGTGCAGAAAAAAGTGAGAGGTGCAGAAAGAAACAAAAGAAGTGCAGAAAGAAGGAACAGAGGTGCAGAAAGAGGCAAGAGGGATGCAGAAAGAGGTAAGAGGGGTGCAGAAAGAAGCACGAGTGGTGCAGAAAGAAGCAATGAGGTGCAAAAAGAAGCAAGAGTAGTGCAGAAAGAAGCAACAGAGGTGCAGAAAGAGGCAAGAGGGGTGAAAAAAGAGGGAAGAGGGGTACAGAAAGAGGCATGTGGGGTGCAGAAAGAAGCAAGAGATGTGCAGAAAGAAAAAAAAGAAGTGCAGAAAGAAGGAACAGAGGTGCAGAAAGAGGCAACAGGCTTGAAGAAAGAGGGAAGAGGGGTGGAGAAAGAGGCAAAAGGGGTGCAGAAAGAAGTGAGAGGTGCAGGAAGAAACAAAAGGAGTGCAGAAAGAAGGAACAGAGGTGCAGAAAGAGGCAAGAGGGGTGCAGGAAGAGGGGTGTGAAAGAGGCACGAGGGGTGCAGAAAGAAGCAAGAGAGGTGCAGAAAGAAGCAAGAGGGGTGCAAATAGAGGGAAGAGGGGTGCAGAAAGAGGCATGTGGGTGCAGAAAGAAGCAAGAGATGTGCAGAAAGAAACAAAAGAAGTGCAGAAAGAAGGAACAGAGGTGCAGAAAGAAGCAACAGAGATGAAGAAATGGGGAAGAGGGGTGGAGAAAGAGGCAAAAGGGATGCAGAAAGAAGCAAGAAAGGTGCAGAAAGGAACGAAAGAAGTGCAGAAAGAAGGAACAGAGGTGCAGAAAGAGGCAGGAGGGGTGCAGAAAAAAGCAATGAGGTGCAAAAAGAAGCAAGAGTAGTGCAGAAAGAAGCAACAGAGGTGCAGAAAGAGGCAAAAGAAATGCAGAAAGTAGAAGAGATTTGCAGAAAGAGGCTAGAAAAGTGCAGAAAAAGAAAGAAAGGTGCAGAAAGAAGCAACAGAAAGAGGCAAGAGAGGTGCAGAAAGAAGCAAGAGTGGTTTGTGCACCATTAGTACCAATTTAACACCCACAGGTGACCATTCTAGGATTGCAAAGGACCTTCCCCCACGCTGTAACATTTGTCGCTGCATTTTTTGTAACGTTTGAGCTAGAAACAAGGCTTTTTGTACAAATCTGCAGATTAGGCAGCAGATGATGGATTATGTGGCTAATGCGGAAAATGTATAATTGTGCGAACGTCGGTGCAGCCAAACAGTCACATAATTCCAGTGGCCCTGCTCATACCTCTGACTAGGTCCAGAAGTGCTCCTCAGTGATTCCTTTTTTGTCTCATTGAGTTCATAGTTTAGCTTCTATGTAAATGAGGAAGACTAAACATGAGGTTACCACTCCACAACACAGACTACCATACCACATAATTACTCTCCATAACACAAAATCCCTCTCTAAATAATTCCTATACTCTAAATACCACATGCTTTCTATCCACATATTTTCACTGCACAACATACCACATAATTCAACTACACAAAACGTACATCCACTCCACTCCAAAAAACATTAGTAAAAATCTTTTACATTTACAATGCCAATAGCTCTAACTCTTGCAAATGCGAGACCTATTACATTACAAATCATTCTTTAACTGGTAGTCGTGTTTGCAGAGTGGTGGAGAAAGAGGCAAGAGAAGTGCAGAAAGAAGCAACAGAGATGCAAAAAGAAACAAAAAAGAGCAGAAAGAAGGAACAGAGGTGCAGAAAGAGGCAAGAGGAGTGCAGAAAGAGGAAAGAGGGGCACAGAAAGAAGCACGAGTGGTGCAGAAAGAAGCAAAGAGGTGCAAAAAGAAGCAAGAGTAGTGCAGAAAGAAGCAACAGAGGTACAGAAAGAGGCAAGAGGGGTGCAAAAAGAGGGAAGAGGGGTGCAGAAAGAAGGAACAGAGGTGCTGAAAGAGGCAACAGGGCTGAAGAAAGAGGGAAGGAGAAAGAGGCAAAAGGGATGCAGAAAGAAGTGAGAGGGCAGAAAGAAACAAAAGGAGTGCAGAAAGAAGGAACAGAGGTGCAGAAAGAGGCAAGAGGGTGTGGGAAGAGGGGTGTGAAAGAGGCACAAGGGGTGCAGAAAGAAGCAACAGAAAGAGGCAAGAGAGGTGCAGAAAGAAGCAAGAGTGGTTTGTGCACCATTAGTACCAATTTAACACCCACAGGTGACCATTCTAGGATTGCAAAGGACCTTCCCCCACGCTGTAACATTTGTCGCTGCATTTTTTGTAACGTTTGAGCTAGAAACAAGGCTTTTTTGTACAAATCTGCAGATTAGGCAGCAGATGATGGATTATGTGGCTAATGCGGAAAATGTATAATTGTGCGAACGTCGGTGCAGCCAAACAGTCACATAATTCCAGTGGCCCTGCTCATACCTCTGACTAGGTCCAGAAGTGCTCCTCAGTGATTCCTTTTTTTGTCTCATTGAGTTCATAGTTTAGCTTCTATGTAAATGAGGAAGACTAAACATGAGGTTACCACTCCACAACACAGACTACCATACCACATAATTACTCTCCATAACACAAAATCCCTCTCTAAATAATTCCTATACTCTAAATACCACATGCTTTCTATCCACATATTTTCACTGCACAACATACCACATAATTCAACTACACACAACGTACATCCACTCCACTCCAAAAAACATTAGTAAAAATCTTTTACATTTACAATGCCAATAGCTCTAACTCTTGCAAATGCGAGACCTATTACATTACAAATCATTCTTTAACTGGTAGTCGTGTTTGCAGAGTGGTGGAGAAAGAGGCAAGAGAAGTGCAGAAAGAAGCAACAGAGATGCAAAAAGAAACAAAAAAAGAGCAGAAAGAAGGAACAGAGGTGCAGAAAGAGGCAAGAGGAGTGCAGAAAGAGGAAAGAGGGGCACAGAAAGAAGCACGAGTGGTGCAGAAAGAAGCAAAGAGGTGCAAAAAGAAGCAAGAGTAGTGCAGAAAGAAGCAACAGAGGTACAGAAAGAGGCAAGAGGGGTGCAAAAAGAAGCAAGAGTAGTGCAGAAAGAAGCAACAGAGGTACAGAAAGAGGCAAGAGGGGTGCAAAAAGAGGGAAGAGGGGTGCAGAAAGAAGGAACAGAGGTGCTGAAAGAGGCAACAGGGCTGAAGAAAGAGGGAAGGAGAAAGAGGCAAAAGGGATGCAGAAAGAAGTGAGAGGGCAGAAAGAAACAAAAGGAGTGCAGAAAGAAGGAACAGAGGTGCAGAAAGAGGCAAGAGGGTGTGGGAAGAGGGGTGTGAAAGAGGCACAAGGGGTGCAGAAAGAGGAAAGAGGGGTACAGAAAGAGGCAAGAAAGGTGCAGAAAGAGGCAAGAGGGGTGCACAAACTAGCAAGTGAGGTGCAGAAAGAGGCAACAGAGGTACAGAAAGAGGCAAAAGAGGTGCAGAAAGAAGCAACAGTGGTGCAGAAAGAGGGAAGTGGGGTGGAGAAAGAAGGCAGGAGAAGTGCAGAAAGAAGCAACAGAGATGAAGAAAGGGGGAAGAGGGGTGGAGAAAGAGCCAAAGGGGTGCAGAAAGAAGCAAGAGGTAAAGAAAGGAACAAAAGAAGTGCAGAAAGAAGGAACAGAGGTTCAGAAAGAGGCAGGAGGGGTGCAGAAAGAGGGAAGAGGGTACAGAAAGAGGCAAGAAAGGTGCAGAAAGAGGCAAGAGGGGTGCACAAACAAGCAATTGAGGTGCAGAAAGAGGCAACAGAGGTGCAGAAAGAGGCAAAAGAGGTGCAGAAAGTAGAAGAGATTTGCAGAAAGAGGCTAGAGAAGTGCAGAAAAAGAAAGAAAGGTGCAGAAAGAAGCAACAGAAATGCAGAAAGAGGAAAGAGAGGCGCAGAAAGAAGCAAGAGTGGTTTGTGCACCATTAGTACCAATTTAACACCCACATTTAGCAATAAGTAACAGGTGACCATTCTAGGATTGCAGAGGACCTTCCACCACGCTGTAACACTTGTCGCTGCATTTTTTGTAACGTTTGAGCCGTTTGAGCTAGAAACAAGGCTTTTTTTGTATAAATCTGCAGATTAGGCAGCAGACGACGGATTATGTGGCTAATTCGGAAAATGTATAATTGTGCGAAAGTTGGTGTAGCCAAACAGTCTCATAATTCCAGTGGCCCTGATCATACCTCTGACTAGGTCCAGAAGTGCTCCTCAGTGATTCCTTCTTTTTTTGTCTCATTGAGTCCATAGTTTAGCTTCTATGTAAATGAGGAAGACTAAACCTGAGGTTACCACTCCACAACACAGACCACCATCCCACATAATTACTCTCCATAACACATAATCCCTCTCTACATAATTCCTATACACTAAATACCACATACTTTCTATCCACATAATTTCACTGCACAACATACCACATAATTCCACTACACACAATGTACATCCACTCCACTCCAAAAACATTTGTAAAAAACTTTTACATTTACAACGCCAATAGCTCTAACTCTTGCAAATGCGAGACCTATTACATTGCAAATGCTTCTTTAACTGGTAGTCGCGTTTGCAGAGTAGTGGAGAAAGGGGGCTGGGCCTCCAACCAGCGCTCAGGAATTCCGCTGCGTAGGACTTACAGGAGGTACCAGGAGGGCTTCTTGGCCCCCAAAGTCCCTCAGGAGTAAAGTGGACTTCATCCCCCAACCCGTATTGTGCCAGGAGGCGTGTTTGTAGAGTGGTGGAGAAAGGGGGGGCATGGCCTCCGAAGACCTCTTAGCAATACCACTGTGTGGGACTTACTGGAGGTAACAGGAGGGGTAGTTGTCCCCCAAGGACAACCTTGGGGGCCAACTACCCCTCCTATTACCTCCAGTAAGTCCCACTCAGCAGCATTGGTAAGTACTCATAGCAGGCCACGCCCCCTTTGACCACCAGTCTGCAAATGCACTCCCTGGTGCGCTCTTCAATGGGGATTAAAGTCCCCTTCGCTGCTGCGGGTCCTTAGGGGCCAACTAGCCTACCTGATACTTCCAGTAAGCCCCAGATGGTGGGATTGTTGAGAGGTGGACATAGGCCACACCCCTTTCTCCACCACTCTGCAATCGCGCCTCCTGGCGTGCTCTTGGTTAGGGGATGAAGTCCCCTTGCCTCCTGAGTGTCCCTGGGGGCCAACTAGCCCTCCTGTTATCTCTAGTAAGCCTCACACAGCTAGATTGCTGAGAGTGGTCCGAGGCCACGCCCCCTCTTTACACCACTCTGCAAACGCGCCTCCTGGTGCACTGCTGCTTGGGGGATGAAGTCCACTTTAGTCCTGAGGTCCTCAGGACACAAGAGGACCTCATTGCCCCACCGCGATACCAAAGGGGATGATGGACGGAGCGTTAGAGCAAATCAAACACTCACCCCCAGTCAACTGATCTGGGTTTAATCCATCATCATTCTTTAGCTCACTCCACCACCCCAGTTCAGACATGGCCATATGCAAATCAGTCTGACCCTGTGCCTCATGGGAACAGTCCAGCCCGAACTGCCAAGCCATGCCTTCCCTGGACTGGAAACAAGCATCCTGGGACCGGTTTCGGGTTCATAACCCTCATCAGCCAGGCTATCTTGAATCCAGTGGCAAAGTGAGCAAGGGACCCACGTCTGGGCATACCCTGCCAACTTAGGGCGAACAAAGCGATACCAAAGGGGATGATGGACGGAGCGTTAGAGCAAATCAAACACTCACCCCCAGTCAACTGATCTGGGTTTAATCCATCATCATTCTTTAGCTCACTCCACCACCCCAGTTCAGACATGGCCATATGCAAATCAGTCTGACCCTGTGCCTCATGGGAACAGTCCAGCCCGAACTGCCAAGCCATGCCTTCCCTGGACCGGAAACAAGCATCCTGGGACCGGTTTCGGGTTCAAAACCCTCATCAGCCAGGCTATCTTGAATCCAGTGGCAAAGTGAGCAAGGGACCCACGTCTGGGCATACCCTGCCAACTTAGGGCGAACAAAGCGATACCAAAGGGGATGATGGACGGAGGGTTAGAGCAAATCAAACACTCACCCCCAGTCAACTGATCTGGGTTTAATCCATCATCATTCTTTAGCTCACTCCACCACCCCAGTTCAGACATGGCCATATGCAAATCAGTCTGACCCTGTGCCTCATGGGAACAGTCCAGCCCGAACTGCCAAGCCATGCCTTCCCTGGACCGGAAACAAGCATCCTGGGACCGGTTTTGGGTTCAAAACAATCATCAGCCAGGCTATCTTGAATCCAGTGGCAAAGTGAGCAAGGGACCCACGTCTGGGCATACCCTGCCAACTTAGGGCGAACAAAGCGATACCAAAGGGGATGATGGACGGAGCGTTAGAGCAAATCAAACACTCACCCCCAGTCAACTGATCTGGGTTTAATCCATCATCATTCTTTAGCTCACTCCACCACCCCAGTTCAGACATGGCCATATGCAAATCAGTCTGACCCTGTGCCTCATGGGAACAGTCCAGCCCGAACTGCCAAGCCATTCCTTCCCTGCACCGGAAACAAGCATCCTGGGACCGGTTTCGGGTTCAAAACCCTCATCAGCCAGGCTATCTTGAATCCAGTGGCAAAGTGAGCAAGGGACCCACGTCTGGGCATACCCTGCCAACTTAGGGCGAACAAAGCGATACCAAAGGGGATGATGGACGGAGCGTTAGAGCAAATCAAACACTCACCCCCAGTCAACTGATCTGGGTTTAATCCATCATCATTCTTTAGCTCACTCCACCACCCCAGTTCAGACATGGCCATATGCAAATCAGTCTGACCCTGTGCCTCATGGGAACAGTCCAGCCCGAACTGCCAAGCCATGCCTTCCCTGGACCGGAAACAAGTATCCTGGGACCGGTTTTGGGTTCAAAACCCTCATCAGCCAGGCTATCTTGAATCCAGTGGCAAAGTGAGCAAGGGACCCACGTCTGGGCATACCCTGCCAACTTAGGGCGAACAAAGCGATACCAAAGGGGATGATGGACGGAGCGTTAGAGCAAATCAAACACTCACCCCCAGTCAACTGATCTGGGTTTAATCCATCATCATTCTTTAGCTCACTCCACCACCCCAGTTCAGACATGGCCATATGCAAATCAGTCTGACCCTGTGCCTCATGGGAACAGTCCAGCCCGAACTGCCAAGCCATGCCTTCCCTGGACCGGAAACAAGCATCCTGGGACCGGTTTCGGGTTCAAAACCCTCATCAGCCAGGCTATCTTGAATCCAGTGGCAAAGTGAGCAAGGGACCCACGTCTGGGCATACCCTGCCAACTTAGGGCGAACAAAGCGATACCAAAGGGGATGATGGACGGAGGGTTAGAGCAAATCAAACACTCACCCCCAGTCAACTGATCTGGGTTTAATCCATCATCATTCTTTAGCTCACTCCACCACCCCAGTTCAGACATGGCCATATGCAAATCAGTCTGACCCTGTGCCTCATGGGAACAGTCCAGCCCGAACTGCCAAGCCATGCCTTCCCTGGACCGGAAACAAGCATCCTGGGACCGGTTTCGGGTTCAAAACCCTCATCAGCCAGGCTATCTTGAATCCAGTGGCAAAGTGAGCAAGGGACCCACGTCTGGGCATACCCTGCCAACTTAGGGCGAACAAAGCGATACCAAAGGGGATGATGGACGGAGCGTTAGAGCAAATCAAACACTCACCCCCAGTCAACTGATCTGGGTTTAATCCATCATCATTCTTTAGCTCACTCCACCACCCCAGTTCAGACATGGCCATATGCAAATCAGTCTGACCCTGTGCCTCATGGGAACAGTCCAGCCCGAACTGCCAAGCCATGCCTTCCCTGGACCGGAAACAAGCATCCTGGGACCGGTTTCGGGTTCAAAACCCTCATCAGCCAGGCTATCTTGAATCCAGTGGCAAAGTGAGCAAGGGACCCACGTCTGGGCATACCCTGCCAACTTAGGGCGAACAAAGCGATACCAAAGGGGATGATGGACGGAGCGTTAGAGCAAATCAAACACTCACCCCCAGTCAACTGATCTGGGTTTAATCCATCATCATTCTTTAGCTCACTCCACCACCCCAGTTCAGACATGGCCATATGCAAATCAGTCTGACCCTGTGCCTCATGGGAACAGTCCAGCCCGAACTGCCAAGCCATGCCTTCCCTGGACCGGAAACAAGCATCCTGGGACCGGTTTTGGGTTCAAAACCCTCATCAGCCAGGCTATCTTGAATCCAGTGGCAAAGTGAGCAAGGGACCCACGTCTGGGCATACCCTGCCAACTTAGGGCGAACAAAGCGATACCAAAGGGGATGATGGACGGAGCGTTAGAGCAAATCAAACACTCACCCCCAGTCAACTGATCTGGGTTTAATCCATCATCATTCTTTAGCTCACTCCACCACCCCAGTTCAGACATGGCCATATGCAAATCAGTCTGACCCTGTGCCTCATGGGAACAGTCCAGCCCGAACTGCCAAGCCATGCCTTCCCTGGACCGGAAACAAGCATCCTGGGACCGGTTTCGGGTTCAAAACCCTCATCAGCCAGGCTATCTTGAATCCAGTGGCAAAGTGAGCAAGGGACCCACGTCTGGGCATACCCTGCCAACTTAGGGCGAACAAAGCGATACCAAAGGGGATGATGGACGGAGCGTTAGAGCAAATCAAACACTCACCCCCAGTCAACTGATCTGGGTTTAATCCATCATCATTCTTTAGCTCACTCCACCACCCCAGTTCAGACATGGCCATATGCAAATCAGTCTGACCCTGTGCCTCATGGGAACAGTCCAGCCCGAACTGCCAAGCCATGCCTTCCCTGGACCGGAAACAAGCATCCTGGGACCGGTTTCGGGCTCAAAACCCTCATCAGCCAGGCTATCTTGAATCCAGTGGCAAAGTGAGCAAGGGACCCACGTCTGGGCATACCCTGCCAACTTAGGGCGAACAAAGCGATACCAAAGGGGATGATGGACGGAGCGTTAGAGCAAATCAAACACTCACCCCCAGTCAACTGATCTGGGTTTAATCCATCATCATTCTTTAGCTCACTCCACCACCCCAGTTCAGACATGGCCATATGCAAATCAGTCTGACCCTGTGCCTCATGGGAACAGTCCAGCCCGAACTGCCAAGCCATGCCTTCCCTGGACCGGAAACAAGCATCCTGGGACCGGTTTCGGGTTCAAAACCCTCATCAGCCAGGCTATCTTGAATCCAGTGGCAAAGTGAGCAAGGGACCCACGTCTGGGCATACCCTGCCAACTTAGGGCGAACAAAGCGATACCAAAGGGGATGATGGACGGAGCGTTAGAGCAAATCAAACACTCACCCCCAGTCAACTGATCTGGGTTTAATCCATCATCATTCTTTAGCTCACTCCACCACCCCAGTTCAGACATGGCCATATGCAAATCAGTCTGACCCTGTGCCTCATGGGAACAGTCCAGCCCGAACTGCCAAGCCATGCCTTCCCTGGACCGGAAACAAGCATCCTGGGACCGGTTTCGGGTTCAAAACCCTCATCAGCCAGGCTATCTTGAATCCAGTGGCAAAGTGAGCAAGGGACCCACGTCTGGGCATACCCTGCCAACTTAGGGCGAACAAAGCGATACCAAAGGGGATGATGGACGGAGCGTTAGAGCAAATCAAACACTCACCCCCAGTCAACTGATCTGGGTTTAATCCATCATCATTCTTTAGCTCACTCCACCACCCCAGTTCAGACATGGCCATATGCAAATCAGTCTGACCCTGTGCCTCATGGGAACAGTCCAGCCCGAACTGCCAAGCCATGCCTTCCCTGGACCGGAAACAAGCATCCTGGGACCGGTTTCGGGTTCAAAACCCTCATCAGCCAGGCTATCTTGAATCCAGTGGCAAAGTGAGCAAGGGACCCACGTCTGGGCATACCCTGCCAACTTAGGGCGAACAAAGCGATACCAAAGGGGATGATGGACGGAGCGTTAGAGCAAATCAAACACTCACCCCCAGTCAACTGATCTGGGTTTAATCCATCATCATTCTTTAGCTCACTCCACCACCCCAGTTCAGACATGGCCATATGCAAATCAGTCTGACCCTGTGCCTCATGGGAACAGTCCAGCCCGAACTGCCAAGCCATGCCTTCCCTGGACCGGAAACAAGCATCCTGGGACCGGTTTCGGGTTCAAAACCCTCATCAGCCAGGCTATCTTGAATCCAGTGGCAAAGTGAGCAAGGGACCCACGTCTGGGCATACCCTGCCAACTTAGGGCGAACAAAGCGATACCAAAGGGGATGATGGACGGAGCGTTAGAGCAAATCAAACACTCACCCCCAGTCAACTGATCTGGGTTTAATCCATCATCATTCTTTAGCTCACTCCACCACCCCAGTTCAGACATGGCCATATGCAAATCAGTCTGACCCTGTGCCTCATGGGAACAGTCCAGCCCGAACTGCCAAGCCATGCCTTCCCTGGACCGGAAACAAGCATCCTGGGACCGGTTTCGGGTTCAAAACCCTCATCAGCCAGGCTATCTTGAATCCAGTGGCAAAGTGAGCAAGGGACCCACGTCTGGGCATACCCTGCCAACTTAGGGCGAACAAAGCGATACCAAAGGGGATGATGGACGGAGCGTTAGAGCAAATCAAACACTCACCCCCAGTCAACTGATCTGGGTTTAATCCATCATCATTCTTTAGCTCACTCCACCACCCCAGTTCAGACATGGCCATATGCAAATCAGTCTGACCCTGTGCCTCATGGGAACAGTCCAGCCCGAACTGCCAAGCCATGCCTTCCCTGGACCGGAAACAAGCATCCTGGGACCGGTTTCGGGTTCAAAACCCTCATCAGCCAGGCTATCTTGAATCCAGTGGCAAAGTGAGCAAGGGACCCACGTCTGGGCATACCCTGCCAACTTAGGGCGAACAAAGCGATACCAAAGGGGATGATGGACGGAGCGTTAGAGCAAATCAAACACTCACCGCCAGTCAACTGATCTGGGTTTAATCCATCATCATTCTTTAGCTCACTCCACCACCCCAGTTCAGACATGGCCATATGCAAATCAGTCTGACCCTGTGCCTCATGGGAACAGTCCAGCCCGAACTGCCAAGCCATGCCTTCCCTGGACCGGAAACAAGCATCCTGGGACCGGTTTCGGGTTCAAAACCCTCATCAGCCAGGCTATCTTGAATCCAGTGGCAAAGTGAGCAAGGGACCCACGTCTGGGCATACCCTGCCAACTTAGGGCGAACAAAGCGATACCAAAGGGGATGATGGACGGAGCGTTAGAGCAAATCAAACACTCACCCCCAGTCAACTGATCTGGGTTTAATCCATCATCATTCTTTAGCTCACTCCACCACCCCAGTTCAGACATGGCCATATGCAAATCAGTCTGACCCTGTGCCTCATGGGAACAGTCCAGCCCGAACTGCCAAGCCATGCCTTCCCTGGACCGGAAACAAGCATCCTGGGACCGGTTTCGGGTTCAAAACCCTCATCAGCCAGGCTATCTTGAATCCAGTGGCAAAGTGAGCAAGGGACCCACGTCTGGGCATACCCTGCCAACTTAGGGCGAACAAAGCGATACCAAAGGGGATGATGGACGGAGCGTTAGAGCAAATCAAACACTCACCCCCAGTCAACTGATCTGGGTTTAATCCATCATCATTCTTTAGCTCACTCCACCACCCCAGTTCAGACATGGCCATATGCAAATCAGTCTGACCCTGTGCCTCATGGGAACAGTCCAGCCCGAACTGCCAAGCCATGCCTTCCCTGGACCGGAAACAAGCATCCTGGGACCGGTTTCGGGTTCAAAACCCTCATCAGCCAGGCTATCTTGAATCCAGTGGCAAAGTGAGCAAGGGACCCACGTCTGGGCATACCCTGCCAACTTAGGGCGAACAAAGCGATACCAAAGGGGATGATGGACGGAGCGTTAGAGCAAATCAAACACTCACCCCCAGTCAACTGATCTGGGTTTAATCCATCATCATTCTTTAGCTCACTCCACCACCCCAGTTCAGACATGGCCATATGCAAATCAGTCTGACCCTGTGCCTCATGGGAACAGTCCAGCCCGAACTGCCAAGCCATGCCTTCCCTGGACCGGAAACAAGCATCCTGGGACCGGTTTCGGGTTCAAAACCCTCATCAGCCAGGCTATCTTGAATCCAGTGGCAAAGTGAGCAAGGGACCCACGTCTGGGCATACCCTGCCAACTTAGGGCGAACAAAGCGATACCAAAGGGGATGATGGACGGAGCGTTAGAGCAAATCAAACACTCACCCCCAGTCAACTGATCTGGGTTTAATCCATCATCATTCTTTAGCTCACTCCACCACCCCAGTTCAGACATGGCCATATGCAAATCAGTCTGACCCTGTGCCTCATGGGAACAGTCCAGCCCGAACTGCCAAGCCATGCCTTCCCTGGACCGGAAACAAGCATCCTGGGACCGGTTTCGGGTTCAAAACCCTCATCAGCCAGGCTATCTTGAATCCAGTGGCAAAGTGAGCAAGGGACCCACGTCTGGGCATACCCTGCCAACTTAGGGCGAACAAAGCGATACCAAAGGGGATGATGGACGGAGCGTTAGAGCAAATCAAACACTCACCCCCAGTCAACTGATCTGGGTTTAATCCATCATCATTCTTTAGCTCACTCCACCACCCCAGTTCAGACATGGCCATATGCAAATCAGTCTGACCCTGTGCCTCATGGGAACAGTCCAGCCCGAACTGCCAAGCCATGCCTTCCCTGGACCGGAAACAAGCATCCTGGGACCGGTTTCGGGTTCAAAACCCTCATCAGCCAGGCTATCTTGAATCCAGTGGCAAAGTGAGCAAGGGACCCACGTCTGGGCATACCCTGCCAACTTAGGGCGAACAAAGCGATACCAAAGGGGATGATGGACGGAGCGTTAGAGCAAATCAAACACTCACCCCCAGTCAACTGATCTGGGTTTAATCCATCATCATTCTTTAGCTCACTCCACCACCCCAGTTCAGACATGGCCATATGCAAATCAGTCTGACCCTGTGCCTCATGGGAACAGTCCAGCCCGAACTGCCAAGCCATGCCTTCCCTGGACCGGAAACAAGCATCCTGGGACCGGTTTCGGGTTCAAAACCCTCATCAGCCAGGCTATCTTGAATCCAGTGGCAAAGTGAGCAAGGGACCCACGTCTGGGCATACCCTGCCAACTTAGGGCGAACAAAGCGATACCAAAGGGGATGATGGACGGAGCGTTAGAGCAAATCAAACACTCACCCCCAGTCAACTGATCTGGGTTTAATCCATCATCATTCTTTAGCTCACTCCACCACCCCAGTTCAGACATGGCCATATGCAAATCAGTCTGACCCTGTGCCTCATGGGAACAGTCCAGCCCGAACTGCCAAGCCATGCCTTCCCTGGACCGGAAACAAGCATCCTGGGACCGGTTTCGGGTTCAAAACCCTCATCAGCCAGGCTATCTTGAATCCAGTGGCAAAGTGAGCAAGGGACCCACGTCTGGGCATACCCTGCCAACTTAGGGCGAACAAAGCGATACCAAAGGGGATGATGGACGGAGCGTTAGAGCAAATCAAACACTCACCCCCAGTCAACTGATCTGGGTTTAATCCATCATCATTCTTTAGCTCACTCCACCACCCCAGTTCAGACATGGCCATATGCAAATCAGTCTGACCCTGTGCCTCATGGGAACAGTCCAGCCCGAACTGCCAAGCCATGCCTTCCCTGGACCGGAAACAAGCATCCTGGGACCGGTTTCGGGTTCAAAACCCTCATCAGCCAGGCTATCTTGAATCCAGTGGCAAAGTGAGCAAGGGACCCACGTCTGGGCATACCCTGCCAACTTAGGGCGAACAAAGCGATACCAAAGGGGATGATGGACGGAGCGTTAGAGCAAATCAAACACTCACCCCCAGTCAACTGATCTGGGTTTAATCCATCATCATTCTTTAGCTCACTCCACCACCCCAGTTCAGACATGGCCATATGCAAATCAGTCTGACCCTGTGCCTCATGGGAACAGTCCAGCCCGAACTGCCAAGCCATGCCTTACCTGGACCGGAAACAAGCATCCTGGGACCGGTTTCGGGTTCAAAACCCTCATCAGCCAGGCTATCTTGAATCCAGTGGCAAAGTGAGCAAGGGACCCACGTCTGGGCATACCCTGCCAACTTAGGGCGAACAAAGCGATACCAAAGGGGATGATGGACGGAGCGTTAGAGCAAATCAAACACTCACCCCCAGTCAACTGATCTGGGTTTAATCCATCATCATTCTTTAGCTCACTCCACCACCCAAGTTCAGACATGGCCATATGCAAATCAGTCTGACCCTGTGCCTCATGGGAACAGTCCAGCCCGAACTGCCAAGCCATGCCTTCCCTGGACCGGAAACAAGCATCCTGGGACCGGTTTCGGGTTCAAAACCCTCATCAGCCAGGCTATCTTGAATCCAGTGGCAAAGTGAGCAAGGGACCCACGTCTGGGCATACCCTGCCAACTTAGGGCGAACAAAGCGATACCAAAGGGGATGATGGACGGAGCGTTAGAGCAAATCAAACACTCACCCCCAGTCAACTGATCTGGGTTTAATCCATCATCATTCTTTAGCTCACTCCACCACCCCAGTTCAGACATGGCCATATGCAAATCAGTCTGACCCTGTGCCTCATGGGAACAGTCCAGCCCGAACTGCCAAGCCATGCCTTCCCTGGACCGGAAACAAGCATCCTGGGACCGGTTTCGGGTTCAAAACCCTCATCAGCCAGGCTATCTTGAATCCAGTGGCAAAGTGAGCAAGGGACCCACGTCTGGGCATACCCTGCCAACTTAGGGCGAACAAAGCGATACCAAAGGGGATGATGGACGGAGCGTTAGAGCAAATCAAACACTCACCCCCAGTCAACTGATCTGGGTTTAATCCATCATCATTCTTTAGCTCACTCCACCACCCCAGTTCAGACATGGCCATATGCAAATCAGTCTGACCCTGTGCCTCATGGGAACAGTCCAGCCCGAACTGCCAAGCCATGCCTTCCCTGGACCGGAAACAAGCATCCTGGGACCGGTTTCGGGTTCAAAACCCTCATCAGCCAGGCTATCTTGAATCCAGTGGCAAAGTGAGCAAGGGACCCACGTCTGGGCATACCCTGCCAACTTAGGGCGAACAAAGCGATACCAAAGGGGATGATGGACGGAGCATTAGAGCAAATCAAACACTCACCCCCAGTCAACTGATCTGGGTTTAATCCATCATCATTCTTTAGCTCACTCCACCACCCCAGTTCAGACATGGCCATATGCAAATCAGTCTGACCCTGTGCCTCATGGGAACAGTCCAGCCCGAACTGCCAAGCCATGCCTTCCCTGGACCGGAAACAAGCATCCTGGGACCGGTTTCGGGTTCAAAACCCTCATCAGCCAGGCTATCTTGAATCCAGTGGCAAAGTGAGCAAGGGACCCACGTCTGGGCATACCCTGCCAACTTAGGGCGAACAAAGCGATACCAAAGGGGATGATGGACGGAGCGTTAGAGCAAATCAAACACTCACCCCCAGTCAACTGATCTGGGTTTAATCCATCATCATTCTTTAGCTCACTCCACCACCCCAGTTCAGACATGGCCATATGCAAATCAGTCTGACCCTGTGCCTCATGGGAACAGTCCAGCCCGAACTGCCAAGCCATGCCTTCCCTGGACCGGAAACAAGCATCCTGGGACCGGTTTCGGGCTCAAAACCTTCATCAGCCAAGCTATCTTGAATCCAGTGGCAAAGTGAGCAAGGGACCCACGTCTGGGCATACCCTGCCAACTTAGGGCGAACAAAGCGATACCAAAGGGGATGATGGACGGAGCGTTAGAGCAAATCAAACACTCACCCCCAGTCAACTGATCTGGGTTTAATCCATCATCATTCTTTAGCTCACTCCACCACCCCAGTTCAGACATGGCCATATGCAAATCAGTCTGACCCTGTGCCTCATGGGAACAGTCCAGCCCGAACTGCCAAGCCATGCCTTCCCTGGACCGGAAACAAGCATCCTGGGACCGGTTTCGGGTTCAAAACCCTCATCAGCCAGGCTATCTTGAATCCAGTGGCAAAGTGAGCAAGGGACCCACGTCTGGGCATACCCTGCCAACTTAGGGCGAACAAAGCGATACCAAAGGGGATGATGGACGGAGCGTTAGAGCAAATCAAACACTCACCCCCAGTCAACTGATCTGGGTTTAATCCATCATCATTCTTTAGCTCACTCCACCACCCCAGTTCAGACATGGCCATATGCAAATCAGTCTGACCCTGTGCCTCATGGGAACAGTCCAGCCCGAACTGCCAAGCCATGCCTTCCCTGGACCGGAAACAAGCATCCTGGGACCGGTTTCGGGTTCAAAACCCTCATCAGCCAGGCTATCTTGAATCCAGTGGCAAAGTGAGCAAGGGACCCACGTCTGGGCATACCCTGCCAACTTAGGGCGAACAAAGCGATACCAAAGGGGATGATGGACGGAGCGTTAGAGCAAATCAAACACTCACCCCCAGTCAACTGATCTGGGTTTAATCCATCATCATTCTTTAGCTCACTCCACCACCCCAGTTCAGACATGGCCATATGCAAATCAGTCTGACCCTGTGCCTCATGGGAACAGTCCAGCCCGAACTGCCAAGCCATGCCTTCCCTGGACCGGAAACAAGCATCCTGGGACCGGTTTCGGGTTCAAAACCCTCATCAGCCAGGCTATCTTGAATCCAGTGGCAAAGTGAGCAAGGGACCCACGTCTGGGCATACCCTGCCAACTTAGGGCGAACAAAGCGATACCAAAGGGGATGATGGACGGAGCGTTAGAGCAAATCAAACACTCACCCCCAGTCAACTGATCTGGGTTTAATCCATCATCATTCTTTAGCTCACTCCACCACCCCAGTTCAGACATGGCCATATGCAAATCAGTCTGACCCTGTGCCTCATGGGAACAGTCCAGCCCAAACTGCCAAGCCATGCCTTCCCTGGACCGGAAACAAGCATCCTGGGACCGGTTTCGGGTTCAAAACCCTCATCAGCCAGGCTATCTTGAATCCAGTGGCAAAGTGAGCAAGGGACCCACGTCTGGGCATACCCTGCCAACTTAGGGCGAACAAAGCGATACCAAAGGGGATGATGGACGGAGCGTTAGAGCAAATCAAACACTCACCCCCAGTCAACTGATCTGGGTTTAATCCATCATCATTCTTTAGCTCACTCCACCACCCCAGTTCAGACATGGCCATATGCAAATCAGTCTGACCCTGTGCCTCATGGGAACAGTCCAGCCCGAACTGCCAAGCCATGCCTTCCCTGGACCGGAAACAAGCATCCTGGGACCGGTTTCGGGTTCAAAACCCTCATCAGCCAGGCTATCTTGAATCCAGTGGCAAAGTGAGCAAGGGACCCACGTCTGGGCATACCCTGCCATCTTAGGGCGAACAAAGCGATACCAAAGGGGATGATGGACGGAGCGTTAGAGCAAATCAAACACTCACCCCCAGTCAACTGATCTGGGTTTAATCCATCATCATTCTTTAGCTCACTCCACCACCCCAGTTCAGACATGGCCATATGCAAATCAGTCTGACCCTGTGCCTCATGGGAACAGTCCAGCCCGAACTGCCAAGCCATGCCTTCCCTGGACCGGAAACAAGCATCCTGGGACCGGTTTCGGGTTCAAAACCCTCATCAGCCAGGCTATCTTGAATCCAGTGGCAAAGTGAGCAAGGGACCCACGTCTGGGCATACCCTGCCAACTTAGGGCGAACAAAGCGATACCAAAGGGGATGATGGGCGGAGCGTTAGAGCAAATCAAACACTCACCCCCAGTCAACTGATCTGGGTTTAATCCATCATCATTCTTTAGCTCACTCCACCACCCCAGTTCAGACATGGCCATATGCAAATCAGTCTGACCCTGTGCCTCATGGGAACAGTCCAGCCCGAACTGCCAAGCCATGCCTTCCCTGGAACGGAAACAAGCATCCTGGGACCGATTTCGGGTTCAAAACCCTCATCAGTCAGGCTATCTTGAATCCAGTGGCAAAGTGAGCAAGGGACCCACGTCTGGGCATACCCTGCCAACTTAGGGCGAACAAAGCGATACCAAAGGGGATGATGGACGGAGCGTTAGAGCAAATCAAACACTCACCCCCAGTCAACTGATCTGGGTTTAATCCATCATCATTCTTTAGCTCACTCCACCACCCCAGTTCAGTCATGGCCATATGCAAATCAGTCTGACCCTGTGCCTCATGGGAACAGTCCAGCCCGAACTGCCAAGCCATGCCTTACCTGGACCGGAAACAAGCATCCTGGGACCAGTTTCGGGTTCAAAACCCTCATCAGCCAGGCTATCTTGAATCCAGTGGCAAAGTGAGCAAGGGACCCACGTCTGGGCATACCCTGCCAACTTAGGGCGAACAAAGCAATACCAAAGGGGATGATGGACGGAGCGTTAGAGCTAATCAAACACTCACCCCCAGTCAACTGATCTGGGTTTAATCCATCATCATTCTTTAGCTCACTCCACCACCCCAGTTCAGACATGGCCATATGCAAATCAGTCTGACCCTGTGCCTCATGGGAACAGTCCAGCCCGAACTGCCAAGCCATGCCTTCCCTGGACCGGAAACAAGCATCCTGGGACCGGTTTCGGGTTCAAAACCCTCATCAGCCAGGCTATCTTGAATCCAGTGGCAAAGTGAGCAAGGGACCCACGTCTGGGCATACCCTGCCAACTTAGGGCGAACAAAGCGATACCAAAGGGGATGATGGACGGAGCGTTAGAGCAAATCAAACACTCACCCCCAGTCAACTGATCTGGGTTTAATCCATCATCATTCTTTAGCTCACTCCACCACCCCAGTTCAGACATGGCCATATGCAAATCAGTCTGACCCTGTGCCTCATGGGAACAGTCCAGCCCGAACTGCCAAGCCATGCCTTCCCTGGACCGGAAACAAGCATCCTGGGACCGGTTTCGGGTTCAAAACCCTCATCAGCCAGGCTATCTTGAATCCAGTGGCAAAGTGAGCAAGGGACCCACGTCTGGGCATACCCTGCCAACTTAGGGCGAACAAAGCGATACCAAAGGGGATGATGGACGGAGCGTTAGAGCAAATCAAACACTCACCCCCAGTCAACTGATCTGGGTTTAATCCATCATCATTCTTTAGCTCACTCCACCACCCCAGTTCAGACATGGCCATATGCAAATCAGTCTGACCCTGTGCCTCATGGGAACAGTCCAGCCTGAACTGCCAAGCCATGCCTTCCCTGGACCGGAAACAAGCATCCTGGGACCGGTTTCGGGTTCAAAACCCTCATCAGCCAGGCTATCTTGAATCCAGTGGCAAAGTGAGCAAGGGACCCACGTCTGGGCATACCCTGCCAACTTAGGGCGAACAAAGCGATACCAAAGGGGATGATGGACGGAGCGTTAGAGCAAATCAAACACTCACCCCCAGTCAACTGATCTGGGTTTAATCCATCATCATTCTTTAGCTCACTCCACCACCCCAGTTCAGACATGGCCATATGCAAATCAGTCTGACCCTGTGCCTCATGGGAACAGTCCAGCCCGAACTGCCAAGCCATGCCTTCCCTGGACCGGAAACAAGCATCCTGGGACCGGTTTCGGGTTCAAAACCCTCATCAGCCAGGCTATCTTGAATCCAGTGGCAAAGTGAGCAAGGGACCCACGTCTGGGCATACCCTGCCAACTTAGGGCGAACAAAGCGATACCAAAGGGGATGATGGACGGAGCGTTAGAGCAAATCAAACACTCACCCCCAGTCAACTGATCTGGGTTTAATCCATCATCATTCTTTAGCTCACTCCACCACCCCAGTTCAGACATGGCCATATGCAAATCAGTCTGACCCTGTGCCTCATGGGAACAGTCCAGCCCGGACTGCCAAGCCATGCCTTACCTGGACCGGAAACAAGCATCCTGGGACCAGTTTCGGGTTCAAAACCCTCATCAGCCAGGCTATCTTGAATCCAGTGGCAAAGTGAGCAAGGGACCCACGTCTGGGCATACCCTGCCAACTTAGGGCGAACAAAGCGATACCAAAGGGGATGATGGACGGAGCGTTAGAGCAAATCAAACACTCACCCCCAGTCAACTGATCTGGGTTTAATCCATCATCATTCTTTAGCTCACTCCACCACCCCAGTTCAGACATGGCCATATGCAAATCAGTCTGACCCTGTGCCTCATGGGAACAGTCCAGCCCGAACTGCCAAGCCATGCCTTCCCTGGACCGGAAACAAGCATCCTGGGACCGGTTTCGGGTTCAAAACCCTCATCAGCCAGGCTATCTTGAATCCAGTGGCAAAGTGAGCAAGGGACCCACGTCTGGGCATACCCTGCCAGATCAGTTGACTGGGGGTGAGTGTTTGATGGGCTCAAACGTTCCGTCCATCGTCCCCTTTTGTATCGCTTTGGTCGCCCTAAGTTGGCGGGGGTATGCCCAGACGTGGGTCCCTTGCTCACTTTGCCACTGGATTCAAGCAAGCCTGGCTGATGACGGCTGAAATGCCAGAAACCCGTCCTAGGATGCTTGTTTCCGGTCCAGGGAAGACATGGCTTGGCAGTTCGGGCTGGACTGTTCCCATGAGGCACAGGGTCAGACTGATTTGCATATGGCCATGTCTGAACTGGGGTGGTGGAGTGAGCTAAAGAATGATGATGGATTAAACCCAGATCAGTTGACTGGGGGTGAGTGTTTGATTGGCTCAAACGTTCCGTCCATCGTCCCCTTTTGTATCTCATTGCCCCACCAGCAGTGCACCAAGAGGTGCATTTGCAGAGTGGTGTAAAAAGGGGAATGCCCTCGGACCACCTCTCAGCAATCCCACTGTGTAGGGCTTACTGGAGATACCTGGTGGGCTAGTAGGCCCCCAGGGACCCTCAGGATTCAAGTAATAATCCCCCAACTTAGAACACGCCAGGAGGCGCGTTTGCAGAGTGGTGCAGGGAGGGGCCGGGGTTTCCGGCAAGATGGCGGGTTTTTTTTTTTTTGTTACAAGTGGGGCTGTGTGCCCCACCTTCTATTAATATTTTTGGGGCCCTGGGGACCCCATCCCCCAGGGCCTGAGCCATTTTTAGGTCAAGCCAAGCGCAGCGCGCATGAGCTGCTCTAGAAAATGACCTCTTGGAATCACTTCAGCTTTTCAGCAAACTTGTGCGTATGGCTAAAAAAAAACACACGCACGAGTTTGCTGAAAAGCTGAAGTGATTGGCCATTGCGTGTGGCTTTCAAAAATGAAAGCACGCAATTGGCCAAAGGCGGGTGCATGTCCCATCTTTCCCAGTAAATGTTTCCTCCCACGGCCTCCACCTTGCGGGAGCGAGCAGCGGCGGCGCGCAGGGTGCCATCTGTTGTGGCTCATATTACAAAGCTCGCTTTTACTTTCGCGGCGCGCTTGTCTTCTTTACAGCGTGCGCGCACCACTCTCGGGATGCTGCAGCTGCATTCCCTCACATCTCTCCCTCAGGGTCACATAACTGAATCACAAAGCCTCATTCTTTCGGGGTCACCTCTCTTCAGACCCCTTGCGCCCTCTCGTGGCAACTTCCATCGCTCAGGGGCGCATCCCAACTCCAATCCCCCATTCCCCCCTCCCGCAGCATATAGCGCTCCGAGGCATCGTTCGACTCCATGTAGCGGTAGGCTAAATATTCGTCTGCAGCATATAGCGCACTCCGGCTCCACCTTCCACAGCGTGTATGTATCCCGTAATGCACACCTTCGGCAGCATGTCACGTAGTGCTCCGAAGCCCATGGTGCTATAGAAGTTATCTCTATCTATCTTTTCATTCCCAGCACGTACCCTTGACATTATTGTCGCGTGCTAAGTGAACCCCTTGCAGCTGCGGCCACATATTTATTTTTATTATGTATAGTGTGTAAAAGCCTTAGGGTCGCTGCTTCACGTCGGGTTCTCACTTTTCATTGCACGCACGTGCACCCCGACGCGCCTCTTTTAATTAGGAAGGATCTTGGCTTTCAGGGCCGGTTACTCACAGCCTCGCATGTTGGTGACTTGTGCTCATGTATGCGAGTTTCTGATTACTCACTCATGAGCACATATATGTTTATTTTTCAGCTTTTGGGTCTGAGAACGAAGAGAGAGAAGAGAATCGTAAGGTCGCTCAAAGGAAACCTTCCTGGTGCAGATGTAAGTGGAAATCCGCTCTCCCTTTCATTGCGATGAAAAGGCGCACGTTGCGGCAGTCTTTCAGATGCTATACCCAAAAGAAACAGCTGATTTATTTAGGCAGGGTCTGATGCTCATCTGGGCGTATTTTCTCTGAATCCCCGGGAAGCCTCGGCAATCCTATGGAGCTCAAGGACCTGGAGGCGATGTGGCCAAAGTGAGAGCGTTGCCTCCTTTGGAACTCGGAAACCAGGTTCAATTCTCTGGTATAGGGCTCCTCCGCCTCAAATAATACTCAAAGACACAAGGTCAGAGACTTCTACTAACACAATGTCCGAGGACTGATTAAAACATTCATACAGAGCTTTATAATGAATTGGCCCACCCAAAAAAAAAACCTCCACGTCGTAATGGTCGAGGGGTCGAAAAACTCCTTCATTTTTATGTTTTGATTACTTCTTCTAAGCTAAAAACTGGTGCATGGAGCATCCCAAGGGCGGTCACCTCACGCCATATCCTCATGGACATTGTTTTATAGTCCGTGGCTTTTGTGTGAAAACAAAGTGCATTCTGGGGGTTGAAGTTAAGGTTTGCTTTCATTAACCCACTTAGCCTAGCTCACATGATATTAATGATCCGCAAGTCAAAAGTATCAGTAATAAATGAGTAAGATGTCAACCCTCCTCTTCACTTCTGCTGTAAAAGTAGGGTGTGGCATAAGTAACTGGTGCTCACGTAAAGCGCTTTGGGTCTTTGCGGGCATTATTCAACCAATGTTCACCCCCGCAGCGTACCTCAGATAAGGGTGGAAGGAAACACTAAAAAGAGAGTTTGGCTAGATGATTATGGCACAAGTCGGGATGGGTGGAGCCCCCTCACTAATTTAGAGAAGCGGCTATAATAGCTCGGTGGGGGGAGCGTAAACTGAAGATCTAAAGGTCCCGGGTTTCAGCAAAAGTGACTGAAAAGTCTCACATTACACGCTTGGAAAAGTCACCGATTACACACTTAACATCGCGTGAGGCAGATTTGTAAACCCTATATAAGTTTGATATGCCCCCAGGGTACTGATAAAATGGTGGGAACATTCCCTTTAGTTGCTTGAAGGTCCCGGGCGGGACATATGTTTGATCTCTTCTGTTGCTTAACGAGCTTGAGAAAGAGCCGTGCAAGCATTTAACAGCAAGTACCACTGTCCAAAATCACACACCAGCACATTTTGTTACTCTCTGAAAGCAGTTACAGAATGGGTCTAACAAGTGGCAAACCATATGGTGTAACAGCGAGGGCTGCCGACTTTGGTGCTGAGGAGCAGGGTTCAAGGCTCCACGTCCCCTCAACATCCGAGTCTGGGCGAATCGCTATATTTGCTGCACCAACTGAAAATAAATAGGTTAAGCAAAGCCTGCCAAATAGTTTAAGTGGAGTTTATGGAAAGCTCTCTAATAGTGATGGATTCCATAGCTCTGTCCAGAATATTGTCAATTTTCAGGCATTTCTGAACTCAGTTAAACTTTGCTGTGTGTAAAATAAGCATATAAAAAAAAAAATAATAATAATAATCTGCTCGTTTTGGGTCCAAGTCTTTTAGAACTGTAATTTTTGGCTCATTATGACACCCTTCCACCTCCATAAAGGGACAAGGAATCAATGCAAAGGGGTTAGTTCTGGGAAAGTTTAATTTTGGCAAAAGTAGCCACAGTCGTTTTGAAAGGTGGGGACTAGAGGAAACTTAGTTTACACATGCCGATTGCTGTGACACCCTTTTACTTTATTAAAACTCACATCACAGCTCCCAGGAGATGAAGGCACCTTGGCAGTTGGTCCCAGGAATCACTTCATAATGGAAGGTGGGGGGTGCGGTGCTTACTGCATCATGTTTCACAGTAGTCCCGGTGATGGGCAAATCACTTAATCAACCCTTGCCTAACAAAAATGAATGTGTTCTCATGTAACGCAACTGGTGCTCGTGTAAAGCGCTCTGATAGCCAATACCTTCGGGTCAAGTTCGCGCTAACACGCTCGGATTCCGACCTCACTCTCAAAATACACAATTGGGCCTACTTTAGACCATTAAATTGTGAACGCCCATACAAGTAGGTTTGCTTTGCCAGTAAATGCTGTATGTTCTGTTGCGTTTGTGGAATCCTTGAGTGAGCAACTAATGCATTTGTAGTGTTATGCATAATGTACTGCTCTCACGTAGGTGTTTTAAACTCTTAAACGATCCCAACCACCCCTGCCACCCACCATAGTCTTGCTGCTCCATTCCGGGGCCAACCTCGTTTAAAGGCTAAGGAGCAGTAGGGCGTCCTTTGCAAAATATTTTAAGCTGTGCACTTTAATTGATACACTTTCCTTTCCGTGTTTCAAGCAAACATGTATTCCTGAATCAGACTGCATGACTCAATGTGTAGTAATTGTATAGCTGTTCAATCCCTGGTGGCACAGCACCTCGGATAGTGTGCTGCATGGCTAAACACTTACAAGGTCCCAAAGGCGAGACCTATTGGCTATGCCAATGCTTGTTTATTTTTATTTTATTTTTTTAATGGAAAGGGGGCCGTGCGGCCCCCCTCCAGAGGCTGATTTCCGCCCCTGGGACCCCATCCCCTGGGGCATGGCCACTTGTTTTTTTATTTTATTTTTTATTCATTTTATAGGAGGGGGGACGCGCGGTCTCCCTCCTGAGGCCTTTTTCGGCCCCAGGGACCCCATCCCCCAGGGCTTTGCCTCTCTTTTAAAAAATGTTTTAATAACTTTCGGGAGAGGGGCCGCGTGGCTCCCCTTCCCTTGGCCACTTTTGGCCCCAGGCACCCCATCCCCCGTGGCCTGGCCTCTTTTTATTTATTTTTATTTTATGGGAGGGGGGGCGCGTGGCCTCCCTTCCCTTGGCCTCTTTTGGCCCCGGAGACCCCATCCCTTGGGGCCTGGCCTCTTTTAAAAAAAATGTTATTATTTAACAGGAGGGGGGCCGCGTGGCCCCCCTTCCGTGGTCCACCATTGGCCCAGTCCTCATGTTCGGGACCGCGGTGGGAGCACCAATGCCCCCGCAGTCCCAGCCGGCTCCCCGCCTCCTGTGGGAGCCGGCATTGCTTTTGGACAAGGGAAGCTGCTGACATACAGCTCCCCTTGTCCAAAAGCAATTCTGCTTTGCTTCGTGGAAGCGAGAGCAGGTTTCCTGCTCTCGCTTCCATGAAGCAAAGCAGAGTTTGCAATGACAGGGCGGGAGCTGTGCTCCCGCCCTTTCATTGCAAACTGCAATGTCCCGGGGGTGGGTACCCCGGGACATTGCTGGAGCCGGCCCTGGGGGGTAGCGGTCTCCAGGGCCATCTAGGGCTCCAGGAGGGGGCCGCGCAGCCCCCCCCCCAACATTTACACAGCCCTGGGGAGGTGGTGGTCCCCGGGGCCGGGGGTCCGCAACGGACCCCCGCATTAACATAATTAGTGCCCCGGGGAGGTGGTGGTCCCCGGGGCTGGGGGGGCCCATGAGGCCACCTGCCCATAATTAAATAAAGCCCCGGGGAGGTGGCAGTCCCCAGGGCTTGCAGGGGCCCGTGAGGCCCCCCACCCATAATTAAATGAAGCCCCGGGGAGGTGGCGGTCCCCGGGGCCCCACTCATAATTTACAAAAGCCACAGGGAGGTGGCAGTCCTGCCAAATTTGCTTCTCGCAAAAATGCTTTTTTTGGCCCTGGGGGTCCCTGTGGGGTCAGGGTTTTTCTACCCTGCCCCTTTTTCGTGTTTTTTAATGTTTTTTTACCTTTTTTCTTGTGACTCAGTTCTACCGAGTCACAAGATGTCTGCCTTCCACGTTTTGGTTTGGAGTGTTGGCATCCAATCAGAATGAAGCTCGTGCTCGGGAGGATTCACAGATCCTCCTCGGTCACCAGATATCGATATTTTTTATTTTTGAATTTCTCAGGAACTACTGAACGGATTTACACAATTTAAAAAAAAGGTCGCTTTCTGAACCAAGAGCTACCTTTTTGCCAAATTTGGTGTAATACCGTTCAGCAGTTCGGGCTGTAGCTTTGTCTAAAGTTTCCATGGAGAAAATGCGTTGTGGGACCCCCCTTTTTTCTTGGCCCCTGCTCGACGAATCCCCCGAAACTTTCAAGACAGGAGCTGACCTGAGCGAACCATTACTTTTGAAAATTTGGCGAAGATTTGTCAAATGACGCCAAAGATATTGGCAAAAGAAAAAACGCTTTTTGAGTAGAAACGAGGTCCTAACTATAACTACCTACTGGCGACCGCCAGTAGGTGATATATATATATGTGTGTGTGTGTGTGTGTGTATGTGTGTATATATATATATATATATATATATATATATATATATATATCTGTCTATCTATATACATATTTAGATAGATAGAAAGATAGATAGAGAGATGGAGATAGATAGATATAGATAGATATATACACATATATTTATACATATATGTATATATATATGTATATATATATATATTCACTGAAAAAACCAGAGGTTTCAGGGACGTTATAGTTAGTTGGACATTTCACTCGTACAAAACCAGTGAAATTCGGCCGTTATAGTTAGTTCAGCTAACTATAACACGCGCCCCGCAATGCACTGCTGATGACGTCACATATTACATCATTCATGACATGGTCAGTGACATCACTGATGACATCACTGATGACATCTCAAATGACATCACTGATGACATCACTGATGACATCATCAAGTGACTGTGTGTTTCTATAAAGTTTAAATATGTTTTATATATATGCCAAGGTGTATTGAAGAATGAGTGGGTGTATAAGTGTTTGGATGGAGGATTTAGTAGGTGCGTGACTGTATAAGTGAGTGATTAAATGTGTCTTATTGAATGCATGGGTTAGTGACTAAACTGTGTGAATGTCTGTATCAGTGTGTCTGTTGTTGTGTAAGCTGCTGCATGGGTTGGTGAGTAGCTACATGAGTGTCTATATGGGTTATTGATTGGTTGTCTGAGTATCTGTATGGGTGCCTGAGTGTTTGTGTGGGTGGGTGGGGGGTGTGTGACTTTGTGCATAGATGTGTGAGTGGGTGATTCACTGGGTGTATGGGTTCAAGAGTGTGTCTGTGAAGGGCTGTATGGGTGAGTGAGTGTCCATTTGGCTGTATTGGTGAGTGAATGGATGTCTCAGTGGTATATGTGTGAGTAACTACATATGTGAAAGGCAGTATAGGTGAGTGTTGGAGTATATAAATGACTATAAGTGAGAGTGAGTGATAGTGAGAGTTGCTGTATGGATGAGTGTGTGCTTGTGTCAGTGATTGTATAAGAGAGTGTCTGTGTTAGTATCTGTATGAATAGGTGAGGTGGTGTGTGTATAACTGTATAGGTGAGTAAATGTGAGTGTGATTGATTCTTTACATAACTGACTAGGTGTGCAAGTAACTGTATGGGTGAGTTGCGGTGTGTGAGTGTCTGTATAGGTGTATGAGTGCAAATGATAGTGCTGTATTGATGAGAGACTGCATGTATGAGTGACTGTATGGGTGATTGAGTGGATGTGTGTGTAGACCTAGGAATCAATGAGTGAGTATGTAGTAACTGGGGTTGGTGTGTCTATGGTTTCGAAAATGGTACTCTGTATTTTAGAGTGGGTGTATCAAAGGTTATATTAGGGTGTGAGGAGGTGCATCAGATTATCACATGGATGATGTCATCAGTGATGTCATCAGTGATGTCATTTGAGATGTCATCAGTGATGTCACTGACCATGTCATGAATGATGTAATATGTGACTTCATCAGCAGTGCATTGCGGGGCGCGAGTTATAGTTAGCTGAACTAACTATAACGGCCGAATTTCACTGGTTTTGTACGAGTGAAATGTCCAACTAACTATAACGTCCCTGAAACCTCTGGTTTTTTCAGTGAATTTCTAAGGTTTTTTAAATGCTCATTTCTAACTATAACGTGCCTGAAACCTATGGTTTTTTCTAACCCTGGGCATAATACTTCGCTACGCTCACGGAGCATGCAAAGTTTGTGCTACTACGCACTACGCAAATTGCACGTAGCAGAGTGAAAAACTGTGCTAATTGACGTAGCGTAGCAACAGTGTAATAAACACCTAGAAATGCTTTGATAAAGCAATTTTCTATGCTAAAACGCATATAACCAATTCACAAAAATGAACTTTGACAATGAAATATCACGCAATGAGAGAGGTGAGGATTTTGGGGTCCCCCCTAACCTAGGGAAAGGACCAAGCAGATGCCTTGAACACAAAAAGCATATCATGTGAACGATTCAGTGGTGGTGCCTTCCTCCTAGGAACACCCCAAGCACAGTTATGGGCAAAAATACAATCCCAACCAAAGGCCCTGCAAAGCATTATGGGATGAGATTAGCAGTGGACAGTGAATATTATAGTGTCCAATATCAAAATAATTCTACAAAGAGCTGCAGTTCAACTAGTCGTTACTAGATGTCCCTCACGAGTCAAATGCAAAAGCATTGAAATTATTAATACATCAAGCTGCAGTTCCACTAGTCGTTACTAGATGTCCCTCACGAGTCAAATGCAAAAGCATTGAAACCCTTTCATGAAGCTTTTGCATTTGACTCGTGAGGGACATCTAGTAACGACTAGTGGAACTGCAGCTCTTTGTAGAATTATTTTGATATTGGCTACTATAATATTCACTGCCCACTGCTAATCTCGTCCCATAATGCTTTGCAGGGCCTTTGGTTGGGATTGTATTTTTGCCAATAACTGTGCTTGGGGTGGTCCTAAGAGGATGGGACCACCACTGAATTGTTCAAAAGATGTGCTTTTTGTTTTCAAGGCATCTGCTGGGTTCTCTCCCTAGGTTAGGGAGGATCCCAAAATCATCACCTCTCTCACTGCTTGTTAATTTATCGTTTTCACTTTTGTGAAATGACTATATGCATTTTTAGCATATAAAGACAGAGATATTTATTTTATCTTAACTTGCACTGTGCAAGATGCCTTTGGCAATTATTGTACAGTGCAGTCAAGCACACAGCTACGCAATTTGCATAGCTACGTGTAGTTCAAAATGTACTTCATGTAGCTACGTGAAGTGCTACTATGCAAACTACGCCCAGGCTTAGTTTTTTCAGTGAATTTCAAAGGTTTTTTAAATGCTAATTTCTAACTATAACGTGCCTGAAACCTATGGTTTTTTCAGTAAATTTCAAAGGTTTTTTAAATGCTAATTTCCAACTATGCCTACAGAGGTAGGACATGTGAAGAAAGAGGAACAAAGGCACAGAAAGAAGCAAGACAAATGCAGAAAGAGGCAACAGAAGTACAGAAAGACGAAGAAAAGTGCAGGAAGAAGCAAGAGATGTGCAGACTGAACCAACAGAGGAACAGAAAGTCCTCCTGTGCACCCAACTTTTTGCTGACGGGTACTGGTGGTAACTGACTCTGACTAACCAGGCCTAGAGCCAGTGCTATGCTAAAAGACACTTAGAATACAGTGAAAACACCTACATACACTAGGGAACACTATGCGTTGGGGTACCCCTGTGATTAGCATGACCTCCTCTGTAAGGCCCTAGTACATAATAGGGCAGGGGGATTAAAACTACCTCTAAGTCAGAGGTGCAGAAAGATGATTCTTTAAGTAGTAGTCACGTTTGCAGATTGGTGGAGAAAGGGTGCTGGGCCTCCGACCAGCACTCAGGAATTCCGCTGCCTAGGACTTACAGGAGGTACCAGGAGGGCTTCTTGGTCCCCAAACTCCCTCAGGACTAAATTGGACTTCATCCCCCATCCCGTAGTCTGCCAGGAGGCGTGTTTGCAGAGTGGTGGAGAAAGGGGGGCATGGCCTCTGAAGACGTCTTAGCAATCCCACTGTGTGGGACTTACTGGAGGTAACAAGAGGGGTAGTTGGCCCCCAAGGACATCCTTGGGGGCCAACTTCCCCTCCTATTACCTCCAGTAAGTCCCACACAGCAGCATTGGTAAGTACTCATACCAGGCCACACCCCCTTTGCCCACCACTCTACAATCGCGATCCCTGGCGCGCTCTTGGATGGGGACTGAAGTCCCCTTCGCTGCTGGGGGTCCTTTAGGGGCCAACTAGCCTACCTCTTACCTCTAGTAAGCCCCACGCAGTGGGATTGCTGAGAGGTAGACAAAGGCCACGCCCCCTTTCTCCACCACTCTGCAAACACGCCCCCTGGCGCGTTGTTAGTTGGGGAATTAATTCCCCATGAATACTGAGGGTCCCTGGGGGCCAACTAGCCCACTTGGTTCTCAGGACACAAGAGGACCTCATCGCCCCACCAAAAGTGCGCCAAGAAGCACGTTTGCAGAGTGGTGTAAAAAGGGGCATGGCCTCGGACCACCTCTCTGCAACGCAGCTCTGTGGCGCATATTGGAGGTACCTGGTGGGCTAGTTGGCCCCCAGGGACCCTCAGTATTCAAGGGGAATTAATTCCCCATCTAACAACGCGCCAGGGGGCGCGTTTGCAGAGTGGTGGAGAAAGGGGGCGTGGCATCCGGCGAGATGCCGGCTTTATTTTTTTTAACAAGGGGGGCTGTGTGGCCCCCCTTTTTTTTACTTTTTTGGGGCTCTGCGGCCAATTTCGGCCCCGGGGACCCCATCCCCGGGGCATGGTCAGACTTTCTTTCTTTATTTATATGGACGAGGGCCACGTGGCCCCCCTCCTCAGGCCAATTATGGCCCCGGGAACCCCATCCCCCGGGGCCGGCCTTTTCCTTTTTATTTTCTTTCTTTATTTTTTTATTAGAGGGGAGGGGGGCCGCGTGGCCCCCCTCCCGGGCCACTTTTGGCCCCGGGGACCCCATCCCCCAGGGCCTGGCCTCGGTGATTGGGCCCGGGGGGGAGCCCCAATGCCCCCATGGTCCCGCCAGCTCCCCGCCTCCTGTGGGAGCCGGCATTGCTTTTGATCAAGGGGAGCTGCTGACATGCAGCTCCCCTTGCTCAAAAGCAATTCTGCTTTGCTTCATTGAAGCGAGAGCAGGTTTCCCTGCTCTTGCTTCAATGAAGCAAAGCAGAGTTTGCTATAGCAGGGCAGGAGCCGCACGGGGAGGTGGTGGTCCCCGGGGCGTGTGGGGGGGCTCGAGCCCCACCACATTTTTTTTTTTTAAAAGCAGAGACCCGGGGAGGTGGCAGTCCCCGGGGCTTGGGGGGGCCCGTGAGGCCCCCCCACCCTAATTATTAAAAAAGCCCCGGGGAGGTGGCGGTCCCCGGGGCTGAGGGGGGCCGCGTGCCCCCGCACATCATTAATAAAGCCCCGGGCAGGTGGCGGTCCCCGGGGCTGCGGGGGCCCCCCTGGACCCCCACCACATAATAAGGCATGCCTCCGGGACCTGGCCCACCCGGGGGCTTAAATACGAGCAAGCGGGAGCCCGCACTTCGTTTTTTTGTTATTTTCTCGGCCAGATTCGCGACCCCAGCTTGTGGGACCCCCTGAGCAGGCCTAGGGGGTCAGGGTGTTTGTACTCTGCCCCCTTTTCATGTTTTTTATCTTTGTTTCACCCTTTTTCTTGTGACTCGGTTACCGAGTCACAAGATGGCTGCCAACACTTCCTGGTTTGGAGTGTTGGCAGCCAATCAGAGTGAAGCTCGTGCCCGGGAGGGTTCGCGAACCCTCCTCGGTGCTCAGATATCGATATTTTTCTTTTTTTAATTTCTCAGCAACTACTGAACGGATTTACACCATTTAACAAAAAGGGCACAGTCTAAACCAAGACCTACCTTTTTGCCAAATTTGGTGTAATTCCATTCAGCAGTTCGGGCTGTAGCCTGTAATAAATTTCCTATGGAAATTAACATGGGGAAAACGCGCTTTGGGACCCCCCTTTTTTCTCGGCCCCTGCTTGAAGAATCACCCCGAAACTTTCAACACACAAACTGAGCGGTCCAACCCTTTTTTTTGGAAAATTTCACGAAGATTTGTCAAACAGCGCCAAAGATATTGGCAAATCAAAAAACGCTTTTCCTATGGTAACTAGGGGGCCCATTAGGATGGCGGGCGGAGGCACCACCGCAGTGCTGGTGGTGGTGTAAAATGCCATTTTCCGCACACCAGCAGCGGTCTTCATGCCCGCCATATTAGTATGGTCAAACACAGCCCATTTCCCATCCGTCGCAGTGCGATGCGAACCGCCATAAAAATGCACCCGCCACCGTGGCGGTGGGAGCCAATGGAGACCCACCGCCGTGCGGAATGACGTCCCGACCGACGTACAAATCAGGATGCCCCAAACAGCCAGTCGCACCACAGCGGAGAAACCGCCCAACCAGAGACGGCGGAAGCACGACAGCGGAGCGCGAAACCTGATTCCCGGTCCTTTCCGCCCGATCCCGACCGCAATCGATCCAGCTCTACACGTCTTCCCGGCGCTGTACCTGATACACTACCAGCAACTCATGCACCGTCGCGGACGCCTCCGCAGGTACGCAATAACACAACTCCGCACACAACAACAACACACAATTCATAGGCAGATATAGGGTTCCTGTCCACACCAGACACCCTGGTGGGGACAGGAACACATCCACAAGTGTAACCACACATGTCCTACCTGTCACCAAATCACCCCTCCGCATCCAGGTCACCCACCAACCGCGATCTTGATGTAATGTCCCAGTCACATCACCGCTGCGGTGAAGATGCGGGAAAACATGCGCACAATGCAGAAGGCAGGGCCAGCGCCAGGCATGGGCAGTGCACAAAGATCATAGGGCCACACCTCCACCCTCCACACAACAGGCCCCCCCCCAAACATGAAGGGACATGCCATGTGCCGCTCCTGTGCTCCCCCATGTACAATAACCAGCCAGGTGAACCCACACCCTGCACCACACACAAAACAACTAGGGAGACAGCACAGCAGGTGGGGCTGCAGAGGAACACGCAGCACAGAAGCACAGGGCCAGGGCAACCCACACACCACACTCATAGCAAGAAAACTGAGTCCAAGCACAAAATGAACACTCATACAGATAATGAACAATCACTCAACTGGACACACAGCCTGCCAAGTCACACAGACATACCCCACACTGACACACAGCCACATACACAGACCAGATGTCAGCAGCAATGGAGGACAACAAATAGGAAATCTAAAGTGAGGTGCACACAAATGGAAGGTCAAGGAGCTAACCACTAAGCATGTGTACATCACATGCAAGAGAAGGAACATATAACAACACCCACAGCCCATCAAATCACACATGGCTGGCACAGTGAGTGAAGTCAAACCACAGTCACCTCAGTGCAACAACTCAGGGAAACAGCAAGGCAACCCATGTATAGACACAGGGATGAAAGGAAGGGTCTGAAGTCAAACAGTGAACAGCCACATATCTGTATCCAACTACCTGACAGGTGTATGTCAGCAGCACAACACACAGGGCCCATTGTAACACTCCATGACTGTCAAACACAAGTAGGAACCTTCACACATACCACACCCCCCACCCCCCTCACACCTGCAGCACACAACACCAGTGTCAAACACACAGAAGGGTGCCAATAATGTCCAGTCAATACACTGACAAACAATCACACTCCCTGGGGGGTATCAACAAACATCACACACACACACTCAGGGATGCCTGAACCAATGCTTGCACAAAACCAACAGCCAAACACAAAACTCTATAACAACATACACAGAAGTACAACCAGACCAGACCTGACCTGTGCAGCAAAACTGTGGAAAGGCAATGGGGGCCCAGACAGAACAGGAGTACACAACCTCATCAGTCAGGAACAATGCACAGACAACATACCCCAACACAGACAAGAAGTGCATCATCACAAAACAATCATGGACACAAACTGGGAGAAATGGGCCTACAATGATACACAGACAGACATACCACTTCACCCATCAAGTCAACATGGTGTCATAGTGTACCACATGCTTGCACATGCACAATAATGACAAGTGACAGCTCAAATATGAGAGGAGAAAACACCAAGGACGCACCCAAAACAAGCCCAGGAACAAGTATAGCCCTAAGTGCATGTGACAGACACACAAGTAATGCACACTACACTGACAAGACACATCTGAATGAAACACAACACACCAACAAAACACACACACTGACATGCAAATAGAACACCACACACAGAGCATCTGTCAGCTGCAAGAGACAACACAGCCCAAACACTGCACACATCCACATCAAACACACAACAGATGCACATGCCAATACATCACATTGCAAACACAGCAGGACATCAGGGGATGCGCACGAGGCAAGGACAAGGCAACATACACTCACAGCACTGCATGCACGACAAGCAGTGTGTGCACACCAAACATACCAGTTCCACACAGATATGAGTGACACACCATGAACACCCACAACACCAATCAGCACAGCACACAGACAACATCACACTCAGGAAGTGAAGCAGTACCTCAGCAAACACACATACAGCTAACCCAACACCCACAGATGCACAAGTCTGGGACACCCAGGTGAAAACAACATGACCAGAGGACTGTGCAGCACAAACAGTTGAACTGCATATGAGCAACCATGGCTGCAAAACAGTACCAGAAAATCACATAACCAATTGGGAAACTGTCATGAGTGGCACATTGGTCCTGTGCACAGATCAGCACCACAAAGCATAGGGGCATATTCTCAAGGAGCTATCGCCGAGTTATCGGCACTTTAACGCATCCAAAGTCGTGCTAAATTTATCACCCCATTCACAAGCTGGTGCTAACAGCCCATAACACCAGTTTTCCTGCGAAAGCAGTCGAAAAAACATCGCCACAGAAGACCCCGGCAACTAACGCTAATGAGATGCAGAGTAGGCGTTCCCGAGCAAAAAGCCACAACAACACCACAACGCAACATTCTCAACGACCAGCCACATCGGCGATCGGAACACAAAACAGGCGATACGGTGCGTTAGCAGCAGGAAATTAACACCTGCTCTGACCTGGTGCAAAGTCGGACGTCAACCTGCACAAGAAAAGGGAGCCCAGCCCACAGCCACACCTGAAGAACAACAGATGCCATGGAGTCACTCACCATGCACCCCGGAGCCCCGAGAGGGCAACAACACCCACCGCTACCAATGCCAGGACCGCCACCCCCAACGGACCCCCTCCCCCCGGACCACCACAGAGGCAGCGCAGACAAAGACAGCGGACCTTCAGGAAATGCACCAGCCCCACAGACCTAACACCAGACAATGCCAATGCCCACTACAGGCCCAAAAGGGCAACCATCCTCCGCATCCTGAACATCATTGCCCACAGGCTGACGGTACCAACACAGCGGACAACCAACATCACTCCGCAGACAAAACTGCTGGCTGTGCTGCACCTGTTGGCCTCTGGTATCCTCCCAAACAACAACCGCCCGAGTCGGAGGAGTCTCACAGCCAGCCCCATCCAAGTTCCTCACACCTGTCCTGGATGCCCTCACCAGCTAGGGACCCCTGCACCTATACGTCCCCCACAATGCGCATTAACAGCTGGAGACCAAGCAAGGACTATACGCCATAGCTGGATACCCGCACGTGTCGGGGGCAATCGACTGCACACATGTCCCACCTGTGCCCCCTGCCAACACTGCACACAATTACCGCAACAGAAAGCACACGCATCCCATCAACATGCAGGCAGTAGTGGACCACAGGGGACTCCTCACCAATGTTTTAGCCAACTACCCAGGCAGTGTGCATGACCCCTTCATCTTCCGACAGCCCAACATCAACCAGCGCTTCCAGGATGGCACCCATGGGAATGCACTGCTCGTTGGCAAGTACCAAATGAACACACCACACACCTCAACCCCACAATCATGCAACTCACAACTCTGGCACTGCACACGACACAAAATCACATATTACATGCCAAACAACATGCCCCCCCCGACACGACAGCACAACTTACTGTGGCAACCTTGGTTAGCCATGTACATGAGCCATCAACGGCATGGCACCTCAGCCACACAATACCAGAATGTGGGGAGAGGTGGGAACCAGGCATGTGCGAAGGAGGCAAGTGACCCATGAATGAGTATGTACACAATGCCAAGTGTGGTGGAGATGCACTGGACAGACTGCAGTATGCTGACCACAGACATAGCCGTGTCTACATGCACTGCTGGTGTTTGGAGTGTAGTGGACAGTGGACGCAACCATGTCACCCCAGCCAGTGGGGAAGATTGCAGAATGGTAGCTTGTGACGTCCCCCCCTGTAAGCGTGTGCGGAGTGGGCTGGCCCGGTGTACATCAGGCCAGCGTAGGGGTGTGAATAAAAAGCACGTAGCTCTGGGCGTTGTCCTCTTCTGGAATGCCCATCGTGTCTGCCAGGGCGGCGCCTCCCACCCCGCCACGAGGCCGACACCGTGAGCAGTGTGGCCTGCGATTCTGTGCGCCTGCTGCACCCCGGGCCGCTGGTCCCCGAACCTGTCATGCCCACCCCTGCGTGTGTCAAAGAGGGCCCACCACGTGCCGGCGCAAGCTCCAAGCCCGAGGCCCGTGACCTCCGCAGCCTCCTCAGACCATCACGGCCCCCGCCACACAGGGCCGCTTTACTCCTTTTTCGTTGATGTACTCCACCGCTGCCTCGGACCTACACTACGCTCAAGTAGGCCACACATTTGGAACTGAGTCTTGATTATGCAATGGCAGAGTACACACTTTATGGCAGCGTTTATATCACTGTACCCCCTTCGATGTGGTGCCACCAACTTTGTGCATAGCATCCCAACCACACGTGTCTGTGGGTCCCTGATGACTACGCCTTCGGCCTACACTGTGGACGAGTAGGTCACACATGTTGAACTGATTTGTGACTTCTGCATGGCGGAGTACATATCATTGTACGCAAGGAGACGAGTAAGAGGAAGACGCGGTTCATTCCGGAGGAGAAAAGGACCATCGTTACGGAGGTGTTCGAACACTGCCGACAACTGCCCTGGTGTCACTAATTCTGTGCATCGCGGGCCAACGACACGTGGCTGTGGGTCCCTGCTGACCGCTGCCTCGGGCCTACACTGCGGTCAAGTAGGTCGCACATTTGGAACTGAGTCTTGATTACACAATGGCCGAGTACACATGTCAATGCCGAGTTTAACTCACTATACTCCCTTCGATGTGGTGACACAAGTATGTGCATGGCATCCCAACCACACGTGTTCGTGGACCCTTGATGACTACGCCTTCGGACTACACTGCGGTCCTGCAGGCCCCACATAAATCCATGCCAGTCCGTACCAGGCAGGACACGGCATCGTCGCTGGCTAAACACCCGCTCAGCTCTAGTCGCTACTGCCTCAGTCAACCACGAGTCATCCCCACATGCCATTTCAACGCTGTGTGTTAGTGTTCCAGGAGGAGCTTGCTGAACAGCGGTTGGCCCACGCTGGCTGCTGCCTCCGGACTACACATCGGTCGAGTAGGGCGCACATTGGGAACTCAGTCATGATTCATTTATGGCAGACCTGATATCATTGTACTGGCCTCGTCGCAGACTGCATCCCCTTTCAGCTCCGGTGCCACTAAGTCTGTTCCCCGACAACCATGGACACTTTCTTCTTGAGATTTGTTGGCGACTGAGTCTATGGACTGGGGCTTGTCTTCATCATCATGTCGGTGACACTGACTATGTGGCCAGAACGAGGCTGTAGCATTCCACTCCTCCATTTGCCACTTCCGGCCAGCTCCTGCCCTCTGCATCATGCCCTGGAAGACACCTTCCACTGTCCCCTGCAAACCTCCGCTACAGTCACCTTCGACATCGACGAGGACCCGCTCACCTCGCGTGGCCCTGTCTCACTGCACCGCAAGTCACCGTCCCGTGGCGGTGTGCCTGTGCCGGCTGCAGTGCATCGGGGGGCACTAACTCTGTGCAGTTCAAACCATGGCCCCAGTCTGATGGCATGTTGGATGGCCTCTGGGTCGATGGTCTGGGGGTCATCAACGCCATGTGTCTGTGGCCCTGCGCTGTCCGCTGCCTCCGGCCTCACCTGCGGTCCACCTGGGCTCACACATCAAATCGAGTCCTGACCATCCCAGACGTCACATCACCGCAGGATGCACACGCCACCACCGCCAGGACCAACTCCAAACAACAGGTGCCAGAGTCGGAAGTGTTTTACTGCCAGACTGTCAGAGTTGCTCACACCTGTCGTGAGTGCCATCATCAGCTTGATACCCTGCTCAGCTCTTTAGGTGCCACTAACTCAGTGCACCACAAATCAAGGAACATTCTGCTTGCATGTTGGGTGAACACTGTACTCCATCCGGCTACCACCATGATGCTTCACAGTTGTTTCTGTTGTGCTGGTGTTTTATGTTTCTGCTTCAATTGTGATCACTGTTCAAGTTGTTGCCAGCACCAACGGCTCCATGAGGGCTGGCTTACACTCACCCCACACACATCCAGCACATGCATCACTGTACATGTGACCATGCCAATAAAGGTGTCGAGCGCACGTGCCCGTGGCCAGTTCAACAAACTATCTGTGTATGTCTGTGTGCTCATGATGTATGCATTAGGGCCCCGGCCCCACAACCTTACATTGTGCCATGTACAGAGGACGCAGCCATGTCACCGCAGGCAGAGGGTGGGACATTGCACATGTTGCATTATCGTCCCCCACTCAATACGTAAGTGGAGTGAACTTGGCTGGCGTACGCCAGTCCGGCGTGGGTGATTGTCCCGTGGCTCTGGGTGTGGTTCAGTACTGGAAATGTGCAAAGGCATGTGTCTCTGTCACAGAGTGGATCTTCCTTGGGGAGTGTAGGTGGTCCCTGATGGGACTTGGACACCCACATATGTGATCTAGTTTGTCTTCCATGAGGTAGTACCTAGGCCTGGGCGGAAAACTATGCTACGCTCGCGTAGTTTGCGTAGTTTGTGTAACTACGCGCTACGCGAATTGCACGTAGCACAGTGCAAAAATGCGTAGCGTAGTGGGCATTTTTTGCTTGCTCGCGGTCCTCAACGTCAAGTTGGCGACAGCGAGCGAGCAAAATGACATCCCGGCGAGACTTTTTCCTCGTTCGTGATCAGCAACATCAAGTTGCCGACCGCGAGCGTGGAAAATAAACCTCCCGGCGAGATTCTCAACGCGGGGAGGTCAGGTTTCTCATTGCGAGTGGTCGCGTATGCTCGCGACCGCTCGCGATGAGAAACTACCAGTCCGTGTTGAGAAAACTGCTGCTCGAGTACAAATCTACTCGAGCGGCAGAAAACGACCGCTTGCACTGTGCAAGATGCCGTTTGCAATGATTGCACAGTGCGGACAAGCATCCGGCACTGTGCAATCATTGCGAACAGCATTTCCTACCGCACTACGCAGTTCGCGTAGTGCTACGCGTAGCTCGCGTAGTGCGAAGTGCACTTTGCGTAGCTACGCGTAGCACTACTACGCGAACTACGCCCAGGGTTAGTAGTACCCCACTCGCACATGTTCGGCCAGCCCCTTCTGGCAGTCTGACAGCTGGCCTTGGAATGGGATGTGTGCTTAGGTGGGCTGCTGGGAGCCAGCCGGGGTGGTGGGTGTGTCCAGCTGTGTTGTCCGTGCAGGGGGTGGTGTATCCTCGATGCAGAGGTGCTGCCCGGTCCTGGAGCTCTATTGCCTGGGATGTCCATGGACTCTTGTGGAGCGTCGGTGTCGGAAGTGTGGAGGTCCTCTTCAGCATCACTGATGGGTTGTCAGGTCTGCTCTGCTGGGGGTGTTGTTTGTCCCTCTGCAATGTGAAGGGGAGATGCTTGTTGACATTGTGTTGGCATGTATGTTGATGCATTGTTCGAGTTTACATACAGACTGCATGACAATGTACATTGTGACTGTTTGGGAGGGCCGGACTATTTGATGCGTGATAGTGGACATTTGGACTACATGAGGTGGGTGATGTTGTACACGTACATTTTCATCTCACAATTTCCTGCTATGTCAGATGTGATTTGCCATTTTTTATGCACAGGCGGACCCAGTTGTGTCCTCTGTTCTGCAGTGTAAGTGTTGCACTGTGTCCCACATTGTCGTCCATGTGGATGTGCTGTGATTGCTATGTGTGTGTGCTGCATTGTGTGAGAGTCGCACCTGCAGCTGTGATTTTGCTGCCCCTTATCCCTTGGAGGCGGTGTGACTTTGGCTTTCGTACTTTTGAGGTGCTGTGATGTTGGCGACTTCGGTCATTTGTGCTCTTTGACGGTTTTGTACTCTTGTGCATTGTTTGTCTGCAGATGTGTTGTTAACGTCAGTGGTTGTTTGTGCACGTGGATGTGTCAGTGTGTGACCTGCTCCTTCCGGATGTGGTCCACACTGAGCCACCTCAGTCTCGTGGCATGCACAGTGTCATGGTGATTGTACTCCGGCCGTGCAGCTCGTCATGTGGTGTCACTTGCGTTGTCAGTGTGGCTCTCGCATATGCATCTTTGCTGTGTTTCGCACTGGTGCATGTGTGTGTTGTGGAATTGGTGTTGTGTGTGGTGGGACCCCTTCGGGCACATGGTGTACGGGGGCCTACTTGATGTTTGTATGTGTGCTGCAGTGTGCCAAGGGGATCAGGGACATGACCCAGGGTCGTTGTGGGTGTGCGGTGTGCTACACGTCATTGTGCATGTGTGCCATTGTGCCTGTCCCCCCAGTCCCTGTTCGTTACTCACCCTGTTGATGTTGTATCAAGTCATGGCGAGCAGTGCCCGGACTCCTGACTCCTTGCACCGCCTCCACAGTGTTGACTGTGGCCACCATTTGCTCCAGCTCCTCCTGTGGCGAAGTACTCCCACCTCCATTCGCCGTTGCTGCCTTCCTGTTGGCAGCGGGTTTCTGCTCGGTTTGGCTTTTGACATCGTGCCAGCGCATCTTGGCCTCCTCGGCACTCCAACTGCATTCACGATGGGATGCCATTTTTCAGTCTGTATTGCCAATGACACGGTGGTGGTGACGGACAGTTGTTGTAAGTGCTCTGTCACCTCCGTAACGACGGTCGGGTTTTCCTGCGGACTGTACTCCGTCTTCCTCTTCCTCTTCTCCTTGGCCTTCCCCGACCCCGAGTTTCCTTGCTGGTGGTCTGTGGGGCTTGTGGGCTTCACGTTGACCTGGGCACTTGTTCCGGGTGCATCCATGTTGCTGTGCAGTTTGATTTGTTTATGGTGTGTTTTTCTTGTTCAGCTTTTATGGTGCATTTTCCCGCCAGACGTGTGGGAATTGCAGGCCTATCGCTGGTTGTCGCAGGTATTTTTTTCGAGGTTGGCCTCATCGCAACTTTATTCGCGTTGGTGTTTTGCATTTTTTCAGCGTCGCGTTGATTTTTACGCGGTTATTTGTCGCGTTATCGTGGGACTATCGCATGGTGACGCCAGGTTGAGAATGCTACGTTAACACAGCGTTGTTTTCCCGCGATGGACTGTGATGTGCAAAGTTGCGTTAAGCTAAACTTGCAGTGGTTATCACACGTTCTTGTGAATATGCCCAAAAGTGTAACAAATGAAGTGATGGGGAGGCACACACACTGGCAACCCAAGGGGACAGCTGACATGAGAGTGAAGTGGTGTGTACGTCAGTAGTGGACATGGCAGGAGTGCACCATACACAAACAGATGGAGTGCAGACTCACAATGGGTAGGCATCAGAAGCACAGATAGGGGATGGTATGACTCCACACCCCACATGCCATACTGGAGGCAAAAAAGCCCCAAGTGACAGCAATGCATGAGAAAACACACCCACAATGTCAGTGTGGCTGAGCAGGTCTGCACAGTGACTACAAAGAGTATCAAGACACATGGCTGATCAACAAAACACAACACTGAATTGCCAGTCACACACTCTGCATACTCACAATTGCCACCAACAACAAGTAGAAGTCCCCCAGAAGTGCAAGGACACACCAACACACTGCACAGTGCACAACCTACAACTCCCACATGTGCACACAATCACAAGCACAGGGCTGACCAATTAAACAAACAGGCACTCAACTCCTGGCTGACACGTGTGCAGTTGACATTGCAGGGGCACACACACATCAACACTACCGACAAAGTCACCCCCTTCACACTGCACACTTCTTGACCACCCAAGTGCACACATTGAAATTAACCCATGTGACTAGGATGACTGGCCATCACAAGATGACCATATACCAATACTGCTGTGCACACATCAAGTAAGATCACACATACATGATGACCCTGGCCAGCCTGCCTGCAATCCTCTGGATAGAATCCCACTTTGTGCTGGCAGTGCATACAAACATGACATGTGTACAATATAGCTAACCTGACAAAAGAATGATTATGATAACAGTAGTTCATCACAAACCACCATCATTGCACCCCCAAGCCTCAGAGTCAACAAGAACTGAAGTGCCTGTCACCCCTGTAAAACCCTGAAAAAGTGAGACAAGCCATTGGCAATGTTGAAGTGGCATACAGAGCATGTGTCACAGTAAACCATACACACACAGAAAACCCTTTATTCAGCAAGGACACTGACAAAACAGACAACAGGAGTAACTGTCTTTATTCACATATTACACAGTTAGGCACCGATAGTAGACAAGAGCAAGGCCAGTGGCCAGCACAAAGTGCAGATGAGGTACATGAGAAGCTGCACAGGAAAGGGGCAAACAGCAGTGAACATCAAGGCCAGTGGCCAGTCCAAGGTACAGATGAGGTACATGAGAAGCTGCACAGGGAAGGGGCAAACAGCAGTGAACATCAAGGCCAGTGGCCAGTCCAAGGTGCAGATGAGGTACATGAGAAGCTGCACAGGGAAGGGGCAAACAGCAGTGAACATCAAGGCCAGTGGCCAGTCCAAGGTGCAGATGAGGTACATGAGAAGCTGCACAGGGATGGGGCAAACAGCAGTGAACATCAAGGCCAGTGGCCAGTCCAAGGTACAGATGAGGTACATGAGAAGCTGCACAGGGAAGGGGCAAACAGCAGTGAACATCAAAGCCAGTGGCCAGTCCAACGTGCAGATGAGGTACATGAGAAGCTGCACAGGGAATGTGTGTGACTGTACCCTGCCATGGTCAGCAACACAGTCAGGGGGGTAACAATGGGCAGTCCAGGCACCGCTGTGGGAGAGAAAGGTGTGTGAGGGGGACTTCCACTCAGACTTGGCTGTCAGTCGGACTGGGAGGTGGCTGAGTGTTGGGGACAGTTGGAGGACTGGACCGGGGAGAGAGAGGCCCAGCTGAGGTAGAGCCATCAGTGGCTTTGGAAGCCAGAGGGCTGCTTGGACCAGGTGGTGTGGTGGCACGTGTAGGTGGAGTCATGCTGCCATGAGACACAGTGTGGGTGGGAGATTGTGGAGGGGTGCCTTTCCACTTCTCGGGGATTCTAAATGGCTTCCCTGTCTTGGTATTAGTGGTAAGTGGGGCGGACACAACAGGCACACTCACCACCAAAGCTGCATCAGGTGCAGACGGTGGCCCTCCCTCTGGGGACATGCTGGATCCAGCAGTACCCTTGGCCTGGCCTTGCCTTTGCCCCTCCATCCCCTGTTCACCAGGTGTCCCCCCTACAGTGCCCTCCTTTCCCTGCTTCACAGGGCTCTGGATGGGAGTTGAGGTTGTGGGTGAATCTGCCTTGGAGCTCTTTTTATGTGTACTCTTAGCAGGCACCAGCTTCTCAGCGGGCACGGAAACTGTCTGCTTGTCTTTGTGAGATGCTTTTGGGACAGGAGAGTCCTTGGCTGGGGATGCCTCTGAGGCATGTGAGCCTGAGGCCTGCTTCTTGGCTTTATGGCCCTGGGTGTCGCCTGACGTGCTTTTGCCTTTGTGCTCTGGGGTGGCTTTAGTTTTCTGTGGGGATGGTGTCTGCGCCCTGGACTGCTTGTGCTGCTGCTGCTGTGTGCTGCGTGTGTTGTATCTTGCCCTTGAGGTCTGTGGTGTGTGGTCACTATCGTCAGATGTAGCCACTGGCAGGGGGGTGGCCAAAGGGACTGGAGCTGGACTCTGTGACTGTGCCAGCTGAATGGCTGCTGTCACTACGGAGGACAAAGCTTGGACAGTTCGGTGTAGCCCACCCACGTCTGAATGAATGCCCTCCATGAAAGCAACGACCTGTGCCAATTTTTTGTCGTGGTCTAGGAAGGCGTTGATGAGAGTTGTCTGGCCCACACACAGCTGGTGCAAAAGGTCCACAGACTCAACACTGAGGGCAGCAGGGGAGACAGGGGCAGGGGCAGCGGTGCCTGGGGTGAAGGACATCCTTCCCTTCTTACTGGTGCGAACACGGCCAGCACAAGTGGAAGTAGGTGGGAGGGTGGGCGCTGGACGCTGTGTGGTGGAAGAGGAGGCAGAGTTCCCGCTCCCTGTGCCCGCCAACATAGATGTGTCACCGCTGACGTCAGATGACGTTGAGGTTGGTGTCTCTGGCTGTGATTCCTCAAGCAGACTCCTGTCCCCCTCCGAGGCGGTGGTCACATCAGTGTCACTGTGCTCGTGTGTAGCAGTCGTGCTTGATGCCTCACCACTGGTGTCCGTCCCCTGTCCTTCCGTGCCCACGGGAGATGCTGCATGAGAGAGATGTAGGGTCAGTTCATTGGCATCAACACAACCATCATATGCAAGCAAAGCACTAAACAAGCTGATGATATCTCCATGTTGCACACCACCCTGTGCAGTAACATTGTGCAACCTCAATTCTGAATTCGAATTTTGCATGTTATCAAGCAAACGTGGCATAAGTGAGCCATGTGATGACCACACAGCCAAATTGCCTGACGGTGGCTCCGTTTAACCAGACACACAAATACCTCTGAGCACACCTAGGGCCCTGAGGGGGGCTAAGATGTACCTCCCAACATGTTGCCACTGTCACATCTGGAGGGAGCAGAAGGGGACAACACAGATACAGACTACAACATAACAGTCCACAATGGCAATGAGCACATGCCATCCACCATGTCGTACTATGGGGCACAACTACAGTTGCACATTGGTGTCAGATGTCTAGTCCTCCCAATTCTGAGGTCAGGCAATGCACACATTGATGAAAGCACACTCAGATGATGCACACTGCCGTTCCCTTCCATGGGATTTCCCTGACTACCCCAATGCAGACGATGCCAGAAGGCCACGACTCAGAATGGAATGTCAAGGGCCATTACTCCAATGACATGAGAAAGTACGGGTAGGGAAAATGCATGACAGCTGCACCCAACACAGAGGCCACTTACAAGCCACTGCATCACACTACCAACATCACAGAGCCCAGCGATGGCCCAGGCTGTGAACACATGCAGCCACTCACAACCAAAGTCACCCTTCCCAGAATACTCACCCCCAGCATGCTGCTGATGCTCCTTCAAACGTGCATCCAGCTCAGGCTGTGTCACAGCTAAGATGCGGGCCATTAGTGGTGTCATGCTCCTGCGCGCCAACCTGCCAGTCCGAGGGAGCAGCCCCATCGTCATCTCTGCCACGTTCTTGCTCAGCCGGCAGATGTCATCCCACCTCTTGTGACAGTGTGTGCGCCGTCGGTTGGAGACACCCAGAGCCCGCACCTTGCATGCAATGGCCCTCCACACGGCCTTACGCTGGTGGACTTTGAGCTGCAGGCATGGGAGACAAGAGGGGGAAAAATCAGTGACACTGTTATGTACCACTATCTCACAGTACAGGAGCATGATACTAACTCATCCCAACTTCACAGATATGTCTAGCAGAGACAATAATGCATCTAACATGGTACATTAGCATGGGAGAATCATACACAAATGCATGCAGGTATGAGGGTGGACACAGTACCTGCCCATCTCATACACATGCAGGATGCCAGCACAGAAAGCTATGTGTAGGCTTCCCACATCTACTGTCCATTTTGAGGGTGAGCAAGACATACATTACATTTCAATATATGTTTAGTGGAAGACTCACTGTGTCCAACACTGCGCAGCCCTCAATGTCCTTGCCCTGTGAATGGCTCACCGTGTCATGGAGGTCACATTGAGGGACATGATCTTACAAACCCACACCCTTCTCACAAGGCCTGTCGTGTGCAATCTACAGGGCTGAGATGGCTCTTTGATGGAGAGTCCAGCAAAAAACACACATGTAACACTCTGTACATTCAGTGATGTGTCCTTGTCAGCTTGGGCAGTGACTGTGCAGGCCAGGTGGGATCACACTGAGGTCCAACGTGGGGCATCAGAAATGTCACATGAAGGGACAATTTGAGAGCGTAAACAGTGCCTACACATGCGAGTCAGTACACATGCTGGTGGAAATGGAAGGGGCTGTGCACAATAGTACGACAATCTGCTGTGTCATAGGTGAATGACCACCAAGAGTGTCACCCTCGGGTATTGAAGTCCTGAGCATAGTGCTGAACTATAGATGATGCAAATTTTGAGTCAGACACAATTCCATCACTACCCTCTGGACGAAAACCCTTGCTAAGGCCACAGATGAGCCTGTGAAGGACATCAGGGACCCACACAGCCATTCACACAAGCAATTACTGTCCTGACTCCTGCATTACCAACTTGCTGCATCACTGTATGGCTGACAAGACAATACATGTCCCTCCAATTTTGATGTTCAGGCAGGGAAACGTGTGAAATAGGCTACACACCCCTTTCACCTGGTGACAGCATGCTAGGCAGTGCATGACACAACCCCACACTCTCAGGGACATACTGCACCACATCAACGTCATGTGTGCACCCCCTGCACTCTCACTTCCACTCTGAAACACTTACCACAACATTTGGAGCTCCATATAGCCTCCTATACTGTGTGAGCACCTCGTCCACCAGGACCTCCAGCTCCTCGGCGGTGAAGGGACTGGCACGGATCTTCTCAGTCCTCGCCATCACTGTGTCCAGGAGACAGGAGCAGCAGCAGTTGGTGGTGAGGGGTGTCAGGCAGCAGGCTCTGAAGACAGGAGCAGCAGCAGTTGGTGGTGAGGGGTGTCAGGCAGCAGGCTCTGGAGACAGGAGCAGCAGCAGTTGGTGGTGAGGGGTGTCAGGCAGCAGGCTCTGGAGACAGGAGCAGCAGCAGCTGGTGGTGAGGGGTGTCAGGCAGCAGGTTCTGGAGACAGGAGCAGCAGCAGTTGGTGGTGAGGGGTGTCAGGCAGCAGGCTCTGGAAGCTGTGGAAATGTGAGGCTCTCGCCCACACATATATAGCCCCCTGGGGTAGTTTCAGTGGTTCTAAGCTGCTGCAATTGGTGTTTCAGGTCAGCCTTTTTCAAATGCATCCAATGACCGGCTCCGCGGTGGCGGAGCACGCCTACCGCGATTTTCAAAATTGCATTGGGCTACCGCGATTGCGGTTCCCATTGGCTGTAAGGGCATGGTCCATGGCGGTGACACACCGCAGGGGACAGGCGGGCGCTACCGCGGTCGTGCATCTTTCAATTGCATCCAATGACCGGCCCTGCGGTGGCAGAGCACGCTTCCGCGATTTTCAAAATTGCATTAGGCTACCGCGATTGCGGTTCCCATTGGCTGTAAGGGCATGGTCCATGGCGGTGACACACCGCAGGGGCCAGGCGGTAGCTACAGCGATATGTGTGCCATGCCTTGCTAAGAATGACCGTGATTTAGGAGGCGGAGCATGCCAACCGTCATTTGACCATGTGTATATGCCAAGCACTACCGTGATTGTGGCTTGGGCATTGGCGGTGACACACCGCAGGGGCCAGGCAGTAGCTACCGAGATATGTGTGCCATGCCTTGCTAAGAATGACCGTGATTTGGGTGGCAGAGCATGCCAACCGCCATTTGACCATGTGTATATGCCAAGCACTACCACGATTGTGGCTTGGGCATTGGCAGTGACACTCCACAGGGGCCAGGCGGTAGCTACCGCAATATGTGTGCCATGCCTTGCTAAGAATGACCGTGATTTGGGTGGCAGAGCATGCCAACCGCCATTTGACCATGTGTATATACCAAACACTACCACGATTGTGGCTTGGGCATTGGCGGTGACACACCGCAGGGGCCAGGCGGTAGCTACCACGATATGTGTGCCATGCCTTGCTAAGAATGACCGTGATTTGGGTGGCGGAGCATGCCAACCGCCATTTGACCATGTGTATATGCCAAACACTACTGCGATTGTGGCTTGGGCATTGGCGGTGATACACCGCAGAGGCCAGGCGGTAGCTACCGCGATATGTGTGCCATGCCTTGCTAAGAATGACCGTGATTTGGGTGGCGGAGCATGCCAACCGCCATTTGACCATGTGTATATGCCAAACACTACCGCGATTGTGGCTTGGGCATTGGCGGTGACACACCGCAGAGGCCAGGTGGTAGCTACCGCGATATGTGTGCCATGCCTTGCTAAGAATGACCGTGATTTGGGTGGCGGAGCATGCCAACCGCCATTTGACCATGTGTATATGCCAAACACTACCGCGATTGTGGCTTGGGCATTGGTGGTGACACACCGCAGAGGCCAGGCGGTAGCTACCGCAATATGTGTGCCATGCCTTGCTAAGAATGACCGTGATTTGGGTGGCGGAGCATGCCAACCGCCATTTGACCATGTGTATATGCCAAACACTACCGCGATTGTGGCTTGGGCATTGGCGGTGACACACCGCAGAGGCCAGGCGGTAGCTACCGCGATATGTGTGCCATGCATCTGAGCCAGTGACTGGGATTTGGGTGTCAGATCACCTTGACAGCACCTATGGACACGTCATGCAGTGTGAATGGCCAAAGGCCAGTTCTCAACAGTGCACAGTAGACACATGATTCATGGCACAAGATTGTGCACTCAATGCCAATTTGACCTTTACCCCACTGCTGACTACACATGCCATGTTGTTATATATGATTAGAAACACTGGCATGTACTCACTCACATGTCACCTGTGATTTTTCTGGTCATGTACACAGAACAGTGTTGTGATGGACTCTCCAATGGGTACACATGTCAATGTGTGAAAGGGCTGAGCAACTCACAGTGATGAATGTCTCACTACACAATGTGCAGATTTGACTGTCTACTTTTCTTGGCTCATGCACATACTTGTCAATAAACGCATAGTGTTGGGTCATTGTGTGGTTGATGTGTGCCCTGTGTGACTTACGCAAGAAGGTGTGGCAGGTACAGCAGCTATGTAGGAGGCAATAGTGTGGCAGTTTCACACATATGCTGTTGGTACTACTCTCTGGGCTGCCCATGCAAGATGTGGCCATATCCCTTTGTGCATTCACTTAGTCGGATATTGTTTGTGAGATGCTAGCTGTGTGAAAAGTGGACAGGTGTACGGATGGTGTAGCTGAAGGTGTCCCTACAAGTTGTGCTGTAAGGTGTACTGTGATGCTAGTTATTGTTTCCGTTGTGTCAGTCAAAACGTAAGATGTCAGACACATCTCCTGGTGGATTGCATTGACATGTGTCCTCTTTTATCTCACCTAGGAGGAGACTAAATGTGCATCGTCCCTTCACAGTGCTGGCAGACATGGAGGATGAGGAGGTCATACGGAAATTCCGTCTGGATCGAGACACCCTCCAAGACCTATGTGCTATGTTGGAGCCCCACCTGCAGCCTCGCAGGACATATCCGGGTGCTTTCACACCAACGTCTAAGGTGATGGCGGCCCTGAATTTTTTTGCTTCTGGATCTTTCCAGTACACGGTGTCCAGCACAGGTGGGATGTCACAACCTATGTTCAGCATGGTGCTACGTGATGTCCTGTCCGCTATGATGATCTACAAGGACAGATATATCCATTTCCCCAGGAGGCATTAATTGGCGGCTGTGAAGGAAGATTTTTATGCACTTGGGCACATCCCCAATGTTGTTGGTGCCATTGACTGCACACATGTTGGCCTGGTTCCACCACAGGCACGGGAGCACATTTACAGGAATAGGAAACATTTCCATTCCATCAATGTACAAGTGGTGTGCCAGGCCGATATGATCATCTCACACGTCTGTGCCAAATTTCCTGGCTCGGCCCATGACTCGTACATCATGCGTAACAGCATTGTGCCACAGCTGATGGATAATCTGCTTCCGGAGCGTGCGTGGATTGTGGGTGAGTACGCAGAGTCAAGTAGCGTGCTGTGTGTGTGACATGCTGTCCTCTGCCACAGTTATATTACAAAGTTGGTCTGTGTATCTCCCACCTAGGTGATTCTGCATATCCCAACCGTCCTTGGTTTCCTGAGCCCACTGCGGAATCCCAGGACCCCAAGTGAAGTCCGCTACAATGATGCCCATGGGAGGACACGTCGTGTGGTGGAGCGTACTTTTGGTCTCCTGAAGTCACGGTTTCGCTGCCTGGACAAGACCGGAGGTGCACTGATGTACTCGCCCAAAAAGGTGTGTCAGATTGTAGTAGGATCCACTGAAGTGCCTTAGCTGGCACCCCACCTGACTTTGACTCCGTGTCCTGTGACTTCGACCTCCTCTACCCCCTGGACCCCTACCCTGTTCCACCCACCCCAAAGAAGATATCGTATCGGCTACTCCCTTTGTGTGACCTGTGTGCATCATGTTTTTTTTGTTTTTTTTTCTCGTTCTCCTTATGTTTGAACTCTACTCGTCACGAATCTTTACGTCCTATTATGATCTCTGCCTTGCTTGATTGCATATAAGATACTTGTTGTAAAGCGCTCTGATGCCCTTGGGTCCAGCTACCGCTATATAAAACTCCTAAAATAAAATAAAATAAATAAATAGTAGCATGCTGCATGCTCCACAACCTGGCCTTGCGCAAGGAGATCCCCCTGCTCCTGGACGATGATGAGCAGCCGAGGCCCCCACCTGCAAACCAACCCATGTCCAGTGACGAGGATAGTGGAGAGGAGGAAGGTGTCGAACTGCGTCAACAGCTCATCAACCGCTACTTCACTTGAAGGTGAGTGACAATGTACAACAGCCCCATTGTCTGCTGATGTTGTTGTTGGTGAAAAGGTCTATGTGAGCTTTGTGACTGCAGCCTGTTGTTGACTCAGTGCTGGCTGCCAATGTTTCTTGGACAGGGTAGTTTGGCATAGTTCCAGGATGTCTATGTCGGTACTGTTGCTAATTGTGATGTGTGCATATTGGAGTACCTTGATGACAAGTGTTGTGTGATGGCTGTGATGCCACCGCCTGACTAGTGAATATTGTTATGTTGTGTTTTCCCAGGTCCCATCAGCCTCTCCTTGCCCACAAACAATCCGTGCTCCTGGTACATTGTACTCATGGTGAACATTGCACATCCTGTGATTAAAACACGGAGCAGACACGATGACATATGTGTGTAAGGAGTGTTTATTTACAATGGGTACATGTGACAGGGGAGTGAATATTTACAATTAGGTGAGTAGTGAAACAATGAGTTGTCAGTGATGTAAGATGAGGCAATCGAGTAGTCACCACATTGATATGGTGACCCAGTCCAACAGACGGATGCCATTAACATGGCAGTGTGGGGAAGGGCAGTCAACAAAGTCAATGGCAAGGTGAAGAGGGGTGCCAACATGGCTGGCTCCTTGACTGGTGTTTGGCAGGTGCTTTGCCACGGGATCCTCCCTTGGATTTCTTTGGATGACCCCTTGGTCGTCTGGCAGGGGTGGCCTCTGCTGTAGGGCCAGTGGGGTCTGAGGAGTCCGCCCTCTCCGTGGCCGCAGGGGAGGATGTGGAACTGTCATCCTGCGGGCCACCGGAGGGAGGTGGAGGTGTTGTTTGTGCCGCAGGCCTGTCCCTCAGAACCGCCACTAGCTGGCCCAAGAGGTCCATGATTTGGCCCATGCGGGTGTCTATGGACCTCAGCAGCAGGCGGAGCGCACTGGAATCTTCCAGAGCCTGGCCCGTTTGTCCCTGGGCCAGTTCATAGGCCCCAAGGACTCTGGTGATGTTGTCCAGGGCTTCGGTCCCAGTGTCCGGTTGGCTTAGCCTCCCCCTTGCCCTCCCACCTGCCCTGCTGTCACGGACCTGTTGCCTCGCCACTGTACGCACCCGCCTACTCTCCCTGCCCTCCTCAGTTGGTTCGGTGGGGTGGTCATCCTCTGGGGCAGGGAGAGTGTTGCAGGCAGCACTGGTGGTGGTGGTGGTGGATGCCGCACAGGTCGTTCCAGCAGGGGTCAGCGTAGTTGTTGTTGTTGCTGATGTGGTGGCGGGGGGGGACAGTGGGGTCCTGGGACCTGTTGCGCCCTGGCATGCCAGATGGGCCGGCTTCAAGCTCCGCATCCTCGAAATCCAGGGAGTCATCATCAGTGAGTCCATGTTCCGGGGATGGAGACTGGCTCTGCAGGTTGGTGTTGTCATCCTCTGCAGTCAGTTCTTGGTCACCTGTGGGACAGAGGGGAAATGGTCATTGACGTGCACCCCTCAGGCTTGGTGTTCGATGTATCTTATTTACAGGTCATGCAACACACAGTTTACTAGTTCTCACATTGCATGTCTGCACAGTACGGTGCATCATGACATGATGTGGAGGTACATACATTAATTTTCCACGGTGTGACATGTCAATGGATACCATGCCCCACGTGCATATTTTGTGATTACGAGGACATGTTGTCATCTGACAACTGGCGGGAATACGACTTGATGTACGGCATCTTTGCTGGTTACTCTGACTGGCATGCGTTACATCTGCGCATGAACTAGTCATTGTCATCTCATGCATACCTTTGTCATGTCCTGTGCTTTGATTTATTTGTTCTACAGACCATGCTTGCTTTGTTTTCATATGGTCCTTCAAGCTCAGCCCCCATGGAACTTACAGATAGCATTCAGTGCTGTACATGTCTGTGCCCTGATTTACTTCAACATGGGATTTGGTGAGTCACACTTTTGTTTCCGTGACAGTTACATACGCTTAGCTGTCTGCACACTGTAATTTGATATTGTATCTGTGTCAATTTTGGTGGGATGTGAGGGCTGGTGTTGTCATATGGCTCCATGCTTTTTGAGAGGAATGGTGGGGTGCATGCACTGTCTACTTACCTGTTCTGTTGTCACATTGGGGTGGACTTTCTGACACATCTCTCTGGGTGTGTGTTTAAGTGCTACATCCTGCTCAGGGGTGGGACAGGGGTGCCTGGTGGGAGTTGTAGTGCAGGGCACCCCCCCAAACAGCCCTCCCTGGGAAGATGGCTACCTACCTGTTAGATGAAGGTGAACATTGCAATGGCTGCCACATGCTTCTGTGTGTGGGGGGAGTGCTACATCCTGCTCAGGGGTGTGACAGGGGTGCCTGGTGGGTGTTGTAGTGCAGGCCTCCCACCCCCAAACAGCCCTCCCTGGGAAGATGGCTACCTACCTGTTAGTTTGAAGTGTACAATGCAATGGCTGACACATGCATCTGGTTTGGAGGGAGTGCTCCATCTTGATGATTTGTGGAATAAGAGGGCATGGTGGTAGTAGTAGTGTAGGCCACCCACCCACAAACAGAACAACCTTGGTAAATGGCTGCCTACCTGTAAGGTTGGTTGGTGTACTATGATGGCTGCCACATGCTTCATGGTGGGGGGTGAGTGCCACATCCTGCTCAGGGGTGTGACAGGGGTGCCTGGTGGAAATTATAGTGCAGGCCTCCCACCCCCAAACAGCCCTCCCTGGGAAGATGGCTACCTACCTGTTAGTTTGAAGTATACAATGCAATGGCTGACACATGCATCTGGTTTGGAGGGAGTGCTCCATCTTGATGATTTGTGGAACAAGGGAGCATGGTGGTAGTAGTAGTGCAGGCCACCCACCCACAAACAGAACAACCTTGGTAAATGGCTGCCTACCTGTAAGTTTGGTTGGTGTACTACGATGGCTGCCACATGCTTCATGGTGGGGGGTGAGTGTCACATCTTGCTCTGGGGTGTGACAGGGGTGCCTGGTGGGAGTTGTAGTGCAGGCCTCCCACCCCCAAACAGCCCTCCCTGGGAAGATGGCTACCTACCTGTTAGATGGAGGTGAACATTGCAATGGCTGCCACATGCTTCTGGGTGGGGGGAGTGCTCCATCTTGCTGAGCTGTGGAACAAGGGGGCCTGATGGGAGTTGGAGTGCAGGCCTCCCACCCACAAACAGCCCTCCCTGGGAAGATGGCTACCTACCTGTGAGATGAAGGTGAACAATACAATGGCTGCCACATGCTTCTGGGTGTGGGGGAGTGCCACATCCTGCTTAGGGGTGGGACAGGGGTGCCTGGTGGGAGTTGTAGTGCAGGCCTCCCCCACAATCAGCCCTCCCTGCGAAGATGGCTACCTACCTGTGAGATGGAGGTGAACATTGCAATGGCTGCCACATGCTTCTGGGTGGGGGGGAGTGCTCTATCTTGCTGAGCTGTGGAACAAGGGGGCCTGGTGGGAGTTGTAGTGCAGGCCTCCCACCGCCGAAGATGGCTACCTACCTGTTAGATGAAGGTGAACAATGCAATGGCTGCCACATGCTTCTGGGTGTGGGGGGAGTGCTACATCCTGCTCAGGGGTGGGACAGGGGTGCCTGGTGGGAGTTGTAGTGCAGGCCTCCCCCAAACAGCCCTCCCTGGGAAGATGGCTACCTACCTGTTAGATGAAGGTGAACATTGCAATGGCTGCCACATGCTTCTGGGTGTGGGTGGAGTGCTACATCCTGCTCAGGGGTGGGACAGGGGTGCCTGGTGGGAGTTGTAGCGCAGGCCTCCCACCCCCAAACAGCCCTCCCTGGGAAGATGGCTACCTACCTGTTAGTTTGAAGTGTACAATGCAATGGCTGACACATGCATCTGGTTTGGAGGGAGTGCTCCATCTTGATGATTTGTGGAACAAGGGGGCATGGTGGTAGTAGTAGTGCAGGCCTCCCACCCACAAACAGAACAACCTTGGTAAATGGTTGCCTACCTGTAAGTTTGGTTGGTGTACTACGATGGCTGCCACATGCTTCATGGTGGGGGGTGAGTGCCACATCCTGCTCAGGGGTGTGACAGGGTTGACTGGTGGGAGTTGTGGTACAGGCCTCCCACCCCCAAATAGCCCTCCCTGGGAAGATGGCTACCTACCTGTTAGATGAAGGTGAACAATGCAATGACTGCCACATGCTTCTGGGTGTGGGGGGAGTGCTACATCCCACTCAGGGGTGGGACAGGGGTGCCTGGTGGGAGATGTAGTGCAGGCCTCCCACCCCCAAACAGCCCTCCGTGGGAAGATGGCTACCTACCTGTTAGATGGAGGTGAACATTGCAATGTCTGCCAAATGCTTCTGGGTGGGTGTGGAGTGCTCCATCCTGCTCAGGGGTGGGACAGGGGGCCTGGTGGGAGTTGTTGTGCAAGCCTCCCACCCCCAAACAGCCCTCCCTGGGAAGAAGGCTAACTACCTGTTAGGTGAGGGTGAACCATGCAGTGGCTGACATATGCTTCGGGGGGGAGTGCTACATCCTGCTCAGGGGTGGGTAAGGGGGACCTGGTGGGAGTTGTAGTGCTGGTTGCCTGGACTCATACAACCCTGTAAGTGTTGGCTGCCTTTGGGGTGATTCAGATGTTGTGCATGTTACATCTGTGAGACCTGTGTTGGGTATTGTGGTGCAGATGAATGAACTTGGGCCTCGGAGATGTAGCTTTGTAGTTGTGCAGGACAGTACATAGCAGTGTAATGGTATACATTTTATGGCAAGCACCTTCTCCTCCCATGCAGTGAATGTTCTTGGTGGAATGGGAGGGCCACCGCCAGTCCTCTGAGCCAGCTCATGGTTCTTGTTCCTCTTCTTTTTAACAACACTCTTCAGGTCATGCCACCGCTGCATGATTTCCTGTTTGTTGCGCGGGGTGGTCCCTACTGCATTGACCTTGTCAACTATCCTTACCCACATTTGCGTTCTGGTGGCTAATGGTGTCTGTTGGAGCAGGTTACCAAACAATTGTGGTTCTACTCTGATTATCTCATCTACCATGACTGTCAACTCACTCTCTGTGAATTTGGGCATTTTCTGTGGTGCCATGGTGTGTGATGTGCAAATGGGTTAGAGGTGCAGGTGTGTAGGTGGTGGTGGTGGTGATGTGTATGGTGTGTGTTGTGCATAGGGGTTAGAGGTAACCCTGGGCGTAGTTCGCGTAGTCGCGCTACGCAAAGCTACACGAAGATGTTAAAGCGCTACGCGAGCTACGCATAGCTACGCGAGCGTGCGTAGTTGCATGTCGCGCCCGTTCGCGATGCGTTTTTCTTCTTCGGGAACGCGTTGTGCGTGTTCGGGATGCTGTTTACGTGCACGGGGGATAGTATCTCGCGAACTTGCCCATGCGGTCGCCTATGGGCGCGGCCATCTTGTTTTTCACTTGTCCAGCCCATTCGCGATGCTTTATTTCCTGTTCCAGGTCGCGTATAGCGTGCTCGCGATGCGCATTTCATGTTCGGGAACGCGTCGTACGTGTTCGCGACACTTTTTGCGTGCTCGGGGGAAATATCGCGCGAACTTACCCACGCGGTCGCGATGGGCGCGGCCATCTTGTTTTTCACTCTATGCTAAGGTTCTGGGCCTGCTTTTCTATCCTCCCTCAATCTTTGCAATCCTTAGTTTTTTACACTGTTTTTCAATTTTTTTTTATTTATTATCTATCTCTCTCTGTCCCTAAGTCTATATTTTTGCATTTATTTCTACTTTTACTGTTTTTTTTACTTTTCTACTGTTTTATATTACTTCCTTCTTTAAGCTTCTACTTCTTCCCCTAACTTTATTTTTTCCTTCTAACTTTTCTTTTCCGCCTCCCACACACCCCAGAACCATGGCGAAGGGTAGCACTACCGGCTCCAAGGGCAAGGCTTGTGCGCCCAAGAGCCGCCTGCCTTGCGGCAGACTGCGCCCTGCAGGGGTGCAAGCCTGGCAGCTTTTTTGCGAGGCGGAGGTGGCCGCCCTTGTTTTTTTTGTGCAGCACCACCTCCCCTTGACCGTGGCGGCAGGGCAGGCTCCGGGTACCCTACCCAGGAGCGTCACCACCGGTGGGCGAAGGTGCGCCGGGCAGTGTTTCGCTGCTCAGGGGTCCGGCACACCCATAACCAGCTGGCCCACCGGTGGTCAGACATCCTGGACCGGGAGCAGGACCTGTTGGACCTGCTAGGTGTCGAGGTCGTGGGGCTTGGTGAGTAGCTAATATATAGTAGTATAAGTATTGTGTATAATTTTTTTACGAATAACAAGAATACTGCTGCTTACATTGCAGGTAAAGTACGTTTCAAAATCTTCTGTGATTGTAGGACACAGCTGCTCGGCGCTACTCTTACTTGTTTGCAACGTTGCGCTCGCTTGGGCTGATTATTATGTAAGAGTTTACTTTAGAGAACTTAAGTTAGGTAATGCTATTGCTAGAGAGACTCTAGTCCTTCCTTTGTCCTCCTGTCAAATAGTGGTGGATGGATTGATACTAGATTTAGTTAGTATTAGTTGATAATTGTTTAGCGGTCTGCATGACGCATCCTCTGTCACTGAGTGCTGCTTACCCCAGTCCTTAGTAGAACCTTTTGTAGTTTGTTTAGTGAGTGGTAGGCTTAGCAGTGTCAGTCAGTAGCAGAACATCAGACGCAACCAACCAACAATTTGGTGTATGCACAAATTTATGCATGTGTCCTCCATCTCATCTATGCATTTTTGAGGGCTAAAGAAAATGGAAATGCAGACTTAGTGAACAATTGGCCCGTCTGGAATAGGTGGGCTAGGTCAGGTGGTACTTAGGCTTAGTTAGTATTCTGGATTCGAATCAATCAGAATGGAACACTGGATTAGTGTTCATAAATAAGTAGACGGTCCGTGAATCCCGCAAGCCAGTAGTCGATCAGATTAGATAGGTCAATTTTATTGCAATTATTGTTTCCTAAAATGTTTTTGGAGCGTTTTTTAAAATAATTTATTTGTTTCACAGCAATAATTAATGTTTGTCTCTTTCTTTATTATATCTTACATGATCACTGATCAGTAGCACCCAGGGGCAAGAATACGGGGTCCGAGTCGGCGGGACAACCAGAGGACCGCTCCTCTACCGAGGGCCCTGCTGCTGGCCCCAGTAAGTCCTCCAGTGGTTAATATTAACAATTATATTTCCCTAACTTTTACTGCACCTTATTTTTTCCGAACTATTAATTCTGGTTCCACTTCCTAATTCTATTTTTTACTAAAGCTTCTTTGATCTTGACTATCTGTTTCTAAATTCTGGTTATCCCTGCCTCTAAGTTCTAACTGCCTCTGCTATGAGACTCTGTACTACTACTATTATTCTGTCTGTAGCTAAGCTTGCCCAGTTTGCCATTCTTTATTTGACGGTTTTGAATAAAACTCAGATTGACCAATAGCTCTAGCCACTGAGTCCAGTCCTTTGGGTTGTCCTCTTCTAGTCTTCTTAATCTTGAGGCTTTGACAATTACCACCAACAAAATGCCCAACCAGATATTTGACTATTTTTGATAGGATATAGTATTCTACTACTGTTGTGGGGATTCTGCACAGCCACATACAGAACTATGCACAAGAAAATAGGATGTTGGTGATGGGAGGTTGGACCTTCCTCACACCTCAGTCAGAAGTGAACCCACAATCCCCTGACCGACTAGCTATAGTGTCTCATTAGGTCCCCGAACCCCCACCCGAAGATACCCAATGATTACACAACCCAGAACATAATAACACCCTTTCGCTCACTCACTCGTGTAAGTCCACCACCACACCAAATACCACAGAGTCTATGTGTAAGTTCAAAAGGTTTATTTTCAACTAACAAGCTCTGTACGTTGTTCTATAAAATTCAGTGTACTACAGCCAGCTCCAACAGCAAAATGCATAAGATTAAAACAATAAACATTGTTACAAGTGCATGATAGAAGACAAAAGATCTGTGCGAATTCTGGGAGACCCCTCACCGTAGAACGTAGAAGTACTGGTTACATGCATCATAAGCTCTGCAAATCTCTGGTTCGTAGAAGGGAATCTTCTGCCTGTTATGAGGAAAATGGTGCGCGTTAGATAGTATAATGCAAGCATTTCTCAGTCATGCCAAAACGTGTAACATGTTACTTATGGCAATACGGACTAACCGAACTCCATAACAAAGTGGCTTGTTTTTCGACCTCTTGTACGCAACGCTCAGACAGTAGCTGTATGAGCTCATGTGGGCTCAAAGGCGTCTTACTGCACAACAAGCTGCGAGGTAAAATGTGCAAAAGACATGAAGCTAAAATGGTTACATGGCTCAGGCAAACTTTGCAAAGAGTAGAGTAGACTATAATAATGACCCTAGGGACCATAACACTACTAGTGTCTACTGACTCTACTCTAGTACCCGATTTGGACTAGTGATGTATGTTGTATATGTATGTATTCACTTTTTTTTCAATCTTGCTAGTGAAAACGAATAAATAGGGGGAGGTGTACAGGCATCTAAAAATGTGTAATGTTTTTTCTAGGTGTACTACCAACCACCAGTGCCGGCGGGGCCAGCGGCGATGGCGATGCGGCCATTCCGGAGGGGGCAGAAGATGCGGCACCTGCAGGAGATACAGGGGGTGAGCCAGCAGCAGTGGTGGGCGGTGGTAAGTTATATTCATTACTTATTGACATTACACTAGCTGGAAGGGTGTTCACTTCACTCACTATACTGTTGAGACTTATTAAGTATGAAGTTGTAGTGAACATTATACAACGGTTGAAGAAGACACCCTTTACTTAGCATTAGCAATGCATTAGCAATAGCATTAGCAGCGTGAGTTGAGTAACCAATGGCCTCTTCTATCTGACTCCAACTCAGCTGTGAAAGTTTTATGGAGAAGACTAAAAGTCAGATCAGATGACCTTGATGGATGTGTTGAACAAAAAGGGAAAGAAGGGTGGAAGGAGGAAGGACGGGCGAGATGTAATATGATTGGCAGAGAAGGATACGTTGGAAGCATGCATAGGTGGCTGATAGGAATCAGATGCATGTGTTGTTGAAGGATGGGTGGAAGGTGAAAGAAGATGCCTGCCTGGGTGGGCGACACAGTATGGGTGGATACTGGGGATAGCAAGAATCATCAGCGGTGTTTGGGTGAAACTCAAAGCCAAGGCAAGCAAGGAAGGAGTGGACCCATGGGTGGTTGTTGGTGAAACAAACTAAGGTTTGTGGAGAGATTAAGAAGAATGATAGACATTTACTTTGAATGGATGGATGCCTGTATGTATTCATCATAGACAGCATAGGTGGAGACTGTCACTGGATGCAGAGTCTTAGTTTGAAGAGAATGTAAAAGAAACCACGCCAGAGTAGCAAAGCCGAGGGGAATACAAGTTGTATTTTCAGAATACAGTTGACTCACAGTAGTTTGCAAGCACATCATATATATATATTGTGTATAGTTAGTTATCAAGCGCCTTCCTCCGACTCCGAGGACCACTCCCTACCTATGTTAATTTATTTTCGACTGTGTCAGCCAGCCTGCAAAGGGTGGCCTATCTGTTGGTTACACAATCAATCAAAACAAAGTACCTTATGCAGTAGCGGTCGGTGGTGGGAATGCTGCCGGGCGGTGATGTGGGGAGGGGCAGGGTGGGGGGTAGTAAATTATGGATTATGGGCAAATACAGGTAAGTAAACATAAAAATAAAGCGAATTTCATTGTGCGCACTGCACCGCCAAATGCGATGCAGTGCGCGCAACGAAATTAGTTTTATTTATTTATATGTTTACTTACCTGTAATTGGCCGTAATCCATAGTTTACTACCCCCCACCCTGCCCCTCCCCCTCCCCAAGTCACCGCCCGGCAGCACTCCCACCACCGACCGCTACTGACCTTATGTCGTCGTCCCATATATAAGCAATGATCATTGGATCAGATATATAATCTGCGTTTTTGTAGTAGCCAGGGCAGGGTGAAAGTGAAATTGAGCAATTGCCCTTCATGTAACAGAGAGAGTATGGCCAGTGCCACCCGTAATAGAAAAATACGAGCTTCCCCACCTGCAGACAGTAGTAAATAAAACAAACGTGAGTCTGCGTCATGACACGTATGTGTCTTGGGTGCAAGCTTAGCTGACTGAGCTGGCATGCCGGCTACAACAAGGTTATGTAATTTCGCTAAACTAGAGATAAGAAGAAGACTGGTGTACTGTGTACTGGAGTCCATAGTGCTAGTATAATGCCTGAAACTCCCACAAATGTTAGAGGCCGAGGAAGTGGGAGGATAGATTATTACCACAAATGTTATGTACTGTGCTTGCTAGTGCTACTGTGCCACTATGTGTTGAATTAATTTTGTGTTACTGTTTTGCTAAGAGTATTGGTTACAACAATATTCTTTTTCTTTCTTGATATAGATCCTCCTTCCCAAGAAAAACCAACACGGAAGTAGTTGGCAGCCAGGGCCCGGCGCCGGAAACTGGAGGCCATCTGCCAAGAGTACTGGCGGCTGGTGGCTCAGGCGGAGGAGGAGGCGGCAGCAGCTGCAGCCTCCTCCAATGCCCCGGGCCCCAACCAGGCCCCGCCTCCAGTGGTACGGCGCCGCGGTCAGGCAGCCGCCCGCCGCCGCAATTCCTTAACATTCAGCACTGCTGCCCCCCACCCTGGATGCCACTGCAGGGCATTTTGCCACCAGATGCTCCTCCGGATGGCACGCCTAGAGGAGCACCTAGAGGAGCGGGTCAAGATCCTTGTGGACAAACACCTGAAAGCCCGCCGAATCTAGGAACTATCTAGGACCCCGTTGGATTAACCCTTTCTTATTCCTTTTGTTGATGGGTGGGAATTGGGCGTTGGGGTTTATGGACTTTGTTTGGACTTTTTCGTTTTGGACATTGGTTGGGGTTAGGGAGAGGGGTGGGTCAGGTGTGGGATAGTTTATTTTTGTTAGGGTAATAAATTATATTTATACTTAAACATACGATGTTAATGTTTTGTGGGGGTTACTGTTTTACGAATTTACGTCACATGGTTTCCTTGCTGCTGCAGGGCCGCAGCCAGTGTTTGATTTAAATAATCTGCCGATTATGTAACACACAAACAGATAGATGCGGTACCCCTCACTGAGTTATTTGTCCTACTAGTACTGTCAGTCTCTCCTCCTAGTCCATTATACCTCCCACCAAACTTATCTTACCTGTGATTGATGATGATTAAGTTCGGCACAGCGATGGCTGCATGGTTTCCCAAGAGAATGGAGAAGATGCCATGGTTGTGGTGGTAGTAGTAGACACTGGCAGTAGCATTTGCAAAAAAAATAAAAAAGAGACAGTCACTTGCCTGAGAGAGACTGTGGGAGGAGTAGTAGAACGAAGTAAAGTACAGTACAGAAGAAGACTGCCAAACAAACAATATTGCAACTGCTAAAGTAAAATAAAACATAATGGTGGCGGGGACAGCCTAGTACAAGAAGTTACAAACTGTAGTTGTGTCGAGTGAGTCACTTAACACAATCGTAATTCGTAACCTTTACTGCTGTGTGGTAGGATGTTGATGATGAATCCAATCAATGCCGGCAATTAATTATGATGTATTAGGTCCCTTTGGAAAAAAAATTAGCTTGCACATAGACTGAGCATGGGTGGGCAAGCAGAAGAAGATCCTCGCCCTGCCTTGAAATTGAATTAGTGTTGCTTTCACCACATCTGCCCCAGCAAGCGTGTGATCAATTGGTATACATTTAATGTAGTCACATCACACCTCAATATAATGCACAGCCCGGGGGAAGAGGGTTAGGGTTTGATGAATGGATGGGAAGGGGGGTTTGGGGAAAGGTTTGACAAAGAAAAACAGTACGCATGGATACAACAAAAGCAAAGCACAATCTTGGCAGATGACCATGATCTTATCCAATAAATCTATAAAGGGAGAAAAAGGAAATATATGCATGATGATGAAGATAACTTGATGGTTAATGAGTAGTACTAACTAACTTCTACTAAACAATTAGACAGTACAGGGCAGCAGTATATTCTATGCAATTTGCCTTGCCTGTATGCCCTCAGAGAGACCCAAATTACATGTTGTACCGGGCTTACATTTAAAGATAGCAAAGAAAATTAAAAAATAGTTGTAGGGATCAATTAGCAAACAAACAACAACACAACACACAGTCGTAATGATTGAAGAGAAAAAAGGAATCAAATTAATTAAAAGACGAATGATGAATGATACTAAAGTTACTGTATTATCCTGGTCAAATTGTGGAGTTGAATCTCGTCATTCCTCTTGGTCCTATCTTCCATGGACGCTCCGCACATAAATCTTGGGTGCCACTGCCTGCCTGATGCGGATTGGTAAGGTAAGTGTGAGTTGTTTCTCCCAGTATAGCACAGGGTAAAGGCCGGCCTGTAAGTGTAGATGGAAAAACAAAAGGGGTATTGAAAAATCAATGAATAAAAAAAAAGCATCAATTACGGTGGAGTCCAAGAAGAGAAGAGAGAACACTTTCAGACTGAGGCGGCTTGGATACATCGTGTCTATTCTGTTTACAGCATTAAGCTTCAACAACAACAGGACAGAACAGGCCCACGGCACCAGGCCGTGACCCAACCTCCATTTACCTTAAATTTTGACAGAGCCAGACAAAAGGCATATACAGCAACCTAGCATTTTCAAAATTAAGTGACTAAATCGATGCGCCGCTGTCAGTCATACCACTACACTCGACTCCACCACTACATGGACATGTAGGTCTGCTGTGTTTCTTGTTGAATTGTTGTGTTTACCTTTTATGCCACTTCATGAAACGCAGTTATTCCATCAATCATCTCCGATCCAACTGACTGACTGCGTGCAAAGGTAGTATGGTCATCATCATGGTGTGGTACGTGTTGTCCAACTCCAACTCAGTCTGTAGTGACTCCGATTAAGTCCATATTCCATATTAAAAAATGGCAACGGATATTGACCTGCACCTGCAGTAGTAGGAGTACAATTTGGTTATTAAACAACAAGAAGGGAAACACTGACTGTCACTTGAGTCACTTTCACTTTGTAGATTAACTAGTAGAGTTCGACTTCATGCACAACATCAACACAACAAACAACAGCAATCGCTCAGAGTCAGCAAGCATCCAATGCATGCCATCATTACCTGTCTTGCTCTTCTCTTTGGCTGTCAGATCATCAGATGCCTAGTTCTGACAGGTGTGTGTTTTTTTTAACGAGGCAGTGGCCTCATTATTACTCCACATTCATTTTGAGTGTTAGTCGCTGATTCGGTTTTCGTCTTATTCATCTGTGGCACTTTGTCGCCGTTTAAGTTGGTTCACATGGTCAGCGCTGTGATGGGCTGCGGCCTGGGTAGCGGTCATTGCTGGTCAATTGAGTTTGCAGAAATATCAGCAAGTTTCTTCGAAGAGTCTTGTCTTTCTCTGCCAAGTACCTTCTGTCCTGACAGTGATGAGCTTTGGATGCCTGCCGAGGCTGTAGCCTTCTGACAGTGATGAGTTTACTTTTGGATGCCTGCCCAAGTTCTGACAGTGAAGAGTTGTGGATGCCTGCAGAGGCGATAGCCTTCGGACAGTGATGAGTTTCGGCTCGGAAACAAAACGGAGGATAGCTATAGTCACGTTTCACTTCTTATGGAGGGACTGTTAGAGGCAACATTTCTTGTACTCCAATGTCTGGCTTGATGGAAATGTAATTAGGGCGAGTCAGGAAGATGGAGCAGGACTCTGCGGAGTGGACAGTTAAATGCACAGACGTGCAACTCCTATAGGGAAATAAAAAGAGAAGACGGTGGTGATGGATTTGTTGTGATTTGATTTGAACCAGAAAGACAGATACACAGACAAATAAAGGAAGGAAGAAAGTAACAATTTGAAAGCCTAGTTGTCAGGGAAGAGGAGCTCGTCCTCAAACTCTGGTGGTTCGGACAGAAGTAGGTCCTGTAACCCACTACTTACATCATCGAAGTCGCTCTCCTCTTCCTGCTGTGATTCACGTATTTTGTAATCCGGCGGTATAAAGTGCTGATTCATTTTGATCATGGTTAACCTCTCCACGCTTTTGGGCGAGAGACTGGTCCTTTTCAAAGTTACAATGGTACCAGCAGCACTGAAAACATGCTCAGAAGAGACACTTGCGACAGGGGAAGCCAGATACTTTATCGCCAGCCTGCTGAGCACTGTCCATTGGCTTCTTTTCCCATACCAATACACCAATGGGTTTCGATCCATGAAGACCTCTGTTGGGTCATCCAGATAGGCCTGGACCGTCTGCTCAATGCTCAGGGGTGCTCCGATGTGCTCGGCCTGTTTTGACTTTGCATCAGCACTGGACTTACCATACCCCTGCCGTAGAAACCAATCAGTTGCCGATTGTACTGTGGATGATCCTGTTCTTGATGTTGTTGATGTTATTGGTAGTGTTGGTGTCGGTGACTGCTGGGAGGCAAATGCACTGCCCTCAGGCTCCGAAGTAGAACTTGACTCTGGATGCCCTGTAGTACTTGTTATGGCCTGGGGCGGGGGGCCTATAATTACCAGACGTTCGTTTTCAAAGTCAATGGCTAGCTGAGCTATTGAAGTTTTGTACTTGGCAACATCTACTTCTGAAAAAGGAATTACTGCCTTACTGTTCAGAAATACTTTGTACCGTGGATCCAAAATTGTGGCAGTAATGTAATGTGGATCTGACACAATTTTATTTTGAATCCTTGTATTTTCAGATAAGCGAACGGCTAAGGACTCCGCCAAATGATATGCGTCTTGTTTGTCATCCACACCTGCATACGTTTCAGACACCTCCTTCAGCTGTTGCTCTAGCATGTGCAACAATGGGATAGCTTGGCCCATAGTACAGTCCTCCCTGCTGACTTCACGTGTGAAGATCTCAAAAGGAAGTAGCATCTCTGTCAGGCATTTAACGAGGTCCCATTGACCCATCTCAACGGTCATGCCTCTCACAGTAGGATCCCCTAATATTTGCATGACATAAGCATTGAGTGGTATGTACTGGTCAAACAGATGATCAAGCATGTAATAAGTTGAGTTCCAATGTGTTGGCACCTCCTGGATGAGTGCTTGGACTGGCATTTTATGCTCATGTTGAATGACCCTCAGCTGCTTCCGGGCTTTAAAAGAATGGCTGAAATGTGTGCATATTCTTCTGCAGGTGGCCAGTAAGTTGCTGACTTTGTATTCATTTTTCAGAAAGTCTTGAACAACAATGTTAATGCAGTGTGCCAAACACGGGACCCTGAAATGGCGACCATCTTTCATGGCCCTAACTACATTACTGCCATTGTCCGTGGCAACAAAACCAATGTTAAGCCCTCTTGGGCGCAGCCACTCAAAGACCTTGCTGTTAAACTCTTCCAAAATGTTTGCAGCAGTATGAGATTTCTCCATGGCAAACATGGCTACAGTTGCATGTTTGCGAGTGGCATGAAAAATCTCAGCAGAATCAACACCAGCAGATATCTTTTCTCTAACCCCCGCAAAAGAGATCCAGTGTGCAGTGATGCACATGTAATCAGTGGCTTGGCAACTGGTCCACATGTCTGTTGTCAAGTGGATACTCTGAACAGCACTCTGCTTCAAGGCTTTTCCAAGCAATTCCAGCACGTAGTGATGTAGTGCTGGAACAGCAACTCTGGCAAAATAGTAGCGGCTGGGAACATGCCATTTTGGGCAGATGGCTGTCACAAATTCCAGAAAACCCACCCCTTCAACAGAAGAAAAAGGGAGAAGGTCCAGTGCTAACATTTTAGCCAGCTTTGCATTGTACAAACGTGCTATTGGGTGGTTGCGTTCGTACTGCCCCTCCCCCCCAAACATGCTGATAATGGTAGGCTGCATGGTTTTCCTTTCTCTTAGGCTCAACAACGCACTTTTTTTCATTGCGGTACTCCTTGCTGTCTCAGGCTGACTCTTACTCTTGTGCCACTGAGATGTTGCTGAAGATGTGGGCGACGATAACACTGCACTGCTGGGGACAGGGCTACTTTGTGTACCACTACCAGAGAGAATGTCTCCCTGTCCTTCCTCTTCCACCATGATCGGATCTTCTACTCGTTTATCCCCACCAACACCAATGGTTGCAGTTTTTATGCCGCGAAGGTGGTCCTCCCAGCTGGTCAAGTGGTGTTTTTTCAAATGGGTTATTTGGCCTCCGGTACCATAGTTTGTACCAAGCTTACCCCGACTTACAGAGGTATTACAAATGGAGCATATAGCAATGTTCTCCTCCTTTTCGCTAACCGTAAAGAAGTCCCAAACTGGGGAGCTTAACTTTTGCCTCCTGCTGGAGGTGCCACTTCCAATGCCGGATGAACTGGAGGGTGTGGGTTGAATTTGACTCTGTGCTGTACCACTACCTACTTCTACTGAGGTGGTGGTTGTGCTGGATGTAGGTCGCTGCCGGGCCTTTGCTAATGCAAATATGGAAGCTGTAGGTTGTGTTGGTGTTACCTGTGTTGGAGGTATGCGTGCTACATCCCTCTCAGCGATTTTGGATAGGGTAATAATGTTGGTCTCCATCTCCTCGGGCCGGGAGTGATGTTCGTGATGACTGGCTCATCATCATCATCCTGCTGTTCTACATCGACCTCCATAAGTGTAAGGCTTTCTGGAACCTTCCTTTTCCCTAGCCTGGTCTTGGGACGTGTCTCCCTCTCAGACTCAGTTTGTGGCTTCCAAGTGGCATCTAGATCATCAGAAGGGGGCTTGGTGAAGAACTTGATGGACTAACCCTCCTTTTCCTTGCTGGGGATTTGGAAGACAATGGATCTTCTGAATGAGTGGCTTCCTCTTCTTCTACCTCTGCATGAGGCTCAATTTCCTGAACTGCCCCTACTTCGGGAGGAACAACAACTACTATTGCGGGCGGTGGTTGCGGCTGTTGTTGTTGACCACTTATCTGCTGTGTTTCCTCCTGCGTTGATTGGGTACTACTTAGAGATAGCGATAAGTTTATCTCAGGCTCAGCATCACTGGTTTCCACCATTAGGCTGGCTACCTCTTCCACACTCATGTGCTTGGGCCTGGGTTGGTGGGTTGGGCCCACTGATGCGGAGGTGCTGCCCCCAGCTTGCCCCCGGACACCGCTGCTGCAGGCGTAATTTTTGTTTCCCAAAAAGGTATTGGGCGGCACACCAGACTTAAGTGTCACTTCCTTCTTCTGTTCCTTCTTCTCAATAGCAACTTTCTTGGTACTGGAGGACCTGGTACCTGCTTTCTTTGGGCCCATCTTCTTCAGATGTCAGCAGCACTCAGTTGCGCAAGTTGCAGAGATGTCTGGTCAGGTCACACGTCACGTCGTGTACAGCAGCAGGACGTCTGTCTGGCAGTACAACGGGCAATGATGACACACCTCCTCCTCAGTCTTTTGTGCACCTAAAAGCAAAAAAGCCAGAAGAACATCAGTCAAACGATAGCACAAATCAAACTAATATAATATATAACTTAGTGTGTGGTTGTCTCAATTATTAAATTTTAGAAACTCAGTGAACAACAACAGTGTAGCCATTTATGAGACTTTGACAACAAGGCCAGGGCTTTCCTGGTGTACTGTGTACACTCAGGAAGAATAAGAATAGCAAAGAACAAAAACAAAAATGTAGTGGAGCCTAGTTGGCCTAAATTTGTACATCACGTGGGATGGATGCAGCATCAGGGAGCTGCAGCTGGCAATGGGGATGGATTTGGGAGCAGTAAGACAAGAGGAACAATGGAAAGACACACAGGCCTATGTGGCAAAAACAGCACACTAGTAACTACCACCACAAAATGGCCCCCAGCCACATGGTCACTCACAGGCACAAGGCACGGCAAACAATGAACTCAAGCAGGCCTATATTGCCAGACAAAGGATGCCTGATAAACAACACACACAGCTTTAATGCAAAAACTAAAATCCACATGGCTAAAAACAGGTTGGAAAGTTACACAACAACCACAACAACAACACATGCACACGCAAAAAAGGCATTTATTTAACACACCCAAAAAGTGAAATAGACCCCCCAAAAAAAAAAACATTTTGCAATTCAATCCAATGCAATCCAAGCCCTAAATGATGTTTAAATTCAACAGACAACACAAACAGTTTTTATGCACCCATGATGACTACCTCTGGGCCTACTGGCAGACTAGGCCACAAGCTAGGAGGCCTATGGCAAAAGCACAGTGGCTGGTCCCACAAAATGGCCGCCACCACATGGCCAGGCCACCCACAACAACAAGAAAAGGAAGACAAGACAGACAATGCAGGCCTATGGCAAAAGCACAATGCCTGGCTTCACAAAATGGCCGCCACCCACATGGCCAGGCCACCCACAATAACAAGAAAGTGAAGACAAAGGACAGGACCAGGAAGTTGGAGACTCTGGGGAACTTCCTTCCTCTTTAAAAAAATTGTAAAAAAAAGAAAAATGACTCCTTGCTCACAAAACTACATCTAAATGACAACCTGAGGAGTTTTTTGAGCAAAATGAACAAAATCATCATTTTCGAGAAGGTTTTATGCTGCTCGAGAGATATTCTTCGCCAGATTGTAAATTCTGCGTGTTCGGCATCGCGATCTTCACAAAAAGTCGTTATCGCGTGCGCGAAAACGCATATTGAGCGCGCGAAGAAGAAAAAAGTGTAAGTCTGCGTTGTCGCGCAGTGCGGAGTTGCCAAAAGTCTGCGAGCTGAACGCCCAGGGTTACCTACTGGCTGAAAAGGCCTATTTATTTAACACACACCAAAAAACTGAAATACCACCCCAAAAACCAATTTTTGCAATTCAATCCAATGCCATCCATGCCCTAAATGATGTTTAAATTCAACAGACAACACAAACTGTTTTTATGCACCCATGATGACTACCTCTGGGCCTACTACTGGCAGACTAGGCCGCAAGCTTGGAGGCCTATGGCAAAAGCACAGTGGCTGGTCCCACAAAATGGCCGCCATCACATGGCCAGGCCACCCACAACAACAAGAAAAAGAAGACAAGACAGACAATGCAGGCCTATGGCAAAAGCACAATGCCTGGCTTCACAAAATGGCCGCCACCCACATGGCCAGGCCACCCACAATAACAAGAAAGTGAAGACAAAGGACAGGACCAGGAAGTTGGAGACACTGGGGAACTTCCTTCCTCTTTAAAAAAATTGTAAAAAAAAGAAAAATGACTCCTTGCTCACAAAACAACATCTAAATGACAACCTGAGGAGTTTTTTGAGCAAAATGAACAAAATCATCATTTTCGAGAAGGTTTTATGCTGCTCGAGAGATATTCTTCGCCAGATTGTAAATTCTGCGTGTTCGGCATCGCGATCGTCACAAAAAGTCGTTAACGCGTGCGCGAAAATGCATACTGTGCGCGCGAAGAAGAAAAAAAGTGTAAGTCCGCGTTGTCGTGCAGTGCGGAGTTGCCAAAAGTCCGCGAGCTGAACGCCCAGGGTTACCTACTGGCTGAAAAGGCCTATTTATTTAACACACACCAAAAAACTGAAATACCACCCCAAAAACCACATTTTGCAATTCAATCCAATGCCATCCATGCCATAAATGATGTTAAAATTCAACAGACAACACAGAAACAGTTTTTATGCCCCCATGATGACTACCTCTGGGCCTACTGGCAGACTAGGCCACAAGCTTAAGCCTATGGCAAAAGCAAGCACACTGCCTTGCTCCACAAAATGGCCGCCACCCATAATAACAAGAAAGTGAAGACAGACAATGAATGCAGGCCTATGGCAAAAGCACACTGCCTGGATGGCTCCACAAAATGGCCGCTAGCCACCCACAACAAAAAGAAATGGAAGACAGACAATGCAAGCCTATGGCAAAAGCACACTGCCTGCCTTCACAAAATGGCCGCCACCCACATGGCCAGGCCACAACAACAACAAGCATAAGCCAAGGGGAACAAAGAAAAGACATGCAGGCCTATATGGAAAAAGCAGCACACTACTAAACTACCACCACAAAATGGCCCCAAGCCACATGGTCACTCACAGTCACAACAGGCCATGGAAAACAATGAACTCAAGCAGGCCTATATATGACCAGACAAAGGAGGCCTGCTAAACAACACAGCTTTAATACAAAAATGCAAAAACGAAAATCCACAGGGCTACGAAAGGTTGGAAAGTTACACAACAAGCACACACACTACCAACAAAGGTATTTATTTATTAACACACACCCAAAAAGTGAAATACACCCCAAAAACCACATTTAGCAATTCAATCCAATGCCATCCATGCCCTACATGATGTTTAAATTCAACAGACACCACAGAAACATGCACCCATGGGTACCTCTGGGCCTACTGGCTGAAATTTCAATCAAAGAAAAACAACTAGGCCCCTACTGAAACTACAGGCCACCCAGGCCACAACAATAAATTTTAAAAACGATGAAAATCCCCAAAAAATGTAGGTACAAATGTAGGTACAAACAAGCCCCAATCAAACAAACAAGTACACCAATTCTCCAACTTACTTGTAAAATCTCAAATCCAAAAGTCCTCATATCCAATCCAATGATATGATGCAGCAGACAGACACAAAAAGTGATCCTTCCAGCTCCAAATCCAAATGAAAGTGAACAGCACATGGACAAAGCACTGGGAGGAGCCTGCTGGACAGGAACAGGAAGTTGGAGACTCAGGGGCACTTCCTTCCTCTTGAAAAAAAAAGTAAAAAAAGAAAAAGGACTCCTTGCACAAAAAACTACAGCCAAATCACAATCTGAGGAGTTTTTTGGAGCAAAATAATCATTTTCGAGAAGGTTTTATGATGCTCGAGAGATATTCTTCACCAGATTGTAGTTTCTTCGTGTTCGGGATCGCGATCTTACCAACACTGCCGCCGGAAGTCAGATCGCGCGTCCGAATGACGTGTTCACGTTCGCACACTCTCGCGGGATCGTGCGTCCGGATTCCAAATCTCGTGGTGCCCGCGAACGGATAGGAAATCGCGTTGGTGAACGCAGAATCACGGTAAGTCGTTACCGCGCGCGCGAGAACGCATATTGAGCGCGCTAAGAAGAAAAACAGCTACGCTACGCTGCAAATTGCGTAGTGCTCGGTAACTTCGCGTTCTACGCGAATCGCAAAGTTACCGAAACTACGCAAATTCCACGAGCGTAGCGTAGTTCACCGTCCAGGGTTAGTTAGAGGTGCAGGTGTGGAAATGGTGGTGGTGATGTGTGTGGTGTGTGTGTGTAGTGATAGTGTGTTGATTTGCCTCTCCTTTCAGCTGTGGTGTTTGGCCCTTCACTTCTGGAGTATTGCAAAGGATTGTGGTCAGGGAAGGGGCTGGTTTTATACTCAGCTATGTGGGTGTGTCAGAATGAGGTATTGCTGTCAGGTGTGTTGTGTGGGTTGTCCTGGGATTTGTAGTTTTGAAGTTGCCATGGGGGTGTGTCATTGGGGTGTGTTAGGTGTTTTTGGGGGCAGGGCTAGTTTGCTGTGTGCACTTGGTGGCCTTGTTATGGTTTTTTTTTGTCGACCGCCATATTTGTCACGGAGCGTCCGCAGCGGTGGCTATGCTACAGCCCTTCCGCCGGCTCTCCCATTCATCACTGTTTGCGACCGTGGCGGTCGGAAACTGCGGAACATACCGCTGTCACATCGGGGGAATCCTAATTTCACGGGCGGTTACTCCGCTTGCCTGGCGCGAATCCGACCGTCGCGGACAGTTTTTCACCAGCTCCGCCCGCTGCGGGCATTTTTTGGCGGTTGATCCTAATCTGACCGCCGGTTTTGCCGCGGTACCGGCGGGCGGGTGATTTCCGCTACCATGGCGGTTGGGGTGGTTTTCCGACCGCCATCCTAATAGGCCCCTAGGTTCTAACTATAACTACCTACTGGCGACCGCCAGTAGGTAATATATATATACACACATGTATATATATATATCAAATAACCTTTTTAGATCACAAAGAATGGCACGCACACTCCAGGAGCAGTGATAACAGTATTTGATCCCTTGACAGCAAACTCAACGCGTTTCAAGAACAACGGTTCCCTTGATCACGATTGAAACTTGCAAGTGAAAGCAGACTGATAAACAAAACAAAGTGTCATAAACATAGGTGTAGAACTGCGGATGTTACAAATTCACATCAGTGTCATCCTATAGTAGCCTGAAATTCCCACTCCGTAATGGAGAATACCCATGTAATTTGAAATACAAATTTTGTACTAGCCAGTGTCCAATACTTTTGTGACTAAAGCCACATTACTAATTCATAAAGGAATAATATACAGGGTTCTGATAAAAGAACAGCATTTGAAATAGAGAAATTCGCATGTCGGAGAAAAGAATACATTCAATCTATTGACATTGCAAAGTGCATAAATAAATGTATGCATTAATACTGCTGCAATACATCTAGCCCAAGTAGGCTGTCATTACTACAAATTCAAACACACTCATGAGGGGGGAGAGGCTGGAATGTGGCGGAGTGATGCCCAAGCACAGCTGCTCATATCCATGTGCAATGATATGTCAGAGCACTGTCTGCCACCCAAGTGGGTTATGGGATTCCGCCCAAGTGGGCTGTCAATGCCAGTCAACCACATGCAGGGTGTGGGCACATTTGTGGGTTAATCCTCAGTCACAAATGACTAGTAGTCATGAAGACACTTACCCATCCTAATAAGCAATAGTAAATCATCCCCATCAAAATCAAAAGGCAAAGGACTAATTAAAATCAAGTATAAAGAAAACAATGTCCAATTTCTAAACATCTATGTTGTCTGTATGGTGTTCCCTAAAGTGCCTGGCCACCGGGTATTGTTTGTCACAACATGTAATTGCCCTCATGTGTTCTAATATCCATTTCTTAACTCTGTGGATCGTGCTCCCAACATATTATAAGTTACAGGGGCATGTTAGGGCATATGTGCAATAATCAGAATTATATGAAAGTCCCTTAGTAATCCTGAATTTCTTTGTTGTGTTAGGGATAGTAAAGGACTGTACGTCTGTGCTGGACCTACAGGCGTTACAGTTCTTGCATGTTACAAAGTCTGCCGTCTTGATGATACCCCCTCCATCTTTCTGACTTGAAATCAATTTTCTCTACAAACATGTTTTTCAGGGATTTACTTTTTCTGAAAGGGTAGTGGCATGTTACACACTCACACACATATATATATATATATATATATATATAAATATATATATATATATATATATCACGCTGAAACACATTCGCTCAATTCTCATTAAAATGCATGAATGTGACCCAGTGAGTGCCAGGGACTTCGCTTGGAGCTTTAACAAATTGTCAAAGTAGGTTCTCTGTGTCATGGAAAGTTTGGGGTGATCTGTGCAGTAGGAACTGAGAAATAGGGGTGTGAAATAAGGGTGTTTTTGTAATGTTAATTCACATAGTGACACCTTGTCGAACCTACAGCCCAAACCGCTGGACGGAATTACACCAAATTTGGTAGAAAGGTGGATGTTGTTACTCAGATTGTGCTTTTTGACATTTTGTGCAAATCCATTCAGTAGTTCTTGAGAAATTAAATCTGAACTGTATAGTGATATCTCTGGTCGCAGATATTTTGTGGTGGTTTCGGGTGATCGCTGTTAATTTGCGAGGTGTTCACGGTAAACAGCGAAAGCGCACGTCAATGGGGATGCTTTGATTGGCTGGATGCAGCCTTAACAGAAAGTTGCAGTGGTTTCGCGGTGCTCGCAGTTACGTCACGACATATTCAAGGTAAAGCACGAAAGTGCGCCAACGGGTATGCTGTGATTGGCTTGACGCAACCTGAACTGAAAGTTGCGTCTGCCATTTTATGTATCTGGGACGGTTCCCCGGGCTGAATTTCTTTGGGACATAAGGGGTCAAGTTAGAGGTACTCTGAACCCATGTTTGACAAGTTATGTGTCCAAAATAGATTTTTTTAATCGCACATGATATTTGAGGCATCGTCGCAACCGCCAACGTGGCCCATCGTGTACCGTCGTGGGTATGGACGTATTTGCGATGCCCAGCAGCACTGTGAAAACAGAAGATTGATTTTAAAGGTCAATTTTATACAAACTACCTTGAAAAATATGATTTTAAACAGTGAACTAATAAACCTCTAGTGTCTAAAATACTGTAAAAAGTGTGCATATATGTGTTTTAAACTTTATTTAAAAAGGCGTGATCATCGCGATAACCAACGATGTAGCGATACATGGAAAATTGGTTTAAAAGATTGTTTTTGTACAAAGTCCCCATAAAAATATGACTTTAAACAGTGCAGTAATAAACCCCTAGTTTCTAAAATAGTGTAAAATGTCTGCATATATGTGTTTTACATCTCTTAAAAAAAGTGCTATAGTCACGGTTACCGAAGTCATCGCGACACTCGGCATAATCGTGAAGACAAGAAAAAGGGTTCATAAACAGTTTTTTTTAAAGTTACTACAAATATATGTTATACAAACATGTTATTTGAGTTAGTAATGTGTGTATTGTAATAGTTAGAATGAATTATGTAAGCTATTTTTTTGTGGTGGTGGTTGTTGAATGTTTGCATTTGCTTTGCTATTTCGCGACTTGATCGCGATCATCGTGACCTTGCCGCAAATTAAAAAAATTCCCCCAAAAATCATTTAACAAGAAAATGAACAGCATTTTGTTCTCTTGGATGGTTCTGACAAGATCCTTTGTATTAAGACAGCTACAAATAAGACTGTATGCAACATTTAAGGTTGCCTAGAAACACCCTGTTCCCTTTGTCTGTAAAGTGGACTCCATCACCTCTATATATTCCATGCATGTCAAAATGCAGATTGTTGTTGTAGATAGAGCCCATGTTATGGTCTCTGAGGAAAGCAGAAACAGTTTTATTAACATGTTTCCTGGCTTTATCAATCTGTGGACAGAACTGATTTGACCACCAAGACAGTGTGAGGGGAAAGTGACATCAGTTATGCAAAGGTATCCTTCATTAGGGTTTCCAGCCCTATCACAGTCAATGTGCCACCACAGCGCACAATCATGAGGTGAGGAGCTTGGAAATCCACAATGGTTTTTACCAAAGGCAGAAGCTGATGAAACTTTAACCCTCTCTGGCCAAACCAACTAATCTCCACATTTAGCAAACCCAAGTCCCTGTCAATACCTTTGTTTTTGCAGCCTCTTTAGCCCAGTAGATATAGCTGTGGCCCACGATCCATACTCTAAGCATTTTGAAGGAAGGGGGAGTAGCACACAGGACAAGTCTGCAGCTGAATATTACAATAGGTACTATGAAAGACAGTGAAAATGCATGTGTGCTGGTGGTTTGAAAAAACTCAAAATTTGATTGGATGAAGGGAATATGCAGGTGAATAAAAGTAGGTTACATTTGGAAATGATTAGTAAATAGATGTTTCATTGGCTGTGGTAAATACAAAAAAATGTAATAGAGAATTAGATATGCTTTACAGTATGTACAGTAAACCACACCTGATGTAGTTCATTTTGTAACTAGTATGGACCTTCTAGAATGTGTTATGAACTTGTGACCTACTAGTTCTAGTGGGTTTCTATGGAGAATCTGCAGAGGGTGTATTTGGTGAAGGGTGCTAAAGAAATGGGTATTAATCTTTACAAATTGGAGAGGTTTTGGTTAATTTTTTTATAAGGTAGGTAAGATTCCCTAGTGAGGATGTTCCAAGAAAGTGCAGTATAGTGATATAAGTATAAAAGTATTAAGAGAAGTAGATTTTCCCACTTTCTTTTTTTTCGATCGCTGTGATTATGTTGACACAAAGGCATACATTTTGGGCTACCTCCAAACAGGAGTGAAAGGCTTAATAGACAGTAACCATTCAGAGATGCAGTTACAAGACTGAGATATGAAAGCAGTGTTTCTATGTGCTGACTTTTGCGGTATCAGGCAATGCAAAGTTCAGAAGGTTAACATTTATGGTTGCTTTGTATGAGAGTGGTGTGCCATTCTTGTGCTAAGTTTTTACAAACCCTAAGAATATTGCATCTACCTAATTAGCGAAAAAAAGTGATTTTACCAACAAACTCAATATTCTGGTATGTTAATAAAAAAAAATGTAAGTCAAAAAAATGATTAATAATATTTATAATTATTTCATATTTTAATAAAAAGATTTTGAAATATATATAATTATTTTAAAAAGAAAGAATAATATATAAATCAAATTGTAAGTTTTTTTTATATATCTATTGATAGGTAAGTAAGACATAGTTTGTCTCAGGTGCAAATCAGATGACTGTCAAGTTAATTTACAATGTGTCTTAATGGAGGTCAATGTTGCACTTGTATTGCTTTACTGGATTCTGGAAGTGGTAGGAGAAAAAACTGCACACTAATGGTTAAACCTACATGTAATCTTGTGTTGTAGCAGGTCAAAGTTTTATATGTGTATATATGATGTGTTGCTTATAACTAATGTTTTTATTTGAATTCTGGGAGTTGTAGTCTTATTTGTTCCATTATAAAAGATGAATACAACACTCAGTTTTGAAAATGGAAAGTATACACTATAGCTGTGTATGAATTATGAATCTGAAGTGATCTGTGCATGGAGTTTTACTGGTTGGGCTGTCTCATCAATTAAAACTGCTACACAAGGTATACATTTTTCTTAAACCATATATAACTGAACAATGAGGTAGGCTGTAGCTAGGCCATAGCGCAGGGAGCTAATTGCTTAAAAAGTTAAAGATGTACTTTGATGTTTTAGCAAGCTATATGCACTCATAGAAACCTATGTGCCTAATTATACATCCAGCCTACCTACACGCACTTAAATCTGACATACCTAAGTAGAAAAGCAGACAGACACTGACACACCTAGTGAGGTAGTTAGAGAGGCATGCAAAGATTCAGTCACACAGACAGGCACAACTGATATGTATCTTGTGGTAATTAAGTTATTTTCTTACACACTTAAATAACCCAATATTCACTAGTACACCCAGCAGGCAATCTATGCAGGCTGTTACAGAACATTCAGACAATCACATATCTCATAAAGAGAGGCAGTGATTTAGTAAAAAAAAATACATACATATGGAATCACAGCCCCAGATAGGAACTTATAAACGCATTCAGATATCTGCTAAACAACTGACACTTTCAAGTTTACTATGCAGACAAGTAGCACTTGCATTATGTCTCACACCTCGTATACTCGAGCTTGGACATGTAGTTTTACTGGTAGAGCTGTCTTATCACTTAAAACAGCTAGACAAGGTGTAACGGGTTATTGTACCACATTTAAGTGAACACTTAGGTAGGCTGTAGGTAGACCATTACGCAGGGAGCTATTCGCTTAAAATGTAAAAGATGCACTTTGACGTTTCAGTGAGCTATGTGCCCTCATAGAAATCTTTGTGTCCAATTATGCATCCAGGCTACAGCCTGACTTAAAACCGAGATAACTAAGTAGGAAAGCAGAAAGACACTGATACACCTAATGAGGTAGTTAAAGACAAATGTTCAAGCCATGATGGCTTTTATCTGCAATAAAAGTAATCCACCTCTTGGTGATGTGACTGATTTCTTTTGGTCCAAAGAATACCAAGCCAGAGGTCCTCCACATATTCACATGCTATTATGGGTAAAAGATGGCCCAAAGTTTGGAACAGACACTGATGAGTCTGTGTTGTCTTTTATAGAGCAGTATGTTACTTGCATCATCCCAAAGGAGAGTGATGACTCAATGTTAAGACAACAAGTTCTACGATTCCAAAATCATAGGTGTGGGAAATATTCTCATAGAAAATATACATTGAAAGGAAAGTTTTATGCAAGATGTCGTCTTGGAATTCCACGATCTGTGATCTCAGAAGGAAGAGTTAACAGCTTTTTGTCTGCTGTTACACACACTCTCACACAGAAATCAACAAAGAACACATATAACCTCAGAAGAGTAGAAGCTTCAAAATACATTAATGACTACAATCCTGTCATTTTGAAGATGTGGAATGCGAATATGGATCTACAGTTTCTTGTGGACAATTCAATTGCTGTTGCTTTGAACGTCACCTTTTACCTAAGATGAAGGAAATGTGGAAGAAGATTTCAGCAGAAAAGACTCTTACAAAGAAATTGTCATACTATGAAGAACCAAAGCACTCTCCAAAAAATGTAATGTCCAGACAGTATGGACTTTCATTAAACAAACATGGTTCTGTTTAATTCTCAATACAATCGTAATAGTATAATAATACAGTCCAATAAAAAGGGTTGTAGTCTACAAATGGTAATATGGTACACAATCTTAGTTCATGTTGAGATATCCAGAAGGAACACAGTTAACACGTGTTTCGTCAATTTGTGACTTTTTCAAGGCTGTAAAACAATTACAAATTTGATGTTCTTTTTGTTAGATACGACATTTTTCTGGAAATGTAAGCATAACCAAAGGGCATATGAGGAAAGGAAAAATAAAGTAGAACTTAGTAAGCACAAGAATAGAAGTATAAAAGTAACAATGTCATGAGAAAAAGAGAACAAATGGCTCAAAAACTGATGAAATGACGATGTTAAGCGATTTAGCCAAATAGCGAAAAAAAGTTTGTGACCCCTTTATCAAATTAAAATAGAGAAATATCCATAAAGAAACCACGATTGGACAATGCAGAGATATAAACCAATATGAACCCATGAAGTAACGTTCACATGTCACCCGTGTGCACAGACTAAACAACATATATGTGTAAGATTCCCACAGACCCACCTAATAAGTAGTAGCGTGGCTGGTATAGTCCTATTTCTTGTTCACAACCCGTCGTAATGATAGACCATGTTGCAAAAAATGTTTCCGTCGTAAGAGTCTTGAGAAGCTTCAAATATCTAGAATGGTCCAATAAGTAATAATAACAATAAAGAGTGAGTGAGATAGTGCTGGAACGGGATTGAGAGACTAACATATTAAATTTGTAATTGATACTCACTATGGTAGAACAGGAACAATGTCCACTTAGAAGAGAAGTAGTAACACAAGTGAAGTCTCTCAAGCAGAAACCTAATCTGGGAATAAAATAGAATCTATATTCTAAAACAGTACCATTGGTAGTTGTATTGTACAAACGTTTTCTTTCATACTGTTGCATAAGACCCTGTAGTATGGCACAGTATCCAGAATTAGCCAAAAGAAAACGAAGAAGGCCACAAATTGTTGAAAAAGTATGTTCAATGTTGGAAAATGTCCAGACAGATACAGAGCGCCAACACGCAGTGCACTGAGTGCCAAGAAAAATGGTTCTGGCATGCGATGTCTCTTCCACAAGTACACAGTCACCTGTGTTAGAAGGTGGAATATTAGTGATTAATATACAAAGTGTTATGTTAGACGTATACCTTAGGTTGGTATTAGGCTTGCACCCAACCAGTATACCGGTAACGTTTCACCTGTGTGCATACCAGTAATTTCCACAGCACATCATGAATAGAATCATACCAGAAATCAGTAATAATGACGATGCGATTCGAAATCTTGAAACTGGGATGACGAAAAGCCTTGTTAAGCATGAAATTCGAGGGAGTCCATGATAAGCTCCTATCTTATGAAACATGAAAAAACATGTGCTATAGCGAAAAATGTGTTCAGTATCAAGTTATCAAAAACAAAGCAAGAGGTAGAATGAGCTTAAAAGTCTCACAAGGAGCTCCAGTGCTGAGAGCTTCGGTGTCAGCTGAGCCCCCTTAGAAGGCGTTGTTTTGAAAAAACTCTGTTACAGCACATTGTCCCCAAAAGGGAATCACATTAACATTTAAAAACAAAAACTCCTGACTAACGTACCATAGACCACGATAGAGCGTGTCGTTCTTCCGTCCCGTCTGTGAATTCGCCAACAGTAAGCATTCAGCAGTAAGTGTTTTGAATAAGCGGTCACGTATGCTGTGAGTAGTAGAAAGTAACAAAGGGTGTGCCCTGAATGTCAGTTCAGCCAAGTATGCCGAATGGGCACCATATTTCAATAATCTATGCCCCTATTTCACTGCGAACAAGATCTACAGTGAAACGAAACACAGTCCAAAGGAAAAAAGTATAGAAAGAGCCCAAGCTCAAGTATACCAGGCCTGAAACATAATGCAAGAGATACTTGTCTGCATGGTAAACTTGAAACTGTCAGTTGTTGAGCAGATATCTGAATGAGTGTTTCATTTCCTATCTGGGACTATGATTCCATGTGTATGTAAATCTTTTACTAAATCACTGCCTCTCTTTATGTGATTGTCTAAATATGTCTGCATAGATTGCCTCCTAGGTGTACTAGTGAATATTGGGTTATTTAAGTGTGCAAGAAACTGCCTTTATTACCAGAAGATACATATCAGTTGTGCCTGTCTGTGTGACTAAATCTTTGCATGCTTCTTTAACTATCTCACTAGGTGTTAACTTCTGTCAATGTATATTTGCATCCTTTGGTAGTAGGGTGCTTGAACCATATAGCACCTCCACCCTCTACTATGCCAGTTTCATGACTGGCCAGTTTTCCCACTAAAATGCTTTTAATGCTATATTAAAATACGAGGTGCGATAATTCTGGCCACTACTACCCCAGTATGTTTTAAATAAATTGTAAAGTATTAGTTTGAAAGTGCTTTCTCACAGAGAGATAGGGTCCTATGAATGTGCAGACCAGTTCAGCTCAGCTAGTTTGCTTTCTAAATCTAGAGGAGTTCTATGGGCAAGTTTAGGTCTTGCTAATACTCGTAACAGAGTTGTAAAGTATTTTCCTGAAATTAAACATCTTGCGGAATTCGAGCCATACAGTACAGATATTCTGAAGACTAACATACTGGATATGTACTTTCCAAGAAGGAGTCCTCATCTAGAAAGAATGTGTCCATATGAAATACTTCAACATTATACATATAGAACATAATGTTAGTGAAAACATAGAAGGAGGAAAATTTGCTGTTGATGGATGTGAAGGATGTTTGCTCAGACATAAAATAGAAAATGTAATCAACCATCGAGAGCTAAGTTGTCAAACTGCAGACAAAAGAGAGTTTTTCTATTTAGCCCTGTTGCAGTTGTTTAAGTCATGTCGAAATGAAAGTGAGCTACATGGAGAATTTGACAGTTATGAAGACTTAATGCTGTGAAGTACACTATTGAGTGCTCTGTTTTTCCAGTGTATCTTCAAATGTTGAGAGATGAAATTCAACAAGAAGAAACAATTGCTGCTGAGATAGCAGGAGAGAGTTCTCAGAGTAGTCAAAGTTCAGTAGCTGGAAGTAAAGATCCTCTTGGACAGCCAATCATTCAAAATGAAGCTGCAATTGCCATGAGTGAGGTGGAGAAAGCAATGCAGCAAGCAAGACAGGAAAAGTGCATTTAGAACAAGTAATTCTGCATTTGAATACAGATCAGAAATACATTTTTGATAAAGTGAAAGATAAAATAGAATATGGATTTCTGCATGAGAAGAAAGAGTGTGCATGTTCTACATATAAACCAGTTCTATTGTACATAAGTGGTCAAGCTGGAACTGGAAAAAGGCTCTTGATTAAAGTACTAACAAGGTATCTACAGAAAAGAACAGATTGCTATTTGTCGTGTTTAGTTACTGTACCAACAGGCTTAGTTGCACATAGTATTAAAGGAGTTACCCTTCATCAATTATTAATGCTACCTGTTGAACACAACAACTAATTAGAATACAACAAATTATCTGGTGATGCTTGCCATGAAGTGGCACGAGTATTAAAGAAATTAAAGCTACTAATTATTGATGAAGTCAGCATGGTATCTAACCTAATGCTAGCTTTTATACATTTAAGAAAGCATCAAATATTTAAAAGTCATTATTTTCAGAATTTTCAGAAATATTAAGGAGCCTCACATTATTGCGCCTAGCATATAATTCAAGCCTCTCCAGGTCCTCTTGCAACAACTTATTTTGGGTTTTAAGACCTACAATATCACTGGTGTTCTCAGCCAAGGCAGATGACAGAGACTTTACCTCACCTTCCAAAACTGAGGTACGTTGGGCGATTCCATCTATTTTCTCTTCGAGTATCCCGCATTTTTCTTGGATGCCATTTTGATTATGATCAGAAATCTCAAATTTAACCAGGATGTCTCGTCTCAAAGTAAAGAGTAGATTCTCTACCTGGTTTCCTGAGTGAGACTCCTCTTGGGGGCGATGATCCGATCCAGGATTCCCACCGTTGTCCTGGGTCAGGCTAGGACTGTTCCCCACAGTGCCCCTACACATTGTACCATCCTGGGTTACTTGGGCATCGGCTTGGGTGTCGTCTTGATTTTCTGCCAGTAGGGAAAAGCGATTTTCCAACAACAGCGGTTCAGTCTGGGGTAGCAACTCCACAGCTTTGCTTCCCACCCCCTCTATGGAAGCAGCAACCTGCTCCATGATTTTGAAGTAGGACCTAAGGGAGGGGGGAGGCTTAGGAGGTAAACGCCCTTCCTTTGGCCCGCACCTCTTAGTTCTTACAGTCCCTCTAGTCACTTTTTTAACGGGGGATACTGCCAGGGGCTCTCTGGCTATAGAATCCTTTACTCTCCCAGCAACACCTTTCCTCTCAGGCGCTCAGCGTAAAAGATACCTGTTCCTTACAGGTGGAATTTGCGCCTCTCTAGCAGCAAGGAGCTTCGTAGCCTTTCCCCCCCCTGTAAAAGCCTGTGTGGGAACTCCTCTAATACTTTCACCCCCCAACTCCTCATTCACCGAGCTCATAAGGGGAGAGAGTACCTGAGAGGGGAGGTCGTGTTCCATCCACCCCCGCTTTACCGGATACTTGCTCCTCAAATACTGCTGCTGTTGCTGTGGGCGTGTTGCCGTCTCTTCAGGCACACTCAGCGTTGAAACAACGCGACTTGCTGCTAGACCCCTGCTAACTGCACTGCTGTGACTGCTGTGCTTTGCCTCCAGATACGCTGATCCTGTGCAGACTGTGCTGACTCTGCCCCTCCTGGACCTGAACCCGGACAACGCCGTCGCCGCGCGGGATCTCCGCAGTAATGCCGCCGCCCAGCACCAATTCCCCTGTAAGGCGGAGCCTGTTACCGTGTCCGTGCCCATATGCACCTCTGAAGCGGAACAATCAGCAAATTAGTTGTGCTCGCCACCACTGCTCACCACCACAAACCAAATCATTTCTTCAAGTTTCACGCATTTCCCGAAGTTGAATTACCTCACTCCTTCGCTCTGGAGCTCCCGCGACCGGCGTCAACCAGCCGCCATGTTACCCCGTCACGTCTGCACTAGAAGAAAGAGTGTGCATGTTCTACATATAAACCAGTTCTATTGTACATAAGTGGTCAAGCTGGAAATGGAAAAAGGTTCTTGATTAAAGCACTAACAAGGTATCTACAGAAAAGAGCAGATTGCTATTTGTCGTGTTTAGTTACTGTACCAACAGGCTTAGTTGCACATAGTATTAAAGGAGTTACCCTTCATCAATTATTAATGCTACCTGTTGAACACAACAACAAATTATCTGGTGATGCTTGCCATGAAGTGGCATGAGTATTAAAGAAATTAAAGCTACTAATTATTGATGAAGTCAGCATGGTATCTAACCTAATGCTAGCTTTTATACATTTAAGAAAGCATCAAATATTTAAAAGTGACTACGATGTCCTTTTTGGAGGAAAAACGTAATAGTCTTCGAAGACCTGCTATAACAAACTCCAGTTAAGGGCTACCTGTATCCAAAACATTACTACAGAATGAAACTAGAAATTCACTAGGAAGTATTGGAAATATAAACATTTGGGAAAACTTTGAATACAAAGAGTTAATCATAAATATGTGTCAAGCATCAGATATGCAATATGGACATATACTAACTGACATAAGAGTGGGAGTGCTCACAAAAGAAGGAGAGAGAGCATTACATACCCGTCTCATCAAAAATCTGTTTCCAACTAATGTTTCAGCTAGGCCTGGGCGGTAAATTCCGTGTTCCACGGAGAACGCGGAATTGCCGACAATTCCGCGATCCCTGGCGTACCGGAATTTTTTCCTTGTTTGCGCTTTCAAAATGCATGTTCGAGCGCGCGGGAGCGACTTACCGGGATCCCTGCGTTCGCCGACGAGTTTTCCTATCCGGCCGCGCGATCCCGCGAGAGTGTGCAATCGCGAACACGTCATTCGGACGCGCCATCGGACATCCGCGTTCACGAACAGGAAACACGCATCGCGAGCGGGCCGGACAAGTGAAACAAGATGGCCGTGCCAATTGGCGACCGCATGGGCAAGTTCACGAGATATTTCCCCCCGAGCACGCAAACAGCGTCCCCGAATAGGAAAAACGCATCGCGAACGGGCAGAACAAGCAAGTCCGCGTGCTCGCGGAATTCTGCGGAGCTCGCAGAGATTTTTTACCGTTTCGCGGAACTTTGCGTAACGCGACTACGCAAATTCCGCCCACCCCTAGTTTCAGCTGCAGACGTAATGTATAATTTTCTTAAGGAAGAGAAGTCTATTATTTGTTTGATGCCAACCCTTGAGGAGTGTAGTAAATTTAATGAACATTATTGCAACTGGAAAAAGAAGAGATCATTGAAATTAGAACAAATGATAAAATAGAACATCAAGGAGTTACAGTGCTACTAACAGTAAAACTGCAATCAAAATTGGATAGTTTAGAAAAGCCTGTGTCAAAAACTGCAGGATTAGAGAAAGACTTACGTATCTGTAAAAATTGTCGTGTAATGTTACGTCGCAATTTAAATGTTGAAGAAGGACTAGTGAATGGTGCAATGGGTGAAATTATTACATTTATTTATTATCCAAACAAAAATGACGCGGAATAGTTAGGCATAAAATTTGATGATATTGGTGAAGTTAAACAGATTGCTAGATGTGTTGGACGTTTCCTGCTCATAAAAGATTTGAATGTCCAGCAAAAGCAGTTTCCAGTGTCTTTAGCCTATGCAGTAACTAGCCTCAAATCACAAGGTTTAAGTATAGATACAGCACTTGTAAATTTTGGTAGCAGTGTATTCAATGAAGGAATGTCATATGTAAGTATGTCGTGAATTAGAACATTATCTGTTTTATTTCTAATTGATTTAGATGAGAAGAAAGTAAGTGCTGACGTGAGCTGAGTAAGGGAGTATAATCGGCTAAAACGTCAATATGCTCCTCATTTGGGCCAGTATTTTGTGTTTGAAAAACCGATAATATGTTGAAAACGTAAAATATCAAAGCAATCTAGCAGAGGTCAACAGAGAGATGAAGAAAAAGATAAACGCCAAGGTGCAGACGTCATCACGGCTTCCAGTGTCATCGCGAACGAGGAAAATATATTTCAAATGTACTTTTTCAATAAATACAGAGAAACAACAGAGAAACTTAAATCAATATCTTCTTAAACAGGTAAAGTCAAACTTAATGTAAAATATGCCTCTGTATGTGTTTTGCACATCATCGCGCCATTCAGTTTTACCACAAACGAGGAAAATGCATTTGAAATTGACTTTTTTCAACAAAAACATACAAAAGAGAAAGTTAGATTAATATCCTAATAAACAGCTAGAATCAATCTTAATGTAGAATATATCCATATATAGGATTTACACTATGTCATAAACATGCTGTAGTAGTGACAAGCAATGTAATCGCAACTACCGGTGTTACCACGAATGAGGAAAATGCATAGTTTTTTTTAAAAATACATACAAAATGGGAAGTTAAATCAATATCGCACTAGACAGCTAGACTCAAAGTTTATGTAAAATCTGTTTATATGTGTGTTCTACACTTTGTCAAAAACACACGACATTCGCACTGTGTCTGAAACGATTGAGACGTCGTCGCAAACACCAAAAATATCTTGAAATAAAATAAAAATGCATGACAAATACATCAATAAGTGCTTCTTCATGCAGATGCAATATTAACTATTTAATTGTAGAAAAGAAGGATGTTATAGATATGAAATAGAATTTTAAAAAAACCTTAGAAATGTACTGAAAAAAACAAAGGTTACAGTGAGGTTATAGTTACGAAATAGATTTTGACACACCATAGAAGTTCACTGAAAAAAACAAAGGATACAGGGACATTATAGTTAGGATATAGAATTTAAAAAAACTTTGAAATTCACTGAAACAACCAAAGGTTACAGGGACGTTATAGTTAGGCTGACATTTCATTCGTACAAAACAAGAGAAATTCAGCAGTTATAGTTAGTTGAGCTAACTATAACTCACGCCCCCGCAATGCACTACTTATGAATTCATATATTAAATCACTCATGACATGGTCAGTGACATCACTGTTTATATCACTGATGACCTGTCAAAAGATATCAATGATGACATCATCCACAGAACCACTTATACATCTACTCACACCCCATACATCTTCTAGTATGCCCACTCACATACCCATACAACCACTCACATACCCTTTCATAGACCCATACCAGTACTCACATACTCACTCCTCCTTAGAAGCACTCAAACACCCACTCACTCACTCCTACAGCCACTCACACAACCATTCGCTCACCCATCCAGTCAAGCATACAACCAGTCACTCACCCATACAGCCACTCACATAGCCACACACTCTCCCATACAGCTACTCACAAACCCATTTATTTACCTACATAGTCCCTCCTCCATAGAGGCACTCACACACCCACTCACTCACTCATACAGCCACTCACACAACCCTTCACTCACCCATACAGCCACTCATACAAAAAGTCACTCACCCATACAGCCACTCACATACCCACTCAGTCACCCATACAGCCTCTCAACACAGCCACTCACCCACTAATGCAAGCACTTAAACACCAACTCACACACACAACTACTTGCATACAGTGGCGGCTCCTCGAGGGAGTGCTGCGGGGTGGGGTGGGGGGTAGTAAACAGAGTTAAGTTCATAAATAAAGAAAGAAAACGAATTACATTGCGCACTGCAACGCCAAATCGGCGATGCGGCGCGCGCAATGTAATTCATTTTCTTTATTTATTTATGTACTTAACTCCGTTCGGCCTTATGCCAGAGTTTAATACCCCCCACCCAGCCCCTCCCCCACCCCACCCTACCACCCCGCAGCACTCCCTCGAGGAGCCACCACTGCTTGCATACTCATCCACGCATCCAAACAACCACTAACACATCAGCTCACTCACCCATACAGCCATTCACACAGACACTTACTCTCCAATACAGTCACTCACCCATCAACTCACTTAACCAAACACCCTCTCAAACAGCCACTCATTCACCCATACAGCCACTTACATACTGAGTCACTCACTCATACAGCTATTCAGACACCCACTCACTCACCCATACAGTCACCACAAACCCATTTACCCACCCATAGAGCCACTCACACTGCCACTCACTCATCCATACAGCCACTGACACACCCACTCACTCACCAATACAGCAACGTACACAGCATTGCACTCACCCACACAGCTACTCACAAGCCCAAGTATACACCCATAAAGCCACTTACACACCAATACACACCAGGATACAGTCACACAGCTACTCACATAATATATGTTAGAAGTAGCATCACTCAGTAGTAGTGCACCTAGTATACTAATTTAACTTTTGTAGTTGGTTAGTATATATGTTTAACACCCATAAACTCTTAAAAACACACTCACTTGATGATGTCATTAGTGGAGAGGTGTGGCACTAGGGCCAGAGTGGCTGATGCTGGAGTGCGGGGCTCAGGGTTTGAACCCTGGCGGCAGCTCAGCTCAGAATCATGTATGTGACTCTGGGCAATAGCTCACTTAATCTCCTCAACAGCCCCCAGCACCTAGCTACCCTTAGGGGTGAGTTTTGCTTTACAAATCTCAAATTATTATTATTATTATCAGTTATTGGCATTTGAGATGTCATCAGTGATGACACTGACCATGTCATGAGTGATTTAATGTGTGAGGTCATAAGCAATGCATTGCTGGGGCGTAAGTTATAGTTAGCTCAGGTAAATATAACTGCTGAATTTCACTGGTTATGTATGAGTGAAATCTTAACCTAACGTTCCTGTAACCTTTGGTTTTTTCAGTGAATATAAGTATAAATATATATATATATTCACTGGAAAAAACCACAGGTTTCAGGGATGTTATAGTTAGAAATTAGCATTTAAAAAACCTTAGATATTCACTGAAAAAACAACAGGTTTCAGGGACGTTATAGTTAGGCTGACACTTCACTCGTACAAAAGCAGAGAAATTCAGCCGTTATTGTTATCTGAGCTAACTATAACTCACGCTCCCACAATGCACTGCTGATGACGTCACATATTACATCACTCATGACATGGTCAGTGATATCACCGATGACATCACTGATGACATCTCAAATGACATCACTGATGAAATCAATGATGACATCATCCTGTGATTGTGAGTGTTTCTAAAAAGTTTAAGAATGTTATATATATATATATGATAAGGTGTATTCGAAGAATGAGTGGGTATATGAGTGTCTGTATGGATGATTTATTAGGTGCGTGAGTGACTGTATAAGTGAGTGATTAAACGTGTCATAGTGAATGACAAATCTGTGTGAATGTCTGTATCAGTCTGTCAGTTGGTGTGTAAGTGGCTACATGGGTTGGCGAGTAGCTACATGAGTGTCTATATGGGTTAATGATTGGTTGTCTGAGTACCTGTATGGGTGCCTGAGTGTCTGTGTGGGTGGGTGGGGGGTGTGTGACTCCCTGCATGGATGTGTGAGTGGGTGATTCACTGGGTGTATGGGTTCATGAGTGTGTCTGCGAGGGGCTGTATGGGTGAGTGAGGGTGCATATGGCTGTGTTGAAGAGTGATTGGATGTCTCAGTGGTATATGTGTGAATAACTACATATGTGAAAGGCAGTATATGTGAGTGTTGGAGTATATAAGTGACTATTTGTGAGAGTGATTGATTGTGAGAGTGGCTGTATGGATGAGTGTGTGCTTGTGTCAGTGATTGTATAAGAGAGTAAGTATGTGTTAGTATCTGTTTGAATAAGTGAGGTGGTGTGTGTATAACTGTATAAGTGAGTAAATGGCAGTGTGATTGATTCTTTGGGTGACTGACTAGGTGCGTGAGTAACTCTAAGGGTGAGTGGTGGTGTGTGAGTGTCTGTATGGGTATATGAGTGCATATATCAGTGGCTGTATTGATGAGTGACTGTGTGAATGAGTGACTGTATGGGTGAGTGAGTGGATGAGTGTGTAGACCTATGAATCATGAGTGTGTATGTAATAACTTTTATTGGTGTGTGTATGGTTTTGAGAATGGTAGTCTATATTTTAGAGTGGGTGTATGAAAGGTTATATTAGGGTGTGAGGAGGTGCATCAGATATTAAGTAGATGATGTCATCAGTAATGTCATCAGTGATGTCAACAGTGATGTCATCAGTGATTTCATCAGTGATGTCACTAACCATGTCTTGAGTGATGTAATATGTGACGTCATCAGCAGTGCATTGCGGGGTCACGAGTGCTGAATTTCTCTGCTTTAGTACGAGTGAAATGCCAGCCTAACTATAAAGTCCCTGAAACCTGTGGATTTTTCAGTGAATATCTAAGGTTTTTTTAAATGTTAGTTCCTAACTATAACGTCCCTGAAACCGGTGGTTTTTTCAGTGAATTGCTAAGGTTTTTTAAGTGCTAATACTAACTATAATGTCCCTGAAACCTATGGTTTTTCCAGTGTATTTCTAAGGTTTTTTAGATGCAAATTTCTAACTATGCCTACATAGGTAGGACATGTACAGAAATAGGAAGAAAGGCGCGGAAAGAAGCAAGAGAAGTGCAGAAAGAAGCAAGAAAATTGCAGAAAGAGGAAGAAAGGTGCAGAAAGAAGCAAGAGAAGTGCGGAAGAAGCAACAGAGGTACAGAAAGAGGCCTACTTTGACTGTACCTTTCCACAGACTCATTGGGCCTGATTCACAGAACTAACTTACGTCAAAATCCTAAACTTACAACAATTTTGGTATTCACAGAATGAACTTACACATTTGGGTATTCACAGAATGAACTTACACATTTGGCTATTCACAGAATGAACTTACACATTTGGGTATTCACAGAATGAACTTACAACAATTTTGGTATTCACAGAATGAACTTACATATTTGGGTATTCATAGAATGAACTTACAACAATTTTGGTATTCACAGAATGAACTTACTCATCCTAACTTTATGTCCGCCACCGGGCCGGAAATTCCGGCCCGAGTGCGGATATAAGGTTAGGATGAGTAAGTTCATTCTGTGAATACCCAAATGTGTAAGTTCATTCTGTGAATACCCAAATGTGTAAGCTCATTCTGTGAATACCAAAATTGTTGTAAGTTCATTCTGTGAATACCCAAATGTGTAAGTTCATTCTGTGAATACCAAAATTGTTGTAAGTTTAGGATTTTGACGTAAGTTAGTTCTGTGAATCAGGCCCATACAAAGTAGCCTAATCACTAATCCTTCTCCCAAGATGTCTTAAACCTCAATTTTCTCTTGAAGGTTCACTTTTCATCGACTGCTCAGAACGTTAGGCCAACCAAATGTAAAACAGCAATCCTAACCATATCACTGTTGTAAGTCTGACCAAGTTTGTGAAGGTATGCATTTGTGTGTTTCTGCTTTTACCTAGTGACATGTTACATAAAAATAAACATACAAATACGTGAATACCTGTGTTTCAAACAGCATACTCTGTAAATTTGTGTACAAAAAGGTAGAAGCAAGAGAACTGAAGAAAGAAGCAACGGAGGTGCAGAAAGAGAGAAGAGGGGTGCAGAAAGAGGCAAGAGAAGTGCAGAAAGAAGCAACAGATGTGCAGAAAGAGGCAAGAGAAGTACAGAAAGAGGCAACAGAGGTGCAGAAACAGTCAGGAGAGGTGTAGAAAGAGGAAAGAGGTACAGAGATAGGCAAGAGAGGTGCAGAAATAGGCAAGAGATGTGCACAAAGAGGGAAGAAGTGTGCAGAAAGAGGCAAAAGGGGTGCAGAAAGAAGCAAGAGAGGTGCAGAAAGAAGCAAGAGAAGTGCAGAAAGAAGCAACAGAGGTGCAGAAAGAGGGAAGAGGAGTGCAGAAAGAGGCAACAGTAGTGCAGAAAGAGGCAAGACAGGTACAGAAACAGGAAAGAGAAGTACAGAAAGAGGCAAGAGAAGTGCTGAAAGAAGCACCAGAGGTATAGAAAGAAGCAAGACAAGTGATGAAAGAGACAAGAAAATTGCAGAAAGAAACACGAGAGGTGCATAAAAAAGCAAGAGAATTGCAGAAAGAGGCAAGTGAGGTGCAGAAAGAGGCAAGGGAAGTGCACAGAAACAGGCAAGAGGGGTGCAGAAAGATGCAAGAGAAGTGCAGAAAGAAGCAACGGAGGTGCAGAAAGAGGCAAGAGAACTGCAGAAAGAGGCAAGAGAGTTGCAGGAACAGGCAAGAGAGGTGCAGAAAGAAGAAAGGGGGTGCAGAAAGAGGTAAGAGGGGTGCAGAAAGAAGCAAGAGAGAGGCAGAAAAAAGCAAGAGAAGTGCAGAAAGAACCAACAGAGGTGCAGAAAGAGGCAAGAGGGGTACAGAAAGAGGCAAGAGGGGTGCAGAAAGAACCAACAGAGGTGCAGAAAGAGGTAAGATGGGTACAGAAAGAGGCAACAGAAGTGCAGAAAGAAGTAAAAGAGGTGTAGAAAGAGGCAAGAGAACTGCAGAAAGAGAGGTGCAGAAAGAGGCAAGAAAGGTACACAGAGAGGGAAGAAGTGTGCAGAAAGAGGCAAGAGGGGTGCAGAAAGAGGCAAGAGAGGTGCAGAAAGAGGCAAGAGAGTTGCAGAAACAGGTAAAAGAGGTACGGAAAGAGAGAACAGGGGTGCAGACAGAGGCAAGAGAGGTGCAGAAAGAGGGAAGAGGGGCGTAGAAAGAGGCAAGAGGGGTGCAGAAAGAACCAACAGAGGTGCAGAAAGAGGTAAGATGGGTACAGAAAGAGGCAACAGAAGTGCAGAAAGAAGTAAAAGAGGTGTAGAAAGAGGCAAGAGAACTGCAGAAAGAGAGGTGCAGAAAGAGGCAAGAAAGGTACACAGAGAGGGAAGAAGTGTGCAGAAAGAGGCAAGAGGGGTGCAGAAAGAGGCAAGAGAGGTGCAGAAAGAAGCAATCAAAGTGCAAAAAGAAGCAACAGAGGTGCAGGAAGAGGGGTACAGAAAGAGGCAAGAGAAGTGCAGAAAGAAGTAAAAGAGTTGCAGAAAGAGGCAAGAGAAGTGCAGAAAGAAGTAAAAGAGTTGCAGAAAGAGGCAAGAGAAGTGCAGAAAGAGGCAGCAGAGGTGCAGAAACAGGCAGGAGAAGTGCAGAAAGAGGGAACAGGAGTGCAGAAAGAGGCAAGAGAGGTACAGAAAGAGGGAAGAGGGGTGCAAAAAGAGGCAACAGGGGTGCAGAAAGAAGCAACTGAGGTGCAGAAAAAGGCAACAGTGGTGAAGAAAAAGGCAAGACAGGTGCAGAAACAGGCAAGAGAAGTACAGAAAAGGCAAGAGAAGTGCTGAAAGAAGCAAAAGAGGGGTATAAAGTAGCAAGAGAAGTGATGAAAGAGACAAGAGAGTTGCAGAAAGAGACAAGAGGTGTAGAAAAAAGCAAGAGGTGTAATATTAGGCAACAGAAGTGCAGAAAGAAGTAAAAGAGGTGTAGAAAGAGGCAAGGGAACTGCAGAAAGAGAGGTGCAGAAAGAGGCAAGAAAGGTACACAGAGAGGGAAGAAGTGTGGAGAAAGAGGCAAAAGGGGTGCAGAAAGAAGCAAGAGAGGTGCAGAAAGAAGCAAGCGAAGTGCAGAAAGAAGCAACAGAGGTACAGAAAGAGGGAAGAGGGGTACAGAAAGAGGCAAGAGAAGTGCAGAAAGAAGCAACAGAGTTGCAGGAAGAGGCAAGAGAAGTGCAGAAAGAGGCAACAGAGGTGCAGAAACAGGCAGGAGAAGTGCAGAAAGCGGGATCAGGCATACAGAAAGAGGCAAGAGAGGTACACAAAGAAGGAAGAGGGGTGCAAAAAGAGGCGACAAGGGTGCATAAAGAAGCAAGTGAGGTGCAGAAAAAGGCAACAGTGGTGTGGAAAAAGGCAAGACAGGTGCAGAAACAGGCAAGAGAAGTATAGAAAGAGGCAAGAGAAGTACTGAAAGAAGCAACAGAGGGGTAAAAAGAAGCAAGAGAAGTGATGAAAGAGACAAGAGAGTTGCAGAAAGAAACAAGAGAGATGTAGAAAAAAGCAGGAGAAGTGCAGAAAGAGGCAAGTGAGGTGCAGAAAGAGGCAAGAGAAGTGCAGAAAGAGGCAAGAGGGGTGCAGAAAGAGGCAAGTGAGGTGCAGAAAGAGGCAAGAGGGGTGCAGACAGAGGCAAGAGAAGTGCAGAAAGAAGCAACAAAGGTGCAGAAGGAGGCAAGAGAACTGCAGAAGAAGCAAGAGAGTTGCAGAAACAGGCAAGAGAGGTGCAGAAAAAAAAGAAGGGTGCAGAAACAGAAAAGAGGGGTACAGAAACAGGCAGGAGAGGTGCAGAAAGAGGATAGAAGGGTGCAGAGAGAGGCAAGAGAGGTGCACAAAGAGGGAAGAAAGGTGCAGAAAGAGGCAAGAGGGGTGCAGAAAGATGCAAGAGAAGTGCAGAAATAAGCAACAGAGGTGCAGAAGGAGGCAAGAGAACTGCAGAAAGAGGCAAGAGAGTTGCAGAAACAGGCTAGAGAGGTGCAGAAAGAAGAAAGGGGTACAGAAGGAGGTAAGAGGGGTGCAGAAAGAAGCAAGAGAGATGCGGCAAAAAGCAAGAGAAGAACAGAAAGAACCAACAGAGGTGCAGAAAGAGGCAAGATAAGTGCAGAAAGAAGCAACAGAGGTGCAGAAAGAGGCAAGAGAAGTACAGAAAGAGGTAAGAGAGTTGCCGAAACAGGCAAAAGAGGTGCGGAAAGAGAGAACAGGGGTGCAGACAGAGGCAAGAGAGGTGCAGAAAGAGGGAAGAGGGGCACAGAAAGAGGCAAGAGGGGTGCAGAAATTTGCAAGAGAGGGGCAAAAAGAAGCAAGAGCAGTGCAGAAAGAACCAGCAGAGGTGCAGAAAGAGGCAAGAGGTGTGCAGAAAGAGGCAACAGAAGTGCAGAAAGAGGCAACAGAAGTGCAGAAAGAAGCAAAAGAGGTGTAGAAAGAGGCAAGAGAACTGCAGACAGAAGAAAGAGAGGTGCAGAAAGAGGCAAGAAAGTTACACAAAGAGGGAAGAAGTGTGCAGAAAGAGGCAAGAGGGGTGCAGAAAGAAGCAAGAAAGGTGCAGAAAGAAGCAAGCGAAGTGCAGAAAGAAGCAACAGAGGTGCAGAAAGAGGGAAGAGGGGTACAGAAAGAGGCAAGAGAAGTGCAGAAAGAAGCAACAGAGTTGCAGAAAGAGGCAAGAGAAGTGCAGAAAGAGGCAACAGAGGTGCAGAAACAGGCAGGAGAAGTGCAGAAAGAGGGATCAGGCATGCAGAAAGAGGCACGAGAGGTACACAAAGAGGGAAGAGGGGTGCAAAAAGAGGCAACAAGGGTGCAGAAAGAAGCAAGTGAGGTGCAGAAAAAGGCACCAGTGGTGTGGAAAAAGGCAAGAGAAGTACAGAAAGTGGTAAGAGAAGTGCTGAAAGAAGCAACAGAGGGGTAAAAAGAAGCAAGAGAAGTGATGAAAGAGACAAGAGAGTTGCAGAAAGAAACAAGAGAGATGCAGAAAAAAGCAAGAGAAGTGCAGAAAGAGGTAAGTGAGGTGCAGAAAGAGGCAAGAGAAGTGCAGAAAGAGGCAAGAGGGGTGCAGAAAGAGGCAAGTGAGGTGCAGAAAGAGGCAAGAGGGGTGCAGAAAGAAGCAAGTGAGGTGCAGAAAGAAGCAACATAGGTGCAGAAGGAGGCAAGAGAACTGCAGAAAGAGGCAAGAGAGTTGCAGAAACAGGCAAGAGAGGTGCAGAAAAAGAAAGAGGGGTACAGAAATGGGCAAGAGGGGTACAGAAACAGGCAGGAGAGGTGCATAAAGAGGAAAGAGAGGTGCAGAAAGAGGCAAGAGAGGTGCACAAAGAGGGAAGAAGGGTGCAGAAAGAGGCAAGAGGGGTATAGAAAGAAGCAAGAGAGGTACAGAAAGAAGCAAGAGACGTGCAGAAAGAAGCAACAGAGGTGCAGAAAGAGGGAAGAGGGGTGCAGAAAGAGGCAACAGTGGTGCAGAAAGATGCAAGACAGGTACAGAAACAGGTAAGAGAAGTACAGTAAGAGGCAGGAGAAGTGCTGAAAGAAGCAATGGACGTGTAGAAAGAAGCAAGACAAGTGATGAAAGAGACAAGAAAATTGCAGAAAGAAACAAGAGAGGTGCATTAAAAAGGAAGAGAAGTGCAGAAAGAGCAAGTGAGGTACAGAAACAGGCAAGAGGGTTACAGAAAGATGCAAGAGAAGTGCAGAAAGAAGCAACAGAGGTGCAGAAGTAGGCAAGAGAACTGAAGAAAGACGCAAGAGAGTTGCAGAAATAGGCAAGAGAGGTACACACAGAAGAAAGAGGGGTGCAGAAAGAGTTAAAACGGGGGGCAGAAAGAAGCAAGAGAAATTCAGAAAAAAGCAAGAGAAGTGCAGAAAGAACCAACAGAGGTGGAGAAAGAGGCAAGAAGGGTGCAGAAAGAGGCAAGAGAAGTGAGGAAAGAAACAACAGAGGTACAGAAAGAGGCAAGAGAACTGCAGAAAGAGGCAAGAAAGTTGCAGAAAGAAATAAGAAAGGTGCAGAAAAAAGCAAGAGAAGTGCAGAAAGGAAAGTGCGGTGCAGAAAGAGGCATGAAAAAGGGCAGAAAGAGGCAAGAGAGGTGCAGAAACAGGCAAGAGAGGTGCAGAAAGAAGAAAGAGGGGTGCAGAAAGAGGTAAGAGGGGTGCAGAAAGATGCAAGAGAGATGCAGAAAAAAGCAAGAGAAGTACAGAAAAACCCAACAGAGGTGGAGAAAGAGGCAAGAAGGGTGCATAAAGAGGCAAGGGAAGTGAGGAAAGAAACAACAGAGGTACATAAAGAGGCAAGAGAACTGCAGAAAGAGGCAAGAGATTTGCAGAAACAGGCAAAAGAGGTGCAGAAAAAGAGACCAGGGGTGCAGACATAGGCAAGAGAGGTGCAGAAAGAGGCAAGAGGGGTGCCGAAAGAGGCAAGAGGGGTGCAGATATTTGCAAGAGAGGTGCAGAAAGAAGCAAGAGCAGTGCAGAAAGAACCAACAGAGGTGCAGAAAGAGGCAAGAGGGGTGCAGAAAGAGGCAAAAGAAGTGCAGAAAGATGTAAAAGATGTGCAGAAAGAGGCAAGAGAACTGCAGAAAGAGGAAAGAGAGGTGCAGAAAGAGGCAAGAGAGGTGCACAAAGAGAGAAGAAGGGTGCAGAAAGAGGCAAGAGGGGTGCAGAAAAAAGCAAGAGAAGTGCAGAAAGAAGCAACAAAGGTGCAGAAAGAGGGAAGAGGGGTACAAAAAGAGGCAAGAGAAGTGCAGAAAGAAGCAACAGAAGTACAGAAGGAGGCAAGAGAAGTGCAGAAAGAGGCAAGAGAAGTACAGAAAGAGGCAACAGAGGTGCAGAAACAGGCAAGAGGGGTGCACAAAGAGGGAAGAAGGTGCAGAAAGAGGCAAGAGGGGTGCAGAAAGAAGCAAGAGAAGTGCAGAAAGAAGCAACAGAGGTGCAGAAAGAGGGAAGAGGGGTGCAGAAAGAGGCAAGAGAAGTGCAGAAAGAAACAACAGAGGTGCAGAAAGAGGCAAGAGAAGTGCAGAAAGAGGCAACAGAGGTGCAGAAATAGGCAGGAGAGGTGCAGAAAGAGGCAACAGGGGTGCAGAAAGAAGCAAGTGAGGTGCAGAAAAAGGCAACAGTGGTGCCGAAAGAGGCAAGACAGGTGCAGAAGCAGGCAAAAGAAGTGCAGGAAGAGGCACAAGAATTGCTGAAAGAAGCAACAGAGGGGTAGAAAGAAGGAAGAGAAGTCATGAAAGAGACAAGATAGTTGCAGGAAGAAATAAGAGAGGTGCAGAAAAAAGCAAGAGAAGTGCAGAAAGAGGCAAGTGAGGTGCAGAAAGAGGCAAGAGAAGTGCAGAAAGAGGCAAGAGAGATGCAGAAAGAGGCAATTGAGGTGCAGAAACAGGCAAGAGGGGTGCAGAAAGAGGCAAGAGAAGTGCAGAAAGAAGCAACAGAGGTGCAGAAGGAGGCAAGAGAACTACAGAAAGAGGCAAGAGAGTTGCAGAAACAGGCAAGAGAGGTGCAGAAAGAAGAAAGATGGGTGCAGAAAGAGGGAAGACGGGAGCAGAAGGAAGCAAGAGAGATGCAGAAAAAAGCAACAGAGGTACAGAAAGAGGCAAGAGAACTGCAGAAAGGGGCAAGATAGGTGCAGAAAGAGGGAAGGGGGTGTGCAGAAAGAGGCAAGAGACATGCAGAAAGAACCAACGGAGGTGCAGAAAGAGGCAAGAGGGGTGCAGAAAGAGGCAACAGAAGTGCAGAAAGAGGCAAGAGAACTGCTGAAAGGGGCAACAGAGGTGCAGAAAGAGGGAAGGGGGTGCAGAAAGAGGCAAGAGAAGTGCAGAAAGAAGCAACAGAGGTGCAGAAGGAGGCAAGAGAACTGCAGAAAGAGGCAAGAGAGTTGCAGAAACAGGCAAGAGAGGTGCAGAAAGAAGAAAGATGGGTGCATAAAGAGTCAAAAGAAGTACAGAAAAAGCAACAGAGGTGCAGAAAGAGGCAAGAGAGGTGCAGAAGAAAGAAGCAAGAGAGGCACAGAAAGAAGCGAGAGAGGTGCAGAAGAAAGAAGCAAGAGAGGCGCAGAAAGAAGCGAGAGGTGCAGAAAGAGGGGAGGTGCAGAAAGTGGAAAAGATGTGCAGAAAGAGCCAAGAGAACTGCAGAAAGGGGCAAGATAGGTGCAGAAAGAGGGAAGGGGTGCAGAAAGAGGCAAGAGAAGTGCAGAAAGAAACAACAGAGGTGCATAAAGAGGCAAGAGAGGTGCAGAAGAAAGAAGCAAGAGAGGCACAGAAAGAAGTGAGAGGTGCAGAAAGAGGGGAGGTGCAGAAAGTGGAAAAGATGTGCAGAAAGAGGCAAGAGAAGTGCAGAAAAAGGAAGAAAAGTGCAAAAAGAAGCAAGAGAAATGCAGAAATAGGCAAGAGAGGCGCTGAAAAAAGCAAGAGAGGTTTGCGCACCATTAATACCAATTTAACACCCACATTTAGCAATAAGTAACAGGTGACCATTCCAGCTTTGCAAAGGGCCTTCCACCATGCTGTAACAATTGTCGCTGCATTTTTGGTAATGTTTGAGCCGTTTGAGCCGTTTGAGCTAGAAACAAGTTTTTTTGTTCAAATCTGCAGATTATGCAGCACATGATGGATTATGTGGCAAATGCGGAAAATGTATAATTATTCGAATATCGGTGCAGACGAACAGTCGCATAATTCCAGTGGCCCTGCTCATACCTCTGACTAGGTCCAGAAGTGCTCCTCAGTGGTTCCTTCTTTTTTTTGTCTCATTGAGTTTATAGTTTAGCTTCTATGGAAATGAGGAAGACTAAACCTGAGGTTACCACTCCACAACACAGACTACCATACCAAATAATTACACTCCATAACACAGAATCCCACTCTACATAATTCCTATACACTAAATACCACATACTTTCTATCCACATAATTTCACTGCACAACATACCACATAATTTCACTACACACAACGTACATCCACTCCACTCCAAAAAACATTAGTAAAAAACGTTTACATTTACAACGCCAATAGCTCTAACTCTTGCAAATGCGAGACCTATGGCATTGCAAATGCTTCTTTAACTAGTAGTCACGTTTGCAGAGTGCTGGAGAAAGGGGGCTGGGCTTCTGACCAGCGCTTAGGAATTTCGCTGTGGAGGACCTACAGGAGGTACCAGGAGGGCTTCTTGGCTCCCAAAGTCTCTCAGGAGTAAAGTGGACTTCATCCTCCAACCAGTAGTGTGCCAGGGGGTGCGTTTGCAGAGTGGTGGCGAAAGGGGGGCGTGGCCTCTGAAGACCTCTTAGCAAACCCACTGTGTGGGACTTACTGGAGGTAACAGGAGGGGTAGTTGGCCCCAGTCATTTGTTTTTTTTAGGAAGGGGGCTGTGTGGCCCCCCTTCCCTTGAACCTTTTGGGCCCCGGGGACCCCATGCCCGGTGCCTGAGCCCTTTTAAAGAAAAAATATATATATTGTAAAGGGAGGGGGGTGCGGCCCCCCTCCCATGGCCACTTTTGGCCCCAGGGATCCCATCCCCCAGGGTCTACCATGCCTTTATTTTTAATAATTTGGAGGGGGGCCGCCTCCAAAGACCTCTTAGCAAACCCACTGCGTGGGACTTACTGGAGGTAACAGGAGGGGTAGTTGGCCCCCCAAGGACATTCTTGGGGGCCAACTCCCCCACCTATTACCTCCAGTAAGTCCCACACAGCCGGATTGCTAAGTTCTCATAGCAGGCCATGCCCCCTTTGCCCACCACTCTGCAAACGTTCTCCCTGGCACGCTCTTGGATGGAGATTGAAGTCCTCTTCGCTGCTGGGGGTCCTTAGGGGCCAACTAGCCTACCTGTTACCTCCAGTAAGCCCCACACAGTGGGATTGCTGAGAAGTGGTTGCAGGCCACGCCCCCTTTCTCCACCACTCTGCAAACGCACCTCCTGGTGTGCTCTGGGTTGGAGGATGAAGTCCCCTTACCTCTCGAGGGTCCCTTGGGGCCAACTAGCCCTCCTGTTACCTCCAGTAAGCCCCACACAGCTGGATTGCTGAGTGGTAGTCAGAGGCCACGCCTCCTTTTTACACCACTCTGCAAATGGGGCTCCTGGCGCACTGCTGCTTGGGGGATGAAGTCCAGTTTAGTCCTGATGTCCTCAGGACACAAGGGGGACCTCATCGCCCCACCACCAGTGCGCCAAGAGGTGCGTTTGCAGAGTGGTGTAAAAAGGGGTGTGGCCTCCTATGACCTCTCAGCAAACCAGCTGTGTAGGGCTTACTTGAGTTACCTGGTAGGCTAGTTGGCCCCTTAGGACCCTCGGTAGTGGCGGAAACTTCATTCCCCAACCAAGATCGCACCAGAATGTGCATTTGCAGAGTCGTGCAGGGAAGGGGCGGGGCCACCGGCGAGTTGCGGGTTTCTTTTTTTTTTTAGGAAGGGGGTGGGCCCCCTTCCTTGAACATTTTGGGCCCCGGGACCCCATGCCCCAGGGCCTAAGCCATTTTAAAGAAAAAATATATATATTGTAAAGGGAGGGGGGTGGGCGGCCCCCCTCCCGAGGCCAATTTTGGCCCCGGGGACCCCATCCCCCAGGGCCTGCCCTGCCTTTATTTTTAATAATTTGGTGGGGGGCCGCGTGGCCCCCCTCCTGAGGCCAATTTTGGCCCCGGGGACCCCATCTCCCTGGGCCCGGCCTTATCTTTTTTTTTTAATAATATTAAATAAAAACGGGAGAGGGCCCGAGTAGCCCCCCTCCTGAGGCCACTTTTGGCCCCGGGAACCCCATTCCCCAGGGCCTGGCCTTATTTATTATCATTTTTTAGTTAAAGGGAAGGGGCCATGCGGGAGCCTCCCGGGCCATTTTAGCCCACGGTCCCTGCTGGCTCCCCACCTCCTGCTGGAAGCCGGCATTGCATTTGGGCAAAGGGAGCAACTAACATGCAGCTCCTTTTGCCCAAAAGCAATACTGCTTCGTTTCATGGAAGCGAGAGCAGTTTTCCTGCTCTCGCTTCCATGAAGTGAAGCAGAAGTTTGCTATGACAGGGTGGTAGCAATGCTCCTGCCCAGCCATAGCAAACTGTAATGTCCTGGGGTGGGCACCCCGGGTCATTGCTGGAGCCGGCCCTGGGGGGTGGCGGTCCCCAGGGCCTGGGGTCCGCAACAGACCCCCATATGTTAATTATTTAATGCCCCGGGGAGGTGGTGGTCCCTGGGGCAGTGTGGGGGGGCAGGAGCCCCCCACACATTCTATATTTTTTTAAATGCCCCAGGGAGGTGGCAGTCCCTGGGGCAGCAGGGAAGGCACGAAGCCCCACGCGTGCATTGAAATATCTGAAAAGCCCTGGGGAGGTGGCGGTCCCCGGGGCAGCGTGGGGGGAGGCAGAAGCCCTGTTCCACGCATTGTTTTTATGAAAAAAGTCCCAGGGAGGTGGCGGTCCCCAGGGCTGCGGGACCCGCGTGCCCCCGCATATTATTAATATTGCCCCAGAGAGGTGGCGGTCCCCGGGGGCTTAAAAGAAAGGAAGCGCGGGAGACCACGCTTTGTTTTTTTTTTAAATTTTGGCGGGATTCGCTCCCCCTATTCGAATCATGCGGAATTGTTATTAGAAAAATGCTTTTTTGGGCCATCAGGGTCCCTGTGGGACCCCCTGAGCGGGCCTTTGGGGTCAGGGTGTTTCTACCCTGCCCCCTTTTCTTCTTTTTTCACCTTTTTTTTGTGACTCGGTTCAACCGAGTCACAAGATGGCTGCCAACACTTTCTGGTTTGAAGTGTTGGCAGCCAATCAGAAATCAGCTCGTGATCGGGAGGGTTCGCGGATCCATCGCGGTCACCAGATACTAATATTTTTTTACATATTAATTTCTCAGGATCTACTGAATGGATTTACACCATTTAAAAAAAAGGTCGCTTTCTGAACCAAAAGCTACCTTTTTGTCAAATTTAGTGTAATTCCGTTCAGCAGTTCAGGCTGTAGCCTTGTCTAAAGTTTCCTATGGAAATGAACATGGAGAAAACGTGTTTTGGAACCCCCCTTTTTTCTCGGCCCCCGCTTGACGAATCACCCCAAAACGTTCAAGACAGGAGCTGACCTGAGTGGTCCATTAGTTTTGAAAATTTCGCCAAGATTCGTCAAACGGCGCCAAAGATATTGGCAAAGAAAAAACGCTTTTTGAATAGAAACAAGGTCCTACCTATAACTACCTACTGGCGACTGCCAGTAGTTAATATATGTGTGTATATATATATATATATATATATATAGATAATCACACAAAAAAACAAAGGTTACAATTCAGTTATAGTAAGGGGTTATTATTATATTCAGCAATTACAACCCAAATTTAAAGTACAAAAACATTAGAAATACAATAGTTATAGTTACTTATTTATGTTTTTAAAACCAATATTAATCCGTTCACTGCGGCGCATATTCCCCCGCTGTGCGGGCGAATTCTACGCATGCGCAAATCGGACGGCCCCTGGCCGTCCGATGCACACGCCTACCGTGACGTCAGACGGCTGGGGGCCGTCCGACGCATGGAACGTGTTAATTTGCACACTTATACTACAGGCCACAGCATAACATCAATTCTCAACATCACTCATTAGGTCAAGAAACTATAACTCTCCTATTGCATCTCCATAATTTATTCTATGGAATTAACTATTTAAGCCTAATTTTAAAACTTTTGCATGTATTGTTACAATATTGTGTAGTATTGAAGCCTATTTTTATATATCTAATATAAATATGATGAGTTATAGTTTCTTGGCTGTATGAGTGACATTGAGAATTAATGTTACTCTGTGGTCTGTAGTATAAGTGTGCGAATTAACGTTAGGTTTTAAAAGCATAAATCTAATCTAAGGATGTTTTTAGGGTTTGGGGTTGCTAGGGGTATTAGATGGTAAGGGTATTTTTAAGGTTTAGGGTTGGCTAGGGGTATTGGATGGTAAGGGTGTTTTTTAGGGGTTAGGGGCGGGTAGGGGTAAAGAGTGGTGAGAGTGTTTTGGGGGTTTTGGGGTGGGCAAGGGTATTAGATGGTAAGAGTGTTTTTAGGATTTATCCCAGGGAGGGTACAGGCATAGGGTGCTATTGGAGTTTTTAATGTTTAGGAGTGGGTAGTGGCATTGGGTGGTAAGGGTGTTTTTAGGGTTCAGTGGTGGGTAGGGGTATAGGATGGTAAAGTTAATTAAAATATGGGGGAGTTTATATAAATAGGGATTTCAATGACCTTACATATACTCACCTTGCTTTGTAAATCCATTTGTGGTAAAGCAATATCAGTGATAAAGGCTTGCTTTGTAAAAGCAATGCATGGTAAAGGCATTGTATGGTAAAGGATGCATGTTAAAGACATGAGTTGTTAAGTCATAAAATCCTTCCAAGTGCTAGATGTCTAGTAATGAAGCATGGCACGCCATGTGAGTAAGAGTTTATTAACCACAGAAATGGCAGTCATGAGATGGAAATCCCATAAAGATTTAGCAACCAAGAGGGGAGTTGTGCTTTTTGTATGTTCACTATAAACTAGTGAGGAAGTCACCAATCCAAAACATCCTGTCACTTTTCTTCCCATTTGTGTCCAACATTAATTACACAACCTGAGGACATGAATGTATCATTATATATACAGATGCATGTATGCATTAGACTAAATCAGCACTTTCAAAATCAGGACCTGGAATTGAATTGATATGATACTTAGGCTTTTACACAAGGAAAGTTATGACAAAGAAGAATCAAGGTTTAACTGTGATTGTGAGTAACTGAGTTGGTATATCATGGAAGCCCAATTATAGCTCATAGAAGATTACTGCTTCTTTTACACTTTGAGCAGTGATATTAAAACGTTCATTTTGTTAAACTCTCCCTCTGATATGTTTTCTCCTCCCTATAAGCCCTCACATTCTTTCTACGAGTTATACAAAAAGAATCTGAATAGGAAAACAAAGTAGGAGAGTTTCAGTACACAGCAGAATCCTTACCCACAGCCCTGAAGCTCACAAATCATCTTTGCACCATCACTCCAGTTCAAGGTATCAGGTTCGTTCTCCAGCCATTTCTGTGTCTCGTGCATGAATGTGTTATTTGGGCAAGCAAAGGTGAGCTCATTGAAATATTCATAACTGGGAAAGTGTAAAAGATATAGGGGCCAAAGCAAAGTCCAATTAGGGAGTCTCCTTTAACATCACCTGTTTAGAAAACATTCATACTTGAGTGAAGTGAAAATCTGCAACATGTTACATGTGTTTCTATATCAGTAAACGAGGATAGACATGTCCAGTTTACCCATCTTTATCAATTATATGTAACATGTTGTGTCCTCCTTGTGGCACAAGAGTCTACCATACCCACTCTAGGGCTCTCCTTAGAACCTCATAACCTCACCAGATCTATGTTGGGGTCAATGCCCTACAGCATCTTATTTGGGGTGCAGCTGCAGTGTCTGGGAAGTTGAAAGGGTGTCCCTTCCATCCATATGTTTCTTCTTTGTTCTTCAGTGGGGAAAGGTGGGTTTTGGCTCTTCTTTCATTGGTCCCTGCATCTCCTTTGTAGACTATGAGATTTTATAGAGTGTGTTTTTTCCCTTTGGATACATTTATATCTAGGACTATAGGTAAGAATTTATTTCACAAGCGTTGGGACTAGAAAACAAGAATGACTCTTGCATCTGCCCCTCACATTGCTTGCACCAATGTCAGGTCACATACCCTCTCTTTGTGTATGGCCTGCAGTCCACACATTCTCATCTCTCAGTACCGACACCACAACAGATGGCTGACTGTCTCTTACTTGAGAAAATAGGCAACTCTCTTTGGGCTGTCTCCGCTAACCAGCAAGTTACTTACTGTCTGTGAATCACTTCTGAGATCTCTTCTAGTCTAGATTCCTGCCTGAAGGTTTGTCTGGCTGCTCTCCAGGTAAGTTTCCCCCATTTCTTTCCTGACTTGTAGCTTGTACTTCTGCTAGAACTGTCTTGATAACCTCTGCCTATGAATCGACCAGGTGCGATTGCTATCAAATGGTTATTTTTCTAGGTTCACACCATTTCTTTCATCTCCTGTCATCTTTTTCTGCTGTAGCTCAGAAATACTTGTGTGCCACAAACATCTCAATAGGGGCAGTAACATGTTATAAGGGAAAATGATGATGTGAGAAGGATTTGTAGTTGTCTTTAATGATTCATGAGATGCATTGGTCCTAATTGCAGGTGCAATGGTGGTCCTTATTTTGGGAGCATTTCCTGAGAAAGCCTGCTTTAGGGTTCTGTTTTTTTGATTGTTTAAGTATCCAGTTGTAGAGAGTTGGTATAGGAGTGTGCAGGCACCCCAGATTAAATTGTGTGCCTTTAATTTGGTGGAGCCGTCATACATGGCCTTGTGATTTATGAAAGCCAGCTAATAAATTCTACTGACATCAACGGGAAGCAAGTTAGGTGTGATCAGAATGAGTGTAAGGTCATCGTTAAATCTTCTAGCCCAGTGGGTAGGCAAGATGAAGAGTTGAGAGCTCCCTTCAAAGGTGCTTGGGGGCATATTTACAAGCCCCATTGCATCTCTCTTGCACCACGCAGCATGGTGCAAGAGGGACGCAACACAAAAATGAGATTTATGAAGCCATGCATGGCCACCTTGCGTGGCCTTGAGTGGTTTAAAAAATCTCAAGTAAAGCAACGCAGCGCAAATCACTGAGTTGCCTTACTCTGCGCCAGGGAGGTGTTCTATGGGTGTAGCGTGGATATTCCCACGCAACATCCATGGATTTTGACACATTCCTACATTTACCAGAAGTGGTAGACCTGGGAATGCGCCAAAAACCTATGCTTCCCCAGGTGAGGTATGACAAGGAGAAATATCTTTCTTTCTCCTTGTTTGTTCCTCTTTCTATGTGTTCTGCATTCTGCAGCACCCATTGAAAGAGGAAAATGCCTCACCAGATTATTTTTGTGCAGGTAGGTGACCCTTCCTGCACAAAAACAATCTACCTTTCAACGCAGGCACCCTTCTACCATGGTGCAAGACTGCCTGAGTTGGCGCTAGGCAGCCAAAATGGCACCAGCGCAGAGGACTATGCAGGAATGCACCATATTCTTTCAAATATGGCACAATCCTGCCCTTTCCCTGTTGTGCAGTGCAGCAAGGTGGCTTACTGCGCTGCACTGCATGACAATCTCATAAATCTGCCTCTAGGTATATTCTGGGAAAACCAAGGTACCACAGTCTTACTTACAGAGGTACATTATATTGATCTTCATCTTCTGAAATAAAAGCTGGATAGAGGCGTGATCATCTTGAGGAGTCTGATTTGGTTTTTGATACCTTAGGTACTGGGTTTTTGTGGGTTTCATCAAGCATAAAATCCAAGGATTTTCTGTTCTCTACAGCGGATGGTTTGCAATAAAGTAAGTCTATATTTAACGTAGAAAGAGGATAAAAGGAGAAGAAATAAAGATATTTCTCCTCATTACTCCTCCCATGGGAGGTTTAGCATTTTGAAGCATTCCCAGGTCTACCACTAACGGTAAATCTGGGAATGCACAAAACTCTTGGGTGGATGCGTGGGAACACCTACGCGCCACCCATGGAATGCCTCCCTGGGGTAACTCAAGACTACGATTTGCGCTGCCTTGCGCCACTGCATGTAGGGCCGTGCAAGGTTACCTTGCGTGGCTTGATAAATCTGACTTTAGTGTTGCATCGCCCTGGTGCACCCTTGCATGGCGTAAGAGTGATGCAACATGATGATAAATCTGGCCCTAAATTTGTGTTCCACTACTGTAAGGCCTAGCTCTCCCATAGGATAACATTGGATTCCCTTATTAAATTTAATAAGTGGTATCTTTCAATTGGGAACAGAAAGGAATGTCAAGTTTGGTGACTATGGGTTTGTAATTTAAAACCCTCTTGTTAGACCTGTCAGCCTTAGCAGTTAGTGCCATTGGAGGAGCAGGTGGCGTTACTCATCCCAACAGAGTTGGTGGCAGGAGTTACTGGACAGGCCAGTGCTGCGGTTGAGGATGAGGAAGAAACACAGTGTAAATGAAAACAAGGGACCATATGCAGCTGTGGCCGCTGCAGATAAGAGCGGTGGGGCCGTGGGGACAGCTGGGGGGGATTTCAAGAGATGACCACGAGGGAAAATGAATTAATTATTTATACAGCAACTACATCTGAAACACATACTACCTATACATATAATCCTGAAAATATTTATATATTGGTTTTTATATATGTATATATTTTTTAAACACACTAAACATCAACCCACCCTACTTAGAAACCTAACATTGTAAAAACAGACTTAAAAACTACTACCTATTAAAATATTTATCAACTAACACTGAACTACACTATACCTATACTAAACCCTAACTACGACTATGCTAACTAACTATAACGAATCCTACTACAAATAAAACTGGGAACGTCAATGGGAAGAAGGAGAGAGTCTCAGATTGGACCAGGAATCTGCTCCGCAGCCTCCTATATGGCCAGTAAGATTTCTCTTATGCTGACCTGCTCCCTCTCAATGCCAGCCATTCTGTGGTTGAGCCTCCTCAGCTGTCGCAAAATCTAATGATTTTATGAAGATGCCGTTGTTTCTGCACACCTGGGCAACCTTTGCTGGGACTGCACAGTAGAGGGTCCCACCGTGGCCTGGGTTGTGAATTGGGGCACCGCTGGGCAACCTTCGCTGGGGCTGCACAGTCAAGGGTCCTGCTGTGGCTTGGGTTGTGGTGTGTGGCATGGCAGATACATGTGAGGGTCCTGTTGTGGCTGGGTAGATGGATGTGCCTTCTGTCGGGCACTCTCTGATCCTGTTGGGGCTAGTGGTGTCATGGTTTTGGACCTGCTGACACTCCTCCAAGTCCCACTGGCCTTTACTTGCTTGTATTTGTCAGCCATCTTCCTGTAGGCTTTTGCAGTTTTAAGGATGTGCCTGCAGCGTTCGCATCATATGTCCTGGCCATGTCCAGTGTCATGTTATCAAGGAAGTAAAAGTAAACACATATTACATCAACTTGCAAATGTACACAGTGGCGGCTCGCAGTGGGAGTGCTGCGGGGCGGTGAGGCGGGCGGGGGAGGGCAGGGTGAGGGGTAGTGAAGTTGGACATATGACAGCCAGGAGTAAAGTAAAATACTTACTTTACTCCTGGCTGTCGTATGTCGAACTTCACTACCCCTACCCTGCCCCTCCCCCACCCCACAACACTCCCACTGCGAGCTGCCACTGAATGTACATGATGTTTCCGAAAGTCGGCTGACATTGTCATTCTATCATAAGTGAAAGTCCAGACCAACACCAAATATTGAGATAGAGATATGTAAAATACACCCTCAGTCCAAAGAAATCGCCAAATATAACATGTGAAACTGTAGGCATACAATATGTGAAGTTTGTCACAATGTGGTAACAAGCATTTCACTTACAACAGTGAATCTCAATCCTGAAAATGTGTCAACAGGTCATTTCAGACATGGTCTAGATATATACCCTTTTGGTGTTGGTCTAGCATCATGCAAGGGGTGTCAAAGCTTATCACAAACATACATGAGCGGTGATAAGGTAAGCAAGTACAGCCACTTTGCTACTGCCATGCATTACTCATCTGGAGTTACACAAGGAAGCACACATTGATGACTTGACTTGCTCTGCGTCACATAGCCACTCCATACATGGAGAGTGGGTGGCTCCCTCCTGCAAGACTCTGATGTTGAACACTTCATCAATTTTGCCCTAGGCAAATATATTGTAATTTGACATTAAAAATCTGGTATACAGTTGTAACAAGACCATGCTCACCATAACATACTCACTTTTATGTACACCCATTCTCCCTGGGCTGCATTCATCAGCACACATATAACATATGTAAATGGATCTCAGGAGTGTGTGTATGCGTGCAGGAGTACACATCTGTACAAGAAATATGTTGGGTATAAACCAGGGCACCTTGCACCATGATGCAAGAGTGCCTGCGTTGGAGCTAGCCAGTCTAAATTACCTCACCAGTAGGTGAGCAGTGTGATTCCCTGTATGCTGCTAACACTGCGCATTCCTGCAAATGAACTTTTAGACAGAGGTGCAACATTACTTTATACCTTGCAATGTATTATTGCCTCGCAGATATTGCACACAGGGGAGATACAGGACATGAGTCGGGCATTTCAATGCCTAAATATGTGCTGACTAGTATATTCGTCGAGCTGGCCACAACCAGTCCAATTACACTGTATATTCATTTATTGAGGCCTACTCGGGCTCCATAGGTGTAACACCTGAAGAAAGTGACCCAATTAGGGACACCCGGGTCACTCTCGACCTCCTCTAGCCTTCCACTAATGAAGAGTCGATGACGCAGTAAAGAATACAAGCAAACTAGTTTATTCACAAAGTACACTGCAGTGGAGTCCAATCTGACCAGCCTCTTATGATGGCTGACGAGGGACTGCCTCTAACCAGCATAAAGTTACATTATGTATGTTGTGGAGTCCACAAAGACCCGCCTACAAAGGAAAAACACTGGTAGATGTCGTAATACAATGGGGGTACAGAACAGTGGTTTCCATCCCGCCACCTGGTACAAGTTATCTACTATCCAAGGTCATCTGGCCTATCCTCCCCTCTAGACAGGTGGGAGAAGGCCTCTATGAAACAGAAAAGTCATGCGTTAATGAGCAAGATTCAGCATTGGAGAAATGAAACTAACCAAGGACCATTTCTCGTAAATGAGCAAGTAACAGTTTCGATTATAATACAAAATGGCGTCTCCAGGAGCTAAAATGGCGGCACAGTTGTCAACCTAACAAACGCAACGTCTGCATTTACTAATTGCATATACATACAGTATGTATATATGATGATTTAGCTATATAATGCTAACATAATATTACGTAAAATACGAGTAATATGGCAATTTTACGTTTCAATTCTAACACACCAATGGCATTTGCACACTGTGGTCCAAAAATACACATTGCACTGTCAAGCCTGACATTCAGTTTACACTTGCAAAGCAGTATCAGCAGAACCCTGCCATGTGGACATCTACACTCACAATGTGCAACAGTCAGGCAGTCTGGTAATGATTTGTACGACACCATGGATCAATAGAGTAGCAGGCCTGCATCCCTGCAGTCTCCAGGGCATCCGTGCAATTGTAACTCTGTCACTCCATTCCACATAGATATGACACGACCTATTCTGAGGGCGCCTCAGGCACCCCTGATGCTGGATTACAACAGCCTCGGGTCAATGTACCTAATATCTTATTTATCAATGCTAATGAAAATTTACAAACACCCTACCTGGAATACTTGATGAGATGTACTTTTTCACTTTCATGGCTCCAAATCATGATATGGATACACTTTGGGATGTCACCACCACATTCCCAGCATCTATCATTGGAAAAATGGGTAGAATGTAATGCCTACCCTACTGACACTGTCCTCCATGTTTAAAAAATGTGACTTTTGAATTGACACACAGGTACATGACAGGTATGTGTCACCAAACATTTTAAGTGTCAATCAGCAGGAATCTTTACCCACACCTATAGTCAGTCACACTGGAATTATGTAGCAGGAGAGGTTAAAAGTATGCAGCATGTATGAGCATAGTATGCTGCAGGATGAAGCAATATATGTGGCATATTGACAACTATTTTGTAATAATCTGATTTCATAATACCTTTATGTTAACACGTGGTAACAGTCACTGGTAATCTGTTTGCACCTCATCATCACCTGTTTCATACACAAATATGGACATAGGCAAAATAAACGTGCACAGACAAGCAGCGGCGGTGCGTCCATTGGGGCGCTGGGGCGTTGCCCCACTAATGCTAAGCAAAGTAATACTCCTGTACGTCTGGCAGACGTACAGGTGTATTACTTGAAGTCCGTGCCGGGCGGTCACTGACGATCACGGGCGACGCCCGGCAATCATCAGGACAAGGGGGTGTTGACGTCGGGTGTAGCGCACTTAGTGCGCATGCTCAGTTCTGGGCTGGTCATTTTTCTGACCAGCCCGCGGCGCACATGCGCATTAGCCTGCAGATTAGAAGAGCGGGGGTTGCTTCATGGCGCAGCCCCGGTCTCCTAATGGGCGGGTGTGTACCCCTGCCCAAGCCAATCCTGGCACTGCTGGGGCAGCGCCTGGATTGGCTTAGTCACAGCGAGGCACGGGATTTTGGAAGCGTAAACGTAACTGTAGTCCGTAGTCGGACACTCGGACTGCGACACGACGACACACAGGACACACACCTCGTGTTCTGGTGCGAGGCTGCCTGCTACTACTGCTCGTCGTGGGTGGGTGGCTCCGGTAAAGAAGAGACTCACTGCTGGACGAGATTTCGACTTCACCACGTAAGTACTTCCAGAATCCAAAGTGAGCTGATGCTTGATCGCCTTGATGACGAGAAATATACAATGTGTACCTTTCACCGCGCCACCAAGCTGATTGTTGTAAGTGTACATTTTAAATTACTTACAGCAATCAGCTTGGTGGCGCGGGTGAAAGGAAATGCTCATGTTAACGTTGATTTGTTTCGGGGTGCTTGTGGACAGCGGTTCGTTTCGTGGTGCCTGTAAATATGTTACTTTCAGGGTGACTGTGAAGAGCGGTTCGTTCTGGGGTGCCTATAAAGAGCCTTTGAGGTACAGAGGCCGACCGTGGACTCAAACTTCAAGCTGACTCTAGCAGGAGTTCCCCAGTGCTGGCTGATGCCCCTGCCTCGTTGCTGGCGCCCTCTAAAGTGCACAATCACAGCGCCGGCCATTAATATACTCTTTTCCTGGAAAAGAGTATATTAATGGCCGGCGCTGTGATTGTGCACTTTAGAGGGCGCCGAGCAACGTTAAACTGAGCATTTTCTTAACGTTGCTCGGCGCTCTCTAAAGTGCACAATCAAGCGCCGGCCATTAATATACTCTTTTCCTGGAAAAGAGTATATTAATGGCAGGCGCTTCATAGTGCACATTAGAGAGCCGAGCAACGTTATGCCAACAACCAGGCTTGTTGAAAATGAAAAGAGTGGCCGGCGCTTTGATTGTGCACTTTAGAGGCGCCGAGCAACATTAACATGAGCATTTTGTTAACGTTGCTCGGCGCCCTCTAAAGTGCACAATCAAAGCGCCTGGCATCATATACTCTTTTCTCCCTCCCGTGCGCCCGGTGGGCTCTTCCGTGGACACCGGAGATTAACAGGGCTCACACTCCCTTGTGTTGCTCCCCCCCACCTGTGCCCCTTGTTGCTTCCACACCACGCTCCTGTTGCTTACTCAGTCCTCCGTGATTCTTTCAAGTTGAAAGAATCACGGAGGACTGAGTTTCAACCCTACCCCAGTGTTGCCTCGCCCCATGTTTTACATAATTAACTACACTAATTAAGGAGGTAGAAATGATGAGACCACTGGGGTATTCCTAACAACTCGGTTTCACAACTGTGGGCGCATACCCTCATAACCTTACCCTTGCTGCTCGCCGCATAGAACAGTAGTAGGTATTAAAAACTGTACTCTACCCTGCCTAACTGTGTGTTTGTCCATTATGAAATTTAAAATCACGTCGTGGTGTGGGGGACGATTTCCAACCTCTCCAGTTAAACAAAAAAGGGGGCCATCTGGGCGAGGGTTTAATTGCCTAATAGCAACTCTGAGACTTATGCCGAGATGGTATGCAGCATGGTACACGTAGGAGGCCCAACTCGCCAGTCTCTGGGTACTTGCTTCCCATATCCCATCTCCATGGAAGCCATTGTTGTGGGAGTAGAGTAAAAAGCAGACATCCTGCTGGCCAAGGAACCTCAAGCTAAGAAAGGCAGCTGTCCTGAAGAAAAATAAGTCGTTTGTTTCAGATAGAGGTCAAGAGTGGGCAATGAGGACATACCCTCCACAGCCTCTGCACTTAGCAGACCCTGCAGAGAGAGAGGGGTATTTGGAGGCAGGGACAAGCTCTAACTCCACTCTATCCTCAATGTATTTATTTTTTTGCAGTTTTATATAACACAAACTCGACCCAAAGTTATTGGAGCACTTTACATGAGCCACTGGAAAAGAGTATATTAATGGCCGGCGCTTTCATAGTGCACATTAGAGAGCAGAGCAATGTTATGCCAACAACAAGGCTTGTTGAAAAGAGTGGCCGGCGCTTTGATTGTGCACTTTAGAGGCGCCGAGCAACGTTAACATGAGCATTTTGTTAACGTTGCTCGGCGCTCTCTAAAGTGCACAATCAAGCGCCGACTATAATATACTCTTTTCCTGGAAAAGAGTATATTAATGGCCGGCGCTGTGATGGTTGTTCGGGCTCGCGCGCTCGCTGCGGTGCTCTATGAAATTCATTTTCCGCCCCACCACTTACAAATGTCACCAGCCGCCACTGCAGACAAGCTTAGCGATGGTCATTCCACTTCGCTGCTGCATCTGTTGAAACGTGGTTTGTTACATTTGTGGTACGACCAACTTTGATTGCTTTGAACATCTGCAGATTACGCACCTGATGATGGCTCATGTGCCAAATGCATCAAGACTATAGATAGGCAAACATCACCACAGATGTAAAAATGCATGTATCCTGTGGGCCTGCTTACATTACCCCCACACTCACAATAACATGCCTGCTTGTCAATTCTAAATGAATCTATGGCCAAGTTCTGTTGTGCTCGCACACTGACTGTAATTTGGTTGCAGGTTATTGATACCTCCCCATACACATCACAATGTTACAACTCACATGGATTACACACAGCTGATACAGAGCTACATCCATGTACTCATTACACTTACTGGTTGCAATGGGGTCCAGGAAGGTGTCAACTTCACCCCGGTGAAATGGTACATGTCCACCTACAAGACAAAGATCTGAACATTGCATTTTAAATAGTGTAGCTACCCACGGTCCATATTTCATTCTAAATACTTGGACATCACAGTGTTTTAAAACTATTCAGCACTCTTGACATACATATGCATACATTGCATTGATATGGGATGCAGCTAGTCACCTTACAAGGCTGAGCTGCTTAGATGTTGAAAGTCAGAAGTATCTATCATCACATGCCTCAATCATGCCTCCGACATGTGATGTTTTCTGTACTGCTGGTAAGCATCATCTCATGCCCCCTTGCACCATGACACAAGGGTGAAACCATTGGCCCTAGGCAGACTAAAGTAGTGCTGTGATGAAAAAGGAGAGGTATACATTGTATGTAACATTGTAAACACCATATCAGACGTTTCATGGTGCTGGTGCACTGAATACTGACTAGTGGTAATGCATTCTACCTTGCAACATGACATATTCAATGAATTTCTGAAGTTGGACTTTGCCCAGCCTTCTCTTGCAGCTCAGCTGAACCTGCTCTACAGATGCCCTTTCATCTAAAAAAAGAACAACTCTTAATATTTTGCCATTGAAATTCCAAGTCATTGTTCCTAATATGACATATAATAAACCTTGAGACAATCTCTTTACGCTCACCACTGAGCCTCTGGGAATTGCTAATGCTCAAATAACAATGAAACCTCTAAAACGCATGTTACAAAATACCAGAAATACAAATTCATTTTAATATTATAACTACCTTATGTGATTTGTAAATTAAGTTTGTGGTCTGAACAAGTTTATCAGATGTCACTTAATTAATACATTTTTGCTTGTTAGCAAGCAATTATGTTTTGTCAATGCCTTATTACCGCAGGTGAGTCAAAGAAAATATAAACAAGTCAGCCTTGGTCGAGGATTACTCTCAGAGTTCATTATCTTTAAAAGAATGACTCAAGTAATAATTAGCAAATATCAAAAGCCTAAATCCTTGATCTTAAGTTCTTACCAGAATTCTTCTCTCTTTCCAGCAAGTCCTTGATTAATGCAAGTGAAGCACTGTGAATTCCTAACTCTGGCAGTATCCGGCTGCTGCATCTAAGTATTTGGATTGCCTATCAAAGAATGCTATGAAACATGAGGAACTAGTAATGACCCTAAATAACCACTACAATTGCAAAAATCGTAAGTCTTGTAAGAATCCCATGGAACCCTGAAACATGCTGTCTGTCTTGACTCAACCTGAGTGTCTTGTACAGTAGTGTCTAATCAAAACTCTGGGGGATATTTACAAGAAAGTGTTGGAGCATGGTATTATGCCAAAATTGGTAACGCCTTGCTCTGACATTTTTAAAATGCAGGGATACACCGTATTTACAAAAATACGGCGCACCCCTGCATTTCCCCTAGGGCTGGCGCTAGAAAAGCTGCTCGCGCAGGCACCCTTGCGCCATGTTGCAAGAGGCCTATCATGTGTAGCCTGGCTGTGAAATTCTAAACTGCAATTTTGACATGTCAAAATAACCCCTTTTGACAGGCCTAAAGATTCCTTTTATATATTAATATGTCGCTCCTATGTAGGGCTATCAGTCCATAAGCCAGGGTGCACAGTATTCAAAAGTTAGATATGTAAATGTTTAATGTTAAACACAGTGAAAAGGTCCCAAAAGCTATTTTCACTGTAACAGGGTTGGCTACTCCATAGAAAAACATTTTGATACAATGTAAAATATTATAATGTTATCTCCAGCAAGTTAGCTTCTATAAAAGTAATTATTGAACATTTTTAAATATTTATTACAAGCCCAATTAACCAGTGAAGTTGGATGTGTAATACATATTTGGGAAAATGTACCTTTAGAAAGTTATATTTTCGAAGTCCAAAGCCTGTGGCTGCCAAGTTTCATGAGTCCAACTGTCACCTGGCAACTGAATAGCTTCCTTTAACCTACTCCCAGAGCTAAGACAAATGCCTTGTTTGGAAACATTCTGTTTCTCTAGCCGGATAGCCATCTGGGTTGTACCCAAGAGCTTCATTAACTTCATAGAGACCTACTCTGTCACAGGTAAATGTTAGCAGATGCTGGGCAGGGCCCTTTTTTGTTCCCCCAATCAGACAAGCACCAGTCCCAGTGGGAGAGGAGATACCCCCAGAACTGTTTTAGACTGACCCCAGGGGAAGAATTGCTCATTTCCCTTGCCACGCCACTGGAGTGGGCACAAATGCTCTACACAAGAGGGACTGGTATTCACCCTCTTGAATTTAGGCAGAGAGCGGCACTGTGGGATCATTTGCAATGGGGCACATAGGAAATGCTGCAAAGTAGGGAGGATTGAGCCTGTCCAGGGAGGGCCAAGAATTACCCGCATCCACAGGCTGGGGCCAGGCATAAACATGGCACCCACAGTATCCTCCTCAGACACATTCTGGACGTCTGGAAGAACAGAAGAAGACTGGACCTGCTGTCAGTGATGTGAGAAGAGCCTGGAAGAGTGGACCTACTCACTCTCATGTATCCAGGACAAAATAAAGTGGATTATAAGGGTCATAAGGTTGATCTCCTGTTCTTACAGAGACGCAACAAGAGACCTATCCAGCAGTAGCTCAGCTAACCAGTTCCAACTGGACGTGACGTGGACCCTGCTGCTGGCCTCTGCTGAAGTAGAAATGACTTCCAAGTGCTATCCTCAAGGTCCTGGACCCTTGGTTGGTGTCAAAGTGTACGTATTCTAACCTTTCTTGAATCCAGAAACTTAAAAACATTTTGGCTTCAAAAACGTCTGGACGGCCAGCACCAACCTGCCAAGATTCAGGTTGCTCCCACTCAGAGCTTTTCTGCAGCAGCAAATCCAATTTATGGAGAAGGTATCCTGCCTTTTGGGGCCCTCTTCAGCTACATCTGCATCCTTGACCCGATGGAAGAGTCCAAGCTCCAAAAAGCAAGAAAGTCCCAAGATAGCAATATTCACTGGGTGAATGTGCCAAATGTATCCAGCTGGTGAGGTACCTTCCTATTCAAATTTGCCCCACTCAGAGCTATCCTGCCAAATGTAGGGATGGGCATAACTTGCGTAGTTCCATGTCATGTAATCACACAGAATGACCTAAGAATTCAGTGAGATTACACAGAATTTTATGAGAAGAGTAATTCTGCATTTAGCACTACTTCTTAGCACAAACTGCCCCTTTGTGTCCAAAATGGATGCTAGGATGCATTTTGCACTAAGGAATATCACCAAATGGAGCAGAACAAGAATACCGAGCTCTAACGGCCACTTGCGCTCGCTAAGTGTGCTCTCGCTCTAGCCATTTCCCCCCAAATTACTGTTAATCAGGCAAGTGGTACTAATCACATAAATATTTGGTAATTCCATAATAAAGAGTAACATGGAATTACTCTGATTACTCTGATTACTCCGGCGTAATTTACATTTTGCCCAGGCCTAGCCAAAAGCTTCACTGAAACCTCATCCAGCAGCTATCCGAGGATGTGGAGCTCTCTTCTCCAACAGCCTGCGACCTTCAACCACTGAGGATATATGACTTCCATTTCAGAGGTTAAGTGCGAAGGTAAAACTGTCAACGGACGGAAACTGACCACGGTTGGAGCTTAATGCTTATTGATTACATTTTTAACCTTAAACTTTAAAAAATCATAACCTCAGTTTTCTTTCTTGGATTTTTGCCATTTAGGTGTTTCTAAATCGGTTTGGGATTTTTAGTGAAGTGTTTCGATGGTATTATTGTTTTGGTACTGCAGACATCTTTACACATTGCCTCTAAATTAAGCCTATATGATCTGTGCCTTAGCTACCAGCTGATTGATCTGAGGTTAATTTAGTCCATTTGTGGGTCCACCTTGACAAAGGTTGTGGTAATTATTTGAGATGGGTACTCACCTCCTCAACTAAAATCCCAAATCACCGTATTCTGCACATTCCTCAGTTTAATAATGATATTTATTTTTATTTATTTATTTTGAAGGTTTTATATAGCGCGAACAAGACCCTTGCGAGTATCAGAGCGCTTTACAAGTCATATGTAGAAAACACAGTATAGCACACAGAGATATGGGTGAAACAGCTATAAGCAGCTTATACTCGTATCAATAAACTAGAGTGAAAACAAAAGGACAACTATGGAGCATAAACACAGAACTAATAATAATATGCAGTAAAAGGACAGAGAGATCACGTGAATTTAGCCATGAGGATCACTTTCACTTCTTTTTTGAAGGAGGTAGTGGACGGGTTCATTCTTGTTTCAATGGGCAAAGCGTTCCAGATCCTAGGAGCCATACCAGAGAAGGATCGGTTATAGGTTTTTTTCTTGGCGAATCGTTGTGGTTTTAGAAGAAGAGTCTTGGCACTCCTGGAGGCTCTGTTTCCCGCAGAGAGCACCAATTTCTGAGCTAGGTAGTGCGGGGAGTTGTGGAGTAGGGCCTTGTGCGTCATACAAGCGATTTTCAGATGAATTCTAGCTTCAAACGGTAGCCAGTTGAGAGCTCTCAGGTCAGGGGATATGTGAGAGTTTCTCTTTGAGCCCGTAATGAGTCTCGCAGCTGAGTTGATAGTGGCTCTAAGTGGGGCTGTCGAAGACCTTGGTAGGCCGCATAAGGTTACCGCCCCATATTCCACTCTAGGGATTACTAGGGCTTGGACTGCTTGTTTGAAATCGTAGGCTGGCAGAAAGGGTTTCAGTTTTTGCAAGGTCTTCAAGTGGAAGTTAGCTCCTTTTGTGGAGGCGCTGATATGCTTCTGCATCTTTAGGTTGCTGTCAAGCGTTACACCTAGCGATTTCGCTGAGTCGACGATGAGAGGTTGTCCTTTGAGAGCTGTTAAGTGCTTCAGCCAATCCAGGATGGGGGAGTTTTTTTGGGGGAGTGATTAAGAGGAATTCCGTTTTGAGGGAGTTTAGTTTCAAATGGTTTTCGGCTAGCCATGTTTGGGTTTTTTGTAGTGTGGTGTTGAGCGATTTGATGTCATCAAGTGAGTGGATCTTGATGTAGATTTGGGTGTCGTCTGCATACATATGGAAGTGAATCTTGGCGAGACTGAGGAGATCGGTAAGAGGTTCCATAAATAGGTTGAAAAGGGTGGGTGAGAGGGAGGAGCCTTGTGGAACTCCTAAAGTGACAGGCATGGGGTTGGACAGGGATTGGTTGACCTTGAATCTTTGGGATCTATTTTGGAGGAAAGAGGCGAACCAGTTAAATACAGTTCCAGACATTTCCATTCTGTGTTTCATGAGTTCAAGCAGGTTGCCGTGTTTGACGGTGTCAAATGCTGATGACAGGTCGAGTAGGATAAGTAAACAGGTTTCGTTTTGGTCCAGGATTTTTAGAGCGTCGTCGATTATGTGTGTCATGGCTGATTCGGTACTGTGACCTGTTCGGAAGCCTGATTGAAATTGGTTAAGCAGGTTGAATTGATCAATATGGCTGTTCAGCTGCATGTTAACGCATTTTTCCAGGAGTTTGGCTAGCATAGGTATGTTATAAATTGGACGATAGTTATTTGGGTCCGAGGGGTCAGCTGTTGTTTTCTTTAGGATAGGCGACACCTGACCAGTTTTCAGGATGTCTGGAATGGATCCTTGCAGGAGGGACGAATTTATGATCTTGGTCCAAAGAGGTAGTATCAGAGGGATGAAGTCTTTTAAGTAATTAGCCGGGAGCGGGTCTGTGAAATGATTGGAGGGTTTCAGAGAGGTTAGCGTCTTTAATATGGAGTTTTCACTGTAAGTGTTGAAGTGGGACCAGGTTGCGTTGTTTTTGAGTTTGAATTTTGGGAGGTCGTTAGTTTGTGCATCAGCAGGGGGCAGTGATGAATTCTTTATCAAGTCTGAGAGGGATAAGAAGTCCTTGAGTAGATCTGATTTTATGGATTCTGTTTTAGAAGCGAAGAAGGAGGCAAATTCATCGCAATTGGGAAGAGTAAGTGGGATAGCATTAGGGAGACTGGGAACGCTCTTGGTTTGGGTTTTGATAAGATCGAATAGCTTTTTAGGGCGGTTCTTGGCTTGGTCTAGTTGAGTCCTGAAGAAGTTGGTTTTAGATTTTCTGATCTTTCTAAAATAGGAGTTTCTGGCGATTCTTAGAAGCTTGAGGTGGTCAGCTGAGGGTGCGGCTCTCCAACGTCGTTCAATTACTCTGAGAGAGCGTCTGTCTGCATTAAGCCTCCCATCATACCAAGGTTTTGAGTTTTTTGTGGAAGTTCTTTTCAGTTGAAGCGGGGCTATTTCGTCCAGTAGGTTGTTCATGGAGTGAAAGTAGTAAGTGGTCAGCCCCTGGATATCGGTTAGGTCTTCCGGGGGCAGAGAAGGTTTGAGTTAGCTGATGCTGTAAGGTCAGGGCCGACGTTTTTCAGGTTTCTCTTCCAGATCTTAGTTCTTAGGGGTTGAGTTGGGAGTCGTTTAACTGTTTCCAGGACTTGGAAAGTAATGATGTGATGGTCCGACCAGTCACAGGGGATGATCGAGTCGAGCTGTGTAGAGTCCACTTTAGAGATTACTAGGTCGAGGATTGCGCCTTTGTCGTGTGTAGGGCTGTTACATATTTGGTCAAGATTAAGGTCGGTGAGGAAAGCTTTGAGGCTGTTTACCCCAGCGTCGTTCTGGTCATCCCAATGAAGGTTGAAGTCCCCCAGGAATATTTGTTTATTTTGTTGGCTGTCATTTGACGCTAGAATATCCATGAGGTGTTCTATGAATGTGAGGTTATCACCGGGGGGTGGTAGAAAGTGTGTAAAGAACATATTTGTTTGTTATTACTGGCGATGTTTAGGTGGAGGTATTCACATGAGGATAAAGCGGGGGCATTGGAGTTGGTCACTGTTAGGCTGATCTGATGTATGCAGGCTATCCCACCTCCTGGCCTGTCCATTCTGTCTAGTCTGGTGATGTCATAGTTAGGGGGTAGCAAGATGTCCATGATGGGAGTAGATGCTTCTTTTAACCAAGTTTCAGTCAGGATCAGAATGTCTGGTTCGTTGGAGAGTAGTAGGTCAGCTATCTCGGTTGCATGTCTAGATGCGGATCTGCAGTTTAGGAGGATACAATTTAGTCGCATCTTGTTGGATATTATCGGGTTTTCGATTGTGAGGGGGATTCTAGTGAGGTTATTTTCAACTATGCCTCTGAAGTTGTGTCTGGTGGCTCTGAATGTGTTGATAGGGATAGATTGTATTCAGGAGTCTGTATGTGGGGTAGCTGGAAGTCCAGCGTTCTGTGGAGGATGAGGTAGCTCGTAAGAGCGAAGGAGGGCCCCTAATTCTATAGCCGATAGAGGGTTTATCATCCTTATAGGGCGGGATAAGGCATTAGGGAGCGGAACTGTGCTCCAATGTGGAGACCCCTGCGTCTGGGAGCTTGCAAGAAGATGTTGGGTGCGACTAGAGTTCTTGGAGTGTGTGAAAGATCTGTATTCTTGTTTAGTGCTAGAGAATTTGGGTTGTTGTATGATAAGGTCGTGTAGGGTTCGGATATCCGTTTTGATTTGCTGAAGGGCTGATAATATCTGGTCAAGTCTAGGGTCAGGCGAGAGAGTGTCCTTATTGGAAGGATGGGCTGAGGGAATAGGCGGAATAGTGGCATCTTTAGTGTCGTTTGAGGGGGAGTCGTGGTCGGGGACATTGCAAAGTGCTCTTTCTGTGTGTAAGTCCATGGAGGGGGGGAGAGACGAGGTCAGAGGGGGAGGGGACTGAGAGACGGAAAGAGTGTCCTTGTTGGAAGGATGGACTGAGGGAGTAGGCGGAATAGTAGCATCTTTAGTGTCGTTTGAGGGGGAGTCGTAGTCGGAGACATTGCAAAGTGTTCTTTCTGTGTGTAAGTTCATGGAGGGGGGGAGAGAGGAGGTCAGAGGGGGAGGGGACTGAGAGACGGCTATGCCAGGATCAGTGGGGGTATAGGTGGAGCTGAATATAATGATAGAAAGCCGAACATTCATAACACAAGCTCATATTATACTGAACAATAAACATCAGGTGCATGGTTTTTTTCCAATTGATCTTAACAAAATATGTCCATCCCTACAGTGACAGACCTGTAACACAGTGGCCTTTATAAAGTTACAATTTTTCAGTTTGCATGAGCAAGCCTGTGGGAATTGTTCTGTTTGCGTTCACCCCACAACTCATGATTAACGTCATTATGTTTGTCAAACAGTATGGACCATTTTACAAGCTTCAATCACAAGCCTAGTGTCAACAAATATGGACTGAGTTTGGAATGAGACTTGTAGTACAACGTCAGCAAAGTGTATTATAGCTATTTGTCCATAATTTGCAATGTAGATGGTTTTGCTATAAAACCTGGTGCATGCATTGAGGAGGCAGAGTCTGTCAATACTCATTCCAGAAATGGAGTCTGTTGCCCAGCTGAAGGAGCTCCATGAGCAGTACTACGAGCCAAAGAAGTCCATGGACACATTCACTGGAAAGGAATCCCCGTTTCTTAAAGACACAGTCTCACAGCTAATTCCGCTTTTTAACAAGGTCTTCTCTTCTGGTATGTAGTCTTTTCTTTTCCACTTGATTATCTTATGCATTCTAGTTACTCTAAAGCCTGCATGTAGTGCCTAGAATGAGCCATGCAGATTGAAAGATGCGTTCACCCTATTTGAAGGTCTAGAGAAATATTAATTGTATGAATATGCAACCTAAGTATAAAAAAAAGAATAATGAATGATTCTGACACATTGCAAAATAATAATTCTAACTTTGTCCATCTGCAATTATATATGATGGAAAATGTGGCTAACTTAGGTAAGTATCAATAACATAGGAATTTTCTTTGAAACAGATTCAGGTTTTTGGGAATATTTGAGCTGCCCATGACACTAATTGGCACAAAAGTGAACCTGCTTCGACCGTTGGAATTCCCCGTTTCCCCAACAAAAATGAAATAATTCAATTTGTTAGATGTCTGGGTTCAAACTATCCCAAAATCACAGAGGATTTGTTGATAAAGCAAAGATCTTAGAAAGTGGAAAACTCTTCAAAATAAAGAAACTCAACCACAGCTACTGATATCCCTCATAAAGCAACAAAGAAGTGATGTGAGCCTTACAAAAGGTACTAGACAACCCTAATGTTGTTTCTTCAAGTCAAAAAGCTTTAATCATGACATTGTACTGAACAGGGATCACCAGCTGGCCAGCTCAGATCTTCAGCTGAAGGTTGTTACAACAAAGAAATCAATTATTGAACTCAATTGACTCCAGCATGCAAAATAAAGGCATGATAGAATTGTTCACATCTCAAAAATGAAATCTTTTTCCTGAAATACCAACATTTCTAAATGTGGTCAATTGTAAAAAAATCTGTATCAGGGTTTTCAAGTTCAAGTCTTTAGCTGGTTAAACAGACATCATAAGGTCCATGTAAAACAGAGGTAAGAGTGGACCTGGTTAAATGATGCACCATGCAAGCGCCTTCTTGAGAACAAACAGGGTGAGGTCATGGTGTAGCATGTCAAAACTAATTACTCAGTTTCTTAATTCTTTATGTTCATCATTCATCATAAATACAAATAGAATCACAAAAAAACATCTGTTAAGAAATTGCAAGTTCTTAACAGTCTGTAATTCAATAACTTGTAACAAACAGTCAATGTCAAGACCCTTCCCCAATGTGAAAGTTGTACTCAAATCCATGTAGAATTTTTAGAAATGGTGCACCTTAGATAAAGAGGTACATGCTAAAAGCAAGCTATGGGTTGACCCACTAATCCAGAGTTTGTCTATCAGGTGGGAGTAGCAGTAAAAAAAAATCTAACTCAATTGTAATTGAATTTTCCCTCTTGTGAAGAGGTAGTGTAAATATGGTGGCCCTCACCCTTGGGAAATACATTGAGAGTGAGGTTGAACAACCTATAACAAAAAAAAGACTGAGCTCCTGGGTTTGGCCAATAGGGCACTCCATCACGATGGAGTACCCTTTCTGCCACACTGAAGGTAGTGTAAATATGGTGGCCCTCACCCTTGGGAAATACATTGAGAGTGAGGTTGAACAACCTATAACAAAAAAAAGACTGAGCACCTGGGTGTGGCCGATGGAATACCCTTTCTGCCACACTGAAGGTGTCTACACCTCATTTCGAAACAGGCAGACCTTCAGTATGTCAGAGGGGAGACTTCTACGTCCCCACAGCTGACGTACACCTCTGATGGACGCACAGAGTAAGGGCCATCTGAGGTGTTGCCATTTGTCTCCCGTTAGCACCTTCCCACACGCCTCACCCCTTTTGCTTACCACTATCCAAAAAATGGCAGTAAGGGAAAGTTAAAATCTTTCAATGTCCTCCACACAATGGGAAAAAGTCCCGTGGTGAGGGGGTCATTGCTTTTCTTTATTTTCAATAAGAAAATCCCACTTTTGTTTTTTGAGAAAAAAAAACCTATTGAATGCATTGGCAGGAACAGCTGTGATGGCTTGGTACCTGCCAATTTAAGATATGTTAATAAAACAACCTGAGGGGGGGAGCCCCCATAACCCTCTAGAGCTTGGGCCACACAGGGAACAGCCTTTATTTACCACGAAGTTTGTACCACAAAATGCAAGTACAACGCATTTTTTATATCGGAATTACTTTTACTACGCTAGTCTTTACCAAGCAAGTCTTTACACCGCATATATGTTTGAATTGGTGACAATGCGGTCTTTAGTTTATATATATTTTAAGGGTAAATAAAAAAGGGGGATTGAGGGGTCTCCCCCAAAAAGTAAACCTGTAATCGACATAAATGTAATTTTTTTTAAATATATAATTTAGTTTATCATGTTGTTTTAAGATTACTGTATAATTTTTGAACAGTAGGTGGCAGTGTTAGACTATGACTGGATTTTTATGTAACTGTAAGCGTGGTAAAAGTGTGCATGGTGTGGATTGCGTGGTAAAGGTATGTCAGATGTGAGTGAATTTAAATGCGTGGTAGTGCTATGCGTTTGAAAATCTGCATTGTTAAAACGTGCGTGGTAAAGTAGTGCGTGGTAATGTCATACAAACCATCTGCGCAAGATCCAAAAAAGTATAGCTCTAGCTGGATAGATACAGGAAAGGTTTACGGTATGTCTGCTGGGGCAGCACATATCTCTAAATCAGGAGGGTGATTACCCCAGCAGGGCGATGGAGTAAAATACTGCAGCGCCCTGACGAAGTAACCGCACTCTACATCAGGCTCTTCGTATTTCTGCCATCTTCTGCAGGCTCCACTGTGAGCATCATCATTCTTTGTTTGAAAAGGTGGAGGATAGCAACATTTTGCCTTCAGTAGGACATGCCTGGCAGGGCTAAATATCTTGGGGCAGATTTACAAGCCCCCTGCGCCACCAGTACGTCACTTTTTGTGACGTACTGGTGGCGCAGGGGCTGCTCCATATTTACAAGGAGAGGAAAAGCCACCCTGCGTGACCTTTCCTCTCCTTGTAAATACGGCCCATTCACACGCAGCACTTTGCGGTGAAGGGCGTTCCATGGGTGTTGCTGTGGGTGTACCCACGCAACACCCATGGAACAAGACACATCTCCAGAATTACGAGAAATCGTAACTCTGGAGATGCGTCTGAAAGCTACGCCACCCTAGAGGTGGCGTAGCGAGGCGCACCGAGGAGAAATGTTTTCATTTCTCCTCGTTTTTCTCTTTCAATGCGTGCTGCATTCTACAGCACGCATTGGAAGAGGAAAATGCCTGTAGTGATTGTTTTTGTGCAGGAAGGTTCCCCTTCCTGCACAAAAACAATCTCTCCACGACGCAGGCATCCTTGCACCATGGTGCAAGGGTGCCTGCGCCGGCGCATGGCTGCAGTTTGTGCGCCCGCGCAGGGGGAGCACAAGGATGCGACATATTCTTGTAAATATGTCGCATCCCTGTGCTTTCCAAACTAACGCAGCATGGCGCAGCAAAATGACTTGCTGCGCCGTGCTGCGTTAGTTAATTGTAAATCTGCCCCCTTCATTTTTGTAAAGCAGAGTCTATGTGCAGGTGCTACTGATTGTCACAAAAACACGCAAGATTCATCAGCACCCTGTTTTTCTTGTATAGTTGGCTTTAAGACCATCTCTGGGGACTCCTAATTGATGTTCATGTCTTTAAAATTAAATTTGAATATTTTCCCTGTGAAGGAACTGCCTGAATAAAAAGAGATCTCTGTGATGTTAAAAGAAAATATCTAATGGGATGCACTGACCTAGTATAGACACCATCCTTGCAAGACCACGCGGGAAAATGGTTGATGCAATGTGCTCCCAGCCCTACCGCCCAGAAGCCCATCTCTCTGAGCTTTGGGTGCAGTGCTACTGACTGTGGGGTGTTTGAGATTAGACCATTGCTCATAGAAGTATCTTATGTTATGTTAAAGATATTTATAGAGCGCACGTTCACCATACGGTGTCTTGGCCATACTTAGTCAGACATTTCTTTATTGCTTTTCAACTCACTGTCTAGATCATTCTGTGTAAGATTTTCCCTCTGCAGCTTCAATTCTTTTTTACTCCTCTCATGCAATTCAATGGCGTAACAAAACCTTAGGGGGGCCCCCTGCAATGTACTGCAAGGGGGCCCCCTTATTAGATCACTCTACCACCCGCTTGTTTAAAGCACCTCACCCTCATAACCTACCTCAAAGCTCGCATCAGGGTTTTCACTGATACAAATGGCTTCAAGGAGATCAACAAGTTCTGCAGTCAGGGAGACATTAGGGTATATAAAAACAGTTTTTGGATGTTATTGATTTACAAAATGGAGCTAAAGGGGAAAAAGGGGAGATGTTTGGTGACATGAAGGGATCCCAGGGCACAGTCATAGGGCTACGAGCATTTCAAAGTTAGTAGTGAGCAAAAGTGATGTCTTTGTGCAATTGAAAATTCCATTTGCAATGGACCATGTTACCGATCATTTTAATCTCTCACATTTCTCGATCAATCTTTCCCTGTCAGCCTATCATCCTTAGCCCTCATTCTTTCATTACCTTCTCTACTTTGAACGGTTCATCCAATCTCTTATTCTTCCAGCACTGCTACCCTTCTCCAGCATATTTTGGCCTCCCTCCCACTAGCACTGCTGTCATTTACCTTTGTCATTCCTATTTGTATCATTCTCAGATTCCCCGCCCCCCTTCCTTTTCTCTTCTTTCTCCCAATTCACTTAATTCCACTTCTTTCCTGCAGTTTAATCAATTTCTTTGAGGTTCCTCTTCAAACACAAGCATATGCCCCTCATTCTCATGCTGCTGTCATGATCCCTCACGCTTCCCCTACTTGTTCTGACAATTTCTCCCTCTGGTCTGTTTCTCCTGGGTTTCTTTGCACCTCAGTATCTCATTAGGTCACTCTATCACTTCCAATTTGCTGCTTAACTCCAACTCTGATTTTCTCATTCTCTAATCTATACCTCTAACTTCTTGCACTCACCTTTATTTCTCCCGGTTTTACTGCCACCCTAACGCTCATTTTTCTCTCCCTTCTCATATTTACCTTCAACTTGCACACACCACATTCTCTAATATCTATACCATCTCTCCCTCTAACATTTAATTTTACCTTTGACCACTAATTATCTCTCTTCATTTCATCTCTTAATTTCCACTTTATTCTTCTCATTCTCTCACTATCACCTCTCAAACCTACTCTAAGCACTGTCTCTGATCTTCTTGCTTCTGCATCCCCAGTTTCGGAACTACCTCCATCTTTACCCCTCCTGCTTATTTCCAAACTCCTATCACACTTGTTTCCTTCACAGATACCTCTCTCATTCCCATGCACCTACTTGCTTCTTGTTTCTGTCTTACTTTTGTTACTCTAAATTTTCCTTTCAGCTTACTAAATTCAGCTTTCCTTACTCCTTACCCTTTTTAATTCCATATTTTACACTTGTGTCATCTTTCCTTCACATTCCATAGCTTCACTCATCCTGTAACATCCATGCATATCCAGTCTAAACTCCTTACCACTTTGCAATGTATATTTCTCTCCCTTTCAGGTTTATCCCCCACTCTTGCACAGTCTTTCCCTCATGGGCTCAGGCTCCTGCTCATGCTCCGTGCCATTGTTCAGCCTTTGGTTTTACTCTTTCTATTCTTTCTGCCCTTACTTTCTTTTTTTCAACTTTTGTTCTTTTCCGGTCAGTTTCTTTCTTTATGTGTATTTTTGTTACTTTCATTTTCCTTTCAGATTTCTTACTCATCTTGTATTTCTTAGTTATTAACCCCTTTCTTATATTCCTTTTGCCTTTCCTTTATCACATGCTTTCTTTTTCATTTATCACCATTCCTTTCATTCTCTTCCATAGGGGTGTTTTCCATTCTTTTTCTTTTTTCTACCCCTCACTTTTCATTTCCCCGATTGTTGTCTCTCCCTTTGCCTACACTTCATTGTTCCTTTTCCTTCACTATTCCTTTTCTTCTCTCTTCCTTCTTTTAATTCTTATTTTCTTAGCATTTCTATGTCACCATGCTTGAGTCCTAACTCCTACACCCTCAATTTTGTCACATACTTCTCCTCACTTGGTTATTTATGACACTATGCCTAGGTTTATAGGATTATTTTAAAAACTTGCAATAGAAAGAAATAGCTAAAGCTGCAGTAGAGCAAACTTCTCACTCAAACAACAGGTACAGCATCAACAGGAGCAGTTCAAATTTCTCACATTCACAAGAAGGTGTTCATAAGTAGCAGCAGTGCAACCTTCATTCACACACCCACAGCAGGTATTTAGCAGGTAGCAGCATTTGAAAGGAGAGGAAAATGTCTTCATTCAGGTTAATGACAAGCAGCACCGGTGTAAGTTTGCTTACCACAAAAGAGAAATAGCACACATAGCTGTAATGCAAGCTGTCCTGATGCAAAATAGGCATAGCAGAGGCAACATCTGTGCAAGCTTCCTCATACAAAGAACAGGCACACCATGAGCAGCAGCACTGCAAACTTTCCTCGCACGGAAAAGGTACAGCATGGACATCAGCATTCAAATCGCTATCACATCAGTGTGTTACTGTGCAATTGCATATTAAAGCGTTTCTGAAAAATGTGCAGGTGTTGCTTGAAGTGGGGCCAGTGCATACTTTAACAGAGAATTGAATCGTGAATTTACTGGAGAAACTCTATTGAATGTCATCACATGCTCATCCCTAACTCCTGCTGTGAACGTTTGTCTGACCAGGTGGTGTGACGGGAGAGACGCTGGTAGCCCTCTGCTTTGGTCCTTTCTTCCATTGGGCCCTTCCAGCCTGCGATTACTTCAAAGACATCATTATCTGCGGCCCGAATGATAAATGCATCGCGGAGCTAGAAAAATGGCGGATGAATGCACCTGAGGCTATTGACTGGAGTCATGCAGCCAAGGAGCTCTGTGAACTTCAGGGCAAAGGGTATGTATTCTGCAGCAGCCAGAGTTACAAATGCCTCCTTGGTCTTTCCTTTCAGTGATCCGAGACCAGAGTGTGACTGTGTTTAGACAGAATATCAGGAGAAAAATATCATGTGGACAACATATTGTGTCAAGAATATTGAGGACAAAAACATTGTGAAGGTACGTTTTTATAGATAAGCAAACTTTGACTATATATAACTCCACATATATGTACCTTGACAATATATATGGCTTCAAGGTATGTGTATGTGGACTTAAGAATATTGCATCTACTTATCTGCACTTGCCTTCTCAATATGTTTTGTTATTGATACTCTGTCAGTGATCTGTCACAAACTGCAGCAACCTTGGTGGAGGCTGACAGCATCGACCTAGAGCACCACGGCGAAGGATAAACCTGCACAAACCCTGGCAGAGCAGTCTCCACCACACTAGGCATCTGCAAAGGCTTTGGATCCCCTCCCCATGGGGTTGGGTGCAGTCACAGATTCTGAGGGACCCACCACAACCCCTGCTAAGGGACACGGCGGGGAATGGTGGTAACTCTGCACTCCAGTGAGGGTCCAGGGTGCAGTCACAGATTCTGAGGGACCCACCACAACCCCTGCTAAGGGACACGGCGGGGAATGGTGGTAACTCTGCACTCCAGTGAGGGTCCAGGGTGCAGTCACAGATTCTGAGGGACCCACCACAACCCCTGCTAAGGGACATGGTGGGGAATGGTGGTAACTCTGCACTCCAGTGAGGGTCTAGGGTGCAGTCACAGATTCTGAGGGACCCACCACATGCCCTGCTAGGGGACACGGTGGGGGTAGTGCTAACTCTGCACTCCAGTGAGGGTCCCGGGTGCAGTTACAGATTCTGAGGGACCCACCACAATTCCTGCTAAGGGACACGGCGGGGATGGTGGTAACTCTGCACTCCAGTGAGGGTCCCGGGTGCAGTTACAGATTCTGAGGGACCCACCACAATTCCTGCTAAGGGACACGGCGGGGATGGTGGTAACTCTGCACTCCAGTGAGGGTCCCGGGTGCAGTCACAGATTCTGAGGGACCCACCACAACCCCTGCTAAGGGACACGGCGGAGATGGTGGTAACTCTGCACTCCAGTGGGAGTCCAGGGCATGCACCATGCACTCCATCCAGTCAAAAGAGTGCCTACTGTGTAGGAAAAAAAATAGCATCCTCCCTGTTTGAGATTGCTGCATTAGCTGCATTCTGGCTCCAAGAACAGTACTTAGCAGAGACATTTACATTTTAGCTCCAATTTTTATTTCTCAACAAAGTTCATGAAACATTAGCTGTCTCTCCATTTCAAAATCATGACAATGCAAAACTCAATTGTTCTAAATGTTTCATTTGGAAGAAAAAATAAGCTTGATGTAAAAAGGCTGCTTTATTCAGGAGCAAGCCAGGCGTCCTAAATAAAAAATATCCTTCAGCTTTTCATTGCACCAACTCAAATACCCACAACAATGAACTGGCAAATAACTAACCCATCCCGTCTCCCCTAATAGCCCTTTTTGCAGGAACACAGGTAAGTCTTAGGGCTATGAATGGAACCTGCTCAGTCCCTGGTGGCAGTGGACTAAAACATCCCCTACAGGGACCTGTGTTTGGTACCATATAGGTTTGAATACCAGCAGGCCAACTCAACTTCTTACCCTTCTGAGGTGGGTAAGAATAATTCTATTGAGTTGGGTGAATATGCACTCCTGCACTATGTTGAGCAAGTGTGTGTGATTGTGTGTCTGCCTGCGTGTGCATGCGTGTGTGTGTGTGTGACTGCCCGCATGTACATGCCTGTATGTGTGTTTGCATGTGTGTGTGTGACCACCTTTGTTTTGGTTTTGAAGTACTTTCTGAAGACTCTTGTGTTGTTAGTGGTGTTGCGCTTCTGGGGGGCTGTTGTGAAGCGCCCCAAGAAGCGTTCACCATCTGTGGATTTTGGAGAAGCAAGAACTCTACAGAGCTTCCGGGAGTTGCATCGCAATGAGGTTTTATATTTGCTGGGAGGAAGTCTTTCTTTGAAGAATAAATGTGTCATGAAAGGTTTGCCACTGACTTGGTTAGTAAAGATTTGATTCACACCTGTGTTCTGCTGAGTCGTGGCAGGGCCTGTGACGCTCGAGTGTGGTTTGTTGATTCAAGAAGGGACAAAGGCCTCCTATTTCACTCTCCTGCAGACACCGTGGAGGGATGTTCTCTCTGTATTATTGTGAGCCCAGTTGTGATGTGTTGTGTAGCTATAGATAGCTCTATGCCTCATAATTGTGCGGTAATGTTAAGGTTTGGCAACAATTTTCTTTTTTTAATCAATACTGGTCAGCATGGGCATAAAACATTGGCAAGGGCTTATAGACACACTGGGGCATATTATCAAGGGCAGCATCGCCACTTTAGCGGCACTTTTTGCCGCTAAAGCGGCGATATTTCTATCGCCCTATTAGCAAGCTGTCGCTAACAGCTGTTAGCGACAGCTTTATGGCGAAAGCGAACGTTTTGGTGCCGCTTTGCATGTCAGCAATATTTATCGCTAATGACATGCAAAGTAGGCGTTCCTGACTTAAACTCCTTCGAAACAGTCGCAAACACAACTTCCCCCTATTATCAATGCCCGCGAAGAGATAAAAAAAGTCGCGCTTATCGCTGGAACTCAACGCCTGAAAAAAACTTGCCTTAACCATCTTGTCAATGGGGGGTGGATTGTTGGGTCAAGTATACACTTGCCTATTATCAAGCTTTTCATTAGCGCTGGAATTCTCACGCTATTGCTGGTTTTACTCGCTATCGCTGGATTTCCTATCGCCTTTGCGATACGCGTTGATAATACCGCGCTATCACGGCGAGGGAATCCAGCGATAGCCCCACTGTCTTTGCTAACGTGTCCTTTTTGTTTATGCAAAACAGATTTGTGCAGAGCTGAAAGAAAGAGGACATCACGTTTCAATCACTTAGCTTGATGTTATTTGTGTTTCTTTCTTTCTTTTTAGGGAATCGTGGAATGAGAGGCAAAAGATGTGGCAAAAGAAAATCAAACAATCTTTAAAATATGACGTCAGCAATTGTAACCCTTTGTCTCCCACCGTCCTCCCCAAGGCTGATTGTCTGCTCTTGTCTCACTGTATAGAATCCCATGTTACAGACGAGAAAACTTTCAGTGCAGCCCTGAAAAATGTCTCAACACTGTTAAAAACTGGGGGGCATTTATTGCTGATAGCGTGCCTTGAAGCGACATTTTACATGTCTGGGACCTTCAAGTTCCCCCATCTAAGCTTTGACGAATGTTTTGTGAGGAAAGCGCTTGCTGAGGCTGGTTATGACATTAAGGAGCTGCAGGTGCTTCCTAGGACAGTTCATCACTTGCATGACTTGGCAGATTATAGTGCCATCATATTTGTGTATGCCCTAAAGAAATGATTCTCCCATCTACTGGCGAATCATAAATGACATGCCTGCCAACCATAGAGATGAGGCAGGCACTTCCGCTCTGACCCGACTCACATACATTCTCTTTCTGCTGTTGTTAACTCCTTTTTTTGTTTAAACCAATCATACTTTGCTTTCAATCTCTCATCTCACTCTTGCAGGGTAGCTTGATCTTTTCAGGCTCCACCTTGCCTTCTCTTGGGCAGCTTCTGCTCCACTCAATGTCTCCATCTCCTGTGTCTCCAAGTCATATAGACTAAGGGGCTTATTTACTCCTTGTGATGCTCTGGCAACGCAGATTGCTGAATCATATCTATGAGGCCACGCAAAGCCATTATGCGATGCTCTGGATGGTTTTGATACTGATTTAAAGATGTAGGTTTATTGGTCTCAGTTGGGATGCATGCTATACACCTGTGCACATGCCCGCTCATTCTTAGCACATGTATGTTTTCACATGAATGGGGTGCACAGCCCTATTCATAATGTTGCATGTACTTACTCACAGATACAAATGTCACCCGGTACACATATGTAATAGCCTGTACACATGTGCTCAGTTATCTCTACCGCATAAGAAGCCCCCTGGATTTCCAGCTAGGGTAGACCCTACACTCAGGTACCTTTCAGGGGTAAACACTATTACATTCAGTCTCAAAAGCCTGCAGGAAGAGCTCGTGGTCAGCCTGAAGCCCATCAATCTTCAGCTTCTTCACTGGCAGACCTGCTGAAGAGTACACATCGCCAAAGCCTCAAGAGCCGGGATCTGCCACTGTGTTATGAGGTGCCAACTGCATCGGCGCCTCTGGAGCCGGCCAGGGCAGCCACATAAATCTGATATGCTCATTGTCCACATCTTTAAATAAAAAGTAATGCGTTGGCAGTAAAAACATGTCTTGTGAGTTTATTTTAAAAAACAAATAAATAGACATTTGGTGTCAGCAAGGAGGGCGGAGGCTGCTCATAGTCTTAGACTATATTAAACAAGCATTGGCATAGCCAATAGGTCTCGCCTTTGGGACCTTCTAAGTGTTTAGCCATGCAGCACATTATCCTGGGTGCTGCGCCACCAGGGATTGAAGAGCTATACAATTACCACACACTGGGTCATGCAGTCTGATTCAGCAATAAATGCTTGCATCAGGAAACATTTATGGGAGCCGCAGGTCTGAGAGACAGAGGTGGGTGAAAAAGGTGGGACAGTGAGAGGGATGAGTTTGGGGAGACCAAAAGGTGGGAGAAAATGGTCGCAGTGGTGTAACGGAGGCGCCTACAACACCCACATGGGGGGGCCAGGGGGTGGACAACCTTCAGTCCCTAAAAATGTTTAGCCTAGGGCCTAATAAATCTCCAAGATACATGAGTCTCGGGGGCCCTCGCCACACTCTTCAGGTAACCCATCATTTTGCATGACACCACTGCAGAGGGGTTATGGGGAGAGGTGGGACAGAATGCTGGGGGAGGGAAGTGGGAGAAGTTTATAATGGAGAGAGGCAAGTGGGCGAGCTAGAAAAAAAAGAGAGAGAGAAAGGAGATGTGTGGGAGGGATAAGGGTGGGAGAACAGAAAAGAGACTTACGAAAGTTAAGGAAACAAGTGGTGAGACAGAAGGAGAGAGAGGGAAGAGAAGTCAGAGGGAGACGTGGGAGCGAGAGAAATATGGAAGAGGCAACAGGATAATTAGAGGGAGAAAACAGCAGACTGAGGAAGAAAGCTTGGAGCGAGGGGAAGAGAAGCTTTGGAATGTGCTGCACAGCGACCAATGAAATTCGTAGGGGCGATAGAGTCGGAGATATGATGGAGAGAAAGCTGTAAGCGAGAAGGGAGGCAGGTGGTTCGATCACACACATTATAAAGAATGAGAGAGGCAGGTGTACAACGCATCTAAGCCAAGATATGGAGATTCAGGAATCCGGGTATTTCACCAACAGCGCATGCTGGGACTTGCAGGTCACAGTAATAATGCGAAAAGTAAAAAACAAGTCCCAGAAAAAGAAAACAGATGGCCTGGCCACTCTCATCATGACAGTGGGCATATTGGAAACGCAAGTGGTCGTAGGGGAACAAAGTGAGACACAGACTGGTGGGAGAAAATCCAGTGAGAGAGAAAGAGAGTCAATTAACGGGAAGGGGAAGACAGAGGAAGAGAGAAAGGTAGAGGAAAACGGAAAGGAAGAGAGAGAGTTTGTGGGAGAGGGAAAGTGTCAGGTGGGAGAGATGAGATGAAAAGGTAATAAGTGACCCATAATATGTGTGACAACACCAACCAGGCCTGACTTTCACCAAACCCCCCTTTGCATTCTGGGATTTGTAGTCCTAGAATTACACAGGGAGGCTTGCAACTACAAGCCAGTCAATACAAAATGACGGGGAATTAAAAAAAAAAAAAAAAAGAATTGGGTCAGGAGTAATGCATGACACGAAGCCCTTGGCAGCCCTGAAGAAAGAGTAGGCAGGTTGTCTTATTTATGGGTGCCCTTTCTGTATTTTCAGTTTGATCTTTGGCTTGGCTAATTAGACAGTGACTGCAGCTGCCCTTTGCCTGGACTCACGCCAATGCCACCTCAAGCTTCCGCCTGACAGCCTGTGTATGCTGAGGGGGTACAGTTATCAATGTACCAGGGTCCGCTCTCACCGAGCATAATAAATACGGACTAAACATATTTAACCTTAAGCTCATACACAGAGCTCTGCTTTCAGCCCATTAACCCCCCCCCCAGGAGAGCTCTGCTTTCAGCACAGTAACCCCCCCCCCCCCGGATCTGCTTTCAGTACATTAACCCCACGCCCTGAAATACTTTACTGGTGCAGGCCCACGTGAGTTGCAAGTTTCACAAAGATTTCTGCATCAGGCACTTTAACCCCCCCTTAGCCACGTTACAGGGAGTGCGCCCTTCAGCAGGAAACTTACATAAACATACATGCCAGTGTTTTATAACAGGAAAGTGGTAGATTTAATTAAAAAAATCAGGGCCACATATTTTTCCCCATAGACTTCTTTCTTTTGAAGCAGAGGCGATTTCAGGCTGGGGAGAGCTAAAACAAAGCCGGTTTTGCTTACGAATATCGGAAGTCATCTGCCTAAATCAGTCTAGTGGCATATATATGATCCAGCGGTATACCAACAACAGATACTCCACTACCATATACTCACCTGGGCCCATAAACACACAATTGAGTAAACCGCTGGTGTCAAAGTTTATATATATATATTCACGATATTCAAGATTAGTTATTCAATACTCCTAACTAACCTTTCACTGATCAAAAAGTTCTTTCCTCTGGTCGATGGACCATTAGTTGAACTAGTTGATGGTGATAATTAACATAACTCTTAACTATTCTTTATTTAAAGTAAATAATCACAGACTCAGGAAGGTTTAAAATCTTTATCTAAATTAAATGCATGTGAACCTTTTCAAAATACAGTGCAGTCACCATCATTCATAGGAGAGAAAATTCAATTTGTTAAATTCAAAGACAATATTTATCTCGGACTCAGACAATATTCAATGCTCAGGAAAGGAGAGGACAGAGAGAAAAGAACATTTGCAAATAACGAGGAATTATATTTACCAAGAATGGTGTGAAAGACCAACCCCCTGGCCAAAGGGCTGGTAGGGGTCCCCCGGGATAGATCAGGAGACAAACACTTCAGGACAGGATTCAGGACAGGATAGTTGACCTCGCTAGATTACCGACGATAGCGCTGCACCCCTCTCTGACACTCTCTTTCTCCTCGAGATTCTTCCGCGATCTTCTGATCTAGCCCAATTAAATTAGGATAGAAAGTTCTGCTTCAGGTTCTGCATTCGGCTCTTCATCAGCATCTCAAAGCATCTCTCCCAGCAACAGCATCTCCCGCAGCAAAGAAAGCATCCACGACTCACAGTATCTGTGTCTCTTCTCTCAGCATTTATATCTCCCACTAACTAACTAAAGCTATCTTAATTATACCTTTTGTTTCTCATGTTCCACCCACTAAAGTTTCAATATCGTAAAAATACGAAATATGATTGGTCAGGCAAGGGGGGAAGCTCCATCACACCATGCTTACATGTCATTAAAATCAGTTCAACTATTGTTCGCAAACCCATCCCCTTAATTTTTATTAATAAATTTAGTTCTCATGCGCTTCCATATTTCACTTCGAAACAATATAATAACATTTTGAATAAGAGACTTCATCGTTGAACTCTTCACCATCCGTTCCCAGGGTGTATCGCTCGTGTCCTTGGCTCCCGTTCAATATCTAAGTCATCATTCTGGGTTAACTTTCAGTGGACATGCGCAGTCTTCACATTACTCAGCTTAATTCAGTTATGCGTGAGAGGCCCAAATGCGCACTAGTAATAAAGTCAGAAAGACAAATATTAATTTCACAAATAAAGTGGTCGCACTGTATACCACCCACCTCTACTCTATTCCCCTTTACTTATTAATACTTTTCCCGCATTAGCGTTAGTAAAATAGCTCGTTTTCGTTTCAAGTAAGCAGATGCCATGCACGCGAGTCTTCAAGACTCCATTTTAGTGTCTTCTGCTCATGCGCCAGAATTTCCCTCCAAGCGTTATTTCGTCATACTACGTAGATGCAGTTGACGCATGCGCACAACAGTTCCCCGTTTAAAGCGGTATTAGTCCGTCTTCATTGTTATCCGCATTAGTACACACATAAGCAAGCTTCACTAACCCGCGTGTTCATGTGGTGCGTATTAGTTATTCACGAAACATGTTTAATAACTTGTTAATGAGTTAAACGAGTGGATCGCTTCCGAGCAAGTCTCTTTCTTACGAGACCTTGCTCCATCAATCCCCTCTCTGATGGCATTTTTGAGCCATCACAAAATTACCCATCTCTTCCCAGATGCCAACTTTAGCATATCTCAGTTTCTTTTCCTTGTATCTGATTTATGTCAGTTACTCCTTTTCCCTTCAAATTTTTCATCTTTTTATATATCTTCCCTTTTATCTCCTCAGCTGAATTTCTTTGTATTCCCTCTTTCGTTTCCTTCGTTTCCCTTCCCTTTCTAAATGTATTCTTCTTTTCCCTTTGCATCTGCAACATTTACATGTGATCATAATTGTCAATACTATTGTCATTATCACAACTATTGGTAATATTATTTGACCTAGAAAACTCTTTCCAAAATTAGTAAACCATTTCCCTATTGATGTTATACTCTTTGTTAATCTTCCCCATACACTGTCAACCTCCAGTTGGGTCAAATCATTATGCATTCTTGTAATATTTCCAATATACCCTTTAATTTCCTTACTTTTGTCCGGAATATAAGTGCAGCAATGTTGAATTTTCAACATACCACAGACTCCACCCTCTTTTGCCAATAAAATATCAAGAGCAAGACGATTTTGTAAAACCATAGACCTTATTGCAACCATTTCTGTATTAATCATTAAGAATCCTCCGGCAGTATCTGTAGAAAGACGATCAACTATTGTTGACAATTTGCAAATTTTACGTGAATTTAGAATGACTCCAACTGAGGGTATCAATGCACTAAATATATCACCTACTATTTCAGGAAAACTAGCTCTTCTTCTCCGTGTTCGTCCAATAGATATTTAATTGATTCCATTGATTCTGTCCACATGGTAGATTTTTGGAAAAACTATTCCAAAATAACAGCTCCCATACCATTTTGCAGGTAACCTATAATAGGCTTTATTCCCGCATACATAATAAACCCCTGGAAATACAGGATTGGTTCCCCCTTTTAGTCCCCATCCCCCTAAGATTAGGAAATTGTGTTCACATTCACTGGAACCAATGAAATTGTTATTGTAATCTGTCTTTAACCTATGGAGGCAGAATTTTCCCTTTTTCACAAACTTTGAGCAAGCAAACAATTGTGCGTGTTCTAGGAGCGAGGACCAGGTTTAACGCTGGAAGACCTGGCGAGGATTGCAGGACTGGAGCAGGTGTCCTATTGTTTATGTGGCTGTAATGTGGCAGCAGCCTGGGGCCGGATAGAAAGATCAAGTGTCTGTCTGTCTCTGCGCTTTCGTGCCAATGCACCGTATTCTGTAGGAGTGATTCGTGATAGACGCATTCTAGGAGTATTTTCTTTAAAAAAAAATTTAACAGTACCGTTTGTGGTATATGTGTTTCTGATTTCTAGCCGGGGGCATTGATATTATGTGGATTTGCCGCATAAATCCAGTCACCATTGTTGAAGAAAAGGCACATTATATAGCATAAGGTGGCACATTGTGTCACTATAATCTCACGTTGTTGTCTTTGTAACAACCAGTAGTATTGTCTGGGCAGAAGTTTCAGCTCATTGCTATACATTTGGCTCATAATTTTGCCAATCGGCTACTAAAAGGTGACCAGTTAACCTTTGAAGTGGCATCTCGAGTTTCAGTAACTTTTGAATTGATTGAGCTAGAAACTGTCTGTCGAAAATGATAATTGTACGGCAGAATGTGGCAAATCCATAATTTTGCAGAAAACGCCGCATTTTTATTACAGCATAATTATTACAACCCTGATAATTGCTGCTAGTAGCAAATGGAGTCGGTTTCGCTATGCAGCAAAGTTGTGGCTGTTTTCCTAAACGGTTAAATGCCCCGCCCCCTCTCCTTTTAGTAAATGTGCAATTAATGTGTAGCGCCCAATGTCGGCATTTTGCAATATATAAGCGCTAACAGTTTTGTCAGATTAAGGAACTAGGTGCAGAAAATAAAGTGATTTGCCCAGGATCATATAATATATTCTGTGGGGGGGGATTATGACGGTGCTCTTTCAGTCCCATCTAATATGTTAATATTATTTGTATTTATATATTTTTTATGTGCGACTTTACCTGCCCGGGTTTCGGGATGCCGATTCTGTGTAGCGCTCAATTGTTTCGCCGCTTCTAAGCACTGTGGTTAACAGGTGTTATTACTACCCAGTGCCTTAGTACGCAGTATGTCGACCTTTGAAGGCTGAAAGGGTTAGTTGGCCCTTGCAGGGTTTGACCCCGAGCGCTGTAACACCAGCTGTCACCAGTGAACCCTTAAGGGGCGGTAACAGATGGGAAGCTTCACCGCAAAGGACATCTGCTTTTAAGTAATTTAGCCGTCAGATCACACGCCTGGGGAACTAGCAGTCCTTTGGGGGGCGGCACTTGTACTTTCTTTTGGTCTCTTGGGGCACTGCGCGTCAATCTAATGTGAACCCACGACAGGCTGAAAAATACGACCTGAAACGGTGACGCACTGTATTTGAGCACGCCTTTTTGTTGCACTTCACAGCGGCCGGGGCTAGTGAATGGGCAAATGGCAGATGTATGAGGAGACAGGGAGGAGGGGGGGATGGGGAGCAGCGGGGGGCGAGGGCAGATTGTGGTACTAGGCCTGGAGAAAGAACAAGGAGAGTAGCCTAACGAGATGGTGAGGGCATGGCCCCAACGAAGCTCTGAAGTAGATACATATTTAATTTAAGGGACAGAGGAGGCACATTTTTCGTGTTCCCCAAAATCGATTCTGCAGGCCACCCATGTCATTCAGCATCTCGCCCCCGCCCCAAAAAACATATTTTCCTCCGCACTCTGACGCCGCATACAGTGCTAATGAAAGAAATGTAATAATTAAACTGGATCCAAAGGGAGATAAAATCTCGCTGTACAAGCGTTCCGTTAAAATAGCCCCGTCAACGGGAAAGGCTATATTCGGGGTTTATTTCTAGTGTAACGTTGCAAAAAACTATTTAGGCACCAAACCCACCTCAGCTTACAAGAGCTAGCGACAGACACGTTGTTGGCAAGACAAAACAAGCTGTCGGCGTTGGGAAAAATATAGTGCAAAGCAGATAATGAGTGTGTAACGCCGCAAGTGAGAGATCCAATCCCGGTGGGCGGGACTAAAAGGACACAAGGCGGCAACAAGGAGGGACTAAGAAGCCTCCTTTTCAATCATGAGCCTGCATTTTGCATGCAGGATGACGCCAGCAAATGAGGAAGATGGGCGGGGCTTCAACTCCGCCTCCGAGAGCTTTGGAATCTGTATTGATTCCAAGAAGCTCTCGTATGACGAGAGCAGCGCATGCGCGCTGCTTTCGCCAGCCGAGACCTAAAAATCAGGGCCACATATTTTCCCCCATGGACTTCTTTCTTTTGAAGCAGAGGTGATTTCAGGCTGGGGAGAGCTAAAACAAAGCCGGTTTTGCTTACGAATATTGGAAGTCATCTGCCTAAATCAGTCTAGTGTCATATATACACAAGGGACAGACACGTGCACAGAAACTGTTCTGGAGATAGTTAGCAGCAAACAAAACAAGCAATGACTAGGGAGGGGAGGAGTGGTGGACACGGGGGAGGATGGGTGAAGTAGCAGCGAGAGACAGCATGGGTGTGTAAACAGCATCGGGAAAGCGAAACGGGACAGGGCAACCAACGCGGTGCTGGACTGCAATTAAAGTCCCTGAAATTGCTTGGGAGAGAAGCAGGCGTGTTGCAGCCCGAGCCAGCACACTGGCTGTGGGGGGGCGACAAAAGCATGAAAGGCAGCAACCGGAGGTAAGTGGTTTAGGGACGGCGAGGGAGCTGAAGCAAAACAAAAAGTAATGCGCCAAACGTGCATAGGTGGTCAAAAGTGAACTGATCCATGTAACTGGGTCAGTCGCCAGGGCGCAAACAAACAGCTAAAAGGTGGGACAAAGACAACAAATGGACCATAGAGCATGAAGATTTTACGAGGGGCACTACAAGGAGCCAATTACAAGAGATTGGCTTTGCCAAAGCCCAGAGAGGGACTACACCATGCCTCGCAGAGCAGCGCATGCGCTGCTAGCCTCGACCTGTTGGACTTGGCCCTTTTTGCAGGGTCATCCCTGAACTTTTTGCCTTCCCCCTGTACTTTTTCTGACCTGTTTTTGTTGGTTTTATGACTCTGGGCACTTTACCACTGCTGATCGGTGCTAAAGTGCATATGCTCTCTGTTATAAATTGATGTATGGATTAGTGACTCCATGTTTGGCCTATTTGATTCACTGTCAGACCCTAGTACAGTGCACTGGTTGTGCCCAGGGCTTGTGACTCAAATGCTGCTGGTGGGCTTGCAGCACTGGTTGTGCCACCCACAGAAGCAGCCGGTAAAAGTGTGTCTCAGGTCTGCCATTGCAGAGCCTGTGTGCAGTCTGGTACTGCCATGTTGACTGGGCAAGTACACCCACTTGCCAGTCCCTAAACCTTCCCTTTTCTGCATATTAGTCACCCCTATGGTAGGCCCAAGGGCAGGGTGCATTGTAAGTATAAGGTAGGACATGCCCTGGTGTGTGTGGCATGTCCTAATAGTGAATTACAGCCATTTTCGTTTTTCACTATTGCAAGGCTACCTGTTCCCCATAGGCCAGAATGGGCAGTTTGATTATTACATCTTATAATCCTAACTGACCCAGGGAACATGGTAGAAAAACGAATTTAGTATGCCTGAACTCAGAAGGATAAAATACATCTTTTAGTGAAGTGGGTTTTAACATTCTGTGTTTGAAAATACCACTTTTAGAAAGTAGGTATTTTCTTGCCTAACTATCCAAGCCTGCCTCTGCTAGGTTGTGTATTACATGTCTGGTTTGTGGGTGACAGGGGCTGGGGGATTCCAGGAGACAGGGTGAGTCAGCACAGGGCTGAATAGAGAGATCTGCATGGAGATGGGTGGGAGGAGTTGCACCTGGGACCTGAATAGGGCTGTGCCTTGTGAGAAGTTGGCCTGGTATATGCTGTCCACTAATTATAGTGGGCACCTTGCACCAGTCCAAACAACCCCTTATTGGAGATAGGTTAAAGACAACCTTATTGAAAGCTATCCTAGTGGTAGCTATGGAGAGCAGCCTTCAGGCTAAGTCTTGAAGGAATGTAAAGCAGCTTGTTTTACCAGTCTATAATCTCTTGAGTGATCAAATGAAAGAGCACCACACCAGGTATATATTCAAAATATATGTATTTATTGCTAAACACACCCCTCTAGTCTCTTTATGAGGCTAGAGTTCGAAGTACATAAGTTAGAAGTTGTTTAAACACAGTAATAGCACAAATACACGTTTGGGCCCTAGGGGCGTACCAAACCATATACCAATAAAGTGGAATAAGAACCACGACTGAACTAGACACTAGGCCTAGAGCCTCTAGAAGTGCTTGGACCACAAGGAACCACCCAAGGTAGTGACACAGGGGACCCACGGGGGACGCGTGCAGTGTAAATACACAACCGCGATACGCCGTTGACTTCTATGGAGAAAGTCGCGATCAGGAAATTAAAGAAAAGGGACACTTAAAGGAGGACTTGGAGCAAACCCTTTGAGAACTAGTACTTTGAAGAGTCTCTACCCACGGGAGCACCGGAGTACTCGTGTTACCTCACCCAGGGAAGCCGGGTGCATAGGTGCCTTTCGGGGTCGGGTTTCGTCGTCGATTTGAATGGCGATCTGCTGCAAAGTGCTGCTGGCGACCAAGTGGAAAGTGTCCGGGTGTATCCAAGAGTGGATCGGAGATCTGAAGAACCTGAAAGCAGAGGGGACAGAGTCTGGGTCACTAGCCAGTGACCAGGAAGGCGATGGACAGATGCCCACCGATGTCGAGTGCTTCAGGTGCGTTGACGGTCGTCTTGACTCTTCAGCCACGAGGTCCAGGAGACGTTGTCGGCGACCAGGAGCAGGATTCGGGCTGGTACACAATGTCTGTCAAGTGCTGAGGTGTCGGCGACCGGATTGGACCCAACAAGCCTTGGCAACGGCAAGTCTCGGTGAAGATAAAGATCGTCGATGGTGCAGACCAGCAAGGTCTGGGGAACTCACCCAGCGAGGGTAAGTGAGGGCAGGCCTGGAGCAACCAGGATGCCCAAGAAGAAAAAGATTGGCCTTCGTTAAGGGCTACTAGCCAACGGGCTAGCGACCGTGAAGGAGCCTCGAGACGTCGCACGTGGATATGGCTCACAGGACACTCGTGGAGTGGAGGCCAGTGATCTTCGGTGCAGTTGGTGCTGGAGGCTAGGGCTACTCGGAGCCCAAAGCACAACTTTGTGGGAGACCCAGAAGAGGATGCACTTGCAAATGTGCTCGGTGTCCAGGGGTCACGGTCTCACGTTACCCACGATAGCTACGGGCCTCAGCTTTGCTGGGAACTCAGGGTAGCCTCGGGGAAGTCTGAGAATCCACCTCTGGTGATGCGAAGACTTCGGCGTCCGACGGGAGCTTCAGAAATGCAGACCGGACAGATGCGTCTTTGGTGCCTGCCAAGCAGGGGAGTCACTCCTTGACCCCAAGGGAGATTCTTCTTTCCTCTAATCTTGAGTAGAGCGTTGAAGGTCCAGGATTCTGTTTCAGAGTTTCGTCCAGGGATAATCTAAAGTCCTAAGGACTGGGTTCCTATACTTATACCAAGTTTAGGGTTGGACTACTCTGTGGCCCCACCTATGGGTGGGTCAGGGCAGAGGGGTGGCTACACCCCTTTCCCTTTGTCCAGTTCGCGCCAAAGCAGGGGCTGCAAGCCCCTGATCCGGTTTGAACTGGGGTATGCACAGGGACACCAAGTGTGCCCCCAGTGCAGGACTTCAAAGCACCCGAAAGTGCTCCCGCCGAGCCCCAATACACATTATCCTGTCTGGGGAGGTGGTCACACCTCCCTGGGACAGGAAACCTATTGTCCAGGCCTCCCCTGCCGGAGTTTCGTCCAGCAGCAGGAGGCCAGACTCGTGTCTGTGGCAGCAGCATCCATTTTGTGATGCCAGGGCTTTGGAAAGAAGTTACCGGGCTAGCCAGAGTTAACATGTCTTTCCCTCTAGAAGGGTGGAATGCTACCCCCACCGCCAGGATTGGCGGGGGGGTAGTATTCCAAGATGTTTGACACCAAACACGACATGTTTAGGTGCAGCCATTCCAAAGTTAGCATTTAACGCGAGGTTATAATGCGCTTAAGAGTATATGGTCAGGCTGCACTACAAACAGCATCAGAGAAGGGTCTCCGAACGCTGCAGAGGGGCCCTGCTCATGCAGGGGCACCCTCTCACATAGGAACCATGCACTCTGCCTTCAGGATTGATAAGGCCTGCCTTAGGAGTGACTTATAGGTTTATATGTGTGTATGTATTTAGTGATATAGGTAACCTATATCACAGTAAGGGGTGCATGCACCACCTTACCCAGGCTGCAGTAGCAGACCTGTGGTGTCAGTTTGGATGGCCTTCCAGGGGTGGCATAATACATGCTGCAGCCCCTGGTAGGCCTCTGAGGTACCTATGCCCTTGGTACATAGTATACCATATACTAGGGACTTATAAGGGCACTCCAGATTCCAATCAGTGATGTGCCTAAGGCACATGGAAACCATTTTAGAGAGGAAGCAGCTAGGCTGGGGTTCTGATTAGTAGGGCCCCAGCCAGACTAATGTCGAAAAACAGTGAAGCATCAGCAAAAAGTGGGGGTACCCATGTGAAGCAGATCCTACTCTCCTACATGCCTTCCCTCCACAATGCTGGCTCCACCTCCTGTGGTGCGTCTGATGTCCCTGGCCTACACTGTGAAAGGAAAGAAGGAGTCTTGTCAACAAAGTGCTCCAAGACTGACCAGAACTGGTTTGGACTAGGCAAAGGCCTCTCTGCCTTCAGAGAACAAAGGGAAAATGAGTATAAAAGAGGGGACCCAAACCCCAGAACTTTAGATCACTTTGGGAAACAAGAAGAACCTTTGCTGAGGAGAGGAACCAGAGAGAGAGACTGCAGGAGGAGACTATCCCTATGCTGAGTGCTGTTTGGGGGATTGGCCTGCAGTGGTTGCCTGACTGCCAAAGAAAGGAGAAAGGACTTTGTGCTACTTTTCATTCAACTTGTAAAGGATCTCCAAGGGCTTGAGAGAGAGCTTGCCTCCTGCTGAAGTCTCAGGGACAACAAACTGGTAGGGGCACTGTTAGCAGCTGCCCCTTCCTCCAGGTCAGGGGGGACACCCTGAACCTGGCCCTCCAACCCAGGGTCTGTACCCTTAGGCTGGACCTGTGCCTGGCAACCCAGGACTTCCAGGAGAGTACACCGACCCACCCCAAGGGAAACACACTCCTCATGAGTTGTGTAAGAATCTGCCTGGCGCACCAGGACTTCCTGGGGAGCACGCATGCCCCCCCAGAGGGTAACACATCTCTCATGTGTTGTGTGACAGTCTGCGTGGCGCAGATCTCCCGACCCCTGTCCATCTGACAGCGCATGAAGATCCCCCAGGACAGAAGTGGTGTCACCATGGTCATTCACCGGTGACTCAGTTTGTCTTCTGGGGGCACCTCTCCAGGTGGGAGGGTGCAGGGCCCCAGGAAGGGGGGCGGGGAGAGGACAGCCTCACCCCTGGCCTCTGCCCAGTCTAAGGGTACAGACCATATGCTGGGATCCCAGTTGCAGGATAGAACCCCTGAACTGGTGGGCGAATTGTGCAGGACACCTGCCACAGGTGCCCTGACAATTCTGGAAGGGGGTACCGCTCCTGATGGGAGGGGGCAGTACTCTGGAAGGGGGTGCAGAGGGAGGGAGTCCTCGCCTCTGACGCTGGTTCAACTGGAGGGTTTAGACCCTAGATTGGAGGACCAGGTTCAGGGTGTCCCCCCTGACCTGGACGCCCAGTTGCAGGATAGAACCCCTGAACTGGTGGGCGAATTGTGCAGGACACCTGCCACAGGTGCCCTGGCAATTCTGGAAGGGGGTACCACTCCAGGTGGGAGGGTACAGAGCCCCAACGAAGAGGAGGAGGACCGGGTGTGGGAAAGCCCACCCCAGTCTCCAGTCCAGCCACCGGGTATAGGCCCGGGGCTGGTGGGTCAGTGCCAGGATGTCATACCTGACCTGACCTGACAGGAGGGAGAGGGGACAAAGGGTGCCAAGCACCTGGGGCTACTGCCCCCCGCTCTCTGACGCCACAGAAGTTTGAGAGCCCTGAGAGGCATAAGGCCTGGGTCTCATCCCTGACCACTGTCAGTGGCCACTGTGGCTTGCTGTCTGTCTGTTGGGACACACCTGTGAGCAAGTTAAGGTTAGGTGCTGCACAGGTGGTGTCCACAGGTGAGGAGAAGGGTTCCCCATGGGTTAGCTTGGTGGGCCCTGAGAGTATGGACAGAGGGATCCAGATAGGTTCAGATTGGCATAGAACTGGAGTATGCCCCTGCTGTTGCGGGCCAGGGTCCAGGTTCTATCGCCCAAATCAGGGAAGCCCATCAAGGTAGTGATTGGTCTACCCTGCGTTTTTGGCTGGAAGGGGGTTGTGTTGGACTTGGCCCTTTTTGCAGGGTCATCCCTGAACTTTTTTGCCTTCCCCCTGTACTTTTTCTGACCTGTTTTTGTTGGTTTTATGACTTTGTGCACTTTACCACTGCTGATCAGTGCTAAAGTGCATATGCTCTCTGTTATAAATTGATGTATGGATTAGTGACTCCATGTTTGGCCTATTTGATTCACTGTCAGACCCTAGTACAGTGCACTGGTTGTGCCCAGGGCTTGTGACTCAAATGCTGCTGGTGGGCTTGCAGCACTGGTTGTGCCACCCACAGAAGCAGCCGGTAAAAGTGTGTCTCAGGTCTGCCATTGCAGAGCCTGTGTGCAGTCTGGTACTGCCATGTTGACTGGGCAAGTACACCCACTTGCCAGTCCCTAAACCTTCCCTTTTCTGCATATTAGTCACCCCTATGGTAGGCCCAAGGGCAGGGTGCATTGTAAGTATAAGGTAGGACATGCCCTGGTGTGTGTGGCATGTCCTAATAGTGAATTACAGCCATTTTCGTTTTTCACTATTGCAAGGCTACCTGTTCCCCATAGGCCAGAATGGGCAGTTTGATTATTACATCTTATAATCCTAACTGACCCAGGGAACATGGTAGAAAAACGAATTTAGTATGCCTGAACTCAGAAGGATAAAATACATCTTTTAGTGAAGTGGGTTTTAACATTCTGTGTTTGAAAATACCACTTTTAGAAAGTAGGTATTTTCTTGCCTAACTATCCAAGCCTGCCTCTGCTAGGTTGTGTATTCCATGTCTGGTTTGTGAGTGACAGGGGCTGGGGGATTCCAGGAGACATGGTGAGTCAGCACAGGGCTGAATAGAGAGATCTGCATGGAGATGGGTGGGAGGAGTTGCACCTGGGACCTGAATAGGGCTGTGCCTTCCCTCCACAATGCTGGCTCCACCTCCTGTGGTGCGTCTGATGTCCCTGGCCTACACTGTGAAAGGAAAGAAGGAGTCTGTCAACAAAGTGCTCCAGGACTGACCAGAACTGGTTTGGACTAGACAAAGGCCGCTCTGCCTTCAGAGAACAAAGGGAAAATGAGTATAAAAGAGGGGACACAAACCCCAGAACTTTAGATCACTTTGGGAAACAAGAAGAACCTTTGCTGAGGAGAGGAACCAGAGAGAGAGACTGCAGGAGGAGACTATCCCTATGCTGAGTGCTGTTTGGGGGATTGGCCTGCAGTGGTTGCCTGACTGCCAAAGAAATGAGAAAGGACTTTGTGCTACTTTTCATTCAACTTGTAAAGGATCTCCAAGGGCTTGAGAGAGAGCTTGCCTCCTGCTGAAGTCTCAGGGACAACAGACTTCACCCACCAGCTCCCCAAGAGTTCTTTTGAAGTGCCTGCTGTTGTGTTGGGCCTTCTGAGGGACTGCGTGTCGCAAGGAGCTGGAAGCATGACTCATGAAGAAGAAGCGTGTCGCCGCCGCAGCCGCTGTCGTCGCATCGCTGAAGAAGGGTGTCGCCGCTGCTGCTGTCGCTTCGCAACGCAGAAGCACCTCGCATCGCCGGAGAAGAGGATCGACGTCACATCAGATGCCGCCGCATCATCGGAGAAGTGTGTCGCAGAGCCTGTCGCGGCTCAGAAGAATCGTTGAGTCGCCGCACGGCCGTCGGGCTTGCACGCATCGTGTTGCATCAAGAAGACAACGCCATCTTTGTTTCATTGCACCGGATCTTCATCGCATCATGGCGCTGCTGGTCGCATCGCCAGGGAAGCGCAGTAAGAAACCGACGCATCACCTCCCCACGCCAAGAAGAACCGATGCATCCCCTACGCATCAGTGGGGACCCGACGCATCACCGTTCTTGCGTGTAAGGAACCAACGCATCACCTTCCCTGCAACACTTTCGTTGTATAGCGTTACGCATCCAAAGGTACATTGAACTCAAAGTGTCGCATTTACCATCTAAAGAGAACTAAGCTAATTCTACCATTTTTAAGTACCGTATTGTGGATTTTTGACGTTTGTGGTCTTGTGTTAAATCTATATAAAGAATACTTATTTTTAATATACAACTGGTGTGGTGTCCATCTGTAGTGTTGTCACTGGGTTACTGTATGTCTTCACAAATGCTTTACACACTGCCCCTGAGATAAGCCTGCCTGCTCGTGCGAAGCTACCAAGGGGGTGAGCAGGGGTTATTTTAGTAGTGTATCCCCCTTACCCTGACTAGAAGCAATGGTCCCTATTTGGTCAAAGGTACCTACCTCTGCCAACTAGAGACCCCCAGTTCTAACACGACCTAATAGAAATAATTTCTACACATAGGGGAGACCCAGGAATAAGTTATGAGACATTTATGTCTAGACTCCCCAAACAAACTTCATGCAAGAGTCCCCCCTCTCTCTCACGGCTCACACAACACACTTTGCATGTCAGCAGTCATTTCCGGGGCTAATGTGATGGCCCAAAAGCAACCCCAAGATCTTCGCTCCCCAAAGTCTTGTGAGATTGGGGCTTTTCTTAAATTTATCTCGTAAGACTTTGGGAGGTGGCTGTATTGGGGTCAGCCTAACCACATTATAACACAACATAATGTCAGGTTCACTCGCCAGTGTAATAAAAAAAAAATTAAAAACACGCAAAAGTGGATAAAAGTGGAAAAAGCATTGATTTTCCTATGCCATGTATGTACGGCAAAAAAAGAAAGAACTGTTTCAACGCTGAGGGGAGGATTCTGATCTAAAATGCATTCCACAGGCTGAGGTGAATCTAAAGATGGTAAAAACAAAATGACCCCGTGGGCGGGACAAACAGAAGAATAGGGAAAAAAGCTATTCAATCGTAAGCATAGAGTTGAAATAGACAAGCAATGCATCCAATCAAAATATACTTACTGGTATTTAGCAATGAATCTACAGCTGGTGAGTACTAACATTACCTCTAGGTGGGACCAACAAAAGAATCGGGAGGAAAGACACCAAATTAGGGATATGGAGGTGAAATAGACAAGCAAGATGTTTAATAAAAGCATCAGGCTGCCTAAAGCCCTCGCTAAGTATATGTTGCATGTTCAGAGCAATAGATTTGCTTACAGGCTGCTGAACCTGCCTGAGACCAAGACTTAGCAATACTTTGATTGGCCAGAATGAGGTGTCACCCTCCCCATGTTCCATATGGCATACCTCTCTTAATTTTCTCAAAGCTGTGTGCCATCCTATGCAGAAAACACTTGTGCAACCAAAGACAACTACAGGCTACAGGTCGCAATGTCTCTTCAGCACCCCATGAAACATACCCTGTGAGTGATCTACCCAGGGCATTTCACACCTCTGCTCCTGAGGCACTATTACAGAATTGGCCCCTTCTGTAAGAAGGATTACGCCGGTGCTGTCACAAGAGAGTATATAGCAAACTACAATGGCTCTGTCGGGAGCGCTAATCGCTTTGTTGACAAGAACAAATCATTGGAAGTATGGATACTTATGCTTACTTAAAGAATCCAGTAGCAATGTAAGTAGAATAAATCAGCGCGCGCAACAAAGCAAAAGCAAGTATCAGAAGACCCTGGTAAAGATGGAAGACTCAAAAGTACTTGCAAAAAAATTATTGTTATTACATTTTCGAAATTTGTCATCAGACAACATAACTATACATATTTTCGGGCTGTCCAAGTAAAACAAAGTAAAAAAGTGACAGGTGTTTCAGAGTGACATGAGTGCTCAGTGCTGGTGACAAGGTGCAGATATACAGTTGTGAGGCTATGTACAAGTATATACAATTTTCAAGAATGGTCAGAATAATGATTAAAGAAATCTCTCTGGTAAAGGCTAAATTGCTCAACAGTGGGACCCAGAGATATGTAAAGGCTGAACCAAGGTTAAGCGTCGATGTTTCGACCCTGACAACGCATGAATGATGTGTCGCGGCGGGTCTTCATCAGGACAGGGGGACAGCCTGGAATAGATGAGACATAGTGTAAGGGGGTGTTCTAAAATGGTAACTGTAAGAACAAAAGGCCCCCCCTAAAATTACTTTAGGTCCTAGAGGAGAGGGGAAAAACAAACTTAAACTACAAAACCTCTAATCAGACCTATATTGCTTTAATGCTGACCCCTTCAGGTTCTATCCTGCCAACAACCAAATCATGAATCACTTGTACATCTAAATTATACCAATTACAAAATATTCATTTATGTTTTTTTATTTTCTTTAAAAATTCTCCAAAGACATTTTTATCATTTTATATTTGTTCTGATTCACATTAGAAAAAAGTTTACATGAGTACAATTTATTTATGAAATATTCAATCAATGTGACACAAAAGCATTACAAATAATACATTATTGTAAACATTAAAGTTTATAACCCCACAGCAACCACCAATCATTCATTCACACCACACAACCTACTTCAAACATTCTACAATCATCCTAATATGAATAAAAACCACATGAGATTCAATCCTATGAGGGGTCTAAACAATTCGGTGGAGGGAAGACAGAGAGTTGGTAAAAAGGCGATGTCTGATGGTACTATTCCTCCATAGACCTCTTCTCAGAGTTGGACTCGGTCTTGGTCTACGCGCGATTCAGTGGACAAGCCACCTTCTTCAGGACCAAATAAAAGGGAGAGAAATCTCAGACCCAACAATAGCCGGGGGTTATCTGTAAGCTGTTAAAAATAATTGATTTTAGTAATGATGGGGGAGTGGCAGGAACAAGCATCTAATTTCAATACAAAGTTGATACCAAGTCAAGTAATTACTTCATTATCTCCCCGTGGTTCCTATCTTGAGGTGTTTCCTCCGGTCATAAAGTGAATAGAGGTGGTAGTTCCCAATGTGATTTAACACAACCATGAAAACTAGTTACCGAACAAATAGCCTACACCATACATGAAAGAAAATGAAGAGAAACACTTAGTTCATCCGTGCACTTAAATAAGAAAAATAAGAAAATTGTGAATAGAAAAATGTGCAAGAAAAGCACATGCAACCGCTTTGAAAGCCAGAAATGGTCTACCTGCATGTAAAAATCAACCTGCCTGAAAGAATTGTTTTTATATATATTTCTAGTCGTCTGGACAAGCTTTACGGCTGCAAGAAAGATTTGTTTGCGTACAATACGCACGACATCTAGGAAATAAAATAAAAATAATAAAAGACAGCTGAGTTGTCACATACGTCCAGGGAGTAATCCTGACTATTAGTGAAGGCAGGAAGAAATAACTTACCCTATTTGATGGCTCACTGCTAAGTACTTCTTCAAATCAGGGTATCTAGAACTCCTTATTACAGTAATGTAACAAAACTAAGCCGGTAATTCCCGTTGCTGTATATACGTGTTCATCAAATTAGTTAGCTACAAAGGGCAGAAGAAAACCAAACCAAATCGTCACCAAGGCGCAAACTTTAGAGAATGTAAATATTTCCTAAATACATGGTGCTAACTAGCGAAACAAAATAAGCACCCAGCCAAGATAAGCCATATGAAGGAAGTGGCTCTTGCAATACTGCCAAAAAGTTTTGATACACAAATGTTCCTAAATACAAGCAGCACAGGGTATCATTTATATATCCCCTGTTATGACCTCTACAAGACTCATTTCGTAACGCTGCAATGGTTAAGTATGACCAAAAACTTAACGGATTCCTGAATTTCCCAACTGTTAATATACATAAATTGATCGCCCAAATAGCACTATACATTCATTGTCCTGCAGCTAGATGAGGCATATGATCCTGCTTCTTAATACTACATATGCAGATCTTAGGCATATTGCTAAAAGCGGCACTATTCAATTTGACCTCTCTAAGGCTCATTTCGTATCGCTGCAATGGTTAAGTATGACCGAAAATTAACGGATTCCTGAATTAATCAGTTGTAAATGTGTATAAATTGGTCAACCAAATAGCACTTTACATTCATTGTCCTACAGCTAGATAAAGCATATGGTCCTGCTGCTTAATACTAAGTATGCGAATGTTAGGCATATTGCTAAAAGCGGCACTATTAACTATTTGACGATGTTAAAAACGGGAAATGCTCTGCAGTTACATAATAAGGCTCTAAGACCATAAAGCTGCAAATACTGAATAATGAATCAAAGATTCATTAGAGATTAACTAAAGCGGAAACCCCGGATACATCCTTACCTGCCATTGTCGCTGTTTAACCGAGGCCCGTGATCCGCACTACGTTAGGCGTTCGAGACGATAGTCAACAAGTTTAGCGTCTTTGCCGATTTTTAAATCTGATACTACGCTGTGATTGGTCAGACGAAGATCAACGAGACTAGGCGCGCTATTTCTCCCTTAAGTGAGAAATAATACACTGCGACTGTGTCCGCCATATTAGAGTGTCATTTGTACCATACCATATTTAGTGAGAATAGTTTGGATACAGCTCTAAACAATAATTTTTATAAAGACTTAGATCAGTAAATATACTCGTAATTTTGTATAGTGATCCTACTCCAAGTTCCAGTAAATCCATCTGGTGGGCCTTAGGCGGCAAAAGTAACTTCTAAAAACGCATCTACACAACCTTGATGAAGTGCTAGCAATATCGATTGAATAAAATGCTACACTATAGTTATTTGATCAAAGCTTACAGAGAGAGCACAGAAAAAATATGTATATATACGCTGTGTCTGTATCCCGATTGTAAATGGTCTAAGGCGATTCTAGCCGCCATCTTTAAATATCTCTTAGACTGTCTGCAGTTGGTAGTATGGAGATAGATTTTGCATATTTAAAATATAGCAGAAGAAATGCTAAGTATTTAAAGATGGAATTAAAAACACGCAAAAGTGGATAAAAGTGGAAAAAGCATTGATTTTCCTATGCCATGTATGTACGGCAAAAAAAGAAAGAACTGTTTCAACGCTGAGGGGAGGATTCTGATCTAAAATGCATTCCACAGGCTGAGGTGAATCTAAAGATGGTAAAAACAAAATGACCCCGTGGGCGGGACAAACAGAAGAATAGGGAAAAAAGCTATTCAATCGTAAGCATAGAGTTGAAATAGACAAGCAATGCATCCAATCAAAATATACTTACTGGTATTTAGCAATGAATCTACAGCTGGTGAGTACTAACATTACCTCTAGGTGGGACCAACAAAAGAATCGGGAGGAAAGACACCAAATTAGGGATATGGAGGTGAAATAGACAAGCAAGATGTTTAATAAAAGCATCAGGCTGCCTAAAGCCCTCGCTAAGTATATGTTGCATGTTCAGAGCAATAGATTTGCTTACAGGCTGCTGAACCTGCCTGAGACCAAGACTTAGCAATACTTTGATTGGCCAGAATGAGGTGTCACCCTCCCCGTGTTCCATATGGCATACCTCTCTTAATTTTCTCAAAGCTGTGTGCCATCCTATGCAGAAAACACTTGTGCAACCAAAGACAACTACAGGCTACAGGTCGCAATGTCTCTTCAGCACCCCATGAAACATACCCTGTGAGTGATCTACCCAGGGCATTTCACACCTCTGCTCCTGAGGCACTATTACAGAATTGGCCCCTTCTGTAAGAAGGATTACGCCGGTGCTGTCACAAGAGAGTATATAGCAAACTACAATGGCTCTGTCGGGGAGCGCCAATCGCTTTGTTGACAAGAACAAATCATTGGAAGTATGGATACTTATGCTTACTTAAAGAATCCAGTAGCAATGTAAGTAGAATAAATCAGCGCGCGCAACAAAGCAAAAGCAAGTATCAGAAGACCCTGGTAAAGATGGAAGACTCAAAAGTACTTGCAAAAAAATTATTGTTATTACATTTTCGAAATTTGTCATCAGACAACATAACTATACATATTTTCGGGCTGTCCAAGTAAAACAAAGTAAAAAGTGACAGGTGTTTCAGAGTGACATGAGTGCTCAGTGCTGGTGACAAGGTGCAGATATACAGTTGTGAGGCTATGTACAAGTATATACAATTTTCAAGAATGGTCAGAATAATGATTAAAGAAATCTCTCTGGTAAAGGCTAAATTGCTCAACAGTGGGACCCAGAGATATGTAAAGGCTGAACCAAGGTTAAGCGTCGATGTTTCGACCCTGACAACGCATGAATGATGTGTCGCGGCGGGTCTTCATCAGGACAGGGGGACAGCCTGGAATAGATGAGACATAGTGTAAGGGGGTGTTCTAAAATGGGCCAACTTAGGAGGTGGGCTGGTGATGACCATTACTCACTCCAGATGCAAGAAGGCGTCCCGCGCAGTGTGGGGGCAGCCAGACGGATCTAAAAAATTAGATCAAGGAATGGTTACATGGCTCTTGAGAAGAGTAGGTAAATTAAAAGGGCGCGCAATTGACGATAAAGAATCAGGTCTTACCTGCAGGTGTCAGGAAAGATGCGAAGAGGCACAATCTCAAAAGTGTAAAAGGAGGGATAGCATCCCCTCCAGGGGAAAGCATGAAGGAATCAAGGCCAATACCCTGAAAGAAAGGGCCAATTTGTAGTGTTAAAGTGTTCTTGAGTCAGCTATTTACTTAATAAAGCATACCGGCCACATCGGTAATCGAGTCTTACCTGTGGCTTGGTGCGAAGTCTGGGACATTTCCAGTATGAAAATAAATCAGGGCCGGTACCCTGAAATAAAGGGGCCAATGTATAACATTAAAAATGCTCTAGAGTCAGCTAAATACTAATTAATGCGTGCCGGCCACATCGGTAATCCAGTCTTACCTGTGGCTTGGTGAAAAGTCTGGAACAATCCAGATGTGTAAACTTTTTTACACAAATCCAGGCAATAAGTCCTGGAAAGTAAAAGGAAATGACGGGAATTATTAAACAATCCAAAGCGCAAGGATTGAAAAAGGTCACGTTGACATTGCGGGGCAACTTGTGGTTAATAGAGCGCGTACCGTGGAATCGGGCGTCCGCTCTGCAGTCTTGAAACAGACTGCGCGTTCCGTTTCTAAATAGGCAGCCACGCACCGTCGTGCACGAGGACGCGTGACGCTGTGCAGCAGCTGACTGCTGCCTGCCCGGGCGCCAATTGCACAATTGCGGACCCGCTCAGCTGAAAGCTGTGTGGCAGCGAGTCTAGATCTGCTCGCATGTGTGCGAAGGGCGGAGAGGCTCACGCCGCGTGTCTAGTGACAAGAACCTATTATGGCAAGGAGAAGTAGCCAATACATGTAAGGAGAAAAAGGCCACACGTTTTGGAATGAATACCTGTCCATATTGATGAACGCAGTGGAATCATATAATATACACAGGTTAATGAGTTGAGATGAGGAAATTACATGTAAACATGCGACATGTGCAATACATGAGGTATACAGAGCCTAGGGGTTACAGTGGGTCATGTTGCAACAGGATTGTTACTATTAACTTACACACTGTTAAAAACACATGATGAACTTTCAAAAGTCAAGTATCTGATATAATGCAAGTAGAATGTGCGCAAGGTGATATAGTTGTCATTACATAGATTAATGTATAGAAGTGGGAAGGTTACATGCCAACACGTGACTGATGCGGACATTAAATATGTACAGACCCTGGAGGTTACAGTGGGTCATGTTGCAACAGAATAGTTTCTGCAAGACAATAACACGATTAAAAGGGCCAGCAATGGTAGATGTTACATGATAAGGTCCATATGGTACATAAACAGTGGTTACATGCAAACAGTCACATACATGTTGAAAAAGACAGTAAAATGGGGTGAGCTCATTTAAAAGTATATATCTAAAGTAACCCCATTTGTCTGGATGTCTCTTCCAGTTCATTCAGGTCCTTATTAACTGTGTCCAGAGAATGGATCCATTTACACTCCTTTAGATTAAGGGAGGATACAATTGAGCCACCTCTTGGATGTGGTCGCATCTTCTCTACCACCCACCACTTCAGGCTATCCGGGCTGTGGTTCCTGGAATTGAAATGTTCCATCAGTGGTGCTCCTTGTACATTACATTTGATCCTGCTCATGTGTTGTAGTATCCTAGCCTTCACTTTTTGTGTGGTTTGCCCTATGTAGAGCATGTCACAAGGACACTTAATTGCGTAAACTAAATTTGTGCTGTTGCAGTTAGTGTGTAGGGAGAGATTATATGTCCTACCTTCATATGTAAAAGATGATCCTACAACGGTTTGGGGGCAGGCCTTGCACTGGCCACATTTATGGTGTCCCATCAGGGGGGACAATCCCAGTTGGCTCCTAATGTCTGGTAGCTTAGGTGGTTCTAGATAGGCTTTTACCACTGTGTCTTTCACATTTTTTCTCTCCTAAAAGCAAAGATGGGATCTTGCGTGATGTCAATTTCAGTCGAAACCAGGCCCCAGTACTTTTTGACTATCTTTTAATCTCCTGGCTGCGTGTATTGAATGTAGTGACACATACAATATTGTCTTGGGTGGGTGCTTTTTGTTTCACTTGAAGGAGAAGGTCACGGGGACAGTACCAGGAGCGTTTTCTTGCCCTCTTGAGTAGTCCCAACGGGTATCCCCTTTCCCGGAGAAGACTGGTTAGGGTTTCTGTCTCCTTGAAAAAATCAATTCTACGTGCGCAGTTACGTCTCAGGCGAAGGAACTGCCCGTAGGGGAGATTATCCCTCAGGCTACGCGGATGGTGTGAATCGTATTTCAGGAGTGTGCTCCTTTCCATTGGTTTCCTGTAAAGGTCAGTGTATAGTTCTCCCTCATCTGTTTTGAAGGTGAGATCCAGGAAGCTGATGGACTTGTTTCTGTGTGACATAGTGAATTGTATGTCCGGAGATCTGTTGTTGAGCCAATCCTTGAAAGCCAGCAAGCTGGTTTCATTCCGGTCCATATCATTATAACGTCATCAATATAACGCTTCCAAACTTCTATCTGGTCTATGAAGGGGTTGGTGTCGCTATAAAGGTGCTCATCCTCGTATTGGTCCATGAAGATGTTCGCTAGACTGGGAGCGAATCCTGCCCCCATAGCGACGCCTTTGCACTGGTAATAGTGCTGGTTGTTCAAGACAAATTAGTTCTTGGTCATGGCGATGTCCAACAAGAACTATTTTGTCTAGCGAACATCTGGGATTTGTAGTCCCAGAATTACACAGGGAGGCTTGCAACTACAAGCCAGTCAATACAAAATGAAGGGGAATTTAAAATTTTAAAAAAGATCGGGTCAGGAGTAACGCATGACATGAAGCCCTTGGCAGCCCTGAAGAAAGAGTAGGCAGGTTGTCTTATTTATGGGTGCCCTTTCTGTATTTTCACTTTGATCTTTGGCTTGGCTAATTAGACAGTGACTGCAGCTGCCCTTTGCCTGGACTCACGCCAATGCCACCTCAAGCTTCCGCCAGACAGCCTGTGTACGCCGAGGGGGTACAGTTACGACTGTACCAGGGTCCGCTCTCACCGAGCATAATAAATACGGACTAAACATATTTAACCTTAAGCTCATACACAGAGCTCTGCTTTCAGCCCATTAACCCCCCCCCCCAGGAGAGCTCTGCTTTCAGCCCATTAAACCCCCCCCCCGGAGAGCTCTGCTTTAAGCACATTAACCCCCCCCACCTCCCTCCCGAGCTCTGCTTTCAGCACAGTAACCCCCCCCCAGAGCTCTGCTTTCAGCACATTAACCCCCCCCCAGGAGAGCTCTGCTTTCAGCCCATTAACCCCCCCACCTCCCTCCCGAGCTCTGCTTTCAGCCCATTAACCCCCCCCAGGAGAGCTCTGCTTTCAGCACAGTAACCCCCCCCCAGAGCTCTGCTTTCAGCACATTAACCCCACGCCCTGAAATACTTTACTGAAGCAGGCCAACCTGAGTTGCAAGTTTCACAAAGATTTCGGCATCAGGCACTTTAACCCCCCCTTAGCCACGTTACAGGGAGTGCGCCCTTCAGCAGGAAACTTACATGAACATGCATGCCAGTGTTTTACAACAGGAAAGTGGTAGATTTAATAAAAAAATCAGGGCCACATATTTTCCCCCATGGACTTCTTTCTTTTGAAGCAGAGGCGATTTCAGGCTGGGGAGAGCTAAAACAAAGCCGGTTTTGCTTACGAATATTGGAAGTCATCTGCCTAAATCAGTCTAGTGGCATATATACACAAGGGACCGACACGTGCACAGAAACTGTTCTGGAGATAGTTAGCAGCAAACAAAACAAGCAATGACTAGGGAGGGGAGAAGTGGTGGACACGGGGAGGATGGGTGAAGTAGCAGCGAGAGACAGCATGGGTGTGTAAACAGCATTGGGAAAGCGAAACGGGACAGGGCAGCCATTGCGGTGCTGGACTGCAATTAAAGTCCCTGAAATTGCTTGGGAGAGAAGCAGGCGTGTTGCAGCCCGAGCCAGCACACTGGCTGTGGGGGGGCGACAAAAGCATGAAAGGCAGCAACGGGCGGTAAGTGGTTTAGGGACGGCGAGGGAGCTGAAGCAAAACAAAAAGTAGTGCGCCAAACATGCATAGGTGGTGATCCAGCGCTAACAATAAAAATTCTTCTCCTATATGCTTCGGTCATCCAGGTACAACTATCCCTCCAATACACAGACTATATTCATATGACGGTGGGGCCCATAACACCGCACATGCATTCACTCACTCATTTATTCCCTGGATTTCCTCTGTCAGTAACCTAGGAGAAAAACAGTAAAACGATTCGCTGGAAGGAGACGGGATACCTCTTTTAACGCGACATAATATTTCTCATTGTTTTAAGGTATTCCGCTCATTGGTCGATGGACCAACTAGTAGGAATCAGTTGATGGTGATTAAGACCAGCTCAATCACAATAAACCTTCTAACATTTTACATTAATCATTGAGCTAAAGAACCACTGACTCATTTGTTTAAAGATAATAAAGTTTATATAAAGTTTAGAAGCATGAAATAAGTTTTAGGTTTATTATTCAGATTATTTACATTTGTTATCATTATACGAATAAATTGAAATTGCAATGCATACCTATTAGATGGAAGAATAAAGTTTGTCACGGCAAGAACTCCCAAAATCTCTATCTATCTGTTCTGGAAAAGTCTAATAGTTCTGAATGGAAAAATCTATCAAGAATAAAAGTTCTTCAAAAAGCAGCATCTTATGCTCAATTAAAATATAAAATAGCAGCAGCAGCCTCAGCTCGTCAGCATCAGCAGCAGCAACTCCATGCGCAACTAACAGCAGTCAAAAACGGCAAAAAGCAGCTCCCAGCAACCAGCAGCATCTCTCATAATCATAACCAACCCTCCCCACCAAGAGTAGGTCTTCTTATACCCTAATTCTAGCTTACTAAATAAAAATGTTGCATCTTTATGGCGAGATTCTCTCTAATTGGTCCATTTGAGTCCATATACATCTTTTATCAAACTTCCGTGTTCTAACCAGTTCTTTGTGGAATGTCCATACTTGCATCGTTTCCCACAGTTCGTGACATTACTCATCCGCTTCGATCAGTCCAACTTGTATCACTTTCCGATACTTTTTAGGATCAACAGTTCCTTTTGTCCATTTATTCTTTTTGACTTCTCACGCTTCTCGCTGACCCATCTTGGCACACATTTATTCAGTAAGGTCACAATAGCCTTGACCATACTTTCATCCTAGGCTCTTGGAACGATCACGTGGTCATTCTTGTTCACGGCCTTTCTCCTTTTCTACATTTCTCCTCGCGCATGCGTATTCTAGCTCAAGGCGGCCATTTTATATCGCTGCTCAACAGGTCTAAGCGCACTATTTACAAAGATAAACAAAATATAGTTAAGAATGAAGAATATAAACCCTTTTGTTTCCCTCCCGTCTTTCTACGTACCCCAATTAGGTATTACCTAGCAAAAAAGCAACATATAAAGCCGCCCCTTACTTACCATTGCTTTATTTTGCCACTACACGTTTTGTTTTCAAAGCACAAATCATGCATTTTATTATTCTGCAAATATTAGGTTATGTTAGCCACGTCAACAATTATAAGTAAATTAGTTTGCACACAAAATAGCGTGTTACCTTTAACCCTTCACATGTAACATACATTGTTGGTTATTTACTTAAACGAACTTGTTTGTTAATCATTTTACGTAAATTATTAGGAGGTTAAATTTTTCTTTTACCCTGCTCCATCAACTGTCAAAAGTGAACTGATCCATGTAACTTGGTAAGTTGCCAGGGCGCAAACAAACAGCCAAAAGGTGGGACAAAGACAACAAATGGACCATAGAGCATGAAGATTTTACGAGGGGCACTACAAGGAGCCAATTACAAGAGATTGGCTTTGCCAAAGCCCAGAGAGGGACTACACCATGCCTCGCAGAGTAGCGCATGCGCTGCTAGGCTCGACCTAATAAAAATACATAGGGGAGACCCAGGAATAAGTTATGAGACATTTATGTCTAGACTCCCCAAACAAACTTCATGCAAGTGGCCCCCCTCTCTCTCACGGCTCACACAACACACTTTGCATGTCAGCAGTCATTTCCGGGGCTAATGTGATGGCCCAAAAGCAACCCCAAGATCTTCGCTCCCCAAAGTCTTGTGAAGTTGGGGCTTTTCTTAAATTGATCTCGTAAGACTTTGGGAGGTGGCTGTATTGGGGTCAGCCTAACCACATTATGACACAACATAATGTCAGGTTCACTCGCCAGTGTGATAAAAACATTTTTTAAAACACGCAAAAGTGGATAAAAGTGGAAAAAGCATTGATTTTCCTATGCCATGTATGTACGGCAAAAAAAGAAAGAACTGTTTCAACGCTGAGGGAGGATTCTGATCTAAAATGCATTCCACAGGCTGAGGTGAATCTAAAGATGGTAAAAACAAAATGACCTCGTGGGCGGGACAAACAGAAGAATAGGGAAAAAGCTATTCAATCGTAAGCAAAGAGTTGAAATAGACAAGCAATGCATCCAATCACAATATACTTACTGGTATTTAACAATGAATCTACAGCTGGTGAGTCCTAAAATTACCTCTAGGGGGACAAACAAAAGAATCGGGAGGAAAGACACCAAATTAGGGATATGGAGGTGAAAAAGACAAGCAAGATGTTTAATAAAAGCATCAGGCTGCCTAAAGCCCTCGCTAAGTATATGTTGCGTGTTCAAAACAATAGATTTGCTTACAGACTGCTGAACATGCCTGAGACCAAGACTTAGCAATACTTTGATTGGCCAGAATGAGGTGTCATCCTCCCAGTGTTCCATATGGCATACCTCTCTTAATTTTCTCAAAGCTGTGTGCCATCCTATGCAGAAAACACTTGTGCAACCAGAGACAACTACAGGCTACAGGTCCCAATGTCTCTTCAGCACCCCATGAAACATACCCTGTGAGTGATCTACCCAGGGCATTACACACCTCTGCTCCTGAGGCACTATTACAGAATTGGCCCCTTCTGTAAGAAGGATTACGCCGGTGCCGTCACAAGAGAGTATATAGCAAACTACAATGGCTCTGTCGGGGAGCACCAATCGCTTTGTTGACAAGAACAAATCATTGGAAGTATGGATACTTATGCTTACTTAAAGAATCCAGTAGCAATGTAAGTAGAATAAATCAGCGCGCGCAACAAAGCAAAAGCAAGTATCAGAAGACCCTGGTAAAGATGGAAGACTCAAAAGTACTTGCAAAAAAATTATTGTTATTACATTTTCGAAATTTGTCATCAGACAACATAACTATACATATTTTCGGGCTGTCCAAGTAAAACAAAGTAAAAAAGTGACAGGTGTTTCAGAGTGACATGAGTGCTTAGTGCTGGTGACAAGGTGCAGATATACAGTTGTGAGGCTATGTACAAGTATATACAATTTTCAAGAAGGGTCAGTGTGAGAAGTTGGCCTGGTATATGCTGTTCACTAATTAAAGTGGACACCTTGCACCAGAACAATTCGACTCTTATGGTAGATAGGTTTAAGACAACCTTTATAGAAAGCTATCCTAGTGGTAGCTGTGGAGAGCAGCCTTCAGGCTAAGTCTTGAAGGAATGTAAAGCAGCTTGTTTTACCACACAATCTCTTGAATCACCAAATGAAAAGACACCACACAGGTATATATATCAAATATATATGTATTTATTAATAAACACTCTCTACTAATCTCTTTATGAGATTAGAAGTCAGGAACATATGTACAAGTCAAATGTTATCAAAATAAGTTTAGCACAATCGAATATCACAATCTTAGTTTGGCTAGACCTAGGTCTAGGGCATCTAGAATCGAGGGACCCCCAAGAACCACCCCAGGTAGTTGTAGGAGACCCACAGGGGACGGACGCGGTGTCCTGGCACCGGTGCGAGTCCTGTACGAGTCTATGCGCACAGACGCGATTGAGATTTCAATGTTAAAGGTCCCTTGCGTGTTCGAGGCGAACACACCGATCGGTCTTTGTACGAGTCGAAGGACGCGGTTACAGATAGAGTTGCAAGGGAGATGGACGCGCTGTGTCTAACACAGACGCGAATCTTGTGCGAGTCAGCGCAATGGAGATCTCAATGTTACAGGCCCCTTGTGTGTTCGAGGCGAACACCGATCGGACTCAGTACGAGTCGAAGGACACAGTTCTAGATAGTGTTACAGGGGAGATGGACGCGATGTGTCTAACACAGACGTGAACCCTGTACGAGTCAGCGCAATTGTCGCACTTAGAAAATAAGAGTTTTAGGGCACTTCTAGGGTAGCTACAAGCAAGTCACTTACAGGGTAAGTAGTTCTAGGGCCCACACCCACAGGAGCACCGTAGTGCTGAAGTTACCTCACCCAGGGGAGCCGGGTGCATAGGTGTTCTTTGGTGTCGGGTCGCGGCGTCGTTTTCAATGGGAGCCAGTGAAGGCTTGTGGCGACAGGAGAAGTGTCCGGAGGAATCCAAGCCTGTATTCAGACGATGGAAGACCTGAAAGCAGAGGGGACAGTGTTCAAAGTCACTTGGCAGTGACTCGGGGCAAGGAAGATGGATGCCCACCGTCGTCGCAAGATTCAGGTCGTTCGCGGGTGCCTTGACTCTTCAGCCACGAGGTCCAGGAGGCGTCGACGACGACCAGGAGCTGGATTCGGCGTGTCCCAGAATGTCTGCAGCTTACTGCGGTGTCGGCGACTCGATTGGAGCCAACAAGCCTTGGTAACAGCAAGTCTCGGGGAAAGTGTAAAGAGGCAATGGCACAGACCAGCAAGGTCTGTGGGACTCACCCAGCGAGGGTAAGTCAGGGCAGGCCTGGAGCAACCAGGGGAGCCCTTTGGTGACTTTAGAAAGTCTTCTGGGGACCCACAAGCTGGCTGGCAAGGGATCGCGAAGACGCCTTGGGAGGATTCGCTCAACAGGGGCCCACGGTCACTCGGGACGTGGTAGGTCTCTGATCTTCGGAGGATTCCTGCTGGAGGCTAGGACCACACGTGGTCCAAAGCACAAGTTCGTGGAACATTGTGAAGGGGTTGCACTTGACAATAGCGCACGCTACCCAGGGGTCGCGGTTCCTCATCACTCTTGGGGTCCACTGGCCTCAGCTTCGCTGGGGACTCACGATGGCCTTTGAGAAGTCAGGAAATCTACTTCTTGGGCTGCAGGGACTTCGGACTCCGGCGGGAGCGGCGTAGTTTGCGACTGTCGTTTGTAGTTTTTGGTGCATGCCAAGCAGGGGAGTCACTCCTTGACTCCAAGGGAGATTCTTCAATCTTCCAAAGGTAGTGGAACGTCGAAGGTCTGGGATTCTTCTTCAGAGCGTCGTCCAGGGAAATCTAGTTTGCAATGCACAGGTTCCCCCTCTTATACTAAAAGAAAGGGAGGGACTATCTCTATGACCCTACCTATGGGAGGGTCAGGGGAGTGGGTGGCTACACCCACTTCCCTTTGTCCAGTTTCGCACCAGAGCAGGGGCAGGTAGCCCCTGTGCCGGTTTGAACTGGGGTATGCACAGAGGAGCCTTCTGCTCCCCAGTGCAGGACTTCAAAGCACTCTAAGAGTGCACCCACCCAGCCCCAATACACTAAACCCTGTCTGGAAGGTGGTCACACCCCCTTGGGACAAGATATCTATTGTTGGGCTTCCTCCACTGCGAGTGTTGGTCATCAGCAGGAGGGCAGCCCAGTGTCTGTGACTGGTGGCATCCATTTTGTGATGCCAGGGCTCTGCAGGATTCTACCGCGTTTCCACAGTAGGTACATGTCTATCCCTCTAGAAGGGTGGAATGCTACCCCCGCTGCCAGGACTGGCGGGGGGTAGTATTCCAAGATGTTTGACACCAAACACGACATGTTTCGATGCAGCCATTCCAAAGTTAGCATTCTACCGCGAGGATATAATGCACTTAAAAGTATATGGTTTAACCGCATCCACAAACATCCCCAGAGAATGGACTCTGAGAGCTGCAGAGGGGCCCTGCTCAGGCAGAGGCACCCCCTCACATGGAAACTAAGCACCCTGCCCTCAGGATTGATAGGGCCTGCTTTAGGGGTGACTGATAAGTCTCAATGTGTGTGCAGGAGAGATATAGGGGACCTATATCTCAGTGAGGGGTGTTAGCACTTCCTCACCCAGGCTGCAGTAGCAGGTCTGTGGTGTCAGATTTAGTCTGCTTCCCAGGGGTGGCATAATACATGCTTCAGCCCCTGGTAGGCCTGTGAAGTACCTATGCCCTTGGTACCTAAGGTACCATATACTAGGGACTCATAAGGTACCACAGTATCCAATCACTAGTGCACCTAGAGTGCACTCCAAATCGTTTAGAGAGAACAGAGAGGCTGGGGCCCTGATTGGCAGGGTCCCAGCCAGACTATAGCCAGAAACCAGTGTAAACATCAGAAAAAAAGTGGGGGCAACATAAGAGGCAGATCTTACTCTCCTACAGTCAGAATAATGATTAAAGAAATCTCTCTGGTAAAGGCTAAATTGCTCAACAGTGGGACCCAGAGATATGTAAAGGCTGAACCATGGTTAAGCTGCCGACGTTTCGACCCTGACAACGCATGAATGATGTGTCGCGGTGGGTCTTCATCAGGACAGGGGGACAGCCTGGAATAGATGAGACATAGTGTAAGGGGGTGTTCTAAAATGGGCCAACTTAGGAGGTGGGCTGGTGATGACCATTACTCACCCCAGATGCAAGAAGGCGTCCCGCTCAGTGTGGGGGCAGCCAGACGCATCTAAAAAATTAGATCAAGGAATGGTTACATGGCTCTTGAGAAGAGTAGGTAAATTAAAAGGGGGCGCAATTGAGGATAAAGAATCGGATCTTACCTGCAGGTGTCAGGAAAGACGCGAAGAGGCACAATCTCAAAAGTGAAAAAGGAGGGATAGCATCCCCTCCAGGGGAAAGCATGAAGGAATCAAGGCCAATACCCTGAAAGAAAGGGCCAATTTGTAGTGTTAAAGTGTTCTTGAGTCAGCTATTTACTTAATAAAGCATACCGGCCACATCGGTAATCGAATCTTACCTGTGGCTTGGTGCGAAGTCTGGGACATTTCCAGTATGAAAATAAATCAGGGCCGGTACCCTGAAAGAAAGGGGCCAATGTATAACGTTAAAAATGCTCTAGAGTCACCTAAATACTAATTAATGCGTGCCGGCCACATCGGTAATCCAGTCTTACCTGTGGCTTGGTGAAAAGTCTGGAACAATCCAGATGTGTAAACTTTTTTACACAAATCCAGGCAATAAGTCCTGGAAAGTAAAAGGAAATGACGGGAATTATTAAACGATCCAAAGCGCAAAGATTGAAAAAGGTCACGTTGACATTGCGGGGCAACTTGTGGTTAATAGAGCGCTTACCGTGGAATCGGGCGTCCGCTCTGCAGTCTTGAAACAGACTGCGCGTTCCGTTTCTAAATAGGTAGACACGCGCCGGCGTGCACGAGGACGCGTGATGCTGTGCAGCAGCTGACTGCTGCCTGCCCGGGCGCCAATTGCACAATCGCGGACCCGCTCGCGGCAGCTGAAAGCTGTGTGGCAGCGAGTCTAGATCTGCCCGCATGTGTGCGAAGGGCGGAGAGGCTCACGCCGCGTGTCTAGTGACAAGAACCTATTATGGCAAGGAGAAGTAGCCAATACATGTAAGGAGAAAAAGGCCACAAGTTTTGGAATGAATACCTGTCCATATTGATGAACGCAGTGGAATCATATAATATACACAGGTTAATGAGTTGAGATGAGGAAATTACATGTAAACATGCGACATGTGCGATACATGAGGTATACAGAGTCTAGGGGTTACAGTGGGTCATGTTGCAACAGGATTGTTACTATTAACTAACACACTGTTAAAAACACATGATGAACTTTCAAAAGTCACGTATCTGATATAATGCAAGTAGAATGTGCGCAAGGTGATATAGTTGTCATTACATAGATTAATGTATAGAAGTGAGAAGGTTACATGCCAACACGTGACTGATGCGGACATTAAATATGTACAGACCCTGGAGGTTACAGTGGGTCATGTTGCAACAGAATAGTTTCTGCAAGACAATAACACGATTAAAAGGGCCAGCAATGGTAGATGTTACATGATAAGGTCCATATGGTACATAAACAGTGGTTACATGCAAACAGTCACATACATGTTGAAAAAGACAGTAAAATGGGGTGAGCTCATTTAAAAGTAAATATCTAAAGTAACTCCATTTGTCTGGATGTCTCTTCCAGTTCGTTCAGGCCCTTATTAACTGTGTCCAGACAATGGATCCATTTACACTCCTTTAGATTAAGGGAGGATACAATTGAGCCACCTCTTGGATGTGGTCGCATCTTCTCTACCACCCACCACTTCAGGCTATCCGGGCTGTGGTTCCTGGAATTGAAATGTTCCACCAGTGGTGCTCCTTGTACATTACATTTGATCCTGCTCATGTGTTGTAGTATCCTAGCCTTCACTTTTTGTGTGGTTTGCCCTATGTAGAGCATGTCACAAGGACACTTAATTGCGTAAACTAAATTCGTGCTGTTGCAGTTAGTGTGTAGGGAGAGATTATATGTCCTACCGTCATATGTAAAAGATGATCCTACAACGGTTTGGGGGCAGGCCTTGCACTGGCCACATTTATGGTGTCCCATCAGGGGGGACAATCCCAGTTGGCTCCTAATGTCTGGTGGCTTAGGTGGTTCTAGATAGGCTTTTACCACTGTGTCTTTCACATTTTTTCTCTCCTAAAAGCAAAGATGGGATCTTGCGTGATGTCAATTTCAGTCGAAACCAGGCCCCAGTACTTTTTGACTATCTTTTTAATCTCCTGGCTGCGTGTATTGAATGTAGTGACACATACAATATTGTCTTGGGTGGGTGCTTTTTGTTTCACTTGAAGGAGATGGTCACGGGGACAGTACCAGGCGCGTTTTCTTGCCCTCTTGAGTAGTCTCAACGGGTATCCCCTTTCCCGGAGACGACTGGTTAGGGTTTCTGTCTCCTTGAAAAAATCAATTCTACGTGCGCAGTTATGTCTCAGGCGAAGGATCTGCCCGTAGGGGAGATTATCCCTCAGGCTACGCGGATGGTGTGAATCGTATTTCAGGAGTGTGCTCCGTTCCATTGGTTTACTGTAAAGGTCAGTGTATAGTTCTCCCTCATCTGTTTTGAAGGTGAGATCCAGGAAGCTGATGGACTTGTTGCTGTGCGACATAGTGAATTGTATGTCCGGAGATCTGTTGTTGAGCCAATCCTTGAAAGCCAGCAAGCTGGTTTCACTTCCGGTCCATATCATTATAACGTCATCAATATAACGCTTCCAAACTTCTATCTGGTCTATGAAGGGGTTGGTGTCGCTATAAAGGTGCTCATCCTCGTATTGGTCCATGAAGATGTTCGCTAGACTGGGAGCGAATCCTGCCCTCATAGCGACGCCTTTGCACTGGTATTAGTGCTGGTTGTTCAAGACAAATTAGTTCTTGGTCATGGCGATGTCCAACAAGAACTATTTTGTCTAGCGAACATCTGGTATTTGTAGTCCCAGAATTACACAGGGAAGCTTGCAACTACAAGCCAGTCAATACAAAAAGAAGGGGAATTTAAAATTTAAAAAAGATCGGGTCAGGAGTAACGCATGACACGAAGCCCTTGGCAGCCCTGAAGAAAGAGTAGGCAGGTTGTCTTATTTATGGGTGCCCTTTCTGTATTTTCACTTTGATCTTTGGCTTGGCTAATTAGACAGTAACTGCAGCTGCCCTTTGCCTGGACTCACGCCAATGCCACCTCAAGCTTCCGCCAGACAGCCTGTGTACGCCGAGGGGGTACAGTTACGACTGTACCAGGGTCCGCTCTCACCAAGCATAATAAATACGGACTAAACATATTTAACCTTAAGCTCATACACAGAGCTCTGCTTTCAGCCCATTAACCCCCCCAGGAGAGCTCTGCTTTCAGCCCATTAAACCCCCCGGAGAGCTCTGCTTTCAGCACATTAACCCCCCCACCTCCCTCCCTAGCTCTGCTTTCAGCACAGTAACCCCCCCAGGAGAGCTCTGCTTTCAGCACATTAACCCCCCCAGGAGAGCTCTGCTTTCAGCCCATTAACCCCCCACCTCCCTCCCGAGCTCTGCTTTCAGCCCATTAACCCCCCAGGAGAGCTCTGCTTTCAGCACAGTAACCCCCCCCAGAGCTCTGCTTTCAGCACATTAACCCCACGCCCTGAAATACTTTACTGAAGCAGGCCAACCTGAGTTGCAAGTTTCACAAAGATTTCGGCATCAGGCACTTTAACCCCCCCTTAGCCACGTTACAGGGAGTGCGCCCTTCAGCAGGAAACTTACATGAACATACATGCCAGTGTTTTACAACAGGAAAGTGGTAGATTTAATAAAACAATCAGGGCCACATATTTTCCCCCATGGACTTCTTTCTTTTGAAGCAGAGGCGATTTCAGGCTGGGGAGAGCTAAAACAAAGCCGGTTTTGCTTACGAATATTGGAAGTCATCTGCCTAAATCAGTCTAGTGGCATATATACACAAGGGACAGACACGTGCACAGAAACTGTTCTGGAGATAGTTAGCAGCAAACAAAACAAGCAATGACTAGGGAGGGGAGAAGTGGTGGACACGGGGGAGGATGGGTGAAGGAGCAGCGAGAGACAGCATGGGTGTGTAAACAGCATTGGGAAAGCGAAACGGGACAGGGCAGCCATTGCGGTGCTGGACTGCAATTAAAGTCCCTGAAATTGCTTGGGAGAGAAGCAGGCGTGTTGCAGCCCGAGCCAGCACACTGGCTGTGGGGGCGACAAAAGCATGAAAGGCAGCAACGGGCGGTAAGTGGTTTAGGGACGGCGAGGGAACTGAAGCAAAACAAAAAGTAGTGCGCCAAACATACATAGGTGGTGATCCAGCGTTAACAATAAAAATTCTTTTCCTATATGCTTCGGTCATCCAGGTACAACTATCCCTCCAATACACAGACTATATTCATATGACGGTGGGGCCCATAACACCGCACATGCATTCACTCACTCATTTATTCCCTGGATTTCCTCTGTCAGTAACCTAGGAGAAAAACAGTAAAACGATTCGCTGGAAGGAGACGGGATACCTCTTTTTAACGCGACATAATATTTCTCAATGTTTTAAGGTATTCCGCTCATTGGTCGATGGACCAACTAGTAGGAATCAGTTGATGGTGATTAAGACCAGCTCAATCACAATAAACCTTCTAACATTTTACATTAATCATTGAGCTAAAGAACCACTGACTCATTTGTTTAAAGATAATAAAGTTTATATAAAGTTTAGAAGCATGAAATAAGTTTTAGGTTTATTATTCAGATTATTTACATTTGTTATCATTATACGTATAAATTGAAATTGCAATGCATACCTATTAGATGGAAGAATAAAGTTTGTCACGGCAAGAACTCCCAAAATCTCTATCTATCTGTTCTGGAAAAGTCTAATAGTTCTGAATGGAAAAATCTATCAAGAATAAAAGTTCTTCAAAAAGCAGCATCTTATGCTCAATTAAAATATAAAATAGCAGCAGCAGCCTCAGCTCGTCAGCATCAGCAGCAGCAACTCCATGCGCAACTAACAGCAGTCAAAAACGGCAAAAAGCAGCTCCCAGCAACCAGCAGCATCTCTCATAATCATAACCAACCCTCCCCACCAAGAGTAGGTCTTCTTATACCCTAATTCTAGCTTACTAAATAAAAATGTTGCATCTTTATGGCGAGATTCTCTCTAATTGGTCCATTTGAGTCCATATACATCTTTTATCAAACTTCCGTGTTCTAACCAGTTCTTTGTGGAATGTCCATACTTGCATCGTTTCCCACAGTTCGTGACATTACTCATCCGCTTCGATCAGTCCAACTTGTATCACTTTCCGATACTTTTTAGGATCAACAGTTCCTTTTGTCCATTTATTCTTTTTGACTTCTCACGCTTCTCGCTGACCCATCTTGGCACACATTTATTCAGTAAGGTCACAATAGCCTTGACCATACTTTCATCCTAGGCTCTTGGAACGATCACGTGGTCATTCTTGTTCACGGCCTTTCTCCTTTTCTACATTTCTCCTCGCGCACGCGTATTCTAGCTCAAGGCGGCCATTTTATATCGCTGCTCAACAGGTCTAAGCGCACTATTTACAAAGATAAACAAAATATAGTTAAGAATAAAGAATATAAACCCTTTTGTTTCCCTCCCGTCTTTCTACGTACCCCAATTAGGTATTACCTAGCAAAAAAGCAACATATAAAGCCGCCCCTTACTTACCATTGCTTTATTTTGCCACTACACGTTTTGTTTTCAAAGCACAAATCATGCATTTTATTATTCTGCAAATATTAGGTTATGTTAGCCACGTCAACAATTATAAGTAAATTAGTTTGCACACAAAATAGCGTGTTACCTTTAACCCTTCACATGTAACATACATTGTTGGTTATTTACTTAAACGAACTTGTTTGTTAATCATTTTACGTAAATTATTAGGAGGTTAAATTTTTCTTTTACCCTGCTCCATCAACTGTCAAAAGTGAACTGATCCATGTAACTTGGTAAGTCGCCAGGGCGCAAACAAACAGCCAAAAGGTGGGACAAAGACAACAAATGGACTATAGAGCATGAAGATTTTACGAGGGGCACTACAAGGAGCCAATTACAAGAGATTGGCTTTGCCAAAGCCCAGAGAGAGACTACACCATGCCTCGCAGAGCAGCGCATGCGCTGCTAGGCTCGACCTAATAAAAATAATTTCTACACATAGGGGAGACCCAGGAATAAGTTATGAGACATTTATGTCTAGACTCCCCAAACAAACTTCATGCAAGTGGCCCCCTCTCTCTCACGGCTCACACAACACACTTTGCATGTCAGCAGTCATTTCCGGGGCTAATGTGATGGCCCAAAAGCAACCCCAAGATCTTCGCTCCCCAAAGTCTTGTGAGATTGGGGCTTTTCTTAAATTGATCTCGTAAGACTTTGGGAGGTGGCTGTATTGGGGTCAGCCTAACCACATTATGACACAACATAATGTCAGGTTCACTCGCCAGTGTGATAAAAACATTTTTAAAAACACGCAAAAGTGGATAAAAGTGGAAAAAGCATTGATTTTCCTATGCCATGTATGTACGGCAAAAAAGAAAGAACTGTTTCAACGCTGAGGGAGGATTCTGATCTAAAATGCATTCCACAGGCTGAGGTGAATCTAAAGATGGTAAAAACAAAATGACCTCGTGGGCGGGACAAACAGAAGAATAGGGAAAAAGCTATTCAATCGTAAGCAAAGAGTTGAAATAGACAAGCAATGCATCCAATCACAATATACTTACTGGTATTTAACAATGAATCTACAGCTGGTGAGTCCTAAAATTACCTCTAGGGGGACAAACAAAAGAATCGGGAGGAAAGACACCAAATTAGGGATATGGAGGTGAAAAAGACAAGCAAGATGTTTAATAAAAGCATCAGGCTGCCTAAAGCCCTCGCTAAGTATATGTTGCGTGTTCAAAACAATAGATTTGCTTACAGACTGCTGAACATGCCTGAGACCAAGACTTAGCAATACTTTGATTGGCCAGAATGAGGTGTCATCCTCCCAGTGTTCCATATGGCATACCTCTCTTAATTTTCTCAAAGCTGTGTGCCATCCTATGCAGAAAACACTTGTGCAACCAGAGACAACTACAGGCTACAGGTCCCAATGTCTCTTCAGCACCCCATGAAACATACCCTGTGAGTGATCTACCCAGGGCATTACACACCTCTGCTCCTGAGGCACTATTACAGAATTGGCCCCTTCTGTAAGAAGGATTACGCCGGTGCCGTCACAAGAGAGTATATAGCAAACTACAATGGCTCTGTCGGGGAGCACCAATCGCTTTGTTGACAAGAACAAATCATTGGAAGTATGGATACTTATGCTTACTTAAAGAATCCAGTAGCAATGTAAGTAGAATAAATCAGCGCGCGCAACAAAGCAAAAGCAAGTATCAGAAGACCCTGGTAAAGATGGAAGACTCAAAAGTACTTGCAAAAAAATTATTGTTATTACATTTTCGAAATTTGTCATCAGACAACATAACTATACATATTTTCGGGCTGTCCAAGTAAAACAAAGTAAAAAAGTGACAGGTGTTTCAGAGTGACATGAGTGCTTAGTGCTGGTGACAAGGTGCAGATATACAGTTGTGAGGCTATGTACAAGTATATACAATTTTCAAGAAGGGTCAGTGTGAGAAGTTGGCCTGGTATATGCTGTTCACTAATTAAAGTGGACACCTTGCACCAGAACAATTCGACTCTTATGGTAGATAGGTTTAAGACAACCTTTATAGAAAGCTATCCTAGTGGTAGCTGTGGAGAGCAGCCTTCAGGCTAAGTCTTGAAGGAATGTAAAGCAGCTTGTTTTACCACACAATCTCTTGAATCACCAAATGAAAAGACACCACACAGGTATATATATCAAATATATATGTATTTATTAATAAACACTCTCTACTAATCTCTTTATGAGATTAGAAGTCAGGAACATATGTACAAGTCAAATGTTATCAAAATAAGTTTAGCACAATCGAATATCACAATCTTAGTTTGGCTAGACCTAGGTCTAGGGCATCTAGAATCGAGGGACCCCCAAGAACCACCCCAGGTAGTTGTAGGAGACCCACAGGGGACGGACGCGGTGTCCTGGCACCGGTGCGAGTCCTGTACGAGTCTATGCGCACAGACGCGATTGAGATTTCAATGTTAAAGGTCCCTTGCGTGTTCGAGGCGAACACACCGATCGGTCCTTGTACGAGTCGAAGGACGCGGTTACAGATAGAGTTGCAAGGGAGATGGACGCGCTGTGTCTAACACAGACGCGAACCTTGTGCGAGTCAGCGCAATGGAGATCTCAATGTTACAGGCCCCTTGTGTGTTCGAGGCGAACACCGATCGGACTCAGTACGAGTCGAAGGACACAGTTCTAGATAGTGTTACAGGGGAGATGGACGCGATGTGTCTAACACAGACGTGAACCCTGTATGAGTCAGCGCAATTGTCGCACTTAGAAAATAAGAGTTTTAGGGCACTTCTAGGGTAGCTACAAGCAAGTCACTTACAGGGTAAGTAGTTCTAGGGCCCACACCCACAGGAGCACCGTAGTGCTGAAGTTACCTCACCCAGGGGAGCCGGGTGCATAGGTGTTCTTTGGTGTCGGGTCGCGGCGTCGTTTTCAATGGGAGCCAGTGAAGGCTTGTGGCGACAGGAGAAGTGTCCGGAGGAATCCAAGCCTGTATTCAGACGATGGAAGACCTGAAAGCAGAGGGGACAGTGTTCAAAGTCACTTGGCAGTGACTCGGGGCAAGGAAGATGGATGCCCACCGTCGTCGCAAGATTCAGGTCGTTCGCGGGTGCCTTGACTCTTCAGCCACGAGGTCCAGGAGGCGTCGACGACGACCAGGAGCTGGATTCGGCGTGTCCCAGAATGTCTGCAGCTTACTGCGGTGTCGGCGACTCGATTGGAGCCAACAAGCCTTGGTAACAGCAAGTCTCGGGGAAAGTGTAAAGAGGCAATGGCACAGACCAGCAAGGTCTGTGGGACTCACCCAGCGAGGGTAAGTCAGGGCAGGCCTGGAGCAACCAGGGGAGCCCTTTGGTGACTTTAGAAAGTCTTCTGGGGACCCACAAGCTGGCTGGCAAGGGATCGCGAAGACGCCTTGGGAGGATTCGCTCAACAGGGGCCCACGGTCACTCGGGACGTGGTAGGTCTCTGATCTTCGGAGGATTCCTGCTGGAGGCTAGGACCACACGTGGTCCAAAGCACAAGTTCGTGGAACATTGTGAAGGGGTTGCACTTGACAATAGCGCACGCTACCCAGGGGTCGCGGTTCCTCATCACTCTTGGGGTCCACTGGCCTCAGCTTCGCTGGGGACTCACGATGGCCTTTGAGAAGTCAGGAAATCTACTTCTTGGGCTGCAGGGACTTCGGACTCCGGCGGGAGCGGCGTAGTTTGCGACTGTCGTTTGTAGTTTTTGGTGCATGCCAAGCAGGGGAGTCACTCCTTGACTCCAAGGGAGATTCTTCAGTCTTCCAAAGGTAGTGGAACGTCGAAGGTCTGGGATTCTTCTTCAGAGCGTCGTCCAGGAAATCTAGTTTGCAATGCACAGGTTCCCCCTCTTATACTAAAAGAAAGGGAGGGACTATCTCTATGACCCTACCTATGGGAGGGTCAGGGGAGTGGGTGGCTACACCCACTTCCCTTTGTCCAGTTTCGCACCAGAGCAGGGGCAGGTAGCCCCTGTGCCGGTTTGAACTGGGGTATGCACAGAGGAGCCTTCTGCTCCCCCAGTGCAGGACTTCAAAGCACTCTAAGAGTGCACCCACCCAGCCCCAATACACTAAACCCTGTCTGGAAGGTGGTCACACCCCCTTGGGACAAGATATCTATTGTTGGGCTTCCTCCACTGCGAGTGTTGGTCATCAGCAGGAGGGCAGCCCAGTGTCTGTGACTGGTGGCATCCATTTTGTGATGCCAGGGCTCTGCAGGATTCTACCGCGTTTCCACAGTAGGTACATGTCTATCCCTCTAGAAGGGTGGAATGCTACCCCCGCCGCCAGGACTGGCGGGGGGTAGTATTCCAAGATGTTTGACACCAAACACGACATGTTTCGATGCAGCCATTCCAAAGTTAGCATTCTACCGCGAGGATATAATGCACTTAAAAGTATATGGTTTAACCGCATCCACAAACATCCCCAGAGAATGGACTCTGAGAGCTGCAGAGGGGCCCTGCTCAGGCAGAGGCACCCCCTCACATGGAAACTAAGCACCCTGCCCTCAGGATTGATAGGGCCTGCTTTAGGGGTGACTGATAAGTCTCAATGTGTGTGCAGGAGAGATATAGGGGACCTATATCTCAGTGAGGGGTGTTAGCACTTCCTCACCCAGGCTGCAGTAGCAGGTCTGTGGTGTCAGATTTAGTCTGCTTCCCAGGGGTGGCATAATACATGCTTCAGCCCCTGGTAGGCCTGTGAAGTACCTATGCCCTTGGTACCTAAGGTACCATATACTAGGGACTCATAAGGTACCACAGTATCCAATCACTAGTGCACCTAGAGTGCACTCCAAATCGTTTAGAGAGAACAGAGAGGCTGGGGCCCTGATTGGCAGGGTCCCAGCCAGACTATAGCCAGAAACCAGTGTAAACATCAGAAAAAAAGTGGGGGCAACATAAGAGGCAGATCTTACTCTCCTACAGTCAGAATAATGATTAAAGAAATCTCTCTGGTAAAGGCTAAATTGCTCAACAGTGGGACCCAGAGATATGTAAAGGCTGAACCATGGTTAAGCTGCCGACGTTTCGACCCTGACAACGCATGAATGATGTGTCGCGGTGGGTCTTCATCAGGACAGGGGGACAGCCTGGAATAGATGAGACATAGTGTAAGGGGGTGTTCTAAAATGGGCCAACTTAGGAGGTGGGCTGGTGATGACCATTACTCACCCCAGATGCAAGAAGGCGTCCCGCTCAGTGTGGGGGCAGCCAGACGCATCTAAAAAATTAGATCAAGGAATGGTTACATGGCTCTTGAGAAGAGTAGGTAAATTAAAAGGGCGCGCAATTGAGGATAAAGAATCGGATCTTACCTGCAGGTGTCAGGAAAGACGCGAAGAGGCACAATCTCAAAAGTGAAAAAGGAGGGATAGCATCCCCTCCAGGGGAAAGCATGAAGGAATCAAGGCCAATACCCTGAAAGAAAGGGCCAATTTGTAGTGTTAAAGTGTTCTTGAGTCAGCTATTTACTTAATAAAGCATACCGGCCACATCGGTAATCGAGTCTTACCTGTGGCTTGGTGCGAAGTCTGGGACATTTCCAGTATGAAAATAAATCAGGGCCGGTACCCTGAAAGAAAGGGGCCAATGTATAACGTTAAAAATGCTCTAGAGTCACCTAAATACCAATTAATGCGTGCCGGCCACATCGGTAATCCAGTCTTACCTGTGGCTTGGTGAAAAGTCTGGAACAATCCAGATGTGTAAACTTTTTTACACAAATCCAGGCAATAAGTCCTGGAAAGTAAAAGGAAATGACGGGAATTATTAAACGATCCAAAGCGCAAAGATTGAAAAAGGTCACGTTGACATTGCGGGGCAACTTGTGGTTAATAGAGCGCTTACCGTGGAATCGGGCGTCCGCTCTGCAGTCTTGAAACAGACTGCGCGTTCCGCTTCTAAATAGGTAGACACGCGCCGGCGTGCACGAGGACGCGTGATGCTGTGCAGCAGCTGACTGCTGCCTGCCCGGGCGCCAATTGCACAATCGCGGACCCGCTCGCGGCAGCTGAAAGCTGTGTGGCAGCGAGTCTAGATCTGCCCGCATGTGTGCGAAGGGCGGAGAGGCTCACGCCGCGTGTCTAGTGACAAGAACCTATTATGGCAAGGAGAAGTAGCCAATACATGTAAGGAGAAAAAGGCCACAAGTTTTGGAATGAATACCTGTCCATATTGATGAACGCAGTGGAATCATATAATATACACAGGTTAATGAGTTGAGATGAGGAAATTACATGTAAACATGCGACATGTGCGATACATGAGGTATACAGAGTCTAGGGGTTACAGTGGGTCATGTTGCAACAGGATTGTTACTATTAACTAACACACTGTTAAAAACACATGATGAACTTTCAAAAGTCACGTATCTGATATAATGCAAGTAGAATGTGCGCAAGGTGATATAGTTGTCATTACATAGATTAATGTATAGAAGTGAGAAGGTTACATGCCAACACGTGACTGATGCGGACATTAAATATGTACAGACCCTGGAGGTTACAGTGGGTCATGTTGCAACAGAATAGTTTCTGCAAGACAATAACACGATTAAAAGGGCCAGCAATGGTAGATGTTACATGATAAGGTCCATATGGTACATAAACAGTGGTTACATGCAAACAGTCACATACATGTTGAAAAAGACAGTAAAATGGGGTGAGCTCATTTAAAAGTATATATCTAAAGTAACTCCATTTGTCTGGATGTCTCTTCCAGTTCGTTCAGGCCCTTATTAACTGTGTCCAGACAATGGATCCATTTACACTCCTTTAGATTAAGGGAGGATACAATTGAGCCACCTCTTGGATGTGGTCGCATCTTCTCTACCACCCACCACTTCAGGCTATCCGGGCTGTGGTTCCTGGAATTGAAATGTTCCACCAGTGGTGCTCCTTGTACATTACATTTGATCCTGCTCATGTGTTGTAGTATCCTAGCCTTCACTTTTTGTGTGGTTTGCCCTATGTAGAGCATGTCACAAGGACACTTAATTGCGTAAACTAAATTCGTGCTGTTGCAGTTAGTGTGTAGGGAGAGATTATATGTCCTACCGTCATATGTAAAAGATGATCCTACAACGGTTTGGGGGCAGGCCTTGCACTGGCCACATTTATGGTGTCCCATCAGGGGGACAATCCCAGTTGGCTCCTAATGTCTGGTGGCTTAGGTGGTTCTAGATAGGCTTTTACCACTGTGTCTTTCTACATTTTTCTCTCCTAAAAGCAAAGATGGGATCTTGCGTGATGTCAATTTCAGTCGAAACCAGGCCCCAGTACTTTTTGACTATCTTTTTAATCTCCTGGCTGCGTGTATTGAATGTAGTGACACATACAATATTGTCTTGGGTGGGTGCTTTTTGTTTCACTTGAAGGAGATGGTCACGGGGACAGTACCAGGCGCGTTTTCTTGCCCTCTTGAGTAGTCTCAACGGGTATCCCCTTTCCCGGAGACGACTGGTTAGGGTTTCTGTCTCCTTGAAAAAATCAATTCTACGTGCGCAGTTACGTCTCAGGCGAAGGATCTGCCCGCAGGGGAGATTATCCCTCAGGCTACGCGGATGGTGTGAATCGTATTTCAGGAGTGTGCTCCGTTCCATTGGTTTACTGTAAAGGTCAGTGTATAGTTCTCCCTCATCTGTTTTGAAGGTGAGATCCAGGAAGCTGATGGACTTGTTGCTGTGCGACATAGTGAATTGTATGTCCGGAGATCTGTTGTTGAGCCAATCCTTGAAAGCCAGCAAGCTGGTTTCACTTCCGGTCCATATCATTATAACGTCATCAATATAACGCTTCCAAACTTCTATCTGGTCTATGAAGGGGTTGGTGTCGCTATAAAGGTGCTCATCCTCGTATTGGTCCATGAAGATGTTCGCTAGACTGGGAGCGAATCCTGCCCTCATAGCGACGCCTTTGCACTGGTATTAGTGCTGGTTGTTCAAGACAAATTAGTTCTTGGTCATGGCGATGTCCAACAAGAACTATTTTGTCTAGCGAACATCTGGTATTTGTAGTCCCAGAATTACACAGGGAAGCTTGCAACTACAAGCCAGTCAATACAAAAAGAAGGGGAATTTAAAATTTAAAAAAAGATCGGGTCAGGAGTAACGCATGACACGAAGCCCTTGGCAGCCCTGAAGAAAGAGTAGGCAGGTTGTCTTATTTATGGGTGCCCTTTCTGTATTTTCACTTTGATCTTTGGCTTGGCTAATTAGACAGTAACTGCAGCTGCCCTTTGCCTGGACTCACGCCAATGCCACCTCAAGCTTCCGCCAGACAGCCTGTGTACGCCGAGGGGGTACAGTTACGACTGTACCAGGGTCCGCTCTCACCAAGCATAATAAATACGGACTAAACATATTTAACCTTAAGCTCATACACAGAGCTCTGCTTTCAGCCCATTAACCCCCCCCCCAGGAGAGCTCTGCTTTCAGCCCATTAAACCCCCCCCGGAGAGCTCTGCTTTCAGCACATTAACCCCCCCCACCTCCCTCCCTAGCTCTGCTTTCAGCACAGTAACCCCCCCAGGAGAGCTCTGCTTTCAGCACATTAACCCCCCAGGAGAGCTCTGCTTTCAGCCCATTAACCCCCCACCTCCCTCCCGAGCTCTGCTTTCAGCCCATTAACCCCCCAGGAGAGCTCTGCTTTCAGCACAGTAACCCCCCCAGAGCTCTGCTTTCAGCACATTAACCCCACGCCCTGAAATACTTTACTGAAGCAGGCCAACCTGAGTTGCAAGTTTCACAAAGATTTCGGCATCAGGCACTTTAACCCCCCCTTAGCCACGTTACAGGGAGTGCACCCTTCAGCAGGAAACTTACATGAACATACATGCCAGTGTTTTACAACAGGAAAGTGGTAGATTTAATAAAACAATCAGGGCCACATATTTTCCCCCATGGACTTCTTTCTTTTGAAGCAGAGGCGATTTCAGGCTGGGGAGAGCTAAAACAAAGCCGGTTTTGCTTACGAATATTGGAAGTCATCTGCCTAAATCAGTCTAGTGGCATATATACACAAGGGACAGACACGTGCACAGAAACTGTTCTGGAGATAGTTAGCAGCAAACAAAACAAGCAATGACTAGGGAGGGGAGAAGTGGTGGACACGGGGGAGGATGGGTGAAGTAGCAGCGAGAGACAGCATGGGTGTGTAAACAGCATTGGGAAAGCGAAACGGGACAGGGCAGCCATTGCGGTGCTGGACTGCAATTAAAGTCCCTGAAATTGCTTGGGAGAGAAGCAGGCGTGTTGCAGCCCGAGCCAGCACACTGGCTGTGGGGGCGACAAAAGCATGAAAGGCAGCAACGGGCGGTAAGTGGTTTAGGGACGGCGAGGGAACTGAAGCAAAACAAAAAGTAGTGCGCCAAACATACATAGGTGGTGATCCAGCGTTAACAATAAAAATTCTTTTCCTATATGCTTCGGTCATCCAGGTACAACTATCCCTCCAATACACAGACTATATTCATATGACGGTGGGGCCCATAACACCGCACATGCATTCACTCACTCATTTATTCCCTGGATTTCCTCTGTCAGTAACCTAGGAGAAAAACAGTAAAACGATTCGCTGGAAGGAGACGGGATACCTCTTTTTAACGCGACATAATATTTCTCAATGTTTTAAGGTATTCCGCTCATTGGTCGATGGACCAACTAGTAGGAATCAGTTGATGGTGATTAAGACCAGCTCAATCACAATAAACCTTCTAACATTTTACATTAATCATTGAGCTAAAGAACCACTGACTCATTTGTTTAAAGATAATAAAGTTTATATAAAGTTTAGAAGCATGAAATAAGTTTTAGGTTTATTATTCAGATTATTTACATTTGTTATCATTATACGTATAAATTGAAATTGCAATGCATACCTATTAGATGGAAGAATAAAGTTTGTCACGGCAAGAACTCCCAAAATCTCTATCTATCTGTTCTGGAAAAGTCTAATAGTTCTGAATGGAAAAATCTATCAAGAATAAAAGTTCTTCAAAAAGCAGCATCTTATGCTCAATTAAAATATAAAATAGCAGCAGCAGCCTCAGCTCGTCAGCATCAGCAGCAGCAACTCCATGCGCAACTAACAGCAGTCAAAAACGGCAAAAAGCAGCTCCCAGCAACCAGCAGCATCTCTCATAATCATAACCAACCCTCCCCACCAAGAGTAGGTCTTCTTATACCCTAATTCTAGCTTACTAAATAAAAATGTTGCATCTTTATGGCGAGATTCTCTCTAATTGGTCCATTTGAGTCCATATACATCTTTTATCAAACTTCCGTGTTCTAACCAGTTCTTTGTGGAATGTCCATACTTGCATCGTTTCCCACAGTTCGTGACATTACTCATCCGCTTCGATCAGTCCAACTTGTATCACTTTCCGATACTTTTTAGGATCAACAGTTCCTTTTGTCCATTTATTCTTTTTGACTTCTCACGCTTCTCGCTGACCCATCTTGGCACACATTTATTCAGTAAGGTCACAATAGCCTTGACCATACTTTCATCCTAGGCTCTTGGAACGATCACGTGGTCATTCTTGTTCACGGCCTTTCTCCTTTTCTACATTTCTCCTCGCGCACGCGTATTCTAGCTCAAGGCGGCCATTTTATATCGCTGCTCAACAGGTCTAAGCGCACTATTTACAAAGATAAACAAAATATAGTTAAGAATAAAGAATATAAACCCTTTTGTTTCCCTCCCGTCTTTCTACGTACCCCAATTAGGTATTACCTAGCAAAAAAGCAACATATAAAGCCGCCCCTTACTTACCATTGCTTTATTTTGCCACTACACGTTTTGTTTTCAAAGCACAAATCATGCATTTTATTATTCTGCAAATATTAGGTTATGTTAGCCACGTCAACAATTATAAGTAAATTAGTTTGCACACAAAATAGCGTGTTACCTTTAACCCTTCACATGTAACATACATTGTTGGTTATTTACTTAAACGAACTTGTTTGTTAATCATTTTACGTAAATTATTAGGAGGTTAAATTTTTTCTTTTACCCTGCTCCATCAACTGTCAAAAGTGAACTGATCCATGTAACTTGGTAAGTCGCCAGGGCGCAAACAAACAGCCAAAAGGTGGGACAAAGACAACAAATGGACCATAGAGCATGAAGATTTTACGAGGGGCACTACAAGGAGCCAATTACAAGAGATTGGCTTTGCCAAAGCCCAGAGAGAGACTACACCATGCCTCGCAGAGCAGCGCATGCGCTGCTAGGCTCGACCTAATAAAAATAATTTCTACACATAGGGGAGACCCAGGAATAAGTTATGAGACATTTATGTCTAGACTCCCCAAACAAACTTCATGCAAGTGGCCCCCCTCTCTCTCACGGCTCACACAACACACTTTGCATGTCAGCAGTCATTTCCGGGGCTAATGTGATGGCCCAAAAGCAACCCCAAGATCTTCGCTCCCCAAAGTCTTGTGAGATTGGGGCTTTTCTTAAATTGATCTCGTAAGACTTTGGGAGGTGGCTGTATTGGGGTCAGCCTAACCACATTATGACACAACATAATGTCAGGTTCACTCGCCAGTGTGATAAAAACATTTTTAAAAACACGCAAAAGTGGATAAAAGTGGAAAAAGCATTGATTTTCCTATGCCATGTATGTACGGCAAAAAAAGAAAGAACTGTTTCAACGCTGAGGGGAGGATTCTGATCTAAAATGCATTCCACAGGCTGAGGTGAATCTAAAGATGGTAAAAACAAAATGACCTCGTGGGCGGGACAAACAGAAGAATAGGGAAAAAAGCTATTCAATCGTAAACAAAGAGTTGAAATAGACAAGCAATGCATCCAATCACAATATACTTACTGGTATTTAACAATGAATCTACAGCTGGTGAGTCCTAAAATTACCTCTAGGGGGGACAAACAAAAGAATCGGGAGGAAAGACACCAAATTAGGGATATGGAGGTGAAATAGACAAGCAAGATGTTTAATAAAAGCATCAGGCTGCCTAAAGCCCTCGCTAAGTATATGTTGCGTGTTCAAAGCAATAGATTTGCTTACAGACTGCTGAACCTGCCTGAGACCAAGACTTAGCAATACTTTGATTGGCCAGAATGAGGTGTCATCCTCCCAGTGTTCCATATGGCATACCTCTCTTAATTTTCTCAAAGCTGTGTGCCATCCTATGCAGAAAACACTTGTGCAACCAGAGACAACTACAGGCTACAGGTCTCAATGTCTCTTCAGCACCCCATGAAACATACCCTGTGAGTGATCTACCCAGGGCATTTCACACCTCTGCTCCTGAGGCACTATTACAGAATTGGCCCCTTCTGTAAGAACGATTATACCGGTGCCGTCACAAGAGAGTATATAGCAAACTACAATGGCTCTGTCGGGGAGCGCCAATCGCTTTGTTGACAAGAACAAATCATTGGAAGTATGGATACTTATGCTTACTTAAAGAATCCAGTAGCAATGTAAGTAGAATAAATCAGTGCGCGCAACAAAGCAAAAGCAAGTATCAGAACACCCTGGTAAAGATGGACGACTCAAAAGTACTTGCAAAAAATTATTGTTATTACATTTTCGAACATTTGTCATCAGACAACATAACTATACATATTTTCGGGCTGTCCAAGTAAAACAAAGTAAAAAAGTGACAGGTGTTTCAGAGTGACATGAGTGCTCAGTGCTGGTGACAAGGTGCAGATATACAGTTGTGAGGCTATGTACAAGTATATACAATTTTCAAGAATGGTCAGAACAATGATTAAAGAAATCTCTCTGGTAAAGGCTAAATTGCTCAACAGTGGGACCCAGAGATATGTAAAGGCTGAACCAAGGTTAGCTGCCGACGTTTCGACCCTGACAACGCATGAATGATGTGTCGCGGCGGGTCTTCATCAAGACAGGGGGACAGCCTGGAATAGATGAGACATAGTGTAAGGGGGTGTTCTAAAATGGGCCAACTTAGGAGGTGGGCTGGTGATGACCATTACTCACCCCAGATGCAAGAAGGCGTCCCGCGCAGTGTGGGGGCAGCCAGACGGATCTAAAAAATTAGATCAAGGAATGGTTACATGGCTCTTGAGAAGAGTAGGTAAATTAAAAGGGCGCGCAATTGAGGATAAAGAATCGGGTCTTACCTGCAGGTGTCAGGAAAGACGCGAAGAGGCACAATCTCAAAAGTGAAAAAGGAGGGATAGCATCCCCTCCAAGGGAAAGCATGAAGGTATCAAGGCCAATACCCTGAAAGAAAGGGCCAATTTTTAGCGCTAAAGTGTTCTTGAATCAGCTATTTACTTAATAAAGCATACCGGCCACATCGGTAATCGAGTCTTACCTGTGGCTTGGTGCGAAGTCTGGGACAATTCCAGTATGAAAATAAATCAGGGCCGGTACCCTGAAATAAAGGGGCCAATGTACAACGTTAAAAATGCTCTAGAGTCAGCTAAATACTAATTAATGCGTGCCGGCCACATCGGTAATCCAGTCTTACCTGTGGCTTGGTGAAAAGTCTGGAGCAATCCAGATGGGTAAAAAAAAATTACACAAATCCAGGCAATAAGTCCTGGAAAGTAAAAGGAAATGACGTGAATTATTAAACAATCCAATGCGCAAGGATTGAAAAAGGTCACCTTGACATTGCGGGGCAACTTGTGGTTAATAGCGCGCTTACCGTGGAATCGGGCATCCGCTCTGCAGTCTTGAAACAGACTGCGCGTTCCGTTTCTAAATAGGCAGACACGCGCCGGCGTGCACGAGGACGCGTGACGCTGTGCAGCAGCTGACTGCTGCCTCCCCGGGCGCCAATTGCACAATTGCGGACCCGCTCGCGGCAGCTGAAAGCTGTGTGGCAGCGAGTCTAGATCTGCCCGTATGTGTGCGAAGGGCGGAGAGGCTCACGCTGCGTGTCTAGTGACAAGAACCTATTATGGCAAGGAGAAGTAGCCAATACATGTAAGGAGAAAAAGGCCAAAAGTTTTGGAATGAATACCTGTCCATATTGATGAACGCAGTGGAATCATATGGCTGTATATACACAGGTTAATGAGTTGAGATGAGGAAATTACATGTAAACATGCGACATGTGCGATACATGAGGGATACAGAGCCTAGGGGTTACAGTGGGTCATGTTGCAACAGGATTGTTACTATTAACTAACACACTGTTAAAAACACATGATGAACTTTCAAAAGTCACATATCTGATATAATGCAAGTAGAATGTGCGCAAGGTGATATAGTTGTCATTACATAGATTAATGTATAGAAGTGGAGGTTACATGCCAACACGTGACTGATGCGGACATTAAATATGTACAGACCCTGGAGGTTACAGTGGGTCATGTTGCAACAGAATAGTTTCTGCAAGACAATAACACGATTAAAAGGGCCAGCAATGGTAGATGTTACATGATAAGGTCCATATGGTACATAAACAGTGGTTACATGCAAACAGTCACATACATGTTGAAAAAGACAGTAAAATGGGGTGAGCTCATTTAAAAGTATATATCTAAAGTAACCCCATTTGTCTGGATGTCTCTTCCAGTTCATTCAGGTCCTTATTAACTGTGTCCAGACAATGGATCCATTTACACTCCTTTAGATTAAGGGAGGATACAATTGAGCCACCTCTTGGATGTGGTCGCATCTTCTCTACCACCCACCACTTCAGGCTATCCGGGCTGTGGTTCCTGGAATTGAAATGTTCCACCAGTGGTGCTCCTTGTACATTACATTTGATCCTGCTCATTGTTGTAGTATCCTAGCCATCACTTTTTGTGTGGTTTGCCCTATGTAGAGCATGTCACAAGGACACTTAATTGCGTAAACTAAATTTGTGCTGTTGCAGTGAGTGTGTAGGGAGAGATTATATGTCCTACCTTCATCTGTAAAAGATGATCCTACAACGGTTTAGGGGCAGGCCTTGCACTGGCCACATTTATGGTGTCCCATCAGGGGACAATCCCAGTTGGCTCCTAATGTCTGGTGGCTTAGGTGGTTCTAGATAGGCTTTTACCACTGTGTCTTTCACATTTTTTCTCTCCTAAAAGCAAAGATGGGATCTTGCGTGATGCTAATTTCAGTCGAAACCAGGCCCCAGTACTTTTTGACTATCTTTTTAATCTCCTGGCTGCGTGTATTGAATTTAGTGACACATACAATATTGTCTTGGGTGGGTGCTTTTTGTTTCACTGGAAGGAGAAGGTCACGGGGACAGTACCAGGCGCGTTTTCTTGCCCTCTTGAGTAGTCCCAACGGGTATCCCCTTTTCCGGAGATGACTGGTTAGGGTTTCTGTCTCCTTGAAAAAATCAATTCTATGTGCGCAGTTACGTCTCAGGCGAAGGAACTGCCCGTAGGGGAGATTATCCCTCAGCCTACACGGATGGTGTGAATCGTATTTCAGGAGTGTGTTCCGTTCCATTGGTTTCCTGTAAAGGTCAGTGTTTAGTTCTCCCTCATCTGTTTTGAAGGTGAGATCCAGGAAGCTGATGGACTTGTTTCTGTGCGACATAGTGAATTGTATGTTCAGAGATCTGTTGTTGAGCCAATCCTTGAAAGCCAGCAAGCTGGTTTCATTCCGGTCCATATCATTATAACGTCATCAATATAACGCTTCCAAACTTCTATCTGGTCTATGAAGGGGTTGGTGTCTCTATAAAGGTGCTCATCCTCGTATTGGTCCATGAAGATGTTCGCTAGACTGGGAGCGAATCCTGCCCCCATAGCGACGCCTTTGCACTGGTAATAGTGCTGGTTGTTAAAGACAAAATAGTTCTTGGTCATGGCGATGTCCAACAAGAACTATTTTGTCTAGCGAACTATCTTCATGGACCAATACGAGGATGAGCACCTTTATAGCGACACCAACCCCTTCATAGACCAGATAGAAGTTTGGAAGCGTTATATCGATGACGTTATAATGATATGGACCGGAAGTGAAACCAGCTTGCTGGCTTTCAAGGATTGGCTCAACAACAGATCTCCGGATATACAATTCACTATATCGCACAGCAACGAGTCCATCACCTTCCTGGATCTCACCTTCAAAACAGATGAGAGAAAACTATACACTGACCTTTACAGGAAACCAATGGAACGGAACACACTCCTGAAATACGATTCACACCATCCGCATAGCCTGAGGGATAATCTCCCCTACGGGCAGTTCCTTCGCCTGAGACGTAACTTCGCACGTAGAATTGATTTTTTCAAGGTGACAGAAACCCTAACCAGTCGTCTCCGGGAAAGGGGATACCCGTTGGGACTACTCAAGCGGGCAAGAAAACGCACCTGGTACTGTCCCTGTGACCTTCTCCTTCAAGTGAAACAAAAAGCACCCACCCAAGACAATATTGTATGTGTCACTACATTCAATACACACAGCCAGGAGATTAAAAAGATAGTCAAAAAGTACTGGGGCCTGGTTTCGACTGAAGTGGCATCACGCAAGATACCATCTTTGCTTTTAGGAGAGGAAAAAATGTGAAAGACACAGTGGTAAAAGCCTATCTAGAACCACCTAAGCCACCACACATTAGGAGCCAACTGGGATTGTCCCCCCTGATGGGACACCATAAATGTGGCCAGTGCAAGGCCTGCCCCCAAACAGTTGTAGGATCATCTTTTACATATGACGGTAGGACATATGATCTCTCCCTACACACTAACTGCAACAGCACGACTTTAGTTTACGCAATTAAGTGTCCTTGTGACATGCTCTACATAGGGCAAACCACACAAAAAGTGAAGGCTAGGATACTACAACACATGAGCAGGATCAAATGTAATGTACAAGGAGCACCACTGGTGGAACATTTCAATTCCAGGAACCACAGCCTGGATAGCCTGAAATGGTGGGTGGTAGAGAAGATACGACCACATCAAAGAGGTGGCTCAATTGTATCCGCCCTTAATCTAAAGGAGTGTAAATGGATCCATTGTCTGGACACAGTTAATAAGGGCCTGAACGAACTGGAAGAGACATCCAGACAAATGGGGTTACTTTAGATATATACTTTTAAATGAGCTCACTCCATTTTACTGTCTTTTTCAACATGTATGTGACTGTTTGCATGTAACCACTGTTTATTTACCATATGGACCTCATCATGTAACATCTACCATTGCTGGCCCTTTAATCGTGTTATTGTCTTGCAGAAACTATTCTGTTGCAACATAACCCACTGTAACCTCCAGGGTCTGTACATATTTAATGTCCGCATCAGTCACGTGTTGGCATGTAACCTTCCCACTTCTATACATTAATCTATGTAATGACAACTATATCACTTAGCACATTCTACTTGCATTATATCAGATATGTGACTTTTGAAAGTTCATCATGTGTTTTTAACAGTGTGTTAGTTAATAGTAACAATCCTGTTGCAACATGACCCACTGTAACCCCTAGGGTCTGTATACCTCATGTGTCGCACATGTCGCGTGTTTACATGTAATTTCCTCATCTCAACTCATTAACCTGTGTATATACAGCCATATGATTCCACTGCGTTCATCAATATGGACAGGTATTCATTCCAAACTTTTGGCCTTTTTCTCCTTACATGTATTGGCTACTTCTCCTTGCCATAATAGGTTCTTGTCACTAGACACGTGGCGTGAGCCTCTCCGCCCTTTGCACACATACGGGCAGATCTAGACTCGCTGCCGCGAGCGAATCCGCGATTGTGCAATTGGCGCCCGGGCAGGCAGCAGTCAGCTGCTGCACAGCGTCATGCGTCCTCGTGCACGCCGGCGCTTGTCCGCCTATTTAGAAACGGAACGCGCAGTCTGTTTCAAGACTGCAGAGCGGGCGCCCGATTCCACGGTAAGCGCTCTATTAACCACAAGTTGCCCCGCAATGTCAACGTGACCTTTTTCAATCCTTGCGCTTTGGATTGTTTAATAATTCCCGTCATTTCCTTTTACTTTCCAGGACTTATTGCCTGGATTTGTGTAAAAATGTTTTACCCATCTCGATTGTTCCAGAATTTTCACCAAGCCACAGGTAAGACTGGATTACCGATGTGGCTGTAATTAGTATTTAGCTGACTCTAGAGCATTTTTAACGTTATACATTGGCCCCTTTCTTTCAGGGTACCGGCCCTGATTTATTTTCATACTGGAAATGTCCCAGACTTCGCACCAAGCCACAGGTAAGACTCAATTACCGATGTGGCCGGTATGCTTTATTAAGTAAATAGCTGACTAAAGAACACTTTAACACTACAAATTGGCCCTTTCTTTCAGGGTATTGGCCTTGATTCCTTCATGCTTTCCCTTGGAGGGGATGCTATCCCTCCTTTTTCACTTTTGAGATTGTGCCTCTTCGCGTCTTTCCTGACACCTGCAGGTAAGACCCGATTCTTTATCCTCAATTGCGCGCCCTTTTAATTTACCTACTCTTCTCAAGAGCCATGTAACCATTCCTTGATCTAATTTTTAGATCTGTCTGGCTGCCCCCACACTGCGCGGGACGCCTTCTTGCATCTGGGGTGAGTAATGGTCATCACCAGCCCACCTCCTAAGTTGGCCCATTTTAGAACACCCCCTTACACTATGTCTCATCTATTCCAGGCTGTCCCCCTGTCCTGATGAAGACCCGCCGCGACACATCATTCATGCGTTGTCAGGGTCGAAACGTCGATGCTTAACCTTGGTTCAGCCTTTACATATCTCTGGGTCCCACTGTTGAGCAATTTAGCCTTTACCAGAGAGATTTCTTTAATCATTGTTCTGACCATTCTTGAAAATTGTATATACTTGTACATAGCCTCACAACTGTATATCTGCACCTTGTCACCAGCACTGAGCACTCATGTCACTCTGAAACACCTGTCACATTTTTACTTTGTTTTACTTGGACAGCCCGAAAATATGTATACTTATGTTGTCTGATTAAAAATGTTGAAAATTTAATAACAATAATTTTTTTGCAAGTACTTTTGAGTCTTCCATCTTTACCAGGGTGTTCTGATACTTGCTTTTGCTTTGTTGCGCGCACTGATTTATTCTACTTACATTGCTACTGGATTCTTTAAGTAAGCATAAGTATCCATACTTCCAATGATTTGTTCTTGTCAACAAAGCGATTGGCGCTCCCCGACAGAGCCATTGTAGTTTGCTATATACTCACCCAGGCTCTGAGGGACACTGGGTTACCCCATTGTGTTATACCGTCACAAGGGAGTAGGCTTTTACTTGCTGAGGACGCGTACCCTTTGCCATATAAAAGAGACTCAGGTGCCCATGCAGGTACACTAACTGACTGTGTGCTACATAGGAGTGATGCATAATCAGTGCACCCTCAAAGAGAACCCCTTGTGAGGAGGGCACAGAAGTCCCAAGGCCCCCCTAGGCTCCCACTTCAGTGGATGCCACCACTCACTGCACCTGCCTACAAGAGATCTTTACCCGCCCTTTGACAAGGAGGCTGAGTCCCATGTCCAGTGAAGCGCATGCGGCTTCAAACTGATAGCCCACCTTTTACCAATAGCAGGGCGGGTTCATGCATGCACTGGGAGTAGAGCCCTTGCTGTTCAATAGAACAATGTCCTTGATAGTATCCAGGGCACACAGATAAAGATGCGCAAGAAACAGAATGGGGCAACACACCACACCGGGGGGGCAGATTTACTCATTTTTCACGCAGCGCAGTACAGCAGCCACAAGTGCTGCGTTGCATGAGAAGGAGAGAGCAGGAGAGCTCCATATTTACAGAAATATGGCACTCTCCTTCCCTCTCCCTAGCGCAGAAATGTGCGGCCATGTAACACGAACACACCTTTGCACCATGGTACAAGGATGTCTCTGTGAGTCTAGCATACGATTTGTACTGGAAGCTAACACTTCCACTACAAATACCATGCTTAGACTAACTTGAAACCTTTTCCCACTTTGTATGTGCGCTGCACAGTGCAGCACACATACAAAGTTGGAAAAGAAAAGAGAAATGAAAGCATTTCTCCTTCATAGCGCCTATTTGAAATGGGTGCTCTTTTCTGACGCTGAACCCTGTCTACTTTTTTAAATAACTATGGTTTAGCTTCAGAAACCTTGGGTGGCTGCATGGGAACACCCAAGCACCACCCATGGTACGCCCCTTGGTGCTAAGTAATACAAAGCAGCACTATGTGCTGCTTTACACTACTTTCAAGTATTTTCCAGCGTTTAACATTGGAAAGTAAATTAGTAAAAAAAGATTTAGTGTTGTTTTGCATCACTTTTGTGATGCAAACACGTTGTTAAATCTTAGTAAATAGGACCCCGTATCTGTAATGCTGTCCCTTATATTTTTGGTCAATTGTTCTGTTGCTCATCATATTCTGTATCCAACATTCTGTTACTTGAAAAATAAAACACAAAAATGCATGTTGTTGCCATTTTTGGTCAGCATTATGTATATATCACAAAATGGATTCAATTAATGACACACACCAGTCCAAGAAGAAAAAATAACTTACATAGGGTAGCTGTCCCTCCCTTTTCCTCTGATTTTAAAAAGATTCCCTGTGGGATCCATTTTATCACCACTACATTTTAATATTTATATGCGACCCATACATAAAGTATAACCTACTTCTTTCACCTCAGAACTTCATAGAAACTAATTCTGTGTTATACGGTTCCTACAAATTAAGTAGGACTGTGCATCAGGTCAACATAAACTTCAGGATAAGGGAATGCTGACACAATTCCTTTCTAACTCACAGTGCCCCATCTGAACACCTAAACATACCAGGGTGCAAGATGGTATCTGCAACCCCGAACATGACCACTCAGATTCCCAGGGAAATTATGGAAATGGATCTACCCTTTCGTTGTCTTTTTGCGCAACAGGGAAAGACACAAGAAAGATATGAAAATGTATTTTCAAACACTTATTGCAGTAATCTTATTCTTGTATAAAAAGGATGAGCGCGATTATTAGACAGATGAAACAAAGCATGTTAACCAGCATTATAAGAATGGTGAAAATGATAAACAGTTCAACCATGTTAGTGTTACTGTGTGGGTTTACTCCTATCTGCTACTACCTAAACTATCAAGAGCATAATGGGAGTACACTTTGCCAGATCATTTGAAATAGCCAAACCCCATACCTGGGTAAGATTTACCAGAAAGCCAGGGAGTCTGTCTGGTGTAGTGCAGGCTATCGTCCTTTGTAGGATCAATCAATCAATCAGGGGAATTATAAGCGCACTACTCACCTGCAAGGGTCTCAAGGCGCTGACCGGGAGTGGAGGGGGGTTAGCAGTTCCGTATTACTCGATGAGCCAGGTCTTCAGTGCCTTCCTGAAGGTGTTCAGGGAGGGGGCACGTCTGATGTTGGTCGGAAGCTCGTTCCAGGTCTTTGCTGTAATCTAGGAGAAGGATCTTCCCCCTGCTCTGGCTCTGTGGATGCATGGGGATTCGGCGAGGAGGAGTTTGGTGGAGCGGAGGTTGCGTTTGGGCACATGGAGGGTGATTCTGTCATTGAGGTATTGGGGTCTGGTGTTATGTAGACATTTGTAGGCGTAGGTGAGTATCTTGGAGGTGACTCTTTTCTTGACGGGGAGCCAGTGGAGCTTGCTTAGGTGTTGGCTGATGTGTTTGTGTCGAGGGACCCCGAGAACGAGTCTGGCGGCAGTGTTCTATATAGTCTGGAGCTCGTGGAGTAGGGACTTGTTGATGCCGGCGTAGAGGGCGTTTCCGTAGACCAGCCTGTGGTGATGAGTGCGTGGGTGACTGTCTTCCTTGCCTCCGGGGGGATCCATTTGAAGGTCTTACAGACGATGCGGAGGATGTTGAAGCAGCTGGAGGTCACGGCGTTGACCTGTCGACTAATGGCAAGGGAGGAGTCGAGTATGATGCTGAGGTTCTTGGCGTGGTCTTTGGGGGTGGGGAGGGCTGCCGAGGGCAGAGGGCCACCAGGTGCTGTTCCAAGCCAAAGGGGTGGTTCCAAGGACGAGGACTTCTGTTTTCTCTGAGTTGAGTTTTAAGCAGCTGTTGTTCATCCAGGTTTCGACGTCCTGCATTCCTTCCTGGAAGTTGAGTCTGGTGGTGGTGGGGTCATTGGTGAGGGAGAGGATGAGATGGGTGTCGTCGGCGTAGGAGACTATGCTGAGGCCGTGCTGTCGGACGATGGTGGCAAGGGGAGCCATTTAGACATATAAGAGTGATGATAACTGTGGGACTCCGCAGTTGATTTCAGTGGGTTGGGAGAGGAAGGGTGGCAGTCAGATCTTTTGGCTTCTGCAGGTGAGGAATGATCTGATCCAGTCACAGGTGGTGCCTTGTATGCCGGCGTCGTGTAGTCTGTCTGTGAGTATGCGGTGGGAGACGGTGTCGAAGGCTGCTGACAGGTCGAGTAGAATCAGGGCCTCGGTGTGGCCCTGGTCGAGGAGGGCGCGGATGTCGTCAGTAGCGGTGAGGAGGGCGATCTCGGTGCTGTGGCTGCTTCTGAATCCGGATTGGGAAGGGTCGAGGATAGCGCAGTCTTCGATGAACCTAGACAGTTCTGCGTAGACGGTCTTCGCGGCGACTTTAGCTGCAAAAGGGGGAGCGAGATGGGCTGATAGTTCTTGAGGTCCGTCGGGTCTGCTGAGGGCTTTTTGAACAGGGGCCTGACTTCTTCCCGTTTCCAGTAGTCGGGGAAGGAGCAGGTCTTGAAAGTGGTGTTGATGGCGCATTGTAATACGGGTGCGATGGTTGTAGTGGTTGTGGTGGCCCTGTGGAGTATATACATTATTTTAATAAATTTTGGGTTAAGTACGATATTTTTTTGCACTGGTTTGACTTTCCTAGTTCATGTTCTCTACTCCGCTGAGCATGATCCACCCTATTTCAGTGAGTAGTGTATGTAAGAGTGGTGTTTGTGGTTAAAATAACTGCTCCCAAAGGGATTGTTTTTTGACTTTGGTCTATTGGTACCCTATCCTTTTGGCGTTATAGGGTCCCTCTCTCTTTTCTTCAATATTTGGAGTTGGTTAGAGCTCAGTTGAGCCCATGGAACAATTCAAGACATTCAGCTTCAGTGAAGATCAATATAATCGGATTATAAATGCCAAGAATAGCAATAAGTTAGTAGTCATCAATGGAAAAGGAGAAAGTTGGGGTAAACTAGTTAACCTTAAGAAAAAACGTATCCGTACAGAGGCTCATGTGGACTTTCTCATAGAATATGTGAAATCGGGAACGATACCAATAGGGCTCCAGGTTCGAAATGAACCAGGGCTTTTTATAGAAAATCGTAAATTCTTAGAAACTTGGACAATGATATCAAATAGATGTAGTAGGGACTGGATCCTTCTCATTATCAAAACGGCACAGGAACTTGTTATCATTGAGAAAGAAGCCATAGAAAAATTGGAAATAGAATTGAAAGGAAGTCTAGTGTTGGAAGAAGCCAAAAGAAATTGGATGATATCAATAGAGATGTGGAAGGATACAGGGACTATCTTATAAATAAGAAAACGAATAAACTTAAAAAAGACATCGAAAGATTCAGCCAGGAAACAACGTATCCATTCTTGAAAGAGAACTACTACCAACAGAGACAGGAATCAGGTTGGGAGAGACCAGCTAATAGACGTGTGTACAATAGAGGGGGCAGAAAACAGATTACTTTCTCTGATACTTCCGGTTCCAGTAGCGAGGAAGATTGTGAGAATAGAGATGATATTAACAATAGAAATAACCCCAAAGAATACGGGGCTTTTTTAAAGACACGTCCCCGGAGAGGTCAAGGGTACAACAGGAACCCAGGGAGAGGACAGCAGAATCGAGGTCCCCCCCTTCCACCTCAAGAATATATTCGAACACGCAAACAGAGCTACTGGCGCTAGATGTAGCCCGGTAATTAATCTTTCGGATGTTGTTCTCAGTGAAACAGAAGTAAGGGTACTAGGAAAGGGCTTTAGCTTTGTTCCCTCCACAAAGGTTAATAAATTTGAATTAGAGAAGGACCTACGGGCCTTCTTTCGCAAAATTCGATTGAATAGGTTTTTCGAAAATCGACCACCCAGGGATGTGATCAATCACTCTGGCTTGAAACCAAAATCTTCCTTTACTCCTTCTCTAGGGATCGTAGGAAAAAATATAGAGGTGTTCGAAAAAGCCGTAGAGAGTGACATACAAAGAATTCTGAATGAGAATAACCAATTTTTTCTGTGTAATACCAGCAAAGAGGAAAGAGAACCTATCAATGCACTGAAAAATAATGTTGGTTTGACAATCAAACCAGCAGACAAGGGTGGGGGAGTAGTAGTTTTTAACACTTCTGACTACAATGAGAGGATGACTAGGATGCTAAATGTGGCCGAACACTATGAACCTGCCCAGAGTAGTTCCCTTACTAGGTTATCTAGAGACTGTTTTCGATTATTGAATGAAGCGAAAGATAGTGGCTGGATATGTGAAGAAGAGTTTAAGTTTCTAAATAATGTAGAGCCCAAAATCCCTGCACTATATGGCCTGCCTAAGGTGCACAAAAATCCGGATGATCCCCCAATGAGGCCGATAGTGAGCAGTATTTACTCACTTTTGGAACCACTTAGCAAGTATGTGGACTGCTTTTTGCGCCCGCTTGTGAGTGATCTTAAATCTTATGTTAAAGATTCTGCACATATTATTTCTCTGTTGGAGGGTAAACCATTTTGTGGAGAGACTCAGGGGTCGATTCCGATTCGGGCCGGAAATTTCTCCGACCGAGCCGGATTCGGAGAGATTTCCGACCGAATCGGACCCGTGCAGTCCGACCGAACGAGTACGATGCGTCCGTATGTTATCGGACTCGAGTCGGTCGGACTCCCATTGATGTCAATGGGAGCCGGTCGTACAACGCGTACGCGGGCTCCCATTGACTCAATGGGTGCGAGTCGGACAAGGGCGCCCCTACAGCGGGTACGCGGCGAAGCGATTCGCGCCGTACACGCACAGGTAGGGGGAGCCATGGGTCCCCCTGTGTGCGACTCGCGCGGCAACGCGTACTGGGGGTCCGACACGGACCCCCAAAGTACGGCTCCGACAGCTCTTACGAGCCGGAGTGCGCGGCTCGGTCGGACTGCTCGAGGCGCGCATCGTACTTACCCGGCCGGGAAACGTCTCCATTGCGCGGTGCGAGTCGAGTCCGAGCGAGTCGGTCGGAGCGGTTCGAGCCGGGAGCGAGTCGGTCGGAGCGGTCGGGACGCCCGGACGAGTCGGTCGGCGATTTCGCATCGTACTCGCTCGGCCGGACCCGCGTACGGTTCGGTCGGGAAACAGGGCTCCGAATCGGATCCGGTAAAGCCGAATCCGATTCGGAGCCCTACCGGCCGAGATCGGAATCGGCCCCTCAGTGTCTGGTTACTCTAGACATTGAGTCTCTCTACACAAACATCCCCCAAAATGACACCATAGAAGTGGTACGTGAAATATTGATGAAGGTCGATCTGGAGGGGGTCAACAACATTTTTTATTGTAGAGTGTGTTAAAATGATCTTAAAAAACAATATCTTTCTCTTTGGTGATCAACTCTTCCAACAAAAGAAGGGGACTAGCATGGGGGCCACATGTGCCCCAAGTCTGGCCTGTCTCTACGTTGGAGAGTTTGAAAAGAGACACATTTTTAATGACCTTGCCCCCTTTTTTGAAAATGTAGCGGGCTGGTACCGCTACATTGACGATATATTCTTCATCTGGGATGGTGATCTCGATCTTCTCAATGAATTTTTGACTTGGCTTAACCTGGGAGATCCTAATCTGAAATTTACATCTCAGATTAGTAAAACCAGGGTGGATTTTTGGATATTACGATCAAATGTGTCAATGATAGTCTAGAAGTAGAGTTGTTTACGAAGCCGATGGACAAAAACACTCTTTTACACTACTCTAGCTATCATCCTAAGTCTCAGAAGGACAATATCCCCTTTAGCCAATTTCTTCGTCTTCGGAGAAATTGCTCTAATTTGGGGATTTTTATAAACATTCTGACATCCTGAAGAAGAAGCTGAAAGATAGGGAGTATCCGAAAAAACTGATCTCCCACTCATACAAGAGAGCTAGGTTCTATAACAGAGAGGCTATGTTTGAGAAAAATGAACAAAACACGAACAACAAAAGCAAAAATAAACTGGTGTTTGTAAGCAGATTCTCCAGTATGAGCAACAAAATCAAGAATGTTATAAATAAGAATTGGCACATTCTTAACCATGAAGAAGACCGTATTGTAGAGAAACCTATGTTTGCGTTCAAACGCAATAAGAATCTTAGAAATGAGTTGGTACATACTGTAGGAAGGTGGAATCTGACTATATGGTTGCCCCCACTTTTTTTATGGTGTTTTGCTGGTTTATGACTTAGTTGGACTGGGATCCTGCTATTCAGGGCCCCAGTCTATCTGCTTTCTCTGTAAAAAGGTTTCCATGTGCCTTAGGCACATCTCTGATTGGAATCTGGAGTGCCCTTATAAGTCCCTAGTATATGGTATACTATGTACCAAGGGCATAGGTACCTCAGAGGCCTACCAGGGGCTGCAGCATGTATTATGCCACCCCTGGAAGGCCATCCAAACTGACACCACAGGTCTGCTACTGCAGCCTGGGTAGGGTGGTGCATGCACTCCTTACTGTGATATAGGTTACCTATATCACTAAATACATACACACATATAAACCTATAAGTCACTCCTAAGGCAGGCCTTATCAATCCTAAAGGCAGAGTGCATGGTTCCTATGTGAGAGGGTGCCCCTGCATGAGCAGGGCCCCTCTGCAGCGTTCGGAGACCATCTCTGATGCTGGTTGTCTTAAACCTATCTACCATAAGAGTCGATTTGCCCTGGTGCAAGGTGTCCACTTCAATTAGTGAACAGCATATACCAGGCCAACTTCTCACACATACATACCGTGAAGATCGCAGAGAGACTCAAAGCACTCTTGATAATACCAGAGCCATAGGTAATGTAAAATGTGGCACATGCAATATATGTGCCATATGCATGGTTCCTATGTGAGAGGGTGCCCCTGCATGAGCAGGGCCCCTCTGCAGCGTTCGGAGACCATCTCTGATGCTGTTTGTAGTGCAGCCTGACCATATACTCTTAAGCGCATTATATCCTCGCGGTAAAATGCTAACTTTGGAATGGCTGCACCTAAACATGTCGTGTTTGGTGTCAAACATCTTGGAATACTACCCCCCGCCAATCCTGGCGGCGGGGGTAGCATTCCACCCTTCTAGAGGGAAAGACATGTTAACTCTGGCTTACCCGGTAACTTCTTTCTGAAGCCCTGGCATCACAAAATGGATGCTGCTGCCACAGACACAAGTCTGGCCTCCTGCTGCTGGACGAAACTCCGGCAGGGGAGGCCTGGACAATAGGTTTCCTGTTGCAGGGAGGTGTGACCACCTCCCCAGACAGGATAATGTGTATTGGGGCTGGGTGGGTGCACTCTTAGAGTGCTTTGAAGTCCTGCACTGGGGGAGCAAAGGCTCCTCTGTGCATATGCCAGTTCAAACCAGCTCAGGGGCTACCTGCCCCTGCTCTGGCGCGAAACTGGACAAAGGGAAGTGGGTGTAGCCACCCCTCCCTTGACCCTCCCATAGGTGGGGTCATAGAGCTAGTCCATCCCCTCTTTTAGTATAAGAGGGGGAACCTTGCCATTGCAAAGCAGATAACCCCTGGATGACGCTCTACAGAAGAATCCTGGCCCTTCGACGTTCCACTACCTTTGGAAGACAGAAGAATCTCCCTTGGAGTCAAGGAGTGACTCCCCTGCTTGGCAGGCACCAAAAACAACAACGACGGTCGCAAACTACGCCGCTCCCGCCGGAGTCCGAAGTCCCTGCAGCCCAGGAAGTGGATTTCCTGACCTCTCCCAGGCCATCGTGAGTCCCCAGCGAAGCTGAGGCAAGTAGACCCCACGAGTAACGAGGAACCGCGACCCCTGGGTACCGTGCACTATTGTCGAGTGCAACCCCTTCACAACGTTCTACGAACCTGTGCTTTGGACCACGTGTGGTCCCGACCTCCAGCAGGAATCCCTCCGAAGATCAGAGGCCTACACCGTCCCGAGTGACCGTGGGCCCCTGTTGAGTGATTCCGCCTGAGGTGTCTTTGCGATCCCTTGCCCACTGGCTTGTGGGTCCCCAGAAGACTTCTTAAAGAAACCAAAGGGCTACCCTGGTTGCTCCAGGCCTGCCCTGACTTACCCTCGCTGGGTGAGTTCCACAGACCTTGCTGGTCTGCGCCATCGACTTTTCTTCATCTCCCCGAGACTTGCGGCTGCCAAGGCTTGTTGGCTCTGATCGAGTTGCCGACACCGCAGTCAGCTGCAGACGTCGAGGGACACACCGAATCCAGCTCCTGGTCATCGTCGACGCCTCCTGGACCACGTGGCTGAAGAGTCAAGGCACCCACAACCGACCTGAATCACTCGACGACGGTGGGCATCCATCTTCCTTGCCCCGAGTCACTGCCAAGTGACTTTGAACACTGTCCCCTCTGCTTTCAGGTCATCCTTCTTCAGAATCCAGGCTTGGATTCCACCGGACACTTCTTCAGCTCCCGCAAGCAGCAAGTCTTCTTTGTTCGCCATTGAAAACGACGCCGCGACCCGACACCAAAGGACACCTGTGCACCCGGCTTCCCTGGGTGAGGTAACTCCAGCACTACGGTGCTCCTGTGGGTGTGGGCCCTAGAACGACTTACCCTGTAAGTGACTTGCTTGTAGGTTCTATAGAAGTATCCTAAAACTCTTTATTTCCAACCGCGACTTGCCCCATTGAAGTCAACGGCGATCCGCGCCTGTGTATCTACACTGCACGCGTCCCCCGTGGGTCCTTTACTTACCTGCCTTGGGTGGTTTCGTGAGGCCCCAGCACTTCTGAAGGCCCTAGGCCTTGTCTCCCTGCAAGTCGTTGTCCCTAAGTCTCTTACTTAGTATATGGTCTGGTACGCCCCTAGGGCCCCAGCCATATTTTGTGCTTAACTTATTGTGAAACGTTGATTTGTGCATATGTTTGTCTTCTAATCTCATAAAGAGATTAGTAGAGAGTTATTTAGAAATAAATACATATATATTTGATATATATACCTGTGTGGTGTCTTTTCATTTGGTGATTCAAGAGATTATATGGTAAAACAAGCTGCTTTACATTCCTCCGAGACTTAGCCTGAAGGCTGCTCTCCACAGCTACCACTAGGATAGCTTTCTTTAAAAGGTTGTCTTAAACCTATCTACCATAAGAGTCGATTTGCCCTGGTGCAAGGTGTCCACTTCAATTAGTGAACAGCATATACCAGGCCAACTTCTCACATTGGTGGGCAGCGTGTGGGATTCCAGCTTGCCATTGTTTTACCAGAAAATCTCTATTTGAATTACTAACTGAAAACCATTATAGGTACTCAAGGTACATATAAAGTCAAGCTTAGTATCAATAAGTTCTACTGAACTTAGAGCTGGGTGCCAAGGGATAGCACACCCTTTCCACAGCTCAAGCTAGGATGAGTAGGCCACAAACTAGTGTAGGTAGTACAACACTGCACAACACTAGAATGTCTTTAAGGGGAGGATCCAAAGAATCCTTGCAGGAAGCCATTGAGCTTCCACCCTCCAAGTATGATACACTCCCATTCTTGGAATTGAGAGCTTTATGCAACTTGAGAAAAATAAGGACAGGCCAAAGCCCCACCACCCAACACCTCAAGGAGTTGTTGGTGGCTTATGACCTTAGTAAGACCTGTAGGGACTGAAGGGGTAGGAGCTGAGGGTGGGGCAGAAGAAGAGGAGGAGGCCAGGGGTACCAATACCCCCAGCCCCCTCTGAAACTGGCCAGGAGGGTGACAATGACCCTGACCTGGAAAACCCAATCCCTCCTGTGGATGATGATGAGGATGATCAAAATGATGCCCTCTTTGTCCCCCCAGGAAGGATTAAGAGTGTGCCCAGGAAGTCTAGATCTCCTTCTCAGGAGTCTAACCACTCTGGCACCTCTATAGGGAGCTCTGTCTCCTCTCACAGGAGGGAATCCTCTCATGAGAGGAGAGCCAGGCTGGTCCGGTATGAGGAAACTCAGCTGGAAATCAGAAAAAAGCAACTGGCTTTAGATAGGGAATCCCTAGATCTCCTCAGGGAGAGAAGAAAGTTGGGACTAGAGTCCCATGGTGGCAGCAATATCCCTAGAGATAGGGACAGGTCTTATGACCATAGAAACCTAAACAAGATTGTCCCTCCCTACCAGAGTGGGGATGACATCCACAAATGGATAACTGCACTGGAGAGGGCCTGTAAAGTTCAGAAGGTCCCCCAGAGGCAGTGGGCAGCAATCTTGTGGCTCTCCTTTGCAGACAAAGGTAGAGACAAGCTCCTCACTGTAAGAGAAGAGGATGCTGACAATTACACAGTCTTGAAGAGTGCTCTGATAGATGGGTTTGGCCTAACCACTGAACAGTATAGGTTGAAGTTCAGAGACACCCAAAAAGCTCAGACTCAAGACTGGGTTGATTTTGTAGATTGTGCTACAAAGGCTCTGGAAGGTTGGATACATGGCAACAAAGTGCAGGACTTTTTAGGATTGTACAATTTGATTATGAGGGAGCAGATCCTTAATAATTGTCAAAACCAGCTTTTGCACCAGTATCTGGTGGACTCTGATCTGACCTCTCCCCAAGAATTGGGAAAGAAGGCAGACAAGTGGGTCAGAACCAGAGTAAAAACTAGAAATCAGGGTGGTGACCAGAAGAAAGATTCTACTAAGTCCCAAGAGAAAGGTGGGGATAAATCTAAGGATAAGTCCCCTACAGGGCCCCAAAATTCCTCTTCTGGGGGTGGGTCCCAAACTCCTTCCTCTCCTGAAAAGAAACCCTATTGCCATGTCTGTAAAAAGCCTGGGCACTGGAAAACTGATCCCAGTTGCCCCAGGATTGGCAATAAAGAAAATGTTCCTCCCACAACTACTACCACCCCTCCTGGTACTACCAGTAGTAATCCTCCAGTTGGGAGTAGTGCACCCAAAAAGTTAGGTGCTTTTGCAAGAGGAACAGAGGTGGGCCCTAGTTTAGACAGGGACCCCTCAACAGACTCCTCTGACTCTGATGGTGGTATAGGATTTGCCACCTTTACCATGGGTCCCATAGCATTGGGCAGGTACAGATTGGAGCCAATAATTAATGGTCAGAAAGCTGTGGCATTTAGGGACACAGGGGCTAGTGTCACCATGGTGGCAGGGAAACTAGTCCCCCCTCACCAGCTTTTACCTGAGTTTAAATACCAGGTGACCAACATTGATGGTGTCAGAACAGATCACCCCATGGCCATAGTCAATCTCAGCTGGGAGGGGGTCACAGGCCCAAAAAGAGTGGCAGTGTCCCCAACCCTACCTGTAGATTGCCTGATGGGCAATGATCTGGAAATTTCAGCCTGGGCTGAAGTGGAACACCAAACCCATCTTAGGATGTTGGGCGTCCCTGTAAAGGTTAGTGGGGCTGTGATGGCCACAGCCCCAGCCCAAGAATTTGGAGACATGGAGCCTGAAAGAATGGCCCACTCTCCCCCAAAAGAGAGCACAAGGGTTGAAGAAAAGTCTTCTTCCCCCAGACAGTAGGTAAGGGTCAGCCTCCTCAGGGAACTGACCCTACCCCTAGTGAAGGAACTGCCACAGAGGTAGTCAGGCCTGGCCTGGCCACACCACTGATGGCAGAGGACCCTTCCAAGGTGGTACCCCGTCTGGAGCAGGTAACCTGCCCCTCTCTACCCTGCCTCAGTCAGCCCAGGGCTGCAGAGGTCAGGGAGGTCAGTGGACCCCCAGGGCCCCCTGTCCAGAGGAAGCCCCCATCAGCAGATTAGGGGCACCCAGTCTAGTAGCCCTAGCCAGGTGAAAATTCCTCTACACACTGAGGGATCCCCCATACCTTTATGTAGGGACCTCCCCCAGAAGGACTCTGGTAGGCAAGGGCAAACCTGGGACCAGAAGGTTCCAAACCTGCCATGTCCCTCCAGTAGTCCATCCAAAGGGACCCAACCCCCAGCTGTAGGCAGCCAAAGGTTGACCCTTACAGCAAAGTGCAACTCAGTCATGGAAAGACAGGCATACATGGTGACCAGTGATCTGAGGAAGCTGAGGCCAACATTCCTAGGGCCTCACTTCCCTACTCAGACACCTCACCAGCCTTGTACTTTACCTAAGCACACCACAGGTAGTGATTCCCCATGGTGGAGACCCTCTCATACCCTTAGGGTGAGGGATTGCTTAGTGGACCATAAGACAGGGGGCAACCATGCTAGTGCAGGTGCTTCCTTATATGACCACTTAGTCAATGAAGGCTCAACTGGCCAAGGTTAGCCTTATCTCCTTTCGTTTGGGGGGGTTATGTAGGAAGGTGGAATCTGACTATATGGTTGCCCCCACTTTTTTTATGGTGTTTTGCTGGTTTATGACTTAGTTGGACTGGGATCCTGCTATTCAGGGCCCCAGTCTATCTGCTTTCTCTGTAAAAGGTTTCCATGTGCCTTAGGCACATCTCTGATTGGAATCTGGAGTGCCCTTATAAGTCCCTAGTATATGGTATACTATGTACCAAGGGCATAGGTACCTCAGAGGCCTACCAGGGGCTGCAGCATGTATTATGCCACCCCTGGAAGGCCATCCAAACTGACACCACAGGTCTGCTACTGCAGCCTGGGTAGGGTGGTGCATGCACCCCTTACTGTGATATAGGTTACCTATATCACTAAATACATACACACATATAAACCTATAAGTCACTCCTAAGGCAGGCCTTATCAATCCTAAAGGCAGAGTGCATGGTTCCTATGTGAGAGGGTGCCCCTGCATGAGCAGGGCCCCTCTGCAGCGTTCGGAGACCATCTCTGATGCTGTTTGTAGTGCAGCCTGCCCATATACTCTTAAGCGCATTATATCCTCGCGGTAAAATGCTAACTTTGGAATGGCTGCACCTAAACATGTCGTGTTTGGTGTCAAACATCTTGGAATACTACCCCCCGCCAATCCTGGCGGCGGGGGTAGCATTCCACCCTTCTAGAGGGAAAGACATGTTAACTCTGGCTTACCCGGTAACTTCTTTCTGAAGCCCTGGCATCACAAAATGGATGCTGCTGCCACAGACACAAGTCTGGCCTCCTGCTGCTGGACGAAACTCCGGCAGGGGAGGCCTGGACAATAGGTTTCCTGTTGCAGGGAGGTGTGACCACCTCCCCAGACAGGATAATGTGTATTGGGGCTGGGTGGGTGCACTCTTAGAGTGCTTTGAAGTCCTGCACTGGGGGAGCAAAAGGCTCCTCTGTGCATATGCCAGTTCAAACCAGCTCAGGGGCTACCTGCCCCTGCTCTGGCGCGAAACTGGACAAAGGGAAGTGGGTGTAGCCACCCCTCCCTTGACCCTCCCATAGGTGGGGTCATAGAGCTAGTCCATCCCCTCTTTTTAGTATAAGAGGGGGAACCTTGCCATTGCAAAGCAGATAACCCCTGGATGACGCTCTACAGAAGAATCCTGGCCCTTCGACGTTCCACTACCTTTGGAAGACAGAAGAATCTCCCTTGGAGTCAAGGAGTGACTCCCCTGCTTGGCAGGCACCAAAAACGACAACGACGGTCGCAAACTACGCCGCTCCCGCCGGAGTCCGAAGTCCCTGCAGCCCAGGAAGTGGATTTCCTGACCTCTCCCAGGCCATCGTGAGTCCCCAGCGAAGCTGAGGCAAGTGGACCCCACGAGTAACGAGGAACCGCGACCCCTGGGTACCGTGCACTATTGTCGAGTGCAACCCCTTCACAACGTTCTACGAACCTGTGCTTTGGACCACGTGTGGTCCCGACCTCCAGCAGGAATCCCTCCGAAGATCAGAGGCCTACACCGTCCCGAGTGACCGTGGGCCCCTGTTGAGTGATTCCGCCTGAGGTGTCTTTGCGATCCCTTGCCCGCTGGCTTGTGGGTCCCCAGAAGACTTCTTAAAGAAACCAAAGGGCTCCCCTGGTTGCTCCAGGCCTGCCCTGACTTACCCTCGCTGGGTGAGTTCCACAGACCTTGCTGGTCTGCGCCATCGACTTTTCTTCATCTCCCCGAGACTTGCGGCTGCCAAGGCTTGTTGGCTCCGATCGAGTTGCCGACACCGCAGTCAGCTGCAGACGTCGAGGGACACACCGAATCCAGCTCCTGGTCATCGTCGACGCCTCCTGGACCACGTGGCTGAAGAGTCAAGGCACCCGCAACCGACCTGAATCACTCGACGACGGTGGGCATCCATCTTCCTTGCCCCGAGTCACTGCCAAGTGACTTTGAACACTGTCCCCTCTGCTTTCAGGTCATCCTTCTTCAGAATCCAGGCTTGGATTCCACCGGACACTTCTTCAGCTCCCGCAAGCAGCAAGTCTTCTTTGTTCGCCATTGAAAACGACGCCGCGACCCGACACCAAAGGACACCTGTGCACCCGGCTTCCCTGGGTGAGGTAACTCCAGCACTACGGTGCTCCTGTGGGTGTGGGCCCTAGAACGACTTACCCTGTAAGTGACTTGCTTGTAGGTTCTATAGAAGTATCCTAAAACTCTTTATTTCCAACCGCGACTTGCCCCATTGAAGTCAACGGCGATCCGCGCCTGTGTATCTACACTGCACGCGTCCCCCGTGGGTCCTTTACTTACCTGCCTTGGGTGGTTTCGTGAGGCCCCAGCACTTCTGAAGGCCCTAGGCCTTGTCTCCCTGCAAGTCGTTGTCCCTAAGTCTCTTACTTAGTATATGGTCTGGTACGCCCCTAGGGCCCCAGCCATATTTTGTGCTTAACTTATTGTGAAACGTTGATTTGTGCATATGTTTGTCTTCTAATCTCATAAAGAGATTAGTAGAGAGTTATTTAGAAATAAATACATATATATTTGATATATATACCTGTGTGGTGTCTTTTCATTTGGTGATTCAAGAGATTATATGGTAAAACAAGCTGCTTTACATTCCTCCGAGACTTAGCCTGAAGGCTGCTCTCCACAGCTACCACTAGGATAGCTTTCTTTAAAAGGTTGTCTTAAACCTATCTACCATAAGAGTCGATTTGCCCTGGTGCAAGGTGTCCACTTCAATTAGTGAACAGCATATACCAGGCCAACTTCTCACATTGGTGGGCAGCGTGTGGGATTCCAGCTTGCCATTGTTTTACCAGAAAATCTCTATTTGAATTACTAACTGAAAACCATTATAGGTACTCAAGGTACATATAAAGTCAAGCTTAGTATCAATAAGTTCTACTGAACTTAGAGCTGGGTGCCAAGGGATAGCACACCCTTTCCACAGCTCAAGCTAGGATCAGTAGGCCACAAACTAGTGTAGGTAGTACAACACTGCACAACACTAGAATGTCTTTAAGGGGAGGATCCAAAGAATCCTTGCAGGAAGCCATTGAGCTTCCACCCTCCAAGTATGATACACTCCCATTCTTGGAATTGAGAGCTTTATGCAACTTGAGAAAAATAAGGACAGGCCAAAGCCCCACCACCCAACACCTCAAGGAGTTGTTGGTGGCTTATGACCTTAGTAAGCCTGTAGGGACTGAAGGGGTAGGAGCTGAGGGTGGGGCAGAAGAAGAGGAGGAGGCCAGGGGTACCAATACCCCCAGCCCCCCTCTGAAACTGGCCAGGAGGGTGACAATGACCCTGACCTGGAAAACCCAATCCCTCCTGTGGATGATGATGAGGATGATCAAAATGATGCCCTCTTTGTCCCCCCAGGAAGGATTAAGAGTGTGCCCAGGAAGTCTAGATCTCCTTCTCAGGAGTCTAACCACTCTGGCACCTCTATAGGGAGCTCTGTCTCCTCTCACAGGAGGGAATCCTCTCATGAGAGGAGAGCCAGGCTGGTCCGGTATGAGGAAACTCAGCTGGAAATCAGAAAAAAGCAACTGGCTTTAGATAGGGAATCCCTAGATCTCCTCAGGGAGAGAAGAAAGTTGGGACTAGAGTCCCATGGTGGCAGCAATATCCCTAGAGATAGGGACAGGTCTTATGACCATAGAAACCTAAACAAGATTGTCCCTCCCTACCAGAGTGGGGATGACATCCACAAATGGATAACTGCACTGGAGAGGGCCTGTAAAGTTCAGAAGGTCCCCCAGAGGCAGTGGGCAGCAATCTTGTGGCTCTCCTTGGCAGACAAAGGTAGAGACAAGCTCCTCACTGTAAGAGAAGAGGATGCTGACAATTACACAGTCTTGAAGAGTGCTCTGATAGATGGGTTTGGCCTAACCACTGAACAGTATAGGTTGAAGTTCAGAGACACCCAAAAAGCTCAGACTCAAGACTGGGTTGATTTTGTAGATTGTGCTACAAAGGCTCTGGAAGGTTGGATACATGGCAACAAAGTGCAGGACTTTTTAGGATTGTACAATTTGATTATGAGGGAGCAGATCCTTAATAATTGTCAAAACCAGCTTTTGCACCAGTATCTGGTGGACTCTGATCTGACCTCTCCCCAAGAATTGGGAAAGAAGGCAGACAAGTGGGTCAGAACCAGAGTAAAAACTAGAAATCAGGGTGGTGACCAGAAGAAAGATTCTACTAAGTCCCAAGAGAAAGGTGGGGATAAATCTAAGGATAAGTCCCCTACAGGGCCCCAAAATTCCTCTTCTGGGGGTGGGTCCCAAACTCCTTCCTCTCCTGAAAAGAAACCCTATTGCCATGTCTGTAAAAAGCCTGGGCACTGGAAAACTGATCCCAGTTGCCCCAGGATTGGCAATAAAGAAAATGTTCCTCCCACAACTACTACCACCCCTCCTGGTACTACCAGTAGTAATCCTCCAGTTGGGAGTAGTGCACCCAAAAAGTTAGGTGCTTTTGCAAGAGGAACAGAGGTGGGCCCTAGTTTAGACAGGGACCCCTCAACAGACTCCTCTGACTCTGATGGTGGTATAGGATTTGCCACCTTTACCATGGGTCCCATAGCATTGGGCAGGTACAGATTGGAGCCAATAATTAATGGTCAGAAAGCTGTGGCATTTAGGGACACAGGGGCTAGTGTCACCATGGTGGCAGGGAAACTAGTCCCCCCTCACCAGCTTTTACCTGAGTTTAAATACCAGGTGACCAACATTGATGGTGTCAGAACAGATCACCCCATGGCCATAGTCAATCTCAGCTGGGAGGGGGTCACAGGCCCAAAAAGAGTGGCAGTGTCCCCAACCCTACCTGTAGATTGCCTGATGGGCAATGATCTGGAAATTTCAGCCTGGGCTGAAGTGGAACACCAAACCCATCTTAGGATGTTGGGCGTCCCTGTAGAGGTTAGTGGGGCTGTGATGGCCACAGCCCCAGCCCAAGAATTTGGAGAGATGGAGCCTGAAAGAATGGCCCACTCTCCCCCAAAAGAGAGCACAAAGGTTGAAGAAAAGTCTTCTTCCCCCCAGACAGTAGGTAAGGGTCAGCCTCCTCAGGGAACTGACCCTACCCCTAGTGAAGGAACTGCCACAGAGGTAGTCAGGCCTGGCCTGGCCACACCACTGATGGCAGAGGACCCTTCCAAGGTGGTACCCCGTCTGGAGCAGGTAACCTGCCCCTCTCTACCCTGCCTCAGTCAGCCCAGGGCTGCAGAGGTCAGGGAGGTCAGTGGACCCCCAGGGCCCCCTGTCCAGAGGAAGCCCCCATCAGCAGATTAGGGGCACCCAGTCTAGTAGCCCTAGCCAGGTGAAAATTCCTCTACACACTGAGGGATCCCCCATACCTTTATGTAGGGACCTCCCCCAGAAGGACTCTGGTAGGCAAGGGCAAACCTGGGACCAGAAGGTTCCAAACCTGCCATGTCCCTCCAGTAGTCCATCCAAAGGGACCCAACCCCCAGCTGTAGGCAGCCAAAGGTTGACCCTTAGAGCAAAGTGCAACTCAGTCATGGAAAGACAGGCATACATGGTGACCAGTGATCTGAGGAAGCTGAGGCCAACATTCCTAGGGCCTCACTTCCCTACTCAGACACCTCACCAGCCTTGTACTTTACCTAAGCACACCACAGGTAGTGATTCCCCATGGTGGAGACCCTCTCATACCCTTAGGGTGAGGGATTGCTTAGTGGACCATAAGACAGGGGGCAACCATGCTAGTGCAGGTGCTTCCTTATATGACCACTTAGTCAATGAAGGCTCAACTGGCCAAGGTTAGCCTTATCTCCTTTCGTTTGGGGGGGGTTATGTAGGAAGGTGGAATCTGACTATATGGTTGCCCCCACTTTTTTTATGGTGTTTTGCTGGTTTATGACTTAGTTGGACTGGGATCCTGCTATTCAGGGCCCCAGTCTATCTGCTTTCTCTGTAAAAGGTTTCCATGTGCCTTAGGCACATCTCTGATTGGAATCTGGAGTGCCCTTATAAGTCCCTAGTATATGGTATACTATGTACCAAGGGCATAGGTACCTCAGAGGCCTACCAGGGGCTGCAGCATGTATTATGCCACCCCTGGAAGGCCATCCAAACTGACACCACAGGTCTGCTACTGCAGCCTGGGTAGGGTGGTGCATGCACCCCTTACTGTGATATAGGTTACCTATATCACTAAATACATACACACATATAAACCTATAAGTCACTCCTAAGGCAGGCCTTATCAATCCTAAAGGCAGAGTGCATGGTTCCTATGTGAGAGGGTGCCCCTGCATGAGCAGGGCCCCTCTGCAGCGTTCGGAGACCATCTCTGATGCTGTTTGTAGTGCAGCCTGACCATATACTCTTAAGCGCATTATATCCTCGCGGTAAAATGCTAACTTTGGAATGGCTGCACCTAAACATGTCGTGTTTGGTGTCAAACATCTTGGAATACTACCCCCCCGCCAATCCTGGCGGCGGGGGTAGCATTCCACCCTTCTAGAGGGAAAGACATGTTAACTCTGGCTTACCCGGTAACTTCTTTCTGAAGCCCTGGCATCACAAAATGGATGCTGCTGCCACAGACACAAGTCTGGCCTCCTGCTGCTGGACGAAACTCCGGCAGGGGAGGCCTGGACAATAGGTTTCCTGTTGCAGGGAGGTGTGACCACCTCCCCAGACAGGATAATGTGTATTGGGGCTGGGTGGGTGCACTCTTAGAGTGCTTTGAAGTCCTGCACTGGGGGAGCAAAAGGCTCCTCTGTGCATATGCCAGTTCAAACCAGCTCAGGGGCTACCTGCCCCTGCTCTGGCGCGAAACTGGACAAAGGGAAGTGGGTGTAGCCACCCCTCCCTTGACCCTCCCATAGGTGGGGTCATAGAGCTAGTCCATCCCCTCTTTTTAGTATAAGAGGGGGAACCTTGCCATTGCAAAGCAGATAACCCCTGGATGACGCTCTACAGAAGAATCCTGGCCCTTCGACGTTCCACTACCTTTGGAAGACAGAAGAATCTCCCTTGGAGTCAAGGAGTGACTCCCCTGCTTGGCAGGCACCAAAAACAACAACGACGGTCGCAAACTACGCCGCTCCCGCCGGAGTCCGAAGTCCCTGCAGCCCAGGAAGTGGATTTCCTGACCTCTCCCAGGCCATCGTGAGTCCCCAGCGAAGCTGAGGCAAGTGGACCCCACGAGTAACGAGGAACCGCGACCCCTGGGTACCGTGCACTATTGTCGAGTGCAACCCCTTCACAACGTTCTACGAACCTGTGCTTTGGACCACGTGTGGTCCCGACCTCCAGCAGGAATCCCTCCGAAGATCAGAGGCCTACACCGTCCCGAGTGACCGTGGGCCCCTGTTGAGTGATTCCGCCCGAGGTGTCTTTGCGATCCCTTGCCCACTGGCTTGTGGGTCCCCAGAAGACTTCTTAAAGAAACCAAAGGGCTACCCTGGTTGCTCCAGGCCTGCCCTGACTTACCCTCGCTGGGTGAGTTCCACAGACCTTGCTGGTCTGCGCCATCGACTTTTCTTCATCTCCCCGAGACTTGCGGCTGCCAAGGCTTGTTGGCTCCGATCGAGTTGCCGACACCGCAGTCAGCTGCAGACGTCGAGGGACACACCGAATCCAGCTCCTGGTCATCGTCGACGCCTCCTGGACCACGTGGCTGAAGAGTCAAGGCACCCGCAACCGACCTGAATCACTCGACGACGGTGGGCCTCCATCTTCCTTGCCCCGAGTCACTGCCAAGTGACTTTGAACACTGTCCCCTCTGCTTTCAGGTCATCCTTCTTCAGAATCCAGGCTTGGATTCCACCGGACACTTCTTCAGCTCCCGCAAGCAGCAAGTCTTCTTTGTTCGCCATTGAAAACGACGCCGCGACCCGACACCAAAGGACACCTGTGCACCCGGCTTCCCTGGGTGAGGTAACTCCAGCACTACGGTGCTCCTGTGGGTGTGGGCCCTAGAACGACTTACCCTGTAAGTGACTTGCTTGTAGGTTCTATAGAAGTATCCTAAAACTCTTTATTTCCAACCGCGACTTGCCCCATTGAAGTCAACGGCGATCCGCGCCTGTGTATCTACACTGCACGCGTCCCCCGTGGGTCCTTTACTTACCTGCCTTGGGTGGTTTCGTGAGGCCCCAGCACTTCTGAAGGCCCTAGGCCTTGTCTCCCTGCAAGTCGTTGTCCCTAAGTCTCTTACTTAGTATATGGTCTGGTACGCCCCTAGGGCCCCAGCCATATTTTGTGCTTAACTTATTGTGAAACGTTGATTTGTGCATATGTTTGTCTTCTAATCTCATAAAGAGATTAGTAGAGAGTTATTTAGAAATAAATACATATATATTTGATATATATACCTGTGTGGTGTCTTTTCATTTGGTGATTCAAGAGATTATATGGTAAAACAAGCTGCTTTACATTCCTCCGAGACTTAGCCTGAAGGCTGCTCTCCACAGCTACCACTAGGATAGCTTTCTTTAAAAGGTTGTCTTAAACCTATCTACCATAAGAGTCGATTTGCCCTGGTGCAAGGTGTCCACTTCAATTAGTGAACAGCATATACCAGGCCAACTTCTCACACATACATACCGTGAAGATCGCAGAGAGACTCAAAGCACTCTTGATAATACCAGAGCCATAGGTAATGTAAAATGTGGCACATGCAATATATGTGCCATATGTATACAATCAAAAGACCTAGAATTTAATGGCCTACATTTTAGATCAAGAACCCTCAACAACTGCAAAAGCAAAGGTGTGATATACCTGCTGATCTGCCCATGTGGCTTAGGCTACGTGGGGGAGACCAGCAGAGAACTACGTGTGAGGATTCAGGAACATAGATCAGCCATTAGAACAAGAAAGGAGAATGCCCCCTTAGTATCCCATTTCATTGAAATGGGGCATAAGGAAAATGATTTAAGATGGTTCATATTGGAAAAAGTTACCATTGGTAGACGAGGTGGTAACCTCGAGAAGAAAAGGAAATCTCGGGAACAATGGTATATTTCCTTTCCATAGCTGCCAAGGTTTCAGATTGCTATGTGTGACATTTTCATAATTTCAGTGTAATTATGAGTGACATTTGAACGACAAGGAGTGACACTTTCTGGCGACCATAATAAAGCAATGAAGACTGGGCAAACATATAAATATCAGAAATGACACCCATTTGAACAACAAAAAACTCTTAAGATGATCTAAGCACCAGAAATCGAAGGGCACTAACCTAGTCCCCCTGTAACCTGATCATACTGTTAAACAAATGTGTAACCATGATATTAAACAAGTTTTTCAGAGGCAGTACTTAAATTAAAGTTCTGTGCACAGTTACAGGCACGTGCAGTTAAATACAAAAGATACTAAGTCAACACAGTCAGCTAACTCGCGGACACTTACAGGCACTGGGCATTCATTGGGCAAGCCTCAGGCTGAGGCACACACAGTCACATAGGTCACTCACAGCCGGCAGCCAGGGCGCGCTGATCTAATGTATTATACTCTCAAAATTCATTAATACCCTGAAGTGGTCCCATCTGCACTGGTCGGCGCGCAGCTACCTGCCCAGCCCCGCAGCCTGCAGCACAGGTGAGCTGTCTAAGCAATTTTATTAAGTCTAGTGACTCTAATTAGTCACACACAGTCAATACTCGTGGACTCGAACACCCGCTGTGCATTGAGGGCAAGTCTCAGGCTGAAGCACACATCATATGTGACGGTCACATCATTTATAAAAAACGCACAATTTTATAAGCAGTTTGAGATTCCAGGCTGAGTCGCAAACCACAAACGTGAAGAGGTCGAGCTACATTTCATTTGGAAAAAAATTGCACACTTCTTCATCGGGTTATACCCACTGAATTTAGAGCCTGCTTCTTTTCAGGAGAATAGCTATCAATGGTACAGCAGGTGCAGCGGCACCAGCGGGCAAAAGTCTAACAGGGCCCCAGTTATTGATGTATTTTACTGCATGATCAGCTGTCAGGGCACCACTTTACTTGCTCCCGCTAGTGATATTGGCACACTAGTGCATCTTTTATCACTTTTTTTTTTAGAAGTGCTTTGAATGAGCAGGTACTGAGTACCTCCACTTGTTTAATTGCAGGGCTGCAATACTGCAGTATTGTAGCGCTGCAATCGTTTTAATGGGACAGTACCGCCCCTGCTCTTTACAAAATAGGTACACTAGGATAACGAGTACCTTCTGGGTTTCCATCTCCAACACAGCTTTGTAGGCTTTGCTCATACCGTGTATCTACCACCCAACAGAAATATAGAACTCAAGGTCATCCACGTGCTTTATATAATATTTTTTTTATTGGGCTACCGACCCTGCGTGCCTCTGTGGGGAGGAAGCGCTGTAAAAATAAGGGAAAAAACGAAAATTCCCAAAACAAAAACAATCTTCTTTAGACTGGTGAACAAGTGGAAAGAATGAATGGTTCGCTGTATTGAGATGACCTGGGGTCCGGCGCATGGCGGAAGTCAGTAATCGTGGAGTCTGACTCCAGCACCCGCTGGGCATTGAGGGAAGCCTCAGGCTGAGGCACACATGATAGGTGACAGGCGGTCACATAGTTTATAATATAGCACATTTTTATTTGATGAGTGAGATTCCAGACACCCACTGTCTGACTCACCTAGCAAGGCGAGCCGCTGCAATTTGATTGATTAGGCCTCCTCATGGCCGCAACGACTGACTCCTGCTGGGGAATTCAGACTCTGCTCAGCCAAGCAGCTCTGCTCAGTGGTGTGCTCTGGGCTCCTGGCCACCCACCGATGGGTAATTTCGGTCAGGTCACGGCGGCTGCGGGAAGGATCAGCATTGATTTTAAAAATGTACTGCATCCTTCTAGAAGTTTTGAGTGTAGCTGGTAATGCTCTGGTGGTAACACAGGACGTCATCGCGTAACCGGAAACATCACACAGTTTCTTCCTGCCACGTGATCTAGTGTCAGCCGAGGCTGTGTGGAGATGTTTGGAATCGCGCTGTAGCCGAACATCTCTTGAATAGAGCTGCTACGCGAATGTTGATAATGGCGCCCTTGTTATCAGGCCATTCTCTGCAGCCTGTCACGTCCTCATTCCCAGGGCCCGAGTTAAGTGCAAGTAAAGATCTGTGACCTACGGAAATGCGTGACTTTGCATTTCAGTGCGGTGATGCGGACCACCACACTGAAATGCGATAGAGTCACGCCTGATGCGTAACACTTGGCAGGACTGCCTTTCTTAATACTATGCGCAAGGGCCTTAACTCCAAAGAAGAATGGGAACGTCTGATTGGCCCCTGCTAATCTGGTTTTTCTGTAGACTTCTATTAAATGCAGTTTTCAAATGCAGTTTTCCGAGGTAGTTACTGATATAGGTAGCAAGAAATGTTTTTGGCTTTCTCTACAAGTGAGTTTATACAGTCCGGTATCGCTTTACCTATTGAGATATCACTCTCACCAATATGTCCAACTTTACTCTGGTTGGGCATTATGAAGTCTTTAGGTACTGCGAATACGTGGCCATTATGATATCTACCTTACCAGTATGTTTTTTTCTATTCTGGTTTGGTATTATAAACTCTTTTGATACTGTAAATATGTGTTCGAACGCGAAGCCGTTCTGTAAGGCTATTTATCTTGATTAAATTTTACCGATGGGGCTTTTTTACCACAAGAGGGTGCCATTGTATTTCTGTCGATTATGGTTACATTGAATTCAATCGGTGTCAGGAATTCGGTCCGTTTTGGACTTCAGTTTCTTTCGTAAATATTTAAAACTTTTTTACGATTAAGCAGGGGATACAGTGGTGTAATATAGAGGCAGATATGGGCCTCTTATGAACTAAAGCGTTAAGGCATTTCGATTGAGGTAAGCCACTCTAAGATGGCGCCCTTAGAAAATTCCTGATAACACGTGATTTTCTTATCACAGCTGTGAAAGATCAATTAGAAAGTCGCGGGATTTTTTCAGTTTAAATAGAGAGGTTTTCGCACCATTATACAGATACGTGCACGGAGGCAGAGTACCCCGTCTAGAATCCCGGATACAAGGAACGTGGGTCCATTTTGCAGGTAAACTGGAAGGGCTGGGCGTTTTTGTATGGTGTCCTCACAGTTTTTTTTAAATTGGGCTTAGTAGTGGGCCGACAATGTTAGGAAGAGAGATCTGCTCTCGCACCTGGTGTGCTAACATAACATCTAGACAGTACAGTCGTAGAATAGGACTCGTTACTGATTACCACATTTTCAAGTGTAGTATAAACATCACATTTAGGTAGGATAGTAGTATAATAGGGTTTGTTCTTTACTACCCTTTTTTAAATATAGCATATTTGTTATTCTTGGAGAGCTATTGCAATGGTGGGTTAAGTATATTTCACCTATGTTTTGTGTTTATCTGCTTTAGTTGCATCATATGGAGTGAGAATTTATCGTCCCTCCTTTGGATTTGATAGCGAGACGACAATGTTTTGAAAACCACTACTTTTTAACAAAAGGTACTCCTTGGGTGGTTTTTGTTTTATGAAATGACCCTATTGGAAGAATGAACATGTAATGTTAACTCTCTCGTGTTTTGTGTGTGTCCATGTAGATTGGCAGCACATCTGTCTTTCCTTCTCTCAGCACACACTGGGAAGTGAATCTCGTCTAGAAAAGGCACTGATTTGATACTGTCAGAAGCAAGAGTAAATGCCTATTTCTTGATAAGGTAAAAGTTTAGGCAACCCTTAGTAGAGAAGCACTGTGACATTAAGATACAGTGGATGAACCTTATTGTGTTCTATCTCTTTACATTTCCCATAATAGTGGATGGTGAGGATTTTTTCTACGCCGCTCCAGTATATCCGAGTTTGGGAGTACGCAAACTAGGAGGTAAAAATTGAATTTTCCCCTTGTTTTATTTATAAACGAGTAAGTGTGCTAGCTGAGATGGGTGATTAAGGATAGACCCAGCGGAACATTCATGACATTGGTGCAGAATGGAATTTATATGTTTGAGAATATGCATGGAAAGCTTAACATATCCCGTCTTCCCAAACTCATCCCCGCCCAGGGAGTTAAAGTATGTTGAGAGATGAATTCTCCCTGATACTCAAATTCTGTTTGAATGAAGTATGTGTGATACAAGCACCAGGAAGTAGGTAGTGGTCTAATGTTTTGAATGATTGGCAGTTTACTCAGGGTGTGTATCTGCTGGGAGTGTCGTTATGATCTTCTTGAGTCAGATCAGTTCAAAATGTTTTTTAAAATATATATATATATATATATATATATATATATATATATATATATGTGTGTTGTATTTTGTATTTTTTAGAATTATCTAAACGAGGTGGGAAGAATTATTACTTTCCTGAAGAAGGTGGGGAGATATAAGATTGGACCCACCGAAACGCGTCGGACGCTCTGTTTTTGAAATACATCACGGATCAATTATTTATTTTACACTACATGATTAATATTCGACTGGAGCTTTTTGTCTCAGTTGTGTGCATTGAAACTTTATTGATTGGTTGTTTGACTATCGTGATGTTTTCCTGACAAGAACATATTTTCCTTGCAGTTTTGTTTGTCCCACTTGTTGTGGTTTTTTAACCTGTATTGATGATTTTTTTTGTGATTCGTTGAATGATATATTTGAATATTAATTTGTTTTTTAATGAATTATTTTTAAACGTTTTTAAATTTGACATTGTATGTATATACATTATTTAATAAATTTTGGGTTAAGTACGATATTTTTTTGCACTGATTTGCATGACAGCAGCACTTACAAGGAATAGGCCCCATATACAGTGTCTTCTCAGTATGTTACTGCATGAAAGTAAAACCATGGGAAAAGGTCACCATCAGAAAAGATGGCAAGATAAAATGTGCATTCTAAAATGCCATTCTTTACCACAGCTGGTACTCCATTCTAAACTAAAGAGTCCAGTGCCCCCCCGCCCCCCATTAATTATTCTCGGTTAGACAATGGGAGCGTAATTATACTGGTGCCCACCAAACAACTGATTATATGAGTGCAGCTTGTCCAAAATTTACCTGCTAGTCTTGTCTTAAGACAAACAAATCGACTCCATCTCACCCACTAGGAGGAAGCTACACTAGGTGTCTGTGCAGAAAGGGATCATAGTTAAGTCAATAATGGATGAGCATAAATCCATCTACTCAAACAAGCTTAACTTTCTTACAAAAAAATCATCTGTTACAAACCTGAGATGTACATCTGGAGAGAACAGAAATGTCTACTTTAAAATCCCAGAGTGCCGCCACATATGAAGTTCAATTATTTTCCATCACTGCAGCAACATTCTGAAATACTCTCTCTCTTAACCTGTGCAATTTGTTAAAGGGAGAGGACAGGAATGTGCCATATTTATCAAAATATGGCCCAATCCTGCTTTCTCCTTGCGCTCGCACACTTTTGTCTGCCTAGCGCCAACAAGGGCACCCTTGTACCATGGTGCAAGAGTGCCTATGTTAGTCAGTTATATTTCATATCGGTACCCTAATATAGGTCCAGGGAACATCGTACTCTTTCCCTACATCATCTCCCCTTCATTTCATATGAACGAGCCTTATAAGGACAGAACTCCTAATAAGGACAGAACTCCTAATAAGGACAGAACGCCTTATAGGGACTGACGCCTTTTATGGACTAAACCTTTCACCTAGTTCCATGCAGAGGGAGGGTTTTTCCCAATCGACATTGCTAAGACGTCATCCTTAGCACATATGAATAATTTATGAGAACACTACCCAGGGGGTATACTTCACCTCTCCTATCTACGCACAAGGTTTAATCCCATACATCATCCTCATACTAAACAATGGCTAACACACGCACAAGGACTGTATAAATACAGCACCTCTTGCTATCAGTACTGGGGAAGGAACCGAGACTTCAAGGCCGACACACTGACCAGAGACGCTGAGACACCTGCATGCAGTCGCTCCAGCTGACAGTGGTCTGAACATCCCTTGCGGGGTGTCCAACTCGAGACCAGGACGAGGTCCCACACTCATTATTCAGGTAATGGGGTTCGACTAAATCCTAGCGGGATTCTTGGTTCCTAGGCTTATTAGCTCTTTTGCACCTACTCACATGCTAGGTACACTTAGGTACATCTAGACCGGCATCTTAAGAGTATGTGCTTTATTTTATAAATGTATTTTATATTCAGGTATATGTTCATGACTATTGCAAATTGGTAGAACTGTACTATTCCTTTTTATTCACTGTACTGCTGATCCTATATCTCGGCTACTGTGTAACAATTGAAGCAGCGCATATATTTTACACTAGAAGAACAACGGTGCAATAAATTCTTATTGTAAACACGCTTGACTGTTTCTTCCGTGTATCTCTCAGACAAAATGAGCAAGCACGAGTGACGGGGTGAAAAGTAGTATATTGTTTCCACGAGTCTGAGGAATCAGGGTTTGTTGTGTTCTGAGGTTGCCAAAAACTAATCTCTCTGATAAAAGGAGATTCTAGTGGCACTGTGAGCTAGCTAATGCAAACAAGGCCAACATACGCGGTGGGGGTGCACAGAGTCAGTCTACCACCCGACCCACAGTGTATGTTGTCCAAAAGCACAGGTCCTGCAGGGGTACTATAGGAACTATACTACATGGTGCCCAATGTTTGGTTTGGTACTTATTTAACAGTAGAATCTGAGTAGCTCAGTCGTGCTTATTCTCAGAGACCCCTACTCACAAAAACCAGAGACGTCTGGAGTGGGTGGGCACAAAACTCCGCCACAGCTGAGTAGGCGAAATATCCTATTTATTGGCTGTTGGTTAATCAAGCTTGAAAGGAATTTTCCCAAAATTGTGCATAAAAACCTTATCATAATTTCCTTGGAAAGGTAGTCTGTGTTCTATACACAATGACTACACCAGCTTTAAACCCACTAGAACAAGCACTTCCCGATGAAGAGGAAGATGCCAATGCAATACATATTGCACCCAATGTAAGACACACTCTGACAGTTAAACTACTCAAACATGGGTTACCACCCAGAGGAGGTGTAGTAATATTCGTGATAGAGGCACACGAAGATTTCCAAACAGAGGTGTTCTATTCCTGGGTTACATTCCCAGCAGCGAATGCCATAACATAAACTTTTCATTATTACACACATGAAGAGACCCCCGCGATCTACAGTCCGTTTGAGGAGATTGAAATTCTGCTTACCTTCCAGGAACATATTTTCTGGTTTAATGGCGCCCTACCCCACTCAAGAAAAAGAACAAGACTTGGTCTTTTAGGAAGACCAGGAGCAACATGGCCGATATTAGCGACCTATGCACCACATCCTGACATTGACACAATGCCACGTGATGAACTGCGTGTTCAACACAAAGAGTTGATAAAACTTTACAGAAACATGACACACTTCGTCTTGAGTACACTAGCGGTCCAACCTACAGTAATTACAACAAATGCAGCTCCTACACAGAGCACAGCTACTAAAATTACTCCACAAACATTACACGTGGTAATGGGTAAATTGCCCACAAAACGTGAACAAATTCCTTTCTGGGTAGCTCAGAAAATAACCCAGTTAGAAGCGGTATTCCCAAATACAACACCATTTGAAAAACACAGAATGTTAACAAGCTGCTTGCCCATGGGGATTACACCACAGTTAGAGGATTGTACCTCTTGGGGTACAGTCTTTGCTGCCATATATACCAGAACTCATGGTATTCCTTCATTAGCAGTAATATCAGATGTATTAAGACAAATACAAAATGAGTACGGAGCAGAGCCTGCCCAAAACTTAGGGATGAAGTTATTAAATAACTACGACCAGGTATCAGCCATAATACTAGCTAACATTAAAGGGGAAGCAGCATCAGTGGCAATCCGCCAACGCCTAAGGGAGCTCGCTCCATTTATACAGGAGAATGAACTACCCAAAATAATCGAAACTGAGTATGCAGAATTAGGCAGGGATAGTTTGGGGGGAAAGCTTTAAAACCTCAACTACTGGGCAGTCCCGAAAAGGACACTTTTAAGCAGACACCTACTTCTTCTAAAAAGAAGTGGAATAATAAAAAACAAAACTCTAAAGACAAGAGATCTCAGTCCCGAGGTAGGTCTCCTCAACAGGAGCCCTCTGAAAAGAGGTACAACCTTAGGAATAGGGATAATATTAGGAAACCTGACAGGTATCAGGATACTGATACACGTTCCTCTTGTTCCTTTCAGGGCTTGAAGGAAAGCTCCGAAACAGAAGGACGGTCAGAACACCGAGAGGAGTGCACACAGTCCAGAGACAAGCAGCGCGCTCAAGACTTTACTTCTAAAAAAGAAGATAAGCAAAACTCAAAACCTCAATTTAAGAAAAAGAAAGTTGCTGGTCTGAAAATCAGACAAGCCCAGAATTCTGAGGACACAACTTTTGAATGGGGAATGGGCTCTGACGATGCTAGACAGTGCGGCAGAAGTAACAATAGCTCGCCGGAACCTGAAGGAATTTCTGGTAACAGCGGAGTTGAATGATTACATCACGGTGGAAACACCAGACACCAGGGTGAGCGTCCCACATAAGTTATACGAAATAACACTCCGGATGGAGGGGGACAAGCCCAGGAAAGTAAAAGGTCTTTTTTGGAAGAACTTATCATCTGGTTATGACATCCTGTTAGCAGAACAAGATTGGCCGCCAGCATTTGTAATGGAGTGCCCCAGGGGAGAAAGTATAATTTTTCCTGCATTTTCTGATCATGTTCCCGTTCACCTTAAACATACATATGCACGGGAGTGGGCAGTAGCCCAAGCTCCAGCATTGTACAAAAATCACGCTGGGTGGGATGAGGATTCAATCTACCACGTGATCCCGTTAAAAGTTTCACCTAATGCTCAGAGGCAATACCCAATAAAGCAAGAAGCTAAAAAACAGGTCAGGGAGATCTTAGATCAACTTGAATACCAGGGGGGTCATTGAAAAATGTACCTCTCCAATGAACAATCCTTTGTTTCCCGTCTCTAAACCCGACAATACATATCGTCTAGTTTTAGATTACAGACATTTAAACTCATGCACAAAGACATTTGCTGTCCAAAATGCACATAGTGCCGCATTAATGAATAACATTGTGCGCAAAAAATACAAAGCAACACTTGATATCTCAAATGGATTTTTTTCTGCCAAAATATAGTGCCTGAAAGCAGGTATCTGACCACATTCAGTGCGTTAGGGTCCCAGCGACAATTTTGTCGACTCGCCCAAGGGTATAAGAATAGCCCCGGGGTATTTTCAGCAAGAGTAACAGAATTACTTCAAAAATTTGATGAAGAAGCGTTGTCCTATGTGGATGATATTTATCTAACAGACGACGACATAGAGAGGCACTCGACCAGGGTAAGCACCATTATTATGGGATTTGCCACTGAGGGCTACAAATTTAACTTTAAAAAATCAAAAATAGCCCACCTCAATGGACTATTTTTGGGATATGAGCTGTCAAGGGAAGGGGAAAGTCTGGCAGCAAACTTTTTAGAAAAGTGTGCGCTGCTCCAACCTCCTAAATCATTAAAAAATTTACAATCAATACTAGGATTCCTAAATTTCGGCAGAACATACATTTTAGATTACGCACAAAGGGTAAAACCTTTCTACTGCTTAATAAAACCTGACTTTTCAGCCAGAAATTGGACACAAGAACATACTAATATTCTTCGTTCACTCCAGGAAGACATGATTGCTTCCAAACACGCATAAACGTACGCCACTTGGTGATCCGTAAAATTGCGGGTCAATGCAGGTACACTTATTTGACCTTCAATGAAGGAGAAACAGTACCAATCGCATACAAATCACACCTGTACACAAATGCAGAAATGCGTTTCACTTCAACAGAAAAAATCCTGACAGCTGTTCAGACTGCTGTAGCAAGATAAAGAGCACTGGCTCAGGGGAAACGCATTATTGTCGTAACCCCGGTACCGGCTTTAGAAGCTGTTACAAAGGCCAGCATTCCAAATGCGAAAGCCTTACATCCAAGATGGATACAATGGGCTAATTCTCTTACTGCAACAGACGTTGAATACAGATTTGATCCAAGTTTAAAACCACAAGCATTCATGCAATACGAACAAGAATATCCTCTACCAAATGAAATCTTGCCTCTAGATCAGTATGAATATATTATTTATACTGACGGATCTGCGCAACCTGCCATAGGAAGTAAGCAGCAATACAGTTCGGCGTGTGCTATCGTTAAAGGTCGCATGCGTGATGGCAAGTTCCATCCTAGTTGCACAAAAACGCAATCTCTATCTCTAGGAGACTGCACGGCTCAGTTGGCAGAATTAAAAGCACTGATACTGGCACTTGTAAATACGGATCACGAATTCCCCACACTAATCGTGTGTGATTCCTTTTACTGCGTACAGTCGTACAATGAGTACTTACATCATTGGGAGCAAAACGGGTTTAAGGATGCGAAAGATGGCACAATTAAGCATAAAATGCTATGGGAACAGGTAGCAGAGTTGAAAAACGAGCTACCTAGGACTCACGTGATCCATACACTCATCATGATGGCGTTCATGTTGCAGGGAATTCATTGGCTGATGAAGCCGCAAAGGGGGCTGTTCGCACGGCTTCCGTAGCGGCACTCACTCGTTCAAAAACGAGAATAGACGGAGATATTATGGTAGCTGTCATCGCATCACGCAAAGGCAGCACAGCAGTACCTAAAAAATTTCCACTCCTACAAGTTAGATGCACAAACCATTCCATATGCTCAGATTCCTGGAGTGGGGGATAGAGTAATACCAAATATGGATCGTAGGCAAGGTTTAATACTAGCTGCACACGAGGGTTTGGGCTCTGCGCACACAGGCGTTACAGCGACTATTTCCTTACTGAAACAGCGCTATTGGTGGGCAGGGTTAACTAAGCAAACTAAAGACTGTGTCTTGAATTGTGACATCTGTCAGCAGATGAAAGGCTCCATGGGTGCAAAACCAGCGCATTCGCCATTATTATAATCAGACAAACCTCACGCATGTGTGTACTTGGACCACTGCGGCCCCTTACAAACGGACGGGGCTTATAAATATATCATGGTTGTAGTGGATTCATGCTCGAGATTCCTATGGGTATGGCCTCAGCCCTCGGCTGACGCTCGAACTGTTATCAAAGATTTGCGAGTCTTTATCGGCACATACGCAGTTAGCACGTTACATTCTGACCGCGGCCCTGCGTTTAGCTCTAGGGCTTACAAAGAGGCCAGGGAAGGAATGGGCGTAGCATTGCGGTACTCCTCTCCGTACCATCCTGAGGGAAATTCGGTTGTGGAGAGGAAAAACCGGGACTTAAAGCAATCTTTAACAGCTAGGGTATTAGGCAAGGGCGGTAGTTGGGTCACACCTTTATGGGGTACAGCGGGCGTTAAACAACCAGCCAAGAAACTCTCTAGGGGGTGTCACTCCATATGAAGTCCTCTTTGGGACACGAATGTGGGTACCTGATCCTGATTGTGAAGGCCAGTGGCGGATGAAAAACCATTTGATATCCATGATTGTTTGGCTGTTTTACAGGATCTAAATGAATCCAGGACAAAACAAAGCAATGTCCATCTAAAGCAGACCGCCACTGAGGAAGTCAAGGTAGTCATGGCAAGACCTGTCTGGATCCCAATAGTCGGATCTGGTCAGAGAGAAAATTGTGGACAAAAAGGAATTTGGACCTTCATACAGAGAACCTGTACCAGTCCTTGCAGTACACGGAACAAGAACGGTGCTGCTCCCTCCTCTTGACGGAAAAAAGGAGAAAAGATTTGTCTCAATAGACTTAATCAAACCACACTATGTGGCCGATACTAAACATTAGGCCTTGAGGACTCCGATGTAGCAGACGCCCTTCTCTAGCTACAATCCAAGAAGTTCAAACAAAGACTCATCACGTTTCTAAGAGCCTCCTGTACGGAATGAAGGACTAAGCAACAACGCTATGGAACTCGTTCCTCTTGAACCCGAGCTTCAAAATCAAGCTCAAAGCAACACCTAAGTTGCAATTAAACCAAATACAGAAGTCTACATCAACATGCCTCGTCGAGAGGAAACTAACATTTCAACTAATCCCGATGCAATTCCTACAATTGATCGAACTGCTTCTGGCTATTTCATGAACTTTGATACGTTTTCTCTGGATCCAAACGAGCCGGAAACGACGACAGCCAAAACACCATTCAAGCGAACAATTAAAGAACTTTTTTCTTTCTTCAAAAGACATACCTGGTATCACCTTGGATTGAACTCTGGGTAATTTCTGGGATATTGTTTTTTCTTTTCTGGCTAGGCTTAGTACTAGCTTTTAGTATGCTTATTAATGGACACTATCTTCAACAAAGTTCCACAGCCCAAAAGGTCAACATCCTACTGAAGCCACATCCATCATCACATCGTGAGCAAAGAGACTTGTCATCAGTGAACATTACAGCAGTTCCTATACCGGATGGTATAGTATGGGACAAGGTTGATTTTAACATATTCGGACCGACCGAACTTTTAAAAATTAATCATGTATTTAAAATTTCATTAAGTGATATCATTACCTCAAGTACATTTTCTGATGATTGGGACACTGAAACAATCAATAACATGTTGTCTGATTTTAGAGAACTGCTGCATTTTCTAATAATGAAATGTTAGAGGGTTCTTCAGATTATGACACATTGTACTGTTACCAACATTATGGTCATCATTTCCTGCACAAATCCATTTCACCTAGGAAGGTTTTTGAGTACCATCAGTGGAAACATTGCCCAAAACCACCAAACAGTAGTTCACAAGCGTTTGCACAGAAACTTTCATACTTTTGAGGGCTTAACACCACAGATCCAGCCTCATATTACTATAAGGTTGCACCAACGTCAGCACTGAATTATGTTGACAAACACTAAACAGATTTACTCTGCTTCCTTTTTGGCCCGATTGTCTGAACAGGGTTTCAACCTATGGAAAGACGAAATTGACTCAAAATCAATTTGGGGTTCGAGGGACTGGCAAGTCCAGGGTACAGAGGCACTATTTAGAGCATGCCTCATTCCACAGCCGATCTTTTTAAATGATACTGTGCAACAGACCTCCTGTCTTGGACTAGCCAAGAACAAGGACCTGACCACTCCTAGGTTTCAAACACCAACACAGGGGTGGCAGAATTCAACTACAAAAGAAGGGGCAACAGTAGATGACATACTAAAGTACAATAGAACAGACCCAAATTGGAAGGAGTGGGTGGTTTGGCCCTTAGACACGAACATATGTCATAAGCGATTCCTGAACATCACCGAGGGACTCGATGTCTGTAGGCCACACCCACGTTATGTACAGAGAGAACATCCAGGGGTAGTGACATCCTATAGTGTTGGGAAGTTGTGCCTCGATTGGCTAGAAACCTCAACACTTGCAGAAGTGAAACGACACTTATCTTTACTCTCACACGACATGGATCTTAGGGACTTTTTACAAGGACCCAGGAAACAATATCAAAAACGTTTTATATATGCAGGCATTTATGATGCCTATAATGAAATCTGGAAGATTTCCCAGCAGGAAGCCGCAGAGAGAATACGGGAAAAAGACCGTGAAATTTGGTAAAGAATACATTAAGAAATCCTGGGATTTACCATATAGATTTCGATGCCGGAGTGGGGATCGAGAAGTGTTTCTTAGTGGTACAATCTGCAAGAACGCTTTAAGCGGTTCTCTCATGTGCCAAGATATTGTTTTGCACGGAGCATGTAATGGTTCAATAGCGAATCTGTCTTGCCACATGAAAGGAACTCCAGCTGCCGTGATCACGCCAGTGTTAGAGTTACTTTCGAATGGGAGTTACTTGATGCTGAATGATCAAGGTTGCTGTGGCTTGCTTCCGGGCATCGCCTATCTGGTCACCGTGAACACCAGGGTTACTTGCTGTATGCAAGTATTGTTTCCACCGACAAATACAGTCAGGGAGGCGCCGCTATGGCCTTCACTGAATGTTTCTTTTATACAGTTTGATGCTTTGAGAAGCATGAAAGCCATGCTTTTACAGCAGACAGTACCCTTAACCTCCGCTCAAGAAACCTTTGAACTTCAAATCGCAAGGACCTCGACAGAGATACAGGCACTTATACGTACCAACTGCCCCCTACATTTCGTAGAAATGGTGGGTCGTATCTTTAATATGTCACATACGAGTGGTATTGTACACCTATTTAAGACCATAGGGTCAGGATTCCTTAGCACTTTTCAAACAATCCTCAGTTATTCCTAACTTTATACACCGTATTTGGAAGCATTTTCGGGGGTCTACCTCTGATCCTGCTCGCAATAGCTGGAATCCTGATTGTCCTTTACCTGCTACGCAATGGACGGATCAACCACAAGCGAGATGGCAAAAGCTCTCCTGGAGTGATATTACCGTGAGCGCATGGTACAACATCTGGGTGCACCTCGCCTTCGAGAACTAAGTGCTTCTTGGTTCCTATCGTTCAGACCACTCTTTGAAGACTGCATCGTACCTGTTTTCCGATGCCTGTTTTGCAGAGGAGAATGCGAGTTGGACATCTGTCTGACACCTCTAATGGAGACGCCACCGGACTTAGACTCCAGGCTGGAACCACTGTGGTCTCATGCTCGACTCTGTCCTCAGCGTATTCCCATCTTGACAAATGCATTCCTCGAGGATCCGCAGGTGCCCTTTTCAACTGAGTTGAACTTCAGCTCCACCATTGGCACCGAGGTATCGACTACAGCACCGGCTGCCTCTCCAACAGCTGTTGGCAGCACTGAATTTCATCTATGCACCCTTGACGTGCTATGCGAGGTATTACAATGTTTGTCAACTGCGGCTGCAGGCAGCGATAATGTTGCGTCTCCCAGCCAGGACATTTAATCTAAATCTGGCTCATCGTGTGCTGGGAACGAATTCGGATTTTTTTTCCCCTTTCATTTCAACAAAATTCCTCAAATTGACACTTTCCATAACAAAGCATGGCCTTCTAAGTACGCTTGCAGTAGTTCAACGTGTATGATCGAACTCATTTAGGACTGTGATTTGTGGAACTTTAACACAAAAATCATATTTCAAGAGAACATTTTTCTCACCTCGTTTTTTAAACTGTTTTTAAATGACTCATTGATAATCTTATGCACTGACACCATTAAAAATGTGTATCTCAATTGTGTATTATTATTGTTGAGTATTAGGAGGAGTGGGTGTTATATTTCACATCGGTACCCTAATATAGGTCCAGGGAACATCGTACTCTTTCCCTACATCATCTCCCCTTCATTTCATATGAACGAGCCTTATGAGTACAGAACTCCTAAAAAGGACAGAACGCCTTATAGGGACCGAATGCCTTATAAGGACTGACACCTTTTATGGACTAAACCTTTCACCTAGTTCCATGCAGAGGGAGGGTTTTTCCCAATCGACATTGCTAAGACGTCATCCTTAGCACATATGAATAATTTATGAGAACACTACCCAGTGGGTATACTTCACCTCTCCTATCTACGCACAAGGTTTAATCCCATACGTCATCCTCATACTAAACATTGGCTAACACACGCACAAGGACTGTATAAATACAGCACCTCTTGCTATCAGTACTGGGGAAGGAACCGAGACTTCAAGGCCGACACACTGACCAGAGACGCTGAGACTCCTGCATTCAGTCGCTCCAGCTGACCGTGGTCTGAACATCCCTTGTGGGGGGTCCACACTCATTATTCAGGTAATGGGGTTCGACTAGATCCTAGCGGGATTCTTGGCTCCTAGGCTTATTAGCTCTTTCGCACCTACTCACGTGCTAGGTACACTTAGGTACATCTAGACAGGCATCTTAGGAGTATGTGCTTTATTTTATAAATGTATTTTATATTCATGTATATGTTCATGACTATTGCAAAATGGTCGAACTGTACTATTCCTTTTTATTAACTGTACTGCTGATCCTATATCTCTGCTACTGTGTAACAATTGTAGCAGCGCATATATTTTACACTAGAAGAACAACGGTGTAATAAATTCTTATTGTAAACCCGCTCAACTGTTTCTTCCGTGTATCTCTCTGAGACAAAATGAGCAAGCACGAGTGACGGGGTGAAAAGTAGTATATTGTTTCCACGAGTCTGAGGAATCCGGGTTTGTTGTGTTCTGAGGTTGCCAAAAACTAATCTCTCTGATAAAAGGAGATTGTAGTGGCACTGTGAGCTAGCTAATGCAAACAAGGCCAACATACGCGGTGGGGGTGCACAGAGTCAGTCTACCACCCGACCCACAGTGTATGTTGTCCAAAAGCGCAGGTCCTGCAGGGGTACTATAGGAACTACACTACAAGTCAGGATTTGGTTTTTGCAGAAAGGGACACTTTCCTGCCCAAAAACAATCTTCTGAAGCTTTTTTCTCTTTCTATGAGCGCTGCAGAATCCAGCACACATAGAAAGAGAAAAACAGGAGGGAAAATAAACGTATTTCTCCTTGTTACACAGCACCTTGGAAGGTGTAGCATTTTGCGTTGTAATTATTTTATTGATTTTTCAAATTCCAAGGAAAACAATGCCATACATATCCATCAGAGGTACAGAAGAGGGGTACATCCGTCAATCGTAATACATGGACATCCAACAAGGGGATAGAACCAATATAACTGTAAGTCAACGAGGTAGGGTGAGAGCGAAGTGCAAGAAGCGAGGGAAAGAAAACAAAACAAAACAAGACAAAACAGGAAAGAAGAAAGATGGGAGAGGCACAGGACGAGGATGGAGTGGGAACCGGAGGGCGAAGGGGTAGAAGGGTTGGGCAGTTCATACGAGCAGCAGAGTGGAGAATAGAATGTGGGAGGACAGGGGGAGAAATGGGGAAGGCATAGGGAGGCAGAAGGAAAGGGTGAGTCCTCCCTCAGGAAAGGGGACCATATAAGAAGAAACATGTAAGCTTTATCCATCAAGTTATAGATTATCTTCTCATAGGAGGCAGTTTTGTACATGATCATGAGTAATTCCCCGTGCATCAGCAACTGCAGGGAGCGCCAATGGAATAGGATACTTGCCAGGTAGGTCGCTCCCCCACCACACAGCTCCGCCTGTGCTGTCCGCCCGCTGCTGCTGCTGGTAAGCTCGTCCCTCTGCTTGTGGCCTCAGTGCCCGTTTTCCTTCTGTTTCCCTCGCTGCCCCCACCTCCCTTGTGTCCATTGTGCCTTCTGTTTCCCTCGCTGCCCCCACTATACTGTGCCCGTTTTTTTTTCCTCTGTTCCCTCGCTGCCCCCACCTCCCCTGTGTCCATTTTGCCTTCTGTGCCCCTCGCTGCCCCCACTGTACTGGGCCCGTTTTTTTCCTCTGTTCCCTCGCTGCCCCCACGTCCCTTGTGTCCATTTTGCCTTCTGTGCCTCTCGCTGCCCCCACTGTACTGTGCCCATTTTTTTCCTCTGTTCCCTCGCTGCCCCCACCTCCCCTGTGTCCATTTTGCCTTCTGTGCCCCTCTCTGCCCCCACTGTACTGTGCCCGTTTTTTCCTCTGTTCCCTCGCTGCCCCCACCTCCCTTGTGTCCATTTTGCCTTCTGTGCCCCTCGCTGCCTCTCTCCATTCCCGCCGCTGCGTCCCCTGCGGCCCCGCCCCCCAGACTGCCCATTCGCTGCCCCTGCCTCCCGCCTCCCAGCTGCTCCTCCCTCCCACCTCCCCATATATGGCGGCCGCTGCGCGGCCGCGCCGCTGGCGTGCCAAAGGCGCGCCTAAGGCAAGCCCGTCTGCGCCCGTCCGTGCCTGGACCGCGCCCAGCGCCAGAACCCCTGGGCCGCGCGCCCCCCGCTCCAGCCTCGAGGACCGACGCCGATACGATGCCACCACGCTCTCAACCCCGGACGGACGCACAACTGCTTCAAGGCCGCCCCGAAACGCACCCATGGCCCCTTCACCTGCCGGAACTGCAGCTACACCAGCCTCAGAGCCACCGAGGCGCCCGCCAAGAAGGACCTCAACCACCTCCGGTGCATCCTACTGAACACCCGCTCCGCACGCAAACACGCCGTCGAGCTCTGGGACCTGCTCGACACATCATCACCAGACTTCGCCTTCCTGACAGAGACCTGGATGAACGACTCCTCCGCCCCCGACATCGCCATAGCCATCCCAGACGGCTATAAGATCACCCGCAGAGACCGCGTCAACGCAGTAGGAGGAGGACCGCCATCGTCCACAAGAACACCATCAGGGTCTCGACCAGCACCGACGACACTCAGCACCGCCGAACACATGCACTTCCAGATCCACACGGACCCCAACACCACCCTTAGAGGCACCCTTGTCTACAGACCCCCTGGGCCCCGACCCCAGTTCAGCGACTCCATCGCCGACTTCATCAGCACGCACGCCATGACCTCTACCGACTACATCCTCCTCGGAGACCTGAACTTTCACCTGGAGAACAACAACGACAGCAACTCCACCACCCTGATCGACAACCTCGCCAACCTCGGGATGAGCCAGCTCGTCACAACACCGACCCATTCCGCCGGCCACACGCTTGACCCCATCTTCTCCTCAAGCTCCCACGTCTCCTTCAGCCACACCACGGAACTCCTCTGGACCGACCACCGCTGCATCCATTTCACCTTCCAGAAACCCACCACACACCACCGCACCCAACAGATCCCACGCCGCTGCTGGAGCAAAGTCACCGAAGACCAACTTCGGGCAACCCTCGCTCTCAGCCCTCCCTCCGACCCATCCAACACCGACGCTGCCTGCAACCTCAGACGATGGATGGACGACTGTGCCAACACCCTCGCCCCGCTGAAAAAACTCACCTACAGTGACACCACCAAAAGAGCCAGCTGGTTCACCTCGGAACTCCTAGCTTCCAAGCGTACCTGCCGGAAACTAGAGAAGAAATGGCACAGTGATAAGACACCGACAGCCACGCAGCCCACAAAGACGCCATCCGTAACCACCACCACCTCATCAAGTCCGCCAAGAGAATCTCCTTCAAAGACCGCCTCGACAACAACGCACACAACAGCAAGGAGCTTTTCAACATAGTGAAGGAACTCTCCAACCCCAGCTCCAACACCAACGACATCCCGCCGTCGCAACCCCTGTGCGATTCCCTCGCCACCTTCTTCCACCGCAAGATCGCCGACATCCACGACAGCTTCAACACCCAGACAGCCCCAACTAAGATCGATGCACCAGACCCGCCGCACACCATCGACCACGACCCCCTGCCAGCCTGGGCCAGCGTGAACATCGAGGACACCAAGACCATGAGCACAATACACTCCGGCTCCCCGTCAGACCCTTTCCCGCACCACATCTTCAACAAAGCCAGCAGCTCCATCGCACCCCACCTGTGCAACGTCATCAATCTCTCCTTCGAGACCGCGACCTTCCCAGAGAGCTGGAAACACGCAGAGATCAACGCCCTACTCAGAAAACCCAAGGCGGACCCGAGAGACCTCAAGAACTTCCGGCCCATCTCCCTGCTTCCGTTCCCAGCCAAGGTCATCGAGGATCATCAACAAACAGCTAACCCGATACCTCGAAGAAAACAGCATCCTGGACCCATCCCAATCGGGGTTCCGCAGCAACCACAGCACTGAGACTGCCCTCATCGCCGCCACCGACGACATCAGGATCCTGCTGGACAACGGTGAGACCGCAGCCCTCATCCTGCTGGACCTCTCCGCCGCCTTCGACACTGTCTGCCACCGCACTCTACGCGCACACCTCCACGACGCAGGGATCCGAGACAAGGCCCTGGAATGGGCCACCTCCTTCCTCGCCGGCAGAACCCAGAGAGTCCGCCTCCCACCATTCCGATCCGAAGCCTCCGAGATCATCTGCGGCGTACCCCAGGGATCGTCCCTCAGCCCAACACTGTTCAACATCTACATGGCCCCGCTCGCACGCATCGCCAGACAGCACGACCTCAACATAATCTCCTACGCCGACGACACTCAACTGATCCTCTCCCTCACCAAGGACCCCTCGCCGCCAAATCCAACCTCCATGAAGGAATGAAGGCCGTCGCCGATTGGATGAAGATCAGCCGACTAAAACTGAACACGGAGAAGACAGAGGTCCTCATCCTCGGCTCCAACCCCTCAGCCTGGGACGACTCCTGGTGGCCAACGACGCTGGGAGCAGCCCCGACACCCACCGACCCCGCACGCAACCTGGGAGTCATCCTCGACTCAACGCTCTCCATGGCCAAGCAAGTCAACGCAGTCTCATCCTCCTGCTTCAACACCCTCCGCATGCTTCGCAAGATCTACAGGTGGATCCCGACAGACACAAGAAGAACAGTCACCCAGGCCCTCGTCAGTAGCAGACTTGACTATGGGAACACCCTCTACGCGGGAGCCCCGGCCAAGCTCATCAAGCGACTGCAACGCAGACAAAACGCCTCCGCACGCCTGATCCTCAACATACCACGCCACAGCCACATCACCCCCCACCTGAGGAACCTGCACTGGCTCCCCGTCGACAGGAGAATCTCCTTCAAACTCCTCATCCACGCACACAAGGCACTCCACAAGACTGGCCCAGCCTACCTCAACAGACGACTCCTCTTCTACGTCCCCAACCGCCAACTCCGCTCCGCCGACCTCTCCCTCGCCACCGTCCCTCGCATTCGAAGAACTACCACCGGCGGCAGATCCTTCTCCCACCTCGCCGCCAAGACCTGGAACACCCTTCCACTAAGCCTACGACAGACCCAAGACCTGCTGACCTTCAGGAGGCTACTCAAGACCTGGTTGTTCGACCAGTAGCAGCACCCCCGCCCCTTTTTTTTCCCTAGCGCCTTGAGACCCTCGTGGGTAAGTAGTGCGCTTTACAAATTCTGTGATTGATTGATACAAATCCTGGCCGCGAGAGGGCAGTGGTGAGTAAACTGCAAGCATGATGTGTTAGGATCAGTGAGGCTGGCACCAGGATGGGCACATCCATGGACTCCCTGAACGTGGGCCCCACTGCGGTCCAAAAAGGGCAGATGGCGGGCCATTCCCATAACATATGGACAATGTCACAAGGTTTGTGGTCACGTTGCCAGCAACAGGAGTAATTTAACAGTCCCGTAGAGTGGCGCCTCGCCGGCGTCCAAAACCACACCTGTAGAATCTTGAATAGGCTGAACTTCATCCTGAGCCTCCCGAACTACCCTGCCCAGGTATTCCAGGAATTCTACCCAATCCTCCTCCTCATACTCCACCTGAAGACGGGCCTGCCAGGTTGTTCTCAGGCTCGCTACTTGCAGCTGAGAGTAGAGGTGGTGAGTTCGGATATTGTATAATACAGACATCAAGTCCTTAAACTGCCCCCAGGTATTAAGGTGTGCAAAAAATGGCTGGGGGGGGACTGACCAGGGCTGCGGGCCCAGTATGCTCATAAGGCAATGACTCAGCTGCATGTAATGCCACTGTTGTGCATGTAGCAGGTCAAATTATTCTCTCAATGCCGCAAAGGATTTGAGCTCACCCCAGGAGAACAGATGTGTGAAAGTGTGGATCCCTACTGCGCACCAGGAGCCCCAGCTAAGCATGGCCTGCCGATGCGGATACTACATGTTGCCAGATGGGAACTTTGTCATGAAGGTGTGTGTCCAGCAAGAGGAGCTTGTGAGCTTGCATACAGGTCTTGTACATTGCCTGCAACATGTGGTTCATAGTTCCGGTGCTGGAGGGAGTGGGCAAGTAGAGGGAAAGCATCCCTGGCAAGCCATTTATGAGACGGTTCTCAATCACGACCATTAACAGGAGATCTCGGACCCAGGTGTGCATATAGGGAAATTGAGCCAGGTGATAGGCCATATAATATTGCTCCACGGACGGGAGACCTAGGCCTCCCACAGACCTATGGGCGATACATTTCCTAATGGCCAAACGGGGACTCATTGGCCCCCAGAAGGAAGGCTTTGATGGCCTGTCCACTTGCTGAAGTACCGAGTGGGGCATCAGTAAGGGTAGCATGACCAACACATAGCTGAACCGCAGGAGGGTCACCATCTTCACCGCCTGTGTCTGTACTGACAATAATAAGTTCAGATGGGACCACTATTCAAAGTTGAGCCGCATGCACTCCAGGAGCGGGTCCAGGTTGTCCGCCATAATGGGCTCCAAGCTCCTGTTAACATACAAGGGGGGCTCCTGAAATCCATTATGGGGAAAGGCTATGCCTTCCTGGTGCCATTGGTGGTGACCCCGTCATCTTGGGGCCACTACAAGGGGAGAAATAGCCAACAATATGGTCAAAATGGTCCAGCCCACAGGGCATTATGGGTGCTCCTTTCGAGTGCAGTGAATAACATAGTATTGGCTCTCCCGCTGCACTGGGACAACCGTGATGCTTTCTCTTTTCTGTTTCTGGCCGCACTGCATCACATGGCATTTTTTTACTTTTTCCAGAGGTGCCCACTTTGGGGGCATCCCAGGGAGCCCACCTCTGGCTGTCCCGTCTGGCTCCCTGTCCACTCAGCACTCCTCCGTGCTGCTGCAGGAGCCAGCAAGGTTCCTCTGCCACCTCCTGTGGGCAAGTGCAGATGACTGTGGCAGCCTCCCTCTCACCCTAGACACAGGCACGGGAAGCAGGGTAGGCTGACCATGGCAGGAGGAGCGTGACACTTTTTGGCATGCAGGGGTCAGGGATGGGGTCCTCGCCCCCTCAGAATGAGTATACCCATGATATAAGGTCCCTGAGTGGAGAGAGGAAACAGGGGAGTGGGCCCCAATGCACGCCCTCTCCCTGTGAAAAAAAACACATCTGCATTGCGCTGACCCGCAGGTCCTAGCCCACTCCAGGAGAAATTACCAGACCTACAGCAGAGCTCCACGCGCTCAGTGGCAGAAAAGGTCAAAGGTTGCCAAATGTTGAAGTTCTCCTGGTTGATTGTGCCAGCTCTCCTCCTGGCCTTGGTTTCTGGGTGCATAAAGGTCCAAGGGTTTCCCCAAATGGTCCTCAGAGAGTGTAAGGGGGACCACTGGTCCTGGGGTCAACTGGCCTGAGTGCTTGGTCTTGAATGGGGGGTCAATAAGTTCCTCCTTACAGCTCTCCATGGTGGTCTGAGGATCCAGCAGCAAAGTTTAGAAAAATCCACAGGCAAGAGAGAGTCTCCCCTTGTGCAAGAGTACTTAAAGGGGAGAGGAAGGTTCCAGAAGTCAGGCACTTTGGCCAATCCTTGGGTGCCACGTCACCTCTCCACCACTGTCCCAACCCTTCTGCACAGCATACTGGGACAGTCCACAATGGCGTCATTCAGGAGTCACTGGTCACATCAGCTTCTGGGATCTCAGCTTCGCCACTCGCTGACATCACTGCCACTGACTTCCCCACTAGAATTTCAAAGGGAGCCCCCCTCCTCCCCTCTGGGTTCGCTTCAGTTGTCTAGGCGCACTCCTTTGTTCAATGGGCTTTGGCAGGTCCATCCTTGGTGTGTGTGACAGCTGAGTGATTGATGCAGATATTTAGCCCCACCCCTTTCCTCCTTAGGAGTACGGTTAATTGCTTCTTTTGTGTGGAGTGGCCTTTGTTCCAGCTGCTGGAGATAAATGTAATTAACTAAGCACCGCAGGGTGAAAAAGGGCCTCAGCTCTGATCCTGAGCTGAGCTAAGGAAATATGAAAACTCAGGATGACCCATAAGGTGTACAGATATCATTTTGGAAGTTACATAATTGATTTTCCCGCACAGGTTACACTCCAATTCAAGATCATCAAGACATCAATGGTTTCTGTAGGCCAAAGTGAAGCGAAACTGCACTCTAAGGCAGTTCTCTCCCTATGTGTATAATAGAGTGTCACTCTAAACAAAACAGTAAATAAAACTGACTTTCCCTATTAGTGTACACTACTTGCAAATGTTGATTTCGGGACATGCCCATAAAACACATCAACATCATAAAAGGGCACATGACAAAATAAAATTATTCAATAATTATTATTCCCAATAAAAGTATCTAACGATAAAATATGGATTCTAAGAATCAAATACCAAAGATTAAAAAAGTAAAAATATAGCAGCAATAAACATTTTCATAAAAGCTATTGTACAATTTTCAAAGCATGGCACCCAATATTTTCTTAATTATAGTAATATACAGCAGCCACGAAGGATTACATAAAAATAGCACGTACAGTATTTAAACCATTACTCCCAACTTTTTCCTGTGTAGCCACACTGCATATAAATAGCGACTGATTCCAAATACTATAAGCTGTCTTATATCAGACTGCAAAATTAGATAAGCTTCCCTATATTGTCTCACAACAATGAATATACATAAAGGATTAAGCCAGCTCCGCCTAAGCCTATCGTACTTAGGGCAAAAAAATAACACATGTACAACATCCTTGCTTACATGGTTACAAAACACACATGCTGCTGAGGTATGTTGGTGAGATTTCCAACTATTTGAACATTTATTAAGAAATAATGCACCCAAACTAAATGTTATGAATAGTGTGTGAGCTATAGGCGGTTGAATCATGTATAAATACATTTCATTTGCAGAGGAGGGCTTAAAAGATAAGAAATCTTCCACCAGATCCCCGGATTTAGCCTTACTTTGATCCCCAATGACATTTCTATTTCAAAAGGCAGCTTTAATGCTGCCCTTTGCACCAGCATCAATTGTACCAATACCCACCCAGGCCTAAGTCTTTAAGGTGGAATTTAACATACTCAAACAAGGGTGGAAGCTGCGATTTACCCAGGCTCAAAAGTACATCCGCTGCCAACCTATAATGATGTAGCTCTGGGATGGACCACAGTCTAACCCAATATACAAGGGGTTTCAACAACGCCAAATCACCCACCTTTTAAAGGCCTGTATCGAATAACAGTGGGGTGCTCTGCGGTAGGCTAAATAAAGATCTCAAAAAGTTGTTTTCTTTTGTGGTGTCTGCCCATAAAATGCTGCAGCCTGGGCTTTTGCCCTATAAACTTCAATGGCAGGGGATGCAAATTTGGGGGTAGTTGCCTTTAACATCTTAGTATTTGCTGAGGCAAAGTGCATCACTAATTCGCTTTCCTCAATATGTGATTATTAAATTCTGCTTTTATGAATTCTGATCCATAAATAGTCATATTTTCCTACTATTTGCAGAGACGGCGCCTTCATTAAACAAGCATTGGCATAACCAATAGGTCTCGCTTTTGGGACCTTATAAGTATTTAGTTATGCAGCACAATATCCTTGGTGCAACAACATCAACTGTTGCATGGCTAAACACTTATAAGGTCCCAAAGGCGAGACCTATTGGCTATGCCAATCCAGTCAAGTGTGAGTATCTTTCACAGATTTGCTATTAGTTTTAGCTTAGAGATTCATTTTACCACCAAATGGATAAGGCAAATTCATACAAGTAGTATATTGAACCATTTTGCAAAATATATTATCAGAGGGCTCAATCCCAGAGGTTTAACATAACGCCCCAATGCAGGAGGAGAATGCTGCTCGTGCTGGCTTATTGCAATGTCTGCACCCCCTTGCAATAGGCGAGGGCGGAAGTAATAACTTCACAAGTGATGGTCTTGAAGAGCTCCCACAAATGAAATGGCCAATGGCTGTTGCCTTGTCACCGGCTATATTTAGAAACAGTGTGCTCGACTTCTGGTGTGTAAAGACGTGGAGCGGGCGCGTTGTTTTGTTTTCGACGATGGTGCATACGGATGTAACTCCGAACTGTTAATGGAGCAACGAGATGCTAGATGTTGTAAGATGCCCCGACGCATCCTGCCTGCCTCTCATTGGAGAGAACGGCGCCTGGACGTGGCGTAGCCTAACATACAGACTGCGAGGATTTATTTCTTGCCAGTATGAAAATGTCAGTAGCCACCACCGGAATCAAGGAAGCTGCTCTTGGTTCCGGCGGTGGGCTGTCGTGCATGACATGTAAAATCAATCGCAAACCCTGAAATGCCGTCTAGTTACTGTCACCTGCAGCCTGCAGTGTTTAGAATGTAAAATAAAATACATTCCGGTTAAGTAATCCTCTCCCCATGACGCTTTTTGCAAATAGGGGACGGTAAATTGTAAATAAACAGGAGATGTTCGTGGCTGCCCTCCCCGCCCCCCCCCCCCACCCCTCCTCCCTAAGGAAAAAGGCAGATAATCAAACTCGTAATAAAAATGCCGCGCAGGGAGTGCACGCATCCTGCCGAATGTTTCAGAGCTCCATTTAACACTGTGGGTTCAGCACCTTGATGAGTCTAAACAACACAGCGGGCTTGTTACAATACCATCAGGGCTCAGAGGTTCTGAATCCATCGCCTTTTCCACCGCCACGAATCCGAACGCGTTATTGATCCCGTATTATTTTACGAGCATTGTGAATCAGCAAGAAAAAAAACACATTTTATTTTGGCTGCATTATTCATGATGTTAAACGGGCTATGTCATTGACTCGCGTCCCCCTCGCCAGCGTGCTCTGATGTGCAGCTGGACCCAGTTTAGCAGGCGGCAGCTCGAGATGCCGAATTAGCATATTGGTTCTCGGGGAATGCCCTTGAATGTGCTTGAGTAGCTGTCTTGGGCGCGACGTGAGCAGCATCACTGATGAGGAGCAGCGGAAATGTGTTCCGGGCGCTGTGCATTAATCCTGTGTGGCGGTGCCTACTTTTACAGTATAGCTGAAAGTGGCTCTGCAGAAATGTCAGGATCCGTGTTCAGTGATTAACGGGGAACCGGGGCCGCTGGACTGCTGCTCGCACCTGGGGGACGCGTGGCTAGCTCGCTCGGCTCTGCACTCGCTGTACCAGGAACTCCGAGGAAGGGCTGCTGGCGCTGCCAGGTAAGGACCGCAGCTTAACTTCCATGCTCTAACGGCAAGGGGGAGGCAGGGACTGAAGAGGGAGAGGGGGCAGTCAATTGCCCCCTGACAATTATTTTCAGATTGTTAAATATTTCCACAGAGTTCATTTTATGGCAAAGGGTAACTAGTCATTTAATGGCCTCTTGACAGGTAACGTGCCGCACTTTGGAAATACATTGGCAGAGCGTGAGGGGGCGGGTGCAAGGACGGCCACTTGCAGTGGTAGACATCGCTAGAGATGCACAAAGAAAATGTAGCATAAAAGAGGGAGACGACTAGAATAGACGAGAGACCTGTACTAAAGTATTGGGGGGAGGAGGGGATATTACCTGGAGGAAGAAAGGGTGATAATGAGGGGGAAATGAAGGGAGTTAAGGCTAAAGTAAACAAGCGTGCGCGCCTCGCGCAGAAAGTTAAAAAAAAAAAAAAACAAGTTGGACGAGGAGAGGAGGCAGCAGGGGGAGGGGAGAGAGGAGGGGGCCTGCGCCTGTTTCCCTTGCGGGAGCGAGCAGGAACCATCTGTTAATTACAAACAGATGGTTTCAAAGCTCGCTCCCGCAAAGGAATCGCCAAACGTGCACGCGTTGCCATTGAAAGCAATGCAACGCGTGCACGTTTTTGGGCCAAAAAACTGAATCGATTCCTAAAGGTCTCCTCCTAAGCAGCGCATGCGCGCTGCGTAGGCGAGACCTAAAAATTACCTCTGCAAGTTCTACACTGGTTAAAAATCATGATTTTAGTTTTCGTAGTATTCACCTTAAATCCACGGATATCACAAAACTCAGTAAGTTTATTTAGGAGGTTTTGAAGCCCAGGCGGGGTTCTACAGAGCAAAAGGGTGTCATCTGCAAAGAAAAGTGCTGGGACAGAACAACCACCTAACCTCGGAATCATGAACACCATCACCTAGGAATTTAACCTAGTCATTTATGTACAGTGAAAACATTGTTGGCGGGAGTACGCACCCATGTCGTACACCTCGTTGGACTGGTATATGATCAATTAAATCACCGTCCAACCCCCACCTGACTCGTGCAAAGGTGTTGTCATGTAATCTAATGAGTGTGTCCAGCAGAGCATGTTCCAAACCCATAGCCGCTAAAGTGGACCAAAGGTGCGGCCTAGGACTAAATCAAAGTCTGCCCTAAGATCCACTAAAGCCATATATAGGTGGTCCTTAGAGAGTCTGAGATATTTTGCAATTATTAGATCAAAGCGGAAAATTTGATCTATTGTGCTCACCTTTGAGTGAAAACCAGCCTGAAATGGAGACAGAATAGAGGTATCATCAATCCAGTCCAATAATCTGACCAGAACTTGCCGGCAAAAAACCTTAAGAAGGTTACCTATTAAGCTGATAGGCCAATAGTTATTTGGGACTTCTCTATCACCCTTTTTAGGTCGAGCTTTAGCGGCAGCGCGCATGGCTGCTCGCTCTGCGAGGCATGCAGTAGTAGAGTATGGGGAGACAAGCTGCCCTCACAGGGGCGTAGCTAGGCCTTAGGCTGCCCGTGGCGGCCCCTGCGTTTGCCGCCCTCGGCAAAATGATAGAAGAGCGGGCGGGGGGGGGGGAAGGCCGCGGCCGATTCTTGCGGCCGCAGGTAAGAGCGGGGGATGGGGGGCCGGCTGCCGCCCAAAAACTCGTGCCGCCTGGGGCGGTCCGCCCCCATTGCCCCCCCCTAGCTACGCCACTGTGCCCTCACTCTCCGCCCATATTTTTCATTGGCTTCTATCTTTGTCCTTCGTAAATTCTGTCTTCTGATTAATTTTGAGGCTTGTTAGTCTTATTTTGGCCATGTCGTCATTTGTACCCTCCCGTGGCTATTGGCCCCTTTACTTCGACTGTAACACTGTACGTACGTGTTATTTAGAGCACTATTTTCTCGAACCCCCCACCCCATGCCTGCACTCCCGCTGTCCGTGCCTTCTCGCCCCTCTTCCCCCCTTGCCCACCCGCACTCCCGTTTGCAATGCAATAGGTCTTGCATAAATGCAAGTCCTATTGCATATGCTTGTTGAATTGGGCAACCGCAAGGCAGGAAGCCTACGCCCACCCCGTAATGACAAAAAGCCCAGCAGTTGCTCAACTTTCTGTGCTCTGAGAGGCAGAGGGCCTGACACAGAGCCGCACGGATGGAGACGCGGCGCGCGCTCACTGCCGCTAGCTTTCTTCTTTCGTGCCTCGGTGAGTTCTTTCTTCGTCATTATTTGATCCGTAATTAATACCCGTGCCCCAGAATGAGCTCTATAAATAGCATAATAAAGTTAGTGGCGTAGCAAGGGTGACGACGGTGACCCTAATACGAACACGGAAATGGCTGCATGTTAAGTAGTAACATCAAGTCATAACTGAGGCGCAGTGGGCCCGTCTGACTCCCAGTGGCTGTGGAACATTCTTTGTTGCTGCCCAGTAACATCACTTATCCTGATTGATGTCACACGGCTACTACGCACACAGAACCCTACACTCCATTTACACGCTCATGTTCGATTAGCCAGATATTTTGAGCAGGGCAGCTGGAATTATGCGGCAGAGGAGGACCAAATTATGAGGTAGGGAAGGACCAAATTATGCAGCAGGGAAGGGCCAAATTATATGGCAGCGATGACTAACTTATGTGACAAGTAAAGGCAAATTTTGTGGCTTAATGCAGCACATTTTGTAATAGTACTGTTTCATTATTTTATAATTTTTACATATGTTGACTATGTCTTGGCAAAGGTTTATCTCATGAGTTCTAGTTTAACACCCAAACACAGCAGTAAGCAACTGAAAGGTAACCAGTCAACCATGGCCTTACACTGTGTGGCAACATGAATTGGTGAGTTATTAGTAACTTTTGATCCATTTGAGCTAGGAACATTTTTTTGTAAAAAGCTTCAGAATATGCAGCAGATGCTGTCTGATGTTGCAAATGCTGTGAATCAATAGACGCAAAAACTGCAGCAGCTGCAAAATCTCATAATTCCACTGGCCCCGATTACTATACATGTAATGTATGGCATCGTAGTATACCACATTTTCACCTGTACTAAAAAAATACCCATCTGGCACGTGAGTTGTTACCATACCTTTATTACACGCAAGGAATGAAGGGATTGAGGCAGGGTGAGCACAGCAGAAAGTGGGATCTGGTCTGAGCACAGAAGGGACGCCATCAAACGCCTCAGGAGTGCTCCTGGCTGTAAAGGCATGCTCGATGTTCGGGGCTGTTTGTTGCTCTCCGGGGATAGAGGTTACATATATGGGGGACATTTTGGAGCCAAAATGAGTGAGAAACTATCTACATGAGCTTTGTGAATGGCCACAAACCTGCAAGTTTGTGGGAGTTCAGCCATTTTTGTAGGTATGCCACCCTTGGAGCACCCACAACCCACCCATGTGTGGTGATGTAATTTTATGTGTGAGTAAATACATTTACAAGTGCAGATGCACGTTTTGCGCGTAATAAAGTTGAGGAGGCGTCATAAATGCTGCTGTTTGCATATTGAACTAATACGTACGCGTGCCGAAAGTTTTGTGAAACTGGCCCATAAGTTTGACAGTCCCCCTATCACAAGTCGTCTTTCTGAGGGAAGCACCGGGCAACCACTAACCTCCGATGTGTACTCCTAAGGTGTCCCATTTGGTGTAAGTGTATATCTGATGCAGATGGATGTAATGCCAGGACTGCATCCTTACCTGGAAGAATTCTGGACCGTTTAACATCGAGATTAAGGTGCGCTGCTAATGGCATAAATCTATCTAAAGCGCTTCCTGACGTCTACAAAAACAAAGACTCATCCAAAATAGAATGGCATACCATATTAAACATACTCCAAGTATTTCAACAATTAAAAAGCTCATATTGTGAAAAACATCATTATGGACGTCAATTCACCAAAATGCCAGGGGTAGCGGAAGTGACTTCACATGCCCTTTGACCTTCACTTTCACTCACACATACACATGCTTACACATACACACGTATTCTTACATACACACACACTGCCTACACATACACACACTCTCTCTTAAATAAACACACTCAAAACTGCAAGCAGGTACAGAGCATACTTACATTTAAAACCATTTTTTTTACTTACCTCAGCTACCAGGGAAAGTTATATTCCAGCTGTTTGTACTCCATTTTTAGGTCGAGCCTAGCGGCAGCGCGCATGCACTGCTCGCTCTGCGAGGCATGCTGTAATAGAGTATGCTGTGGAAGCCCCGTCCACTCTCCGCCCATATTTGTCATTGGCTTGTGTCATTGTACTTCTTAAATGCTGGCTTCTCATTCGTAAGGAGGCTTGTTAGTCCCTCCTTGGTACCGCCTTGTCTGCATTTATTACCGCCCATAACGACGGACCTTTTACTCGGCTTGTTACACGTTCTGCATTATAAGTGGGTTAGCACTATTGTGTTTATTGACACTGGGGACAATGGCGGCTACTTTTTTTGGTATTCGCATGCTGAGCGCGGCACCAGCTTTCGGGACACCGCGCTCCATTTATTTATTTTTTAACTTTAATACTGAGCGTGCGCCCGCATCAGAAACACCGCGCTCGGTTGCATTTTTTTTTATTTTTAACTTTAATACTGAGTGCGGCGCCCGCTTCAGGGACACCGTGCTCGGTTTCATTTTTTTTTAAACTTTAATACTGAGCGTGGCGCCAGCTTCAGCGACATCGCACTGAACCAGGAGCAGCTGCAGCTATCAACATGCTTCAGCTTCTTCGCTGCCCACTCCCTTTCTTCAGCCAGTCTGTGCTCACCTCCTCTATTGGCACCCTCCCTCCCTCACATGAGGGGGTGGGGCTTAGGGGCAATGTTAGCGAGTGAAAACAAGCATTTGCAATGCAATAGGTCTTGCATTTACGCAAGTTTGAGCTATTGGCATTGTAAATGACAATGCCTTTTATTTATGTTTCGGTTTTTAAAGCATAAATAAAAGACATTGTCATTTACAATGCCAATAGCTTAAGCTCGCGTAAATGCGAGACCTATACTACTGATGTGGGTGTATGAGTTTACTGGAGCTCTGCATGGAATACACCACTTGCTATTTAATTCACTTAATTTGTGCGGTGCTCTTGAAGGGGAGATACACCCCACTCCTCCCAATTATCAACCCCAAAGAATTGAATCAAACAATGTAACCAATACAAGGCACACGCAGAACACAATTTCAACTAAAGTTTGTGGTTATCTAATAATGACGATACTGTGATTCTTATTCTTCTCTTCTTTATTTCTTTTTTTTCTCTTTATAGCCTTGCGCCAACGCGTTTCGTCGTAGTGGGAATGTATCCCTCACGACTTCATCAGGGCTACAAAATACCAAAAACAACTCCATTGTAATATATACATCCGGACTCATAGTCCATCTTCATCACTATAAACACCCAGTGCAAAGACAACAATGAATATTCATAGAAATTCAATTGTGACTTCCTACACTACCACCTATCGTTTGTTAAGTAAAACATTCCATGAAATTATAAACCCTTCCATTAAAACAAACCATCCCATTAATTTTTCTCCAAGCTCATGATATTCATGCATTTCTTAAGAGTATCCCTTAACATATTGTACTTCTTGTTCTTTGCCCACCAATATATATTACTCCAAATCATCAATTCAAAATTTCAAAAATAGTGCACTCTTATGTTACAAGTGTATTTGTTCCCTTGTGATTAACCCCCATGCTACCATACTCATAGTAAAAACAGTACCTTCTAGACTTTAAACACCTGGAACCCTATAATGTCACAAAAGAGCGAGAAATATCAGCATCATGTAAATATCTGACCTGATTCAACTTCACATCAAGATTGCAATATCGACACCAGAAAGCTATATCTTTTGTCTTATCTCCTGCTCAACTGTATCAAGAATGAGGGAAACCTGCCCGCTTTTATGCTCCGAATAATTCTGTTTATATCTAAATCACCAAAACAATAATCGCAATTGGAAACGAGTTCTCAACATATAAATTTACAGCATTTATTTAAAATATGAATCTCCATCGATTCTAACTAGAAAAGCACTCACCCAATAATGAAAGTGCCGTGTTTGGTACTGCTCTCAATGCTCTTCTCAAATTATCAAATTGTTGCTAAGCTGAGGAGCTAATAACTTCCTCCCAGATGATCTTGCTGCCTATCAAGTTATAAAAACAAAATGAACTGTTAACCAATCCACACACCAATGCCGATAGTTCTGCTGCTCTCTACACTCTACAAGGATTTCTTCACATCCTTACCGTTAGTGTGACCGGCTCCTCCATATAACGCGTCCTCGGCCCGAATACAGGTTCCGAGCTGGATCATACTACTTCCTTATATCGCATTTCCGGTAATGAAATAAACGTTGGACTTGTATAGCATATAAGTGGCAAAATCGACCGCCATCTTAGAGTGACTCAAATTGCCTGCTAACTTCATCGTTAATCAATAATTCCGCGGTTTGAGAATGGAGAAAGAAACATCACTCCACGTTTAATTATTGCACGAGTGATCACCATTCTTAGCTACATAGCCGGGGGTTACAAATACCGGAAAAATATGAGAATCATAGAGTAATGAGAATAAAGATAAACTGTCCCGCCATCTTTAAACTAGTCAGTTCAGCACGTATTTCACTATTTGCCCTTTCTACTCTTAATGCAGATCCATAATACGCGGATACGAAAAATTTAAATAAAATACAATAAAAAATTATTATTACCGCAGTAAACACATCTACAATATTTCAAACACTTTCACTCTCAGAACCCTTCAATGGCTCCCTATACTAAAAGCCAGAACCCTCACTTTCTGAGTATTGGATAATCCATCAGTTACCCAAAAATATTGCAATTCTTGGTCGAAGTTCAATCCGTCCTCAACCGCCCTCAAGCGCATTATCCATTTAGCCTCATGTCTGCGCAATTTTAGTTCTCTATTTCCGCCCTCGGATCTTTGACAATATGTTCAATACCCAAGAACGTAAAAGTTTTATTGCTTCCCTGCTTCTCACAATTGTTTACATGTTCTGCAATGGGGTATCGTACATCATTTTGTTTTATTGCTCTCCAGTGTTCACTGATTCGTATTCTCAGGGGCCTAATAGTACTGCCTACATATATTTTCTTACATTTACAAAAAATTACATAGACAACAAATTTCGTATTACAGTTAATATTGGTAAGTATTGCATATGAGTCATTTGCGACAATACTGAATTCTTTGGTTTTGTCTTGTGCCCATCTGCACATTCTACAATTCCCACATTTATAGAACCCTTTAGACAGCTGTTTCAGCCATTGTTCCTTTTCTGCTAATGTATTATAGCTCGGGCTAACCATGGACCCTAGTGTCCTACCTCTACGATATGTAACTTGTGGTGTTGTGGTGATGCATCCTTCTAGACTTTTGTCTGCCATTAGAATATTCCAATGTTTACATAGGCTCTTACGCAGAACATGACTCAAGTGTGTATAATTTGTTACCAATCTTATCTGTGTTTGAGAATGTTGTTTAATATTCTTCACTTTCAACGTATTTTCACGTTTGGTCCTCACCACTTTTTCTTTCGCTTTGAGTACATCTTGTTTTGAATAACCCCTCTGGGAAAATCTTCTTTCCATATCTTGTATACAGGACATGAAAAATATGTCCTCACTACAGTTCCTCCTAGCTCTTATCATCTCCCCTCCAGGGATAGCTCTAATTTGATGGCGAGGGTGCGAGCTATCTGCATGTAGAATGGAGTTACAGGATGTTGGCAAATTGTGACATACTTTCTGTTGGACCCCCAATTCCCGATACAATCGGTCTCCCTGGTGGAAATGGCAGATCCTTGTGAATCTTTGGCAGGGTATAAAAGCACGGATATATACATTTTTCTTCAGCCTATAGTAACTAATCTCCCATCCTATATAAAGGATACGGGCCACATTCTTAACATATTGGGAGACATAACTTGGGAACCTGGAATGATTATGGTGACACTGGATGTAGTCGCACTATATACCAGTATTCGGAATGAACTGGGCCTTAAAGCATTAGGTCATTTTCTAGCTAAACGATCTGCTAGCTTATGGGAACATACACAAATGTTATTAGCCATGACGGAACTAATCTTGCAAAACAATTTCTTCCTATTCAAGGAGGAATGGTTCAGGCAAATACAAGGAGTAGCCATGGGCTCCAGATTTTCGCCTGCTTATGCGAACCTCTTTATGGGGTGGCTGGAGGAGGTGATGATCTGGGGCCCAGGTGGCCGATATTATATGGAACACATTATATTGGGGTCGTTTTATTGATGACTGTTTTATGATCTGGACAGGCCCACAGTCAGAGCTAGATGAGTTGTGTAAGTACTTGAATGATAATGATGCTAATATACGATTTACGACAACCAGTAGTACAACTGAAGTGGTATTTCTAGACTTGACACTGTATACTAAAGGTACACAAACACACAGTAAAATGTACCGAAAGCCAACATCCTGTAACTCCATTCTACATGCAGATAGCTCGCACCCTCGCCATCAAATTAGAGCTATCCCTGGAGGGGAGATGATAAGAGCTAGGAGGAACTGTAGTGAGGACATATTTTTCATGTCCTGTATACAAGATATGGAAAGAAGATTTTCCCAGAGGGGTTATTCAAAACAAGATGTACTCAAAGCGAAAGAAAAAGTGGTGAGGACCAAACGTGAAAATACGTTGAAAGTGAAGAATAGTAAACAACATTCTCAAACACAGATAAGATTGGTAACGAATTATACACACTTGAGTCATGTTCTGCGTAAGAGCCTATGTAAACATTGGAATATTCTAATGGCAGACAAAAGTCTAGAAGGATGCATCACCACAACACCACAAGTTACATATCGTAGAGGTAGGACACTAGGGTCCATGCTTAGCCCGAGCTATAATACATTAGCAGAAAAGGAACAATGGCTGAAACAGCTGTCTAAAGGGTTCTATAAATGTGGGAATTGTAGAATGTGCAGATGGGCACAAGACAAAACCAAAGAATTCAGTATTGTTGCAAATGACTCATATGCAATACTTACCAATATTAACTGTAATACGAAATTTGTTGTCTATGTAATTTTTTGTAAATGCAAGAAAATATATGTAGGCAGTACTATTAGGCCCCTGAGAATACGAATCAGTGAACACTGGAGAGCAATAAAACAAAATGATGTACGATACCCCATTGCAGATCATGTAAACAATTGTGAGAAGCAGGGAAGCAATAAAACTTTTACGTTCTTGGGTATTGAACATATTGTCAAAGATCCGAGGGGCGGAAATAGAGAACTAAAATTGCGCAGACATGAGGCTAAATGGATAATGCGCTTGAGGGCGGTTGAGGACGGATTGAACTTCGACCAAGAATTGCAATATTTTTTGGGTAACTGATGGATTATCCAATACTCAGAAAGTGAGGGTTCTGGCTTTTAGTATAGGGAGCCATTGAAGGGTTCTGAGAGTGAAAGTGTTTGAAATATTGTAGATGTGTTTACTGCGGTAATAATAATTTTTTATTGTATTTTATTTAAATTTTTCGTATCCGCGTATTATGGATCTGCATTAAGAGTAGAAAGGGCAAATAGTGAAATACGTGCTGAACTGACTAGTTTAAAGATGGCGGGACAGTTTATCTTTATTCTCATTACTCTATGATTCTCATATTTTTCCGGTATTTGTAACCCCCGGCTATGTAGCTAAGAATGGTGATCACTCGTGCAATAATTAAACGTGGAGTGATGTTTCTTTCTCCATTCTCAAACCGCGGAATTATTGATTAACGATGAAGTTAGCAGGCAATTTGAGTCACTCTAAGATGGCGGTCGATTTTGCCACTTATATGCTATACAAGTCCAACGTTTATTTCATTACCGGAAATGCGATATAAGGAAGTAGTATGATCCAGCTCGGAACCTGTATTCGGGCCGAGGACGCGTTATATGGAGGAGCCGGTCACACTAACGGTAAGGATGTGAAGAAATCCTTGTAGAGTGTAGAGAGCAGCAGAACTATCGGCATTGGTGTGTGGATTGGTTAACAGTTCATTTTGTTTTTATAACTTGATAGGCAGCAAGATCATCTGGGAGGAAGTTATTAGCTCCCTCGCTTAGCAACAATTTGATAATTTGAGAAGAGCATTGAGAGCAGTACCAAACACGGCACTTTCATTATTGGGTGAGTGCTTTTCTAGTTAGAATCGATGGAGATTCATATTTTAAATAAATGCTGTAAATTTATATGTTGAGAACTCGTTTCCAATTGCGATTATTGTTTTGGTGATTTAGATATAAACAGAATTATTCGGAGCATAAAAGCGGGCAGGTTTCCCTCATTCTTGATACAGTTGAGCAGGAGATAAGACAAAAGATATAGCTTTCTGGTGTCGATATTGCAATCTTGATGTGAAGTTGAATCAGGTCAGATATTTACATGATGCTGATATTTCTCGCTCTTTTGTGACATTATAGGGTTCCAGGTGTTTAAAGTCTAGAAGGTACTGTTTTTACTATGAGTATGGTAGCATGGGGGTTAATCACAAGGGAACAAATACACTTGTAACATAAGAGTGCACTATTTTTGAAATTTTGAATTGATGATTTGGAGTAATATATATTGGTGGGCAAAGAACAAGAAGTACAATATGTTAAGGGATACTCTTAAGAAATGCATGAATATCATGAGCTTGGAGAAAAATTAATGGGATGGTTTGTTTTAATGGAAGGGTTTATAATTTCATGGAATGTTTTACTTAACAAACGATAGGTGGTGGTGTAGGAAGTCACAATTGAATTTCTATGAATATTCATTGTTGTCTTTGCACTGGGTGTTTATAGTGATGAAGATGGACTATGAGTCCGGATGTATATATTACAATGGAGTTGTTTTTGGTATTTTGTAGCCCTGATGAAGTCGTGAGGGATACATTCCCACTACGACGAAACGCGTTGGCGCAAGGCTATAAAGAGAAAAAAAAGAAATAAAGAAAGAAGAGAAGAATAAGAATCACAGTATCGTCATTATTAGATAACCACAAACTTTAGTTGAAATTGTGTTCTGCGTGTGCCTTGTATTGGTTACATTAAATGCGAGACCTATTGCATTGCAAATGCTTGTTGTAAACTGGGATGATCCCTGCATTTTTCCAAGAATCCGAGACTTTCCAGTCTGCCAGTATCCCATTAGAATGAACATTAATATATGGGCCCCATACAAAGGGTTCCGCCCTAAACAAGTCACCGGGAACTCTATTAGGGCCCATTGCCTTCCCAGGAAGCACAGCCTGAATAGCTCCAAAGGATTTCTTGAAGGGTAAAACAAATTGGAGTGTTTACAATAACATTCTCCAAATCTAACACTTTTGTCACAGGTACAGCCAACCCTGTACTAGGTTGAGCATAAATTGCAGAAAAGTGTTTCACCCACTGTTGTGGTTGTATTGTTTATTATATGGAGCTGTGGGATATAGGACAGCCATGTGCAAAAATGGCCCAAAATGTCTGCGAATCTTTATTTTTTGTTGCCTCAAACAGGGCTAACAAAAACAAAAATTAATTCATGACAAAATCTTTAAATCTAGCAGGAAGACGATGACTTTGCACAATCCTAGGAAACAAAATGTTATCGTCAATAGGACACGAAACATGGGTCCGCAAATCATTATGTTGCCCAACATCTAAACACATTGCTGTCAGAATCATCATGACGGTTCATTATCCCTTTGAAAAGAGAAACTCTATTAAGATTCCACACACTTCCACCCTCAATTCTGACAGCATTCTTGAAAACCTGGATAACTCTTTTGGAAACTGACCAAACAGGAAAACCCTTTTACGTACTAAATCACCATTAGCAATATCACATTTGCTTACAGAACCCATTTTTTTTTTCCATAGTTTGTTTCATTTTGTGTTTGTACGCTTCAACTCTTTCCCGAACTATTTTATAATCCACTTTTGAAAAATCGTTCCCTTCACCAAGATTCTTCTTCAACCACCAAGGAGTAAGTTTAGTGCTGGGCTTGCGTCCTCTCAAAAGTTCGAAAGGGCTAACTAAAGTAACAGAATTAGGAGAAGTCCTGAACGCTAACAACATAGATTGTAGGGCATTGCGCCAATTCAAACCCCCTTTAATTGAAAGTTGAATAGCCTCTTTCACAACACGGTTGAAGCGTTCAACCTGACCATTGGCCTCTGGATGGAAAACAGCAATTTTTCTATGAGTAATTCCACATTTTTCTAAAAACACTCCATGTCCTTACTAACAAATTGGGGCCCATTGTCTGTGACAATCTCTTGAGGAATACCTTCCCTGCAAAAAATGTCATCTAGAAACTCAATAACATTTTGAGAGGTAACTTCTCTAACCATCTTTACTTCCGGCCATTTGGAGTAGCAATCAATGAGAATGATCCCAAATGCCTCATGTTTGGGTAAAACACTGAATGGGCCAATAATGTCCAACCCAAGTTTCTGCCATGGACAAGAGGGAAAATCAATAAGATGAGGTTCAGGACGTAAAAGAACAGCTGACTTGTCACTAACTGAACACTTGGCGCACGAAATGTTCAACATTCACATCGATACCGGGCCACCAAAAGAACGCCCTGATACGTCTCCTAGTAAAAGAAATCCCTAAATGTCGTTCATGGGCAATTTCAATAATGGTGTTTCTCAAGGAATGAGGAGGAATAACTTTATCACCTCTCATAACCAAACCATTCTCAATGGCTAGTTCATCATGTATCTTAGCATAGCTCATCATACTGCCCAACAATTTCCTCTGTTCAGGCCAACCTTGTAAAATATATTTCTTGACATTATTCAATTCTACATCTTTCTCCATTTCTAGAAGTCCAAACTTCTTCATGTAAACTAGATTGTTCACCATATACAAAATTGATATCACAAGCAGTAAACGCTACTTCACACTCTTCCTCATGAACTTCGAGCGAACAATCCATGGAAATGGGTAATCTGGACATGCAATCAGCGTGTATGTTTGCCTTACCTTGTACATATTAAATTTGGTATTGGAACGATTGCAGCCTGGAAGCAAGGCGTGCGAGACGTGCAGACATCGTACGTCCTCCGCCTGGGGCCATCAAAAGAAAACAAGAGGCTTATGGTCAGTTTTAATGGTGAATTTTGTGCTCCATAAGAATGACCTGAAATGTTCTGCTCCCCAATCACAGGCTAACAGTTCCTTCTCAATAACTGAATAATGTTTTTCTGCATCTCTTAAAGCCCTGGAAGCATAAGCTACAATCCACTCTCTCCCATTGTCTCTTTGTAAAAGGACACCACCTAAACCAGAATTACTGGCGTCCACCATTATAATACATTTCTTCCCACATACAAAAGGCTTTAAGCATGGAGCCTTCACAATGAATTCCTTTAAATTTTCAAAAGCTTCAGACATGTCATTGGTCCAAAGAAAATTTGCATTTTTCTTGAGGAGGGGTCTGAAAGGGTCAACTTTAGAGGAAAAGTTGGGTATAAACTTAGCATAGAACTCGATCAACCCAAGAAAAGCTACTAACTGTTCCTTGGTAGTGGGAACAGGAGCCTTTAAAATACTTTCAATGTGACTGCGTTTTGGTCTAATGCCCAATCCACTAATCAAGTGTACTCAATATTCTACTTCCTTGCCTTGATTCTGCATTTGTCAAGGTGAAGGGTAAGACCCTTTTGAACAAAGCAGCAATCACTTTTTCTAAATTAGAGTCATGCTCCTCATCATTCCTCCCATAGACCAATATGTCGTCTTGAAAGGCAATGGCACCAGGTAAGTCTTCTAAGGTATCTCTCATTAGACTTTGGAACACTGAAGCAGCACTAGCAAGTCCAAAAGGCATACGACGATACCTAAAGAGACCTTCGGGAGTAATAAAAGCAGTTAAGTTCCTCAATTCCTCAGCAAGGACAACTTGGTGGTACGCACTAGCTAAATCAATACATGAAAATACCTGCGCAGCAGCCAAAGTTGAGACCATCTCATGGAGATTAGGTAAGGGATGAGCATCTACCCAGATGGCGTTGTTCAAACTACGCAAGTCCACACATAACCTGAGCTCACCTGAAGATTTAACTGAAATAACGATGGGAGAAACCCATGGAGAGGACTCAATGGGCTCTATAATATCCTTTTGGCACAGATCTTTGAGCATGTCTTTTAACTTGTTCCTGTAAGTAAGAGGAACATTTCTTACTTTGTGCCGTACAGGTATAGCGTTGTTGTGTAGTTTGATTATGTGTTCAACTCCTTGGTATTTCCCTAACTTCTCATTAAAAACACTAGGAAAAAGTCCCATTAATTTATCAATAAGACCTGTGTTGTCTTTGTGGATGTTCTTATCAGGGGAAACAGAATAAACGGGAGGATCAGCTGTGGGATCGAGCTTGATTCCTAATTGTTCCTGGTGGGGCCACCCCAGAAGTGACTGCCCTGATCTTGCTACATAAATCTTGCCAAATGTGTGATGTCCTGAGAACATTAGGTTTGCCCAGAAAAACCCAACTAAATCTGTTAGATTTGGGGGTTTCTAGTTGGCATAGGTAGGTACCTGTGACAAATAGGGACCCTTGCGTCTAGTCAGGGTAAGGGGCTACACTCCTAAAATAACCCCTGCTCACCCCCTTGGTAGGTTGGCACGAGCAGGCAGGCTTATCTCAGAGGCAGTGTGTAAAGCATTTGTGAACACATACAGTAATACAGTGACAACACTACAGATGGACACCACACAGGTTGTATTATAAAAATAGTATTTTTATATAGACTTAACACAAGACCAAACGACAAAAATCCACAATACTGTACTCAAAAATAGATTTTAAAAGGTTATAAAATAGTTCAGTTCTCTCAAGTTGTAGATGCGACACTTTACTCTCAATGTACCTTGAATGCGTAACGCAAAGAAAACAAAAGGGTCGCAGGGAAGGTGATGGGTCGGTTCCTTACACTCAGGGGAGTGGATGCGTCGGTTCCTTACTGCTGCGCAGGGGAGTTGATGCTCGCTTCCTTACTGTGTGGGGAGGTGATGCGTCGGTTTCTTACTGCTCTCCGGTGCGATGCGACAAGATGGCACCTCGATGCGATACTCTTCTCCGGTGCGATGCGACAAAATGGCGTCTTGGTTGCGATGCGACAACGTTGGTGCGATGCGTGCACGCCCGACGGCCGTGCGGCGACTCGATGGTCTTTGGAGCCGCGACAGGCCCTGCGACGCGCTTCTCCGGTGATGCGACAATGTCCTCTGTGGCAGCGTCCCGCTTCTCCGGCGATGCGCCGCGCTTCGGCGATGACAGCGGCAGCGGCGTCTCGCTTCCTCGGCGATGCGATGACAGCGGCTGCGGCGGCGACATGCTTTTCGTCGTTGCGCGCGCTTCCAGCTCCCAGCGACACGCAGTCTCTCAAAAGGCCCAGCACAACAGCAGGCACTTCAATTCGCAGCAAGGGAATTCAGGGGGGAGCTGGTTGGTGAAGTCTTGTATCCCTGAGACTTAAGGCAGGAGGCAAGCTCTAGTTCAAGCCCTTGGAGATTCTTCTTCAAGTTGATAGAAAGCACACTCAGTCCTTTTCTCCTCTCTTTGGTAATGAAGCAACAACTGCAGGCCAACCCCCAAACACACAGCACAGGGGTAGTCTCCTCCTTCAGCTTCCTGGTTCTTCTCCTCAGCAAAGGTTCGTCTTGATTCCCAGAAGTGATCTAAAGTTCTTGGGTCTGAGTCCCAATATTTATACTACTTTTCTCTTTGTTCTCTGAAGGCAGAGAGGCCTTTGCCTAGTCCAAAACCAGTTCTGGTCAGTCCTGGAGCACTTTGTTGACAAGACTCCTTCTTTCCTTTCGCAGTGTAGGCCAGGGACATCAGACACACCACAGGAGGTGGAGCCAGCATTGTGGAGGAAAGGCACAGCCCTATTCAGGTCCCAGGTGCAACTCCTCCCTCCTATCTGCATGCAGATCTCTCTATTCAGCCCTGTGCTGACTCACCCTGTCTCCTGGAAGCCCCCAGCCCCTGTCACTCAAACTCCAGACAAGGAATACACAACCTAGCAGAGGCAGGCTTGGATAGTTAGGCAAGAAAATACCTACTTTCTTAAAGTGGTATTTTCAAACGCAGAATGTTAAAACCAACTTCACTAAAAGATGTATTTTATCATTCTGAGTTCAGGCATACTAAACTCGAATTTCTACCTAGTTCCCTGAGTCAGTTAGGATTATAAGATGTAATAATCAAACTGCCCATTCTGGCCTATGGGGAACAGGTAGCCTTGCAATAGTGAAAAACGAAAATGGCTGTAATTCACTATTAGGACATGCCACACACACACCAGGGCATGTCCTACCATTTACCTACAATGCACCCTGCCCTTGGGCCTACCTTAGGGGTGACTAATATGTATAAAAGGGAAGGTTTAGGGAATGGCAAGTGGGTGCACTTGCCCAGTCAACATGGCAGTACCAGACTGCACACAGGCTCTGCAATGGCAGGCCTGAGACACTTTACAAGCTGCTCCGGTGGGTGGCACAACCAGTGCTGCAAGCCCACCAGCAGCATTTGATTTACAAGCCCTGGGCACACGCAGTGCACTGTACTAGGGTCTGACAGTAAGCCAAACAAGCCAATCATGGAGTCACTAATCCATACATCAATTTACCATAGGGAGCACTTGCACTGTGGCACTGAACAGCAGTGGCACTGAACAGCAGTGGCACAGTGCCCAAAAGCATCTAAAACCAGCAAAAACATAAGAGGCAACAGCAAAAAAATGGAAGGGAGACCCATGCCAATGGTGCCAGGTCTAACACGTGTCCCCTCCAGCTGAAATGTGGGGAGAACTACCCTACCTCCGGGGAGTTCTCATCACTAAGGCGGAAAAATCTGGACAGACCATCAGCATTGGCGTGTTCTGTACCAGGGCGGTGTTCCACCGTAAAGTCCATCTCCTGTAGGGATATGGACCACCTCAACAGCTTTGGATTCTCACCCCTCATCTGCATCAGCCATCTGAGGGGCTTGTGGTCTGTCTGAACCCGGAAGTGAGTCCCAAACAAGTATGGTCTCAACTTCTTCAGGGCCCAGACCACAGCAAATGCCTCACGCTCAATTGCACTCCACCTCTGTTCCCGTGGAAGTAACCTCCTACTGATGAAGGCTACAGGTTGGTCTAGGCCCTCCTCATTAATCTGTGATAGAACAGCCCCCACACCATGCTCTGAAGCGTCTGTTTGCACAATAAACTCTTTTGAGAAGTTGGGTGCCAGGAGCACGGGCGCCGTGCCCATGGCAGTCTTCAGGGCATCAAAAGCTCTCTGACAGGTGTCAGTCCAAATCACTCTCTTGGGCTGCTTCCTGGAAGTCAGCTCTGTCAAGGGTGAGACAATGCTGCCATACCCCTTGACAAACCTCCTGTAATACCCGGTGAGTCCTAAAAAGGCTCTCACCTCTGTCTGGGTCTTGGGGGGGTTCCCAAGTCAGGATGGTCTCAATCTTGGGCTGTAGGGGCGCCACCTGGCCGCTTCCAACCTGGTGTCCCAAGTACACCACAGAACCCTGCCCGATCTGGCACTTACTCGCCTTGATCGTGAGGCCTGCTCTCCGCAGCGCCATCAACACTTCCCAGAGGTGGCGCAGATGTTCTTCCCAACTGGCGCTGAACACTGCAATGTCATCCAGGTAGGCGGCACTGAACTCTTCCAGTCCAGCCAACACCTGGTTGACCAACCTCTGAAAGGTGGCAGGGGCATTCTTCATCCCCAAAGGGCATAACCCTGAATTGGTAGTGCCCATCTGGTGTGGAGAATGCTGACCTCTCTCTTGCCCCATCAGTCAAGGCGATCTGCCAGTACCCAGACGTTAAGTCAAACGTGCTGAGGTACCGGGCAGCCCCTAACCGATCAATGAGCTCATCAGCTCTGGGGATGGGGTGCGCATCAGTCCTGGTGACTGATTTGAGCCCTCTGTAGTCCACATAGAACCGCAGTTCTGGCGTGACACCCGGTGCGGCAGCCTTTGGGACCAAGACCACTGGGCTGGCCCAAGGACTGTTGGAAGACTCAATCACCCCCAACGCAAGCATCTTGGAGACCTCCTCCTTGATGCAAGCTCTCACCCTGTCAGTCACCCAGTAAGTTTTGTGCTTGACAGGAGGACTGTCCCCAGTGTCTACATCATGGATGCACCAATCGGTGACACTGGGAATCAGGGAGAACAGGTCAGAAAACTGTCCCAGCAACTGGTGACAGTCATTCTGCTGCTCAGGGGTCAGGGTGGAAGAGAGGTTCACTCCATCCACTGACCCATCTTGCTCTGTTGCAGACAGGAGGTCAGGAAGAGGCTCAGTCTCCTCCTCCATTCCAGCATCTGTTGCTAGGCGCATGCCCACTTTGGACCTCTCTAAGTGGGGCTTCAAGCGGTTGACATGCAGGACCCGCAAGGGGTTCCTGGGAGACCGCAAGTCCACCAAGTAGGTAACCGGACTCTTGCGCTCCACCACCTCAAATGGTCCGGTCCACTTAACCTGGAGCGCACAGGGCTCCACTGGGGCCATGACCCACACTTTCTGACCAGGCTGAAGCTCAACCAGAGTGGCATTCTGGTCGTACCACCGCTTCATCTCCTCCTGGCTGGCTTCCAGATTCGCCTCAGCGAGTTATCTGAATCGCCTAGTTTGGTTCCTAAAGGCCAGCATGTAGCTATATACATCCTGGGGAGGTTTCCTGGGAGATTGCTCCCAGCCTTCTTTGACCAAACTCAAAGGTCCTCTCACTGGGTGTCCATAGAGAAGCTCAAATTGACTGAAGCCTAGAGATTTCTGTGGCACCTCACGGTAAGCAAAGAGAAGGCATGGTAAGAGGACGTCCCACTTACGCCTCATGGGTTCCTCAAGACCCATAATCATGCCTTTGAGGGTCCGGTTGAATCTCTCAACCAGCCCATTACCTTGGGGGTGGTAAGGAGTGGTGAACTTGTAGGTTACACCACACTCCTGCCACAGGGACTTCATATACTTAGAAATGAAGTTGGTACTTCGGTCTGACACCACCTCTCTGGGAAACCCCCACGCGGGAGAAAATCCCCATCAGTGCATGTCCCACCACGGGGGCCGTCACTGTCCTGAGAGGGATGGCTTCCGAGTACCGGGTGGCATGGTCCACCAAGACCAGGATGAACCTGTTGCCCATGGTTGTCTTGGGATCCAGAGGCCCCACAATGTCAATGCCCACCCTTTCAAAGGGGGTGCTGACCACAGGGAATGGCTGGAGAGGAACCTTGTGCTTCCTCCCACTCTTTCCACTTGTCTGGCAAGTCTGACAGGTCCTGAAATGAGTGTCGCAGGGAAGGTGATGCGTCGGTTCCTTACACTCAGGGGAGTGGATGCGTCGGTTCCTTACTGCTGCGCAGGGGAGTTGATGCTCGCTTCCTTACTGTGTGGGGAGGTGATGCGTCGGTTTCTTACTGCTCTCCGGTGCGATGCGACAAGATGGCACCTCGATGCGATACTCTTCTCTGGTGCGATGCGACAAAATGGCGTCTTGGTTGCAATGCGACAACGTTGGTGCGATGCTTGCACGCCCGACGGCCGTGCGGCGACTCGATGGTCTTTGGAGCCGCGACAGGCCCTGCGACGCGCTTCTCCGGTGATGCGACAATGTCCTCTGTGGCAGCGTCCCGCTTCTCCGGCGATGCGCCGCGCTTCGGCGATGCGATGATGCAGCGGCGTCTCGCTTCCTCGGCGATGCGATGACAGCGGCTGCGGCGGCGACACGCTTCTCGTCGTTGCGTCGCGCTTCCAGCTCCCAGCGACACGCAGTCTCTCAGAAGGCCCAGCACAACAGCAGGCACTTCAATTCCCAGCAAGGGAATTCAGGGGGAGCTGGTTGGTGAAGTCTTGTATCCCTGAGACTTCAGGCAGGAGGCAAGCTCTAGTTCAAGCCCTTGGAGATTCTTCTTCAAGTTGATAGAAAGCACACTCAGTCCTTTTCTCCTCTCTTTGGTAATGAAGCAACCACTGCAGGCCAACCCCCAAACACACAGCACAGGGGTAGTCTCCTCCTTCAGCTTCCTGGTTCTTCTCCTCAGCAAAGGTTCGTCTTGATTCCCAGAAGTGATCTAAAGTTCTTGGGTCTGGGTCCCAATATTTATACTACTTTTCTCTTTGTTCTCTGAAGGCAGAGAGGCCTTTGCCTAGTCCAAAACCAGTTCTGGTCAGTCCTGGAGCACTTTGTTGACAAGACTCCTTCTTTCCTTTCACAGTGTAGGCCAGGGACATCAGACACAACACAGGAGGTGGAGCCAGCATTGTGGAGGAAAGGCACAGCCCTATTCAGGTCCCAGGTGCAACTCCTCCCTCCTATCTGCATGCAGATCTCTCTATTCAGCCCTGTGCTGACTCACCCTGTCTCCTGGAAGCCCCCAGCCCCTGTCACTCAAACTCCAGACAAGGAATACACAACCTAGCAGAGGCAGGCTTGGATAGTTAGGCAAGAAAATACCTACTTTCTAAAAGTGGTATTTTCAAACGCAGAATGTTAAAACCAACTTCACTAAAAGATGTATTTTATCATTCTGAGTTCAGGCATACTAAACTCGAATTTCTATCTAGTTCCCTGAGTCAGTTAGGATTATAAGATGTTATAATCTAACTGCCCATTCTGGCCTATGGGGAACAGGTAGCCTTGCAATAGTGAAAAACGAAAATGGCTGTAATTCACTATTAGGACATGCCACACACACCAGGGCATGTCCTACCATTTACCTACAATGCACCCTGCCCTTGGGCCTACCTTAGGGGTGACTAATATGTATAAAAGGGAAGGTTTAGGGAATGGCAAGTGGGTGCACTTGCCCAGTCAACATGGCAGTACCAGACTGCACACAGGCTCTGCAATGGCAGGCCTGATACACCCTTTACAAGCTGCTCCGGTGGGTGGCACAACCAGTGCTGCAAGCCCACCAGCAGCATTTGATTTACAAGCCCTGGGCACACGCAGTGCACTGTACTAGGGTCTGACAGTAAGCCAAACAAGCCAATCATGGAGTCACTAATCCATACATCAATTTACCATAGGGAGCACTTGCACTGTGGAACTGAACAGCAGTGGCACAGTGCCCAAAAGCATCTAAAACCAGCAAAAACATAAGGGGCAACAGCAAAAAAATGGAAGGGAGACCCACGGCAATTGTGCCAGGTCTAACCAAATCAATTTTGTGTCCCGTGTAACCACCCGGGGAGACGTCAGGAGGAGAAAGAACCATGTTAGGCCACTTATCAAGCATAATATCCAAGGCAATAATGGTGTACCAAGCACATGAATCTACTAGAAATTTCAAATCAATATCATTGACAGTAATAAAACATGAAGGAAATTTTGTAAACTTTTCGCTCCCACACATATTAATAACAGTATTGACATCATTTTCATTGGAACTCTCGTAGTCATCTGTTTCTTGTAAATAATTCACTCTTCTGGGAATGGATTTACAAAATCTCCCAAAATGACCCTTCTTATTGCATCTGGGGCAAGTTTTCTCAATGGCAGGGCAAGATTTAGCATTAGCTAAATGTGTGTTGCTTCCACATCTATAGCAAAGTAACAGAAAATGTTTCTTTTCACTTCTTATATTATTGAATTTACTTTCAACTCTCACAAGATTTTCATTTCTGTGTGGAATGAATTTTTTTTTGTTTATCAGCTTCCTTAGAAACATTAAATATGTCTCCTTTATTGTTTCCTCTAATTTCTCTCACAAACTTTTCAGAGTGTTCTATGGGCTTGGCTAGATTGGAGACATGTTTATTGAGAGTTGGCACGTTTTGCAGGTCGCAAGTTCATCACAAGAATACCCCACAACATTCTCTTTCCACTTCCCAACCTTCCACAGCATTTGAAAGAATACAATGCCGATAAGCGCAAGGCAGCCACGAGCTGTCATCCTTGTCACAGCTCGTGTCTGCCACGCACCAGAGCACCCAACCAATTAGAATCCATCCAACTCTGTTTGGGAAATGTAATAGTACATTTGTAGTTCATATGAGCAACACAAATTTCCTCACTGACTCCCTTATTGATAGCTCCAATTAGTTGGCCTTCCACCTTACAACAGTCCTTGGAATACCATATGAGAGCCTGCTGAGAAGGTTACACTAACATTATAAGGCCTATCCCAGGTGAATATCTAACCCTGGAGAGTCCCCATTGGGCCAGGCTACCTGTGAGCAGTTACCGGGCTGTGCACGACAGTAGTCTCCCACACGCAGCCCGCATACATGTGCACACTGTGTGCACATGCATGTGCACACATGTTCACATGTAACCAGCCAAGTGCCCCTTACCCTTGCTGCATTGCAGCAGCCTTATCTTAAAAGGTGGACACTGGTGGTAAACACGCACAGTCTGTTTACCATGTGATTACCATTAGTGGGACACCAGGAGTGAGACTCACCCTGAGTGAAAAGTCCAAAACCAGATGATCCAATAAGCAACAAATCCGGGTGTACTAAATGGGCAGAACCCAATTACAACAACCCTATAGCAGGATATGGCTGCGAACGCATTGAGAACCTCCAAAACCTTGGGAATGGAGGAGGAAAAGTCTGAGAGTGAGCAGAATATCATCTGGATATAACGTCGAGGGCTTCCCAATCGTGGGTATGCCCACGATCCAGTCTGACTGGCGCAGAGCCGCCACCAGGGGCTCCATGGTATGGAGAACCAGCAGGGGGAAGAGCGGGCATCTCTGGTGCTACCTCTGTGGACCAGGAAAGGGTCTGAGAGAACCACTGCACTTAACCTGCGCTGAGTGGGAATCATAGAACCAACGCACTCAGGAGATAAAATCCATGCTGAGACTGAATTGCTGGAGCACAGCGAACAGGTAAGGCCACTCTATCCTGCCGATGGCCTTCTCAGCATCCAACAACAGATCTGTCACCATTCAGACTACATGGGCCAGTGTTCACAGGTGGTTGCACGATGAGCGGTCTGGGGCGAATCCCCCCTCCTGCATCTGGTGGATAAGGGAGGGAAGGACACGTTTGAGGCGGGCTGCCAGTATACTGGCCATTATCTTGACATTGCTGTTGAGGAGGGAGATGGGGCAAAAGCTACTGCAGAGGAGGGGGGGGCCTTCCCCGGCTTAGGGAGGACCGAGATCAGCGTTTTGTTGGAAAGGAAGCCCAGAGAGCCCGACCTTTCTGTCTCGGGAAAAGCCTTTTGGAGGAGATCTACCACCTCATTCTTGGTCTACCTGTAGAACTCCGCTGGGAAGTTATCCTCCTCTGGGGCCTTATTGTAGGGCAATTTAGAGATGGCCTGCATGATCTTTTTTTTTAGTAATCGCACCCTAGAGCAGTTCCCTTTCCTCGTCTGTGAGGCAGAGCAAATGGACGTTGTCCAGGAATGCAGCAACACTGGGGCTGTTTCGGGGAAGTAAAGGACCCTAAAATAGGAGGCAAATGCATTCATGATTTCCTGCGGTATGATGACCAGGAAACTGGAATCAGTGATAATGGTGGGTACAGCCATCCCCACCTCCCTTTGTCTAAGAAGCGCCGCAAGGAGTCTGCTTGCCTTTTCCTCCCTTCCCCTAATGCCTGTACCTCAGTTTCTGAAGTGCATATTCAGCTTTGCAGGTGAAGAGGATGTTGAGGTCCATGCGTGCCTTCTCAAGGCTGCGCCTAGTGGCATCAGAGGGACAAGTTGTGTAGGCACACGTGAGACAGGCTATATCCTTCTCCAATGCTTTCTGCCTTTCCTCTCGCTGCCTGTTGGACAAGGCAGCATCTCTCATCAGCTGGCTCCTGACATTCACCTTGGCCGCCCACCACAGGGTCAGAGCCAAGTCAGCATAGCCTGTAAGTGCTCATAGAAGGTCCGGACGTCAGATTTAAGTTGTTTCTTGCCAGTTGGATGATTATAGTGGGATAGGTAGAGGCACCAGGGTTTTCGGGTCGGCCGCCCTAGACTCTAGTCGGCCAGCAGGCTTATCGGGGAGTGGTGAGAGTGTGCCTTCCAGGATGGAGGCTTCACACACAATGGGGAGCAAAGGTTGAGCCACAAGGAAGGAGTCTAATCGCGACTGCGTGCCGTGTATTGGGGACAGGTAGGTGTATTTTCTGTCCTCGGATGCAAGATGCGCCACACATCCAAAAGGCCATGGTTTACTCTGATGTCCCCCAGGAGTGCTCGATCCGCATTATGGATCATGTCAATAGGGCCAGTACGGTCCACAAGTGCATCCCAAACCAAGTTCCAGTCACCCCCTATCAAAACATTTCCAGTGTCAATTTCTGTCAGAACTCGGGTGATCTGGAGGAGGAAGGAATGCTTCGGGCCTGTCTGTGGATAGACGGATCCGAGGCAAAGCACTTTCCCGCTGATTTTTAACTTGGAGAATGCTAAGATTTGAGCACCATGTGGAGCAGTATTCTGCAAACCAGGATAGCCACTCCACATTTCTGGGGTGGCCATGAGCCATCTGCTGTCTGCGTGAGGCAGCAACTATGGATCCCCTTACCCAACCATTCCCGTCGGAGCTTTTCCGCCTTCGCCTCAGATAGGTGTGTCACCTTGAGGAGGGCTATGTCGGCATGCTTGAAGTTGAGGTACACTAGCACTTTCTTGTGCTTAACATAATGTGTAAGGCCTTGATGTTCCAAGAGATGACATTTAGGGTGGACTGCGAGGGCATTGCGAGCGGTAGCACCAGGGGGCGCAAGGGCCTGCGTGGAGTGTGGGGGGTTGGTCCGACCTGTCAGGCCTTGCCGGTAAACCCAGTAGAGATGAGACCAGGGAAGGGGCACCCATTGGGCCAGACAGGGAGGGGGAGGAATGAAAGACTAGGAAGACAGGCGAGGTAAGGGAGATACCTGACCAGAAGGAAGTAGAGGAAGAGAAGGAAGGGTACAGAAGGGTATGGAAGAATAAAACTCTGAAGAACACTACAATCCAAACCAAAACCAATTGCGCTAGTAAATTTGCAAGGCAACGCACCCTAAGACTGTAGTCAGTGGGTGTAAACCTGAGGAGTCGCCGGGCCCAGGGGGCAAGGACACAAAGAATGGGGGAGAGGGTGAGAGAGGGGAGCAACCCGAATTGGCACTGGGAAGGATGGCAGAAGGGTGACAACAGGCATGATGTCCGGGGCGAGTGAGAGGGGGTGGGGCAAGTGAGAGGGAAAGAAAGGGATCATGGTAGCTTATGTAGCAATGGAGTAGAGGGGCATGCAGCAAGAAAGCAGCCTGCACTACAAATGGGTAGGCCCCATCATCAAATAGAGGTACACAGTAAACCAACAATAATGGACAGGTATGCCATACTCAGCCTTCGGGCCGGAGGATACTGAGTGTCTGATATGTAGCGGCTGGCACCGCACCCATCAGTCTGCAGGTGGGCCCGGCTTCCGTGGCAAGCTGGGTTTATCTAAACCCCTGCCCTGCGTGTGCTCTGCCACTGCTTTGAGCACCTTCTCTCTGCCACTCTGCATACAGTTCATTTTGTACTGGTGTGGGGGCCCTCGAGACTGCACATCTAAAGTCCCTGGAGGTGACTGACTCCCTGCCACGGCCAAGAGGCCCGAGGGGCACGGAGCCATATCCATGGCCCCATCCGGCAGGCCGTCTAGGAAGGTCTGCAGCACCTACAGGTCCTAGAAGTATTTGGATATGCTATCCATGGTGAGCCACATTCACGCTGGCTCAAAGAGGCCGAACTTGATGTCCTACTTGCGAAGCTCCAGTCATTTGTCACCCTGGAGAAGTCAGCCGCAATTTAAATCTTGTGGACTTCGAAATCATAGGGCCCATGTGCTCTTTCTGCTGTAAGGATCTGTCGTGCGTGCTCGTATCGAAGGAAGCATGCTATGATGGGCCTTATGTCAATTGACGCCAGTGGCCTACAAGGCTGTATTCTGTGACCCTCTGCATTTCTAGGGGGGGCAAGAAGGTGATTCCGAGAAGGGTGGGCAGGAATTTGTGGAGAAAGCCCATGGCATTGGCAACCTCCATCCTCTCTGGAGCGCTGAAGAAGCGGACATTGTCTCTGAGACTCCGGTCCTCGAAGATCTTTTCATGCACGGCTCAAAGCTCTTGGTTCCTGTCTGGAAGCAGCTTGATTTTGGATACCTGGGAGGTTAGGCGGTGGACCAGATCCTCCACCTTGTCGTGGATGCTGGAGATCTCTGCACGGATCGATTTTTTTTTTTTTTTTTTTTTTTTATTTATTTATTTATTTTATTTTTTCTATATCCTGAGGTCAGTCATCTTTAACGTCCATGGCTTCCAACCTGTGCCCCACCATCATTATCTCTTTGAGAATCAGGTCCATTGTGGCCTCTGAGGGGCTCGATCAGGGAGGGCTGAGAGACCACCTACGTGAAAAGCAGTTGTCTCGTTGGCTTCTCCGAGGCCATCGTAGACAGAGCGGATGCCCTCCACTGGCAATGACCCTTGGCCAGTCCAGGAGCAGTACCGTAGTTTGGACAGTCAGGCTGCAGGGTAGGGGGGTGGAGATCAGGCAGCAACTCCAGATGGAGGGCCTAGACGAAGTGGTGATGGTCAGTCTAGGAAAGGGCCAAGTGCACTAGGGCTGGGTGAGTGCATTGGATTAGAGCAGCAATGAGGGTCCTCAAATGACCCCCCTATGGTGCAGGGGCACTGGAAGAGGGGAAAACAGGGCTTGAGGGCTCAGTCTTATCTGCTGGTAAGCCTGCTGTAGATCATCCTGTGGCCCCCTCCCATGTCCTGGCTGAGACTGATCTCGGTAGTCTCACCGCAAAGCGGCCCCCATTGCAGGCATGTCCAGATTCGGCGGGAAATCCATCACCGGGCCAGAGTGCGGGCCCCCCAATTCAGTGGCATAGTCCAGTAGTTGAGGACAAGGCCAAGTGACCCCACAGGTGTAGGCATTCACAGCAAGTAGACAGGAGAAAGGTAGGGCTAGATGACGGTGGGGGAGATTATAACAAATCCTCAACTATACAAGGACGTGTAGAGTAGCAGCCTCCCGAGTGCACCCATTGCACAACAAATAGATGCCCGTTCCAGCCACTAGAGTGTACTCAGAGGCCTCCCCAGAAAATCTCAAACCACGCTGCACAAGATGTAGTGTATGTGGGCCCTTGGTGCAGCTTGTGACAGCAGGCTGCAGAGGGCAGCAGATCCCAATGTCCAAGACATCCACCCTCAGACCCTGCACTCAGCACCTGCAAGACTGTTCAAGGCATGGGCCCCCACTCTGAGTGGCCACAGCCGGCCGGAGTATAGTATTGGCGCTCCACAGCCCACAGGGCAAGGCAGGTTGAATGCCTCAGGTACTTTGGGGCCAATGTCAATGGGGGGTTTTGGCTTCCTCTCTCCAGTGCCGACACACTGTAGGCAGGGCACAATGGTCCGTATGTGCCCCAGCTCCTCTGAGATACCGGGGCCGGCCACATCATTCTGCCAGTGTCACTCAGCCCTCAGATCAAGGCAGGCTGCGTGCTGCGGTGCTCATGCAGCCCCCGTTCCATATTCGGGGGACTACTCACCCATTTGTGAGTTGCCCTGTGGCATGGGCAGGGTATGGTGGGTTGTCGGTGTCCCTGGCCCCTCAGAATTGACCGAGAGGGACCAGGGGTGGTAGCGGGCAGCATGAGGCGTGCCAGTCCATGTCACCACACTGTACAGCTTTGCAGTCTCTGCTGGCGTCAGGTAAGGGTGGGCCCACCAAAGCCAGGCCTCTGCACTTCGCTAATGCTCCCGGGCACAGGAGCTCAGTGACCAGGCTAAGGGTCACCCCCATTTCATCATTGCATGTACGCGAGTCCCCTCAGTCAGAATGGTGGCCAGAGGTCACAGGATATGGGCGCTTCTCTCCCCGGGGCCTCCCAGTGCAGCGGAGCTCTGAAATTAGGCAGCCATCTCTATTGGTGGCCAGACTACCTTTCAACATGATGTAATCGGCATTCACCAACTAGGCATATTTAACTTACCTATAAATCCCTAATATATGGTAAGAAACTGTACCAAAGTCCAATAAATTAAATGTCACAAATGAACTGCAGCACCCATTGTGCCACCCACTAACGTGACAGTGTAAATATGACTACAGGCCTATCATGTGTAGTGGGGATGGGCGAAGAATTCCGCTCTGCTTGTGGAGTTCACGGAGTTTTGCCCACTCCGTGCGAGTGTGGAGTTCTGCAAAACTCTGCGACATGGAGGGAGATTTTTCTCTCATGATGCTTGCCAATGTTAAGTTGTCAAGCAAGAAAAATCACACGCCAGACCTGCTGCCGGCAAGATTTCTCAACGCGGGCAGTCGTGGCAGGTTGCTACCTCTCTCGCTGAGAAATCTGCCACTTGCATTGAGGAAGCTGCCGCTGAAGTAGAATATCTACTCGAGCAGCAGAGAAAGAAGCAGAGCCCTCTGGCACAACACATAGTGCCACTCACTGATTTTTCAGCACAGGACAAACACCTGGCACTAAACATCAACTAAAATCTCCGCCACTCATAGAACTTCGCGTGACACAGCCGAGTTTTTAGGTCACATTGCCCAAGCCTACTATGTAGCCTGACTATGTAATGTTTAACCGCAATTTCAACCTGTCAAAATAACCCCCTTTGACAAGCCCAAACTTTCCTTTTAAATATTAATATGTCGTCCCTATGTAGGCCTAACTGTCCGTAAGACAGGGTGAACAGTATTGAAAAGTTAGCCATGTAAATGTTTAATGTTAAACATGTCCTTACAGTGAAAAGGCCATAAAATAGGTTTAACTACTTCATACAAAAACATTTTGATACAATATTAAATATAATATTGTTATCTCCGGCGAGGAAGCTGCTCTAAATGTCATTATTGGGCTTTTTGATATATTTATTACAAGCCCAATTCACCAGTGAGGTTGGATTTGTAATACATATTTGTGAAAATGTACTTTTAGAAAGTTACATTTTCCGTGCCATAAGCCTGTGGATTTCCATTTGCATGAGTCCAACGGTCACTTGGCAACGGAATAGCTTCGTTTAACTTGATCCCAGAGCTAAGACAAAGGCCTTAGGTGTTTAGAGGTGTTCTGTTTCCTCTGGCAATATGGCCATCTGGGTTGTGCCCAAGAGCTTGATTAACTTCAAAGAGGCCTACCTTGTCACATGTACATGTTAGCTGACACTTAGCCAGGCCCCTTCCTTTGTTCCCTAATCAGACAGGCACCAATACTAGTGGGAGGGAGATGACCCCAGAACTGGCTTAGACTGGCCCCAGGGGAATGATTGCTCATTTCCCTTGCCACAGCACTGGAGTGGGCACAAAGCTCTACACAAGAGTAGAAGGGATTCACCATCCTGGATTTAGGCAGAGAGGGGCACTGTGAGATCATTTGTAGTAGGTCACATAGGAAGTGCTACAAAAGTAAGGAGGTCGATCTTGTCAAAGGAGGGGCCAAGAATCATCCCCACCCACAGGCTGGTGCCATGCATAAACATGGCACCCACAGTACCCTCCTCGGACCGCGTTCTGAACCTGTGGAAGAACGGAAGAGGACTGGACCTGCTGTCTATGACCTAAGAAGAGCCTAGAAGACTGGACCGGTTCTCTCTCTTGTAACCAGGACGAAAAAGTGGACTCTAAGGGTTATAAGGTTGATCTCATGATCCTACAGAGACACAGCAAGCAACAAGAGACCATTCTTGCAGCTGCTTAGCTGACCAGTTCCAACTGGACGTGCTGTGGACCCTGCTGCTGGCCTCTGCTGGAGTAGAAATGACTCCCAAGTACTATCCTGAAGGTCCTGTACTCATCCTAAACTTTCCTGAATCCATGAGCTTGGAAACTTTTTTGCTTCAAAGACCTCTGTAGTACCAGCACCAACCTGCCTAGATTCAGGTTGCTCCCAATCAGAGCTTTTCCACAGCAGTGAATCCAATTCATAGAGAAGATATCCCGCCTTTTGGAGCCCTCTTCAGAGCAGCCTTGGCCCACTGGAGGAGTCCAAGCTCCAAAAAAGCAGCAAAGTCCCAAGATAGAAATCTTCACTGGGTGAAAGCACCAAAATTATCCAGCTGATGAGTGACCTTCCTTGGACACAAAATTCAAATTTCCCCTGCTCAGAGCTGTCCTACCAAAAGTAGGGGTAGGCATAACCTGCGGAGCACTGGGTCATGTAGTCACAAGAAATTACCAAAGAATTCAGTGAGATTACGCAGAATTATCCAAGAAGAGTAATTGTGCATCTAGAGCCATTTCTTAGATCAAAAATGCCCTTTCGCATCCAAAATGGATGCTAGGATGCATCTTGCACTAAGAAATAGCACTAAATGCAGCAGAACATGAATAGCGAGCACACGCTGCTGCTCGCACTCACTAAATGGGCTCTCTCTATAGCATTTTTCCCTCCAAATTAATCACAATGTTAATTGGTATTTGCAATAACTAGGAATTACTGAAATTACCCTTATCAGTCTGGTGCAATTTAAATTCTGCCCAGACTATGGCTTCAATGAAACCTCAGCCAGTGACTAGCCGACATTGTGGAGCCCTCTTCTCCAACAACCTGCGGCCTTCAACCACTGAGGATCCTTTACTTCCATTTTCAGAAATTAAGTGCGAAGGTAAAACTTCAAATAGATTGAAACTGATCACGGTTGGAGACTAAAGATTTTCGATGCGATTTTAAACCTTAATTTTTAAAAAATCAGAACTCCAGTTTCCTTTATTGGATTTTTGTCATTTTGGGGTATTTTTATTTATTAAAATGTACTCTATTTTTATAAATGTGTTTGACATTTTTTTGTGTAGTGTTTTGACATTCGTTTTGTTTTGGTACTGCATACATCTTTACACATTGCCTCTAAGAAAAGTCAGTCTGATCTGTGCCTTAGCTACCAGAGTGTTGAACTAAGGTTGATTTAGTCCCTTTGAGGGTTCACCCTGAGAAAAGGAGTGGTTATTACTTGAGGTGGGTACTAATATCCCAATTTCTCACAATAAATCATTGTATTCTGCACAATGCTCAATTAAATAATGATTGAAAGCTGAGCATTCATAATACAAGCTTATTTTATAATAATAATGAACACCAGTGGCCATATCACGGATATGGCGCACTTTCCTGGTTTGTGTCACGGTGCACCTTTCAAAACGTGCGCCAGGTGCAAACAAGGAAATTGCACCATAAATAAAATGAATGCGCTGCCCTCAGGGCAGCGCATTCAAGTGAAATACAGAGCATCTGCTGAAAAGCTGCTCTGTGTTTCACTTTGCAGTTGGAAACCCGCCTGCACTTTTAAGGGGATTAGAGATCCCCTTGCAGGTGGATGCAGTGAGTGACTGCACTCACCTGCAGGGGGATGTCTGGAGGGTCCATGGGGCCCCTTTTCTCTCTCCCAGAGGGCTACCTTTAGGAGGCGCAGTAAAACTGCACCACCTTTTTGTGGCGCACTTTAAGTGTGCCTCTTAAAGGTATGTTTACCTCTGTGCCCACGTCAGTAATGCAGCGGCGTGCGCAGAGGCAGTGATTCCCACAAATGAGGGAACACCCTCTCATGACAGTGCTGATGCAACATGTGCACCAGAGCTATCTGTTTTACAGAAGGGGATGCACAAGCATCTGCTGCTCCTTCTGTAATACCATTTTGCCCCGGGGGTTCTCAAAGCTGGTGCACATGCCCATGGCGCCCCCAGGGCACAATGTTTAATACGGGCGCGGGTGCATTTTTTTCCAATTGATCTTAAGAAAAATCCTTATCACTACAGTGACAGACCTGTAGCCTAGATTTTTACAAACTTGCAATTTCTCAGTTTGCATGAGCAAGCCTGGGGGACTTTTGTTTGTTAGCATTCACCCCACATCTCATTATTAACATCATTATGTTTGCCAAACAGTTTGAAGAGTTTAGAAGCTTCAATCATCAGCCTGCTGTCATCAAACAAGGACTCAATTTGGAATGAGACTTAGAGTACAACATTAGCAATTTTAGTTATAGCTGTTTGTCCATAATTTACAATTTAGATGATTTCGCTATAAAAACATGTGCATGCATTGAGGAAGCAGAGTTTGTCAACTTATTCCAGACATAGCATCTTTGTGGAGCTGAAGGAGCTCCTTGACCGACTCTTGGAGACAGCAATGTTGATGGACACATACACTGTGAAGGAAGCCCTCTTTCTTAAAGACACGGTTACATGGCTAATTCCGCTTTCTAGCAAGGACTTCTCTTCTGGTATGTGATATTTTCTTTGCCGCTTGAATATATTAAGTGTTCTAATTTCATGAAAGCCTGCAAGTAGTGGCTAGATTGAGCCTTGGTAATTGAAAAGGGCATTCACCCAATTTGAAGGCCTGGAGAAATATTAATTGTAAGACTAAGCTACTGTAGGAAAGCAGGCTTTATGCAGATTTCCCTCCACTTTTTGACCCCATTTGTCTGGGTCTGGTGGCTCAGTGGACTAATGCGTCCACTGTAGGGGCCTGTGTTTGATCGCAGGGTCACAGGTTCAAATCCGGGTGGGTACACTCAGCATTTCACCCGTCTGTGGTCCATAAAATGAGTACCATTGAGCTGGGTAACAATAAACATCGGTTATTCAGCGCCAAGATGCCCACGAGTGAATGTGAACTTTACAAATAAATATGTTATGTGGAATAATAGCAGCTGGTTTAGGACTCTGAAAGTGCACTGGAGTCTGCTAACCATGCCCCAGTGCCAGTACTCTATCCCAAAATTGGTAAATGTGAATTGTTATCCCCAACTGGCAAGAACGTTAACCTTCTTACAAGTCCCTAGTATATGGTATCAGTGGCACCCAGGGCATGGGTGTTAAAGGGTTCACCAGGGCCCGAAGTACTGTTTGTGCCACCCTGAGTAAACTACTGACAGCCCGCCTGCCATTGCAGACTGCAGGAGAGGTGTAAAGTGCTCGAACTCAACTGTGCCCTCACCATGTGAGGCACAGTCAAAGCACTATCTTTAATATATGTCAGTCATCCCTAAGGAAGACCTCCTGACACCAGAAGGCAGGGTGTAGTATATTAAAGGTGTGGACCTATAAGTGCAAGCCTATATGTCCCTATAGTGGTCTTTTCCATTAAAGGATACTATTAGTGAAATGTCGTCAATACTGAGGTCGTCAGCTCCATTATAGTACCGTTGAAATGGGTCATGTTTGGTATCAAACAACGTGCCTTTTCAGCCCCTGACAACCTTGTGTCGAGGGCAAAGTGGCATGCACCCAGGCAGCAACCTTAGATATTGCCCAGATAGTTGTCCTAGTTTTCCTGTGCTCTTGAAGCCAACTCACAGCTGCTGCCGCCAAGACAGGATTCTGACCTCCTGGACAGAAGTGTGAATGCTCCAGGAGGCAAAACAAAGGCCTGGACGGGAAGGGGGTTACACCTCCCATCCTCCTAGGAAGTGGTACATCAAGGCGATGACAAAGCCTTCTCCTTGCCCCCAGGCACATTTGCACCCGGGCAGGTGGGAAAATCCATTAGTCAGTGGTTGTACACCCCTAGAAGGTTAGCCACATCTCTGGGATGGGCTACCTGGTCTATACAACCAATGAAGACTTCTGTCATCTTGAAAAGTGGCAAAATAGAGTAGAAAAGGTGCCACAACCCACCAGATGTGGTCACCTCAGGGGTTGAATAGCTGCTGGTGCTAGCAGCCCATTGGCTACCTGCACCCACACCCCTAACACCTCTAATCTAGGATTTAAGGGGCACCCCTGGCACCAGAGCTGCAACAACTTGCAAAGAAAGGACAAGAGAAGACCCGCATTGACGGCAACAGGAACCTGCACAAACAAAAAGGTGTGATACCCTGAACCTGTGGCAACTTTCCTGGAACCACTCGACTGCAGCTCGTCCTGGACCAAAGACTGATCCCCCAGCAAGAGGGAATTGTTTGTGAGTCAAAAGCAAGACTAGATTCTCTTGGACTAGTTGCACGTGTCCCCTGCACACTGCAGGTAAAAAGCACCTACTAGAACAGAAGAAGCTCTGGCCACCAGGCCCTCTGATGGCCCATTCAGAAGCAGGTCATCCAGTGCAATGTGGGAAGTGTAGTCCAGCTCTCTGCCAAGTTCTAGCCAGCTACCATCTTCCACAAGAACTTCAGAAGAGGAGATAGCTTCTCCTCCACCTTACTACTGCCAAAGCTTGTTGGTGGCCAGTCTGGTCATCACCACCTTTACTTGACAGTGCAACTCAAGGGCACACCTCAACACCTTCATCCAACGTCACCTTGGCTCCATTGTTGAGCTTCCTCGCCTGCACCGTCCCAGTGGTAAAAGCAGCAACCGCAGATCCAGTATGTCACCACGTACAGCTAGGCTCACCTCTGCACCCGAGCAATCAGAGCTATGTAGACTTGTTCTTCCTGGTGTCACCCAGTCCATGGGCCCACACAAGCGTAACCCCCATTGTGCTCCCTCGAACTCGACCTGCAAGTGACCGAGTGTCACAAGTGTTGTTCTTCCGCACCGCGGCTTCCGTGTTCAGCACCAAGGGCAGTCAGGATGCCTCTACACCCCAGCCCTATGAGCCAGGTAAAAATGGTCTGTCTGATGCAGCTTGTTCCTGGGACCAGCATCAGCTTAACCTCAAGTGGATTCCCCTGAACTCACCCTGCAAGTGACAGAGTCACTTGTGATTTTCCCCATTGATTGCAATGGTATGAGTTTGACAGGTTAAACTGTATTGAATTATTTTTCACATGAAAATCTATAGCTCCAGTTATACGTATTTGTTGTACCTTATTTTGGTATCTAAATTAATATAACAATCTGCTCTATTTGTATAAATTGGTGTTAGATTTCTTTTGAGTCACGTCACTTACTTATCGTCCTTGTTGGTACTCTGAAATGCTTAACACATGTTCCTCTAGTAAAGCCTGACTGCTCTTTGCCACTCTACCAGGACTGAGCTAAGGATTTTTTTGTGCGAGTCCAAGGACCATGTTTGGGATATTGTGAGTATTACATAGTGAAGTCTAACCAGCCTTACTGCATAATACTTCACATTCCTACATTGGTGTTACAGTGGTGGGCTTCTGAACTTGTGTTTCACAGTACCACTTGGTCATACTCATAAGTATTTTTAGTAAGTGAGAAATCCTCATTTGTCTTTGGACTCAAAGTCATTTTTTGGTTTATTCAAAATAAGTTTTAATTGGAATTGTTAGGGCACTGTGTAGACCCCCATTCCAATAGTGTTCAAAAATGGAGGCTGGTAAGAGTCTCAACTCGTCAGTCCTTCCAGCTCTTAAAATCAGTGATCTAAGAGTCCTGTGCAAAGCAAGTGGCATTGGCTATAGTGCTACAGACAACAAGGAGGAACTTGAGAAGCTTATCAGCCTCTATGAAATGGAAAGGCTAGAGATAGGGCCTTTCCTCAGAAGAAGACCTTGGTGAGTTCGAGGACGATGCCCAAGCCCAAGTACATGATGGGGAAGAAGGTGAAGATCAAAACCTTCCACCTTTTCCCAGACCCCCTTCACCAGTAGGAAGTGGCAGAAGTCACTCCAGTTGACCCCCTACTGGTAAGGTGGTAGGACTCCTTGAGGATGTGTTTGAACTGCTCACCGTGAAGGAGAGAAAACTCATACTTTAGAGGAGGAGACCAGCCGTAGACGAAAATAGGTTCAAATGGGCTTAAGGCCCAAGGATATTGGTTGCAGCAAAAGTAATAGGGAAAAAGGGAAACCTTTGACTCCAAGATCCCCAAAGGGATCGTCCCAAAGTTTAGTGAGGGGGATGACATTGGCAAATGGTTTGCTGCCTTTGAGAGGGCCTGCAAAATGAGAAGGATAGGTCACCAGCACTGGGGCCCTCTATTGTGGGAGGTATTCTCAGTGAAGGGCAGAGATAGACTTCTGACCCTTAGAGAGGATGTGGTTGAGTCCTATAAGCGTATGAAGAAAACTCTAATAGACATGGGTGGACTTTGTAGACTTCTCAGCCAAGACACTAGAAGGCTGAATCAAAGGCAACAAGGTGGACACTTATGAATAATTTAATTATGAAAGAGCACATTTTAAGCAACTATACATCAGGCAAACTGCACCAGCATCTAGTAGATTCAGGACTTTCTATCCCTTGAGAGTTGGGCAAGAAGGCTGATGAGTGGGTTAGAACAAGAGTACACAAGGAAACCTGGGAGGGACAGGCAAGGGGGGAACATTGCGGCCAACAGGTAGTGCCGGTCGGGAGCTCTCTCACGTGTTCGGCAGTGTTGAATCTGTAACAAACCTGTGCTTTGTCATTTTGGGTTCGCTGTGGTGAAATCGACGGTCGAAGAGTCGCCAGAGTGCCGGGATATCCAGGGGGGGTCATGGCGCGGCCCCTGAAATCAGCTTCTGGTTTAGTTTTTGCTCAGCCATGGTGACGAAGCCCCGAGGAGGCATGTGGGCGGAGGCTGCTGCGCGGCTCAGCTGTGGCCGACACGATGCTGCAAGAGTCGGTTTCCCGGGGAGAGAGAGCAGCTCGCTCGCAGTTTAGGCTCAAGGTCACATCCTCTGCCAGCATTTACAGAGGGGAGATGTTATCCAGGGACCCCTGATGACCCCAGTAAGGAGAAGGGAGCGGGTCCCAGGTGGTGTTGGTGTTAGTTTAGGTGGTTATTTTAAACACAAGGAGGCAGCTTTTTTGGATAACGGAGGCACCAGGGAAGTGGCTGTGTGCTATGTAAACAGATACACGCTGAGAATTAGAGACATTTGGGGGAGAGGGGAGAGCTTTCTAGGAGCTCCGGTGGTAAAAAACAGAACCCCGCTAGTTCCACCGGTCTCACTGAAAGCCCCAAATTGTAAAACATCTTGTGCCCCTCCCCAGGCCCCACGCATCTTCACAGCCAAAAGATTATCCTCGGACAAACCACCGCTAAGGTCAGGGAGTAGGCACTCTAAAAGAAAAACGGACAGAGTAAAAATAACACCTTCACTTCGCTCTTATTTCAAAATCCAAGCCCAGGGAACTCTGGCTACTCCTTCTCTCGTAGCACCGTTCAAGGTTTCTGAAATCAGAGGGCCCTCAAAGGCTATGGAGGATTCTGCTACCACTAAAGCAGGGGAAGACACACTATGATTAGAAAACAGATTTGGCACCCAAGCAGAAGATAATCTGCTGCCGGAGCAGGCTAGCCCCAGCTCCATGATCTCGTAGAATTTTTCCCAGGCTCAGGAAGGGTCACCTCTGTAGCCATAGGTCAGACCAAGAATTCTGATATGGAGAGGCTCTTATCTACCCTGTTAACAGAGGTCAGGGAGAAGTTTGCAATTTCTGAATTAAACCAACAGAAGATCCAGGGTGCATGTGAGTCCTTGGAAGACAAGATAAACAACTTGGTAGAAAGAGTCAGAGCCATAGAGGTCTCCTTAGACGATCTCCAAAAAAGGTAATGCTAACAAGGAGGAGATTCAGAGGCTTAAACACAGCAATGAAGATCTCAGAGATAAGCTTAAAGCCCTTGAGAACAGCGCAAGAAGGAACAATATTCGAATTCTGAATGTCCCTGAGGGTCTCGAGGGGGAAGACATAAGGGGTTTTGTGATTAACCTTCTGAGGGAACTCAATATGGAAATCGAATAACGCAGTTTAGAGGAGGACATACAAAGAGTCCACCGCGACCCATTTACGAGGAGGCCAGGAAAGAAAAACCCAAGAAGGATCCTAGTGAACTTTAAGTCTTACACCCTAAAGGAGAGATTTCTCGCCGGGGCCCTCAAAGCAGGAACCTATAAAAAAATATGACTGGTCTTTCCACATTAGGTCGGATATCTTGCGTGCCACTCAGGATAGGCAGTGGTAATTAGGGAAGTAAATTCAAGAATTGAGGGGGTTAGGGGACACCGCTAACATTCTATTCCCTGCTTCCCTGAGGGTGATGCGAAATAATAAAATGCATAATTTCAGAGACCCCAACGAAGTCAGTGCGTTTATTGAACAGATCAAGGCACATCAAATATAATCCGATACTTACTGCTGTAACGTAGCGAGAGAGCTCAACTGAGGTAGACATTAGATTACCTCTAGGTTGTAGGGACGGTTCCCTGGGGTGGAGAGGGGGTTCACTTGCACAAAAAAAAAATCATAAGAAAAAATTCATAAAGCACCTTTTCACTGGGTAAGGGAGCATGTGGGTAAAAATAAAAAATAAAATGTCCTCTTTTGTTAATATGGGCCAAGACCTTTTTTCAATTACTTTAGGCCCCCAGGCCTGCTTAGAAGTTTTAGGTCACTATGCATGTATTTTCTCATTATATGGCAAGTCCAGATAAGCCTACACCCTTGAAAATGTTATCGTGGAATGTCAATGTCCTCAGGGTTGTTTCAAGAAGGAAGAAAATTCTGGAATATCTGAGGCTTATAGACATAGATGTCCTTCTTATTCAGGAATCACATTTGCTTAAAGAAGAATGGCTTGAGATACTAAAAGGTCAACAATTGTTTGAGCATTGTGTATGTACTTCTCAGTCTTGTACAGTGAAGGTGGTTGCCCTTCTTTTCAAGAAATCTATCCAAGCCATATTGGGGGAGTGTGTGGTGGATCCTCTGGGTAGATGGGTAAAGCTAAGGTCAAAGTGTATGGTGTTTGGCTGACTTTTGCTGGATACTATGGCCCAAACTTAGACGACCCCAAACCCTTACATACCTTACTTCTGCAGTTAGTTGATATGAGTGAACCTATCGGAGGTGATTTTAATGTCGTTCTAGACCCAGTTCAAGACACAACCTCCAAGAGGGCAGCCGCGGCAACTCCTAACATGAGAAAGGCCTTGAACAACTGATAGCGGATATAGGCCTTATTGATATTTGGAAATTCATGGGAAATAGGGATGGGGCAGAAGGGGAAATTTTACTTTCCATAACAAAAAACATGGCCATTGTTCCAGGATAGACTTTTTCCTTGTAGATTCAGATACCAGCAAAAATACTAGCAAAGTCACAAACGTTCCTGAACACCTATCTGATCATTCAGCAGTTATTCTTAAGATTACTCTTAGAAATAGAGCCCCCCTGCGGATCCGTACTTTAAATCGTACTCTGCTCTTAGATCCACTAGTAGTGGAGAATCTGAAAGCTGTTACAAATGAGTTCTTCCTCTCTAATCTCGAGTCAGCCCCGCTGAACATCGTTTGGGACACATATAAGATCTTAAGAGGTATTTTAACTAGTCTAAGTGCGACACAAAATAGGAAGGTCAGGGAGGAAATCAACACTCTTGAAGCCTCTGTAAACATCCTTCAGAGAGCCTTGGAACAGGCCTCCACTCCCTCTAATATCGCCCAAATCGAACGGAAATAGCAACTAGCAAAATCCGAGCTTGCTGTCTACCTGGAGGCTACAGTCAGGCGGAAATGGGAAGCCAGTAGGCTATCTCATTATGAGTATGGGGAGGGGTTTGGCAAATTGCTTGCCTGGAAGACTAAAGCTAACCAGTCAAGGAATTTGATTAAAAACCTTGGATGCCAAAATTCAGGTAACATAATCTCTGATGATATTGCGATCGAAAATGTTTTTGTACAGTTTTTCCAAGATCTTTACACGGAAGACGCGACTATAAGCGGGGAACACATTGAGGCCTTTCTTCAAGATTTGGCTCTTCCATCCCTTCAGGGGGCCCCAAGAGATGACCAGAACAGCCCAATCTGTATTGAGGAGATCACTAAAGCCATAAATAGTCTAAAAAAGGAAAAGCTGCTGGCCCTGATGCTCTCCCTAATGAGATTTATATGTTATTAAAAGAGGAGCTTGCTCCTGTTTTGCTTCAACTTTTCAACTTAGCTTTTACCTATAACCAAAACTTGCCATCTTCTTGGGATGCCGCTACAATAACTATACTTCTTAAAACAAATAAAAAGCCCAGGGCTTGCGAGTCGTATAGACCCATCTCACTCCTTAACAGTAACTGTAAAATCTATTCCCAGATATTAACCAAATGACTGGACAAGATAGTGGGGTCCCTGATTCATACTGATCAGAAAGGCTTCATAAAAGGGAGACAGTTGCACGAACTAACCCACGAGCTAATAGGAGCAATCGACCTGTCCAAGGAATATGGGAATTCTTTGACGGTAATGACCTTCGATGCCGCAAAGGCGTTTGATAGGGTCAGCTGGCCTTTCTTGTATGAGACGATTCACCGCTTTAACCTAGGAGAGTCTTTCTTAACAGCAGTCAAAGCCCTGTACAAAAACCCCTCAGCCAGAGTGTTGGTCAATGGGAACCTTTATAAATCCTTAAATATCGGCAGGGGGACTAGACAGGGATGCCCTTTATCCCTGCTTCTCTTTAACCTTTATATTGAGCCTTTGGCATGCAAGTTAAGATCATGTCGGAACATCTTTCCTTTTGTTTGTAACAGCTGAGAGAAAAAGATCAGGTTGTACGCGGAAGATCTGATGATTTTTACAGGAGACTTGCCTTTGTCTCTCCCTTCAATCTGGGAAACGCTTGAGGGTTTTTGGCAGGGTATCCGGGTATGCCGTAAACCAGCAAAAAAGCAGAGATAATCCAGTGGAATACCCATTACCCGTGTGATTTAATTAGACAAAATATAAGATATCTAGGTATTCAAGTAGTGCACAATTTGGAAAAAGTAGCACAAGTGAATTTTGATAATTTAGCATCCAGTGTGAGAAAACAGTTACAGGCCTGGGGAGCCCTCCCTCTATCTTTTTTAGGTAGATCCATCCTTCTGAAAATGTCTATCCTCCCCAAATTTACTTTTTTGTTTAATACCATCCCCCTAGAATTTAAGAAGGAGTGGTTCAAGAAAGTGCAAGGGCAGTTCACCAGCTTCATTTGGGGAAATAAAAGGTCTAGAATTGCCTGGAAGAAACTTTGAGAGAAAAGGGAACGTGGTGGTATCGCCAGTCCAGACCTTTTTCAATATTATGTGCTTTTCACTTGAAGATTTTTCAACAGCTTTTGAAGGCTACCTCCGCTTTGCTCCCACTGTTCAGAGCCCTCACGGTTGGCCCTCCAGACCATACTGACTTTTTCCTTTTCAAATTTGGTCACCCAATATTTTTTTTTAAAGTCAGGCTTAAGGTCTTACTGGGTGCATGTAAGGTTTGGTACCAAATAAGATTATCTCTACAAATACCATACTTTAGCGATTACGCACCTATTTTGGAACTCACCCGGCACCCCCGCCTGCCTTCTCGACTCACTCGCAACCCTCTTAAGGGAGTGTGGTATCCTCAGATGGGACCAACTCCTAGAAGATGCCCAACTAATTTCATGGCAGCGTATGCTGGAGATCTCTGAGGGTTTGGTATCCAAATTCAAATATTATCAGTTAACAAGCTGGGCAAAAATGTTGGGAAAGGACAGAAAGGGGGAATCAGTTTTGGGAGTCCCTTCGCGGGGTGTTAGAGTTCGAGACCCGGAAAGAGATTCCCACCTCTCTCATTCTCAAGGTATGGAGCTGACTAGAACCTAGAGGGACTCTTGGCATACCAGACTTGGCATACCAGACTTGGCATACTATAGCATACCATACTATAGAATACATCACCTACTTCTTACCTTGCACTACACTTAGGTTAGGTACACTGAGGTAGAACTAGTTAGAGAAGCATCTTATGAGTACTCACATTTTTAGCTTATGTTATTTATGTATATGAATATATGTGTCATAGCTAAAAGATAATGCTAGCGCTGTATTATTTCTTTCTACTGCTTACGCTGTACATAATATATCTCGCATACTGTCTTATGATTATAACAGCACATATCTCTTACACGAGAAACAAGACTGTTCAATAAAAACCTTTTATTGAAACGCCCGTCTATTCTTTCTGTGTAACTCTGAAGAAACTAAGCATGCACGATTAGCTGAGTGAAACTGTTATCTGTTGTTTCCACGATTCTGAGAGTGTTCCGATTCTAAAGGGAAACAAAGTCATGTTTATGCGGTTGCCAGAAACTACTCCCTTCTTGTTTACAAGGAGTTTCTAGTGGCCTCTGAGTTAGCTGGCACAAAGTAATTAAGTTTAATATACTCGATAGGGGCATACTGACCTCAGTCCTATGCCAAACCTATAGGGTATATTATTCCAATGCGCAGAGCCTATTAGGGAAATAGGAACTACACTACATGGCGCCCAACGTGGGGCTGTTCAGACGGCTTCCGTAGCTGCGATCACTCGTTCAAAAGCGAGAATAGACAGTGAGATATTGTTGGCTGTCAATGCTTCAAGCAAAGGCAGTGGTGCAGCGTTACCAAAGAAATTTCCACTCAAGTACTCTTATGTAATTAATGCGAACAACGTTCCTTTTGCTCGAATCCCTGGAGTGGGGTATAGGGTAATTCTAAACATGGAACGTAGAGCAGCTTTGATTTATGAAGCACATCTGGGGGAGGGTCTGTCACATCAAGGGATCTCTAAAACAATATTAACATTAAAAGAGATGTACTGGTGGCCTGGAATGAATACCCAGATTCACATCTTCATCGATGACTGCAGGGACTGCAATAGACAGCGTGGTGCAGAACGCCATCAGACACCAGACTACGAAGTAGCCTGCCCAGTACAGACACCATTGTTAGACAGCATTAGACTATCTACGCGCAGGCGTCCTTTATGACAAATGCAATCCCACAAACACTAAGTCAAGCTTCCTATGGATATGGCCTCAGCGCTCGGCTGACGCTCGCACTGTTATAAAAGATTTGCGAGTCTTTATCGGCACATACGCAATTGGCACACTACATTCTGACCAGGGCCCTGCGTTTAGCTCGCGGGCTTACAAAGAAGCCATGGCCAGTTTGGGCGTAGCATTGCGGTACTCCTCTCCGTTTCATCCTGAGGGAAATTCTGTTGTGGAAAGGAAAAACCGGGACATAAAGCAGTCTATAACAGCTAGAGTATTAGGTTCGAGTAATGGGTGGGTCAAACATCTTTATGGGGTCCAATGCTCATTAAATTATTTGCCAAGAAGTTCTCTAGGGGGGGTCACTCCATATGAGGTCCTATTTGGGACAAGAATGTTGGTTCCTGATCTCGAATGTAAAGGCACAGTGGTGGAAAATAAACCCTTTGATATCAAAGATCGTTTGGCTTTTTTACAGGATCTAAATGAACTAAGATCGAAACAAAGCAACGTGTTCCTGAAGCCAACCACCACTGGGGAAAAACCGGCAGTCCCAGCAAGGCCTGTCTGGATCCCAAAAGTTGGGGATCTAGTCAGAGAGAAGATTGCGGACAAGAAGGAATTTGGACCTTCTTACAGACAACAAGTAACTGTCCTAGCCATCCACGGAACAAGAACAGTACTTCTGCCGCCTCTTGCTGGAAAAAAGGAGAAAAGATTTGTGTCAATCGACCTCATCAAACCACACTATGTGGCCAATACTAAATAGTAGGCCTTGTGGACTCCGACCTAGTAGCAGACGAACTCCTCTCGCTACTATCCAAGAGGTTCAGACTGAAAACTCATAACCATCGAGAATTCAGCAGTAACAGATGAAGGACTAAGCAACAATGCTATGGAACTCATCCCTCTTGAAACTCAAGTAACAGTTCGTCCAGATACACCTGTCTACACCAACGTAACACGTGATCAACTGGTTCCAGCGATTTCAACAACTCCTGATACAATTCCAACAATGAACCGAACTGCTTCTGGCTATTTCATTAACTTTGATACGTTTTCTGAGGATCCAAGTGAGCCTGAAACGACGCCGGCCCTAAAAACTTTCAAACAACAAGTACAAGACTTTTTTCATTTTCTGAAAGAGACTTATCTGGTTTCACCATGGATTGAACTATGGATAATTTCTGGAATATTTTTCTTTCTGCTTTGGCTAGCTTTAGTAATGACTCTTAGCGCGCTTATAAACGGCAGATACATTCGTATGGACACTGAAAGTAAAAATGTGAACTTACTTTTAAAACCACACAAATCATCCCATCGTGAAACGAGAGACTTGTCAGCAGTGAACATCACAGCCGTTCCTATACAGGATGGTATAGTTTGGGACAAAACTGATTTCGACATATTCGGCCCTACGGAACCTTTGAAGATTCCACATTTATTTAAAATTTCATTAAGTGAGTTTATTAACTCCAGTACCTATTCTGATGATTGGGACTTTGAGACTGTTAATGACATGATGTCTGATCTAGAAAGGTCTGCTGCATTTTCTAACAATGAATACTTAGAGGGTTCATCAGACTACGAACAGCTTTATTGTTATAACCACTATGGTCATCATTTTTTGCATAAATCTGCATCACCTAGAAATATGTTTATGTATAACCAATGGGAACATTGTCCTACACCACCAAGGGGTAGTTCAAAAACGTTTGCAAATAAGTTTCCATATTTTTCAGGGTACAATACATCTGATCCAGACACATTTTACTATAAGAATGTAAACAAAAGTGGACAGAAAATTATGTTAACTAATACAAAACAGATTTATTCTGCAGCCTTTATTACTCAACTGTCTAGACAAGGATTTGACTTTTGGAAAGACACAATCGACACAAAATCTGTCTGGGATTCTAAAGATTGGCAAGTGCAGGGGATAGAAGCTTTATTTAGAGCCTGTATTATCCCACAGCAAATAATGTTTTTGAATGACACTGTGCAACAAACGTCTTGCCTTGGTTTAGCCAAGATCAAAGACATGAACACACCTTGTGTACCAACACCTGCAAGTAATAGCACTACACAGGGAGCGGTCACAGTAGACACAATACTACAAAACAACAGATCAGATCCTGATTGGGAAAAATGGTTGCTCTGGCCCACAGACACAAACATCTGTCAAGAAAGATTCCTGAATAGAATACAGGGCTTTACTATCCATAGGCCAGACCCTCATTATGTTCAAAGACAACATCCGTGGGTAGTAACAACATACAGTGTAGGAAAATTGTGCCTCGACTGGTTACAAAAATCTACACTCGAGGATGTGAAACAACACTTATCTTTACTTAAAGAAGAAGCAGACCTTAGGGATTTCTTGCTAGGACCAAGAAAACTGCGTCAAAAACATTTCATATATGCCGGCATTTATGCTACTTATAATGAAATATGGAAGGTTTCACAGGCAGAGGCCGCAGAAAGAATACGTGAGCTTGATCGTATTAACTTAGAGAAATCTCTCACTGTGGTCGACAATGGGTTAACAACTTTGTCATCCAGAATTTATTCACTGGACAACATTGTATCCTCTGCTATTGACATACTGGAACAAAATTTAGCCATGTTACAACAAGGCCAATCTCAGTTACGTTCTATTATGTTATTAGGCTGGACGCTGCAATCCTTGCGTGCAGGCTATGTGCCTTGGCGTTTTATCAACACGTCGTCTCTGTTTTCAGAATACAATCTCACGGATAAACAGGTCGAACTGGCACAAAGGGGAGCAAAGTATACAGTGCTGAGCATTGAAAAACTGGAAAACTTACCATTTACGGTAGCAGAAAAACCAGCTACAGAATGGCTTATCCATGGCAAAATAACTCTGCCTGTCACTACTTTTCATTTTCAGTATTGCCTCAAACAAATGCAAGCAGGCAAATATAAAAGGTTGGGTAAAGAATACATTAAGACATCCTGGGATTTACCTTACGAATACAGATGTTGAAGTGGGGATCGTGAAGTGTTTCTAAGCGGTACACACTGTGAAAATGCACTGAGCGGATCTCTCATATGTCAGGACATTTCTTTACACGGGCCTTGTAATGGTTCTGTGGCAAACTTGTCCTGCCACCTGCAGGGTTCACCGGCTGCTGTGATTAATCCAACATTTGGCCAACTTTCTAACAGGAGTTACCTCATGTTGAATGATCAGAGTTGCTGTGGCATGTTGCCAGGAAGCCCATATCTGATAACGGTTAGCTCCAGGGTTACTTGTTGTATGCAAGTATTGTTCCCCCAAATAGACAGTCAGGGAGTCGCCTCTATGGCCTTCATTGAATGTTTCTTTTATACGTTTTGATACTTTAAGCAGAATGAAAGCCATGCTTTTACAACAAACAGTACCTTTGACCTCGGCCAAAGAAATCTGTGATCTACAAATTGCAAGGACTTCGGCTGAGATACAGGCTCTAATTCGTACAAACTGCCCTATACATTTCGCAGAAATGATGGGACGTATCTTAAACATGTCTGATGCGACCGGGATTGTACATGTATTTAAGACCATCTGTTCAGGACTGTTAACACCTTTTCAGGCAGTCCTGGAATCATTCCAAACTTCGCACATTCGGTGTTTGGTGGTGTGCCATTAATTCTAGCACTCGTTGCAGGAATCCTGTTTTTATTCCTACTACTACGCTATGGCAAGCCTATCAACCGGCGTCACTCCCAGCAATTTGGAGAAAGCTCTCCTAGAACGGAAGTGCCGTGAGCGCATAGTGCAACTTTTGGGCATACCTCGTCTACGGGAACTTAATACAACATGGTTTCTGTCATTTAGACCAATCTGGCAAGTTTGCATCTTACCTGTTCTACGCTGCCTGCTTTGCGGTGAAGAATGCGTGTTAGACATCTGTCTAACACTCCCATCAGTCATGCCAACGGATATCGATACTCTGCTGGACCCGAAAAACGGCCCATGCTCTGTGTTGTCCCCAGAGGCTACCAATCCTGATGACGGCATTCGTTGAGATCTCACAGACGCTTCCTGCTGCTGCTGAGGTACGAGATGGATCAACAGGCATACAGGTAACAACGGACGCGAACATTGCTGCAGCATCCTATGCTGAAGGCGATGCTTCACATCTCTGTGCAGTTAACCTTCTAAACGAGGTGTTCCAACTGTCACCGACATCGGTAGACGATCTTTTGTCTACAGGAATAGATGATTTCATGTTTACACCAGACCCATACACTGACTTTGATTCGGCTCACAGTGTACCGGGGACGCAATGAATTTGGCCTCCATATTTTCAAAACAGAACAAAAACTTGGAACTCTTCCTAAAAATTTAATTTTTTTTTCTTTCTCTATTTTTGAAAATACATGGCAATTCAATCTGCTTACAGTAGAACTATTCATATAGAACGGACTTCTTTGAATACTTCCAGGGACACATTGTCACCTTATTTTACCACAATTTCATTTAATACCATGATATGAAATGGCTTTGATTTTTTGAATACTTGTCAACCATTTCGTCATATGTATATATTTCTGTTTTATCATTCCTGTTGCATTTATTTCCAAATATATGCTTAGAATGAGAAAATGTTTTACAATGTACAGTACGTATTGCATTACATGTTTAGCAACATTTTTTTTTTTTTTTTTTTTAAACTTCTTTTAGTATGCTTTTAGAAATGTTTTTAGCAACATGTGGTACTCAGTTTAATGTTTAGCATTTAATGTTTAAGCATTTAGTATTATCGTTCATTCGAAAGTGGAGTGGGTGTTGTATTCCGCTTTAGGTGTCCGTATATAGGTTTTCCTGATAAATGTCCTTATATAGGCACAATTCGCATTGCTCTTATATAGGCATAAGATCCCAGTCCTTATTTAGGCATTAGCCATGCTATCCAAATACAGGCATGGTCACCTACATCCGTCCACCCCAACGTCACAACGAGTTCTTAGAAACCAGACCCTTAAGCTCTTGGGAGTTCCCCTAGCACAGGATTATTGATTTCTCCAAGAACTCATTTATTATGCATGAACCGCTATTCCTTAAGGGTTCATTCCTGACGTCTTCCTCTGTCCGACTTTACGTCAATGCTAACATTCCAAGGCACCTACCAGGTATAAATATACCTTCCCTTGCCCAAGCAAGTAGGAGGAGACCTCGACTTTAGAGGAGCCCATGTCCCGGACTGACGCACTGACAAGAGACGCTGTCATCCCTGCTCGCAGAGAATCCAGCTTCCAGTGTTCTGACTCCCTTCGCGGGGTGTTAGAGTTCGAGACCCGGAAAGAGATTCCTACCTCTCTCATTCTCAAGGTATGGAGCTGACTAGAACCTAGAGGGACTCTTGGCATACCAGACTTGGCATACTATAGCATACCATACTATAGAATACATCACCTACTTTTTACCTTGCACTACACTTAGGTTAGGCACACTGGGGTAGAACTAGTTAGAGAAGCATCTTATGAGTACTCGCATTTTTAGCTTATGTTATTTATGTATATGAATATATGTGTCATAGCTAAAAGATAATGCTAGCGCAGTATTATTTCTTTCTACTGCTTACGCTGTACATAATATATCTCGCATACTATCTTATGATTATAACAGCTCATATCTCTTACACGAGAAACAAGACTGTTCAATAAAACCTTTTATTGAAACGCCCGTCTATTCTTTCTGTGTAACTCTGAAGAATCTAAGCATGCACGATTAGCTGAGTGAAACTGTTATCTGTTGTTTCCATGATTCTGAGAGTGTTCCGATTCTAAAGGGAAACAAAGTTGTCATGTTTATGCGGTTGCCAGAAACTACTCCCTTCTTGTTTACAAGGAGTTTCTAGTGGCCTCTGAGTTAGCTGGCACAAAGTAATTAAGTTTAATATACTCGATAGGGGCATACTGACCTCAGTCCTATGCCAAACCTATAGGTTATATTATTCCAATGCGCAGAGCCTATTAGGGAAATAGGAACTACACTACAACCCCTCTGCAATCCAACATTTTCCCTACTGTTAAACTGAGTGGAGTGGCAATAGTTAATTTTACCCCTCCGCAATCCAACACTTTCTCTAGTGTTGTATTGAGTGTAGTGGGACTTGTAAATTTTACACCTCCTGAGTACAACACTTTGGCTACTCTAGAATAAATTGTAATGGGAATAGTATATGTCTAAGTGTTAAAAAAAATGTAGTTTAATTTATATTGTTTAAATTTATATTAATATGTTTTGGTAATTTAAAATTATAATGTTTATCATTATTGTTTTTAATATTTTGTTTATTTCTAGAATTCCTTTTATTTTGTATTTTTTTCATTTTTTTATTTGTAATTAAAATGGTTTGTTAAAAAAAAAAATATGGGCATGATTAGGGTGGCGGTCGGACTTACACCCAACCGCCAACCCTTCGCCAACCCTTCGGAAACGGGACTGCCCGACTAGCTGTCGGCGGTCCCGCACCCGGAACCACGATGCGTCCGCCGGTTGCAAAGTGTATCTTTTGTATTGCGGCGTGTGCTAGGGCCTGCAGCACATGTCACAGTACAAAAAATACACTCTGTACATATCCCTGCAAAATGTGGCAGGCACCGCATGGTGCCTGCCACATGGTGCAGGGATATGTAGGGGGGGACCATAGGTGCCCCCCAGGGCCCATATCAGAGGTCATGGGGTGAAGGAGGCCTGCTACGGGCCCCAAAGTCCCTTTCTGCCAGCCTTTTCATGGCGGGTTAACCGCCAAGAAACGGCTGCGAAAAGAGACACTGTAAACCATACGGCGGAGCTAGAGCAGGCACCGCCACTGTTGTAGGGATACAACTCCCTCCGATGCACCGGTGGGCTCCTTGAGCCCGTCAGATGCATGGTGTTCGGTCTCTCCGACCGCCAGACATCCGCCCGCCATCCTAATGTGGTGGGCGGTAAATAGTATCACGATGGCGGTGGGACCGCCACCTGCGGGCTGTCGGTGGCGGTCCCACCGTCATTGTAATCAGGCCCTATGTTATTGGATATATGTGTATATATATAATTATTTTTTATATTATTACATTTAAAAAAGTTTTAAACTATATTATAAATTAAAAATATTAATTTAAAAATATTATCAAATTAGATATATGTAAATATATATATATTAATATGTTTGTTTTAATTTTTGAAAATAATTGTTTTTCAAAAAAAAAATATATATATTTTAATTATGTTGTATTAGTATTATTATTATTTAATTTAATTAATGTTTACTATTTACATATATATATATATATATATATATATATATATATATATATATATATATACTGGCGGTCGCCAGGTCGCCAGTAGATAGTTATAGTTACAACCTATTATCCATAGGAAATCCGCGACATTCTATTTGAGATAACTCTCTTGCCGGTTGACGTATCTTCGCGAAATTTTCAAACTTTGTGGCCCGCTCCGGTCCGCTCCTTCCCTGAAAGTCTCGGAGATTCGTCAAACGGGGGCCGAGAAAAAAGGGGGGTCCCAAAACGCGTTTTCCCCATGCATTTTTCCATAGGAAACTTTAGACACGGTTACAGCCCGAACTGCTGAACGGAATTACACCAAATTTGGCAAAGAGGTAGTTCTTGGTTCAGAAAGAACCCTTTTTGTTAAATGGTGTAAATCCGTTCAGTAGTTGCTGAGAAAATGAAAAGTAAAAAAGATAGTGATATCTATGGCCGAGTAGGGTCCGCGTACCCTCCCGATCACGAGCTGCATGTTAATTGGTTGTCAGCTGGCTGTCAACATTCCGATTCAGGAAATGTTGGCAGCCATTTTGTCCCTCGGTAGAACCGAGGGACAGAAACAAGTGCGCAAAGCGCACAAAGGGGGCAGGGTAGAAACACCCTGACCCCCTAGGTTTGCTCAGGGGGTCCCACAAGGACCCCCTGGGCAAAAAAAAAATATTTTTTTTTTTAAAAATCGGCAGGATGCGCTCAGGGTGCGCGAATCCTGCCGGAAAAAAAATCTAAGCGCGGTCTCCCGCGCTCGATTGTATTTTGCCCCCGGGTGGCCCAAGTCCCGGGGGCATGGTGGGGGGTTAATTTTATGTGTGGGGGCCTCAAAGGGCCCCCAAGCCCGGGGACCGCCACCCCCGGGCTTTTTTGAAAATGTTGCGGGAGGGCTCTGAGCCCTCCCGCAGCCTTGGGGACCACCACCTCCCCGGGGCTTTTTTTTTTTTAAATTGAACAACCTGTGTGGGGGGGCTCCAGCCCCCCCACACGCCCCGGGGACCGCCACCTCCCCGGGGCACTAACAAATTAAAATGGGGGTCCGTTTTGGACCCCCGAAGCCCCGGGGACCACCACCTCCCCGGGGCTGTGCTGATGTAGGGAGGGGGGCCGCGCGGCCCCCCTCCTGGAGCCCTTGATGGCCCTGGGGACCACCACCCCCCAGGGCCGGCTCCTGCAGTGTCCCGGGGTGCCTACCCCCGGGACACTGCTGTTTGCAATGACAGGACGGAGCCTCGCGGCTCCCGTCCTGTCATTGCAAACTGCTTTGGATATTGGAAGAGAGAGCAGGGAAACCTGCTCTCTCTTCCAATATCCAAAGCACATTGCTTTCCACATGGGGAGCTGCATCTTAGCAGCTCCCCATGTGGAAAAGCAATGCCGGCTCCTAAGGGACGCGGGGAGCCGGCGGGACTGTGGGGGGATTGGGGACCCCCCCACAGTCCCCAACGAGAGGGCCAGCCCCGGGGGATGGGGTCCCCGGGGCAAGTAGTGGCCCGGGAGGGGGCCACGCGGCCCCCCTCCCCAAAGTTTTCAAAAATTAAAAAAAAGAGGTATGGCCGGCCCCGGGGGATGGGGTCCCCGGGGCCTTAAAATGGCCAGAGGAGGGGGCCACGCAGCCCCCCTCAAAATAATAAAAATAAATATAGAGGCCATGTCCCGGGGGATGGGGTCCCCGGGGCCAATACAGGCCCAGGGAAGGGGGCCACGCGGCCCCCTTCCCGTTTTTTTTTATTTTGTAATTTAAAAAAGGGGTAAGGCCCTGGGGGATGGGGTCCCCAGGGCCCAAAAACAGAAAAAAGGAAGGGGGCCACACAGCCCCCCTTCAGGGGACAAAATTATTATTATTTTTTTTTTAAACGATCGGGCCCGCAGGCCCCGCCCCTTCCTTCACCACTCTGCAAACGCGCCCCTGGCGCGTTTGCAGAGGGGGAACGATCCCCTTGAATACTGGGGGTCTCTGGGGGCCAACTAGCCCACCAGGAACCTCCAGTATGCGCCAGGGGCTGCCTTGCAGAGAGGTGTACAGAGGCCACGCCCTTTTTACACCTCTCTGCAACGCAGCTCTGTGGCGCTTTTGGAGGTATATGGTGGGCTAGTTGGACTCCGGGGACCCTCAGGATTCAAGGGGACTTAATCCCCCAACTTAAAACGCGCCACGGGCGCGTTTGCACAGTGGTGAAGGGAGGGGCGGGGCTTCAGGTGACATGTGTGCAAACAGGCCCCGTGGCACGTTTTAAGATGGGGAATTAAATCCCCTTCAATCCTGAGGGTCCCTGGGGGCCAACTAGCCCAACAGGTACATCCAGAAAGCGCCACAGAGCTGCGTTGCAGAGAGGTGTAAAAGGGGTGTGGCCTCTCTACACGTCTCTGCAACGCAGCCCCTGGCGCATATTGGAGGTTCCTGGTGGGCTAGTTGGCCCCTAGGGACCCTCAGGATTCAAGGGGACTTAATCCCCCAACTTAAAACGCGCCACGGGGCGCGTTTGCACAGATGTCACCTCAGGCCCCGCCCCTCCCTTCACCATTGTGCAAATATTCTTCTAAAATCATCCGAAATACGAATTCCGATTTACTCACCTGTTATAAGGAGAGACCTCAGTGCTGCATCTTTCAGCCCAGTACTGGTCCTGAAAAGTAATTTTAACCGTACTTACCAGTAACTTGAATTTCCTTCCATAGGATATCATTGCCTGCTTTTTGCTGAAAAAGTTTCTAAGTGTTGATTTTTGAAACCTACAAATATTCCTCTAAAATCAGCCGAAATACGAATTCCGATTTACTCACCTGTTATCAGGAGAGACCTCAGTGCTGCATCTTTCAGCCCAGTACTGATCCTCAAAAGTAATTTTAACCGTACTTACCGGTAACTTGAATTTCCTTCATAGGCTAACATTGACTGGTTTCACTTGGAAATTCTTCTAAGTGTGGAGTTTTGGAACTTTATAATATTCCTCTAAAATCAACCAAAGTACGAATTCCAATTTACTCACCTGTTATCAGGAGAGAACACAGTGCTGCATCTTTTAGCCCAGCACTGACCCTGAAAAGTAATTTTAACCGTACTTACCAGTAACTTATATTTTCTTCCATAGGTATCCATTGTCTGCTTTTCAGCAGAAAAGTTTCAAAGTGTCGATTTTCACAAACTACAAATATTCCTAAAAAATCGCCTGTATGACTTAAACGCATTCTTTCAACTATTTACAGGAGATGCACCAGTGCTGGATCCAGGATCCAACACTGAGTAAGAAAAAGTAACGATAACAGTTTTTACCTTCTAAGTGAATTTCCTTCCATAGGATAACATTGGTGATTCTATGAGAAAAAGTTTCTAAGTGTCAACTTTTAAAGTACAATAATATTCCTTAAAAATCACGACTGTAACCAAAACGCTTTTACTCAACTGTTTACAGGAGATGTGCCAGGACTGAATCTAGGATCCAGTCCTGTGGTTAGAAAAGTAATCCATAAAGTAACTAATTGCATTTAACTAGAAATTCACATTGAGCTGAATGTTGCATTGTGTTTGAAAATGTGTTGCCCATTGCAACAACTGTAACTACTGTACTTAAAAGTCTATTGCCTATGTGCAAAGTATTTAAACTAAAGTAATTCATTCTGAGAAAGTATTTTTTGTAATGTAATGTATAATGTAATTACAATGTAATTTAAAAAATAAAATATGTAAAAAAAAATTGTTTCTAAAAATGGAGTAAATTAGTATTAAAAAAATGTATATAACAATTAATACATTTAAAAATTGTCATTTACAAAACCTTTGAAATTCACTGAAAAACCGTAGGTTTCAGACATGTTATAGTTACAAATTAGCATTTAAAAAACCTTTGAAATTCACTGAAAAAACCATAGGTTTCAGGGACGTTATAGTTACAAATTAGCATTTAAAAAACCTTTGAAATTCACTGAAAAAACCATAGGTTTTAGGGACAGTTATAGTTAGTTGGACATTGCACTCGTACAAAACCCGTGAAATTCCCCCGTTATAGTTAGTCCAGCTAACTATAACTGCGCTCCAGCAATGCACTGCTGATGACGTCACATATTACATCACTCATGACATGGTCAGTGACATCACTGATGACATCACTGATGACATCTCAAATGACATCACTGATGACATCACTGGTGACATCATCCATGTGATAATTTCATGCATCTTCTCACACCCTAATATAACCTTTGATACACCCACTCTAAATTACAGACTGCCAATCGCAAAACCATAGACACTCCAACACCAATAACTACATACCCACTCACTGATTCTTAGGTCTACGCACACATCAACTCACTCACCCGTACAGTCACTCATACTTACGGTCACTCAGTACAGGACTATCATATGCACTCATACACCTATATAGACACTCACACTACGCCACTCATCCATAGAGGTACTCACACACCTAGTCAGTCATGCAAATAATTAAACACACTACCATTTACTCACCTATACAGTTATACACATACCAGCTCACTTACTCATACAAATACTAGCACATTCTTACGCTCTTATACAATCACTGATACAAGCACACACTCATCCATACAGCCACTATCACAATCACTCACTCTCGCTTATAGCTATTTATATACTCCAACACACATATATACTGCCTTTCACATATGTAGTTACTCACACATGTACCACTGGGACATACATTCACTCACTAACACACTCTTACACACACTTACCCACCCATACAGTCTATCACAGATGCACTCTTGAAACCATCCACCCAGTGAATCACTCCACTCACACATTTATGCACAGAGTCGCACACACCCCTCCCACACAAACACTCAGGCACCCATACAGATACTCACACAAGCATTCATTAACTCATATAGACACTCATGTAGCTATTCACAAACACATGCAGCCACTTACACAGCAATAGACAGACGGATACAGACATTCACCCAGTTTAGTCACTAACCCATGCATTCAGTAAGATACGTTAAATCACTCACTTATACAGTCAGTCACGCACCTACTAAATCAGCCATACAGACACTTACACACCCACTCATTCTTCAATACGTCTTTTCCTATATATATTAAAAATATTTAAACTTTACAGAAACCACAGTCACTGGATGATGTCAACAGTGATGTCATTTGAGATGTCATCAGTGATGTCATCAGTGATGTCACTGACCATGTCATGAGTGATGTAATATGTGACGTCATCAGCAGTGCATTGCGGGGCGCGAGTTATAGTTAGCTGGACTAACTATAACGGGGGAATTTCACGGGTTTTGTACGAGTGCAATGTCCAACTAACTATAACTGTCCCTAAAACCTATGGTTTTTTCAGTGAATTTCAAAGGTTTTTTAAATGCTAATTTGTAACTATAACGTCCCTGAAACCTATGGTTTTTTCAGTGATATATATATATATGCATATATATATATATATATATATATTCACTGAAAAAACCATAGGTTTTAGGGACAGTTATAGTTAGTTGGACATTTCACTCGTACAAAACCCGTGAAATTCCCCGTTATAGTTAGTTCAGCTAACTATAACTCGCGCCCCGCAATGCACTGCTGATGACGTCACATATTACATCACTCATGACATGGTCAGTGACATCACTGATGACATCACTGATGACATCTCAAATGACATCACTGATGACATCATCCAGTGACTGTGGTGTTTCTGTAAAGTTTAAATATTTTTAATATATATAGGAAAAGACGTATTGAAGAATGAGTGGGTGTGTAAGTGTCTGTATGGATGATTTAGTAGGTGCGTGACTGACTCTATAAGTGAGTGATTTAACGTATCTTACTGAATGCATGGGTTAGTGACTAAACTGGGTGAATGTCTGTATCCGTCTGTCTGTTGCTGTGTAAGTGGCTGCATGGGTTTGTGAATAGCTACATGAGTGTCTATATGAGTTATTGATTGGTTGTCTGAGTATCTGTATGGGTGCCTGAGTGTTTGTGTGGGTGGGGTGTGTGCGACTCTGTGCATAGATGTGTGAGTGGGTGATTCACTGGGTGGATGGTTTCAAGAGTGCATCTGTGATAGACTGTATGGGTGGGTAAGTGTGTGTAAGAGTGTGTTAGTGAGTGAATGTATGTCCCAGTGGTACATGTGTGAGTAACTACATATGTGAAAGCCAGTATATATGTGTGTTGGAGTATATAAATAGCTATATGTAGAGTGAGTGATTGTGATAGTGGCTGTATGGATGAGTGTGTGCTTGTATCAGTGATTGTATAAGAGCGTAACAATGTGCTAGTATTTGTATGATTAAGTGAGCTGGTGTGTGTATAACTGTATAGGTGAGTAAATGGCAGTGTGTTTAATTATTTGCATGACTGACTAGGTGTGTGAGTACCTCTATGGATGAGTGGCGGTGTTTGAGTGTCTATATAGGAGTAAGAGTGCATATGATAGTCCTGTACTGAGTGACCATAAGTATGAGTGACTGTACGGGTGAGTGAGTGGATGTGTGTGTGAGACCTAAGAATCAGTGAGTGGGTATGTAGTTATTGGTGTTGGAGTGTCTATAGTTTTGCGAATGGCAGTCTGTAATTTAGATTGGGTGTATCAAAGGTTATATTAGGGTGTGAGGAGCTGCATCAGATTATCACGTGGATGATGTCATCAGTGATGTCATCAGTGATGTCACTGACCATGTCATGAGTGATGTAATATGTGACGTCATCAGCAGTGCATTATGAGGCGCGAGTTATAGTTAGCTGAACTAACTATAACGGGGGAATTTCACGGGTTTTGTACGAGTGAAATGTCCAACTAACTATCTGTCCCTAAAACCTATGGTTTTTTCAGTGAATTTCAAAGGTTTTTTAAATGCTAATTTGTAACTATAACGTGCCTGAAACCTACGGTTTTTTCAGTGAATATATATATATATATCAAAACAAAACCCTTTCAGGGGTTGCTTTTATTCATTTCAGGTTGGCTTGGATGGTATTTTATCAATCCAAAGCTGTAATACTGTGCCTGGAGTAGTAAAAGGCTTTGGCCATTTTACAGCTCGGCAGGGATAGCACTGTGCTAATCCTATGCTTAAAGCCTTTGCTGTAAAAATGGCAAAAGACTTTGTCCCTTTCTATCTCGGCGTGGATAGCACTGCGCTAATCCTATGCTTAAAAACTTTGATAGAAAAGCAGACATTTGAGGTGAGCAAATTTAGAGTGTCGCTGGTGTTGAGAGTGTTTTTACTGGAGCTGCTTTCCACCTAAACTTGAGAACTACCCAGAGTTCTCTGCTTCTGTTTTTGAATAATTTATTCGTCACTCTATGCCTGAAAGGGTTTTGTTTTGACTTATACTGGGTGCTCCCTTGTGTCTGGACAAAGCTATACCTCTCTGAAGAGCTCTAACGAGAGCGAAACACATGTCAGGGGTTGCTTTTATTCATTTCAGGTTGGCTTGGATGGTATTTTATCAATCCAAAGCTGTAATACTGTGCCTGGAGTGGTAAAAGGCTTTGGTAATCCTATAGTCCTCCCACATCTAACAGTAAAATCCAGTTTGAAGAAGGCACTGCACTTACAACAAACCCAGAGACAAAACCCTGGTAGGACAAAAGCAGGATCTTTCAGCAACCAGACATTGGAGCCAACAGAATTATCTTGGTAGCCTCATCTTTCTTTTAAGTGCACCCTAAATATTGCATGTCCCTCAACAGACCCGTCAAGCAGTATTTGACACTATGGGGCCGATTACGATCTTGGTCGGAAAGCCTCCGACCTTAGGTCGGAGTCTTTCGAACCAAGATCGTCGGTTTCAAAACCAACAGCCTCATTACAATGGAGGCTGTCGGTTTTGAAACCGGCCGGACAATCCGGCTGGCTTACGACGGGCTCAAGGAGCCCATCTGCAGCCGGAACTGGCACGTAATCCCTGTGGACGGCGTTTTACGCCTTCCAGATTACGATGTCGGTTTCCGGCAGGGTTTCAATGTTGGGCTTTCCAACATGGTAACCCTGTTGGAAAGCAACTTTGGGGGGCCCTGGTAGGGACCCCTTCAGCCAGCGGCCTCCAGTTCACGGCCGAGTGGGCACGTAAGGTGCCCCCCCTGTTGATCCCTGCATCGTGCAGGGATGAACACTAACTCCCTTTTCTGTATGGGAGCTTCTGCTGCGGCCGGTTTCCGCAGTTATCATAATTAAGAGGTCGGGACCGGCGACCGGAGGTCGGTCGGACCCGTATCCGCGATGGTGTCGGGCAGGCACAAGTCCGCCCAACATCGAAATAAGTCCCTTTGCTGTCAAAAGGAGGCCCACAGCACCCATTCTGCATAATTTGTTGAGATTAGAGAAGTCATCTCTGCCCATTTAGGTCATTCTATTGTTTCCTTCTAAGAGGCATTTCACACCTCATTCACACCTGTTCATTTCTAAGCACAGGCTGGGAGAAGGTGGAGAACTAACGCAAATTAGCCTCCAGGAACACCAGGCAGGGAAACAGTGACTATTTAGAAGTTGCTTTTCAGTAATATGTATTATAAATCCATTTCTCGATTGAATTGGATTTTTATAACTGTTAAAAATAGTTGTTTAATGTCAGTCAAATTATGTTTATTTTGGATTAACACATCCTTAAAAACACTATCATAAATAAAACATAGGAGATACAATATTTAAAACAGACACATGATTAAGATCACAAACAATTAATACATCTTAACATATATGGGCACACATTGAGATGCAGCACTAAAAAGAGATTAAAAAGGCCCAAACACAAAGTCAACGTTGGCCCCACAACTTTTTCAGTTTTTGGTTAGCGAAATGGGAAGTACCACTTGCCAAAATTAGTGTGGGGTGCAACATACAAGAAGCATAATCAATTCACCAAATCCTAAACAAAATTGTAGCAGAGTTGGCTCGATCGTGGGCCCTTGAGATCAAGGCAGCATAGTTTTTTTTTGCCGCTCACAATCAACATTGAAAAAAGTGCAGGCCAGCCAATGCGAGTGCCAGGCCATTCTCAATTTGTACAGCCAGGCCTAGAAGGTTGATATTGGGACCCATCCATACTTTGCTGGCATGAGGATTACACTGCATCACAATTAAAATTAAAATTGACTCATAATAAAATATGAGTTAGGGAAGGCGCAGCGTTCACTCTTTGAAGTGTCATCACATCTGAGGTGGCAATCACTAATTAGCAGCATGAACAGTCATTATAAGCATCAAACTATACTGCAATGACAAATGCTTGGCTATGCAATGCATCTTCATAAGCAAAGTGTGGGTGCACGGAGGTATCTCAAACACTGCAATGGTACAAGGCGGGATAAGTGCTACACTACTGGGTGTGTTCAAAATATGCAATAAAGTGAAAATTGCCCAAGGAACTACTAGGGCATTGCGTCGCATAGACCACATCCAACCCAGAAACTTAGCAACGGCACAAGCATAAAAGTTTCTAGAGTCAGACTGTAAAATTCTCATGGCCATTGTGCAGTTGCTTGTGCCTAGAGTTTGGCAAACCTGCCTGATCCAAGTCTGCTTAGGGTGCAAGTAGGCTGTGCAAACAAACAGAACATGGGCAATATTATCTATGTGCCTTTTACAGCTCGGGCAAGTCAGAGAGGACTCAGTATAAGACCATGTTGAGGTAAACGACTTGAGTGGCACAGAGCCTATCCTGGACTGGACATATAGACCCTGATTTTGATGTCGGTCGGATAGCCTCCTACCTTTGGTCGGAGGCTTTCCGACCAACATCTTCGGTTTAAATTCCGACTGCCGTATTACGAATACGGCGGTCGGAAGTGAAACAGGCCGGTCCTTCCGGCTGGCTACCGATGGGCTCAAGGAGCCCGTCGGCCAGTCGGAACTGGCACGTAATCCCTTAAGGACAGCATTTACGCCGTCAGGATTATGATGTCAGATTCCCACAGGCTTTTCATGTCGGGCTTACCGACATGAGAAGCCTATTGGAAAGCGACTTTGGGGCCCCTAGCAGGGCCCCCTTGCAACAGCGGCCTCCGGTTGGGCCTGGGGGCACATATGGTGCGCCCCTGTTAATCCCTGCACCGTGGCAGGAATTAACAAAAACTCCCATTTCTCTATGGGAGCTTGTGCTGTGGCCGGTTTCCGACAGTAGCACAAGCTCCCATAGACAAATGGGAGTGTGCGACCGCACCATGTGCGGTCGCATCCTAATAATGGGGTCGGAACCGCAGAGCGGAGGTCTTCGGTCTTGATTCCGCCACGGTGTCACGTCCGCCCAACATTGTAATGAGGCCCATAGTTTCCTGTGTACGGGACTGGTGATGCAGTCCAGGTATCTTTCATACAGGGGACTTGACTTGAACCGCACAAAATGAATAGAAAGTCCCTCTGGTGTTAGCAGATGCTTTTTATGCCACCCAATTTTAATATAGTTTCTTGTTTGGTCTTTGGATGGAAACAACTCGGGAGACGTAGACCCCCAATAGCTCAGCAGGCCTAGAGAAGACAGCACATTTCTGATGTTTTTAACCCACTTATTTTTGTGGAACCTGTCTAACTTAATTATGTCCTGGAAGGCCTCTACATAGTTGGCTAATTCAGGAGTGGTTCTAAGTCTTCACCAGTATAATATTGGTCTGAGCCCAGCCTTATCGGCAATTTGCCTCCTGTCCATGTCGAGGTCTAGTGGGTAGGTTCAGTGTACTGGGGGGAGGGACACTAGAGTTCTGCTAATCTTGTGTTCAGATTTGGTCATGTCAGTGAGGTTGCCAAACCCCCATAGTTTGGTGCCATATAACGCTGCACCCACAGCTTTAGTTGTTAAAATTTTTTCTAGCTGGTCCCATTCCGGAGATACAGTATTAGTATTTAATGTTGCTTCCCAGTGTGTCCCTGGGGGCCAGCTTGCCTTCCTGCAGAGAAAATAGCTTTTGGGTGCTAATCACTGTAAGGACATGTTAGCTGTTAATTTCCACACTTCCTGCTTTTAAATATCATGCACCCTGGCTTATGGGGTAAAAGGCCTACATAGGGGTGACATTAAAATTCAAAAGGACTGTTTTCTCCTGTCAAAAACTGTTTTTTGACCGGTCACACTACAAACTTAATGCAGCAGTAGTCAGGCTACACAGGGTAGGCCTAAAGTCATGTTTGCATTGCCAATATAATGGATGGCACAACAGGTGCTGTGGTCCACAAGTGACATTTAACTTCCAGTCCCCAGGTGCTCTTATACAAGGGACTTACACCAAGGTAAATGTGCCAATCAGTAATAAACCAATGTAACCAAGTTTAAAGGGGGAACACGGCCACATTCCTACTGGTCAGCAGGGGTCAACTGTGCAGTTCTAAAGCCAATATAAATAGGGTCAACCAAAGGGCAAAAAGTCTGGGATCATCGTAAAGAAATGGTGGATTTTTTCTGCACCACAACCATATACACTGCTTCAGAAACCTAGCAATTACAACCCCAATATCACTAACACCGTAGTAGCATAACAACCAGACAGCCCAACCCTAAGTCACAAACATAGACAATAACTTCCGGACCGTGAGAATTTATAAAACGCTGAGCAGATCTGCCCGCTGATCCTACTAGGTGGTCCATATAAATAAAGACAAACATTACTCAAGAGAGGTGTTCGCTATAGTTAAGGACCTTCCCAACCCAGCCTCTTTAGATATCTCTATTCTTTCCTGCTGTACTTCTTTATTTGACAATTTTCACAAGAATAATAGTCAGATTTATGGTGCCTTTGTCGATTCCCTTGGTTCTGAACTTCTCAATCTGGGTTACCAGCATCGTGCCACTTTCCAAAGTCTCTTCTCTTCCTTGGCAGCAGACCTTGCTCTTGGCAGTAATCAGGATCACCCTGTGATCCCTGTCCTACTCGCATCACTCTTATAATTCTGCTAATGTTACATGTCTATATTCATGTACCTATATATCTATTTATCTATACATCCACCTAGCAATACATCCATCTATCTATATATACGCCCATCTCAATATCCTTCTACCGTTGTAGCCATCTAGTTTTATATCGATTTGTGCTTACATCACTGCCTCCATCCATTTATCTCCACATTAATCTATCCCTATATCCATCTTTCTCTATAGCATCTAAGTCGATTGGCACCAATCTATACCCATGCAGCTGTGTACAGATCGATCAGTAACCCACTATCTGTAGACCCTTTAGCTTCTATGTTCCATCTAAAGACATCTATCTACATATCCATCAGTCTTTATACCCATCTAGTTGTATGTCCTTTAAACTCTACCTTCCATCTAAAGTCTTCTACCAATAGACCCATCTATCTCTATATCCGTCTACCTGCATGTCCTTAAATGTCTATGCTCCACCTAACAATATTTATAGATCTATCTATACTCTTTAACCCCTAAGTTCCATCTACAGAGATCTATCTATGCATCCATCAATCTTTCTACCCATCTAGTTGTATATCTTTAAACTCTATCTTCCATCTAAAGTCTTCTACCTATAGACCCATCAATCTCTATATCCGTCTACCTGCATGCCCTTAAACATCTATGCTCCACTTAACAATAGCTATCTATGTACTCTTTAACCCCTATGTTCAATCTACAGACTTCTATCTATATATCCATCAATCTCTATATCTATTTACCTTCATCCCTATTTATCTCTACATCCATCCATATGCTACGAAGACCAGCTTCTCATGGAAGACCTAAATGATCATTTCTAGTTTGTTTTCTCGGCCTCTTAATCATGTAGAAGTCATTATTTTACCTATCACTGCTTCTGCCACACTAATTTCTGTTTGTAGTTTTCTTTTTTTGACTACTAATTTTACTTGCTACTAGTACGTGTTTTTGGACAGAACATGGTCATAATTTGAGGATTACTCCATGCTTTGTCAATGTATGACCAGAGTTTGCAATGTATGTCTGGGGAATAAATTCAATATAACACATGTGATTACATGCCCTTGCCTGGAACCCTCAAGGGAAAAGGAAAAGAGGAAGGCTAAGAAACACCTGGTGTTGAGGCCTCAAGGCTGACTGCAAGGAGATGGGTTACACCTGGAGTCAGATTGAAAGCAAAGCCCAGGACAGAGAGGGCTGGAGAGTCCTGGTTGGTGGCCTAACGCCCAGGAGGGGTAGTAGGCATACGTACATGTGATTCTCATTCATTGTGGATAAGAAGGGGCATGTGATACCTCTGATATGTGTGTTCAAGAGGACACAACATTTACCTGTGTTTTGCCAAATGGGAAATGACACGCTGCTTTGCAGCCAAAAATGATGGTTATGAGGGCAATTGCAGCCTCCAGCAGCAGAAGAGTCACAATCAGCCCCATGATACCCTGACATAGAATCTGAAAAAAAGACAGGGCATTTAATGGGATTGGATCCGCCAATGTCTTGTTTCAACAAAGTATGATACTTGCAAGTTAACATTTTGCTATGTATCAGTCCCCAAACATCTACATACCTGTCTTTATCTTAGTGTACATTTCCAGGCACTTTAATAATTTTGATTAATTATATTCCAGTCCATTGACTATTCAAGTCACTGATTTAAGTGGGGCAAGGGGAAGAGATGTGCCCTTTATGGCTAAACTGCTGGCCCTGAAGCTTGTAGACATAGGTGCTAATCCAGGCTTTAACATTGCAGCAAAAACATAGGATTTTGGTAAAGCCACTTTATTTCCCAGAGCCATAAATTGCAAATATGTAAGATGTAAACATTCAGCTTGCTCCTATTGGTTCTCTTGTATGAAGCAATTTCCCCTTCTTATCAGTTTGTAGTTTCCATAACCAGACCCGCACTCCATGCTCTTTGGAGCAGCAGCTCAGGCTAGAGGTGCTCCTGCGGCTGTAAAATGTGGGGGGGGATATGCCCATTGCCAAGAATGCCAAGTGCATGGAGCTTGCAGAATTCCAACATGCAACAATGGACCAGCACAAAGTCAATGGGCCTCCAGTACTGATGTAAGAGGAATTCAGCAGCCTCACCCGTTAAATGCACTCGCTCAGTCTTCCATCTCAACCCTTCTTCTCCATCACTAACCATTAGACCATTGTCAGGGGGTGAGGGGGTAGCGTAATGGTCAGAGCTGCCAACTTTGGAACTGGGTAGCTAGGTTCGAGCCTCGGCATCGGCTCAATATCCTGCAATTTTGGGCAAATCACTTAGGCCTGATTTAGATCTTGGCAGAGGGGAATACTCCATCACGGACATCCCGTCCGCCGTATTACAATCCCATTATATCCTATGGAGATCATAATATAGTGGACGGGATATCCGTCACATTTGTGATCACAAACCATTGATTGACACTGACAGCTCAATGGGAGTGGTGTCGGATGAGCAAAGGGGAAGCTGTCATAGTGGGACATATTGTCATTTGGAAATCATGGTAGTGGCATCAGGAGGCACACAGGCAGTGCCAATGGCTTCCAAAACTGGAAACTTTTTTTTTAAAAGCAGCATCGGTATATCGAATGCATACAGCTGCTTTTAAAAACAAGCATTGGCAGTGGCAATTTACTCACTTGTGAGTAAAGGGAAGGAGTGGTCTGGTGATATAGAAGTGAAAAAAGCCACTGGTCCATGCATTTGGTAGGTACATGCAGATGCATGGATAGCCATCTTCGAATGTTTTTTTGTCAATGTATCACAAAAAATAATTGCAAGGTGGCTCCTGTATGTGAGCACCTATGCACACATGGCAAGACACCAGCAGTCATCATTGCAGGACAGTTTTCACTGCGTGCCCATACATGTTCACACATGGGGGCCCTTTTGCAGTTATTATTTCTTATGTTCCAAGATGGCAGAGGGTGATGTTAATATAAAAAATAAAAAAGTATGCAAATGTGCAGAAGTGAGCCGTCAGGTAGTCATGTGTAGTTGCTGGGTCCGATTAAAAATAATAGAAGAAAAAAACAAATTTAGCAGGATTGGAGAGGGACGAAGGAGTTGGGAGATGAGCAGAGTGCAAGAGTGGTAAGTGGGAAGAAAGAGACCGGGGTGGATGGTCGGAGGCAAGGGAAAAGAGAGCAGAGAAAGCCATGTGCTCCCAGGAAGTGCTAAAACAAAAATAATTATATCAGAAATAATTTAAAACAGAATGCTCCTGGGGCAGGCCAAACACAAAAATAGGGAAGTAAGCCATTCACTAAGGAGGAAGTAACTGAGACAGACAAAAAAAGCCTTTCAATAGTGAACATGGGACTGGCCCAAAACCCCCTTTGTTTACTGTATTATATACTATAGGTTTTTGACAACAGACAAAAAGGAAATACCTAAAAACAGAGTGGCCACTGATCATTCATCTGTGCTAGAAGGAACAGATAACCTCACCAGCAGATGGTCATCTTTAGATTTTGAGGACTGCCCACCAAATTTAATCTGAGATGTTTAGTCAAGCCCTGGACCATGGTTGGTTAGAGCTCAAGATCCCTGGCTCAAGGTATACAATAAATATGGCCACTCCATGACGGAACTAGTTAATTATTGAAGAGTCCCAAAGCCACATCGTTTTTGAGGTGGTCAATGGTATACTGTGTGGAGCTGTTCATTTCCTTTTTTAAGCGGTTCAAATGCTTATACCCATACATATAGGTTTTCAGTAAGTGTGCAGACATTATGGAAACATGTGTAAGATGCCAAATATGGGGTCTGTTGGAATAAGGTCTTTTATCCGGTCCTGTGATCATTGTAGGAGTTTTCTCATGATTACCACCTTGAGTTTTTGTGTGTGTTTGTTTCTCAGCTCCTCTAGTTTGATGTAGCAGTTCTCACCAGTGATTTCCCTGTGTACATCTTCTACAGCATGTGCTCACTGAGTTTAACTATGACTGCGTTCCACTCTTTGATTAGCAGGTTTGAGGTTCAAGCATTTCTCTAGTGCTGCCTCAGCTGTAACATAATCCCTATGAATTCATAGAAACACAACCCTATCTCCAACCTTTATATCATCTACAAGTCTATGCTTCACCTTTATCTTCACAGTCCCTGTAACCCAGGAGTTGATGCTTGCATGTCACTATCCACTCACCTAATTGCAACGCCATACCTTGGCATGTGTGCATCCCAAACACAGCACTCTACTTGGTAATTTTGCTTCACTGCAATCCTATCATTAACCCTACCTCAATTTGTAATGTAATTCTGGCCCTTTACCTCACAATCACCGTCTCCCTTAATTCTCTCCCAACTGTAACTCTGTCTCCGAAGACAGTATTCATGTTGTCGTTCAGTCCATAATCCTCATCTTAACAAAAGATCTAGGCATAGACTTTATCCAGTGATCCCTGTGATCACAAGTTTGTGTTTAAAAGGGCCTGTATTTCACTGTGGGTGCTGGCCACCTGGAGGACGAAGGTCTCCCGTGCGGAAGTTAGCATAACCTCCTGGTTTAATAATAGCGCCTTTATTCTGCTCAATTTATTGAAATCCGCCTTCAAAGTAGGTATGTAAGGCCAATTGGAACTATCTAACTTCCCACGCGGGGGTGGAAAAAGCACATTTTTGCAGCACACTACGCGTTGCGAAACTGTTACAATGTAGGGTATGCCTGCCTGCAACCCACAGCAGTCTTGATTATTTAAAAGCAGATAGCTACCATTAGCAAGCATAGTGAAAGTAGGCGATATAACCGGAACAGGAATGCCCTTTAAAACACATGCAAGATTCGGGGCAGAAACATTACGAGCCCCGTGCAATTTAATGTTTTTACAAACAAGGGAATGACCCACTGTAGAATCGCAAGACTCTCCCGTGAGAAGTACCTCTTTGTCATCCCTAAGGCATCTGTATGTGAAAGGTAGGGACCAAAGTTCATGCAAAAAGGCACTGCCTAAAGGCTCAAAACGGCCAACAGGATGATGTTTCATGCATGAACTGAATTCAAATAAAGAAAAAGGCAAAGTGATAACCCCATGTACTAGCCACACTGCAGAGTCAGTATCTGCCACAGAGAATGGTAAAGGATCTATTTTTTCGATATGTAGGAGAGTGTATGTTGCATCTTTCATGGACATGAACTGCTGTTTCTCAGTTAAATTAAATGGCAAGAACAAGGCAGATGTGTTTAAGAAATGCCATGGAACCTTCCCCATTTTCAGTGTCTGCAAAGTCCATGCAAACTGCATTACTGAACGCAATTGATTCTGACCATGATATAAGACAGACACATCATCCTGTTTGTAACCAGGAGCAGAGTTATGAAAACGCAGTTGGCAGGCAATAGAAGCTATGGGCCACACCAACCAGGCTGATCGATCTAGCGCAGAGACATTAAAGGAGTTATTTTGAAACAAAGCTTGCAATCTATCAAGGGAAAAATTTAAATGCAAGCTCCTGTTCGGCCAGGAAGACAACGCAGGAGTGGAAGGTGCATTTAATTGTTTGGAAGTCGCCAAACCAAAACAAGTTGTTTGATATATAGTACTATTTAAAAATAATATCTGAAAGAGACACGTTAGTGATAGATTCCTTACCTTAGAATATCCCCAGGCGTCAGGCTGGATCCGGAAAGTTTTGCGTAGCAGTACCCTTGCGCGTCGGTAGGCGGCGTCGTGCGGCTCCGCGTCCGTCGTCGGCGTCGTGATCGCCGGGATGACGTCGCGGGCAGTACCTAGGCGCCGCCCCTGCGCGCTGACGTCAGTTCTTCTTTTTCCGCGCCAGTAAGCGCAGATCCGGGAAGAGCAGTGCCCTGGTCAATTTTTGACCATACTTTTTGGTGATTTTTCACTGTCTTTTTCCACCATTCAGGTGTCGTAGGGATGCCCGGCTTCAAGCGATGCGGCGCCTGTGCGCGGATGATGTCCGTCACCGACCCGCATTGGGAGTGTCTCTTCTGCCTCGGCCGAGGCCACGACACCGAGTCTTGTCCCGAATGCCAGGCCCTCAACCCGAAGGCTTTGCGAGAGCGGTCTCGAAAGCTCCTCGAGGCCCGGCATTCGGCTCCGCGGAAGCCCCGGTCGCGTGAGAGGTCCAGGGGTCGCTCGCGGAGTGCACACCGGTCGTCGGCGTCGAAGTCTTCTTCGTCCGGTAAGTCTCGACACAAGAAGTCCAAGAAGCATCGTCGCTCTCGGACTTCGCCTCGCCGGTCTCGCGACTCGGCTGAGGCCCCTCCCGGCACCGTCCCCGCCCCGCGGCCCCGGACTTGCCTGTGGAGTCGCCCCCGTCATACCCGCCCTTCCCGGGTTCGGGGCGGATCCGGCCAAGGTACAGGAGTTCCTGTCGGCCATGGCCCGCCTCTTCGGGCCTTCAGGCCCCTCCGGTGCGCCTTCGGGCCCCGCGGGCCCTGATGGGGTTGATCCGGCGTCGCCGGCGGCTCCGGCCCCGGCGTCGCCCGAGCCTCCAGCCTCGATCCCGGCTCCGGCTCCGGCTCCGGCCCCGGCCTCGATCCCGGCTCCACAACTCCCATCGACGCCGGTCGACCTCACGACACCTCCGCCGGCGCCGATGTCTCCGGTGCCGTTCTCGACGCCGCCCTGGGCTCCGGGCGGCGTCGTCCCCCAGTTCCTTCCGGCTCCGGACATGGACCCGGAGCGACGTCGCTCGACGCCGGCTCCGGCGCCGATGGGACCTTGGGTCCCAAATGTCCCTCCTCCTCCTTATTTTGAACCAGAGGAGGACCAGGAGGACTGGGAGGGGTCTGATGACCCTCTGACACGCAACTGTCAGTATGATGAGGACTGGACAGAGAGTCTAGGGGAGGCCAGTGGTCTGGATACTTCTCCTGACACTGGCATGCTGTCTCCTCCCGTGGCTACGGAGGAGGGGGCCAATTTTGGTACGGTGTTGCGTAGGGCTGCTGGGGCCTTACGTCTCCAGCTCCCTACTTTGACGGTCAAGACTAACATCTTGACAGAGGTGCTTCAGCCGGCAGCCTCCTCTGCGGAGACTGTGCTGCCGTTTAACGACGCCCTCACGGACGTTCTTTTGGGCGCCTGGTCCAAGCCCAACACAAGGGCTCCTGTGGATCGGAACGTGTCACGACGCCATCGCCCCGCTCCGGGCGACCCCCTGTTTCTTTCTGTCCACCCCACTCCTGAGAGCTTGGTTGTCCAAGCCTCCGCTTCCCAAACCGCCTTCCCTACCGCTCCTCCGGATAGGGAATCCAAACGCCTGGATCAGTTTGGGAAGAAAGGTTTTTCTTCCTCCAGTGCTGGCTTGCGGTCCGTTAACACCGCTTGTCTTTTGGGCCGATATACCCACTCTCTGTGGGATTCGGTGGCGGATGTTTTGCCCCAGTGCCCTGAGGAGGTCCAGGCACTGCTTTCCCGCGCCATTGCGGAAGGAAGGGATGCGGCCAAATACACTATCCGTTGTGGCCTTGACACCGCCGACTCGCTGGGCAGGTCGATTGCAACGACGGTGGCGCTCCGACGCCACGCCTGGCTGAGAACCACTGGTTTTTCAGGGGATGTCCAGAATACTCTCATGGACATGCCCTTTGATGGAGTCGGTCTTTTTGGGTCCAAAGCAGACCATGCGTTGGAGCGCTTTAAGGACTCACGGGCTACTGCCAAGTCCCTGGGCCTTTCTGCTACACGCCCTCCGCTGCCTTCTGCTTTTCGCCCCTATCGTGGCCACGGTAGGGGCGCCCTTCACGTCAGCAGCCCAGCCACCGGCCCGCGCAGCAGGCGTCTTCGCGTGGCCGAGGACGTGGATTCCGCCGTGGCGGATCGGGCAACCAGCGTGCGGGTCAGGCCACCACCTCCAACCCGTCCGCGGCCTCCAAGCCCTCCTAGTCCCTCCTTTCAGGTGCACGGCACGCCCGTAGGGGGCAGGGTCCGCCATCACCTTCCCCACTGGCGCACCATCACCTCGGACAGGTGGGTCTTGGACATTGTCCGAAGGGGCTACTCCTCCCCTTCGAGACCACCCCCCAGCCATGCCACCTCAATTCCACCGCATGTCAGGGGATCACTTGGTGCTTCTACAGAAGGAAGTCACGGCCCTCTTGACCAAGAGGGCCATCGAGCATGTTCCGACCCCAGAAGTAGGGCGTGGTTGCTACTCCCACTACTTTCTGGTGCCCAAAAGGACAAGGAGGACATGCGTCCTATCTTGGACCTCCGGAACGTCAATCGCTTCCTCCGGAAGGAGAGGTTCAAGATGCTCACCCTAGCTCAGGTCTTGACTGCCCTCGACCCTGGAGACTGGCTGGTAGCGTTGGACTTGCAGGACGCATATTTCCACATCCCCGTCCTGCCGGCCCACCGGCGTTACCTTCGGTTCACGGTAGGCCCCGAGCATTTTCAGTTCACCGTGCTCCCCTTTGGCCTTACAAGTGCCCCTCGGGTGTTCACGAAAGTGATGGCGGTGGTCGCAGCTCATCTGCGCCGGGCCGGGGTTTCAGTCTTCCCCTACCTCGACGACTGGCTGCTGAAGGCGGGCTCGTCCCAGGCAGTCGTCTCCCACCTCCAGACTACGGCCGAACTCCTGCACTCGCTGGGGTTCTCCATCAATGTGCCGAAGTCGCATCTAATTCCTTCTCCACAGCTCCTTTTCATCGGAGCAGTTCTGGACACGACGCAGTTTCGGGCCTATCCTCCCAAACGGCGAGTCCGGGATATTCAGGCTATGATTCCGATCTTTCGGCCTTTATCCTGGGTTTCGGTAAGGATGACCCTGAGGCTGCTGGGCCTCATGGCCTCCTGCATCCTGCTGGTCAATCATGCCAGATGGCATATGCGGGCTCTGCAGTGGGACCTGAAGTTCCAGTGGGCGCAGCACCAGGGCAACCTGTCCGATCACGTCCAGATCTCGGAGGGGACTGCAAAACAGTTGCAGTGGTGGCTCTCGAACCGGCAATGGGTCATGGGCAGATCCCTCTCCCTTCCCCAGCCAGAGCATACAGTTGTGACGGACGCGTCCCTTCTGGGATGGGGCGGTCACATGGGAGAGGCGGAGATCAGAGGCCTCTGGTCTCCGGCGGAGTCCCGGCTCCATATCAACATTCTGGAGCTCCGGGCGATCCGGCTTGCACTCAAGGCATTCCTTCCCTCTGTCAAAGGGAAGGTAGTGCAGGTGTTCACAGACAACACCACCGCCATGTGGTACTGCAACAAACAGGGCGGGGTGGGGTCTTGGACCCTTTGTCAGGAGGCTCTGCGCCTCTGGACATGGCTGGAACATCAGGGCATGTTCCTGATGGTTCAACACCTGGCAGGTTCTCTGAACGCCAGGGCGGACGAACTCCAGCCGCAGGTGCATGATGGATCACGAATGGCGTCTTCACTCGGAAGTGGCGCAAGGACTCTTTCTACAGTGGGGAGAGCCTTGGTTAGATCTATTCGCCACCGAAGAGAACGCGCAATGTCATCAGTTCTGCGCGTTGGAATTTCCAAGGCGGCACTCGCTCGGCGACGCTTTTCGTCGCGAGTGGAGTTGCGGTCTGTTGTACGCCTTTCCGCCTATACCACTTCTACCCAGAGTGTTGAAGAAGATTCGGCACGACCGGGCCAAAGTCATTCTTGTGGCTCCGGACTGGGCTCGAAGAGTTTGGTATCCCGAGCTACTCAATATGAGCATAGATCCCCCGATCCGTCTGCCTCTTCGGGAGGATCTTCTGTCGCAGCAGCAGGGGACGGTCCTCCACCCGAACCTGTCCAGTCTACACCTGCTTGCGTGGAGATTGAGCGGCGGCAGTTGATTCCTTTCGACTTGCCTCCCGAAGTTTGTGATGTGATTCTGGCAGCCAGGCGTCCCTCCACTAAGGTGGTATACGCCTGCAGGTGGAACAAATTTGTGGCATGGTGCACAGCAAAGGCTGTGGATCCCCTTTCTGCCCCTCTTTCTGAGGTCCTTCTGTTCCTTCTCTCTCTGGCCCAACAGGGTTCTGCCCTGGGTACCATCAAGGGTTATCTTTGTGCTATCTCGGCCTTCCTCAGGCTCCCTGATCAGCCCTCCCTTTTCAAGTCCCCTGTTGTTAACAGGTTCTTAAAAGGCATTACTCACCTCTTCCCTCCTGTTCCGTTTGTGATGCCTCAGTGGGACTTGAACTTGGTTCTTACCTTTTTAATGTGCGCTCCCTTTGAGCCTCTGCATAACTGTCCTCTTCGTCTTCTCACTCTAAAGACAGCCTTTCTGGTGGCCATCACCTCCGCTCGGCGGGTGAGTGAGCTCCAGGCTCTTTCTTGCAAACCTCCCTTTCTGTCTGTTCATCCAGACAAGGTTGTTCTTCGGACGCGTCCGTCCTTCTTGCCAAAGGTGGTTACTGCTTTCCACATTGGGCAGACCATCACTTTGCCCACCTTCTTTCCGCCTCCGCATCCTTCCAGAGAGGAAGAGAGGCTCCACCGTCTGGACCCAAAACGTGCGCTCTCCTTCTATATCGACCGCACAAAACACTTCCGGGTGGATGACCAGCTCTTTGTTGGCTACGTGGGCGCCAAAAAAGGTCGGGCGGTGCACAAGAGGACCATCTCCCGCTGGGTTACCTTGTGCATCAAGACCTGCTATTCTTTGGCCAAGAAGGAGCCTCCTGTTGGGCTGCGTGCCCATTCCACCAGGGCAACGGCTGCTACCACGGCCTTGGGCCGCGGTGTTCCGCTGCCGGTTATCTGTCAGGCAGCTACGTGGGCCTCGCTGCACACGTTTACTAAGCATTACTGCCTTGACAGTCAGGTCCGGAGGGACGGCTTCTTTGGCCGTTCTGTCCTCCAGGACTTCCTTGTCTGATCTTTGTTCGCAGACCCACCACCGGGGTTGGTATTGCTGGGGTATCTATTCTAAGGTAAGGAATCTATCACTAACGTGTCTCTTTCAGATGCACAAGTTACTAACTTGTGTAACGATATATCTGTAAGAGACAGTAGTTAGTGATAGATTCCTTACCGCCCACCCATCCTCCCCGTTCTGCGAACTGATTTCTAGGGTTAAGGACATCCCTTTCAGGGCCCTAGTATTTTTCAGACACCTGTGTCAGCTTCTTGCATGGCTCTGCGTTCCTGGCGCGGAAAGTCGTGTACAGAACTGACGTCAGCGCGCAGGGGCGGCGCCTAAGTACTGCCCGCGACGTCATCCCGGCGATCACGACGCCGACGACGGACGCGGAGCCGCACGACGCCGCCTACCGACGCGCAAGGGTACTGCTACGCAAAACTTTCCGGATCCAGCCTGACGCCTGGGGATATTCTAAGGTAAGGAATCTATCACTAACTACTGTCTCTTACAGATATATCGTTACACAAGTTAGTAACTTGTGCATTTGGGTGGGGATAAGGCAAGTGCGGTGCAAGGCTTCGGTACCGCGTACCTGCCACGATTTAGTGCCCCAAATAGATTTCAAGTCAATGGTGTTTTTCCAGTGTTCATAGCCACCAACAGCTAATGCGTCCATAAAGGAACTGGAATATAGCAATTTGGTGTGGGTCAACATCACCTTTGGATTTGAAGAAATGTTCAATTTAAAATAATAGGACCCTGGGTTTGATCTGGCAAAGTTTGTAAAGTAAGTAAATTTAGTTATCAGTGTTTGGGAGCTACCTTGCAGAGGGGTCGGGCAATGTTCCCACTGGGTATAATTGAAACTACCTCGAAGTGTACTTGGTTTATGCAGAAAATGGTTACCGTAATGCTGGTAACAATATAAATTGGCATAATTAGCAGAATTTAAGTACAAATCCTCAGCATTAAAAGCAGCATAATATTTTAAATCAGAAAATGATTCAATTGCATGCACGTCCCAATCATCTGAATGAATATTCCTTTTTACCACATCACCCATGGAAACACGAAGCACATTTGGGACATTAATAATTTCTGTCGGTCCATGAATTTGGAAATTCACTGCATCCCATACGATGCCATCTGCAACTGGAAAGGCGGAAATGTTCACAAATGTGTGGTCACGCTTCATGATGTGTGAAGAAGAATGCGGAGCCAAAGTTCCAGCCACAGAGTTCACCGCAGAGCGTTCTGGCAAATAGTGACCATTGATGAGCAAGAAAAAAACTGTCACAAAGCCAATGGACATGAACAGGAAAATCAGAAATAGTACCAACTAGATGTATGTCCAAGGAGGGACCAAAAAATTGTCTCTGAACCAGGATACAAAAATACTGAATTTGGTTGGGACAAATGATGAGGTGGAAGACGAATCAAAGGAAAAACGAGTCGGGTTCAGTGGTGTTGTAGGCAAATGAGCCACTGACTCACTTGCGGGATAAGTATACTCATTTTCCTCGTTGCAGGAGGAAGCCGGGAGGTTGAGCAGACGATCTGGCAAAGCGACCATCCCAATGGTAACATCGGCACATGTGGAGACTGGAGGGCCACGAACAGGATTTCTTGAAATTGCTGGACATGATACCGCAGGTGTTACACTATTCAGAATCGGCCAGATGTTGTAGCTTGACATTGTCCACTGAGATGTATCTGTTGCCTTTGCGACCAGGAAGCGGCGGTAAGATGACTGTACAAGTACCCTTCAAGCCAAGAACCAGAAACGGTGCACGATAAGAGGGGCCAAATTCTTTTTTGTTCTCCACCTTCTCTCGGACCAGATCTCCAATCTTTGGAAGCCAGCCGGCCACCAGAATCTGCAGCGCTGCGTCTGTGGCTGAGGGTAAGTGTTCACTTGCAAGTCTGTCACGGGTCTCTTGTAAGTCCTGTAACATACTAGAATGATTATCTACATCAAAGATTGCGGCAGTCGCCGCCATGTCTAGACCATCAAGGTCTGGCACAAACATCTGTATGCCAAAGAGCATTTTGTATGGGGTCCGCCCACCCAGAGATCGTCTAGGGAGATTATTAAGTGCACGTTGCACGCCATACAAGTGGGCCAGCCAGTCCCTGCCAGTACCTAAGACTCTAGCTGTCAAGGATTGCTTTAAGTCACGGTTCATTCGCTCCACAATTGAGTTGCCCTCAGGCCTGTATGGAGACGAAAATTGCACCAGCACCCCCATAGACCTCATCGCGTCCTTGTACGCCTTAGAGGCGAACGCTGGACCTTGGTCGGAATGGAAGGTGCCACAGGCAAAAATTCCCACAAAGACACGCAAATCCCTGATGACATTTTGAGCGTCAGCACTGCGTTGTGGCCAGACCCAGATGAAACGTGTGCACGAATCAACTGCAACTAAGATATATTTATATGCAGTATCAGAAGAAAATGGACCGCAGTGATCAAGGTATACACAACCAAAAGGTTTATTAGAAATGCAGAGCTGTGTTTGTGGCGGACGTGTAACCGTAGAGGGCTTAATCTGTTGACAAATGTCACAAGAAAGGACATCATTACGGGTCTGTTTATATAAACCACGCCACCAGTAACGCTGCTGCAAGAGTGAAACAGTTGCAGACACGCCAGCATGGGCCGAAGCCAAGCCTTCGTGTGCAGCTGTTATCAATGAATTTCTGCGGTCCGCGTTGGGAATCAGCCAATCACCAACGTCCGGAATTCTTACATAAGGAACCTGGTCGGGACTTAAGTGATACGAGTACATGGAAGGGAAACCCTGTGGGTAATCAGAACCTTCCTTGGTTGCAGCAATAGCTGCCAAAATCTCATTATCAATTTCTGTCATGGATCTTGTAACGGCTGCTATTGAGCACGTGGCTACTGCTGATTTGGCAGCTTCATCCGCCAAACCGTTACCGACCGCGTGTGCGCCCACACGCTGGTGGCCAAGAGTGTGAATCACCTGTGTGAGAGGCAGACGTTGTTTAAGATCTGCCACTCGAACCCAAAGCATTTTATGCTTAATTGCGCTGCCTTTAGAATCTCTATAGTCGTTTTGAGACCAAAGAATAAGTTGTCATTAAAAGACTGAACACAGTAGTAAGAATCGCATACAATAAGTGTAGTCACATCCGGGTCTGCAAACTCAAGTGCGAGCACCAAAGCACGCAGCTCGGCCAATTGGGCGGTACTGTCTCCCAGTGCCTGCGTGTGCACAACACTCGATTTGAACTCACCGTTCACCATGGTACCTGCCACAATAGCACATGCTGCTGAGTATGCATGCTTAGAACCTGTGGCCGGTTGCGCCGAACCATCGGTGTAAATGATACATTTGTACTCCTCAAGCGGCAGCAAAGACAGAGGAGGAGGATGAACAAATTCATACTGCAGGAACTCCTGTGTCTGAAGAGAGGAATCAAAGATAAAGGTGACATCCGGAGACGTCAAAGAAGTAGCCCATTGTATCCAACAGGGGTGCAAAGCCTTGGAGTTTGGCACACTTGCCTTTGTCACTGCCTCCAGGGCAGGATAGGGTGTGACAACCAAGATGCGTTTTCCCTGTGCCAGTGCGCGTTCTTTAAGAATCGCCATTTGCACTGCAGTCAAAACTTTCTCCACAGTTGAAAAGCGCAACTCGGCCGAAGTGTAAAGATGCGACTTGTAGGCAATAGGTACTGTGTCACCTTCGTTAAACGTCAAATACGTGAAACCCACTGACCCTGGCACAATTCTAATCACCAGGTTCGTGTGGTTATCACGAGTTAACAAGATTCTGCACATACACAGAGCTATGCACAGGATATTAGGACCTCGGAATATGGTGGTGAGCCAACCATAAACCTTAGCACCTAAAATCCCAACCCGACTAGCTGTAGCGTCTCATTAGCAACAATGCTACCAATGATTAGACAACCCAGAACACGGTATCTCTCTCTCAGGACTCGCAGTAGCAAGAACACTCTTTCATAACTCACTCATACCTGTCCACAACGCGCGTAAGAAGAGACACTGTATAGTTTAAAATGTTTATTTCCACTAACGTGCTCTAAGATACAGTACACGTGCCAGTACTATCAGCATAATGCATAAGGATAATATAATCAGCATAGTTACAACTCCATAGAATACAAACGGGGAAAGCATTTCATAAAGCAGTGGATATAGGGCTAAATGACCTTACCACCCTCCCCGTGCTAGTAGCTAGTTTATTATAAAAATAGAAGACCTCTGGGCTTTGACTAGCGAACCCCCATACCTCAATATCTAGATGCAAGGTTTACATCATCAGACACAAACAGCTCTTCTCTCTGGAAAGGTTTTTCTCCAAGTCTCTAAACGTGAAAATCACAATATTAAAAGCACCCGAATTTCTCCATGGCAGCTGTACATAGTGTTGTGTCTAAGTGCGAGGGACTGGCCAGATCAGCAGGAACAAGGGACGTTGTTTTTCGACCTTGTACATGATGTGCAGACGTACCCCAAAGGGAACAGGAGAAAAGGTGAAAGACAGAAATGCAGACAGTTCTAAAATAGCCGGGCAGAAGCAGCTGGAAAAACAATGGCACAAAGTAACGTGCGCAAAAAGGCATCATGGCAGCCAGGCCTAAGCCAACGTAGCAAGGCAGACCAGGAGGCCACAAACCACAAGACACCCTCCCCTGGGCAGTCCATCGGCCAAGACACTGGACGAAGACAGAGTTCAAAACGACCGAGCAGAACAGACACTTCTGTTGCGGAGCAGTCCCCATGAAGGATAACGAATGGGAGAGGAAGGAAGAAGAAAAAAGAAAAAAAAAATGCAGCTCGGCAGGCATGCAGAGAGCGAAGGCCCTGTCAGTCCAGCAGAGTGTAAGTGCAGAAAAACGCCACACCCTCCAAGAGGACTTCATTGGAATCGTCGGAGAACAGCGACGCCATCCAGTCCAATAACTCAAAGCTGCAGGCGTGATCCTCGCAGTAGGGAGCAGCGAATAGCAATGCGGGACAACTTGCGTGGTACTCAATATAACTTCGTTGTAGGAGATTCTGAGCAGCCACCCAGATATCCCATTGTGCCAAAATCCCCAGTGCAGCCGCACGCGCCATGTAGCCTGCAGCGGAACAGTCTCGTTCATGGGCCTCTAAGGGACCCACCAACTGAACAAAATCCGGAACAGACAAAGACGTATTGGAGAGGCAATAACCATGGTCCAGGAGAATGGACATCTGAGGCAAGACATCACAGGTTGCACGCAAGTGAAATACGCAAAGCGAAAAGAAAGTGCATAGGACACACTCAGTGTCGCCAACGGCCGGACGCCGAAGCCAGCGAGGATGCGTTCACGGAGCATCTGGAGCCGACCTGGGTCGAGAAGGGCCAATGGCGGTGCAGCCATTGCGTAGTAAACAGACCAACAGCAGGACACCAGCCGCCAAGGCGAGGACCAACGGAAAGCCACCAAAGACGCTGGAAAAGATGGAATGAACAAAAGCCGGCACCACACCAAAAATAGCTTGAAAAGAGGTCACAAGGCCAGAGCCCACAACTTTAAAAAAGTGCACCAGACCTTCAGTGCGTGACGCATTAAAAACACGGTGAATCAGTTCACCGAAATGTTGTGGGAGGTTAGTGTTCAAAAGGGCCTGTATTTCACTGTGGGTACTTGCCACCTGGAGAATGAACGTCTCCTGGGCAGATGTGAGCATAACCTCCCGGTTCAATAATAGTGCCTTTATTCTGCTCAATTTATTGAAATCCACCTTCAGAGTAGGAATGGAAGGCCAAACAGAACTATCTATGATGTCTTGCGGGGGAGGAAAAAGCACATTTTTGCAGCAGACAACCCTGTGGGAAACGGTAACAATATAGGGGATGCCGGCCAGCATGCCACAGCATTCTTGGTTATTCAAAAGCAAATAGCTACCATTAGCAAGCACAGTGAAAGTAGGAGAAATAGCAGGAGCTGGAATACCCTTTAACACACAAGCAAGATTCGGAGCCGAAACGTTACAAGCTCCGTGCAATTGAATGTGTTTGCAAATAAGGGAATGACCCACAGTTGAATCGCATGACTCCCCCGTGAGAAAAACTTCCGTCCCGTCTCTAAGGCATTTAAACATGAAAGGCAGGGACCACAGTTCATGCAGGAAGGCACTGCCCAAGGGCTGGAAACAGCCCACAGGATCATGTTTCATGCACAAACTAAATTCAAACAAAGAAAAAGGCAAAGCGATAACCCCATGAACTAGCCACACGGCAGAATCCAATTCCGCCACAATAAGGGCTCTATTTTCTCGATATGTAACAGAGTGTATGCTGCATCCTTCATGGACATGAACTGCTGTTTGTCAGTTAAATTAAAGGGGATGAATAAGGCAGAGGTGTTCAAAAAATGCCAAGGAACTTTACCCAACTTAAGTGTTTGCAAAGTCCATGCAAACTGCATAACTGAACGCAATTGATTCTGACCATGATATAACACAGAAACATCATCCTGTACAATATCAACAACAGAGGACACAATATTCTCTAATGTGTAAATGCGGGAAGACAGGGTATTAATACTATTGTCAACAACAGCAAGCACCTTTTCCAAATTTGCTTGATCTATTTCCCGTAGACGGGAAGCAGCTTCAATTTGCGAAAGCTTCCAGAGTTCATTATAAGTTTCATAAATGAATCTCTTAGGTCGTGGACCACGAGGCCCCAAAACAAAGTCGGACAGATCAATGTTGCCTGAAAGGAGGGATAAATGTTGTTTAACAGAATCTAGGGAAGAGTGCTGCAACCACTGTTTACATAATTTACCAACAGAATATGTTGTCACAGTACGAGAGTCAGAAAACCTTGGATCCGGCCTATCCTGTTTGTAACCAGGAACTGAGTCATGAAAACGCAGTTGGCAGGCATTAGATGCTATCGGCCAAGCCAACCAGGGTGACTGAACAAGCGTAGAGACATTAAACGAATTGTTCTGAAACAGAGCTTGCAAAATTGTAAGGGACACATTGAAATGCAAGCTCCCGTTGGGAGTGGAAGACAAAGCAGGAATGGAAGGGGCATTCAATTGTTTGGAAGTAGCCAAACCCCAACACGTAGTTTGATAGATGGTATTATTGAGAAATAAAATCTGTGCCGGGATAAGGCAAGCACGGTGCAAGGCTTCGGTGCCCTGCACCTGCCATGGTTTGGAGCCCCAAATTGATTTCAAGTCAACAGTGTCCTTCCAGTACTCATAACCACCCACAGCTAAGGCGCTCAAAAAGGAACCCGAATATAGCAATTTGGTGTGGGTCAACATGATTTTCTGAGTGGATGGAGTGTTCAATTTAAAATAATAGGACCCAGGATTCGATCTATCAAAATCAGTGAAGTAAGTAAATTTACTTCTAAGAGTTTGGGAGCTACCTGGCAAAGGGGTTGGACAATGCTCCCATTGAGTGTAGTTAAAAGGACCACGCAGCGCACTTGGTTTATGGACAAAGTGGTTGCCCCAATGCTGGTAACAATACAAATCAGCATAACTTGCCGAATTCATGTACAAATCTTCAGCATTAAAAGCGGCATAATATTTTAAATCAGTAAATAATGCTTCAACTGCATGCACATCCCAATCGTCAGAATAAATATTACTGCTTACGACATCACCCATTGAAACACGAAGGACATTTGGTACATTAATAATTTCGGTTGGTCCTTGAATTTGGAAGTTTACCACATCCCAAACGATGCCATCAGCGACTGGAAAAGCTGAAATGTTCACAAATGTGTGGTCTCGCTTCATGATGTGAGATGAAGAATGGGGAGCCAAAGTTCCAGCGACACAGTTCACTGCAGAGCGTTCTGGTAAATAGTGACCATTGATGAGTAGAAAAAACACTGTGACTAAGCCAATGGACATGAACAAAAAAATCAGGAATAGCACCAACCAGATGTATGTCCAGGGGGGAATTAAAAAATTGTCTCTGAACCAGGATACAAGAATGCTGAATTTGGACGGGACAAGTGACGAGGTGGAATCCGAGTCAAAGGAATAACTTGTTGGGCTCAGTGGCGTTGTTGGTAAGTGTGCCACCGACTCGTTAGCGGGATAGGTATACTCAGACTCGTCGTTGCAGGGGGAGTCCGGGTAGTCGAGTAAGCGATCAGGCAAATCTACCATCTCGATTGCAACATCAGTGACCATTCGGGCAGGAGAGCCACGAACATTCGTCCGGGAAATGACAGGACAAGAGACCGCTGGTGTAACACTATTCAGGATCGGCCAGATGTTGTAGCTTGACATTTTCCACTGAGATGTATCTGTTCTCTTTGCGACCAGGAAGCGGTGGTAAGATGACTGTACGAGTTCCCTTCAAGCCCAGGACTGGAACTGGTGCACGATAAGAGGGGCCGAATTCTTTTTTGTTCTCCGCCTTTTCTCGAACCAGATCTCCAATCTTCGGAAGCCAGCCGGCAACCGGGATCTGCAGCGCAGCGTCCGTGGCTGAAGGTATATTTGCGATTGCAAGTTTGTCTCTGGCTTCTTGTAAGTCCTGTAACATAGTAGAATGGTTATCTACATCAAAGATAGCGGATTGCGCCGCCATGTCTAGACCATCAAGGTCTGGCACAAACATTCGCATGCCAAAGAGCATTTCGTATGGGGTCCGCCCACCCAGAGGTCTTCTAGGGAGATTATTAAGTGCACGTTGTGCGGTATACAAGTGGGCCAGCCAGTTCCTGCCAGTACCTAAGACTCTAGCTGTCAAGGATTGCTTTAAGTCACGGTTCATTCGTTCAACAATCGAGTTGCCCTCGGGCCGATACAGAGACGAAAATTTCACCCGCACCCCCAGTGAACCCATCGCGTCCTTGTAAGCCTTAGAGGCAAACGCTGGACCTTGGTCAGAATGGAAGGTGCCACAGGCGAAAATTCCCACAAAGACACGCAAATCCCTTATGACATTTCGAGCGTCAGCACTTCGTTGTGGCCAAACCCAGATGAAATGTGTGCACGAATCCACTGCAACTAAGATATATTTATACGCAGTGTCTGAGGAAAAGGGACCGCAGTGATCCAGGTAAACACACCCGAAGGGTCTGTTAGAAATGCAGAGCTGTGTCGGTGGTGGCCGTGTAACCGTGGAAGGTTTAATCTGTTGACAAACGTCACAAGAAAGCACATAAGTACGGGTTTCTTTGTATAACCCACGCCACCAGTATCGCTGCTGCAATATGGAAACAGTCGCAGACACTCCAGCATGAGCCGAAGCCATGCCTTCGTGTGCTGCCGATATCAAGGAAATTCTGCGGTCCGCGTTGGGAATCAGCCCATCACCAACGTCGGGTATTTTTACATAAGGAGCCTGTTCGGGACCTAACTGATAAGAATATTTGGAAGGAAAACCCCTAGGGTAATTAGCACCTTCCTTTGTTACAGCAATAGCTGCTAAAATATCAGTATCTATTTTAGACATGGATCTGGTAACTGCTGCGACTGAGCACGTGACTACTGCTGATTTGGCAGCTTCGTCTGCCAAACCGTTACCGACAGCGTGTGCGCCCACACGCTGGTGGCCAAGGGTGTGAACCACCTGTGTGAGGGGCAGACGCTGTTGCAAATCTGCCACTCTAACCCAAAGCATTTTATGCTTAATTGTGCTACCTTTGGCGTCTCTGTAGTCGTTTTGCGACCAAAAGAACAGATTGTCATTGTAAGACTGAACACAGTAGTAAGAATCGCATACAATTAGAGTGGTCACATCCGGATTAGCAAACTCAAGTGCGAGCACCAATGTGCGCAGCTCGGCCAATTGTGCAGTACTGTCTCCTAGTGCCTGAGTATGCACTACAGTTGATTTGAACTTTCCGTTCACAAAGGTACCTGCAACAATAGCACATGCGGCTGAATAAGCATGCTTGGAACCCGTGGCCGGTTGTGCCGAACCATCGGTATAAATAACACATTCGTATTCCTCAAGCGGTAGCAAGGACAGAGGAGGAGGATGAACGAATTCATACTGTAAAAACTCCTGAGTCTGAAGAGAAGAATCAAAGATAAAAGTGACATCCGGAGACGTCAAAGATGTTGCCCATTGTATCCAACGGGGGTGCAAAGCTTTAGAGTTCGGTACACTTGCTTTAGTCACTGCCTCTAGGGCAGGATATGGAGTTACCACCAGAATTCGTTTTCCCTGTGCCAGTGCGCGTTCCTTTAGAATCGCAATTTGCACTGCAGTCAAAACTTTCTCCACAGATGAAAAACGCATTTCTGCGGAAGTGTAAAGATGTGACTTGTATGCGATGGGTACTGTGTCACCTTCGTTAAAGGTCAAGTACGTGAAACCCACTGCCCCTGGAATTATTCTAATCACCAGGTTTGTGTGGTAGTCACGAGTCAACAAGAATTTAGACTCAAGAAGGTCTGTCTGCAAAGACTGCAGAATGGAGGAATGCTCCGGAAGCCAGCTTGACTTCGAAAAGTTAGGTTGTATCAAGGCATACAGTGGCTTGATACGCTGGGCATATTCGGGAATGTAAGTACGCCCGAAGTTCAGAAAACCCAGTAAAGACTGAAGTTTCTTCAGAGTAGTAGGAGGGCACAAAAGTGCACATTTCTCTAGGAAATGGGGGGCTAAGCCCTTACCTTCATTGTTGAGCTCATAGCCCAAAAACAAAACGGTAAATTCAGCAATGTGAGATTTGGCAAAGTTAAACTTGTAACCTAGAACCGCAAATTCTAGAATAATGCAGTCCACTCGGGAAAGATGCGGGAATAATTTGTCGTCTGTCAGATAGATATCATCGACGTACGAACATGCATCTGGGTCTATGCCGTCTAACAAAGAGACAACACGGGCAGCGAATACGCCTGGACTGTTCTTGTGGCCCATAGGTAAACGCCGGAATTTGAATAATTTACCACCGGAGGTAAAAGCGCTCCATTGGCTACTCTCCGGGGCTAAGTTGTGCGTGTAGAATCCATTGGATAGGTCAAGTGTAGTTTTATATTTCTTACGAACAAGACTGTCTACAAGCGCAGAACTGTGGGTGTTTTGTACCGCAAAGGTCCGACAATGAGAGTTCAAATGTCGGTAATCCAAAACTAAGCGGTACGATCCATCGGGTTTAGAAACCGCGAAAAGGGGATTATTCATCGGTGACACGCATGTTTCAATCACTCCCTGATATTCTAACTAGGTTAGAATTTCTGAAACGGGACCTTTAGCTTGCCGTTTGATGGGATATTGGGGTTGTGGCTGTGGTAGGGACCGCAGAGGTATTTCATGGGGGGGGGGGGGGGAGAGCCTTCATCCCAGCCCACGTGGTTGCGGTATAACGCTGGAGCCAGGGACACAGCCCACTCAGCTGCAAGAGCCTCCGCTTTGTCCTTTGGGACATGACGAGAAAAGCTCGGAAGGATTACCTCCTCCCCTTTACGCGCAGCAAGTACGAATGGGGGCGGCCAATCCGCCTCCGCTAACAAAATGTCGTATGAAGAAGTCAGATTTTCCCCAAAAATCCCTTTAATAACACGCTGTATGTTACCTTCAATTTGAATGACAATATTATATAGTCTGTCAGGGTGTGCCACTCTGGTGTCTGCCGTCTCGACAGTAATGAATGTTTCAGTTGCTGTCGCCTCCACATGAGGACGTAGCGCCTCCCGCACTATGGTAATTTCCGCGGTGCTGTCTAGGAGGGTCACTGCCCACGTCCAATTCAGGAGCCTCGTTCTCACTGTCTGTGGCATATCTCGCTGTTACAGCGGCAACTTTCTTCTTCTGAAACTGTGGTCGAGAACGTTGAAATTCTTCTGCTTTCCCTCTGACCTGTTGTCGAGGTTGGTCTCGTCCCTGTGGAGCCTCTCGACCCCTTCCTCTATCCTGGCGATCTCCTCCACCAGCCTGTGAAGATGTTGGTGCCTGTGAAGAACGAGGAGAACGCGAATCAGGGACTTGAAATCTCTCTGGAGATTTAATTCTTGCCCTATCGCGCATATCATATGTGCGTTCAAAAGAGACAGAAACCGGGGATGCGCCTCGCGACCCCGGCTTCTTCTGTTGCTTACCCTGTTTTTTCAACCTCCAGCTCTTTTTAGTAAAAACTGGTCTCTCATCCTTCTCAGATTGAGTTTTTGGTTGTTGTTGTGATTGTGTTTGTGATTTTGCAAAAGGCTTAACTCCCAGGCTATTGCGACCAATGGTTTTGTAAGCCTGAGTAATAATTTTCGGTAATTCGCGCGGCTTGTCCGGATCTGGGACCAAAGCATTAGCTACTTGGAAGTTAACTGCATCGCCCTTGACATTTGCAAGGATCAAATCAGCCACTACGTCGAACACTCCCACCAGTCTCATCCCTAATTCCACAGCCGCTTCAGGGCCATGCTCATCCTGCACACGTTTAATTACAGAGGGAAGAACCATCATGGAAGGAGTGCCGAAACACTTCGCATATACTGCTGCGAATACCTTACCCCAGTTGTTGCATTCTGCCAACTCGGGGATTAAGTCTTTTGGTAAACTAATCGTCAGAATTCTGTGTTTTTCCACGGGAGAGGTATTTGGAAAAACTGCCTCCAGCTGGTCAAATTTTTCTTGCAAGCCAATAAGGAAAATCATCCTTATTTTGTGGGCGCTTGCCCATCACCGAATTCACCATGACAGGACTTATGGTTACACCGCCTGCACCAGCTGGATGGGCCGCAACTCCAGGCGGGGCTCCCTGGATGTTGCCTGTAACATATTGTACTAAAGCTCTATGTACTCGTATCAAAGACGAATGCATATTACGCAGTTCAGCGACTGCCACCGTCATATAACGCGGATGTGGGGTATACCCGGCCAAGACAGGCCAAGTGGCCCCATCAATTGATAAGGGGCCTAAACGAACCGCGGTAACCGGTTGGGGGAGGGCGCCATCAAACCAAACACGGTGTTGCCAAGCCGTGAGCGGTACTTCAAGATTCCTATACGGTCTATAGTGATTAGGAACAACGGTGGCTTCATATTCATGGAACATATTATCAGTCCCAACCACCGCCGGAAAGGTGACCCAAGAGTAAAACACCTCAAAGTGGTAAGCTGGATCTGCTTGTACCACAAAGATCAAATCGACACCCGCGTCAGGCAGTCCATACACTGTTAAGTGAGCCCAGAGCGCTGCGCAGCTATGTGCCGCAATTTGAACAGCCATTTCAGGCTAAAAGTTCTCGACAACCTAATGTGAGGCAGCACAATAGAGGGTATTCTTTAAAAAACCTTTTAACAACTTCAAGCTTGAAAGAACCTATAAAAACGTCAATATAGGAGGTATAACCGTCACACACGCTTCCGGAGCGTCTGCGAAGGGAGTTGTGGACAAGCACAAGTACTACTCAAGCGTCTCGCAGATAAGCAGCCCACTCGTTGGTTGCCCCACGTTGGGCGCCATGTTGTAGGGATTCTGCACATACACAGAGCTATGCACAGGATATTAGGACCTCGGAATATGGTGGTGAGCCAACCATAAACCTTAGCACCTAAAACCCCAACCCGACTAGCTGTAGCGTCTCATTAGCAACAATGCTACCAATGATTAGACAACCCAGAACACGGTATCTCTCTCTCAGGACTCGCAGTAGCAAGAACACCCTTTCATAACTCACTCATACCTGTCCACAACGCGCGTAAGAAGAGACACTGTACAGTTAAAATGTTTATTTCAACTAACGTGCTCTAAGATACAGTACACGTGCCAGTACTATCAGCATAATGCATAAGGATAATATAATCAGCATAGTTACTACTCCATAGAATACAAACGGGGAAAGCATTTCATAAAGCAGTGGATATAGGGCTAAATGACCTTACCACCCTCCCCGTGCTAGTAGCTAGTTTATTATAAAAATAGAAGACCTCTGGGCTTTGACTAGCGAACCCCCATACCTCAATATCTAGATGCAAGGTTTACATCTCAGACACAAACAGCTCTTCTCTCTGGAAAGGTTTTTCTCCAAGTGTCTCTAAACGTGAAAATCACAATATTAAAAGCACCCGAATTTCTCCATGGCAGCTGTACATAGTGTTGTGTCTAAGTGCGAGGGACTGGCCAGATCAGCAGGAACAAGGGACGTTGTTTTTCGACCTTGTACATATTGTGCAGACGTAGCCCAAAGGGAACAGGAGAAAAGGTGAAAGACAGAAATGCAGACAGTTCTAAAATAGCCAGGCAGAAGCAGAGGCTGGAAAAACAATGGCACAAAGTAACGTGCGCAAAAAGGCATCATGGCAGCCAGGCCTAAGCCAACGTAGCAAGGCAGACCAGGAGGCCACAAGACACTTAGATTCAAGTAGATCAGACTGCAAAGATTGCAGTATAGCTGAGTGTTCCGGAAGCCAGCACGACTTCGAAAAGGTTGGTTGTATCAAGGCATAAAGAGGCTTGATACGCTGGGCATACTCGGGAATGTAAGAACGCCCGAAGTTCAAAAATCCCAGCAAAGACTGAAGTTTTTTCAGGGTTGTTGGAAAGGCGCAAAAGTGCGCACTTCTCCAGGAAGTGGGGAGCTAAGCCCCTACCTTCATTGTTGAGCTCATAGCCCAAAAACAACACAGTGTATTCTGCGATGTGAGATTTGGCAAAATTAAACTTGTAACCTAAGACCGCGAACTCGAGAATAATGTGGTCTACTCAGGAAAGATGCGGCCATAGTCCGTCGTCTGTCAGATATATATCATCCACGTACGAATACGCATCTGGGTCCATGCTGTCTAACAAAGAGACAACACGGGCGGCGAAGATCCCCGGGCTGTTTTTGTAGCCCATTGGCAAACGCCGGAATTTTATTTGTTTTCCACCGGAAGTGAACGCGGTCCATTGACTGCCGTCCGGGGACAAATTGTGAGTGTAAAAACCATTGGAAAGGACAAGTGTCGTTTTATACTTTTTACGAACAAGACTGTCTACGAGCGCAGAACTATGGGTATTCTGTACCGCAAAGGTTCGACAATGAGAGTTCAAATGCCGGTAGTCTAAAACCAAGCGGTAAGACCCATCGGGTTTAGAAACCGCGAAAAGAGGATTATTCATTGGTGACACGCATGTTTCAATTACCCCTTGATATTCTAACTGTGTCAGAATGTCGGAAACGGGACCCTTAGCTTCCCACCGGAGGGGATATTGAGGTTGAGGCTGTGGCATAGACCGCAATGGTATATCATGGGGGGGAGAATCCTCATCCCAGCCCACGTGATTACGGTACAGTGCCGGGGCCTGGGCCACAGCCCATTCAGCTGCTAAAGCCTCCGCTCTGTCCTTGGGGACATGATGCGAAAAGCTCGGAAGGATTACTTCCTCCCCTCTAGGAGCAGCAAGAACAAATGGGGGCGGCCAATCTGCCTCCGCCAATAAAATGTCGTAAGAAGAGGTCAGATTTTCCCAAACAATCCCTTTAACAACATGCTCAATGTCACCTTCAATTTGAAGGACAATATTAAATAGTCTGTCAGGGGGTGCCACGCGGGTGTCAGCTGTCTCGACAGTAATGAAAGTGTCAGTTGCTGTCGCCTCCACATGAGGACGCAGTGCCTCCTGCACTATGGTAACTTCTGCGGCACTGTCTAGCAGCGTCACTGCCCACGTCCAATTCAGGAGTCTCGTTCTCACTGTCTGTGGCATATCTCGCTGTTAAAGCTGCAACTTTTTTCTTCTGAAACTGTGGGCGAGAACGTGAAAATTCTTCTTGTTTTGCTCTGCCAGGTTGTCGAGGTTGGTCTCGTCCCTGTGGGGCGTCACGACCCCTGCCTCTTTCCTGGCGATCTCCTCCACCAGCCTGTGAGGTCGATGGTGCCTGTGAAGAACGAGGAGAACGCTGGTCAGGGACCTGAAATCTATCAGGAGACTTAATTCTCGCTCGGTCGCGCAAATCATAAGTGCGTTCAGAAGATACAGAAACCGGTGACGCAGCACGCGACCCTGGTTTTGGTTGTTGCTTTCCTGTTTCTTTAACTTCCTATTCTTTTGGAAAAGAATGGTTTCTCGTCTTTACCAGACTGAGATGTTGGTTGTGATTGTGGTAGAGTTTGCGTTTTTGCAAAAGGCTTAACTCCCAAACTATTGCGGCCAATGGTTTTATAAGCCTGTGCAATAATTTTCGGTAATTCGCGAGGCTTGTCCAGTTCTGGGACTAAAGCCAAAGCATTAGCGACTTCAAAGTTACCTACATCACCCTTGACATTCGCAAGGATTAGGTCAGCCACTACATCGAACACTCCCACCAGTCTCCTCTCCAATTCCACAGCCGCTTCAGGGCCATGTTCGTCTTGTACACGCTTAATTACGGTGGGGAGGACCGTCATGGATGGAGTGCCGAAACACTTCGCATATACTGCCGCGAATACCTTGCCCCAGTTGTTGCATTCTGTCAACTCGGGATATAGTCTTTTGGCAAACTAATAGTCAAAATCCTGTGTTTTTCCACAGGAGAGGTATTCAGAAACACCGCCTCCAGCTGGTCACATTATTCAGCAAGCCAATAAGGCAAATCATCCTTATTCTGTGGGCGCTTGCCCATCACCGAATTAACCATGACGGGACTTATAGTCACACCGCCAAGTCCAGCTGGATGCGCCGCAACTCCAGGAGGGGCCATCTGGACGTTGCCTGTGACATATTGTACTAAAGCTCTGTGCACACGGATCAAAGACGTATGCAGCACGCGCAGTTCATCTACTGGAACCGCTAAATAACGTGGATGCGGGGTATACCCGGCCAAAACAGGCCAAGCGGCCCCATCTATCGATAAGGGGCCTAAACGAATCGGGGTGACCGGGTGTGGGAGGGCGCCGTTAAACCAAACACGGTGTTGCCAAGCCATGAGCGGTACTTCAAGAGCCTGATAAGGCCGATAAACATTAGGAAGGCCGGTGGGAGCCTAAGCGTGGAACAAATTGTCAGCTCCTTCCACCGCCGGAAAAGTAACCCATGAGTAAAATACCTCAAAGTGGTAAGCCGGATCAGCTTGGAACACAAAGATGAGGGCGACACCCGCGTCGGGTACTCCATAGGCCGTTAAATGAGCACGGAGCGCGGCGCGGCTATGTGCCGGGATATTTACATTCACAGCCATCAAGACTAAGAGTGTAGAACAACCTAGTGCGTGGCAGCGCAATTGAGGGTTAACATAAAAGAGAACACCTTTTAATAACTTCAAGATTGAAAGAACCTATAAAAACATCAATATAGGAGGTACACCCTCACATATGTTTCCAGAAACATAAGTGAAGGGAATTGTGGACAAGCACAAGCACTACTCAAGCGTCTCGCAGATAAGAAGCCCACCACACGTTGGTGGCGCCATGTTGCGGGGATTCTGCACATATACAGAACTATGCGCAGGAAAACAGGACCTCGGTGTATAGTGGTGTACCAACCATCCACCTTAGTGTGCAAAATCCCAATCCGACTAGCTATAGTGTCTCATTCGTTCTCCGTACTACAGTGAAGCTACCAATGATTAGACATCCCAGAACACGGACTCTTTCAGGAATCGCGGGAGCAAGAACACTCTTTCATTACTCACTCATACTTGTCCACAACGTGCGTATTAAGAGACACAGAATAGTTTAAAATGTTTATTTCAACTAACGTGCTCTAAGACACAGTACACGTGCCAGTAATAGCAGCATAATGCATAAAGACAAAATAGTAAGCATCGTTACAATTCCATAGAATACAAACGGGACAGCATTTTATAAAGACAGGGATGAAGGACTATAATGCCTTGCCACCCTCCCCGTGCTAGTAACTAGTTTATTATAAAAATAGAAGACCTCTGGGCTTTGTCAGGGGACCCCCATACCTCAAGAACTAGATGCAAGGTTTACATCATCGGACAAGCACAGCTCTTCTCCCTGGAAAGGTTTTTCTCCAAGTGCCACCAACAGGGAGATCACAATATTAAAAGCACAAGAATTTCTCCAGTGCAGCTGTATTTCATGTTATGTCTAAGTGCGAGGGGCTGACCAGAACAGCAACAACAAGGGACGTTGTTTTTCGACATTGTACATTGTGTGCAGACGAAAACCACAGAGAACATCAGAAAAGGTGAAAGGCAGAAATGCAGACAGTTCTAATGTGAACGGTTACAAGCAGAGTCTGGAAAAACAAAGTCACGGAGTAACGTGTGCAAAGGAGGCATCATGGCAACTAGGTCTAAGCTAACTTAGCAATGTCGACCATGAGGCCACAATCCACACTACATTCCTGATCAGGATTACCTGTCATAATTCATGCAGAATGTGGTAGTCTATAAACAGAGAGCATTGCACTTACTGTGAAACTGTTTCTGTATAATATGCAGCTCTCATTGTTGACTGCTGGACAAAGGCTGGACATAGGCAGGCTGACGGCTATGGAGTGGATATCCACACCAGCGATGATGATATTGATGCATGCAACGATGAGACTGGAAATGCTGGAACTGAAGCTAGCTTGAACCTAGAAAACACAAACCACCAGCATTTGTTAGGTATAAACAATTGCAAAGATAATCAGAGTATTGAATGGTGGTTTGTATGAAGACCAAGATGGGGATGTGGAAGACAGCGGTTCCTTGATACCCATAGAGTAAGCAGTTGCCCTCTAATTCATCATTTCAGATCCTTATTCTATGTCCACAGTACAGTGTCATAGCTATGATTACTCATCTCTCCAGTCAGTCTTCTCAATGGGAAATGCATTGTGTCATTTATGGACTACCTAGTCAGTAGCAAAATGTCACAGTAAGAGTCTAACGAGATTTAGAGAATGAATAGGGGATTTTCTCACCACCACCCTTGCCGGTCTCCATGTCCTGCAGTGGAAGCAGAGAAAATCTGTATCACTTAACATGTCCAACTAATTGAAAGTATTCACCATGTGTGAGAGGGGCCTGGGAGAGGGGGCGGAATGTGGGGATAAATCCTTGCAAATAATCCACCAATATCCATCATTGTTGGGATACTTTATGTGCCCATATGAGCACTGGAAATGTGGGTACAGTCAGAGCACAATCAGGGTACATTGACCACACAATTGTCTTCTTTAAATACTGTGGGTTTAGGGGACAAGGGACTTACCTTTTCCTTGAAATCTACCACTATTTACTTTGCGGTCTTTCACAGCCTTAACTTTGCCAGGCATGGTGGCCCACCAGTCACCCAAGTTTGAGCCGCTGATCTGATGCCCTTTCTAACGAAGCTAGCTCTGGACCCTGGTGGAGCCGATTTGTCTCTACCTCAGTCCCTCAAGCAATAAAGTACACAATCATTAAGAGAAACTGGAATGTCTTACGTACACATGCCATTTTCCAACAACTGCCCCTCTTTTCTTACAAAAGAGGCAGCAATTTAGCGGACCATTTGGTATAAGCGATCACATGGCCCGATAAGACCGACAATACAAAATCCATCACCTCTGCGTGGGGCCTTCCCTCGATACTTGGTCCCTTCAGGTGCCAAAATTGCATGGTTTGCCCACTCACATTAAACACAAAAGAATTCAAGGTAAGGGACCATGCGTACCAATTGAACAAATTCATCAATCGTTCCACAACGAATGTAATCTATGCTATACCTTTCCCCTATGATCTGTTGTACACTGGTCAGACTACTCAGATGGTGAAACAACGAATCATACAACACAAGAGTCGCATCAGATGCAGAGTCGAAAAAGCCCCTCTGGCCTCACACTACATTGAACAAAACCACCCTGAAATGGACATGGTATGGCAAGTCATTGACCAACCAACCCTGCCCCTACGTGGAGGGGATCTACAACAACTCTTAAACAGATGTGAATGCAGGTGGATTGCACACTTGTGACTCAGTAAATCAGGGACTAAACTTCCTGGGTGAATGGAATAACACCTTTTATGTCTAGAAACTCTCCCCCTTCTGATCAGTACGATTACCTACTTTGTTCCCAGTTATTAACTGACACCTCGATATATAGACTATACTAAGATCTATGGTCATCACCGATATTCATATGCATTGTTCCAACATACTATTATACCTTTATGTACCATTCATTGACTTACTAACTGTATAAAATTGTCATTTCATATGAAGATTTAACAACCTCATTGACCTAACAAGCTTTCCAATTCAGTGACAATGCAAGATTTTTTCTTATATTTACGATTACTTTATTGTGAATAATTTTATCTTCTATTATGTAATATATTGTAAGGTATGCATGCAACTATTGAGCAAGTAGGGAAGGCCGCGGATCAATGTGACTCTTACAGGCCACTGTCCCTCATCAACAATGACACTAAAATTCTGGTTAAAGTGATAGCCAACAGGCTGGCACTGCTGATGGACAAATTGGCCCTCCCGGACCAAGCAGGTTTTATACCTTGGTGGGCTACGTCCAATAATCTACGTACGCTCTTCTCCATACTGCACAACGTAGACGATAGCCTTGCGCTAGTGGCAGTATTTCTGGACGCCACAAAAGCGTTCGATTCCGTAGAGTGGGATTACTTACTGGGGATATTACAGCGCATGGGGATGCCTATTGGATTTTTGTCTTGGGTACGTCTCCTTTATCACCTCCCGACTGCTAAAGTTCTGATTAATGGACAGATATCTCAGGCCTTTCCAATCACTAGGGGTACTCGGCAGGGCTGCCCCTTATCGCCGCTACTGTTCGCTTTAGCGATAGAACCGCTTGCAGCGAAGTTACAGCAACATCATCAAGATAAGGCACTACGATCTCCCCTGAGACAGATACTCATCTCGCTTTATGCGGATGACATCACGCTATACATCAGAGATCCGCAACAAAATTTAAATCCCGTCCTACGTGAATTCATCATTTTTGGTCGACTCTCGGGGATCCACATCAATTGGGGGAAATCACAAATATTTCCGCTTACCGCTGCCGCCGTGCAATTTACGCTTGATTTCCCCATAGAATGGTGCAACTCGGACGTCAAATATTTAGGTATACATGTCACCAAGGACAGAGAAGAACTCTTACGTCTGAACTACGGCAGGGCACTGGACAGCATTACTAGCTGTGTAACACGCTGGATCTCACTGCCTCTATCAATGGCAGGGCGAACCTCACTAATTAAAATGGTGATCCTTCCGAAGCTACTGTACCTGTTCTTGAACATACTGTATCACCCGGGGCACCATTTCTTCACCGCTTTGCGGTCCGAACTGATTAGGTTGACATGGGGGGTAAACAACTGAGGTTGCAATGGGATATTCTCACACGCCCATATGCTCAGGGGGGATTTGATGTCCCGCATATGGAACTATATTACATAAGTGCTCAGGCCCACTATGCCTACTACTGGTTCCACCCGCCCAAGTACATGCCACAGGTAGCTGTGGAGCAGTGGCTGGCAGACCCCGTTCCATTAGAAGGTATGCTGTATGACCCACCCCAGGCTCGTGAGAAGGATGCTACAACAGTGACATGCACAGCAGCTGCATGGCATCTTATCGCAAAAGTCTTACAAGCCCCCATGCTCTACTCCCCTTTGGTACCGCTATTGTATCATCCAAGATTGCAATTACTCCAAGAAACTGGATTCAGAAAAACCATGGTGAAAGCCACTACACAATGCTGGGGAGACTTATACCATAATGGTAAATTCCGCACACTAGAACAGATGTTTAGTCACACTACGGCCACACTGTTAGATGTGTTTCTTTATGTGCGGCTTCGGCAGGGTATCAAAGATATCACGCCGGCATACCCATCAGAGCCTCCTACACTACCACCGCTACATACGATGTTACAGGCCACATCCCCTGCACATGCTGTCTCTACACTATACCATGCCATTCACACTCAACGGGAGATGGGGCAATGCCCTGCTCGTGCACACTGGGAGGGAGTGCTGGGAGATGTTATCTCTGATGAACAATGGTCTTATTGCTGCTTACAAATAGAGCAAGTGTCAGCTAGCAGTAGGTTAAATTCATTTTAAATTCTTGCATCGTTTGTATTATACGCCAGCCAAACTGTATAGGTACAAGCTGCGAGATAATGATAGATGTGATAGATGTGGCATGAATAACGCTGACTTTCTTCATTTGGCTTGGTCCTGCCCGGAAGTGGAAGTCTACTGGCGTCAGGTCTTTGCGGCACTGGAACAGATGACGTCGCTGGCGCTGGCGCCCTCCCCAGTGCAGGCCGTGCTGGGATATACTGCACGAGTGAATAAACCATCCCGTAGATATGTTACGCTTGCACTGCTGATGGCGAAGCGCTGAATCGCGTGCCGATGGGGGCGGGGCAGGGCTCCCATGTTTAAGAACTGGATCAAGGACTTGATATACTGTCAGGAGCAGTTGCTTAATTATGCAGAGTTACTTCCCCTGAGGTCCCGCCCTAAAGATATCTGGGACCCTTTGAAAATGTACCTCCTTGCCCATCCACAAGAAATCACACCCGAGAGCACGTAAGATTGGTACTGAGGCAGAGACCAATGCACGCAATACTAATGTAGAGACCATGCCATGCCCGGTCCCAGCGAAATCTACAGCGAATTATAAACATCCTGAAAATAGTTGGCGGACACCGCACTGGTCGGATGCGCCCCCTTTGTGGTCAAGTATTGTAGGGTTACAGTCTGAATGCCTGCCTGCCTATGATGACTTATTTGTTTGTAACGCATATTCCAAGTGCCTCTTGTCAATATATGGAGATGACGTAACAACCTAGAGAATGTAGATGGTTTTACCTTTACAAAATGTATATAATGTTATTGACACCGCAAACGAAATGTTGTACTAGCTATGTGCTCGCATGTTTGTTTGTTAACTGCAAACTCAAAAACTAAAGTTTAAAAAAAACTATTGAACAAGTACGTCGAGAATTGTTTGTTATAAGCCCATTTATTCTGAGGCCCACAAACATTTGGCCTGTTTTACTTTTCCCACTTTTCTATCCTCCTGGGTACGAATGTGTGCCCCTATCAATACCACACTCCCCAGTCTAGTTCTCTACCGGGACGTGTACTTAAACTCTGCCTGACCTACTTTACATAGTCATATATATATCCACGCAATCACGGCTAAACTCAGGAGGGCGCCAACCTTAGTGACAAGCCACTGCCGTCTCCAGACTCACGCGGGATTTGTATTCAAGGTAAGCGCTCCCACCAGCCTTGCCGAAACTACATTCCAGCTCCCGGTGGCTGAGATTAACACCCCCCCCCCCTTTTTTTATTTAATTTTCAGTCATCACACTTGAATAATTGAGATACCACGATCCGGACGCCGCCTTTCCGACGCCGGAATTGCTATTCCTTCAAACATGGTAAGCATTTAGTTGACCCCACCTATCATCAATGATGTCTACTGTTAGACGCGACTACTGATTTTCCTATGCCTTCTATTCCAGTCCCATCTTCTGCCAAATTATTGACCACGACCCGTACGCTCCTTTTGCGACGCAGACTTCGCCTTAGACACAACTCAGTAAACATTTGCCTACTTAACTGGCATTCAGTTTTTATCAGACTTCATGGGTCTCTTTCGCCAATTAACGAGGTTTTAATCCCACACTGCCCGGTCCGTTCGGTCTCCCCACTACCGACAGACCTTCACCACTTACGGCCCCTTGCCTCCGAAGTTGGGCTTGCACAGCTGCCTACATTTGATTTGTCATAAAGACTACTACAGCAAACTTGTTAGACAAGTCGGTCCGACCATGCCCGTTGCCTTTCCTCGCTTATACACACCTTTTATTCCCTTACAGCAGAGGTCTTCAAACTTTTTTACTCTGAGCCCCCCCTAAGCAAAATGTTTTGAGGTCGGGCCCCCCTCCAAAACTTTATGGCAGGATTGGGGGAGTGGGAGGGACATGGCTGCGTGCAGGGAGCGGTGCTTATGAGAGGATTTCAGGAATACGTTTTCTATAGCTTATGAACCGCACTAAATATGAGACTTATAAAACAGAAAATGCATCAAACAAAAACAGATATCCCAAACAAACTGCTCCCGATAATTGGGGTGTTGTGAGCCCCTCACACTCTTTGACCCCAATGCAACTATACCTGCTGCACTAATGATAACTGCAGTCCTGAGTAGCAGGCTATCTCCTCTGCATCTTTTACCTCTTCCCCACCATGACGGATCTTCAACTCTGTCCTAATGCTTGAAAGGAAAATAAGCTTTGATGCCCCTTTTTAAAGGTAGACAGTCATAACTGTGATGCAGTGGGCCCCTCAAATCCCTGGGCCCCAGTCCTGCTGCATCTGCTCCTTAATGATAACCAGCAGTGGCCACTTACACACTTGGCAGCAGTACCAGCTTCACTAATGAATGCCCCTTTAAAAAAAAAGAAAACTTATATTGTCCCCTTCTTTGGGGTATCTCTCTGAAGAAGCTGCCTCTGGCCATTTGTAAACACAAAAATGAGTCCGCATACAGTGCTCCCTATTCTGGGTCTACTCTTTGACAATATCTATGAATCTCGCTCCTTTCCTCTGTCTCTTGGACCATTACTGTGAGGCCCCAGGGATCGAGAGGATTAGGGCGCTGGATCTGAATTCAACCCTTCTGGCCTGCTACCTGCCACCCCATGGACTCAGCTTTCACAATGCCCCTGAATGGTTAATACTGACTTTGAGATGCCTCTGCCTGAAATCGAAGGGTGTGGTGGTAGTGCATAAAGTTAAAAAGAAACCAGCCTTCTTACCAGCCAATAATTGATTGAGTCACTAAAAGCCAGGGCCACTGGAATTATGAGTTTCTGCAGCAGCAGCGTTTCCACATAATTATCAGTTTACTGCATTTGCTACATAATCTGCAGATTTTCAACAAAAGAAAACTAGATTCTAGCTCAAACAGAACAAAAGTTACTTAACGCGTGACAAAGTGTTCCAGAGCAGTGGAAGGCCCTTTGCAAAGATTGACTGGTAATCTTGTAGTTGCTTACTGCTGTATTTGGGTGTTAAACTGGTACTAATGGGGTGAAATATTTCCCCTGACAGGGTTACCTTGAGTTAAAATGACAAATTAATGAAGTAATGCTAACCACAAAATGTGGCGCATTATGCCGCATAATTTACCTTTTCTTGCTGCATAATTTAGTCAAACCTGCCGCATAATATTGTCCTCTTCTGCTGAATAATTCCAGTGGCTCTGCTTAAAGCTTCATGGTGGCAAAGATCTATTCTTTTTGAGATGTAATGTAAGGGTGTTATCAGCTGAGATCTGGAATAGTGGAGACACTTACAAAAATGTCTGCATTAGATACAGTTTGATTAATTATTACTAAAAAGTATATTTTGTAAGAACTTGTTTTATCTCAATCACTGCATCATTTTGCAGCAGCCTAGCTTAGAGTATGTAAATACTGTTTTAAAATAATGACTTACATATTCACAGTGCTTTCTGCCACAGGCTGGGACCTCATAGCACTATAAACAGTGCCATTGGAATTATGCGGCGGAGAAGGCCAGATTATGCAGCATGGTTGACTAAATTCAGCAGCAAGTAAAGGTGAATTATGCTGCATATTTTGTGTTGGCATTGCTGCATTATTTTGCTATTTTTACACTTGTTAACACTGTCCTGGCCTTTATTGCCCCTCATAAGTATCACATTAACACCCACATATAGCAACAGAAAGGTGACCATTCAACCTTTAGAAAGGGCCTTCCACTGTGAGGTAACATGTGTTGCTGCATTTTTTTTATCTGCAAATTATGCAGCAGATGATGGATTATATGGCAAATGCGGTAAATCCATAACTATGCGCTGTGAGTGCAGGGTGAGCGTGAAAGTGAAGGGTGAGAATGAGTGAGTTGTCTGAATGAAGAGTGCATTCCCAGACATTTGAAGTAAATCAGCATGTTATTGACGGGGTGTAGGGTTTCAGATATAAGTTAAACTATTGCTATTATGGTATTAATCTGGGATTGAGGGTGGAGGAAATAAATAATGTGCTGATCGTGCAACAAACTTCCAGTTTTATGATTAGGATTGCCAGCTCATTATTTTGATGTCGCAGACGGTACAAAAATACACAGTCACCTAAAGCCCTATTTTCAGCACTTATCTGTGCGTACTTCGAAAAGCAAATATAAATAGAAAGCACTTTTAAATGTGTTCTAGGGCTGCCTGAATGATTCATGAATGAAAATAAAGGGAACAGACAAAGTCAGATTACAAATGAATACATACTTTTTATTTAAAACCCTGTTTATTGTCAAAACAAGGTCTTTGCAGGCTCTTTAAACATACATGGTGGGCATTTTTCTATTGGCAACCCTTTTTTATATTCCTTTTCATGAAATGCATTTTCACACTACAGCAGTAAATTTAAAATACAAATGTAAGGAATAGGCAGAGTCGGGGCCCAGGGGGTACTGGAAACAGAAATAAAAACTAAGCCTCGGTAACTAGTTTCTAAAGGTATGCAAATGGTCCTTAAAGACCTGTGAAAAACTCGGGCATGCCGGAGTCTTAATAAGACTCCAGACACTGCCCAGCGGAGCCCCCAGCAGCACACTCACTGACCTCCGGCACTCTGAGGGCTTCGGAGTAAATGAAGACAGCCTGGAAATGCAGCAAATAAACATCGCCGCACTTCCAGGCGTCTTCATTTACATGTGCTTACAGAGGCCTTTGCGCCCCCCTGGGAACCCATCCACGCCCCTCCAGGGGGGCGCGCCCCACACTTTGAAGACCTCTGCCTTACAGACACAGCGTGAGTTTACCAGAACGTCAGCGCTCCCCTCTGATACCTTTCTGGTTGGAAATCGCATATACCGATTCTTGGAACAATTTATGGCAGCAACCTACCTCGAGGACATTTTCTCTTTCCACTACAGTTACCTCGCCATTTACCTTCATTTGGCCATTGCTTGCCCTCCCCTGATTCTTTCTGTATTCTTATTCTAACCCTTTCCATTATTTTTGTACAGCACTTACTGAATTTTCTGTAACCCGGTTCTGATGATGACCTGAATTACGTGCAGGTTGAAACGCCATCGACCACTCAGCGCATTCTTGGGCGTTTTATGGTTCCTTGAATTTGATGATTACTTTATGTACTCTCAATATTTTGTTTTGTAACCAATCTTCAAATTATATTTCTTGCTCCGTTCTCGCTGTTCCTTTTCAATCAATCAATCAATCAATCATGTCACTTATAAAGCGCACTACATACCCGCGAGGGTCTCAAGGCGCTGGGGGAAGAGGGGGGTGGTGCTGCTACTGATCGAAGAGCCAGGTCTTGAGGAGTCTTCTGAAGGCCAGTAGGTCTTGAGTCTGTCGGAGGTTGGTGGGGAGGGTGTTCCAGGTCTTGGCGGCGAGGTGGGAGAAGGATCTGCCGCCGGCGGTCATTTTCCGGATGCGGGGGACTGTGGCGAGGGCGAGGCTGGTCGAGCGGAGCTGGCGGGTGGGGGTGTAGAAGCTGAGTCGTCTGTTGAGGTAGGCTGGTCCGGAGTTGTGGAGTGCTTTGTGTGCGTGGGTGAGGAGCTTGAAGGTTATCCTCTTGTTGACAGGGAGCCAGTGCAGGTCTCTCAGGTGGGGTGTGATGTGGCTGCGTCGGGGGATGTCGAGGATAAGACGTGCAGAGGCGTTCTGGATGCGTTGCAGCCGTCTCAGGAGCTTAGCCGTCGTTCCTGCGTAGAGGGCGTTTCCGTAGTCCAGCCTGCTGGTGACGACGGCCTGGGTGACTGTTTTTCTTGTTTCGGTGGGGATCCACTTGAAGATCCTGCGGAGCATTCGGAGGATGTTGAAGCAGGATGAGGAAACGGCGTTGACCTGCTTAGTCATGGAGAGGGTGGGGTCGAGGATGACCCCTAGGTTGTGTACGTGGTCGGTGGGTGGCGGGGCTGTTCCCAGTGATGTTGGCCACCAGGAGTCGTCCCAGGCTGAAGGGTTGGAACCAAGGATGAGGACCTCCGTCTTGTCCGAGTTCAGCTTCAGGCGGCTGGTCCTCATCCATTCGGCGACGGCCTTCATTCCTTCGTGGAGGTGGGCTTTGGCGGTGTGAGGGTCTTTGGTGAGGGAGAGGATCAGCTGGGTGTCGTCGGCGTAGGAGATGATGTTGAGGTTGTGCTGTCGGGCGACGTGGGCGAGGGGTGCCATGTAGATGTTGAACAGCGTTGGGCTGAGGGAGGAGCCTTGGGGTACGCCGCAGATGATCTTGGTGGCCTTGGATCGGAAGGGGGCGAGGCGGACGCTTTGTGTTCTGCCGGAAAGGAAGGATGTGGTCCAGTCCAGGGCCTTCTCTTGGATCCCGGCGTCGTGAAGGCGTGTTCGTAGTGTGTGGTGGCAGACCGTGTCGAAGGCGGCTGATAGGTCCAGGAGGATGAGGGCTGCTGTTTCTCCGTTGTCTAGCAGGGTCCTGATGTCATCGGTGGCGGCGATGAGGGCGGTTTCGGTGCTGTGGTTGCTGAGGAAGCCGGACTGGGAAGGGTCCAGGATGTTGTTCTCCTCGAGGTAGTGGGTCAGTTGTTTGTTGATGATTTTCTCGGTGACCTTCGCGGGGAACGGGAGCAGAGATGGGTCGGAAGTTCTTGAGGTCCTTGGGGTCTGCCTTGGGTTTCGTGTGTAAGGCGGTGATCTCGGCGTGCTTCCAGCTTTCCGGGAAGGTTGCTGTCTCGAAGGAGATGTTGATTATTTTCCGGAGATGGGGCGCGATGGCTGTACTGGCTTTGTTGAAGATGTGGTGAGGGCACGGGTCTAGCGGTGAACCGGAGTGGATGGTGTTCATGATCTCGCTGGTGTCCTCGTCGTTGATGTTGGTCCAGGAGAGCAGGCGGTTGGTGGTTGTGGGGGCAGTGGTCTCGGTGGTTGCCAGGGCGGTCGTGGTGTTGAAGCTGTCGTGGATGTCGGCGATTTTGCGGTGGAAGAAGGTGGCCAGTGAGTCGCATAGGTCTCGCGACGGCTGGATGTCGTTGGTGTTGGAGCTGGGGTTGGAGAGTTCCTTCACGATGTTGAAGAGCTCTTTGCTGTTGTGTGCGTTGTTGTCTAGGCGGTCTTTGAGTGAGGCCCTTTTGGCGGATCTGATGAGGTGATGGTGACTGCGGGTGGCGCTCTTGTGGGCGGCGTAGCTGTCCGCTGTCCGTTCGTGGAGCCAGATCTTCTCCAGTTTTCGGCATGTTCGTTTGGAGGCCTGGAGGTCTTCGGTGAACCAGGTGGCTTTCTTGCTGGTGTGGCTGTTGGGCGGATTCTTGAGCGGGGCGAGGGTGTTGGCGCAGTCGTCGATCCACTGTCTGAGGTTGCGGGCGGCGGTGTCGGGGTCGGAGGGTTCGGCGGGTGGGCTCAGGACGACCCCTGACCTTGACTGGTAGGTCGCTCCCCCACCACACAGCTCCGTCTGTGTGCCCTGCTGCTGCCCCTGATTGTGCTCGCTTTTCCTTTCTGTGCCCCTTGCTGCCCCTGATTGTGCTCGTTTTTCCTTTCTGTGCCCCCTTGCTGCCCCTGATTGTGCTCTGCTTTTTTCCTTTCTGTGCCCCCTTGCTGCCCCTGATTGTGCTCTGTTTTTTCCTTTCTGTGCCCCCTTGCTGCCCCTGATTGTGCTCGTTTTTTCCTTTCTGTGCCCCCTTGCTGCCCCTGATTGTGCTCTTTTTTCCTTTCTGTGCCCCCTTGCTGCCCCTGATTGTGCTCTGTTTTTCCTTTCTGTGCCCCCTTGCTGCCCCTGATTGTGCTCGTTTTTCCTTTCTGTGCCCCCTTGCTGCCCCTCATTGTGCTAGTTTTTTCCTTTCTGTGCCCCCTTGCTGCCCCTGATTGTGCTCTGTTTTTTCCTTTCTGTGCCCCCTTGCTGCCCCTCATTGTGCTAGTTTTTTCCTTTCTGTGCCCCCCTTGCTGCCCCTCATTGTGCTAGTTTTTTTCCTTTCTGTGCCCCCTTGATGCCCTGATTGTGCTCGTTTTCCCTTCTGTGCCTGTTTCCCGCCGCTGCGCCTGCGGCCCCGCCCCTCACTGCCCATTCGCTGCCCCATTCCCTGCTCCTCCCTCCCACCTCCCCATTTATGGCGGCCGCTGCGTGGTGAAGAGAGCGACCCCTGACCTTGACTGGTAGGTCGCTCCCCCACCACACAGCTCCGTCTGTGTGCCCTGCTGCTGCCCCTGATTGTGCTCGTTTTTCCTTTCTGTGCCCCCTTGCTGCCCCTGATTGTGCTCGTTTTTCCTTTCTGTGCCCCCCTTGCTGCCCCTGATTGTGCTCTGTTTTTCCTTTCTGTGCCCCCCTTGCTGCCCCTGATTGTGCCTCGTTTTTCCTTTCTGTGCCCCTTGCTGCCCCTGATTGTGCTCGTTTTTTCCTTTCTGTGCCCCCCTTGCTGCCCCTGATTGTGCTCGTTTTTCCTTTCTGTGCCCCCTTGCTGCCCCTCATTGTGCTCGTTTTTTTTCCTTTCTGTGCCCCCTTGATGCCTTGATTGTGCTCGTTTTCCCTTCTGTGCCTGTTTCCCGCCCCTGCGGCCCCGCCCCTCACTGTCCATTCGCTGCCCCATTCCCTGCTCCTCCCTCCCACCTCCCCATTTATGGCGGCCGCTGCGCGGCCGCCGCTGGCGCGCCTAAGGCAAGCCCGCCTGCGCCCGTCCGCGCCGTGACCGCACCCAGCGCCAGACCCCTGGTCCGGGCATCCCCCGCGCCCGCCACATCAACAGACGCCGATACGACGCCAGCACCCTCCACGCACTGAACCCCGGAAAAGATCACGCCTGCTACCAGGCCACCCCGAAGCGCACCCAAGGGCCCTTCACCTGCCGGAACTGCAGCTTCGCCAGCACCCGCCCCGCCAAACCACCGCCCAGGAAAGAACCCAACTACCTCAGATGCATCCTCCTCAACACCCGCTCCGCCCGCAAACACGCCATCGAACTCTGGGACCTTCTCGACTCAACCTCCCCAACGTCGCATTCCTGACGGAGACCTGGCTGAATCCCGCTTCAGCCCCCGACATCGCCATTGCCATCCCGGACGGATACAAGATCACCCGCAGGGACCGCACCAACGGAGTCGGAGGAGGCATCGCCATCGTCCACAGGAACACCCTCAGAGTCTCAACCAACACCGACGACACCCTCAGCACCGCCGAACACATGCACTTCCAGATCCACACCAATCCCAACCCCACCCTCAGAGGAACCCTCATCTACAGACCCCCGGACCCCGACCACAGTTCAGCGATTCCATCGCTGACTCCGTCAGCACACACGCCATCGCCTCCACGGACTACATCCTCCTCGGGGACCTGAACTTCCACCTCGAGAACAACAAGGACACCAACTCCACCACCCTGATCGACAACCTCGCCACCCTCGGACTCAGACAGCTCGTGACTACACCCACCCACGCCGCCGGCCACACGCTCGACTCCATCTTTTCCGCAAGCCCACACGTCTCCTTCAACCACACCTCCGAACCCCACTGGACTGACCACCACTGCATCCACTTCACCTACAGGAAGCCCACCACGCACCACCGCACCGAACAAATGCCTCGCCGCTGCTGGAGCAGAGTCACGGAAGACCAGCTAACCACAACCCTCGCCCTGAGCCCACCCGCCGAACCCTCCGACCCCGACACCGCCGCCCGCAACCTCAGACAGTGGATCGACGACTGCGCCAACACCCTCGCCCCGCTCAAGAATCCGCCCAACAGCCACACCAGCAAGAAAGCCACCTGGTTCACCGAAGACCTCCAGGCCTCCAAACGAACATGCCGAAAACTGGAGAAGATCTGGCTCCACGAACGGACAGCGGACAGCTGCGCCGCCCACAAGAGCGCCACCCGCAGTCACCATCACCTCATCAGATCCGCCAAAAGGGCCTCACTCAAAGACCGCCTAGACAACAACGCACACAACAGCAAAGAGCTCTTCAACATCGTGAAGGAACTCTCCAACCCCAGCTCCAACACCAACGACATCCAGCCGTCGCGAGACCTGTGCGACTCACTGGCCACCTTCTTCCACCGCAAAATCGCCGACATCCACGACAGCTTCAACACCACGACCGCCCCGGCAACCACCGAGACCACTGCCCCCACAACCACCAACTGCCTGCTCTCCTGGACCAACATCAACGACGAGGACACCAGCGAGATCATGAACACCATCCACTCCGGTTCACCGCTAGACCCGTGCCCTCACCACATCTTCAACAAAGCCAGTACAGCCATCGCGCCCCATCTCCGGAAAATAATCAACATCTCCTTCGAGACAGCAACCTTCCCGGAAAGCTGGAAGCACGCCGAGATCACCGCCTTACTCAAGAAACCCAAGGCAGACCCCAAGGACCTCAAGAACTTCCGACCCATCTCTCTGCTCCCGTTCCCCGCGAAGGTCACCGAGAAAATCGTCAACAAACAACTGACCCGCTACCTCGAGGAGAACAACATCCTGGACCCTTCCCAGTCCGGCTTCCGCAGCAACCACAGCACCGAAACCGCCCTCATCGCCGCCACCGATGACATCAGGACCCTGCTAGACAACGGAGAAACAGCAGCCCTCATCCTCCTGGACCTATCAGCCGCCTTCGACACGGTCTGCCACCACACACTACGAACACGCCTTCACGACGCCGGGATCCAAGAGAAGGCCCTGGACTGGACCACATCCTTCCTTTCCGGCAGAACACAAAGCGTCCGCCTCGCCCCCTTCCGATCCAAGGCCACCAAGATCATCTGCGGCGTACCCCAAGGCTCCTCCCTCAGCCCAACGCTGTTCAACATCTACATGGCACCGCTCGCCCACGTCGCCCGACAGCACAACCTCAACATCATCTCCTACGCCGACGACACCCAGCTGATCCTCTCCCTCACCAAAGACCCTCACACCGCCAAAGCCCACCTCCACGAAGGAATGAAGGCCGTCGCCGAATGGATGAGGACCAGCCGCCTGAAGCTGAACTGGGACAAGACGGAGGTCCTCATCCTTGGTTCCAACCCTTCAGCCTGGGACGACTCCTGGTGGCCAACATCACTGGGAACAGCCCCGCCACCCACCGACCACGTACGCAACCTAGGGGTCATCCTCGACCCCACCCTCTCCATGACTAAGCAGGTCAACGCCGTTTCCTCATCCTGCTTCAACATCCTCTGAATGCTCCGCAGGATCTTCAAGTGGATCCCCACCGAAACATGAAAAACAGTCACCCAGGCCCTCGTCACCAGCAGGCTGGACTACGGAAACGCCCTCTACGCAGGAACGACGGCTAAGCTCCTGAGACGGCTGCAACGCATCCAGAACGCCTCTGCACGTCTTATCCTCGACATCCCCCGACGCAGCCACATCACACCCCACCTGAGAGACCTGCACTGGCTCCCTGTCAACAAGAGGATAACCTTCAAGCTCCTCACCCACGCACACAAAGCACTCCACAACTCCGGACCAGCCTACCTCAACAGACGACTCAGCTTCTACACCCCCACCCGCCAGCTCCGCTCGACCAGCCTCGCCCTCGCCACAGCCCCCGACATCTGGAAAACGACCGCCGGCGGCAGATCCTTCTCCCACCTCGCCGCCAAGACCTGGAACACCCTCCCCACCAACCTCCGACAGACCCAAGACCTACTGGCCTTCAGAAGACTCCTCAAGACCTGGCTCTTCGATCAGTAGCAGCACCACCCCCCTCTTCCCCCAGCGCCTTGAGACCCTCGCGGGTATGTAGTGCGCTTTATAAGTGACATGATTGATTGATTGATTGACTGTTTCATGTGCCACTTGAGCCATTCACTTTTTGCATGAGCCCTGATGTGCGCACGAATGTTTGGGTTACAACCACATATAATGTAAATAGTGCTGATATACTAATTGTATTCAATATTCTTTCAATATAGACTGCTCTATACAACTTATACAAACTATTGATGTCTCCTTGTTTCCTTTCAATTGTAATTGATGCTTTACACTTTACATACTTGCCTACAATTATTACCTGTTGTGACGTTGTTGATTGTTAGACTTTAACTACTCAGGTCTCAACTGGGTTTATGGGTTATCCCCTGTGGTTTTTACTTTTAGAAAGTTGCCATTTTCCTGTCTTAGCCATTTGGTGCTTGCAGCCTGTCTCTGGGTCACATGACTGGGTGTGGTGACAATTGGGCTTTGTGTATTCTTCCTCGACAGCCACATGCAGTACAGATCTTAGGTGTACCTGGATGGGCCATCACTGGCAGGAGGAAAGGTAAATGCTTAATTACACTTGAATAGGCTGTATCCTGCCTCCACACAAAGGGCTGCATACCCTCCTGTAGTTAGTCTGGAGCCAGAGCCAGGAAGAGAGGACACCTGTACACTTTAAGGGGAAACTTCTAGAAGCCTCCCCCAATTCAAAGGCAAAATTGGGTATAAATATTGGACCATGGAAACCGACTCTTCAGTACACACGGCCAGGAAGAAGAACTGCTGTGCTGCGGAAAGGACTGCCTCTTTGCTGGACTGCTGCTCTGAAGGACTTCTGCCCTGTTGTGCTTACCTGCTGCCTGTTGCCCTCCTCCCTGAGTGAGAGGGGCTGGACCTGCATGTGTTGAACCCAGGACCACCAGAGTGACTCCAAGGGCTAGTTGTCTGGCCTCCTGACTAGAGCCACAGAAGGACAGAAGGCTCCAACAACCTTGAACCCTGCACCTGGACTCTGCCATCTATGAGTCCGACCCTGCTAAGTTGTGTCACCACAGTCCTGGACCCTTGGAAGTGAGCTGAAGGTGCCCTGCCAGCCCATCTGTGGATCTAGTGGAACAGACGCATCTCCTCTGGTGCACTGTGTGACCCTGAGCAGAACCGACGCATTGCCTCTGCTGCGTGGATCTTCCAGACGCATCACCCTCGCAGTCCGCTGCCTCCTTGGAAGCGCTGCTGCTGAAACGCATCCTCGGTGCAGGCCCTAGCATCCCTCGTCAACGGCTGCCTCAACAACGATGCCCGACTCCGCATCACAGCACCACAGCTCCTCGGAACTGACACATTGCCCCAACTGCATGGCGCATCCTTGATGTCCGACTTCACATCGCAAGCCTCTCATTGATGAGATCCTCTATGATGACGCATCACGTCGCAGCCTTGCAGCTCTTCAGAACCGACACATTACTGAGGCTGCACAACGCATCTTCAACGCAGGACCTCGCAACGCTCCGTAACCAGGATTTATGGTACTTTTGTTCAGTGGGCTTAACTGGGTACCTGTAGCCAGCCCGCACTCCATCGCAGATGGACTGAACTTGTGAGTTTGTCCCAGTCCGGTGCGACCAGATATCCACAGTTGGGGCTTTGTGCTTTTTGGCGCTATTTTCACTGAAATCTTTAAAATTGCATATCTCCGGTCATACTGATTGGATTTTTGGCGTTTTGGTCTTGTTATGTTTATCAAACAGTACTCAATTGTTCTAATCTGGTGTGGGATCCTTTTAGTGTGGTGTTGTCACTGTATTACTGTTTGAAGTGTAACGCAAATACTTTACACCTTGCCTCTAAGTTAAGCCTGACTGCTCTGTGCCAAGATACCAGAGGGTTGAGCACAATTTAATTGAGGGTTGGGTTGTGCCTCAACCTGCCAAGAATTGTGGTCGCGTCTTGAAAAGAGTTTCAATCCCCTCAACCAGTCACCCAGTTTCTAACAGGGAACCTGTAGTTTTTGGTGGATTCCTTGTTATTGTCTTGCTCTAAATAAGGCCATCTCTGTTTCACAGTGGAGTAGAAATCAGTGCAATCCACAGTAAGCCGATTACCATGGAGCGTAGATGCAGAATGCCAAAGAAAGTGAGCCAGGGCAGTGCTTAATTTGTAAAATATTAAGTGCCAGGGCTCTGACCAGGAGGCCACTGCAGCTTGCACCACCCATCGCCCCTGCCATCGCTGCCAACCATCTCACTTGCATGTAAATGCGACAGTTCAGATTATTCCACGTCCCCAAAGCTAAAGGAATGGCTGGGGAGGCAGGTATTAGCAATTCTTTTAATGTATATTGTTTTCCTAAACAACTGTTATACTGCTCATCTCAATTACATGAGCAGCGCCACCTTGTGGCAGACTTCCCTAAGTGTGGTGTTGACAATTAGGTGCCGGTGCGGAGCACCGGAAACCAATTCAGTTCCGGTGCTCAGCACCAGAAAGCACTGGCTCAAATTAAGCACTGAGCCAGGCAAAGTAAAGGACAATGAGATGTTTGAATTAGTATCAATTGTGGGCATGCACACAATATAGGCCTTATTTACAGTTTTGATGAGCTGCGATGTAACTTGTTTATTCTGCTAACAGTTATGGTTTGTTCTAAAATATAACTATATAGTAGAATGCCATGAGTTGTTGGAAGGCTGGAAGTGTGGGTGCTGCTGGTTTTTCCCAAGAGAGGTCCAGTTACCTGGTAATAAATCCCTACTTTCCAGCCTGTGGTGCCTGAAGATCATTCTAAACAATTTGCTGACAAGTTGCCTGGCCAGCAGGGCTGCACGGGGAACAGTTCTACTCCATCAACCTCTGAGGTTCCAGGACTTTCTAAGGGCACGATTATTTGTCTGACTGCCATTTTGTGGCAAATTTACGTTAGTGGCAGCACCTAGCTAAGTGGTAAAGAAATATTGTCATAAATATTGTGTCTTTAATATAGTTTACATACATATCTCCTCATTGAAGTTAATAGAACATTTATATCCAATGGGATGACATTTTTGCACATAATATTCATGAGAAGATGTTTATATCACACAATATTTCTATACATGATAGTCTGTCATGCAACTGACATACGAGAGAGGGAGGCGCAGGTTTTTACATGTTCAAAGCCTAATTACAAGTCTTGTTACCTGCACGTGTTGCCTGACATGTGAAGGAGCCCAGATGTCTCTTTTGTGCTTGAAATCTTGAAGAGTGGCAGTTCGAACTACCGCCATGGTGCTGCGTCCTTTTCAGGTTGAGTCTGTGAACACTGCATGCGTTCTCACTTGTGAGAGATATTATTTACAGTATAGGTCTTAAAGCCCGCCCATTGCTCACCATTCGTTGGCTTCATTGTCACTCTTCTTATTGGCCAGAGAGGGCCAGGTGTCACTTCCTTTTCTTTGTGGGGAGCATGGACCAAGCACAGATTGATGAATTTTAATTAATGTCCGCCCGCTGCTTGCCTTGTGATTCCGATACAATTTCTTCTTCTTCTATCCTCCCACCCACCCCTTCTACATGTTGCTTCGTCCCCTTCCACTCATCCCTTCGCCATGTTGTTGCCCCTTGTCCTAGTACCCCATCCTCGTTGCTTGCCCATATTCACACCATCTTCCCCCGTCCTTGCGTTCCCGTCCAGCCCACCATCCTGAAGAAAGCGCTATGACGACGCGCTAGCCCTGGCCGCATCATAGTGGGTTTTTTATGACTTTACTTTTATTTATCTGAATTCAAACAAGGCTTCCTGCTGCACAACATGGTTGAAAGTTTTTTTTTTAAAGCGCTGGAACGCGGAGCGCTGCTGTTTTATAATGCTTTTTTAGTGACTTTCAGACATGTTGTACAGCAGCTGTGCTGCTTTACAACATGGCTGAAAACATGGCTGAAAACAAAGACAAAGCGCGACCTATTGGCTTTGCTACTGCTTGCTTATTTTACTGATTTGTTGCTTTAACCTTTTATTTTAATTTATTATTTTGGATAGTTTGAGTTTGTGTTACAGTTGGTAAGATTACAATGGCAGCAGCTATCATGTCAGGCCCTCTGTTCTTATTTGTAGCGGGGAATGTTGATGTGTAAGTAGTGGAAAACGTTGTTCAATAGTTTCCTGATAGCAATTGGGGGGCACAAAGTTTTTTGTTCCATTAAGGAAACTACATTTATTATTCCACAATCTGGGAATAGAAAGGAGTATTTTTAATTTTAGGATCCCGTAAGTGAACTTTGCAAGAGATGGGGATCCAAGAGCCATGTATGATATGTCTGTGATAATGCAAAAAAGACATTTTGGGCAATGGATAAATGTGATATTAGAATGGCATAAATTGTTGGCAAGAGTTAGGGACGGGATAAGAGAGTAAAAAATGATGTGGTGGTATTTTGTATTTTGTCTCATGTGTCAGTATGTTGTACTGTCACATTTGTGAAAAAACAATACCAAGAACTCACATAATTTCTTGTAGCTTCAGAAGAGGAAGACGTCTCTTAGGCGCTGTCGCAGAACGCCATGTCCAGTCAGACAAGGATGTCCCTCGCTGTGGAAGCCACTCCACCGTTTCTGCACTTTCGGTGACCTGGTAGGGTTTCCCACCGCTTTCAGGTAATGTGGAGAATGGACGGAGGTTGCAGGTTTAACAATGTTATGTAGCGCACCAGATGTCAAGCATGTTTTTCTTCGAGGTAGAACAAAGCCTTAGTTTTCAAATGGGGAAGAACTAAGACTTATAGAATGCTCTTCCCAAAATGGTGGTCAGTCAGTTGGAAGTTACTGGAGTATCCCCGTACCAGGTGTTACAATTTATTCCTGTGATGTCAGTTCCTGTTTCAAATACATATATAAGGCAGCACTTGAAAGGGCATGACGCGTTGCAGCGCATTCCAGTCGTTGATTTTTTTATACGCTCAACGCCAATTTGTTACTCCCTTTTGTCCCTGTTTGTTTCCTCTAGTAGGTTGGATCATCTTCTTGGCCGATCATTGTTGGGCTCTGCTGGTTGTGCCCGGCTCTCTTCTCCTTTCTGATGTTCAGGAGGACTTTGACGCCTTGCTATTTTCACCAAAAATATCTTCATCTTCAATCAGGATTTACTAAGATTGCTACAGGAGCTTTTTTGCTCCTTTGTGGATTTTTCCTCCATATTTCTCCTCTCACGTATGTTATTCAGTGCAGGGTGGCACTGAGGCTACTGGGAGGAGTCACCCTTTCCTCAGTCAACCTAGCATGGTACTTGACAGACCTTCTCAGAGCCCAGCGTTTGATATGAACTCACTAATTCCCTGATTAGGGATCAATTTGTGTGGTGTACTAAAAACTCAAAGGTACAACAGACATTTTTAACAAGAACCCTGATCTACAACAAGCTCTCATGACAGTAGTGTTTTCTGAACACACTGCAGGGAAGATTAGGGAAATGAAAGATGGTGGTGAAATGACATGGTGGGTGTGTCTGAGTGAGCAGAATTCACAAAGTTGTAAACAATTCCTGGGGACATATGAGGAAAAGAGAGAAGAATATAACAAGAGTCAAAAAGGTTATGAAGGAGAATAGATGCTGGGGGTTGGGGAGAATTAAAATGTTTCAGGTGTGGTAATTCTGGTCATGTGTCTACTAATAGCAGGTGCTATGTACACAAATCACCATGTAAGAAATGTGAGCAGTAAAGGCATTTGTTTCAGAGAGTGTAGGGAAGGCAAAGTACAAAATGTGTTCATGGAAGAGGTGGATAAAGACATGGGGAAGTTTGTGCTGCAAGTGAATAAGTGCAGGGGGCTGTGTACACAATGAATTAACAATGCCTGACTAAGATGTGACAATTTAGTCAAAAAAGGTGTTCGTGCACACTTGGGTTTCACATACAGTTAACTTGGGGACAAAATGTTTAAAAGAGATTATAGTGAGATGGTGGAAGATTTGGAGGTAGCAGACATTATCCCTTTAGGATATGGAAAAACGAGAATGTTATGTTATGTTAATCAAATTTATAGAGCGCACTCTTACCCTTAGGAGTCCTGGTGCTCACTGAACTGGCTTAGTGGATAACAGAGTCTAACAAAGATCTTGATTGCTAAAGAACCATGTTTTCAACAACTTTCTGAATGTCAGCAAGTTGGGGGCTGAGCGAATCCCAGATCACCACTGTTCCTGCAAAAAAGCTTCTTCCACCCCAGGTCGTTTTCTTGAACCTGGGTACTACCAGCTTTTCAGAGTTAGCTGATCTAAGTGTTCTATTAGGTGTATACCATCTGAACTTCAGGGCCATAAAGGAAGGTCCCTGGTTATGCAACGCCTTATAGGCAATGCAGAGGGCCTTGAATTTTATCCTGTCTTTCACTAGCAACCAGTGCAACTTTTGAATGCCCTTTCTCACTGAATGCCGCTAACCGTGCCACCAAAACAGCATGGTGGACAGTGTCGAAGGCCGCCGACAGATCCAAAAGAATTAGGGCGGCCCTTCCTCCGTTATCCAGAGCTTCTCTAATTTCCTCGACCGATTTAATCAAGGCGGATTCTGTGCTATAACCGGACCTAAAGCTGTGTTGTGTGTCATCAAGCGGACTGTGCTCAGTGATACAATCTGAGAGTTGCATATTCATAGCCTTTTCAAGTAGTTTTGCAGGCAGGGGGAGCCAGGAGATGGGACGAAAGTTGTTTGTGTCAATAGGATCTAGATTGGGCTTCTTTAGGATCGGTAGAATAGGTGCAACTTTCCATAAATTGGGAAAGCAGCCTGCACTAAAAACTGAGTTAAAAAATTTTGTCAGATTGTTGGCAATGACATCTTGCACCAATTCTAAGACTGAAACTGGGCAAGGGTCCAGCGGAGATCCCGATTTGGCCTTGGCAATAAGGTCTCCTACTTGGGAGGGATTATTCCAGAATAAATAGGATGGAAATATAAATACCATTCAAGCAGTGCGTTATGGTGCTATATGTAGAAATATGAGCAGATAATATATTGTGGTGGTTCCATCAGCAATATTTGGAGAGTAAGTTAGTCTGCAATGCCGGTGAACATCTGATGTTAGTGTCAAGATCCATGATAGAATAGGCATTTTGGCTAAGTTCTCTAGGGTGTCTGAGGAAAGTTGGGTATGGTCCTGAGTCATCTATGATAGCATCATAGTGCCATGAGACCTTACCCGGAAGATGTACTACCAAATACAAATGGAAATAGAATACTGTCATCCATACCATCCTATATGGCACATTTGTTCTGGTTCTTATTTAGTGTGATCCAACGTCTTCAGTTCTGAAAGAGAGAAACCTTTTTCGTCTTCATGAATTCCAGGTGATTTAAGGTATTTCCTTGATTCTTCTATGGGGCACACCAAAGGGGTTTGGTTCCCCAGTTAGATCTAGCTTGGCCCTTAGACCCATGTATGTTGGATTTGGTTCCTCGGACCAGGTAAATGGACACTGATCCTTCATGAGCTAAATCATAGGCAATGGAGTCGTGCTCCAAATCTGCCAGATATTCTTTTATGTGGAAGGCATACCCCATGTGTAGTGGAGTCGTGTTGACCCCGAGAGTTGAGACAATATTCCAGGTATTTTTAGTGTGACTGGGTGTGTGATTAGTTACCCCTGGGGAACACCGAGTGAGTGACCGGATTTTATGACACATATATGTGGGTGTAGCCAGAGGGATAGTTTGATTGTGTGCACCTTTTCCCGCACTTTTCTATTGATTTGGTGTAGGTGGTTTTGCGTTTGTGTGTTTTTTCCATCACCATCACGGAGTACTGTGTGGACAAATATGGGATAGTTAAAGATATTATACAAAATGTGTATATGTGTAATTGGAAGCTTCCATTATTATTGTAGATATTGTGTACCCTTGTCCTGAGGAAGCTGGAAGAAATTGACGGCTGAAACGCGACCGCGTCGACAGCTATAATTGAGGAGTCCAATCAGTTTGAGCATGGTTAAAATGTTATATGCGCACATAATTAAATGATAGAGAGGTGTGATACCTCATGTGCGAAGAGGACTATCTCTTGGTGTATCACTCAGATTTTTGAGTGTACACGAGTACGTGTAATCGTTAGGGTACTGTAGATATTGTGTATATGTACATGTGTCTGTTGTTTTGTGATATTTATATATGTATTATTATTTGTATTTATGTGATTAATGTATGTAATATCTATTGATGTGCCGGAGACCTGCCCAATGGTATGTGTATCTAATTGAATCATTAGTATGTGTAGCAATATAAACTATTGAGATCGTCAGGGTAATTGATGGTGCCTTAGACGGAAATAAATGAATGATTTATCCCTCCATACTTCTTTTATTTTTCATCTTTTTGATGTTCTATGCCCATATTTAGGAGGGTGATTTGGGCATACCCCTTTTCTTGTTGTTCCTAGATATTCTTTTAGGGTCATTTGTTTATGGGGACCCATCACTTTGGCTATTGAGAAGTCAAGAAGTATCCCTATTGTGGCTACTATGGACCTGGGGTTGGCAAAATTGCATAGGGCCTGATTACAACTTTGGCGCAGCGGCGACTGAGCACTGCCACCTCTGCTGCGCCAAAGCCACGCAAGCATCGCCGACCGTATTACGAGTTAAAATGTGTAACTCGTAATACCGTGGGCGCTCCTTTGCTATTCCCCTGGCGGTGCCTGGAAAGCAGGCAGCGCAATGGGAACAACAAGAAAGTTCCATCATGGCATGGATGTCGACGTCCGTGCTGGAACTTTGTGGGGGTACAGACAAGAGGGCACATGTTGCGCCCCACTGAATGTATCCCCATGGCGGAGTGCCATGTGCGCCCTGTAGGGCCCCCTTTGTTCCTGCACCGCCAGCCTTTTCATGGCGGGGCTCCGCCATGAAAAGGCTGGCAGTCCAGGAACTCGTAATATGCTGAGCTCCTGCGCCACTGCCAGGGAATGACTGTTCTCTGGCGCAGCCGACGGTCCACCGCTGAAGTTGTAATATGGCAGATGGTGGACCGCCACTGCTGCGCCACCGCGAGTCTGGCAGTCGGAAGACCGCCAGACTCGTAATCAGGCCCATAGTTTTTTTCTGATAATGCATATCATTTTCACAGAAATGATGCAAGTTACATAAAATGCATTATGTTCCTCACCTGTAAGACAAGTGTTCGGTAAGGCATACCTTGCATAAACAAGTGACATGAGATGCTGGTGGGATACGTGTTCAAGAAATAAATGTCTCTCGATCTCAACAGCGATCAGTTCCTGCAACACATTTTCTTCTCAAACCAGTCTTGCTACGAAAATTATGTGGAAAAGCTGTACCCACCAGCAAAAAAACATTATATTAAATACATAAAACCCCAAAATGTGAATTACACATGGTATTAGTGGTGTAATACAAAGTTTGCCAGGCCTAGTGCAAACCAACAAATAAATAAACAAATAACAAAATAAATAAATCGAAGGGATACTCACCAGCCTCATTGATCCCTTGATTCCAGCAGCAATTGATAGCACGCCGGAAACAATAAACTGCAACAGAGAGAGGGTAGTTAGTTACAACATTCTCTACATTCAGACACTCATGAACCAATATATAAGCACCAGTAGAAGATGCTACCACCCCTCATCATCACACCATAGGTTTAGGTAGTCACCCCATTTGGTCAAAGTTCTGGCTTCATTTGCCCTAAATCCTTCCTGACTAAGACTTACTGTGGCCACCACCACCAACCTCTCCTTCATGACCCTAAGCTCTGAACTGTGGTCCTGACATCAACAATTCACAAAATTCTTGATATGAAAAAGTTTCATACTAGAGTCACACATGTCCATATTTATTTTATTTTTATTTTTAGAGTTTTCTATAGTGCGAACAAGACCCTTATTAGGGTATCAGAGCGCTTTACAAAAAAAGCAGAGTAAGTGTAAAAACATTTGCAAAGCAGAGATAGTATCAAAAACATTTTTAACAAATTTTGGCAGGTAACAGAGACGGTACTAGAGAGGAATTGTTCGGAGCAGTGGGAACAAGTTCGAGTACGAATAAGTCATAGAGGCGAAAGTGTCATTAAGGGGAGTGTAGAGAGAAGTATGAAGTAGTGGACTGGAACAATGTCTTACAAGTCAGTGAAATAGCTGGTGTGCTAGTAGGGCCTCATACGATGAGGCAGGTGCGGAGTTAAGGGAGGAATTTGCTCATTAGGAATGATTTTGCTTCCCTTTTGAATAGTGGTGTAGAGGAGATTTTTCTGATTCATGGGGGTAGTGAGTTCCAAATTCTTGGTGCCGCTTCGGAGAAAGCTCTGTCGGAAGTTTTTTTCTTACTGTAGCGAGAGGGTTTCAGGAGTAGGTTGTCGGAGCTCCTGGAGTGTCTGTTTCCTCCAGATAAAGTGATTTTCTGGGATAGGTACTGGGGGGTGTTGTGGTGAAGAGCTTTGTGGGTGATGCAGGCCACTTTTAGGTGGATTCTAGCTTCGTAGGGCAGCCAGTTGAGCGCTTTCAGGTGTGGTGATATGTGGTCAAATTTCCTAGATCCTGTTAGGAGTCTTGTTGCTGCGTTGAGACAGGCCTTTAGAGGGGCTGTAGAGATTTTGGGCAGTCCCGCGAGGGTAGTACAGCCGTACTCCAACCTCGATATGACTAAAGCCTGAACTGCAGTTTTGAGATCAGAGCTCTCGATGAATGGTTTCATGTTTCTGAGATAGCTGAGGTGAAAGCGTGCATTTTTAGCCAACAGGTTGATGTGTGTTTGCATGTTAAGGTTTTTATCCAGTGTAATTCCAAGCGATTTGGTGGAGTCCACCAGAATCGGCGTGCAATTTAGAGCAGAGATCATCTTGCTCCATTCCTTTATCTCTAGAGTTTTTAGGGGGGGAGATTAAGAGAAATTCATTTTTTTGCGAGTTTAGCTTGAGGAAGTTGGTCGTTAACCAGTGGACGGTCTTTTCGAGAGCTTGATTCATCGTCTTTATCTCTTTAATGGAAGTGATCTTGATGTAAAGTTGAGTGTCATCCGCGTACATCTGAAAGGAGATACTCACCTGCTGTAGCAGTTCGGTTAGTGGTTCGACATAAAGGTTAAATAGCACTGGGGAAAGGGTTGAGCCTTGTGGTACTCCTAGTAGGTTGGGTGAAGAGGCAGAGAGGTTTTTATTCACGATGAATGATTGCGTTCTGTTTTCCAGAAAGGATTTGAACCATTGAAGGAATGTGCCAGAAAAACCCATCCTGTTTTCCAGTCTTCTTAGAATTTTGTCGTGATTGACCGTGTCGAAGGCTGAAGAGGTCGAGCAGTACTAGTAGACAGGTTTCATTGCGGTCAAGAGCGAGTAGGGCGTCGTCTACTATATGCAGAATCGCTGTTTCTGTGCTATGGCCGGGTCTGAAACCCGATTGGCAGTCGTTCAGTAGTTTGAAATCCGTGATGTGTTGGTTCAGTTGTTGCTGGACACATTTTTCCAGGACTTTGGCTACCATGGGAATGTTTGTTATAGGTCGGAAGTTATTAGGGTCGGAGGGGTTTGCTGTCTGTTTTTTTAGGATAGGGGTGACTTGACCAATTTTTAGGCAATCTGGGATGTGGCCTTGAGCCAGTGAGGCATTGATGATTTTGGTCCAGAGTGGGGAGATGATATGGTGGATGTGGGTTAGGCAGTTAGAAGGTACAGGGTTTTTGAAGTGGTTATTGGGTTTGATAGTAGCTAAGGTTTTCGTGATGTCTCTGGGATCGTACATTTTGAAGGTAGACCAGTGAGAGTTATTTTTGGGCAAAGGTAGATCAAGTTGATTAGGACTTTCAACTTGAGTGTTCTTTAGGGTAGCTGAGTTACTTGCTGCCGCCCTTAGCTCGAGTTGGAGGGAGTTGGTTTTTGCTGTGAAGAATGAAGAAAATTCTTCGCTACTAAGCTGTGAGTTTGAAGTCAGGAGAGCGGTTTTGGCCAATTTGTTAGATTGTTGTTTTAGTATTTCGAAGAGTTTCTTCGGTCTATTTTTGGCATTGTCTAGTTCTGATCTGAAGAAGACTTTTTTTGATTGTAGGATACTTTTGTTGTAGGAGTTTCTAGATTTCCTGAGTAGTTTGAGTTGGAGGGGGGTGGGATGTTGTCTCCATTTACGTTCCGTTAATCTTAGTTTGCGTCTCTCTTCATTTAGGGTTCCGTTGAACCATGGGTTTTTGTCTTTGTCCGGTATTCTTTTGAGTTTTGGGGGAGCTACAAGGTCAAAGACTTTGATCATTGTGGAGTTGTAGTGAGCAGTGAGGTCATTGACGTCTGACAAGTTATTGGGAGGAGTGAGAACTTTCTCACAGTGAGAGGCTAGGTTGTTCCAGTTGAGGTTTTTCGTGTCTCTTATCCAGTGTTTAGGCTTGACTGGCTGTGAGTGAGTTTTCTTTTTAGCAGAGGGAATTTGGAAGATTATAATGTGATGGTCTGACCAATCACAAGGGGTGATCGAGATGGATTCAATCATTTTTTCTTTAGAAATGATCCAATCAAGTGTAGCACCTTTGGAGTGCGTGGCTTTGAGATGGCTTGGATCAGGGAATGGTCTGTTAGGAAGATTTTGATAGCGTTGACCTGCTTGTCTAGGGGGTCTTCCCAATGGAGATTGAAGTCGCCAAGGAATATGTCATTGGAACGAGGGGTCGAGTTTGTTGTAATGATTTCCATAAGTTGGTCTGTGAATAGAGCGTTCTTGCCTGGGGGGGTGGTAGAGTATATGTAGTTTGTGGGAGTTATCTGAGGATTTTAAATGAATTCCGAGGTATTCACAGGACTCCAGGGGTTCGGAGTGAAACTTCGAGATAGTGATGTCGGATCGATGTATGCAGGCGATGCCTCCGCCTTTTTTGTGATGTCTGTCTAGTTTTATGATGTTGTAGTTTGGGGGGATTAGCAGGTATAGGCATGGCGAGGATGATTCTGTGAGCCAAGTTTCCGTGAGGATGATTACATCCATTTTCAGATTCAGAATGAGGTCGGCGATGTCAGAGGCGTGTTTTTGGGCTGAGAGGCAGTTTAGTAGGAAGCAGGAGATCTGGTTTGAGGCATTCTCTAATGCAGGTTCGTGATTTTCTGAGGTAGGGGTTATTGTTTGAAGGTTATTCGGGTTTATCGTTCTGTAATTCGGTTGGGATGTTCTGTTTGGGTTGATGGGGACTTGGAGAATAGAGAATTCTTCCTTATTTGTGATGGGGCAAGTAGTAGGAGGAGTAGGAGTTTCGTAGAGACGTAGTAAGGTTTGTATTTCCAAGTCCGTTAAGTATTTGGGGTATTTGTGTGTAAGTAAATGTCGATTCTTCAGAGGCAGTGGGATAGTGTCTATTACGTTGTTGGCTGCGGCTAGAAAGTTTTGCAGATGATTGAATTTAGAGAGAGAGTTTTCTGCGAGTTGTAAGATGTTTCTGATTTCTAGGATCACGTTTTGTAGGTTCCTAGAAGTGAGGTTCGTAAGGGTTTTGAGTGAGTCTAGATCAGGTTGGTAAGAGGGGGGAGGCAGGATCGTCGCGCAGAGAGGGCTGGGGGTGGTATTGCTGGGGTGTTCGATGACTGTGGCGGTAATGTGGTAGGTTAGAGTGGCTGGGAGAGAGGTAGTCGAAACTGATTGGGAGTGTGCGGGTTGGGGGCTTTTTTACGATTCACTAAAATAGATATGTCGTGGTGAGTTTCTCCAGTGGTGGGGGAAGGGTTGTGGAGGGGGGAGAGGGTTGTGGCGATAGGGGTGGTGGTGGAATGTGGATATGAGAAGGGTCGGAGATTGGGTATTAAGGACGAAGCGTTGTTATTGCTTCTGGTGAAGGTTCACTGGAAGGGTGTCAGTGATATGGGTTGTAAGGGAGGTGAGTTGTTATTGTTTCTTTCGAAGGCTCTGGGTGGGGGTGAAGGTCGATGGGGTTCAGGAGAAATGGGGAAAGAAGGAATGGTTAGCTCCTGAGGAACATTAGGAGGAGTGTTGGTGAAAGTTTTTAGTGTATGAAAGTATTTGTCGAATAATTCTAGGTCCTTGTTGGCAGCTTGAATAAGAACAGTTCCATTTTTGTCGGAAGTGATATTCAGGGTGGCTCTAAGGTTATGTGCGGGTGTCGTTGTAATCCTGGTTCCGTAGGGAATATTTTTCTTGCCATGAATGGTTAGTAGCTTGGAGAAGGCAGTTCGCCATTTGGCCATTTTTCTTGTGTAGAATATAAGGTCATTGATTTTCTTGGCGTTAAAGGAGGGGTCCAGAAACAGTGTTTCAGGGTTATTTCTGATAAGGTTGTGTTTGAAGGTTTTAGAGGCATTTTTAGATAGATTGGGGGGTATTGGATAGAATACGCGTTGTTTCCTGCGGGTTTCATGTGTGGTCCACCCATTATGTGAATTCCTTGTTCTAGGTGCAAGGGCCAGCTCGTATTCCTTTTGTGGAGTAGCTAGGAAAAAGTATTTCAGGGGGAGAGGTGTGGGAGCAGAAGGTCAGTTCGTACTCCTTTTGAGGAGTAACTAGGAAAAAGTGTTACAGGGGGAGAGGTGTGGGAAACAGAGCAGGCCAGTGGGGAGGGAATGTATTTGGCGATGATTAGAGAAGAGGGAGAAGAAGGGGGCTGCAGAGAGAGTCTAGCTGGTCCAAGTGTGGCAAGGATGCTAGTAAGGCAGAGACGTTACAAGATGGCTGCTGTGTTGCACGTTGTGGCCGATGGAGGTAATACAGACCTTTGTAGGCATGGGGAGGAAGTCCTCGGTTTCTTTTTGTTATTATGGGCTCGGGCTCTTGTGCCCTAGGCAGGAGGAAAATGGCCCAAGCTGAAAAATGGCTGCCTGATTGTAGGCGACCCTCTGGAGGGGATTCGAGTCTTCAATCTTTCCTTCCAATCATTGTTGTTATTATGAAAGACCTTCTAAGGCTCATCACATTTAACATTGATGTAGTTGTTGGCTTGAAGTGGATGGGAGAGTCCCTCAAGGAACCATATTTTCAGGAGACCCCTAGATTTGACCTGGCATCTCTCGTGGTTGCAGGGACATAACGGCGAGCTCCCGTAGTAGGGGACATGCCCTCCTGCAAACCGGGACCTGGGGGGAGAAGGGCGAGCTTTCCGTGCAGCCTCCTGGGGCTCCGGGGCTCCGATGTGGCCGGCCGGTCCGAGAGAATGGAGAAGAGGAAGATATGCACATCAGCAGGTGGTCTTCCGGGCCCACAAAGAAGCCGATGACCCGCCTGTTCCGATCGGATGCTTGCCCCGACCAAAGATGGCAGGCGGCACAGAGGGGAAGCGCAACGAGCTCCTCCGGCTTCGCGGCAGCCTCAAAGACTCCCGGAGAAGTCGCGAGACCCGCTTTGCCCAATCTGTTCGGTCCTGGAGGGAGGGGGCGGGCAGTCAACCAAATGAACCGCAAAGAGCCATCCCGACTCAACAGCTGTGTGCACGGACGACAGGCAGCACAGCTAGAGATGCAGAGAGCCCTCCCGGCTCAATGGCAGCGTGTGCGGTCGGTCGCCATATCAATCCTCTGGAGAGTATTCAATGGAAAATGAATCTGGATAGAATTGCCTTTGTTCTGAGGCAATAAAATAGCTGACACCCTTAGATGATGACCACCAATGATCTGTCATTGACAAAGGTAATTACTGAATTTTAGAAACAAGGATTGTTCCATGTTAGTTTGTCTTTCTTGGCTCTTTTTGGGAACTGTATTTTTCCATAGCAAGAATCAAGATACACTGATGCACATTAGCCTGAAATAAATATTTTGAAATCTATGACTAAAACGAATTGAATTTATGTTTGTAACATTTTATTGTTCCTTCATTTCTTCTCTCGAAATGATATTATGTTTTTGTTTTATGTGTACATCTCTTCCCCTTATGTCCTCGGTGTTTGGCTTTAATATCTGATACATGATATGCTGAGTTTTCATGGATAATTACACAATAGTTTATTTTTAAATACTCTCTGTTGTCTGCCATTATCTGTTTAATCTTATTAATTAATAATCCTGGTTATTTTGCTTGTATTTGAAGTGCTCAATGAAGAGTTAATTTAAAACAATAGTTTATTTTTAAATACTCCCTGTTGTCTGCCATTATCTGTTTAATCTTATTAATTAATAATCCTGGTTATTTTGCTTGTATTTGAAGTGCTCAATGAAGAGTTAATTTAAAACAATAGTTTATTTTTAAATACTCCCTGTTGTCTGCCATTATCTGTTTAATCTTATTAATTACTAATCCTGGGTATTTTGCTTGTATTTGAAGTGCTCAATGAAGAGTTAATTTAAACACAACACACACACTCACAAGCACATGTTGGCCTCAAATTAGAAATTACATTTTAGGGTGGAAACCCAAACAACAAGGCCATTTTTTGGTGTAATCCATGCAACATGAAGATGGGATATTTGGAAGGTGTAAGAAGTTGTGTTGTTGGTTGACTGGGGTGTGAGCCCTGGTCAAGCAGCAACCATAATCCTAGTCAGGACAAGGCATAAGCAAACTTCAAATTAACCTGTGCTCACCCCCTTGGTAGCTTGGCAGAGAGCAGTCAGGCTTAACTCAGAGGCATTGTGTAAAGTATTTGTGCTTCATACAATAGAATAGTACAAAGACACCACAAAAGGAGCCCACAACAGATTTAGAAAAATAGAGTACTTTTTAATAAATAAAACAAGACCAAAATGATTAAAAAAAACAATCAGTAGAACGGGAGTTACAGATTCTTAAAGATTTTTGTGAAAATAGCGCCAAAAAGCACAGAGCGCAAACGGTAGATATCTGGCCGCGTCGGACTGGAACAAAGTCACAAGTTCAGGTCAACCACGATGGAGCGTGGACCAGCTACAGAGACCCAGTTAGGCCCGATGAACACAGTACCTTAAAATCTGGTTTGCAGAGAGTTACAAGGATCCACGTCGAAGTTAAGTCAAGCAGCCGATGCATCGATTCTGTGATGCGGCGAGGCTGCAGTGCAAGGTCCTGCAAAGTCGTTGAGGATCTCGACAAAAAGGGCTCGCGATACAAAGTGCCTGAATCAAGGATGCGGTGCGCAGCCAGGATGATGCATCGGTGCATAAGAGCTGTGTGTCCGCAATGCGAATCAGGCGTCGGCGTCGAGGCTGTCGTCAACGGGAAATGTAAGGGCCCGCATCGAAGTTGCGACACAAAGTCGGGATGATGCATCAGTTCAGAGGACCTTGGCAGCTATGCTGGTCTTTGCAATGAGTCAAAACTACCCAGTGGCGGCGATGCATCGGTTCTGCTCAGGGATGCACCTCACACCTCGGGTTCCGCTGGATCCACAGAGGCTGGCAAGCACCTTAGCTCCACTCCCAAGGATCCAGGACTGGGATGGCACCACTTGGCAGGGTAGGCTCGCAGATGGCAGAGTGCAGGTGCAAGTGAAAGGTTGTTGGAAGCATATTATGTCCCTGAGGCTTCAGTTCAGGAGACCTTGGAGTCAGGTCCAGTCCTTCTCACTCAGGCAAGAGGGCAGCAGTATCTTCAGGGCAGCAGTCCAGCAAAGTGACAGTCCGTTCCCAGCCAAGGTCATCGAGAAGATCGTCAACAAACAGCTAACCCGATACCTCGAAGAAAACAGCATCCTGGACCCATCCCAATCGGGGTTCCGCAGCAACCACAGCACTGAGACTGCCCTCATCGCCGCCACCGACGACATCAGGACCCTGCTGGACAACGGTGAGACCGCAGCCCTCATCCTGCTGGACCTCTCCGCCGCCTTCGACACTGTCTGCTACCGCACTCTACGCGCACGCCTCCACGACGCAGGGATCCGAGACAAGGCCCTGGAATGGACCACCTCCTTCCTCGACGGCAGAACCCAGAGAGTCCGCCTCCCACCTTTCCGATCCGAAGCCTCCGAGATCATCTGCGGCGTACCCCAGGGATCTTCCCTCAGCCCAACACTGTTCAACATCTACATGGCCCCGCTCGCACGCATCGCCAGACAGCACGACCTCAACATTATCTCCTACGCCGACGACACTCAACTGATCCTCTCCCTCACCAAGGACCCCTCGCCGCCAAAGCCAATCTCCATGAAGGAATGAAGGCCGTCGCCGATTGGATGAAGATCAGCCGACTAAAGCTGAACACGGACAAGACAGAGGTCCTCATCCTCGGCTCCAACCCCTCAGCCTGGGACGACTCCTGGTGGCCAACGACGCTGGGAGCAGCCCCGACACCCACCGACCACGCACGCAACCTGGGAGTCATCCTCGACTCAACGCTCTCCATGGCCAAGCAAGTCAACGCAGTCTCCTCCTCCTGCTTCAACACCCTCCGCATGCTTCGCAAGATCTACAGGTGGATCCCGACAGACACAAGAAGAACAGTCACCCAGGCCCTCGTCAGTAGCAGACTTGACTATGGGAACGCCCTCTACGCGGGAGCCCCAGCCAAGCTCATCAAGCGACTGCAACGCATACAAAACGCCTCCGCACGCCTGATCCTCGACGTACCACGCCACAGCCACATCACCCCCCACCTGAGGAACCTGCACTGGCTCCCCGTCGACAGGAGGATCACCTTCAAACTCCTCATCCACGCACACAAGGCACTGCACAAGACTGGCCCAGCCTACCTCAACAGACGACTCTTCTTCTACGTCCCCAACCGCCAGCTCCGCTCCGCCGACCTCTCACTCGCCACCGTCCCTCGCATTCGAAGAACAACCACCGGCGGCAGATCCTTCTCACACCTCGCCGCCAAGACCTGGAACACCCTTCCACTCAGCCTACGACAGACCCAAGACCTGCTGACCTTCAGGAGGCTACTCAAGACCTGGCTGTTCGACCAGTAGCAGCACCCCCCCCCTTCTCTCTCCCCAGCGCCTTGAGACCCTCGCGGGTAAGTAGTGCGCTCTACAAATTCTGTGATTGATTTCAGCGGCAAAGCAGTCCTTATTCCTGGCAGAGTATCCGCAGGTCCAGAAGTGTACTGAAGAGTTGGTGTCTGAGCTCTTTCTTTTACACCCTGGTGCCCTGGTTCTGGAGGTTGGAAGACACTTCTAAACAGTCACATTGAAGTGCATGGAATTTCCTGCCTCCCCCGCCCTGGCTCTAAGCTGGCTGAAAGTGAGAATGTATGGTCATTAGGCATTTTGTGTGAAGGGCAGACACAGCCTATTCATGTGGGGTTGTGCCCAGTTCCTCCCTCCCATCCTGCTAATGATGGCACACACCTAAGCTCCCTATTGTGTGTGGCTGTCTAGGAAGAATATAAAAAACACAACTGTGACCCACACTCAGTCATGTGACCCAGAGACAGTCTGTAGGCACCAAATGACTAAGGAAAGAAAATGCCAACTTCCTAAAAGTGGCATTTTCAGAATTGTAATTTAAAATCCGACCTCACTATAAGTTAGGAATTTAAATTAGGATTCCAGAGACGCCAAACATGAAGTGGTTATCTTTTCCCATTTGGAAATTACACTTATAAAATGTAATAAGGTAATCCCAATGTTATCTTTTGAGAAAGATAAACTGCAGTAGTGAAAAATGAATTTAAGAGTTTTTCGCTACCAGGACATTTAAAACATTAAAGTACAAGTCCTACTTTTTAAGTACATTGCACCCTGTCCAGGGCCTACCCTAGGGGCGTCTTCTATGTATAAAAATGGAAGATTTGGGCCTGGCAAAAGGTTTATTTTGGCAGGTCGAAATGGCAGTTTAAACTGCACAGACAGGCTCTGAGATGCCTTAGACAAGTTTAAAGGGCTGCTTAAGTGTGTGGCACAAGCAGTGCTGCAGACCCAATAGCAGCATTTAATTTACAGGCCCTCGGTACATGTAGTGCACTTTACTGGGGACTTACAAGTAAATTAAATATGTCATTTGGGGATAAGCCAATATCACCATGTTTTAAGGAGTGAGCACATGCACTTTAGCACTGGTTAGCAATGGTAAAGTATGCAGAACCCTAATGCCAGCAAAAAGATCAGGAATAAAATGGAGAAAGTATGCAAATAGTTTGGAGGAAGACCACCCTAAGGTTGACAGGTCTAACAGGAGGGAATAAAGTTTTGTTTTTAGGGATGCTACCAGTTAATCTCATTGTTGTAAGGATTCAAGTTCTGTTGATGACTTCCAAAACTACGTGCCTTGCCTTGAGCACCCAAAGTCCTTCCCCCAAGATCCACCTGTTCTGGTTCTTCATAGGAGGGGAAGATTCTTGTTGCTTCAAGAAAAGATAGTTGAAATAACAATGTCAGGATTACACAAGCCTGGTTCCAAGCTCTGTCATAGTCATCTAGAGGGAGGACTTAAAAGTGACTTTTCTGAAGTTTGTCTCCTAAAGCTTCATATGATTTCTTTTCCCAATTGGCTTTGTAGGTGCAAGCCTTGACTGTTCCACTCCATGATTGGCAGGTTCCAATAGTCCTTTCAACATCCTCACACCCCACTCTCCTGGTCATGACTATGTTATGTTATGTTATGTTGAGTTATGTTATGCTGTGTTATGTTGTTCTATATTGATTTGTGTAGGGCACTAATCACCCGAGAGAGTATCCACGTGCCTATGCAGCAGAGGGGTCCTACTCCTCTTTCTATCACTTTTGATGTATGGCAAAGGGAAGGTCTTTAGTTCATTTACCTTGGCATTTAGTGTTACTACTATAGAGCTTGCTGATAAGAGTCTCAGAGCAGTAGGAACTATCTGGCATATTTGGGCTTTTGATCCTTCCTACCCTTAGTAGAATCGTACACTTCCACTCTCTGAGTGTTGAGTCTTTTGCAGGTAATCCCATCTGTCAAGAGAATTGATTCCCTAATGTAATTTGGATTGCCATTTTGATGAGTTGCTTTTTAAAAGCTCTGCGCAGTCACCCTACTGTGCTTCGTGATACGAGACCACGGACATGCCAAGACATCGTACCTGATCCTAGAATCAAAGTCCGGGATCTGCAGAGCATCTCAGGACTATCAGTTATTAGCTGCTTTCTCACATATGTGCAACACCTAAGAGCGCTGGGGGAATCATTTTAAGACAGAGGGACCTGGTCTTGGATCTTTGATCTTACAAAGGTACCATTTTTGTACAGTGAACACTGCAACCTTCCAACAACTAAAACAATTATCTGAGTCCATGGACTTGAAAAAAACCTTTGCAATCCTATTGTCAAGGACTAACACAAGCAACAGTGGAATATTCTGCTTGAGCAGAGAAAAGTGGTTATTGTCTTTCGACAGCGCAAAACACATATGGGAGTCATCTGCATTCGATATGTTTCACGTAGAACACTTTTCTTGATAAACAATGGAGAAGTGCACATTCTCCCAGGAGAGTAATGTACACAAGGTCTAGACTATAGGAGGAGGGTGGATACAGTGGTGGTGGCCATACACGTGTTTCAGAGAATAGAACTGGATGTGCGGTGGAGCCTGTGATGTAACCTGTGGGCTAATGTGGGAGCCATCTTGATGTAGGCAAAAGAAGACATGTGTAGTGACCTGCTGGTCACTGGTCTAGTTGTTATGCTACCAGCCACTCCCCGAGGGCTGGCTTACACCCCACCCCACACCCATCCAGCACAGGTGTCACAGGACACGTGACCCTGATAATAAAAGGGGCCGGGCCACATGCCCTGGGCCAGTTCTACCCGCCATCTAAGCGTGTCTGTGTACTTCCTAATAGTGCATGGGGGCCTAGTGCCCCGCACCAATACATTGGCGACAAGCGGGTGAACTCGCGTGTGCTGCCGCCCTGTGTGTTGGAAAAGAGGAAGAGAAGAGCCTATGACGATGGTACCCCTGCCAACACCGAGGGAGAAGGTGAACCTCCAGGGTGAAATGGGGCAGCGTAGTTGTGGCATTGCCCCGTGGAATAAGGGGTGGAGTACCGCGCCAAGTCGGGAGATGATCGGGAACCCACCCCGCATCTGAAGTGCCAGCGGCAAATGAGAAGCGGGTGAGGTGCCCGCAAGTGAGCGGAGCGCTGTCCCGTCAAAGGTACTGGTAAGACACTAGAGAGCTCAGCATGAGAGGAGAGATGTCCTAATCACGGCACCCCATCAGAGGGCGAGACAAGACAGAGCAAGTGTCGACTCAGCAGCGAGAGCCCCGTGTCCTCTGCTTGGCGTTCAAACCGCCCGCACCCCCTCCCATGCTGAAAGGTAGAGCTGTGAGCCGGGGGGCCAGCCGGTGATTGCCCAGAATCGTATGGACTCACCCGTGGTTGAGAGGAACGGCCCTCCATGTAATGCCTGAAAGGAGGAGGAGGTGACTGCCACCAGGGGCCTGCCGGAAAGGGGATCATCACCCCACAAGTCTGAGGAGGGGTGTGAGGCAGCGCCCGACATTGGAAACACCCGCCGCGAGTGTGGAGACATGGAGGGCCCCTGGTGGCAGTCACCGCCTCCTCCTGAAGTGAAAGAGTAGACACTTACCCGGACAGCGGGAGCGCTACTGACGGCATGAAGAGTCCTGAGGATGTGCTACTGCTGAGTGAAATACGTTCTGTGGCCGGCGTGGTGCGAGGCCCCCGCGCGGCCAATGATAGTGAAAAGAGCGCTGCGAGGGACGAAAGTACACCTACGGCAGCCCAGCCAGGCAGAGGCTGTGGCCTGGAGGCCGAGGAGAAGAAGCAGTGGCAGCGCCACCTAGTGACTGTTTTGAAACTGTGGCCGAGCAAGAGGCTCTGCAGCGTCTGCGCTGTGGGAGCCCCGGTGGAATGGCAAAGCTGCCTGGAATATGGGGTAGCCCCGCAGAGACCTGTCACCCTGCTGGCAGAGAGTTATGGTGTGGAGGCCAAGCCGCATCCGAGCCTCAATTGCCATGGATAAAAGAGGCCCGCAGCATCAGCTAAGTTGCAAGGGCCTAGAAAGATTGTGGCACTGCCACCTAGTGGCTGTTTGATGGGACAGCACAACAATACCAATAAAGAGAGGGCATAGCGAGGGACAGCGTCCGTGCAACTGGGCACAGCAGCTGGAAGTGACAGGAGACATGGAGACAAGGGGCTGAACCAGTGAGCCGCATGAGTGAGAGCCCCATGGAGCCTCAACTGCCTGTTTTGGTGTCCAGGAAGAGAGACCCCACGATAACAGTGCAGGCCTTGGAGACTTGTGTGGAAGAAGAGCAGGTGTGCGTCTAGAGGGTAAGGCGATGCCACCTAATGGCCATAGGCGGTAGCTGCACCCTTATAGTGAACAGGGCACATAAGAAAGCCCCCTAGGGAAGAGAAGAGCCGTACCCACAGCCAGGGTGTCCCGGAATAAGGACTGGACACGTCCCACAGAAAGAGATTGACCTAAACAGAGCCACATGCATTAGGTGAACTGCTCACCATGTGGAAGGGGGAGCAGTGTCTACCTCCTAGCAGTTGCGTACAGCCATCGCAGATGTGAAGAGTGAAGAGTGCTGACTGCGCGCCTAGTGGAGAAAGGGTGCTCACGCAAAAAGAGGAACTGAGAGCGCTAAGCAGCACAGGTAGGAGCACCATAAGATGAAGGACGGAGAGCGCAAGGAGAAAAGTGCGCAGAAGATCGTACTCTAGACACTGATGGTACGGGCTGGAGCCTGAGGGTGAGAAGTCAGTGAAGATGACCAGTGAGGTCAGAGAGAGAAGATGACCTGCAAGAGGTCAGCGAAGATGACGTGCAAGAGGTCAGCGAAGATGACCTGCCAGAGGTCAGAGAAGCGGTGACCTGAGAAGAGGACAGAGAAGCCGTGACCTGAGAAGAGGTCAGAGAAGCGGTGACCTGAAAAGAGGTCAGAGAAGGGGTGACCTGAGAAGAGGTAAGAGAAGCGTTGACCTGAGAAGAGGTCTGACAAGATTGGCCAGAAGTCAAGATTTGAAGGCCTACGAGATGTAGTGAAAGGAAGAAGGTCGCGACGACAGGTCTGGTCACCGAACGAAGAGAATGCATTGTCCTAGGGGTAGGACAAGACCAGGGAGACCCGTGTGAAGTGCACGTCACATGGAAAGGCCTGGTCAGAGAAGAAGTGCAACACCTGATGATACTAAACCGCGTCACGAAGTGAAAGAACCAGAAAGAGGAAATCGTGTGGCATGACACCACCGCAGAAGAAATTTCAAGATGAAGAGAAAAGAAGAGAGGAGTGTGTAATCAGACAACTCACACACCAGTACGTAAAGATGACTGAGTGCAAGAACATCTGGAAGGGAGCACAGTACCTTGGAAGCATCGGTGGCACTTTGAGAACCTAGCTATCCAGGAGTCTTCGCAATGCCAAGCAAATCTGGTGACGGCAGAGGCGAGCAAGCTGAAGCATTTGGGACATCCACCTTTGGGATCGCACGGGAGACTGGATGGTGAGACTGCTTGGACGTCCTGAAGAAGAGGATCCGACCACTCCACACCAGACCGTGGCGACCCAGGGGCAAAGGCCTCAGGGACACCGGTGAGAGCGGGTCCCGCCACAAGAGATGAGTCTACAGCTGCTGCTCCGCAGGTCGCAGGAAGACAAAGATCTTGTGCTAAGTAGCAGGAGTAATGCTATCAAGAAACAACTACCCTCCAGGTGGAGCGAAGGACTTGAAGGTGGGACTCGTAGCGCTTCCTCCAAGTACCTAGAGGGTGGCGTTGGAGTGACACGGCGAAGTACACCCAGTTCAGTGGAAGCCTGGTGAAGAGGGCCTCCGCGACATCCAGTGAGAGGGGAACACCTGTGAGAGGGGCTTCCTGGTGAAAGAGGGATGGTTGCAACTACTCCGCCATCCTGTAGAGAGAAGCAATGCTGCATTTGTGAAGATGCCACAACAACCAGGACTGATTGGTGAAAACGTGACATCTACCAGATTCACCATCACTCCACCTCACCGTCACAGAGAACTGTATAGAGAGAGACTTTGGTGTCTACTTCCACATCTTGAGTCCAAGGAGGACCGGACCCGCAGGGCAACTCTGAACTGTGCCAAGCAGAACTTGTGATCCTGGCTGCAGTCGTTCCATCGTTTTGTTTCTGCAAGCAACTGAACAGACTTGGTGGAAGTTTCTATTTATTGCTTTATTCTCTCCAACAGGTTGGACTTTGTTGTTCCAGTTTTGAATAATGTTTTGGAGGGATGTAGCGATCTGATCACTGGTCTAGTTGTTATGCTACCAGCCACTCCCTGAGGGCTGGCTTACACTCCACCCCACACCCAACCAACACAGGGGTCACAGGACATGTGACCCTGATAATAAAAGGGGCCGGGCGCACATGCCCTGGGCCAGTTCTACCCACCATCTAAGTGTGTCTGTGTGCTTACTAATAGTGCATGGGGGCCTAGGGCCCCGAACCATTACAACATGCATGGGGCTTTACAATGCTTAGGACTGGATGCACGGTGGAGCCTGTGATGTAACCCGTGATGTAACCCGTGGGCTAATGTGGAAGCCATCTTGATGTAGGTAAAAGAAGACATGCATGGGGCTTTACAATGCTGTACATATCCGCTGAGCCAGGTTGCTGCACCTTCACATCTCTTAATTAAATAACAAATGTGCTTATTAATTTAAGCTGGTTTATTTAAATCCTCCATCACAAAGTAATGAGTTTGACATTCTATGTATGTTTCATAGTACTTTTGGAACAGCAGTCCATTTCGGTGCTGAATCTGTCATTTTATGCTTTATTGACAGAAAGACGTATACCAGAGAGCCATGTCTTGCCCTTCTGTCCTCTATATTCTATATTCTTCTGAAATTATCTTTTTCTTTTTTTAAATCGACTAATGTTAGGGCAAATACAGGATAACATTCCAGGAGTAGATCCTTTGGGATTATCAGAATCTTCTCCGAGCCAGTAGCTTCCAGGAGCCAGCGGTTCCCAGAAACCATCCTTACCAGACACGCATGGTTCCCAGAAACCATCCTTACCAGACACACATCTTACTATTTCTATGGGCTAAATATGGGAACTGTTGTTCCCAGTTTTGGGCCAAATCATTGTACCAGGATTAACTCTGCAGGTGAATATACATTTTTCATATCCATATTCAGGGGAAATCGTGTTTTCTGATCCAGTTCCAAAACTTGATTTAAATGAGTTCTTAAGTCCAATTCCTGATTTCCCATCAATAGCGTCGTTTCTACCCGTTTCTATACCATTTACCATACTCAACAGTCCCCCTTTCCCTACGGAGGGATGTAGGGGCTTTGTGAAACTGGCTGTCGGAGCAAACAAATCCTAAAGAAGCCTTCTGAGGAAGGGCCTGTCACTCCAAAGGAGCTCCCTGCAAACCATGGGCCATCCTCTCACTTAATCAACACAGACAAGGCACAGAGGCAGTCCTCGTGTCCACATGCAACCAAGGGGCAGATCTCCCATGGAGCAATTGAGTGTGTTCTTGGCTTGGCTAAAAGAAGGTATTGGAACTGTTACTCTGCAGTGTAACCTTTCGAGTGACAAAGACATTTTTGGGGATTTAGACACTTAAAAACATATTTTAGACACCACTGATCACAAATGTAATCGCACAGGGAAGTCTGTACTCTTACTTTACTACGTGACAGCTATTAATATATAGTTCATGGGCTTCTGCAATCCCTGTATAAAAAAACCTGTCTTTAATTTCTTTATAATAGGCGGCTTGTGACATGTCCAGTCTTATTACACAATGCCTGCAGCCAGAGGCAAGGCCAAAGGGAAAAGCTGGTCAGGTCAGGGTCATAATTAAAGCAGCTGTTTAAAGAACGAAAACGAAACATGGCTTTTCTTTCTTCTGGTCTGTTTTTCAAGCTGTACAGTGGCAAGCAGAAAGGATATTTTTATGGCAACATGTATATGTTTTGCACTCCTTAGGTACTTATAGAAAAGTTAGAATCATTCTGCATATTTCTACACATTCCGAGCTACTGCAGCTTTTTAAAAAAACTGACTTGTATTAAACGGATTCTGATATCTTTTTTAAACGAATATCTAACAGTGTTTTATGTGTTTAATTTTGCAATAGAGATTCTATTTTTATTCTTCAAGTTTGCAAACATGGTCTCTCTTTCATCTGAAAGAGCTCTGCATCAAGGATTTAAGTGGGTTGTTGGGAGGGTTATGGTGAGACCATGTATTATAAAAATAAAGTACTCCCTGCTGTACTTTTTAAGGCTATTTCAAGTCACCTTGGAGTTCTATAGCCTTATAAGAAGCTCAGCCTTCCACTTCATTTCTAAATATGGTCATGAAACGCCATGGTGACTTGCAATTTCCTTATAATGTACGGCAGGGTGTACTTTATCCCATATGATTTATTTAGGAGTGAACAGGGAGCAGGATGTAACATTTCAGAATGCAAAGAATACAATTTTTACACAGATTTTTACTCTAACTGATTCCAGTTTCTAATGAGTTAAGCCACTATACTATGGTCATCTTGTTACCGCATCCGTATTCAGCTTGGCTGCAATATATTTAGACAGGACTACCATCCACCAATTTCCCCCTTCCACTCCATATCAGAACTGCCAGATCCCCTCATGGTGAAAGGTGACCACGAGTCACTCGTGATGGTTTCTGTTGTGATGTGATCTAATGCTGTAGGACATTACACTCAGCTGATATGACTAAAGATCCCACAATGCATTAGGTCAGGGTTCTCCAAAGTCAGTCCTGGAGGGCCGGATCCATGCCATATTTTTAAGATAACATTTATCTAAATGGGGTCCTGCTAAAAGTCTGGCATGGATCTGGCCCTCCAGGACCGACTTTGGAGAACCCTGCATTAGGTTGTCACGTGATATAAATATGGCATCCATGGGGTGATCTGGCATCCTTACATGTGAGCCCAGCCTTTACATTCACATATGCACCAGATGCTGTACTTACAAACGCAGACCCCAAGAAGGGGAGACCACCATAGGTGTATTTTGTGATCATCAATGTCTCCAATGGAATGCTAAGCAGCAGTGCTCCAATGCCGATATGTGCCAGGCCGATCATAATCTGCGCCGCCTGAAAGTAAGAGAGGAGAGACAATGGCAGAAGTTAGGTCACAAGCTGTTCATGAGTTAAAATCCTTTGTGCTGCTAGTGGATACTGTAGAGGTGATAGCACCAGTGCTTAATCTGAGCCGGTGGTTTCCGGTGTTCGGCTCCAGTACTTAATTGTCAACACTGGCTTTTATGACAGCCTGCCACATCGTGGCGCTGTTTGACTAATTTAGAGATGAGCACAACAGCAGTTGTTGAATAATTCAATATACAATTAAAATAAGGAGTAATATTTGTTGGCCAGATCATTCTTATAGCTTTGGGGGCCTGGAATAGCCTGACTTGTTACACCTGTAGGAGCGTAGTGGCAAGTAGTAGTGTCGGTATTGCCCCTGGCAGCGCTGGCAGGGTCAATGTGTGGTGCATGCTGCAGTGGCCTCCTGACGAGGGCCCTTGCACTTATTATTTTACAAATTAAGCACTTAATGACACCTTGTATTGACCCAATCAAAGTAATATGAGTGTTACAGATATATGAATGCAAGGATGTGACCCCAGCGACTGACCCCGTGTCCCATGGGGGGGCTAACCTTAGGAGGTGGAAGCTTCATTCCCCTGACTGCTTCATGTGGCTAGACCACCCAAAACTCTTGTGGTTACTACCTGGTCACAGGTAACCTATTGCTCACCATCCAACTCGCCCCTGGGAATGGGCAGGTTGGAGGGCAAAGAGCAGTAGTCCACACCAGATCTCCTCTTCTCCTCGAAGTAGGAATGGACAGGAGCACAGAGATCAGCTCCCACATCAGAGAAGAACTACCTGTGCTCTCTGCAACTCTGGTAGCCAACCAGTGAGGATTTATTTATTTATATATCACGCATGCTAAGCACTGGAGCATCTGGGCTATTATACAGTAGAGCAAAACCTATACAGATTGGAACAGCCAGTCAAAGAGAAGAGAGCAAAGCAAAATGAACAGTTTAAGGACACAAGCGTCATAACAAGCTCCTAATAGTAGCTCCGCAGTCCTGTGAGCAAGGTGCAGGGCAACATGCGAGGACATACAGGTAAGTGTTGAGGGGCTTGCACTTTAGGTGCACATCAGGGTTATAGACAACAATAATAAATTAGGACTATGTACAAGCAGAACACAGCATAGGAGAGCGAAGGGAGACAATCTCCCATCCAAATCGTGTTTCAGAAGGAATAATCATAGTGACACAGCACCGTAGCACTAGTCTATAGTCATTCATGACCTATCTTACATGGGTTTCAACCTGAGGCATGCAGATTACACGAAGTGTTCCATGAAGTGCTATACAGAGATGCATTAACACATTCCTTCTTCCCCCCACTTTCCTCTCATTTACTCTGTCTAGTTCATTGTAAGGCCTTTGTGTCACTGTTGCTGTTACCATGTAAAACACCTCTATACCCCTCAGCACCCAAGAGCTATATAAAACTGTTAAATTACTAACAACAAAATATGACAAATATATTTTAGTTATAGTTAGGACTTACTTTTTATAGGAAAAGTATTTTTTCATTCGCCAATAACTTTAATGTCGTTTGATGAATCCTCGTGAAATGTTCTATACTAGTATGACGCTCACTTCAGCTGATGTATTGAAAGTTTCGTGGTGATCCGTCAAGTGGGGGCCGAGAAAAAGGGGGGGTCCCAAAATGCGTTTTTCCCATGTTAATTCCCACAGGATTTTTAGACATGGCTACAGCCTGAACTGCTGACCTGATTTACACCACATTTGGCAGAAAGGTAGATATTGGTCCAGGGAAGTTCCTTTTTGTGATTTGGTGTAAATGCCTTCAGTAGTTGCAGAGTTATTAAAATAAATTCAAATTTGGATATATAGAGAGGAGTATCCTCCGAGGATCCGGCAGTCCCCGTGCTCAAATCTGATTGGCTGCCAACACTTCAAACCAGGAAGTGTTGGCAGCCATCTTGACCCCCTAGGCATCTTGGGGGGGGGTCCTAAAGGAACCCCGTCAGGGCAAAAAAAAAAATGTTTTAATTTAGGCGGGAGCCACCTTGGAGCTGCGGCTCCTGCCAAAAAAATGCCCCCTGCCCTGCAGCCCCGGGGACTGCCACCTCCCCTGGGCTGAAAAAAATGAATGTAGGGGGTCTGTTGCAGACCCCAGGCCCCGGGGACCGCCACCTACCCAGGGCAAAGATTTCAGATTTAATATGGAGGGCGACAGTGCGGCCCCCTTCGTGGAGCCATTTGTTTGGCCTGGGACTGGATACTGCCAACTCTAGAGGTGCCCACCCTCGGGAGGTAGCTGTTTGCTTTTGCTTGGTGGGAGCTCACAGCTCCCACCAAGTAAAAGCAAGTAGAACTCTGCTGTCAAACAGATCCGGCTTGCAGAAAGCAGAGTTTTCATCTGTTTCTCTGCAGAAACAGAGGAAAATATTGCTCTGACAGACAGGGTACTGCCTTTCAACAGCCCCTTGAATGTCACAGCTATGCCAGCTCCCACAGAAGAGGGGGAGCCTGCAGGGACTGCTGGTGTCCTGAGGCTCCCCTTGCGGTCCCCAAAACAGGACACTGGGTGTGCTGGGGGTCCCCGGGCCAAAATCAGCCAGGGGAGGGGGCCATGTGGCCCCTCTTCCATTATAAATATACAATTGTTTTTTAAAAAGGCCGTTTCCTGGGGATGGGGTCCTGTCCCCTTCCCCCCCCAGGTAAAAATCATCACTTTTTTTAAATGTCGGCCCCAGGGGAAGTCAGCCGAGGCCCTGCTCCCTTTCTCAACCGCTCTGCAAAGGGGCCACCTGGTGCACAACTTCTTGGGGGACAAAGTCCCCTTGGCTAGTATGGGTCCTTGGGGGCCAACAACCCCTCCTGTTAACTCCAGCAAGTCCCACACATTGGGAATGCTAAGAGGTCATCCAAGGTCCTGCCCCCTTTTTCCAGCACTATGCAAACACGGCTCCTAGTGCACTATTGGCTGGGGGAGGAAGTCCCCTTGGCTGCTGAGGCCAACAACCCCTCCTGTTACCTTCAGTAAGTCCCACACAGCGTGATTGCTGAGAGCTTGTGGAAGGCCCTTCCCCCTTTCTCCACCACTCTGCAAACGCGCCTCCTGGCCCACTACTGGTTGTGGGATGAAATCTCCTTGGCTGGAAAGGGTCCTTGGGGGTCAACAACCCCTCCTGTTACCTCCAGGAAAGTCCCATACAGCGGGATTGCTGAGAGCTTGTGGGAGACGCCGCTCCCTTTCTCCACCACTCTGCAAACACGCCTCCTGGTGTATTACTGGTTGGGGGAGGAAGTGCCCTTGGCTGCTAATGGTCCTTGGGGCCAAGAAGCCCTCCTGTTACCAGCAGTAAGTCCCACACAGCAGGATTGCTGAGAGCTGGTTGTAGGCACCATCACCTTTCTCCACCACTCTGCAAACGTGCCTAGTAGTTACAAAAACATAGAAATTCACCTAAAAAAACAAAGGTTACCAGACGTTATAGTTAGGAAATAGAATTTAAAAAACCTTAGAAATTCACTGAAAAAAACAAAGGTTACAGGGATGTTATAGTTAGGCTCAGATTTCACTTTATACTAAATCATAGAAATTCAGCAGTTATAGTTACCTGAGCTAACTATAACTTGCAGCCCCGCAATGCACTGCTCATGACCTTACATATTACATCACTCATGGCATGGTGAGTGACATGAGTGATGACATCATTAATTAAATAATCCACAGAACCACTCACAGGCCCACTTACACCCCCATAGAACCTCTTGTACGCTCACTCACACACCCTCACAACCACTCACATAAACATTCACAAACCCATACAAGTACTCACACACCCATTCACTCCTCCATGGAGCCAGTCACACACCCAATCACTCATACAGCCACTCACACAACCATTCACTCACCCATACAGCCACTCATACAACCAGTCACTCACCCATACAGCCACTCACACAGCTATATACTCACCCATACAGCTACTCACACACAGACGTATTCACCTATACAGCTACTCACACACCTATACAGCCTCTCTACACAGCCACTCACTCACCCATACACACTTACTCCCACATTCACACATACACTGACATACCCATTCACACATCCATACACGCACTCCCATATCTGCTCACTCACCCATACAGTCATTCACACAGACACTCACTCTCCAATACAACCACTAACATACCAACTCACTTAACGAAACACTCACTCAAACAGCCACTCACTCACCCATATAGCCACGTACACACCCAGTTATTTACTCATACAGCCATTCAGACACCCATCACTCACTCAAACAGTCATTCACACAACCACTCACTCGCCCATAGAGCCACTGTCACACCCATTCACTCACCAACATAGTCACTCACACACCCACCCACTCAATCACCCATACAGCCACTCACACACCCACCTAGACATGGATACAGTAAGTCACACACCCACTCAGATCACACATGTTAGAGATAGTATCACTCATTAGTAGTAAAATTAGTATACTAATCTAACTTTTGTAGTAGGTTAGTATATATGTTTAACACTCATAAACTCTTAAAAACACTTACACTCACTTGATGATGTCATCAGTGATATCATTTGAGATGCCATCAGTGATGTTATCAGTGATGTCACTGACCATGTTATGAGTGATGTAATATGTGAGTGTAAGAAACTGGCTCTATACACACTGCACCAAAGTGAGGTACAGTGTGTATAGAGTCCAAGGGTCTCCAGAGGTTTGGCACAGGTTAAAGTTAGATAGAACCTTACTCTCTAAAGTGGTAGCTTGGTCGAGCAATAAGGCAGTATCAGAGGACAGTGTAAAGCATTTGATGTACACACTCAGTCAGCAAATGAATCCACACACTCAAGAACTGAACTCTAGGCCAATTGTTTTGTATAAAAAAATATACTGTTTTATTTCTAGAACCAAGCAAGCCTGGCACAGGTAAGCATAAAAATACTTTTCAGTAGTAAATTACTTGTTGTACATAGTTTTAAAAAGCAATGAAGATTGTACTTGATTTGATTTACAGGGGATGCAGTAGGTTGCAATACTTAGTAAATGCAGTACATTGAAATGAATGGCTTTTTAAGGTAAATGCAGGTAAAATTACTTTTGCGTTATTTTTGTAATCCAGTGCTGGACTCCTAGATTCAGCACTGGGACATTTACTTAAAACAGGTAAGTAATTACGTTTTTTTAGTTTGTCCGATCTTTAGAGAATATTTTCAGATTTCAAAAGTCCACACTTAGAAACTTTTTGGACCAGTGCATTGAAATATATAGGCTTTTCCTGTAAGTTGCAGGGAAGTTACTTTTCGGATTACTTTTTCTAACACAGGGCTGGATCCAAGATTAGGCCCAGATCTCTGTACTGGGGTGAATGTATGACATTGTTCTGCATTCTGTCCATCAACTGTTGTTTTTGCATTTGTCACCCCGAGTGGGACGGGTATGCCCAGACGTGGGTCCTGTGCTCTCCATGCCACTGGAATCAAGCTATCCTGGCTGAAGAGGGGTGAAACCCCGAAACCGGTCCTAGGATGCTTGTTTCCAGTCCAGGGAGGACCTGGCTTGGCAGTTCGGGCTGGACTGTTCCCATGAGGCACAGGGTCAAGACTGATTTGCATATGGCTGGGTTCAAACTGGATTGACATGGTGAGCAAAAACGATGGATTTAGGCCCAGATCTCTGTACTGGGGTGAATGTATGACATTGTTCTGCATTCTATCCATCAACTGTTGTTTTTGCATTTGTCACCCCGAGTGGGACGGGTATGCCCAGACGTGGGTCCCGTGCTCTCCATGCCACTGGAATCAAGCTATCCTGGCTGAAGAGGGTGAAACCCCGAAACCGGTCCTAGGATGCTTGTTTCCAGTCCAGGGAGGACCTGGCTTGGCAGTTCGGGCTGGACTGTTCCCATGAGGCACAGGGTCAAGACTGATTTGCATATGGCTGGGTTCAAACTGGAATGACATGGTGAGCAAAAAAACGATGGATTTAGGCCCAGATCTCTGTACTGGGGTGAATGTATGACATTGTTCTGCATTCTGTCCATCAACTGTTGTTTTTGCATGGATCCTAGATTCAGCACTGGGACATTTCCTGAAAACAGTTGAGAAAATGCATTTTAGTTAGATGTACGATTTTTAAGGAATATTCTTAGTTTTCAAAAGTCGACACTTAGAAACTTTTTCACATAGAATCACCAATGTTATCCTATGGGAGGAAATTCACTTAGCAGGTAAGTTAGGTTATCGATACTTTTTCTTACTCAGTGCTGGATCCTGGATTCAGAACTGGGACATTTCCTGAAAACAGTTGAGAAAATGCGTTTTTGTTATTCGGCTGATTTTTAAGGAATGTTTGTAATTTTCAAAAGTCGACAGTTAGAAACTTTTTGGGAGAAAAAGTGTCCATGTTATCCTAGGAGGAAAAATGAGTTATCGGTTTCAAGGTAAGTAATCGGTCTTTTGAATTTGGGTTCTGGGGTTAGACTCAGGGGTCTCCCAGGGTCAGTGATGCACTGTTGTTGCACCCCTCAGCGGCACTAGGGCGGCCGGGTGCAGAGTGTTGAGGCCCAATGTTATCCTATGGAGGATAGGGGGACTCCGGTTGGTGGCTGCTGGCAAGCAGGCCACGGGGTTGTGGGAGCAAAGCTCCTAGGGTTAAGCTCAGGGCACGTTTGGGACCAAGTTAGCACCAAAGGGGCACCCTCAGCGGCACTAGGGCGGCCGGGTGCAGGGTGCTGTTTTGAGGTCGGGTGCCCTGTTGATTTCAATGGAGATTCTCCGGGACAAAGAAACACTGCAGGCTTGGGGACGAGGATCTTCCAGGAGCTACCACCACTTCGAGGGGTAAGTTGGGATGTAGAGGGTTGGTTAGGCACCGTTGGTTTGGGCACACAAGGCCGTGGGGCGTCGGGTGCAGGGGTGCCTTGGGACGTCGGATTTTCTTACCCGCTCTGGTCGCGGTAGGGGGTCCTCTGGATTGAGGCTGCAGGCGTCGTCAGGAGGCTTGAGGCAGGTCAGGGGTCGCCGGATCTCGGGTCAGGATTGCCGGGGTGGACCTCCTCTGGGTATTTGCCCACTCGAGCTCGGGCCGGATTCGGCGGGTGCAGAGTGTGCGGGATAGCGGTTCCTGGCTGGCACCAGAAGCTGCAGTTCAAACACGTCCGGTGTTCACAGGAGAAACAGCTTGGAAAGTGAAGGCAGGCAGGTCCTCCGGGGTTTTTGAGGTTGCTGGCCGCTGGACACGCCGGGGTTTTGCAGGAGCAGGTTCGAGGGGAGACAGGCCTGTAGGGCTGGGGCCAAGTCAGTGGGCGTCGTCCTCTTGTTAGCTCTGCACGGCTTTTCGTCCTTCTTCTTCTTCCTTTTCTTGTTGTTGCTGGATCTGAGGCAGGAAGGTTCAGGGTGCCCCTAAATACTAAATTTAGGGGTGTTACAGGTAGGTAAAGGGCAGGGACCAATGGGTCCCTTCCCTGGGGTGGGTACACCCCCTATTCTGCCACTCTCCAGTGGGAGGGGGCAGGAGCCTGTCCCTGGTTGGCTGGGTCCCCCATCCTCAAGATGGCGGGGACTCGAGGTTGTGCTTCACCTCGCCTCCCCACCTTAGGGGTGGAGTTGGCAGAGGTGGGCACACCTCTCTTCCTCACTGGTTTTTCCCGCCGGTTCTCCCGCCCAAAGTGGGGGTAGAACCAGTGGGGACCAGTTGCTGAAAGCAGCAAATGGTCTGGAGAGGCTCACAAAGGCGGCATGCCTTTGAAGCCTCTCCTTCGTGAACCCTGCCCATCCTGGGGGAGGAGGCTTGGCACCTCGTCCCAGGATGTGCATTGTTTCAGGCCCCCGAGAGCATCAAGCTCTCGGCCCAGGGGTCCAGAAACATGTCTGGTGGTGGCAGCCTAAGCAGCCACTCAGTCAGGTCACTAGGAGTTGGTCGAGTTTCAGGGGTATCTCTAAGATGCCCTCTGTTGTGCATTTTACATTAAATCCCACACTGGCATCAGTGTGGGTTTAATGTGCTGAGAAGTTTGATACCAAACTTCCAGTCTTCAGTGTAGCCATTATGGGGCTGTGGAGTTCGTAATGACAAACTCCCAGCACCATATACTTTTAATGGCAGCACTGCACTTACAGTGCCCAGGAATGGACCTGGGCACTGTAGGGGTACAGGGCTCATGCACCTGTACCCTCACCACTGGCATAGGACACCCAACTAGAGGGGTGACTGATGTATGCCAGGGCAGTGGTTTGTGGGCATGGCACAATAAGTGCTGCAGGCCTTAGAGGCCTTCTCTGGTCACAGTGCCCTGGGTACCTGTGGTACCATTTACCAGGGGCTGACATGTGGCCAGAGATGCCAATCGGGTTAGTTTTGGGGAAAGAACACAGGCCCTGGGAACCTGATTGGCAGGGACCCAGGGCACACCAGGAAAAAGTGCATCAGTAGTCTGGCAAAAAGTGGGGGGGTTACTGCAACAGAAACCCACTTTCCTACAGTGAGGTCATAAGCAGTGCATTGTTGGGGCATAGGTTATAGTTAGCTCAGGTAACTATAACTGCTGAATTTCTATGCTTTTGTATGAGCGAAATCTAAGTCTAACTATAACTTGCCTGAAACCTCTGCTTATATATATATATATATATTCACTGAAAAAACAAAGGTTATAGGGAGGTTATAGTTAGGAAATAGAATTTAAAAAACCTTTGAAATGTACTGAATAAACTAAAGGTTACAGGGACGTTATAGTTAGGCTCAGATTTCACTCATACAAAACCATAGAAATTCAGCGGTTACAGTTATCTAAGCTAACTATATATATATATATATATATATATAGATATATATATAGATATAGATATATAGGGCTCCGTGGGGATGTCCAGAAAACGAGCAGCACTCGGACACAAAATAGCTTCTCCCCAATGTAAAGCTTTATTAAAGGTATGGACAGTCACTCTCACCAGTCCTTTAAAAGCACTTGACTGCACCCGACGCGTTTCGAGAGGATCTCTTTTTCAAGGGTGATGCGGTCAAAGAGAGCATGTGCGCCTGCAGCTTCCTTTTCAGCGATATCGCACGCCATTGATTGGTCAATCTATATAAGAAGTGCGTTGCTTTGTAGGAGCTGTAGTACGTAATTTTTCTCCTTGATGGATGCGCTCCAATTTTATGCAAGTTCAAGGCTCACATGAGCCCCTGGGGAGAGCAATTGTCCTTAATCCAAATCTTGTGTCCCACTCCGTGAGCCTTGTGTATCCAGTGCTCCGTGGCCCCCTTTTTAGGTCTCGCCTACGCAGCGCGCATGTGCTGCATAGGCAAAAAGACCTTTTGGAATCGCTTTGGCTTTTCAGCCAAAAACGTGCACGCGTTCCATTGCCTTCAATGGCAACGCGTGCACGTTTGGCGATTCACTTGCGGGAGCGAGCGGCGCCATATGGTAGCAATTATCGCTCCTGGCGCTGCTCGCTCCCGCAAGTGAAACGCTTTCACTTTTGCCGACACTCTTCCTTGCGTCTATCTCCCCCTTCGAGCCCGTCCACCCTCCCTGTCTCTAGCTCTCATGTACTCTCTTCCTTCTCTCTCTCTCTGTGTCTCTCTCATGTTCACTCTTCCTTCTCTCTCTCTCCCTGTCTCTCTCATGGTCACTCTTCCACCCCTCCCTGTCTCTAGCTCTCATGTTCACTCTTCCTTCTCTCTCTCATGTTCACTCTTCCTTCTCTCCCTTCCCGTCTCTCTCTCTCTCTGTTTGTCTTCTTTTCACACCAGCTTGAACATTACATCTTTGCTTGCTGTACACGCGCACCCCCTCCCACTGGCACACACGCATATACATTCACAAACACACTCCGAGTACACGCGCGCACACCCACACAACAAAACCTACAAATACTTAAGCGAGATGGTCACATCCACACATATAGCCACACACACAAATACACCCCACACACGGCCACACTCACCCGCCAATCTATTTGACAGTGTAATTGAATTAGACACCACCTTCTCTTGTCGTTTTCGGGGGGACGTACGCTGTGTGTGCACCAGGAGAACCTGTAAAATCGACTCGATTATCATAGAGAGACGCGAGTCAGAAAATAAATTAGATGCACTCGGACACAAAAGAGCTTCTCCCCAATGTAAAGCTTTATTAAAGGTATGGACAGTCACTCTCACCAGTCCTTTAAAAGCACTTGACTGCACCCGACGCGTTTCGAGAGGATCTCTTTTTCAAGGGTGATGCGGTCAAAGAGCGCATGTGCGCCTGCAGCTTCATTTTCAGCGATATCGCACGCCATTGATTGGTCAATCTATATAAGAAGTGCGTTGCTTTCTCGAAACGCGTCGGGTGCAGTCAAGTGCTTTTAAAGGACTGGTGAGAGTGACTGTCCATACCTTTAATAAAGCTTTACATTGGGGAAAAGCTATTTTGTGTCCGAGTGCTGCTCGTTTTCTGGACATCCCCACGGAGCCTTGTGTTAATAGCGGTCGTCCTGCCGCTGAGCTTGCACCACCCCAGAAAAAGGGGGCCACGGAGCACTGGATACACAAGGCTCACGGAGTGGGACACAAGATTTGGATTAAGGACAATTGCTCTCCCCAGGGGCTCATGTGAGAGCCTTGAACTTGCATAAAATTGGAGCGCATCCATCAAGGAGAAAAATTACGTACTACAGCTCCCAGAAAGCAACGCACTTCTTATATAGATTGACCAATCAATGGCGTGCGATATCGCTGAAAAGGAAGCTGCAGGCGCACATGCGCTCTTTGACCGCATCACCCTTGAAAAAGAGATCCTCTCGAAACGCGTCGGGTGCAGTCAAGTGCTTTTAAAGGACTGGTGAGAGTGACTGTCCATACCTTTAATAAAGCTTTACATTGGGGAGAAGCTATTTTGTGTCCGAGTGCTGCTCGTTTTCTGGACATCCCCACGGAGCCTTGTGTTAATAGCGGCCGTCCTGCCGCTGAGCTTGCACCACCCCAGAAAAAGGGGGCCACGGACCACTGGATACACAAGGCTCACGGAGTGGGACACAAGATTTGGATTAAGGACAATTGCTCTCCCCAGGGGCTCATGTGAGAGCCTTGATCTTGCATAAAATTGGAGCGCATCCATCAAGGAGAAAAATTACGTACTACAGCTCCCAGAAAGCAACGCACTTCTTATATAGATTGACCAATCAATGGCGTGCGATATCGCTGAAAAGGAAGCTGCAGGCGCACATGCGCTCTTTGACCGCATCACCCTTGAAAAAGAGATCCTCTCGAAACGCGTCGGGTGCAGTCCAGTGCTTTTAAAGGACTGGTGAGAGTGACTGTCCATACCTTTAATAAAGCTTTACATTGGGGAGAAGCTATTTTGTGTCCGAGTGCTGCTCGTTTTCTGGACATCCCCACGGAGCCTTGTGTTAATAGCGGCCGTCCTGCCTCTGAGCTTGCACCACCCCAGAAAAAGGGGGCCACGGAGCACTGGATACACAAGGCTCACGGAGTGGGACACAAGATTTGGATTAAGGACAATTGCTCTCCCCAGGGGCTCATGTGAGAGCCTTGAACTTGCATAAAATTGGAGCGCATCCAACAAGGAGAAAAATTACGTACTACCTCTCCCAGAAAGCAACGCACTTCTTATATAGATTGACCAATCAATGGCGTGCGTAATCGCTGAAAAGGAAGCTGCAGGCGCACATGCGCTCTTTGACCGCATCACCCTTGAAAAAGAGATCCTCTCGAAACGCGTCGGGTGCAGTCAAGTGCTTTTAAAGGACTGGTGAGAGTGACTGTCCATACCTTTAATAAAGCTTTACATTGGGGAGAAGCAATTTTGTGTCCGAGTGCTGCTTGTTTTCTGGACATCCCCACGGAGTCTTGTGTTAATAGCGGCCGCCCTGCCGCTGAGCTTGCACCACCCCAGAAAAAGGGGGCCACGGAGCACTGGATACACAAGGCTCACGGAGTGGGACACAACATTTGGATTAAGGACAATTGCTCTCCCCAGGGGCTCATGTGAGAGCCTTGAACTTGCATAAAATTGGAGCGCATCCATCAAGGAGAAAAATTACGTACTACAGCTCCCAGAAAGCAACGCACTTCTTATATAGATTGACCAATCAATGGCGTGCGATATCGCTGAAAAGGAAGCTGCAGGCGCACATGCGCTCTTTGACCGCATCACCTTTGAAAAAGAGATCCTCTCGAAACGCGTCGGGTGCAGTCAAGTGCTTTTAAAGGACTGGTGAGAGTGACTGTCCATACCTTTAATAAAGCTTTACATTGGGGAGAAGCTATTTTGTGTCCGAGTGCTGCTCGTTTTCTGGACATCCCCACGGAGCCTTGTGTTGATAGCGGCCGTCCTGCCGCTGAGCTTGCACCACCCCAGAAAAAGGGGGCCACGGAGCACTGGATGCACAAGGCTCACGTAGTGGGACACAAGATTTGGATTAAGGACAATTGCTCTCCCCAGGGCTCATGTGAGAGCCTTGAACTTGCATAAAATTGGAGCGCATCCATCAAGGAGAAAATTACGTACTACAGCTCCCAGAAAGCAACGCACTTCTTATATAGATTGACCAATCAATGGCGTGCGATATCGCTGAAAAGGAAGCTGCAGGCGCACATGCGCTCTTTGACCGCATCACCCTTGAAAAAGAGATCCTCTCGAAACGCGTCGGGTGCAGTCAAGTGCTTTTAAAGGACTGGTGAGAGTGACTGTCCATACCTTTAATAAAGCTTTACATTGGGGAGAAGCAATTTTGTGTCCGAGTGCTGCTCGTTTTCTGGACATCCCCACAGAGCCTTGTGTTAATAGCGGCCGTCCTGCCGCTGAGCTTGCACCACCCCAGAAAAAGGGGGCCACGGAGCACTGGATACACAAGGCTCACGGAGTGGGACACAAGATTTGGATTAAGGACAATTGCTCTCCCCCAGGGGCTCATGTGAGAGCCTTGAACTTGCATAAAATTGGAGCGCATCCATCAAGGAGAAAAATTACGTACTACAGCTCCCAGAAAGCAACGCACTTCTTATATAGATTGACCAATCAATGGCGTGCGATATCGCTGAAAAGGAAGCTGCAGGCGCACATGCGCTCTTTGACCGCATCACCCTTGAAAAAGAGATCCTCTCGAAACGCGTCGGGTGCAGTCAAGTGCTTTTAAAGGACTGGTGAGAGTGACTGTCCATACCTTTAATAAAGCTTTTCATTGGGGAGAAGCTATTTTGTGTCAGAGTGCTGCTCGTTTTCTGGACATCCCCACGGAGCCTTGTGTTAATAGCGGCCGTCCTGCCGCTGAGCTTGCACCACCCCAGAAAAAGGGGGCCACGGAGCACTGGATACACAAGGCTCACGGAGTGGGACACAAGATTTGGATTAAGGACAATTGCTCTCCCCAGGGGCTCATGTGAGAGCCTTGAACTTGCATAAAATTGGAGCGCATCCACCAAGGAGAAAAATTACGTACTACAGCTCCCAGAAAGCAACGCACTTCTTATATAGATTGACCAATCAATGGCGTGCGATATCGCTGAAAAGGAAGCTGCAGGCGCACATGCGCTCTTTGACCGCATCACCCTTGAAAAAGAGATCCTCTCGAAACGCGTCGGGTGCAGTCAAGTGCTTTTAAAGGACTGGTGAGAGTGACTGTCCATACCTTTAATAAAGCTTTACATTGGGGAGAAGCTATTTTGGGTCCGAGTGCTGCTCGTTTTCTGGACATCCCCACGGAGCCTTGTGAGATATAGATATAGATATAGATATATATAGATATAGATATATAACTAGATAGATTGATAGATAGATAGATAGATAGATAGATAGATAGATAGATAGATAGATAGATAGATAGATAGATAGATAGATAGCATAAAGGCAGTCCTTACTGTGCAGTTATAGTTTGGACCTAATTATCATAGGAAGAACATTTTTTGGCTTGCCTATAACTTTGGCGCCACATGGGTATCATGACCCTCTGGCCCTGTGGGAGTGGAGTCTCAGAGGAACCTCCCAGGGCCAAATTAAATCTCTTGCGGGAGCCAGCGGGATTCCCCTTCTCCTGCAGGAGTCCTATGGGTGGACAGAGCCTGTGCTGGCTCCCACAAGAGTGCCGCAGGATCGGAAAACCATTTTTAAAAAAAGAGGGGGCTGTGTCTTCTGTGCGTGTCTGTTGTGGATTGGCTCCTTATTAGCTTCCGGCCCTAGGGCCAACACCACACCATACACAGCTGAAACCTGTGTGCAGTGGGGTATTGGCTGCCTGAGGTGGGTTTGGAGCAAGGCCTGATCGCAGGGCAGATGTTAGGGCCAACCCCACGCCACCCACGACCTACATACAGCCTTGTACGGCTGTGGTGTTGGCTGTCCAGGGGGATTGGGCTATATGTGAAAAATACAGCAGCAAACAGTGTTGTCAATTTCCCATGGCCAGGAATTACAGTCCAGTTTTTTCTTGAAAGAAAGTTGGTACCCTAGGAGCACCAGATTGGTCAAGTGCTTGTTTGCACCAGGAATTCATGTTAAGGTGAACAGCTTACTTCATGGCACAAAGGACCTTGTACTTTATGTCGGGGTTTACCAACTTAATGCTTTCAGGGAACACTATGGTTTATTTCAGATGATGCACTTAAACTAACATTTAAAAACAATCATTTGTAAAAATAAAAAAATATCGGGATTAAAGCATTGCACTCAAGTGACATAGAGTCATCTAATACCTTAATGCAGGTACCGTGGGCTGAAGAGGTGAAGAGGTGAGGGAAGCTTGTCATTGGAACATGTGCACTTTGAAAGCAGCAAAATGAGCTGTGCAGCTAATGGACCACTAAACACAAAGGGAAACTTGATGATAAGGTGCTTTCAGGATTACTGAGGTTTGACAGGGCAGGATGAGATGGACTTTAGAGAAGTGTGATATGCTATAACTTCGGGCAGAGGCTGGATCAGAAGTTTGGGGTCTGGCGGGTGGATTGAGAGTCACAATGTGGTCTCTTGAGCCTTCTGAGACAACCACAGGGTAAAGTGCTTACCCGAGGACAGAAATGCATGCTAGATGGGGGTGACAGATCTGATTGCAGGCAGAGTGGGCCTGAAGGAGTATCTGAACACTGGCTGAGGACGTTTTAGGATTGGCAGAGTGTCTCTGAAGATGGATGAGGAATAGAATAAAATAAAATGAAACATAGGTTTGGTTAAGTGCCTATAGGGACTGCCTGAAGATCTACTAATGATGTCAACTAACAACCTCCAGCTAAATGCTAATAAAACAGAAGTTGTTCTTTTTGGAAATGCACAGACGTTATGGACTAATGACTGGTGGCCCCCTACCTTAGGTACCTGTCCTACTCCGAAAGAAACAGTCCGTAATCTTGGGGTAATGATAGACAACCAACTCTCTATGCGTGATTATGTCAACCTCACAACACGCACTTGTTACGGGATAATGCATGCCCTTCGTAAAAAATTTAAATGGGTCCCTTTGTCTTCCCGTCTGCCACTGATCCAGGGTCTGATTGTCAGTCGCCTGGATTATGGGAATGCTCTGTTGGCTTCCATAAACTCTGAACTCCTTCATAAGCTCCAGGTTCTGCAAAATACAGCAGCCAGACTGGTTTTAAATCTTCCAGCCCGTTCTCCCTCTGCTCCTAGTTTGAGGTCTCTTCATTGGCTGCCTATCAAGAAGCGAATAGACTTCAAAATCTGTTGTCTTGTCCATAAAACCCTAAATGGACAGGGCCCTCATTATCTGGCAACTAAACTAAAGAGATATCAGCCTTCTAGGACACTTCGCTCTACAAACAAATTCCTATTAATAGTTCCGAAGGTCCGAACAGCTAAGCATGGCAGTAAATCTTTTTCGAAATTGGCCAACACCCTCTGGAACTCTTTGCCTATACATCTACGAACCGAGATCGAGCATATAAAGTTTCGTAAGTCCCTAAAGACCTGGCTATTCTAAATCTCTTTTATTCCTAGCCATCTTCCTGTCTGTTCCTGAGTCCTGGCAAAGCGCTATGAGACCCTCGGGTGATATATGCGCTCTACAAGAAACAGTACATAGACATAGACATACTAGGGCTAGATAAGGGTCTCTGAGGTCTGGCTGAGTTAATGTGAGTGCCAGCTAAGAGTCAATGAGCGGAGGCAGATCTGTGATGGCATGAAGAGGGCCCTCTTAAAAGCTGGCTGAAGGTGAATGAGCACAGGCCGAGATACTCCCTGTTGCAGTACAGTACACTCACTGTTGAACATGGTTTACATTAAACTATTGGAGGTGGAGGTAGAAGACGCACCTTTGAATGCCATGTTCTACCTTTTCCCAAACACCCTGTGATGTGGAACCTGATATTCCGGCAGCATTCAACATTCAACTTTACACATGTTATGTTGCTTGGAATGTCCAGGCCATATTGGTTTTACTTCATTTGATTTGATACAAAAAGTTGTGAAGACCATTGCCCTAATTGTAACCTCTTCATAGTTACAACAGTTTGAAGTTCAGTTGGACCCTAATTCTAAGTCCTAGTTTCAATCCTCACTTGGCAAGCATGTGGGTACAGCTTGTGCCCGCAGCAACCAAAACCTTCTGTGGATCCAGCGGTCCAATAGAACTTGTTTGACCGCTTACCCCTGGACTAAAATCACCGAAGGCACAATGTTATATGTTTTGCATCACCTAACAAGGTGACTGAAGAAGCATAGGAGTCGTAGCAGAGGTAAGGGACGTTTATTATAAGTAATATTCCTGCCTCCAACTGCAAGTGTTCAAGCCTTAACAATCCACAGGTCATTTTCTACATTCCCCCCCCCCCACATCCTTGCAGTCTTACGGCCCATTCAGCCACTGAGTCTGCCATCTTAGCACCCCCTATAACCACTGCCAAATGACAAAAATCCAATCAGTAGAACAGAGGATATGCAATTTCATAGCTTTAATGTAAGTATAGCACCTAAAAGCACAACGCGCCACTTGCGGTTATCTGGACGTGTGAGACCGGGTGAAAGTCTCAAGTTCAGGCTGACCGCGATGGAGCGCAAGCCAGATATAGGGACCAGTTTAGTCCAGCCGAAAAAGTAACCTTCTAAAGTTCAGCATGAAGAGTTCTATGCGTGGTGGACGAAGCCACGAGAAGCAGGTAGAGCACCACAGATGGTCATTGCTGTCGAGCAAAGAACAGTCCAGGCATCGCAGACAATTGTCCCTGTAGCATGAAGTTCTGTGGGGTGTGTTGTAGACGGTTGTTGCTGGAGATTCACGCTGGCGGTCACTGCAGGCTTTCAGTGCTGTAGCCCGAAGTGTAGATCTTGCATTGCTGGTCGTCGCTGGTGGTCACTGTAGTGTCAAGAGTGTGGTTCACCAGAGTTTCGTGTTGGTATTCTGCATGGGAAGCAAGATCTTGGCATAAACAGGACCGTTCACGAAGAGCCCAAAACTTCAGGATTTCTTCAAGTATGAGCTCAAATTTTGCCACACCCAGGGTCCAGAGCCTGGAAGGCACCTCTTGGTGATCAGGAACTCACTCTAGCAGAGGCCATCGGGGCTCAGGCAGGTCAAGTTGCATGTCCAGTCAGGTCCATTTGCAGCAGGTCAGCTGGACGGTTGCAGAGGGGCCTCTGGAGCGTGTTGAGTTGCGGTAGCTCAGAACAGTCAACTGACCCTTGGAGTAACTTCAGCCTGGTATGAAGGGTGCAGGTACAGTCTTCATACTCAGCAAGCAGGGCATCCTTCTTCTGTAGTATCCATAGGTCCCGGAGTGTACTGAAGAATGAGTCTTAGAGTGCCCCTTTTATAACTGGTGCTCTCTTTAAAGCGGGAGAAGCTTCTGGAATTTCCCCCTACAGAGGTATCTGGAATTTCCTGCCTCCCTCCCCTGCTCCCAGTCTGTCAGAGGGCACAATAGGCTAGTGTGAAATTCTTTGTGTGTGATCTGGGCCAGTGCCTTTGTAGTGAAAGTGTGGTAGGTGGCAGCTCCGCCCCCACTCCCAATAAGCCAAGATGGCCCCTCCTGACAACACCCAGACCCTATATTGTGACGCTCTCTGGGAGGAATACACAAAGGCTAGCTGCCCTCTACACCTAATCATGTGACCCAGGAACAGGCTGTAGGCACCAAATGGTTAGGACAGGAAAATCTCAATTTTCTAAAAGTTGCATTTTCAAAATTGTGACTTAAAATAAGACTTTAAAATTAAAGAGTGTTTTAAATTACAAACAACAAACATAACATTTCTACCTGCTCCCAAACAAAAGTTATCACTTATTAAATGTAATAAGGTAACTCAGTGTTTTACTATGGCAGAAGTTGACCTTGTAATAGTGAAAAACTAATTTGAGAGTTTTTCACTACCTTAAAAGTACATCTCCAATTTTTTAGATACAACGCACCCTGCCCTATGGGCTGCTGAGGGCCTACCACAGGAGTGACATATGTATTAACGGATCTAACGGATAGATCACAGCATTCGACCTTTTACATCTCCAAAGACAGTTATTCAACATGGGGTCCCGCAGGGCACAGCGATCAGCCCAATTTTATTTAATATCTATCTACGCCCACTTATCCCCATCATTAAATCTTTTGGAGTAGACTTGGTCAACTACGCTGATGACACACAGCTCATGTTTTCTCTGGAGGGAGATCAAAAAATTTCTATGGATAGATTTCACGAATGTATGACCATCACCACACACTGGCTTAGGCACAACTTCCTCCAATTCAACGGAGAAAAAACTGAAGTTGTATACTGCATGACAAGCAAAGTAGGCCGTCCCCTCCCTGTTGACTTCCGGCTCACCCCTACAGATAGCGTACTAATACCTACCAAAACAGTGCGCAATCTGGGAGTGATGATGGATGATAATCTCCAAGTGGATTCACAAATAGACAAAACAGTGGGTACCTGTCTTTCGCTGATCAGAGCCCTTAGAAAGATTCTCCCACTACTACCGGCTTCTGCTAGAATACAGGTAGTGAGGAGCGCTATCTTGAGCAGGCTGGACTACTGCAACTCCTTGTGTCTTGGAGCTCCCAGCTCCTCGATAATGAAGCTGCAGAGGATCCAGACAATCGCAGCAAAACTGGCCCTAAATAGGCAGCGCAGATCCTCAGCATCTCAGGCTCTACGGGATCTTCACTGGTTACCGATTCAGCAGAGAATATTTTTTAAATCTCTCTGCATAGTTTTTAAGGCAGCAAATGGTCTGGGTCCTAGGCCTTTACAGAGAAAGTTCACGTGGTATACGCCCACAAGAAACCTTCGCTCGGCCACAGCAAATTTGGTTAATGCCCCTAAATTCAAGAGAGTTAGAACAGGTGGGAGAGCTTTTAGCTCTGCAGCCTCGCGATTAGGGAATGAACTTCCATCTGACATCAGGAAGAGCAGAGACATAATGCAATTCAGGAAGAAACTAAAGACACGGTTATTCCCAAGGGAAAAGAACACCTAGTTGTAATACCTGGATTCTTCAGTGCTCCTCCTGATGTCTCTCCTTCCCATTAGGTTTCTAATTATCTGTAACTCTCTTTTTTAAATATAGTATGACACATTACATCTACGTACACTTTCAGCGCCAGGATACCCGTTGGGTGATAGTGCGCTATATAAATGCTGCCTAAATTACATTACATTACATTAAAAAAGAAGGTTTAAGCCTAGCAAAAGGTTCATCTTGCCAGAGCGAAATAGCAGTTAACAACTGCACACACCATCTCCAATGGCAACATGAGGCATATTTAACAAGGCTACTTAAGTGGGTGGCACAATAAGTGCTACACGTCCACTAGTAGCATTTAATTTACAGGCCCTGGGTACATGTAGTACCACTTTCCTAGGGACTTACAAGTAAATAAAATTTGCCAATTGGATGTAAGCCAATTTCACCACATTTAGAGGAGAGAGCACATGCACTTTAGCACTGGGTAGCAGTGGTAAAGTCTGCAGAGTCCTAAAAGCCAACAAATGTGGTTTCAGGAACAAGAGGGGTGAAGGAAAAACATTTGGGGTGACCCTGCAGAAAGGGCCGAGTCCAATGGGGGTGACCCTGCAGGGAGAGCGAAGTCAAACATTAAGGTAAACAAATGTCCTCAGGTAAAAAAACAGCAGCTTCAGTATCTTGAACCATCTCATAGTTTTAGGCATGTTAGCTGACCTTACTAGATTTTACTTCACAGATGAGGGGCCCTGACAAAGCTTGGGCCTGTCCCACTGTGATACCCCTTTGACGTCCCTGCTCAGAACCAAGATGGTGCTGTTGAGGAAGAGGGGTGGCGCAGCGGCCAGAAAAGATGACTCCGGAGTGGAGGGCTCACGGTTCAATCCTGGGCAGCAGCTCTGCTCAGCATCATGTGGCCCTGGGCAAAATAGCTTTACAAATATTATTATAGTCGAATAAGATCTTGTGATGTTATGAGGTACAGAGGGGTCTGTAGGAATCTCATATTCTATTACCACCAAGACATCCATGGGTGAATGTGTGCTTTATAAATGCAGAAAATAGAAACAGAGGGCACATAATGTCACATCCATTACTCCTTACTTTTGGCAAATCAATGTACGTGTGTCTCAGCCTACATCTACACCTACTCTTTCTTGGTTCTCTATTACTCCTCCCCACCACACACACACACACACACACACACACACACAAAAAAACTCTCTCTCTCACTCAATTTGTCCTGGTTGTGGTCTGGCTTGAACGTGCAGTTGTCGCCTGACAACTATATGAGAATCACCAAGAGAGGGGCTTTAGCATTGACATTGGCATACAGCATTTGATTGGGCAGTAGGTGCGTGGCTCCTCCAAAAAAAGTACTTACTACACTCTTATTGGCTCCGTAGTAGCTTTTCCTTGCCTAATATCAGTAGCTGCGTTGATTGTAATGACGTGGCTGTTGTAGGGGCATTCTGTGCGTCATTACACGTGTGCCAGCAGCAGAAGGGCCGGGGCTCTTTGCATCTGTTTGTTTCACCTTAAAGGACTGTGTAACCAAAATTCAAACAAGGTCCTAAATTCTTCCAAACGCTGCGAGTTCAGTATATCATGGAAACATTTTTTTTTTTTTTAAACGATTGTCAACAGCTCAATGAGGCGCTATCAGCTGGAATAGAGCCTAGCCTTGTCACTTGCGTTACCAAAAACACAATATGCAGAGCTATGACAACAGATTGCATGCACTTCACGGCGAGGTCAGTGTGCTGAACTAATGCAAATGCCTTTTTGCTCGTTTTTGCATTTTACGTAAGAGGAAGTTGCGCAGAAAAGATTGACTCTAAACCAGGTTTGATACAAATTATTACAAGAAAGTAGAAAGAAAGAGGCGAAGTTAACTTGATCTATTCTTTGTCTGTTCAGATAATAACCAAAGAGAGCAAACACTCCTCTTCACTTCCAAAATATGAAAGGTGAAGCTAAGGTCAATAGGAAATCAGATTGTTATATTTCTCATTACGAAAAATATTACAATTAAAAAAAAAAAGTGATTCGTGGACTGTTCTTTTTGGTTAAAAGCTCGATTACATAAAACAGATGAATAGGCAACAGATGTTTAACGTATTTTGTCAACAGTTTCACAATTCTTTCGGTAATGGGAACTGGAGCAATCCTTGTTTGCTCATTACTCATTGTGAAACAGCACAAAAACTGCAAAAAGACATTTGATCCGATTGCAGGTTTCTGGCCTGAGAGTGGGTTGAGCAGAGCTGAACACTGGCTTGTGCACATCCTGTAGGGCTTTGTTTCTCCCCAAGAAAAACAAAGAGGTGATGTTTGGAATGGACTGCCTTCATTAATCTCAGCCATTGGTGTTTACTTGGGCCTATTTGAACCCAGCATTTTGCCCCGTGTGCCACTTCAGACCAGCCATGTGCAAACCAGACTATGGTACTGATGTAACAAAACCTAAGGGGGCACCCACATACAATCACCCACCACCCACCGGTTTCAAGCACCTCGCCCTTGTAACCTCCCCACAAGATATCAACAGGATTGTCAGTTCCCACTTCACTCTCAGATTTGTGCGCTCATTCTGATGCCTCTATCATGTCCACTCACAGCTTCACTTCTTGGTCTCTCACATGTGCGAGAGACAGTGTTACCCTCTCTTCTGTTTCTTCTGGGTTTCTTTGCAATCTCTCATTCATTCACTCTATCTCTTCCAATTTCCTGCTTACCGCCAAGCTCAAACGTTCATTCTCTGCACTCTCTACCTATTCCGTGCTCACCTCTGTCTATCCCAGGTTTACTCTCACCCCACGGCCGATTCTCCGCTCAATCCAATTTGCCTTCACCCCACCACCTCACTTTCTCTAATTTCTATACCATCCACGCTCTCTGTCACATTCAGTCCTACCTTGTCAATGTGCAATCGCATAAGACACAAGACGGGCCCTCGCACCCTCCATCAACTGAGCAGTCCTTATCAGCCAAACAGAGCACTCACATCGAGCAGCCTGCACCAGCTTTGCATCCCCAGGGGGAAAAAGGCTAGATGTGGGGGGCGCTCCTTTGCTTTTCTTGCCCTCAAGCTGGGGAACTCCTCAGTGGCATAGCTAGACCATTTGCTGCCCTTTGTGGTCCCGGCGGCGGCTGTAATGTTCTCAGTGCGGGGTGACGGTCCAGTTCACCTCCGCACTGAGCGTACGCTTAGACGCTGGAGCATGACGCAATGCGCCGATATAAATAAAGAGGCGGGGCCCAGCGGCGGTAGTTGGGACCGCGCCGTGAAACTAAGCACTTGTGTCCCGCACAATATTTACGCCCGCGACGCGCACATGGTCCCCGCGTGCAAGCACATTACACTGGCGACGAGGCGGTAGCGGACACACGCTGTCTCGCTGCACAAAGCTTGGCTGCACGGCCAGCCACGGAGGTACAGCTGGTTCTGCCACCAGGAAGGGTTCTGCTACCCCGCCTCCACGCCCTTTCGGGCACCTGCTCGTGGTTTCTACTGCCCTAACGTCACACCCCCAGTACCTGCTCAGCCCCAAGTGCCCCCCCTGCAGGGCATCCACTGCCAGTGCTACCAGAAAGCATCTGGGAGGACAAACCTTCGTACATCCAGGCCTCATCTGCCCTCGGTCAGGCGGCTGCCCACTCTGCTAAGGTGAGGCAGTGCACGTGCAGCGAGGTGCGCCCCTGACGACGTCCTGATGGCGGCGATCCCGGCGATCGAGCCGTTTGTGGTGGATGGCGCTCCCTCGTCCCGAAGTGAAAAGACTGGACTGAACGCCTTCAGTTCTATTTTGAGGGGGTGGGCATTGCCCGCGACAGACGCAGAGCGCTACTCCTACACTTAGGAGGTAAGGACATTCATCGCATCTATAAGACTCTACATGGAGGCCACGCTCAAGACGTACGTGACGTTGCTAAATGCCCTAAATGCACACTTCGAGCCCATGGCTAACAGGGACTACGAGAGATTCATTTTCCGCCAAGCCAAACAAGAGGCGGAGGAAGCGTTGGACACGTTCCATGGTCGCCTGAAGGAACTGGCCAGCACATGCGGCTTCCAAAATGAACAGGAAGAAATCAGAGCCCAGATCATACAGGGCTGCTACTCCTCGATGCTTAGACCATCCTCCAGGAGTCTGGCAAATCATTGGCTGACATTCTCACATTGGGACGGTCCAAGGAGTTTGTTGTGTTCTCCGCAAGTAAATACCAGGAGCCAGGATGTATATTCACGTCGTCTTTATTTCATCCATCAGTCCATGTTACATCAGTCTTGTAACCAGCCAGCACTGGTGTGGTACCAGCCCCACCAGGAGCAGCCTGCCTAGCTGCTCAGCCCATCTCTAACTGCCAACACTCATCCACTCAGACACCCAGGCAATCCACGCATCACAGGCACACCAACATTCCATAACCAACTCACACTCTGGCTGAGCAGCTAGAGGCAGCAGGGCTGGAGTACAAGTAGGGTACAACAGAGTTGTCGAAGGCCAGGGCATTGCACATGGAAGCGGCGCTCCACCGCCCCATAAAGGTTGAGCAAGCGAACGTCGTGAAGGCCAAACCAAGCCGTTCCCCAGGCAAGCGCCCACAGGGCAAAGGAAAAGAGTGCGGATACTGCGGAGGCACGCCACACCGCATGCAGGACTGCCCAGCAAAAGGGAAAAGGTGCTCAGCCTGTGGCAGGATAAACCATTTTGCGGCCGTGTGCAGGTCATCGAAGCAACAGAAAGAAACATCCCAAGCAATAGGCGAATCACCCGATAGTGAAGACATAGACGACCATACTGGAGACTATCCCGTCCACTATGTGCTTTCAGTGGACCACCCGCCACGGAAAAGGCGCAGACTGCCGAAATGCCGTATTCGGATTCACGACCAGGAAGTGCGAGCCACCATAGACACCGGTGCTTCAATAGAGCTGATGGCTGCCAACGTATACAGAAACCTCAGTCCACGCCCACAGCTACGAGAGGCCAAGATCCGCGTGTTTGCGTACGGGCAGAAGACGCCCATCCCGCTCCTGGGGTGTTTCAAAACCGAACTTCGACATCAAGACCTGAGCATCCCCACCACCGTGTACGTGACAGAAGAAGGGAGTGGTATGCTAGTCAGTGGCTATGCAGCAGAAGAACTGCGGCTAATCTTTCACCCTCGCCATCCAGGAAGAAGAACTGACGGCCATCATGGAAGAGTTTGATGATGTCTTCCAAGGAATAGGATGCTTAAAAGGCAAAGAGGTCTCCCTCCACATCGACCAATCAGTCCAACCAGTGGCGCTGAGACACCGACGCATAGCGTTCCACCTAAGGCAGAAAGTCGAAGATGAACTGGAGGCGCTTGAACGGCAAGGAATTATAGAGAAGGTCAGTGGGCACACCCCCTGGGTGTCACCAATCGTAGTGGCCAGAAAGCCGAAGCAGCCAGGCCAAGTCCGCATCTGTGTGGACATGCGCCTTCCAAATGTGGCCATTAAAAGGGAACGTCACATAACCCCCACTATAGATGACATCCTCAGTGAGTTAAATGGTGCCGTCTGGTTCTCGAAAATGGACTTACGCTCAGGATACCACCAATTGCCTCTACATCCCGATTCCAGGTATATCACTACCTTCTCCACCCATGTAGGCCTGAGAAGATACAAGAGGCTTAACTTCGGGATTTCGAGCGCCGCCGAGGTGTTTCAAAACACCATCAGAGAAGTCCTGAGTGGGCTTCCAGGGGTTCTTAACGTCAGCGACGACCTGCTGGTCTATGCCACGTCCCTGGAAGATCACCATAAAAGGCTCCGCGATGTATTTCAAAGGATCCAAGATGCCGGCCTCACGTTGCACAGAGAGAAGTGCCAATTCCTGCAAAAGAAAATCAGTTTCTTCGGATACACGTTCTCAGACAGAGGAGTAGCCCCAGATCCGGAAAAAGTCCGTGATATTCAAGATGCCCCGGCACCCTCCAACGTCTCTGAAATGCGGAGCTTCCTGGAAATGATTAACTTCTGTGGACGCTTCATTCCAGACCTGACCAATGTCACAAAGCCACTCCAAGAACTGATGAAAACTGCCACTTCGTGGCAGTGGGGGCCGGACCAAGAACAAGCCTTCAAAGACACCAAAGCAGCCCTCTCAGCAGACACCACGCTGTCATACTTCGACCCAGTCCGACCCACCAACATCGCTGTTGATGCCAGCCCCTACGGCCTAGGTGCTGTACTCACTCAACAACAACGCAACGAAGAATGGGCCCCTGTAGCCTATGCAAGCCGTTCCCTGACGGAGACCGAGCAGCGCTATTCGCAGATCGAAAGGGAGGCTATCGCCATACACTGGGCCTGTCGGCACTTTCATATCTACGTATACGGCCACCCGTTTACAGTTTCCACAGACCACAAGCCTCTCACTCCCCTTTTTCAAGGATCCGCCTCAAAGCCCCCCCCCCCCCCCGAGGATAGAAAAATGGATACTCCAACTGCAAGGATACGATTGCCGGGTAGACTACAAACCTGGTTCGTCCAACCCAGCAGACTATCTCTCGAGAAACCCGAGGGCAGCGACCAAAGCAGAGGATGAAGAGGCCGAAGAAACTGAGGAATATGTCTGCTTTGTGGCCGAACGGTCCCGTCCAATGCCAATGACAATCGAAACTCAGGTTGAAGCCACCAAAAATGATGAGTGTCTGCAGTTAGCCATCGCGGCAGTTCGAGCAAATGACTGGCGACCCATGCAGACCAGCATGGCCAGGCGGACAATCCCAGCGAAAGACACGTTAGAGTTGTTGATGAGAGTCAAAGAAGAGCTGTCCACTGACAGCAGCGGATGCCTTTTGAGGGGCCCACGACTAGTCATTCCGTCAAGCCTGACACAGCAGGCAGTGGATCTAGCACACCGAGGGCACCAAGGCGTGGTAAAAACAAAAAGTAGGCTGAGGGCAAAGGTGTGGTTCCCGGGAATGGATACGATGGTTGAACAGACCGTCAGAACTTGCCAATGGTGCCAAGTCTCAGGCCAGCCGCAGCGACCCGCACCTGTCATCACAGAAGCAAATCCACAACGACCCTGGGAGTGCATCAGTATGGATTTTGGACACTTGCCAGACGGACGCTATGCTCTAGTAGTCCTAGACGATTACACCAAGTACCCTGAGATAGAAATCGTAGGAAGCCAAACTGCAGGGGAGGTAATCACCAAAGCGGAAAAATCATCGCCACACATGGGATCTTTGAAGTGGTAAAGTCGGATAATGGCCCACCATTTCAAGGACAGGAGTTTGCTGATTATCTCGCATCCTGGGGCATCCGCCATCGGAAAGTAACACCGTGCTGGCCTCAAGCAAACGGGGAAGTTGAGCGGTTCATGCGCACCCTCAACAAAGTCATCCGCATTGCTCATGCCGAAGAAGCGCCCCTAGAACGAGCAATATACAGCTTCCTGAGGGAATACCGTCTGATGCCCCATCTCACGACAGAGAGCACCGGGGCCTGCAAGCATAGTACGAGACACTATTCCCCATCACCCGACCTGGGTCCCTTCCCCCATTGACAGAGCTCGAGTCCTAGCAAAAAGGACCAACACCAACGTCCGATCCAGTATCAACAGAAAAGCGAAGGCATCAAGCATCCGTGAAGGAGACAAGGTATATGTCAAAGACAGACATCCGGGGAGCAAATTCCACCTCCCATTTGAGCAATGTCCGTGGACAGTAACCCGCCGGAGAGGCACGATGATCACAGCCCGGAAAGGCACGGAAGAACGTACACGGACTGTCTCTTTCTTCAAGAAAGTAAATGCCGGGACATCTACCCTCCCAGTTCGAAGAAGTGATGAGGCAAGCCCAGGTCTGAGAACAGCGGAGGACGGTGACACCCGTCCGGGGAGGATCCCCGTGGCTGTCCCGAGCGTGCCAGACCAAGAGTCCCCATCTCCACAAAGAAGCCCTGAAGGAGAACTAGCCAGCTCCCCACCGGGATCTCTGGGTAGCTGTGCCATGGGAGGAGGAGTTCCGTCTCTGGTCCCCTCCAGTGAAGAGCGTTCCCAGTATCATCTGCGGGGCAATCCTGCCCCCTCCTCCCGTCTAGCTGGATTCTTGGTGTGAGGATCCACAGTCATGTGAGAGGCTGCGACCGAGAGCTGTGTCGTACATCTGAGTGGGACTCATCCTGAACTGGTAACAGATTATTTAGATTTTATGTTATTGCGTTTAATTAAGGTGAAGAGGAATGTAATGTTCTCAGTGCGGGGTGACGGTCCATTCACCTCCGCACTGAGCGTACGCTTAGACGCTGGTGCATGACGCAATGCGCCGATATAAATAAAGAGGCGGGGCCCAGCGGCGGTAGTTGGGACCGCGCCGTGAAACTAAGCACTTGTGTCCCACACCTTATTTACGCCTGCGACGCGCACATGGTCCCCGCATGCGAGCACATTACAGCAGCCACCCCGTGACGGCCGCAGGTAAGACGGGGGCGTTAGGGGGGGTTGGTAGTCCACTGCCCCGCCCTCCCCCGCTACACCAGTGGAAAACCTTACCTCCTACTCTTAGATCAAATAACGACCTACTCATCTTTAGGAAACAACTTAAAACCTACCCATTTGATAAAGACCTCATAGCTGAGCCTAACCTACCTTACCGCTAGGAAACCTGTTCGGTAGCCATGTGCTTAATAAATCCCTTTGAATTGAATTGAATGTGCCAACAAGATGCACAGAAACCAGGAGACATCAATTTCCTGAAATCTACTGCGAATTGCATGAGTAAGGTGTCAGGTAGTCCTGGGAGTAGTTGCTGCTAATAGTAGTTGTTGCTAGTAAACCCCAAACCCTCTCTTATTAGGAATAGACATACGGAAGAGTTCACACTATTAGTGTAGCAACTTTTCAACAAACAGAACACTAGAACACACTGCAAATAATACTGGAAATTAAGGATGTCTCTGTGGTTGCTTTCAGCCCCTACCTTACCGTCGCTAACTTAGCTGGCGTTAGTACCTAAAGGGGCTTATTGCGTGTTTTTTCGGTGCCCTACTCATACTGCATATCTTTTAGGAGCAGGAGAAGCAGTGTTCAGTGGGGAGACAGCTGTGGATCCTGTCTCTTCACAGCAGCGACTCTATGGTTCTCAGGCAGGCAAACGAGCATGTCAAAGGACTCCATGTGCCTTTTCGGTAACCTTCAGCGTCAGCGAGGAAAGGTGTTTACAGCTAAAGCTCTTGCTTGCGTGACCATCAGCTAACAATCCCTCGATAGAAGTTGCTCTCTAGCTAACAATGCTTTTATGCAGCTTACATACTCTGCTTCAACATTGTGGAATGTTTTAAAACAAGCAATAGATATAGAAGCCCCTCTAGCTTTTTACCCACTTATGTTCTGTGGAACATTGTTTACTGTTTAGAAACAATAACTGAAAAATGAAGATATCAGATGCTATGAAACTTTGTTGGCTGATCAAAAATAATAACTAGAAAATCAAGATATCAGGAGAACAAACACATTATCATACACTAAAACAAAGATTTTAACAACAATGGCACTTGTGCATCTGTATTTAAAAACATACACCTGAATATATGAACATGGGTAATGTAAAAAGGGATACCCAAACGAAAATATGAAGATTATATGAATTGGTTTCCTGCACTTCTACCTCTCCTACTCCCTCCCATACATCTTCCACCTTAGCCTTTTCCTCCTACTTTTAATCTTTATCAATTTTTCTTTCAGTTGACTCCACTTGATGCTTCTTCCCTCACTTCTCTCCCTTATAACATCCATATTCTATAGCTGTGTCACCTATCGCTCAATGCCATCACACCATTCTTCCTGCTACATCCATGCCCATCCCATCTGAACTCCTTCACCACTTTGCAATGGACCCCCCCCCTTTCTTTTTGCCTCCCGCTCTTGCACAGTCTCCTGCTCATGATATCTTTGGCATTCTTTAGTCTTTCTATCTTTTCTTCCTCTTACTTCCTTTTTTCAGCTCCTTTGTTCTTTGACTGTCAATTCCTTTTAATGTATGTATTTTCCTTTCTTTTTCATTATCCTCTTTTTGTCTCCCCGATCTTGCAGTTCTTCGTCATTTCTCCTTCCTTTATCTCTTTTGTTGTTACTACCTTTTTTAAGTCTATCACCCAATTTCTTTCTAATGCTAGGCATTCCCATTGCTCTTATTTTCTCCCTTCTTTTGCTTTCTCCCCCCTCTTATATTTTTCCCCTTTCTATTTCTCTCCCTTTGCCTCCACTCAATTGTTCCTTCTCTTTCGGTGTTCCTTTGCTTAACTCTCCCTTCTGTTTTTTGCCCTTGTTTCCTTGCCGAATCCTACCTCCCCTTCATCCTTTTACCCACTGTTCTGTCAGGTTTGCCCCCTCACTGGGTTACTCACCCTCTGCCTAAGTGCACATGGTTCATTTCAAAAGTTGTATAAGATTTCAGTAGCAAAATCAGCAATAGAGCAAGATTCTCAAAGTAGGCTTACAGTGCACGCAGTAGCAGTTCAGGACTCTCACACTACCAAGAGTTAGTTCATTGGCAGCACAGACTCAACTTCTGTCACACAACCACGACAGGTACCACACAGGTGACAGCACTGCAACGTTTACACACACACCTCTCCCACACTGAGTGTATGTGAGATTCCCACACAGAGAACAGGTACAGCACAGGCAGCACCAGTGTAAGATACCTTCACGCAGAAGAGCCACCGCACACAGGGCTGAATTGCAATCTTCACTGGTGCAACACAGGCCTGGCAGAGGCAACATCTGTGCAGGCTTCCTTCACACACAGAGCAGACACACCACAGGCAGCAGCATTGCAGACATTCCTCACACAGCAAAGGTGCAATCTTCACACAGAGCAGACACACCACAGGCAGCAGCATTGCAAACATTCCTCACACAGAAAAGATTAAGCGTACACACAGAACAGACTCACCACAGGCAGCAGCACCGCAAACATTCCTCACACAGAAAAGATGTAACCTACACACAGAACAGACTCACCACAGGCAGCAGCATTGCAAACACCTACACACAGAACTGACTCGCCACAGGCAGCAGCACCGGAACCATTCCTCACACAGAAAAGATGCAGCCTACTCACAGAACAGACTCACCACAGGCAGCAGCACCGCAAACATTCCTCACATAGAAAAGATGCAGCCTACACACAGAGCAGACACACCATAGGCAGCAGTTTTGCAAACATTCCTCACACAAAAAAGGTGCAACTTACATACAGAGCAGACACACCACGGGCAGCAGTGCTGCAACATTCCTCACGGTGCAACCTACACACAGAACAGACACAGCACAGGCAGCAGCAGTGCAAACATTTCTCAGACAGAAAAGACGCAGCCTACACACAGAACAGACACACCACAGGCAGCAGCGCTTCAAACACTCCTCACGGTGCAACCTACACACAGAACAGACACACCACAGGCAACAGCGCTGCAAACATTCCTCAGACAGAAAAGATGCAACCTACACACAGAAAAGACGCATGTTAGACCTGGCACCATTGGCGTGGGTCTCCCTTCCATTTTTCGCTGTTGTCTCCTCTGTTTTACTGGTGTTAGATGCTCTGGGCGCTGTGCCACTGCCATTCAGTGTCACAGCGCGAATGCTCCCTGTATAAATATGTCTATGTGAATTGGTATATCCCTGATTGGCTTATTTGGTTTACCTGTTAGTCCCTAGTAGTGTGGCCTATGTGTGCCCAGGGCTAGTAAACCAAATGCTGCTGGTGGGCCTGCAGCACTGATGTGTGCCACCCACAGAAGCAGCTTGTAAAGTGTGTCTCAGACCTGCCACTGCAGTGTCTGTGTGCAGTCCAGAACTGCCATCTTGGCTGTGAAGTGCACTCACTTCCCAGCCCCTGAACCTTCCCTTAGCATCCTGTAAGTCACCCCTATGGTAGGGTGCCTTGTATGTGTAAGGCAGGACATGCCTTGGTGTGTGCAGCATGTCTTGGTAGTGAATTATGCACCATTTCGTTTTTCACTACTGTAAGGCTACCTGTTCCTCATAGGCTAGAATGGGCAGTTTGACTATTACATGCTATAGTCCTAACTGACCCCAGGAACATGGTAGAAAAACGAATTTAGTATGCCTGAGCTCAGAATATTAAAATACACCTTTTAGTGAAGTTTATTTTTATATTCTGTGTTTGAAAATACCACTTTTAGAAAGTAGGTATTTTCTTGCCTAAGCCTTCCAGTGTGCTCTGCCGTTATGTGTATTGGCTGTCTGGTTTTAGAGGGGCAGGACAGGCTGAGTCAGACCTGGGTTGAATAGAGAGATCTGCATTTAGAGTGTGGGGAGGGGTGGCTCTTTGATCTGAATAGGGCTGTGCCTGGCAAGGTGAATGCTGGCTCCACCTCCCACTGTGTGTCTGCTAGCAGACCCCTCTTTCTGAAAGGAAGGATGCAGCCTGGTAAACAAAGTGCTCCAGGCCTGAGCAGAACTGGTTCTGGCTAGGTTCAGGGACTGGTAGCTTCAAGGATCAAAGGCTTTTGGGGTATAAATATCTGTGCTCAAATCCCCTACTTTTGTATTGCTTTTGGATCTGGAGAGGAAACTCTGTCCGTGCCACTGGAGGAATCTGCAGGAAGTGACTGTCCCTGTGCTGTGTGTTGTTTCTTGCACTGGCCTGCAGCAGTGACCACTGGACCTTGAAGAAGAGGAAAAGGAACTCTTGAGAGAACTTTTATTTTTGTACAGCAATCACCCAAGGGCTAGGAAAAGAGCTAGCCTCCTGCTGGAGTCTCAGGCACAACAGACTCCACCACCAACCTCCTGCTTCCTCCCTGCGAGGATTGCGATCTGCTGAGGAGGCTCCTGTGAGTTCCAGGGCCTCTAGTTTGCATCAGAGAAAAGAGGGTAAGAAATCGACGCTAACGCATCTTTGCGGGCCGCTGCAGTCGAGAGCGCTGGGAAAATCATCGCGCTACTGCCGCCGAGGGCCCGCAACCCGAAACCATCGCTGACGCCTCTTTGCGAGCCGCTGCAGCCGAGACGCGCTGGAAAGATCATCGCGCTGCTGTCGCCGCGCACTCGCAACCCTTAAAGAAATCATCGCTTCGAGACATCGCAGTGCGGACGCCGTGCGTTCGCCACTTTGATCGCATCGCACCGAATTTCGTCGCTCCTCGCGGAGCGTCTTGTCTTCGCATCGCAACACGATCGCACAGCGCAACAGGATCACCGCATCGACTTCTCCCACGCGGCAAGAAAGTCATCGCATCGGCGGTCCAGCGTGCAGAAGTTTGTCCCATCGTCTCCGCACGCATCCCACAGATCGGCGCATCATCCTCCCTTGCGGCAAGGATTTCAACGCATCGCCGGCCTCGCGTGCCGAGAATCATCGCTACAGCTTATTTGCGACACTTTGTTGGTTTTGCTACTAACCCCAGGTACTTTGTGAAAGAAAGGGTCGCAGAGACCACTGCTTTGAACTTGAACCTTATTTTTGCAACCTTTGAACTATTTTTGACAGCCCTTCAACAGCTATCCTATTTTTGACAGTATTGTGGCTTTTACAGTTATTGGTCTTGTGATAAATCTGCCTATATATAAAGATACTTATTTTTTTATAATAACTACTTGTGTGGTGTCCCTTTGTAGTGTTCCTCACTGTGTTACTGTGTATGACCATAAATGCTTCACACCCTGCCTCTGAGATAAGCCTACCTGCTCGTGCTACGTTACCACAGGGTTGAGCAGGGGTATTAAAGAGGGTAGCCCTCTCACTCTGACTTAGGAAGAAGGGTCCCTACTTGGACAGTGGCCAGCCATTGCCAACTAGAGACCCCCATTTCTAACATTGGTGGTCAGCGGTGAGGATCTGGACTTGTATTTATGATCGCATACAGTAATTATAGTGTACACTACTAGTGAGTGCAGACCATAACGTACCGCATACATTTTTTGAGAATTTTTTTGCTCCTATATTGTGATTGATATTGCCGGTGATTTTTCACCCGCGCACATTTTCTGAGAGTTTTTGGGATCCTATATTGTGATTGATATTGCCGGTGATCCTTCACCCGCGCCCATTTATTGAAAGTTTTGATCCCCTATTGTAATTGATATTGCCGGTGATTTTTCACCCGCGCACATTTCTGAGAGTTTTTGGGATCCTATATTGTGATTGATATTGCCGGTGATTTTTCACCCGCGCCCATTTATTGAAAGTTTTTGATCCCCTATTGTGATTGATATTGCCGGTGATTTTTCACCCGCTTACATTTTTTGAGAAGTTTTCTTCTGTCCTTTATTGATATTGCCAGTTATTTCTACAATGGGCAAGCCCAGATCCAATGCCTCAGAGGATCTCTCCTGGGAAGAAGAGAAAATGGAAACCTACAATGCCAAGCAGCTCAAATATTTTTGCAAGCAATTCACAGTCCCTATCACAGGTCTCACTAGAAGGGAGGAGTATTACAAGGCGCTGAAGGCCTGGCTAGAAGCCAGGGATGCCCCTAAGGATCTAGGAGAGCTTGTGGAGGGAGGAGAGCAGCAGGGCGATGTAGTAGACTTAGTAGGAGATCCAGCCCTTTCCAACCCGGGCTCTAGTGTGTCCGCTTAAGGGTCTGTCCCCAGAAGAGCTGGAGGACAGGGAGAGAGATAGGCGGCATAATATGGAGATGGCTAAGCTTAAAATGGATGGTCACCGGGACCTAGAGAACAAGAAGTTAGAAATTGAGATTATGAGGATGAAGCTGGAGCATGAGAGAGTATTGAGGGAGTTGGAGATTAAAGCTAAGAGCATGGAAATCTCCCCCTCTGGTGGCAGCGTACCTGTAGTGCACCCTGAGAGTAGGGTGTATATACCCAAGGAGGTTATTAAAGATTTCCACAAAAGTGAAGATATTGGGCAATGGTTTGCCGCTTATGAATTAGCCATGGTGTCCCACCGGGTCCCTGAGAAGGATTGGGGAGCGGGGTTGTGGGGACGCTTTGTGAGTGAGGGGAGGGATACCTTGTTGGACCTGCCCCCAGAAAGTAGGATGGTTTATGCCCACATGAAGGAAGCGTTGATGACCCGCTATGGTTTGACCCCTGAGATGTATACGCAGAGGTTTAGAGTCTGTAAGAAGCTAGAGGGTACCACGTGGGTTGAATATGTGTCCTTTTTTTGCAGAGCCATGGAACGCTGGGTAAAAGGTAGCAAAGTAGAAACTTTTGCACAGTTTTATGATTTGATTGCATGGGAGCATTTATCTAGTAATTGTTTTCCTGAGCTACGCCAGCACCTAATTGATTGCAAGCTGACTAGCCCTAGGAAGCTTGCTGAGGAGGCGGACCGCTGGGTGAGCACCCGGGTCCGCAAGGGTCCAGTGGGAGACGTCGCCAAAGGTGGGCAGGGTCCCCAGCAGAGGAGTGGGGGGACAAGGGTCAACAGAGGGAGTTCCACCGAGGGCCCCAAAGTAATCCCCCAGGGAACCAAGCAGTGGTGTCCCAGCCCCCAAGAAAGGAGGACCGGGCCCCCAAAAGGTAGGCCTGTTCCCAGGGGGCCCCCACGTGTTACAACTGTGGTCAAGTGGGCCACAGATATTTTGATCCCCAGTGCCCCCAAAGGGGGCCAGTGCACCCCCGTGCACCACCCCGCCAGATTGCTAGTGTAGCCCTGGGAGAGGAGGAGATGGGTGCCCAAGAGGGGTGGGATCCCGTAGAATTGACCCTTGTCTCATTAGGGGACTTTGAGATGGTCCTCAAGCCTGCACTGCCTGCTAACACTAAAAAATACAGGCAGTGGGTGACCATCAATGGCCATAGGGTGGAGGCTCTAAGAGACACAGGGGCCAGTGTAACTGCTCTCAGCTCCTGGTTGGTGTCCAAAGAGCAGGTTGTCCCCCATGCATTCTACCCAGTAGTATCCGCAGACAACTCAGAGAGCCAATGTGAGGTGGCTCAGGTTCCCTTTGAGTGGGGGGGGGGTCTCAGGAACTCTTCAGGTAGCTGTGAGGCCCGCCATGCCTGTAGACTGTCTGCTGGGCAATGATTTAGAGGACTCCCCGTGGGCTACGGGGGAGAGGAAGGCTCACTTAGAGATGTTGGGTCTGCCTGAGTGGGCGTGTGCTACCACTCGGTCCATGGCAGCCAAGGAGGGTGTTGAAAAGGATCTGGAGCCTGAGAGTAGGGCCCAGATCCCTGCCTTAGAGAGAAGGGGCAGGGGGCGCTGGAAGCCCTCCCCCTTGGTTCCCATGGCCCATGAAGGAGCAGACCCTGAGGGGGAGGCCCTGGAGCCTACCGGGGAGCAGATCACCGAACTGGGGACCTGCCTGAGCTGACCCATTGGCAGCAGGAAGGGGGACCCACCAGGGAGGAATTTTGTGAGCAGCAGAGAGTTTGCCCCTCTCTTGAGGGTATGCGGCGACAGGCTGCAGCCCAGGCAGAAGGTGACATGTCTGGTTCACATCTGATTTATTGGGAGAACAGTCTCCTGTATAGTGAGCCTAAGGTTGCTGAGCCAGGGTCAGCCCGTGTGCTGGTGGTACCCGAGTGCTTCAGAACCTTCCTACTGGGGTTCGCTCATGACATTCCATTGGCAGGACATCTGGGGCAGACCAAGACCTTTGAGAGGCTGGCCGCCCACTTTTATTGGCCCCAGATGCACAAGAGTTCAGACTCTCATTGCAGGACCTGTGAGACTTGCCAGGCAAGTGGGAAGAGTGGGGGAAGATCAAGGCCCCACTCCAGCCCTTTCCAGTTGTGAGTACCCCATTCGAGCGAGTGGGCATTGACATTGTGGGGCCTCTGGACCCCAAGACAGCCATGGGCAACAGGTTCATCCTGGTCTTGGTGGACCATGCCACCCGGTACCCTGAAGCCATCCCGCTCAGGACAGTGACGGCCCCCGTGGTGGGACGTGCACTGATGGGGATTTTTCCCCGTGTGGGATTCCCCAGAGAGGTGGTGTCTGACAGGGGGACCAACTTCATCTCCCAGTACATGAAGTCTCTGTGGAAGGAGTGCGGGGTAACGTATAAGTTCACCACTCCTTACCACCCCCAAGGTAATGGTCTGGTTGAAAGGTTCAACCGGACCTTGAAGGGCATGATCATGGGCCTAGAAGAGCCCCTGAGGCGTAAGTGGGACGTCCTCTTGCCATGCCTGTTGTTTGCCTACCGTGAGGTGCCACAGAAGTCCTTAGGGTTCAGTCCCTTTGAACTCCTCTATGGCCACCCGGTTAGAGGACCTCTGAGTCTGGTCAAGGAAGGCTGGGAGCAATCTCCCAGGAAACCTCCCCAAGATGTATTTAGCTACATGTTGGCCTTCAGGAACCAGACTCGGCGTTTCAGAAAAATTGCTGAGGCCAATCTGGAAGCCAGCCAGGAAGAGATGAAACGTTGGCACGACCAGAATGCCACTCTGGTCGAATTTCAACCTGGTCAGAAGGTTTGGGTACTGGCCCCAGTGGAGCCTTGTGCGCTCCAAGATAAGTGGACCGGTCCCTTTGAGGTGGTGGAGCGCAAAAGTCCAGTTACCTACTTGGTGGACTTTCAGTCTCCCAGGAACCCCTTGCGGGTCCTGCATGTGAACCGCCTAAAGCCCCACTTTGAGAGGTCCGAAGTGGGCATGCTTCTTGCCACAGATGATGGGGTTGAGGAGGAGAGAGAGCCTCTCCCTGACCTCCTGTGTGCAGAAGAGAAGGATGGGTCAGTGGAGGGTGTGATCCTCTCCACCACACTGACCCCTGAGCAACAGAGAGATTGTCACCACCTGTTGGGGCAATTTTCTGATTTGTTCTCCCTGGTACCTGGTGTCACTGATTGGTGCGTCCATGAGGTGGATACCGGGGACAGTACTCCTGTCAAGCACAAGGCTTACAGGGTAACTGACAGGGTCAGGGCTTGCATTAAGGAGGAGGTCTCCAAAATGTTCGCCCTAGGGGTGGTTGAGTCCTCTAGCAGCCCCTGGTCCAGCCCCGTGGTCTTGGTACCAAAAGCTGCGACGCCTGGGGCCACTCCTGAACTTAGGTTCTGTGTGGACTACCGAGGTCTCAATTCGGTCACCAAGACCGACGCGCACCCCATCCCCAGAGCTGATGAGCTCATAGACCGGTTAGGGGCTGCCCGGTACCTCAGCACGTTTGATCTGACGTCTGGGTACTGGCAGATCGCCTTAACTGATGGGGCCAAGGAGAGGTCAGCATTCTCCACACCAGATGGGCACTACCAGTTCCGTTTGATGCCCTTTGGGATGAAGAATGCCCCTGCCACCTTCCAGAGATTGGTCAACCAGGTGTTGGTTGGGCTGGAGGCTTTCAGTGCCGCCTACCTGGATGACATTGCAGTGTTTAGTTCCTCCTGGGAGGACCACTTGCGCCACCTCTGGGAAGTGTTGATGGCGCTGCGCAGAGCAGGCCTCACAATCAAGGCCAGTAAGTGCCAGATTGGGCAGGGTTCTGTGGTGTACTTGGGACACCAGGTGGGGAGCGGCCAGGTGGCGCCCCTGCAGCCCAAGATTGAAACCATCCTGTCTTGGGAGCCCCCAAGGACCCAGACCCAGGTGAGGGCCTTCTTAGGACTCACGGGTTATTACAGGAGGTTTGTCAAGGGGTATGGCAACATTGTTGCACCCTTGACTGAGCTGACTTCTAAGAAGCGGCCAAAGATTGTGAACTGGACTGACACCTGTCAGAAAGCCTTTGATGCCCTCAAAACTGCTATGTGTACAGCACCCGTACTCCAGGCGCCCAATTTTGCTAAGGAATTTGTTGTCCAGACAGACGCTTCAGAGCATGGGGTGGGGGCCGTTCTGTCACAGATAAATGAGGAGGGCCTAGACCAACCTGTAGCCTTCATCAGTAGGAGGTTACTTCCACGGGAACAGAGGTGGAGTGCAATTGAGCGTGAGGCATTTGCTGTGGTCTGGGCACTGAAGAAGCTGAGACCATACCTGTTTGGGACTCACTTCCGGGTTCAGACAGACCACAGGCCCCTCAGATGGTTGATGCAGATGAGGGGTGAGAATCCCAAGTTGTTGAGGTGGTCCATTTCCCTACAGGGTATGGACTTCACGGTGGAACACCGCCCTGGTACAGAACACGCCAATGCTGATGGTCTGTCCAGATTTTTCCGCCTTAGCGATGAGAACTTCCAAGGGGATGGGTAGTTCTCCCCACATTTCAGCTGGAGGGGACGTGTGTTAGACCTGGCACCATTGGCGTGGGTCTCCCTTCCATTTTTCGCTGTTGTCTCCTCTGTTTTACTGGTGTTAGATGCTCTGGGCGCTGTGCCACTGCCATTCAGTGTCACAGCGCGAATGCTCCCTGTATAAATATGTCTATGTGAATTGTTATATCCCTGATTGGCTTATTTGGTTTACCTGTTAGTCCCTAGTAGTGTGGCCTATGTGTGCCCAGGGCTGGTAAACCAAATGCTGCTGGTGGGCCTGCAGCACTGATGTGTGCCACCCACAGAAGCAGCTTGTAAAGTGTGTCTCAGACCTGCCACTGCAGTGTCTGTGTGCAGTCCAGAACTGCCATCTTGGCTGTGAAGTGCACTCACTTCCCAGCCCCTGAACCTTCCCTTAGCATCCTGTAAGTCACCCCTATGGTAGGGTGCCTTGTATGTGTAAGGCAGGACATGCCTTGTTGTGTGTAGCATGTCCTGGTAGTGAATTATGCACCATTTCGTTTTTCACTACTGTAAGGCTACCTGTTCCTCATAGGCTAGAATGGGCAGTTTGACTATTACATGCTATAGTCCTAACTGACCCCAGGAACATGGTAGAAAAACTAATTTAGTATGCCTGAGCTCAGAATATTAAAATACACCTTTTAGCGAAGTTTATTTTTATATTCTGTGTTTGAAAATACCACTTTTAGAAAGTAGGTATTTTCTTGCCTAAGCCTTCCAGTGTGCTCTGCCGTTATGTGTATTGGCTGTCTGGTTTTAGAGGGGCAGGACCGGCTGAGTCAGACCTGGGTTGAATAGAGAGATCTGCATTTAGAGTGTGGGGAGGGGTGGCTCTTTGATCTGAATAGGGCTGTGCCTGGCAAGCTGAATGCTGGCTCCACCTCCCACTGTGTGTCTGCTAGCAGACCCCCTCTTTCTGAAAGGAAGGATGCAGCCTGGTAAACAAAGTGCTCCAGGCCTGAGCAGAACTGGTTCTGGCTAGGTTCAGGGACTGGTAGCTTCAAGGATCAAAGGCTTTTGGGGTATAAATATCTGTGCTCAAACCCCCTACTTTTTGTATTGCTTTTGGATCTGGAGAGGAAACTCTGTCCGTGCCACTGGAGGAATCTGCAGGAAGTGACTGACCCTGTCTGTGTGTTGTTTCTTGCACTGGCCTGCAGCAGTGACCACTGGACCTTGAAGAAGAGGAAAAGGAACTCTTGAGAGAACTTTTATTTTTGTACAGCAATCACCCAAGGGCTAGGAAAAGAGCTAGCCTCCTGCTGGAGTCTCAGGCACAACAGACTCCACCACCAACCTCCTGCTTCCTCCCTGCGAGGATTGCTATCTGCTGAGGAGGCTCCTGTGAGTTCCAGGGCCTCTAGTTTGCATCAGAGAAAAGAGGGTAAGAAATCGACGCTAACGCATCTTTGCGGGCCGCTGCAGTCGAGAGCGCTGGGAAAATCATCGCGCTACTGCCGCCGAGGGCCCGCAACCCGAAACCATCGCTGACGCCCCTTTGCGAGCCGCTGCAGCCGAGACGCGCTGGAAAGATCATCGCGCTGCTGTCGCCGCGCACTCGCAACCCTTAAAGAAATCATCGCTTCGAGACATCGCAGTGAGGACGCCGTGCGTTCGCCACTTTGATCGCATCGCACCGAATTTCGTCGCTCCCTCGCGGAGCGTCTTGTCTTCGCATCGCAACACGATCGCACAGCGCAACAGGATCACCGCATCGACTTCTCCCACGCGGCAAGAAAGTCATCGCATCGGCGGTCCAGCGTGCAGAAGTTTGTCGCATCGTCTCCGCACGCATCCCGCAGATCGGCGCATCATCCTCCCTTGCGGCAAGGATTTCAACGCATCGCCGGCCTCGCGTGCCGAGAATCATCGCTACAGCTTGTTTGCGACACTTTGTTGGTTTTGCTACTAAACCCAGGTACTTTGTGAAAGAAAGGGTCGCAGAGACCACTGCTTTGAACTTGAACCTTATTTTTGCAACCTTTGAACTATTTTTGACAGCCCTTCAACAGCTATCCTATTTTTGACAGTATTGTGGCTTTTACAGTTATTGGTCTTGTGATAAATCTGCCTATATATAAAGATACTTATTTTTTATAATAACTACTTGTGTGGTGTCCCTTTGTAGTGTTCCTCACTGTGTTACTGTGTATGATCATAAATGCTTCACACCCTGCCTCTGAGATAAGCCTACCTGCTCGTGCTACGTTACCACAGGGTTGAGCAGGGGTATTAAAGAGGGTAGCCCTCTCACTCTGACTTAGGAAGAAGGGTCCCTACTTGGACAGTGGCCAGCCATTGCCAACTAGAGACCCCCATTTCTAACAACGCACCACAGGCAGCAGCATTGCAAACATTCCTCACACACAAAAGGCGCAGCCTACACACAGAACAGACGCACCACAGGCAGCAGCAGTGTAAACATTCCTCACACAGAAAAGATGCGACCTACACACAGAACAGACACACCACAGGCAGCAGCAGTGTAAACATTCCTCACACAGAAAAGATGCAGCCTACACAGAGAACAGACTCACCACAGGCAGCAGCACCGCAAACATTCCTCAAACAGGAAAGATGCAGCCTACACACAGAACAGACACCAGCCAGCAGCACTGCAAACATTCCTCACACAGAAAAAATGCCACCTACACACAAAACAGACTCACCACAGATAACAGCGCTGCAAACATTCCTCAAACAGAAAAGATGCAGCCTACACACAGAACAGACACACCAAAGGCAGCAGCGCTGCAAACATTCCTCAAACAGAAAAGATGCAGCCTACACACAAAACAGACTCACCACAGATAACAGCGCTGCAAACATTCCTCAAACAGAAAAGATGCAGCCTACAAACAGAACAGACACACCACAGGCAGCAGCATTGCAAACATTCCTCACACAGAAAAGGCGCAGCCTACACACAGAACAGGCATGCCACAGGCAGCAGCGCTGCAAACATTCCTCACACAGAAAAGATGTGACCTACACACAGAACAGACTCACCACAGGCGGCAGCACTGAAAACATTCCTCAGACAGAAAAGATGCTGCCTACTCACAGAACAGACACACCATAGGCAGCAGCATTGCAAACATTCCTCCTGGTGCAACCCTCACACAAAACAGACACACGACAGGCAGCAGCGGCACTGTAAACATTCCTCAGACAGAAAAAATGCAGCCTACACACAGAACAGACACACCACGGGCAGCAGCACTGCAAACATTACTCACACAGAAAAGATGTAGCCTACATACAGAACAGACACACCATAGGCAGCAGCATTGCAAACATTCCTCACACAGAAAAGGCGCAGCCTACACACAGAACAGACATGCCACAGGTAGCAGCAGTGTAAACATTCCTCACACAGAAAAGATGCGACCTACACACAGAACAGACTCACCACAGGCAGCAGCATTGCAAACATTCCTCAAACAGAAAAGATGCAACCTACACACAGAACAGACACACCACATGCAGCAGCTTTGCAAACATTCCACAAGCAGAAAAGGTGCATCCTACACACAGAACAGACACCACAGGCAGCAGCGCTGCAAACATTCCTCAGACATAAAAGGCGCAGCCTACAAACAGAACAGACACACCACGGGCAGCAGCTTTGCAAACATTCCTCAGACAGAAATTATGCAACCTACACACAAAACAGACACACCACAGGCAACGGCGCTGCAAACATTCCTCAGACAGAAAAGGCGCAGCCTACAAACAGAACAGACACACCACAGGCAGCAGCACTGCAAACATTCCTCAGACAGAAAAGATGCGACCTACACACAGAACAGACACACCACAGGCAGCAGCATTGCAAACATTCCTCACACAGAAAAGGCGAAGCCTACACACAGAACAGACACCCCACAGGCAGCAGCGCTGCAAACATTCCACATGCAAAAAAGGTGCAACCTACACACAGAACAGACACACCACAGGCAGCAGCGCTGCAAACATTCCACACGCAGAAAAGGTGCAACCTACACACAGAACAGACACACCACAGGCAGCAGCGCTGCAAACATTCAACATGCAGAAAAGGTGCAACCTACACACAGAACAGACACACCACAGGCAGCAGCGCTGCAAACATTCCTCAGACAGAAAAGGTGCAACCTACACACAGAACAGACACACCACAGGCAGCAGCACTGCAAACATTCTACATGCAGAAAAGGTGCAACCTACACACAGACCAGACACACCACAGGCAGCAGCGCTGCAAACATTCCTCAGACAGAAAAGGCGCAGCCTACACACAGAACAGACACACCACAGGCAGCAGCGCTGCAAACATTCCTCAGACAGAAAAGGTGCAACCTACACACAGAACAGACACACCACAGGCAGCAGCACTGCATACATTCTACATGCAGAAAAGGTGCAACCTACACACAGACCAGACACACCACAGGCAGCAGCGCTGCAAACATTCCTCACACAGAAAAGGCGCAACCTACACACAGAACAGACACACCACAGATAACAGCACTGCAAACATTCCTCAAACAGAAAAGATGCAGCCTACACACAGAACAGACACACCACAGGCAGCAGCACTGCAAACATTCCCCACACAGCAAAGGTGCAACCTACACACAGAACAGACACACCACAGGCAGTAACATTGCAAACATTCCTCACACAGAAAATGTGCAACCTGGACAGCAGTTTAGAAAGTCACTCTCAAACAAATTGTTTATCACAGTGAAGAACAATGGAAGCCTCTCTAGGAAACACGCCCAACCCGGGAAGCAGCTGTGCAAGCTTCTCTCACACTAAACAGGAAAACTATGAGCAGAGCACGGCTGAAGGAAGATCCTTCTCCTACCTCTCTGCGAAGACCTGGGACTCCTTGCCGCTACACCTCAGGCTATCACTATCGCAAATCAGGAAGGACCTCAAGACCTGGCTCTTCGACTGAACCGCAGAGCCCCCCGTAGCGCCTTGAGACCCTCACAGGTGAGTAGTTGCGCTTTATAAGATTACTGATTGATTGATTGATTGAGCAGAAGCTGGAGAAGTCTCTCTCTTAAAACAGATACAACATGAGAAAGAATGAACAGTGCAAACCTCTTTCACAAAGGCAAAGTGCCATGGGATGCAAAGAGCAATGAGCCACCTTCACAAGAGAGGCATAATATTGGTGGAAACTGTGAAACAATGCTTAGTTTTGAAAAGAAAAGTGCCAAGGCCACTGCAGCTTGCACCACTCATTGCTCCCACTACCCCTAGTGCTGCCAATGACAGTACTATCACTACTAGACATCACACTCATACCAGTGTGACAATTCAGACCTTAAATTTTCATTAAAATGACTAATACATGCTGCCCAAGCTATTCTTATAGCTTTGGGTGCCAGGTATTCGTGTTTTTAATGTACATTTAATTATTAAACAACAGCTGTTGTGCTCCTCAATAAAGAAGACAAACTGCGCCAGCATGTGGCAGGCTGTCATAAGAGCCGGTGTTGACAATAAAGTGCTGGTGCAGAGTACTGGAAACCACCGACTGAAATTGAGCACTGTTGTCAATGAACCTCTCACCAAAACAGGCAGAATACCACAGCAGCAGAGCGAACATGATGCCTGAGCAGGGTGAAGAGATTGGTGTACAGAGCTGCCAAGTGCAAACATGTCACATGTGGTCTTTAGCAACTCCTGGGGGCATATTCTCAAGGACTCATCGCCTAGTTAGCGGCACTTTATCGCAGCCAAAGTGGGGATAAATTTATTGCACCATTCACAAGCTGGTGTTAACAGCCCATAACACCATTTTTCCCGCGATAGCAGCCGCAAAAAACATCGCCACAGATGACCCCCGCAACTATCGCTAATGAGATGCAGAGTAGGCGTACCCGTGCAAAAAGCAGCGAAAACACCACTCCGCAACATTCTCAATGACCAGCCAGATCGGCGATAAGACCACAAAACAGGCGATAAGGCCCATTAGTAGCAGGAAACTAACACCTGCTCTGACCTGTTGCAAAGTCGGACCACAGCCTGCACCACAAAATGGAACCCAGCCCAGAGCCACACCTGAAGGGCAACAGATGCCATGGAGCCACTGATCATGCAGCTCAGAGCCCCAACAGGGCCACAACACCCACTGCCACCACCCCCAGGACCCCCCCCCCGGACTCTCCCCCCCTGCCAAAGACATGCCACATCAACTACACAATCATGTACCAAATAATCCGCTTGATGTCGCACAATCACATTTGGTGGCATGCATGTGTCGTCACAAAAATGAGCATCACACATCCACCTTCGATGAAACAAATGAAAATTTATTCAAAGAAACACAGAACAGAAATGACGACACATGGCGGCTCCCCTCGGGACAATCCGTAGGTCACAGCCTGCAAGACAAAAATCATGATGAGAAGGTGTGTCTTGCGCACATCAAAGGACAGAGAGAGAGAGCGAAGGAGAGAGAGAGAGAAAGAGAGGGAGCAAGAGAAAGATGGACAGAGAGAGGGAGCGAGAGAAAGACTGACAGAGAGGGGGAGCGAGAGAAAGACGGACAGAGAGGGGGAGCGAGAGAAAGACGGACAGAGAGGGGGAGCGAGACACAGATAACAGAAGAGATGGACAGGGAGAGAGAGTGCCGACAATGCGCACCCAGGCCACACTGCCCACCTGCTGCCACAGGTGTGTCTCCAACCATGTGCCTGTATGTAGTGCAGTTCACCAGGTCACACATCTGAAATAGATCCGTCATCTGAAACAGAGTCCAGACACATGAATGGCAAAGTACATACAATTGCACAAGACATCATCGCCTGTCCGCCCCTGCGCACCCAGGCAGATGTACCCCAGCCCCTCCCACCGCCCAGCGGTGCATGCCCACCCCTGGGGCCTCACTGCTCACCTTCCGCCCTTGGTGTGTATTAATGATGGCCCACCACGTGCCGCTGCAAGCCACATGCCCGGGCCCGCGGACATGGCACCCTCCACATCATGCAGCCCAGCTCCGCAGGCCACCAGGTCTCACATATGATTCTGGGTCTTGATTTCGCCATGGCAGAGGACATACCAGTGCACCGGGCATCATCGCAGGCTGCACACCCGCTCAGCCCTTGAGGTGCCACTAACTCTGTGATCCGGGATGCGACGCCACGTGGCGGTAGGCCCGCGCTGCCCGCTGGCTCTGGCCTACACTGCGGTCCAGCAGGGCACACAAATACTGAGCAGTCCGGACGGCCGGGACGGGGCATCATCGCAGGCTGCACACCCGCTCATCACTTAAGTTGCCCCTACCTCAGTGCACCCAAAGTCACCGTCCCGTGGCGGTGTGCCTGTGCCGGCCGCAATGTTTCCGGTGCCACCAAGTCTGTGTCCCAAAGTCATGGACCCTGTAGGATTGGGTATCGTGTTGCGGACGCCATCATGTCACCTCCGGTCCTGGGGAATGTGATGTTGCAGGGCCCGAGGCCCTCATGCCTACATTAACACCACACGGATGCACCCAGATAGAGAGTGGAAATGGCGTCGAGCAAGTGCGCCCGGCCCTTTTCATTGGCAGGGTCACATGTCCCGTGACGCGTGTGCTGGATGGGTGTGGTGTGGGTGTAAACCAGCCGTGAGGGAGTGGCTGTGGCATGCTGACAACTAGACCTGTGAGCAGCAGATCACTACAGGAAAGACAGGGGACATGTAGCGTTGCCGTCCCCCCCGTGAGCGTAAGCGGAGTGGGCTGGCCTGGCGTATGCCAGTCCAGCGTAAGGGTTTGTATATGACCCCGGGGCGTGGTTCCGTACTAGGCTGGACAAGGAAGTAACTCATGCGTGTGTCCCTGTTGTTGTGTCAGCGCCACCCGGACCGCATTGGGCAATGTGTCACCCTGTGACCCCTGTTCTACGACATGAGCCACATGGACGTAAGAGGAGTCCAGTGAGCCTACATTCGTCCATACTTCCACACTTGAAAGACCATAGACATGACACATCTGTGTGAATATGAATGTTTAATGCACATTCAGTGGAGTGTTGCATCTGGAGCAGTACAGGGCCATGCAAACCCCACATGACGATGTTGTCCCGTGGAGGGCCAGCCAGGGTCCTTCAGGGAATGACAAGTCCAAAGGAAGAGGAAGAGTTCAGTCCGCAGTCCGATTGCTGTGTCAATGGCGATCAAACAGCATATGGCAGTCCATGCCGAGGTCCAAGGTGAGTGTCGCAGAGTGCATCGGGGGACAGTGGAAGGTGATGATGCAGAGGGCAGTACCAAGCTGAAGCCGGACCTATGGATGAGATGCATGCTGCTGCGTCCTTCTTACCACGAGGGCAGAATCATCCGCATCTTTGTTCTGTTTCATGTGCCTCACGTGTGGGTGGTGGTGTTCTGTCTCCAGCACTGTGTGGCAGTGACACATCAGTGGCCGGAGGTGGAAGGTCTGCTGCACTGTGTGGCACTGACACTTCAGGGGGCGGAGATGTGGATGGGGTGGTGGCAGCAGCATGCATCCGCGCCAGGCCTTGTGGCAGCAATGCCATGAGGAGGGTCCTGAGGTAATTGAGGAACCCAGCTACCTCTCGCTGGTGTGCAGCCGTGGCAGCCGCTCGTTCCGCATTCGCCCGCTCCATGGTCTCCATTAACCTCCGCATGTTTCCCAACTCCCGTGTGACATCGCTAGAGCCACTCGGACTGGACAGTTGTACTAGTCTCTGAGTCAGGGCTCCAGCGATGTCAGCCATGGTCCGTTGGAGAGCATGGAGCGGACTGTGGGTGTCCATTAGGGACCGTGAGTGGTCCCTGATGGGACTGAGACACCCACGTATGGCATCTAGTTTGTCAGCCATGCGGTCGAAGCCCACCCGCACCTGTTCAGCCAGATTCTCCTGGCACCCCAAAACACGGCATTGGAAGGCCATGTGTTCTCCGTGGGGGTCCTGGGAGGCAGCAGTGGTGGTGGGTGCTGCCTGCTGTGTGGTCTGTGCAGGGGGTGGGGTCTCCTCGTAGCAGCTGGGCTGCCAAGCTCCTGGAAGTGGGCTGCGTAGGTTGTCCACGAGCTGTTGGAGGGCATCAGAGTCGAAGCTGTGGTCGTCCTCTTCGTCTCCAGAGAAGAGAGGGTCGGGCTGCTCTGCAGGATGTGTTGATTCTCCCTCTGCAATGTGAAGGGGAGATGCAGTTTAACAATGTGTCCACATGTATGTTGTCACATTGTACATGTTTACATACAGACAGCATGACTGGGTACAGTGTGGCTGTTTGGGAGGAGCTGCCTATTTGATGGGGGACAGTGGACATTTCGGCAACAGACGTGTGTGTGTTTGTACTTGTACATTATCAACGCACATTTCCCTGCAATGCCAATTGTGATTGGCCAGTGTCTGCACCCAAGCGGCACCAGTTGTGTCCTGTGTTCTGTTGTAGGTGTTTTGCGGATAATGTCACATCGTTGTCAATGTAGATGTGCTCTGCATGTGATGTGTGTACTGCATTTTGGGGGAGTCGCCCCTGCAGCTCAGATTTGGCTGCCCCTTATCACTTTCATGAGGTGTGCCTTTGACTTCTGTGCTTGTACAGTGTTGACATGTTGCATACTTGGGTACGTTGGTCTCTTGGTGGGAGTTGGTGGTCTGGGGCATGGTTTGTCCGCAGATGTGCTCAACTTAATTGTGCATGTGTGCCATTGTGCCCATCTCCCCCGTCCCCCAGGCCCTGGTCGTTACTCACCCTGTTGCTGTTGTGTCGGGTCCTGTTGAGCAGTGTCCGGGCCCCCAACTCCTGCCACCGTCTCTCCACTGATGACTGTGGACACCATTTCCTCCATGTCGTCCAGCTCCTCCTGTGGCGCTGGGCTCCCACCTCCAGTCTGCATTGCTGCCTTCAGGTTGTTGGCGAGTTTCAGCTTGGTTTTGCGCTTGACATCATTCCAGCGCCTCTTGACCTCGTCCATTGTCCTCTTCAGCACTCCGACTGCATTCACCTTGTCCATGATGGACTGCCATATTGTATTTTTTGTTGCCAATGACACAGTGGAGGTGACGAACAGTTGTTGATGGTGTTCTGTCACCTCCGTTATCAGGATCCTGTTTTCCTGCGGACTGAACTTCGTCTTCCTCTTCTTCTTGTCCTTGCCCTTCCCTGACCCCGAAGTCCCAGGATGGGCCTCCGGGGGGCTTGTGGGGTTCTGGTTCTCCTCCGTACGTGCTCCGGCATTGTCCATTGTGCTTCGCTGTTTGGCATTTGTTTGTCTGTTTTTTTTCTACTTTTATGGTGATTGTTCCCGCCTGACATGTGTGGATTGCAGGCCTGTAGCTGGGTTTCGCTGATTTTCGTATCGCGATTGGCCTCATCGCAGTTTTTTTTGCGTTAGTGTTTCGCATTTTTGCGGCGTGGCGTTGATTTTAACGCAGTCAGTTGACGCGTTATCTGGGGACTATCGCATGGTACCGCCGTGTTGTGAATACTTGGTTAACAAGGCGTTAATTTCCCGCAATAGACTGCGATGTTGAAGGTTGCGTTAAGTTACTTTTGCGATGGTTATCACACGTTCTTGAGAATATGCCCCCTGGTTTTTTATCTAAAGTGAGTGTGCAGACAGGAATTGCTAATGCCATATTTTTAAAGGTAAAAACAAAAATACAAATACCAGAATGCACAGAGTTGTTGGCTTATAACCTAGGACTAGATGGATGTTACCCATTTGACACGTGTGTGTGGGTGTGTGTGTGTGTGTGTGTGTGTGTGTGTGTGTGTGTGTGTGTGTGTGTGTGTGTGTGTGTGTGTGTGTGTGTACCTGTGTGTGTATTTGCATATGGGAATACTCCGCTATCAAATGTTCCAGAAATGAATCGTAAATGTGATTAAACAGACTGCTACACCTAGCAGTGAATCTCAGAATAGTGTCAGTTGCAGTTGGGTTATTCACTTTAAGATGCATGTTTCAGACAGCGGCACTCTGAGAGCTGTGATATTTAGGTTTCTGGGAAAGCTGCAGTGTCAGATATGCTTTTAAATATAATTTATTTTAATTTTATCTTACTGATAGGTGCACTTCGCATTCCAGTATATCCCTGGGCATCCTTTTAACAAATGTCATAACTGTCTATTTATTGTCATTCACCTTCAAATGAAAGTTAAACAATTTACATATCGGAGAATTCACAGGGAGCTGGGTAGAGTCATGCTAAAGTTGCAATGGAAGGATCACTGACACTGTGCCCTACTTCCTGCGGCTGCGGCAGGACACACAAACACCTGTCAGCCACTAGGTCAGAAACCCTGCACATGCGCATTGGAGAAGCAGCAGGGAGAAAGCAAAACTAACTGGTAGTCTGCACAGTGCACTCTTGCTGAAGGCAGGCTGTTGGCCCCACCCCACCTCGGAGAGGTTCTCAGTTGTGGGCCCATGTGGCCTGCCTCTTTCACCCGGCTCAGTTGAACAGCTTGAGTCCAGTCCCACTTTGTGCTGTTAGACAGGGCAAGGCCAATGTAATTAAGGGTGTGGCTTAAAAACACAAGCTAAAAATCTGTGCTTAGCATAGTGTGCCACCCGACTTGTATTTTGCTGTTTCTGTCATTGCATCCAGATATATGATACAACAAGTAACATCATACCTACAAGTCAGTATTTCTGACGCATCTGTTAATTGTTGCGCCATGGAGCACTGTATTGTAAATACAGCGCATTCATGGTGGCGCAAGGACATTTGGCACTGGCGCAAGGAAACTGACGCATCTATGCAGATGCGTCAGTTCCTTGCAAATCTGCCCCAAAGATTTAAAAAAATGTATTATACTGCCTTATCGACCTACCTTTCCAAAGGTTGATGCTGGGCTAGCGTGACCCCAAGATTGACCCAAAGTCTTATAGTGTCTCGTATTTTGTTGTTAATCTTGTGAGACACCATTTTGGTGTCAAACTGTCACGATATACACAAAAGGAAAAGCTAAGGCTAGCAATCGAGTGCTGACAAAAAAGTTTTAAAAAGCCAGCTCCGGTGAGAAAAATAAAAGTAGATTGCTTTCTCTATACATGTATGGGAAAGACTTAAATCTGACAAAACGTGTGATGATTGAGTGCACTTGTAAGATGTAAAATAGTCCCTCGTGCATTTCAGTGAAAGTGTTCCGTAGACGGTGGAAGGATACAACAGTCAACAGCATACTAGTGAGACAAAATACTCCTCTGGGGTGATCCAAGATGTTTTGATGCTGATTCAAACCAATGGCTGGAGGGAGCTGACCCAAACAAGCCAATTGTTGAAGGAGATCGACCCAAAGCACTGTTTATATATTATTTTTAATAAGTGTTGCAAATAGCTGAACTCTGAACAGGGGCGGCTCCTCCGTAATGGCGGAGGAGCATCGCCCCACAGCCTGTGCCAGCAGACAATAAATAAAATGAGAATAAGACAATATTATCATTTTATTTATGCTGAGCCCGCAATACAGTGCGTATAGGGGGGATGGGTCCGAGGCAGGGAGGAGTCCTCTGCACTCTTACCTGCGCATGTGTGCTCTGCACTCTTACCTGCGCATGTGTGCTTGGCCTGCCATCTTATGAAGTGATAGCCGATTTCGAAAAAATATAGCAAATCAGAAAAACTCTAATTACGTCTTTGAACATATCTTGAGCCTCATCGGTGCAGGCAGAGTCTGGCAAAGGAGCCACCGAGACAGCAACTTCTCTTTGTGCAGCCAGCAGGGGGGAGTGAAGAGAGAGCAAACTTTTCAGTGGTGTCAGACATAAAGCTGAGCCTCCTATCAAGGGGCCTAGTCAGCCAGGAGGTGCTCGTGCTGCTGCTGGAGGGGCCATGCAGTGGAGCAGAGATGCTGGGAAATATTCAGGCCCCCCACACAAGAGGATGGGGGAGGGAGTGCTGCCCAGAGCTTGTGTGTCACTACTTACGAGGAAGCAGTGCTGAGGCTGTTCAACCCCTCCCAGCCCGGCCCACACGGCGGTCATCTTTCTGTGGCACCTCAGGCTTTGAAGCTGACAACATAGTTGGAAGTATAAACCTTCCTCATTTCCAGTATAGTGTGCGTTGGCAGTCAAAGAACTGGAGAACGAGCGGCTTTGAGTTTTCTTTAACTGCCAACGCACACTATATCAGAAATGAGGAAGGACAGGAATTGTAGTTTTATACTCCCAAGTCCATCATCAGTTTCAAAGAATCATTCAGTGTCACCTTCACCCGTAGAGGTAACCAGAGTCAGTGCGCAGGTCACAGCTGCCGAGTGACTGGAACTCTCCCAAGCTCCGCCACTGCTTCCTCACCATGGGAAGTGGGGGGTCATAAACGTGTTGGACTGTAAGCGCCTGCATGTGTATTATTTGGTGTGTGTGTGGTGTTTCTGTAGGTGAAGTCTTGTGCGTGAGAGTGTCAGATTGTGCAAGTGTACCATGTTTTCAGTGTGATTGTGTGTTGCACACATGTATGCTTGTGCCAGCATTTGTCAACCTGTATTTCAGAAAGAGTGAGTCTGAGTGTTTATATGTGGACACTTTGCCAACTGTGCATGTGGTGTCGGGCACTGCACATAAGTCTTACCTTCTCAAACTGTAGTTCTTTCTTTCAATTGAACAATTGTCAGCAACTCGGTCACGGATTCCTGACGGTGCTTCACTCGCTTGGAGAGCAGTCCCTCTTAGACATGACTTTCATTGTTATGTTATGTTATGTTATGTTATATGACTTTTGTATAGCGCAAATCACCTTCAGGTCTCTAAGCGCTTCTAGAGAAGAGTGAGCAAGTCACTGGGGCAGAAATAAAATAGCAGCAGCGGTGGCAGAAGATTACGCGGTTGTTAACGCCTCTCTAAATAGGAACGTTTTTAAACGCTTCCTAAAGATGAGCAGAGCCGGTTCCCTGCGTAAGTACTCTGGCAGATCATTCCAGATCTGCGGGAGAAAAACAGAGAACGCTCTACTCCCTTTAGATTTAGAGATGTACCTGGGGGAAGCCAACCTGCAGGCCTCAGAAGATCGCGGAGTCCGGCCAGGAACATATTTCTCCAAGCGATCTTTTATAAACTTGGGTGCCTGTCCGTAGATTGCCTTGTGGGCAATACATAGACCCTTGAACTGCGCTCTCTGTTTAATAGGGAGCCAATGTAGTTTATGTAACAGAGGGGTAGCGCGTGTTTTTCTAGGAAGTCTAAAAATAAGTCTGGCCGCATCGTTCTGCACCACCTGCAATCTCCCAATAAGCTTCTGGGGGAGGCCAATGTACACGGCGTTCCCGTAATCCAGCCTGGAGATGACAGTGGCAGAGACAATTGACTGTAATGAAGATGTTGACAAGAGAGGAGCAAGTTTCCGTAGCTGCCTGAGTAAGCCAGTACAGGTTCCTACTACCGTGGTGACCTGGCAAGACATAGATAATTCAGAGTCAATTTTCAGCCCCAGGCTTTTTACAACCGGGACTGGTACTGGGACTACACCTAGTTCCGGAGGCCAGAAGAGATCACACCAGGGGCTATTACTTGTTGGAATGACGAGCAATTCGGTCTTATCCGGATTTATTTTCAATGAATTGGCCGTCATCCAATTCACAGTGAACCTGAGCAACTTTTTGGCCGACTCCTGGGCCTGGCGGGAGTTTTTAAGCCGGATAAGAAGTTGAGTATCATCGGCGTAATTAAAGACCTGACAGTCCATGTGAGTCAGAGTCTCCACAAGGGGTTGCAGATAGATATTAAAAAGAAGTGGAGATAGTGCAGAGCCCTGGGGTACCCCACATGCCAGAGAGCCCAGATCCGATATCTGCTCACCCAGCTGAACTCTCTGAGTACGGTCAGACAGAAATGACTTTAGCCATTGGTATGCTTGCCCGCTGATGCCCAGATTGGTGAGACGGTTCAGCAGTATGTTATGGCTGACCGTATCGAATGCCGCTGACAGATCTAGTAAAATCAGGGCACTCGGCTGTTTATCGTCGGCCATAACTCTGAGCTCATCCAGAACAGCCAACATCACTAGCTCTGTACTATGATGAGCTCTGAAGCCCGCCTGTCTAGCTTGGAGTAGCTGGTGGTCCTCCAAATACTTCGAAAGTATCTTTAATACGTGCTGTTCCAACATCTTGGCTAGAAAGGGGAGCTGAGAGATGGGTCTATAGTTCTTTAGAGTCAGAATATCTGCACCAGATTTTTTCAACAGGGGGGTGACCCTGGCTTCTTTGAAATTTGTCAGTAAATAGCCCATAACCAAAGAATTATTTAGTAGTTCCAGGATCTGCTTCTCCAGCCCTGGTAGGACCATTTGAAAGATCCTTGGAGGGCAAGGGTCTACCCGAGACCCTGATTTGGTGTGATTTGCTAATGATGCTAAAGTGACTGAGTCAATTTTAGGGAAATTAGAAAGCTGACTACTGGGGCAAGGGGAGGGGTAGGTCTAGCAATTTCCGAGATGATATCCTTAACTTTCTGAAGGAAGAAATCCTGGAAGGCATCACAGTCTAATGATGCGATTGTGGATTTCTTCTCGGCTTTTTGACTCAATTCTTTCAGAATAGCGAAAGTCTCTTTCTGTTTGTTCTCTGCCTGAACAATCCTTCCCTCATAATACTCCGCTTTCCTTGCTAGGATGGCTGATTTATAGACGGAAAAAAGGGCTTTATAGGCATTTAGCTCTGCTGGCTCATAGCTTTTTCGCCACCGCCTTTCAGCTTGGTGGAGATGTTGTTTTTTTCCCTCAGTGGTTCATTGAACCATGGGGCCCCCTTTCCTTTATCTCTGACTTTTTCTTTCCGTTCTGGTGCCACTATATCTATAGCTTGCTGTAGATGGATCAGTAAGGCTTCGCTTTCCTGGACCAAGTTGGCTATTTTCGTCCTAGGGGGCGGAATGGAGAGCAGGGTTTATTTTATTTGGAGGTATTTACTCTGTTCAAATACTCATGTCCTGTAGCCTTCCTCTAGGGGACGCCCTATATTCCCCTGGGTGTTACCGCTTCTCAGATCTCTACTCTTTACCCAGTGGCAGAAACAGGCCTGGCATCCGTGTAAATGGTTAAATTAGCACATGTAACAGATGTAATTAACAAGAGGCTAATGAGGCAAAGTTGCTTGGGAGAGAGGAAGCAGAGGGTGAGGCATGCAAAGGCACCGTGTCACATGGTGTGTGATGTTAGCCCATCCTGCGGGCTGACACTCTCTCGCATGTTATGTCATTTCCAAACAGGACAGTAAGTTAATTCAGGGGGTTGACGCATACATGCGTGTGCAGCGAGGTGTATGCTGAGACTTCGCCCCTTGGTTCAACTCATGTTATGCCATGTGCACAGTGCTTTGGTCAGCTTTCGGATGGTCTATCTTGCCTATCTTTCAATTCACAACAATATATCCAGAGTATTGTGCCAATCCTCTGTTTGCCCCATTTCTTTCACTGTGTGAGCAATTCGGGTCTGTTTGTGTCACTGTCACACCTTCATTATGTCTTGCCTGGTTCTCAGATAAGGGCGCGCTAGCTTTGTTCTTAGTTAGAGGACCTCATTTTTGAAAAAGGATGTTCTTTGTGCTGCCATTAGGAGTGCATACTTTCAGTTTGGAGGAAGAGCTCCTTAATTCTGGAATCTATTCTTCGGATGAAAGAAGACCAAACAGATATTTTATTTCCCTGTTTTTGTGCACATAGAGACCATCATTTTGGTGAAATATGCTTTGCAAGTGCAGTGTGTTAGACAGGCATATAGGAATGATAAAAAAATATATATGACCGCCTTTTGATTTGCTCTAAGCATGCGTTTGGGGTTTCTTAAGTGTTTTCAATCAAATTAAAGCTTGTCATTTGATTGGGGAAAAGTGAGTGGAAACACAAACTACCAGAAACATTGGCATATTTCATCTGTATTGAGACATATTGTCTTTGGAAATCAATGCTGGCAACTCCTGCAAGAAACCGGTTTAAAGTTCAGAGAGCTGACAATAAAATCATTTTTGTTAATGATGAAGTAAAAACATTAACAGGTATGATATCAGGCCTGTGGAGTTCGAGTATTCGATATTTTTGCAAGGAAGTGGTAACTGTCAGGGCAGACTAGAACACATCACTAACACATTGTTACCATCCAGCACTCTTCTGCAGCACTATACGAGCACGCCTGATATCACACTGCCCACTAGCTGTAACATTGAAAAAAGCGTACCTGCCAGTAGTGAGCTGAAGTGTGATATTACATTTCCCACCGGTGCTAACAGTAACTCTGGCCTCTCCGTGGACGCAGTGTTGACCAGTCGAATAGCACTCGTTACATCGCATAGAAATACCACGCATGCCTTTACAACGCGGGTATTACTACGCAATGTCAATTACAACGAGTACCATTACAACGCAAAATTTTACCACGACTATACCTTTACCACGCATGCCATTTCAACGCCAAGGCATGCGTAGTAAAGGTATACTCATGGTAAACGTTTGCAAGGTAAGTGACTCCAACCTACCCTACCCTAATCCCTAATGTAGTTCCACTGCACGAGCCAACCCCGACCCCCAGTCCTCTCCCTACAATAACACTACACTCCCCTGCACAACCCACCGACACTACACTAATTCCCCGACCCTCCCCCGACCCCCAGTCCTCTCCCTACAATAACACTACACTACCCTGCACAACCCCCCGACACTACACTAATTCCCCGACCCTCCCCCGACCCCCAGTCCTCTCCCTACAATAACACTACACTACCCTGCACAACCCCCCGACACTACACTAATTCCTAAAACACTACCCTACACTACACAAACACCAGAACACTACCCTAAACCCTAAAACTCTACCCCCTGCACGACCCTCCCTCCACCCCCAGTCCGGTCCCTACACTCTAACACTACCCTGCACGACCCCCGACACTACCCTAAATTCTAAAACACTACGCTACACTACACAAACACCACAACACTACCCTAAAACACTACCCTACACTACACAAACACCACAACACTACCCTAAACCCTAAAACACTACCCTCTGCATGACCCCCAGTCCAACCCCTACACTCTAACACTACCCTGCACGACCACCTCGACACTACACTAAACCCAATAACACTTCCCTACACTACACAAACACCACAACACTACCCTAAACCCTAAAACACTACCCCCAGCACGACCCTCCCCCTACACACAACCCTACACTACACAAACATTACTACACTACTTCGACACTACCCTAAACCCTTAAAAAGTAACCCCCACCCCAAGCACAATCCCCCTTACCTCTCTCTCCTCGTGGTTCCTCTCTCCTGGTTCCAGTGTCGACAGAGGGGCGGTGCACGTCGTTGTGAGGAAACGGAACAGCCCAGTTGTCTCACAACGATGTGGATAACCATTACATCGCATGCGTTTTAAAATCGCATGCGATATAATGGTTTGCGTTGTTACATCGCATGCGTAACAACGCATGCGATGTAACAACTTGCGTGGTAACAGCCTCGTTGTAATGGCTGTTTACCGTCTGAGAGCACCGACAAGTAATTCAGTTCAGGGTGTGCACTAAACCAAAACATCACTTCTATATGGTTTAACAGGCAATAATGTTGCTTCACATACTTCACCAGTTGCTGAGATTAATTAAAGCATTCCACCCTTCACTTTTTGCTTTTTGTCAGTGTGATACCGTAAGCGCAGTAGGCATGCCCAAATATGGGTCCAGTGCGCACTGTGCCACAGTACTCACGCTATACTTCACTAATGAGTCCTAACTAGGAAAAAACCTGCTTGGCGTTTCTTGTGGTCCTGGTTATTTTTAGAATGTTCAGAAGGTATGTTTTGAAATTGTTGCATACAGGCCTGGTGACGCTCGGGAAGCATTCCACAGAATTCCAACACTACACATGTTAAAGACATCTTCAGTGGCTTACCAGTTTGTGTTGTCAGTGTATTTATCCTTGTGGGTACTGATAGTCAATTATGTAAAGACACCGTCGTCTCCATCTTTTCATCGAACTAATGTTTTCACTTGAGACTGTGTTTCACAAAGCAGACAACCTGGCACAGTACTATAATGTAACAATTTCTCAGAGAAGTGACTCGCAAGACATCTTTTCCCAAAATGTATATTTGAAGAAGCAATAGGCAATCTCTTTCGAACAAAACCTTATGGTCAAGTCGTATTAAGAATCAAACATGGCAGTGGTCTATTTATTGGCTTTCCTAAAACCCATACCGCACAAGTAAAATAAGTTCTTAACACAGCAGTCAAACTCTTCCCAAGAACTAGGAAAGTCAACCACATTCAATCAGTTCTGGCTTCACAGAATTGGCTACTACTACAGACAGTGAAACTGGCTATTGCAGACTCTCAATTGAGTCTAAACGTAGTACCTGGGAGCATGCACTCATATGAGCAAGTGCCCTCACCCACCGAAGGTGGCATGCTTCATCATTGGGATTGCTCCTCGTTGGGCTGGTGCTGCAATGTATTAAATGTGATAAAAAAAATATATAACTAAACTCCACAGCATACCACTCCACTACACAAAATACCATTGCACATAATTACACTCTATAACACACAATCCCACTCGACATAATTCCAGTACACTCAATACTACATAATTATTATCCACATATTTCCACTACACATCATGCCACATAATTCCACTACACAAATCCACGCCACACCACACAATTCCTCAACTAACAATTCTAAACCAACCCACATAATTCCACTCTGCACCACTACATCCACTCCAATCCAAAACAGATGGGTAAAAGACATTATCATTTACGACGCCAATACCTCTAACTATCACAAATGCGAGCCCAATTTGCATTGCAAATCTTGTATTTAACATTGATGGCCTTAGTCTGCAAGTATTGACTGATAAGCGCATGTTAGACGGGGCTTTTTTCATCTGATTTAACACAGAGTTGCACTGAGTATCTCTATTGGGGAGGAAGGCGGGTGTTGGACTTGTCCCTTTTTGCAGGGCTATCCCCAAACTTTTTCTTCTTCCTCCTATTTTTTCCTGACCTGCTGTTGTTGGCTTTTGGTCTCTGGGCACTTTACCACTGCTGATCAGTGCTAAAGTGCATAGGCTCTCTGTGTAAATTGTTATTATGATTGGTTCTCCCTGATTGGCATATTTGATTTACTAGTAGGTCCCTAGTAAAGTTTAAGTGTGCCAGGGCTGGTAAACCAAATGCTACTAGTGGGCCTGCAGCACTGATTGTGCCACCCACATGAGTAGCCCTGGAAAGATGTCTCAGGCCTGCCACTGCAGTGCCTGTGCGCAGTTTGCTAACTGCCATGTCGACTTGGCAAGTGCACCCACTTGCCAGGCCCTAACCTTTCCTTTTTCTACATGTAAGGCCCCCCTATGGTAGGCCCAAGGTACCCCCTGGGCAGGGTGCAGTGTATGTGAAAGGTAGAACATGTACTGGTGTGTGTGACATGTCCTGATAGTGAAATACTGCCAATTTCGTTTTTCACTATTGAAAGGCTATCTTGCCCCGTAGGATAGAATGGGAGTTTATTTATAACATCTTATAAATATAAATTCCCATTGTGACAAGATAGAGAAATAAAGTTTAGGCTCTCTGAACTCAGAATTTATTAACAATTCTTTTAGTAAAGATGGTTTTTAAATTGTGTGTTTGAAAATGCTGCTTTTAGAAAGTAGGCATTTTCTTGTTTAACCATTCTGTGTGCCTCTGCCTGTTTGTGTATTGACTGTCAGGTTTTGGAGTGACAGGGGAGGTGCATTCTCTCAGACAGTCACCGGGGGGGTTTGATGTGTGTCCCGCCTTTTCTGAATGAGTCAGGGCTGGGCTGAATAGACCTGGGCTGCATTCAGAGTAGGGGGAGTTCTCACTGCACCTGAATAGGCCCGGTCTGCATGTACAGTGGTGGGAGGAGATTTCCCTTGCACCTGAATAGGGCCTGTCTGCCTTACACAATGCTGTCTCCACCTCCTGCCGGGCAGCTGCACAAGAGAGGACAGAACTGGTTTGGACTGGGCTCAGAGACCCTTGCACAAAGAGAACAAAGACATTTTGGGGTATTAGACCTAAAACCCCTGAACTTTAGACTACTTCTGGAATCAAGAGGAACCTTTGCCAAGGAGAAGAGCTGGAGAAACTGATGAGAAGTACTGCCCTTGCTGTGTGTCTGGGGTTGGCCTGCAGTTGCTGTTTCTGCCAAGGAAAGGAGAAGGACTTTGCTGTGTGCTGTGTCCCCTCCTTGAGGAAAGTCTCCAAGGGCTTGAGTAGAGCTTGCCTCCTGTTTTGAACTCTCAGGAACACAAAGACTTCACCCCCAGCTCCCCTGAACTTCCTTGCTGGGAGTTCTGACCTGCCAGGAGGGCCTGTGGCTGTGTGTGGCCTCTGGAGGTTGTTTCTGCTACTGGGAGCTGGAAAGCAACAACAAGAAAATCGACGCATCGCTCTTCTTGCGACAGTTTTTCAGACGCAATGCCGTGGTGTAAGAAGAATCTCCCCGCACCGCTGCGCCACTGCTGAAACCGGCGCAGCGCCTGTCGCCGCGGCAAGAATCAACGCATCAAGGGATTGCGGCTGAAAAGGTTGACGCAGCGCTGCTCGCCTCTGCCGCATCGTTCGCCGACGCATCCCGTATTTCCACACATCGTCACTGTGCGGCAAGTCTTCCCCGACGCATCACCCGTGGATTGGAGTCATCTCAGAATCGACGCATCGCTTCCCCATTCAGACCGGACCCGATGCATCGCTCCCCTGTGTACAGCGGAACTGTCGCATCGCATCCACAAAGGTCTCAGGAACGACGCATCTCTGTTTTTTGACGCTTCTCATCGCTGTGGCTGTTTGGCTTGGTGAATTTTGTCGCAACAACATGTACTTTGCAAAAAATCACGCATCCATAGTTTTCTATGCACTCACTTGCTAAAACCTGTTGAAAGTCATTTTTCTTAATACTTGTATGTTGGATTTTTGTCATTTTGGTCTTGTTAAGTTTAGATAAAGATACTTTATTTTTTCTAAACCAGTGTGGTGTCCATTTGTGGTGTTATCACTGTGTTACTGTGAGTGTTGGTACAAATACTTTACACATTGCCTTTGGGATAAGCCTGTCTGCTCGTGCCAAGCTACCAAGGGGGTGAGCAGGGGTTACCTAAAGTGTGTATCCCCCTTACCCTGACTAGAAGCAAGGGTCCCTACTTGGACAAAGGTACCTACCTCTGCCAACTAGAGACCCCCATTTCTAACATTGGTGGTCAGCGGTGAGGATTTGAACTTGTATTTGTACTTGACCCACAGTGATTGGTGTACATCACTAGTTTAGCACAGACCACTACGCAACCACATACTGTTTTATTTCTGTTCTATTTTTGATCTGACCCATGAGTATCCACGCACCATGTGTCTGAGTAGTAAACCAGCAAGTGAGGCTGCAGAATTGGAGTTTGACATTGAAATGTTAAGTAGTTACAAAGTAGAGCAACTCAGGCAATTCTGCAAAAGCTTTGGTTGTCCCAGGAAGAGCTACTTTAGAAAAGAGGAGCTACAGAAGGCATTAGGGGCCTGGTGGGAGGCCAAGGAAGCTGGGGAGACAGATGATGCAGATGTGGATGGGGGTGTGCCAGAAGGTTGTTTCAGATCCCAGGATTTGCCTGTTGGGAGAGCAGCCTCTAGGGCTGGCAGCAATTAGTCTTCCGGGAATTTTTCTCCATAGGATTTGGAGGAAAGACAAAGGGCCAGAGAACATGAGTTAGAGGTCATGAGAATAAAGGCAGAGGAGAGCAGGAACACATGCCTTGGAAGAGAAGAAATTGATATTGGCACATGAACTGAGAATGAGAGAGCTTGATGAGGAGCTCAGAAGGCTTGAGGCCATGAGTGTCTTAGCTAAGAAAAAGGACATGTGTGTAGCTCATGAAGTGAGCTTGGCTGAGTTGGAGGTGGAGTCCAGCTCAGATGGTGGCAGCAAAAATGTAGTGTCTAGTGCTGAGGGAGAAGTACACACACTCAGAGATGTGGCGCCTGACTTGAAGGAGGGGGTTGACATACACCAAGGGGTTCAGGGTTATGAGGTCGCTCCAGTGGTGTGCAGTGTCCCTGAGGTGGATTGGGGAACTGGCACAGGGGTTCATATTCCTAGTGGTGGGAGGGATACTCTACTGACTCTAGATGAGAGATGTAGGGAGAGGGGTTCCTCCATGGTAGAAGCCTTGGTGTGTGAGTGTGGAGACCGCCCAGAAGAGTGTGGGTTGAGTGACAGAGACAGTCAGACACTGTCTTGCCAATCTCAGGACAGTGGTGTGGGGTACTTGTGTGAGGCACTGGACGGTGAGGTAAAGGGTAGCTTGGTTAACACATGTGTTGGGCTGTGTGATTTGAGCATATTTTAAGTCCCTGTTTTCCAGAGCTATGCCAACAGCCGGTGGAGTGTGAGTTCTCTGACCCCAGGGAGCTTGCACTGGAGGCAGACCTTTTGGTGGATTCCACAGGGTCTGAAGAAGCTTTTGGGGGTGATCCTGAGGGGGGTAGGGAAGGTTGGTGGGAGCCCAGATAGGTCGCAGTGTAGTGGGAGGGGTGTAGGGTCCCACGTCCTGTCTCAGAGGAGAAGGAGTGGGAGTGGGCTGTGTCCCAAGGTGCCTGAAACCCAGTCCCACGGCCTGGTTGGTTCATGGAGTGAACACCAGGAGGGGGGCCTAGTCTGTGCCGAGAGGCAATCCCCTGAGGGAGATCCCAAAGTGTCAGGTGAACTGGGGGGGACTGATGTAACAAGCATCCCACCAGTTCTGGTGTCTGGCAGCACTGCTCCAGGGGGAGGGTGCATGAGTCCAAAGAAAAGGGTGAGGGGGGACGAAGTCCCCAGTGGAAGGACCAGTGAGTCAGGGGTTGCCAGCTCTGAGGTCAGAGCACCCCAGGACTGACCATGGTGAGGCCACTTCTGGCCTGGGGGGTCTTCATGCTCTGGCAGATGGACAGGAGGCTGGAGACCTGCACCAGGCGTACTCTCGCACAACTCATGAGGAGTGTGTTTCCCTTGGGGGGGGTCGGTGTACTCTCCCGGAAGTCCTGGGTTGCCAGGCACAGGTCCAGCCTAAGGGTACAGACCCTGGGTTGGAGCACCAGGTTCAGGGTGTCCCCCCTGACCTGGAGGAAGGGGCGACTGCTAACAGTGCCCCTACCAGTTTGTCTTCTGGGGGTACCGCTCCAGGTGGGAGGGTGCAAAGCCCCAGGGAGGAGGACAGGGTGTGGGAAAGCCCACCCCAGTCCTGTGTCCAGCCGCAGGGTACAGACCCTGGGCTGGTGTACCAGTTGCAGTATAGCACCCCTGAACTGGTGGGAAAATTGTGCAGAACACCTGCCACTTCTGGAATCGAGAGGGGCCTGCTCACGGTGGGGGGATGCAGAGCCCCGGGGAGGGGAACAGGGTGTGGGAGAGCCCACCCCCGTCTCCTGTCCAGCCGCAGGGTACAGACCCTGGACTGGTGGGCCAGTGTCAGGATGCCATACCTGACTTGGCAGGAGGGAGAGTGGGCAAAAGGTGCCAGGCACCTGGGGCTACCGCCCCCCACTCTCTGATGCCACAGAGGTTAGAGAGGCCTGAAAGGCATGAGGCCTGGCTCTCATCACTGACAGTTGTCAGTGGCCACTGTGGCTGGCTGTCCTGGTGGACAGAGTTGCCCCTGGGAGGGGGACAGGAGTCACACCCCGGAGGTGGACTGGGGCACACCACTGTGTTGGCTATGTGGGTACTGTCTGCCTGTTGGGACACATCTGTGAGCAAAGTAAGTTTTGGCGCTGCAGAGATGGGGTCCACAGGTGAGGAGAAGGGTTTCCCATGGGTCAGCTTATGGGCCCTGAGAGTATGGATAGAGGGATCCAACTAGGTTCAGGAAGGCGTAGAACGGGAATAGACCGCTGCTTTTGCGGGCCAGGTTCCATGTTCTATCGCCCCAAGCAGGGAAGCCCATCGAGGTATGAATTGGTCTACCCTGGCTTAAGGCTGGAAGGGGGTTGTGTTGGACTTGTCCCTTTTTGCAAATTTTTTCTTCTTCCTCCTATTTTTTCCTGACCTGCTCTTGTTGGCTTTAGGACTCTGGGCACTTTACCACTGCTGATCAGTGGGTGCCAACTAGAGACCCCCATTTCTAACAGCGGGGGCTTTACTTTTAACCAGTGCAAGAGATTTTGAGGAGTGAACGAGGCGTGCGTTCTTGATATAAACACTAAGTTTCACCGAGTGTCCCCAAACTGAGGGATTGGTATCGATCTAGGGGGAGAGACTGTGAAGAGCTGTCGGCTGATGAAAGGCTTGATTTAAAATATATACAAACTTGAAGGTTAAATTTCAGTGGGCTGATTGGAATCTAAAGTTATGTACAAATCGCTGCAGTAGCAAAATCTCATAATTCCAGTGGACCTGACTGCAGGCTGTAAATGCAGACTGCGTGTCAGCGAAGCTCTTTCATCAACACCGCCAAACTCTCCCTCTCAACGCTACTTCAGGATCAGAAAACTTGATAGCCATCTGGCAATTCACAAAACTCTGGAAACTTGGCTATTCCTGAATTGCTGGCTGTGACAATTTGGAGAGGTTGGTGTGTCTTGAAGTTAATATCAGACTACTGTTACACTCTCTGTTGGATGTCTCTACAAATGAATCCTCTGTTATGGCATGCACTTGGCGGACCAACACAACATCCTTGTGCCAGAGTAGTCATGCCTCATGCTGTCCAGTTACTGCCATTGCCATTGACTACAATACACTGACTTTATAAGGCACTACTTACCAATACACCGCACCACGCTTTGACTTACTAACCATGCATACCAATCATGGAGGCACTCAGACCCTCCTTATTCAAAGCTCCGGTGGTGGACCACCCCATCTGCATTGGAGTTTGTCATAACGGGTATAAGTAGTGAGCTTCTAGACCACTCAGTTGTTTTAAGTAAGCCATATTGAGCTTTGTGTGACATCGCATTTAGTGGACATATTTTGAAAGTATTACCAACTTACTATTAAGAACCATCTCTAGAAAGTGATACAGAAAGCAGCATCCTTTGAACAACGACTATTCAGAAGCTATTCTGCATTTCATTTCAGTAATTGTCCTCTGAACAATATTAACATGAAGGAAAACATCAATACTTACTAAATGTTAATTTAGTTCGAACTGCTATTCTATCATATAACACTGCCATCGACTTTCTGACTGAAGTAGGACTTGGACAATACCAACAATACATGGTTACTAATTGGTTCTTCCTGTTAAATGCAGTGCTTAGCCGTGTGATTTGATTTTAAAATTTATATAGCGCTCGAATGCCCAGGGGCGTCTAGGCGCTGTGCGGAAACAGGTTTGCCGGAGAGTTACGAAATGAGCGAGCTCTAGTTGGAAAACAGCCAGGTTTTTAGAGATTTTCTAAAGGAGAGTAACGTTGGGCAGTTCTTGATATCTATCGAGAGTGAGTTCCATAGTTTCACTGTGCCCAAGACAAAGCTTCTCCCTCCACAGCGTGCTTTTTTGAATTTGGGGATTTGGAGGAATTTGCTTTGTGATGATCTTAAGTTTCTTACAAGATGGTACCAGACAAATTGTTGTCTCAGAAACAAGGGACCAGTCCCATGCAGGGCTTTATAGGCTAAGCATAGAGCTTTAAAGTCTATCCGCTTTTTTACCGGGAGCCAGTGAAGTTTTTTTAAGCCGTGGGAAATGGAGTAAAATTTGGGAATATCAAGCAGCAATCTAGCGGCTGCATTCTGTGCCCTCTGAAGTTTAAGCAGATGCTGTTTCTGGAGGCCCACATATAATGCATTTCCATAATCAAGTCTAGCCAAGGCTAGAACGATCACTAGTGTTTTTACAGCTTTTGGAGGGATAAAAGTGCGGACTTTCCTAATTGTTTTTAATGTCAGGAAGACCGAGGATGAGACCTTGTTAATCTGATGCTGAAAAGATAGTTTATCATCAAGGGTAATACCTAAATTCCTCACTTTACTGACTGGGACTGGGAAGTCTCCGATGCCGGCAGGCCACCACCTCTGAGACCAGAAGGATGTATCAGAGCCCAACAGGAGAACCTCTGTTTTACCTCCGGTGTGCTACACCACTACACTCTATACCACTACACTCTATGCCAATACACTCCACACTATTCTAATCTACTGGGCACCGCTACACACTATTACACTACACTCTGTGCCACTCTATTCTACACCTCTGCACTCCAACATGCACCACTCCACTCTGTGCCTCTCTCCTCTACTACGCCCCACTCTACTCTATGCTAATGCACTCTATCCCACTCTACTATACACAACTGCACTATTTGCCACTGCACTCTATACAACTCCAGGGCAGGCCACTCCACTGTACTTTGCACCACTCCACTGTATGCCACTCCATGCTATGCTACTATGCAAAACTGCACTCTATGGCACTGCACTCTATGCCAATCCACTCTACTCTTTGCAATTCCACTCTATACCACTTCACTCTACTCTAAAACAATCTACTCCACGCCACTACACTCTATACCACACCACTCAAAGCCACTCTTTTACAATCTGTGCCACTCCAATATACTCCACTGCAATATGTGCAGCGCCACTCTATGCCACTATACAGAACTTTACTCTACACCACTGAGCTCTACTTCACAAAATGACTATACACATACTTCCATTGCACACCATGCCACATATTTACACCACACAAATCCACGCCACAAAATGACACAACTAACAATTCCAATCCAACCCACATAATTCTACTCAAACCACATACATCCACTCCATAACACAAGGGTAAAAGACATTGCCATTTACAACGCCAATAGCTCTAACTCAAAAAAATGCGAGCCCTATTGCATTTCTAATGCTTGTTAACGATTCCTACTGCCTTATAATTTTGCAACACATTCCTACAGCTTCTTCATGTCTGCAGCTGGCCTGTAATCAAATCAAACAACATTATCTTCCGAGCATGTGCTGTGAATACAGGTTTTTATTTAAAGAAGTTTTCTCTTATGCTATATTAAAATTAAGATTTTATTTTGTGCTGCTGAAGTTTCCTATTTCTAGCTTTTTGGGGAGAGAGGTGGAAAAGGGGTTTCAGTCCCAAAACCAACCTTTTGAAGATGTTTCTTCTGGACATTTTAGGTATGCAAAGGCAGATTTTACAGTCTTGTTAGGTCTCGCTGAGCCAGCGCTTTGCGCTGCTCTGCGAGACATTTAGTAAGTGGGTTTTTGTATTGCTACCAGAGAGGCTTTTGCTGGCCACCAGCTTGCGTTCACGCGAGCGTGCACGCGCGCAGCCGCCATCTGTCTTTTCTCCGTCACGGGTAATTAAGTGCATCGCGATCACTTTAACTTTCGGCGCCCGCGCGGCCAATGCTTTTCGCATGGTCTTGTTATCTCTATCTCGAGCTCTTTTTTTCCTAACTTGCATGTTGGTGTTGCAGTGTTTATGCTTGTTTTTGTTGTATATAGGTAAGCTTTTTTTATGTGCAGCTGCTCCTGTTACACTCCCGCTCCGTTTGTTGCTGTCCCGATGTGCTTTCACGTCCTCCGTTACACTCCCGCTCCGTTTGTTGCTCTCCCGATGTGCTTTCACGTCCTCCCAGTGCATCAGTGCTGCCAATGCTTGTTTAATGTTGCAGATGTGATGTGCAGCTGCTCCTGTTACACTCCCGCTCCGTTTGTTGCTCTCCCGATGTGCTTTCACGTCCTCCGTTACACTCCCACTCCGTTTGTTGCTCTCCCGATGTGCTTTCACGTCCTCCCAGTGCATCGGTGCTGCCAATGCTTGTTTAATGTTGCAGAGTGTATGTGCAGCTGCTCCTGTTACACTCCTGCTCCGTTTGTTGCTCTCCCGATGTGCTTTCACGTCCTCCCAGTGCATCGGTGCTGCCACCAGTCTGACTGTTACAAGTCAGTCATTTTGTTTGCTTTTATACATCATAAGTTAAAACCGTTTCTGCCGGATGCTGTTGAGTTCTACTGGTTGTGCTGTTTTTATTAAATTACTCAAACACAGGTGAGTTCACAAGTACAGAAAGAGAAAACCGAATTCTACTGCCAAACAGACAGGAAATTGTAGTAAACCTTGCAAACTGAACCACGCCTACTGCCCAACAGCTGTCCTGACCTGAAATAATAAAATTGTTCCACCGAATCTCGATGTTGTCACTCTTGTCTAGAAAAGGCATACGACCAGCAATGGCTTTTAAACGGAAATTTCCTTCAAGAAATATCACTCTAAGCTAAACTTGCTCTCGCTTGAAAGCCAAAATGCAAACAAACTTATGTTGTTACGTTGAATGCCCCCTCCTTTTTTTTAAACAATTAAATGCACTTCTACAGCCATGACATCTTTTCAGCATTTAGTAGAGTCCTGAACACCTCTCGTGATCCTTCTCCTCATGGGACCAAATCAGTGGTACCCCCATGCCCCCTCTCGTATTCTGACCTGGAATTACGGGGAACCGGACAGGGCCCTTATTTATACCACCGACCCACGCAATATGATTTTCTCGCTAAGGACTATGGAACTTGAAGTTCCGTCTGCACATATTTGCTCTTCATATCTTTTGCACGACTCCAATAAAACCAGCACTGTTTATTTTTGCCACCTCCTTGGTTGTTGGAGGCTTCGTTGTGTCTACATAGCCGCTTGGGGTGCCAGACATGCTTCCTTGATTCCAAAAGTAATATCCTCACTTTTAGGTCTCGCATAGGCAGCACGTGTACTGCCATCTTCATACAGTAGACGGAAAAAATGCACTGCATGAAACGTCGAGCTGTGTGCCTAAACCATAATGCTTTCCTCTAACCGCTGCAGCCATCTGTATTCATCAGAAAAAAAACAGCATCTTTTTCACAACCAAGAAGCAGCTTCCTAACACAGGGATTTCAGTATGATTTGCGTGGAGACAAAGTATTGCACAAAAATCACTGTTTTTGTTTTATTTCTCCCTCTCGTATTTCTCTTTCTTTCTCTTTTCTTCTCGTTTCTCTTACCCTCTAGTTTTGTTTTTCTCTTCTCACCCTCTCCTTTCTCTTTCTTTAGCTGCCGTTTTTCCTTCTGCCTCTCATTTCTCTTTCTCTCCCTCTCATTAACCTATCAGTTCACTTTCTTTCCATCTCGTTTCTTTCACTCTTGTTTTGCTTTCTATCCCTCACATTTTTTTTGTACTCTCGTTTGTCCATGATCATGCCGTTTATATTTCTCTTGAACTATGATTCCTGCTTTTTCTCTCTTCGTTTCCCTTTCGCTCCTCATTCTGCTTTCTATATATTTGTATTCTTTCACCTTCAGTCTCTGCCCGTTACTCTTCCTCACTCATTTCTTGTTCTGTCTAACTCACTTCTCTCCTTTCTTCGCCTTGTACCTATTTCTCAACACTTCCTTGTCCCTCTGTCTTCCTATTTTTCTTTCTCTCATTTCTTGCTTTCTATCCCTCACATTTTTTTTGCACTCTCGTTTGTCCATGATCATGCCGTTTATATTTCTCTTGAACTATGATTCCTGCTTTTTCTCTCTTTGTTTCCCTTTCGCTCCTCATTCTGCTTTCTATATATTTGTATTCTTTCACCTTCAGTCTCTGCCCGTTACTGGACTGTTCCCATGAGGCACAGGGCCAGACTGATTTGCATATGGCCATGTCTGAACTGGGGTGGTGGAGTGAGCTAAAGAATGATAATGGATTAAACCCAGATCAGTTGACTGGGGGTGAGTGTTTGATTTGCTCTAACGCTCCGTCCATCATCCCCTTTGGTATCGCTCTGCCCGTTACTCTTCCTCACTCATTTCTTGTTCTGTCTAACTCACTTCTCTCCTTTCTTCGCCTTGTATCTATTTCTCAACACTTCCTTGTCCCTCTGTCTTCCTAGTTTTCTTTCTCTCATTTCTATCTTAGTTTGCACTCCCTGTCCTCTCCCGCTCTGATTTTTCTCCCTATGGTTCCCACTTTCTACCTTTTCAGGCTTTGCCTTGGACTGTTGCATAATGTGCTGTATAGCTAAATACTTATAAGGTCCCAAAAGTGAGGGACTGGCACATAACTTTGCACAGACAAACGCAATTTTGCTCTAACATTTGCACTGATGGATTGATGCAATAAATGTGTTTTTGTTCCATGCTCATGCACATCTTGTTTTTTGCACATGTTGATCGATGTAAACTGTTATGCAAAATTGGCATTTTGTTGCAATCTGCACTGAATCAAATTAATGCATTCATATATGTTCATGTACAGTCCTTGCTACAGTTGTCAATATAAATGCAAGGTGTCTATCTAAAGCGCTCTGATGCCTTTGGACAAAGTTTGCGCTATATAAAACTGCAAGAAAAGTCCCTTAGGTCTATTATCATTATGCAGAAACAAGTTGCCAGCATTGCAAGAACAAAAGACAAGCATTGGCATAGCCAATAGGTCTCGCCTTGGGGACTTTATAAGTGTTTAGCCATGCAACAGTTGATGTTGTTGCACCAAGGATATTGTGCTGCATAACTAAATACTTATAAGGTCCCAAAAGCGAGACCTATTGGCTATGCCAATGCTTGTTTTTGCTTTTGGAGTTACTGACTCAACCAGCGTTAGGACTATTAGGGCAGGACACAGTAATGAAAGTTCACTCACTTATGGCATTTATTTATGTTTAGTGATCTCACCTGGGTCAGAAGCCAAAGATCAGTCCCTCTGATCTAGATCCCATGTCTTGTCATGTGACCTCTTGTGATGTCCTCGTGCGCACAATGGTTTTGTGATGTAATTTCCTGTGATGTCATTGGTATGCCAATTAGCCATTTTGACACCTGAAAGTCCTATCTTGTTTTGGTGACAGAATGTTGGCAAGTATGCCGTGGCAGTGGATGAACAAAGGAAGCAGGCCCGAAGCTCTCACGCACCTCTGCAGAGGTGAGCCCTCCCCGCAAGATATGTTTGGAAAAGAGGACGGCTAATAGAGCACAGTCTCTGACAGAAAATATCAGAAATGTCTAAAAAGCCATATGTGGTACAGGGAGTTAGGACAGTGCACTCAAGAAATAGCCTAATACTTCAAGGTCTGCTGAGGACACATTACCTTTGCTAATAGTATTCTTTCTGAGCACAGGGGACTTTCACCAATGAGCGTGGGGTGAAAACATCAGAGTAACAGTGCCTTAACTCCACAATTCTCCAAGGAAGCTGTCTCAAACTTCACTTTCAAATATTGTAGGTTTACAATTTGACAGGGTCTGACTGACATCTCTTTTAACAAGCATTGGAAATGCAATCGGTCTCGCATTGATTTGAGTTAGAGCTATTGGCATTGTAAATGGCAATATCTTTTAGCTATGTGTTATGGAGTGTATGAATGGGACGTGTAGTGGAATTATGTGCGTTGGATTGGATTAGTTAGTTGTGTAATTGTGTGGCGTAGAATTGTGTGATGTGGATTTGTGTATTGGAATTATGTGGCATGGTGTGCTGTTGAATTATATGGATAGTAATTATGTGTGTTATAGAGTGTAATTATTTGGAATGGTATTTTGTGTTATGGAGTGGTATGCAGTGGAGTGTAATTATGTGGTGTGCTGTAGAATTTTGTGGCTCGATGTGAAGTTATGTGGTGTGGATTGGATGTATGTGGTGTGTTGTGTAATTGTGTTGTTGAGTTGTATTATGTAGTTTGGTGTGGAATTATGTGGTGTGGAATGGATTTGTATGCAGCTGAATAGTGCAGCATGGAACAGTGTGGTATTGTGTGAAATTATGTTGAGTGGAATTATGCGGCATGATGTGGAGTGTATTTATGTGGATTGTTATGTGGTATAGAGTGGATTTATGTGGGGTGTATTTATGTGGTATTGAGTAACCTGTAATTAGGTGTAGTTGAATTATGTGGTGTTGAGTGGTATTAAATGGATTGTAATTATGTTGCATGGTGTGGAATTGTGTGGTTCTGAACTGTATGTTGTGGAATTGTGTGGTGTTGTGTTGAATTACGTGCACCATATGTCGCAGAGCAAGCTTCCATCATAAATAAAACTGATAGCACGTAGACAGCAGAGGCGCTAGCCTACCTCACAAGCATGAGAGATACAGCATTAGCACTTTACAGCCCCCTCCTACGAGGAACAGGAGCAGGGTAAGCATCCGTGTAGGCTTCCCACACACAATATGTACACCACATGATGCAGAGCAAGCTTCCAGCATAAATAAAACTGATAGCGTGTAGACAGTAGAGACGCAGGCCTTCCTCAAGAGCAGTAGAGATACAGCACTGTCAATTTACACCCCCCCTCCTACAAAGAACAAGAGCAGGGTAACCAAGAGTGCAAGCTTCCCACACGCAACATGTGCACCACATGTCGCAGAGCAAGCTTCCACCATAATTAAAACTGACAGCACATAGACAGTAGAGGCGCAGGCCTGCCTCAAGAGTAGTAGAGATACAGCACTGTTAGTTTACACCCACATCCTACAAAGAACAGGAGCAGTGTAACCAGCAGTGTGAGCTCCCCATACATATAATGTACACCACATAATGCAGAGCAAGCATTCACCATAAGTAAAACTGAGCAGTATAGATACAGCACTGTCAATTTACACACCCCTCCTACAAAGACCAGGAGCAGGGTAACCAAGAGTGCAAGCTTCCCCACACACATGTGCACCACATGTCTCAGAGCAAGAAGACAAGGATGGAGAGTGTGGTGGAGAAGAGCAGTGTGTGGCAGAAGGATTGTGAGTGTGGGTGAGAATAGTATGAGGCATATGGATGTAACTGGCGTGAAGGTCTTGAAGGTATGTACTAATGGATCATTTTCAAAAGTCATAGGAGGTTAACCTCTACCTCGGAATGACCTTATTTTACACAGTACACTTGAACATTCTTTGCATCAAGAATAACGGTGCAATGTTTTTCAGGAGAAAGGTTTTTAAAAAAGAAAACTGAGAGCAACATTGGTTTACATTAGCAAGAATGTGATTCTTAACATGCTTTTTACTTGCTGGTCCTATTATACCCTGTCCAATTCTCAGAAATCTGTATTAAAGAGCAGGCCATTCACACCACACTTGTGTAAAGGGTTTAATACAACTCCAGAGGCCATTTCAGGCACAGCATTGTGCTCCTATAGGTAGGGGCTTCCTTTTCTACCCTCCAAAGAAGTCATCAATAAGCAACTTTGAAAACAAAATGTAATTGGGCCCTTTAATGAAAGCAGCAGTTGCCAGAACTTATAATTGCAACATTACAGAACAAACCCATTGCACAAGAGCCAATGTTTTACTCCACCAAAACGTCCATGTATATTTCTCGCTCTACTCAAATTCTTTGGAGACACAATTTGCTGATGCCAAATAATCATATATTTTCGTTCCTTCCTCTCTCTCCTCCCAGACAAACTTAGTCTGTCTGCAGCAGTCTGCCCTTTAATTGCCTCATGGTAAACTGTTTGCCCCACACTGCACACCATGGTGCTCTCTTCTTTCCCGGACATTCTAGTCTGCGTACACTCATCAAGGAACCCCTGAGTTCACGATGACACAGGGAGAGATTGGCCTCCTTCATCACCTTCACAACAGCTGCCTGCTCCCACTGCACCACAATCCTCGCAGCATCTCCCTTTCTACTCGCCAACAACCCTCATCAAAACATTTTTGTGAGAACATCTGAGTACACCAAAAGCCTGCCTCGCACGCTACCCCTTTCATTCCTCGAGGTAGTTCTCGCCTTGGCCTTGTGTACCCACTTCAAACTTCCTGGCCCACCCAGCCTCCTATGACCACCACCAACCTCACAACTCCAAGATGTCTCAGTATTGACTTCATGGTAATCGCGATTTGTGACTTCCGCAGACTGAGCACTGTACTACTCAATCAGCACCTGCGAGACACTCCGAAATCCCAGTGCGCCGAGCCCTGGTTCAGAGCTATTACTCTCCTGCCCTTGTTGTATTAGAACACATGACCAGGGGCTTTATCAAGGCCATGGGAGATATCTGCTGACTCATTTAAATAGTCATAACCCAAGCCTTTATCAAGGCCATGTTAGATATCTTCTGACTCACTTAAATAGTCATATGATAGCACAATACAGCTATTGTCCTAATAAAGTAAAAAGTACATGAGTAAATGTAATTTCATCATAGTACAAATACGATATGTTTGGGAATTTATTAATTTACTAAATGATGCAATGAGGCTCGAGGCTTAAGTGCTGGAAGACTTCGACTTTATGCTCGCTTGATGTGTGGGGTGAAGTATGTTATTTTCTCTGATGTAGCAGATACAATCTTCTGGGCATAATGATGTGAGGAACCTGGGACAAAAGAAATACATTTGCTTACCAGATCTGATTCACCAACCCCAAAGTTGCAAGGATCATGTTCATTTTGGGCACTCTAAACTTTAGTTAAACATTGGTGGATAACAAGAGTTCACCATCATTGTGCATTAGTTTTATTAGCCCAGGGTATGACTTTCTAGAAGTTTCCTGAAAACACTGGGCTCTGATTCAATTGTATAGAGGTGTGCAGTCAATAGGGTGAGTGTGTCGGTTTTAATGAGTTGTAGTTTTTTTGGTGGGTGAGACCAGAGTACTGAATCAAACTGCTGACACAGTTCCTCGCTCGGTAGGGGTGGCCACTGCCTGGCAAATGTACGTGTGATAAGTAACAGATGGCACCTGTGCTAGTGACTGGCTTGTCAGGCACATAAATTATATATTGGAAGCAGAAAAGAGGAGGGGGAATAATATTCTGTTTTACTTCGAACAAATGATGAAGAAAGGAGCTGGATTTAGGAAAACAGCAAAAGTGTCCACTAACACCAAATCAGCATTGAAATATGAATGGTTTGCCGGACTTAGTGAGCATGATGGCGACTACCTAGAACGCCGCGGGAGATCACTCCAGGCAGATCCGGTGAATACTGCGACAGGAGATGGCTCTCTAAAAAGTTAATCAATTCAACATTTACCTGAAGATATTGCGGCTCGCGGCGGACTCCACTCAGCTGCCTTTATTTGCTGTTGGGTTCCATCGCCCGATCGAGAAGAGTTTGGCGGGCTGTTACGCTGGAGCTGGCAAGGCTGACCGGCATCGCTCTCTCATCGTGGTGCAGCCGCCAGGACAGTACGATGCCGCCCCGGCCAAAAAAGGCGGCGAAAGAGAAGGAAAGGGATTGGAAGGACATGTTACCGGCGCTGACTGTGGCACTCCCCCCGACGCGGCGAACTGCAGAAGGCAACAAAAACAAGGAACGCCAACCGGTGATTGGCCAGGCAGGCCGCCGCTTCGCTGCTTGTGCTGTCTCTGCCTCCCACAGTGAATTGGAAAAACGCCACTGTTTTGTCACGCATGCGTACGATGTAAGGCATCGCACGCATGCGAGACAAAGAGTGCAAATTCAGCCACCAATCAAAAAACAAACAAGCACTGAAAATGCAATAGGACTCGTATTTACGCGAGCCCTATTGCATTTTAAACGGAAGTGCGGGCATTAAAGAAGGCACGGATGGGAGGGGGTGGGGGGGTGGTTGTGGTCCAAAAAATTATGGACTGCGGAAGGGAACGAGGAGAGGCAGGCGAACAAAACGGGTTTTAAAGTAAAGGGGCTGATAGCCTCGGAAGAACAAAAATGACGACATGGCCGTCAGGAGGCGGGACTAAGGAGCCAAAAACCAATCACAATGCTGAATTTATGATTGAAGCCAATGAAAATTATGGACGGAAAGTGGGCGGAGCTTCCCCTAGCTATAGTGTATACTGCATGCCTCGCAAAGCGAGCAGCGCGTTGCGCTGCAACGCTATGCGAGACCTAAAAAGGAAATAGCATCTCCCTTCCCTTCCACCTTAAGGCGCTTTCCTTTTTCCTCCCTTTTCCACCCCGACTCCTTTTCAGTAGCCAAATGTCCTATATCATTACCAAGAACCTTAAAAGGGGCTAGACATGGAAATGAAAACAACAAAGGACTCACACTATCAGACCTTATACAGTAAAGCTGTAACTCAGTCTAGACACGTTTGACAGGCTTTGATCTTACAGTAGTTTCTGACATAAAATAGCAAACCCAAAAATAGTGGCAATCAGGTCATAAACATATGAATATAGCTCTTGATATGCCCCACATGAGTCGTGAAATGTTGACGCAGCAGCAAAAAAGTGGCACTTGTAAACAAATGACGCCATACCTTCAGCAGTAAGGGGCATATTATCAAGCCCCAGCGATAATTATCGCTGAGCGCGCTTAGCGCGCTTTAAATTATCGCTGGAATATATCGCCAAGCTAGCGCTGTATTATCAACGCTTAGCGCTATGGCGATAAATATTCCAGCGATAGCGGGGTTTTCCATGGAACATCGCTGGTTTTCCAGCGATGTTCCATGGAAAACGGCGATAACTTGATGATAAGGCCCTGTGGCCTTAGCCCCACAATCCACCTCCCATGTTAGGTATGCCTTAGTCAGGATTTTAACAGACGTTAAATTCCTGCGTTAAGGCATAGTTAACGCGATTTCAAATATCGCTAACCCTCGTTGATAATATCGCGAAGCTGGGTTAGCAATATTTTCCCATGGAGTTTTGTCAGGCACGCCTCCTTTGCATCTCATTAACGATGCGATGCGAGGCGTGCTGACAACGGGCGCTAAGTCAAGGGAACACGCGCTAGCGTGTTCTTGATGATAATGCAATAAAATTATCGCCGCTTTTCGCCCGAAAACGGACGCTAAAGCGGTGATAATTTTATTGCGGCCCCTTGATAATATGCCCCTAAGTTCCTCCAAATTAGAATGGCTTACCACTCAAATAGCAACTTAAACTAATTTGTTGATGCATCAATTTTGGAACAAAATATCAACCTACTGCTTTAAGAAAAGATATTTGTTGTTTCCCAAACACTATCTTTCATTATATCTAAATAATCCAATTTTGTCCTGCAAACATCGTTTTTCATTTCTGTAAAATATGCACACTTTGGGGCATATTTACAATAGAATGGCGGTGAGCGGCGTTAAGCCAAAATTGCTAAGGCTGCACTCTGCTATTCTGAAAGCACAGGGATGCACCGTATTTACAATGATACGGCACGCCCCTGCGTTTTTCCTAGCGTTGCCACTTAATTCAGCTGCCTAGCGCCAACGCAAGCACCCTTGCACCATTGTGCAAGGGTGTCTGCATTGGGGGGAATGATTGTTTATGTGCAGGAAATTGTCACTTCTTGCACATAAACAATACAGAATGGTGAATAGTAACTGCAGCATACATAAAAGTTGCAAATCGTCATTTTTGTTATGATGTTTATGTGCAGGAAGGGGGACCTTCCTGTACATGAACGATAATTCATGGCGATTTGCTGTTTCTATGTGTGCTGCACACTGCAGCACACATAGAAACAGCAAAAACGAGGAGAAATATATAATTTCTCCTCGTTTCACCATGTTAAGACCAGGATTTTTTGGCCTTAATTTTGGCGCTGCCTCCTATTTACACCACCCTTGTAAATAGGGGGCACCGTCAAAAAACAATGGGTGTTGCGGCGGAACGCCTACCGCAACACCCATTGCCCGCCCCTTTCACGCAAAGTGCTGCGTGAAAGGGGGCCTTATTCACAAGGCAACGTTAAGCCACGCTTAACGCCGCCTTGTAAAAAGGGCAACGGGTTTATCGCCAAATGATCGTCATAAAAAGTGACGTTCCTGTGGCGATAAACTCTTGTAAATATGCCCCTTTGTCTTCAGATGCTGGCTTTTCATTTTAGCAAATATACTAATTTACCGAAGTATGTACCTGTCATTTTCTGAAATACAACAGTTTTATCCCCAAATATCAGCTTGTTATTTTCACTATGCCAATCGTTCTCATCATGTGCCCTAGTACCCCAATTTAGGGCAATCATTGCCACCATGTACATGATGTGAAACATATACAGCTCGAGAATGCCCGTCATATAATGCCAGATGCTGCACACTACTTCAGTCAGTGTCCATGATGTACCCCAGGAATTGCTTCATACACTCAGCCGGCCCCCAGGAACGCTCCATTGATTCTCAGCCGGCTCTTTAGACCCTCATGGGGCCCTCAAACAGCAACAAACGTCCCTCAGAGTCCATCTGTCGGCCTTGAGACGCACTAAAGCAGCCTTTTGCTATCCTCTTCTAGCCCACAGACACCATCACAGATTTTCAATCATTCGGGCATTAGAGACTCGCAGCATGCTTTCTGAGGCCTTCAATTGGCTTTCAGACTCGCTCAGCTGGCCCTCCAACACCCTGGACAGTTATGTGACACTCCAGCCTAATATAGCACCTTGGCAGTACTCTCAGTTGGCACCGAGATCCCATCAGTTAGGACTTACAGATCATTAATAAACCCACCAAGACCCCCAAGGCATTCTCTGCTGGCCCTCTGACACCCTGAGCCATCCCTCAGACACACTGAGTCAGCTCTCAGAAACAGACTCATTTGGCCTTCAGAGACTTGCATCTGGTCCTTAAACATCATACCCTCTCAGCTTGCCTTGCACACTCCAGGGAGGCTCTTAGGAACCATCACCTACCATCAACAGCCCTCAGAAACTCCCATCTGGCACACAGCCATCCTCATCCCCCTCAGCTTGCCCTCAGGCACCCGCATCCAGCCCCTCTTCTGACTTCTTATACCTGAGACAGCTGGTGAACATCAGGCTTCCTCAACTGGCCCTCAAACACCCTGGACTGTCCCTCAGCCACCCCAACCCACTCACATACACCCTCACATGCCCATCAGATGCCCCCAGCCATCCAACCCAACTACAGACTCCCTCACATTCCCATGAGATGCCCCCAGCCATCCAACCCACCTACAGACTCCCTCACATGCCCATCAGATGCCCCCTGCCATCCAACCCACCTACAGACTCCCTCCCATGCCCATCAGATGCCCCCAGCCATCCAACTAACCTACAGACATCCTCCCATGCCCATCAGATGCCCCCAGCCATCCAACCCACCTACAGACACCCTCACATGCCCATCTGATGCCCCAGCCATCCAACCCACCTACAGACACCCTCCCATGCCCATCAGATGCCCCCAGCCATCCAACCCACCTACAGACACCTTCACATGCCCATCAGATGCCCCAGCCATCCAACCCACCTACAGACATCCTCCCATGCCCATCAGATGCCCCCAGCCATTCAACCCACCTACAGACACCCTCACATGCCCATCAGATGCCCCCAGCCATCCAACCCACCTACAGACCCCCTCACATGCCCCTCAGATGCCCCATCCATCCAACCCACCTACAGACTCCCTCACATGCCCATCAGATGCCCCCAGCCATCCAACCCACCTACAGACTCCCTTACATGCCCATCAGATGCCCCAGCCATCCAACCCACCTACAGCCACCCTCCCATGCCCATCAGATACCCCCAGCCATCCAACCCATCTACAGACACCCTCCCATGCCCATCAGATGCCCCAGCCATCCAACCCACCTACAGACACCCACCCATGCCCAGCAGATGCCCCTAGCCATCCATCCCACCTACAGACACCCTCCCATGCCCATCAGATGCCCCCAGTCATCCAACCCACCTACAGACACCCTCACATGCCCATCAGATGCCCCCAGCCATTCAACCTACCTACATACACCCTCACATGCCCATCAGATGCCCCAGCCATCCAACCCACCTACAGACATCAGATGCCCCCAGCTAGCCAACCCACCTACAGAAACCTTCACATGCCCATCCGCTGACCTCAGATATCATCAGATATCATCAGCATGCCTCCTGAAAGCATAAACTGCCTCTTCAAAGACCATCGACATAGCCTTGGTGACTCTTAGCAACATTAAAGACCTTCGATTGGCATCGCACTTTATCAACCCATCCTAATGCACCCCTAGCTGGTCCTCCGAGATCACCAGTCAGCCCTTGCAGGCACCTGGTAGACCTGAGAGTCCAGCAAAGCTCTATCAGACATCAGCAGGAGGCAGGCTTTCATACAGGGACTGATGGCTTCTACATGCGCTGTACTCCATTAGAGCGCTACTCGGCCATACAAATGGCAGCAGTGTGCTATACAAACGTCAAGTAACAATAACAATTGGAATGATCCACGGAAGCTGTTCTACAGCACCAGCGACCTAGTACACCCCATTCTTGACTAAACCAAACTATTACAACAAGTGGGAAATTAATTTTGATTCCACTGTGTGCAATCTACTGGGTAAAGGGGCTGAAATATATTGGAAAACCGATCTTTTTGTCACTTACTGCAGGTGTTCACAAGTGATAAGGTAATGTATGGTGCATACGCACCCAGTGATACTGTCACTTACTGCAGGGGTTCACAAGTGATAAGGTAATGTATGGTGCATACGCACCCAGTGTTACTGTCACTTACTGCAGGAGTTCACAAGCAATAAAGTAATGTATGGTGCATGCACATCCCATGTTACTGTCCCTTACGCAGGGGTTCGCAAGCGATAAGGTAATGTATGGTGCATGCACACCCAGTGTCACTGTCACTTACTGCAGGGGCTCACCAGAGATAAGGTGATTTATGGTGCACACACACCCAGTGTTACTGTCACTTACTGCAGGGGTTCACAAGTGATAAGGTAATGGATGGTGCATGCACAACCAGTGTTACTGACACTTACTGCAGGGGTTCACAAGCGATAAGGTAATGTATGGTACACGCACACCCAGTGATACTGTCACTTACTGCAGGGGTTCACAAGTGATAAGGTAATGTATGATGCATGCATACCCAGTGTTACTTACGGTCACTTACTGCAGGGGCTCACCAGAGATAAGTTAATGTATGGTGCATGCACACCCAGCAGCCGCGGCCCGTGCAGGTAAGAGCGGTGGGGCCTGGTGAGGGGGGATTTCGATGTACTATGAAAAGGGAAAATTAAATAATTAATTTTCCCTTGTCATCGTCCGTCGAAATTCCCTCCCACCGGGCCCCCGCTCCACCGTTCTTACCTGCACAGGCCGCGGCTGACACTCAGTGTTACAGTCACATACTGCAGGGGTTCACAAGAGATAAGGTAATGTATGAATAGTGTCAACTATGGTGAATACACATCTACTGTGAATCCACAAACATTTGTCCTGTCACTCAATACAGAGATAAGGTCATGTATGGTGAACACACACCCATAGAGGTCCTGTCCCTGGCTGGATAATGTCACCAGGGATAAACTCATGTATGGTGAGCACACCCCTAGTGATTCCGTCCCTGGCTCGATGGTGTCACCAGAGATAAGGTCATGTATGGTGAACACACCCCCAGTGGTCCCGTCCCTGGCTCGACGGTGTCCCCAGAGATAAGGTCATGTATGGTGAACACACCCCTAGTGGTCCTGTCCCTGGCTCAACGGTGTCACCAGAGATAGGGTCATGTATGGTGAACACACCTCTAGTGATTCCATCCCTGGCTCGATGGTGTCACCAGAGATAAGGTCATGTATGGTGAACACGCGCCCATAGTGGTCCCGTCCCTGGCTCGACAGTGTCACCAGAGTTAAGGTCATGTATGGTGAACACATGCCCATAGAGGTCCCGTCTCTGGCTCAACGGTGTCACCAGAGATAGGGTCATATATGGTGAACACACCCCTAGTGGTCCTGTCCCTGGCTCGATGGTGTCACTAGAGATAAGGTCATGTATGGTGAACACTCCCCTAGTGGTCCCGTCTCTGTCACTATCGAAAAGGCCATACATTTGAAATCCAGACCTAGTGTTCCCGCCAATATTGCATGGTACAGCCGGAGAGAGGATGGGGACTTTGGGGAGTGAGGAACACATTCCTTGCCTGAGTGAAGGCCGTCACTTACCCCCAGTTCCCTCGGCCTTCCCTTGAGGAACCTCTGCATAGGTCCAGCCGGTGGACTTGGTCCTGCGTGGTCTCCCTGGACAGCACCATGAGAGCTGATGGACTCCACCTCAAGGCTGATGTTACTGTAATCTGACGCCATCTTGTGGGCACAGGTGAGCCCTGGAGAGGAGGCCTCGGAGCTTGGACTGTGGGGTGTCTGCTGCTGCCTCTGAAGGGTGCCTGTCACTGCCTCTCTGTGGGGTGTCCGACACTGCCTCTCATGGGGTGCCTGACACTGCCTCTCAGTGGGGTTTCTGGCACTGCCTCTCAGTGGGGTGCCTGACACTGCCTCTCAGTGGGGTGCCTGGCACTGCCTCTCTGTGGGGTGCCTGACACTGCCTCTCTGTGGGGTGCCTGACTGCCTCTCTGTGGGGTGCCTGACTGCCTCTCTGTGGGGTGCCTGACTGCCTCTCAGTGGGTTGCCTGACACTGCCTCTCTGTGGGGTGCCTGACAATGCCTCTCTGTGGGGTGTCCGACACTGCCTCTCAGCAGGGCGCCTGACACTGCCTCTCCGTGGGGTGCCTGACACTGCCTCTCAGTGGGGTGTCTGACACTGCTTCTCTGTGGGGTGCCTGACACTGCCTCTCAGTGGGGTGCCTGCCACTGCCTCTCAGTGGGGTGTCTGACACTGCTTCTCTGTGGAGTGCCTGCCACTGCCTCTCAGTGGGGTGCCTGCCACTGCCTCTCAGTGGGGTGCCTGACACTGCCTCCCTGTGGGGTGCCTGACACTGCCTCTCCAGTGGGGTGCCTGACACTGCCTCTCAGTGGGGTGCCTGACACTGCCTCTCAGTGGGGTGCCTGACACTGCCTCTGAGTGGGGTGCCTGACACTGCCTCTGAGTGGGGTGCCTGCTACTGCCTCTCAGTGGGGTGTCTGGCACTTCCTCTCTGTGGGGTGCCTGCCACTTCCTCTCTGTGGGGTGCCTGCCACTGCCTCTCAGTGGGGTGCCGGACACTGCCTCTCAGTGGGGTGCCTGCCACTGCCTCTCAGTGGGGTGCCTGCCACTGCCTCTCAGTGGGGTGCCTGCCACTGCCTCTCTGTGGGGCGCCTGACACTGCCTCTCAGTTTGGCGCCTGACACTGCCTTTCTGTGGGGCGCCTGACACTGCCTCTCTGTGGGGCGCCTGACACTGCCTCTCTGTGGGGCACCTGCCACTGCCTCTCAGTGGGGTGTCTGACACTGCCTCTCAGTGGGGTGTCTGACACTGCCTCTCTGTGGGGTGCCTACCACTGCCTCTCAGTGGGGTGCCTGACACTGCCTCTCAGTGGGGTGTCTGACACTGCATCTCAGTGGGGTGCCTGCCACTGCCTCTCAATGGGGTGTCTGACACTGCTTCTCTGTGGAGTGCCTGCCACTGCCTCTCAGTGGGGTGCCTGCCACTGCCTCTCAGTGGGGTGCCTGCCACTGCCTCTCAGTGGGGTGCCTGACACTGCCTCCCTGTGGGGTGCCTGACACTGCCTCCCTGTGGGGTGCCTGCCACTGCCTCTCAGTGGGGTGTCTGACACTGCTTCTCTGTGGAGTGCCTGCCACTGCCTCTCAGTGGGGTGCCTGCCACTGCCTCTCAGTGGGGTGCCTGACACTGCCTCCCTGTGGGGTGCCTGACACTGCCTCTCAGTGGGGTGCCTGACACTGCCTCTCAGTGGGGTGCCTGACACTGCCTCTCAGTGGGGTGCCTGACACTGCCTCTCAGTGGGGTGCCTGACACTGCCTCTCAGTGGGGTGCCTGACACTGCCTCTGAGTGGGGTGCCTGACACTGCCTCTGAGTGGGGTGCCTGGTACTGCCTCTCAGTGGGGTGTCTGGCACTTCCTCTCTGTGGGGTGCCTGCCACTTCCTCTCTGTGGGGTGCCTGCCACTGCCTCTCAGTGGGGTGCCGGACACTGCCTCTCAGTGGGGTGCCTGCCACTGCCTCTCAGTGGGGTGCCTGCCACTGCCTCTCAGTGGGGTGCCTGCCACTGCCTCTCAGTGGGGTGCCTGCCACTGCCTCTCTGTGGGGCGCCTGACACTGCCTCTCAGTTTGGCGCCTGAAACTGCCTCTCAGTGGGGTGCCTGACACTGCCTCTCAGTGGGGTGCCTGACACTGCCTCTCAGTGGGGCGCCTGCCACTGCCTCTCAGTGGGGTGCCTGCCACTGCCTCTCAGTGGGGTGCCTGCCACTGCCTCTCTGTGGGGTGCCTGCCACTGCCTCTCTGTGGGGTGTCTGACACTGCCTCTCTGTGGGGTGTGTGACACTGCTTCACAACGTGGTGGCTGCCACTGCCTCACTTCAGGGTGTCTGCTACTGCCTGTCTGTTAGGTGTCTGCTGCTGCCTCACTGCAGGGTGTCTGCTACTGCCTGTCTGTCAGGTGTCTGCTCTGCTACTGCCTGTCTGCTTCCCCTGCACAGAATGCACGTAGTGAAGAGCAGAGAGACAATACGCCCTCAAACTGGAGGAGTTGGGAAACCACCTTCTATTATTTCGAAGAACTTCCCTCCTGACACACCATCTTACTCAACCTCCATCTTAGCCACAAGATAGCGCAGTGGAATAACTGCCCGCTGCTGAGGTGGGCGTGCAGCCTGCAAGCCACAGGTTTGAATATTAGGAGCTCACTCAGACGGCCCTCCTACCGAGAGGGATATCCAAGCACAGCTCAGGTCTAGTAATGACCCCTGTTATTTGAAGCGCATTGAAGCTGCCTGCAAGTATTGGCAGGAAGCACTATATGAATATGAGGTTATTTTATTCCAAAAGGTGTCCCCGCTGATTTCCAGGACTATTTTAGCCCCTATTCAAGGGCTCCATAATCCTAACATCCTCTCTTAGGGCCTGGCCTGCTTCTCAGGCTGGAAGATGGCAGTGCCTGGAAACAGGTCTTCCTGCAGGTGAAGAGGGAGGTGCACTGGTGGAGTTCTGTTTATGAGGCCCCAGTACAATATCTGAAGGGCATATGGAAAAGGTGGGTTAAAGTGGATCCGCCACACCCAGGGTGGTTTGCCAGGGCTGAGGTGCATTGGCAGAGCTGCACATTAATACTCAGTCATGGAGCGGCAGGCTTTAAGAAACTTGATTATTAGTTCAGGGCGGTGAGAGCCCCACTCAAATAATAAAACATAATTCTTGTCTGGGTGAACAGCAAAAGTCGCTAAATAAACCCTCGCTTAACCCTCTAGTAGCCTGGCACAAACCAGTCAGGCTTAACTTAAAGGCACTGTGTAAAGGATTTATGCTGCACTCAAGCAGCAATAAAGTGAAAACACTACACATGAGAGATCCCAAACCAATTTAGAAAAATAGAGTAAAAGTTAATAAATAAAATGAAACCAAAACACCAAACATCCAATCAGTAGAATGGGAGTTATGTATTTTTAAAGTTTTAGTTAAAAAGCACAAAGCGACACTCGCACTTACATGGTCACGCTAGACCGGGTCAAAGTCTTACGTTTAGGCCGACCGTAAAGGAGCAAAGGACAAATACAGGGACCAGGAAAGCCCTGGTGAAGTTTACCTTCTCAAAGCCCCAGACCACGCGAGGAACCTCAGTAGGAGCTTCACTATGGCGGGAGCCGCGTGGAGGTTGATGTCAGCCTGAGGGAAGTTCATTGCTGGAGCTTTGCTTTGGGGAGACGCGGGGGGTACCTGTTTGGCGTGAAAAGCAGGTCACCATCGGAACTTCGCATTGGCGGGAGATGTGGTGACCGTTGCTGACAAGAGGGGCCACTGGCAGTCACAATGATCCCCAGAATTCGGAGATTCGAAGCAGGAGTACTCTCTGATGCCAACTAAGGTCCAGGATCTGGGGGGGGCCCATTTGGGGATCAGGACTCACTCCAGCAGAAGCCAACTGCAGGACTCAGGCAGGTCCAGGTGGTACTGGTCAGCTGGGCTGTTGCAGAGAAGACCTCTGGAAGCTCTGGCTCAAACAGGTCAGTCAACTGATCCTTGGAGTTACTTCTGTGTATCCTGGGTTCAAGGCAGGCAGGTCCAGTCTTCCTTCTTCAGGCAGCAGATCAGTCCTTCTGAATCTTCCACAGGTTCAGTAGTGTTCTGATGAGAGGTTCTGAGGGTGCCATTAATATACTCGGTGCCAGCCTGTGGGTGGGAGATGCCCCATTTGTCTAACCTTCCTCCTTTCCTGGGTCTGGATCTAAACTGTCTTGGGTCACAAAGAACAGGTAGGCCTAGGTTTGAGCTACATTGGTCAGTGGCGGGACAGGCAGATTTGGAAGTCAGGAAGGGGATGGGCATAGCCCTCATGCTACTCCTTTGACGCTCTGGAAGGCTGAGTATCACCTCCAGGGAATCCTGCTCAGGAGAGGAACACCCTGCCCTACACTCAAAGCCCTTTTGTCCATATGTCTGAATGGAATACACAACACACCACAGAACATTAGTAGAAGGTTTCATTTGGTTTTGGCAGAAAAATGACAATTTTCTAACAGTGGCATTTTCAGAATAGTAGCTTAAAATCAACTTAACCATTAAAGAGGATTTTAAAGTAAAATTCATATGAGTGGAAGAAACATTTCCCCATATGTTCCCAAACTGAAGTTATCATTTATTAAGTATAATAAGATAGCCCAGTGTCAGTCCGCGGGAGAGATAGCCTTTCTACAGTGAGAAACAACTTTGGGAGTTTTGTACTACCAGGACATGTAAAATTTAAACACACGTCTTACTTTTTCAATGCCATGCACCCTGCACTATAAGCGTTGGAGCCTAAGGAGGCTGGTGATTAGGGCAGGGGCCGCTGCTGGCGCCTCCGCCACTTTCTCGAGCTCCACCAGATAATTACAGCAGGCATGGGAAGGGAAGAGGAGGGGTTCAGGAGATACAAGGAGATGAGAGAGCAAGAGAGAGAGATGAGAGAGTAGAGAGAATGAGAAAGAGAGAGAAGAGAAGGGAGATACTTTCTTCTGCTCCACCAGGAAATTACAACAGGCTGGGGAGAGGAGGGGTTCAGAAGATACGGAGAGGAAGAAGAGAGAGGAGAGAGAATACAAGAGCGAGAGAGAGAGAGAGACAGGAGAGAGAGATGAGAGAGACAGGAGAGAGAGAGGAGAGAGACGAGAGAGAGAGAGAAGGAGAGAGAGAGAAGGAGAGAGAGAGATGAGAGAGAGAGAGAGAAGGCGAGATAGAGAGATGAGAGAGAGGAGCAAGAGAGATGAGAGAGAGTGAGAGAGATATGAGAGAGTGAGAGATGAGAGTGAAGGAAAGAGAGAGGAAGAGAGATGAGAGAGCGAGATGCAAGAGAGAGAGAGAAGGAGAGAGAGAGACAAGGTGAGAGAGAGAGGGGAGGAGATAGAGAGAGATGAGAGGTGAAAGAGGAGAGAGGGGATAGGAGAGAAGGAAGAGCGAGAGATGAGACAGAGATCAGAGTGGAGAGGGAAGGAGAGAGAGAGAGAGACGAGAGAGAAGAAGAGAGAGATTGAGTGAGATGGAGAGAGAGAGAGATGAGAGAAATGAGAGAGAGAGAAGGAGAGAGAGAGCGAGATGAGAGACAAGGTGGGAGAGAGGGAGAGATGAGAGAGAAGGAGAGAGAGAGGAAGAGAGAGAGAGAGATGAGAGAGAGATGAGAAAGATAGGGGGAGAGAGATGAGAGGGGGGAGAGAGATGAGAGAGGGAGAGAGAGATGAGAGAGAGCAAGATGAGAGAGAGAGAGATGAGAGAGAGGTGAGAGAGAGAGAAGAGAGAGAGAGAAGGAGAGAGAGAGATGAGAGAGAGAGAGAGAGAGAAGGCGAGATAGAGAGATGAGAGAGAGGAGCAAGAGAGATGAGAGAGAGTGAGAGAGATATGAGAGAGTGAGAGTGAAGGAAAGAGAGAGGAAGAGAGAGAGATGAGAGAGAGCGAGATGCAAGAGAGAGAAAGAGAGAGAAGGAGAGAGAGAGACAAGGTGAGAGAGAGAGGGGAGGAGATAGAGAGAGATGAGAGGTGAAAGAGGAGAGAGGGGATAGGAGAGAAGGAAGAGCGAGAGATGAGACAGAGATCAGAGTGGAGAGGGAAGGAGAGAGAGAGAGAGACGAGAGAGAAGAAGAGAGAGATTGAGTGAGATGGAGAGAGAGAGAGATGAGAGAAATGAGAGAGAGAGAAGGAGAGAGAGAGCGAGATGAGAGACAAGGTGGGAGAGAGGGAGAGATGAGAGAGAAGGAGAGAGAGAGGAAGAGAGAGAGAGAGATGAGAGAGAGATGAGAAAGATAGGGGGAGAGAGATGAGAGGGGGGAGAGAGATGAGAGAGGGAGAGAGATGAGAGAGAGCAAGATGAGAGAGAGAGATGAGAGAGAGGTGAGAGAGATGAGAGAGAGCGGGAGATGAGAGGTGAGAGAGAGAGGTGAGAGCAGGAGAAAGAGATGAGAGAGAGAGATGAGAGAGAGATGAGAGAGAAAAGGATGAGAAATGAGAGAGAGATGAGAGAGAAAAGGATGAGAGATGGGAGATGAGGGAGAGAGATGAGAGGGGGGACAGAGAGATGACAGATAGATGAGAGGTGAGAAAGAGAGGTGAGAGAAGGAGAGAGAGAGAGATGAGAGAGAGAGAGAGAGATGGGAGAGAGAGAGATGACAGAGATCGGGAGAGATGACAGAGATAGGAGAGAGAGAAAATGAGGGGAGACAGATGTGAGAGAGAGAGATCAGAGAGAGAAAGAGAGAGAGAGAGATGACAGGGAGAGGTGATAGGTGAGAGAGAGATACGAGACAGAAAGGGAGATGAGAGAGAACCAGAGAGAGAGAGATGACAGGGAGAGATGATAGGTGAGAGAGAGAGACAGAAAGGGAGATGAGAGAGAACGGGAGAGACGGAGAGAGAGAGAGAGATGAGAGATTGAGATGAGAGAGAGAGAGGGATAGAGAGAGAGTAGAGAGAGAAGGAGACCCTTGAGAGCCACTAAGCTGAGTTGTAAAAAAACGAGAAAAATCACGGCGGAAACTTGATGCTACTAGCAGAGGGAGGAGTCATCTCAAAGCTACACTCACAGATTATAAAAAGCTGCTAAACACTATGGAGGATGAATTGTTTGCAAAGGAATTACTATCAGCATCTGACCCTTCTAGGAAGGTGTTTGCAATCGCTCGCTCTCCGGGTGATCCAGAGTGCGTGTCACACACATCGCGTGACACTCTGAGATGCTCTGTGATAACTTGGGCCACTTCCTTGAAGAAACGATTAACAGCATTCTATCCAGCTTTGACCGGCGTCTTCCCTTCAAGCTCGGGTTTCTAAGATTTAGTTAGTGCTCTGCTAGAGGCAGGGCCGGCCTTTAGCATGAGCGAGCTGGTCCCAGGCCCAGGGCGGCAGTATTCCGAGGGGCGCATGGGGCTGTGCGCATTAAGGTTGTGCCAACAGCAGCGCCCCTCTCCTCTTGCTCCAGTCTTCACCTTGGACCTGCCTGTTCGTTTCTGTCTGATTTGCCAGTTTATTGTGATTTTAGTCCTTCATTATTCACAGGGCGGGCCATGTGTTTAATACCCCTTTAGCCCCCTTCCTTGCCCTCCCTTCACCTCCCTTTACCCTCTGAACCCTGCTGTCCATCACCTGCGTGAGGCAGCTCAGCTATCGGAGACTTAGGTGAGCTGGAGGAGGTCCAGGGATGTTTGTGTTTAGGGGCCAGCTCCTGCTCATCCAGGTACTGACCAGTGAACACAAGAGGGACCCCCTGCTGCCTCATTTAATTCACTGCCATCAGCAAGGGCGCCAAATTTCTCTCCGCCCATGCCCAGAGCGCTATGTCACCAAAGGGTGGCTCTGGCTGGAGGCAGGCCATGCTCCACCTGAGGCGGATCTCAGCCGATGAATTTCTAAAACTGGTTGCTTCCATAGCTCTGGGCTCTCTATCAGATCTGATTTCTCCAAACATCTGGTTGTTGCCACGTTCTGTTCTCGGAGAGCCACTTTGTGGTATATGCAGCGCCTCCTTGACATCTGGCAGGGTGCCCCAGAAGTAGTAAAAAGCCTGGGTGGTACCTCTGCTGATAAAACCATCGGCAGGTCCATCAATTCTGCTCCCTGTCCCCATAAGTGTTCTGGAGAAGCATGTCAGTTCTATCCGCTCCACTTCCCTGGACAGTGACAGCATGTTTGATCCTGTGCAGGCTGGGTTCTGATCTGGTCATGGGATCATGGGACGCCCAGGTAATACGAGAGGGAGCGAGGAGGCGCTGTGTACAGAAGCCTCCAAGAGAGTGGGGGACACACCTGGCATGGGCAGAAGCCATTGGAGCTGCCCGGATTTGTGAATGTGCAAAGCGGGAGAAGTTAAGTTGGCAGCCCCACTGTGATGGAGGAGCAGCGGCACCACAGCCAAGAGACAGCTGGGTGTGCATCCTTCAATCCGTGGGGGGAGGAGAGACCCCATGTGACCCGAGTGAAGAGAGGCCGGAGGAGGCCTGAGGGTGCAGTGGAAGGAAGTTCGTCCCCCAGTGCCTCTGAAACTGAGTTACAAAAGACTGCACTCACCCCCAAAGGGCCCAGGTATCTGCAGCGGCAAGAGCAGCTCCCACCCTCCCTCGTCGTCATTGGGACAGAAGCTGTGAGCTACTGAAGGCGTGATGGATCGGCAGGGCATGGCTGCCCCTACTTCTTTAACTTTAAGTCAATAGATTTCGTTCCCCTGCTTTTTTATTTTAAATACACGTCCCAGGACAGCAGAAATAGCCAAGCCCTGCAGAGAAGGCTCGGTGCTCGTGGCCATCGGGCCGGGCGGGGCGGCCAGAGAAGGAAAAGGACCAGGGCCGGACTGGCCGTGGCGGGCACCGGGCATTTCCCCGGTGGGCCGCCAGGGTGGGGGCCGATTTTGGGCCTCTGGGGGCTGGTTTTGTTACAGGGCCGGTTTTGCAGCATAGCTGCAAAATCGGACCCTGTAACAAAATCGGCCGGAACCGGCCCCGGCAAACAGCTCGCCCCTCTCCCCCCCCCCCCCAACTCCAGGGGGGGGGGGGGCAGCCGAGCACTTTGCCAGGGCCGGTTTTGGTTCCCAGTCCGCCTCTGAAAAGGACTCTGTCTTTTCCTTTTTGCCCAGAGAAGACAAGGACAGTGTGCACGTCTGCTCTGAGGCTGGCAGCTGCTCCCCCCTCTTTCTTCCATTTTCTTCCCTCTCTTTCTGTCTTGCTCCTCCTCCCTTACTGAAAACCCTGACTTCAAGAAACGGTTATTACTCGCTCTTTCCTCTCCTTTCGTTTATGTGTTCCTCCGTGAAATGGATCCAAAAAGGAAAAACACTTTTGCTGGAAATGTCTTTTTCTGACCTTTTTCTATTCCAAAGTGCAGCCTTGGGAATAAAAGCTTCAAAATATGAAAAATAAATTAATAATTTAATAAAGCAAGACAGAGTGGTCGCAAAGTGGCCAGATTGGTTTTATTTGCACCCAAACACATTAGCGACACTTTACAGAGTTTGCCAGTGAAGCGCTACTTTCATTTTCTCGTCTTTCTTTGAACATCATTCTTTTCCCGGGTGGGGAAGTGCACCATTCCTGGGGGTACTGCAATACCTGGTTGATGCGTGGCGTGGATAACCTCTAATGTGATCCTTATCAGCTGTTTTCCTTATTTTAGTTTATAAAATGTGTACCGCGGCTCTGTGTTCAGGGATGTGGTCTTTTTTAACCATACTGCTTACGTTTTGTAAGGATATAAGCAATGGACATTGAAACGGGTCCTTTCTGGGCCCTGTAGTTATGTCCTTAACTTTTCAGGCAAAAGCACTCACTGATTTCTGAATAGTGAGTGTAAAAGCGTTAAGGTAACCATGTTGTTCCTGCTTATATTTCACATGCTTTACTTTATCTTACACTTCCTGTGAGTGTTTGCTTTTTCCAGGTTGTTGTTACTTTTTTTTAGGCAGTATATTGCTCTTGTCTAGTGCGTAATTTGAACTGAGTCACATCCAGGTGTTTTTAGCGGGGCACAATTGGGTTGTAGTTGATGGCAGTGCAAGTTTCTCTCAGTGGGGCAGTATGATGTTCAGTGGGGGAGAGGATGTGGCACTATGGTCAGAGCTGCCAAATTTGGAACTGGGGAACCAGGTTCAGCCTTTATGACCAGTCCCCTAGACCACTCTCCTGAGGGAGCACATTCCCATGCTAGACCTTAGAAGGCCCCGCTAGACCTTAGAAGCCCTGGTGTCTTAGCACTAGCAGGTGACCCTAGCGGTGGCAAGTGTGGGTTAACCTTGAAGGCCTGTCCACCACAATCCATTCTGAGGTTCACCCTCAGTCTTGAGGGCAGGCCTATGAAGCAGCTCACCCTAGAGCAACAGTGACTCTGTCAGTGAAGTCACAGATCCCTTGAGTAGGGCCGGCTCTAGGGCCGTGCGACGGGTGTGACCGCACCAGGCGCTGACTTTGGGTGGGGGCTTCATGTTTGCAAGTATATTATGGTTTTAAAAACGCTTGCTTCCTCCTTCCTGGCCTCCAGCAATTTTCGGCAACAATAAAAATGACATGATAACTCCTGTGATTTATGTTCTTCGTAGAGGGAGATCAGAGTTTTGTCTAGTGGAAGTTTTGACTCATGAAAAGGTAGTGCAGAGGGTTAATGTGCCTGCTGCAAAGAACATGTACCCTGCAGATCACACAGTACACATAATGTAAATAGGTCAGTGGGTTACTGCTTTTCTCAGAGAGATCCTTTTGTTACTTGCAGTTTATAAGTTAAAATCCTAACATAGAACAGCAAGCTATTAACTGTTATCTAAGATGTAGGAGAGTAGGATCTGCTTCACATGGGTACCCCCACTTTTTGCTGATGCTTCACTGTTTTTCGACATTAGTCTGGCTGGGGCCCTGCTAATCAGAACCCCAGCCTAGCTGCTTCCTATCTAAAATGGTTTCCCTGTGCCTTAGGCACATCTCTGATTGAATCTGGAGTGCCCTTATAAGTCCCTAGTATATGGTATACTATGTACCAAGGGCATAGGTACCTCAGAGGCCTGCCAGGGGCTGCAGCATGTATTATGCCACCCCTGGAAGGCCATCCAAACTGACACCACAGGTCTGCTACTGCAGCCTGGGTAAGGTGGTGCATGCACTCTTTACTGTGATATAGGTTACCTATATCACTAAATACATACACACATATAAACCTATAAGTCACTCCTATGGCAGGCCTTATCAATCCTGAAGGCAGAGTGCGTGGTTCCTATGTGAGAGGGTGCCCCTGCATGAGCAGGGCCCCTCTGCAGCGGTCGGAGACCCTTCTCTGATGCTGTTTGTAGTGCAGCCTGACCATATACTCTTAAGCGCATTATAACCTCGCGTTAAATGCTAACTTTGGGATGGCTGCACCGAAACATGTCGTGTTTGGTGTCAAGCATCTTGGAATACTACCCCCGCCAATCCTGGCGGCAGGGGTAGCATTCCACCCTTCTAGAGGGAGAGACATGTTAACCCTGGCCTGGCCTGTAACTTCTTTCCAAAGCCCTGGCATCACAAAATGGATGCTGCTGCCACAGACACAAGTCTGGCCTCCTGCTGCTGACCGAAACTCTGGCAGGGGAGGCCTGGACAATAGGTTTCTGTCCCAGGGAGGTGTGACCACCTCCCCAGACAGGATAGTGTGTATTGGGGCTGGGCGGGAGCACTTTCGGGTGCTTTGAAGTCCTGCACTGGGGGCACGTTTGGTGTCCCTGGCATACCCCAGTTCAAACCGGATCAGGGCTTGCAGCCCCTGCTTTGGCACGAACTGGACAAAGGGAAAGGGGTGTAGCCACCCCTCTGCCCTGACCCACCCATAGGTGGGACCACAGAGTAAGTCCAACCCCTAAACTTAGTATAAGTATAGGAACCCAGTCCTTAGGACTTTAGATTATCCCTGGACGAAACTCTGACACAGAATCCTGGACCTTCGACGCTCTACTTCAAGATTAGAGGACTGAAGAATCTCCCTTGGGGTCAAGGAGTGACTCCCCTGCTTGGCAGGCACCAAAGAAGCAATTGTCCGGTCTGCATCGCTGAAGCTCCCGTCGGACGCCGAAGTCTTTGCATCACCAGAGGTGGATTTCCAGACTTCCCCGAGGCTGCCCTGAGTCCCCAGCAAAGCTGAGGCCCGTAGCTGTCGTGGGTAACATGGAACCGTGACCCCTGGACACTGCACGCATTTGCAAGTGCATCCTCTTCTGGGTCTTCCACGAAGTCGTGCTTTGGGCTCCGAGTAGCCCCAGCCTCCAGCACCAACTGCACCGAAGATCACTGGCCTCCACTCCACGAGTGTCCTGTGAGCCAGCTCCACGTGCACCGCCTCGAGGCTCCTTCGCAGTCGCTAGCCCATTGGCTAGTAGCCCTTCACGAAGGCCAATCTTTTTCTACTTGGGCTCCCTGGTTGCTCCAGGCTTGCCCTCACTTACCCTTGCTGGGTGAGTTCCTCAGACCTTGCTGGTCTGCACCATCGTCAATCTTCATCTTCATCGAGACTTGCCGTTGCCAAGGCTTGTTGGGTCCAATCCGGTCGCCGACACCTCAGCACTCGACAGACATCATGTACCAGCCCGAATCCTGCTCCTGGTCACCGACAACGCCTCCTGGACCTCGTGGCTGAAGAGTCAAGACGACCGTCAACCTCCCTGAAGCACTCGACATCGGTGGGCATCTGCTCATCGCCTTCCTGGTCACTGGCTAGTGACCCAGACTCTGTCCCCTCTGCTTTCAGGTTCTTCAGATCTCCGATCCACCCTTGGATCCACCCGGACACTTTTCACTTGGTCGCCAGCAGCACTTTGCAGCAGATCGCCATTCAAATCGACGACGAAACCCGACCCCGAAAGGCACCTATGCACCCGGCTTCCCTGGGTGAGGTAACTCCGGTGCTCCCGTGGGTAGAGACTCTAGAACGACCTAGTTCTCAAAGGGTTTGCTCCAAGTCCTTCTTTAAGTGTCCCTTTTCTTTAAATTCCCAACCGCGACTTTCTCCATAGAAGTTAACGGCGATTCGCGGCTGTGTTACTACACTGCACGCGTCCCCCGTGGGTCCCCTGTGTCACTACCTTGGGTGGTTCCTTGTGGTCCAAGCACTTTTAGAGGCTCTAGGCCTAGTGTCTAGCTCAGTCGTGGTTCTTATACCACTTTATTGGTATATGGTTTGGTACGCCCCTAGGGCCCAAACGTGTATTTGTGCTATTACTGTGTTTAAATAACTTATAACCTATGTACTTCGAACTCTAGCCTCATAAAGAAACTAGAGGGGTGTGTTTAGTAATAAATACATATATTTTGAATATATACCTGGTGTGGTGCTCTTTCATTTGGTCACTCAAGATATTATAGACTGGTAAAACAAGCTGCTTTACATTCCTTCAAGACTTAGCCTGAAGGCTGCTCTCCATAGCTACCACTAGGATAGCTTTCAATAAAGGTTGTCTTTAACCTATCTCCAATAAGGGGTTGTTTGGACTGGTGCAAGGTGCCCACTATAATTAGTGGACAGCATATACCAGGCCAACTTCTCACATTGGTGTGCAGCGTGTGGGATTCCAGCTTGCTATTGTTTTACCAGATAATCTCAATTGAATTGATCAACTGAAAACCACTAAAGGTACCTAAGGTACATATAAATTAAGCTTAGTATACAGTAAGTTCTACTGAACTTAGAGTTGTGTGTTAAGGGATAGCACACCCTTTCTACAACTCAAGAGAGTTTAGTAGGCCACACTAGAGTAGGTAGTGCATAAACCACACCTCACTAGTGATGTCTTCAAAGCCAGGACCCAGTGAGTCCTTGCCAGAAGCCACTGGGCTTCTTCCCTCCAAGTATGATACACTCCCATTCTTGGAATTGAGAGCAATATGCAATGTGAGGAAACTGAAGACAGGCCAAAGTCCCACCACCCAACATCTGAGAGAGATGTTAATGGCTGATGATCTCAACAGGCCCTTAGGGACTGAAGGGGTAGGTGCAGAGGGTGGGGCAGAAGATGGGGCCAGGGATAGCAACACCCCCAACCCCCCCTCTGGAACTGACCAGGAGGGTGACAATGACCCTGACCTGGAAAACCCAATCCCTCCTGTGGACGAGGAAGAGGAGGATCAGAATGACCTCCACTTTGTCCCCCCAGGAAGGATTAAGAGTGTGCCTAGAAGGTCTAGATCTCCTTCTCAGGAGTCTAACCACTCTGACACCTCAATAGGGACCTCTGTCTCCTCTCATAGGAGGGAATCCTCTCATGAGAGGAGAAAGAGGCTGATTCAGTATGAGCAAGCCCAGCTTGAACTCAGAAAGCAGCAATTGGCTCTAGACAGGGAGTCCCTAGATCTCTACAGAGAGAGAAAAAGTTGGGACTAGAGTCCCATGGTGGCAGCAATATCCCTAGAGATAGGGAAAGGTCTTATGACCATAGAAACCTGAGCAAGATTGTCCCTCCCTACCAGAGTGGGGATGACATCCACAAATGGATAACTGCTCTAGAGAGGGCCTGTAAAGTACAGAGGGTCCCTCAGGAGCAGTGGGCAGCAATCTTGTGGCTCTCCTTTGCAGACAAAGGTAGAGACAAGCTCCTCACTGTAAGAGAAGAGGATGCTGATAATTACAAGGTCTTGAAGAGTGCTCTTATTGATGGGTTTGGCCTAACAACTGAACAATACAGGTTAAAGTTCAGAGATGCCCAAAAAGCACAGACTCAAGACTGGGTAGACTATGTGGATTGTTCTGCTAAGGCTCTGGAAGGCTGGTTGATGGGCAGTAAGGTGTGTGACTTCACAGGATTGTACAATCTGATAATGAGGGAGCAGATTCTTAATAACTGTCAAAATCAGCTGTTGCATCAGTACCTGGTGGACTCTGATCTGACCTCTCCCCAAGAATTGGGAAAGAAGGCAGACAAATGGGTCAGAACCAGGGTGAGGCAGAAGGTACAGAACCAAGGTGGTGACCCTAAGAAGCAAGATTCAAAGAACTCTGATAAGGGTGGGGAGAAGGGTAAAGACCAGAAGTCTTCACAAGGGCCCCAAAAATCTTCTTCAGGTGGGGATTCACAGTCTAACAAAGGGAAAGGCCAAAGAAACCATGGTGCAAGGTCTGTAAGCAAAAGACCCACTGGACCAGTGATTGCACCAAGTCCAAAGACTCGACTCCAGCCCCCACCAATGCCCCTAAGGCACCTGTTCCCCTAGTACAGTTACAGTTGGTGGTGGGAGTACTACAGCCAAGGGTTTAGTAGGGTTGACCCTGGGTACTGAGATGGGCTCTGACCTAGTCAGAGAACTCACTCAGGCTGTCCTAGTCTGTGATGGAGGCATGGATATGACCTCCTCTATGAGTCCCAGTAATCTGGACAAGTACAGACAACAGCCTTTAATCAATGGACGAGAGGCTTTGGCATTTAGGGACACAGGGGCAAGTGTCACCATGGTGACACAAGACCTTGTGAATCCTGGGCAAGTTATACTTGGTGAGATGTACCAAGTGACCAATGCTAGCAATGTCAGAACAGACCATACTCTGGCAGTTGTTAACTTCTCCTGGGGAGGGGTAACTGGCCTTAAGAAGGTTGTGGTAAGTGCAGACCTACCAGTTGAATGCTTGCTTGGCAATGACTTAGAAACTTCAGCTTGGGCAGAAGTGGAGCTCAGGACCCATGCAGAAATGCTGGGGATCCCTGCAGATCTGTTTACTGTGACCAGGTCACAAGCCAAAATGTCTAGCACTGAACAGGCCTTGGATTCTGGAATAATGGACCAAGTGCCTTCCAAGAGGAGGAGTAGTAGGGTAAAGGCAGTGCCTTCCCCTTGGCTCAGAAGGAAGATCAGTCCCTTGAGGGGGATGATCTCAGTCCTGAGGAAGGAACTGTCCCAGAGGAGCTTGAACCTGACCAGGTTGAGTTCTTGGGGGCAGGGGGACCTTCCAGGGCAGATCTGAGCCAGGAGCAGCAGAGCTGCCCCTCTCTTGAACCCCTCAGACAGCAAGCTGCTGCTGAGGCTGCTGGGAAAGCTAGTGGTCCCCATACTGTGTATTGGGATGATGGACTCATGTACTCAGAGTGTAGAGACCCCAAGCCTGGTGCTACCAGGAGGTTGGTTATACCTCTGAAGTTCAGGGGCTTCCTATTGACCCTAGCCCATGATATTCCCTTAGCAGGTCACCTGGGCCAGAACAAGACTTGGGACAGAATTGTCCCTCACTTTCACTGGCCCCACATGTCTGAAGACACCAAGGAGTTTTGTCGCTCCTGTGTAACCTGCCAGGCCAGTGGCAAGGCAGGTGGCACTACAAAGGCCCCCCTGATACCACTACCTGTGGTGGGGGTTCCCTTTGAAAGGGTGGGGATTGACATTGTTGGTCCCATAAATCCCCAAACAGCATCTGGGCACAGGTTTATCCTGGTGGTAGTGGATCATGCCACCAGGTACCCATAGGCTATTCCCCTTAGGACCACTACAGCACCTGTGGTGGCAAGGGCCCTCCTGGGAATTTTCTCAAGAGTGGGCTTCCCTAAGGAGGTTGTATCAGACAGGGGTGCTAACTTTATGTCTGGATACTTAAAAGCAATGTGGAAGGAGTGTGGAGTGACTTACAAGTTCACCACACCCTATCACCCACAATGCAATGGTTTAGTTGAAAGATTCAACAAAACCTTGAAGGGCATGATTAAAGGGCTCCCAGAAAAGCTTAGGCGAAGATGGGACATACTCTTGCCCTGCCTTTTATTTGCATACAGGGAGGTGCCTCAAAAGGGGGTTGGCTACAGCCCTTTTGAACTTTTGTTTGGTCACCCTGTCAGGGGTCCACTGTGCTTTGTGAAGGAAGGATGGGAGTTACCTCTCAAGCCCCCAAAGCAAGACATAGTGGACTACATACTTGGTCTCCGCTCCCGGATGGCTGAGTATATGAAAAAGGCAACTAAAAACCTTGAGGCTAGCCAGGAACTTCAAAAGGCCTGGCATGAACAAAAGGCTGTACTGACTGTTTATCAGCTAGGACAGAAGGTGTGGGTGTTGGAGCCAGTGGCCCCAGCAGCTCTCCAAGACAAATGGAGTGGACCCCACACCATTGTTGAGCAGAAGGGTGAGGTTACCTACTTAGTAGACCTAGGAACACCCAGGAGTCCCCACAGGGTTCTCCATGTCAACAGGTTAAAACCATATGTGGACAGGGCAGACATGGGCTTGCTCATGGCTACTGATGAAGGGCAGGAGGAAGAGAGTGACCCACTCCCTGACCTGCTCTCACAGAACCCTGACGATGGGTCAGTAGATGGTGTAGCCTTGGCAGGCAGCCTCACTACCCAGCAGCAAACTGATTGTAGACAGGTGCTCAATCAGTTTAGACACATGTTTTCACTGACACCCAGTCAGACCACCTGGTGCACTCATGAAGTGGACACTGGGGACAGTCTGCCTATTAAAAATAAGATTTATAGGCAACCTGACCATGTCAGGGACTGTATCAGGACAGAAGTCCAGAAGATGTTGGAATTGGGAGTTATTGAACCCTCAGATAGCCCTTGGGCTAGTCCAGTGGTCCTTGTGCCAAAACCTCACACCAGTGGTGGAAAAAGAGAGATGAGGTTTTGTGTGGACTACAGGGGTCTCAATGCAGTCACTAGGACTGATGCCCATCCAATACCTAGGGCAGATGAGCTAATAGACACTTTGGCCTCAGCCAAGTATCTAAGCACATTTGACCTGACAGCTGGCTACTGGCAGATCAGACTAGCTGATGATGCAAAGCCAAAAACAGCATTCTCAACCCCTAGTGGGCATCATCAATTTGTGGTGATGCCCTTTGGTCTGAAGAATGCACCTGCCACTTTTCAGAGGTTGGTGAATACAGTCCTCACAGGTCTGGAAGCCTATAGTGCAGCATATCTAGATGATATTGCTGTCTTTAGCTCCACCTGGGAGGATCACCTGGTCCACCTCAGGAATGTTTTACAGGCCCTGCAAAAGGCAGGCCTGACTATCAAGGCCACCAAGTGCCAGATAGGGCAGAGTCAGGTTGTGTACCTGGGCCACCTTGTGGGTGGAGGCCAGGTTCAACCCTTGCAGAGCAAGATCCAGACCATCATGGACTGGACTGCTCCAACTACCCAGACTCAGGTGAGAGCCTTCTTAGGCCTGACTGGGTACTATAGGAGATTTGTCAAGGGGTATGGATCAATAGTGACACCCCTGAATGACTTAACTTCCAAGAAAATGCCCAAAAGGTTCAGTGGACAGTTAGCTGTCAAAAGGCATTTGATGACCTGAAGCAGGCCATGTGCACTGCTCCCATTCTACAGAGTCCTGACTACTCCAAGAAGTTCATTGTTCAAACTGATGCATCTGAATTGGGGGTAGGGGCTGTACTGTCACAATTGAATGAAGAAGGTCAGGATCAGCCAGTAGCTTTCATTAGCAGAAGGCTGACCCCTAGAGAGAAACGTTGGTCAGCCATTGAGAGGGAGGCCTTTGCTGTGGTCTGGGCTCTGAAGAAGTTGAGGCCATACTTGTTTGGTACTCACTTCCTTGTTCAAACAGACCATAAGCCCCTCTTATGGCTAAAACAAATGAAGGGTGAAAACCCCAAACTGCTTAGGTGGTCCATTTCCCTACAGGGGATGGACTTCACAGTGGAACATAGACCTGGGAGTAACGATGCCAATGCAGATGGACTCTCTAGGTACTTCCACTTAGAACATGAAGACTTAACTGGGCAAGGTTAGTTTAATGTCCCTACGTTTGGGGGGTTGTGTAGGAGAGTAGGATCTGCTTCACATGGGTACCCCCACTTTTGCTGATGCTTCACTGTTTTTCGACCTTAGTCTGGCTGGGGCTCTGCTAATCAGAACCTCAGCCTAGCTGCTTCCTCTCTAAAATGGTTTCCCTGTGCCTTAGGCACATCTCTGATTGGAATCTGGAGTGCCCTTATAAGTCCCTAGTATATGGTATACTATGTACCCAGGGCATAGATACCTCAGAGGCCTACCAGGGGCTGCAGCATGTATTATGCCACCCCTGGAAGGCCATCCAAACTGACACCACAGGTCTGCTACTGCAGCCTGGGTAAGGTGGTGCATGCACCCCTTACTGTGATATAGGCTACCTATATCACTATATACAAACACACATATAAACCTATAAGTCACTCCTATGGCAGGCCTTATCAAACCTGAAGGCAGAGTGCGTGGTTCCTATGTGAGAGGGTGCCCCTGCATGAGCAGGGCCCCTCTGCAGCGGTCGGAGACCCTTCTCTGATGCTGTTTGTAGTGCAGCCTGACCATATACTCTTAAGCGCATTATAACCTCGCGTTAAATGCTAACTTTGGGATGGCTGCACCGAAACATGTCGTGTTTGGTGTCAAGCATCTTGGAATTCTACCCCCCCCCCGCCAATTCTGGCGGCGGGGGTAGCATTCCACCCTTCTAGAGGGAGAGACATGTTAACCCTGGCCTGGCCGGTAACTTCTTTCCAAAGCCCTGGCATCACAAAATGGATGCTGCTGCCACAGACACAAGTCTGGCCTCCTGCTGCTGACCGAAACTCCGGCAGGGGAGGCCTGGACAATAGGTTTCCTGTCCCAGGGAGGTGTGACCACCTCCCCAGACAGGATAGTGTGTATTGGGGCTGGGCGGGAGCACTTTCGGGTACTTTGAAGTCCTGCACTGGGGGCACGTTTGGTGTCCCTGTGCATACCCCAGTTCAAACCGGATCAGGGGCTTGGAGCCCCTACTTTGGCGCGAACTGGACAAAGGGAAAGGGGTGTAGCCACCCCTCTGCCCTGACCCACCCATAGGTGGGACCACAGAGTAAGTCCAACCCCTAAACTTAGTATAAGTATAGGAACCCAGTCCTTAGGACTTTAGATTATCCCTGGACGAAACTCTGACACAGAATCCTGGACCTTCGACGCTCTACTACAAGATTAGAGGACTGAAGAATCTCCCTTGGGGTCAAGGAGTGACTCCCTGCTTGGCAGGCACCAAAGAAGCAATTGTCCGGTCTGCATCGCTGAAGCTCTCGTCGGACGCCGAAGTCTTTGCATCACCAGAGGTGGATTTCCAGACTTCCCCGAGGCTGCCCTGAGTCCCCAGCAAAGCTGAGGCCCGTAGCTGTCGTGGGTAACATGGAACCGTGACCCCTGGACACTGCACGCATTTGCAAGTGCATCCTCTTCTGGGTCTCCCACGAAGTCGTGCTTTGGGCTCCGAGTAGCCCCAGCCTCCAGCACCAACTGCACCGAAGATCACTGGCCTCCACTCCACGAGTGTCCTGTGAGCCAGCTCCACGTGCACCGTCTCGAGGCTCCTTCGCGGTCGCTAGCCCGTTGGCTAGTAGCCCTTCACGAAGGCCAATCTTTTTCTACTTGGGCTCCCTGGTTGCTCCAGGCTTGCCCTCACTTACCCTTGCTGGGTGAGTTCCTCAGACCTTGCTGGTCTGCACCATCGTCAATCTTCATCTTCATCGAGACTTGCCGTTGCCAAGGCTTGTTGGGTCCAATCCGGTCGCCGACACCTCAGCACTCGACAGACATCGTGTACCAGCCCGAATCCTGCTCCTGGTCGCCGACAACACCTCCTGGACCTCGTGGCTGAAGAGTCAAGACGACCGTCAACCTACCTGAAGCACTCGACATCGGTGGGCATCTGCTCATCGCCTTCCTGGTCACTGGCTAGTGACCCAGACTCTGTCCCCTCTGCTTTCAGGTTCTTCAGATCTCCGATTCACCCTTGGATCCACCCGGATACTTTTCACTTGGTCGCCAGCAGCACTTTGCAGCAGATCGCCATTCAAATCGACGACAAAACCCGACCCCGAAAGGCACCTATGCACCCGGCTTCCCTGGGTGAGGTAACAAGAGTACTCCGGTGCTCCCGTGGGTAGAGACTCTAGAACGACCTAGTTCTCAAAGGGTTTGCTCCAAGTCCTTCTTTAAGTGTCCCTTTTCTTTAAATTCCCAACCGCGACTTTCTCCATAGAAGTTAACGGCGATTCGCGGCTATGTTACTACACTGCACGCGTCCCCCGTGGGTCCCCTGTGTCACTACCTTGGGTGGTTCCTTGTGGTCCAAGCACTTCTAGAGGCTCTAGGCCTAGTGTCTAGCTCAGTCGTGGTTCTTATACCACTTTATTGGTATATGGTTTGGTACGCCCCTAGGGCCCAAACGTGTATTTGTGCTATTACTGTGTTTAAATAACTGATAACTTATGTACTTCGAACTCTAGCCTCATAAAGAGACTAGAGGGGTGTGTTTAGTAATAAATACATATATTTTGAATATATACCTGGTGTGGTGCTCTTTCATTTGGTCACTCAAGAGATTATAGACTGGTAAAACAAGCTGCTTTACATTCCTTCAAGACTTAGCCTGAAGGCTGCTCTCCATAGCTACCACTAGGATAGCTTTCAATAAAGGTTGTCTTTAACCTATCTCCAATAAGGGGTTGTTTGGACTGGTGCAAGGTGCCCACTATAATTAGTGGACATCATATACCAGGCCAACTTCTCACATAAGAGCTGCATGCAAACTGTAAGTTGTAAATTAGAGCGTTATGGTTTTTTCCACCAGTCTTTGATTATCCTAATATTGCAAAAAGTGTGCATTTGGGTAGAAATCAACTCTGATTATTAAAGAGAATCCCCAACCATGGTATTATATTTCAAATTCTGAGTTTGTGTTTCTCCAGACCAAACACTATTAAACTATCCTGCCTATTAGTCTGGTTGTCATGTGACTCCTACACCTTGCAGTCCTTTGTCTAATGTAACTTTTCGTATACAGTGATTTATGCATGTATAATTGATTGTCTCTGTGTAATGTGTGTGATGTAAAGTGCTCTGACATCCTTCACTGGTATGAGTGGTGGCGGCGGCACTGTAAATCAAATTAAATGCATCTGAGAGAGAGTGTGGTTATGGAGACTTGAGGGGCACTGTTAAAGGGTGGTAGTGGGAGAATCCGTGGCGGAGGTGGTCATTGGGGCGGCACCAACAAACATTGTTGCACAGGGCGCCACCAGCGCTTAAGCCGGCCCTGCCCTTGAGGCCAGTCCTCCTCACCCATTGGCACCTCCATTGGTCTTGTTTCAGCAGTAGTAGCTGCAATTCACCAGGAATTGGCAATGCAGGATTTGCACGCACACCAAACTAAGTTTGCAAACTTCACAGTCTCTCTGCTTCATGCACAAGCACTTTTAACATGTGCTGCATGCTTTGGGGCCACTGAATTATGCAGCAAAGGAGTACAAAATTATGCAGCAGTGTTGACTAAATTAGGAGCAAAAAAAGGCTGCAGCGTAATGCGGTATATTTTCTGATACTTTATTATTTTGACATTTTTACACATGCTAACAGTCTCTGGAAAGATTTTACCTTATTAGTACCAGTGTAACATACAAATGCAGCAGAGAGAAAGGTGATCAGTCAACCTTTGCAAAGGGCCGTCCACTTCGCAGCAACACAAGTCACATTTTTTTAAAACTTTTGATCTGTATGAGCTACAAACAATTTATTAGTTAAAATTGTCAGATTACACAGCTGATGTTTTATTATGTGGCAAATATGACAGAGCCATAATTATATAGAAAACATTTGCAAACTAGGATATTTTTCCACTCATGTTTGAACGACTCTTATGGAAAAAGGGAGGAGAAGTGCTGATGACAGAAACTGCATGGCTCGAAGACAAATGGCTTGTGCTTCCACTTTTAAGCGTATTTGGAACATTCTGTGATTGGAAACATATCCCACTTTATGAATGTATTTTAATGTCAATAACTCATATCAATCCTTAAATAATCATGTGTATCCATTGGTTGAATTAAATAACATGATAAACTGTAACTGGTCAGTGAACTGGCAAACAAATATTAAAAATTGGGAGGTTTTGTGTATTCTGGCCACACCTCTGACTCTGCCCACTGATCCAATCCTCAGGTTATTCCCGCCCTCCGATTCTCCACCCACATTTCCCCTACTTTTTTTCTCCACTTCGACCACTGGTCCAGCTAGCAAACCCGTCACAGGCTGGAAGAGCCCCACACACCCCTTGGTGGCCATCTGTCACCCCCGCAGGGAGGAAAGGAGACTGTTTGCCTCCAGCGGCAACACTGCAGCACCGGCCGGTGCTCGCCGATAACATAAGGGAAGACGCCGGCCAAGAAAGAGAATGCCACACCAAGGGAGAATGCCACACAGTCCAGCAAGGAGCTGTGCCTATCTCGCCTCCCTAGTCATCACCAACACAGAGTCAGACCAGCACAGGAGCTGGGTGGAGGAGAAACTGTGAATTGTAAGACAAAGAAGACAGTGCGCCCCGGGTGGCAGTACACCATGATTGCAGGTGGGAGGCTGTACCCGGTCTGCTGCACACCCTCACCATTTGCTGGCCACCTGACAACATTGCCAGGAATAGGAGACTCTTTGCCCCTACAGGAGCCCTGTTGCAACAGCAATCCACCTCCTGCAGGAAGAAAGGAAGCGGCAAGGCACTGCAGCCAGTGCAGTGCAACTACAAACTATAAAGCACTTGGGCGCCATCAGCCACAAGAAAAGGTGCAGGTGAGGAGTGCTCGCCCCACAAGGGAGAAGCCAGGACAGAGGCAGAGAGCACCATGGCTACCTGATGACACTACGAGACGAACACCAAGCAACCAGTACACCAGTTGCCTGTCAGTGCTGCGGGGAGGAAAAGGAACAGTATACAGCAGCAGCCCTGCTCCACCAGGGACTCACTACAGGTACAAATGAGAGGCAAAGCGTCATGCGCAAGAAGCGGCGCACAAGAGGTACACTATGTGCCCATGACATCCACCTGATATCCCACAGACCGTGAATCCTGCAGATGACGCCCAGGGGAAGTAAGCATGCCAACACATAAGGGCCCATAAACGGGGTATATTATCCAATACATCAAGGTGAACAGCTGCAGCTTTAAATGCTACCCATATTACTGAGCAGTGGTACTGCACCAGTTCATCACCTGCCCAAAAGTAGTAATAAGAGTAGGGACACTGCCAAGGAGACAGTGCAACTGAATCAGAGTGCCAAGACCTACAAAGCCACCCCATCCAAGAGCCAACAGCAGTGGTCAGCCCCAGAGACACCCAGGTACTGCCTGACGAGCTGGAAGGAAAGACCGTTACTGCATTGTGGCATCACCAGAGAGCCGGTTCCAGAGAGGAGCCTGTTGCCCCATCAAGGACCGGAGGAGCCGAGCAGCAAAAGGGAGGCGAGCGCTCTGAAGCTACCTCAGCAGACCAGAGATGTGGAAGCATTCCAGGAAGGAACCTGGATCATGAGATGCAACCCACCGAGTACACCCACTAAAGAGACTGATAACCCCAGAGACATCACATTGCCTGTCTAAGACTGCCAGATGGAAACAGCCCCAAGCAGAAGAAGGTCCCAAGAAAACATGGCTGGACCAGGACCAGAAGGTGGACAAGAGCACACAATGCCACGGCAGTGGGCCAGGCACTAGAACCACATCGTCCCGTGCCACACCATAACAACCATGCCTGAGGGCAGCGGCGCCTCAAGGCACAAGTCCTGCTCCACTCAGAGAGACGACACAGAATCACAGCTACCCACTACCAATGGAAGAGGGAATACCCTGGAGTAGGAGCTCCATGAAGGTCCCTGAAGAGGGAATACAAGATGTGGCCAGATGCCACAATACATTCAAGAAGAAGAGAAGAACCAGTTCAGGAACTGCCCTGATCATCACCAAGCCAGAGTCCCACACCATAGGCCAGTGGCTGGACTACAGCGACAGTCGACCACTGAGAGGCCTTGTTGGCTGACATCTCAAGAAAGTGCATGCCGCTGCGGCCAGAAGAGACTCGCAATGAGAAGTCTCAACTACAAGAAAGAAGGTGCATGCCAAAGAACCAAGAAGAAAGAGGAGAACGAAGGGTAACCTGCCGGTTCACACTGGGAAACCTGATGACCAACCAAGCCCAGAAAGAGGGAAGATCAAGAGTAGCCAGGCCTGGAAGGTGCACTTGAGAGGACTCACTCAAGCCACAGGTGGAAGGCATCTATCCACACCAAGAGGCCACCGAGGTGAAACAAGGATGGATTGGCGACAGCACAGAGAGAGAACTGGGAGTAAGATGCAAACACGAGCAAACCGAGTTTCTGCCCCAAGCCCAGCGGGAGACCAAAGAGTAAGACGAAAGCATGCATGTACCGACTCTTTGCCCCACGCTTCCCAGAATAACCTTCCAGCCATTGTAACCGGCGGCTCAGCAACACAATGTATCCAGGCTGAAGAATACAGGTGCCTCCACAAAGAAAGAACATAAGTACTTATTCACCAACACTTCATGTTGTCGATGACCCAAGAAAGAATGCCCGCGACCATCTAAGCAAGTCCTCGCCACCTGTCATACAGGTTCAACACACAACTGGAAACCCCATCATGCCAGTCCCTGTCTTATGCATCATCACTACCATTCAGTGGAGTCTAACACCACTATCAAAACTATAAAAAAATAAACACCAGTGACTCTTGGAAGTCAACCAGAGACTACCATGGTCATCCTGCCCGAACACTGATCCTAGTGGCGAGAGTGAGTTTTGACCAAGACCCATCTACCCCTGCAGTTGCACGAGCGACTAGGCAGTGGCTCCTCTGCCGTCTTGCACCGGACCAGACGCGGCACATATGGAGCCCCAGTGCAGACCACACACAGTCCAGTGGCAAGCTTTCCAAGGCGCCTCCACAAGCACGAGAAATGGACTTGACACTGGCCCACCGACGAATACCAGGAGGTGATATGGTCTTGCAGCAGAGACCTCAAAAAGTTGCAGATGTGTTCAACGAGCCATGCTACATCACCAAAGAATGCTTCATGATGGATGTTTTGCCATGGACTCTGACAACGCTCCTGACGCACTCTGTTTTTGAACTGTTGACACCACAAATCATCTGGAGCATCAGCAGAGTGGGACAACTCCACATAAGGGGCCTGACTTCAACCAGCATGCAGCCAGAAGGACCCTGACGTTTCTGAGCCAGGGTTCATGTCCTGAACCACTCAGGTTAAATTATGAATGCAAGCAGAGATGTCTGGTTTCAGCTCGTGTCATCAACCCGTAAGTCCAATGCTGTCCTGCTAACTGACTCATGAGACTGATGGACCATGTAATATACAGTGTATTGTTGTTTTGTTTCCATAGGTTGAACTTTGTTGTTTATATATTTTTATTTTGGAGGAATGTATGTGTCCGGTGTTAGAAAGTCACCCTTTTGCCCTGTACACCCCCATTCTTTACTGAATGATACTGGTGGTAACTGACTCTGGCTGTACCCTGGGCTCTGCTAACCAGGCCCAGGGCCAGTGCTATGTTTAACAAGCATTTGCAATACAATCTCTCTCACCTTTGGGACCTTCTAAGTATTTAGTGATGCAGCATATTATTGTATTTTACTGTTTATTAAAAAGTAACTTTTAAAAATGAAATATTCACATTATTACTACAGACCTGCCAACTGCAGCTGATACGAATCTCCTCTTGTATTAATGATCGTCTCATCAAGATGATCCTGCCTAGTCTTGTATGAACTGTGCAACCTCTTACAGGCCAACGAATGCTGCGGGCCGGGCATTGATGAGGTACCATGTTAGAAATGGGGGTCTCTAGTTGGCAGAGGTAAGTACCTTTGTCCAAGTAGGGACCCTTCTTCCTAGTCAGGGTAAGGGAGTTGCACTCCTAAAATAACCCCTGCTCACTCCCTTGGTAGCTTGGCACGAGCAGTCAGGCTTATCTCAGAGGCAGTGTGTGAAGCATTTGCACATAACCAACAGTAATACAGTGAAAATAATACAAAAGGACACCACACCAGTTTAGAAAAATATGCAATATTTTTATATATCCAAAACAAGAAGAAAAATTATAGAAATCCACCATACAGTTCTCTGAAATCTTCAATAATCCTAATTGACTTAAAATACAGATCCTTGAGGTCAATAGCTCCGTCTGGGGCTACCACGGCATCATGAACAACAAATCCAAACAGTTCTGGCAGACCGCTGCGTCGTGGGACAGCTACGGTGTCGGGAAGAATCGCAAAACAGTGCCTTTAGAAATGCAGGGCGTCGGCGACCTCTCGATGAGCCCCGAAGAGCCGGCTTCCGCAATCGTCGGTTCCGGAGGTCGGTGCACCTTTACCCGACTAGGCAAGGGATTATACCCAGGACCCTGACTAAAAAATAACTTTGGCTTTCCCTGATACTTTGGATGCAACATATTTTGCCAAATACCATTTGCTCAAACCTGTAGCTTCGATTAGAATTTATATTTGCTTCCTTCTAGCCTTGAGAAAGCCCTGGTCCACATGACCACTATAGGGTGAAACACATGTCGGCTGTTGAATGCCTAAACAATACAGGCTGTTGAATGTTTAAATAAAATTCTTTCTGTAAAAAAACTCTTGGAGTATGATGACAACCTATGAACCAGGATACAAACCTGAGAAATAAAAGCAGAAAATAAAAATCACTTGGAATTATTTTGAACTCTTACCAATCGAAAGTATGTTAATATTCATGAGGGAGGAGTATGTACTCACTTTTTCTCGTAGAGTAGACAATACTCCCATGCAATAAAATTGTAGAGCCCTGAAAATCGGTCACATTACTGCCCTTCACCCAGCCATCCAGTGACCTGCTAAACGAATCCACACATTCCAACCAAGTGTTCGCATCAGTTTTCTTACTGGACCTAAACTGATCCCTGTACTTTTAAGGAGTGAGACCATACCTGGTGAGGAGGGCCTCCTTCATGTCGGCACAGGTGAGATTACACCCCTTAACCAAAGCCACTAAATTGTCCCTTGCTTCTTCTGGGAAAAGAGGCCACAATCCTTTGCCCTAATTCTTACCAGGGACCCCATTCATGTGGGTATATGCCTCATAAAACTGAAACCACCTTTGTATGTCATCCCGCTTCTTGAATTCTTTGCCTACATTCTTGGGGATGTGCACAATTCTATCTGCCTGCACTGATTAGTTGCTGCCACCATCTGAGCTGGGCCTACTCCTTAGCTCTAGCTCCTTAAGACTACGTTCATGATCTAACCTCATCTTCCTTTCCTCCATGGCTAGTCTTTTGTCTTCCCTTTCATTCTCCATCCTGAGTTTTTCCAACTCGAACTTCCTTGCTTCCCGCCTGTCCTCCAGCTCCTCTGGGGACAGGCCACTGCTGCCTGGCCTGGAGGGTTCCCCCTCCCAAAAGCAAATCCACCCTAGGAAGAGACTCCTCCGCTCTCCACTGAGATCTCCAGATTGCCCACTAGCATGTCTGGCTGCTACCTAGGCCCTCAGCGCCTTTTGTGGCTCCTCCTTCCTGGTGAGGCTTCTGACTTGGACCTTTAGGATTTTGCAAAAAGCCTTCAACTCTTTCACGTTCTGGGATTCCAACCTATCCTCCTCAAAGGCCACTTCCAAGGATGCAACAGATGATGCTCTTGATTCAGGCATGATGAAGTAGCAAGTTCAAGGTCTCAATAAACTGGCAAGATCAAAAATAGGCCAAAAAAGAAAAGAACCAGTATGTGGTACGTAATGGTCTGCGATATGGTAGTAGTGCACACCAATCACTGTCAGTCAAGTGCAAACACAAGTCCTATCCTCACCGCTGACAACCAATGTTAGAAATGGGGGTCTCTAGTTGGCAGAGGCAAGTACCTTTGTCCAAATAGGGACCCTTCTTCCTAGTCAGGGTAAGGGAGTTACACTGCTAAAATAACCCCTGCTCACCCTCTTGGTAGCTTGGCTTGAGCAGTCAGGCTTATCCTAGAAGCAGTGTGTAAAGCAATTGCGCATAACCAACAGCAATACAGTGAAAACACTACAAAAGGACACCACACCAGTTTAGAAAAATATGCAATATTTTTATATATCCAAAACAACACTAAAAACAATAAAAATCCACCATACAGTTCTCTGAAATCTTCAATAATTCTGATTGACTGAAAATGCAGTTTGTTGAGGTCAATAGCTCCATCTGGGGCCATCATGGCGTCGTGAACAACAAATACAAACAGTTCTGGCTGACCGCCGCATCGACGCCTGGCTACGGTGTCGTGAGGACCCGCAAAACAGTACCTTTAGAAATGCAGGGCGTCAGCGACCTCTCGATGAGCGCCGAAGATCCGGAGTCCGCAGGCGTCGGTTCCAAAGGTCGGTGCAGGAGTCGTCGGGCCCTTTCAAGTCACACGCGTTGCAGATTGAACTCCTTGTGATTGAAGTCGGGAGCGCCGGCGTCAGTAGGCGTCGGGGCTGCGGTGCGAAGTGCAGCGGTGTGTCATGCGGTGCCCTCATGTCACGATGCAGGCAGCAGCTGGTGGCGGTTGTCCAGCAGCGTCAGTGAGACTAGGGCTGCGCTGCAAAGTGATGCAGTGCTCATTGTGGTGCTGTCAGGTCATGGTGCAACCAGCAGCGTCATCATTGCTGAGGTGATGTCGTCGGCTGACCAACTGGAGTCGATGGTGCCGGCGTCGGTAGGCCAAGGCTGTGGTGCCAGATGAGGACGGTGCGTCGGGTAACTTACGTGCGGTGCCCTCGAACCACACTGCAAGCAGCGATGTCAATGTCGGCATTGAGCGGCGGTGTCGGGGATACCATGGCTATATATAACATACAAGATGTCCAGATAGAACATTCATGACACGTGAATGAATGAACGCGACCTTAGACGACAATTCCAAGGTCTGTGTGATTTATTTCACTTTTCTTTTAGATTTTTTTCAACAAGTTTATGCCATTATTTTCATGTCATGTGTCAGGCAACACTTTGTTTCAATAAACATTTTCGTATAGTGTTCACTTACACAGAAATCATACATAAACCAATTGTGTTACAACAAAGTGAAAAACAATAAGACAACATAATAAACGTGCAAAATATTCCAATTGTAATATATAATGCAATACAAGCGACCAGTCCTTTCTTCAAATTACACTAGGCGGACAATGAAACGTTCATTAACAAAGGCTTCTGCCTGAGGTCCTGCCTGTGTCAAACGCTATGGGGTTACAAATTTTGAAGGGTGTTGTCTGTGCGGGGAAAGAAAAAATGTATAATATTCCCTCGTGGCACACCCTGTGTGTCTTAACCCATTAGCTGGAGTCAACGCGTTTCGAACCCCATCTTGCTGGGGGGTTCTCCTCAGGATTAGGACTTGGTCTTGAAAACTAAAAAATAATAATAATAAATATGTGTTTTAATTACAGAGACCCTGTTCTACAACTTCAGTTCTCTCAAATGTTAATTTCAGTAATTTAGATACCTGCCAATTTGCCGAGGTATCAGAAATTTTTAATTCAAGGGCGAATGCTTCTTTTTGGCGATGTAGCTGCGAGTGGCAACAAAATATATATGTATTATAGTACTTGCAGGACACCCTGCTGCACAATGGTCAAGAGGTGAGGAAAAAAACGTACCTTAATTCAAACAGAGGTACCGGCATTGTATTTGAAAGAGCAAGTCTCTGTGCTTTATTCACTTCTTTTTCCTTGTTTCTTCTTTAATCTGAGAGGAAAGACAGATGGCTTTTAGTTGCAACACTGTCAGTTTAAAAGGTGGCTGTGTGTAAGGGGCACAAGCTATTTTCGTTAAGCCTTAGTTGTTTTAGCAATCCCCACTGTCTGTCTCTGAAGTGCTTTCCGCTTTGTTAAACAAACAGAACGTTTTATTTATCTTTAAAAACCACTCTCCTTCTGCTGGAAGAAATCAAACACATCGGTGTTCACGGGTGTCTGTTCAGATTCATCTGTTACTACCAGGGCGGCGGCTTGAAGTGAGGCGGTGCAGAGTGCAGTGCCCATAGGTCGCGGTGCATGCTGCAGCTCAGTGGCAGCATCAAGTGGCATCATTGGTGAGACCAGGGTTGCGGTGCAAAGTGTGGCGGTGCCCTCTGCGGTGCCTTCAGGACACGGGTCAGCAGTGGCGTCGTTGACGGCGTCGGGTTGCTTTTTCTTCTGTTGTGCAACAAAACACACAGTTCCCAGTGCTGTTAGCAGATTAACTTGAAGTCTTTGCTGTTCTTGAGACTTCTTGAACAGGGGGCAAGCTCTACGTCAAGCCCTTGGAGAAACTCACAAGAGGAAGTTGCAGAAAGTTCAGTCCAGTCCTTTCAATGCCCAAGACAAAAGCAGCCACTGCAGGCCAACACAGCAAACAACACAGCAAAGTGGTAGTCCCTCCTCACAGCTTCTCCAACTCCTCTTTTTGGAAGTCTTCTTGGTTCCAAAAGAGTTTTGAAGTTCTGGGGTCTGGGCCCCAATATTTATACTCAAAATTCATTTGTTCTCTCAGGCAGAGAGTGTCTGTGCTTAATCCAAACCAGTTTGGTCCTCTCTGGCCCAGCTTCCCAGGAGGAGGCGGAGACAGCATTGCATACAGCAGACCAGGCCCATTCAGGTGCAAGGAAATCTCCTCCCACTACTCTAAATGCAGCCCAGGTCTATTCAGCCCAGCCCTGGCTCATCCAGGAAAGGCAGGACACACCTTGAACCCCCCCAGGGGCTGTCTGAAGAGAATGCACATCCCCAGCCCCTGTCACTCCAAACCCAGACAGTCAATCCACAAACCCAGCAGAGGCACACAGGATGGCTAAGCAAGAAAATACCTACTTTCTAAAAGTGGTATTTTCAAACACACAATATAAAAATCATCTTTACTAAAAGATGCATCTTTATATTCTGAGTTCAGGCATACTAAACATTACTTTCCCGATCTTGTCCCAGTGGAAAGTTATATTTATAAGATGTTATAAAGAACCTCCCATTCTTCCCTATGGGACAGATAGCCTTTCCATAGTGAAAAACGAAATGCACTGTAATTCACTACCAGGACATGTCACACACACCAGTACATGTTCTACCTTTAACATACACAGCACCCTGCCCACAGGAGTACCCTGGGCCTACCTTAGGGGTGACTTATATGTAGTAAAAGGGAAGATTAGGGCCTGGCAAGTGGGTGCACATGCCAGGTCGACATGGCAGTTGCAAACTGCGCGCAGACTCTGCAGTGGCAGATCTGAGTTACCTTTACAGGGCAACGTCTGTGGGTGGCACCATCAGTGCTGCAGGCCCACTAGTAGCATTTGATTTACAGGCCCTGGCACTCTCAGTGCACTTTACTAGGGACTTATCAGTGAATCAAATATGCCAATCATGGAAACACCAATCTATAACACAATTTACATTTTTTAAAAGATTGTTTATGTGCAGGAAGGGACACCTTACTGCACATAAACAATGAAAGGGCTTTTGCTGTTTCTATGTGTGCTGAACAAGGCAGCAAAGATGGAAACAGCAAAAACGAGGAGAAATAAAGCATTTCTCCTCATTTTGCCTGTTTAAGACCAGGTTTTAATTTTGGCGCTGCCTCCTATTTATGCTGCCCTTGTAAATAGGGGGCAGCGTCAAAACCAATGGGTGTTGCGGTGGAACGCTTACCGCAACACCCATTGCCCTCCCCTTTCACGCTAAGAAAAGCGTGAAAGGGGGCCTTATTTACACATACATTTATATAGGCGCGTTGCCACAGCTATGTCAACAAAAGTGACGTTCCTGTGGCGATAGAGGCTTGTAAATATGCCCCACCATGTGTTCACACATGGGTGTTTATATATAGATATGCATATATATATATTTCAGCTGCACATACTTGAAATGTGAGTTGGGGGATACGAGTGATTAGCTGCTCACCTTTTTAAAGATTATAGCGTTCTACTGTAAAATATGTTTTAAAAGCCCATGTTGAATCTGATACTTGTATAAGGAACCTACTCTGCCATTAATTTTAAATTGATTATTTCTGCGTTTTTGCACATTTGGGTAGCGTGTAGCCTACCTTCTTTGGTTTATCGTCTCCGGAGCCACGCACAGGTTACGGGGGCCATATTCACTGCTGCACTTCCTTCCAGCAGGAAGAGCAAGGGCGGGACTTAGAGCGGACGGGAACTCTGGTGGGGGATAAAAGCAGGGGCGCTGAGCGACCGCGCAGCGGACGCGCCGCCGGCGCGCCGAAGGCATGCCAAAAGCAAGCCCATCCGCGCCCGCTCGGCGCCAGGGGCCAGGAATACTGTTGGACTTGATAAAAATGTTCTCTCCTACACCTCAAAACAACTAAATGGTTGGATGGACGCACCTCAAAGTAAGTGCCTACACCATATGTTGCCCGACAGTGAGATTAGCATCTGCCCACACTGTCTGTTCAGACTCTGCCCAAGGAATAGGCCTCCCACAGTCACCAATCACAATATGGGGCTCAAAATGTTCCTAGTTAATTGTCGATCTATGTCAAAACATGAACTAGAAATTCACCTATTACTTGAGGAAGAGAGTCCAGAGGTGTTGTTTCTAACTGAAACGTGGCTCAACAGCGAGGATAATTTCCCTATTGTCCAAGCACTCCCGGCTGGTTACGCTATCCAGAGGCTGGACAGGGGTACAGGAAGAGGCGGTGGCCTTGCGATTATTCACAAAATGGAATTTGATTGTCGCACCACCGCAAGCCCGTTAACCGATTGTGAAAGCCTTGCCTTTGCAATTCGCATTTCCCATGTCTGTACATTCTCGGGGATCCTGATTTATAGACCTCCAGGACCCCTTAATCAATTTAATAATGAGCTCCTTGAAACAGCAGCCAAGCTGGCCAATAGTAGTGCTAACCTTACGTTGCTAGGGGACCTAAACCTCCATTTTGAGAATATTCTTCTTCCAGATGTGCGCGATGTAACTGATGGGCTAGCTGTTTTCCAATTTAAACAAAAAGTTGCCGGTCCCACCCACATGAAAGGTCACCTATTAGACCCCATTTTCTCCAATTTGGAGAATCTCATAGTCAGAGATCCTGTTAGGCTACCTTGGTCTGACCATTTTTGAATCCCTTTCACTTGGACACCGCAAGCGACTTCTACAGCGACCATGGGACATAGGAAATGCTCACGCGTATGGTCCAAACTACCAATTGATTCATGGGTAACAACGCTGGAATCGTCTAGGCCTACTTTTGATCCTGACCCTAAAATTGCCTACAATAAATTTAACTATTGGGTAGAAACTTCACTGAATTCTGTCCTTCCTAGTAAAATGACATTCAATAAGGCAGAAACCAAGCGAAATCCGTGGTACTCCCCGAAACTTCGTCAACTTAAGAAAATCTGTAAAAGAGCTGAAAGGAAATGGAGGAAGGATTTTTCTGCAAGCTGCAAACAAACTTATAGAGAGGCCATTAAAACTTATAAAATTTAAATTCAACTGGCCCAAACTCTATATTATGAAGAGAAAATTCTAGCAGCTGCTAATTCCCCTCGCGAAATCTTTCGCATCGCCAAGAGTTTGCTCACCATCCCGTCCCCCTCTATTGTATCTGAAGACACTTCAGCGCGATGCAACGCCATGGCAGAATTCTTTTCGAACAAAATCCAAGCTATTTACTCCTCCTTCCCTCAAATAATACCTCAACGACATATCGGAGATCAGGAGAACTTGGTTAAAGGGACAGTTAGCCTAATTGAGGAAATTCCCCCACTTAATTCGGCTACGTTGCTTGATATTTTGAGCAAACTAAAATCTGGTTCCCCCACTGATCCTGCCCCCCAACATTTTAAATCAGGCCTCTGACATACTTTCTCCAGTAATCCTTGACCTGATCAATGCCTCTCTTTCCACAGGTATAGTTCCCCCACTGTGGAAACAGGCTATGGTTAAAGCCTTATTGAAAAAACCTACCCTGGACCCTGAAGTCTGGAGTAACTACCGTCCCATCTCCCTGCTGCCGGCGATCAGCAAGATCGCCGAGAAATATGTGAACTCTGTTCTATCTACCTTCTTGGAGTGCAATAACTGTCTCCATTCCTCCCAGATGGGTTTTAGACCTCAACATGGTACCGAGACGGCTCTTCTGGTGGTAGTGGAAGAGGCGAGAAAAATTCTAGACGCAGAAGGCTGCGCGGCTATCATCCTTTTAGACTTAAGCGCAGCCTTCGATACGGTCAACCACCAGTTGCTGATAAAAAGATTAGGCGAGGTGGGAATTGCGGGGACTATGCTCAACTGGCTCCAATCATTTTTAGAAGACCGATCCTTCAAAGTTCTCGAAGACGGTATCTCTTCTAAGCCCATACCGCTGAATTGTGGTGTCCCCAGGGCTCCTCCCTTAGCCCCACACTTTTTAACGTGTATTTGAGGTCTTTGGCAGAGATGGTGTTACCATTCGGGATCCGGATAATCACGTACGCCGATGACACCCAGTTGGTTGTTTCTGTTAACCAGCGGGATTCCACCAGTCCTGGACTTGCCCTCTGTCTAGAAAAAGTATCAAGGTGGATGGAAGAGTCATTCTTGAAACTCAATGGATCAAAAACGGAATTAATGCTCCTAGGGAACAAAGAAAACACAAATCTTGGGCTACTCTGGCCCAGCTCCTTTGGTCCTGCCCCTACTCCCAAACATCAAATTAAAAGTCTGGGCGTCTGGCTCGACCAGAACCTTGATTTCAAAGAACAAGGGCAAAAAGTAGCTGCTAGCTGCTACGGGATCCTACGAATGATCCGTAAAGTGCTCCCACTACTCCCTTTTCCTGCAAGAAGAGTCCTAGTTCAGGCTCTTATTTTGTCACGCCTTGACTATGCCAATGCTCTTTATCTTGGAGCCCCTCGCTCCTCGATTCGAAAGCTACAAATTGTTCAAAATTGCGCTGCGCGCATGCTCATGAACATCCCAAAGCGGTCCTCCGCTAAACTAGCTTTGGCATCTTTACATTGGCTCCCCATCCGTGAGCGCATAGAGTTTAAGGCCCTATGCATAGCCCACAGGTCACTTTCAGGGAAGGGATCCCAGGTTATTCAGTCCCTCATTTATCGATACCGTCCAAACAGAGCCCTCAGGTCAGAAACGAAACATTTACTGTCAACCCCAAGAATAACGAGAGCACGAAGTGGCGGCCGCCTCTTTCGTATAATGTGGCTAAGATCTGGAATAGTCTGCCTCCGCAGATCCGTGACCAACCTAACTACCTCATTTTCCGTAAGCAGATTAAAACATTACTCTTCCCCAAATGATTAGCTTTCAGTTTAAGGTGGGAGCAGGCAATAGCGCGGGGATGCCCTTGGGTAACAAGGCGCTCTACAAATTCTGTTTCATTCATTCATTCATTCAAGTGAGGCACAGCACACACAGATTGGATTAGAATAGGCTCCGGTTGACACCACATGTATACCTTGAGGCGGGTTGGTATAATACACGGTTAAGGCATCCATGGCCCCACAAGTGACTGTTCCGTGTATAGAATTATTCTTTTTAGAGTCTTTTGAACCATTGATTCACAATTGTAGCTCAGAAACATACATCGTGTGTCATAGGATGAGCACACAGTGAGAATGCGGGTAGCACGTATACCGCGAGTGGGTTATCTTTTGGCTTAAGGGCCTCCTCCTTTCTTTTGTTGGTACTTACAGTAGTCAGATGATTTGTCCTGAGAGACCCGGTCAGTGACTTCAGGGTCGAAACTTCAACAAAAAAATCCCTTGGCTTATAATAATGATTGCATTTAGAGAATAGCTGTGAATTGTTTTCAAGAGAGATTGTTATAGAGACCAGGGATTGAGAAAAAGAGTTGGTTTTATTTGTGTATAATCACTTTTTGCACCTTGTGCACACACTGAGTCGTCTGCACTATTCTCACAAAGAAGCTATTTATGTTTGGAACCTACTTAATATAAGAGCAAGTGAATACATACAACCAACTTTCTATGGCGAAGACCCTGTGGTATTAATTATGGTTTTACAGTATTTTCATTGGATGATATATGAATGTTTTAAATGAATTAAGTTACAGTTGAAATACACATAATGGTTACTCTGGAAAAGGGACCAGCTCTTTCAAATACTATACAGTTCCCGGCGGGCAGATTGGGTAGGTGTTTGTTCTAAACATGGGTGTTTACATATGGCTAAAACTGAAATAGATGAGCTTAAAACGTAACAAGGGCACATTTCCTTTTTATTGTCCACTTTCTAGCAATTCGGAGTTAATATGTTGATGCCCCTTGTGAAAACTGAAACTTAATTCTTGTCTTTGTCAAGTTCATACACCCATATGTAATGCAGTGTTAATAACTGCACATGTATCCAGGAATCTATCAAGTATTTTAATCAAATATGGAAGTCGTCTTATAATAGCTTGAAGCTTCCTGCTACACTGAATGTGCTTGCTAATGTACTTAGCTCTAGTGGGCCCAGAAGCCTTAGGGTTCTCGGTTGCACCTTGCACATTTCCTGGCAGCATAGCCTCCCTTTCAAACCTGGTAAGTGGAAGCGGGATTTTAGGAGAATCATGAGTCTAGTATTGTACATATGAATGATGTCTTCACCTCAAGGCCAGCCAACACTTCCTCAGGGAGAAGATCTGCCTCCTGCACACTAGATAAGCTTTTGCTGAGAGTAATAAGTTTGTGTCACATGATTAAGCTCCATTGACTTGTATTGAGAGAAAACATACATATACTGGATTAATTTTCTATGAATTTTAGCTCTATGCTCCAACTGCTCTTTTCCAGGAAGAGCCCTGCTCAGCTCAAATAACAATTGTCTTTGATCTTTTGCTGTACTTTTGCAATAAACGCTAGTTGGTCTTTTGGCCAACGTTCTGTATTTTATTTTCAAAACGCTATTATGAGATATAAAAGGCCAGAGAAGATAGAAACAGCAAGATACAACCAAAATTACAATCATGATCTACAACACAGGCTCTGTCTATCTTTTTTTATGTATTAATATCTTTGTAATCCGCAATAACATTACTCTACATTAAAAAAACCAAATAGCGAATAAGAGAAAAAAAATTCAAAGAACAAAGTAATATAATTAATGTTACTATGCCTTAAAGAGGTTGCTTACTGATTCCATTTATTTGAAAGGCTGTGTCTTGGGCATGGTAAATTGACACATAAAGCCACGGGGACACTGAGAAGTTTCTTTACACCTGTTAATTTAGAGAATAGGTTTTGAGGTCCAGGAGCTCCCCACAGCCACCGCTGGTAAGGTTGTTTGGTGTGTATCCATTTTTAAGAAAAATCCTTTTTTCAAACTTACAGTATAAAAAACAAAATTAAATAAGAATATAAGGGTGAAGGCAGGGAAATGGCATATCAATATGTTTTGGACAACAGCTTCAGCAGCCAGACCCTCCAGAACGCCTCAGCCAGACTCGTCCTCAGCCTCCCACGACAAGACCACATCACCCAGCATTTATGAGACCTCCACTGGCTCCCCGTTGAAAAGAGAGTGACTTTCAAGCTGCTCACACATGCCTAAAAATCCCTCCACAACACCAGACCCCAATACCTCAACGAAAGAATCTCCTTCCATGCCCAAAAGAGAAACCTCCGCTGCTCCGACCTCGCCCTGGCCAAAATCTGACGCATCTGCAGAGCCACAACGGGAGGAAGTTCCTTTTCCTACATCACGGCCAAGACCTGGAATGAACTCCCCCTCAGCATCAGAAGAACCCCCACACTTCAACCATTCAGGAAGAGCCTCAAGATCTGGCTTTTCGGATGAGTCGTAGCTGCCCATATCCCGCCCACCCCCACTGCCTTGAGACCCTCACGGGTGAGTAGTGCGCTTTACAAAGCCCTGATTGATTACAAATCCCTGATTGAGGGTCATGACCTCTAACTCACCCCTGCAGTGACACGGCGAGGGTCACACAGAACACAAGTTTCTCTGCTTTGGTTTGAAGCAACAGACGAATCTCAATATAAATATAGTAAATATTTAATATATCTAAATATTGCTCAATAATAGGAAATATTCTCAATGAGCAAATCCTAAATCCTGCTTAATAGTAGGAAATATTCTCTGTGTACTGGTCCTCTTCCGGCATCTCCTCGGCCCTGCGCCTCAGGAACTCCTCCTTGGTGGTGACTTCCTCAGTGAAGTGAGGATGGAACATCATGTAGATGGTGGTTGTGCTCAAGTTTCGCGCCTCGTCCACGGCTGTAGCCCCCCAGTCATCTTTTATCTGCAGAGGAGACATTGTGGGAGACATTCAGCAGGGACACATGAATCATAACAAGAAACAAGGACAGAGGAGAGGAAAGGAGAAGGGAGAAGAACAGGTGAGAAAGGAAGGGAGAAGGGAGGGATTAACACATGGAAGCAGGTAAATGGCTGCAGCACCAGGGGAGTAAGGGGGTAAGGGAGACAGAGTAGGAGGTAAAGACTAGAGAGGAAAGAAGAAATGAAAATGAAAATGGGGCAGAGGACGAAGACAAGGAGCAAAAAGAATGAAAAGGAAAGAAAGATGGAAGGGTGGGAAGAATAATTAGAAGGAGAGGGCGGAAGGAAGAAAGGCTGGAAGGAGACAGGTAATGACGGGATATAGTTCGGGAGGGATGGAAGCAAAAAGGGAAGAGAGGAAATGAGATAGGGAGGTAGGGAAGGAAGGAAAGATTAAAAGAAGGAAGGAAACGATGAATGAAGAAAGGGAGTAAGCAAGGAACGAATGAAGGAAGAAAGAGGGAGAGGCATAGAAAGAAAGGAGTGGAAGGAGGTAGTTAATGAGAAAACAAAGAATGGTGAAGATTATGAGTAAACGGTCACAGTGCAAGTCTGGAAAGGTGGATCAACAGTAAGAAGTGATCATTTGACACAAACTGGAGATATTTATGAATGTAAAATCTCTTTGTGAGGCTGGATGGGGAGGCTCAGGAGTGTGAGGTCACTATCTAAGACTGTGTCGCGAGGCGTAGCTATAATATCATCTAACATTTTCACCATTTTGTCATGGAGAGGCTGCGCAGTGCACTGCCACTTACCAGAAGGTTTGTAATAAGTACAGTACATTAACTGAACAAACACCTGAGACAGGCATGTGGGACATTAGTGCAGAGTAGGTCAGTGCATAAATGGATCCCAGGCTTTCAGTCTCTCTTTCCCCTCATGCATCCAGTCCATCCATGTCTCCCCCACACATGCCCAGGCTCTCCCTGTCTACCACTCAGGCACCCACTCCCGCCCTGCCACCTTCCTGCACAAAAGCAATCCTCTGAGGCTTTTTCCTCTATCAGCACACATAGAAAGAGGGAAAAACGAGGAGGAATAAAGATAATGCTCCTCGTTGCGGCTCACCGGGGAAGGCGTAACATTTTGACACATTCCCAGGTTTACCAGTCTTGGCAAATCTGGTAATGTGCCAAAATCCATAGGTGGATGCGTGGAAACACCCACGCTCCACCCATGTGACACCTTCCGGAGGCAGAGTAACGCAACAACGTGATTTGTGCTGAGTTGCGTTACTCTAGATTTATCAAGCCGGGCAGGGTCACGCAAGGTGGCCTTGCATGACTTTATAAATCCGACATAGGTTTTGCACCACCCTTATGCCCCTACATAAATATGCCCCTTAATGCTTTGAGAATCATTAATTTGGGTAATAGTTAGACACAATAAGCAGTGCAAACACATTGCAAAACTTCGTTATTAAGTGCTATATTAAAAACAAGATATTACCCTATTAAAGATATTTCTATATTAAATTCAAAATATTGTCAAATAAAGTGCCTCATTGGAGGGTTATAAAAACCTGGTATGGGGAGGGATGCCTGCCTCAGCATTGCATGACTTCTCTGGTCCAAGGCGTAACTGCGGGCAATGAATGCAAAGCGTGGCTGAACTGCATAAGCTCCCAGTGAAAACAACAAATTAATCCAATTTAAAGTGCATAAGGCAGGTTTCGAAGGAGGTAGCACCTTTGTGGTACAACCACCACAGGCTTTATAATTCTTTGCCACTACAACTAGTACACACAAACAACATTTCGAGTTTAAAAAAATGGAAATTTAGGACCTAAAGTTTGATGTCCCGGCACGTGAAGTTGTTCTCTTTTTCCAGGGGCTCAATTCGGCCAAGAAGTCTCAGAGCATACAATATGAAATTTACAAGGAAATTTTACGGCAATATAGTAAATTGATTACTATGATTCAGGGAACACACACCACATCTGAGACAATCTTGGACATGATTTACTAGTTGCCCAGCAATCCACGATTCTCCGGATCTTGTTGAGAAAAATATGGGCCGGTGTTTCATTATGTCTGCAGTGCCCGACTCTGGGTCACTCTTGAAGCCAGGATGAGTTTCAAGGTGACTTGACCTTGATTCTTCCAGCCCCAGGTGAATACCACATCTCAACAGCTAGCAATAGGCAAGTTTTGGGAGTAATTTTCTTACCTCCAACTGTACCAGCGTCGTTTTTTCCACCTCAAAGAGATCATTGTAGATAGACCTTGTTATGGTCTGAGCACCTGCATAATACAGTTACTCCCTACTGCAGGTCACAGCACAAGCTTTAGGGACAAAGATACACTCCTTTGTGATCGAACCGGCTGTAAAAACAACAACTGTATTGGCCAGGAGTCATTGGACGAACTACAAGTATCTCGTGAGATGCACTGCTTCTCCACACAGCTGTGGATTACAATAATTTGAGCAAATTAATCACGGTTGGGGTCCAGGATTCAGGTTGTCCATTGAAGCCACCAAGAGCGAGAAGACGTTTCAGCACTATGGCAGTGGCAATGCCCATGGGTCTTCAGTGGGGACTTCCAAACTCCCACACCAACACATCTCCTATGTTCCAAAGATGGTCTCACCAGACTTCCTGTGAAACCATTCTTGGGCAGCTGTTATAGCCTCAAAACATTGGATCCAAACTTGTCATCATGAGTAGTCGGCTAAATGTTTATATCATTTGAAAACAAATTTCCTGCATTAGGTCATCTCTGTGGATATTAGGCATTGACATATTTTCCTTCTTAAATGGACTATCAGTTGTTATAAGAGGGAATTTACAATGCATGTATGTTTGCTTTCACGTTACCAAGGCTGAAGACAATGAACCTCTTCCAGATTCTGACCACCACCCATCCACAGAGCACATCCGAAGACTATTCTCTTCTAGTTGAGGCAGCAGCTTTGACTATTCTTGCAGTCTGCCTTGGAGAGCTATTGGTGAAGGTTGGGTCAATAAAGGGCGTCAGAGCCCACCCACTAAGCCAGTGATGTCAAATCTTCTTTGCCCCAAAAATTTGGAATGAGGAGTTCCTATACTGTCAAAAGAACTGCCCAGGCACCATGTTATATATAAGGTGACAGCCCTAGTCTGCACTGTATTGCGCCTTTAATTGGGTGTGGCCAGGGCAGACCAGTGTGCCCTATTGGAGATAATGCTCTGCCCCCAGGGCAGTCCCAAATTTGACCTGCCCAGCTGTCAGCGCATGAGTAAAAGCTGGAACAGCTGTTTGAAGCAGCCAGTCTCTCTTCCAAGGTGCGGGCGGCACTGGCCTGCTTTTGAACGGGGGTAGAGATCCACCTGCAGGTGGGTGCAGTGAGTCACAGAACCCACCTGCAGTGGGATTTCTCAAGGGGGGTCAATAAACCCCCTCTTCTCCATTGCACTGGCCTCCCTTGGTGGTGCACTGATTCTGTGCCACCTCTTCATGGTACAGTCAGTGCGTCTTTGCTGCTGCCCACATTCATATTAGGGCCCTAGTGCAGAGGCCAGGGGCCCGATTCACAGAGGTAAGCTTACACTTTTGTGTAAGTTTACTACTTTTTGGTATTTACAAAGGCAAACTTATAACCAATAGTCTAACTTTACTACTTTTCGATAGTCACGAAGGTAAACTTACACCAAAAGTCTAACTTTACTACTTTTTGGTATTTACAAAGGTAAACTTACACCAAAAGTCTAACTTTACTACTTTTCGGTATTGAGAAAGGTAAACTTAGATCAAAAGTCTAACTTTACTACTTTTCGGTAGTCACAAAGGTAAACTTAGATCAAAAGTCTAACTTTACTACTTTTTGGTATTTACAAAGGTAAACTTACACCAAAAGTCTAACTTTACTACTTTTCGGTATTGAGAAAGGTAAACTTAGATCAAAAGTCTAACTTTACTACTTTTCGGTAGTCACAAAGGTAAACTTAGACCAAAAGTCTAACTTTACTAGTAGTAGCTTACCTTTGTGAATACCAAAAAGCAGTAAAGTTAGGCGTCTGGTCTAAGTTTACCTTTGTGAATACCGAAAAGTTGTAAAGTTAGACTTTTGGTCTAACTTCACCTCTCTGAATCGGGCCCTATGTTTTTCTCACATTAGCATGGGGCTATACACCATGCTAACGAGGAGATGACCCCATAGAATCATGCCGGCATGATCTATATAAGAGAAGGGGCTGCTCAAGTGTCTGATACCATTTTCTCGAGAGCCACAGAAAGCCGGTGCACGAGCCCGTGGCACTTTATGTAATATGGCCCCAAGAGTTACCACCGATGGAAGAACATGTCATCTTCCTCAGATTTGCCCTCAATACATGTCCGTTTAGAGCCTGGCAGGCGGTCTGCCATCCCACGTAGTGTTCATACAGAACAGTCGTCCATGCTCTCTTCCAACCTAACGCCACCATCTTTACGAATAAACACTGTGACTGATAAACAAATTCCAAAAGAAATTAAGGGCGATTGATAGAGAGTTGTTCTATAAACATTCTGTTTGAGAAGGTTGTATAGTTTAGATGAAACATTTATATGGAGCTGATCATTGCCAGAAATAAAATAAGCCTTGGCTGGACTAATGAACATGCTAGCTGCTGCCACATTTTCTACATGGACGATGGCTTGCATCCAGTGGGGTACTCACTTGTCTAAAGACTGGGAATGCAACAGTGCTAATTTGTGTACAGCCAAACTATGATCACCTCTTCAGCTCACACTCGAGTCTGTCCCACACTCCAGCATTCACACCTCCTCCTCTTCCTCTCAGACCACCAGCTCTATCTGTTTGCCACACAATAGAGGTGACGTCATACTTCAGATAGTTCACCCCTCTTCACTTCACAATCCCGCTCCCTTGGTCTCGCCACCCCTTGCACACCCTGACCCCCCGCACCGATCCAGCTCCTCCTCACCAGCGGGGTGGCTCCGTAGCGCAGAAGCACATCCACGGTGTCCGGATAGTTCTGGCACACGGCGATGTGCATGGCTGTCCGGTTGCAGTAGTCTCCCTGGTCGAGGTCGGCTCCGGCGAGGTACCAGGCACGCAGCAGCTCGTGATCCTGGTTGTGCACCGCGCTGAGGGGGCAGAGAGAGGTGGGTGGCAGTGAGGTCTGGTAAGAGACTTTCTACACAGAATAACCATAGAGAAGCAAAGTGATGTGCCGGAGATTAAACCAGAGCTGTCCCTCAAGGCATGCATCTTCTTGTTTCAATAAACCACCCTAGAATGGACAGAGCCATCTGGGGGGACTGCTGCTCCTGCACCCTGATGAGTAATACTTAAAAAAAATTATCATTTTAATGTCACAGAGCACCATATACTGGTACAACAAATGCAGAACGAAAAGAACATTAAGCACAATAGCAATGTTGTTCAATTCATTACTATCCAATCAATTCATTGTTATCATTACATCATTTAAAATTATGAAACATTTATTATCATTTCACAAGGCTTCTACAAGATTTGTTTTCTGACAAAAAGCAACAGCGACAGTCAGATACATTCTGAATTCATGACCGAGAGACACAATAATCAATTTATGTATACCTTGAAACAAGGATTATACATACTCATTTTGCTAATTTTTTGATGAAAACTTTCAATGGAATTATTTTAATGATGTAATAATGTACGGTATTGGAGTAAATATGTATACTTTTTGTAATAGAATAAATTGAATATAAAATTATAAATAGTTATGATCATTGTTATGTGTATTTGTAGAGCGCAATGTCACCTGCGAGGGTATCTTGGATCATTCTACAAAGCGCGTACAAAAATGTGTCGTTGACAGACAACAACAGCTATAATGAAATTGGTTATGAATACTTCAATTAAAATATTTTAATTCTATTAAGTTTCCGGTTCTGGCATTCTGCAGCATGCATACAAAGACGAAAATGTCTTTAAGGATTGTTTTCGTGACGGAAAGTGTCCCTTCCTTCACAAAAACAATCCTGCTCATAATGCAGACACCCTTGCACCACGGTGAAAGGGCTCCTGCGTTGGAGCTAGGCAGCACACAGTGCGCCAGCGCAGGAAGAGAGCAGAAATGCATCATATCTTAGTAAATAGCAGACATTTCTGCTCTCTCACTGTGACGCAGTACAGCGCAGCATGTTCCCTTCCTACACTGCGTGACGCGTTAGTGAATCTGCTCCCAGATCCGTGATTTGTGTGAGTATGTCTGAATTACTCCAGAAGCTTAAGCCTAAATTCTTGGAGAACAACAGGAGAAATTCATGTGTATGTGTTGTAGCCTTATCCCACCTTGGTACATTCCGTTGATGGAGCAGAGAAAATAAAAAAAATTAACCCCTAACAAATTTTATAAATAATTAATAAAATGTTCGTTTAAATGTATTAATCAACACTGTACGTGAGGGAAGGGTAACAAGCAAGTATATGGGCTGAATAATCTATTAACGAATGTCTGTGTGTCTAATTATAACATAAAATTAATTGCGTACTAAATTTATAATAAATGCATGTTTTGTGCTTCATAGAATATAAACGTGTCGTTGCAAAAACAATAGTGATGGTAAGTAAGGAACAGCTTAAATGTTGCTTTCTGCTAGGTAATAACTAATTGGGGTACGTAGATGACGGGTGGGAAACGAAAAGGCTATGTTTCTCTATTTTAATTATGTTTTGTTTATTTCAAAATAGTGCTTCTAAGTATAAACGAGTGGCGATATAAAATGGCTGCCGGTTAATGAAGTGCGCATGTGCGGGGAAACGCGTGACAAGGGAGAAAAAGTTGGAGAAAAGCTAACCACGTGATGATGCTGAGAGGCTAGGATGCGAGAATGGTCAAGGCTGATGTGACCTAATTGAACTGATAGTGTGCCGTGGTGATCAGCAAGGAACCGTGGGAAACCGTTTTAAGAGAAAGGACAATGCCTGCAGAGTTCTCGAATGTATCGAAAGAAGTTACAAATGTACTGATCGAAGCGGATGGAAACATGTCTTGAACTGTGAGAAAGGAAATGATCATATACATTCCAAAGGACAAGTGGGATCCGGGAGAACTTGATTAAGAATGAATAGATGAAATGAATGGACCAATGAAAGAAAAGCGTGTTATTAATGTTGCAACAATTAGTTAGCAAAGTTAGAATTAGGGTATAAGAGGGCCTACTCTTAGTGGGAGGGGTACACAGTCGGAGTTGGAGAGTCACAGTCAGAGTCGGTGTTGGTGTTGGTGGCTTCCAGTGCTTGGTGGTTTCCAGTGCTTGGTGGTCCAGATCGATCCATTTACTGAGCGGGAGATGCTGAAAGACTGTTAGATGAGACGGGTTGCAGGTAGCTGATGCTGACGAGCTGAAGTTTCTGTTGCTGTCTTATTTTTCCAGTTAAGTATGAGAATCAAGATAGTTTTAATTCGTAAACTTAGGTTAGAAATCCTTAGGCTAAATTAGGGAAGATAGGCAGGTAATTAGGGTTTTGCTTCATGACAAAATTTCCTTTCTGCAATGAAATTGATTTTGCTTAATAAATATTTGAATTAATAATGAATGAATAATTGAATAAAAAGTCTAAATTCTTTCTCATGCTTTTAAATTTATATAAAATTTAAGATTCTTAATCAAACGACTCAGTGGTTATTTTACTAAATGATTGTGACACTAATAATTGATTATTGTGATTTAGCTGGTCTTAATCACTATAAATTAATTTCTTACTAGATAATCCATCGACAAAACAATGAGCAGGAATATCTTAATAAATAACTAAGAAAGTGATAGGTTAAGGTAATAAGGTATCCCGGCTCTTTCCAGCGGTACATAAATGGTGTTTTCCATTTAGTTCTAATGCTTCTCCTAGGAGTACAGAATTTCGTAAAGGTGTAAAGGAAATCCAGGTGTGTGCGTGTGTGATAGGCGATGTTTATGGGCCCCATCGTCATGTGGATGTGAGAAAATATAAGTCGCCCCTGGATGACCGATAAGTGACCTAGGAGGAGAATAGTTTTTATTGTACGCGCTGCATCAGATTTCTTGGTAGCAGAGTTATGGTTTCTATAGATTAGTTTAGTGATTATTGATTATTGATTATTGATTATTTTTGATGACTAACACTATATGTTGAGTCGTGTTATGTTATATGTGAGTTTTCACGCTTCTGGGATGTAGGAAGTGGAACACGTCTGGCAAGAGAAGTCACATGGAATTTGGTACATGGTCTGAATTCATTTTGGTAATAACACAGGTTGTGTTATGTTAGGGATTTTCTGTACGAAAGGTGTGTAACTTAAATAGCAAATCACGTTTTCTTGTGAAACTTTGGCCTTAATTCTCAGGAGCCTAGTCTCCACATGTGTCTTATCCCCAGAGAAACGAGTTAATTGTTTGCTTGAAAGAAGGGTAAGGTAGAGGGAAGTGCTACTTTATCGGCGAGAGTTAATAATTCTGTGGTAGGGTAGAGGTAAGCGCTGCCTACTGGAAATACAGGATTCTTGTGTAAAAGGACAAAGCTGTCACTTTTGTTTAGCGAATCAGACTATGGAATTGTTTTAATTGTTGTAACTAACGAAGAAAACAGTGAAAAGAAAATTGCCGATAATTTTTGTAAAGGAGGGGTAAAAGAGCAGGAGTGACATCGACAGTGCCGCGCTAGGATTGGATAGTGCGCTAGTCACGTGAACACAGAGTCAGGAGTGACGTAGAAAAGTGCCGCACTAGGATTGGTTGGTCCGCGGACGAAGGGAATCGTTCTGATTGGTGCGTTAGTGTGAGTCGCGCTGTGATTGGTTAAAGTTCCGTACACGGAACAGTGTTGGTTTGAAGAGAAAAACCAATCGAAAAACATGCCGTATTACGAGTTTGACGACAAAAATAAAGAATTTCTTTAAGAAAGACAAAAAGGTTGTGACTAGAGAGGGACAAGTAATTCCTCCGCCGAAATCAGCAGCTTCACATATGATGCTGAAATATGGATATCATACATGCATATGGTTGGAAAATTGGGCAAAGTATACGAAGAATGATGGTGCATTAGCTTTCCCTGAGAATGGTTCATTTAGTGTAGCGGTTTTGCGAAATTTGAGAGAAAAGATGACAAATCTAGAACCTAGACCTAGACCGACACAGTTTGAGGCATTGACGGAATGGGAGGATGAGATGTATGAGAGAGAGAGATTCAGAGGTTTAAGAGATCATGAGTTTATGCCTGGAAGAATGTGGGGAATAAATCATGAGGATAGAATAAAACGATGGAGATGTGCTAACATGACAGGAGGTTTGTTTCCGGCTTTTACAGTTGAGGAAGAGACTAAGAGAAAACGTACTGAGAAAAAGAAACATATGGAGAGGGAGAAATATATGCATGAGAGCGAAACGGATGATGAATTGCTGGAAGATATTTTAAATAGAAATCCACCTCCGTATCAGCAGAGTTCTACAGTGGTGACACCAAATGCGCCGCTAATAGAGACTGTGCGAAATAAAAGTCCGGTAAAAAGAATTGAAATAAATAGGTCACAAGATCAAATAAGAACTTCACAAAATGAAGGAATAGAAAGTGACAATGCAAGCGAATTGGCAAGGACAACAAAAGAACTAACTGAGAAAATTAGGGAATTAACGAAAAACATGGAAGCTGTGACTGTACCTGTAACAATAGGTCCAGTAATACCAGTTTTTGAGAATCAGAAAATTGATGAACGATCTTTAGTGATTCCCATGAGTTCACAATTTCAGAGAGAAAAAGAAAGGATGGAACCAAGTGCAAGTACAAGTAATTTGGCTAGTACTTACAGACCAAGTCCACCTACTAATTTGACTGTGAATGAATGCAATGGTAGGAAAATGCATATGGTAACAGAATCTGCAACAGAGACTCCTGAAAAGAGTGGTAATTGGATAGAACTAAATAATACACCCATAGGTCCGACACCTGATGAGTTAAATGAGTGGATGAAGGCATTTAAAATAAAAGAACCAGAAGAAAAACCATTAGATGTAATTAGGTTAAAAATTGACATGGAAGAATTAATTCTAGGAACGATTGGTACAGAAAAGATAAAAAATTACCAGGATGATGAAATAATGTTTCTGTGCAAAAGTATTACATGGAGAGCAAAGAATTTACATGACAAACTAGAAGAGGTAGCCAGTGAAATTGGAATAGATTTTGCGAAAGTGAAAACATTGCAGAAACCCTACAGAGTAGACTTTTGTGAAAAAGATATTGAAAACTTGAACACGGCAGGAAGGCTGACACAGATAAAAGAGTTAATTGTGTTATTAAGAAAATGGGGTGATGTGGATAGATGGAAAGTTAGATGGACAAAAAAGAATGAGAAAACTACAGACAAAGCTTCTTTGGCTTTTATGATAACTGAAAAAGAACCTGTTGCCAGAGAATACCCTATGAGAGAAACTCCAGGTGGTAGTTATGTGCATGTTCCCTGGACTAGGCAGGATATACTGTCATTTACAAATGAATTTCCGAAGCTGAGAGAGAAACCAGTTGAATGGTACCGACAAGTAGAGAGGTTTGTAAAGGTTTCAAAAGTGTTATGGATAGATTTAGATGGATTATTTGACATAGTGGTACCAACTGATTTGTGGTCAGAGTGTAAAATTACAGTTGACTGGCCAACTACAGAATATCCAAGAGATCCTAAGACAGGAGCTCCAGGTCCTGAGGTGATGAGGAAGTACGATAAGGTGATTACCTTTTTGAAAAATAAGATTCCTCCTAAAGAAACAGATTGGGTGAAAATTGATAGAACTACACAGGAAAGTAAAGAGTCTGTACATGCATACTATGAAAGGTTGTTGTTGGTTTTCAAACAGTATAGTGGATATGAGGAGTTAAGTGAAAAAGATATGAGTCATTTCGTATACAGATTTGTGTTTGGGTTGAAACCAGAGATTAGTGAAATGATTAAACAGCATATGATTAATTGGCAGAATGGCACAGTAGACGAGGTACTGAGGTATGCTAAGTATTGCAGTGATGATATTGAGAGTAGACAGCGTAAATTGAAAGAGAAGGCAATGTGGGCACAGGTGAAAGTGGCAGAAAAACAAGAACCTCAATTGGATAATAATAGTGGGAATAAAACAGGACAGAATAAAACGCGACCTAACATAGGTAAAGGGAAAGGTCAAGTGAGTCTAGAGGAGGCAAAGAAGAAATGGCCCTGTCATAATTGCGGAAAATTAGGGCATTGGAGAAACGAGTGTAAGTTCCCACCTAAACCTAATCCGGAAAATCAATCATTAACTCCACAGGTGCAGAATGGGGTAGTTGTTCAACAAGGTCAGGTGCCACAACCACCACTTCCCAACACTGTTAAGTTACGGAGGAGAGCAGGTAACACAGTTGCCGCGAGCAGCTAACATTTCTCAGTATTGGTTGCGACAGAGTGAGGATGAGACATGGGATGAAAGCTCATGACGGTGCCTAGGAGAGGGAAAAGAGTGCGTACTTGGCGCAACTCTAGAGGTAGATCAGTCTGGTCCCTTTGTGGATGGAGAAGTGAATGGTGCAAATGTAACATTCCTTGTCGATACTGGAGCTACCCGTTCTACTGTTAGATCAGTGGAAATTCCAAACCTTCCTCTCTCAGGTGAATACATCCAAGTAGTAGGAGTAGCAAATCAGCAGATTAAAACACCACTTACTGAATTAGTGGAAGTAAAAATTGGTTCTTTTAGCAAAATGCATAGATTTGTAGTGTGCGATTGTAGTCCTGTAAATCTTTTAGGTCGTGACCTTTTGTGCAAAATGAATTGCACAATTTATTGTACACCAGATGGAATTGGATTTCAGACCCCAGATGAAGATTGTATAAAGTAACTTTGATGAATCAGGAACCTGAAATGAATGGTTTGTTTCCTGCATTTGATGCAGAAAAACTTCCAGAAGAACTAAAAATTGCAGTGAAAGAAAATGTGTGGGATTTTACAGGAGAAGATATTGGATTAATGAAAGAAGTTGATCCCGTAAAAGTAACAGTAAAAGAAGGAACAACTTACCCAAATACGCCACAGTATAAATTAACTCCAGAAATAATGGAAGGAATAACTCCTGTAATAAATAAAATGATCGAACAGGGAATTCTAAAAGAAATAATGAGCAGTCCATGTAATTCACCTATTATGGGACTGAAAAAGCCAAACGGAACATATAGAATAGTACAGGATTTGAGAAAGATCAACAAAATAGTTGTGCCTTGTTGTCCAATAGTGCCAAACCCTGCAGTAATTCTATATCAAATTCCACACGAAGCTGAGTGGTACACAGTGATAGATTTGTGTCACGCATTTTTCTCTATTCCTTTGCATCCAGATAGCCAGCCATTATTTGCGTTCCGGTTCGGAGAGCGTATTTTGGCATGGTGCCGAATTCCTCAGGGGTATACAGAAAGCCCTTCAATCTTTAATCAGATTTTAAAGAAGTCTTTGGAAGATTTGAAAATGCCAGAAAAGTCAGTGATGATGCAGTATATCGATGACCTGTTGGTGGCATCGAAAACAAAAGAAGCATGTGTAAGTGATACTATTGCTTTACTGAACCATCTAGAGAAAAGAGGACATAAAGTGTCCCCTTCAAAATTGCAATTTTGCCAAAAAGAAGTTCAATATTTAGGGCATAAAATTGAGAAAGGAGTGCGAAAGATAGCGACAGAAAGAGTGAGAATGATTCAAGGAATGAGAGCACCAATGACGCAAAGAGAGGTAAGAATGTTTCTGGGAATGGTTGGATATTGCCGACAATGGATAAGTGGTTTCTCCTTGATTGCTAAACCATTACAAAAACTGACCAAGAAAGATGTAAGAGACCCTTTTGAGTTAAATAACGAAGAAATGAAATCTTTCAAAGAATTGAAAAAGAAATTGTGTGAGGCCCCTACTTTAGGCATGCCTGATTATGAGAAGGATTTTGAATTGTACTGCAGTGAAAGAGATGGATGTGCGTTTTCAGTACTGGTACAAAAACATGGAACAATGAAGAGACCAATTGCTTATTTTTCAGCTGTTTTAGATCCTATAGCAAAAGCGTTGCCTGGATGTCTGAAAGCTGTTGCTGCTACTTGTGTAAGTCTGGAACAAAGTGAAGGTATAGTGATGGGTATCCACTGAGAGTATATGTTCCCCATTCAGTAGAAATTCTTTTGACAAGAACAAAAACACAGTACATGACACATAGTCGGCTGACTAAGTACGAAAAAGTAATCTTGAGTGCTGAAAATGTGACCATAGACAGATGTATGAATGTGAATCCTTCAACATCATTGCCAGATGAAGAGAGTATAATTGAACAAGACGAAGTAGATCATGATTGTCTGAATGTGCTGGAATATTGCACAAAACCAAGAGCTGACATAAAAGACGAACCTTTAAAGGAATCAGATTATGTCATGTTTGTGGATGGCTCATGCTTGAGAACGAAAGAAGGAGTTTTAAGCGCAGCTTACGCATTGTGCACAGTGGAAACTGTGATGGAAGCGTCTTGTCTGAAAGGAATAAGGTCTGCACAAGTTGCGGAACTCATTGCTTTGATTCAAGCATGTAAGTTGGGAAGAAATGTGCGAGTTACGATTGTGACCGATAGCCAGTATGGTTTCGGTATTGTGCATGACTTCGGTCAGATTTGGTCACAAAGAGGTTTCTTGACGTCGGCAGGAACACCTATCAGAAATGGAGATTTTGTTAAGAAACTGCTTGAGGCGATACAGCTGCCTAAACAGATAGCTGTAGTGAAGTGCAAGGCACATAAGAAAAACGAAGATTACATAGCTGTTGGCAATAACTACGCGGACGAGATTGCCAGATATTGTGCAGAGAACATGGTATCCCTAACTAAAAATAGAGAAAGGGAGCATATCTCTTCTCCTTTGCTTTTTACTAACACTGTCGAGACATGGGATGAGGTGAGACAGTTACAGGAAGCTGCAAATGATGAGGAAAAAGATTACTGGATAAAAGCAGGATGTAGAAGACAGGAAAACAATGGTGTGTGGGTATACAGAGATGAAAGACCAGTTATGCCTGATAGCATGATTGCAGACATGGCACGGATGTACCATGGACAAGCTCATATTGGGAGAGATGCAATGATCAGACTTTTTAGACAAACCTGGTATAACCCAAAATTCAGAACCATAGCTGAAAGTCTTTGTCAAAGATGTCTTATTTGTCAACAGTTTAATCCAGGAAGAAAGACAATAGTGAGTCTAGGAACAATAGGACGAGAAGGAGGTCCGTTCACTAGAATGCAATTAGACTTCATCGAAATGCCCCCATGTAACAGACTAAAATATGTTCTAGTGGTCGTCTGTTTGTTTTCTCGTTGGGTGGAGGCATACCCCACTAGAAGGAATGATGGAACAACGGTAGCAAAACTTATGCTGCGAGAGTTCATTCCAAGGTATGGTTTTCCAGTCACGGTTGAGACAGATAGAGGAACACATTTTCAAAATGACTTGATCCAATTGATTTGTGAAGCATTAAGTATTAAACAAAAACTACATTGTGCATACAGACCAGAGGCTTCTGGGGTAGTAGAGCAAATTAATGGAACAATTAAGAACAGATTAGGAAAAATGTGTCAAGCTACAGGACTCAAATGGCCAGATGCACTGCCCCTTGTTCTGATGACCATCAGAAGCATCCCTGAAAAGAAAACTGGACTTAGTCCTCATGAGATGATCATGGGACGAGCAATGAGACAAGCACAAGTACCTGTCAACAAGTTATTGACTATAACTGATGATCTAGTACTGGATTATTGCAAAGGACTGGCTGATGTGGTGCGTTCTGTGTTTCATCAGGTTGGACCGGATGCGACCACTCTTGAAAGAAAACCAGCCCACGACTTGAATTCAGGAGACTGGGTCCGCATAAAAATCCACAGGAGAAGAAACTGTCTAGTTCCTCGCTGGGACGAGCCACGACATGTAATCCTAGTGACAACAACTGCAGTCAAGTGTGCAGGAGTGAAGAACTGGGTCCATGCCAGCCACACAATCGGAGTTCAAAAACCTACTGATCGACATGTGAGTCGACGTCTGGAAGTGTGGGATAAGAGTTTAACAACTGGGACAACAGGAATAAGAGAAAGGGTGCCAGAACTTGAAGATCGACCTGAAAGTCGACATCTGGAAACCCCAACTGCAAGCAACTCTAGAGAAGAAGAGGAGGAAGAAGAAGAAGGAAGAATTTCAGAAATTCCAGAACTTGAAGATCGACCTGTAAGTCGACATCTGGAAATATCTGACACAAGTTCAGGATCTGATGATTCAGTTGCAAACTGTGAAGAATTTCGAAGGAGAACTTGGGGATATAAACCAATTAGAGAAGAGAATGAACAAGAAAATGATCTAGATGAGCAACCAAGTACAAGTTATGGTGGAAACCCTTCAAAAGTAATATTAATAGACAAAGTAGGGAAAGAAGTAAATAAAAAATTAGAAAATCGAGAAGAACCCCGAGGAGCAATAGGGACAGATAGTGAAACAAAAGAACAGGGAAATTTAGAAGTAGAGAGTGAGGAAAATACCAATTCGGAAGAACACCGAGGAGGGACAGTAATAAGGGAACACAAGAAGGAGAAAACAGATCCACCAGTAAGAGAAGACGAGATCATAAGCTTCAAAATAAGAGACAATAGTGAAAAAGTTGAAACAGAATCTGAAGAAAGTGGAGAAGAAGAGAAAACAAAAACTGAATCAAGAAAAAGAAACTGGAAATCAGAAAGAGAAGAAAAAGAAGGTGAAGCCAAAAGGCCAAGAAAAGGAGATAATTGGCCCAGCAACTATATAAGAAAATTGAGATATAGAATAATCAGAACAGGAGAAAAAAGTGCTGAACAAGTGAATGAAATAACAAGTCAAAAGGAACAAGAGAAGCCAAGTGGAAAACGACTGCAAAAATCTAAAAGAACAAAGAAAGTGAATGCAAAGTACAAGTCACCTGAGTGGCTGTACATTGCACTGACGGATTACAAAGAAGAAGGAAACACTCACGAGAACCCGAGGCTAAGAAACCCAATGGGTAAAGGTGAGATGCAACAAACCTGAAGTGAAGACTTATAGTGCTTCTGCCGGACGTGACAATTTTACTGGATATGACAAATCACCGGATGTGACAACGAAAGAATTCTGGAGAGAATTAAAAGAAAGTACCAAGCAAAGACTTTTTGAAAAGCAGAGTGGCATCTAAGTCATTTCTGAGGTGTAGTGACACAATTTTCTGAAAACTTAACAAAAAGATAAAAGCAAAATGGAAAATACTAGGGATAGAAGAGATAAATGTGAGTTGTAAAAAGATGGTGTAAAATGTGCTGCTTTTGTACAGGTTTATTAACGACAGTATGGATAGTTTTAGCAATCACAATTCCTATTAGTCTAGCTGTAATAGAAGCAAAGAATGATACTAAACCAGAAAAAGAAACTAATATTAAAGAACCAGTTATTTTAAGAAGTAGTGCAGAATTACATAAGGATAAGTCAGTAACAGATTTTTCTAAAAATGTTTTTACAAAATTGTTGTACGAATATGTAGAGACAATGGATGTGAGAGATTGTTATGTTTGTATGCAGTTGCCTGCATCAGTGTCAGAAGGTGTGACTTATCATCACCTACCTCTAACTTATGGAATAACGTGTAGTGTAATAGCAAGTTTATTTTATAAAACAGGTAGACTAGAGTCTTATTATACTGATATAGATAAGATTTTTGCAAACGTTCCGGTAGTACCAGAACTTAACAAAGTAAAACAAGCAAAAGTTTTAGGAGAATTCTTTTTAGAACATAGAAAATTAACCTTAGAAGAAATAGCAAAAAACAACCTTACCTGTGAATTAAAGAAAGAAGAAAAGGTATTTTTAGAAATGGTTGAAGAAAGAAGAATGAAATTTCAAAAAGAAGCAATAAAAGAGGAAGGAACACATCTATGGACGTTTGAGGAAGGAAATCATGAAGGGAAAAAGATAAATGCAGCAATGACATTAGATTGGCCGCAAACAGGAAAGTTGTGTATTAGGAGAAATAAGACAGTCTATGACAATTACTTTGTAGGTTCCAGTATCTGCCATGACAATTATCAAATTTTGGGAGGTTGGGGATTCAAAGGTGGAAAAGATCCAATATTTCCAGGTATCTATTATATTTGTAGGAATAGAGCTTATTACAGGTTACCGGACCATTGGTATGGAACTTGCTATGTAGGCCTGGTCTTTCCAAAAATCTTTCATATGGACAGAGAAGAAAAAGGAACATACAAAATGATTAATAGCTTTACACGTAGAAAGAGGGAAAGTTTTTCAGAAATTGTAGGTGATATTTTTGGAGCATTAATACCAGCAGTGGGAATATCTTTGAATGCATTTAAAATTCGGAAGTTATCCACAGTAGTAGATCGTTTGTCTACAGATACTGCGGGAGGGTTCTTGATGGTAAATACCGAAATGATTGCCATGAGAGCTATGGTGATACAAAATCGGCTTGCCCTTGATATTCTTTTGGCAAAAGAGGGTGGAGTCTGTGGAATACTGAAAGTCCAACATTGTTGCACTTACATTCCTGATAAAAGTGAAAATATACAAAAGTATATTACAAATATTACAAATTTGCACAAAGAACTAGTTCCACTGGAGGTTGAAAGTGTCCTGGGAAAACTTGGTAGAGCGTTTTCTTCTGTAGCAAATTGGTTAACCAGAATGAGTAGACTAATGATAGGGAAAGTTATAATAATAGCAACTGTAGCAATATTGTTAGCCATGGTGTTGAAAATTGTAATAACGTGTATAAAAAGAAAAGTAAGACAAAATAAGATAAAAAGAAATAACAGAATAATGAAAGAGAGAGAGAGAGAAATGGGTGAAATTGAGTTAGAGAAAATGAAAGAAAGCATGTATAAAGAGACAAGAAGACAAGATGAAATGGAGACAGATGTGTAACTAAAAAAAAAGCAAAAGGATGAAAGACATATGCTGCTTGAAAAAAGAAGTATAACTTGGGTTTTATGTGGTGATTTAAAAATCACCAAAGGGGGGAGTTGATGGAGCAGAGAAAATAAAAAATGTTAACCCCTAACAAATTTTATAAATAATTAATAAAATGTTCGTTTAAATGTATTAATCAACACTGTACGTGAGGGAAGGGTAACACGCAAGTATATGGGCTGAATAATCTATTAACGAATGTCTGTGTGTCTAATTATAACATAAAATTAATTGCGTACTAAATTTATAATAAATGCATGTTTTGTGCTTCATAGAATATAAACGTGTCGTTGCAAAAACAATAGTGATGGTAAGTAAGGAACAGCTTAAATGTTGCTTTCTGCTAGGTAATAACTAATTGGGGTACGTAGATGACGGGTGGGAAACGAAAAGGCTATGTTTCTCTATTTTAATTATGTTTTGTTTATTTCAAAATAGTGCTTCTAAGTATAAACGAGTGGCGATATAAAATGGCTGCCGGTTAATGAAGTGCGCATGTGCGGGGAAACGCGTGACAAGGGAGAAAAAGTTGGAGAAAAGCTAACCACGTGATGATGCTGAGAGGCTAGGATGCGAGAATGGTCAAGGCTGATGTGACCTAATTGAACTGATAGTGTGCCGTGGTGATCAGCAAGGAACCGTGGGAAACCGTTTTAAGAGAAAGGACAATGCCTGCAGAGTTCTCAAATGTATCGAAAGAAGTTACAAATGTACTGATCGAAGCGGATGGAAACATGTCTTGAACTGTGAGAAAGGAAATGATCATATACATTCCAAAGGACAAGTGGGATCCGGGAGAACTTGATTAAGAATGAATAGATGAAATGAATGGACCAATGAAAGAAAAGCGTGTTATTAATGTTGCAACAATTAGTTAGCAAAGTTAGAATTAGGGTATAAGAGGGCCTACTCTTAGTGGGAGGGGTACACAGTCGGAGTTGGAGAGTCACAGTCAGAGTCGGTGTTGGTGTTGGTGGCTTCCAGTGCTTGGTGGTCCAGATCGATCCATTTACTGAGCGGGAGATGCTGAAAGTCTGTTAGATGAGACGGGTTGCAGGTAGCTGATGCTGACGAGCTGAAGTTTCTGTTGCTGTCTTATTTTTCCAGTTGAGTATGAGAATCAAGATAGTTTTAATTCGTAAACTTAGTTTAGAAATCCTTAGGCTAAATTAGGGAAGATAGGCAGGTAATTAGGGTTTTGCTTCATGACAAAATTTCCTTTCTGCAATGAAATTGATTTTGCTTAATAAATATTTGAATTAATAATGAATGAATAATTGAATAAAAAGTCTAAATTCTTTCTCATGCTTTTAAATTTATATAAAATTTAAGATTCTTAATCAAACGACTCAGTGGTTATTTTACTAAATGATTGTGACACTAATAATTGATTATTGTGATTTAGCTGGTCTTAATCACTATAAATTAATTTCTTACTAGATAATCCATCGACAAAACAATGAGCAGGAATATCTTAATAAATAACTAAGAAAGTGATAGGTTAAGGTAATAAGGTATCCCGGCTCTTTCCAGCGGTACATAAATGGTGTTTTCCATTTAGTTCTCATGCTTCTCCTAGGAGTACAGAATTTCGTAAAGGTGTAAAGGAAATCCAGGTGTGTGCGTGTGTGATAGGCGATGTTTATGGGCCCCATCGTCATGTGGATGTGAGAAAATATAAGTCGCCCCTGGATGACCGATAAGTGACCTAGGAGGAGAATAGTTTTTATTGTACGCGCTGCATCAGATTTCTTGGTAGCAGAGTTATGGTTTCTATAGATTAGTTTAGTGATTATTGATTATTGATTATTTTTGATGACTAACACTATATGTTGAGTCGTGTTATGTTATATGTGAGTTTTCACGCTTCTGGGATGTAGGAAGTGGAACACGTCTGGCAAGAGAAGTCACATGGAATTTGGTACATGGTCTGAATTCATTTTGGTAATAACACAGGTTGTGTTATGTTAGGGATTTTCTGTACGAAAGGTGTGTAACTGAAATAGCAAATCACGTTTTCTTGTGAAACTTTGGCCTTAATTCTCAGGAGCCTAGTCTCCACATGTGTCTTATCCCCAGAGAAACGAGTTAATTGTTTGCTTGAAAGAAGGGTAAGGTAGAGGGAAGTGCTACTTTATCGGCGAGAGTTAATAATTCTGTGGTAGGGTAGAGGTAAGCGCTGCCTACTGGAAATACAGGATTCTTGTGTAAAAGGACAAAGCTGTCACTTTTGTTTAGCGAATCAGACTATGGAATTGTTTTAATTGTTGTAACTAACGAAGAAAACAGTGAAAAGAAAATTGCCGATAATTTTTGTAAAGGAGGGGTAAAAGAGCAGGAGTGACATCGACAGTGCCGCGCTAGGATTGGATAGTGCGCTAGTCACGTGAACACAGAGTCAGGAGTGACGTAGAAAAGTGCCGCACTAGGATTGGTTGGTCCGCGGACGAAGGGAATCGTTCTGATTGGTGCGTTAGTGTGAGTCGCGCTGTGATTGGTTAAAGTTCCGTACACGGAACAGTGTTGGTTTGAAGAGAAAAACCAATCGAAAAACATGCCGTATTACGAGTATGATAGGGAGAGAACGTCATGGACGACAAAAATAAAGAATTTCTTTAAGAAAGACAAAAAGGTTGTGACTAGAGAGGGACAAGTAATTCCTCCGCCGAAATCAGCAGCTTCACATATGATGCTGAAATATGGATATCATACATGCATATGGTTGGAAAATTGGGCAAAGTATACGAAGAATGATGGTGCATTAGCTTTCCCTGAGAATGGTTCATTTAGTGTAGCGGTTTTGCGAAATTTGAGAGAAAAGATGACAAATCTAGAACCTAGACCTAGACCGACACAGTTTGAGGCATTGACGGAATGGGAGGATGAGATGTATGAGAGAGAGAGATTCAGAGGTTTAAGAGATCATGAGTTTATGCCTGGAAGAATGTGGGGAATAAATCATGAGGATAGAATAAAACGATGGAGATGTGCTAACATGACAGGAGGTTTGTTTCCGGCTTTTACAGTTGAGGAAGAGACTAAGAGAAAACGTACTGAGAAAAAGAAACATATGGAGAGGGAGAAATATATGCATGAGAGCGAAACGGATGATGAATTGCTGGAAGATATTTTAAATAGAAATCCACCTCCGTATCAGCAGAGTTCTACAGTGGTGACACCAAATGCGCCGCTAATAGAGACTGTGCGAAATAAAAGTCCGGTAAAAAGAATTGAAATAAATAGGTCACAAGATCAAATAAGAACTTCACAAAATGAAGGAATAGAAAGTGACAATGCAAGCGAATTGGCAAGGACAACAAAAGAACTAACTGAGAAAATTAGGGAATTAACGAAAAACATGGAAGCTGTGACTGTACCTGTAACAATAGGTCCAGTAATACCAGTTTTTGAGAATCAGAAAATTGATGAACGATCTTTAGTGATTCCCATGAGTTCACAATTTCAGAGAGAAAAAGAAAGGATGGAACCAAGTGCAAGTACAAGTAATTTGGCTAGTACTTACAGACCAAGTCCACCTACTAATTTGACTGTGAATGAATGCAATGGTAGGAAAATGCATATGGTAACAGAATCTGCAACAGAGACTCCTGAAAAGAGTGGTAATTGGATAGAACTAAATAATACACCCATAGGTCCGACACCTGATGAGTTAAATGAGTGGATGAAGGCATTTAAAATAAAAGAACCAGAAGAAAAACCATTAGATGTAATTAGGTTAAAAATTGACATGGAAGAATTAATTCTAGGAACGATTGGTACAGAAAAGATAAAAAATTACCAGGATGATGAAATAATGTTTCTGTGCAAAAGTATTACATGGAGAGCAAAGAATTTACATGACAAACTAGAAGAGGTAGCCAGTGAAATTGGAATAGATTTTGCGAAAGTGAAAACATTGCAGAAACCCTACAGAGTAGACTTTTGTGAAAAAGATATTGAAAACTTGAACACGGCAGGAAGGCTGACACAGATAAAAGAGTTAATTGTGTTATTAAGAAAATGGGGTGATGTGGATAGATGGAAAGTTAGATGGACAAAAAAGAATGAGAAAACTACAGACAAAGCTTCTTTGGCTTTTATGATAACTGAAAAAGAACCTGTTGCCAGAGAATACCCTATGAGAGAAACTCCAGGTGGTAGTTATGTGCATGTTCCCTGGACTAGGCAGGATATACTGTCATTTACAAATGAATTTCCGAAGCTGAGAGAGAAACCAGTTGAATGGTACCGACAAGTAGAGAGGTTTGTAAAGGTTTCAAAAGTGTTGTGGATAGATTTAGATGGATTATTTGACATAGTGGTACCAACTGATTTGTGGTCAGAGTGTAAAATTACAGTTGACTGGCCAACTACAGAATATCCAAGAGATCCTAAGACAGGAGCTCCAGGTCCTGAGGTGATGAGGAAGTACGATAAGGTGATTACCTTTTTGAAAAATAAGATTCCTCCTAAAGAAACAGATTGGGTGAAAATTGATAGAACTACACAGGAAAGTAAAGAGTCTGTACATGCATACTATGAAAGGTTGTTGTTGGTTTTCAAACAGTATAGTGGATATGAGGAGTTAAGTGAAAAAGATATGAGTCATTTCGTATACAGATTTGTGTTTGGGTTGAAACCAGAGATTAGTGAAATGATTAAACAGCATATGATTAATTGGCAGAATGGCACAGTAGACGAGGTACTGAGGTATGCTAAGTATTGCAGTGATGATATTGAGAGTAGACAGCGTAAATTGAAAGAGAAGGCAATGTGGGCACAGGTGAAAGTGGCAGAAAAACAAGAAGCTCAATTGGATAATAATAGTGGGAATGAAACAGGACAGAATAAAACGCGACCTAACATAGGTAAAGGGAAAGGTCAAGTGAGTCTAGAGGAGGCAAAGAAGAAATGGCCCTGTCATAATTGCGGAAAATTAGGGCATTGGAGAAACGAGTGTAAGTTCCCACCTAAACCTAATCCGGAAAATCAATCATTAACTCCACAGGTGCAGAATGAGGTAGTTGTTCAACAAGGTCAGGTGCCACAACCACCACTTCCCAACACTGTTAACCAGCAAAGATACAGTACAGAAACAGGATTCTACGGAGGAGAGCAGGTAACACAGTTGCCGCGAGCAGCTAACATTTCTCAGTATTGGTTGCGACAGAGTGAGGATGAGACATGGGATGAAAGCTCATGACGGTGCCTAGGAGAGGGAAAAGAGTGCGTACTTGGCGCAACTCTAGAGGTAGATCAGTCTGGTCCCTTTGTGGATGGAGAAGTGAATGGTGCAAATGTAACATTCCTTGTCGATACTGGAGCTACCCGTTCTACTGTTAGATCAGTGGAAATTCCAAACCTTCCTCTCTCAGGTGAATACATCCAAGTAGTAGGAGTAGCAAATCAGCAGATTAAAACACCACTTACTGAATTAGTGGAAGTAAAAATTGGTTCTTTTAGCAAAATGCATAGATTTGTAGTGTGCGATTGTAGTCCTGTAAATCTTTTAGGTCGTGACCTTTTGTGCAAAATGAATTGCACAATTTATTGTACACCAGATGGAATTGGATTTCAGAACCCAGATGAAGATGTATTGTATAAAGTAACTTTGATGAATCAGGAACCTGAAATAAATGGTTTGTTTCCTGCATTTGATGCAGAAAAACTTCCAGAAGAACTAAAAATTGCAGTGAAAGAAAATGTGTGGGATTTTACAGGAGAAGATATTGGATTAATGAAAGAAGTTGATCCCGTAAAAGTAACAGTAAAAGAAGGAACAACTTACCCAAATACGCCACAGTATAAATTAACTCCAGAAATAATGGAAGGAATAACTCCTGTAATAAATAAAATGATCGAACAGGGAATTCTAAAAGAAATAATGAGCAGTCCATGTAATTCACCTATTATGGGACTGAAAAAGCCAAACGGAACATATAGAATAGTACAGGATTTGAGAAAGATCAACAAAATAGTTGTGCCTTGTTGTCCAATAGTGCCAAACCCTGCAGTAATTCTATATCAAATTCCACACGAAGCTGAGTGGTACACAGTGATAGATTTGTGTCACGCATTTTTCTCTAATCCTTTGCATCCAGATAGCCAGCCATTATTTGCGTTCCGGTTCGGAGAGCGTATTTTGGCATGGTGCCGAATTCCTCAGGGGTATACAGAAAGCCCTTCAATCTTTAATCAGATTTTAAAGAAGTCTTTGGAAGATTTGAAAATGCCAGAAAAGTCAGTGATGATGCAGTATATCGATGACCTGTTGGTGGCATCGAAAACAAAAGAAGCATGTGTAAGTGATACTATTGCTTTACTGAACCATCTAGAGAAAAGAGGACATAAAGTGTCCCCTTCAAAATTGCAATTTTGCCAAAAGAAGTTCAATATTTAGGGCATAAAATTGAGAAAGGAGTGCGAAAGATAGCGACAGAAAGAGTGAGAATGATTCAAGGAATGAGAGCACCAATGACGCAAAGAGAGGTAAGAATGTTTCTGGGAATGGTTGGATATTGCCGACAATGGATAAGTGGTTTCTCCTTGATTGCTAAACCATTACAAAAACTGACCAAGAAAGATGTAAGAGACCCTTTTGAGTTAAATAACGAAGAAATGAAATCTTTCAAAGAATTGAAAAAGAAATTGTGTGAGGCCCCTGCTTTAGGCATGCCTGATTATGAGAAGGATTTTGAATTGTACTGCAGTGAAAGAGATGGATGTGCGTTTTCAGTACTGGTACAAAAACATGGAACAATGAAGAGACCAATTGCTTATTTTTCAGCTGTTTTAGATCCTATAGCAAAAGCGTTGCCTGGATGTCTGAAAGCTGTTGCTGCTACTTGTGTAAGTCTGGAACAAAGTGAAGGTATAGTGATGGGGTATCCACTGAGAGTATATGTTCCCCATTCAGTAGAAATTCTTTTGACAAGAACAAAAACACAGTACATGACACATAGTCGGCTGACTAAGTACGAAAAAGTAATCTTGAGTGCTGAAAATGTGACCATAGACAGATGTATGAATGTGAATCCTTCAACATCATTGCCAGATGAAGAGAGTATAATTGAACAAGACGAAGTAGATCATGATTGTCTGAATGTGCTGGAATATTGCACAAAACCAAGAGCTGACATAAAAGACGAACCTTTAAAGGAATCAGATTATGTCATGTTTGTGGATGGCTCATGCTTGAGAACGAAAGAAGGAGTTTTAAGCGCAGCTTACGCAGTGTGCACAGTGGCAACTGTGATGGAAGCGTCTTGTCTGAAAGGAATAAGGTCTGCACAAGTTGCGGAACTGATTGCTTTGATTCAAGCATGTAAGTTGGGAAGAAATGTGCGAGTTACGAATGTGACCGATAGCCAGTATGGTTTCGGTATTGTGCATGACTTCGGTCAGATTTGGTCACAAAGAGGTTTCTTGACGTCGGCAGGAACACCTATCAGAAATGGAGATTTTGTTAAGAAACTGCTTGAGGCGATACAGCTGCCTAAACAGATAGCTGTAGTGAAGTGCAAGGCACATAAGAAAAACGAAGATTACATAGCTGTTGGCAATAACTACGCGGACGAGATTGCCAGATATTGTGCAGAGAACATGGTATCCCTAAATAAAAATAGAGAAAGGGAGCATATCTCTTCTCCTTTGCTTTTTACTAACACTGTCGAGACATGGGATGAGGTGAGACAGTTACAGGAAGCTGCAAATGATGAGGAAAAAGATTACTGGATAAAAGCAGGATGTAGAAGACAGGAAAACAATGGTGTGTGGGTATACAGAGATGAAAGACCAGTTATGCCTGATAGCATGATTGCAGACATGGCACGGATGTACCATGGACAAGCTCATATTGGGAGAGATGCAATGATCAGACTTTTTAGACAAACCTGGTATAACCCAAAATTCAGAACCATAGCTGAAAGTCTTTGTCAAAGATGTCTTATTTGTCAACAGTTTAATCCAGGAAGAAAGACAATAGTGAGTCTAGGAACAATAGGACGAGAAGGAGGTCCGTTCACTAGAATGCAATTAGACTTCATCGAAATGCCCCCATGTAACAGACTAAAATATGTTCTAGTGGTCGTCTGTTTGTTTTCTCGTTGGGTGGAGGCATACCCCACTAGAAGGAATGATGGAACAACGGTAGCAAAACTTATGCTGCGAGAGTTCATTCCAAGGTATGGTTTTCCAGTCACGGTTGAGACAGATAGAGGAACACATTTTCAAAATGACTTGATCCAATTGATTTGTGAAGCATTAAGTATTAAACAAAAACTACATTGTGCATACAGACCAGAGGCTTCTGGGGTAGTAGAGCAAATTAATGGAACAATTAAGAACAGATTAGGAAAAATGTGTCAAGCTACAGGACTCAAATGGCCAGATGCACTGCCCCTTGTTCTGATGACCATCAGAAGCATCCCTGAAAAGAAAACTGGACTTAGTCCTCATGAGATGATCATGGGACGAGCAATGAGACAAGCACAAGTACCTGTCAACAAGTTATTGACTATAACTGATGATCTAGTACTGGAAGTTGCGTCACGCTTCCGACACAACTCCAGCAGTGCGTCATTTTCGCGCCGACAGATACGTCAGTAAAACTGACGTATCTGTTATTCCTTGCGACATGATGCGTCATACAGTAAATATGACGCATCCATCATGTCGCAAGGACGGCGCAATGAAAAGTGACCCATCGTTGTTTTCACGCAGCAATTGCATCACTATTCATAAATGAGGCCCTCTATATATTGATCATTGCTATATATGTGGGGTGTGTAGATACACACTGCAGTCCACGTATGATATTTAACCTCCACACAACTGGTGCCATTTCTCTTGCAAATTACAACTTACTAGAAGGGTAACCAGCCCAGTTGGGTGATACCAGTTTTACAGTACCATTTTAGGGACAGAGCAAACAAGCTACGGAATTTAATGATGGGAGGGCACAGTGCACAGAGTCATAATACCAGCCACGATATGAATCATAAACAGACCAAAAATCACTTGTGATCATGCTGAAAAAGCAGATTCTTTACACAAAAGAAGGGGGTCTGTCCCTACCTGCATGTGTGGAGGTTTTGTTTCAAAGTAAATGTAAAAATAAATGTTGCCACCAGCATCTAGCAAAGCTTTTTCTGTTAAATATGTGCATTTGATATGATCTACGTATACTGTTCAAATATTTAAGATACATGTTTTAGATGTAGTGTGACAGATATATTTGATAGCATGTACTGTTTAGATAGAAAATTGTACGAACCAATCCTTATCTTTCCACCTTTAGTTCCCATCCCAGGCAATAAGCCAAATTGTCCTAAAATGTTTTATATCATCACCTTTCGTATGTAAGCTCTTCATGCGGCATCCCGCCCATTGCTCACTGCAGGCAGGGTTCAGTTTACTCTGTTTGCCAACAATACCCAGCTACGATGGATTGTCCATTGACCAAAGTGAACTCTCTCTACCTATCTGGCTGGATGGTGGCTGGCCAATCACTTCTGAAGCTACTTCCTGCACAGTGGAGGCCTTACTGAGCAGCAGAAGGGCATTGGGCCCACAGCTATTGTCAATGCCCCACTATGGCCTTGTCACTCGCAAACACCAAAGCCCCACCCCAGCTGTCCCAACAACCAAAGTAGCAAGTACTTGCTTTTTCCAGATTAAATATTAAAGAATTGTTTTTCCCTGTATGAAGCCTCATCTAGACATCACTGTCGTGAACACACTCATGCACGCCTGGATTGTGGCACTTTGGTGTAGCTCTTCTGGTAATTCCTAAGACCAAAAAAGTTGGATTCGGTAAAAGGCCTTATCGTCTTTGTCCACATTGGTACAGAATGCTGTCTTACAGGGAGAGTCTTTTTAAGGTCTGGCTTGACAGCAGAGCTGTCTGTAAACCTATTGTTACCAACCCTTTAAAAATGTACAACGGGCCTTCACTCCGCCCAGAAGAGCAAATCTCTGTCACATAAAGGTATTGGCTGTTTGGGGTACCGTTCCACCTCCTATGGGGTAGTTGTGTTATCATGCGTGAGGAACTATTTTACGTCTCAAAAATATATTGACTAATCACACGCATTAAATTATTTAACTCATGGTTTTATTGTATAGAGAACACAATCGTTTTTGCTTTTTTTTCTCTGCACCAGAGCAGGATTTGTTAAAAGTTTGTTTGAGGGTGCTAATCTTAGTGTGTCAGGTATGTGTCACGTGCTCCAGGTACATGTGGACTGCACAGTGTGTATGTAGGTGGTAGTAACTGCCCAGGAGTGCAGGCTTCCCCCATCTCAGGCCATGCAAGTGAGGGTGAGCAGCAGGGCCCCTCTACTTAGATACCAGTGGCGTATGCCCACCCTTGAGGACATGGCATACCTTGGCAAGGACTGCTGGGTGGTCAGAGTGACCTCCTTGGTCTTCTCATTAACCGGCTACATGCATCTTCAATGATGGTGTGTGGGGAGGCCCCTCCCCAGCATGCTTCACACACATAAGCTGCCCTGCACGAGCTCCGTTTCACTTTTGCACATGCATCTACCGTGTCCACTTATTCACATGTGTACAGACATGCCCAAGCCTGTCCCATGCAGCTGCAGTTACACACCTTGCATGTAAAATCGAAAACTGAAATTTTATGGAAGGCGTTTTCAGCCAACAATGCAAAGCACGGCCGCCTTTCACACAAAGGAGTTTGCATTCATATTTAAATACTAGAAAAATAAAAAACAATTATTAGTGTCCAAACATAAGAGACATTAATGCGCATCTAGGCACTATAGGGCTGGCTCCTAGTACAGTTGTCCAATAGTCTCCTCTGGCCGTGGTGCTCTTTCACACGGGGCAGAGTGTTTCTCTTCGGTTCTGCGTTGCCTTAAATTGTTAGTGTAACAAGAGGATAACCTTCAAGCTCCTCACCCACGCACACAAAGCACTCCACAACTCCGGACCAGCCTACCTCAACAGACGACTCAGCTTCTACACCCCCACCCGCCAGCTCCGCTCGACCAGCCTCGCCCTCGCCACAGTCCCCCGCATCCGGAAAACGACCGCCAGCGGCAGATCCTTCTCCCACCTCGCCGCCAAGACCTGGAACACCCTCCCCACCAACCTCCGACAGACCCAAGACCTACTGGCCTTCAGAAGACTCCTCAAGACCTGGCTCTTCGATCAGTAGCAGCACCACCCCCCTCTTCCCCCAGCGCCTTGAGACCCTCGCAGGTATGTAGTGCGCTTTATAAGTGACATGATTGATTGATTGATTGATTTCCCTTTTGCTGAAGTTTCAACCAGAGATCCCAACTTTTTATCAGATGCAGACCTGGTTTGTTTTGTCGAAGGTCCCAAAAGGTCGCTTAGGAGGGACAAACATGTCCATCTGGGTGGCGGAGCTGTTCTCTAGCAGTATCTTGTTCACTGTATTCGACATTTACATGTTGCACAGTTCAGCAGGAAGGGTTTCATATCCCCTGTGGCTCCAAGCAGGCATTTATTCGAAACTGCTGGATTTCTTCTGCTCCAGGTGTCATTTAGCGGTAAGCATCCCCCTCTTCCTATGCATGTGACCTGACACATAGAATGCCTCACTTTAGAATGCGCGTAGGCTGTGCTTCCCAGCCCTCTAATGCTGTAATGCTCTGTCCAGTGCACCAAGAGCCCTTCCCACCTGTGTGATCATGAGTATAGTGCTGCACATGAGCAGCACAGAGGAGTCCCCTTTAATAGTTGGCACTGATTACTCACCCTTTGGACAGAAGTCCTGGCAGTAATTGACAGAAATAAAGATATCCCACCATCCACCCTAAAGAGGGTGGGCAGTGTAATGCCCTTCCTCCGACAGCCCCTACACCATCCGGCCTTCGAAGGAAGTCTACCATCGACAGAGACAACAAGAGCTCTATCGGCGGAAAGCTTAGGGGTCTGCCCATTTCTAAATGAGGTGGGTGGACCAACAGTATGGCGACCAGGGCACTTCGTCGCGATTGCAACAGAGAACCCTGCCCTCCAAACTCTAGATCAGGTCCTAAGTCATTCGGGAGGTGTTGGTATCTCGGTAGACACTGGTCCCATTTCATGGTGGACAGTGTATCCTCATGCAGAGTGCTTGCGAGGGGCCTTCTGATCCCACAGTAAGGCTGGTCACCATGTTAATATAGAGTATATTCGGGATCAGAGCACATAGAGGTGGACACTGTGACCATATAGAGTGCTTATGGGTACAAGCTGGTCCTATAATCTGCTTAGATGCTCGACCTACATGGAGCTATATTGGAAGCTGAGTATCAACTTGGGTGGGTCACTATATCTATACGTCCAAACTGCAGTGAATTTGAGAAAAATAACCCTGGTGAACCAGTTTTCATGACCCCTTTCAGTTGAGTTGATCTCCTTGTCATTTTCACCTTTTTCACCTTGAAGAACATTCGTCAGGCTGATGAACACAATTGGTGAAAGCCTTCTTGGTAACCGTGTGGTGCAGCGGTTGTATTTTTTCATCATTTATTTTTTGGACAATTGTTTTACTGACTCCTTTCTTCTCCAGTTTCCTTTCTTATTTTAGGTTCTCCCTGGCACCCATCCTCTTTCTTGTCTTGCCTATCCTCGTCATGTTTTCCCCTGATTTTTTTGTAGTCTGTTCCTGTACCTCTCTCCTCTGCTTTTCTTGCTTTTGTGTCCAGCCCCTTTTTAGTTTTCGCCTGCACAGCACTAAGCCTAGGCGTAGTTTGCATAGTAGCACTTCACGTATCTACGTGAAGTACATTTTGAACTACACGAGCTATGCAAATTGCGTAGTGCGTAGCTGTGTGCTTGACTGCACTGTACAATAATTGCCAAAGGCATCTTGCACAGTGCAAGTTAAGATAAAATAAATATCTCTGTCTTTATATGCTAAAAATGCATATAGTCATTTCACAAAAGTGAAAACGATAAATTAACAAGCAGTGAGAGAGGTGATGATTTTGGGATCCTCCTAACCTAGGGAGAGAACCAAGCAGATGCCTTGAAAACAAAAGCACATCTTTTAAACGATTCAGTGGTGGTCCCATCCTCTTAGGACCACCCCAAGCACAGTTATTGGCAAAAATACAATCCCAACCAAAGGCCCTGCAAAGCATTATGGGATGAGATTAGCAGTGGGCAGTGAATATTATAGTATCCAATATCAAAATAATTCTACAAAGAGCTGCAGTTCCACTAGTCGTTACTAGATGTCCCTCACGAGTCAAATGCAAAAGCTTCATGAAAGGGTTTCAATGCTTTTGCATTTGACTCGTGAGGGACATCTAGTAACGACTAGTGGAACTGCAGCTTGATGTATTAATAATTTCAATGCTTTTGCATTTGACTCGTGAGGGACATCTAGTAACGACTAGTTGAACTGCAGCTCTTTGTAGAATTATTTTGATATTGGACACTATAATATTCACTGTCCACTGCTAATCTCGTCCCATAATGCTTTGCAGGGCCTTTGGTTGGGATTGTATTTTTGCCCATAACTGTGCTTGGAGTGGTCCTAGGAGGAAGGGACCACCACTGAATCGTTCACATGATATGCTTTTTGTGTTCAAGGCATCTGCTTGGTCCTCCCCTAGGTTAGGGGGACTCCAAAATCCTCACCTCTCTCATTGCTTGATATTTTATTGTCAAAGTTCACTTTTGTGAATTGGTTATATGCATTTTAGCATAGAAAATTGCTTTATCAAAGCGTTTGTAGGTGTTTATTATACTGCTGCTACGCTACGTCAATTAGCACAGTTTTTCACTCTGCTATGTACAGTTTGCGTAGTAGCACAAACTTTGCATGCTTCGTGAGCATAGCGAAGTATTATGCCCAGGTTTACACAGCACTTGCGCTGTGCTTGTGAAATCTATTGTAATAAATATATCTTAAAAGGGGCACACCTGCTTGCTTTCCTTGCTTTTCTTTGGTGCCTGTGCTTGCCAATTACCTTTCCTCCATTTCTATTGACTGTAGCATAGTTTCCTGCATTTACCAATGCTTGTTCCTGTGATGTTCCTTCTTATCAGTTTCCCGACACTGAAGTACTGTTTCCATCCACGCTTACTGCCTCCACGGCACCTTTCTGCTTCTTCACCTCCCCTCGTGTCCCCCTCCCTTCATCCGGTTCTATCTCCAAATTAGCATTATCAGCCAGGCACAACTTTTCCTGAGGCAAAGTTAAATCAAGGCGTGCACTCTGAAGAAATATAGTCCCTTCACGTCCAGTGATAAATAGCAGCTGATCTGCCAAAATCGGACACCCATGCACTGAACAAAGTACTTTCGGGGCTCTTGTGTTTCTCCCTCTGTGTGTTTTTTTGGGAGCTTGGATTTCGAGAGTCGTATAACATTGCGGTGATGCTGCTGGAGCACAGTAGGATGAGACCTGCATATTTATGATCAGTGGCGGCTCCTCCTCTAAGGCAGAGGAGCGTCGCCCCACTGCTTTTTAGCAGTGAAATAAAGTCAAAATAAAATGATAATAACTCGTTTTATTATCATTTTATTTTGTCCTACTTCCGGCAGCTTTGCGTGAGGGGGTGGGGGTAGGGGAGGGGTGGTAGTACCCTCCTAAGTGCGCAATAACTGCTTGGCTGCCCCTCTCGGGCTGCCCAAAACAGTCTTGTGCACTTCGCATGTTCTCCATGCTGGCTGCATTACAGCCTGTGTGGAGAGCATGCCCAGGGTCCTAGTCAGCATCAGCGTACCGAAACACGGTGCTCAGATCAATCACAACGCTGCTAAGGCAGAGTTGTGGTTGGCTGACTAGGAGCCTGGGTGTGCTTCCTGTTCAGGCCAGCGAAGGAGGACTATGGAGGAGAGATGCGGCCAGGAAGCGGCGAGAAGGTAAGTATTTTATTTTAATTTTATTTTTTAGTACCCACTTCCCCCGCGTCCTCAACACCCTCCCACCCCATACCTCTGATCCACGCTGTTTATTTGCACTCTTTACTCACCTCTTTGTTCCTACCCGCGTTCTGCTGCAAACCCTTTAGGAATCTTCCTGCCCCTTACCTGCTTGCCTCTGAAGTCATACAGCGCAGTACTGCTGGGACGGCTGGGAAACTTTATCAGCACGCGTCTTTCATTTCCAACCTTTCCTCCCGCTAAACCCATGCCTACAATCTGTGCAGTACATGATTGTGTTCTTTATTTTTACAAAATCAATGAATATCAGATTGCATTTCTTCGTTCCTTGATGCACTACTCCAACTCGCCTTTCATTGGCTGCTTTTCTCTTTTAAGTTAGGGTGACCTGTTCTAGTCTCTCTTGCAGGGGCGGCTCCTCCGCTAAGGTGGAGGAGCGTCTCCCCACTGCTCTCAGAGCAGTGGAAAAGGGAAAAATAAAATGATAATAACAGCGTTATTATCATTTTATTTTTCGTTGCTGCGGGCTGGGTTAGGACGTGGTTGGTGGCACAGGGAGGAGGAGTGGTTCATGCACTTAAGTGCGCATGACAGTTTGGCTGGCCGTCTTGGGGCGGTCAAACAGTCATGCGCGCTTTGCATGTTCTCCACCGGGCTGTAATGCACAGCCTGGGTGGAGAACATGCACAGGCTCCCTGTCCCCATCTGAGCGCCGAACCATGGCACTCCGACCAATCACAGCGCTGCATTGCGGCGTTCTGATTGGCTTCGGGGTGTGCTTCCTGCTTCTTCCGGACTCGGAGTTAGGAAGAGAAGTGGTGAGAAGAGGACGAGGAGAGATGGCGGAAGAGGTAAGTGTTTTAAAAAATATATTTTTCAACCTCACTGGCCCCGCCACCCCCTTTCCCTACCAGCTGGGCTCTGCCCCCATGGTAGTCACTACCTTGTCTCTGTGTCACTGCTGTGCCAATTATCCTCACTTTTTTCACCCTCTGACCACTTCCGCACCCTCATACTATATCAGGGACCTGTGCCGATATCCGAGCCACTGGAAACTATCTTAGTTCAAAAATCTCGGGTTTGACAGCAGATGGGCTACAATTAATGTGGCTAAATTAAACAGCACAAATGGACACGTCAGGGTTGTTCATGCTCTTCCAAGAGTATTCTAGTGAGCTTCTCTAAACTGTCATGTTTAATTTGTGAGCCTTCGTAACAAAACCAATATTGGTATTCATATGCATGGTAATGTAATTAAGTTATTCAAGTAGTAAAACTGCAAAGAAACAAGTTCATTATTAGTAAACTTTACAAGCTGCAAAAATAAATGGAACAATTTTCCACCAGGTGGCACCAAAACCTAGGGTCAAAGTATGTTTTATTAGTGACAAAATTCAGTCTGTTTTTTAGGTCTCGCCTAGCGTTGCAGCGCTGTTGTATTCCTCTTAGGGTGTCCATAAACGGGCTTTCCAGTATCATGTCCTTATATAGGCACAATTCGCCCTGCCCTTATATAGGCATAAAATCCCAGGCCTTATTTAGGCATTAAACCATGCACTCCAAATACAGGCATGGTCTCCGACATCCGTCCACCCTAACGTCACAACGAGTTCATGAAGAACAGACCCTTAGGCTGCGGGAGTTTCCCTAGTCCAGGACTATTGATTTCTTCAAGGACTCATATATTATGTATGAACCGTTATTCCTTAGGGGTTCATCCATGACGTCTTTCGCTGTCCAATTCACGTCAATGCTAACATTGTGAGGTACTTCTAAGGTATAAATACCTTCCCTAGCCCCTGTAAATCAGAGGAGACCTCGACTTCAGAGGAGCCCGTATCCCGGCCTGACGCACTGAGAAGACGCTGTCATCCCGGCACGCAGAGAGTCCAGCTTCCAGTGATCTGACTTCCCTTGCGGGGTGTTGGAGTTCGAGTCCGGCAAAGAGATTCCTACCTCTCTCATTCTTCAGGTATGGAACTGACTAGAACCTAGAGGGACTCTTGGCATACTAGGCATACTAGACTTAACATACTCTTAGTATACCATAGTAAGGAATACTTCACCTACTTCATACCTCGTCCTACACCTAGGTTAGGTTAGGTACATTGGGGTAGAACTAGCTTAGCAACGCATCGTATGAGTACTCGCATTTTTAGTCTGTGTTATTTATGTAACAGCATATGTACTAAAAGATAATGCTAACGCAGTATTATTTATTTCTACTGCTCACACTGTACATTATTTATCTCGCATACTGTCTTGTGATCGTAACAGCACATCTTACTTACACCAGAAACAAGACTGTTCAATAAACCTTTTATTGAAACGCCCGTCTATTTCTTTCTGTGTAAACTTGGAGAAAACTAAGCATGCACGATTGAGCTGAGTGAAATAGTTATCTATTGTTTCCACGACTCTGGGACACGTTCTGATTCTAAAGGGAAACATAGTGGTCATGTTTTGCGGCTGCCAGAAACTACTCCCTTCTTGTTATCAAGGAGTTTCTAGTGGCCTCTGAGCTAGCTGGCACAAGTAATTAAGTTTAATATACTCGATAGGGACATACTGACCTTAGTCCTATGTCAAACCTATAGGATATATTATTCCAATGCGCAGAGCCTATTAGGGAAATAGGAGCTACACTACATGGCGCCCAACGGTTTGGTAAGGCGGTAATTCAACGTTAGATACTGAGTAACTCAGCCGTGCTTTTTCTCTCAAGACCCCTACCCATATACTCCAAAAGACGTCTGGAGTGGGCAGGGTTAAATATCCACCAAGGCTACATAGGGCAGTACCCTATATATTAGCTGTTTGGTTTGCTCAACGTTGAAGGATACAGTGTTCCAAAATATTGTGCACCTTATCTTTGTTTCCTTGAAACTTGTTCTACATTTTTCAAAAAACAAAATGCCTGACAACGACACTGAAAACGGTGGAGCTGCGGCTGATCAAGCCCAAGCAGCAGTTTTTAACCTTACTGGTTTAAATGAAACTGAGGAGGGTGTTATACACATCCATCAAAACTTAAGAAGAGCCATCACTCTAAAACTTATAAAACATGGCCTACCGCCAAGAGGAGGTAGAACAGTTTTCGTGATAGAGGCACATGAATCCTTTCAGACAGAGGTATTCTATTCATGGGTAATACTTCCTGAATGCAATGCAATATCACAGACATTTCACTTCTACAAAGAAGATGATCTACCAGAGGAATACATTCCTTTCGAGGATATAGAAATTCCACTAACATACCAAGAGCATCAGCTCTGGTTTAAAGGCGCCCTAAAACATCACAAAAACATTACCAGGCTCGGTCCACTAGGTAGACCAGGAGCAACATGGCCGATTCTAGCCGAGCTACACACCTCATCCTAACATTGAAGAAATGTCAGATGAGGATTTACTTACTCAACTCACAGAGTTAATAAAAATTTACAGACAATTGGTCCAATATGTCATGCGGACTCTCACAGTCCAACCACCATTCACACTGCAAAATCAGACCCCTCATCAGGGGACTACTCTAAAAATTACACCACAAACTCTCAACTCAGTCATGGGTAAAATGCCCACAAAACGTGAGCAAATTCCGTTTTGGATAGCTCAAAAAATTACTCAAATCGAAGCAGTATTTCCAAATACTAGCCCGTATGAGAAACACAGAATCCTAACCATCAGTTTACCGATGGGGATCACACCACAACTGGAGGCCTGCACCACTTGGGGCTCAGTCTTTGCTGCCATCTACACAAAAACACATGGCATTCCGTCAATTGCGGTAATACCTGATGTCCTAAAACAAATTCAAAACGAATATGGGGCAGAGCCTGCTCTGAATTTAGGTATGAAATTACAGAAAAATTTCGACCAGGTCTCAACAATAATATTATCTAATATTAAAGGAGAGGCAGCAGCAGTGGCGATCAGACAAAAATTGAGGGAATTCGATGTTACAGAGCATCAAACAGAGCTACCCAGAATAATAGAACAATCTTATGCAGAATTAGGCAGAGATAGTTTGGGTGGAAGACCAGTGAAGCCGAAGCTATCTGAAAGTCCTGAGAAGGACTCAATTAAACAAACTCCTACATCTTCTAAAAAGAAGTGGGAGTCTAATAAACAAAATTCAAACGAGAAACGTTCTCAATCCCGAGGTAGGTCTCCTCAAAAGGAGCCCTCTGAAAGGAGGTATAACCTCAGGAATAGGGATAATTTGAGAAAACCTGATAGGTATCAAGATACTGATACACGTTCCTCTCGTCCCTTTCAGATCTCACCACAGACTTCGGAAAGAAGAGGACGGACGGAACAGAGAGAAGAACGCGTGAAATCGAAAGACGACAAACACGCTCCAAAAACTAAGGCTAAACCTCAATTCTCCAAAAAGAAAGTAGCAGGTCTAAAGATCAGACATGCCGAGAATACTGAGATCCCAACTCAAGAACGGAGAATGGGCTCAGACCATGCTGGACAGTGCAGCAGAAATCACAATAGTTCGCCAGAACGTGAAGGAACTTCTGGAGATAGTGGACTTGAATGAGTACATCACAGTTGAGACTGTAGACACCAGGGTTAGTACTCCACAAAGGTTATTTGAAATAACACTCCGGATGGAGGGAGACAAACCTAGACAGGTGAAAGCACTTTTTTGGGAAAGACTATCAAGAGGATATGACATACTTCTAGCAGAAAAGGACTGGCCACCACAATTTGTCAGGGAGTACCCACATGGCGAGGACATTATTATGCCTGCCTTCTCCAACCATATTCCAATTCATCTAAAATATACATATGCCAGGAAATGGGCAGTAGCCCAGGCCCCAGCATTATATAAAAATCATGTAGGATGGGATGAGGATTCACCTCACCATAAAATACATCTGAAACATGAACCTACTGCACAAAGGCAGTACCCAATAAAGCAAGAAGCTAAAAACAGGTCAGGGAGATCTTAGATCAACTTGAATACCAAGGGGTGATTGAAACATGCACCTCCTCAATGAACAATCCTTTGTTTCCTGTCTCCAAACCAGACAATACATATCGTCTAGTTTTGGATTACAGACACCTAAACACTTGTTCTAAAACTTTTGCAGTACAAAATGCACATAGCACAGCATTAATGAATAACATTGTGCGTAAAAAATATAAAACCACATTAGATATCTCAAATGGTTTCTTTTGTCAAAACATAGCACCTGAAAGCAGGTACTTAACAGCATTCTCCATAATGGGGACCCAGCGTCACTTTTGTCGACTCCCACAAGGGTTCAAGAATAGCCCCGGTTTATTCTCAGCGAGGGTAATGGAGTTACTACAAATTTATGACAATGAGGCATTGTCCTATGTCGATGACATATATCTGACATACGATGACCTGGACAAACACTTGAACAGGGTGAGCACCATTATATTGGGTTTCGCCTCTGAGGGCTACAAGTTCAACTTTAAAAAGTCTAGAATTGCCCATCTCAATGTCCTATTTCTAGGATATGAGCTTTCAAGTGAAGGCAAGAGCTTGGCAGCTAACTTTTTAGAAAAATGTGCGCTGCTCCAACCTCCAAAGACGCTAAAAGATTTACAATCCATCCTGGGTTTCCTAAATTTTGGAAGAACTTACATTCTAAATTATGCAGAAAGGGTTAAACCTCTCTACGCATTAATCAAACCTGATTTTTCAATCAAAACTGGACACAAGAACACACAGAAATCTTGCGTTCACTTCAAGCTAACATGTTAGCAACAAATCACTTACAAACACGTGCAAGTCAACGTAATTTGGTGATCCGAATAATTTCGGGTCAATGTGGATTCACATACTTAACTTTCAATGAAGGTGACAAAATCCCAATTGCATACAAATCCCACTTGTACACACAAGCGGAAATGCGCTTCAGTTCAACTGAAAAAATTCTGACAGCAGTTCAAACCACTGTAGCAAAAGAAAGAGCCTTAGCCCAAGGGAAACGCATTATAGTCGTAACCCCAGTACCAGCTTTAGAAGCAGTCACAAAAGCAAGCATTCCAAATGCTAAAGCATTACATCCGAGATGGATACAATGGGTTAATTCTCTTGCTGCAACAGATGTTGAATATGTTTTTGATCCCGAATTAAAAACACAAGCATTCCTGCAATATGAACATGAATGTCCTCTGCCTACTGAAATTCTGCCTCTAGATCAGTACGAATTTATAATTTACACTGACGGATCCGCACAACCCGCAATCGGGAGTAAGCAAGCTTACAGTGCAGCGTGTGCTATCGTTAAAGGTCGCATGCGAGATGGCATCTTCAGACCTATGGTCACTAAAACACAATCTCTAGGGAATTGTACAGCTCAGCGAGCTGAGCTACAAGCATTCCAACTGGCACTTGAAACTACAGATCGCAAATTCCCCACACTAATCGTGTGCGATTCTTTTTACTGTGTACAGTCGTATAATGAATACATACAAAACTGGCTTGATAATGGTTTCAAAGATGCGAAAGGTGGCACAATAAAGCACAAATTGCTTTGGGAACAAGTAGTTCAGTTGAAAAACGAACTACCAAAGGCTCACGTGATCCACACACTGAGTCATCAACGTGATGGGGTTCACGTTGCAGGGAATTCATTGGCTGATGAAGCCGCAAAGGGGGCTGTGTAAACGGCTTCCGTAGCTGCGATCACTCGTTCAAAAACAAAAATAGACGGTGAGATAATGTTGGCTGTCAAAGCTTCAAGCAAAGGCAGCAGTGCAGCGTTACCCAAAAAGTTTCCACTCAAGTACTCTTATGTAATTGATGCGAACAACGTTCCTTTTGCTCGAATCCCTGGAGTGGGGGATAGGGTAATTCCAAACAAGGAACGCAGATTAGGACTAATCCTAGCAGCACACAAAGGGATAGCTTCTGCCCATGCAGGTGTTTCAGCAACAGTATCTTTACTCAAGCAAAGATATTGGTGGCCTGGCATTCGGAAACAAACTAAAAACTATGTTTTAGAATGCGATATTTGCCAACAGATGAAAGTCTCAACAGTGAAACGTCCTGCGCAGACACCCCTGTTAATTTCAGACAAACCATTAGCTTGTGTTTACCTGGACCACTGCGGTCCCTTGCACAGGGACGGTAACTATAAATATATCATGGTTGCAGTGGATTCATGCTCTAGGTTCCTATGGTTATGGCCACAGCGCTCAGCTGACGCTCGAACTGTTATAAAAGATTTGCGAGTCTTTATCGGCATATACGCAATAGGCACACTACATTCTGACCAGGGTCCTGCGTTTAGCTCTCGGGCTTACAAAGAAGCCATGGCCAGTCTGGGCGTTGCATTGCGGTACTCCTCTCCATTCCATCCTGAGGGAAATTCGGTTGTGGAAAGGAAAAACCGAGACATAAAGCAGTCTATAACAGCTAGAGTATTAGGTTCGGGTGATGGGTCAAACACCTTAGTGGGGTTCAACGTGCTTTAAACAACCTGCCAAGAAGTTCTCTAGGGGGGGTCACTCCATATGAGGTCCTGTTTGGGACAAGAATGTGGGTGCCAGACCTTGAACACATAGGCACAGTGGTGGAAAATAAACCCTTTGATATCAAAGATCGTTTGGCTGTTTTACAGGACTTAAACAAATTAAGAACGAAACAAAGCAACGTGTTCCTACAGCAAATCACCACTGGGGATCAACCGGCTGTCCCAGCAAGGCCTGTCTGGATTCCAAAAGTTGGGGATCTAGTCAGAGAAAAGAATTGGACAAGAAGGAATTTGGACCTTCTTACAGACAACCAGTACCTGTCCTAGCAGTTCAAGGAACAAGGACAGTGCTTCTGCCGCCCCTTGCTGGAAGAAAGGAGAAAAGATTTGTGTCCATCGACCTCATCAAACCACAGTATGTGGCCAATACTAAATAGTAGGCCTTGTGGACTCCGCCTAGTAGCAAACGCACTCCTCTCGCTACTATCCAAGAGGTTCAGACTGAAAGACTGATCACAATCGAGAATTCAGCTGTAACAGACGGAGGACTAAGCAACAATGCAATGGAACTCATCCCTCTTGAACACCAACTAACAGTTCGTCCAAATACACCTGTCTACACCAACGTAGCACGTGATCAACTGGTTCCAGTGATTTCTACAAACCGTGATGCAATTCCAACTATTGATAGAACTGCTTCTGGCTATTTCATTATCTTTGATACGTTCTCAGAAGATCCGAGTGAACCTGAAACGACGCCAGCATCATTCAAATTCAAGCAGCAAGTACAAGACTTTCTTCACTTTCTGAAAAAGACTTATTTGGTTTCTCCATGGATTGAACTCTGGATTACATCTGGACTTTTTGTTTTCCTGCTCTGGCTAGCTTTGGTAACAACTGTGAGCATGCTTATAAGTGGCAGATACATCCATGTGGACACTGAAGGAAAAGGCGTAAACGTACTTTTGAAACCTCATAAATCATCCCATCGTGAAGCAAGAGACTTGTCATCAGTGAACATCACAGCTGTTCCTATACATGATGGTATAGTGTGGGACAAAACAGATTTTGAAATCTTCGCCCCGACAGAAGAATTGAACATTCCACATTTGTTTAAAATTTCACTGAGTGATCTAATCTCGTCCAGTACCTATTCTGATGATTGGGACTTTGAGACTGTCAATGATATAATGTTTGACCTAGAAAAATCTGCTGCATTTTCTAAAAATGAATATTTAGAGGGTTCATCAGACTACGAACAACTGTATTGTTAACCACTATGGTCATCATTATTTGCATAAAACTGCATATCCAAGAAATGTGTTTATGTTTAACCAATGGGAACATTGTCCTACACCACCATACGGTAGTTCAAAAACATTTGCTAACAAATTTCCATATTTTTCAGGATACAATACATCTGATCCAGAAATGTTTTACTATAAAAATGTAAACAAGACAGGACCGAAAATTATGTTAACAAATACAAAACAGATTTATTCTGCATTATTTAATGCCCAACTGTCTAGACAGGGTTTCGACTTTTGGAAAGACACAATAGACACAAAAACTGTCTGGGGTACTAAAGATTGGCAAGTACAGGGGATAGAAGCTTTATTTAGAGCCTGCATCATCCCTGAACAAATAATGTTTTTGAATGAAACTGTCCAACAAACATCTTGTCTTGGACTAGCCAAGATTAAGGAGATGAACAAACCTTCTGTACCAACACCTGCCAGTGATAATGATACAAAGGCAGTGGTGACAGTTGACAATATACTACAACTCAACAGATCTAATCCTGATTGGAAAAATGGTTGATCTGGCCCACAGACTACGAATAACTGTCAGGAAAGATTCCTGAATAAAACTCAGGGTTTTACCATTCATAGGCCAGACCCAAGATACGTCCAAAGATAACATCCGAGGGTAGTAACAACATACAGTGTAGGAAAATTATGCTTCGATTGGCTGCATAAATCTACACTACAGGATGTGAAACAACACTTAACCTTACTTAAAGAGGACGCAGACCTTAGAGATTTCTTGCTTGGACCAAGAAAACCGCGTCAAAAACGTTTCATATATGCCAGCATTTATGCTGCCTACAATGAAGCATGGAAAGTATCACAGATAGAGGCCGCAGAACGAATACGTGAACTTGATCGTATTAATTTAGAGAAAACACTCTCTGTGGTCGACAATGGGTTAACGACTTTGTCCTCCAGAATATATTCATTGGATGGCATTGTATCCTCTGCTATCGACATACTAGAACAAGATTTGGCGATGTTACAACAAGACAATCTCAATTGCGTTCTATTGTGTTATTAAGCTGGACGCTGCAATCTTTGCGAGCGGGCTATGTGCCTTGGCGTTTTATCAACACAACGGCTCTGTTTGCAGAATACAATCTAACTGATAAACAGATCGAATTGGCACAAAGAGGAGCAAAGTATACAGTGCTGAGCATTGAAAAACTGGACAAGTTACCATTCACTGTGGCAGAAAAACCAGCTACAGAATGGCTTATTCATGGCAAAATAACATTACCTGTGAGTACTTTTCAGTTTCAGTATTGCCTCAGACAAATGCAAGCAGGCAAATATGAAAGGTTGGGTAAGGAATACATTAAGACATCTTGGGCTTTGCCGTATACATATAGATGTTGGAGTGGGGATCGTGAAGTGTTTTTGAGCGGTACAAACTGTAAACATGCACTAAGCGGTTCGCTTATATGTCAGGACATTTCCTTGCACGGAGCTTGTAATGGTTCTGTGGCAAACTTGTCTTGCCATCTGCAGGGTACACCAGCTGCTGTGATTAATCCAACGTTTGGACAACTTTCTAATGGGAGTTACCTCATGTTGAATGATCAGAGTTGCTGTGGCATGCTGCCAGGCATCTCATATCTAGTAACGGTCAACTCCAGGGTCACTTGCTGTATGCAAGTATTGTTTCCCCCAAAGACACAGTCAGGGGGTCGCCTCTATGGCCTTCGCTGAACGTCTCTTTTATAAGATTTGATACTTTAAGCAGAATGAAAGCCATGCTTTTACAGCAAACAGTGCCTTTGACCTCGGCCAAAGAAACCTATGATCTACAAATTGCAAGGACTTCGGCTGTGATACAGACTTTAATACGTACAAACTGCCCTATACATTTCGTAGAAATGATATCACGTATCTTCAACATGTCTGATGCAACAGGAATTGTACATGTATTTAAGAGCATCTGCTCCGGTCTGTTAGCACCTTTCCAGGCAATACTCGGAATCATCCCGAACTTTGCACATTCGGTGTTTGGTGGCATACCATTAATTCTAGCACTTGTTGCCGGAATTCTATTTCTCTTCCTGCTTTTGCGCTATGGCCAGCCTATTCTCCGACATCACTCCGAGCGAAATGGAGAAAGCTCTCCTTGAACGAAAGTGCCGTGAGCAAATAGTAAAGCTTATGGGCATACATCGTCTCCGGGACCTTAATACAACTTGGTTCCTGTCATTCCGACCAATCTGGCAAGATTGCATCTTACCTGTTCTACGATGCCTGCTATGCGGTGAAGAATGCGTGTTGGACACCTGTCTAACATTTCCATCAGCAACACCAAAGGATGTCGATACTCTGCTGGACCCGATAACGGCCCATGCTCTGTGTTGTCCCCAGAGGCTTCCTATCCTGATGTCAGCATTCATTGAGATCTCACAGACGCTTCCGGCTGCTGCTGAGGTACGAGAAAGATCTACAGGCACACAGGTAACAACGGACGCGAACATCGCTGCTGCAACCTATGCTGAAAGCGATGCTTCCCATCTCTGTGCAATTGACCTGCTATACGAGGTGTTCCAACTGACGCCGACTACAGTGGATGATGTTTTGTCTATCGAAATAGATGATCTCATGTTTACACCAGACCTGTGAACTGACTCTGATTCAGCATACAGTGTTCCAGAGATGCAGTGACAATTTGGCCTTCATTTTTACAAAAACAAAAACCTGGAACTCTCCCAAAATTGAACTTTTTTTCCCATTTTTCGAACGAAAATGGCACTACAATCTGCTTAAAGTAGAACTAGCCTTATAGTACAGACTTGGCGGTCCTTCCACAGACATTTAGTCATCTTATGTGTCTAAAAACAGTTCATTACTTTTCATGGCATAAAATGACTTTGATTTTTGATAAACTTATCGATCATTTTCTGTCACATGTAAATACTACTGCTTATTTCATTCCAATTGCAATTGTTTTTTCAGTGTTTTCCAGTGATTTCAGTACCTCAAAAAAACAGTGCTTTTCAGTGGTTACTCGTTTTCGCGCCGTAAAAAACAACTGAAACAGTGTTTTACCGGTGTTTATGGAACGCTTTGCTTTTATTATTGCTTGTTTCTGGAAGACATTTCGTGCAACCATCTATGCTACACCTAGTCAAGGAATCCCTCAACAGAGGCCCTACAGAAGGTGCTTAACTACCAATTCTAAGGGTAAAAGCATTGGTCTGATGCCTACTGCGCTGCAGCACGTTCCTCCCACAGACACGTATAAATAAATGACTGCCACAAAGGTGCTCGTGAAGAGGTGGATGTGGTGTGAGTTTCGAAACTTGACTGTGGTCGCGTACAACCGGGGCTGTAGATGGCTTCTCAGTCCAGCCCCATTCTGAGATACCTCTCAGTCTATGTGGTGTCAGCAACAGGCATCTCTTGTTGTGAGTGCAGTGTCCATAATTTGCACCTCTTTTGCTCTGGGCGGTGTCTGTAAGTAGCGCCTCTCCTTGCAATGCTATCAGAGAGAGGCACCTCGCATTGACTGCGCCTGAGAGACACTGTCCTAGCTGTATTTGTGTAATTGTGGGATGGTGGTGGTATGCATCTGAGTAAGGATGGTGTGCAAGCTGGATGTGGCATTGAAAAGGGGAGTAAGTTTAGGGAGGTGGTGTAGGAGTAGGTGTGTGCATGGATGAAAATGTGAGAACGCTGTAGGTTAGTGTGTGCGTGGAGTTGGATGTGGGAGTGTGGGGAGCTTGTGTGTGTGTGTGTGGCTGTCCATGTGGGAATGTGGGAACGCTGTAGGTGTTAGTGGGCATGTAGTGCTGGATGTAGGAGTGTGGGGAGATGGCGTGGGTGCGATTGTGGTGGTCTGTGTTGGAGTGCGGGAATGCTGCGGGTATGAGAGTTGGTGGGGTGGTGGGGTGGTAGTTTGGTGCAAGTGCTGGTTGGTATGAATGCCGCTGTAATTTCTACTGTCAACAGTTTCCCTGCATACCCGGGCCAACAAGCTATCGGTCTGCAATCTGAGGATGCGCTGGTTAATTTCGTGCAGGTTCTTTGTCCATTTTTGTATTTTTATTTTTAAAGAGACATCCTCAGCCTGCTGTCCCCTCCCTCGGCCTCCGTTTCCTGAGTTCAGAAGCAGTTGAGGCCTGAGATAAGGATCGCGCAGACGGGTCGAGGTGTGAGCGGCTTGTGTTGGCGTTTCCTCTTTGCTTCACCACCCCAGACCCTGGCGCAACCTGCAAATAAAATATCAAAAGTGGCGTCGTTTGTAATGGGGGCACTTTGCAGCCGGCCTTTGTCTTGTGATGGGACAGGGTGCGGGGTGGAGGTGTTTGCATGTCTTATCAAACGTCTCCGCAACGCTGTCTTAGATCATCGAACACAGGTCTGATCTTGATTCCCAAGATAAAAAAAGTCAGATGGGGAGGCAAGGGTTTCTCGTACCAAGCCGCCAAGCTATGGAATGCACTCCCCGCACAGCTCAGACTACAATCAAATAGGACTATTTTTACGAAGCAAATAAAGACCTGGCTCTTTCCCAAACCGGCAGTTTAATCAGTTTAATCCAGCATTCTTTCACCCAGCGCCAAGACGCCTCAGCATTCGTGCGCTTAATAAATAAGTCAGTCAGTCAGTCATTCAGTCTCCGACTGAGTGGCAAGGCCCTCCGCCTTAAAGGGCCAGAGGCTCCCAGCTATCTCAGGGACTTGCTAGAAATCACCCGGCCACCCAATCTCCCAGATAAACGCCAAGTCCTCTTTGTAAACACAGCAACCATTAATGTTATGTGTAGTACCTGCTTCAACAGTGTGCGTGCGTGCGGCCGTGCTTCCATAGTATGTCAGAGTGCAGAAACGGTAGTGTGTGTTACCCGTGTGGGGTAAGGGACTTACGTGTGGGGAAAGGTATTACATGTGTGTGGGGAGAGATGTCTTGTGTGGTTAGAGAGACTGGCTACATGTGCGTTGGTCGCCTGTGCGTGTGCTGTGCGCTGGGGCGAGGCAGGGGTATTTGAAGCATGTGCCATGGTGGCAGCAGCAGGCAGGACCGGTGCAGGCCACTCCGCACACCGAGTGAAACATGTACAGAAGCTGGTGACTACACACACGGTAGGCAGACATACACGTGAACAAACACTGTGTCCTTCACGCACATACAAGCGCGCACCACGCACAGAAGAAAAGCACACACCAGGCACACACACAAACAAAAAACATACCTTCACACACAAAAGAGGCGCGTACGCACCATGCACGGAATATAAACACACACCAGGCAGAGATACACTTGAAGATGCACCATCCCATCATACACATAACACATGCACATTATACACGGAGGACCAGCAGACAATATACAAACATACACAGTACCCCCACACTTAAACAAACGCACACACCCCACTCGCCTATGGTAAGCACATGGCATGCAACCATACACCTACGCAAAACATCGTCTCCGACACACCTACTCACACTTACATCACACACACGGAAGATAAGTACACACACAAACTGGAAATATATACAAACACCAGGAACCCCTGCATAAACCACAGGCACGGAATATAAGCACGCACTATGCACGGGCAACAACTCCATAATTTTTCAAACACCCACACAAGAAAAATAATCAACAAGCATGTAACACAAACACATGTACCCACCACAGATAAGCGTACAGAATGCAGACATATGCACACACCACGACCACCCTGGAGCACTCATAAAAACACTACACAGCAGACAGACACATAAACTCACGAAACGGACAGTAGGAATATTCACCATGAACACCCTCTCACATACAGGGGACGCACAAACACCCACCCACACTCTCAGAAGACATACAAATGGACATACAAACACCATTACTCAGTGGTATCTTGACTTTATATAAGCCGTCTCGGGAGCCACGCTGATCTAAAAGTGATAAGATAATCGGTTCAAATATTTATAAAGATATCTTACCCTTGCCCGGAAGAGAGTATTTTAAAATCCAATCCGTTGGGCATTAGGACGTAAATACAGCATGCAAGTGAAAGGCGCATATCTTCTTGCTACTGTAATTTTACTATTTATGTCTGTTAGTGGCTGTCCGCGTTATTTTTACGCCACATTTTACACAAAGACATCGGAGAATCTTTGAAAATCAGCATTAGTTTAACATTTGCATTAGTCGACATCTTATATTTCTTGGTTATTTGGTATCGTGTATTGGAGATATTGTGCCCCAACGTCCCTACAAAGCAAACCCAACGCCAACTTCCGAAGTGAGGTTTGTCATTATTTTCTACCATTTGAACATTTTTGTTTTCGACAAAGGACCTGAAAAGTATCTTAAAACGTGTGCAGGAGGCACCCTTTTCCATTAAAATATATTTCTATTATTTTATTTTCATGGTACAAAGCGCATCAATACTCTTAATGTACACACAATGACGTTCCAGAAGAGAGATGGGAAACTGAAATAAGTATAGATTCTACAGGGTTAGGCCCGTCATTGTTTTGCTGTTGTCTTGTACCCAGACATGTGCCAAAACCGCAAGCAACGAAGACTGTTTCTGCGCTCAGCCCCGCCCCCAGGGGCTCTGAGAAGGGGCGAAAGAACAACAAAGCCTCGTAAAGTAAATGGTCTTTTTAAAGACCTGTGAAGTAATCGGGTGCGGCCGCAGTAAGACAGACGGCAGACCGCAGACCACAACAGCTCCTTTCCCCCCACGTTAACTATGAAAACCAGTGACACTCGGTTTAAACCGGGTCAGCTGATTTTCATCCGGTAGGGTACTGTCGGGTACAGTCGGTTTTAACCGATTTCCGGACAGCCTAAGTATACACTATAGTGTGGAAGCTTCGTGGAAGCTCCGCCCACTCTCCGGCCCATCTTCTTCATTGGCTTAGGTTATAAATGCTGCCTTCCGATTGGTTTTAAGCTTGTTAGTCCCTCCCCATGACAGCCATGTCAGTCATTTGTATCCTTCCATGGCTACTGGCCCCTTCACTGCACAGACTACTTTCTTCCCGTCCCTCCCCACCCCCCCCACCGCAGTCCGTGACTTCTTGGGGCCCCACGCACTCCTGGTCGTGCTCGTGCCTTCTCACGCCGCCCGCACTCCCGTTTTCAATGCAATAGGTCTAGCGTAAATGTGAGTCCTATTGCATTGCCAATGCTTGTTTTAGCTTGCATCTTTGTTTAGGTTTTGACTGTGCCCAGACCCAACACGTCGACGGAAAGGGGTTGGTTCTTGCTCTACGGGTGCACCCTCTGCCCCGTGCTTGCATTAATCCACTCACTAGTGCGCAGGTGTGCTCTAAGAACCCTCCCCGACCCCGGGGGACGCCTCGGTTCATGACTGTGCCCAGACCCAACACGTCGACGGAAAGGGGTTGGTTCTTGCTCTACGGGTGCACCCTCTGCCCCGTGCTTGCATTAATCCGCTCACTAGTGCGCAGCTGTGCTCTAAGAACCCTCCCCGCCCCCGGGGGACGCCTCGGTTCTTAGAAGTGCGAGCCTCTCCCGTGCGAGCGCCTCCCCCTGGGACATAGCAAAACCAAATCCTGGCTGATGAGGGCTGAAAGCCCGAAACCGGTCCTAGGATGCTTGTTTCCAGTCCAGGGAGGATCTGGCCTGGCAGTTCGGGCTGGACTGTTCCCATTGGGCGCAGGGTCAAGACTGATTTTCACATGGCTGGGTCCAAACTGGAATGGCATGGTGAGCAAAAAAACGATGGATTTAGGCCCAGATCTCTGTACTGGGGTGAATGTATGACATTGTTCTGCATTCTGTCCATCAATTGTTCTTTTTGCATTTGTCACCCCGAGTGGGACGGATATGCCCAGACCTTGGGTCCCGTGCTCCCCATGCCACTGGAGTCACGCTAACCTGGCTGATGAGGGCTGAAAGCCCGAAACCGGTCCTAGGATGCTTGTTTCCAGTCCAGGGAGGACCTGGCCTGGCAGTTCGGGCTGGACTGTTTCCATGGGGCGCAGGGTCAAGACTGATTTGCATATGGCTGGGTCCAAACTGGAATGGCATGGTGAGCAAAAAACGATGGATTTAGGCCCAGATCTCTGTACTGAGGTGAATGTATGACATTGTTCTGCATTCTGTCCATCAATTGTTCTTTTTGCATTTGTCACCCGAGTGGGACGGGTATGCCCAGACGTGGGTCCCGTGCTCCCCATGCCACTGGAGTCAAGCTATCCTGGCTGATGAGGGCTGAAAGCCCGAAACCGGACCTAGGATGCTTGTTTCCAGTCCAGGGGGGACCTGGCCTGGCAGTTCGGGCTGGACTGTTCCCATTGGGCGCAGGGTCAAGACTGATTTGCATATGGCTGGGTCCAAACTGTGATGGCATGGTGAGCAAAAAAACGATGGATTTAGGCCCAGTTCTCTGTACTGGGGTGAATGTATGACATTGTTCTGCATTCTGTCCATCAATTGTTCTTTTTGCATTTGTTCCCCCCTGGGACAGGCATGTGCCTCAGGGCGCTAAGCCGACCTTGTCGCTAGTCACTGCTTGATGACAAGCCAGCAACAAGCATCACGTAGGCGCTGCTTAGAGATAAGCAGGGCTCGAGTCGGGGTACCACGCGGGTGGACGGCGTCCCCCCACTTATTTTACCGGGTGGACGCCATCCCCCCTGCCCAAAAGCTGGCCGCATTGAGGGCTTCACGAGGAAATCAAAAAATCCCAGCGGTCTTTCTAACCAGTGTTCCCTTCATATCACGTGATTCATTGTCTCATTAAACCCACAGTTTGATGCTGAAAGCCTCGCAGATTGTTTATTATCATGAGGTTTGCTGCTGGCAGCCTGCCCCCATCACCTTTCGTGACGTCACTCCCTGTCGTGACGTCACTTCCGGTGACACCACCTAACTTGGAGCGTCCCCCCACTTCTTTTTTTAGGACTTGTGCCCTGGAGATGAGGGCACCAGGCGGGGAGGTGTGGCTTCCAGTGGCAGCTCCCACTGACGTGCTGTTTGATGTGTCCGGATGCTTGTTATCATATCATCAAAGCACGTCCATAACATAACGTGTATTTATAAAGCGCACGAGTCACCCAAGGGTATCTTGGCGCTGAAAAACAGCCGTCCACGTCAACATCTTCACCCCCGGCAGGCATAAAACAGGGCAGAACCTGTCTGTGATTAAAGGATGTCCTCGAGAGCCGCAGTCTCTGACAAAGTCATCACTAAAGTAGCACGTCTATAGATTGTGCTCTTCGGACTGTTCGATAGATCTGTGGATGACTGCAGACTCTGCAGTGATGTATTATATTCATATCAGCGCCTAAAGGGGATTCAGTGCGCTATATAACTGAGTAGGGTATTTGCGCTCTCGGCTTAATGGGACTTTCTTATTTTTAAACAATGCCGTCAGTATCTGTCTACACTAAGTTTAATGCACGTCTTTTTAGTTTTCATCATTATTTATTTTGTATTCGGTGAAAACATTAAGTTTCAACTAGAATATTTCCATTCCTATTTACTGTTAAATGTGCCCCCACTTATGATTCCTGACAGCTTTCAGCACAATCAGAAGCCGTTTTTCGCACAGGACTGCACTCGTGTGAAAACATTAGATTATTGTGCAAAGACAAATGCTCAGTTCTAGTTACTTAAGGAGCACCCCTTTATGTGACCCTAGCCCCCCCACCCCCTCCCGCTGCCTGTGTGCACAGACCTTGGCCTGGCTGCAGGTTAGAGGCCTGGGGAGAAACTCGGAAAATGAACTGTATCTTCCATAAAAACCGAGTCCGGTGCTAACAAAGTTTAACATCTGCGTTCATGTGTAATAATAGGTTTAATTGAAAAGTATGAGTCTAATCAACTTTAATTGTTATAGATGTTTCTTTAGATTCAGTGACCCTCCTTTGCAGGGACACTTCCAGAGGGTACAGGACGCATCCAAACTGTGCCCCCTTCCTTAATTTCCGTCAGATTTCTTTTGAATTGCACAACTGCTCTCACATATTTGTAAAAGTACATTACTATATCGTAATTAACTTGGGATTATGTACATTAGGCCTCTTCCTGGTACCATGTGAACGCACTTAAATTGAATTGAGGTGCACCGCTGCTCTTCGTACAAGTATAAAATGTATTTTGTTATTTAAAAGATGTGACTTTACACAGACAAATGGATTTACTCACTAGTACACTTATGAGAGCATGGTGTCATTTGAAGTGTGTGAATATCTACACACAGTGGAAAGGAGTAGGTGTTGTGATGCCTTGAAAGTAGGCAAACGCACATAAGTTGCTGGTTTCTTGTGTGTGTTCTTCTACAAATGATTGTAAAGTAAATTCCAGCCTTGGGTAACGTCAAAGATTTACTTCTGTGTAGGTAAGAGTGGGGAGAGAACAGAAAGGGCTTCCCACATGCAAAGAAAAAAACACTACACCTGTGTAAACACTGATTTACACGTGCACCGATGTACACCACGTGCACCACTACACCTGTGTAAACACTGATTTACACGTGCACCGATGTACACCACGTGCACCACTACACCTGTGTAAACACTGATTTACCCGTGCACCAATGAACACCACGTGCACCACTACACCTGTGTAAACACTGATTTACCCGTGCACCGATGTACACCACGTGCACCACTAAACCTGTGTAAACACTGATAGAAGAGGGAACCCCGACTATCTGCGACTGTCTTCACAAGAGTTTCCTTTAAACTCTTGTGAATTCTAAAAAAGTTGGATATTGACTCTAAATGTGTACATAATCCAACAAGAGTGAACGTGCTAGTCACCTTGACAACGAGACAATAGTGTGTCAGGGTGTGCTTGAGGTGTGAGCTTGTCCACAGAAATGTATCCAGGTAATGCCTGAACTTACACAAACCTACAGTTTTTGAGAAGTTCGTGTGATGACAAAGAAATCCAAAGATGCTCAAATAAAAAGTGCATTTATTGATGTATTACTTTTTTTTGTTCAATTATTCTATACATCGCTGTCTCCTTTTCAAGTCTCTCCTCCACTTCTCTTTTCTATTTCCCACCCTCTACTCCTCTCATCTGCTCCCCTTCTGTGTCTCTCCCTCCTCTCATCTAAGACTCACTCCTTTCATCTCCTCCTTCGTTCCTCCCTCTATTTCTCTGCCGGTATTTCTTCCTCAACTTTTGACTTTGCTGCTCTACGACTTGTCTCTCCACACGACCCCCCGCCCTTTTCTTACTCCTTGTCTTCCCTTCTTATGCTTCTCCTTCTACATCCTTTTACCCTCCTCTACTTCTCTCTCTCTCTACTCCTAACTTCTTCATCCCCTTCTTCTCTTTCCACCTGTCTCTCCCATTTTTAGGTCGAGCATTCGAGACCTCTTGTATATACTTTAGTATATACTTATATACTTTAGTATATGCTTATATGTGTATATACTTTGTGGGCTGTGGAGATCAGCCCTAGGACTTGTCTGCTTCCGCTTAGGGACTTTTTTTTTCTGTTCAACTGCCTCTATTTAGCTGTCTTGATAGAAAACCAGTAGAGGTCAGTAAAATACCAGAATTGCTTTCTACTGTGGGACTTTCTTTTTTTCTGGCAACTGCCTCTATTTAACTTTCTTGATAGAAAACGGCCAGCAGAGGTCAGTAAAATACCAGAATCACTTTAGCATTCTCTAGATTCCAGTCCATAGAAATTGTCTTCCACGAGCACCCATAGACAATAATATTTTTTTCAAATCTTGTATTTTCAGTGATATAACCACCGAAGGCCCTGATTTTATATTAAAAACAGAGCTTTGGACTATACCATTTCCCGCTGAAAGGCAATATTTCTCTTCATGTGTTCCCATATGTTATGTTATGTTATCTGAGTTTATAAAGCACACAGCTGCCCCAGCAAAGAGGCGTCCCGGCGCTACCAGCGTCAGAAGGAACAGGGCCAGGAACACAACAAGTAGGCAAAGGGAATAAACAGAACCAAGAAGGACTAGACAGAAGGAAAGAGAAACGTTTTGATTGCTTTCCTGAAGTCCACCATGCGATCCAAGCTGCGAATCTGAGGGGGCAGGGAGTTCCACAGCTTAGCAGCTAAATAGCGGAAGGACCGACCTCCCACCCGAAGGCGCTTCACATGGGGGACAGTTACCAAATGCTGTCCCAGAGAACGCAGCTGGCGAGTGGGGACATACAAGGTTAGCAAATTAGTCAGGAGACTGGGCGAGGCGAGCTTCAAGACCTTAAAAGAGAGGCAGAGAGCCTTAAATTGGATCCTTTTGGCCACTGGAAGCCAATGTAACCTCCTGATGGCCCCACTGGAAGGACAGTTACGTGGGAGCCCCACCAAGGCTCTGGCGGCAGCGTTTTGAACGCGCTGCAATCGCAGTATCTCAGCCTGATTAGCTCCCAATAGGAGCGAATTAGCATAGTCCAATCTGGATAGAATGGCTGATTGAACAATCACTTGGCGAGTGGATGAATCGAAGAACTTCAACAAGGGGCCTAAGTCCCCGGAGGAGGCCAAAACAGGTACCTGCAACTTTTTTGGTATGTTCTTGAAAACTAAGGGTATCGTCCATCCATACCCCCAAATTTTTTACCACCAACTTAGGTGTGGGAGAACTACCAAGTAAGTTGGGCCACCATTGTTCACTCCAGAGGCTTCTGTCCCTCCCCATCAACAATAACTCTGTTTTAGTCGCATTCAATTGAAGACAGTTTAAAGTCATCCACTCTGCCACAGCGGTCAAGCCGCTCCGAAACCTAGAAGCATCTAGAGTGGAACCATCGGACAGGGCCACCACCAGCTGTGTATCATCTGCATACGAGACCATAGTGAGGTCCATGTTCCTAGCCACTCTAGCCAGAGGTTGAACATAAAGATTGAACAATATGGGGCTTAATGCAGAGCCCTGTGGTACTCCCTGCCCGATGGGATGAGCCTGAGAAAGAAACGGGGGGCCGACACTCGAAAAGATCTCTCTTTCAGGAATGATCTAAACCATTCTAGTGCCAGGCCCACAACCCCGGCATCCTCCAGGCGCTGTAACAGAATTCCATGTGAAACTGTGTCAAATGCGGCACTCAGATCGAGTAAAATCAGTGCCGCTGTATGACCGGAATCAAGAAGAGGTCCGCAGATGTTCTGTCACAGCCAGAAGAGCCGTCTCTGTACTGTGACCAGGGCGGAAACCATTTTGAGAAGGATCCAAGATGTTATTAGTAGTGAGATATTCCGTTAAAATATTATTAACATGGGCCTCAGCAATCTTGGCTACCCAAGGAAGGAGCGATATAGGCCGAAAGTTTTCCAACTTTGCTGGGTCAAGTGAGGGTTTTTTAAGAATAGGGGACACCCTCGCCTGTTTCCATGGGACGGGTACCACAGCTGTAGTGAAAGAAGTATTAACAACATGGCACAAAGGTGTCAGGAAAAGAGACAATGAATCCCTGAACTGGGCAGGTTTTAAAGGATCGGCCGGAGAGCCAGATTTGATTTTCCTGCTCAGTAAAGAAAACTCTTCCTGCGTTATACTGGGAATAGCTGCCAGAGAATGTAAAGGAGAGGACTCCTGCCGAGCGGCTGGAGGGAGAGACCCTTGCGGAAAGGACCGATAGATGGTATTAACTTTATCCACAAAAAACGTCGCCAAGTCTTCACACTGTTGCTCAGAAGTAATCATAGAAACAGAGGAGTTACTCCTTACTCTGAGGTCCTTAAGAATTTTAAAAATACATTTGGCCGGATTAGAGCTAAGCTTTATTTCGTTAGCATAGAAGGCAGCTCGAACCGTACAAATGGTTCTATGATAGTTTTTTATAGTGGACAAATAGCATTTTTTTGCCACCGAGTCATAACTAACCCTGGGCGAAGTGCTACGCTACGCTCGCGTAGTTTGCGAAGTTTGCGCTACTTCGCACAACGCGAATTGCACGTAGCACAGTGCGAACACGCGTAGCGTAGCGTAGTGCCGCGGTCATTTTTGCTTGCTCGCGGTCCTCAACGTCAAGTTGGCGACCGCGAGCAAGCAAAATGACATCCGGCGAGACTTTTCCTCGTTCGCGATCAGCAACATCAAGTTGCCGATCGCGAGCGTGAAAATAAACCTCCCGCGAGATTCTCAACGCGGGAGGTCAGGTTTCTCATTGCGAGTGGTCGCGTATGCTTGCGACCGCTCGCGATGAGAAACTACCAGTCCGCGTTAGAAAGCTGCCGCTCGAGTAAAAATCTACTCGAGCGGCAGTAAGCGACAGCTCGCACTGTGCAAGTTGCCGTTTTCAATGATTGCACAGTGCGGACAAGCATCCGGCACTGTGCAATCATTGCGAACAGTGCGCTACGCAGGTCGCGTGAGTGCTACGCGAAGCTTGCGTAGCGCGAACTGCACTTTGCGTAGCTTCGCGAAGCATTACTTCGCGAACTACGCCCACCCTTAGTCATAACCTTTCCTCCATGCACGCTCAAGTTTCTTGCAGGCTTTCCGAAGTGCAGTCAGTGTCATTGTACCATGGGCTAGGGTTCAGAGTGCGGCCTTTCAGCCATTTCGCTGGAATAAGGGAATCCAACACTTGGATAATCCAGTTACAAAAGGCTCTATAGCCCTCATCTGCATCATTGTGTGGAGCCGGCAAATTGGCAGCAGGAAGCGCATGAAAGTCCTCCAATCTCAATTTCCACCAAGGGCGTTTAAAAACAGAGGGAAAAACAGTCTTATTAAGGGGCTCAGGGGCCGGGAAAGACATAGAAATCAAAGAGTGGTCAGACCAAGCGACAGGCTTAGGAGTCTCCACCATAGCAAGAGAAATATTGGAGAAAACAGGGTCCAACAGATGGCCAGCTGAGTGGGTGGGGCCAGGGACCAATTGAATTAGTTGGCAGGCTGCCAAGTCCGCAAGCAAACTACTAACTGCGATATCTTGCACCAGATCAAAATGCAGGTTAAGGTCACCGAAAATGCTAAAGTTAGCTGTATTCATTGCAAGCGTGGAAGTATATTCCAGCAGGGCCGATTTAAATTTTGCAATAGGCCCCGGAGGGCGATATACTAACAGCCCTGAGATGGTCAGATGGGCACTGAGAGTAATACTAAAACGCGCACATTCACAGCCCTCCATAGCTTCTTTAACAAATAGGCACGAGTAGCAAGATTTAAAAATAACCGCAATACCGCCCCCTGGACTCTCTGTTGATGGTAAAAATCGAATAGCCAGGAGGTAGCGCTAAGTTAGGTTCAGCTACCATATCATCATTAAGCCAAGTCTCAGTTAAAAAACACATCCGGTACTTCCTCCAGTACTAAGTCATAAACTTCCAGATAATGTTTGGCTAGAGACCGCACATTCAAGTGGAGTATTCTTACTGGTGACCCAGACTGAGGGGAAGGGATAAAGGGAGCTCTGGTATAGGAGAGACATACCTACAGCAGGGGCAACCAAAGGGCCCTTCCAAGGGACCCAGCCGAGGCCCATTACATCCTTCCACCCGCGAGTTAACTGCCAATAACTCCGCAGTAGAATATGTGCGCCGTCCCACAGGACTCCGGCCAGCATTCCTGGCGAGAGGCGACGTACAGGCACGGACGGGCGCAGACGGGCTTGCCTTTGGCACGCCTTCGGCGCGCCGCCGGCGCGCCCGCTGCGCGCGTCCGCTGCGCTCTTGCGCCATGCCCCGTATAAATACTGGCGATGTTAATAGGCACGATCAACTGGACCGCTAACCGCCCAAATGGCGGCAGAAGAAAGCCGACCGCAAGTGAGGGTCTCTAGCGGTAAAGAAGCGTTTCCTAACACCCTCCACAACAATCAGCCAAAGGCTGCGGTGGACCGGGGCGTGGAAACAGCGAACAGTGCAGAGAATGCCAATAAGTAAGCTGGGGAAGGACACAGAGGTAATGACCAGATTACACAGTACAAGGGGGGGGTTAAAACTGTAAAAAAGGTCTGTAAAATTCTAAAAGCATACTATGCAGTTCAAAACGCGTTCAAAATGCGCTACCAGCGAAGTGCTCCGCCGCACGACAGCTGGAAATACAACTGCGCTCCCGCGCCATGCCCCGTATAAATACTGGCGATGTTAATAGGCACGATCAACTGGACCGCTAACCGCCCAAATGGCGGCAGAAGAAAGCCGACCGGAAGTGAGGGTCTCTAGCGGTAAAGAAGCGTTTCCTAACACCCTCCACAACAATCAGCCAAAGGCTGCGGTGGACCGGGGCGTGGAAACAGCGAACAGTGCAGAGAATGCCAATAAGTAAGCTGGGGAAGGACACAGAGGTAATGACCAGATTACACAGTAAAAGGGGAGTTAAAACTGTAAAAAGGTCTGTAAAATTCTAAAAGCATACTATGCAGTTCAAAACGCGTTCAAAATGCGCTATCAGCGAAGTGCTCCGCCGCACGACAGCTGGAAATACAACTGCGCTCCCGCGCCATGCCCCGTATAAATACTGGCGATGTTAATAGGGCACGATCAACTGGACCGCTAACCGCCCAAATGGCGGCAGAAGAAAGCCGACCGGAAGTGAGGGTCTCTAGCGGTAAAGAAGCGTTTCCTAACACCCTCCACAACAATCAGCCAAAGGCTGCGGTGGACCGGGCGTGGAAACAGCGAACAGTGCAGAGAATGCCAATAAGTAAGCTGGGGAAGGACACAGAGGTAATGACCAGATTACACAGTAAAAGGGGGGGGGGTTAAAACTGTAAAAAAGGTCTGTAAAATTCTAAAAGCATACTATGCAGTTCAAAACGCGTTCAAAATGCGCTACCAGCGAAGTGCTCCGCCGCACGACAGTGTCACGCAGTTTGGTGCTTACTTTCCCTCCATGTTAAAGATCAGTAGATGTTTCAGCACCCAGGCTAATGTGCTACATAGCTAAATACATATAAGGTCCCAAAAGCGAGACCGATTGCATTGCAAATGCTTGTTTTAGTCCTGCCTTTAACTATTGAGTGCTGTTTTCCTAAGTGAGCTTTTAAAAACCATTTTTCTCAGATGTAGCTTTTGAGAGAGTGATTTTTGAATGAACTAAATTACGCAAATTCTATTTAGCCATATCAGTTTGAAGGTCTCTAAATATTGAGATTTTAGGGACAGCCATTTATGGGTCAAACGCTGCCACATTTTTGCCATCTGAGACCCACTTCCTTGTATAATACTCCATATTGACTCTCCCTTCCTCATTCTGTAAGCCCTCAGCACAGTGACTCACCTCTCCTTTGTTAAAGATACACTCCACACCTTTGCAAAGGCTGCAGAGGGAGCTAAAGTGACTTGTGCCACGCCTTTCCCTGCCTTCTCATTTTGCTGTCACGCTCCACTGTTTCCAGTTCCATTGTTTGGATCAGATAAAGCCTGTTTTCAGTGTGGCTGCTCTGCTCCCATGCACATGTGTGTTGTGGCCGAGGGATGCCACTTCAAGTGCAAGTTGTCATATAAATACATTTGAAGAGATGGCCGAGTAGAACAGTCAGCTGTTTAGGAAGGGCACAGTCCAGTGTTCCTTAATTGGCCACTGAAACGCAAGACTGCTCAAGTTCAGGGATCTAGTGGGGAGTACGTGAATTTAACAATTTGACCTTTCCAACTTGTCTGCAAAGTTATCTGCCATTTCAGAGTGAGCGAACATGAAAACCTACATCAATCACTATGCATTCAGGCACTTTCACTCTGCACTCAGACACTCACCAACCTTCATTCACGCACTACTCACCCAGCACAAAGAGCACTCACACCATTCTCTCTGCACTCATACATTGCTCCCACACCTCTTATTATTAACACCCTATGCAAAACCAAATGCATTTACCAATGCTTGTTCTCTGTATTTTCAATGCAGCCTGTTCCCCAGTTTCCCTGCCTCCTCCTCACTTAAGCTTCCATTTTGAAGTACCTGTTCCTGTGTCATCTGCCCCCGTACACCTTGCTCCTTCCCCAGGTACCCACTGGCTTCTTCTATTTCTTTGACCTTTTTCTTCTTTTTGCACATTTACAGCCCACCCTCTGGTGCTCCTTCACTAAACAGAAAACAGTGCAGCAGCCCATGATTCCTCCTATTTTATATCACCTTTACTGTTTTTGTATTCTTTAAGTGGTCTAGTTTTTCATAACATTAAAAAAATTCTATTTTTCAATTTATATACCAGCCCTGGTGCATCCTCGTTGGACCAACAATCTCCAAGGTGGTATAAATGATGGAAAAGGATCAACGATAGATGGAGATCGGGTAGAATTTGGAGCATCCACGTCGATGCAGGAGACCTGAATCTAGAATTCACAAGCCCTTTGGGCAACCACCTATGACCATTCCTTCCCATATGATCTGAAAATGTACCAGGACATCATGAAGAGGAACGTATATAATGCAGGATTCACCTTTTATGTTCTTGGGCGAGCCAAGCATGAAGTGGCAGGAAATCACTATGTCATCTTGTCCTAAAGAGACTGGAAACTTTATGCGACCAGCTTGTCTTAAAGAGACTGGAGACTTTATGTGACCAGCTTGACCTGTAGAGACTGGAGACTTTGTGTGACTAGCTTGTCCTATAGAGACTGGAGACTTTATGTGACCAGCTTGTCTTAAAGAGACTGGAGACTTTATGTGACCAGCTTGTCCTCAGAGATTGGAGACTTTGTGACCAGCTTGTCCTAAAGAGATTGGAGACTTTATTTGACCAGCTTGACCTGTAGAGACTGGAGACTTTGTGACCAACTTGTCCTAAAGAGATTGGAGACTTTATGCGACCAGCTCGTCCTAAAGAGACTGGAGACTTTATGTGACCAGCTTGACCTGTAGAGACTGGAGACTTTATATGACCAGCTTGTCCTATAGAGACTGGAGACTTTATGCGACCAGCTTGTCCTGAAGAGAAATGTTAGAGATGCAACATTTTGTTATGGCAATAGAAAGACATAAGTTACCAAAGAAATGGCACATAGTCCTGGGAACAAGGAACAAAACTGTGATTAATCTACTTACACATTTTACACTATTCAGTCACCCCCCCACACTACACACAACAACATTGACCCTAATGAATGATATACTTGCACACACATGTTCACCCTTGGGCCATCTTGATGCTAGGACAGAGTTCAACTGAGCTTTGAATGAAAAGAGGGAACTGCTAACAAAAAGAGGTGAGTTTTCAAAGGTTGATGAAAGAAGACATGATTGAGACACTGGAAAGGGATGATGGTAAACGGTCCCAAGCAGCCGCGGTCTGGGCAGGTAAGAGCGGTGGGGCGGTGGGGCTGGGTTGTGGGGGGCTGGGGGAGATTTTGACAGATGACGACGAGGGAAAATTATTTATTTATTCTATTTCCCCTTGTGGTCGTCTGTCAAATCCCCCCCAACTCGGCCCACCGCCCCATCCCTCTTACCTGCACGGGCCGCTCCTAGTCCCAAGACCCAAAAGGCTCTGTCTCCAAAGCTAGATCGTCTTAAATGAGGAACCGGGGCTCTAAAAGGAGAGGTCCAGAGAGGTGCGCGGGGCACAGCTACCATTCAGAGCTTGGCAAACCAAACACAGTGATAATTCTCTACACATTGGTAGCCAATGCAGAGTGCCAGGGCTTTTGTAACATGGTCAAATCTGAGCAGCCCAGTGACCAGTCTAACAGCCATGCTTTGAAGGATAGGTAATCTGGTCAAGGTATCGGCTGGAAGACCAAAATAGCAGCGTCAGCGTAGTCAATTTTGGGTAGAATGACCAGAAGGGTTCTCATATTCTGAGGAATGACATGAAGGCTCTTTCTCGAGACTGATAGTTGGAAGAGGCAGGCGACTACTGGGGTGACTAGACTTTCCAGGAGAAGATCCTTCTCAGACCTGATGCCAAGGTCCTCAACCATGCCGACAGGATAAGGGGGAGAACCCAACTATCGGGGTCAGAATCTGGAATTTGACAAACGGACAGGACTGCAAACCGGCACTTCCATTTTATCTGCATTTAGTTTTAACATATTGATTACCACCCAAGATTTGAAGGATAGCAGACAGGATTGAATGGCTAGCAGACAGAATTGGATGGTTAGCAGACAGGATTGGATGGCTAGCAGATAGGATTGGATTGTGTACTGGATCTCTTCAGGAGGGCTGGAAAGTCTGAAGATAAGTTGAGTATCATCAGCGTAGGACATAAAGTCCAGGCTGAGGGGTCGAATGATGTCCATCAAACGTCTCATGTAGGTGGTGAATAGGATCAGAACCAGGAGTGATCTCTGAGTGACTCGTCAACAGTGGTTGAGAACATCTAGACGAAAAGGCGGCGAGAGTCATGGATCGGGTGTGCCCTGGCAGGAAAGATGAGAACCTGGAGAGGGCACAGCCATCTATTTCAACAGCGGTGAACTGATCGAGCAGGATAGAATGATTGACCTGTCAAATGTGGCAGAGAGGGGCAAAAAAATATGTCCCGTGGGATGTCCAGCATCCAGGCTAGTACAGAGACGGGTGCCGTATCAATTCCATGCCCAGTCAAAAACCCACCTGGGTTGTATCCAGCAAATTATGGTCAGCTAAAAAACTGGAGAGCCATTGAGCCAGATATTTCTCCTCTAGTTTAGCAACGATGGGGAGCAAAGCGATTGCTCTGTAGTTGCTCTCTGTTCCAGGGTCCAAATTAGGCCTTGCTATGAAGAAGGAAGAGGTCTCTCACTGACAGCTCTTGAGCAGACGCTGACGGTTCATGAACACGAAGTGATGGATTCACAAAGATTTTAATGTGGCATATTCTCTTACCGCAAGCACAACCCGATGACAACGCTGCCTCTGCTACCTCCTTGACGTGCACCAGGACTCCCCCGATGTCATCCGATGTGGGAGAGCAACACCACTCTGGAATGTGACAGTCCCCAAACTATGCTTGACAGCTCTTCCCAAACTGCCTGCAGTGGATGTATAGGCACTGCAAGGCTCACCGGCAATGAAAGTGATTATGCTCAAAATCGAAAACAGAGACGCAACTAGCTTCCAAGGTAGATCATCCTTTGGTATGCCGGATAAGGACGTCAATCCCTTCTTCGAAGGCTGTCTGCTGTAGATGGAGTGGAGAGAGTACTCAGAGGGGAGATGGTTACAACTGCCCCCTACGCAGTAACGTCGCCAGTGTTAGAGGTATAAAGGATGACAGGAACAGGACTCGTGGTGTACTCCTTTATTGACCATCCACTCTCCAAACAACAGCCTGAACCCCAACATTCTAAGGTGAGCTCCCAACGGGGGAAACCAAAGGTGAGTGCAGGGGAGGGGTGGACGGTGATGCAGCGCGTACAATAAAAACTATTCTCCTCCTAGGTCACTTATCGGTCATCCAGGGGCGACTTATATTTTCTCACATCCACATGACGATGGGGCCCATAAACATCGCCGATCACACACGCACACACCTGGATTTCCTTTACACCTTTACGAAATTCTGTACTCCTAGGAGAAGCATGAGAACTAAATGGAAAACACCATTTATGTACCGCTGGAAAGAGCCGGGATACCTTATTACCTTAACCTATCACTTTCTTAGTTATTTATTAAGATATTCCTGCTCATTGTTTTGTCGATGGATCATCTAGTAAGAAATTAATTTATAGTGATTAAGACCAGCTAAATCACAATAATCAATTATTAGTGTCACAATCATTTAGTAAAATAACCACTGAGTCGTTTGATTAAGAATCTTAAATTTTATATAAATTTAAAAGCATGAGAAAGAATTTAGACTTTTTATTCAATTATTCATTCATTATTAATTCAAATATTTATTAAGCAAAATCAATTTCATTGCAGAAAGGAAATTTTGTCATGAAGCAAAACCCTAATTACCTGCCTATCTTCCCTAATTTAGCCTAAGGATTTCTAACCTAAGTTTACGAATTAAAAATATCTTGATTCTCATACTCAACTGGAAAAATAAGACAGCAACAGAAACTTCAGCTCGTCAGCATCAGCTACCTGCAACCCGTCTCATCTAACAGTCTTTCAGCATCTCCCGCTCAGTAAATGGATCGATCTGGACCACCAAGCACTGGAAGCCACCAAAACCAACACCGACTCTGACTGCGACTCTCCAACTCTGACTGTGTACCCTCCCACTAAGAGTAGGCCCTCTTATACCCTAATTCTAACTTTGCTAACTAATTGTTGCAACATTAATAACACGCTTTTCTTTCATTGGTCCATTCATTTCATCTATTCATTCTTAATCAAGTTCTCCCGGATCCCACTTGTCCTTTGGAATGTATATGATCATTTCCTTTCTCACAGTTCAAGACATGTTTCCATCCGCTTCGATCAGTACATTTGTAACTTCTTTCGATACATTCGAGAACTCTGCAGGCATTGTCCTTTCTCTTAAAACGGTTTCCCACGGTTCCTTGCTGATCACCACGGCACACTATCAGTTCAATTAGGTCACATCAGCCTTGACCATTCTCGCATCCTAGCCTCTCAGCATCATCACGTGGTTAGCTTTTCTCCAACTTTTTCTCCCTTGTCACGCGTTTCCCGCACATGCGCACTTCATTAACCGGCAGCCATTTTATATCGCCACTCGTTTATACTTAGAAGCACTATTTTGAAATAAACAAAACATAATTAAAATAGAGAAACATAGCCTTTTCGTTTCCCACCCGTCATCTACGTACCCCAATTAGTTATTACCTAGCAGAAAGCAACATTTAAGCTGTTCCTTACTTACCATCACTATTGTTTTTGCAACGACACGTTTATATTCTATGAAGCACAAAACATGCATTTATTATAAATTTAGTACGCAATTAATTTTATGTTATAATTAGACACACAGACATTCGTTAATAGATTATTCAGCCCATATACTTGCGTGTTACCCTTCCCTCACGTACAGTGTTGATTAATACATTTAAACGAACATTTTATTAATTATTTATAAAATTTGTTAGGGTTTAACATTTTTATTTTCTCTGCTCCATCAACTCCCCCTTTGGTGATTTTTAAATCACCACATAAAACCAAGTTATACTTCTTTTTCAAGCAGCATATGTCTTTCATCCTTTTGCTTTTTTTTTAGTTACACATCTGTCTCCATTTCATCTTGTCTTCTTGTCTCTTTATACATGCTTTCTTTCATTTTCTCTAACTCAATTTCACCCATTTCTCTCTCTCTCTCTTTCATTATTCTGTTATTTCTTTTTATCTTATTTTGTCTTACTTTTCTTTTTATACACGTTATTACAATTTTCAACACCATGGCTAACAATATTGCTACAGTTGCTATTATTATAACTTTCCCTATCATTAGTCTACTCATTCTGGTTAACCAATTTGCTACAGAAGAAAACGCTCTACCAAGTTTTCCCAGGACACTTTCAACCTCCAGTGGAACTAGTTCTTTGTGCAAATTTGTAATATTTGTAATATACTTTTGTATATTTTCACTTTTATCAGGAATGTAAGTGCAACAATGTTGGACTTTCAGTATTCCACAGACTCCACCCTCTTTTGCCAAAAGAATATCAAGGGCAAGCCGATTTTGCATCACCATAGCTCTCATGGCAATCATTTCGGTATTTACCATCAAGAACCCTCCCGCAGTATCTGTAGACAAACGATCTACTACTGTGGATAACTTCCGAATTTTAAATGCATTCAAAGATATTCCCACTGCTGGTATTAATGCTCCAAAAATATCACCTACAATTTCTGAAAAACTTTCCCTCTTTCTACGTGTAAAGCAATTAATCATTTTGTATGTTCCTTTTTCTTCTCTGTCCATATGAAAGATTTTTGGAAAGACCAGGCCTACATAGCAAGTTCCATACCAATGGTCCGGTAACCTGTAATAAGCTCTATTCCCACAAATATAATAGATACCTGGAAATATTGGATCTTTTCCACCTTTGAATCCCCAACCTCCCAAAATTTGATAATTGTCATGGCAGATACTGGAACCTACAAAGTAATTGTCATAGACTGTCTTATTTCTCCTAATACACAACTTTCCTGTTTGCGGCCAATCTAATGTCATTGCTGCATTTATCTTTTTCCCTTCATGATTTCCTTCCTCAAACGTCCATAGATGTGTTCCTTCCTCTTTTATTGCTTCTTTTTGAAATTTCATTCTTCTTTCTTCAACCATTTCTAAAAATACCTTTTCTTCTTTCTTTAATTCACAGGTAAGGTTGTTTTTTGCTATTTCTTCTAAGGTTAATTTTCTATGTTCTAAAAAGAATTCTCCTAAAACTTTTGCTTGTTTTACTTTGTTAAGTTCTGGTACTACCGGAACGTTTGCAAAAATCTTATCTATATCAGTATAATAAGACTCTAGTCTACCTGTTTTATAAAATAAACTTGCTATTACACTACACGTTATTCCATAAGTTAGAGGTAGGTGATGATAAGTCACACCTTCTGACACTGATGCAGGCAACTGCATACAAACATAACAATCTCTCACATCCATTGTCTCTACATATTCGTACAACAATTTTGTAAAAACATTTTTAGAAAAATCTGTTACTGACTTATCCTTATGTAATTCTGCACTACTTCTTAAAATAACTGGTTCTTTAATATTAGTTTCTTTTTCTGGTTTAGTATCATTCTTTGCTTCTATTACAGCTAGACTATTAGGAATTGTGATTGCTAAAACTATCCATACTGTCATTAATAAACCTGTACAAAAGCAGCACATTTTACACCATCTTTTTACAAACTCACATTTATCTCTTCTATCCCTAGTATTTTCCATTTTGCTTTTATCTTTTTGTTAAGTTTTCAGAAAATTGTGTCACTACACCTCAGAAATGACTTAGATGCCACTCTGCTTTTCAAAAGTCTTTGCTTGGTACTTTCTTTTAATTCTCTCCAGAATTCTTTCGTTGTCACATCCGGTGATTTGTCATATCCAGTAAAATTGTCACGTCCGGCAGAAGCACTATAAGTCTTCACTTCAGGTTTGTTGCATCTCACCTTTACCCATTCGGTTTCTTAGCCTCGGGTTCTCGTGAGTGTTTCCTTCTTCTTTGTAATCCGTCAGTGCAATGTACAGCCACTCAGGTGACTTGTACTTTGCATTCACTTTCTTTGTTCTTTTAGATTTTTGCAGTCGTTTTCCACTTGGCTTCTCTTGTTCCTTTTGACTTGTTATTTCATTCACTTGTTCAGCACTTTTTCTCCTGTTCTGATTATTCTATATCTCAATTTTCTTATATAGTTGCTGGGCCAATTATCTCCTTTTCTTGGCCTTTTGGCTTCACCTTCTTTTTCTTCTCTTTCTGATTTCCAGTTTCTTTTTCTTGATTCAGTTTTTGTTTTCTCTTCTTCTCCACTTTCTTCAGATTCTGTTTCAACTTTTTCACTATTGTCTCTTATTTTGAAGCTTATGATCTCGTCTTCTCTTACTGGTGGATCTGTTTTCTCCTTCTTGTGTTCCCTTATTACTGTCCCTCCTCGGTGTTCTTCCGAATTGGTATTTTCCTCACTCTCTACTTCTAAATTTCCCTGTTCTTTTGTTTCACTATCTGTCCCTATTGCTCCTCGGGGTTCTTCTCGATTTTCTAATTTTTTATTTACTTCTTTCCCTACTTTGTCTATTAATATTACTTTTGAAGGGTTTCCACCATAACTTGTACTTGGTTGCTCATCTAGATCATTTTCTTGTTCATTCTCTTCTCTAATTGGTTTATATCCCCAAGTTCTCCTTCGAAATTTTTCACAGTTTGCAACTGAATCATCAGATCCTGAACTTGTGTCAGATATTTCCAGATGTCGACTTACAGGTCGATCTTCAGGTTCTGGAATTTCTGAAATTCTTCCTTCTTCTTCTTCCTCCTCTTCTTATCTAGAGTTGCTTGCAGTTGGGGTTTCCAGATGTCGACTTTCAGGTCGATCTTCAAGTTCTGGCACCCTTTCTCTTATTCCTGTTGTCCCAGTTGTTAAACTCTTATCCCACACTTCCAGACGTCGACTCACATGTCGATCAGTAGGTTCTTGAACTCTGATTGTGTGGCTGGCATGGACCCAGTTCTTCACTCCTGCACACTTGACTGCAGTTGTTGTCACTAGGATTACCTGTCGTGGCTCGTCCCAGCGAGGAACTAGACAGTTTCTTCTCCTGTGGATTTGTATGCGGACCCAGTCTCCTGGATTCAAGTCGTGGGCTGGTTTTCTTTCAAGAGTGGTCGCATCCGGTCCAACCTGATGAAACACAGAACGCACCACATCAGCCAGTCCTTTGCAATAATCCAGTACTAGATGATCAGTTATAGTCAATAACTTGTTGACAGGTACTTGTGCTTGTCTCATTGCTCGTCCCATGATCATCTCATGAGGACTAAGTCCAGTTTTCTTTTCAGGGATGCTTCTGATGGTCATCAGAACAAGGGGCAGTGCATCTGGCCATTTGAGTCCTGTAGCTTGACACATTTTTCCTAATCTGTTCTTAATTGTTCCATTAATTTGCTCTACTACCCCAGAAGCCTCTGGTCTGTATGCACAATGTAGTTTTTGTTTAATACTTAATGCTTCACAAATCAATTGGATCAAGTCATTTTGAAAATGTGTTCCTCTATCTGTCTCAACCGTGACTGGAAAACCATACCTTGGAATGAACTCTCGCAGCATAAGTTTTGCTACCGTTGTTCCATCATTCCTTCTAGTGGGGTATGCCTCCACCCAACGAGAAAACAAACAGACGACCACTAGAACATATTTTAGTCTGTTACATGGGGGCATTTCGATGAAGTCTAATTGCATTCTAGTGAACGGACCTCCTTCTCGTCCTATTGTTCCTAGACTCACTATTGTCTTTCTTCCTGGATTAAACTGTTGACAAATAAGACATCTTTGACAAAGACTTTCAGCTATGGTTCTGAATTTTGGGTTATACCAGGTTTGTCTAAAAAGTCTGATCATTGCATCTCTCCCAATATGAGCTTGTCCATGGTACATCCGTGCCATGTCTGCAATCATGCTATCAGGCATAACTGGTCTTTCATCTCTGTATACCCACACACCATTGTTTTCCTGTCTTCTACATCCTGCTTTTATCCAGTAATCTTTTTCCTCATCATTTGCAGCTTCCTGTAACTGTCTCACCTCATCCCATGTCTCGACAGTGTTAGTAAAAAGCAAAGGAGAAGAGATATGCTCCCTTTCTCTATTTTTATTTAGGGATACCATGTTCTCTGCACAATATCTGGCAATCTCGTCCGCGTAGTTATTGCCAACAGCTATGTAATCTTCGTTTTTCTTATGTGCCTTGCACTTCACTACAGCTATCTGTTTAGGCAGCTGTATCGCCTCAAGCAGTTTCTTAACAAAATCTCCATTTCTGATAGGTGTTCCTGCCGACGTCAAGAAACCTCTTTGTGACCAAATCTGACCGAAGTCATGCACAATACCGAAACCATACTGGCTATCGGTCACAATCGTAACTCGCACATTTCTTCCCAACTTACATGCTTGAATCAAAGCAATCAGTTCCGCAACTTGTGCAGACCTTATTCCTTTCAGACAAGACGCTTCCATCACAGTTGCCACTGTGCACACTGCGTAAGCTGCGCTTAAAACTCCTTCTTTCGTTCTCAAGCATGAGCCATCCACAAACATGACATAATCAGATTCCTTTAACGGTTCATCTTTTATGTCAGCTCTTGGTTTTGTGCAATATTCCAGCACATTCAGACAATCATGATCTACTTCATCTTGTTCAATTATACTCTCTTCATCTGGCAATGATGTTAAAGGATTCACATTCATACATCTGTCTATGGTCACATTTTCAGCACTCAAGATTACTTTTTCGTACTTAGTCAGCCGACTATGTGTCATGTACTGTGTTTTTGTTCTTGTCAAAAGAATTTCTACTGAATGGGGAACATATACTCTCAGTGGATACCCCATCACTATACCTTCACTTTGTTCCAGACTTACACAAGTAGCAGCAACAGCTTTCAGACATCCAGGCAACGCTTTTGCTATAGGATCTAAAACAGCTGAAAAATAAGCAATTGGTCTCTTCATTGTTCCATGTTTTTGTACCAGTACTGAAAACGCACATCCATCTCTTTCACTGCAGTACAATTCAAAATCCTTCTCATAATCAGGCATGCCTAAAGCAGGGGCCTCACACAATTTCTTTTTCAATTCTTTGAAAGATTTCATTTCTTCGTTATTTAACTCAAAAGGGTCTCTTACATCTTTCTTGTTCAGTTTTTGTAATGGTTTAGCAATCAAGGAGAAACCACTTATCCATTGTCGGCAATATCCAACCATTCCCAGAAACATTCTTACCTCTCTTTGCGTCATTGGTGCTCTCATTCCTTGAATCATTCTCACTCTTTCTGTCGCTATCTTTCGCACTCCTTTCTCAATTTTATGCCCTAAATATTGAACTTCTTTTTGGCAAAATTGCAATTTTGAAGGGGACACTTTATGTCCTCTTTTCTCTAGATGGTTCAGTAAAGCAATAGTATCACTTACACATGCTTCTTTTGTTTTCGATGCCACCAACAGGTCATCGATATACTGCATCATCACTGACTTTTCTGGCATTTTCAAATCTTCCAAAGACTTCTTTAAAATCTGATTGAAGATTGAAGGGCTTTCTGTATACCCCTGAGGAATTCGGCACCATGCCAAAATACGCTCTCCGAACCGGAACGCAAATAATGGCTGGCTATCTGGATGCAAAGGAATAGAGAAAATGCGTGACACAAATCTATCACTGTGTACCACTCAGCTTCGTGTGGAATTTGATATAGAATTACTGCAGGGTTTGGCACTATTGGACAACAAGGCACAACTATTTTGTTGATCTTTCTCAAATCCTGTACTATTCTATATGTTCCGTTTGGCTTTTTCAGTCCCATAATAGGTGAATTACATGGACTGCTCATTATTTCTTTTAGAATTCCCTGTTCGATCATTTTATTTATTACAGGAGTTATTCCTTCCATTATTTCTGGAGTTAATTTATACTGTGGCGTATTTGGGTAAGTTGTTCCTTCTTTTACTGTTACTTTTACGGGATCAACTTCTTTCATTAATCCAATATCTTCTCCTGTAAAATCCCACACATTTTCTTTCACTGCAATTTTTAGTTCTTCTGGAAGTTTTTCTGCATCAAATGCAGGAAACAAACCATTCATTTCAGGTTCCTGATTCATCAAAGTTACTTTATACAATCTTCATCTGGGGTCTGAAATCCAATTCCATCTGGTGTACAATAAATTGTGCAATTCATTTTGCACAAAAGGTCACGACCTAAAAGATTTACAGGACTACAATCGCACACTACAAATCTATGCATTTTGCTAAAAGAACCAATTTTTACTTCCACTAATTCAGTAAGTGGTGTTTTAATCTGTTGATTTGCTACTCCTACTACTTGGATGTATTCACCTGAGAGAGGAAGGTTTGGAATTTCCACTGATCTAACAGTAGAACGGGTAGCTCCAGTATCGACAAGGAATGTTACATTTGCACCATTCACTTCTCCATCCACAAAGGGACCAGACTGATCTACCTCTAGAGTTGCGCCAAGTACGCACTCTTTTCCCTCTCCTAGGCACCGTCATGAGCTTTCATCCCATGTCTCATCCTCACTCTGTCGCAACCAATACTGAGAAATGTTAGCTGCTCGCGGCAACTGTGTTACCTGCTCTCCTCCGTAGAATCCTGTTTCTGTACTGTATCTTTGCTGGTTAACAGTGTTGGGAAGTGGTGGTTGTGGCACCTGACCTTGTTGAACAACTACCTCATTCTGCACCTGTGGAGTTAATGATTGATTTTCCGGATTAGGTTTAGGTGGGAACTTACACTCGTTTCTCCAATGCCCTAATTTTCCGCAATTATGACAGGGCCATTTCTTTTTTGCCTCCTCTAGACTCACTTGACCTTTCCCTTTACCTATGTTAGGTCGCGTTTTATTCTGTCCTGTTTCATTCCCACTATTATTATCCAATTGAGCTTCTTGTTTTTCTGCCACTTTCACCTGTGCCCACATTGCCTTCTCTTTCAATTTACGCTGTCTACTCTCAATATCATCACTGCAATACTTAGCATACCTCAGTACCTCGTCTACTGTGCCATTCTGCCAATTAATCATATGCTGTTTAATCATTTCACTAATCTCTGGTTTCAACCCAAACACAAATCTGTATACGAAATGACTCATATCTTTTCACTTAACTCCTCATATCCACTATACTGTTTGAAAACCAACAACAACCTTTCATAGTATGCATGTACAGACTCTTTACTTTCCTGTGTAGTTCTATCAATTTTCACCCAATCTGTTTCTTTAGGAGGAATCTTATTTTTCAAAAAGGTAATCACCTTATCGTACTTCCTCATCACCTCAGGACCTGGAGCTCCTGTCTTAGGATCTCTTGGATATTCTGTAGTTGGCCAGTCAACTGTAATTTTACACTCTGACCACAAATCAGTTGGTACCACTATGTCAAATAATCCATCTAAATCTATCCACAACACTTTTGAAACCTTTACAAACCTCTCTACTTGTCGGTACCATTCAACTGGTTTCTCTCTCAGCTTCGGAAATTCATTTGTAAATGACAGTATATCCTGCCTAGTCCAGGGAACATGCACATAACTACCACCTGGAGTTTCTCTCATAGGGTATTCTCTGGCAACAGGTTCTTTTTCAGTTATCATAAAAGCCAAAGAAGCTTTGTCTGTAGTTTTCTCATTCTTTTTTGTCCATCTAACTTTCCATCTATCCACATCACCCCATTTTCTTAATAACACAATTAACTCTTTTATCTGTGTCAGCCTTCCTGCCGTGTTCAAGTTTTCAATATCTTTTTCACAAAAGTCTACTCTGTAGGGTTTCTGCAATGTTTTCACTTTCGCAAAATCTATTCCAATTTCACTGGCTACCTCTTCTAGTTTGTCATGTAAATTCTTTGCTCTCCATGTAATACTTTTGCACAGAAACATTATTTCATCATCCTGGTAATTTTTTATCTTTTCTGTACCAATCGTTCCTAGAATTAATTCTTCCATGTCAATTTTTAACCTAATTACATCCAATGGTTTTTCTTCTGGTTCTTTTATTTTAAATGCCTTCATCCACTCATTTAACTCATCAGGTGTCGGACCTATGGGTGTATTATTTAGTTCTATCCAATTACCACTCTTTTCAGGAGTCTCTGTTGCAGATTCTGTTACCATATGCATTTTCCTACCATTGCATTCATTCACAGTCAAATTAGTAGGTGGACTTGGTCTGTAAGTACTAGCCAAATTACTTGTACTTGGTTCCATCCTTTCTTTTTCTCTCTGAAATTGTGAACTCATGGGAATCACTAAAGATCGTTCATCAATTTTCTGATTCTCAAAAACTGGTATTACTGGACCTATTGTTACAGGTACAGTCACAGCTTCCATGTTTTTCGTTAATTCCCTAATTTTCTCAGTTAGTTCTTTTGTTGTCCTTGCCAATTCGCTTGCATTGTCACTTTCTATTCCTTCATTTTGTGAAGTTCTTATTTGATCTTGTGACCTATTTATTTCAATTCTTTTTACCGGACTTTTATTTCGCACAGTCTCTATTAGCGGCGCATTTGGTGTCACCACTGTAGAACTCTGCTGATACGGAGGTGGATTTCTATTTAAAATATCTTCCAGCAATTCATCATCCGTTTCGCTCTCATGCATATATTTCTCTCTCTCCATATGTTTCTTTTTCTCAGTACGTTTTCTCTTAGTCTCTTCCTCAACTGTAAAAGCCGGAAACAAACCTCCTGTCATGTTAGCACATCTCCATCGTTTTATTCTATCCTCATGATTTATTCCCCACATTCTTCCAGGCATAAACTCATGATCTCTTAAACCTCTGAATCTCTCTCTCTCTCATACATCTCATCCTCCCATTCCGTCAATGCCTCAAACTGTGTCGGTCTAGGTCTAGGTTCTAGATTTGTCATCTTTTCTCTCAAGTTCCGCAAAACCGCTACACTAAATGAACCATTCTCAGGGAAAGCTAATGCACCATCATTCTTCGTATACTTTGCCCAATTTTCCAACCATATGCATGTATGATAGCCATATTTCAGCATCATATGTGAAGCTGCTGATTTCGGCGGAGGAATTACTTGTCCCTCTCTAGTCACAACCTTTTTGTCTTTCTTAAAGAAATTCTTTATTTTTGTCGTCCATGACGTTCTCTCCCTTTCATACTCGTAATACGGCATGTTTTTCGATTGGTTTTCTCTTCAAACCAACACTGTTCCGTGTACGGAACTTTAACCAATCACAGCGCGACTCACACTAACGCACCAATCAGAACGATTCCCTTCGTCCGCGGACCAACCAATCCTAGTGCGGCACTTTTCTACGTCACTCCTGACTCTGTGTTCACGTGACTAGCGCACTATCCAATCCTAGCGCGGCACTGTCGATGTCACTCCTGCTCTTTTACCCCTCCTTTACAAAAATTATCGGCAATGCCACCCTCACACTCAACCGAGCACCCTGCCTTTGGGACTGAAAGGCCTGTTAGAAGTATGACTTATAGATTTTAAGTGTAGTGACGTTAGATATAAGACAACTTATATCTTTTGTGAGAGCTGCAAGCACCAACTCACACAGGCTGCCATGGCCGGTCTGTAGTCATAGTTTGGAGGGTCCCTTATAGGTGGCATAATACATGCAGCAGCCCATGCCCTAGGTACCTCAGTACCATTTACTAGGGACTTACAACAGGGCCCCAGTAGCCAAATAGGAATGTGCCATTTACTTACTAGGGAGGAAGCACAGTGACTGGGGTCCTGATTAGCAGGATCCCAGTCAGACTAGTCAGAAACCATAACAATACCAGGCAAAAAGTGGGGGTAACCATGCAGAAGGATCCTACCTTCCTACAGTTACTGACAGCCATTTTTTAATTGTAAACTCAGACATAGGAGTCTCCACCCGTTTATGTGATCTAGGCAGAGATTTCTGGATGGAAACAGTGAATTCCATCCAAGATAAGATCTATACCTAAATGTAGATGCAAATTAAAACGTGAGGAAATCTGTGCGTGTAAACCTACCTTTGAGAATAGACCACTGCATATTTTTCTACATTTCTAGCAGCTACACAAATACTGATGGCAGTAAAAAAACAAGCATTTTCAATGCAATAGGTCTCGCATTTGCGAGAGTTTGAGCTATTGGCATTTTAAATGACAATGCTTCCTTTAATTTATAGGTTTTGAAAACCTGTAAGCGGTGCATAAACATGCACTTTGTACTTATAGTCTTTGCTTAAGAGGACCATGGCTGGCAGTAACTGCGCCTCTTTTACTGCCAGCCTTGCTTTTTGTAAGCAAGGACTATAAGTAAGATGCCATAGAGTTGTATGTCAGAAGGTCACGTACAGAAATATTCATCTGTAATGAATATTGTGTGTCCTAAACATAATTTGCACAAATATTGCCTAGCTGGCATTGATTATGGATTAATCATTCCAAAGGGGCAGTATTTCATAGCAGATGATATTCTGAAAAAGGCCTTCTAGTTCCATACCATGCCAAACGTTTGCTTATGGCTCCCATTAATGCTTTGTGTTGCCAACCAGTGAATGTTTTGGTACTATATTATTTTTCGCAAGATGATACAAATCGATAGTACGTGTTTACTCATCCATATCTTGCTGTTGGCTGTATGTCTAACTGATACAAGTCTGCTCTCTAGCATGTCCTAGTCAAAGCGTTTAATGCATTGAAATGGGTATGGCCAATCCAACGTCTTTATTAGAAGATGCAAAAGTCCCACCACAAGATTCAAATGCCCAGTCAAAAGATGCAACTGTGCAGTCATATATACAACTGCCTTGTCACAAATGCAACTGTTCCATCACAAGCTGCTTCTACTACATCTACAGTAGCCAAATCACACCCTGCAAGCATCATATGAGAAGATATAAGTAAAGATACAACCATCTTATCACATTCTGAAACATCTCTCTACACCAGCCCCCTTACCACAATATCCCACCAGATTATGCAACTGTCCTGCAACGAGATGCAACTTTTACAGCACAAGATACAACTGCCTCATCATATGCTGCAGCTATCTCACCACGATTCATCTGCCTCACTGCAAGCTGGAAAGTCTTCATTATACGTTTTGATGACCTATCCACAAGATGTAATATGACCCACCTTGAGGTCCTCACAAGTAGCACTAGACACACCACCAAATGCAGCCACCTTACTACAACTGCAATCTGTTCTGAGGGACTACTGCCTCACCAAAAAATGTAAAAGTCTTATTGCAAGATGGAGCCACCTTGCCACTTAATTCATCTTTGCTGGAAAGTTCACTCAAATAATGTTTCAATGTCCAGACGAGCTTTGTCTGCAGCTCTTGCTAATTTGCTCCAGTCACATTACAGCACCACTACTAAACCTATGGTGCATATATTCACTCAGGAGGCAGTGTATAATGCTTAAATTCAGTCATGTGTTCATGCAATCAGACAATTCTCCAGCAGTATCTGCCTTTTTGCATTTCTATAGGCAATCTGTACACAGACCTGCGTACACCTACAACAGCCATTTCCTTATCAGCTGTGGACTTCTAATATTCCGTGTTTATGGTGACATACAATGGTGAACTATGTAGCTAGTTATTTAGGGGCATATTTACAAGGGCTTTATCTCCTTTTTTGTGGCTTAAAAAGCCAAAAAAGCGGAGATAAAACTATCGCCCTATTTACAAGAGGGTGCTAACATGCATAATCGCATGTTAGCACCCTTTTCCCAACGCCTCCCTTTGCATCTCTAATGAGATGCAAAGTGGGCGTACCCGGATGGACTACCTTGCAAATATCGCTGATGTTCACATCGCGATATTTACAAAGCTGTCCCAGCATTTTAGCACACGTTAGTTTTTGGAGAAAACCGCTGTTTTCTCCAAAAACTAACGTCTCCTAAAATGCAGACTTACCTATCCCTAACATTGGGGTGGATTATGCTGATATGACCCTGTGGGTCGTATCAGCAAGGTTATCGCCGTTTTGCAGGGAACATCGCTGGAAAACCAGCGATGTTCCCTGCAAAACTGCGATAACCTCGCTATCTCTGGAATTTTTATCGCCCTGGAGAAACGCGTTGTTAATAACACGCTACCAGGGCGATAAATTCCAGAGATAGCCTGCGATAACAAAATTATCGCTAAGCACGGCCAGCGATTAATTATCGCTGGCCGTTGATAATATGCCCCTAAGTTATTAAAGCTATACTGTTTTATAGAAGGCACCGAGGACAAAAATCAAACAGTACAAAATTATGAAAGTGCCCCCAAAAAATTATGAATATGAGAACAGTAGCATAAGGAAACAACACGCAGACGTACAATTACACAGAATTAGCCTGTAAAATGCTGAATTAAGAATATGATTTTAAGATGTCTCTTGAAAACACAATGGATAACAGTTGGTAACGAATTCCACATTTCAAAGGCTAAAAGTGAAAGGACATGGAACAAGAGGGACCAAAAAGACAATTAAGAAGTTCTTTACTGTAGATTGGTTGCCATAGACCAAGCTACTAAACATGATACATAAGAATAAAAACGGTGCTGCATTTAAAAATGGTGCAGAAATAGTGATACCGGAAAGATACAAGACAGCCAATGAACAGAAATAAGTAAGGTGACCCATGAAATGCAGAGTTGAGACTAAATAAGATGTGAACATAAAAATAAAGAATATATCTGAATTGGGAAAACAGCATACTTACAAGTGGAGATGAGAGATAAACAAGGGAGGAAAAGAAATAAAAGGAATAGAAAACATATTTGAGTTAAAGAATAAAGTTTGCATCTTTGAAGGATTTAAATACAGAAAGTGGAAACCAATTCAAGCTTCAATAGGAAAGGCAGAAGCAAAAACATTAGCATGGAAAGTACTGGCTACCGCTGGAAATGAACAATCTAACAATCTCAGGGCTACATGAACGTACCCTTTTAAAAGGGAATACAGTATTTTTAAAACTAACTTTATAGAGTCTATTACCTCGAAGGTGCCGGCTTCAAATATTACTCACCTGAAAGTGTGTATGTAGGCGAAATGTACTCCATAGGTGAAGGTGGACATGAAGTCGATATTAAGTGGTTAACAACAGAGATTAACTGGGCGCTTGACCACTCAGGTGGTCTTACTTTGGTCCTCTGTTAGCTTACAATTGATAATTCTTTGGTAACAAGCATTTAAATCAAAACCTGAGTGACCCAGCCCCTCATGTGTTGAGCTGTTCTTTTTAAATTTTGTAGCCACATGCATAAATACGTTACATCAACAAAAAAGAGAAAAAACCAAAATGAAATACCAATGATCATTAACAGAGCACATGAGAACACAGAGAGCAAAACAAAATTCTAGACATATCCATTTACAATTACCACACATATAAAGTAAAGCGAGACAATTATAAAAATAATACCGTAGATTCCTAGTCCCATTGGAGACTAGACCACACCCTTTTAAATTTTAGCCAGGACTGGGGACCTTTAGCTTTGGCTAATGCTAGCTCCATTTCGTAAATTTCCCTTAGTAAGACCCAAAATTAATTAATATTTGGACTCACTCTTTGTATCCAAGATCGAGCAATACATAAGCGGGCACATGCCAAAATAATTGAAACAAGTGATTTCGTGAGACAACCCACCTCTGAGAATACCCCTAACACTATCTCCTTCTCCGAAATCTGGATATCATGACCAACCAGTGTTACAAGCGCAAGGGTTACATCAGACCAAAATGTTTTCAACATTGAACAGGTAATGAACATGTGACGCAAATCTGCAGCATATTCTTGACACTTCGGACAATATGACTTAGCAGCTGATTGAGTATTAGCCCACTTAGAGATTCGCTCTGGGGTATAATAAAGCATAAATATAATTCTATATTGCTGAAGTTTCAGATTAACTGAAGTCACTGCAGAGTCTATAATTTCCAAAGATTCCTGTACCTCATCTTTGGTTATATTAGAATTGAAAATCCAACTTAGCTTGGCTGCTATCTGTATACCGTCATCACTAACAGCTGCTATAAGTTTCTGATAAGTTTTGCCAATAGTTCCTCGCCCTGTAGTATGAAACGTAACAGAACGACAGGCCCGAAGAACCAACAAGCGTGAGTACACAAGGCCGGAAATCCCACGAACTGTACACGGAAAACAAGCTGATTCATCCTATCCTGATCGTGCGGTGGAAGTGCATGTCCACATCCATGTTCCACCAAGATTGGACTTTCTCAATACCTTCGTCCCCTTTGCAACACTTTAAAAAGTGGGATACAAGCACAATACATCCACTAAATGCGGGCACTCAAGGTTCGTAACCCCCGTTTCTCCCCTATACCCAGTATGTCCGTCTAAACAACACTTGCCTTTTATAGAGGGGTAGCACTACACATATCGGTGGCATTCATTCTCTACACACTAGAAGAATGAAAGAAATGAAAGCGCGAGTGAGTCCGATTAGATACAAACTTCTGGGCTGCAGGTGCACCCACATGTCAGCAACCAATGCATTAACCCACTGAGCCCGAATGAAAACAAGTCTATTGTCGACTCCAAATGCTGACTTCTCCCTCCGAAGCCCTCACCCGGCTCCCCAGTGTCGCGGACGACTGAACTGCCCCTTACCTTGTATATCGGGATCACCGGGACCAGAATGCCCCCAGCTCCCGATCCCAGCCACCCACGGATACCACCACAATCCACCCCCGCTTTCCACAAAGTGGGAAGCCGTGCTGCCACCACAGCTAACCAAACACCGAAGCAGCGCTATGTACGCATGTACACTCAGATATACACTACTTGTCAAAGAAGGCCTCCGCCTTATCCCCTAGGAACAATTGTCCCGCACTCATCGTTTGAGTGACTGACCTGAACTTAGACCAGGGACCCACGTGAGTATCGCTGCTCCCGCAGCCAGATTAGACTGCTTGTAAACAAAGGCAATCCGACATCTCTAGGAAGCAGTGCTCATTACACGGCCATAAAAGCCATTCGCATTCGACTTCCCAGAAACCTTTCCACAATCGTACCCCTTGCAGCTCCTTTTCCCTTGCACACGTCTTGTATCTACTTTCCAAGCAGCCCGTCTTTGCTTTGCAAAAAATTCCATCCTGTTTTCGAACAGTGTAGGGCAGCATAAATCACCATGATAGCACGAGGTTTCAAAATGCATTAAGTGGGAAGATAAAACATCACTCCACGTCCCCCACCCTCGAGCCCGTTGGCGCCACCCCGGATGCGACCCATTCACCTACAACACTGTCCCCGGCGGACTCGACTGCCGTAACCCCCGACATGGACCCCATTTCACACAATGTTTGCGACCCTCTACCCCAGGCTGAGTTTGCCACCGTTCACGCGCTAAAATCAATCTCCAGATGCTCCACGCGATGGTTATCGAATCCACACACCCTGACTATTAACCATGCTCAACTATGTATCACCCCTCGCAGTGGGCACTAAATAGGCAGTAGAACCCGCATCGCACGACCTGTTAGATGGCCCCAATGCAAAACCCTAGGAACTCTCCCGGGAAGTGTCTGGACGGCCACTGCACCAAACATGGCTAGAGCAAAACTGCAAGAACGCTCCTTAAAGCACACTACCAAGACCTTTCTCATGATCATCGACAGCTCCTCCGCGATCGTAATGCCGGATGCACAGATCCTGAGCCCAAATGTGACTCAGTCACTGCACCTTCCTGCGACGACTTCGCACCTCAGTCAGAGCGGACTGGTGCCAACAAGTACGCCAGCGTCGAAGGCACACACAGAATACCTGTGAGGTGCACAAGCCACTCCCGCCGGAGATGCTCCCCCTGAAGCACCTCCACAGCTAGGCCGCTTTCTTACTGCTGACCCTTCGGAGGTGAAGCCCAACTCACCCGCGCTGCAACGCAGACCCAAACACCTTTAATCCCTGTCCAAGAGTGATAGAAACACCCTAGCTCAGAGGAGCTTACCTACAGACCTTTACCGCCAGGATGGAGAACAATTACCGCATTTATACCCACAGAAAATGAAGATTCTGGATGCGCAAACCGCTCGTCTCTCCGCCTACTCAAACAACTACAAAGGGGGGAGGGGGTGTCCACCGCTCCCAACTAACACCCGACACAACCCGGTCCCCCCACGCGGAACAAATCAATACCGTCTATTCCCGGGGTAAACGACGACGACAAACGGGTCAGCCAGCCACCGCATGGAGCCTCCACCGAGCACCTCACTCGTACTGGGCGATGCGCCCACCAGCCCGTGTGGCTCCAAGGTCCTCAGTTCTAGATTCACGAAGTCCCCTGCACGCGGGGCCGGCGCTGTAAGGAAGAGAGGGTGAGGGCCTGGGCAACATGCCCTAAATAGGCCCCCAGCCCTCTCCCCCCCCCCCCATTACCGTCCCGGCCGGAAGTGATGTCACTTTGCCCCGGAAGAACTTCCCGCCGTCCACGGCGACCACTGCTTCAGCCAGGAGCCAAGAGGGCGTGGCCGGGATCCTGGGGGCCCGCGTCCTAATGGCGCGCTGCCTTATAGTACGCGCTTTTCATAGGACCCGGACCCCCCCAGGTTGTCCCCGGCCCGCCCCCATCAGAACCCACAAATCAAGACTTGACGACCAGCGCTGTGGGTAAAGAGGCCATGTTTATTATAAACGAACACATATAAACATGACAATATATCATTAATAATATTCAAATTTCATACGACATATTAATCAACTTTGATCACTGAACGATATTTTATCTATGTTGATCATAACTTCATAATCTATCAGCAGAAATGACAGAACTTAATTTATCAAGAAAGAATGTTCTCTATCGCTCCAGCACTAAGGGGCCTTCTGGCTCGCGTCCCCCAACCAACTGAGAACCACGCAAGGCGCAACCCACCTGCGTCCTTGAGAGGTGAGCCCCTGCCATCTGGTCCTTGTCCGCCACCTGAGGGGCCCACCCCTCCACCACCAGGCTGCCCATCGGGGCTCGTAGGGAATAACCAGGGGCGGATGCCCCATGCCCTAGTTTGTAAACTGGCGCCCTTGCCCCCAGCCGGTGTCTCCATTCTCTCTGGGGTGAGCTTACCACATCTTCCCCTCAGTGCTGGCCTAGGGAGTATGCAGGAGGACTCCCCTTAACAATGTAAGGCAATTTACGTGGCCTCACACAGGCTGCCATGGCCGGTCTGTAGTCATAGTTTGGAGGGTCCCTTATAGGTGTCATAATACATGCAGCAGCCCAGGAGGGACCCCTGGGGTACCCATGCCCTAGGTACCTCAGTACCATTTACTGCATGAGCAGACCACCCCTACAAACCCCAGAGTCCTTTCTCCAGGCTTTGTAAGTGACCCAGCTGTTACAATATAGAGAGGCCATGCGTCATTACGCGATGACCATCTCTAAACTGGCTGGAATGAACCTGGGCATGTTTAGTATCAAACATGTTGGAATCATACCCCAACACCGTAAACGATGTTGGAGGTATGATTTCATCCATGGTAGGGCCCCTCCGGGGAGCCCTCCATGCTCCAGGGACCGATCTTACAGAGCCTGACAGCAACCTAGGGCTGTTTCCGACCCCAGACACGATTCTGCCCTCCTGCTGCTGGGCCAAACCCGAGCAGGGGAAGGTAGAACAATAGGTTTCCTGTCACAGGGAGGTGTGACCACCTCTCAGACAGGACTTAGTGTATTAGGCCAGTTGGGGGAGCTTGGTGCCCTCCTTGCATACTCAAGTTCAAACCAGATCAGGGAGCCTTTGGCTCCCCGCTCTGGCGTGAAACTGGACAAAGGACATAGGAGTATCCTCCCCACTGTCCAATCCCTCCTCTGGGAAGGACCCCTGAATAGTCCCAACCCTCACCTTATGGTACATAAGGGCTTACCTGTGGATGGGTCCCTAGATTCGTTATGGAACTCGATCCAGATCCAACTCCACTTCTACTTCGACCGTCTGGGTACTCTGGACTCTGCTGAACTTCGCTCTGGACATCGAGACTGCACCCGGGACGATCCCTGCTCTTGGCCTCTTCGTCCTGCAAGCTTGCTGCAATGTCTGTGTCCGTGCTCCGTACAGGTCCTTCCAAGGCCTGTGGACATCAAGGACAACTGGGGAGAGGAGTTGGCCTAACGGCTAGGGCGGTCGACCTCGAATCTGGGGAACTGGGTTCGAGTCTCGGCAATGACGCTGATCATCCTGTGATTCTGGGCAAATCACTTAATCTCCCCGTGCCCAACAAAAAAAAAAAATGAATGTGTCCTCATGTAACGCAACTGGTGCTATGTAAAGCGCTCTGATACCCAATACTTTCGGGTCAAGTTCGCGCTATGTAAAACTCCGTAAAAAAAAAAAGGAATCTCCCTTGGAGTGAAGGAGTCACTCCCATGCATCCACAGGCACCGCAACACAGTCGACCGGTTTGCCGATCCTGGGCTCCTCCGGACTCCACAAGGCTCAGCAACACAGGTGGTGGTTCTGTTCTCCCTTGAGGCCTGAGCTGGCCTCTCATCAAGGTTGAAGGCAGTATCCCTCATCGGAGGCGCTACATCCAAACCCCTGTGCACCTCGTCGCTGCATCGCTTCTTCGCATGGAAACCGCTTCGGTTGTCCCAACCGACTCATGCCAAGAGATTCAGACGCATCGAAAGGTTCTGTCAACGAGTCTGTCCCCGCTATAACTGATACACCCCACCCCAGCACGGTTGGTTGGGATCAACGGACTCTGTTGTCTTCAGCATCACGGTGGCTCGGGCAGAGCTACCGACTCGGTGTAACAGTGCTGGAAGCTGCTCATCATTTAACCTGCATTCTTGAACTCGAGGGGCCTTCGCCTTCCTGCCTCCTGGTCACTCCTGAGTGGCAAAGACTCTGTCCCCTCTGCTTTCAGGTACCTCTTCGTCTCGAATCCTCCTCTGGATTCCAACTGACTCTTTCGTCCTTCCGTGGTAAGACTGCAACCGCATCATGCCCGTTGACAAAGTACTGAGTATGCGGTTGTGTACCCTCTTGGCATACGATCGTTGTGGGGTTCCTAGACCCTCACCTGGGGTGGCTCCTTGGGTCCTCAACTCTTCCACGTCTCCTGGGTCCAATCTCTACTTAGGTTGTGGGTCGCATTCCCCCATTTTGATATATGGTCTGGTCTCCCCCTTGGGACAACTGTGTATTGGTGCTACTTACAGTTCTATGTTTAAAGTATTGTGTGCTTCATAAATATATCTCCGGGTAAGAGATATTGTAAAGTGTTAGTGAGTGATTGTAATAAATACCTATTTTTACAAATACACTGTGTGGTTCTTTTTCACTTGGTCCATATTAAATGATTAGACACTGGTAAACCGAGCTGCTTAACACTCCTCCTAGACTAAGCCTGAAGGCTGCTCTCCACAGCTACCACTTAGAGACCTTTCTATGGTTATCTAAACCACTAAAATCACCATAAGGGTTGTCTGGATTAGTGCAGGGTGCTACACTTTAATAAGTGAGCACCATATACTAAGCCAGCTTCTCACAGAAACTTTCTTCCTGTTTGCGGAGATGGCTGCCACCAGGGAAGATGTATTCTTATAAACATAATGGCAAGTTTTTAGAAAATATAAATTAAATTAATAATCAAAAAATTGAAACATATTTCTGTTACTCATACTCACTTTGGCCTACCTCAGTAACAAGGGTCATGCACCTGCACCAAAATATAATATAATAATACATTTTATTTGTTTTTTCAATTAAACTAAATAAAATTATAATTTTTGCTCCCCTATTCCACACTGTATCATTTGCGTTGAATGTTTCATATTTGTGTGCAAGTTATGTATTATTTTTCTGATTTCTTTTTTTAAATGATTTACAGTACATATTAAAATGTTATGAGTAATTAAAAAAGCATTTAAATGCTTTTAATTAAACGTTTAATAATACAATTAAAATGAATGTAAAAAACTTTTATTTAAAATGCTATTAGATGTTATGTATGTATTCCCTGTGTTAGTGTAATTTCCATCCCTCCATTGTTTTCAATGGGTGGTGTGCTGCAGTATCAGTTGTTGGCCATGACTGAGGCTTACCTCCAGATTGGGCTGGAGTACATTGGAGCCTGTGTTGTCAAGACTTATACTGTAGTAGACTTAAATGTGTATTTTATGTTGCTATTGGCTGTGCGTTTTGATAGTAACAGCCTCTTAAACCCCTCTTTGAAATTCCTTTATGTTCACCCATTAGGGAGTAAGCATTCCCCATTTTCCAACCATGTCTCCCCTTTTTCTCCCAAACTTCTACTAAGGGCCCGATTCTGACGCGGGTTGGAAAAGCTTCCCGACCGAGGGCTTGATTCTGATGCGGTTAGGAAGGCCTCCTAACGGCATTTGCTCCTTCCAAATCGGATCGGGAACGTGTCTTCCTGACCGAGGGCCCAATTCTGATGCGGTTAGGAACAAATGTTCCCATTGAAGTCAATGGGAGTTCAACCAAATCGTATCTGGAAGCATCCTGATGCATCCTACTCCGCCGGTCGGACTTTCCCGATCCGAGTGGGTCGGACACCATTTCCCAACCGATTCGGTCGGGAAGCTTTTCCAACCCGCATCAGAATCGGCCCCTAAGTTGTGTGTCTCCATGAGTGGAGATCTCCTCCAGCGGTGCCGAGATCTCAGTACAGAAAGGGTAGGGGAGGCAGGCATCTCTGGCCGGAGCTTTAGGAGTTGCATTTTGAAGTACAACCACGGTAATACTACTCTATGTACTCCGAAATGCTTGTGTGAATAGGCCCATCGTCTGCTGAGATCTGGAACCGCCGGCCATTGCAATTACTACTACAATAAGTATTGACCAAAGACAGGAATGTCATAATATTTCCGTAAAGACAAATTGGCAACACCATCAAGATGACTGTCTAATAGAGTGGCTGTTTCACTAAGAAGTCATTTCTCGCTACAGTTTTTCGTTCATGGCGAAGCTAGGATATTTTACACTACTGCATGCATTAAGCGGATATTTTACACTACTGCATGCATTAAGCGGATATTTTACACTACTGCATGCATTAAGCGCACTCCAAGGCCCATAATACAGGTCGCTTGTAACCACATTTTGACATCTCAAATATTGTGTGGGATCAGCGCACTCCAGAACCCATTGGGATTCTACAGTACTGCATGTGCTCCTACAACAGTCCACAAAACTGCCTGTTATCAGCACAAACAGTGATCATACAATATTTGCAATCAGCACAAATGTGTACATACCTACCGTAATATTACAGTCAGCACATGGTGGGTCCTACAGTGCCGCATGCCACCAAGACACAATCATGTAGCAGTATCACAATATGGGTACAATTCGTGCAGCCGTAATACTGATTTCATTCAGGGAACGAGGTAATGCCACAACACTGGGTGCAAACAGCACATGACAGGGCACACAATATGAAGTGCAACCACCGCACTCCTTGTGACCTGAATACGGAGTGCAATTAGCACATAAAAGGTCTCACAGTATCGAGGGTTAACAGTACACGGTCCATGACCCTCAAAATAGATTTCATCGACCATATAAAAGCCCAAAATGCCATGTGTAACATTTCTTTGTCTGCGATTGTAATACTAGCATACACGGGACAGTTGCTATCACAGGTAAATAGGCAGAGGACCCAAAAATATCGACTGTTCTCAGCAGTGCGCCCAAATACTGCCCAGGGCCCAGCTCGCCATCATGCATTCACTACGTCAGACCTATGACATCATCAAAAGAATGCAGAAACCCCAGTCTTCCACGCACCAGTGGCTTTCTTACATGGAAGGCCGTAGAGCAGTGCGGTCTGCTAATGTCTTACAGGCAGCGAACACGTAGCCGAGCTAGTTACAATGTTATTGGGATTTCTCTTTTTTTTAAGTTGGGGTTCAACTGTCAGAAAACGACCAGCATGTAGGTATTCACCCTTTTAGCATAAATTGCTTAGTATGTGCACGACGGAATCCGTGAAGTCGTCTAGAGCTAATAATGTCATGAGAGGCTGGCGGTCACCGAGTTAACAGCGCCTTTAAAACAGGGGCGTCCTACGTAGGTACACGAGTGGCAGATACATGCCTTATTTTCAGAATGTCTAGGTACGAATCATTTTCAAACAATTAATTTAAATGGAGTCATCTTGACTCAATGCGCAAGGCTATCTCATAGTATTGGAAGAGTAAATGAATACTAGCGCATAAAAAAGCAACAGTCCGACTCCCTGAAAATAACTAATTATAAGCAGACAATAGCTGGCGACGCCAATAATTACTGTATCTAACGCATGCTGTACAAAGAGCAGAGAAGCTTAATTTGTGCCGGTGGTTTCCGGTGCTCGGCACCGGCATATAAATGGCAGCACCGGCTCTAGTGACAGCCAGCACATGGTGGTTTTCTCTTTTTTAATTCTGAGGTGAGCAAATCATCTGTGTTAATTATGTAAATATACACTGGACACGAATACCAGACTCTCATGCCGTTATTATAGCTTTGGGAAGCCGGAAATCCTCTGAATTGTTAAACTTGTAGGATGTCGATGCTTAGGTGTTATGCTGGTACTGTCAATGACAGTGCTGATGGGGGTTGGGGGGTGCAGGCGGCAGTAGCCTTTCAAGAAGAGCCTGGCACTTATTTGTTTACAAATCAAGCTAATATAATGTTTCCGATATTAAGGAGCACTGTTGTTGATTTCATAGGTGGCGCAACTCATTGCTGGGGAATGGAGCCAGGCAGGAACTGTAACTGAAATGAGGCTGCCTGCGGCCCACGCAGGGGGCCCCCATAGGAGGGCGGCCACCTTAGTGCCACATGAGGGCACAAACCCCAACAAGTCTAGTGTTTGGACCCACTCAGGGTCCGGCGCTACCTAACGACGTCATTTCCGGAGCACTAGTGGGCGGGGAGGCAGGTATATAGACCTCCCCCGCCCATCTGGAATCCGGTCACAAAACTCCATTTACTGCCTGCTTGATGCTGTCCCTGCCCCTCCTTCCCTAAAGGAGCAATATTGGGCTACTTTGGGCTACTTTTTCGTTGGTTTTGGGCTAGAGAAAGCTCTAAAAATCTGGCAACACTGCTGGTGACCTGGGTCGCAGCACCGAGAGAGGTCGCAGCACCGAGAGAAGAACACGCCTGGTCGCCGACCTGCTGATTCTTCCGATGGCCACCATGAGGAGGATTTGATTCCTGCTCCGACCTGGTAAGCGCCATTTTCTATCCTTTGTGATAGATTTACCCTGTTTTTTGGGGGGGTTTTTTCTCTTTCTTTCCTCCCCGATTTTCGGCGGGATTACACTTTGTCATTGCTGAGAGTCCATACCCAGGGCTACTGAATCCCAGGGCTACTGAATCCCAGGGCTACTGAATCCCAGGGCTACTGAATCCCAGGGCTGGGCCTTCGTCCTCTGGCTTGCCCGGAGCAAGGCTGCGCTGAGGGGGACGGGAATCTCAGGGGAAGGGCCTCCAAAAGACGCTACAGCCAGCGGTAGGACCAGACCGGCTAGAAGGGCAGCTGGCGTAGTAGCAGTAGAGCTGAAATATCTGAAAACGCACCAGAGCCAAAAAATATCTACCCAAGGTGCTCCACTGCACCCCCACCAAGCATCACCAATGATGGATGCTGGCGCCATGGCTCCCCCCACCAACACTGAAAGCAACAACATGGAGTGGCACACACCGTCAAAGAGAGCACGCGACTCATGCGAGAACTCACCGGAAAAAGCCCCCAAGCATGCCTGCGCACCTCCCGGAAGCTCTAGAATTTCACTCTCAAACCGCTTTCAGGTTCTTCAAACTACCCAGAACCATGACGCCAACTCTCAGAACCACGAGACTGACGTAACTGAGAACTCTTCAGGTCCCACTAAGCGACTACGGATCCCTCCCATCATCCTGAAGAACCTAACCACCCACAAGGACCTCGTGGAGCTACTGGACGAACACTGTTCCTCCACGTTCACAATCAAGCCCCGGCAGGACCAGGCCAAGATCATGCTCACCACACCAGAGGACTACAGGAGTGTGACCAGCATGCTTACAGAACAGAAAATGGAGTACCACACCTTTTCATTGACCACTGCAAAAGCCCAGCGCTTTGTAATACGGGGACTCCCAGCAAACGCATCCCTTGGGCACATCACTCAGGACTTATCGGAACTTGGACTTCCAGTCAAAAACATAACACAGATTGCCTCTCCAGCGGACAAGAACAAGAAATTTCCCCTCTTTGTTGTAACCCTGCCGGCAAGCCATGATGGGAAGCCAGCAGACCTCTCAGCAGTCACACGGCTCTGCAGCTGCACCGCCACCACAGAAGCGCCTAGAGGGAAACGAGGACCAGTCATGTGCTACAACTGCCAGCGCTTGGGGCACACCTCTGCTTTCTGCCATCAGAAGCCAAAGTGCGTATGCTGTGGAGGCGAGCACACCTCTAACCAATGCACAAGGAATCGGGAAACTGAACCAGCAATATGTGCTAACTGCACAGGACCACACCCAGCAAGCTATCGCGGCTGTCCCTACCTGCAAAAGGCAAAGAAGGATGGACTGCGCAAACCCCCGCAACCACAAAAGACTTCCCTACACTCAACAACAACAGACCAGGGACAAAGGAAGACTTACAAACCTGCATTAGCACACAGGAGCCCAACTGGCAATCCAACCAACAGCCATAGCAATGCGCGTGTGGATGGAAGAACATACGCAGAAGCAACAGGACCCAATCAGGACAGCCCACCACCAACAACTGCCCCAGCACCATCCTGTGAAATAGGCTCAGCCATCAACTGGCAGGAACTCATTACGAAGATTGCGAAAACAGTTGCAGACATGAACATCCACCCTGTGGTGACAATGATGGCGAACCTCATCGCCGGACTTTTCCACGGTGAAGAAAACACCAGCAATGGCATCCAAATCTAAAGGAAACTCCCTCTTCTTGATGTGGAATACACACAGCATTCAGAAGAAAACCGCAGAACTCCTGCACCTGATGGAAACCATGGATGTGAGTATAGCGCTTATCTCTGAGACCCATCTCCAAGGAAGCCAGAAGCTTAATCTAGCAAACCACAGGGTGTACCGCACAGATCGCACCACTGGAGCCAAGGGCGGAGGAACAGCAGTGATCGTCAGCACAAAAGTGAAGCACCACGAGATTCCACTACCACCAGCGGGGAGTATTGAAGCAACTGGCATACAGATCCAGACATCTGCTGGCCCTCTACGATTGATTGCCGCCTACTCACCCCCAGGCAAGCTAAGCCCAAAGGACTTGGATGCTTTACTGGACCCCAGCATCCCAACATTAATTGGAGGGGACCTTAATGCCAAGCACCAGTGCTGGAACTCTCGCACGGCAAACAGCAAAGGACACGCTCTACTTGCCCACTCAAAGAAGGAGGACTTCATAGTGGCTGGCCCGACTCAACCAACACACTATCCAGGCTCTGCACTGCATAAACCGGACGTCCTGGACATAGTCGTCATGAAGAATCTCTCCCAATCTATGGAGCTGGAAACCTTAACAGCACTGACGTCTGACCATAACCCAGTGTTGATCACAGTTGGAGACGTGCTTAAAACCAGCAACAGGGCACCAGGCACAACTACAAGAAGGCAGACTGGAGCCTATACAAGAGAAGCCTGGAGGAGACACTGGTCCCTGGCCCCCTCTGCTCCATCGAAGACATTGACCAGGCGGTTCACCACTTCACAGCGGCAGTCCACACTGCTATTGAGCGCAGCGTTCCTGAGCAGAAACTCCAACGATGCTCTGTCTACGATCTCCCGAAGGGCATCAAGCAGTCGATAGCTGACAAGAACAGAGCCCGGAGAGAGTGGCAAAGGAATCGCACCCCCGACCTGCTGAAGAAGTACAATGAGCTGACAAGACAGCTGAAGATGCAAATAAGCCAGCACAGAGGTGAAAAATGGGAAGCAGCTACAGCTAACTTGAAGGACTCAGACAACTCTCTCTGGAGAATGACCCGACGCTTGACTGGGAAGAAGGAACCAAACCCACCGATACAAGGGAAGACTCACTTGGCATGCAGCAACAGGGACAAGGCTGAGGTCTTCGCTGACACACTGGAGGCATCCTTCCAGGCCTAACCAGGCAAGCAAAACTGGCAGCAGAAGTCGAGCAAGAGGTTGCTAAGCACCACCGGGAGCACCCACCAGAAACAGAAGCTGCAATCATTGAGGAATGCTCAATGGGCGAATTACTGGCCCTGGTAAAGACACTGAAAAACGGCAAGGCACCAGGAAAGGACGGAATAGCCAACCAAGCCATCAAGATGCTCCCAGATACCGCAGTGGATCATCTTGCTGAGATATTCAACGCATGTATGCAGCACCAGCACTACCCTAACGCCTGGAAAGAAGCAAGAGTCGTCGTATTCCCCAAGGCTGGGAAACCACTACGAGATCCTGCAAATTACCGCCCCATAAGTCTGCTATCTGGCCTATCAAAGCTCTTCGAAAAAGTTATCCTTGCCCGCCTCGTGGACTTTGCGACAAGCGAAAACCTCTTCGCCAAACAACAGTTTGGGTTCCGGAAAGACCACTCAACCAATCACCAACTCCTCAGAGTTGTGGACATCATTAGCCACGGATTCAACATCAACAAGTCTACTGGAGTAGTCTTTCTGGATGTAGCCAAAGCATTCGACCGAGTATGGCATGAGGGACTGCTTTACAAACTTATCAAGATCAAGTTTCCAAGCTACCTGGTTAAGCTGCTGTCTAGCTACTTGTCAAAACGGACCTTTCACGTGGCGGTACGAGAGGAATGCTCAACGCCACGCCCAATTCTTGCTGGAGTGCCTCAGGGATCAATCCTAGGACCATTCCTCTTTAACATATTTACAAACGACATCCCCACGGACCTAAAGAAGACTGATCTTGCCCTTTACGCCGATGACGTTGCAGTCCTCTCCCAATCCTTCAGCGACAAAGAAGTGGCTAAGAACCTTGAGACATCGCTCTGCAGACTCTCCGAATGGTACAACGACTGGCAGATCACCCTGAACACAAGCAAAACCACAGCAACATTATTCACCAGGAAGCTGAACAGGAAACCCCCACAGATCCTCCTCAATGGGGAAGAGATCAAATGGGAAAACAGCAGCTCCTACCTGGGGGTGACTCTGGACTCTAAACTCAGCTGGAGAAACCACATAGAGAAGACATGCCAGAAAGCAGCAACAAAACTGGCTGCATTATACCCTCTCCTGAAGACCAAGTCGATGCCCATTCAGAGCAAGGTGCGAGCAATCACCGCAATAATTCGACCAACTATGACATACGCTTCACCAGTTTGGAGTGGCTGCCGCCCGCAGCATCGGAAAGACCTACAGAGACTACAGAGCAAGGCCCTATGAATTGCAACAGGTGCTCCTATCTTCACAAGAACAGCAGACCTCCACAGAGACCTAGGCGTTGAGATGTTGGACGACCATCTCCGCAAACTCAACAGGACATTCTACAAAGGATTGGATCAAAAAGAAAACCCACTGATCAGGAAGCTTGCAGACATTTCTACAAACCCATTTGACCGCTACCCGCGGCCCATCGAAGCGCTAACCTTGTGAAACTGAAACAGCAACACAGCATCCAAAAAACTCACCACTGCCTGAAGGCAACCGCCTCGGCAGGCATCCAAAACTCATCACTGCCTGAAGGCAACCGCCTCGGCAGGCATCCAAAACTCATCACTGCCTGAAGGCAACCGCCTCGGCAGGCAACCAAAACTCATCACTGCCAGAAGGCAACCGCCTCGGCAGGCATCCAAAACTCATCACTGCCTGAAGGCAACCGCCTCAGCAGGCATCCAAAACTCATCACTGTCAGAAGGCAACCGCCGCGGCAGCCATCAAAAGCTCATCACCGTCAGAAGACATTTGACAGACGAAAACAAGACTCTGCGATAAAACTTGCTGACACTTCTGCAAACCCAATTGACCGCAACCCACGGCCTATCACAGCGCTGACCTCGTGATCCAACCTCAACTGTGACAAAGCGTCACACATCAATAAGACAAACTAAACAGCGACTAAAAAACTCCAAATTAATGTGGAGTAATGAGGCTACCGCCTCGGTATCCAAAAACTCACCACTGTCAGAAGGAATCTGACAGACGAAAACAAGACAGACGACGGTGATCCTTTTGTGCGCCGAGACTTCAGTCTGTGCTCCTGGGTCCGGAGATACCTCAGGCGTCATGTTCGTCGTGGTGAGTGCGGGCCTTTGAAGTGTGAATCGAAGATTGGGCATTAAGCAGCACGGAGGCGGCCCATAGCCCCACGGGTACGCGGGCCCCCTACTGGGGGTCGGGCATCCGTGTTTGTAGAGATCAGGATCCACAGGTCGACCCTTACTTCCTCGTCTGGTAGTGTTACGTTTTGCAGCCAGCAGCGGCCGTCGGTATGCTCATGCCCCTATGCTTTTGGCCTGCATCGGCATGTTTCCTCCATGTGCGGGGCAGACACTGGTTGCCGGAAGGTGCGTTGGAGCTTGCCCACAGCTTGGCCAGCAGCAGAGGAATTCGCGGAGGCAGCTTCGAGTGCTTCCTTGTTTCGGTGAGCCGGAGTTCCACTGTGGGTGTCTGCATCTTCTTCTCTAAGTATATTGGTTCTTGCGGTGGGAGCATCGCTTTATTTTACGGATCGGTCAGCCATGCTCGTGTTTTCTGCCTCTGCTGCCTTCTTGCCGTGCAGCTGCCAGCTGGTTACAGATTCGCTGGATCTCGCGCATTTTGTAATTAGGGTAAGCCGACTATGCTACCGGAGTCGGACTGGTCATATGGGCGGAGAGAATTCCCACACCGGACAGATAGATCCGGGGACTCGGCCCGTCCAGCATAAGGTTTACGGTGCACGATCGCGCCCGCATTGCGCCATAACAATGCCCAACAAGGGACTTGCTTATACCTTTGTCCAGTTAGTTTGGGGGGGTCGGGGGGGAACTGGCGTGGCCGTCACCTGGACATCCGTGGCGTACAAAGTGGCAAAGGTTGTGGCGAATGGGGAGAGAGTGCCGCTCGCCCCTTGGGGCGTGCAGGAGCCGGCGCGTATCCGCGATTCAAACCGAAAGATGCTGTGGGGCGGGGCGGGGCGGGTGAACGCGCTTGGGGTCACTCGGCCGTTTACATAGGATACAGGTAGTGCGCCCAAGACCGCACCAACAGAACGGGGCTCATTTCAGTAGGCCTTTCCCCGGTCTGGGGGTTGAGACGGTCCTGATTTGTTTGGCAGGAGTTGGGGCCGGGCCGGGGGCTGCTGGGGCCGGGCCGGGGGCTGCGGCCGCCGGATTGTGCCACTTTTTCCCGGCTGCGTTGGGGGGGGGGGGAGCCAGAGAGCTGCATCTCAGAGTACCACATTTAGATATTCTAATAATTCTGAAAGCGTTTCCTATTATCACATCTGTTGTCTTTCACCAACATTGTTATAGACGGAAGGGCAGCCTCATGCGATTAAGGAAGGGACTGTACAAGACTAACTTTTGTTTTTTAAGAGGCCTCGTTACCGAGGAGGTTAGGTTTCGCAGTTACTGCAAGGGGTTTTAATATAACTCACCGTATTGGAGCAAATCTTATATAGCTGTCTGGGGAATCAAAGACTTACGTGATTTCGCCTGGGCTCACAAGTATTGATTAAGCCTTCTCACGGTTGGCTATGAACAGCCTTCTTCGGGACGCGCAGGGGCTCTGACGCGCTAACATGGCATCTTGACGGTTTGTGGTCAGGAATGCATTACTGATGATCACCAGCATATATAAGGGGATAGGCGAAAGACATGTAAGCCCTTGCCTGCCCCATGTAAGGTGAGTGCCACGGAGCTCATTAATGCTGGGAAAGGCGGCTACCATACCGACCAGTAATGGGAGAAGGGCCAGGCACGTCCAGAGCATCGATGGAATGGGTGTTAGGGCGTATGGATTGTGCAATGAAAGGAACACTCAGTGCACATCCTGTCATTGCTCATCACGTGTGGGAGGATAATGTACAGGTTTGCTTTGGAGCACAATGTGTGGAGATGCTGCTTCCCGCTGTCCTCTTGTTTTGCTTGTATTGATGTTGCTGTTTTGATTAATATTATACCCGGGTTTCAGGGCCGGAGTTTGCACGTTTTTTCACCTTTACCAGAGTCGCCTGTTCTTTATGTCTGGGTTGCTGTATTATGGGGGTTATCGGTATTTGGCAGGCTTTCTGCTGAAGTTTCTCCTGGGTAATTTTCTGGATGTTGTCAGTGTTTCTTGGCCGTTATTATCTGTGGTTGGGTACAGATTCTTTGCAGGTATTTGCTCCCATTTCTTTGCCCTAGTTTCTTGACAGCTATTAGCCTGGGCTACTGGCTAATACTTGCAACAGTTTCTTGAGAGTCAGTTTGCCAAGGAATTAAATCAGGGGTTGCACAGGTTTATTAGCTAATAGCTGCCCGGGTCGTGAGCGAAAACCTGCCTGAAGTTTTTGACTTAGGGCTGCTGAGTTGCTCTAGCAAGTTTGCCTCGTTTGCATGGCCAGTGATTGTTACTTTCCTGGGGAGATCCCATTTACTTAGTTGCGTTTCGTGGCACTCTGATAGGTTGCCCATATTCATGTAACACTGCGATAAAGTTGTACTTTTGTGGAGTTTTGTGACTGATTTAACTTCTAAGAAACTCATTATAGATCTTGCAGTTTCATCATTTCATAACTGAAGCATTTTCTATATTCTTCAAAGAAGCCATAGTTGTTGCTTATTTTTGGTATGCAACGATCAACCACTGACAAAGTCAAGAGTCCTGGCCGGCTAGAGGTCCAATGTGACGGGTTGATTAAACAGAGAGAATCAATGACAGAAGAGGCAGAACTATGCGGCACGCTATGCCAAGCAAAGATGTCAGTTTAAAGGTTTTAATCTAATGCCAAGAGAGCCTCGCAGTTCGGGCCAGAATCATTAGGACATTGGGTGGCTTTACTAAGTACTTTTAAGTGTGCAGACGGCACATTTGATAATGGTGCAGGATAATTACTCCTTACGTCCACCTGGTGCCAGTCAAATGGGGACGACATTACGATAGGTAGACATGTGTTCTATTCACTACTTTATTTAGTGAGAAGGGATGATTGGCCTATTTCTGACAGGCCCCTGACTAAGATACGTTTAGACTGCAGAGTTGGATGGGGAAAGTGGAGCCAAACCCATCGGTTGGTGTGCCAACTCTTTAAACCCACGGAGGTATAACAAGGCGAGTGAGACTGGTGCAGAGGAAACCCAGGTAGAGCATGGGTGAAAAGTTGCCCTCAGCACACCGTCATTCGCCCTCTAACACGGGAATGAATAAACCAGTGTGTGGCAAGTTGGTTAAAACTACGGGTACATCAGTATGTGAATCTCGTCCTTATGTAAGCCTCGATGGAGTATGGGCAATTCAGGTTAGTAGGTCTGCAGCACTACAGCAGTCTGAACCGCAGCACTGGTAGTAAGTTAACTCATTTTCAGAATAGGAGATTTAGTTGTACAATTTAGTCGCGACACGGGTCAACAATCACACAATGCATCGCAGTTATCTGATGCCCGAGCCCTGTTACCTTAAGAAGCTACATGGGTTCATCCTTTAAAGTAGAAATTTCTTATAGCTCCAATATGTGAGTTAAAACACAGTGCTCAGTGTAAGAGTGCCAAAGTTAATAATCCCTTTTCTCGTACAGGCAAAAGGACTGCAGAGTTGGATAGTAAAAGTGGAGCCAAACCATCAGTTGGTGTGTCAACGCTGTTAAATCCTAGGGGTACTAAGAAGTGTGGGAAACTGGTGCGTAGGAAAACCCTGATTGAGCATGGGTAGATTATTGGGCAGTAGGTCCACAGCACTACATCAGTTAGCCCCTAGCAGTGGTATTAATTTACCCCCGTTTATCACTAGGATGAACAACTTATTAGATCAAGATAGCACACAAGAGAGAGTTTTTATACAGTGGATATCTGATCACACGTATTTCTAGATGCCCTCATGTCAGATGAAGGTACAAGTTCAGATTCAGTCTATTGCTGAGGATCACACAATTTAGTCAAGCAGGGATCCATTATTTAAGGAGACCACCCTTGAGAAGTGGTGCCGTCATGAATATTAGCGGGAACAGGCATCAACAAATAACGGTATTGGGGGGAGGAGGGGGTCATTCTGGCAGGGCAGGTGCACACACATATCAATGGGAGCATCAATGGCAGAGACATGTTTCTCCCACCCTTAGCAGCAGACTCGGTCAGCAGCAGTACGTCTAGGTTGCTAGTTTGTACTAAGTCACAGGCAAGTGCGTCAAGGGAGCTGTACTATGTACCTAGGCCACGCACATTAGGCAGAGGGGTTCCAGTAGGATCCACATTAAAAATTTCAAGTTGCAACCGGGAGATTCCCTCATTAATGTCAGCAACTGCTCACATTGCTTGCAGTTACGCAGCCTGGGAAGTCTGGGGGCAAACACTGCAGATTAAACTGAAAAGGCAAAGGTCCTGTAAGAAAGGAGGGATACATGGCAAGTTCAGGAGGCACCTTGCTTAATGTCACATATTTCTAAGCTCATCGGATAGTTGAACCTTTTCACATCATAGTAGGGTAGTCACCATAGTGGAACAGGCTATCTGGAATGCTTTGCCAGGGCATTGACACACACTTCATACCAACTGGAGCCTCTATGAAAGGATAAATGCTGTAATCACAGACTGGGGTACGTTTGACCCAAAAACCCGCTTCGCCAAGCTGGAGTGTGTCATGTTGTTGCCAGATGTCTTTGAGTGACCGGCAAGTGCGTTAAGGGAGTTGTATTAAGTAGCGATGTTACTTGCAGTGAGGCAGAGGGGTCCCAGCAGACCCACAATAGGTGGGCTGCGGCAAAACATGAAACTGGGAATCTTAGATTCCAACATTATCAATTATCACTGGATTAATAATACACAAGACGCTGGCTATGCGGGGTAAAAATGGTCCAACATGAATTACAAGGTGACTAGAAGGTAATCCGAACTCGGATTTGAGTCTTTTGGAGAGCAATCAATTCCGGGTATAACGAAGTGTACTTGGTCTTTAGCTGGATTAAGCACTAAGGGTCTCAGATGGTTAGCAGGTAGTGTGTAGGTGTGATCGGACTGCAGCTAGGCAAGCATGGGGAGCTGCGTAAGTTGGCACTCCAAAAAGGGTGCGGTGACTGCAATGGGGTGCACAATACAAACATTCCCTCAATCCAGATTCAACACCATTAATGTGTTCGCCAGGGTTAGCAATGGGAGAAAAAAAAAAAAAGGGTCTGTGCAAATGTCTAGTCAAATTCGACAAAGTATCTGCACTCGGGCCTGAGGGCATGTTACAGGTTGCTTCAGTTAAGCAAAAAAAAGTCCCCGCCCTCATAGCCAAAGTAGCTAGGCTGTTTGTGGAAGCTGTCAGCTAACCAGTTTGCTGCTGTCCCAAAAAACTGGGGGAAACCAGGTGTTAAAGCACAAAACGGCAACAGTGTATTAAGACCACTCGGCATTGTTCATTATTCAAGAAAAGGCAGATATCTGTACTTATTGTTCCCCCCCCTGTCCCCACCCACTCTTCTGCCCCATGGTACACATGAGCAGAAGTTGGGAAGTGCACGACTTGCACTGGGAGGGGACATCAGCATGGTGTCACAGCAGCTAAATAGCGCAGTCAGAAGGTGAGGGGCTGGCATGTAATATGGTCATGTAATGAAGCAGAATACGGGGAGCAAGCGCGATGCTATAGGCGTCACTTTGGCCACACACAGGCATAAGGGTACAGTGCCAGGAACCCGCAAATGGAGTGGGTTTTTAATAAGGGGTTGCGTAATTTTGCCATTCCAAAAATGTGTGTGCTGCGACTCCAATAAGGGGGAGAAAAAAGGGTCCGGTGCACTTATGCTGACAGTTACTAAAATACAGGCAATTTTTTGGGGCTCTGAGAATAAGTGAATTGGTGTCAAGGTCCAAGAAAGATAGATCTGGGAATTCAATAGGATACAGTGCTCACAGGTGAATCCCTGAGAATCTTAGTTAAGAGAGCCAAAACGGACCAGGCGGAGCTGGGGAAGGTGATCTGGTTACATCAACTGGGGGACAAGAGGTACTGCCCGGCGGGCCTGGTCTCAGCTTACTTAGCCTTTCACCCCCCTGGGGGAGGTTACTAATTGATCCATGCAGACCGCACGCCCTTTACTAAGTTTCGGGTGGAACAAGTCATGAAGTCATGCTTAATACTGTCAGGTAATGCGGGACCTGGCAAGAGTTTTTTTGTAGCCATTCCTTTAGGATAGGGGCAGCTACTTCAGCATTCAAGGTGGGCATGTCACCGGACCTCATCAGGCAAGTGGGGCAGTGGGAATCTCAGTGTTTCAATTGTTACATCCACCCGTGAAGCCTGCAAGGGTTGAGTGGGCTTTTGGCGCGCCATGTGTTAATGTGTGCAGTGCGACTTCTGAGCAAACTAAGTGCAATCTTGCGTAGCACCATGTGCTAATGTGTGCAGTGTGATTTCTGAACAAACTGCAATCTTGCGTATCATTTATAAAATTGTGTGCAGGGTTTTCAATCAAAGGTGTTTTGCAACTCTGGGGAGGCATGGGTTCTCCTGCACTGAGATAGTCTGGTTGGGGTGCCCAGGCATGCGTTAGCACAGCTTGCTGTAGAAGCTGCGGCACAGACTAGCGGGAGGCGGATCCCCTCCCAACATTTTGGTCATACACCTGGGAGGCAATGACTTGACTTTCATGGGTAGGAAGGTTCTGCTGCAAGCAATAAATCCACTATGTGTAAGTTGAGCAACCAATTAGGCGCATGTGAGTTATGGTGGTCTGTGATCACTCCACGTTTAGTTTGGCATGGGGCCAGGTCTGGAGAGGCGTGGACATTTCTTGCAGGAGAGTAAACAGCGCCATACGCAGAACAGAGGGGTTTTTGCTTTATCAGACACGGGTTCTTGCATGCCAAGTCCACAGGATATTTTGATGTAGATGGGGTTCATTTGTCTATGGTGGGCATGGACCTGTTTCTGTTGGACCTGGGTGATGCCCTAGAACCAGCAGGGTGTAAGTAAGAATGCCTGCCTTGGCGGGGGACCCTGGGTGTGATCGGTGCCACACCCAGAGCTATGGCGGAGTTACAGGGCGATCCAGAGGCTGAATGGTACATAGGGGTACCCTCTTCAGGAGCACAACAAGAGTGCAAATGCCAAACTACCACAGGAAGTCTTTATGGCAGGACCCTGGAGGAACGACGGCGCCCCGTTCGGCCTTCGGGTGGTTGTAAACCTGAGCAACCGGGGCTTGCCTGGATACGCTCCGCCCCATTAAGGAGCGTGAGTAAATGGGTGGACTGGTGGTCCACATGATGTAAGGGGTTATTCCCCCAAAATGGTGAGCACCGATTGGTTAGGCCACAGTGCAATTTGGCACTTCAGGTGGGCAGGGCAGCTTAGGGGTGTCACTGCTGCCTGCCCTTGGATCGCCCGTCAGTTAACCCACCATGTTGGCATAATTTGTATGCAAATAAACCTAACCTACAGCAATGTTTTCTCCAACAATGTGTCTTGTGTGTTTTTATTATGAGATTGCTGTGTTTAAGGGTGGGGTGCGTTGCTGATATTGGCACTATGAGGCTGCCCGCGTCCCACGCAGGGGTCCCCCATAGGAGGGCGGCCACCTTAGTGCCACATGAGGGCACAAACCCCAACAAGTCTAGTGTTTGGACCCACTCAGGGTCCGGCGCTACCTAACGACGTCATTTCCGGAGCACTAGTGGGCGGGGAGGCAGGTATATAGACCTCCCCCGCCCATCTGGAATCCGGTCACAAAACTCCATTTACTGCCTGCTTGATGCTGTCCCTGCCCCTCCTTCCCTAAAGGAGCAATATTGGAGCTACTTTGGGCTACTTTCTCGTTGGTTTTGGGCTAGAGAAAGCTCTAAAAATCTGGCAACACTGCTGGTGACCTGGGTCGCAGCACCGAGAGAGGTCGCAGCACCGAGAGAAGAACACGCCTGGTCGCCGACCTGCTGATTCTTCCGATGGCCACCATGAGGAGGATTTGATTCCTGCTCCGACCTGGTAAGCGCCATTTTCTATCCTTTGTGATAGATTTACCCTGTTTTTTTGGGGGGGTTTTTCTCTTTCTTTCCTCCCCGATTTTCGGCGGGATTACACTTTGTCATTGCTGCTGAGAGTCCATACCCAGGGCTACTGAATCCCAGGGCTACTGAATCCCAGGGCTACTGAATCCCAGGGCTACTGAATCCTAGGGCTGGGCCTTCGTCCTCTGGCTTAGTGCCACATGAGGGCACAAACCCCAAGTTTAGTGTTTGGATCCACTCAGGGTCAGGCGCTACCTAACAACGTCATTTCCGGCGCGCTAGTGGGCGGGGAGGCAGGTATATAGACCTCCCCTGCCCATCTGGCGATCCTTTTGCGCGCCGAGACTTCATGCCGTTTCACTCCCTACCGCTTACCCGGCGTGTCGGCTGGAAGGGTGGGAAGGCTGTTAACTTGTTATTTTGTGTTGCAGGCGGAGTTACAGGGCGATCCAGTGGCTGAATGGTACATAGGGGTACCCTCTTCAGGAGCACAACAAGGGTGCAAATGCCAAACAACCCCAGGAAGTCCTTACGGCAGGACCCTGGAGGAACGACGGTGCCCAGTTAGTCCTCCGGGCGGTTGTAAACCTGAGCAACCGGGGGCTTGCCTGGATACGCTCCGCCCTCTCAAGCGGCGTGAGTAAATGGGTAGACTGGTGGTCCACATGATGTAAGGGGTGATCCCCCAAAATGGTGAGCACCGATTGGTTAAGCCACAGTGCAATTTGGCACTTCAGGTGGGCAGGGCAGCTTAGGGGTGTCACTGCTGCCTGCCCTTGGATCGCCCGTAAGTTGACCCACCATGTTGGCATAATTTATATGCACATAAACCTGCAGCAATGTTTTCTCCAACAAACAATGTGTCTTGTGTGTTTTTATTATGAAATTGCTGTGTTTACGGGTGGGGTGTGTTGCAGATATTGGCACTATGGAGACGCCCTGGAGTGTGCGTGTTCTTGAACCCTCTCATTGACCTTCTCCGGGCTCTGACATATCCACACGTATGAATGCTGCTGCTTTCGAACTGCCGACTTGTAAGCCCATGGCACATTTTGGTTACAACCTACTTCCAAATAAGCACCATCGTTGCCTGCTTACACCAAATAACCCCCTGCTTTTATGGTCGCATGCCCCTGCCTGTACACTGCCGGGTTTCTTAGCATGCGATTCTTCGGGGGCCAGGTCTCAGAGAATCTTCTCCTACTAAAAGCCTTAATACGAGCTCCACATTCGATGTGATAAGATCTCTTTAGATGATCCACATAACAAGCCGAAAATATGCACTTAAGATAAATGTGCAATGCATGACTAGCTGAAAATGTTCACACCCCTATGTTTAATAGCATGCCTAAAATATGTTCACAAGATCTGCGTTTAAGATCATGTTGAACATCTCCTTATAAAATGCACATGCAATCACATGCTATAAGTCCCTACAAGATCAACTTACGTAAGAAAAAAACGCTTAAAATCTACGCTCTATTAATAACCCGCACTGCAAGTGCATGCTGAAAAATAGGGTTTACAAGATCAGCAAGTGTCACAGAAAAGCGCTAAAAGGTCAAATTATTGGTACAATAGGGATGCGTAGTAGAAGAACATACTATGATGAGACGTCTGCTCAAAGATCAACACATAAGGACCTGTCGAAAAGCTGTTTACTTTACAGCAGACACATGCATTCCCCTGCCGAACATCTGTCAACAACTTCCACATGCAATGACATGCTCAGAACAAGCAACAAGGGCGGGGTATTGGCAGAGGCGGGGGGGTTAGTGGGCAGCAACACAAAGGAGACAGGGCGGGAGTTAAAAGCACAGACATGAGAGGAGGAAGGGAGGGACTAGTGACTCAAGTAAACAACAATGGAGGGTGGGACGTGGTGGTAGATCAGACGGCCTGGAGAAAATGCGATTGTATATATAATACATTGCCCATACCACAGCGAACCTCTATCAGACGTGTGTGCGCGCGCATACAACCAAAGCTTCCAGCCAGGATTTAACAGCGCAGGCACTTCTAAGAAGTGCTTAGCTCAAAAATAAGGACCCCCTGTAACTAATAAACGTTCCTAGGACAGGGAAAATGCAATTGGCAATATAGAATCACTAGGCAACATATAGGTCAAATACTAATAAAATCAGACCAAAATTGAAAAACTGATTAAAGAACAACTTAATGTACCAAGCAATATTAGAAATGTATCTACTTTTATTATTTTTACAAAATATTTAAAAAGGTGGCAAAGTTTCATCAAACAATAACCTAAACATTGTCACAATGACAAATGAATATGTCAATGGCTACTCTCAAGGAATAAATGCCTGTGGGTAGTTTTCCAGCTCTCCATGTTATTTTACGAGTCTAGACAACAGCTGATGTACATCACAATATTCATTACAATGTAATAGATGTCACAAAACATGAAAACAATACAGACGTGCAGGTGCTTTGCCACATTAAAGCGAAAAAATTATACATACACATGCAATTAAATATTTAAAAAATGTGGAGCTGGTTCTTGGAGGTATCGACGCACGTTTTTTGCGAGCGTGCAGCCTTCGTCAGAAAACCACATTAAAAAGTATCATCTACAAAAATAAAGTAAAAGGTACATTAAGTTAAACACATCTCTCGCGATAACAGGAAATTAATGGTGCACCCACACCTAAAGCAAGAGCTGAGATTCCGAAACAACCCGATATGTGACCAGAATAGGAAAAGAATTGTGCTTTAGAGAGAATAAGGCAAAATGAGGAATATATAGAAATAGAAATTTTATATATAAAAACTCAAAACTAGTTTGGCATCAGAGTGTCATCCAAAGTGTGAAAACCAGGAACCTGTATAATAAATGTCACAGCTTTGCTCACCAAGACCAATAGAAATGGGAAGTAGGTTGCTTCCTATAGCTGCCTCAAGGACATGTAGTAGTCCAAGTTAGTGCTAAAATAAACAACAATGCAAGGGCGATGTTATCAGGGGGAAGATAATTAAATCACAAACAGAATTCATCTAGAAGATATTTAAAAAGACGCCGATTCAATCTCCAGGACCTGAAATTATACCAGGAAACGCGATCATGTAGGGCCGAATCCACAAATCAAGAAGCGGTCCCTGAAACCAGAAAGGATCCTTGTTAAAATGAAAGAATGTCAGGTAGACAGGTCATGTAAAAATAGGTTATGGATTTATTCTTCAGGTTACAGCTTCAGTTATAGGTTACAGGATGATGGTATGGTCCATATAATGACCCACCAGGAGCAGCCTCCTAGCTGCTCAGCCCATCCACTCCAACTGATCCTTCTTCGAGCACAAACACTCTTAACATTCCAGTGACCTCACCATTGACTGAGCAGCAAGGCAGAGAACAACAATGGGGAGGATGCATTAACCCAACAAGTAGATTACAACACATCTCCCCCCTTATAATGATTATAGAAAATCAAATGTATGCAAGATGATAAAACGCACACAACACGTCCGAAATAATTAATCAAAAACTACATGCCCTTCCAACCTAGGAAAGATACAAAGTAAAAGTTCTATACTTTAAAACAGTGGGTGCTCACCCACCTCACTTCACATTCCAAGCATAACTACGCACAGGGTATCGCTCACCCCTAAAACAGTGGTACATCACACCACCTTGCCTCACTCTCAGAGCACAACTGCACACAAACAGGGCATCTTCACAACCCCAAAACAGTGGGTATATCACACCACCTCGCCTCACTCACAAGGCACAACGGCACACAAACAGGGCATCTTCACAACCCCTAAACAGTGGGTAAAACATAAGTTAACCCACCTCGCTTCACATTAAAGGCACAACTCACAGGGTATTCTCTAACCCCTAACAGTGGACACACAGGGTATACTCTAACCCCCAAACAGTGGGTACTACATAACCCACCTCGCCTCATTAATGGCACAACACACAGGGTATTCTATAACCCCTAACAGTGGACTCACCACCCACCTCGACATTTATCACCACTAGCCTCGCCCCCTCTAGATGTAAAGGTGGTAAAATCTCAGTCACACCTAAGGACGTCAGAATCCTCCTACCAGGACAGTAACAAACTATATAGCATAGAAACACACCGCCAGTCAGCAAATTCACCATGCCATCAATAAAATATACCCCGCTGCCACAACAGCATGACAGTGCATAAACAAAATCAAAACAAACACAAAATTCCTTTCTCCGGTGAGCGACCATCTCACCCGAACAATTTCCACCCTTCTGTATCTGCTGCAGCATCTTGGAGCACCACAAACTTAAATAGTTCAGTCAGTTACTTTTCCTCCACATCGTGTTTCAGCTTGCACCCGACAACCAAACTCGTGACCCAAAGTGCTACTAAGGGGAATCTGCATTCCAGCATCCAGCTTACAGTTTGCTATGAACTCTTCCATGAGCTAAATCGCTGTAATGAGCTTGCCGTCAGATCGCATTCTAGAAATCCAGTTCATGAGCATTACAAAAAAAAAGTTACCTGTACGTTAAATGACTGTGCGGTGACAAATAGGTCAAACACCAGCCTATAATGTTTGAGCACGCATGCGCCTCCTCACAATAACACAACACTGTGTTAATCATCAGCAAACCGCGTAGATGAATGGCAAAGCTGAAATGTCTCCGTGCCAGGCATGTCACAATCCAGTAAAGCCAGGCAGACACCGATGCGGCGCCAAGCTTCTTCCCAGGCACGTCATAATTGCCTCCAGGCAGTCGACGTGGACGCACTTCTTCCCAGGCACGTTTGAATCACATTGCTGCCTCTGATTGGTTTACAGCACATGTCCAACGTGCTTACGAAGCACCACCCTACGAAAGCAGAATCCCCTGGAGAATGTCGGCACGTCAGAATGCAGAATGGGACAGAGCGCGACTCCACAAGTAAGCAGCCACAAAAGTTCTAACGTCTACGATTTTGAATTTCAAAAATCCACAACATGGTGTTGTCGCTAGCATTTTACACAGCGTAGCTGCTCCGTCACCCGTCAACCTAACCCCCGAATGCACACAAATCTCCCTAACAACAATGCTGCAGGTTGAAATTAAAAGAATATTTGTACCTTCAAATGTTGCTGATCCGGCATAAGCGCACTAGTCACATCAGTTGCGCCACCGCATGGCTTGATACAGCACCAAAAATCAGTCACAGCTGGAGTTTTCCCAAATAGCTGTATTGATTACATGAAGCGTTGCCGCTGCCAGCTGCCTACTCATTGAAAATGCACTTCCCAAATCAGGGTCACTGGCTGGTCCCAGAATTAGTGCTGCCTGTTCTCATTACAGATGACTGCAGGGTCCATATCCTAACGGTTGAACATTCATGACTTCAATCTTGAAAGGGAACTATCTTCAAGCCACACAGGTCTGACATAACTTCAAGTCATAAGGTTGTGTGTAGGATGTGCAGGTTCCAAGCACCAGATCATGAATTAAGTAGGCTGAATGTGGTTTGGTGTGGTTTACAAGCCACACGATCCAACGCCCAAAACATCCAATGTGTAGGCTGTCTGATGTAGAAGACACTGGTGGGGCTACCAGGCGTCAATCATCTTCACAGGCTTCAAAATCCTTTCCTCTGTAATCTTTGTTTCTTTGTGTGATACTTCAAATCTTCTCTGATTCAACATCAAACTTCCCATCACGCTAGGGTCTTTTCCGCTCGTCTCCAGTGTTAAAATGAAAGAATGTCACGTAGACAGGTCATGTAAAAATAGGTTATGGATTTATTCTTCAGGTTACAGCTTCAGTTATAGGTTACAGGGTGATGGTAAGGTCCATATAATTCCCCACCAGGAGCAGCCTCCTACCTGCTCAGCCCATCCACTCCAACTGATCCTTCTTCAAGCACAAACACTCTCAACATTCCAATGACCTCACCATTGGCTGAGCAGCAAGGCAGAGAACAACAATGGGGAGGATGCATTAACCCAACCCAAGATTACAACAATCCTATAAACATCGGGCATGGAATCCCGTAAATACTTAGAACCATTTAAGTATGTGGGAGGCTGAAAAGTCAATGAAGTAGGAACATACCTTAAAATTAAAACTTTGGCAGGCATGTATTGTGACTGTCTGCCTCGAATCAGACCTTTTCTACGCCGTCACAAGTAAATTAATAAAATGATGGGACACGCAGTCATCATGCCTAGGATATGCTGGTCGAAAGTAATGATCGTGGAGCCAAAGCAGGTACCTGTCCCTTGAAGTTGAATAACACAGGGGAAAGAAAACGTAAATGTGTGTATAGTACAACATTGTGGCCAATCGTATTAAGCACGAAAATGTTACTGGCTGGATGATAAATGGGCCAACAAGGGTGAAAAATAGTAAACAGCACTAATTCTAAGTGCAACTCCAGTAAGCGCTGCACAACACAGGGGGCATTACTCGATGTAACTACGGGTCGGACGGTACGAGACCATTAAGGCTAGGAACGTGCGTGATATGCACGTCCAGGTGGGAAGTGGAATATTCAAGCACGGTACGACTAAAGCGAAATGTCTGCTCAACATGCTGCGCAAAAATGCATACGCTACCGCCGCAGATTACTTACTTGGTCATGCGAGTAACAGTCGGAGTATATTTCGAAAGACTCCAAGCGGTGCCGACCGGTATGGCTTTTGAAAGGCAAGGTGCTTACATCAGCCGGACGGAGGATACACAAATTAAAGGGACATAGTCCCATAAAACTTCGAGGCTGGCCGATGGAAAACACAGTGGAACGACTCGTTGTTAGGCTCAAAGGAGAGAGCCTATAGATAGAAAATGAAAGATAGACTTAATCATAAAGAAAATTCACAAGAAGCGTAATGGGATGATGGATTATAATCCCTAGTAATACATTAGAGATGGAAATGGGGATTTAAAGTGAAAATACTTTGATTCAATCTTTGAGTTGGGTGAGCTAAAGATGTTGGACTCGATGGCAATTTTCACGTGTGTAGCATGGGGCTAGAAAGTCAGCATCTAGATCACATAAACGGCTGGAAAAGGGCGTCGTAAACAGAGGAATGAGCTAATGGGGTAAAGCTCTGCAGCAGCGATCACATATATGAAAGAGTCTAGTCACCTATGACAAAAATAACCGGAATGCGGCTGCCCGCGGCCCCCACAGGGGGCCACCTAAGCGGGCGGCCCTCTAGTGCCATTTGGGCACCAACCCACCCCCCCCCCCTTTTCCAATCCTGGGGACTCAGGGAGGAGTCCCCCCTCCTTGCCTGTGGCGCGCTTGGCGCGTCACTTCCGGCGGGCCGTGGAGCGGGGGGAAGGTATATAGGTCTTCCCCGCCTTCCTGGTGTCCTCTGTTGCATCGTCTTTGGGTCGTTGATCGTCGCCGTCGTTGGTATTGCGAGTGCTGTCGGTCAGGGGCCGTTTCTAGTAGCGAGGTGAGTCGGCCCCCTCCACCCCCCCTCCCTCCGCTCCAGCAATTTCACGTCCACCAGCCCGTGTTAACCCGTATCCCCCCGTCACCCTCGTGGTGTTCGCTGCCCGGCCCCGCTGAATGACCGTGGGTTTGCGGTGCATGCGGCAGGGGATACGGTGTGGGGACTTGCTGTAGGCCGGAGGGAGGTTGGTCTTGTCGTGGGCCCTCTACCGACAGATGGGCCCTCGTGGGCTCCGGCTCACTGAACGCCTACTGCAGGTCGTCTCTTGGTTCTGCGTTTGGATCGGAGACCGTGGGCTTTTCCTATTCTTAGCCCTTGTCCCCGGCACTCCCCAGTCCCCGCAAGGGTCATTCTATGCGTCGCGGCGCTGTTCCCCTAGGTCCGGCACAGAGCGAAGGCTCCACGGGCTCCGGGCGTGCTGACGCCGGGGCTCGGTCAAGGGCCATGGCGCCTAGACCCCCGCGCACAGAGTAGCTGGGCAGCAGCTCAGTAGCCATAGACAGCTGATCTTTTGGATGGTACATCAAGGAACCTGTTATGGCTCGGGTGAGTTGCGACGCCATGGGGGAGGGAGCGCTTCGTCGGGCGTGCTTGTGCGGGATGAGAGGGTGGCAGCCTGTGCAGTCATGTCTTGTTTATTGCTTTGCCTAGGGCAGCGCGTGCGCTTGTGGGGGATGTCCGCATCCTCTGAGTAAGGGGCACTCGCCGCTTTCTGCTTCACGGGTGCACACGAAATAGGGGACACGCACCTGCGAAGCTGATACGTTCTCCGCGTCGCGATCTCTGGGTGGGAGGCAGTGGCTTGGTGCGGTAATTCTGGGCCCTCTCGGGTCAGTTTCTCTCGCCAATTGAGATTATGTTGAAGGTTGGATGGTTTAGCTCAGTTTGTTAGAGCATGGTGTTACTAACACAAAGGTCGCGGGTTCGATCCCCGTCGCGCCACATCTTTGCTGGGAGGAGTGGTCCAGCGAGGTAGAGGTTGGGTCACGGGTTTGTATCCCGTTGATAAGGACACAACGTTCTTAATATTGAAGTGAGTGAGGGGTATTTGTTGGGCGGGGGTTGGTCTCGGCGTTCTCTGCTGCTCACACCCCCCTTAGTTAACCTTTATCAATCTCAGACCTGGGGGGGGGAGTAGAGAGGTCGCGGCTCGATCCTTGGGCCTGGATGCCCCATTCCCTTAGTCGTGTCGCTTGGGTGGGAGAAGGTTTCATGTCGGGGGAGCTCTTGCTCGGTCCGGGGGCTTGGACCGCACCGGTTCCCGACTTGTGTTGTGAAGGTGCGTGTCGGTGTGGTTGGCTCGCCCCTCGCGCCTGTCTCCCAGAGTGAGAGGGTGGTGTGCGGGGATGCCGTGTACCCCTTGTGGTTGTCGCGGTTGGTGGGACTGGCACAATTGCTCAGTCGGGTCCCGCTGGTCGGCGAGTGAGGGTCCTTGCTTCACTTTCCTGGTCGCTCTTGCGGTTCCGTTTCTTGACGCAGGGAAAACATTTCTGGTCTTTCTCGCTCCGCGTGGGTAATTGCAATTTTGTCTTCGTTTGTGATGGGTGTGACGGCCAGAGCTCCGGACTTTGGCGCTCGAGAAGCAGATTCGAGCAGGGGTGTATCCACAAATAAATGTCCGTTGCCAGCTTTGTTTGGTAGGCAGAGCGCCTTGCTTATTGACCCGCTGGTCTGGAGTTCGAACACATGTGAGCCTATGTAAGGAATTATGTTAAATGTAACTAAGTTATGCCAAACTTTTCAATGTTTTACCTGCAAAGGATGGCCACCGGAGGCCCCCCCCCATACTGGGCTAAGATTTGTTGAGTCGCCTACGTTTGGTCAATCCTCGCAACACTTTTCGGCCAGTGCGTATCGGGAATCTGTATGCACAGGGCCAAGGTTTTGTTTATGGAGGGCTGGCACTATCAGTAGAATGTGCCCTGGTTGCTAAGGTGTTTTGGCTGCGGCATGTTGAGGGGTCCCTAGGCACTTGTAGATGCGTGGTGGAGGCATTGGGGCTTAGCGGCGGTGCTCCGGTCAGTTCATCGTGGGGACAACTGGTAGGGCGGGAGGTCGATTGTGCGGCGGCCACAATACGCCGCGCAAGGAATTATCGGGGGTCCATTCGTCCAGCGGGGTGGGCGTGGCCCTTCGCATAGGTGGCATTATGGGACAGCGTGCGCACACCAGAGCGGGGTTGCTCTGTGTAGGAAAGTTGCGGACTGCACGGACCATTAATTTGGGTGCTGCCCCAGAGATATTTACATGTTGTTCTTTTCTCCCCAATAATTCTGCGAGTTTTCAGTCGCACCGAATCTGCCAGGACCAACTCGCGCCGCCGGGCAACGTAAACAACGGTAAAAGCAGTAAGTAGGGCAGTGCTGTCCACACCCAAGGGGCAGAGTGTCTAGTTTTGTAGTGTAGCTCCTATTTCCCTAATAGGCTCAGCGCATTGGAATAATGGTGGGCAGTCAAAATATCGAAAATAAAATATCGATATACAATAATATCGAAGTTAAAATATCAAAGGGACAGAATATCGATGGGACAGTATATCGATGGACAGAATATCGACCCTAAGGTAAGTAATATCGAATTACTTAATATCGATGTTAATAATATCGAAGTTAGTAATATCGAAATCAAATATATCGATGTTACTAATATCGATGTTACTAATATCGATATTTGTATTAGTGTTATGTATTTTGTTATGTTTTTAATATGTATGTGTTATATGTGTTTTTGTTAAGTGTTCTAATTGTTTAAAAATATATGTATACAATTTTTATATGTTAATAAATTTTTTTTTTTTTTTTTGTACTGTAGCGGGTTGTGGGTTTATAGGGGAATAGGGTGGGAAGTAATTTAATTATACTAAATTAATTATTAATTTTTAGGAATTATAAATTAATTTTAATTATTTTTTGCGTTTAAGTTCTGTAGCGGGTTGTGGGTGTATAGGGGAATAGGGTGGGAAGTAATTTAATTGTAATTAAGTTATAATTTATTTTAATTAATTGGTATTGATAATTATATTATTATTAATTAATAATTGGTAATGAATTTTTATTAATTGGTTATTAATTTTGATTAATTGATTAATTGATTATCATGTAATTTAAATGTAATTAAGTTATAATTTATTTTAATTAATTGTTATTGATGATTATATAATTGTTAATTGATTAATAATTGGTAATTAATTTTAATTAATTGGTGATTAATTTTTATTAATTGATTAATCATCATGTAATTTAAATGCAATTAATTTTTAATTTATTTTAATTAATTGGTATTGATAATTATATTATTGTTAATTAATTGATAATTGGTAATCCATTATTAATTGGTAATTAATTATTATTAATTAGTTATTAATTTTTATTAATTGATTAATTGATCATTATGTTAAGTGTATTTTATCATTGGAGTGTGTTGTGCGTTTATAGGGGAATACTTTTGGAAGTAATTGAAATCTAATTAAGTAATTATTAAATTTATTTTTGGGTATTGATAATTAATTTATTGGATATTAATTATTAATAGGTAATTTTTTAAATTACAAGTCTTTGGTTCTAAAAATTAATTTATTGTTGTTTTATCATTAATTGGTAATTAAATATTATTAAATATTATTTATTGATACATTTAATTAATATATTAAGAATTATTTATTAATTGATAATTAATGTTTAATTATTATTATTATTGGTATAAAAAAGCATTTAGTTGTTCAATATTAGTAAATTGGTAATTAAGTTTTAATAATTTATATGTTTTTTGTTATTAAAAATATTTTATTGTTCAATATTTATTATTTAGTAATTAATATTGATTAATTATTATTTATTGGTATTTATTATTAATTTATTGTTAATAAATTTTCTATTGGTAATTATGGGGCCCATTAGGATGGCGGGCGGAAGCACTACCGCCGTGCTGGCGGATGCAAAAACCACCAGTTACCGTCCGCCCGCCACAGCCCACATGCCCGCCCAATTAGGATGTGAAAGACAGCCAAACACCGCCCGCAAGCCTGCGACGCCGCCCGCCATCAAAGAGCGCCCGCTCACGTAGCGGCGCAGCCCAATGGAGACACACCGCCCAACGAAACCACGTACCGCCCGCCGTACAAATTACGATGCTGCAAACAAACAGCTCCCCCGGCTAAGAGACACCGCACGTGAAACCAAGGCGGAAACTCGACCGCCGAGCACGGACACCAAAGAGGCGGACCCCCCGAGCATGAATCCAGCACTGCAGGCCCTCCCCATGCTCTACCTGATGCAGCACCTAAGAGGCAATGCACCGCGGAGACGCAGGTAGGCAGACACACAACAAGGGCATGCAAACACCGCACACACTGCAAGGGCGGAAAATCCGTACATGGCCCCCCCCAGACACCCCTGCGTGGACACGACACATCCACCACTGCACCCACAAATGGCACACCGGGCAAATCGTAACAAATCGCAACAACCGGGGACACACAACCTGGGACCAGGAACTAACGTCCCCGTCACGGCCCCGCAGCGCAGCGGCGATGACGCAGCCACACATGCGCACAACGCAGAGGCCAACTGCAGCGCCATGTATGCGCCACACACGAACAACACAGGGCACAACAAACACCACACACCAGCCCCACCCTGAACGCACATGTCACGTCACAGTCCTGCCACAGTCATGTCCCCAACCAGCAATTCACTGTTGTCAACCAACGTCACACAAGTGACCCGAACATGTCAGTAATGTCACGCCAAATTAGGACACACCCCTGTGTGCAAAACATGGCGAAGCACACAGCGGCGGCAACATCACCCAGCAGAATATGGACCCCGTCGGCAAAAGGTACGCCAGTACCACACAGAAACACCGATACCACCCTGCACCCAATACCAAGACATGCAATACGTAACATCAAAGAGGCCGGGGACCGACAACAGGTGGTCCCAATCATAACACCCACACACAAGGCCCAACGTATAGCGGAAACGCAGCCTGCCGCCCACACACGGGAGAGCAGATAGCACTGAATGGCCTTCCATACCCACACCGAAACCACAGCTCAACTATTCAAGCCGGACAATACAGTCATTATCCCAAAAAATAGCCCAACACAGGCATGCAGAGGGAACCGTCCACAGGACAGATAGCGCATAACACGAAAGAACATTTCGGACCGAAAATAGAAATGATAACACTCCCCCATGTGGTTCACATGCAAGTTATCTGGAAGGAGTCAGACACCACTGACCTTGACCATTCAGAGAAGCATGTGGGATGAGGGCCCGTGTCCTCCGCACAAGCTACTATAACCCAAAGCCTGCCTCCCTATGACCATCATAGAATTCCCAGCAACGTCGGAGGTTGCACTCTGCAGACTGCACAGACAGCCGGAGCACGCCATCACATCGCCCTGCAGCAAAATGGCACTTCCACCACACCTACCCAACTACGCCGGACAGATCAAGCTGTACAAACATAACCTGATACAGATTTTGGGATGTGATCCCCTGGCCTTGCTGAACGTAAGTTACCGACTAACTTACCGCATCGCATTGTTCAGCTGCGTCATCCCCGTCTTCTACTGTCGGAGGTGTCCCTTCCACTATCCTGTGGATTTATGTCTCTCCAACCCGGAATGTCCAAGGGCGGACCTGCTACAACTATTCCACCCCCTGGACGCCCACGACAGGGTCTGTTCAGCCTATGGGGGCATGGCGTATGTGGCTGCAATCGGACCCACACTGCAATGGGACCACTGTGCCTCCACACGATGGATAATGGATCACAGTTACATCGAATGTCATCCAACATGTTCCATCATGCTCCTACAAGGGACAACTTACGACCAACACCTTGACAGCCACCATCCGCTACATTGGATGGCATCCATGTTTACCACCAATGCCATGGAAGCCCTGCAGGAAGGTATCGCATACCTGACAACCTGTCAATTCGTTGGACCCCGACGCAATACCCCCAATTAAACAATGATGTCCTACACCGTACCCATGCTTGGCTTCCACACGGACTGGGCAGTTACCAGTACAACAACTATACCATACAACCTGCAACTGACACCACACCATCAACTACACTGCCATGACATCGGTTATTTTCGGGACATGCACTCTGTTCCTCATCACATCCAGTAACTCTGCATGAACAGGGGGAGGCAAAGGCATGGGATTTGGGCATGCCAACCACATGGACAGAACTGCACGTACAACCATGCCATAATATGGATCCTGCGCCCATTAACATATGCACCGGTCAGTGGACAGTAATCGGACGGCTGCAGTATGTGAGAGCTGTCACCTCACCTCCCTCTGAACTTCCGTGCCAGGACCCTTGCATGGACAACAAGTGCATCCACCAACAACATGACAACACTGACTGTGACATGTCCAGTAGCCACCACATAGCAACAACAAGTGGGACGCCGTTGCATGCACGTAAGCCCATGCCCTGATATCACCTCTCACGCACGTGTGAATGAGTAACTATAGCAGCAAACCTGTAACATGGAACTGAGATGGACTGTGCCCATGATGTCAAGCGGTCTGGTAGGCAAAATGTATACTGTCTGTGTCAAAGTCAGCAGCTCCTCAGTAATTAGCAAATGTACATTAGCACAGCAACGGCTAAGCAGTTGTAACTCTGAAGCCCACATCCCACAGGCAACAACTAATCACATGTACCCCTACACCCAATGCTATGTGTAATCATGCTGAGTATATCCTCCACATGCATTTCGCTGCCAGTAGTGTCCACTATACTGCATCACAGAGGACATAAGTCCTAATACATGGCTTGAAGTAAATATTTGTCTCTGCTGATTCATTTCACAAGTACGAATGAGAGAGGATGAGAGTATGTGAAGCACACGGCAGCCGTGAGATGACCATGTAGTCCACCGTCATTGGATGTCAACGCAAATGAGTAGCCGCAACAGTGGCCACAGGGAAATACCACATCTCGTGGAGCAGGGCTCCTCACACTCTGAAGTCGCACGAAAGATCATCACAACAACACTGACGGCCTGCTCACTACAAAGCACAGTCCTCCACATGTGTACAATGACCCACACAGTCTGACCACACACTCAGCAACCAAAAGTGGGAGCCACGCGAAAGCATGCCACAGCAATGCCTGACAAAACACACACACAACATCAGTGTGGGTGGGCAGCACTGCACAGTGAGTAGGAACTGCTGAAATGCTGACATGCACAATTGGACTAGACACAATCTTGACAGTCACACACCCTGCACACACACAACGTCTGAACCATAACAAGTAGGAGTCAGCCGTAACAGCAAGGACACACCCACACACCGCATACGGTGCAACATACAACACACACACCCCATCAAATTCAAAGACCTCAACACGGTTACAAACATCCACCATGTGCCGGGGTGACATATGTGTGCAGTCGACATGGACACGACACACACATACACACCAATGCTACCACAAACACACACCACGCACACCACACACCACCACCTCCCAAATGCACACATTGAAAGTAAGCCATGTGCCCAGCCACAATGCACATCACATGACTAACATACACCCACACTGCTGGCCACACAGCAAGTATGCTCACACATGCCCGCATACTCCGCGCATGCTGCCAGTCCACCTGTGGCTACACTCAAACCCTGTGCAATGCATGCACGCAAACATGACACGGATACATGAACACAGGAATGACACCAATCACATGCAGGCAATACGTTGCACCGGAAAGCAGATACATCACACTCACAAGTAGCAGGGTCTGAGAGAAGGGAAGTCCCTGCCACGTGAACAACACATTAGAATGTGAGACCGGACATTGCAATTGCTGAGGTCACATACACGGCATCTGCCCCACTTAACCAACCACACACTGCAACAACTCCAATCATCAACTACACAGATACAACCGACCACAGGAGCAACAGCATACAGTCACAGTTCACATCGACAGGCGCCATTACTCATCAACCCCAGGGACAGTGCCCAGTTCCATGTGCCGAGTAGTGACACGAAGTGCTGCGGATGCAATGTGTGTGAGTGTGCCTACCAATCAAACAGGATGCCAGTATGACCCGGTGCTGTGTGTGTGCGCCACGGGACAGTTGCAGGTCCGCCCCTGAGAGAGTAGCACAACTGTGGAAGTCACATCACGCAGGCAACACATCCTCAATTAGTGGTATGGCACAAGTATAATGGAAGTAGTGGGGGGACGCACACATCACGAGCAGGAGTGACGTCACGGAAGGTGGCTCGCACCATCTCACTCATTGCCTATATCCCCACACACGTCACATGCCATTGCAACAGAGAAGCCAGCGCGTGCATGAGCAGCTCCAAGCTCGCCCCAGAGAGGCCAAAGAGTGAATGTGTGGGTCCATGAGCTCCAGTGGGGCGCGGCCTGGGCCGCTAGGGCAGCTACAGCCTCTGTGTGTTGCAGGTGGTGTATCCGGACTGCGGAGCCTGTCATGCATTGTCAATGTTGCCCGGGTCTCGAGTCGGGGCACCACGCAGGTGGACGGCGTCCCGCCACTTATTATGCCGCGAGACAGACCACTTGTTCAACTGGACCCACACATACACTCCTTGGCCTCTCTGGGGCGAGCTTGGAGCTGGTTGTGCATGCGCTGGCTCCCCAGGTGCAAACGCATATTTGGGTGAGCGAGGGGAGGCCATGAGGACAGGGTCAAATATGACTGTTTGACTTCCAGTTAGTTTAAGGAATGACCCTGATGTGGTCATGATAAGACGTGTCTCGTGTGTATTGCAACTAGTAGATAAGCCGATGTACTTCCCATGTCTTGCATGTAGCCCCGCACCTAGCCCCGCCCACTCGACACATGAAAATGAGTACCAGCACCACATTCTTCCCATCCGAAGCACTGACTAGGGGGTGATGACCATTGGACAGTCTTGTGTAGTCCACCCATGCGTACATGTGGGCCCTCCATGATCCATGTCACCTGCGGCAAAGTGATGTCATGGGCAATGAGGGAAGTGAGGATAGCTGTCTGCCCCACGCACATATGGCGCATCAGCTCAACAGAGCCAGCACTGAGGGCAGCAGGGGTCACATGTGCAGGGGCAGCTGTGCCTGGTGTGAAGGCACATGCATGGAGACAGCACATCGACCAATGTGTAGTCTGCCCACATCCACTGTCCATTGTCAGGCGTACCTAGCAAAAGATCACAAGGCAACACATCTGTGTGGGTGTACCCACTCTGACCAACACTGCACAACAACCAACGTACCCGCCCTGTGCATGGCCCACACCGCTACGGTGGTCACATTCAGTGCCACTATCTCACACACACATCCATATCACGAGGCATGGTGTGACCAATGGACAGGGCTGAGTTAGCGCTTATCCTGAGTGTCCTGAACAGGAGACACATGTAACCCACTTGGCAGTCTGTGTTGTCACCTACTGGCATTGTGCAGTCAATGTGCAGGCCAGGCCTGCTAGGACTGAGAAGGGCAGCATGGCCCCAGCCTGACATTCACACGAGCAACAAGTGCACTGAGACCTGCATTGCCAATTGTCTGTGTCACTGGATGTCTGACATTAAGTTGCCATGTACCACCACTCGGGAGGGACAGACAGGTCAAAGCGCCCGAGAGCCAACATACCCCTGCCACCTGCAGTCGGCATGGTGAGCAGTGCATGTTTGAACCCCACAGGCTCTGACTCATAGTGCTGCGGATCAACGACGTGTCCCCCCCACACACACTGCAGTTGTCTCTCACACACAACTTTCGCAAGGAATAGCCATGTGCAGTGTGCGTGGAGCTCGGAATCCAGGATCTCCAGCTCCTCGCTGGCGAGTGGACCTGGACATGTCTTCAGCGTCATCGACGTGTAGGTGGAGAGGCGACAGCAGCAGGTGTTGTTGAGGGGTGCCAGGCTGCAGTCCCAGGTAGCTGTGGTTATCCCGGTCTCACTCCCACACTCATATAGCCCCCTGGGGCAGTTTCAGTGGGTCCAAGCTTCTGCAATTTGTGTACCATGTCTGCCAGCTTCAATTGCAGACGATGGCCTGCTCCCAGCTGGCCCGGGACGCTTACCTCCATAGTGGGACACGCAGGGTGCAACCGTGAGGGTCATTGGAGTTGGCCGTAAGGGCCTGGCCCATGGCGGGTACAGTCCGCTGATGCCATGTGCACCACACAGTATAATGTGCGCAATGCATCTGCAGGTGTGGCCATGAGTAGTGTGTGGGAGCAGGCCCACAATGGACAGGGCCACAACATGCTGTGTGCATAGGCAGGGACGGGCAGTGGCCAGCCTCCACATGTCTGTTGGCATTTCATCATGTACACATTGGCATGGGATATGCATATGCACACACATGCCATCTTACACTATGTACATCTGCCACTTGCCACGTGCAACGTTACGTGTCACTTGTGATGTGTATTTGCAATCACACAGCCGTGTTGGCATGGAGCTGTCGATGTGTACACCTGTCAATGTTTCTGGAGGTGTGATCCGCACAGTGCTGTACATAGGGTGCAGTAGGGACATCAATGACTGTCTCATATCCCCTCGTGCCCCAGGTCCCACTTGTTTTTGCCGCTCAGCCTGTGCCCTTAGCGTTGTTGGTGTGTGCCATACTCACCCAGCCTCGGAAGCAGTGTCATGCACAGCAGCTAGTTATGTTGCCGTGGTGTTGCCGCTTGCCAAATATGCTGTCTGATACCATCAGCATGCCTTACAAGTTATTAAGGCCTAAATCCCCCTGTGCATGCTCATGGCAATGGTGTGTGTCACTGCCCATTGCTATTGGTATGGGACCTGTGTAAGTATATTGTGGCTGTGCTGTCCCTACTTGTCAGCTGTTCTGTGATCCAATTGCTTGGTCAATCATTTATGTTTTGTGTATGTGGAAATGCCATGTGGCGTGTTGCTTTGACATGTGTCCACTTCCATCTTTTCTAGGAGGAGACCAAACATACATCGCCCCTACCAATTGCTGGCAGACATGGTGGATGTGGAGTTGATCCGGAAATTTCGTCTGGACCGACCCACCCTGCATCGCCTATGTGCCTTGTTGGAACCCCACCTTCGTCCTCGCAGGGTGTATCCAACTGCATTCACCCCCACAGCTAAGGTGATGGCTGCACTGCATTTCTTCGCCACTGGGTCATTCCAACACACAGTGGGCAGTGGAGGTGGGATGTCCCAGCCCATGTTCAGCATGGTGCTACGGGATGTACTGTCAGCTATGATGCTGTACAGGAACAGGTACATCCGATTCCCCAAGGCCCGTGAATTGGCGGCAGTGAAGGGTGCTTTCTATGCCCTTGGACGTATCCCCCACGTTGTTGGTGCAATTGACTGCACCCATGTTGGCCTTGTTGCACCACAGGCCACGGAACACATCTACCGCAACCGGAAGCACACACACTCCCTGAATGTGCAAGTGGTGTGCCTTGCGGACATGGTAATTTCACACGTGTGTGCGAAGTTTCCAGGATCGGCCCATGACGCGCACATCATGCGCAACAGCATCCTACCACGTCTGATGACCAATCTGCAACCGGACCGTGCTTGGATTGTTGGTGAGTATGTGGAGTCGTGTAGCGTGCTGGGTGTCCGATGCTGTCTTGTGTCCAGTTGGAATTGCAACGATTCGCTGTGTCCCTCATACCCAGGTGACTCTGCTTACCCGAATGGGCCCTGGCTGCTCAGCCCATTACGACATCCTCGGACCCCAGCTGATGACCGCTACAATGAGGCACATGGGAGGACCAGACGTGTGGTTGAGCGGACCTTTGGCCTCCTCAAGTCCAGGTTCAGATGCCTGGACCGCACCGGGGGTGCACTGGCGTACTCCCCACAGAAGGTGTGCCAGATAGTAGTGGCTTGCTGCATGCTGCACAATCTGGCTATTCGCAAGCAGATCCCCCTAATATTGGATGACGGTGATCAGCCAGGGCCCCAGCCTGCAGACCAGGACGGGTCCAGTGACGAGGACAGCGGAGAGGATGAAGCTGTGAATGTGCGTCAGCAGCTCATCGCCCGCTACTTCACTTGACGGTGAGTGACCATGTACGATGGCTGATGTAGCTGTGGTTGTGCAGGTGTATGTGTGCTCTGTCACGGAGGCCTCTTGTTCACTGAGTGCTGTGTGTAAATGGTCCATGCCCAGGTTAGTATGCCACTGACAGTGGCCGTTGCATTGTGCCCTGTTGCTCTGTGAGAGGTGTGTACATTGCTTGTAGTTGGTGACATGTACTGTGTGATGAGTGTGTGACACACTCATTGAATGGACTCTTGTTCTGTCTTTCACCCCTAGGTCCCTACAGCCTCTCCTGTCCCATCGACATACCACACAGCAGATGCATTTCAGCACATGGTGGCAGTTGCACATCGTTGAATAAACACAGGGCACAGACAGCAGAATGTGATAAAGGTGCATTTATTTTCATCGGTGACATGTTATTGTTTGCAGTGTGATGACATAAGTGGTGCGTGCAGTGACAATGAGCTGACGGTAATGGCTGCGTGATGGTCAAGGTGTACCCATTTAGTTCTCTGTCCATAGTCCAACAGACACATGCCATTCAGATGGCTGTGTGGGGTAGGATCGTATTCAAAGTCAATGCAGTAGGTGGTCAAGGTGGCTGGCTGACTCACTGGCGTTTGGAGCGTGCAAAGTCCTCTCTGGACACCTGTTTCCTCTTCGGACGGCCCCTTCCACGTTTGGAAGGGGGGGGTGTGGTGGTGACCTGCTGGTGGTGGCTGAGGTGTGCTCACTGGCTGTGGACGCAGGGGAACTCGATGCTGCTCGACCCTGCGCCACAGCGGGTGGTGGCGGAGGTGGTGTTGCTGGGCTTGCTTGTGCCCTCACCACCACCACCAGCTGGCCCATGAGGTCCACGAGTTGGTCCATACGGGTCACGAATTGGCCCATATGGGCGTCCATGGACCTCAACACCCCTAGGACCTCCCGCGTGTCGGAAGCCGACCTGGCCCATTGTCCTTGGGCCTCTTCATAGGCCCCAAGGACTCTGTCGAGTTGCGGCAGGGCTTGGCTCCCAGGCACGGATGGCGTTGGCCTGACCCTGCTCCTCCTACCAGTACTGCTGCCACCGACCTGCCCACTAGCCACATTGCTCACCACGGTCCTCGCTCTGGCTCCCAGGGTGGACCCCGACGGCCGGACCACCCCTTGCGCTGGGGCCAGTGATGACGTGGTGGTGGTGATGGTTGCGGCGGTGGTGGTGGTAGTGGCGGTGGTGGTGGCCGCAACAACCGTGGCAGTGGCCGCAACGACCGTGGCAGTGGCCGCTATGACCGTGGCAGTGGCCGCAACGACCGTGGCAGCAGGGGTCTGTGACTGGTCAGCAGCCCTGGATGATGGGTTGGTGGGTAGGAGGGGCCCTGGGGAGCGGGTGTGCCCTGCCACTGCAGATGGGCCAGCTGGGTGGTCCGTGTCCGAAGAGGTGTCCAGCTCCTCTGCATCCGTGAGTCCTGCTCGGGGGCTTGCGGACTGGCTGTGCTGGCTGCTGTCTCCCTCTCCAGCCTCCTGCAGTTCGGCACCTGTGGGGAGAATGAGATAGGTTATTGTGTTGCACCTAGCAAAGTATGTATTGGTCGTCTGACATTCACAGTTCGTGCACTGTCGTGCGCAGGTTTCCCAGAGGCGTGTGTGTGGATGTACGATGTGTGTATGCGTGGGCTAGGGAATGGAACTGTGTGATGTGGACATGTGGCATGGGACGGATTAGCAATGCCGATGGGTGTGTGTTGCTCTACTCCTACATTTTGTGGCTCGGGTGTATGCGGGCTCCAGAACCATCGACGAGGTTGGGTTGAACTATGGTTTAGGGGTTCAAATGGAACGCTTAGAAACGCAGATGGCAAAAGGGGGTACACCCCCTCAACGCTTTTGAGGTGAAATATGGTTTAGGGGTTCAAATGGAACGCTTAGAAACGCAGATGGCAAAAGGGGGTACACCCCCTCAACGCTTTTGGGTTGGACTATGGTTTTGGGGTACATACTGTGAGTCATGGGTGCAGAACGTGACATGTGTTCTGGCAACATGACAGTGCATAGACATAGGTGTGTGTCTGTCTAACATACCCGGCATATCTGCTGACTGTTATCATTTATGGACATTACATTGTTAGCATTGTTGTGAGTGCGTGCTTGTTGTGTGCCACACGACGTATTGCAGATGGGCCAAATCCTTGGTGTGCATGCTGCCCTCGTACATGTGCATCAATGCACTGCTCCTGGGGTGTTGACTATTTTATGTGTGTTGTTACTCACAGTGTGACGTGCGCTTCAGTCACTGCAGGCACAAGATTTGTCATGGGCAGGTTTCTTTGCATTACTACTGTATGAGGTTCGGATGACATACCTTACATGTCACTGGGGCTGACAGATGTGATGGATGATATGTTGAATGTGCATTGTGTGCCTGTGTGTTTCATGGGTCCAGTGGTGTTTGTGTGCAATATTGTGGTTCCACGCTGTTACTTCTAGTAAGGTTTGTCTTACATGGGCGTTGTTGTACGATGTGTGGGTGACAGGCAGTGAGGACTAAATGGACAGGACTTCGATGGTGTTGCTGATGTGTGTGATGGGTGGCACAGTGCCTGCCATGTGGGTCTGTACTCCAGTGGGACTTGTGCATGCATACGTGGCTCCTTAGGTGTTGCTGTATCTGTGCTGGGTCATGTGGGGTATGACTCTGTAATACATGTCCGTGTGCACATTGGTCACATGATTGTGACAGGGAGCAGTGCAGCGTGTTCCTCTGCTACGTGACATGTCCCATGTGATACTGTCCTCATGCCTCCAGACACCCCGCCCTGTACAGTTTTCCACCTACAGGTTGTTTTTGAGTGCGCAATGCAATGGATGCCACATGGTTATGGGCGGGAGGGGTGCTCCATGTTGCTGGTCTGTGGGACTGGGGGCCTGGGGGCCTGGTGTGTGTTGTACTTCAGCTGTGCCCCCTCCCACCCACTGCCTTTGTGTTGCGGCTACTTACCTGTTACTTGTCGGTTAGTGCAGCTATGGCTGACACATGGGGGGGGTGCTCCTTCTGGCGCTTCTGGGGTACAAGGGGACCTGGTGGGAGTTGCGGTGCTGGCTGACTGTACACATGCCTCCATGGTTTTGTTAGTTGGTAGCTTTGGGCTGGGTGTGTGGGTAGTGTCTGTTGCATGTGTGAGTGATGTCTTGTGTATTGTGTACTGGACATGGGGGTGTTTGTCCCTCGGAGCTATGGCATAGTGGTAGTGCATGTGAGTACATAGCGGTGTGCTGGTATACGTTTGTTTGTACTTACCAGCCTCCACTCCCCCTGGTAATCCGGTGAGGATCTCCGGATGTATGATGACTTGCACCTTCTCCTCCCACGCCTTGAAGGTCTTGAAAAGCGCGGGATTACCTCCGCCTGTCCTGTCAGCCAGCTCCCGATTTTTGGCCTCCTTCTTCTTGACCACGCTTTTGAGGTCGTTCCACCTTTTGGTAATTTCGCCTCTGTTGCGTGGAACGTTCCCGACTGCATTGACCTGGTCTACGGTCCTGGTCCACAACCGCTTTCTGGTGGCTAGTGGTGTCTGTTGGACCTGGTTGCCATAGATTTGTGGGTGCACCTTGACGATCTCGTCGACCATGACCGTCAGCTCAGTGGAAGTGAACTTGGGCATTCTGTGTGATGCCATGGTGTGTGTTTTGGTGTTTGTGGTGCTGGTGCGGTGTGTGGCGTGTGATGTGCAGGGGGTTTGTGGTGCCGGTGTTTGGTGGTGATGGTGCTGGTGGTGGTGGTGGTGGTGGTGGTGGTGGGTGTGATGGGTGCGTATCTGTGGTGTGCTGCTGTCCTTGCTGTGTCGCTGTGTCCTCTCCTCTCTTTTTGGCTTTGTAATGTAGCAAGGGGTTGTGGTCTGTGAAGGGGCTGCTTTTGTAGTTACCTATGTGGGTGTGTCATGATGGTCTGTTGTTTTCAGGTGTGTTGTGGCTGGTGTTCTGGGTTTTGTAGTTTATTTGTTTGTCCAGGGGGGGTGTGTTTTCGGGTTGTGTACTGTGTTTGGGTATTTGTGCGTGGCTTGCTGTGTGGACTTGTTGTCCATGTTGTGTGTGTTAGTTTGGGTCCGCGGATGATTTCTGAGCAGGGACGTGGCCGCCAGGGCTTCCGCCGTGTCCATTTTCATCACTGTTGTTTACGCTGGCGGGCGGTGTATTTGTGTATTTTCCACGCTCATGTCGGTGCGATCCTAATTTCAAGGGCGGTGTCTCAGTCGTCAGGGCGGGCGGTTTTGGGTTGTCGTGCGTATTTCCGTCCGTGGTGGGCGGATAGACTTCGACTCGGACATGGGTGGGCGGTATTTTTTGTGTTTTTACCGCCGCCGGCGGTTTTCGGGTCGCGGCATCGTAATTGCTCGGTCGGTATTCAGACGGTGTAGGCGGGCGGATTTTTACCGCTATGTAGGATGGCGGATTTTTTACCGCCCGGTATCGTAATGGACACCTATGTTTTTAATAAATATTTATTGGTATTGGTAAATAGTTTAGAGTTATTTAATAATTCATTAATTATTTTTTAAATTTTTTTTTATTTATAAGTATGTTATTTGTCACTTCTACGCTATCCAACACTTTCCCTACTGTTGCACTCTCTGGAGTGGGAATAGTAATTTTTACCCCTACGCTATCCAACACTTTCCCTACTGTTGCACTCCCTGGAGTGGGAATAGTAATTTCTACCCCTACGCTATCCAACACTTTTCCTACTGTTGCACTCTCTGGAGTTGGAATAGTAATTTTTACCCCTACGCTATCCAACACTTTCCCTACTGTTGCACTCTCTGGAGTGGAAATAGTAATTTTTACCCCTACGCTATCCAACACTTTCCCTACTGTTGCACTCCCTGGAGTGGGAATAGTAATTTCTACCCCTACGCTATCCAACACTTTCCCTACTGTTGCACTCTCTGGAGTTGGAATAGTAATTTTTACCCCTACGCTATCCAACACTTTCCCTACTGTTGCACTCACTGGAGTTGGAATAGTAATTTTTACCCCTACGCTATCCAACACTTTCCCTACTGTTGCACTCTCTGGAGTGGGAATAGTAATTTTTACCCCTACGCTATCCAACATTTTTCTTACTGTTGTTTTTTTGGGAGTTGTAATAGTAGTTTTATTCCCTACGCTAATTAATATTTTTTGTATTATTTTAGTTAATATAGTATATAATTAATTTTAAAAATATTAAAAGTAAATTTAATTTTTTAAATTTGTTATACATAATTATTTAATTTTTATTTATGTTATTGTTTTATGTGTATAGATGTATTTGTAATTTATAATATTTTTTAATGATTTATAATTTATTAAAATAATTATTCAAACTTATTATTAAGTAAGTATATATATTATATATTATATGTATATGTTTAATTAATGTTTTATTTAATTATATATGTTACTTATTCATTTTAAATATTATCAAATATTTTTAACTATGTTTATGTTAATTATAAGTATTATTTCGTTTATTTTACATATTATTTTTAACAAAAAAAACGATATTTTTGATAACGATATTTTTGACATCGATATTTTTTTCTCGATATTTTTGTACTTACCATGTTGTAGATAGGATGTCGATATTATTGACATCGATATTTTTGTTGCGATATTTTTGTAGGTCGATTTTTTGACCTTCGATATTTTGTCAGTGATTCGGAATAATATACCCTTTAGGTTTGACATAGGACTACGGTCAGTATGTCCCTATCGAGTATATTAAACTTAATTACTTGTGCCAGCTAGCTCAGAGGCCACTAGAAACTCCTTGATAAACAAGAAGGGAGTAGTTTCTGGCAGCCGCAAAACATGACAACGTTGTTTCCCTTTAGAATCAGAACGTGTCCCAGAGTCGTGGAAACAATAGATAACTATTTCACTCAGCTCAATCGTGCATGCTTAGTTTTCCTCAAAGTTACACAGAAAGAGTAGACGGGCGTTTCAATAAAAGATTTATTGAACAGTCTTGGTTCTCGTGTAAGTAAAGTGTGCAGTTACGATCACAAGACAGTATGCAAGATAAATAATGTACAGCGAAAGCAGTAGAAATAAATAATACTGCGATAGCATTATCTTTTAGCAGATATTCATTCATATAAATAACAGACTAAAAAATGCGAGTACTCATACAATGCGTTTCTAAGCTAGTTCTACCCCAATGTACCTAACCTAACCTAGGTGTAGGGAGAGGTATGTAGTAGGTGAAGTATTCCTTACTATGGTATACTAAGAGAATGTTAAGCCCAGTATACCTAGTATGCCAAGAGTCCCTCTAGGTTCTAGTCAGCTCCATACCTTTAGAATGAGAGAGGTGGGAATCTCTTTGCAGACTCTAACTCCAACACCCCGCAAGGGAAGTTGGATCACTGGAAGCTGGACTCTCTGCGTGCAGGGATGATAGCGTCTTCTCAGTGCGTCAGGCCGGGAAACGGGCTCCTCTGAAGTCGAGGTCTCCTCTAGTTTACAAGGGCTAGGGAAGGTATATTTATACCTGAGAGGTACCTCACAATGTTAGCATTGACGTGAATCGGTCAGCGGAAGACGTCATGAATGAACCCCTAAGGTATAACGGTTCATGCATAATAGATGAGTCCTTGAAGAAATCAATAGTCCTGTGCTATGGAAACTCCCGAAGCCTAAGGGTCTGTTCTTCAAGAACTCGTTGTGACGTTAGGGTGGACGGATGTCGGAAACCATGCCTGTATTTGGAGTGCACGGTTTAATGCCTAAATAAGGACTGGGATTTTATGCCTATATAAGGGCAGGACGAATTGTGCCCATATAAGGACATGATACAGGAAAACCTATATACGGACACCCTAAGAGGAATACAACACCCACTCCACTTTCGTGTGTACGATAATACTGAAATGCTAAACATTTAAAAATGCTAAACATTAAATGGAGTATCGCATATTGCTAAAATATTTCTTAAAACCATTTAAAAGGCATTTTTAAAAAAACCTATTAGAATGCAAAAGGTACTGTACATTTTAAGCATTGCTTTTCATTTCAGGCATATATTTTAAAATAAAATGCAATTTGAATGAAATAAGCAGTAATATATACATGTGACAAAAAAAATGATCGATAAGTTTGTTCAAAATCAAAGTCATTTCATGTCATGGAAATTAATAAACTCTTTTAGACACACAAGATGACTTAGGGGCCGATTCCGATTCGGGCCGGAAATCTCTCCGACCGAGCCGGACGCGGAGAGATTTCCGACCGAATCGGACTCTGGCAGTCCGACCGAACGAGTACGATGCGCACGCTTGCCATCGGACTCGAGTCGGTCGGACTCCCATTGAAGTCAATGGGAGCCGGTCGTACAACGCGTACGCGGGCTCCCATTGACTCAATGGGTGCGAGGCGGACAAGGGCGCCCCCTACAGCAGGTACGCGTCGATGCGCATCGCGGCGTACATGCACAGGTAGGGGGGACCCATGGGTCCCCCCTGTGTGCGACTAGCGCGCCTACGCGTACAGGGGGGTCCGACGCGGACCCCCAAAGCTCGCGGCGCGCATCGTACTTACCCGGCCGGGATACGTCTCCATAGCGCGGTGCGAGTCGTGTCCATGCGAGTCGGTCGGAGCGTGTTGAAACCGCGTTCGAGTCGGTCGGAGATTTCGCGGGTGCCTGCATCGTACTCGCTCGGCCGGACCCGCGTACGGTTCGGTCGGGAAACAGGGCTCCGAATCGGATCGGGTAAATCCAAATCCGATTCGGAGCACTACCGGCCGAGATCGGAATCGGCCCCTAAGTGTCTGTGGAAGTACCGCGAAGTCTGTACTATAAGGCTAGTTCTACTTCAAGCTGAGTGAAGTGCCATTTTAGTTCGAAAAATGGGAAAAAGTTCAATTTGGGAAGAGTTCCAAGTTTTTGAAGTATGAAGGCCAAATTGTTACTGCATCTCTGGAACACTGTGGGCTGAATCAGAGTCAGTTTACGGGTCTGGTGTAAACATGAGATCATCTATTTCCGTAGACAAAACATCGTCCACTGAAGTTGGTGTCAGTTGGAACACCTCGTGTAGTAGATTAATTGCACAGAGATGTGAAGCATCGCTTTCAGCATAGGTTGCCGCAGCAATGTTCGCGTCCGTTGTTACCTGTGTGCCTGTAGATCTTTCTCGTACCTCGGCAGCAGCCGGAAGCGTCTGTGAGATCTCAATGAATGCTGACATCAGGATTGGTAGCCTCTGGGGACAACACAGAGCATGGGCCATTATCGGGTCCAGCAGAGTATCGATATCCGTTGGCGTAGCTGATGGAAATGTTAGACAGGTGTCCAACACGCATTCTTCACCGCATAGCAGGCATCGTAGAACAGGTAAGATGCAATCTTGCCAGATTGGTCTGAATGACAGGAACCACATGGTATTAAGTTCCCGTAGACGAGTCATGCCCAAAAGCTACTATTCGCGCACGGCACTTTCGTTCAAGGAGAGCTTTCTCCATTTCGCTCGGAGTGATGTCTGCGAATAGGCTGGCCATAGCGTAATAGCAGGACGAGAAATAGAATTCCGGCAACAAGTGCTAGAATTAATGGTATGCCACCAAACACCGAATGTGCAAAGTTCGGGATTATTCCAGTATTGCCTGGAAAGGTGCTAACAGACCGGTACAGATGCTCTTAAATACATGTACAATTCCACTTGTATCAGACATGTTGAAGATACGTGTTATCCTTTCTACGAAATGTATAGGGCAGTTTGTACGTATTAAAGTCTGTATCTCAGCCGAAGTCCTTGCTACTTGTAGATCATAGGTTTCTTTGGCCGAGGTCAAAGGCACTGTTTGCTGTAAAAGCATGGCTTTCATTCTGCTTAAAGTATCAAATCTTATAAAAGAGACGTTCAGCGAAGGCCACAAAGGCGACTCCTTGACTGTGTCTATTGGGGGAAACAATACTTGCATACAGCAAGTGACCCTGGAGTTGACCGTTACTAGATATGGGATGCCAGGCAACATGCCGCAGCAACTCTGATCATTCAACATGAGGTAACTCCCATTAGAAAGTTGTCCAAACGTTGGATTAATCACAGCAGCTGGTGTACCCTGCTGATGGCAAGACAAATTTGCCACAGAACCATTGCAAGTCCCGTGTAAAGAAATGTCCTGACATATAAGTGAACCGCTCAGTGCACGTTTACAGTGTGTACCGCTCAAAAACACTTCACGATCCCCACTCCAACATCTATATGTATACAGTAAATCCCAAGATGTCTTAATGTATTCCTTACCCAACCTTTCATATTTGCCTGCTTGCATTTGTTTGAGGCAATACTGAAACTGAAAAGTAGTCACAGGTAATGTGATTTTGCCATGAATAAGCCATTCTGTAGCTGGTTTTTCTGCCACTGTGAATGGTAACTTTTCCAGTTTTCACTGCTCAGCACTGTATACTTTGCTCCTCTTTGTGCCAGTTCGATCTGTTTATCAGTTAGATTGTATTCTGCAAACAGAGCCGATGTGTTGATGAAACGCCAAGGCACATAGCCCGCTCGTAAAGATTGCAGCGTCCAGCTTAACACAATAGAACGTAATTGAGATTGGCCTTGCTGTAACATCGCCAAATCTTGTTCTAGTATGTCGATAGCAGAGGATACAATGCCATCCAATGAATATATTCTGGAGGACAAAGTTGTTAACCCACTGTCGACCACAGAGAGGGTTTTCTCTAAATTAATACGATCAAGTTCACGTATTCGTTCTGCGGCCTCCATCTGTGACACTTTCCATGCTTCATTATAGGCAGCATAAATGCCGGCATATATGAAACGTTTTTGACGCGGTTTTCTTGGTCCAAGCAAGAATTCCCTAAGGTCTGCGTCTTCTTTAAGTAAGGATAAGTGTTGTTTCACATCCTGTAGTGTAGATTTCTGAAGCCAATCGAGGCATAATTTTCCTACACTGTATGTTGTTACTACCCCCGGATGTTGTCTTTGGACGTATCTTGGGTCTGGCCTATGAATAGTAAAGCCCTGAGTCTTATTCAGGAATCTTTCCTGACAGTTGTTCGTGTCTGTGGGCCAGATCAACCATTTTTTCCACTTAGGATTAGATCTGTTGAGTTGTAGTATATTGTCAACTGTCACCACTGCCTGTGTATTATTATCACTGGCAGGTGTTGGTACAGAAGGTGTCTTCATCTCTTTGATCTTGGCTAATCCAAGACAAGATGTTTGTTGGACAGTTTCATTCAAAAACATTATTGATTCAGGGATGATGCAGGCTCTAAATAAAGCTTCTTTCCCCTGCACTTGCCAATCTTTAGTACCCCACACAGTTTTTGTGTCTATTTTGTCTTTCCATAAGTTGAAACCCTGTCTAGACAGTTGGGCAATAAATGCTGCAGAGTAAATCTGTTTTGTATTAGTTAACATAATTTTCAGTCCTGTTTTGTTTACATTTTTGTAGTAAAACGTTTCTGGATCAGATGTATTGTACCCTGAAAAATATGGAAACTTGTTAGCAAATGTTTTTGAACTACCTTGTGGTGGTGTAGGACAATGCTCCCATTGGTTAAACATAAACACATTTCTAGGGTATGCAGATTTATGCAAATAATGATGACCATAGTGGTTATAGCAATACAGCTCTTCATAGTCTGATGAACCCTCTAAATATTCATTTTTAGAAAATGCAGCAGATTTTTCTAGGTCAAACATTATGTCATTAACAGTCTCAAAGTCCCAATCATCAGAATAGGTACTGGACGAAATTAGATCACTTAGTGAAATTTTAAACAAATGTGGAATGTTCAATTGTTCAGTCGGGCCGAAGATATCAAAATCTGTTTTGTCCCACACTATACCATCCTGTATAGGAACAGATGTGATGTTCACTGATGACAAGTCTCTTGCTTCACGATGGGAAGATTTATGAGGTCTCAAAAGTACGTTCACGTCTTTTCCTTCAGTATTCACATGGATGTATCTGCCACTTATAAGCATGCTCACAGTTGTAACCAAAGCTAGCCAGAGCAGGAAAACAAAAAGTCCAGATATAATCCAGAGTTCAATCCATGGAGAAACCAAATAAGTCTTTTTCAAAAAGTGAAGAAAGTCTTGTACTTGCTGCTTGAATTTCAATGATGCTGGCGTCGTTTCAGGTTCACTCGGATCTTCTGAGAACGTATCAAAGTTAATGAAATAGCCAGAAGCAGTTCTGTCAATTGTTGGAATTGCATCAGGATTTGTAGAAATCGCTGGAACCAGTTGATCACTTGCTACATTGGTGTAGACAGGTGTATTTGGACGAACTGTTACTTGGTTTTCAAGAGGGATGAGTTCCATAGCGTTGTTGCTTAGTCCTCCATCTGTTACAGCTGAATTCTCGATTGTTATCAGTCTTTCAGTCTGAACCTCTTGGATAGTAGCGAGAGGAGTGCGTCTGCTACTAGGTCGGAGTCCACGAGGCCTACTATTTAGTATTGGCCACATACTGTGGTTTGATGAGGTCGATGGACACACATCTTTTCTCCTTTCTTCCAGCAAGGGGCGGCAGAAGTACTGTTCTTCTTCCTTGAACTGCTAGGACAGGTACTGGTTGTCTGTAAGAAGGTCCAAATTCCTTCTTGTCCGCAATCTTTTCTCTGACTAGATCCCCAACTTTTGGAATCCAGACAGGCCTTGCTGGGACTGCCGTTTTTTCCCCAGTGGTGGTTGGCTGTAGGGATACGTTGCTTTGTTTCGTTCTTAACTCATTCAGTTCCTGTAAAACAGCCAAACGATCTTTGATATCAAACGTTTTATTTTCCACCACTGTGCCTACGTCATCGAGATCTGGAACCCACATTCTTGTCCCAAATAGGACCTCATATGGAGTGACCCCCCCTAGAGAACTTCTTGGCAGGTTATTCAATGAGCGTTGGACCCCTTAAAGATGTTTGACCCACCCATCACCCGAACCTAATACCCTAGCTGTTATAGACTGCTTTATGTCCCGGTTTTTCCATTCCACAACCGAATTTCCCTCAGGATGGAATGGAGAGGAGTACCGCAATGCAACGCCCAGACTGGCCATGGCTTCTTTGTAAGCCCGAGAGCTAAACGCAGGGCCCTGGTCAGAATGTAGCGTGCCTATTGCGTATGTGCCGATAAAGACTCGCAAATCTTTTATAACAGTTCGAGCGTCAGCCGAGTGCTGAGGCCATATCCATAGGAACCTTGATTCAGTATTTGTGGGATTGCACTTGTCCAGTAGGACGCAGGCGCGTAGATAGTCTAATGCTGTCTAACAGTGGTGTCTGTACTGGGTTGCCGCATTCGCAGCATGGTGTCTGGTCGCTCTCTCGCTGTAATTTACAGTCTAAGCAGATGTTGATGAATATGTGAATTTCTGTATTCATTCCAGGCCACCAGTACATCTCTTTTAACGTCAAAATTGTTTTAGAGATCCCTTGATGTGACAGACCCTCCCCCAAATGTGTTTCATAAATTAAGGCTGCTCTACGTTCCATGTTTGGAATGACCCTATCCCCTACTCCAGGGATTCGAGCAAAAGGAACGTTGTTTGCATCAATTACATAAGAGTACTTGAGTGGAAACTTTTTTGGTAACGGTGCACTGCTGCCCTTGCTTGAAGCATTGACAGCCAACATTATCTCACCGTCTATTTTCGTTTTTGAACGAGTGATCGCAGCTACGGAAGCCGTCTGAACAGCCCCCTTTGCGGCTTCGTCAGCCAATGAATTCCCTACAACGTGAACGCCATCACGTTGATGACTCAGTGTGTGGATCACGTGAGCCTTTGGTAGTTCGTTTTTCAACTGAACTACTTGTTCCCAAAGCATTTTATGCTTTATTGTGCCACCTTTCGCATCTTTGAAACCATTTTCAAGCCAGTTTTGTATATAGTCATTATACGACTGAACACAGTAAAAGGAATCGCACACTATCAGTGTGGGGAATTCTCGATCTGTACTTTGAAGTGCCAGTTTGAATGCTTGTAGTTCAGCTCGCTGAGCTGTACAATCTCCTAGAGACTGGGTTTTTGTGACCATAGGTCTGAAGATGCCATCTCGCATGCGACCTTTAACGATTGCACACGCTGCACTGTAAGCTTGCTTACTCCCTGTTGCGGGCTGTGTGGATCCGTCAGTGTAAATTATGAATTCGTACTGGTCGAGAGGCAGAATTTCAGTGGGCAGAGGACATTCTTGTTCATATTGCAGGAATGCTTGTGTTTTTAAATCAGGATCAAAAACATATTCAACATCTGTTGCAGCAAGAGAATTAACCCATTGTATCCATCTTGGATGTAATGCTTTAGCATTTGGAATGCTTGCTTTTGTGACCGCTTCTAAAGCCGGTACTGGGGTTACGACAATAATGCGTTTCCCTTGGGCTAAGGCTCTTTCTTTTGCTACAGCGGTTTGAACTGCTGTCAGAATTTTTTCAGTTGAACTGAAGCGCATTTCCGCTTGTGTGTACAAATGAGATTTGTATGCGATTGGTATTTTCTCACCCTCATTGAAGGTTAAGTAGGTGAATCCATATTGACCCGAAATTATTCGGATCACCAAATTGCGTTGACTTACACGTGTTTGTAAGTGATTTGTTGCTAACATGTTAGCCTGGAGTGAACGCAAGATTTCTGTGTGTTCGTTTGTCCAATTTTTGATTGAAAAATCAGGTTTGATTAATGCGTAGAGAGGTTTAACCCTTTCTGTGTAATTTAGAATGTATGTTCTTCCAAAGTTTAGGAAACCCAGAATGAATTGTAAGTTTTTTAGCGTTTTTGGAGGTTGGAGCAGCGCACATTTCTCTAGAAAGTTAGCTGCCAAGCTCTTGCCTTCACTTGAAAGCTCATATCCTAGAAATAGGACATTGAGATGGGCAATTCGGGACTTTTAAAGTTGAATTTGTAGCCCTCAGAGGCAAAGCCCAGTATAATGGTGCTTACCCTGTTCAAGTGTTTTTCCAGGTCATCGTCCGTTAGATATATGTCATCGACATAGGACAATGCCTCATTGTCATAAACTTGTAGTAACTCCGTTACCCTCGCTGAGAATAAACCTGGGCTGTTCTTGAACCCTTGTGGGAGTCGACAAAAGTGACGCTGGGTCCCCATTATGGAGAATGCTGTTAAGTACCTGCTTTCAGGTGCTATGTTTTGACAAAAGAAACAATTTGAGATGTCTAATGTTGTTTTGTATTTTTTACGCACAATGTTATTCATTAATGCTGTGCTATGCTATGTGCATTTTGCACTGCAAAGGTTTTAGAACAAGTGTTGAAGTGTCTGTAATCCAAAATTAGACGATATGTATTGTCTGGTTTGGAGACAGGAAACAAAGGATTGTTCATTGAGGAGGTGCATGTTTCAATCACCCCTTGGTATTCAAGTTGATCTAAGATCTCCCTGACCTGTTTTTTAGCTTCTTGCTTTATTGGGTACTGCCTTTGTGCAGTTGGTTCATGTTTCAGATGTATTTTATGGTGAGGTGAGTCCTCATCCCATCCTACATGATTTTTATATAATGCTGGTGCCTGGGCTACTGCCCATTTCCTGGCAAATGTATATTTTAGATGAATTGGAATATTGTTGGAGAAGGCAGGCATAATAATGTCCTCGCCGTGTGGGCACTCCCTGACAAATTGTAGTGGCCAGTCTTTTTCTGCTAGAAGTATGTTATAGCCCCTTGATAGTCTTTCCCAAAAAAGTACTTTCACCTGTCTAGGTTTGTCTCCCTCCATCCGGAGTGTTATTTCATATAACTTTTGTGGAGTACTAACCCTGGTGTCTACAGTCTCAACTGTAATGTACTCATTCAAGTCCACTATCTCCAGAAGTTCCTTCAGGTTCTGGCGAACTATTGTGACTTCTGCTGCACTGTCCAGCATTGTCTGAGCCCATTCTCCGTTCTTGAGTTGTGTTCTCAGTATTCTCGGCATGTCTGATCTTCAGACCTGCTACTGTCTTTTTGGAGAATTGAGGTTTTGTTTTGTTTTTTGGAGCGTGTTTTTCTTCCTTGGATTTCACGCGTTCTTCTCTATGTTCTGCCCGTCCTCTTCTTTCCGAAGTCTGTGATGAGATCTGAAAGGTACGAGAGGAACGTGTATCAGTATCTTGATACCTGTCAGGTTTTCTCAAATTATCCCTATTCCTGAGGTTATACCTCCTTTCAGAGGGCTCCTTTTGAGGAGACCTACCTCGGGATTGAGAATGTTTCTCGTTTGAATTTTGTTTATTAGTTTCCCACTTCTTTTTAGAAGATGTAGGAGTTTGTTTTATTGAGTCCTTCTCAGGACTTTCAGATAGTTTCGGCTTCACTGGTCTTCCACCCAAACTATCTCTGCCTAATTCTGCATAAGATTGTTCAATTATTCTGGGTAGTTCAGTTTGATGTTCTGTAACATCGAATTCCCTTAATTTTTGGCGGATCGCCACTGCTGCTGCCTCCCCTTTAATATTGGATAATATTATTGTTGAGACCTGGTCGAAATTTTTCAGTAATTTCATACCTAAATTTAGAGCAGGCTCTGCCCCGTATTCATTTTGAATTTGTTTCAGGACATCTGGGATTACCGCAATTGACGGAATGCCATGTGTTTTAGTATAGATGGCAGCAAAGACTGAGCCCCAAGTGGTGCAGTCTTCCAGTTGTGGTGTGATCCCCATCGGTAAACTGATTGTTAGGATTCTGTGTTTCTCATACGGGCTAGTATTCGGAAATACTGCTTCGATTTGAGTAATTTTTTGAGCTATCCAGAATGGAATTTGCTCACGTTTTGTGGGCATTTTACCCATGACTGCGTAGAGAGTCTGTGGTGTAATTTTTAGTGTATTCCCCTGTTGGGGAGTTGTATTTGGAAGTGTCAATGGTTGCTGGACTGTGAAAGTCCGCATGACATATTGGACTAGTTGTCTGTAGATTTTTATTAACTCTGTAAGTTGAGTAAGTAATTCCTCGTCTGACATCTCTTCAATGTCAGGATGAGGTGTGTAGCCGGCTAGAATCGGCCATGTTGCTCCTGGTCTACCTAGTGGACGGAGCCTGGTAATGTTTCTGTGATGTTTTAGGGCGCCTTTAAACCAGAGCTGATGCTCTTGGTATGTTAGTGGAATTTCAATATCCTCGAAAGGAATGTATTCCTCTGGTGGATCATCTTCTTTGTAGAAGTGAAACGTGTGTTACTGGATTGGATTCAGGAAATATTACCCATGAATAGAATACCTCTGTCTGAAAGGATTCGTGTGCCTCTATCACGAAAACTGCTCTACCACCTCTTGGTGGCAGACTGTGTTTTATAAGTTTTAGAGTGATGGCTCTTCTTAAGTTTGGATGGATGTCTATAACACCCTCCTCGGTTTCAATTAAACCAGTAATGTTAAAAACTGCTGCTTGGGCTGGCTGATCCGCAGCTCCACCATTTCCGGTTTCAGTGTCGGAGCCAGGCATTTTGTTGTTTGAAAAATGTAGAACAAGTTTCAAGGAAACAAAGATAAGGTGCACAATATTTTGGAACACTGTATCCTTCAACGTTGAGCAAACCAATCAGCTAATATATAGGGTGTTTCCCTATGTAGCCGTGGTGGATACTTAACCCTGCCCACTCCAGACGTCTTTTTGGAGTATATGGGTAGGGGTCTCTGAGAGAAAAAAGCACAGCTGAGTTACTCAGTATCTAGCGTTAAATTACTGCCTTACCAAACGTTGGGCGCCATGTAGTGTAGCTCCTATTTCCCTAATAGGCTCTGCGCATTGGAATAATATACCCTACAGGTTTGACATAGGACTAAGGTCAGTATGTCCCTATCGAGTATATTAAACTTAATTACTTGTGCCAGCTAGCTCAGAGGCCACCAGAAACTCCTTGATAAACAAGAAGGGAGTAGTTTCTGGCAGCCGCAAAACATGACAACTTTGTTTCCCTTTAGAATCAGAACGTGTCCCAGAGTCGTGGAAACAATAGATAACTATTTCACTCAGCTCAATCGTGCATGCTTAGTTTTCCTCAAAGTTACACAGAAAGAATAGACCGGCGTTTCAATAAAAGATTTATTGAACAGTCTTGGTTCTCGTGTAAGTAAAGTGTGCAGTTACGATCACAAGACAGTATGCAAGATAAATAATGTACAGCGAAAGCAGTAGAAATAAATAATACTGCGATAGCATTATCTTTTAGCAGATATTCATTCACATAAATAACACAGACTAAAAAATGCGAGTACTCATACGAAGCGTTTCTAAGCTAGTTCTACCCCAATGTACCTAACCTAACCTAGGTGTAGGGAGAGGTATGTAGTAGGTGAAGTATTCCTTACTATGGTATACTAAGAGTATGTTAAGCCCAGTATACCTAGTATGCCAAGAGTCCCTCTAGGTTCTAGTCAGCTCCATACCTTTAGAATGAGAGAGGTGGGAATCTCTTTGCCAGACTCGAACTCCAACACCCCGCAAGGGAAGTTAGATCACTGGAAGCTGGACTCTCTGCATGTAGGGATGATAGCGTCTTCTCAGTGCGTCAGGCCGGGAAACGGGCTCCTCTGAAGTCGAGGTCTCCTCTAGTTTACAAGGGCTAGGGAAGGTATATTTATACCTGAGAGGTACCTCACAATGTTAGCATTGACGTGAATCGGTCAGCGGAAGACGTCATGAATGAACCCCTAAGGTATAACGGTTCATGCATAATAGATGAGTCCTTGAAGAAATCAATAGTCCTGTGCTAGGGAAACTCCCGAAGCCTAAGGGTCTGTTCTTCAAGAACTCGTTGTGACGTTAGGGTGGACGGATGTCGGAGACCATGCCTGTATTTGGAGTGCACGGTTTAATGCCTAAATAAGGACTGGGATGTTATGCCTATATAAGGGCAGGACGAATTGTGCCCATATAAGGACATGATACAGGAAAACCTATATACAGACACCCTAAGAGGAATATAACAGTTTGGGACGGCACACAAAGTGTGGGTCTTCCTGGTGCAGGCAGCTTGGTACGCCTTACAGGGGGGCAATAAGGGTCGGAGAACTTGGCGAGTAAACCATGGTCCATGGTGCGGGCCCGAATCATTAGACATGTATTGGACTTGTATCTCTTGTGATCATGCAAAGGTAATGTGTGAATAAACAGCATTGTCGTTTCATCCATAGATTTCCTATAATATCTCTGGATCGGTCTACGTGAGGGGGGCTTGTGCACATCAACGTGCAAGGAAAACGGAGCTGTCATGGCATCTTTACGCATTATTGACTACGGGAACCTGTTTATTCATTATGCAGTACGTAAAAAGTCTGTGGATTGCGGGGTCAGGTGCAATTTTACCCCCTTGTCCCGGTAGAAGCCCTCCCTCCCCCCCCCCCATGCATTTAATCTCACAGGGGCCCCAGATAAAATGCCTAGTTCTGTCAACAGGTCCTATTGCACGATTTATCCTAGCATTTCAGCGCACACAGGTTTTGTATATGGCTTCCAGTTAGTAGGGAAGGGAGGGTAAACAACTAGAGTGCAGCCGTATAGAGGCTTATGTACAAGGTTGTCTATAGAATGTGTTTATCCTCAAAGGACTGAGTCACCGACATGCAGGCACTGAATGAAACTGCCTTCCCTATGAGAGCGCAGCAGATGGCTCAGTTGAGCAACGTGACCTCCAGCAGCTGGATAAATCCTGTTGTTGCTGCACCGGAGGGTGATCAGCAAGGGCAGATCATTTTCACAAGCTTGTGGCTAGGGGAGGGGTGGCGCGATTTGCCGCTGCTGCCTTTTATCTGGGCTTGGCTGGCAGGGTGCATAAAGTCTCGTTACAATTAACATGTGTATTCTGTTTCTCACATACAGGCTATGGGGCCACATTTATTCTCACGGTAGGAGCACAAATAAGGGATGTCATTGTCTTTGCCGCTCATGTTTTGAGGCAAAAACTTTATCGCCGTGCAATTTTATCCGACTGAGTGTGACCCCTGCTGAGACCCCCCCCCAGGCTTGTGTCATCACATGGGCAGGGAGTCCAGCCCCATTTTAGATGTAGTCTTAAGCAAATGACCAGGCAGCAGTAATTGAGGATGCCGCTAGCGGTGCTGGACTACCGGTGCAGTATCCACGCTTGTTTTGTGCCCCCGAGGAGGTTTCCGGGGGACCGCGCTGCAGGCATCACAGTGCCCTGGACTGGCCCGAAGAATCTGTAGCAGGCAATTTGCAGGGAATTCAAAAATGTGAATGTTAGGTTTTCATGTGTTCGTGTTGCGGGTTCTAGCTATCTTATCTAGGCACACCAGTTAGTTCCTTTATGGGTTAGACCGCCAGGGCTTAGGCTGGCGAGTAGGAAGGCTGCAGTGCACTGTGCAGTGGCCTTTTCAGTACTTGTAATGCCGCACATAGACTGGGATATCCAGTTGTCGGGGCTAACAAAAGTATAATGTCTTATTTCTATGACCATCTTTACCGGATTTGTCACCATGCAGGTGCTCGCCAGGTTTGAGCATGCAGAGGGCCGTGCAAAGGTCTGGGCCAACTCAGCAGAGCAGTTGCACACTGGTTCCGGGGCCATGTTACAGGTTGCTTCTGTCCAACATCTTTCCCTGCCCGAACAGCACTTGTGAGAGCAGGTTGAGGAAGCTGATATCTAGCTAGGGTGCTGCTGTCCCAGGTTGGTAATACAAGGCTACAAGGTATTATAAACTTTGGCATGGCCTTTAATGAAGCGAGGGCAAGTAGGGAAAGGAAAAGGAAAAGGAAGTGGGTAGTTTCAATGCAAGTGTTTTAGGTGGTCAAGGGGTGGTGTTGACTTTTGCAATATCAGAAGAGTAACTAAGGACACCAAAGTCCCCCTGTGCTCCTCCGGCAAAGCCCAACGATGTCCGTTAAAAAGCTCTGGCTGATGTTACTGTCTCAGCACCAGCAATAAAAAGATGTTAAATAAACGGGCAAACATTTATTTAAATGTTAATTTGTGTTAAAGAAAGGAAGTAACTAGTGAGCCCTGCACTGCTCAACTTTAAGAACATCTTTAATTTTAAAGACATCGTGCAGCAAAAGTGTAAAATATGATAGTCTCTTCAAAATTCATAAAGTATTCAATTAACCTGCAGAACCTTTTCACCTAAGTATATCAATGCATTGACAAGTGTTACTTAAAGTGAGGGTTTCAATGTTAATTTGCAAACATTAATCCTTCCCTCCTCCCTGGCAATAGGACCAATGATGAACAAGAGGTAAATCAGTTGATATGTGCACTCTTTGGGTGACCTGGGTTCCTATTATAAATGAGCAACATTGTAGTTTATTAAATTAAAACACAGGAAAGGGTTGTGTACAAGGTCATTTATTTTGAGGTCCTCTTATTTGTGATAAGCGAGAAAAAGTGGATATCATCGACAGTTCTGATGGCTTAGGGAGCGACGAATGCTTGGTCCACTCGCATTGGCAGGTTATTTATGCGTGGGCTTAGCTTTGCATGTTACCCTGCAGTAGTTTTACTGACTAGGGTGAGGCAGTGGATAGTGTTGCAAGCATGCGCTCAGAGATGGGTCCTTCGATACCATTATTAATCTTAAACTCGGTCAGTGTACAGGCCAAGGAATGGCGGCATGCCCCCCCCCGGGAGCTGGGGATGGTGTGCTGGTTGGCAGCTTTTCAGATGTTTGTCGCAAGCTTGCACATGCTTGTTTCCGCAGAGTTGGGGCAGGTTAGCATCCCCACCTTGTCTCCACGGGGTTGATGTGTCTTTCGGGTCATTATGATCAAGTAGAGCCATTATCGATTGGTATAGCTGGACATAGGAATGCCAGGCTAGAATCCAAGGGATTACAGAGCAAGTGTTCCGTGTTCTGAGCCTAGTATATGCAGGTGTGAGTAATAATGGTAGCCGTCAGTTCAATCTTGCAACACTATAAATTCAAGAGAATAGGCATTTCTTAAAGTGTGAAATAGGCCCCATACAGGGCTTACAGGGAACATTCACCTAGGCTAAACTGGACAGTGCAAACTAGTATGATCCGGGTGGTATTGAGCGCTGCAAGTGTGGGCAGTCCTTGCAGGGGTGGGAACTAAAGCCCAAAGGCCGGCCTTCAGCTTTGGGGGCAGGGGCCTCTCGGGGGTGGGGGGGAGGGTTCAAGCCCTCACCAGAGGCGACATGGCCATCTTTACTACACACTCCAGTGTGGTTGCCTGTTAAAGTGTGTGCTATGACCCGATTAATGCTCCCAGGTAACAGTTCTTAGAAGCATTCAGCATTCCCACAAGTTAAGAAAGGGCAGTTGTTGGTACATAATTATCAGTGAGTGGGGTAACATACATCGGTATTCAGTGCCATCCCGGCTATGTGAGCATGCGCGCTTCACAAATAGTCAATTATGTTATGCTCCAACAAGCACGATACACAGAAAACGGTAAGAGTGGTAGTAAGGTGGGTTTGGAGATCTCTTGACTTCTGCCTGCAATGGCACATCTTGTCATGAGTTGCCTGGGAAAAGGTACGGCACTCCTGCCCGGCAGCATTGGAAACCCTTCCACTCATCAGTCTGTACCCTGGTACTGGGGATCATCCAAGTAAGAGGGCAAACTAGGGCTTAGTCACCCCCGAAAGGATAGGTACAAACTTGCACACTGTGCGTTAGGGTTTGTAGTACACAGTACTGGGGGTTTCTCTTTGGGCACACTGCCTGTGCCTTGTGTATTCAGCCGGCTGTTTTATCTTGTCAGAGAGAAGAGGATATGGGGCACCCAGTTGCTCTCAGCATGGCACATTAAGGTGGGCGCAAACCGGGATGTTACCCATTAAAGTCATAACTGCACACTGTGCTAGCAGCTAAGCAACAGGAAGTCCCCTCAGATGGAGCTGAACAGGCGTCATTTCTGTAAGACAGAAAGGGTTCATGGCAAGTACATGAGGACACACTTGCTTATTATCACTTATTCCTGGTTCATCAGATAGTTCAGCCTGCCAGGTGTTTGTCAGGGACACACTAGGGCATTAATGGAGCTGCAGGAGGTAGCGAGGTAACGTGCTGTGAGGCAGTGTGGTCTCAGTAGACCCACAGAAGGGGGGCTGCGGCAATACTCGAAACTGGGAACCTTAGATTCTAACAGTATTGTTGGCAATATACACATGACCCCACTGGTCATTTTAAGGTGATACACCTAGGGGGCAATGACCTCATTGCCCTGGGGAAGCGGTCACTATTACAGGCCATGAAAACTGACTTAGGGGAGATCAGTAAATGCATGTAAGCTCTGGTGGTCTGAAATCATTCCCTCAGGGTGTGGCACGGGGCCAGGTCTGGGGAGGACTTTGAACATTCCCGGAAGAGGGTGAATCGTGCAATGCGTAAGTTCACAGACCAGAGGGGCCTGGGTTTCATCAGACAGGAGATGATTCAAGATAAGGTGCAAGGGAACTTTGACAAAGATGGGGTTCACTTGTCACCAATAGGGATGGATCTATTCCTTTTAGATCTGCAGGAGGCCCTGGGGCTGAGAGGTTGCAGGTGAGAGTATACCTGTTTGGTGGGGGGGCTCTGGCGGCGACGGGGGCCACCTCCACAGCTGTGGCAGAGTTACAGGGCGATCTGGAAGCGGATGGGTACAGAAGGGTACCTCTGCGGGGCACAATAGGGGTGCCAGAGCCATATACCAGGAGCCTCATGGCAGGTTCCTGGAAAACCGTGTAGGCGTCCCGTTAGTCCTTCGGGCGGTTGTGGGCATGAGCAACCGGGGGCTTGCCTTGCTCTGCCCCGCCCTGAAAGGGGCGTGAGTAATAAGGGACCAATGTGTCACGTGATCCGGAAAGAGGATCACCCCATAAGGTAGCACTGATTGGGTTCTCCACAGTGCTTGGCTCTTCAGGCGGGCGGGCAGCGAGGGGATGCCTGCCCTTGGATCGCCCATAAGATATCCCACCATATTGCATACTCTTGTATGGAATAAACCTGCAGCAATATTTTCCCAAACAAAAGTTGTGTTGTGTATTTATTTATTTAGCATGCATGCTATGTGTTTGTGTGGGTGGGGTGTGTTGCCAATAATGGCACTATGCGGCTGCCCGCGGCCCCCGCAGGGGGCCACCTAAGCGGGCGGCCCTCTAGTGCCATTTGGGCACCAACCCACCCCCCCTTTCCCAATTCTGGGGACTCAGGGAGGAGTCCCCCCTCCTTGCCTGTGGCGCGCTTGGCGCATCATTTCCGGTGCGCCGTGGAGCGGGGGGATAGTATATAGGTCTTCCCCCGCCTTCCTGGTGTCCTCTGTTGCGCCGGACACGCCGTCTCCCACCCTACCGCGTACCCAGCGCGGGGGTGGCAGGCAAGGTACATAGAATGTTGTAATGTTTTCTTTGTGTTGCAGGCGGAGTTACAGGGCGATCTGGAAGCGGATGGGTACAGAATGGTACCTCTGCGGGGCACAATAGGAGTGCCATAGCCAAATACCAGGAGCCTCATGGCAGGTTCCTGGAAAACTGTGTCGGCGTCCTGTTAGTCCTTCGGGCCGTTGTGGGCCTGAACAACAGGGGGCTTGCCTTGCTACGCTCCGCCCTGAAAGGGGCGTGAGTAATAAGGGACCAATGTGTCACGTGATCCGGAAAGATGATCACCCCATAAGGTAGCACTGATTGGGTTCTCCACAGTGCTGCCTGCCCTTGGATCGCCCGTAAGATAACCCACCATATTGCATACTCTTGTATGGAATAAACCTGCAGCAATATTTTCCCAAACAAAAGTTGTGTTGTGTATTTATTTATTTAGCATGCATGCTATGTGTTTGTGTGGGTGGGGTGTGTTGCCAATAATGGCACTATGAAGAAGTCACAGTACAGGATTGGAACAAACAAACCTTAGGCAGGAGATAATGCTAAGCTAGGTGTTATATCTGATTGCGTTCTCCCACGGAATCTCATTGTTCAATCCTTTTTTGTGAGTATTGATGGAGCAGAGAAAATAAAAAAAATTTAACCCCTAACAAATTTTATAAATAATTAATAAAATGTTCGTTTAAATGTATTAATCAACAATGTATGTGAGGGAAGGGTAACACGCAAATATGTGTGCTGAATAATCTATTTACAAATGTCTAATGTGTCTAATTATAACATAAAAATAATTGCGTACTAATTAAATAATAAATGCATGATCCGTGCTTCATAGAATAAAACGTGCCGTTGCAAAAACAATAGTGATGGTAAGTAAGGAACAGCTTAAATGTTGCTTTCTGCTAGGTAATAACTAATTGGGGTACGTAGATGACGGGAGGGAAACGAAAAGGCTATGTTTCTCTATTTTAATTATGTTTTGTTTATTTCTAAATAGTGCTTCTAAGTATAAAATGAGTGGCGATATAAAAGGGCCGCCGCTTGAAAGAAGTGCGCATGTGCGGGGGAACGCATGACAAGGGAGAAAAGTTGGAGAAAAAGCTAACCACGTGAGGAGACTGAGAGGCTAGGATACAAAAATGGTCAAGGCTGATGTGACCTATTTGAACTGATAATGTGCCGTGGTGATCAGCAGAGAAACGTGGGAACGACTTCTAATGAAAGGACAATGCCTGCAGAGTTTTTGAATGTATCGAAAGAAGTTACAAATGTACTGATCGAAACGGATGGAAACATGTCATGAACTATGAGAAAGGAAATGGACATATGCATTCCAGAAGAACTAGCTGGATCTGGGAGAGATTTATTAAAACTAAGATGATAAACTGAATGGACCAATGAGAGAAAAGCGCGTTATTAATGTTGCAACAATTTTAGTTAGCAAAGTTAGAATTAGGGTATAAGAAGGCCTACTCTTGGTGGGAGGGGTTGGTTGTGAATGTCGATAGATGCTCGAGCTGACTTCCAGTAATGCTGAGTTCCAGATCGGTGAGCGGGAGATGCTGAAAGACTGTTAGATGAGACGGGTTGCAGTAGCTGATGCTGACGAGCTGAAGTTTCTGATGCTGTCTTTATTTTACAGTTGAGTATGAGAATTATGCTAATCTCCAATTTAAACTTAGGTTAGAAATCATTAGGCTTAATTAGGAAGATAGGTAGGTTAATTAGAATTTCTCTCATGACAAAATTTCCTTTCTGCAATAAAATTGATTTTTGCGTAAATAAACATTTGAATTTATAAAAGTATGAATAATTGAATAATAAAATCTAAACTTCTTTTCCATGCCTTTAAAATATATATAAACTTTGAAATTCTTAAATCAAATGACTCAGTGATTATTTACTAAGTGGTTGCAAAATTAGTAATTAGTAATTGTGATTTAGCTGGTCTTGATCACTATCAACTAATACATACTAGATGATCCATCGACAAAACAATGAGCAGGAATATCTTATGAAATAACTAAGAAAGTGATAGGTTATGGTAAAAGGGTATCCCGGCTCTTTCCAGCGGTACATCATGATGTTCATTCGTTTTTAGTTTCTCTTTTCTCCTAGGAGTATAGTTTCGTAAAAGTGTAGACAGGAAATCCAGGTGAGAGTATGTGTGTGTGTGTTTGATAGGCGATGTCATGGGCCCCATCGTCATGTGGATGTGAGAAAATAATAAGTCGCGCCTGGATGACCAACAAGTGTCCTAGGAGGAAATAGTTTTTATTGTATCCGCTGCATCAGATTTATTGGTAGCAGAGTTATGGTTTCTATAGATTAGTTTGGTGATTATTGATTATTGATTATGACTAACACTATATGTTGAGTCGCGTTATGTTATATGTGAGTTTTCACGCTTCTGGGATGTAGGAAGTGGAACACGTGTGGCAAGAGAAGTCACATGGAATTTGGTACATGGTCTGAATTCATTTTGGTAATAACACAGGTTGTGTTATGTTAGGGATTTTCTGTACGAAAGGTGTGTAACTGAGATAGCAAATCACGTTTTCTTGTGAAACTCTGGCCTTAATTCTCAGGAGCATAGTCTCCACATGTGTTTTATCCCCAGAGAAACGGGTTAACTGTTTGTTTGAAAGAAGGGTAAGGTAGAGGGAAGTGCTACTTTATCGGCGAAAGTAAATAATTCTGTGGTAGGGTAGAGGTAAGCGCTGCCTACTGGAAATACAGGATTCCTGTGTAAAAGGACAAAGCTGTCACTTTTGTTTAGCGAATCAGACTATGGAATTGTTTTAAATGTTGTAACTAACGAAGAAACATTGAAAAGAAAATTGCCGATAATTTTTGTAAAGGAGGGGTAAAAGAGCAGGAGTGACGTAGACAGTGCCGCGCTAAGGATTGGATAGTGCGCTAGTCACGTGAACACTGAGTCAAGAGTGACGTAGAAAAGTGCCGCGCTAGGATTGGTTGGTCCACGGACGAAGGGAATTGTTCTGATTGGTGCGTTAGTGTGAGTCGCGCTGTGGTTGGTTGAAAATTCCGTACACGGAACAGTGCTGGTTTGAAGAGAAAAACCAATCGAAAACATGCCGTATTACGAGTATGAAAGGGAGAGAACGTCATGGATGACAAAAATAAAGAATTTCTTTAAGAAAGACAAAAAGGTTGTGACTAGAGAGGGACAAGTAAATCCTCCGCCAAAATCAGCAGCTTCACATATGATGCTGAAATATGGATATCATACATGCATATGGTTGGAAAATTGGGCAAAGTATACGAAGAATGATGGTGCATTAGCTTTCCCTGAGAATGGTTCATTTAGTGTAGCGGTTTTGCGGAACTTGAGAGAAAAGATGACAAATTTAGAACCTAGACCTAGACCCACAGTTTGAAGCGTTAACGGAATGGGAAGATGAGATGTATGAGCGAGAAAGATTCAGAGGTTTGAGGGATCATGAGTTTATGCCTGGAAGAATGTGGGGAATAAATCATGAGGATAGAATAAAACGATGGAGATGTGCTAACATGAAAGGAGGTTTGTTTCCGGCTTTCACAGTTGAGGAGGAGACTAAGAGAAAACATAGTGAGAAAAAGAAACATATGGAGAGGGAAAAATATATGCATGAGATTGAAACGGATGATGAATTGCTGGAGGAAATTCTGAATAGAAATCCCCCTCCGTATCAGCAGAGTTCTACAGTAGTGACACCTAGTGCGCCGCAAATAGAGACTGTGCGAAATAAAAGTCCCGTAAAAAGAATAGAAATAAATAGGTCACCAGATCAAATAAGAACTTCACAAAGTGAAGGAGTAGAAAGTGATAATGCAACTGAATTAGCAAGAACGACAAAAGAATTGACTGAGAAAATTAGGGAATTAACGAAAAACATGGAAGCTGTGACTGTACCCGTAACAATAGGTCCAGTAATACCAGTTTTTGAGAATCAGAAAATTGATGAACGGTCCTTAGTAATTCCTATGAGTTCGCAATTTCAGAGAGAAAAAGAAAGGATAGAATTAAATGCGAGTACAAGTAATTTGGTTAGTACTTACAGACCAAGTCCACCTACAAATTTGACTGTGATTGAATATGATGGTAGGAAACTGCCTATGGTAACAGAATCTACAACAGTGACACCGTAAAAGAGTGGTAATTGGATAGAACTAAACAATACACCTATAGGTCCGACTCCTGATGAGTTAAATGAGTGGATGAAAGCATTTAAAATAAAGGAACCAGAAGAAAAACCATTAGATGTAATTAGGTTAAAAATTGACATGGAAGAATTAATTTTAGGGACGATTGTTACAGAAAAGTTGAAAAATTACCAGGATGATGAAATTATGTTTCTGTGCAAAAGTATTACATGGAGAGCTAAAAATTTACATGACAAACTGGAAGAAATAGCAAGTGAAATTGGAATAGATTTTGCGAAAGTGAAGACATTGCAGAAACCCTACAGAGTAGACTTTTGTGAGAAGAATATAGAAAACTTGAACACAGCAGGAAGGCTGACCCAGATAAAGGAGTTAATTGTTTTATTGAGAAAGTGGGGTGATGTGGACAGATGGAAAGTTAGATGGACGAAAAAGAATGAGAAAACTACAGACAAAGCTTCTTTGGCTTTCATGATAACTGAAAAAGAACCGGTTGCTAGAGAATACCCTATGAGGGAAACTCCAGGTGGTAGTTATGTGCATGTTCCCTGGACTAGACAGGCTATATTGTCATTTACAAACGAATTCCCGAAGTTGAGAGAGAAACCAGTCGAATGGTACAGACAAGTGGAGAGGTTCGTGAAGGTTTCAAAGGTGTTGTGGATAGATTTAGATGGATTGTTTGACATAGTAGTGCCAACTGATTTGTGGTCTGAATGTAAAATTACAGTTGATTGGCCAACTACAGAATATCCAAGAGATCCTAAGACAGGAGCTCCAGGTCCTGAGGTGATGAGAAAATACGATAAGGTGATTACCTTTTTGAAAAATAAGATACCTCCGAAAGAAACCGATTGGGTAAAAATAGACAGAACTACACAGGAAAGTAAAGAGTCTGTACATGCATACTATGAGAGATTGTTGTTGGTTTTCAAGCAGTATAGTGGTTATGAAGAGTTGAGTGAAAAGGATATGAGTCATTTTGTATACAGATTTGTGTTTGGACTGAAACCAGAGATTAGTGAAATGATTAAACAGCATATGATTAACTGGCAAAATGGAACGGTAGACGAGGTACTGAGGTATGCTAAATATTGTAGTGATGATATTGAGAGTAGACAGCGTAAATTGAAAGAGAAAGCAATGTGGGCACAGGTGAAAGTGGCAGAGAAACAAGAAGCTCAATTGAATAATAGTGGGAATGAAACAGGACAGAATAAAACCCGACCTAACATAGGTAAAGGGAAAGGTCAAATGAGTTTAGAAGAGGCAAAGAAAAAATGGCCATGTCATAATTGCGGAAAATTAGGGCATTGGAGAAACGAGTGTAAGTTCCCACCTAAACCTAATCCGGAAAATCAATCGTTAAATCCACAGGTGCAGAATGAGGTAGTTGTTCAACAAGGTCAGGTGCCACAACCACCACTTCCCAACACTGTTAACCAGCAAAGATACAGTACAGAAACAGGATTCTACGGAGGAGAGCAGGTAACACAGTTGCCGCGAGCAGCTAACATTTCTCAGTATTGGTTGCGACAGAGTGAGGATGAGGCGGATGAAAGTTCATGACGGTGCCTAGGAGAGGGAAAAGGGTGCGTACTTGGCGCAACTCTAGAGGTAGATCAGTCTGGTCCCTTTGTGGATGGAGAAGTGAATGGTGCAAATGTAACATTCCTTGTCGATACTGGAGCTACCCGTTCTACTGTTAGATCAGTGGAAATTCCAAACCTTCCTCTCTCAGGTGAATATATCCAAGTAGTAGGAGTAGCAAATCAACAGATTAAAACGCCACTTACTGAATTGGTGGAAGTGAAAATTGGTTCTTTTAGCAAAATGCATAGATTTGTAGTGTGCGATTGTAGTCCTGTAAATCTTTTAGGTCGTGACCTTTTGTGCAAAATGAATTGCACAATTTATTGTACACCAGATGGAATTGGATTTCAGACCCCAGATGAAGATGTATTGTATAAAGTAACTTTGATGAATCAAGAACCTGAAATGAATGGTTTGTTTCCTGCATTTGATGCAGAAAAACTTCCAGAAGAACTGAAAAATGCAGTAAGAGAAAGTGTGTGGGATTTTACAGGAGAAGATATTGGATTAATGAAGGAAGTTGATCCTGTAAAAGTAACAGTAAAAGAAGGAACAACTTACCCAAATACGCCACAGTATAAATTGACTCCAGAAATAATTGAAGGAATAACTCCTGTAATAAATAAAATGATCGAACAGGGAATTCTAAAAGAAATAATGAGCAGTCCATGTAATTCACCTATTATGGGACTGAAAAAGCCAAACGGAACATATAGAATAGTACAGGATTTGAGAAAGATTAACAAAATAGTTGTACCTTGTTGTCCAATAGTGCCAAACCCTGCAGTAATTTTATATCAAATTCCACACGAAGCTGAGTGGTATACAGTGATAGATTTGTGTCACGCATTTTCTCTATTCCTTTACATCCAGATAACCAGCCATTATTTGCGTTCCGGTTCGGAGAGCGTATTTTGGCATGGTGCCGAATTCCTCAGGGGTATACAGAAAGCCCCTCAATCTTTAATCAGATTCTAAAAAAATCCTTGGAAGATTTGGATATGCCAGAAAAGTCAGTGATGGTACAGTATATCGATGACCTATTGGTGGCATCGAAAACAAAAGAAGCGTGTGTAAGTGATACAATTGCTTTACTGAACCATCTAGAGAAAAGAGGACATAAAGTGTCCCCTTCGAAATTGCAATTTTGTCAAAAAGAAGTACAATATTTAGGGCATAAAATTGAGAAAGGAGTGCAAAAGATAACGACTGAGAGAATAAAAATGATTCAAGGAATGAGAGCACCAATGACGCAAAGAGAGGTAAGAATGTTTCTAGGAATGGTTGGATATTGCCGACAATGGATAAGTGGTTTTTCCTTAATTGCTAAATCATTACAAAAACTGACCAAGAAGGATGTAAAAGATCCTTTTGAGTTGAATGACGAAGAGATGAAATCTTTCAAAGAATTGAAAAAGAAATTGTGTGAGGCCCCTGCTTTAGGAATGCCTGACTATGAAAAGGATTTTGAATTATACTGCAGTGAAAGAGATGGATGTGCATTTTCAGTACTAGTTCAGAAACATGGAACAATGAAGAGACCAATTGCTTATTTTTCAGCAGTTTTAGATCCTATAGCAAAAGCGTTGCCTGGATGTTTGAAAGCTGTTGCTGCTACTTGTGTAAGTCTGGAACAAAGTGAAGGCATAGTGATGGGGTATCCACTGAGAGTTTATGTTCCCCAATCAGTAGAAATTCTTTTGACAAGAACAAAAACACAGTACATGACACATAGTCGGCTGACTAAGTATGAAAAAGTAATCTTGAGTGCAGAAAATGTGACAATAGATAGATGTATGAATGTGAACCCTTCGACATCATTACCAGATGAAGAGAGTATAATTGAACAAGATGAAGTAGATCATGATTGTCTGAATGTGCTGGAATATTGCACAAAACCAAGAGCTGACATAAAAGATGAACCTTTGAAAGAGTCAGATTATGTCATGTTTGTGGATGGCTCATGCTTGAGAACAGGAGAAGGAGTGTTAAGCGCAGCTTACGCAGTATGCACGGTGGCGACTGTAATGGAAGCGTCTTGTCTGAAAGGAATAAGATCTGCCCAGGTTGCAGAACTGATTGCTTTGATTCAAGCATGCAAGTTGGGAAGAAATGTACGAGTTACGATTGTGACAGATAGCCAGTATGGTTTTGGCGTAGTGCATGATTTTGGTCAGATTTGGTCACAAAGAGGTTTCTTGATGTCTGCAGGAACACCTATCAGAAATGGAGATTTTGTAAAGAAACTGCTTGAGGCGATACAGCTGCCTAGGCAGATAGCTGTGGTAAAGTGCAAGGCACATAAGAAAAATGAGGATTACATAACCGCTGGTAATAATTATGCGGATGAGATCGCAAGATATTGTGCAGAGAACATGGTATCTCTGAATAAGACCAGAGAAAGGGAGCATATTTCTTCTCCTTTGCTTTTTACTAACACTGTTGAGACATGGGATGAAGTGAGGCAATTACAGGAAGTTGCAAGTGATGAGGAAAAGGATTACTGGTTAAAAGCAGGATGTAGAAGACAAGAAAACAATGGTGTGTGGGTTTACAGAGATGAAAGACCAGTTATGCCTGATAGCATGATTTCAGACATGGCACGGATGTACCATGGACAAGCTCATATTGGGAGAGATGCAATGATCAGACTTTTTAGACAAACATGGTATAACCCAAAATTCAGAGCCATAGCTGAAAGTCTTTGTCAAAGATGTCTTATTTGTCAGCAGTTTAATCCAGGAAGAAAGACAATAGTGAGTCTAGGAACAATAGGACGAGAAGGAGGTCCGTTTACTAGAATACAATTAGACTTTATTGAAATGCCCCCTTGTAACAGACTAAAATATGTTCTAGTGGTCGTCTGCTTGTTTTCTCATATGGTGGAGGCATACCCGACAAGAAGAAATGATGGAATAACAGTAGCAAAGCTTATGTTGCGAGAGTTCATTCCAAGGTATGGTTTTCCAGTCACGATTGAGACAGATAGAGGAACACATTTTCAAAATGAGCTGATTCAATTAATTTGTGAAGCATTGAGCATTAAACAGAAACTGCATTGTGCATACAGACCAGAGGCTTCTGGGGTAGTAGAGCAAATAAATGGAACAATTAAGAATAGGTTAGGAAAAATGTGTCAAGCTACAGGACTCAAATGGCCAGATGCACTGCCCCTTGTCCTGATGACCATCAGAAGTATTCCTGAAAAGAAAAGTGGACTTAGTCCTCATGAAGTTATCATGGGACGAGCAATGAGACAAGCACAAGTACCTGTCAACAAATTACTGACTATAACTGATGATCTAGTACTGGATTATTGCAAAGGACTGGCTGATGTGGTGCGTTCTGTGTTTCATCAGGTTGGACCGGATGCGACCACTCTTGAAAGAAAACCAGCCCACGATTTAAATCCAGGAGACTGGGTCCGCATAAAAATCCACAGGAGAAGAAACTGTCTAGTTCCTCGCTGGGACGAACCACGACAGGTAATCCTAGTGACAACGACTGCAGTCAAGTGTGCAGGAGTAAGAAACTGGGTCCATGCCAGTCACACAATCCGAGTTTCAGAACCTGAAGATCGACATGTGAGTCGACATCTGGAAGTGTGGGATGAGAGTTCAGCGACTGAGACAGAAAGAATAAGAGAAAGGGTGCCAGAACTTGAAGATCGACCTGAAAGTCGACATCTGGAAACCCCAACTACAAGTACCTCTATAGAAGAAGAAGAAGAAAAAGAGGAAGAAGGAAAATTTACAGAAAATCCAGAACTTGAAGATCGACCTGTAAGTTGACATCTGGAAATATCTGACACAAGTTCAGGATCTGATGATTCAGTCGAAAATTGTGAAGAATTTCGAAGAAGAACTTGGAAATTTGAACCAATTAGAGAAGAGAATGAAAAAGAAAATGATTTAGATGAACAACCAAGTACAAGTTATGGTGGAAATCCTTCAAAGATAAGATTAATAGACACGGAAGGGAAAGAGACAATTAGAAAGCTAGAAAAATGAGAAGAACCCCGAGGAGCAATAGGGTCAGATAGTGAAACAAAAGAACAGGGAAATTTAGAAGCAGAGAGTGAGTTAAACACCAATTCGGAAGAACCTCGAGGAGGGACAGTAATAGGTGAAAACAAGAAGGAGAAAGTAGAACCACAAGTAAAAGAAAGTGAGATTGTAAGTTTCAAGATAAGAGACAATTTTGAAAAGGTTGAAACAGAATCTGAAGAAAGCGAAGAAGAAGGGAAATTATATAACTGAATCAAGAAAAAGAAATTGGAAATCAGAAAGAGGAGAAAAAGAAAGGGAAGCCAAAAGGCCAAGAAAAGGAGACAATTGGCCCAGCAGCAACTATATAAGAAAATTGAGATACAGAATAATAAGAACAGGGGAAAAAAGTGCTGAACAGGTGAATGAAATAACAAGTCAAAAGGAACAAGAAAAGTCGAGTGGAAAACGATTGCAAAAGTCTAAGAGAATAAAGAAAGTAAATTCAAAATACAAGTCACCTGAGTGGTTGTATATAGCTCTAACGGACTACAAAGAAGAAAGAAACACTCACGAGAACCCGAGATTACGAAACCGAATGGGTAAAGGTAAAGTGCAACAAAACCTGAAGTGAAGAATTAAAGTTCTTCTGCCGGATGTGACAGTTTTCCGAATGTGACAATTCTACTGGATATGACAAATCACCGGATGTGACAACGAAAGAATTCTGAAAAGAATTATAAGAAAGTACCAAGCAAAGACTTTTGAATACAGAGTGGCAGTTAAGTCATTTCTGAGGTGTAGTGACACAATTTTCTGAAATTTAATAAGGGATTAAAGCAAAAATGGAGAATACTAGAGATAGAAGAGATAAATGTGAGTTTCTAAAAAGATGGTGTAAAATGTGTTGCTTTTGTACAGGATTATTAATGACAGTATGGATAGTTTTAGCAATCACAATTCCTATTAGTTTAGCTGTAGTAGAAGCAAAGAATGATACTAAACAAGAAAAAGAAATTAATATTAAAGAACCAGTTATTTTAAGAAGTAGTGCAGAATTACATAAGGATAAGTCAGTAGCAGATTTTTCAAAAAATGTTTTTACAAAATTATTGTATGAATATGTAGAGACAATGGATGTAAGAGATTGTTATGTTTGTATGCAGTTGCCTGCATCAGTGTCAGAAGGTGTGACTTATCATCACCTACCTTTAACTTATGGAATAACATGTAGTGTTATAGCAAGTTTATTTTATAAGACAGGTAGATTAGAATTTTATTACAGTGATATAGATAAGATTTTTGCAAATGTTTCTGTAGTTCCAGAACTAAACAAAGTAAAATTAGCAAAAACTTTAGGTGAATTCTTTTTAGAGCAAATAATTTTAACATTAGAAGAAATAGCTAAAAACAACCTTACCTGTGAGTTAAAGAAAGAAGAAAAGGTATTCTTAGAAATGGTTGAAGAAAGAAGAATGAAATTTCAAAGAGAAGCAATAAAAGAGAAAAGGACACATCTATGGACGTTTGAGGAAGAGAATAATGAAGGGAAAAAGATAAATGCAGCAATGACATTAGATTGGCCGCAAACAGGAAAGTTGTGTATTAGGAGAAATAAGACAGTCTATGACAATTATTTTTAGGTTCCAGTATCTGCCATGACAATTATCAAATTCTGGGAGGTTGGGGATTCAAAGGTGGAAAAGATACAATATTTCCAGGTATCTATTATATTTGTGGGAATAGAGCTTATTACAGGTTACCGGACCATTGGTATGGAACTTGTTATGTAGGCCTGGTCTTTCCAAAAATCTTTCATATGGACAGAGAAGAAAAGGGAACATACAAGATGATTAATAGCTTTACACGAAGAAGGAGGGAAAGTTTTTCAGAAATTGTAGGTGATATTTTTGGAGCATTGATACCAGCAGTGGGAATATCTTTGAATGCATTTAAAATTCGGAAATTATCCACAGTAGTAGATCGTTTGTCTACAGATACTGCGGGAGGGTTCTTGATGGTAAATACCGAAATGGTTGCCATGAGAGCTATGGTGATGCAAAATCGGCTTGCCCTTGATATTCTTTTGGCAAAAGAGGGTGGAGTCTGTGGAATGCTGAAAGTCCAACATTGTTGCACTTACATTCCTGATAAAAGTGAAAATATACAAAAGTATATTACAAATATTACAAGTTTGCACAAAGAACTGGTTCCACTGGAGGTTGAAGGTGTCCTTGGAAAACTTGGTAGAGGGTTTTCTTCAGTAGCAAATTGGTTGACAAGAATGAGTAAACTAATGATAGGGAAAGTTATAATAATAGCAACTGTAGCAATTTTATTAGCCATGGTGGTGAAAATTGTAATAACTTGTATAAAAAGAAAAATAAGGCAAAATAAGATAAAAAGAAATGACAGAATAATGAAAGAGAGAGGGAGAGAAATGGGAGAAATTGAGTTAGAGAAAATGAAAGAAAATATGTACAAAGAGACAAGAAGACAAGATGAAATGGAAACAGATGTATAACTAACAAAAAGCAAAAGGATGAAAGACATATGCTGCCTGAAAAAGAAGTATAACTTGGGTTTTATGTGGTGATTTAAAAATCACCAAAGGGGGGAGTTGATGGAGCAGAGAAAATAAAAAATTTTAACCCCTAACAAATTTTATAAATAATTAATAAAATGTTCGTTTAAATGTATTAATCAACAATGTATGTGAGGGAAGGGTAACACGCAAATATGTGTGCTGAATAATCTATTTACAAATGTCTAATGTGTCTAATTATAACATAAAAATAATTGCGTACTAATTAAATAATAAATGCATGATCCGTGCTTCATAGAATAAAACGTGCCGTTGCAAAAACAATAGTGATGGTAAGTAAGGAACAGCTTAAATGTTGCTTTCTGCTAGGTAATAACTAATTGGGGTACGTAGATGACGGGAGGGAAACGAAAAGGCTATGTTTCTCTATTTTAATTATGTTTTGTTTATTTCTAAATAGTGCTTCTAAGTATAAAATGAGTGGCGATATAAAATGGCCGCCGCTTGTAAGAAGTGCGCATGTGCGGGGAACGCATGACAAGGGAGAAAAGTTGGAGAAAAAGCTAACCACGTGAGGAGACTGAGAGGCTAGGATACAAAAATGGTCAAGGCTGATGTGACCTATTTGAACTGATAATGTGCCGTGGTGATCAGCAGAGAAACGTGGGAACGACTTCTAATGAAAGGACTATGCCTGCAGAGTTTTCGAATGTATCGAAAGAAGTTACAAATGTACTGATCGAAACGGATGGAAACATGTCATGAACTATGAGAAAGGAAATGGACATATGCATTCCAGAAGAACTAGCTGGATCTGGGAGAGATTTATTAAAACTAAGATGATAAACTGAATGGACCAATGAGAGAAAAGCGCGTTATTAATGTTGCAACAATTTTAGTTAGCAAAGTTAGAATTAGGGTATAAGAAGGCCTACTCTTGATAGGAGGGGTTGGTTGTGAATGTCGATAGATGCTCGAGCTGACTTCCAGTAATGCTGACTTCCAGATCGATGAGCGGGAGATGCTGAAAGACTGTTAGATGAGACGGGTTGCAGTAGCTGATGCTGACGAGCTGAAGTTTCTGATGCTGTCTTTATTTTCCAGTTGAGTATGAGAATTATGCTAATCTCCAATTTAAACTTAGGTTAGAAATCATTAGGCTTAATTAGGAAGATAGGTAGGTTAATTAGAATTTCTCTCATGACAAAATTTCCTTTCTGCAATAAAATTGATTTTTGCGTAAATAAACATTTGAATTTATAAAAGTATGAATAATTGAATAATAAAATCTAAACTTCTTTTCCATGCCTTTAAAATATATATAAACTTTGAAATTCTTAAATCAAATGACTCAGTGATTATTTACTAAATGGTTGCAAAATTAGTAATTAGTAATTGTGATTTAGCTGGTCTTGATCACTATCAACTAATACATACTAGATGATCCATCGACAAAACAATGAGCAGGAATATCTTATGAAATAACTAAGAAAGTGATAGGTTATGGTAAAAGGGTATCCCGGCTCTTTCCAGCGGTACATCATGATGTTCATTCGTTTTTAGTTTCTCTTTTCTCCTAGGAGTATAGTTTCGTAAAAGTGTAGACAGGAAATCCAGGTGAGAGTATGTGTGTGTGTGTTTGATAGGCGATGTCATGGGCCCCATCGTCATGTGGATGTGAGAAAATAATAAGACGCGCCTGGATGACCAACAAGTGTCCTAGGAGGAAATAGTTTTTATTGTATCCGCTGCATCAGATTTATTGGTAGCAGAGTTATGGTTTCTATAGATTAGTTTGGTGATTATTGATTATTGATTATTGATTATGACTAACACTATATGTTGAGTCGCGTTATGTTATATGTGAGTTTTCACGCTTCTGGGATGTAGGAAGTGGAACACGTGTGGCAAGAGAAGTCACATGGAATTTGGTACATGGTCTGAATTCATTTTGGTAATAACACAGGTTGTGTTATGTTAGGGATTTTCTGTACGAAAGGTGTGTAACTGAGATAGCAAATCACGTTTTCTTGTGAAACTCTGGCCTTAATTCTCAGGAGCATAGTCTCCACATGTGTTTTATCCCCAGAGAAACAGGTTAACTGTTTGTTTGAAAGAAGGGTAAGGTAGAGGGAAGTGCTACTTTATCGGCGAAAGTAAATAATTCTGTGGTAGGGTAGAGGTAAGCGCTGCCTACTGGAAATACAGGATTCTTGTGTAAAAGGACAAAGCTGTCACTTTTGTTTAGCGAATCAGACTATGGAATTGTTTTAAATGTTGTAACTAACGAAGAAACATTGAAAAGAAAATTGCCGATAATTTTTGTAAAGGAGGGGTAAAAGAGCAGGAGTGACGTAGACAGTGCCGCGCTAAGGATTGGATAGTGCGCTAGTCACGTGAACACCGAGTCAAGAGTGACGTAGAAAAGTGCCGCGCTAGGATTGGTTGGTCCACGGACGAAGGGAATTGTTCTGATTGGTGCGTTAGTGTGAGTCGCGCTGTGGTTGGTTGAAAATTCCGTACACGGAACAGTGCTGGTTTGAAGAGAAAAACCAATCGAAAACATGCCGTATTACGAGTATGAAAGGGAGAGAACGTCATGGATGACAAAAATAAAGAATTTCTTTAAGAAAGACAAAAAGGTTGTGACTAGAGAGGGACAAGTAATTCCTCCGCCAAAATCAGCAGCTTCACATATGATGCTGAAATATGGATATCATACATGCATATGGTTGGAAAATTGGGCAAAGTATACGAAGAATGATGGTGCATTAGCTTTCCCTGAGAATGGTTCATTTAGTGTAGCGGTTTTGCGGAACTTGAGAGAAAAGATGACGAATTTAGAACCTAGACCTAGACCGACACAGTTTGAAGCGTTAACGGAATGGGAAGATGAGATGTATGAGCGAGAAAGATTCAGAGGTTTGAGGGATCATGAGTTTATGCCTGGAAGAATGTGGGGAATAAATCATGAGGATAGAATAAAACGATGGAGATGTGCTAACATGACAGGAGGTTTGTTTCCGGCTTTCACAGTTGAGGAGGAGACTAAGAGAAAACATAGTGAGAAAAAGAAACATGTGGAGAGGGAAAAATATATGCATGAGAGTGAAACGGATGATGAATTGCTGGAGGAAATTCTGAATAGAAATCCCCCTCCGTATCAGCAGAGTTCTACAGTAGTGACACCTAGTGCGCCGCAAATAGAGACTGTGCGAAATAAAAGTCCCGTAAAAAGAATAGAAATAAATAGGTCACCAGATCAAATAAGAACTTCACAAAGTGAAGGAGTAGATAGTGATAATGCAACTGAATTAGCAAGAACGACAAAAGAATTGACTGAGAAAATTAGGGAATTAACGAAAAACATGGAAGCTGTGACTGTACCCGTAACAATAGGTCCAGTAATACCAGTTTTTGAGAATCAGAAAATTGATGAACGGTCCTTAGTAATTCCTATGAGTTTGCAATTTCAGAGAGAAAAAGAAAGGATAGAATTAAATGCGAGTACAAGTAATTTGGTTAGTACTTACAGACCAAGTCCACCTACAAATTTGACTGTGAATGAATATGATGGTAGGAAAATGCCTATGGTAACAGAATCTACAACAGTGACACCTGAAAAGAGTGGTAATTGGATAGAACTAAACAATACACCTATAGGTCCGACTCCTGATGAGTTAAATGAGTGGATGAAAGCATTTAAAATAAAGGAACCAGAAGAAAAACCATTAGATGTAATTAGGTTAAAAATTGACATGGAAGAATTAATTTTATGGACGATTGGTACAGAAAAGTTGAAAAATTACCAGGATGATGAAATTATGTTTCTGTGCAAAAGTATTACATGGAGAGCTAAAAATTTACATGACAAACTGGAAGAAATAGCAAGTGAAATTGGAATAGATTTTGCGAAAGTGAAGACATTGCAGAAACCCTACAGAGTAGACTTTTGTGAGAAGGATATAGAAAACTTGAACACAGCAGGAAGGCTGACCCAGATAAAGGAGTTAATTGTTTTATTGAGAAAGTGGGGTGATGTGGACAGATGGAAAGTTAGATGGACGAAAAAGAATGAGAAAACTACAGACAAAGCTTCTTTGGCTTTCATGATAACTGAAAAAGAACCGGTTGCTAGAGAATACCCTATGAGGGAAACTCCAGGTGGTAGTTATGTGCATGTTCCCTGGACTAGACAGGATATATTGTCATTTACAAATGAATTCCCGAAGTTGAGAGAGAAACCAGTCGAATGGTACAGACAAGTGGAGAGGTTCGTGAAGGTTTCAAAGGTGTTGTGGATAGATTTAGATGGATTGTTTGACATAGTAGTGCCAACTGATTTGTGGTCTGAATGTAAAATTACAGTTGATTGGCCAACTACAGAATATCCAAGAGATCCTAAGACAGGAGCTCCAGGTCCTGAGGTGATGAGAAAATACGATAAGGTGATTACCTTTTTGAAAAATAAGATACCTCCGAAAGAAACCGATTGGGTAAAAATAGACAGAACTACACAGGAAAGTAAAGAGTCTGTACATGCATACTATGAGAGATTGTTGTTGGTTTTCAAGCAGTATAGTGGTTATGAAGAGTTGAGTGAAAAGGATATGAGTCATTTTGTATACAGATTTGTGTTTGGACTGAAACCAGAGATTAGTGAAATGATTAAACAGCATATGATTAACTGGCAAAATGGAACGGTAGACGAGGTACTGAGGTATGCTAAATATTGTAGTGATGATATTGAGAGTAGACAGCGTAAATTGAAAGAGAAAGCAATGTGGGCACAGGTGAAAGTGGCAGAGAAACAAGAAGCTCAATTGAATAATAGTGGGAATGAAACAGGACAGAATAAAACCCGACCTAACATAGGTAAAGGGAAAGGTCAAATGAGTTTAGAAGAGGCAAAGAAAAAATGGCCATGTCATAATTGCGGAAAATTAGGGCATTGGAGAAACGAGTGTAAGTTCCCACCTAAACCTAATCCGGAAAATCAATCGTTAAATCCACAGGTGCAGAATGAGGTAGTTGTTCAACAAGGTCAGGTGCCACAACCACCACTTCCCAACACTGTTAACCAGCAAAGATACAGTACAGAAACAGGATTCTACGGAGGAGAGCAGGTAACACAGTTGCCGCGAGCAGCTAACATTTCTCAGTATTGGTTGCGACAGAGTGAGGATGAGGCGGATGAAAGTTCATGACGGTGCCTAGGAGAGGGAAAAGGGTGCGTACTTGGCGCAACTCTAGAGGTAGATCAGTCTGGTCCCTTTGTGGATGGAGAAGTGAATGGTGCAAATGTAACATTCCTTGTCGATACTGGAGCTACCCGTTCTACTGTTAGATCAGTGGAAATTCCAAACCTTCCTCTCTCAGGTGAATATATCCAAGTAGTAGGAGTAGCAAATCAACAGATTAAAACGCCACTTACTGAATTGGTGGAAGTGAAAATTGGTTCTTTTAGCAAAATGCATAGATTTGTAGTGTGCGATTGTAGTCCTGTAAATCTTTTAGGTCGTGACCTTTTGTGCAAAATGAATTGCACAATTTATTGTACACCAGATGGAATTGGATTTCAGACCCCAGATGAAGATGTATTGTATAAAGTAACTTTGATGAATCAAGAACCTGAAATGAATGGTTTGTTTCCTGCATTTGATGCAGAAAAACTTCCAGAAGAACTGAAAAATGCAGTAAGAGAAAGTGTGTGGGATTTTACAGGAGAAGATATTGGATTAATGAAGGAAGTTGATCCTGTAAAAGTAACAGTAAAAGAAGGAACAACTTACCCAAATACGCCACAGTATAAATTGACTCCAGAAATAATTGAAGGAATAACTCCTGTAATAAATAAAATGATCGAACAGGGAATTCTAAAAGAAATAATGAGCAGTCCATGTAATTCACCTATTATGGGACTGAAAAAGCCAAACGGAACATATAGAATAGTCCAGGATTTGAGAAAGATTAACAAAATAGTTGTACCTTGTTGTCCAATAGTGCCAAACCCTGCAGTAATTTTATATCAAATTCCACACGAAGCTGAGTGGTATACAGTGATAGATTTGTGTCACGCATTTTTCTCTATTCCTTTACATCCAGATAGCCAGCCATTATTTGCGTTCCGGTTCGGAGAGCGTATTTTGGCATGGTGCCGAATTCCTCAGGGGTATACAGAAAGCCCCTCAATCTTTAATCAGATTCTAAAAAAATCCTTGGAAGATTTGGATATGCCAGAAAAGTCAGTGATGGTACAGTATATCGATGACCTATTGGTGGCATCGAAAACAAAAGAAGCGTGTGTAAGTGATACAATTGCTTTACTGAACCATCTAGAGAAAAGAGGACATAAAGTGTCCCCTTCGAAATTGCAATTTTGTCAAAAAGAAGTACAATATTTAGGGCATAAAATTGAGAAAGGAGTGCGAAAGATAACGACTGAGAGAATAAAAATGATTCAAGGAATGAGAGCACCAATGACGCAAAGAGAGGTAAGAATGTTTCTAGGAATGGTTGGATATTGCCGACAATGGATAAGTGGTTTTTCCTTAATTGCTAAATCATTACAAAAACTGACCAAGAAGGATGTAAAAGATCCTTTTGAGTTGAATGACGAAGAGATGAAATCTTTCAAAGAATTGAAAAAGAAATTGTGTGAGGCCCCTGCTTTAGGAATGCCTGACTATGAAAAGGATTTTGAATTATACTGCAGTGAAAGAGATGGATGTGCATTTTCAGTACTAGTTCAGAAACATGGAACAATGAAGAGACCAATTGCTTATTTTTCAGCAGTTTTAGATCCTATAGCAAAAGCGTTGCCTGGATGTTTGAAAGCTGTTGCTGCTACTTGTGTAAGTCTGGAACAAAGTGAAGGCATAGTGATGGGGTATCCACTGAGAGTTTATGTTCCCCAATCAGTAGAAATTCTTTTGACAAGAACAAAAACACAGTACATGACACATAGTCGGCTGACTAAGTATGAAAAAGTAATCTTGAGTGCAGAAAATGTGACAATAGATAGATGTATGAATGTGAACCCTTCGACATCATTACCAGATGAAGAGAGTATAATTGAACAAGATGAAGTAGATCATGATTGTCTGAATGTGCTGGAATATTGCACAAAACCAAGAGCTGACATAAAAGATGAACCTTTGAAAGAGTCAGATTATGTCATGTTTGTGGATGGCTCATGCTTGAGAACAGGAGAAGGAGTGTTAAGCGCAGCTTACGCAGTATGCACGGTGGCGACTGTAATGGAAGCGTCTTGTCTGAAAGGAATAAGATCTGCCCAGGTTGCAGAACTGATTGCTTTGATTCAAGCATGCAAGTTGGGAAGAAATGTACGAGTTACGATTGTGACAGATAGCCAGTATGGTTTTGGCGTAGTGCATGATTTTGGTCAGATTTGGTCACAAAGAGGTTTCTTGACGTCTGCAGGAACACCTATCAGAAATGGAGATTTTGTAAAGAAACTGCTTGAGGCGATACAGCTGCCTAGGCAGATAGCTGTGGTAAAGTGCAAGGCACATAAGAAAAATGAGGATTACATAACCGCTGGTAATAATTATGCGGATGAGATCGCAAGATATTGTGCAGAGAACATGGTATCTCTGAATAAGACCAGAGAAAGGGAGCATATTTCTTCTCCTTTGCTTTTTACTAACACTGTTGAGACATGGGATGAAGTGAGGCAATTACAGGAAGTTGCAAGTGATGAGGAAAAGGATTACTGGTTAAAAGCAGGATGTAGAAGACAAGAAAACAATGGTGTGTGGGTTTACAGAGATGAAAGACCAGTTATGCCTGATAGCATGATTTCAGACATGGCACGGATGTACCATGGACAAGCTCATATTGGGAGAGATGCAATGATCAGACTTTTTAGACAAACATGGTATAACCCAAAATTCAGAGCCATAGCTGAAAGTCTTTGTCAAAGATGTCTTATTTGTCAGCAGTTTAATCCAGGAAGAAAGACAATAGTGAGTCTAGGAACAATAGGACGAGAAGGAGGTCCGTTTACTAGAATACAATTAGACTTTATTGAAATGCCCACTTGTAACAGACTAAAATAGGTTCTAGTGGTCGTCTGCTTGTTTTCTCGTTGGGTGGAGGCATACCCGACAAGAAGAAATGATGGAATAACAGTAGCAAAGCTTATGTTGCGAGAGTTCATTCCAAGGTATGGTTTTCCAGTCACGATTGAGACAGATAGAGGAACACATTTTCAAAATGAGCTGATTCAATTAATTTGTGAAGCATTGAGCATTAAACAGAAACTGCATTGTGCATACAGACCAGAGGCTTCTGGGGTAGTAGAGCAAATAAATGGAACAATTAAGAATAGGTTAGGAAAAATGTGTCAAGCTACAGGACTCAAATGGCCAGATGCACTGCCCCTTGTCCTGATGACCATCAGAAGTATTCCTGAAAAGAAAAGTGGACTTAGTCCTCATGAAGTTATCATGGGACGAGCAATGAGACAAGCACAAGTACCTGTCAACAAATTACTGACTATAACTGATGATCTAGTACTGGATTATTGCAAAGGACTGGCTGATGTGGTGCGTTCTGTGTTTCATCAGGTTGGACCGGATGCGACCACTCTTGAAAGAAAACCAGCCCACGATTTAAATCCAGGAGACTGGGTCCGCATAAAAATCCACAGGAGAAGAAACTGTCTAGTTCCTCGCTGGGACGAACCACGACAGGTAATCCTAGTGACAACGACTGCAGTCAAGTGTGCAGAAGTAAGAAACTGGGTCCATGCCAGTCACACAATCCGAGTTTCAGAACCTGAAGATCGACATGTGAGTCGACATCTGGAAGTGTGGGATGAGAGTTCAGCGACTGAGACAGAAAGAATAAGAGAAAGGGTGCCAGAACTTGAAGATCGACCTGAAAGTCGACATCTGGAAACCCCAACTACAAGTACCTCTATAGAAGAAGAAGAAGAAAAAGAGGAAGAAGGAAAATTTACAGAAATTCCAGAACTTGAAGATCGACCTGTAAGTCGACATCTGGAAATATCTGACACAAGTTCAGGATCTGATGATTCAGTCGAAAATTGTGAAGAATTTCGAAGAAGAACTTGGAAATTTGAACCAATTAGAGAAGAGAATGAAAAAGAAAATGATTTAGATGAACAACCAAGTACAAGTTATGGTGGAAATCCTTCAAAGATAAGATTAATAGACAAGGAAAGGAAAGAGACAATTAGAAAGCTAGAAAAACGAGAAGAACCCCGAGGAGCAATAGGGTCAGATAGTGAAACAAAAGAACAGGGAAATTTAGAAGCAGAGAGTGAGTTAAACACCAATTCGGAAGAACCTCGAGGAGGGACAGTAATAGGTGAAAACAAGAAGGAGAAAGTAAAACCACAAGTAAAAGAAAGTGAGATTGTAAGTTTCAAGATAAGAGACAATTTTGAAAAGGTTGAAACAGAATCTGAAGAAAGCGAAGAAGAAGGGAAATTAATAACTGAATCAAGAAAAAGAAATTGGAAATCAGAAAGAGGAGAAAAAGAAAGGGAAGCCAAAAGGCCAAGAAAAGGAGACAATTGGCCCAGCAGCAACTATATAAGAAAATTGAGATACAGAATAATAAGAACAGGGGAAAAAAGTGCTGAACAGGTGAATGAAATAACAAGTCAAAAGGAACAAGAAAAGTCAAGTGGAAAACGATTGCAAAAGTCTAAGAGAATAAAGAAAGTAAATTCAAAATACAAGTCACCTGAGTGGTTGTATATAGCTCTAACGGACTACAAAGAAGAAAGAAACACTCACGAGAACCCGAGATTACGAAACCGAATGGGTAAAGGTGAAGTGCAACAAAACCTGAAGTGAAGAATTAAAGTTCTTCTGCCGGATGTAACAGTTTTCCGAATGTGACAATTCTACTGGATATGACAAATCACCGGATGTGACAACGAAAGAATTCTGAAAAGAATTATAAGAAAGTACCAAGCAAAGACTTTTGAATACAGAGTGGCAGTTAAGTCATTTCTGAGGTGTAGTGACACAATTTTCTGAAATTTAATAAGGGATTAAAGCAAAAATGGAGAATACTAGAGATAGAAGAGATAAATGTGAGTTTCTAAAAAGATGGTGTAAAATGTGTTGCTTTTGTACAGGATTATTAATGACAGTATGGATAGTTTTAGCAATCACAATTCCTATTAGTTTAGCTGTAGTAGAAGCAAAGAATGATACTAAACAAGAAAAAGAAATTAATATTAAAGAACCAGTTATTTTAAGAAGTAGTGCAGAATTACATAAGAATAAGTCAGTAGCAGATTTTTCAAAAAATGTTTTTACAAAATTATTGTATGAATATGTAGAGACAATGGATGTAAGAGATTGTTATGTTTGTATGCAGTTGCCGGCATCAGTGTCAGAAGGTGTGACTTATCATCACCTACCTTTAACTTATGGAATAACATGTAGTGTTATAGCAAGTTTATTTTATAAGACAGGTAGATTAGAATTTTATTACAGTGATATAGATAAGATTTTTGCAAATGTTTCTGTAGTTCCAGAACTAAACAAAGTAAAATTAGCAAAAACTTTAGGTGAATTCTTTTTAGAGCAAATAATTTTAACATTAGAAGAAATAGCTAAAAACAACCTTACCTGTGAGTTAAAGAAAGAAGAAAAGGTATTCTTAGAAATGGTTGAAGAAAGAAGAATGAAATTTCAAAGAGAAGCAATAAAAGAGAAAAGGACACATCTATGGACGTTTGAGGAAGAGAATAATGAAGGGAAAAAGATAAATGCAGCAATGACATTAGATTGGCCGCAAACAGGAAAGTTGTGTATTAGGAGAAATAAGACAGTCTATGACAATTATTTTTAGGTTCCAGTATCTGCCATGACAATTATCAAATTCTGGGAGGTTGGGGATTCAAAGGTGGAAAAGATCCAATATTTCCAGGTATCTATTATATTTGTGGGAATAGAGCTTATTACAGGTTACCGGACCATTGGTATGGAACTTGTTATGTAGGCCTGGTCTTTCCAAAAATCTTTCATATGGACAGAGAAGAAAAGGGAACATACAAGATGATTAATAGCTTTACACGAAGAAGGAGGGAAAGTTTTTCAGAAATTGTAGGTGATATTTTTGGAGCATTGATACCAGCAGTGGGAATATCTTTGAATGCATTTAAAATTCGGAAATTATCCACAGTAGTAGATCGTTTGTCTACAGATACTGCGGGAGGGTTCTTGATGGTAAATACCGAAATGGTTGCCATGAGAGCTATGGTGATGCAAAATCGGCTTGCCCTTGATATTCTTTTGGCAAAAGAGGGTGGAGTCTGTGGAATGCTGAAAGTCCAACATTGTTGCACTTACATTCCTGATAAAAGTGAAAATATACAAAAGTATATTACAAATATTACAAGTTTGCACAAAGAACTGGTTCCACTGGAGGTTGAAGGTGTCCTTGGAAAACTTGGTAGAGGGTTTTCTTCAGTAGCAAATTGGTTGACAAGAATGAGTAAACTAATGATAGGGAAAGTTATAATAATAGCAACTGTAGCAATTTTATTAGCCATGGTGGTGAAAATTGTAATAACTTGTATAAAAAGAAAAATAAGGCAAAATAAGATAAAAAGAAATGACAGAATAATGAAAGAGAGAGGGAGAGAAATGGGAGAAATTGAGTTAGAGAAAATGAAAGAAAGTATGTACAAAGAGACAAGAAGACAAGATGAAATGGAAACAGATGTATAACTAACAAAAAGCAAAAGGATGAAAGACATATGTTGCCTGAAAAAGAAGTATAACTTGGGTTTTATGTGGTGATTTAAAAATCACCAAAGGGGGGAGTTGATGGAGCAGAGAAAATAAAAAAAATGTAACCCCTAACAAATTTTATAAATAATTAATAAAATGTTCGTTTAAATGTATTAATCAACAATGTATGTGAGGGAAGGGTAACACGCAAATATGTGTGCTGAATAATCTATTTACAAATGTCTAATGTGTCTAATTATAACATAAAAATAATTGCGTACTAATTAAATAATAAATGCATGATCCGTGCTTCATAGAATAAAACGTGCCGTTGCAAAAACAATAGTGATGGTAAGTAAGGAACAGCTTAAATGTTGCTTTCTGCTAGGTAATAACTAATTGGGGTACGTAGATGACGGGAGGGAAACGAAAAGGCTATGTTTCTCTATTTTAATTATGTTTTGTTTATTTCTAAATAGTGCTTCTAAGTATAAAATGAGTGGCGATATAAAATGGCCGCCGCTTGTAAGAAGTGCGCATGTGCGGGGGAACGCATGACAAGGGAGAAAAGTTGGAGAAAAAGCTAACCACGTGAGGAGACTGAGAGGCTAGGATACAAAAATGGTCAAGGCTGATGTGACCTATTTGAACTGATAATGTGCCGTGGTGATCAGCAGAGAAACGTGGGAACGACTTCTAATGAAAGGACAATGCCTGTAGAGTTTTCGAATGTATCGAAAGAAGTTACAAATGTACTGATCGAAACGGATGGAAACATGTCATGAACTATGAGAAAGGAAATGGACATATGCATTCCTAGCTGGATCTGGGAGAGATTTATTAAAACTAAGATGATAAACTGAATGGACCAATGAGAGAAAAGCGCGTTATTAATGTTGGAGGGGTTGGTTGTGAATGTCGATAGATGCTCGAGCTGACTTCCAGTAATGCTGAGTTCCAGATCGATGAGCGGGAGATGCTGAAAGACTGTTAGATGAGACGGGTTGCAGTAGCTGATGCTGACGAGCTGAAGTTTCTGATGCTGTCTTTATTTTCCAGTTGAGTATGAGAATTATGCTAATCTCCAATTTAAACTTAGGTTAGAAATCATTAGGCTTAATTAGGAAGATAGGTAGGTTAATTAGAATTTCTCTCATGACAAAATTTCCTTTCTGCAATAAAATTGATTTTTGCGTAAATAAACATTTGAATTTATAAAAGTATGAATAATTGAATAATAAAATCTAAACTTCTTTTCCATGCCTTTAAAATATATATAAACTTTGAAATTCTTAAATCAAATGACTCAGTGATTATTTACTAAATGGTTGCAAAATTAGTAATTAGTAATTGTGATTTAGCTGGTCTTGATCACTATCAACTAATACATACTAGATGATCCATCGACAAAACAATGAGCAGGAATATCTTATGAAATAACTAAGAAAGTGATAGGTTATGGTAAAAGGGTATCCCGGCTCTTTCCAGCGGTACATCATGATGTTCATTCGTTTTTAGTTTCTCTTTTCTCCTAGGAGTATAGTTTCGTAAAAGTGTAGACAGGAAATCCAGGTGAGAGTATGTGTGTGTGTGTTTGATAGGCGATGTCATGGGCCCCATCGTCATGTGGATGTGAGAAAATAATAAGACGCGCCTGGATGACCAACAAGTGTCCTAGGAGGAAATAGTTTTTATTGTATCCGCTGCATCAGATTTATTGGTAGCAGAGTTATGGTTTCTATAGATTAGTTTGGTGATTATTGATTATTGATTATTGATTATGACTAACACTATATGTTGAGTCGCGTTATGTTATATGTGAGTTTTCACGCTTCTGGGATGTAGGAAGTGGAACACGTGTGGCAAGAGAAGTCACATGGAATTTGGTACATGGTCTGAATTCATTTTGGTAATAACACAGGTTGTGTTATGTTAGGGATTTTCTGTACGAAAGGTGTGTAACTGAGATAGCAAATCACGTTTTCTTGTGAAACTCTGGCCTTAATTCTCAGGAGCATAGTCTCCACATGTGTTTTATCCCCAGAGAAACAGGTTAACTGTTTGTTTGAAAGAAGGGTAAGGTAGAGGGAAGTGCTACTTTATCGGCGAAAGTAAATAATTCTGTGGTAGGGTAGAGGTAAGCGCTGCCTACTGGAAATACAGGATTCTTGTGTAAAAGGACAAAGCTGTCACTTTTGTTTAGCGAATCAGACTATGGAATTGTTTTAAATGTTGTAACTAACGAAGAAACATTGAAAAGAAAATTGCCGATAATTTTTGTAAAGGAGGGGTAAAAGAGCAGGAGTGACGTAGACAGTGCCGCGCTAAGGATTGGATAGTGCGCTAGTCACGTGAACACCGAGTCAAGAGTGACGTAGAAAAGTGCCGCGCTAGGATTGGTTGGTCCACGGACGAAGGGAATTGTTCTGATTGGTGCGTTAGTGTGAGTCGCGCTGTGGTTGGTTGAAAATTCCGTACACGGAACAGTGCTGGTTTGAAGAGAAAAACCAATCGAAAACATGCCGTATTACGAGTATGAAAGGGAGAGAACGTCATGGATGACAAAAATAAAGAATTTCTTTAAGAAAGACAAAAAGGTTGTGACTAGAGAGGGACAAGTAATTCCTCCGCCAAAATCAGCAGCTTCACATATGATGCTGAAATATGGATATCATACATGCATATGGTTGGAAAATTGGGCAAAGTATACGAAGAATGATGGTGCATTAGCTTTCCCTGAGAATGGTTCATTTAGTGTAGCGGTTTTGCGGAACTTGAGAGAAAAGATGACGAATTTAGAACCTAGACCTAGACCGACACAGTTTGAAGCGTTAACGGAATGGGAAGATGAGATGTATGAGCGAGAAAGATTCAGAGGTTTGAGGGATCATGAGTTTATGCCTGGAAGAATGTGGGGAATAAATCATGAGGATAGAATAAAACGATGGAGATGTGCTAACATGACAGGAGGTTTGTTTCCGGCTTTCACAGTTGAGGAGGAGACTAAGAGAAAACATAGTGAGAAAAAGAAACATGTGGAGAGGGAAAAATATATGCATGAGAGTGAAACGGATGATGAATTGCTGGAGGAAATTCTGAATAGAAATCCCCCTCCGTATCAGCAGAGTTCTACAGTAGTGACACCTAGTGCGCCGCAAATAGAGACTGTGCGAAATAAAAGTCCCGTAAAAAGAATAGAAATAAATAGGTCACCAGATCAAATAAGAACTTCACAAAGTGAAGGAGTAGATAGTGATAATGCAACTGAATTAGCAAGAACGACAAAAGAATTGACTGAGAAAATTAGGGAATTAACGAAAAACATGGAAGCTGTGACTGTACCCGTAGCAATAGGTCCAGTAATACCAGTTTTTGAGAATCAGAAAATTGATGAACGGTCCTTAGTAATTCCTATGAGTTTGCAATTTCAGAGAGAAAAAGAAAGGATAGAATTAAATGCGAGTACAAGTAATTTGGTTAGTACTTACAGACCAAGTCCACCTACAAATTTGACTGTGAATGAATATGATGGTAGGAAAATGCCTATGGTAACAGAATCTACAACAGTGACACCTGAAAAGAGTGGTAATTGGATAGAACTAAACAATACACCTATAGGTCCGACTCCTGATGAGTTAAATGAGTGGATGAAAGCATTTAAAATAAAGGAACCAGAAGAAAAACCATTAGATGTAATTAGGTTAAAAATTGACATGGAAGAATTAATTTTAGGGACGATTGGTACAGAAAAGTTGAAAAATTACCAGGATGATGAAATTATGTTTCTGTGCAAAAGTATTACATGGAGAGCTAAAAATTTACATGACAAACTGGAAGAAATAGCAAGTGAAATTGGAATAGATTTTGCGAAAGTGAAGACATTGCAGAAACCCTACAGAGTAGACTTTTGTGAGAAGGATATAGAAAACTTGAACACAGCAGGAAGGCTGACCCAGATAAAGGAGTTAATTGTTTTATTGAGAAAGTGGGGTGATGTGGACAGATGGAAAGTTAGATGGACGAAAAAGAATGAGAAAACTACAGACAAAGCTTCTTTGGCTTTCATGATAACTGAAAAAGAACCGGTTGCTAGAGAATACCCTATGAGGGAAACTCCAGGTGGTAGTTATGTGCATGTTCCCTGGACTAGACAGGATATATTGTCATTTACAAATGAATTCCCGAAGTTGAGAGAGAAACCAGTCGAATGGTACAGACAAGTGGAGAGGTTCGTGAAGGTTTCAAAGGTGTTGTGGATAGATTTAGATGGATTGTTTGACATAGTAGTGCCAACTGATTTGTGGTCTGAATGTAAAATTACAGTTGATTGGCCAACTACAGAATATCCAAGAGATCCTAAGACAGGAGCTCCAGGTCCTGAGGTGATGAGAAAATACGATAAGGTGATTACCTTTTTGAAAAATAAGATACCTCCGAAAGAAACCGATTGGGTAAAAATAGACAGAACTACACAGGAAAGTAAAGAGTCTGTACATGCATACTATGAGAGATTGTTGTTGGTTTTCAAGCAGTATAGTGGTTATGAAGAGTTGAGTGAAAAGGATATGAGTCATTTTGTATACAGATTTGTGTTTGGACTGAAACCAGAGATTAGTGAAATGATTAAACAGCATATGATTAACTGGCAAAATGGAACGGTAGACGAGGTACTGAGGTATGCTAAATATTGTAGTGATGATATTGAGAGTAGACAGCGTAAATTGAAAGAGAAAGCAATGTGGGCACAGGTGAAAGTGGCAGAGAAACAAGAAGCTCAATTGAATAATAGTGGGAATGAAACAGGACAGAATAAAACCCGACCTAACATAGGTAAAGGGAAAGGTCAAATGAGTTTAGAAGAGGCAAAGAAAAAATGGCCATGTCATAATTGCGGAAAATTAGGGCATTGGAGAAACAAGTGTAAATTCCCACCTAAACCTAATCCGGAAAATCAATCGTTAAATCCACAGGTGCAGAATGAGGTAGTTGTTCAACAAGGTCAGGTGCCACAACCACCACTTCCCAACACTGTTAACCAGCAAAGATACAGTACAGAAACAGGATTCTACGGAGGAGAGCAGGTAACACAGTTGCCGCGAGCAGCTAACATTTCTCAGTATTGGTTGCGACAGAGTGAGGATGAGGCGGATGAAAGTTCATGACGGTGCCTAGGAGAGGGAAAAGGGTGCGTACTTGGCGCAACTCTAGAGGTAGATCAGTCTGGTCCCTTTGTGGATGGAGAAGTGAATGGTGCAAATGTAACATTCCTTGTCGATACTGGAGCTACCCGTTCTACTGTTAGATCAGTGGAAATTCCAAACCTTCCTCTCTCAGGTGAATATATCCAAGTAGTAGGAGTAGCAAATCAACAGATTAAAACGCCACTTACTGAATTGGTGGAAGTGAAAATTGGTTCTTTTAGCAAAATGCATAGATTTGTAGTGTGCGATTGTAGTCCTGTAAATCTTTTAGGTCGTGACCTTTTGTGCAAAATGAATTGCACAATTTATTGTACACCAGATGGAATTGGATTTCAGACCCCAGATGAAGATGTATTGTATAAAGTAACTTTGATGAATCAAGAACCTGAAATGAATGGTTTGTTTCCTGCATTTGATGCAGAAAAACTTCCAGAAGAACTGAAAAATGCAGTAAGAGAAAGTGTGTGGGATTTTACAGGAGAAGATATTGGATTAATGAAGGAAGTTGATCCTGTAAAAGTAACAGTAAAAGAAGGAACAACTTACCCAAATACGCCACAGTATAAATTGACTCCAGAAATAATTGAAGGAATAACTCCTGTAATAAATAAAATGATCGAACAGGGAATTCTAAAAGAAATAATGAGCAGTCCATGTAATTCACCTATTATGGGACTGAAAAAGCCAAACGGAACATATAGAATAGTCCAGGATTTGAGAAAGATTAACAAAATAGTTGTACCTTGTTGTCCAATAGTGCCAAACCCTGCAGTAATTTTATATCAAATTCCACACGAAGCTGAGTGGTATACAGTGATAGATTTGTGTCACGCATTTTTCTCTATTCCTTTACATCCAGATAGCCAGCCATTATTTGCGTTCCGGTTCGGAGAGCGTATTTTGGCATGGTGCCGAATTCCTCAGGGGTATACAGAAAGCCCCTCAATCTTTAATCAGATTCTAAAAAAATCCTTGGAAGATTTGGATATGCCAGAAAAGTCAGTGATGGTACAGTATATCGATGACCTATTGGTGGCATCGAAAACAAAAGAAGCGTGTGTAAGTGATACAATTGCTTTACTGAACCATCTAGAGAAAAGAGGACATAAAGTGTCCCCTTCGAAATTGCAATTTTGTCAAAAAGAAGTACAATATTTAGGGCATAAAATTGAGAAAGGAGTGCGAAAGATAACGACTGAGAGAATAAAAATGATTCAAGGAATGAGAGCACCAATGACGCAAAGAGAGGTAAGAATGTTTCTAGGAATGGTTGGATATTGCCGACAATGGATAAGTGGTTTTTCCTTAATTGCTAAATCATTACAAAAACTGACCAAGAAGGATGTAAAAGATCCTTTTGAGTTGAATGACGAAGAGATGAAATCTTTCAAAGAATTGAAAAAGAAATTGTGTGAGGCCCCTGCTTTAGGAATGCCTGACTATGAAAAGGATTTTGAATTATACTGCAGTGAAAGAGATGGATGTGCATTTTCAGTACTAGTTCAGAAACATGGAACAATGAAGAGACCAATTGCTTATTTTTCAGCAGTTTTAGATCCTATAGCAAAAGCGTTGCCTGGATGTTTGAAAGCTGTTGCTGCTACTTGTGTAAGTCTGGAACAAAGTGAAGGCATAGTGATGGGGTATCCACTGAGAGTTTATGTTCCCCAATCAGTAGAAATTCTTTTGACAAGAACAAAAACACAGTACATGACACATAGTCGGCTGACTAAGTATGAAAAAGTAATCTTGAGTGCAGAAAATGTGACAATAGATAGATGTATGAATGTGAACCCTTCGACATCATTACCAGATGAAGAGAGTATAATTGAACAAGATGAAGTAGATCATGATTGTCTGAATGTGCTGGAATATTGCACAAAACCAAGAGCTGACATAAAAGATGAACCTTTGAAAGAGTCAGATTATGTCATGTTTGTGGATGGCTCATGCTTGAGGACAGGAGAAGGAGTGTTAAGCGCAGCTTACGCAGTATGCACGGTGGCGACTGTAATGGAAGCGTCTTGTCTGAAAGGAATAAGATCTGCCCAGGTTGCAGAACTGATTGCTTTGATTCAAGCATGCAAGTTGGGAAGAAATGTACGAGTTACGATTGTGACAGATAGCCAGTATGGTTTTGGCGTAGTGCATGATTTTGGTCAGATTTGGTCACAAAGAGGTTTCTTGACGTCTGCAGGAACACCTATCAGAAATGGAGATTTTGTAAAGAAACTGCTTGAGGCGATACAGCTGCCTAGGCAGATAGCTGTGGTAAAGTGCAAGGCACATAAGAAAAATGAGGATTACATAACCGCTGGTAATAATTATGCGGATGAGATCGCAAGATATTGTGCAGAGAACATGGTATCTCTGAATAAGACCAGAGAAAGGGAGCATATTTCTTCTCCTTTGCTTTTTACTAACACTGTTGAGACATGGGATGAAGTGAGGCAATTACAGGAAGTTGCAAGTGATGAGGAAAAGGATTACTGGTTAAAAGCAGGATGTAGAAGACAAGAAAACAATGGTGTGTGGGTTTACAGAGATGAAAGACCAGTTATGCCTGATAGCATGATTTCAGACATGGCACGGATGTACCATGGACAAGCTCATATTGGGAGAGATGCAATGATCAGACTTTTTAGACAAACATGGTATAACCCAAAATTCAGAGCCATAGCTGAAAGTCTTTGTCAAAGATGTCTTATTTGTCAGCAGTTTAATCCAGGAAGAAAGACAATAGTGAGTCTAGGAACAATAGGACGAGAAGGAGGTCCGTTTACTAGAATACAATTAGACTTTATTGAAATGCCCACTTGTAACAGACTAAAATATGTTCTAGTGGTCGTCTGCTTGTTTTCTCGTTGGGTGGAGGCATACCCGACAAGAAGAAATGATGGAATAACAGTAGCAAAGCTTATGTTGCGAGAGTTCATTCCAAGGTATGGTTTTCCAGTCACGATTGAGACAGATAGAGGAACACATTTTCAAAATGAGCTGATTCAATTAATTTGTGAAGCATTGAGCATTAAACAGAAACTGCATTGTGCATACAGACCAGAGGCTTCTGGGGTAGTAGAGCAAATAAATGGAACAATTAAGAATAGGTTAGGAAAAATGTGTCAAGCTACAGGACTCAAATGGCCAGATGCACTGCCCCTTGTCCTGATGACCATCAGAAGTATTCCTGAAAAGAAAAGTGGACTTAGTCCTCATGAAGTTATCATGGGACGAGCAATGAGACAAGCACAAGTACCTGTCAACAAATTACTGACTATAACTGATGATCTAGTACTGGATTATTGCAAAGGACTGGCTGATGTGGTGCGTTCTGTGTTTCATCAGGTTGGACCGGATGCGACCACTCTTGAAAGAAAACCAGCCCACGATTTAAATCCAGGAGACTGGGTCCGCATAAAAATCCACAGGAGAAGAAACTGTCTAGTTCCTCGCTGGGACGAACCACGACAGGTAATCCTAGTGACAACGACTGCAGTCAAGTGTGCAGAAGTAAGAAACTGGGTCCATGCCAGTCACACAATCCGAGTTTCAGAACCTGAAGATCGACATGTGAGTCGACATCTGGAAGTGTGGGATGAGAGTTCAGCGACTGAGACAGAAAGAATAAGAGAAAGGGTGCCAGAACTTGAAGATCGACCTGAAAGTCGACATCTGGAAACCCCAACTACAAGTACCTCTATAGAAGAAGAAGAAGAAAAAGAGGAAGAAGGAAAATTTACAGAAATTCCAGAACTTGAAGATCGACCTGTAAGTCAACATCTGGAAATATCTGACACAAGTTCAGGATCTGATGATTCAGTCGAAAATTGTGAAGAATTTCGAAGAAGAACTTGGAAATTTGAACCAATTAGAGAAGAGAATGAAAAAGAAAATGATTTAGATGAACAACCAAGTACAAGTTATGGTGGAAATCCTTCAAAGATAAGATTAATAGACAAGGAAGGGAAAGAGACAATTAGAAAGCTAGAAAAACGAGAAGAACCCCGAGGAGCAATAGGGTCAGATAGTGAAACAAAAGAACAGGGAAATTTAGAAGCAGAGAGTGAGTTAAACACCAATTCGGAAGAACCTCGAGGAGGGACAGTAATAGGTGAAAACAAGAAGGAGAAAGTAGAACCACAAGTAAAAGAAAGTGAGATTGTAAGTTTCAAGATAAGAGACAATTTTGAAAAGGTTGAAACAGAATCTGAAGAAAGCGAAGAAGAAGGAAATTAATAACTGAATCAAGAAAAAGAAATTGGAAATCAGAAAGAGGAGAAAAAGAAAGGGAAGCCAAAAGGCCAAGAAAAGGAGACAATTGGCCCAGCAGCAACTATATAAGAAAATTGAGATACAGAATAATAAGAACAGGGGAAAAAAGTGCTGAACAGGTGAATGAAATAACAAGTCAAAAGGAACAAGAAAAGTCAAGTGGAAAACGATTGCAAAAGTCTAAGAGAATAAAGAAAGTAAATTCAAAATACAAGTCACCTGAGTGGTTGTATATAGCTCTAACGGACTACAAAGAAGAAAGAAACACTCACGAGAACCCGAGATTACGAAACCGAATGGGTAAAGGTGAAGTGCAACAAAACCTGAAGTGAAGAATTAAAGTTCTTCTGCCGGATGTAACAGTTTTCCGAATGTGACAATTCTACTGGATATGACAAATCACCGGATGTGACAACGAAAGAATTCTGAAAAGAATTATAAGAAAGTACCAAGCAAAGACTTTTGAATACAGAGTGGCAGTTAAGTCATTTCTGAGGTGTAGTGACACAATTTTCTGAAATTTAATAAGGGATTAAAGCAAAAATGGAGAATACTAGAGATAGAAGAGATAAATGTGAGTTTCTAAAAAGATGGTGTAAAATGTGTTGCTTTTGTACAGGATTATTAATGACAGTATGGATAGTTTTAGCAATCACAATTCCTATTAGTTTAGCTGTAGTAGAAGCAAAGAATGATAATAAACAAGAAAAAGAAATTAATATTAAAGAACCAGTTATTTTAAGAAGTAGTGCAGAATTACATAAGGATAAGTCAGTAGCAGATTTTTCAAAAAATGTTTTTACAAAATTATTGTATGAATATGTAGAGACAATGGATGTAAGAGATTGTTATGTTTGTATGCAGTTGCCTGCATCAGTGTCAGAAGGTGTGACTTATCATCACCTACCTTTAACTTATGGAATAACATGTAGTGTTATAGCAAGTTTATTTTATAAGACAGGTAGATTAGAATTTTATTACAGTGATATAGATAAGATTTTTGCAAATGTTTCTGTAGTTCCAGAACTAAACAAAGTAAAATTAGCAAAAACTTTAGGTGAATTCTTTTTAGAGCAAAGAATTTTAACATTAGAAGAAATAGCTAAAAACAACCTTACCTGTGAGTTAAAGAAAGAAGAAAAGGTATTCTTAGAAATGGTTGAAGAAAGAAGAATGAAATTTCAAAGAGAAGCAATAAAAGAGAAAAGGACACATCTATGGACGTTTGAGGAAGAGAATAATGAAGGGAAAAAGATAAATGCAGCAATGACATTAGATTGGCCGCAAACAGGAAAGTTGTGTATTAGGAGAAATAAGACAGTCTATGACAATTATTTTTAGGTTCCAGTATCTGCCATGACAATTATCAAATTCTGGGAGGTTGGGGATTCAAAGGTGGAAAAGATCCAATATTTCCAGGTATCTATTATATTTGTAGGAATAGAGCTTATTACAGGTTACCGGACCATTGGTATGGAACTTGTTATGTAGGCCTGGTCTTTCCAAAAATCTTTCATATGGACAGAGAAGAAAAGGGAACATACAAGATGATTAATAGCTTTACACGAAGAAGGAGGGAAAGTTTTTCAGAAATTGTAGGTGATATTTTGGAGCATTGATACCAGCAGTGGGAATATCTTTGAATGCATTTAAAATTGGAAATTATCCACAGTAGTAGATCGTTTGTCTACAGATACTGCGGGAGGGTTCTTGATGGTAAATACCGAAATGGTTGCCATGAGAGCTATGGTGATGCAAAATCGGCTTGCCCTTGATATTCTTTTGGCAAAAGAGGGTGGAGTCTGTGGAATGCTGAAAGTCCAACATTGTTGCACTTACATTCCTGATAAAAGTGAAAATATACAAAAGTATATTACAAATATTACAAGTTTGCACAAAGAACTGGTTCCACTGGAGGTTGAAGGTGTCCTTGGAAAACTTGGTAGAGGGTTTTCTTCAGTAGCAAATTGGTTGACAAGAATGAGTAAACTAATGATAGGGAAAGTTATAATAATAGCAACTGTAGCAATTTTATTAGCCATGGTGGTGAAAATTGTAATAACTTGTATAAAAAGAAAAATAAGGCAAAATAAGATAAAAAGAAATGACAGAATAATGAAAGAGAGAGGGAGAGAAATGGGAGAAATTGAGTTAGAGAAAATGAAAGAAAGTATGTACAAAGAGACAAGAAGACAAGATGAAATGGAAACAGATGTATAACTAACAAAAAGCAAAAGGATGAAAGACATATGTTGCCTGAAAAAGAAGTATAACTTGGGTTTTATGTGGTGATTTAAAAATCACCAAAGGGGGGAGTTGATGGAGCAGAGAAAATAAAAAAATTAACCCCTAACAAATTTTATAAATAATTAATAAAATGTTCGTTTAAATGTATTAATCAACAATGTATGTGAGGGAAGGGTAACACGCAAATATGTGTGCTGAATAATCTATTTACAAATGTCTAATGTGTCTAATTATAACATAAAAATAATTGCGTACTAATTAAATAATAAATGCATGATCCGTGCTTCATAGAATAAAACGTGCCGTTGCAAAAACAATAGTGATGGTAAGTAAGGAACAGCTTAAATGTTGCTTTCTGCTAGGTAATAACTAATTGGGGTACGTAGATGACGGGAGGGAAACGAAAAGGCTATGTTTCTCTATTTTAATTATGTTTTGTTTATTTCTAAATAGTGCTTCTAAGTATAAAATGAGTGGCGATATAAAATGGCCGCCGCTTGTAAGAAGTGCGCATGTGCGGGGGAACGCATGACAAGGGAGAAAAGTTGGAGAAAAAGCTAACCACGTGAGGAGACTGAGAGGCTAGGATACAAAAATGGTCAAGGCTGATGTGACCTATTTGAACTGATAATGTGCCGTGGTGATCAGCAGAGAAACGTGGGAACGACTTCTAATGAAAGGACAATGCCTGCAGAGTTTTCGAATGTATCGAAAGAAGTTACAAATGTACTGATCGAAACGGATGGAAACATGTCATGAACTTTGAGAAAGGAAATGGACATATGCATTCCTAGCTGGATCTGGGAGAGATTTATTAAAACTAAGATGATAAACTGAATGGACCAATGAGAGAAAAGCGCGTTATTAATGTTGGAGGGGTTGGTTGTGAATGTCGATAGATGCTCGAGCTGACTTCCACTAATGCTGAGTTCCAGATCGATGAGCGGGAGATGCTGAAAGACTGTTAGATGAGACGGGTTGCAGTAGCTGATGCTGACGAGCTGAAGTTTCTGATGCTGTCTTTATTTTCCAGTTGAGTATGAGAATTATGCTAATCTCCAATTTAAACTTAGGTTAGAAATCATTAGGCTTAATTAGGAAGATAGGTAGGTTAATTAGAATTTCTCTCATGACAAAATTTCCTTTCCGCAATAAAATTGATTTTTGCGTAAATAAACATTTGAATTTATAAAAGTATGAATAATTGAATAATAAAATCTAAACTTCTTTTCCATGCCTTTAAAATATATATAAACTTTGAAATTCTTAAATCAAATGACTCAGTGATTATTTACTAAATGGTTGCAAAATTAGTAATTAGTAATTGTGATTTAGCTGGTCTTGATCACTATCAACTAATACATACTAGATGATCCATCGACAAAACAATGAGCAGGAATATCTTATGAAATAACTAAGAAAGTGATAGGTTATGGTAAAAGGGTATCCCGGCTCTTTCCAGCGGTACATCATGATGTTCATTCGTTTTTAGTTTCTCTTTTCTCCTAGGAGTATAGTTTCGTAAAAGTGTAGACAGGAAATCCAGGTGAGAGTATGTGTGTGTGTGTTTGATAGGCGATGTCATGGGCCCCATCGTCATGTGGATGTGAGAAAATAATAAGTCGCGCCTGGATGACCAACAAGTGTCCTAGGAGGAAATAGTTTTTATTGTATCCGCTGCATCAGTATTCAAAACAAAAATCCAAAAGACTTCACGTCTTTTATGTATATATGTACTTTTGGGTTCTTGCATCACCTCAATTTTTTCCAGAACATGCCATCTAATTTCACTTGCATGATGGTTTTTCTCAAGGTAATGTTTAACTAATGGCGCAGTTAATTTCGATGTGTGAATCGCTGAACGATGTTCAGTTAAGCGTGTCAACAAGGCGCATGAAGTTTCGCCAACATAACCTAGGTTGCAAGGACATAGTAAAAGATAAATCAAGTTCTTAGTTTTGCAGTTAGTAAATTTATTAGCTTTTACAGTATATCTATTATGGGCAAACATGTCTCCTTCAATCACAGTGTCGCAAGCTTTGGATTGATTGCATTTAAACGTACCTTTGATGGGCGCCACCCCATCAATGGTCTTTTGTACAAAGCCCGAGCCTGTGGAAAAACGTGAATGCACAATAAGATCTTTAATGTTCTTGTTCCGCCGATGTGCATATGGGAGTTTTGGCAATTTGGTTTCTTGTGTCAGGGGGGTGTTAAGAATGTGCCAATTAGAATTTATAATCTGTCTCACTGTTGCGTTCATCGTTGAGTGTTATGTGACACAAACAAGTTGGGTCTCTGGTGCTGCAGGACGCGATCTTAATAAGGAATCTCTATCATAGAATCCAGCTCGTTTAAACGATTCCCTTATGAGGCATTTCGGGTAACCTCTCGCAAGGAATTTTTCTGTCATTTTGGAAGCTTGCAGATCAAAATCTTTCAGATTCGAGCAGGTACGGCGCAGTCTAAGGAACTGCCCGAATGGAATGCTTTGTTTCTGGCTGCGAGGATTGTAACTCTCAAAATGCAACAAGGTGTTTCTAGCAGTAGGTTTACCGAAAAGATCTACTTCTAAGATCCCGTTGTTATGGCGAATCACAATGTCTAAGAACTCTACTTGGGAATGACTCGTGTGGTCCGTGAATGTTAAATTGCTGTCACACAAGTTGAGCCATCCCAGGAATTCAGATAGTAACTCAGCTGTGTCCGTCCAGATGAAAAAAGTATCATCGATGTATCTAGACCAGTGTGTCACCGATTCATAAAAGGGTGCAACTTCGTTATTGATGAATTTCTTTTCAAAGAGGGCCAGGTAGATATTCGCTACTGACGAGTCAACCGAAGCCCCCATACTTGCCCCTTTGATTTGCTTGTATAGAGTATTCCCAAATTGGAAGGTGTTCTCAGATAGCACAATCTTGTATGAAGTTCCTAGGGCAACTGATGTTATATGTGTCAATGAAACCATGCTACGGTCTCATGTGCCTCTATTTGGGGTATATTGCTATACAACGCCTGAATGTCCAGAGTGACCAGGATGTGGCTTTGAGGGAAAAAACTGAAGATTTTCTACTTTGTTAATGATATCTCTGGTGTCTTTAATATGCGAGGGAATGGCCTGTATGTTAAAACATTGTCTATATATTTAGACAGTGGTTCACAATCGGTGATAGGGGGAATCCATGGAGTTTTTGTGGATTTTAGGGCTACCATAAATGCAAGGCATTTTGGGATCTTTGATGCTGAGAAATTCAAACTCCTTCTCGCATATATCGCCAACCAATAAAGCTTCATTGGTCAGAACTGGATTTTCGATATAGTTTTGACCGTGGGATCTGTAGTGATTTTGTTGTAAAAACTGGTGTCACTCAGTAGAGAAATCATTTTAAGTTCATATTGAGTGGTATCTATCACTACAATGCCACAACCCTTATCACAGTTCTTGACTGTGAGGGATTTGTCATGTGATAGTTGTTGTAGTGACGTAAATTCATCTTTGTTGAGATTCAGACACAGTTTTGGAATATATTTGGTGACTCTGTCTAAGTGGTGAAGAACAGCATGTTCGAACACAGCTACCTCTGGGCCAACTTGGTCTAGAGTTGGAGTAAAAGAAGAGGGTTTGGAAATACCCGATAGATTGATGGATCCAGATATAAGGGGGTCGATGGTAGCAAAATATTTTTAAAGACGTACCTTACGGAAGAATGTGAGAATATCCTGGTAAAGTTCAAATAAATTGATTGCTGTATGAGGTACAAATGACAGACCTTTCGACAATAAGGTGGAACAAGAACTGTCGAGGGGAAAAGAAGAAAGATTAAAGATAGGTATTAGGTTCCCTGTCTCCAATATTGACCATTGCGTGTTTGCAACATGTGTTGGTTGTTGGGGGAGTAAAATTGAATCTGAAAGTTGCCTCTGAAGTTGGACTGGAAGCGAGCTTTCTGTCTGCCCCTTTTTAAATATTTTGTAAACATAATAAAAGGAGATACATTTCTGTTATTGCTTGGTACATTAGGTTGTTTTTTCATCAGTTTTTCAATTTAGGTCTGATTTTATTAGTATTTGACCTATATGTTGCCTATTGATTCTGTATTGCCAATTACTTCTAAGAAGTGCTCAATGTAAATAATAAGTGGGCATTGAAGTTCTCGGGCTCCTACAGCCGAGGCAGTGTTCACGCCTGCTGGGAGGTTTACTCTGACGGCAGTGCGCTTTAAAGACCCAGCAGCAGTACAAGGAAAGAGGCCACTCGAAAACTGCAGGTAACATTTGACCTCGATCTTTAAATGCACAGCAAATGTAAGGAGATAAGACATGATTCACGAGCGCTGTAGGCTCGACCTAAAAATGAAAAGCACTGGAGTGGGAGGCAGCAGTAACACAATTATGGCATTAAGAGGCGGTGGGAGGAAGAATGCTATATTTAAATGTAAGCAGATGGGGAGCTGAATCTGAACTCAGCCAAACAGTAACATAGCAGGAAGCCAAGAAAAAATAGTCCACCAGAGAACAGATAAAGATCTATAGCGGAATGAGACAGTACTAAGGGGCATATTAGCAAGACCGGCGATAAAATTATCGCAGTTTTAGCGGCCGGAAACTGCCGCTAAAACGGCGATAATGGGCTTGCTAATATGCGTTATAGAATTCCAATAGAAGCCCAGGTTAGATGTGCAGGACATCTAACCTGGGCTTCTATTGAATTCCCATAACGCATATTAGCAAGCCCATTATCGCCGTTTTAGCGGCAGTTTCCTGCCGCTAAAACAGCGATAATTTTAACGTGGGTCTTGCTAATATGCCCCTAAGTCCCTGCTCTGTGGGAGGAACACAAGAGAGAAAGGAGGGACAAAGAGGCAGCACTGACCACTAGCAAGCAAGGATTTTTAAAGGACACTGACATAGGCAAATGAAAAGCAATGGCAAGAAAGGGGATGGACTTGATGCCCAGTGACTGATTATAGCAGGTCTCGAAGAGACAGCTGTACTGTCTAGCTCGACCTAAAAACAGAGAATACTGGATATTGGGAAAACTATGCTCTCAATCTAAATAGTTACAAAACGTTTATTCCACATGGAGGTAAAGCTGTATTTTCTAAAAGCAGACTTAGGGCCTGATTTAAAAGTTGGCGGGCAGCCTTTTTCTCTGCCGGCTCTATGGAGTAAATTACTCCGTCCCCCTGACAGAAGTGCCACCTGCCAAATTGAGAAATGACCGCCAAGCAGGTGGCTGTTTCTTAAAGCATTGACAGAAACCTGTGCCACAGTGGTTCCTGTCAATGCTTTGTGAAGTTTCGTGTACTGCTCCGTCAACATGACAAACCCATGAACAAACTGTTTTCTTTTGTATTTTCAAAAAGAAAATCCTAAAGCGGTATTTTCATTTTGAAAATACAAAAGAAAATGCTTCCCTCCCCCATGGAAGGGGTCTCCCATGGCAAGGGGAGCATTTAGCAGTTTTTAATGCCCCCTACCACCAGGGTTTTCCTGGCAGTGACGGGCAGTGAAGACTAACCTCTAATTCCACCCTTCTAAATCAGGTGGGTCGAATTACAGGTCTGCCTCTGACAGTCCTTACTCTGCAGGGCCATTGGAGGGTTTTAATTTTAATCACGCCAGAGATGGAATTGTCTCCACCATGATTAAACGTATGGGCTGTTTACATCTAAATCGAGTGGGCGGACCACATACTTGGTGGTAAGGATACTCCTTCACTATTGCTATGGAGTATCCTTAGCGCCAATAATTAAATCAAGGCCTTAGTTGTGAATAAAATCACTGTTTATATCTAGGTATGGAAACATTCTAAAACAGACATTAAAAGTTATTTTCCATTTTGTTTTAAAAATTTGATTCAGTGGTAAAAGTAGATTTTTTAAGCATTCTGTGGAAAAGTAGCTATAGAAAAGAATAATTTGTTCTACCTGGTAGTAAACTGGTTTAGAAATGGTTTGCCTTTCATCTGTGCTCCAGAGATGGAATATACATCCTTGACTGACTTGTTAACGACTCTCCCCTTAGAAGACAATGGCTTGGTCTCTCGCAGCAGGAAGGCAGGAGTTGTGTGAACAGTGGCACTTAGCAAGGATTAGCCATCTAGGAGGGATACAGGATAACCTAACAACGCAAAGGGCTTTTTTCACAGTGCTTCCTTGTTTGAAGTGAAAATGCCACATGAGATTGTCAAGAACTGCAACCACTGGGTCCGAGAGCCACCCTAGTGGTTGGAGCCAGTCGGACGTTGGGTGGTTAATTAAAAGCCAGGGTCCTGTGCAGATGGTCTTTATGGGCATGATCTACCACAGCACTGTGTGTGTTTGTACCGGGGGCATCTTCACAAAACAATGCCTAGTGAATTGGGGAAATACATACAAACTCAAAGCACAGCACACAGAAAATCACAGAGTGGTAGCAGCTGTGCAACAGACATGACAGAAGAGCTCACAGGAATCAACAACACAGCACACAAGAAGTCATAGACTGGTAGTTGTATGCAGCGAGCTATGTGATAGCACACATACACACAAAGTCAGATTTCTTGCTGTGCTCAAGAAGCGATAAAAGAAGAATGCATTAGAAACCACAGTATAGCACACAGGAAGGCACTGAGCAGCAGCAGCTCTGCAGCAAGAGTCACAGGAGCTCATAGCACACAGGAAGTCACAGACTGGTAACTGTATACAGGAAGCCACACAATAGTTACCAAGCAGCAGCAGCTCTGCACTGGAAGTCACAGAAGCACACACGTGAATCCACAGAATAGTACAAAGTAAGGTAATTAGCAGCTCTTCAGCAAGAGTCACAGGAGATAGAACACGGGAACTCACAGCACACAGGAAGTCACAGACTGGTAACTGTATACAGGTAGCCACACAATAGTTACCAAGCATCAGCGGCTCTGCACTGGAAGACACAGAAGAACACACGTGAAGTCACAGTATAGCACACAGGAAGGCACTGAGCAGCAGCAGCTGTGCAGCAAGTATAAAAAATATTTCTCTTGGACACGTACAGAAATACACCTTCAATCCGGTACACAATCAACCAGATTCACAACCAGTTGCGCACTGCTATATCACATATACAAATTCCTCCATAAACACCATACAATTGAACCCAGAAAAACAACCATATATTACATAAAGATAAAATACTCAAGTGTATAACAAATTCAAGATTTATTAAAAATGAGTTAAAATCACATTAAGAATCATACAATAATAACCAAAAATACAATAATAATAAAAAACATAAATTCACACATTAAGAACCTGAGACATCATGAGAGACAAAAAAATGTGAAACATGTAAATTCATCAAAAAGGTTATTCCCAACAGGAATCAAATACATAAACACCATTAGTCTATTCATTTATCATTTCATTAGACAAAAGGCCGTTCCTGGACATAACAAAATAGAAATACGGGCGTCGACGCGTTTCAGTGGTAAAAATTATTGAGGTACCACCTTCATCAGGACAAATGAAATGCTTGTCTCTCTCTCAACAGTATTAAAATTCAGTACACCTAATCAAGACAAAAAACATACAATCAGCACAACCTACTATTCAAATTAAAAATAATTGATCATATTACTTCATTAATCAAAACACTTCCCACATTTAAAAAAAGTTTTTTGTTTTTTATCCACAGCATATAATTTAAAAATATCCAAATGACACAGAATATGCATAATATAAAAACCAACCCATGTCACTTAAATTCGTTCGGGGTCTGTTATCAATATGTCCACATAGCTGTTTTGCGGGTTCAACAAAACTACACAATCATTTATGGTCCTATTTCTTACTAACAGATATGTACATCACCCAATCAGCAAATACCTCATATTGTCAAAATTCACCATCACTCTCCAATATACATATATCCTCACACATTCATTCTTTCATTCTAAAAAAATATTAAATCTGTCACTCAGAATACATACCTATAATGATGTATGCGACGTTCACACAATCAGTCTTCCCAAAAACCATAAGAGGATTCTTTATCGTTGTCACGTAGTTCAAATGAACCCCCGTGGCTCCACCTTGTCAGTGAATCTAATTCTAATTGGAAAAACAATACAGTTACATTCCAACTCTGGCCCTATCCACTCCATAGTTGGATAATATAAATAAAATCCAAGTGCCAATGGGCCACTAACCTCAGTTGATTCATATGTATATACATACATCACTATAAATTAAATTTGTAGAGGAATTCAATATGGAATTTAATTTATATATTCCGTTGTTCCTTATTTTCATAGATGGTGCACGAGCTTCACACCTAAAATAACGACATATTTATTATTCTATTGAGTTGTCCCATCATTCTTTTACAAACAATTTTGTACCAAGGCAACTCAAGCAATTCTTTATTAAAGCGACTGTATCCCTGACTCATTTGCCCTCTGTTATTTACTTTCGATGGGTCTGTCGCCACTATTGTTAGAATAACAAGAAAAAAGGACGCATATATTTTGAAACGCTCTGTTAAAAAAGAACTGTCATTACTTTTAAGTAAAAAAACCCGTTAAAGCGCTTATCGAGTCTCACAGGGTTTCCAATACTACCCGGTGTTTAAAGCTCATGGCAACATGTAAAATCCTATTTCACCCGCTTATCGTATCCTCCCTAAGTTGTTTACAGGGTATTAACTATGAATGCAACTGAGTATGCTAAAGGAAACTATGATGTCTCAGGTTCTTAATGTGTGAATTTATGTTTTTTATTATTATTGTATTTTTGGTTATTATTGTATGATTCTTAATGTGATTTTAACTCATTTTTAATAAATCTTGAATTTGTTATACTCTTGAGTATTTTATCTTTATGTAATATATGGTTGTTTTTCTGGGTTCAATTGTATGGTGTTTATGGAGGAATTTGTATTTGTGATATAGCAGTGCGCAACTGGTTGTGAATCTGGTTGATTGTGTACCGGATTGAAGGTGTATTTCTGTACGTGTCCAAGAGAAATATTTTTTATATTTACCAGTGGTACCCTGTCTCTTGGTTAGTGGGGTCGCTCCCTATTCTTCTAATATTGCTGTGCAGCAAGTGTCACAGGAGATAGCACACAGGAACTCACAGCACACAAGAAATAACAGACTGGTAACTGTATACAGGAAGCCACGCAATAGTTACCAAGCATCAGCAGCTCTCCACTGGAAGACACAGAAGAACACATGTGAAGTCACAGTATAGCACACAGGAAGGCACTGAGCAGCAGCAGCTGTGCAGCAAGTGTCACAAGAGATAGCACACAGGAACTCACAGCACACAAGAAATCACAGACTGGTAACTGTATACAGGAAGCCATGCAATAGTTACCAAGCAGCAGCAGCTCAGCACTGGAAGTCACAGAAGAGCACAAGTGAAGACACAGTATAGCACACAGGAAGGTAATGAGCAGCAGCAGCAAGAGTCACAGACGATCGCACACACAGGAACTCACAGCACACAGGAAGTTACAGACTGGTAGTTGTATGCAGCGAGCTATGTCATAGCACACATAAAGTCAGACTTTTTGCTGTGCTCAAGAAGCCATAAAAGAAGAGTGCATTAGAAACCACAGTATAGCACACAGAAAGGCACTGAGCAGCAGCAGCTCTGCAGCAAGAGTCACAGAAGATAGCACACAGGAACTCACAGCACACAGGAAGTCACAGACTGGTAACTGTATTCAGGCAGCCACACAATAGTTACCAAGCAGCAGCAGCTCTGCACTGGAAGACACAGAAGAACACACGTGAAGTCACAGTATAGCACACAGGAAGGCACTGAGCAGCAGCTCTGCAGCAAGAGTCACAGAAGATAGCACACAGGAACTCACAGCACACAAGAAATCATAGACTGGTAACTGTATTCAGGCAGCCACACAATAGTTACCAAGCAGCAGCAGCTCTGCACTGGAAGACACAGAAGAACACACGTGAAGTCACAGTATAGCACACAGGAAGGCACTGAGCAGCAGCTCTGCAGCAAGAGTCACAGAAGATAGCACACAGGAACTCACAGCACACAAGAAATCATAGACTGGTAACTGTATTCAGGCAGCCACACAATAGTTGCCAAGCAGCAGCAGCTCTGCACTGGAAGTCACAGAAGAGCATGTGAAGCCACTGTATAGCTCAAAGGAAGCCACTGAGTAACAACAGCTGCATGAAGGAAGTCACAGTACAGCATCTGAGAACAGTCAATCACAATGCAGGCAAAGACAGCCCTTGCATGCAGAGACACTACACCAGTGTATGAGCGATAGGTCAGAGGAACAATCCTTACAGGCAGAGCTCCATCCCGATCTTCATTGAAGGAATCGCCACTCTTGCGGCATTGACTTTCAGGATCTTGATCACATCGAACATCCTGCAATGAGAATGTGCACATATTATCCTGAGTGTGCATATGTCCTCCTGAGTGTGCATGCATCACAGTGAGTGTGAACTTGGCCTCGTGACTGAACCTGTGCTCTTCTGTGACCTCAGTGTGCATGCCGTCCTCACTCATCTATTGCAAGCCCTTAGCTCCAGTGTGATGTGTTGGTAGTTTAGGCGACTGAGCCACACAACAGGGGTTCTTCAAAACACTGTTTTACACGGACATGATACAGATAGTGCAGTGTTTACATGTCTGTGTGTATGTTATTTATGTAGGTATTTCACATTGTTTACACCACAATGGAAATAAAATATAGATGCAACTCCAATCAGGTAATGAAGCGTTGGGCTGTTTGAAGACGCGTGATGGTGTGAAGGTAAGCACACTGTTCTATGTACTTGCATGACTGTAGTAACCCGTAACTGCCATGTTTTTCTGCCCCTGCTAACTGGAAGTTTTGTTTTTTTGTCTGTCTACAGTCTAGCACGCTTCCATTTAAATGCAAGACTCCCCCTATAGGGTCAGATGTGTGCCTAGGGCGGGGACATCGGTGCATTTCAAGTATCAGTTGTCTTTACAGGCATCAACCCTGTACGGTGTGAGTGAATTGGGGCAGTGTGGGATCTCCACCACCCCCTGCTGGCAATAAAGACTTAGGTACACTCCGTGATAGGGAAAGGGCAGGATTGCGTCATATTTAAAAGGTTGCCTGCCTTTGTCCCTGCGCTGGTATCGTTTTGGCTGCCTAGCACAAACGCAGGCACCCTTGCACAATGGTGCAAGGGTGCCTGCGTTGTACGGAGGATTTATTTTGTGCAGGAAGGTTAAATACGATCCCCTGGCGCATATTCTTTCTGTGTGTGCTGCAAAATGTAGCACACATAGAAAGAGGAAGTAACGACTCACCTGGGAAGGTGTAGCATTTTGGCACATTCCCAGGTCAACCACTTTTGGTAAATACGGGAATGCACCAAAATCCATGGATGTTGCATGGGAACTCCCACACAATGCCCATGGAATGCCTCCCTGCCACAGAGTAATGCAACGCAGTGATTTGCGCTGCGCTGCTCTGGATTTATGAAGCCACTCAGGGCCACGCAAGGTGGGCTTGTGTGGCTTCATAAATTGCATTTTGGGCTTGCCTTACGGTTGCACCATGTTGTGTGGTGCGAGCGTGAGGCAACCCCAGTCATAAATATGCCCCTTGGTACTTAGAAACAAGCCACTCTCGTTGCATCAGGAGCGAGTCACTGAGAAAGGAGGAAGAGCGCTGAGTGCATGAGATGAGAAGTGCTCTGATTGGATGGGAGTCCCTGGGGCCAGAGGAGTGTCTGGGAGACTGAAGCAGTAGTTAATGGTCTTAGGAAAGTGAAGCAAACTGAACTGCCAGTCACCACTCATGTGTGAGGGACGTTCACTTGCAAACACGATTACTGCAAAGGTACCAAGTTTTGCATAGGAACAACAGGCGCTTGATGCCGGGGCGCGAAGGGTGCTGAAGCACCCCCAGAAATAACCATGCTGGAGTGCAGAGGCAAATAAGCAATAAAGATGTCTTTAACTGTTGTGTTTAACTTGTCACATTTGCTGTGCTTTCAAAGACAAAGATCAAATGTCAGGCTATGTGTTCTGACACATTGCTTCTTATTCCATACTGCTGTTTACTTTTATTGCTTTAAACTGCAAAATGAGAGTAGTTTGTATAAGTGGCCTAGGTGACAATGTTGCTGGCGTACAGTTTGTGAAAGGAAAGGCTGTAGGATGTCAGTTGTTTTCTAATACACAACATTTAATACACATAAATAAATGATAAACATATTTCAAAATATATCAGCAATTAGGAAAGCACAAATGAAGCACATTTTATTGTAATTCTGAGGTGTGATGGACACAAAGATTTTAATAGGATCAAAACAAATCAAGACACTTTACTTGGTGATGTGCAAATGATAAATATTCTCTGAAACCTGATTTCAACATATTTTCGTTTGTGAGCTATATCATTTTATCAGTAAAACTGCATGTCTATGCAAATGTATTGCCCATTTCATTGGAAAATGTGCTGTCTGTAAATGACCGTGTGCGACCTCACCAGTGCTTCAAAGTGCCTGGATACCCTATTGGGTGATTAGCTGCGCTTTATAAATCCTGATTGATTGAAACACACCACTCGCTGCATACTGCACCCTTACCACTCTCCTGCTGAATGGGCGGGGCACCTTTGCTGCACGTGTTTTCTGTGCGACGCTCGGATTTTTCACCATACGTTTGACTTCAGTGATGTAACATTGATGGCATTTATGGCGCCACTGATAGGAATCCACCACTTGTGCCGCTGTATGTCATGGTTGACAAAACCAAGCCTGCCGGGTACTGAGTCCACCTCATGACTCTTTCTTCCACCACCCGGCACTTCCTGTCCCTTTATCTCACTCCTCTTTCTCCCTTTGTCACTGTTTTCCTGTCTTTCTCTGCAGCTTTGTTTCTCTCTTTTCCACCTTTCTCTCTGTTGCTCTGGGTCAAAGTCTGATGATGAAAAATAATCCTCGGTCTCCAGCTGCCGACCCCCTGCACAAATTTAGCACTGGTACAGCCACCACTGGATGATAGCCCTTATTGACCCCCCTCAAGCTGATGACTGGCTCTCCAGGTGCTGTCCAATGGAGAGAGAGGGGAAATGAAATGAAATGAAAATTAAATAAAAATGAATTTATATAGTGCATGAAACCCGAGGGTATCTAAGCTCTATGCCCGGAGATAGAAACAGAGGGTACCAGGCCTAGTCTGTAGCTGCACAGTATGTAGAACACCTGACCTGGCAGACTGGCACGATTTCATGGTCAGTTTGAACCTTATGGTGTTGGCCATCACACATTGGACAAGCCCATATCCTTCACCTGTCCCTGAGAAGGGACAGGGAAGTTCTCCAGGTTCCACGTGGTGCCGGCGTCTCTATACAATTCCTCTAACTGGCTCCACAACTGCACAAAGTGAGGGGTGTCATATTGGGATCTGGACATTCTGTCCCTTACAGACTGTGGGGGTTTTCACACCACATTCCCACAAGAGCTCACAGATGAGTGAGCAAAGCAAAGAGTGCCTGCACGAGTGCTTGGAAGCTGATACAGTGGGTTCAGTGAGCAAACTCTCTGCCGTAGGCAGTGATCTGTAGATCACGGGTTCGAATCCAGGCCAGACAGGCTCTGCCCTCCATCCTTCCAAGGTTGGTAAATTAAGCACCACTAAATTCTGTAATAGTAACAGTAGTGGGCTGTGTTGTTTGGGTCACATTTGCACCTCGTTATCAATGGGAGGATCTGTTCTGTTTTAAGTGTCGGTGAAGACTCCTTTTGTAGATTGCACTTTGGAATATGGAGTACAAGAAAATCGCAGCACACTAATATCACGGACAAAATACATAGGGACAAACTATAGAACGATAAGTGCATATGGATTTATTATTCTTAACTCCACATCTATTTACCTTGAAGGTATATATGTTGTCAAGGTACATAGTTGTGGAGTTGGGTATAGAAAATCTATACATACTTACTGTATGATGTTTTGACCCTCTGTAGTCTGTCTATGATATTAGTGTCCTGTGATTATCTATAGTCGACAGTGCTTAATTTGAGCCGGTGGCCTCCTGTGCTCTGCACTTAATTGTTAACACCAGCACGTGTGACAATTTGCCACAAGGTGGTGCTGTCTGGCTAATTTAGAGATACTACAACAACAATTAATTATTAATTCAATATACATTGAAAATGACTATTACCTGCCGCCCAAGCCATTCTTATACCTTTGGAGGCCTGAAATAGTCGAACAATCACACTTGTAGGAGTGAGATGGTTAGTAGTTGTGTGAGGGGGCAATGTGTGAGAGCCCTGGCTTATTTCTTTACAAACTAAGAACTTAGTATAGTCGATATTCAGCACCCACGCCCTTTAGTACCAGAGATATATCTACCATTTTGAGAAGGGGTTACATTGCCTTCCTGATGAGGAATTTCAGGATGACTGAAGATAGGCATCTTAAAGGTGCACTGTTTTTGTGTGTTCCACGGTGGAATGAGTGGTTTTCTAATTGTTTTCAAGGTGCTGTCAGTGCATTGCCTGACTCTGCCAACCTTTTCTATGAGGACCTACGTAGTGCCATTGCATTTGTCTTTTGAGTGGTCAATCAATCAATCAAACATTTATAGAGCGCGGCAAATCATCCATGAGGGTCTCGAGGCGCTGGAGCTGTTTGCTGCTGCGTGGAGGTTTGATCATTCAAACATCCAGGTCTTTAGCTCTCTTCTGAATTGCTGGAGCGACGGTGCGGTCCTGAGGTGCAGGGGGAGGTTGTTTGATGCATTGGCTGCCAGGTGCGAGAAGGAGCGTCCTCCACTACGGGTGGTTCAACGGATCTGCAAGGGGGAGGGAAGCTGATCGAAGGTGTCTGGTTGGTTGGTGGAGGCCAGGCGTTGGTTGATTTATGCTGGTCCTTCGTTGTGCAGGGCCTTGACATGAGTGGCATGTGAAGGTTTAACATGGGGTTGTAGCAATAAGCGGCTTTGACTGTAGTAATGACTTCTGTGCATGCAGATTAAAGAAGTGTCAGTTCTGGAAAGCTGTTTGTGCAGCTAGTGTTGGCTGTTGGCCAGTTATTTGGTGCAGCGACAAATACAGGGTTTCAGTTGATGTCAAAGTTGGCTTCCAGATCTGAGGGAATCCAGGAGGTGGGTACGATGGTTGATATGGTGAGTATGTCATGCTTGAATGTGGTGACAGAGAAGACCTTGAAAGAGCAATAATTTTATATAATAAATTATATATTATAATATATATAATAATTTTATATTGATATATGATTGGCTGTGGTTAGCTGCGGTTAGCAGTTGGTGTGTGTTGGATTGAGAATGGGATGGCAAAGTGGCTTGTGCGAACCAATTGTGTTGGTGGATATAATGGATGACGTGGACCTGAACGCACCTGCTAAAACAACTGAGCAACATCTGCTAAGTCCTTTGACTGGACCAATACTGAATGTTCTAAAAGCAAAACTGCTTCCAGCTATCAGTTACGGTCACTTGGCCTCCCCTGGGTCGTTAGTCCAAGTCAAATCATACAAATCAGTGCTGCTTATCCCTAGGATATCAAGGCTGAGATTGGAGTTGGCCTCGGGAGGCCGGATCTGAAGTGCCAGGCGAAACTTATAAAGCTATACCTAAGGATCTTGAGGGCTCCAGCCGACTCCTTAAGATATCAATTGAGATCCGCTTTCGAGGAGGCGGGATCAGTCTGGCATGCCAGCCTTGGCCGCGCTATTAACACACTGAAGATAGAGGCAGCAAGCCTACGGCTTTTGGAAATTCCACTTAATGCTGGAAGAAAGCAGTAAATAAACAAGTCTGTGAAATATCCTTTGCTCAAGACATTAAGGCCCTTCGCTCAAGTCCTAACCTAGAGCCACTGAACAAATCATACATGGGAAAAGCCCAACCCTACCTAAGTGAGGCCCTGACAACGCAAGCCTGAAGTAAAATACTTTTTATGAGACTTACAATGTTACGTATCGCTGCTTTTAATCCAGCATGGGCACGTTAGGGGGAAAATACAGAATGTAGGCTGTGCTCTTTCCCAAAGGAATCCTGGCTGCACCTCCTGTGCTGTTGCCCCAAACTGAATAATGAACGTCATAGCCTCCTTCGTCCGATCTGTACTGTCAATGGAGCAAAGACCGGCAGAGAAGCCTCAGCCTTATGCTTTTCCACATCAAAGACAATGAATTTAGCACGATTGGGGAAATTCACGCACCTGATCAGGATTGCCTTAAAGGACGTGCAGGAATGCAATCCTGCTCCTGTAACTGACACACCAAATCACGCTGAAGCAAGCAGGCTGGACGCCGACAGGCACCGAGGAGTGCCGCCTTTTAATCAGAACTATCAAGTCAGAGTATTTTTAAAATTTGGTATCAACTTGTTTTTAATCAAAAATGAATTTCAAGTAACACTGGGGACTGCATAATGTGCCTACGGGTAAACGGCTGATCACAAAGCCCAGGATATGGATGTGCAGGGGAGGGTGCTGGGGACAGGTGGGAGGAACTGCTTAGTTCAATTATTATTCTTTTTTTTAACAGCGTTTTTGTTTTTACTGTAATGATTTTAATTAATTGAACAGTTAATAAAATTCAGTCAAATCAGGCATGGAAATTGTTATTAGATCAATGGTATTGGCCTTAAGTGTGTTGGTTCCTTGACATGCTGCATAATCTTGAAGGCGTTGAGGGGGTTGAGGAGCGCCGCATTTGTTATGCTTTTGGAGAACTCTTTTGGGAAGTTGGAAGGTCTCATAGGAGGTTGAAATGCCGCAAGTAGATGTTGCAGACACTGAAGTGTAAATGAAGGGATCAGGGATTTTTCCAATGATGGTGTTGCTCTTTCCCCATGGCCTCTAGATCACTTTAAATGTCATTGTTTGAGATCTGAAGATGAGGAAATGGCAGGTGAGGAATTTCGGGCAAATGGGGTTTTAAGATTTCAGGAGTACGCAGTGCGATGATGGCCTGGGGATGATTTTCCATCCTCGACTTAGTTTGCATTGTTTCATGTGGGTATGAGAAGCTCCAAGATGTCTGTGCAACTGGAAGGCGAGTCATGTTTCACTGACGAGTAGTGCATGTGGTTGGCGTGTAGTGACGGTCGCTGCTTTGGCATCGGTGTGGCAGACAGGTGGATTGAGGACTTAAGAGCATTACCAGTAGTATTGTTCTATAGGAGCCTTCGGTGTGATGATGGTGAGATGTGTATGAAGCTGATGGTTGGGTAATTAGGACTCCAGTGCAGCGTACTTACCTAATAGATCAAGGGAGTTTATTTTAGAAGATGTCGACTTTTTGTCAGGAAAAGCACACCGCCATTGAGTGACAGATTTGTCTACCTTTCCGTGGATGTGTACTGGGAAAGTTGAAGGCCCTAAAAGCTAGAGTTTAGTCTGAAAGCACATACCTGTGTGTGACCCTTCAGACCCGTGGAAGGGCAGAGTCCACATGCCACTTGTTATGATGCTAAGACCCCAGATGAGCATGGAGTGTGTGTGCAACATCACCAGGGCTTCTCCTATGTGTGTGGTGCAGTCTGTTACCCCCACGCCTCCTCCTACAAGGTCCTCAGTGTGTGCACTGAAAGCCTGCCACAGCCATGGTGGTGCATATTTAGTACAGACATCTGGGGTCCGTTTACCTGTGTGCATTCTTCTCTAATAGGTGCTTATCGCAAGAGGATCCTCAGGGGCATAAAGGCAAGGAATCAGTAGTGCTTAATTTGTGCCTGTGTTTTCCGGTGCTTGGCACTGGCACTTATTTATAAACACCAGCACACATATATGAGAAACCACCACATGGCGGCGCTGTGCATGTATTTTAAAGCAACACTTAATTAGTGGAGCATTAAACTGTTTCATGTGTCTTAAAAAATAACACAACTTGAACTTAAACATAGTTTAAAGTCACATGGGTTGTGCCAGCTGCAGTGGATCAGTGGGTTCTGGTACTTAATTTATTACAAATTAAGCACTAAAGGAATGGCAATGTTTGAAGAGAGAAAGGGAACTTGTGCACATTCAGGAGTGGGAGCCCACTCCCTCCTTAAACTAGGGTCCACTGTCCAGGATATTCAGTATCAGAGAAGGGGGTCATAGGTGTCTCTGTATCTCAAGCCTGAGCTTCGGTGCAAGCAGCTGAGCCACCCAGATAGCCTGGTGTCTATATTAGGGGGAAGGGGCTAAATGCGGCATTAAAGGAGATTTAGTAAAAATATTTCAAGACAAAGCAACATGTTAGCATTTACAGACACAGAAACGTACTTGGACTTGATGGCGTCGTGCAGCGGGGTGATTCCAAAGCGGTCATGGACTGAGTGCTCCGCCCCCCAGGAAAGCAGGAACTTCATCATGTCCACATTCCCAGATGCTGCTGCGATGTGAAGAGGGGTCCGCCCAAAGTAATCACCCCGATTGATGTCTGTCTGTAGACGATGGAGAGAGTGTGATGGTCACACATGGATCTTAAATAGTCATCACACACTCACACACCCTCACGCACACCCCAGTGAGGCTCTTCCTGCAAGGTGAAGTGTCTGCCTTATAACTCATCTGAAGATCTCAGTGTGGGAAGTGCAGGCACTCCCTTTGCACTTGGTATTAGGGGTTAGGAGCATATCACTCTCCCTTAATGAGTTGCTGTAGAACGCTCATTTATGTGTTGATGGGTGTACCTTGTCTGACTTGCTTTAACCCGTTTACTGCGGCGGCAATTCCGCCGCGGTGCGGGGCGTTCCATTGAGTGGGCGGGGCCGCGTCGGCCAACGGAGGTGCCCAGCACTACCGAGGTAGTGCTCGCGACGGCTGTTGGCCGACGGGCGCAACGAACGGGTTAAATGTCTTGTTGGGCTCTGGCTGCCCAGTGGTTCACTAGTGGTGACTTGGCTGCCCCATGGCTTTATGGTAATATTACACCCGGCCAGCTTTGTGTTGTGTGTGTGCTTTGGGTCATTCTGTTGTGCCAGTTCCATGTACAGGGCATCCTTCCCAGCCTGGCACATGACCTGATGATGGTGTGTTTAGATTGAAACTGGTCATTATTACTAATAATAATATCACTCTTAATAATAATAATGACTGCAGATCTCACTCCACAAATAGAATCTACTTGTTATAAATGCCCAACTCAGTGGTGCTAATTTTTTCGCTCTTGAAAGGATTTGGAGGATGAATGAATGAATGATCAGATTTATAAAGTGCACAGCTACTCAAAAGAGTGTCACAACCAACAGTCATGCCAACAAGGCCTTACCATGAGGTGAACAGAAAAGGTTTTCAAGAATAACAGGTCATTTTGAATAGCTCGGAAACCTACCGGGAGATTGTTCCAGGCTCCGGAAGCTAAAACCGAAAAGGAGGAGCCGCCACTCCTCAAGTGGCTATGTTGAGGAGCCACAGTCAGAAGAGCTTTGGAGGAACACAGAGCTCTCTCTGGTTTATAAGGTCTGATTCTCTCAGAGAGATACCATAGACCTGACTCATAGAAAGCCTGATGCACTAGTACCAAGAATTTGAACAGAATCCTCTTTTTAATAGGAAGAAAATGAAGCTTGGGGAGGTGAGTAGACATAGAAGTATGGCTGGGTAGTTTCAGTAAAATCCTTCTTCAACATTTTGGACCACTTGTAAGCACTTATTTAAAAAATCCAGGAGGCACATTCACGTAATCCAGCCAAGAAGTGATTAAAGCATTGATCACCATACGTTTGGCCTCAAATGGCAGAAACTCAAGAAATTCCTTAAGTGACTTCAGGCTAGACAAACATGTCCCTGCCACAGCCTCAATTTGAGGTTTAAAAAAGAGTTGGTGCTCCAATTTTACTATCAAATTCTGCGCCACCAGTACGGGAGAGGGAGGGGGGGAGCGTCCCATAGGCCAACCGTTATTCCGCCAGTCAAAGAGTCGGAGCCAAACACAAACAAATCGGTTTTATTTGACTTACCCTGTAAATTATTGGCCTGCATCCTATTAAAAACTGCTCACACACAAGCTTTAAAAGACAGCAAGGCAGCCATTTGGCCATTCTCACATATAAGGAGAAGCTGAGTATCATCCGCATTAAGAGATTATCTTCTCACCGTCAGACTCAACTAAAGCAGGCGGCGAGACGTATATATATATATATATTGAACAATGTTGGACTCAAGGATCAGCCATGTGGCACTCCTAAAATTAGAGAGTTGATGGAAGAAAAACAAGGGGCCATCCTAATGGTTTGTCCCCTATGGTCTAGAAAGGATTGAATCCAGTCCAAAACCAGGCCAATAACTCCAACATCACTAGGAAGCTGTAGAAGAGTGGCACGGGAGACCGTATCAAAGGCCGCTGATAGATCTTATCAAATCTGAACGGCACTGTGACCCGTAACCAACATCATCCTAATGAAATCCACAATTTACAACAGTGTTTCGGTACTATGCCGAGAGCGAAAGCCCGCCAGGGCATGCAGGAGCCCTTTCTTCTACAGATACTTAAAGATTGGCTGTTGACGATTTTTTCAAGCAATTGGCCACATTTGATAGTAAAGAGATGGGTCTAAAACTGGACAGTAAGGACACATCTGCCTGCAAAGAGATTTTTTAGGAGAGGAATCACTTTAGCTGCTTTCAAGCATGAGGAACGTGTGCTGTTTGTAAAGAGATGTTTGAAAAACTGATTATAAACAGGATTAATAATCTCTGCAGCCTGATCTACCCTCTGAAGGGCACGGCTCAGAGGGTGACCCTGATGTACAGCTCAGAATAGCCTTATTGCAATAGGCCAAAACGGAGCCAGAGAACAGGCAGGGGGCAGAGGAAAACCATCTCCAACAATGTCAGTTGTATAAGAACCCGGTAATGCAGGTAGATTTTGTTGAATTCTAATAATTTTACTTTAAAGAAAAAACATCAAATTTCGGGCACAAATCCAGGAATGTGTTAATAGGCAGGCTGGCTGCATGAGATTGAAGGAAAATATTTACAATTTTGAAAATCTCTTGCAGCTTGTTGGCAGCTACGTCAATTTTATCCCCAAAAAATTAACTTTGGGCAGCCTTATTTGCTCACTGATATTTCTTCAAATCCAACTTGTAATTGGCTTTGTCAGCTGGAAGAGATTGTTTCCAGTATCTTGCATTGCTTTCGCTCTTTGGCTGATTGAACCATAAACCAAGGGTCCTAGCAAGCCGGTTTCTTGCGGGTGACTGCTTTTAGCGGGGCGAGCTTCTCTACGGCTGATGCGCCCAGTGATTTACAGCCTGAGCACTGAGTGGCCGGAGTGGCATTGCCAGAAAGTAGAATCGGTGACCTTCAGGAATCTGGGGAGGTGCACGGCCCTGAGATTGTTGAGCTCTGATGATCAACTGTGCAACAGACAGTGCGAAGCAGATCACTTCTGAGCCGATTAAGAATCCTCTGATCCCCTTGGGGATGGCCGTCAGGGCATAACCATGTGCTCATATGAAGTTGGTCCCACAGGTGAGATGGCATACATGGCTACACCGGTTCACCCCATCCTTGATATGGAGCTAGCCAGTCTCAATCACCAGCTGCACAGTCTTGGTCAAACCTCAATGTACTAACCATGTCCAGGCACATCACAAGGAGGCGGGGATCTGGCAAAGGTCTCTGGTGATTACAGTCAATGGATAAAGTCAGGGCTCAAAGAAGAAATTGTTTCTTGATCACTTGCCCATGAAGATGTGATTATCCGCTCTCAAGCCCAGGAAGAGAACAAGATGCAAAGACCCTACAACTGTAGTAGTTGCAGCTGGTGTGACAATGAAATGAAAAGAAACAAGATAAGAAGAAAGTATTGAAAACATGCACAATGACAAGGACAGTGTTTCACCCCTACAGTCTAAGAACGTCACAAGAGGCATTGCTCCTCATCAAGATTTACTTTGGTGATATCTTAAACGCCCCACACCAATTTGCATTGGACATCTATATAGTCTTTCCTGGCCTCGGTCCCCTATTTCCGAATAGCCTCAGTTTTGCAATCTCTGAGAGGAACTCTCCTCCCCTGAAGTTGGGTTTGAAGAGTCACCATCAAATATCCTCTCGTGAAGATGACACTGTGCTACTGTCGGATGGTCCTTTCGCGTGCAACCGCGGGGCATGTAGTATATCCTTTGGCAAACAAACGTCTCAATTATTTGTACAAAACTAAAGTCATAAAATGGGAATCTGCAAAGAACTGAGGAGCGCTACAGGTTTGGAATAGGCGAATCACTTACCTACCTGGGCCTACCTTGAATGACACACTACTGTGGAAATATAGCATGTAAAAAGATCCTTTGTGGAAGGAAGTTTCTTCTCATGGAAGGTACTCCCTGCCTTTAAATATACCAGAGAACAACACCCTGCTATGCTTGAGAGGACCAATATAGACTTATAGGTCATAGGGATCTTCTGAACCTTGTCACAGTGTTTACATACCAGAGCAGGGTCATTTTAGCGCTATCTGGGTACTGGTTGATGACAAGCACGAAAGAAGGGGGTGACGTGTGCTGCTTCTCAAACCTTGGTTCTTCTAAATGTGTGATGGGCCGGAGCCTCCTTCCCTTATGTTTAACTTAGCCGCTATGTCAGTTGGTGGGTTAATGTCTCTAGACTTTTAGGTCAAGAAAGCAAGTTCAAAATGAAGTCTAACATGTAGAGGGAGCCAGTGACAAACCCTCAAGGTAAGTGTTATGCAGCATTTGGTGCCTCAGACTATCCTTGCTTGCCCAAAGCTGGTGATACTGTAAACTCTGAGTTTCTATCAACTTTAGTACGATGATGTCCTTGGGCAACTGATTACACACTTTAGAAGTACTTTCATTCATTCATTCACCCACAGCTTAATGAAGGCATATTCCCAAATTGGAATTGCAACTTGATTGTGGGGTTGTGACTTGACAACTCTATGGCACAATGATGCTGCTGTACCCTATAACACGGGTCCACAGCTGGGACAACTCCAATTCACTTGACCTGAAAACTTCCACAAACATTTTGGATGATTATGAGTCCATTCTTGGGTACTGACGAGCCAGTCAGAGGCAAAAATCGTTGATACAATTCAGGGATGACCATAGAGTCCAAGGATGTCCTACAATGATGAACTCTGTCACCAGTACATTTATTGACATGGTGCCTCTTAGGTGACTTTGGTCATTCTGGAAAAGTGAGCTTACTTTCCATAAAACTTGATGCTTCAACAATAGTTCCTACATGAGCCAATGATATCAATTGTTGCAACAGCTCTCACAGCACAAAATACTGGTGCAGTAGTGTTGAAGGTGGGGGGGAGGAGGTTATGTGGTGCCCTTTGACGTGGTCGCTGGGTTGGGAGTGGCAGGGATGGGTATTACTTCTAGTCTGGGAGCTGCGGCTCGAGATATCAAGTGATTGTGGCTCCGTAAATCCTTGCACTCGAGTTGCCTTTGGCACCCGTTTTGGCTTCCACATAATTTGCCTGAACATCACATTTTTCGTCACCTCTAGTATTAAATAATAATGATAGCGGCAGTGGAAGATTTAGTAATAAGAGTGACGTTTATTATGGCGTGGAAGGAAATAACATATAGGAAGAGTTGTATGGCTGGTGGAAAGACCGCTAAGCTAAGTAAAGTTGTATGTTAATATAAAATATATAAAGTTAGGATCTGGTTAAAAGTGAAAGTTTGGCACCTCTGGCCAAGGTGTAGGCGAATTGGCAAGGTAGGCTAGTCTCAACTGGAAAACGAGATACACTAGCAGAATATTGGCTCCTAAAATATCATGTTACAAAAATATATAGGTATGTGTAGGTTTACAGTACTTAACTCCACATATATCTATCTTGATATATATATATATCTTCAAGATACAAATATGTGCAATTAAGAATAGTAAATCTATACTTACCTATATATACTTAGCTTTTCAATGTTTTTGTTGTCTATATTAGTGCTACACTTGTTTTGTCTAGTCTAAAAAAACAAGAGCAATCCAAAATATCCACGTGAACTTGGGTATTAACCTAGCAACTGTGAACAGGTATTCATTTGGAACTCATTTCTAATACAATATGATTACACAGACTTCTGTGCAGACTTAATCTATAGAAAAGAAATTATAATAGAACAGACATGTATTCTGTAAGAACTTAACCTTTTACAAGCTCGAATAATATTCTGACAACCAATATCCCATCATTTCTTTATCTCTGCACATTACCCAAAATTCACAAAAACGTAACCAATCCCCCTGGCAGACCAATACTTTCTGGATGCAACTCGATTCTGGAGCCGCTTGGCAACTAAATCAACATTTTCATTAAAGACTATGGGGCATATTCCCAAGGACTTATCTCTGAGTTATCGCTACCATAACGCATCAAAAGTGGAGATAGATGTAACGCCCCATTCACAAGCGGGTGCAAACTGCAGACATCGCCAGTATTCCCGCGATAACTGCCCCAAAATTTATCTCCACGGGTGACACCACCAACTAACCCTAATGAGATGCAGAGTAGGCGTTCCCGTGCAAAAACTCACGAAAACACCACTACACCACTTTCACAACGAACTGCCAGATCTGCGATGCGAACCAAAAACAGGCGATAAGCCGCGGTAGCATCAGGGAATTAACACCTGCCTTTTGCTGGTGTTAAGCAGGACGACTACCTGCTGCATGAAAGGGAGCCCAGCCAAGAGCCACATCTGAAGACCCACAGATGCCATGGAGACAATGATCATGCAGCTCGGACACCCATGAGGGCCACAACACCCACCCCCAGCATCCCCAGGCCCGCCACCACCCCCAGGTCCCCCCCCGCCCCTCCCCCTGGACCACCACAGAGGCAGCGTACACAAAGACAGCGGACCCACCTTAAACGCACCAGCCGCACAGACCGAACGCCAGAGGAGGACATTGCCCACTACAGGCCCAAAAGGACAACCATCCCCCGTATCCTGACCCACATCGCCCACCTGCTGACGGTAGCAACACAGCGCACAACGAACATCCCTCCGCAGACAAAGCTGCCGGCTGTGCTGCACATGTTGGCCTCAGGTACCTTCCAACCCACAACTGCCAGAGTCGGAGGAGTCTCACAGCCAGCCCCATCCAAGTTCATCACACCTGTCCTGGATGCCAACATCAGCCCGGTACCCCAGCACTTCCACTCCACCCACTCTGCGCAGGAGCAGCTGGAGACCAAGCAAGGCTCCCACGCCATAGCTGGATTCCCTCACGTGTCGGGTGCAATCAACTGCACACATGTACCCCTCGTGCCCCCTGCCGACACTGCACACAACTACCGCAACAGAAAGCACACGCATCCCATGAATGTGCAGGCAATAGTGGACCGCCCAGGACTCCTCAACAATGTCATGGCCAACTCCCCAGGCAGAGTGCATGATTCCGACATCTCCCAACAGTTCATCATCAACCAGCGCTCCCAGGATGGCACCTATGGAAATGCAGTGCTCATTGGTAAGTCCAAAATGAACACACCACACACCTCCACCCCACAGTCATGCAACTCACGACACTGGCAATGGGCACGCAGCACAAATACATTCAACATGCCACACAACATGCCAACCGACCAGACACGACAACACGACTCCATTGGGAACCTGGGCTTGCCATGCCACAACCCAGCCAGGGCATGGCACCACAGCCACACAATAGCACGATGTGAGGAGAGGCTTGGAGCAGGCATGTGCGAGAGCGGCAAGTGACTAATGAATGTGAACCTACCCAATGCCAGGTGTGGCGTGGAGGTGCCGGACAGACTTCAGTGTGCAAACCACGGAAATGGCCATGTGGAGATTAACTGCTGGTGCATGGAGTGTAGTGGCCAGTGGACGCGACCATGTCTCCACAGGCTGTGGGGCAGAACGCGGAAATGTCGCACGTTACGTCCCCCCTTGCATGCGCGGGCGGAGTGGGTTGGCCCTGCGTACGCCAGGCCTGCGTAGGGGTGTGAAAAAAAAGCCTGTCGCACTGGGCGTGGTTCTCATTCGGAATGGCCAACGCGTCTGCCAGGGCGGTGCCTCTCAGCCCGCCACGAGGCCGGTGGCGGGGCCTGCGTCCCTGTGCGCCTGCTGCACCCCGGGCCGCTGGTCCCCAGACCCGTCATGCCTGCCCCAGCGCACCAAGGAGGCTCCGCTCACCTGCCGACACCGGCGTGTGTCAAAGAGGGCCCGCCACGTGCCGGTGCAAGCTCCAAGCCCCAGTCCCGCGACCTTTGCAGCCTCCGCAGACCATCGCTGGCCTCCACGACGCTGGCCACAGTACTCCTTTTTCATTGACATACTCCACCGGCATCCTCTTCGGCCCAGTTGTGGGCACATGTTGTACTGAGTCGTGAGTTCTGAATGGCAGTGACCAAAGGTCTGTGGCAGCGTCCACATCACTATACTCCCTCCGATCAGTGAGGCCAAAGTCTGCATCGCAGGCCTGCGACACGTGGTGCCACTAACCCTGTTCAACGCAAGCCGGCGACACGTGGTGCCACTAACCCTGTTCAACGCCAGCCGGCGACACGTGTTTGTGGGCCCCTGCAGACTACTGGCTCTGGCCTACCCTGCGCTCCAGTAGGTCCCACATATGGAACTGTGTCCTGAGTCTTGAATGGCAGTGACCCCAAGTCCGTGGCAGCGTCCACATTGCTGAACTCCCTCCGATCAGTGAAGCAAAAGTCTGCATCGCAAGCCTGCGACACGTGGTGCCACTAACCCTGCTCAACGCAAGCCGGCGACACGTGTTTGTGGGCCCCTGCAGACTACTGGCTCAGGCCTACACTGCGCTCCAGTGAGTCCTACATCCAGCACTTAGTCGTGATTCATGAATGGGAGAGTCCATACAAGGGAACGCACGGAGAGGAGTAAGAGGAAGATGCGGCTCAGTCCGGATGAAAGCCGGATCCTAGTCACGGAGGTGACCGAACACTAGCAACAACTGACCTGGTGCCATCAACCCTGTTCACCGCAAGTCCAACACAGGTGTCACTCGACATGTGAGCCTGATAATAAAAGTGGCCGGGCGCACGTGCCTGTAGCCATTCCCACCATCTAAGCAAGTGTGTCCGTGTGGTCATTATGTCAGCATGATGTGCCCGAGCCCTGCAACATCACAGTGTGCTGTCTTCAGCGGCCGATACCATGTCACCTCAGCAGTGGCTGAGACCTTGGACATGTAGCTTCACCCGTCCCCCCCTTGCATGCACATGCAGCGTGTGCTGGTCCGGCATACGTCAGGTCAGCGCAGGTGGGTGCTGATTCGGCAGGGGGATCAGGGCGTGGCTCTGGTCTGGCCTTGAGCAGGAAGTGCGGTAAGTGTGTCTCTGTGTTGGGGTATTGTCGCCACCAGGGCCACAGTAGTCGATGTTGCAATGTAGCATGCACCAGGAGGGCGGGCCCACACGTACGGGGAAATGTAGGAGCGCAAGACCGCTCGGGGTCTTGGCACATGCGTGCCAAGTGTTATGTGTATCAGTCCTGCGGCTGCATAAGTCGGTTGCCTAGCCTCAATCGCAGCGCGATCACAGCCAGCCATGGACTGTACACCTGTGTCCGCCCTGTCCGGACCATTGGCCTACACTCACATGGCCGCACACCCTCAAAGGCCAGCTTCACGGTGTTGTTGGCATGCCGCTGGACATGCGCGGACAGGCATTACAATGGTGTGCCGTAGGAGTGCACGTGATACAACCGCGCAGCGCACACAAGTGTGGGGGCTCGTGGGAGGGAGGAGCAGCTGTGAGCGAGGCAACGTAACACACAGTGAGGCCGCTCATGTGCCACGTGCTGGGCATATCATCCATGATTCCCTGGGTCGCAGACATCCCACCACACCCACGACAGGCCTCTGTACATCTCCTGTATGCATGCAGATGGTGAAGTTACTGTCGGGATGAAAGGTCCTTTGTCTGAACTATCAGGCGGTAGCACATCTGCAGCTCCGAGCTGGAACTTGCATGTGGCCAGCACCCCCTGACAGATATGATAGCATTTGCTTGCGACTCCCACACTACGCACTGCCCGACGTGAGACCAACGTGTACACATCCCACACGCAGAGGTCCTTGGTCATAGTTAGCGTGCGTGAAATGGCCTTCACACGTACTCCCACCCCACCCCAGGCCTGCACCCGTTGCACACAGACACTGCTCATTGCTCCGAGCTGTACCATTTCATCCACAGGACTGGCGCAGGGCAAGCCAGTGCTGCTTCAAGCAGAGCCACTGACGCAATGGCAGACCATCCCGGACACATGCTCAACTCCAGTCACGTGGACCTGTACCGTGCACGTCTGCTGCATGTACTCGGGGCACTTCCGTTGGCAGTGCTGCGGATCAGTTACCGGCTGGGCTTCCGCCTTGCGAACGTCACCTGCGTTCAGCCTGTGTTGCATTGTCGCTCGTGCATATTCGAGTGGACCATGGATGTCTGCCTCTCCAACGTAACGGAAGCTGACCTGGATTTCGACGTCTGTGTGCACCCCCTGTTGGCCCACGACCAGGAGTGTCACTGTGATGCCCGTTTATGGCATGCCTGGATGTTTGGCATGCATGCTGGCAACTGGACCTGGGAGATTGCACGAGTCGTCGTGTGCAGTGACCACATTGAGCCGCTCCCCGATTGGGCTTTGGTGCAAATTGGGGCCAGGAGTTGGAGTCAGCACATCTGTCCGGGACAGCTGATGGATTACGTCGCCGACATGTTAGATGTGGTGGACAACGATCTCTCATTGGAAATGTTGGCCTACGCTGCTGCACTCGCGTTCATGGACAAGTGACAATGTACCTGCAGCCACAACTGGATGTGACCCATTGCACGTGTCCCGATGCCTGGTTGCATGTTGAGGATCTGGTCACATGTCCCAAGACGACAGTGGACATGGCTGCATTGGCCTGGACTCCTGATCCATGCGCGGACAACCAACGTGGGTTGGCACTGACTTGTGTTGGTGATGGACTCCCCCGGGGTGGACATGGGCGCTTTCAAACGTTCCTCATTCAGATGATCCAGCGCAATATTAGCCAACAGCATTCATACACCATATACTCACTTGGGCCCATACATTCATACTACACTAATACTTACGCTGGGTGTCAGATGTACTCTTTTATCAAAGTCCCTGCTACCAATTACCTTCTGATTGAAGAGTAATAACTTACCAATGGATCCTTTGCCAATTGGGAAATTTAAAATGAGTGACATTCAATATAGTTCATAATCCTGAAATAACCACTGAGTCAGGAAGTTTTAAAATGTTTATCTAAAGTTTTAGCAGAGTAAAATACAGAAAACACGGTACTTGATTGAAATACCCAAGAAAAAGCATAGAAATGATTTTGCTAATCAATGACGGTGTTTAAGGAAAAGGAGAAGATAGAGACAGCAGCGCAACTAAAGGTTGCAGTATAGTTACCTAAATGCGAGAACCAAGCCCCTTGGCCAAGGAGTTGGAAAAGATAGGACCCAGGAAGGATGAAGAGCAAAGACTTCTTCCAGGATCAGGACAGGACCGGTGACCTCTCTACAACGACGCCTGCGCCGTTCCCCTCTCTGATACTCGACTTCTCCTCGATTCACCCGTTCTAATGGACTCCGCCGCCCCCTCCTCAGGACCTCTTCTGGACAGGGATTCAGTCAGCAACCGATCAGCATGGCAGTCTGGAGCTAAGAGCTCTCTCGCAGCAACGACGCCTGTTCTTCGTGAAAGCATGCTCCTACTAATTACCTAATGCTATATTCTATTATACCCTTCTACGCCCATGTACCTCCCCTTAATGTTGCTAAAATATGGGACCACTACTTCTGATTGGACAGGGACAGGGGGTGGATTCTCGCACCATATCGATTTGGCCTAAATTGTAAAGCCTATTGTCTTTACGTTCCCTCCCCTTCAAATTAATACATTCGCTTTATTTCCCACCCGTCTCACGACAAATGTTATACATTTTACAGGGGAAAAGTATCATTTTGTCCACCGGAAACATAAAGTACAGCATCTTCGGCCAATGGGTCATGGCCTTGGGAGACGTCCAAGTTGACTTCACTTGGCAGGCACACAGGACACATGCGCAGAACCATCTGTCTCTCGAGTTACAAGTCACCAACCCAGGCCCAAGTTTACAAATTACTAAAAGTGCAAGAAGAAAATATTAAAATCACAAATAAAATGTTTCACTATATGCCCACTTTCCCTACTCTATTCCCCATTAATTATTATACTATCCTGCATTAGTAGCATTAAGAAAACGACAATTTAATAATGACATGAGAGCAAGCTTAAGCATGTGAAAACATTTAGCGGCCATTTTAGCGCACACTGCGCAGAAGCAGAAGTTTCCCACCAAGCAAAGAAAGACGTCACACCATGTGATCAGGTTGCGACATGCGCATTGAAGTTCCCGCGCTTTAGCGGACATTTTGGATTACAGACAAGCGTTATTCATTAGTAAAACACATAAGCAAGCTTCTGTCCCTCTTGTGTTTGTGAATGCAAAGGTTAGTATTGACAATACAATTTAATAAATTAATACTATGAGGAGGATTGCGTACAAGCAAGTTTCATTTTTGAAACCTTGCTCCATCAATCCCCTCTCTGATGGCGTTTCTGAGCCATCAAAAACACTACCCTCAATCAGATGCCAACTTCTAGCAATTCGTTTCATTCTCATTTTTACATTTTCTGTTTTTCACATCCCCTTTCAGCTTTTTGTATAAGTCACTTCTCCATTCTTCAAGTTCTATTTCATCTAGTTTTCTCTTCTTTCCTTTTCCTGTCACTTTATATGTTCCATTCTTTCTACAGCATTTGCACCATATTGTTATTGCCAATATTATTATTGCTATCCCTGCTAGGGGTACTAATATTTGACCTATAAGTCCTTTACCTACATTAGCAACCCAGGTTCCAATTGACGAAATACTATTTGTCAATCTTTCCCATACACTATCAACTTCCAGTGGTTTAAGTTCTTTCTCAAGTTTAGTTATGTTCTGAATATACGTTCCAATTTCTGCACTCTTATCAGGAATATAAGTGCAACAATGTTTCGTCTTCAATAATTTACAGACTCCTCCCTCTTTTGCCAATAGAATGTCAAGAGCAAGTCGATTTTGCATCACCATAGATCTAATCGCAACCATCTCCGCATTAATCATTAGAAAACCTCCAGCAGTATCCGTTGATAAACGATCAACCACTGTAGACAATTTACATATTTTCCTTGAGTTCAGAATTATTCCCACTGAAGGTATCAATGCACCAAATATATTCACCTACAATTTCTGAAAAACTAGCTCTTTTACTACGTATTAATTCATTATTGTTTTCATTGCTTCCAGTGTTTCTTTTTACGTGGTATATCTTTGGAAAAACTATTCCAAAATAACAACTTCCATACCACCGTGCAGGAAGCCTAAAGTAAGCCTTATTCCCGCATACATAATAAATTCCAGGAAAAACTGAATCTGTTCCTCCTTTGAGTCCCCAACCTCCAAGAATTAGAAAATTGTGTTCACATTCACTGGTACCGATGAAAACATTGTTATAATCAGTCTTTAACCTATGAAGACAAATTTTCCCTGTCTTTACGAAATCCAGAGCCATTGCAGCTTGAGCCTTGCCAGGTGTGTAACTACCTTCTTTCTCCGCCCAAGGTGGCAAATGAGCCTTATGCTCAGAAGCTTTCTTTTGAAAATCTTGTCTTCTATCTTCTACTAAATTCAAAAATATCTTTTCTTCTTCAAGTAAAGAACATGTTAGATTGTGTCTATGTGCATGTGTTATGTCTATCGATTTCATTGTTAAGAAAAACTCTCCCATAAACTGTGCGTCTTGACTACTAAGCACTGGGTTCATACTCTTGCGAATCGGAACCTCAGAAAATATCACATCTAAGTTTGAATAATAATACTGTAGCCTACCTGTTCTATAAAATAAACTTGTTAATACACTACATGAGATGCCATATGTCAGTGGTAAATGATGGTATGTTAATCCTTCCGCTACTGATTCAGGTAACTTCATACAGACATAACAATTACTAACTTCCATTGTGTCTACATACTGAAACAATAATTTTGTGAAAACATTTAAACTAGTGTCGTTATCAGCTATTTCATGATGAATTTCTGCCTCATCTTCTGCCATTAATTCTACTCTATTGCCCTTCATGTTTGCTGTCCTCCCTTTAGTTTCATTATTAATCTTCTTATCTATTATCATAAGGTAAGGAACTGCTACAATCAGGACTAACCATACTATAAGCACCAATACTAGACTACATATGCAGATTGCACAGCATCTCCTACAACAATTTCGTTTTGGTCTCCCAGTAACTCTATCGTCAGGCATTTTTCGACAAGGAAGATTGCTCTTCTTATCTCTTCTTCTTTTCTTTAGAGGATTCTTTTGTTTAGTCAGGGTGGTCTTGTTTCTTCTTCGTATGTTAGTTCTGCACTTGTTCCTTCGCCACCACTGTCACTTGACTCTGAGCTTTCAAAATCTTCAAGAATAATATAAGTCCAGTCAGGACCCTTGAATTTGTTATTCACAAGTCTCAGTCTTTTACTTTTTCTTTTCCCTGACTTTTTCTCTTGATCAGTTTGACTTGTTACTTCAGGTACTTGTTCTGGATCTTCACTTCTGGTTGTTATGTGGTACTTTACTCTTTTAATGACACTTGGCCAATGATCTCCTTTTCTTGTTTTCTTTGTTGGCACTGTTTCTTTGCTTTCGTCTTCAGGGATCTCGTTAATTTCACTTTTTAGCACTGTTTCTTTTTCTTCAATTACTGTGTTTCTTGTTTGCTCCTTTTCAGGTCTAATTTGTTTTTCTTCAGTAGCTCCACAATGTCTTTCAAGATGTTGACCTTGTTCTTTTTTTTATTTCTTTATGTTCATTTGTATCAACCCGTTTTTCTTTAGTGAATTCTTCTTGATCTAACTGCTTCTGATCAGGGCTTATTGCACTGTGAACTTCTGCAGCCTGACCGGATTCTTCTAGACCTGTCTGTTCCTGTGTAAAGTCTATTAAATCTTCACTGTTTTGTGTCCAATTTTCTTTCCCTATCTTATTTTGTTCAGGATCTTTTACTGTCTTTTCTTCTTGATCCTGAACTGCTTCTTCTTCACCTATCTGATCTTCTTCAATTTCTTCCAATTTAGTTTGATTTCTCGTTCTGTGGTATACTTCAGGAACTTCTACCACTGGTATCCAATCCTGACTTGTGCTCGGTTGTTCTCCGTCAGCTTCTCTCGAACCTCGATCCTGAGATTCCTCTGCTGGGCAACCTTCAGCTTCTTCAGTGATTGGTGTTGTCTGTGAATTCTCCTCTTCAGGGTCTGGTACTCTCTTTGTGTGGCTTACGTGAATCCAATTAGGAAATCTTGCACACTTCACTGCTGTATTGGTGGTCAATATAACTTGACAAGGTCTGCTCCACCTGGGTGATAAACACGTTTCTCTGGTGTGATTCTTCACTACCACCCAATCACCAGGATTCAGATCATGTTCTAGTTCAGGCTGCCTGGAAACTGCGTCTTCTCCAACCTGATGAGAGACAGAACGCACTAGGTCAGCCAATCCTTTGCAATAATCCAGAACCATATCATCAGATATATTTACTAATTTGTTTGTGGGAACATGTGTTTGTCTCATTGCTCTTCCCATCATTATTTCATGAGGGCTTAATCCTGTCGTTCTGTCAGGTATGCTTCTGAGTCCCATCAAGACAAGTGGCAATGCGTCTGGCCACTCTAATGATGTTGATGCACACATTTTTCCCAATCTTGACTTTATAGTGCCATTTAATTGTTCAACCACTCCAGAAGCCTCTGGGCGATATGCACAGTGCAATTTCTGTTTGATTTGAAATGCTTCACAGATTATCTGGATCACTTCGCTATTAAAGTGTTTTCCTCTATCTGATTCCAAAGATACTGGGAAACCAAATCTAGGTATGAGCTCACGTAACAACAGTTTTGCAACTGTAATACTGTCATTTCTCCTAGTAGGGTAAGCCTCCACCCACTTTGAAAACAGACACACTATGACTAGTACATATTTTAGTCCTCTGCATGGTGGTAACTGTATGAAGTCGAACTGGAGTCTTATAAATGGGCCCTCTGCCTTTCCAATCTTTCCAAACCCAATTATCGTTTTCCTGCCTGGATTATGCATTTGGCAAGTTAGACATCTCTGGCAAAGACTCTCTGCAACAGCCCTGAATTTGGGATTGTACCAATTTTGTCTGAACAGCCTAATCATTGCATCTCTCCCTATGTGTGTGTCTCCATGGTGCATTCTAGCCATTTGTGAGAGTAAACAGTCTGGCATGACTGGTCTGCCATCTGCACTGATCCACACTTCATCTTCTCCTCTTTGGGAGCAACCCACTTTAATCCACAAATTTTTCTCACTTTCATCAACCTCATCTTGCAATTTCTTCACCTCATTCCATGTTTCAGGTGGCATATACAGCATAAGTTGGCAGCTGATTCCCATTCTTTCCACCCTCTTATTGACTGACGTTCTGGTTTTGGCACAATGTTGAGCCACCAGATCCGCATATCTGTTGCCGACTACCACCCAGTCATCTCCTGACTGGTGTGCGGCACATTTCACCACAGCCAATTCTTTTGGTGATTGTATTGCTTCTAGCAATTCCCTTACAAATTGTCCATTTTTAATGGGGGATCCTGAAGAAGTCATGAAATCCCTCTGCATCCACAGTTGGCCAAAATCATGCACAACCCCGTAACCATATTGACTATCTGTAAATATGGTCACTCTCTGATTCCTCCCAATTTTGCAAGCTTTTATCAAAGCAATCAATTCAGCTACTTGTGCAGATTTTACTCCTGGTAAATAGGATGCTTCGACTATTCCAGTTAATTCACATACCGCATAGGCAGCAGTTAGTTTACCATCTTCATGTCTTTGACATGAACCATCGACAAATAGCTCCCTGTCTGGCTTTTTAAGAGGCTGTTCCTCTATGTCTGGGCGTGGTTTTGTACATAATTCTGTAATTTGTACACAATCATGTTCATCTTCTTCGTCATCTTTATTTGTTTCATGATATGGGTCCGGCAATAAAGTTGCTGGATTTATTATTGTACACCTTACCATGGTCACATTTTCAGCACCCATTATTATCCTCTCATATTTAGTCAGCCGACTAGGAGTAAGATGCTGAGTTCGGGTTCTTGTCAATAGAATCACAACTGCATGTGGAACATACACTTTTACAGGATGTCCCATCACAATTGACTCGCTTTGTTCAATGCTCAAACAAGTTGCTGCCACTGCTTTTAAGCATCCTGGCAACGCGGCTGCTACTGGGTCCAATGTAGCAGAAAAGTACGCTATAGGACGTCTGTCTAGTCCATGTCTCTGAGTTAGGACAGAAAGTGCACAATTTTCTCTCTCTTGACAGAATAATGCGAATTCTCTTTTATAATCAGGCATGCCTAGGGCAGGTGCTGAACAAAGTGCGTTTCTCAATTTTACAAAAGCTTCTACACTTTCATCCTCCCACTCAACAGGGTCCTTTGCTTTCTTTTTCGTCATGTTAATTAAGGGCTTAGCTAACATGGAAAAATTTGGTATCCATTGTCGACAGTAGCCTACTATTCCTAGGAACATCCGCACTTGTCTTTGGGTTACAGGCATTTGCATTCTCTTTATTAATTCTACTCTTTCAGAGGTTATTCTTCTTTTTCCCCTCTCAATTTGATGTCCCAGATATTTAACAGCTGTCCTGCAAAACTGTAACTTTTCAGGTGAGACTTTATGCCCTTCCTCAGCCAAAAGATTTAATAATGCTATGGAGTCAACAACACAGTCTTCTCTGGTGGTCGACGCCACCAATAAGTCGTCGATATATTGGACTAAGACTGAGCTTCCTGGCATCACTAGTTTTTCCAGGCACTTTTTCAGTATCTGGTTGAAGATGGAAGGACTTTCTGTGTACCCCTGAGGAACACGATTCCACACATAGACCTTGTTCTCAAATTTAAATGAGAAAAGATACTGGCTGTCTGGATGCAATGGTATTGAAAAGAATGCTTGACACAAATCAATTACTGTGAACCATCCTGCATTCCAAGGGATCTGGTATAGAATTACTGCAGGATTTGGTACTATGGGACAACATGGTTCCACAATCTTGTTTATTTTACGCAGGTCCTGAACAATCCTATATTTTCCACTAGGTTTCTTTAGTCCCATGATTGGTGAATTACATGGGCTACTCATTACTTCTTTTAGGATGTTTTGTTCTACCATTCGTTTTATTTCGTCAATGACTCCTGCTTTTACTTCTGCACTCATTTTGTACTGTCTGGTATTTGGGAAAATTGCACCTTCTTTTACCGTAATTTGAACTGGATCTATTTTTGCCATAAGTCCTACTTCTTTTCCTGTGAAATCCCATACCATGGGGTTTACTGTACCTTTTATTTCTTCTGGCAACTCATCTCTTGTTATTAACGAAAACATTTCGTCTATTTCTGTACCTTGTTTTGCAACCATAATTTTATATACATGGTCCTCATCTGGTGTCTGAACTGCCACACCATCTGGCGTGCAGAAAATTGTACAGTTCATTTTGCACAATAAATCCCTACCTAATAAATTCACTGGGCTAGAATCGCACACTACAAATTGGTGCATTTCTCTGAAGTTTCCTATTTTGACTTCCATTGGTTCTGTAAGAGGCGTTCTAATTCTTTGATTAGCTACCCCTACTACTTGGATATCTTCACCAGAGAGAGGAAGGTCTGGGATATCTGCTGATCTCACCGTAGACCTGGTAGCACCAGTGTCCAAAAGGAAAGTAATATCATTACCTTTCACATTTCCTTCAACATATGGACCAGACTGATCTACCTGTAAGGATGCGCCAAGTACGCACTCCTTCTTCCCCTCTCCTAGGCACCGTCATGAGTTGAATTCACAGTAATTGTCCTGCAAAAGAAATTGTGATGTCATATAATCATTCTTACCACTCCCTCCTGGGTATCCAATGTCTGTACCATGCTTTGCTCTGCTTACATTACCCTGAACAGGTGGAGGTGGTAATTGACTCTGGGGATTTACACCCTGCTGTGAGTCATTCTGCGTCTGTGGATTTAAGTTTTGATTTGGGCCATTATTATTCCGAATCTTTTTACATTCGTCCTTCCAATGCCCCAATTTTCCGCATCCATGACAAGGAAATTTCTTTTTAGCTTCTTCTCTACTCATTCGTCCTCTAAATTTTCCACCATTTCCCGTATCACCACTCGTTCCAGAATCTTTTCCTGGATTTTCACTCGGATTTTCCAAATTAATTCCCTGCTTCTCTGCCATTTTCACCTGAGCCCACATCACTTTTTCCTGCAATTTCTTGTGTCTATCCTCAATATCGTCTCCACAATATTTTGCATACTTCAGAATCTCATCTATGGGCTTTCCCTGCCAACACAGCATGTGTTGTTTAATCATCTGGCAAATCTCTGGCTTCAGACCATAAACAAATCGATACACAAACTGACTCATGTTTTTGTCTCCAATGTCCTCAAATCCACTATACTGTTTAAACACCTGCAATAGACGCTCATAATAGGAATGTACTGATTCACTGGCTTCTTGGGTGGTTCGATCTATTTTCACCCAATCTGTTTCTTTCGGGGTATTTTCCCTTTCAGGTATGTTATCACCTGCTGATACTTTTTCATTACATCATTTGACGGGGCACCTGTCTTCGGATCTCTAGGATATTCATCACTAGGCCAATCGACTGTAATTTTACAATCTGTCCACAAATCGGCAGGTACCACTATGTCAAACAAACCATCCAAATCCTTCAACAATACCTTTGACACCTTCACAAACCTTTCAACCTGCTTGTACCATTCAATTGGCTTTTCTCTCAATTTTGGAAAATCATTCGTAAATGACAAAATATCCTGTCTGCTCCATGGGACATGTACATATCCTCCTCCCGCAACTTCTCGCATTGGATACATCTGGTCTGCTTTCCCTGTTTCCTTCATCACATATTCTGATGCTGTTCTACTTGTTCGTGCTTCTTCCTTTTTCTTGGCCCACCTAGTTTTCCATTTATCTAGGTCTCCCCATTTTTGCAAAACTAACATTAATTCTCTTATTTGTAATCTTCTTCCAGAGGCATTCATATTTTCTAAATCTTTGTCTGAAAATTCTGCTCTATAGGGTTTCTGTAGTACCTTTGATCTCCCTATTTCTATTCCCATCTGTAGTGCTAAATTGGATAATTTTTCATGAAATATCCTTACATTTCTGGTGATACTCCTGCATAGGAACAATAATTCTTCTTCATCATAGGTATTTAAGCGTTCTAGTCCTACATTTCCTGCTATTATTTCTTCTAATTCGACTTTTAATTTATGAATGTCCATTATTTTCGGAGGTGTGCACTGTTTAACTGACCCTTGCACCCATCTTTCTAGATCTTCAGGTGTTACTATGGTAGCACTTTTTGCTCCCGATGAAGTTACTAAACTTACATCTTTTGAACCTCCAGGTACATCTTTTCTTGGAGTACTATTTACAGAACCTCGAATAGGCAAGTCCATAAGTGATATTGTGGATTCACAGTCACTAAATTGATCCTCAATTATAACTGGAGCTTCAGGTCTGGGATTACTCACAGGAGTAGGTGCAAGTATGGGTGGAGGACAATTTCCCTGAGTACCATATAATGGAACTACTGGACCAATTGTTACAGGTATGGTCAACGAATCAGGATGTACTTTTATCTGGGTTATTTTCTGTATTAATTCTGCTCTGGTTTTTTCTAGGGCTTCTTTTTCTTTGTCATGAAGTATTCTACTCGTGGTGAATTCATGCATTACCTGTGGCACTAATGGAGTTTTTGGTGGTGCACTTGGGGTGCATCCACTTGTCCCTTCCTGATATGGTGGGGGATTTCTTAACATTTCCTCCATAAATTCGTCTTCAGATTCCTCATTTCTCATTAAATGTTTTGTCTTTTCTGTACATTTGCCTCCTGATTTCTCTCCTTCTGTGAATAATGGATACAGTCCTTCTGTAATCATTGCCCTTCTCCATTGTTTCATCTGACCCTCTCTCGACTCACGTAAATATCTGGGGAAAATCCTGGGTAACTCCTATTACTTCTAGATCTATCCCGCTCAAATGCCTCGGTTTCCCATTCTTCTAGAGCTTCGTACTGAGTTAATCTAGGTCTGGGTTCTAAATCATTCATCCTCAATCTCAAGTTCTGAAGAATTCTTCCATTGAACGTGCCATTCTCGGGAAATGCTAATACTCCATCATTTTTGGTGTATTCTATCCAATTCTCCATCCATACACAAGTATGATAACCTCTCTCCATCATCATAAATGATGCTGGCGTTTTAGCTGGTGGAATAATAATTCCTTCTCTAGTTTTGATTGGTTTGTCCTTTTTAAAATAATTCTTAATCTTTTGTAAGAATGACATTTTTCTCCTTTCTCCGTACATTCTATCTAATCTTCTGTGTACAAAATTATATTCTGCAAAACCTAGGAATCTCCTATCCGGACGAGTTCCTGTTAAAGTCGGATCACGTTTTAACATGCAATCCTTATCCACTAAGAATTTTGCTTCTATAATTTCGACCAATCAAATGTCTGCTATCTTTTATTTCCGAGCCAATCCTTGCGCGGCCTTTTGATGACGTTTCTCTGTCAACCCCTCCTTTACAATCTGCTCTTTTCTGTCCTCGCTGGTTTAACCAATCCCAGCGCGGCACCTGTGACGTCAGTACTACTCCTGACTACTGACCCCTCCTTTACAAGGGTTTTTCCACACCCGCTGTTTCAACCTACCACAGCGCGGCGTTTTGTGACGTCAGCTCCCTCTCCGGCAACTGACCATCCCTTTACAAAAATTTACGCAAACTTATTTTCTCTATAAATCTTAATTAAATTTCAGTAACAACATAAAACATTCGCTATCGTGCCAGTTTCTTCTAAATTCGAAAAAGATAGTTTCTTCAACACTTTAGTAAAACCTTTCCGTTTACTAAAACATATACTACGAGTAAAACACTTCCGTCTACTCTTCACACAAGCTCCAGAAGTACCTGTTACTTCTCCAATGTTACCCTTACTAGGTGATATAACATCAAAGTTTTATCAGCGTACCCTTTTTGCTATTACTCACACGCATAGAGTCCCTAACGAGTACTGAAAGTCCTGCTTAACTTCTCAGTACTAATTCTGCCTGACAGATAACCTCACTGCAGTATGGCTTCCACTTGCCACCCACTATTCTTTTTCCCCCGGGGTATTCTGGACAACATATAACAAACTCAAAATTTTAAGCGGATGTTAGTTCATAAAAATACAAATAAAATTCTCATTACCCAATTAACAAAGAGTAACCATAACCGTCCTCTGCTTACCAGAAAACTGATCCAGCGCAATATTAGCCAACAGCATTCATACACCATATCCTCACTTGGGCCCATACATTCATACTACACTAATACTTACGCTGGGTGTCAGATGTACTCTTTTATCAAAGTCCCTGCTACCAATTACCTTCTGATTGAAGAGTAATAACTTACCAATGGATCCTTTGCCAATTGGGAAATTTAAAATGAGTGACATTCAATATAGTTCATAATCCTGAAATAACCACTGAGTCAGGAAGTTTTAAAATGTTTATCTAAAGTTTTAGCAGAGTAAAATACAGAATACTCGGTACTTGATTGAAATACCCAAGAAAAAGCATAGAAATGATTTTGCTAATCAATGACGGTGTTTAAGGAAAAGGAGAAGATAGAGACAGCAGCGCAACTAAAGGTTGCAGTATAGTTACCTAAATGCGAGAACCAAGCCCCTTGGCCAAGGAGTTGGAAAAGATAGGACCCAGGAAGGATGAAGAGCAAAGACTTCTTCCAGGATCAGGACAGGACCGGTGACCTCTCTACAACGACGCCTGCGCCGTTCCCTCTCTGATACTCGACTTCTCCTCGATTCTCCCGTTCTAATGGACTCCGCCGCCCCTCCTCAGGACCTCTTCTGGACAGGGATTCAGTCAGCAACCGATCAGCATGGCAGTCTGGAGCTAAGAGCTCTCTCGCAGCATGGACGCCTGTTCTTCGTGAAAGCATGCTCCTACTAATTAACTAATGCTATATTCTATTATACCCTTCTACGCCCATGTACCTCCCCTTAATGTTGCTAAAATATGGGACCACTACTTCTGATTGGACAGGGACAGGGGGTGGATTCTCGCACCATATCGATTTGGCCTAAATTGTAAAGCCTATTGTCTTTACGTTCCCTCCCCTTCAAATTAATACATTCGCTTTATTTCCCACCCGTCTCATGACAAATGTTATACATTTTACAGGGGAAAAGTATCATTTTGTCCACCGGAAACATAAAGTACAGCATCTTCGGCCAATGGGTCATGGCCTTGGGAGACGTCCAAGTTGACTTCACTTGGCAGGCACACAGGACACATGCGCAGAACCATCTGTCTCTCGAGTTACAAGACACCAACCCAGGCCCAAGTTTACGAATTACTAAAAGTGCAAGAAGAAAATATTAAAATCACAAATAAAATGTTTCACTGTATGCCCACTTTCCCTACTCTATTCCCCATTAATTATTATACTATCCTGCATTAGTAGCATTAAGAAAACGACAATTTAATAATGACATGAGAGCAAGCTTAAGCATGTGAAAACATTTAGCGGCCATTTTAGCGCACACTGCGCAGAAGCAGAAGTTTCCCACCAAGCAAAGAAAGACGTCACACCATGTGATCAGGTTGCGACATGCGCATTGAAGTTCCCGCGCTTTAGCGGACATTTTGGATTACAGACAAGCGTTATTCATTAGTAAAACACATAAGCAAGCTTCTGTCCCTCTTGTGTTTGTGAATGCAAAGGTTAGTATTGACAATACAATTTAATAAATTAATACTATGAGGAGGATTGCGTACAAGCAAGTTTCATTTTTGAAACCTTGCTCCATCACAGACATGCTGCTGCATTGGTCTGCATGTCGTGGCACTTCTCTTGGCCATACTGACACGCACTTGTTGATAAAGTTTCCGCACTTTCACTTGTCTCCAAATGTGTTGAGTATTGATTTGTATGCCAATGTGTGTGTCACGGCCTATCTGGGTCCCTGCCATACGTGCATTGCTACCCCATCAGGGCTGTGGGTTTGTACTTGTGCATTATCATGTCCCTGTTTCGTGCTTTGCCAGATGCGTATGGCCATTTACCGGCATCAAGCGGGTGCACTTGTGTCCTGTGTTCGGTTGTGCAAATGTTGCTGTTTGTACCACATTGTGTTCGATGTTGGGGTGCTCTGCTTCCTATGTGTGTGTGCTGCATTGTGTGTGAGATGTCCCTTCAGCTCTGATTTGGCTCACCCTTCTCCCTTTCAGGCAGTGTGGTTTTCACTTCTGTGCTTGTTCAGTGGTGTGATATTGCCGGGTTGTGTGACTTGTGCTCTTGGTTGGTGTTGTTACTGTTGGGCATGGTTTGTCTGCAGTTGTGCTGTGCTTAATTGTGCATGTGTGCCATTGTGCCCATCTCCCCCCGTCCTCTCAGTCCCTGGTCGTTCCTCTCCCTGTTGCTGTTGTGTCTGTTGATTTTGGGCAGTTTCCGGTCCCCGGGTCCTGCCACCATCTCCAGACTGATGTGGTGGACACCATCTCCTCCATGTCATCCAGCTCCTGCTGTGGCGCTGGACTCCCACCTCCGGTGTGCATTGCTGCCTTCTGGTTGTTGGCATGTTTCTGCTTGTTTGTGCGTTTCGCATCATTCCAGCTGTTCTGGTTTTCTTCCATTGTCCTCCTCCGCTCTCCGGCTGCATTCATCTTGTCCACGATGGCCTGCCATGTACAATGTTTTGTTGCCAATGGGGCTTGTGGGGTTGTGTACTGGCTCCGGTTGCCTCCATTGTGCTTCGCTGTTGTTTTCTGTTTGGTTTGTCTTTCTTTTTCAGGCTTTTGTTGTGCTTATTCCCGCCTGCCGTGTGTGTGTCACGGGCCTGGCGCTGCTTATCGCTGCTTTCCTCATCGCGAATGGGCTCATCGCACGCTTTTTGGTGTTGAGGTTTATGTTTTTATCTCCGTCGAGGTGGTTGTATCGCGGACATTGGCCGCGTTTTCGGCAGACTATCACATGGTTCCGCCGTGTTGTGAATTCCACGTTAACACTGGGTTATTTTCCCGCGATAGGCTGCGATGTGTAAAGTTGAGTTAACTTTTTTTCGAGATGTTTATCGCACGTTCTTGTGAATATACCCCTATGTCCCACTACTAAACACATAAGTGTGTGACAGCATGTTTATGATCAATCTCATTGAAGGCCTAGACTTTGATCCCACACAAGAAATGTTGGTGACTCTAGATATGGAGTCACTATACACGACTATCCCTCAGCAAGAGAGCATCCATGTTATCAGAGATATTCTTGACAGCCGCCCAGCCCAAGTTTATGTCCAGACAGAGTTTATAGTGGAACTCCTGGAGATAGCCCTGACTACTAACTATTTTATGTTCAAACAAGATTATTGCCAGCAGTGCTGAGTAAGTAAGTAAAGTAAGTCCGATTTTATATAGCGCAGCTACTCACCCTTACGGGTCTCAAGGCGCTGGGGGCCGTCGTGGAAATTAAGTGAGCTATTGCCCAGAGTCACATGGTGCTGAGCTGAGCTGCCGCCGGAGCCGGGGATCGAACCGTGAACCCTGTGCTCCGAAGTCAGCTGCCCTGGCCGCTGCACCACACCTCTCCACCCTGAGGGAGGGACATCCATGGGAGCAATTTTTGCACCAAATCTAGCGAATCCGTATGTGGGTCATTTTGAAAAAGGTTTTTGCCACTACTGACCACAACCCTTTCTTTGATAACATTCAGTGTTAGAAAAGGTGTATTAATGATGTGTTCTTGACATGAAGAGGCCCCAAATTGGATCTATAATTGTTTATACAATATTTCAACAATAGTCAACCACAACTGAAATTTGCCAATGATTTCAGCTGTGAGAGCATCCCATTTTTGGACCTGGAGATAAAACATGTTGACAACCACGTCATTGTTTCTCTCTATAGGAAACCAACTGAACGAAACACAGTGTTGCAATATAAGAGCTTCCATCTGAGAGCCTTGAAAGATGGACTTCCCTATGGACAGTTTCTCAGATTACGCAGAAACTATACCCTTAAGGAAGATTTTTTTAAGGAAGGAGCTATACTCAGTGTGAAGCCCCGTGAGAGAGGTTATCCCAAACGTCTTGTGAAAACGTCCATGAAAAGAGCCTGGTTCAGTCCTAGGGAGCAGATATTACAGACTAGGACTAAAGATACATCAGATAAAATAGCATGTGTGACAACATTCTGTCCAGAAACCAACAAGATAGTCAAGATCATTACGAAACATTGGCCCATTCTACCGACTATTGATGTCCTCAGACAAACTCCTTTGTTCTCAAACAAGAAAGGCAAAAACATCAGGGCCGTCTTCTTCATGCAAATTCTAATATCACCAAATCGAATGACACCGCTCTGCCCGCTTGGGGCCTTAGCCACGTCAAGGGCCACTACAAGTGTGGAAATTGTGTCTCTCGCCAGTATACTACAAACACTAAGACTTTTTCAAGCATGGTCACATGCATACTACTTTATAAAACTACTCTAACTGTGCATCCACAAATGTGATTAATTCTATCTGGTGCATATGCGGCTTGATTTATGTAGGACAAACATCACAGCCAATTAAGGCCAGAATATCACAACACCGAAGCAGGATTCGCTGTCTGATCTCGACCGCTCCCGTGGTTTCCCACTATACGGAAAAGCAACATACAGAGGATGACATCAAGTGGCAAGTCATTGTAAAAGCTTGTCCCCCGCCCAGAAGTGGAGACATGTTGCACATACTTCAAAGACTGGAAATGTAAATGGATAGACAAGTGTGACTCCATAAGGAATGGATTGAATACAATGGAAGAATGGCGCAACTTCATATCCCTTATGCATTGATCCTGTTAGTTGTGTTTGCCTACTGCATTAGTGAGTTAATGACTGCTGTGGCTTTTATCTCTCAGTTTGTGCTGTCTTTTGACATGACTACTCACTACAGATCTGTCAGAGAATTGCTATTTTTTGGTCACCATCATCAATGATGTCAATTAGCATTCTCATGCTCTACACTTGTGTTTTCTCAGTTTTATTTTATTTGTATTTAAGCTGCCATTGTCCCTGATTTAAACATGCTATTCTGTATACAATTGTGGTGGTCCCGAGTGTTTACAATCATGGAATTGTGTTCCTGTAACCATTGAGTTGTTTTGGTCTCTTACATCAGAACTGAAATTTTTTTCTGTCTTTTCCTAATTAAGTGACTCGTTAGGCATTAGCTCTTTCCTTTATGCTCCAGTACTCTTGCGCCGACGGTGCAGGTTCGATCCCCTGCACTCTGGCCCAAATATTATTTTTTAAATATTTCTCAATACCCCCTTTTTGCCCTGGTTATTTTCTCCTTTTAATTGTTGATGACTTGTAATCATTATGTGATCGTAAAGTATGGCTTGGTGCCAGGGTTGGATTGGGATCAAAAATCGGCCCAGGCACACCAAAAAAAAGTGGCCTACATTTGCGTATTGCCTTTCCGCAAAACACTGCTTCAGCAAAGTTTTATGAAAAGAAAGGGGGTGTGGGGCATGTTATAACTTCCCTTAGATAAAAAAAAATTGCACAGATTAGTTCACACTGCTGAGCCACACATGAATGCAAGTGAGACCACTCCTGCTCAGGCCCCCAGCCCCCCCTCAATCAGCATACATTAATGGGCCGGCCCAGCGAGAGAAAGGGAGTGATACTTCCGCCCATCTGTCTCTAGAAAGGCCACTCAGGCACCCACTGGGCCGCTGGCGGCATCCTAACAGCACAGACAGCCCCCAGGCATCCCAAAAAAGCAGCCCACAGCTAGAACTCAGCTACCGGCCCTTCGGCCATTTCCCGAGTGCCCGCGTTACCAATCCGACCCTGCTTGGTGCACTTTCGCAGCGTTCCTTGGTCCCAATCAAGTAATATTCCTTCTCCAGTAAGCCACGCCCAATGACACGCACATCGGCACACCTCTCCTCTAGGACGTAGCGATGAGGAGTGTTTTGGTCTATTTCTTCCCACTCGGATGAACCAGCGGGTTCTTCATTGACAAGCCTCGGATCTCTGATTGGGAGACAGCGCTTTTCTCAGCCGTTCAGGTCTGTCTGTTGTCTCTTTGGAGTAAGAATAGTTTTGTCTGCCCGCAATTCTAATACCTTTCTTGGCCTGATTTTTGCTTTTACTTTAATACGTCTTGCTGTTTCATTAGGCCATTCTTGACTATTATTGCCAGTCTACATCCTCCGTGGACCACGGCTGTAATACTGCACACGGGTAAGGATTGCGCATTAATTTACAATCATATATTATAATGCCCTTTTTATATTTTTTTGTAGAACCCATTGTACTCACAATGGTGGCCCCTCTTCAAATACAAGTCTTCTATACAGGATCGTTTTATTTCGGCCTGCATAGGTCAGCACAAATTGTACCCTGCTTAACGAGCCTTGGTCTACCAGTAATGACAAGGACCCCTATCCAGTGACAGAATCATATGTAGCTTTAATTTTATTATTTCTATTTCTAACTACACACTGTTTTTCCAGTCCCATCACTAATTATTCATACACTCTCAGTCCCCCAGGTTATCCTTCAGCCCTGATGAGACCTTAGCATCCGCCATTAGGGTCGAAACGTTGTCGACAATAATAAGAGACAGACCATAGCCGTGTGCAAGGAACACATTGTATATTTATCCTTTCTGTCTCATCATTTGAGAAAAGTCTGAATGTCTCCTTAGAGAAACCAATTTATTGTTCATACTCACTCAAATTGTCACTTTTTTTCTTTTTCTGGCTCTGGTTTTCCCACTTGGGGTACTTCTCTAAATCTTTTCACCACTCACTTTATTGTAAATGTGATGAGAATCCTTTTTTATGTGTTTCTAAATAAAATTTGGGTTCGGCTGAATCTAATTGGATAAAGAAAAGATAGGATACTGGTTGTCAGAACATTATTCAGGCTTGTAAAAAGATAAAGCTCTTACAGAGTACATATCTGTTCTATTATAATTTCTATTAGACAGATTCAGTCTACTCAGAATTCTGTGTAATCATATTGTATTTAGAAATGAGTTCCAAGTGAACACCTGTTCTCATTTGCTACAGTTTTGTCGCATAATATTTTTGAGCTCGACATTCAGATGTACCACCTAGAAAAAGAGTGGCAGTCAAATATAAAAGAAGTGAGGCAGGTAGGCATGACAACAGTAGAAACAGGTCTAAACTAGTTTCTGTAGGAGAAAAGGAGCTGTGAAAATGGAAGGAGAAGAACATATTGAAGCAAAAGAGGTGAAGATTTAAGATTCTTAACTCCAAAGCTATGCACCTTGACAGTAGGAGTCTTTGCTGCTTAAAACAGAAAAAAGAGTTGAACAAATTACATCAAACTTGGCATGAAAATAGAATGTTACTCAGTGAAGTACCTTTTCTGAAATTGGTGTAAATCCATTCAGTAGTTTTTGAGATAGTGACATTTAAAGTGTTCTGATATAAGCATGAAGAAGTAAATTTTTAGAGAAAGTTAGACCACTGCCCAACACAGTGCACTCAGCACCATGTTGGGAAAAATTAAAACAAATAGAGGACCATGACCATAGCCCATGTGGGCGAGGGAGTCGCTAAGGAACCCCAGTATCAAGCTTCATGATAAAAGAATTATTGTTATAGCAGGATTCACAACTTGGAGCTGGATTTACAAATACAAGACCCTTCCTTGTTGCAGGGGAACTTCCTGGGGACCCAGGGTTCAAGAATCCAAAGCAGGATTTGCAAATGCCTAAATAAAATAAGTATTTATTGCACAACAGCTGTCAGTGACCAACCCCCACTACACATGGCCTTCAGCTAAGTGCAGCAGATGGTGGCCTCTCACATTGGTTTGGGTAAAAGGCCTGGCGGGATACTGTTGGAATGTGGTATATGATGAAAAAAAGTCAAAAATATACTGAAAAAAACAAAGGTTAAAGTTATGATTAACTTTGTTTATTACACCTCAATAAATGCTTACAAACACCTGAGAAATTCATTTAAAACACTTTTAAAATCCAGTTATAATTCCAAATTTAAACTGAAAAACCACTGTAATTTGTGTGTGTTTACAACCACTGTCAACTCACACACCAGCCATACAAGTTATTACTCGCACACCTAGAGCAACGCTTATGACCTCACAATATTTATACAGCGCATACCACGACCAGTCAATAATACTACGTTGGTGGACATCTCTTTCAAAGTGTTAGGGGAATGTGATGCGTAACCTCATCCGTAAGATGGTTTACAACATTGAAATTTTCACAGATAGGATGAGGCTATCAGCACTGAATGTGGTGTGAGGTACACTGCACCTCAATTATGGATGTTTTTCGCTACCTAAAGGAGGCATTTTCCTTGCTTACATTAAGGCCCATGGCATCCTCGTTACCACACTGCTCTAAATGACCCAATGTAGACAAGATATATATTTAATGTTAGGAACATTGGGCCTAATGTGGCAGATATTTCATTTGCCGCATTACAAGTGCATTATCTTATAGCATTTGTAATATGTGAACGTGAAATCCTTCACATTTGTGATGGAGTATCCCTTCCGCCAAACTCTAAATCCGGCCCATTATTCTAATTTTTGAAAGGCACCCATCTTCAGACTCTGTTCTTGATTGGCTGATGCCCACTTGTGGAAAAGAACTTTGAACCTTTTAGTATCCTCTTCTAAAAGCTACAATCCAACCTTATGATATGGTGAGTCAATCAATCAATCAGGTATTTGTGAAGCGGGCTACTCACCCGTGAGGGTCTCAAGGCGCTGGGGTAAAAAAAGGGGGGAGGGGTTAGCGCAGCTCCGTATCACCCAAACAGCCAGGTCTTGAGGCTCTTCCTGAAAGCTTGCAGAGTGGGGGGTCGTCTGATGCTGAGGGGGAGTTTGTTCCAGGTCTTAACCGCGATGTAGGAGTAGGCTCTTCCTCCCAAGCTGGCTCTGCGGATGCATGGGGTTTCGGCCAGGCCGAGGTCGGTGGAGCGGAGGCTTCTCTTAGGTGCGTAGAAGGAGACTCTTTCGTTGAGGTATTGGGGTCCGGTGTTGTGGAGGGATTTGCAGGCGTGAGTGTGCAGCTTGAAGGTCATTCTCTTTTCAACTGGGAGCCAATGGAGGTCTCGTAGGTGCTGGGTGATGTGGTCTTGTCGTGGGATGCCGAGGACCAGTCTGGCGTCGGTGTTCTGGATGGTCTGGAGTTTGTGGAGTAGGGATTTGTTGATCCCGGCGTAGAGGGCGGTTCTGTAGTTCAGTCTGCTGGTTATGAGTGCGTGGGTGATGGCCTTTCTGGATTCGGGGGGGGATCCATTTGAAGGTCTTGGAGGATGCGAAGGGTGTTGAAGCATGTGGAGGAGACGGCGTTGATCTGTCGGGTCATGGTGAGGGAGGAGTCGAGTATGATGCCGAGGTTGCGGGCGTGGCCCGTGGGTGTGGGGGGGTTGGCGAGGGCAGTGGGCCACCAGGTGTTATCCCATGTGGAGAGGGTGGATCCGAGGACGAGGACTTCTGTTTTCTCCGAGTTGAGTTTCAGGCAGCTGCTGCTCATCCAGGAAACAACATCTTTCATTCTTTCCTGGAAGTTGTGTCTGGTGGTGTCGGGTTCCTTGGTGAGGGAGAGGATGAGTTGGGTGTCGTCGCTGTAGGATATTATGCTGAGTCCATGCTTTCTGACGATGGCGGCGAGGGGGGCCATGTAGATTTTGAAGAGCGTGGGGCTGAGTGATGATCCTAGGGGTATTCCGCAGCTGATCTCTGTGGGTTCGGAGAGGTAGGGCGGAAGTCTGATTCTTTGGGTTCGGCCAGTGAGGAATGAGTAGATCCAGGGTAGGGCGATTCCCTGTGTGCCGGATTCATGGAGTCTGGCGGTGAGTTTGTGGTGGGAGACGGTGTCGAAGGCTACAGAGATGTCTAAGTAGGATGAGGGCCACCGTGTGGCCCTGGTCGAGGAGAGTGCAGATGTCATCTGTTGCGGCAGGGAGGGCGATCTCGGTGCTGTGGTTGCTGCGGAATCCAGATTGGGAGGAGTAGAGGATCCAGTTAGCTTCTATGAAGGTCGTGAGCTGGGTGTTGACGATCTTCTCAGTGACTTTGGTTGCAAAGGGGAGGAGAGAGATGGGTCTGTAGTTCTTGAGGTTCGTCGGGTCTGCGGAGGGTTTCTTGAGGAGGGGCTTGACTTCTGCGCATTTCCAGTCGTGGGGGAACATGCCGGTTTCGAAGGTGGAGTTGATGGTTCATCGTAGTTCGTGTGCTGTGACGGTGGCGGCTCAGTGGAAGATGTGCGGCGGGCAGAGGTCAGTGGGGAATCCTGAGTGTATGCTCTTCATGGTCTTGGCAGTGTCTTCTGTGGTGACAGGGGTCCAGGCGGTGATGGTAGGCTGGCTGCGTTGCTGGAGATAGGTGTGGTGTCCGTGCCTTGCTTCTGTTCATTGAAGTTTTCGTAGATGGACTTGATCTTGTGATGGAAGTAGGAGCCGAGTTTGTTGCAGAGGTCCTAGGAGGGGTGGGGTCTGAGGCTTCACTGGGGGGTTTGGTGAATTCTTGTATGATGCTGAAGAGTTCCTTCGAGTTGCGGGAGTTGGTGAGGATTCTGTCCTGGATGAAGTTCCTCTTTGTGGATATGATGCGTTGGTGGTATTCTGTGATGGCGGTTTTGTAGGTGGTGCGTGTGTCCGAGGTTTTGCTGTTTCTCCATGCTTTCTTGAGACGTCTGCACGTGCACCTGGATTCTCGGAGGTTGGTGGTGAACCAGGTGGCTTTCGTGGGGCATTGTCTGTCGGAGTTCCAGAAGGGGGCAAGCGTGTCTGCGCAGTTGGTGATCCATCTGTGGAGGTCGTTGGCTGCAGAGTTGGCATTGGTCGTAGCGGGGGAGCGCGGTTGAGGGCGGAGTTGAGGTGCTCTTCGGTGACCTTGCTCCAATTCCTGCGCAAGGGGCGTGATGTAGTTTTGTGTGTGGTGTTCTTAGAGAAGGAGAAATGTACGCAGTGGTGGTCCGTCCAGAGGGGTTGCGTGGTGTGGCTGAAGCAAATGTTGTTTCCTCCTGCGAAGATGGGTCGAGGGTGTGTCCTGCGTTGTGGATGGGGTTGTGACGATCTGTTTCAGTCCGATGTTGGCGAGGTTGTCCAGGAGGGCGGTGGAGTTGGGGTCGCTGAGGTGTTCAAGGTGGAAATTAAGGTCTCCAAGCAGTACGTAGTCCATGGAGGCGATGGCGTGGTGCGCCATGAGGTCCGTGATGATTGTGGTGAACGTGGTGTGCTGTCTGGGAGGTCTGTAGGCGAGGGTTCTGCGTAGGGTCGTTCTGGGGTTGGTCTGGATCTGGAAGTGGAGGTGTTCCATGGGGGACGAGGAGTTGGTCATGCTGGCTGTAGTGAGTCGGAGGAAGCATTTGTGTACGATGGGGGGTCCTCCTCCAGGGTGGTTGAGGCGGGCCTTCCTCTGGATCTTGTATCCTTCGGGGATGGCTGTTGCGATGTTGGGGGCGGAGGTAGCGTTGGTCCAGGTGTCTGTGAGGAAAGCGACGTCGGGCGACAGGGTGTCGAGGAGGTCCCAGATTTCTACTGCGTGTCTGTGCAGGGAGCGTACGTTGAGGAGGATGTAGCTCAGGGGTTTGTGTGCGACGGTTTCCGGTGGGTGGGCGGTAGTCGTGGGGGTCCGGAGGTGGGTGAAGGTGCGGCGGCAGTGTCAGCAGAAGAACTGGCCATGGGTGGTGTTCAGCAGTTGTTGTTTCTTCCGGGGTTGAGTGCGTGGAGGGCAGCTGAGTCGTAGTCGTGGGAGGACCAGGATCCCTGGTCGTGGTCGGGTCACAGATGGGCGCAGATGGGCTTACCTTTGGCGCGCCAACGGCGCAGCCGCCAATTAAGTTGAGATGGGGGCGCAGCTGGGAGGCGGGTGCGGGAACCGGCAGGGGGGAGGAGGTGGTGCGGGGGCAGCAGCAGTTGCGGTAAGGGGAGCGAAAGCAGCAACAGGAGAAAAACAGAAGAAAAAGGCACAAAGATGCAAATGGGCACTGAAAAGGCACAGAAAAAGGCACAAGCAGACAAAAAGGCACAAAAAAGGTACGAGGAGACAAACAGGCACAAAAAAGACACAAGGAGACAAACGGGCACAAGATGGCACAAAACTGCACAACGAGGCAGAGAGACAAAGGCAGAAAACTTACCAAAGGCTGGCAGGGCAGACCAGCAGAAGAGCAAGTCTCTCCCACTGGACCACAAGGAATGAGGCACCGGCAGGAGCCTGCGGGTGGAGGAGGGCCTCAAACACCTAGCTGCAAGCAGAGAGGTGCTGGGGTCAGCGGCGCAACGACGGAGCTGCGCGAGGGGAGAGCAGTAACCCTGACCAGGAGGTCAGAGGTCTTGCTCAACCCGTCACGCAGCGGGCGCCATTAAGTAAGGGTCAGGGGTGGGGGCGCAGCTGGGAGGCGGGAGCAGGAACCAGCAGGGGGGAGGGGCCACGGGGCAGCAGCAGCAGGTAGGGGAGCGAAAGCGGAAACAGGAAAAAAACAGAGGGAAAAGGTACAAAGATGCAAATGGGCACAGAAAAGGCACAGAAATAGGCACAAAGAGACAAAAAGGCACAGAAAAGGCACGAGGAGACAAACAGGCACAAAAAAGACACAAGGAGACAAACGGGCTCAAGAAGGCACAAAACTGCACAACGAGGCAGACAGACAAAGGTAGAAAACTTACCGAAGGCTGGCAGAGCGGACCAGCAGATGAGCAAAGCTCTCCTACTGGACCACCAGGGATGAGGCGCAGGCAGGAGCCTGCGGGTGGAGAAGGGCCTCAAACACCTAGCTGCAAGCAGAGAGGTGGGGGGGTCAGCGGCGCAACGATGGAGCTGCACGAGGGGAGAGCAGTAACCCTGACCAGGAGAGGAGAGTGACATCTCCCAAAAAATATACAGCTCATAAATACAAAAAAATCTTCTGTCTGAAAAGGCTCGCTGAAGAATGCCACAATTAAATAATCTTTGTGTTAGCTAATAAAATGCATTATAGTTACCTGTGTATGTGAGGGTGGGGGGACAGGTGAAGCGAGACACTGGCTTAGGGATCTTTGTGGTTGATCAGGGAAAGCTTGTGGCATTGCTGATAAAATTGGCTCTATGTTTGTAATGTAAATACAGCAATTAGTACGCTATATTCACTGTGGGTCTGATTCATGAAAGCCCTCTGCACTCGTGGCGGAGGCCCCGCAGTCGTGGGGGCGTCTCTCCACTCGGGCTGAATCACAACTTTGAGATTTCCTATTGCGGAGATTCCGCCCCGAGTGCGGAGACTCCCAAACGAGTGCGTAGGGCCTTTGTGAATCAGGCGCTAAGGGTTTGCACTAGGATGCAGTAGATGGCATCCTGGCAGTTGATAGAACTAGGGCAGTACAGTGTGCACCATTCTTTTCAATACTTTATGCATAGGCATAGACAGAGGTCATCCCAGAAACTGACCCACATCCACTAGTACATGCACAGAAAATAAACTGCACCCTAACAGACACATACATCAGACTGCTCTGAAGACCCTGGGGGAATCTACAAGGAACTGAAGATACCTTTGAAATGATCTCTTGAAGCGACACAAAGTCATTGGCATTGACAGCCGTGCAGGCTAGCGAGGGCATCAGGTCCTCCAGAATCATATTTCTCTCCTATGGAAACAAAATATGGACAAGCATCACGCGGGTATGATGGTTATGCCTGCCATGTGCCCAGCATCCTCTTTCTCACATATAGAGATGGGGGAATATAAAAAATCCCATGATTTCCGAAGGCGATACTAGACCGAGGAGAATCCACTGGTGGACTTCTACTTTCCCGACGGTAAACAGACTTCCAAGGGTGGATTTTCCTTTGGATTCAGTGCTGTCTCCAGAAACCAGAGGGGGTTTATAACCACCTAGCTCTAAATCAGGCACTCTGTCTCCTAAGGGGATGTGAGATGGTTAGACATCATTTGCAATTATTATTATACCACACACTAGAAAACAAATAATGAATAAATGAGGGTCCAGAGAGGAAGAGATGGGGTAGAGAGCCTTGGCATGTGGCTGGATAAATCTTTCAAGTTTGACTATGTCATTGACGCTTGCAGCCACCTGCTACGGCATGCTCAGAATGCTTTGGAAAATCCTTCCTCTTCTCCCTTTTACGCAAAGAGGCTGGTAGTCCCGCCTTGACTACGGTAACTCCCTTTATTTGGGAGCCCCAAAGGCTCCAACAAGGAAACTTCAGGTGGTACAGAATTGTGCTGCGCTGTTGCTGTTCAACATACCTAGGCATCAATCCATCCGACAAGCTTTGAACTCCCTTCATTGGCTCCCTATGGCTGAGAGGATCAAATTTAAATTCTTCTGCATTGCTCACCAGGCGCTTTCAGATAAAGGGCCTCTGATCTCTCATTTCCTGCTTTCCCCTTACCTTTCTTTAAGAACCTTGCATTCCTCTAATGCACACCTGGCCAAAGTACCCCAAGTCAGAAGGGAAAGATTCAGAGGGCGTTCTTTTTCATATAGTGTGGCCAGGCTGTGGAAAAGCCTTCCCCTCTCTTTACATTCTGTAAAACAGCTACTTCCCTTCCAGAAAATTCTCAAAACTTGGCTATTCCAGAATACACCCCTTTAATAGAGGAACAAAAGTAAAACCCTTTTGATGCTTCTGTGCTGCACTATCAGCGCTTGGATGCCTACAGGCAGCTATGCGCTCTACAAGTGCTTCATAGATAGATAAATAGATAGCGGAGACAGAGTTGGACTGGCCAGAAGAAGCAGAGTTAAAACCACAGGAGGTGGCTGGACAATGGACTGCTTCAAGGGCTGTGAGATGTGAGGAGCAGTGAGGGTTCAGGCCTCCTCAGCTCATTCAGCCCTGAAAGCATCCAAGGAGGAGGAGCAAAGTTTTCTTAGCAGTAAATTCATGGCCTCCAGCTTCGGAACAGCCTGCAAAACCGATGACCTTTTGGCAAATGTTTTCGGAATACTGTTGTAAAATTTGGGCTTCATTCACAAGGCCCCAGCGCCGTCGGAACGTCAATTTTAGTGACGTTCCGGCGACACACAATGCAGGGCCATATCTACAAGGCCACGTAAAGCCACCCTGCGTGGCTTTTCATGGACTTGTGGATATGGACTGAGGCAATACAGCGCTAGGGAGGTGTGCCATGGGCGTAACGTTACGGTGGGTGTTCCCATGTAATATCCATAGCATTTGACACATTCCCAGATTGCGGAACACTGGGAATGCATCAAAAGCCTACATCTCCCCAGGAGTGGCGTAGATGAAGAGCAACGAGGAGAAATAACATTATTTCTCCTCGTTGTTTCCCCTTTCTATGTGTGCAGCACACATAAAATGAGGAAATCACCTCTATTGATGGTTTTTATGCAGGAAGGTGTCCCTCACAAAAACAATCACCCCTTAAATGCAAACACATTTGCACCATGGTGCAAGGGTGCCTGTGTTGGCGCATGGCAGCCGTTTGTGACACAGTTCAGGAGTAAAGGACAGGAATGCACTGTATCTGATGGATATTGCACATTCCTACCCTTTTCTGTTGACATAGGGTAGCACAACAGGAAGGCTTGTGGCGCTGCCCTACTTCAAAAGATTGTTTGACTTCATTTTTACAAAAATACGTTGCCATTTCAGAGGCTTCATTTAGCTCTCAGTAACGTTGTGGCCTTGGAGGCAAAGGGGAGACAGTAGGAAATGTGAATTAGGAGTAAGAAATTGCAAACAAAACGAAGTTGGAGATGGAGAGGGAATGAACAAAATCAAATAAACTTGGGGATACGAGCTAGTGAAAATAGATGGAAATAAAGAGAGGAACGAACACAATATAGGGGGAGGACTAGAGCAATGGAGACCATAGCACAGAACTTTCTGAAATAGATACTCGAGAACCAGATCAGACTTTCAGGATATCCTAGCAATAAATTTACACATGGAAAACTAATAGGAAACATTTTCATAGCAATACCTTTTCACAAGGAATCAAAGGAGAATCATTTACATAGCAATAAATAGACACACATCGTAACTAAATAATAAACATGTACATAGTAAGTGGTCATTCCGGAAAACTAGCACCACTGCGGCCCTCGAAGACCAATGATGGTGCAAAAAGAAAAAGAGAGGGAGATCAACAAAAAGACAAAAGGGAGATAGTGGAAAGGAGCTCGAAAACGAGAGATGGGAATGAAGTAGTAGACAGAGAGAGTGTAAAAGAGACAGAACCAATATATGAGACGTAGAACGGTAGAAATAAGAGAACAAATTCAGTCGCCCCTTACCTCTTCGTCCTTGGTATTGAGCCAGTTGAACTGGAGCACCTCTCCGACCTGCCTTAAGAACTTCCGGTCCCTTAAAATGACTCCTGTGATGTGCAGGGGCTGGTCAAGGTTGTCGTAAGGCATCTCGTCACAGCCTGGGAAGGAATGGATAAGAAGAAGAGGCAACGAGGTAGTTGGAGACCCTCGAGAGAATCTTCCAACCTTACTAAGCTCACCAACACTGGAGGATCCAGCGACTCAGCCCACCAACAATGGAGGATCCAACGGCTAAGCTTGCCAATACTGGAGAATCCTGTGACTCAGCTATAAAACACCGGATGATCCAGCGATTCAACTGTCCAACACTGTAGTATCCAGCGGCTTGCTCACCAACAATGGAGGATCAAGTAGCTAAGCTCACCAACACTAGAGTATCCAGCGACTCAGCTCACCAAGACTGGAGGATCCTGTGACTCAGCTCACCAAGACTGGAGGATCATGTGACTCAGCTCACCAACACTAGAGGATCCTGTGACTCAGCTCTCCATCACTGGTGGATTCAGGGACTCAGCTCTCCATCACTGGTGGATCAAATGACTCAGCTCTCCAACACTGGAGGATCCAGTGACTCAGCTCTCCAACACTGGAGGATCCAGTGACTCAGCTCTCAAACACTGGAGGATCCAGTGACTCAGGTCACCAACACTGGAGGATCCAGTGACTCAGCTCTCCAACACTGGAGGATCCAGTGACTCAGCTCTCCAACACTGGAGGATCCAGTGACTCAGCTCACCAACAATGGAGGATCCTGTGACTCAGCTCACCAACACTAGAGGATCCAGCGACTCAGCTCACCAACAATGGAGGATCCTGTGACTCAGCTCACCAACACTAGAGGATCCAGCAACTCAGCTCACCAACTCTGGAGGATCCAGGGACTCAGCTCACAAACTCTGGAGGATCCTGTGACTCAGCTCTCCATCACTGGTGGATCCAGGTACTCAGCTCTCCATCACTGGTGGATCAAGTGACTCAGCTCTCCAACACTGGAGGATCCAGCGACATAGCAGACAAGATACTCAGAAGTGGCAAGAGAGGGTGGAATGCCAAAGGGAGGCGCCATTATGACATCTTAGGCTGGTTATGATGTCACACTCCGCTGAGGTGATCTCATGGAATCTTACCTCAGTGATAGCATCTCTCCTGTCATATCAGTTGTGCATTGCAGTAGGGTCAGAAGGGCCCATGAAACACAGAGAGTGGTATCCTTATATACATATTACAGAACATACCGCTGGGAAACAAGGTGTGGATGTCAGGCAATATTATTGTAGTAAATGAAAAGATGTCCATTCCATGTTGTATGATAGTCATTCCAAGTATTTATTTAAGTATAGAAGACATGTAGAGGAGAACCCCACCAGGAGCAGCCTCCTGCTGCTCAGCCCTACTGTAACTGACTCTCTGTCACACACCCAACATTCTATCATGCACTCTCTCACCAACATTCCACACAGGCAGAACAGCAGGTATAACACATCTCCCTTTGTTGACAATAATAAAAACAACAGCAATGAAATTTACATAAATTGAGATATACAGTACAAAGTCAATAATATAGTACAAAGCTAAAAGTAATGCAAATGTATAATAGAAGGAAAAGGTAGAGAGAATAAAAGAGCGAGACAGGAAGAAAAGAGAGAATAAAAGGATGAAACAGGAAGAAGTGAAAGCATACACACACCAGCCATCCATCACACACCACTTCTCCCTTTGTTATAACAAAAACACAAAAGACCAAACTCCTAAAATCCAAGCCGTAGCAACAAACAAACTATCACACCAAGAAAGGCTCAATCAAACCCAAACGACCACACAAGAAGGCTGGCCAGGCCAACAAGGTGTAAGAGGGTCAAGCTAAAAGGCGCGACAGTAAACTCCCAAGAAGCAAGAATTTAAACAATAGTAGCATAAAAGGACATCTTCGCCCAAACAGAAGTTTGGGTTGTGAGGTGTGGCTTAGGGGTTTACCACACTGAAGCATAGGAAATCACATAAACTCTGTATGAGCAACACCAATGGGAACATTGAGAAGTACTATTACGTAAGTAATCAACATCATGTATTAATATTTAGTACTATAACCGTAGAATAAGACAAAATGCGGGTCCGGACCGCAATGGGTGGTAGTAACTTACCAATCCATAACCACGTAAAAGTGGGAATCATCAACACACTAAAATACCAATCAAGACTTATATCAATACACCTGACCAATATAAGGAAAAAGCACAATAAAATATCAAGCATGAAACAGGAACATGAAGAAAGTACCAGCACAAAGCAACCTAGAACATCCTACCGCAACCCTGACGTGCGAAAGAAGTGTAAGGATAAAGCACAGCATAAAAACAGCAATCAAATATTTTTAAAAAAACATTCAATCTACAAAATGTGCACTACAAGCAGTGGTATTCGGAAGGAACCCACAACCACGTAGGAGTGGGAAACAGCAAGACAATCAAGCACTAACTTCCACTCATATCCAAACGCATGCCACTGTTCACTTATATCATATGCCTGACAATTTCCACATGCTTGAGAGCACAACTCCAAGTATACACCAATTCTCATAGTAATATGGACCACAAGTCACACAAGTAGTAAGAGCAAACTAAGGGATCAGCAGTAAGACATTGTAAACAAAGATAAGGGAAGCAAAATGTAACATGTACTGGCAAAAGGAAATGAATTTATATAGCACAACGTATACCCGAGGGTGTCTTGGCACTGATAGCTAAGCATAGTACAGGAACATGGTGGAAAAGACAGTTTAAAAGTTAAAAAGCCAAGTTTTAAGAAGTTTTCCAAAGGTCAGCACAGAAGACGAGGATCTGATATGAGGGGGCAGGGTGTTCCAGAGTCTGGTGGCTCCTGCGTGGAAGCTGCTACCGCCCCATCTCGTTTTCTTAAATCTGGAAGATGTGACTGTATAGGTACCCAGAGATCTAAGGTTCCTGTTAGGAATATACCATGAGATGGTATTACTCAATAATTCTGGACTTATGCCATGTAGAGCCTTGAAAGTAAGACAAACAGTTATAAATTTGATGCGATTACTGACAGTCAGTCTGTGTAGTTCTTTAATGGCCAAGGATACAGACTGATGTTTTGGGAGATTGAGGAGTACTCTGGCAGCTGAGTTCTGCAGAACCTGCAATTTATTGAGATATTGTTTCTGCAGATTGATGTATAGGCCGTTACAGTAATCTATTTTAGATAAAATGAGGGAGGAGATAACTATTTTTCTGGCGCTAACTGGAATATAAGGAAGAATCTTTCTGATGATTCTTAGTGTATTATAAGAAGTGGATATGATCGAAATAACTTGTTTACTGAAATTTTGTTTGTCGACCAGAATCACACCCAGGCTTTTAACCTTGGGAGATGGAGTAGGAAGTGGACCCATCTATGGTGGCCAACAGTCGGGAGTCCAAAAGCAAGGATTGTTTCCAAAGAATATTACTTCAGTCCTCTCTGAATTTAGCTTAAGGCAATACCTTTCCATCCAAATGCAGATTTCTTTCATGCAATTGTTAAGGTGACTACTCGTATTATTGGCTTCATTTGCCACTGAGACCACAATTTGTGTGTCATCTGCGTAGGAAGTGAGTGAGAGACCAAAATATTGAATCAGCGGGGCAAGCTCTCCCACATATAGGCTGAATAGAGACGGGCTGAGCGAATACCCTTGTGGCACTCCACACGGAAGTGAGAAAGTTTTTGATCTGAACTTGTCTAGCATCACAGTGTTTTCCCTATTGTTTAAGAATGATCTAAGTAGGTCTAAGGCTGCTCCTTTAATACTCATAGTCTCAAAGCAACGGCATAGTGTCGAATGGTCCACCACCTTATGAAAGGCCACGGATAGGTCTAACAGGATCAAAGCTGCACTTCCTCCGTCATCAAGTGTAGTTTTAAGTTCGCCTGTGGCTGGACGGAATGTCGGGATCGAGGTTAGACTTTTTTAGGAGAGGAAGAATGAGTGCCTTATTCCATGCTGAGGGAAATATGCCTGATAGAAACATGGAGTTAAAAATGTTGACTAGGCACTTTGATATAGGCTCATAAATTTGTTTGAGCACCGAGGGGGACATGGAGTGCTCGGGAACCTTGTTAACACTGGAGCAGAATGCTGCGTAAATTATGGCCTTTTGTTGAATTGTAATTTATAAATACACATTTAAAACATGCTATTTGAAAGTTGGAAGGAAACTGCAGACTTCTATTCAGCCACGGCATCAAACCGGTTTATATAGCTAAAATAATGAAGGAGAGATATCCTGCTGTAAGTCTTTTCTCCAACTGGGTCCTCCGTCTTTCTCTCCTCCCTGACGTTTTATGATCCCTTGATTTAAAAAAACAGATATTTTGTCAAACAAAGAATGTAATTTATTAGCCTTTCATTGGAATGCATATGAGGTTCTGTTATATGAACGGAAATATTTATAAATTTAAAATGGACAGTTAGAAACTCACATGGGTTTCTAGGTCTTCATCGTATGTAGGTGTTTTCAGTTTTCCACTTTGCATCTCTGTTGCTGTAAGAAATTGGGTTGCTGGTTGAGGAGGTGAAGCCTTACTCAAGCAGGAACCACAATCCTCGTCAGGGTGAAGTCACAAGCAAACCCAAATTAACCTGTGCTCAACACTGTAGTAGCTTGACAGAGAGCAGTCAGGCTTAACTCAGATGCAATGTGTAAAGTATTCATGCAACCCTTCAAACAATAACACAGTGAAAACACAACACAAAAGGATCCCAATCCAGTTTAGAAAAATAGAGTAATTTTTAAGAAATAAAACAAGACCAAAACAACAAAAATCATATCAGTAGAACCGGAGATTAAAGATTTCAGTGAAAATAAGGCCCAAAACCACAAAGCAGCAACTGTTGATATCTAGTCGCACCAGACTGGGACAAAGTCACAAGTTCAGGCCAACCGCAATGGAGTGTGAGCCAGCTACAGGGACCCAGTTAGACACACTGAACAGGAGTACCTTCAAACCCGGTTGCGGAGCGCTGCGAGGTCCCCTGCCTAGGATGCGGCATGCAGCCGAGACAATGCATCGGTTCTGAGGAGCTACGAGACTTCGTTGAGAGAACCTGCGTCATCGTTGAGGCTGCTGTTGACAAAAGATTTGTAATGCGAGGGACTGCGTCGGTGAAGCTTTGCACTGTAGCGGTTCAGATGAAAACTGTGAGGTTAATGTGGAGTTGACAGAAACCTCACAGCAGAGGCGATGCGTCTGTTCTGCCTTAGGTTGCGCTGCTCGGCAGAGGAGATGCGTCAGGTCTGCTAGATCCACAGATAGTCTGTCAGAGTGCATTCGGGCTCACCTCCAAGGGTCAAGAACTGGAGTGTCATCACTTGGCAGGGTGGGACTCAAAGATAGCAGAGTCCAGGTGCTGGGTTCAAGGTTGTTGGAGCCTTCCCTCCCTGAGGCTCCAGTCAGGGGGCCAGCCAACTAGCCCTTGGAGTCACTCAGGGGTCTTGGGTTCAACAGATGCAGGTCCAGTCCTTATCACCCAGGCCAGAGGGCAGCTGGATAGCACAGCAGGGCAGCAGTCCTTCAAAGCAGCAGTTCACTACAGTGGCAGTTCTTTCAACAGCACAGCAGCCCTTCTACCTGGCAGAATATCCACAGGTTCAGAAGTGCACTGAACAGTTGGTTTCTGAAGTCCAATATTTATACTTAGTTTTGCCTTTGAAGTGAGCGAAGCTTCTAGAGGTTTCCCTTCGAAGTCCACAGGCCTTCTGCCTTCCCTGTCCTGACTCTAGACTAACTACAGGGGGTATGTAGCCCTTTGTGTGGAGGGAGGACACAGACTATTCATTTGTAAGTAGGGCTGTGCCCAGCTCCGCCCTCCAATCCTGCCTGTGATGGCCCATCCAGGCACACCTAAGCTCTCTTCTATGTGTGGCTGTCTAGGAGGAATACACAAAGCCCAATTGACAGCTACACACAGTCATGTGACCCAAGGACAGGCTACAGGCACTAAATGGCTAAGGCAGGAAAATGCCAACTTTCTAAAAGTGGCATTTTCAAAATTGTAAATTAAAATTCGACATCACCATGAGAGAGGATTTTTCATTACAATTCCAAAGAAAGCAAACATGAACTGGGTACCTGCTCCTATTTGTAAATGAGAACTTATTAGATGTAAAAAGGTAACTCCAATGTTAGCCTATTGGAATGGTAGGCCTTGCAGTAGTGAAAAACTAATTTAAGAGTTGTTTACTACTAGGACATGTAAAACTGAAAATGACATGTCCTACTTTTTAAATACACTCCACCATGCCCTCTGGGCTGTCCAGAGCCTACATTAGGGATGAGTTATATGTTTTAAAAAGGAAGGTGTGGTCCTGGCAAAATGTTTATTTCACCAGGTCGAAATGGCAGTTTAAAACTGAACACACACCGGCTACAATGGCAGGCCTGAAACATGCTTGAAAGGGCTACCTAAGTGGGTGGCACAATCAGTGCTGCAGGTCTACTAGTAGCATTTAATTTACAGGCCCTGGGTACATGTATGACCACTTTACTAGGGATGTGTAAGTAAATTAAATGTGCCAATTGGGTATGAGCCAATATTACCATGTTTTCAGGAGTGAAAACGTGCACTTTAGCACTGGTTAGCAGCGGTAAACTGTGCAGAGTCCTAAGGCCAGTAAAAACCAGATCAGCGAACATGGAGGAGGAAGGCGAAAGGTTTGGGGGAAGCCAACCCTATGGCTGACATGTCAAACAGTTGCCCTCTGAGGTTAATAGGATAAAAGTGTGCCAGTTGTAAACTCAGGTTTATTGCAAGTATAAAATATACAGACAGATGAGATTTGTGACAAATGCCTTTCCCAGCATCTCTATAAGAAACTGCCAATTTTCATACTGAAATATCGCTTAATAAAATATATATAAAATATTTAGCCTGTGTAGCTTTATCCATCGAGCAGGCCCCCATCATGCCCCAAGTGATAGACCAAAAACAGTAGTGGTCACCTCAACTGGGAACATTAATTGCAATCAATGTGTCTCTCTCAGTTTTTAAGCTGTGTATATATTTATTGATTAGAAGTAATGTTCCCATTTAAGATGGTCATTAAATAATTCCAGAGGATTGTTTGTTTTTTCAAATGTTTGCATCCTTGCAAATGTGGTAATTAATTAAAAATGCAATCAAAACTTTAATTGCAAAAATGTTTACAGTTGAGAACGCTAGATTAGAGCTAACATCTGGTTGGAAGGATAGATAATATTCTGGACCCACGCCTATATATACACAAATACCAGCTAGACATAGAAGATGCACATTACTTGCGAGCAACATTGGTCCCATCCTCTTTCTGCCCCAGTAAATTAATTGTATATATGTATTACAACTGTAGAACAAAATACAAAAAATGCTACAGCATTATTAACCTAATTTTTAAATGAACCTTTAGTTACTTTATATATTAAAATAAATAAGCTTAAATTAAAAAAAAAATTACAACCTACATTTAAGAAAACAAAATTTTTATTATGCATTAACATCTATTAAAAGTGATGTATATAATTAATAAAAAGTAATTCAATTATATTTTAATGCAAATTAATTTACATTAATTTATACATTCAAAAAGGTGGTTAACATATTGTATAATTAAATAATAAATATGTATTATTTTTGCATTTGTTAGCTATTTTAAATACATTATCTGCTATGGGGGTTTCTTGTTAGTCCTGACCTCCATTATTTTCTATGGTAGGGTGTTGCAGTACCAGTGGTTGGCCTTGTGTGGTACTGGACTTAATCTCTGACTCTGGGTCTCATTTTGGCTCTTGTAACTTTAGAAGTACTGTTTGTAGATATCAATGGGCTTACTCTTCTGTGGGTGGGTGCATGTCCCGCTATAAGCCCATCCCAAACCCGCCTTAAACCCCTTCCTTATGCCTCCCTAAGCCCCTCCCCTTTTTCCAGCTCAGTGTCCCTGGTCCCTCCCACATTTACTACTACTAGTAAACTTACATTCTTGGCCAGAACAGAGATATGTACTTGCAGGGTAAGCCTGCTGTCGAGGGTGAAAGGCAGGGATCTGGCATGATGTACCATAGCTGGTTTCCAATCCAGGAGATTGCACAACTGAATCGGTAGGTTGGACATTTCTGGAGAGTTTGACAGAAACACTCTTAGAGTTGTTGAGCTTTAAATGATGATTAGACTTCCTTCTTTGGATATTATCCAGGGTGTTAGAGAGCAAAGAAATGCCTGTTGTGTCCTTAAAATATTTAGAACTGTCACGGCCCCTGTGGATGTAGAGAGTGTACATAGAGTTTTGAGATATGTTTTGGAATGCGCAGTCAGTTAAATATTCACTCTGATGTAAATGAAAATTGTTGTTATTGTTATTGTTAGGTAAACTTATATATCGCACAGCTGCCCCAGCAAAGGGGCGTCCCGGCGCTGATAGCAGTGTCGGTAGAGAGCAGGGGCTAGACTGTAGGAAACAAGTACGTTTTCATGGCCCTACAGAAGGGTAACAGGCAGTCTAAAATGTTAGAAGTGGAATGCATTACGATAGGACAACAGAAGGCTTAAAATATTTAATTTGACTATTTCTGGTGATGCACAACTGAATTCAGTGTGACAGTGACAATGATAAAGTAAATTGAAGAGTTACAGCAGCCGGGGTTGTGAGACGCTGGGATGGCTGAGGAGCAAGAACAGCAGAACAACAGCTGCAGAGGAGGACTGTTGGTGGGGGAGGAAACAGATCTACAGCGATGCATCAGGAAGAAGGATAGGAGGCCGCCAAGTGCTGACAGAAGGAACATCGTGAACGAGCACACTGAAACACAGTGACGCGCCAGGAAGGCGAAATGGAGGGTCGCCGAGTGCTGACGGGGTGAGTCACTGCGTAGTAGGCAGAGAGATGAGGAGAAAAGGGAGGCACCTGAAAAAAGTCATGTAGAGTAAGGACTTAAATGAATAAATAGAACAATGTAGCAATAAATGTAATAAAAAAATCAAAAGGCAGAAATTAAGAGTCATGTTGAAAGCTCAAACAAAACAAAGACAAAGAAAGTAATGATCACAATTAATTTAAGAAAAAACTCCACACAAACAAAAGTTCAAATAAGACACATGTAAACAAATCAAAGATTAAGAGATTTGAGAAACATAAAAGAATGACAACACAACAAGTGAGTGCAGACTCAGCTGAAATATCAGATAATGTAGTGACACCTTCAAGCATAGTAAGATAAAGCAGGCATGAAGAAGAAAGCATTTCAAGCTCCATTCTTAGACATCCTCTACCATTTGATGCATCTGAGTCACACTTTGCTACTAAGGGCCCGATTACGATGTCCTCCGGAAAGCAGTCCAACCGAATCAGTTTGGGAATGCTTTCCAAACGACTCAGGTTTGGGGAGTCCAACCGACCGATTATGGTGTGTCCGAACACCGTTCGGTCGGACTCCCATTCACTTCAATAGGAGCCTCTGTTCCCAACGAGAACACAGGCTCCCATTGAGAAAAGGGGTGGTTGGAGAAAACCTTGCACCCGGTGGCAGGCACCCCATGGTGCCTGCCACACGGTGCATGCAGGGGAAGGGGGGACCCATGGGCCCGATTCGGAGGGCCCCGGGTGAAGGGGGGCCTGCTACGGGCCCCCAAAGTCAGATTCTGGCAGCCAATCCGTGTTGGAACAACCATCTCGGAAAGGCTGTCCGAATCCAACATCCTAATCACTCATCCGGAAACGTGGCCCGTGGACCTGTACTAGTCGGCTCCGAACGACACTGTTACTCTGAATGGCGTTCGGAACCGAGTCGGACAGTTCTGACGCTTTCGGGACATCATAATTGGTCATCCAGAAACGTGTCCGAGTCAGTCTGAAACAAAGCTTCCAAATTCGACCGAATCAGATGCTGTTCAGAGCCTTTCAGCACGGCATCGTAATCAACCCCTAAGTCTAGTAGGTGAAGGGGCAGATTTGCTTATACCTTTTCTCACTGAAGAAATTCAGACATATCAGGGACTGCGCAAACGAACAGTTTGATCCAAAAAGAAAGTTTTACTTTGAAGGATACTCGCCAAACACAGCTTGTGGGTGAGTCTGCCACCAGACTAACATAAATTCACTAATGAAGAGGCAAGTCACCTACACACAATAGAAGGAGGTAATTCAGCAACTATCAGAACAAAAAGGCTCAAACAACAATTGGAGTTGTCAGAATGTTACAACTTAAGTAGCTCACATGGAAGCAAGAGCAGAATCACACACAAGCGATAGGGATGCTGGACATAACAAACATTAGAACAAGTTGGAAAAATTTCATTAAATAACAAAATAAACCTGACAGGACTTGCTATTGATGTGGTCAGTGATTTCCTCATTCTGGAACATAGCCAAAGCTGTGACAAAGCTGCTATAAATGTAATAAAGAGAACCATTTCAGTAATATATGTGAGACAAAGAGCACAGAACAAAGTCAAACAAAAAGAAACCAACAAAAGTAGATATGGCTGACAAAAGGAAACATAGGATGAGGATAAGACATCAACTCTTTCTTCAGTGAGAAGCATAAATGTATATAAGTATTCATGCTACCGAATGACACTCACAGAAGAACATGAACAAATCAACCAACTAGATCACTGGAAGATAAAAAACAGCATCTATTGATCAAAAAGTTGGTCAATGTTCGACTGCTTTATTTGTAAACAGTAGGGCACTTGTAATACCATGTGTGCAACCAAATATGAGAAGGTGGCTGTCAAACCAACAACCACCACATATAGATGTAGTACAGTGGAGTGCTAGCAGACCATGAAACAAACCTAGAAAATTTCAGGAAACACTCGCATATGGATCTGCGTCAATAAACCGTGAAGTTCATATTCTAAAAGGAAAAGTAGAGGGTCGTGGCTTGGGTCAGCACGGCAGAGTATGCGTTCTAGCTGGCTCCTGCCAGTCCTTGAACTCATCTGCCAAAATTACACCTTACTTTTGGCCCTACCAAATGGGAGCTTGTGGCACTGCAACTGAGCCACCGATTGTGGTTCGGGACATATACCTCAGGGAATGCTAGCAGTGGTGCTAGTGAGAGAGGAAAACCTGTGGTCTACATGGAGCAGAAGGTAGCAAAACTGAGGGATATATCAATCGGCTGGGACATTACTGGGAGAAGGCGATCGCTTTGAGATAGAGCACGACAGACCAAAACGCTCAGTATAAACTTCTAGAGGGCCTGACATCCTGAGGGTACATCTCTTCCAAGTGAAAGAACACATCTTGGAGGAAGCCCAGAGAAAGCATGGTTCTAGCTGAATGGTCATAACAGGGGTAAGAAGGTCTCTAAAGCTTGGGTCTATGTCCCTGCTGTGTTACAGAAGGCAGTCCTTAGATGCAGAGGTTTCTTTCTCTGGCTGTGGGACAACTGATAATGAGGTGAGAATGGAACCTCATGTTAGATGCCAGGTGAGATAGGACTGGACACACATTAGGTGGTACAGACACTCTCATAAAGGAGTTATACAGTGGCTGGAAGATGGTGGGCGTGTAGAGAATGTGCCACCTGATGTCAATAGACTATTCTCACCAATCCATAGAACACACAGCCTAAGTCAGGATCCTCATGATATTCATCGACTGAACACTTGTAAGTTAAGTAGAGAAGGCACATCATGGAGCAATTTTGCCTTTTTGATTCTGCCTCGGTTCAGAGGCAGAAGGCGTGAGAGAGTTGGGTTGAGCTGGTACCTAAATGACACCCTTCTCTTAGACACACTTGTACAAGCAGCAGTCAGAAACCAAATAGAGAAGTTTCCATAATGTAATGATATGGGCCATATCCCTCTGAGGAAAATGTGGGATGCCATAAAGGCAGTGGTGAGAAGTTGCCTGGTGAAGAGCAGCCATCTGAGAAGGATAAGACAGGTGATGGAGCAAGGTTTCACAAATGAAACTTGCTTGTACGCAATCCTTCTCATAGTATTAATTTATTAAAACTTGTATTGTTTATACTAATACTTGCATACACTACACGAAAAGAGAGACGCTTGCTTATGTGTTTTACTAATGAATAACGCTTGTCTGTAATCCAAAATGGCCGCTAAAGCGCGGGAACCTCTCTGCGCATGTCGCAACCTGATCACATGGTGTGACGTCTTTCTTTGATTGGTGGGAAAACTTTGCTTCTGCGCAGTGTGTTCTAAAATGGCTGCTTAATGCCTTCACATGCTTCAGCTTGCTCTCATGTCATTATTAAATTGTCGTTTATTAACGCTACTAATGCGGGATAAAATTTATGATTAAATGGGAATAGAATAGAAAAAGTGGGCATACAGTGAAACATTTTATTCTGTGATTTTAATATTTTCTTCTTGCATTTTATTAGTTCGTAAAACTTGGGCCTGGGATGGTGATCTGTAACTCGAGAGACGATGGTTCTGCGCATGTGTCCTGTGTGCCTGCCAAATGAAGTCAACTTGGACGTCTCCCAAGCCGTGAACTAATGGCCGAAGATGATGTACTTTATGTTTCCTGTTGCAAATTTGATACTTTTTCCCTGTAAAATGTATAATATGTTGTCGTGAGACGGGTGGGAAATAAAGTGAATGTATTAATTTGAAGGGGCGGGAATCTAAAGACAATAGGCTTCACAATAAAAGCCAAATTAGTATGGTGCGAGAATCCACCCCCTGTCCCTGTCCAATCAGAAGTAGTGGTCCCATATTTTGGCAACATTAAGGGGAGGTACATGGGCGTAGAAAGGTATAATAGAAAATAGCATTAGTTAATTAGTCAGAGCTGAGACTACAGAACGTGCTACTAGCTCCAGACTGCCATGCTGACCGGTTGCTGACTGAATCGCTGTCCTGAAGAGGTCCTGAGGAGGGGGCGGCAGAGTCCATTAGACGGGAGAAATTCGAGGAGAAGCCGAGTACCAGAGAGGGGAACGACGCAGGCGTCGTAGATAGAGAGGTCACCGGTCCTGTCCTGATCCTAGAGGAGGTCTTGCTCTTCATCCTTCCTGGGTCCCATCTTTCCAACTCCTTGGCTAAGGGGTTTGGTTCTCGCACCTAGGTAAATATATGCAACCTTTAGTTGCGCTGCTGTCTCTATCTTCTCTTTCCTGAGGGACCGTCATTTATTAGCAATAATTATTCTAGGCTTTTTCTTGGGTATTGCGATCAAGTACCGTGTTTTTCTGTATTTTACTCTGCTAAAACTTTAGATAAACATTTTAAAACTTCCTGACTCAGTGGTTATTTCAGGATTATGTACTGTAATGAATGTCACTCATTTTAAACTTCCCAATTAGCAAAGGATTCATTGGTAAGTCATTACTCTTCAATCAGAAGGTAATTGGTAGCAGGGATTTTTGATATAAGAGTACATCTGATACCCCACCGTAAGTATTAGTGTAGTATGAATGTATGGGCCCAAGTGAGTGTTATGTGTATGAATGCTGTTGGCTAATATTGCGCTGGATCAGAATTCTGGTAATCAGAGGATGGTTCCTCTTTGTTAATTGGGTAATGAGAATTGTATTTGTATTTTTTATGAACTAACATCCGCTTAATTTGAGTTTTGTTTTATGTTGTCCAGAATACCCCGGGGTAAAAAGAATAGCGGGTGGCAAGTAGAAGCCATACTGCAGTGAGGTTATCTGTCAGGCAGAAATAGTACTGAAAAGCTAAGCAGGGCTTTCAGTACTCGTTAGGGACTCTATGCGTATGAGTAATAGCAAAGGAGTACGCTGGTGAAAATTTGATGTTATATCACCTAGAAAGGGTAACATTGAAGAAGTAACAGGTATTTCGGAAACTTGTCTGAAGGGTAAACGGAAGGGTTTTACTCGTAGTGTATGTTTTTAGTAAACGGAAAGGTTTTACTAAGTGTGAGAGAAACTATCTTTTTCGAATTAGAGAAACTGGCACGATAGCGAATGTTTTATGTTGTTACTGAAATTTAATTAAGAATTGTAGAGAAAATAAGTTTTGCGTAAGATTTTTGTAAAGGGAGGGTCAGTTGCCGGAGAGGGAGCTGACGTCACAAAACGCCGCGCTAGAATTGGTTGAATCTGCGGGCGTGGAGAGACTCTTGTAAAGGAGGGGTCAGTAGTCAGGAGTAGTACTGACGTCACAGGTGCCACGCTGGGATTGGTTGAATCAGCGAGGGACAGAGAAGCGCAGATTGTAAAGGAGGGGTTGACAGACAAACGTCACCAAAAGGCTGCGCACGGATTGGTTCGGAAATAAAAGTTAGCAGACATTTGATTGGTCGAAAGTCTAGAAGCGGAATTTTTATTGGAGAGAGGATTGCATGTTAAAACACGATCCAACTTTAACAGGAATTCGTCCGGATAGGAGATATTTAGGCTTTGCAGAATATAATTTTATACATCAATATTTACCCAAGATGTACGGAGAGAAGAGAAAAATGTCATTTTTACAAAAGATTAAGAATTATTTTAAAAAGGACAAACCAATCATAACTAGAGAGGGAATTATCATTCCCCCAGCCAAAACGCCCGCTTCATTTAGGATGATGGAGAGAGGTTACCATACTTGTATATGGATAGAGAATTGGATAGAATATACCAAAAATGATGGAGTACTAGCATTTCCCGAGAATGGAACGTTCAATGGGCGAATGACCTAGAACCTAGACCTAGACTAACGCAGTACGAAGCTTTAGAGGAATGGGAAACTGAGGCATTTGAGCGTGACCGATCACGAAGTAATAGGAGTTATCCAGGATTTTTTCCCAGATATTTACATGAGTCTAGAGATGGTCAGATGAAGCAGTGGAGAAGGGCGATGCTTGCAGAAGGATTATATCCATTATTTGCAACAGAAGAGAAATCAGGAAGCAAATGCACAGAAAAGACAAAACATTTAATGAATGATTCGGAAGATGAGTTTATAGAAGAATTATTAAGAAAGCCCCCACCTTATCAGGAAGGGACAAGTGGATGCATTCCAACTGCACCACCGTCAAATGTTCCATTAGAACCACAGGTAATGCATGAATTCACCCCTAGTAGAATACTTCATGACAAAGAGAAAGAAGCCTTAGAAAAGACCAGAGCAGAATTAATACAGAAAATAACACAGATAAAAGTGCATCCTGACTCACTAACCATACCAGTAACAATTGGACCAGTAGTTCCATTATATGGAAGTCAGGGAAACTGTCCTCCACCGATACTTGCACCTACTCCTGTGAATAATCCCAAACCTGAAGCTCCAGTTATAATTGAAGATCACTTTAGTGACAGTGAATCAACAATATCCTTGATGGATTTACCCATTCGAGATTCAGCTAGTATTACTCCAAAAAGAGCTACACCTGGATGCCTAAAAGATGTAAGTTTAGTAACTTCATCTGGAGCGAAAAATGCCACAATAGTCACACCTGAAGATCTAGAAAGATGGGCACAAGAATCAGATAAACAGTGCACATCTCCAAAAATAATAGACATTCATAAATTGAAAGTTGAATTAGAAGAAATAATTGCAGGAAATGTAGGACTAGACCGTTTAAATACTTATGATGATGAAGAATTATTGTTCATGTGCAGAAGTATCACAAGAAATGTAAGATTATTTCATGAAAAATTATCCAATCTAGCACTACAGATGGGAATAGAAATAGGGAGATCAAAGGTGTTACAGAAGCCCTATAGAGCAGAATTTTCAGATAAGGATTTGGAGAACATGAATGCCTCTGGAAGAAAATTACAAATAAAAGAATTAATGCTGGTTTTGCAAAAATGGGGAGACCTAGATAAATGGAGAACTAGGCGGTCCAAGAAAAAGGAAGAAGCCCGCTCAAATAGAATAACATCTGAATATGTGATGCAAGAATCAGGGAAAACTGACCAAATGTACCCAATGCGAGAAGTTGCAGGAGGAGGATATGTGCATGTTCCCTGGAGTAGACAGGATATTCTGTCATTTACGAATGATTTCCCAAAATTGAGAGAAAAGCCAGTTGAATGGTACAAGCAGGTTGAAAGGTTTGTGAAGGTGTCAAAGGTACTGTTGAAGGATTTGGATGGTCTGTTTGATATAGTGGTACCTGCCGATTTATGGACAGATTGTAAAATCACGGTGGATTGGCCAAGTGATGAATATCCTAGAGACCCAAAGACAGGTGCCCCGTCAAATGATGTAATGAAAAAGTATCAACAGGTGATAACTTACCTGAAAGTGAAAATATGTTATGTTATGTTATGTTAAGCAGTTTTGTAGAGCGCTCAGCTGCCCCGGCAAAGGGGCGTCCCGGCGCTAGGAGCAATAATAGCAACTGGCTGCAAGAGTCCGGTCTAGCAAAAGAAAGAAAACCAAGAGAGGTGAAAAAATGACAGACGGGGGGACAGGTAACTTAGTGAGGGAATAGGTGGGTCTTCAGTGCTTTTCGAAAAGCAAAATAGTTATCCATGCACCGGATATGACTTGGAAGACCATTCCACAGCTTAGCAGCCAACACGCGGAAAGAGCGCCCACCGGCACGTGCCCTCCTCACACGTGGAATCGATGCCAGCTGTTGATCTGCGGAGCGTAACTGACGCGTGGGAATATAGGCAGAAAGTAGGCCAGATAATATCCCAGGGATCGGATGTTTCAAGATCTTAAACGCGAAACAGAGAGACTTGAACTCCACCCGCCTCTCCACTGGCAGCCAATGTAGCCGGCGAATAGTACTGGAGGTAGAGCAGCATCTGGGCATGGCAAGAAGAGTTCTAGCGGCAACATTTTGGACCCTCTGCAATCTTGCAATCTCGGCCCTGTTGACCCCCAGGTAGAGCACACTGGCATAGTCCAATCTTGACAGCACAGATGCCTGCACGATCGTCTGCCGGATAGAGGGGTCAAAGAAGCCCAAAATGAGCCTGAGGCTGCGCAGGATACCAAAACAGGTCGCCGCTAACCCTCTTAGTTTGATCTAATAAACTAAGCGCTGAATCTACCCAGATACCGAGATTTTTCACCACCTGTTTGGGATTGGGAGCCGGTCCCAGGGCGGAGGGCCACCAATGTCTGCTCCATAGCTCAGGATCTTTTCCTACCAGCAGGACCTCAGTCTTGCTGGCATTGAGCTGGAGACAATTGGCGGTCATCCACCCTGCAACATCCGCCAACCCCCTTCGAAACTTAGCAGCATCGTTTAGACAGTCATTAGACAGGGCGACGACCAATTGAGTGTCGTCGGCATATGACACTATAGTCAACCCGCTCCTCTTAGCTATTGCAGCTAAGGGCTGGACGTACAGGTTAAAAAGCATAGGACTTAGAGCAGAGCCCTGCGGGACGCCCTGTTTGACGGAATGCACCTTAGAAGAAAAAGGGGGGGCCGACACCTGAAAGGACCTGTCCGAGAGGAAGGAGGTGAGCCACGCCAAGGCGGGGCCCACAATACCAGCATCCTTCAGTCTCTGGATCAGGATCTGGTGGGAAACCGTATCGAATGCGGCACTGAGGTCCAATAGGATCAGTGCCGAAGTACGTCCCTCATCCAGAGCTGCTCTCAAGTGTTCGGTCACAGCTAGCAATGCGGTCTCCGTACTAAGACCCGGGCGAAAGCCGCACTGAGAGGAGTCCAATATGCAATTCTCCTCCAAGTGGCCTGAGACAATGGTGTTAACATAAGCTTCAGATATTTTAGAAATCCAGGGAAGCAGGGAGATGGGACGATAGTTCTCGGATTTTGTAGGATCTAAAATGGGCTTCTTTAATAGCGGCCTTACCGCGGCTTGCTTCCATGTCCTCGGTACTGTGGCTGTGGCCAGGGATAGGTTAATGACCTGGCCCAGAGGTGTGAGAAGCACAGGTAAAAGTCTTATTAGATGTTCCGGCTTCATAGAGTCAGCTGGAGAACCCGATTTAGTCTTCCTGCAGAGTATGCTAAGTGTTTCTTCAGTGATTGGTGGAAAAGCAGCCAATATATGGGCAGAGGGAGCAGGGTCCTCAGAATCGGGGCCATTGGCTATCTGGGGGAAGGTTTTATAGATATTGTCCGCCTTTGTGATAAAAAAGGTGGCAAGGTCCTCACATTGTTCATTAGACTTAATGACAGAAGCCACAGGCGCCCCTGCGTTTTTAAGATTATTAATAATAGCGAAGATCTTCTTGGAGGGATTCTGGCTGTTTCTGATCTCTTCAGAAAAATAAGTGGCACGTGCCTTCTGAACGGCCCTATGATAATTCTTAATGGCTGACTGATAAAGACCTTTCCGAGTAGAGTCAAAGTCTCTCCTCCACTCCCGTTCCAGTCGTTTGCACGATTTGCGAATAATGGCTAAGTTGTTATTATACCATGGATTGGCCTTGGTGCTTCGACATTTTGATTGTTGAACCGGGATCATATCATCCAAAGGCTGTCTTATCCAATCATAGAGCGCCTCGCTGGCGATATCTGGATCCTCTGGCCAACTAGGCACACTCGTAGAAAGGAAAGTACTAAGTTGGTCGAAGTCTAATTTATGCCAAGGGCGACGGAACGTGCATTTCTGATGTGACTTTCGTGAGGGCACTACCCCCGAAAGCATCATAGGAATCAGATAGTGATCAGTCCAGCATAAGGGAGTGGGAGTCGAGACAGAGAGACGCGGAAGGTTCGAAAAAACTGGATCAAGTAAGTGACCAGCAGAATGTGTAGGGCCCAGCACCAATTGGCGCAGCTGACAGGCTGCTAGGTCCGCTGAGAACTTGGCCACTTCTGAATCATGAGAATTATCAAAATGCAAGTTTAGGTCCCCAATAACAGAGAAATTGGCATACCTCACAACCAGGGCGCCCACTAGGTCAGCCAAGGCAGCCCTACCTTCCTTAGAGGGGCCAGGGGGACGATAATCCAGGATGCCAGACATAGTAAAATTGGAATTAAAAGTAATCCTGAAACGGCCGCACTCACAACCCGCTACAGTTTCCTTAATCAGTGTGCAGGTGTAGCATGATTTAAACACGATTGCCACACCACCACCTCTTGCCTCTCGGTTAAGGGTTGCAATACTGTATCCTGGGGGGAGTGCAAGACCAGGTTCAGCCACCGTGTCTACTGACAGCCATGTTTCCGTCAGAAAAAAAACATCTAGTGAATCGCCTTGTAGTAGGTCATATACATCTAAATAATGTTTAGCCAGTGACCGGCAATTAAGGCTGAACATTTTGATATCTTGACCCACTACCAAAGGGTGAATAGGGGAAGGAAAGGTAATTACCCCTGAGTCAAAACTGCAGTTCCTACAGCAGAATGGACCCACGGGAGGGCTAGGGGGGAGAGAACAGCCCGTGTTCCTTGTTGGTCTAATGGCCATGAGTTTATCCCGAGAATATAGACGCATGTTTTCGTCTACGCTGGCAGAGTGACTAGCGACTGGCGACGTCCAGGCGCGGACGGGCGCAGACGGGCTTGCCTTTGGCGCGCCCGCTGCGCGTGTCCGCTGCGCTGCGGCCGGCATGAAATAGCCGAGATCCGCCTTAGCCCCGCCTCCCGCCCTCAGTGATTGGCCCCAGCGATAAAATGAGGAAGTGAACTGGACCGGTAGCTGAAGACAGAGGCCGGTGCCAGGAATATTAACTCGATAGCAGGTAGGCTAAAAACAGTTCAAATTCACAATTACAACACAATTAGCAGCAAAGTAGTTTTAAAACAAGAGTGACTCGAGCAACAGCGCTATCTAAAATGCGCCCGCTCCCGCGCTGCGGCTGGCATGAAATAGCCGAGATCCGCCTTAGCCCCGCCTCCCGCCCTCAGTGATTGGCCCCAGCGATAAAATGAGGAAGTGAACTGGACCGGTAGCTGAAGACAGAGGCCGGTGTCAGGAATATTAACTCGATAGCAGGTAGGCTAAAAACAGTTCAAATTCACAATTACAACACAATTAGCAGCAAAGTAGTTTTAAAACAAGAGTGACTCGAGCAACAGCGCTATCTAAAATGCGCCCGCTCCGCGCTGCGGCCGGCATGAAATAGCCGAGATCCGCCTTAGCCCCGCCTCCCGCCCTCAGTGATTGGCCCCAGCGATAAAATGAGGAAGTGAACTGGACCGGTAGCTGAAGACAGAGGCCGGTGCCAGGAATATTAACTCGATAGCAGGTAGGCTAAAAACAGTTCAAATTCACAATTACAACACAATTAGCAGCAAAGTAGTTTTAAAACAAGAGTGACTCGAGCAACAGCGCTATCTAAAATGCGCCCGCTCCCGCGCTGCGGCCGGCATGAAATAGTCGAGATCCGCCTTAGCCCCGCCTCCCGCCCTCGGTGATTGGCCCCAGCGATAAAATGAGGAAGTGAACTGGACCGGTAGCTGAAGACAGAGGCCGGTGCCAGGAATATTAACTCGATAGCAGGTAGGCTAAAAACAGTTCAAATTCACAATTACAACACAATTAGCAGCAAAGTAGTTTTAAAACAAGAGTGACTCGAGCAACAGCGCTATCTAAAATGCACCCGCTCCCGCGCTGCGGCCGGCATGAAATAGCCGAGATCCGCCTTAGCCCCGCCTCCCGCCCTCGGTGATTGGCCCCAGCGATAAAATGAGGAAGTGAACTGGACCGGTAGCTGAAGACAGAGGCCGGTGCCAGGAATATTAACTCGATAGCAGGGAGGCTAAAAACTGTTCAAATTCACAATTACAACACAAATAGCAGCAAAGTAGTTTTAAAACAAGAGTGACTCACCGAAAGAAACAGATTGGGTGGGGGCGTGGCCAAGCCGGCGACGAAGATGGCCGCCAGGCTCTGAAGCTCCGTTGAGCTTTTCCAGCCCACTTACAGATTCCCTGCACAAACGACGTCCATGTGCCTGGTGTTGCGGCGCCAGCGATAGCGGAGGATGGACTGTCCCTGCCGATCCCACTGCTGCCTCGTTGTACGCCCGCGTTGATGATTGACGGCGGAGGACAGATACGGCGGTGCACCCCGGCCCAATGCGTGACCCGCGACCTGCCTCCTTCCCGGCGGGCGCACCTGCGGGAGCGGGGGGTCGAACTGCACGCTGCGGCTGGACCCGGCGGCGAGGAGCTGGTGAGGTGTGCTGTGCCCCCCGCCCCAAGACATTGTTGATGCCCCGAATCGAAGGGGGAGCTGCCCCGCGACATAGCGGGTCTCCTCGGAGGCTGCCCAGGGGTGCTGCGACTCAGCGTGGGATTCAGCGGTAGGAGTGCTGTCCCGGCCGATCCCCTGTCTGCCCCGCTCTGGGCCCATTGTAGGGGTCTGCTGCAACTGACGGGTGCGATCGCGCGCCCGTCCTCGGCGCGTGGGCCGCGCCTGCCTCCTTCTTGACAGGCAGTATCTGTGAAGCAGGGGAAAGCAGAACACAGCGCGGCCTGCGGCCTGGTTCGGCCGAGAGATAATGGCGGTCCGCGCTGCCCCCCTCCCCCATGACCATTGAAGGTAGGGGCGCATTCCTCTACGTCGGCGTTGCCTGTGGCTACACAGCATTATTGTCTGGCTTTACAGGAGCCTTCCCGCGGGCACCCAGCACCTCTCCGGCCCACTCCACGCCACATTCGCGCCGCTGGCTGCCACTGCTGCTGCAATCCAAGTGCCGGTCTAGAGCTTGACGAGCTCAGCAGAGTCTGCCCACTTTGTGCCACCTGAGGGGCAGTTACTACACCACCAAACGGGACCACGGTGGCACGGCGCGCACACATCGTCGACCCCCTCCACATTCAAGTCCACCGCAGCTGGGGTCTGTTATATAACCCGATAACACAGCGGGGTTACAGTGCCGGGCATCTGCCAGTGCTGAATTGTCGTTGAGTCCACGGGTCTTCTGGCTGCTCTCCTCTCGTCTTGCCAGCGTTTTCTGGTTGGTCTCCCCCGCCCCGGCGGCGCCTACGCCTGCCAAAGCACGTCCCCTGACGGGCCCTTGTCTTCATCGGTGACACACCTGAAGCGCCAAATTCCGCTCCTGATGTAACGGACACCGCCATCTTACGTCCCACTTCATACGCCACCGGGGAGGGGGCTGTTAGGGCAGGAACACCCGCTGGGGCCTGGTGGGTCACGGCAACACTGCTTGAACACGGCATGGGCCGCAAAGACCCGAAGCAAAGAACTTTGCCATTCGAAAAAGTAGCTGACACCGCTCTACAACACGACCCCACCATGGCAGAATCAGCGCCTCAAGGGGGACAGGGAGACGTCCCCTCCGACTCCTCGGCATCCTTATTACAGGAGATGAGAGCGGGGTTTAAGGCATTGGACAGTCGCTTTGACTTACTTGACAGAAACATCTCAAGCCTGGGCTCCAAAATACAAGTTCACGACAGACGACTTGATGTGGCCGAAGCACGTATCTCCGATATCGAGGATGGTACTGCACAATCCGTGAAGCGCCTGGAGAGGGTCGAACAGATTTTGAAAGAGGTGGCCATCAAAAATGAAGACTTGGAAGCACGCAGCCGCCGCAATAACCTCCGCATTCTTGGCGTGCCGGAGACAACCCCCACTGGCCGCATGGATCTATTTGTTGAGACTTTATTGGTCGGGTTATTCGGCAAGGAATCCTTCACTGCTGGTTTTGTGATCGAGAGGTCGCACAGATCACTGGGCCCCCGCCCCAACCCGGGTCTTCCCCCCCGGCCCATAGTGGCACGCATCATGAACTTTCGGGACCGGGACACGGCGCTCCGTCTGGAAAGGCCACATCGAGTGGCAGGGCGCAAAACTTTCCTTTTACCCAGACTTCACGGCCATGGTGCAGGACGCACGGCGCAAGTTCAATGGTGTCAAAGCCACCCTTAGAAACTTGGGTCTAAGATACGGCATGCTATATCCTGCCAGGTTGAAGGTCGACGTCGATGGCAGGGCCCGGATTTTTGAAAACCCAACAGAAGCGCAGGAGTTTTGCCGAGTCCACAAACAAAATAATCTGTCCTCCAACAGAGCGATCGCAGGCCCATCTCCTCCTCACAGTGGATCAGACGCAAGTGCTGAACTGTTCTCCAGTGTTGGCACGGGGTGACTCCACAATTTGACTCACGTAACCTGTTCGAATGTATCTTTAGGGAATCTGTTTTTTCAACATCCTAGTACCGACATTTCATTTAGCTGGTAGCTTACCGGGGCGTTGCCGCCCCCCTTGGTGTATCCTTTGAGAATGGTTTGGTATAATTCGGGGTACTGTTTTCCTGATTCTTTATTGAAATGTACAATTCCTTGGTACTTCATATTTTTTGTTATGTTGGGAATGGCCCTTCCCTGGGTAGGGATCGGCTGGGTGGGGGGTGGAGGGGGGTTGCTTAACATTGTAAATTTTATCACACGTGTCATTTCAAGTTGTCTAAAGCTGTTCCTGGTTATTTGCTGTCGCTACAACTACAACGTTGAGAATGCTGTCTCGAATACATGGTTAGGCTGGGTAACGTAGAGGGTCCCTCTGACCTCATCCTGTTGTCTTGGAACATACGTGGCCTGAATGATACTAGGAAACGCAGGCAAGTGCTCCACTACTTGACAAGACATAAGGTAGATATCGCATATTTACAGGAGACACACCTCCCCAAAACGGACATGGCACATTTTGGAACTAGTTGGGGTTCACACAGGTATTTTTCCAACTACAGTAATTACGCGAGGGGTACGGCCATTCTAATACACAAGCGAGTCCTTTTTCGCTTTCACTCCATGATTCAAGATGACGAGGGAAGGTTCCTGGCAGTCTCCGGAACCCTACTGGGCAGAGAGGTCACGTTGCTCTGCGTTTATGCCCCGAACACGGACACGCCGCAATTCTTCCAATCTCTTCACACACTCCTCATGCGACTACAACCACATACGCTACTCATAGGGGGAGATTTCAACCTATTACTGGATCCAGACAGAGATAGCACCTCCAAATCCACAGACGTAAAGCCTAGGGGCCGACGTGCACTTCGAGAGCTTTGTGACCAGTTCAGTCTATTAGATGTCTGGCGTACACGCCATCCCAACACGACAGAATATACTCACTATTCGGGCCAACATAACACTTGGACGAGGATCGACTACTGGTTGCTCTCCCCAGACATTTATGGTTGGTGTGCGACAGTGGGGACCCTTCCCAGGACATACTCCGATCATTCCCCGGTGACACTACTCCTTAAGATCCCCCGCCCAGAGGGCTTTGAACGGCAGTGGCGATTCCCCAGTCGTGCTATGCATGACGAAGTGTTTAAAGAAGAGATAAGGGAAGCTATAGAGGAGTATTTCGCCATCAACACGGGCTCGGTGGCTACGTGGGCAGTGCTATGGGAGGGTTTCAAGGCCGTAATCAGGGGAACCTGCATAGCCAAACATGCCGGGGTCCTCAGGGACCTCCGAAACACACTGGCACGGTTACAGCGGGACCTCCAGGCACTGGACGAGGCAGCCTCAACTCACACACACTCCACATATGAGAACAGACGACTGGTGTTATTGGAGGACTACAGGGAAACAGCTGACCGGGAGATCCTATTCTTGGGGAAATATCAGACAGCCCGACGCTATGGCGAGGGGGAAAGGCCAGGCAGAGTGCTCGCCCAACTCCTACGCCCCCCTTACCACAAGACCTACATCACTGAAATACATTCCCCTGATACACACATGCACACGTCCACAGTGGATATTCAAAAACAATTCTTGGAATTTTTTACTACCCTGTATTCCACCACCATAGGGAGTGATCGGGAAGCCCAAGAGGGATACTTAGACGAGATAGCCTTAGTGTATCTCGAGAAACACATGCAGGACTTTTTGGCTGAGCCCATTTCAGTCACAGATGTACTATTAGCCATTGAAACTATTCGGGGATCTTCCGCACCCGGGCTAGATGGCTTTACCGGAGATTTTTATAAGGAATACAAAGAGCTGCTAGCTCCAAAACTCATTGAGGTCTACGCTGAGGCGCTGGAGGCACAAATATTGCCCCCCACTTTCAGAGAGGCGGTCATTATCCTCCTCCCCAAACCTGGTAAGGACCCTACTCAATGTGGCTCGTATCGGCCACTTTCTCTCATCAACCTAGATTATAAAATTTTGGCGAAAATCATCGCTAACCGGTTGTCCCAATTAATGGAGTTCATTATTTTCCCTGCTCAGTCTGTTTTTGTGCCACATCGCTCCACCTCCCTTAACCTCCGCACACTTTTTTCGGTCATTCACAGGATAAACCCTGACATTCCGGCGGCAGCTATCCTTCTCGACACAGAGAAAGCTTTCGACTCTTTAGAATGGCCCTTCTTTCTTGCTGTTATGAGACGCATGGGCATGCCCATGGGTTTCATCGCCACGACAACGTTATTGTACACTAACCCTACTGCTCAGTTGCGCCTAAACGGTACGCTTTCTGCCCCTTTTCAGTTATCCCGTGGTACCAGACAGGGATGCCCATTGTCCCCGCTGTTATTCATTCTGGCCATGGACCCTCTGGTAAGGCACTTTCAGGAACGGCATTTACACAGGCGCCTACAGTTCAACACCGGCCCCTTCTTGGTCTCTCTCTATGCAGATGACACGATCCTCTATGTCCGACATCCTCAGGATAACTTGCACGAATTGATTAGGGAAATAATTCGATTTGGTCGCTTCTCTGGTTTAGGAATAAACTGCAGTAAATCAGTTATATTCCCGCTGACAGCCAGCACAAAACAGTGGAGCTGTGAATTTCCTTTAGAATGGTGCTCGGACTCTGTGAAGTATTTAGGAATCCATATACATTTAAACTCCACTCAAATAATACGACTCAACTATGGGCGAGCAGTCGACACACTCACAACCCAAACAGAGAAATGGCTAAGGCTGCCCTTGTCTATGGGAGGCCGAGTAGCAATCCTGAAAATGGTAGTACTCCCTAAATTTTTATATCTTTTTAACAACATACCCATTCCTCTCACCAATACCTTTTTTCGCACACTTCGTACCCTTTTGACCCGCTTGGTTTGGGGCGGAAAGCAGGCGCGAGTCCGGTGGGCAATCCTTACGTTACCGCATGAAAGAGGGGGATATAATGTACCAGTCCTTCAGTTGTATTATTTTGTGGCGCAATGCAACTACGCTTATTCGTGGTATCACCCCGACGCCCGGATCCCATATCTACGGCCAGAAGCCGATCTCGTTCTTCCTGAAAAGCTTGCGACTATCCTACCTGTGGGCCTCCCTAGAGACCCATCTGATATCCAAACTGTTTCCTCCACGAGCTGGGCATGGAAAAAACTAGGCCGAATTACTGGTACAGACGTTCTTTACTCTTCGGCACTGCCCATCGTAAACCCCCGTTTGATACCAATTACGGGAGAACGATTGGTGCAGCGCTTCCTCACGACATTTGAACTCTCACGGATGGGCGACCTATATCCAAACGGTCACGTTTTTTCTTTAACGGAAGACACCAGGTTCCAGGCAAGTACCATCATGGATAAGTTTGTTCTGGGCCGAATCCGTTCGGCCCTGCGCCCCACCTTCCCAACCTTCCCAGTTGAGCCACCTTCATTCCCTCCTCTCACTATGGTCATTGACAACGCAGACAGCACACATCTCATTTCAAAACTCTATAAAGCATGTGCTGCACTCAAACCCATAGACGACAGCAAAGTCCGTAGTGCTTGGGAAATAGACTTGGGAACGACAATTACAGATGAACAGTGGGCCGAGTGCTGCTCTGTCACACAGGACGTTTCGCTGAACAGTACGCACAAACTCCTGCATTTCAAATTTTTACGCCGCATATATTTCACTCCAGCACTAGCACACAAGATAGACCCTTCCAAATCGCACCACTGTCGCAAGTGCTCCGCCCCTCAAGCTGATTTTGCACACCTCACATGGTCATGTCCGAAACTGCGTAGCTTTTGGGATAGCATACATTGCACGCTAGGGAAAATGATCAATCTCTCTCTAACCCCTACTCCCGAGATAGCCTTGTTGGGCAAACACAGTGAATTTCCCTAAGAAAATCAGACAGTTTGCAGCATTGCGTCTGCTGTTGGCGAAACAAGAGGTGGCCATTCATTGGGGGCGTAAGTCCGCACCAACCATCCAGAACTGGCTGCAGAGTCTAGCATATTGCAACATTAACAGTGACCTATACGCCGGTCTGATGCCTAGCTCGTCCCGCCCCAAAGACATATGGGGACCATACCGGTCATATATCGAAACACTATGTCACGATTTAGAACAACAAGTGGAGCAAGGCATAGTGCCAGAAGGAGTGGGATAGCCATATCTTTGCTGACCTTTATATCCCATTGTTTTATTGAAATTGTATGACATTACTATATGTGTTAAATCCGTAATCGAAAGACACTAGTAATATCGGTTTGTATTACAAAGGTGTGAAATTGTCGGCAGGGATCTCTCAATTTAGTTATTACACTGCATATTGTGTTTCATATAGCCTCCATGGTCTGCGAATTATGTTGTAGACAGCTAACCGACAGTTGAATCTTCATGGATGTATTGTGATATTATATACAGCTGCATTGGCGACAGACGATTTTTGTACAACGTGTTAAGAGTGATGAAAAGGAAAATAAAGTTTATAAAAAAAAAAAAGAAAAGAAACAGATTGGGTGAAAATAGATCGAACCACCCAAGAGGCTAATGAATCGGTACATTCTTATTATGAGCGATTATTGCAAGTGTTTAAACAGTATAGTGGATTTGAGGACATTGGAGACAAGAACATGAGTCAGTTTGTCTATCGATTTGTTTACGGTTTGAAGCCAGAGATTTGTCAGATGATCAAACAGCATATGCTTTGTTGGCAAGGAAAGCCAATTGATGAAATTCTGAAATATGCAAAATATTGTGGAGATGATATAGAGGATAGGCACAAGAAATTGCAGGAAAAAGTGATGTGGGCACAAGTGAAAATGGCCGAAAAACAGGGAATTAATTTGGATAATCCGAATGAAAAACAAGGAAAGGATGCTGGAACGAATGGTGAGTCTGAAAATGGTGGGAAAATGAGAGGACGAATGAGTAGAGAAGAAGCTAAAAAGAAATGTCCTTGTCATGGATGCAGAAAATTGGGGCATTGGAAGGACGAGTGTAAAAAGATTCGAAATAATAATGGCCCAAATCATAATTTAAATTCACAGACGCAGAATGACTCACAGCAGGGTGTAAATCCTCAGAGTCAGTTGCCACCTCCACCTGTTCAGGGTAATGTAAGCAGAGCAAAGCACGGTACAGACATCGGATACCAAGGAGGAAGTGGTAAGAATGATTATGTAACCTCACAATTTCTTTTGCAGGACGATTTCTGCCAGTACAGCTCATGACGGTGCCTAGGAGAGGGGAAGAAGGAGTGCGTACTTGGCGCATCCTTGCAGGTAGATCAGTCAGGTCCATATGTTGAAGGAAGTGTGAAAGGTAATGATATTACTTTCCTTTTGGACACTGGTGCTACCCGGTCTACTGTTAGAACAGCAGACATTCCAGACCTTCCTCTCTCTGGTGAAGATATCCAAGTAGTAGGGGTGGCTAATCAAAGAATTAGAACACCTCTTACCGAACCAATGGAAGTTAAAATCGGAAACTTCAGAGAAATGCACCAATTTGTAGTGTGTGATTCTAGCCCAGTGAACTTATTAGGTAGGGATTTGCTGTGCAAGATGAATTGTACAATTTTATGCACACCGGATGGTGTGGCAGTTCAAACACCAGATGAAGACCATGTATATAAAATTATGATTGCGAAACAGGGCACAGAAGTAGATGAAATATTTTCAGTATTAACCAAAGACGAGTTACCAGAAGAATTAAAAGGTACAGTAAACCCCATAGTATGGGATTTTACGGGAAAAGAAGTAGGACTTATGGCTAAAATAGACCCAGTTAAAATTACTGTAAAAGAAGGTACAATTTTCCCAAATACTACACAGTACAAAATGAGTGCAGAAGTAAAAGCAGGAGTCATTGAAGAAATTAATCGAATGGTTGAACAAAACATACTAAAAGAAGTAATGAGTAGCCCGTGTAACTCACCAATCATGGGATTAAAGAAACCTAGTGGAAAATATAGGATTGTTCAGGACCTGAGAAAGATAAATAAAATAGTGGAACCATGTTGTCCTTTAGTGCCAAATCCTGCAGTAATTCTATACCAAATTCCTTGGAGTGCAGGATGGTTCACAGTGATTGATTTGTGTCAAGCGTTCTTTTCAATTCCATTGCACCCAGACAGCCAATATCTTTTTTCATTTAAATTTGAGAACAAAGTCTATGTGTGGAATCGTGTTCCTCAGGGGTACACGGAAAGTCCTTCCATTTTCAATCAGATATTAAAAAAGTGTCTTGAAAAATTGGTGATGCCAGGAAGCTCAGTCTTAGTCCAATATATTGACGACTTGTTAGTGGCATCAAACACCAGAGAGGACTGTGTTGTTGATTCCATAGCACTGTTAAATCTTTTAGCAGAGGAAGGGCATAAAGTCTCACCTGAAAAGTTGCAATTTTGTACAACAGCTGTTAAGTATCTGGGACACCAAATTGAGAGGGGAAAACGAAGAGTAACCTCTGAAAGAGTAAAATTAATAAAGAAAATGCAGATGCCTGTAACACAAAGACAAGTGAGAATGTTTTTAGGCATAGTAGGATACTGTCGACAATGGATACCAAGATTTTCCATGTTGGCTAAGCCCTTAATTAATATGACAAAGAAGAAAGCAAAGGACCCTGTTGAGTGGGAAGATGAAAGTGTGGAAGCATTCGTAAAATTAAGAAATGCCCTTTGTTCAGCACCTGCCTTAGGCATGCCTGATTATAAAAGAGAATTTGCATTGTTCTGTCACGAGAGAGAAAATTGCGCTCTTTCAGTCCTAACTCAGAGACACGGATTAGACAGACGTCCTATAGCATATTTTTCTGCTACATTGGACCCAGTAGCAGCCGCGTTGCCGGGATGCTTAAAAGCAGTGGCAGCTACTTGTTTGAGCATTGAACAAAGCGAGTCAATTGTAATGGGACATCCTGTAAAAGTCTATGTTCCACATGCAGTTGTGATTCTGTTGACAAGCACCCGAACTCAGCATCTTACTCCTAGTCGGCTGACTAAATATGAGAGAATAATAATGGGTGCTGAAAATGTGACCATGGTAAGGTGTACTATAATAAATCCAGCAACCTTACTACCAGACCCGTATCATAAGAGAATTAAAGATGACGAAGAAGATGAACATGATTGCATACAGATTACAGAGTTATGCACAAAACCTCGCCCAGACATAGAGGAACAGCCTCTTAAAAAGCCAGACAGGGAGCTATTTGTTGATGGTTCATGTCAAAGACATGAAGACGGTAAACTAACTGCTGCCTATGCGGTATGTGAATTAACTGGAATAGTCGAAGCATCCTATTTACCAGGAGTCAAATCTGCACAAGTAGCTGAATTGATTGCTTTAATAAAAGCTTGCAAAATTGGGAGGAATCAGAGAGTAACTATATTTACTGATAGTCAATATGGTTACGGGGTTGTGCATGATTTTGGCCAGCTATGGATGCAGAGGGATTTCATGACTTCTTCAGGATCCCCTATTAAAAATGGACAATTTGTAAGGGAATTGCTAGAAGCAATACAATCACCAAAAGAATTGGTTGTGGTGAAATGTGCCGCACACCAGTCAGGAGATGACTGGGTGGTAGTCGGCAACAGATATGCAGATCTGGTGGCTCAACATTGTGCTAAAACCAGAATGTCAGTCAATAAGAGGGTGGAAAGAATGGGAATCAGCTGCCAACTTATGCTGTACATGCCGCCTGAAACTTGGAATGACGTCAAGAAATTACAAGATGAGGTTGATGAAAGTGAAAGGAATTTGTGGATCAAAGTAGGTTGTTCCCAAAGAAAAGAGGATGAAGTGTGGATCAGTGCAGATGTAACTTTGGAATCAGATAGAGGAAAACATTTTAACAGCGAAGTGATCCAGATAATATGTGAAGCATTTCAAATCAAACAGAAACTGCACTGTGCTTATCGCCCAGAGGCTTCTGGAGTGGTTGAACAATTGAATGGCACTATAAAGTCAAGACTGGGAAAAATGTGTGCATCAACATCATTAGAGTGGCCAGATGCATTGCCACTTGTCTTAATGGGACTCAGAAGCATACCTGACAGAATTACAGGATTGAGTCCACATGCAATAATGATGGGAAGAGCAATGAGACAAACACATGTTCCCACAAATAAACTGGTGAATATATCTGATGATATGGTTCTGGACTATTGCAAAGGATTGGCTGACCTAGTGCATTCTGTCTCTCACCAGGTTGGAGAAGACGCAGTTTCCAGGCAGCCTGAACAGGAACATGATCTGAATCCTGGTGATTGGGTGGTAATAAAGAATCACACCAGAGAAACGTGTTTATCACCCAGGTGGAGCAGACCGTGCCAAGTCATATTGATCACCAATACAGCAGTGAAGTGTGCAGGATTTCCTAATTGGATTCACGTAAGCCACACCAAACGAGTACCAGACCCTGAAGAAGAGAATTCTCAGGCAACACCAATCCCTGAAGAAGCTGAAGGTTGCCCAGCTGAAGAATCTCAGGCTCGAGATTCGAGAGAAGCTGAAGAAGAACAACCGAGCACAAGTCAGGATTGGATACCAGTGGTAGACATACCTTAAGTTTACCACAGAACAAGAAGTCAAACAAGATTGGAAGAAATTGAAGAAGATCAGATAGGTGAAGAAGAAGCAGTTCAGGATCAAGAAGAAGAAACACTAAAAGATCCTGAACAAGGTCAGACAGGGAAAGGAAACTGGGCTCAAAGCAGTGAAGATCTAATAGACTTTGAGCAGGGACAGACAGGTTTAGAAGAATCCGGTCAGGCTGCAGAATTTCACAGTGCAATAAGCCCTGATCAGAACCAGTTAGATCAGGAAGAATACCCAGAAGAAAAAGAGACTGATAAAGATGAACAAGAAGAAATAAACAAAGAACAAGGTCAATTATCTGAAATACACAGAGGAGCTGTAGAAGAGAAACCAAAAGGCCTGAAAAAGAACAAGCAGAAGAACAAATAATTCCTGAAAACGAAACAGTACCAGGCAGTGAAACTAAAAAGAAGACTGAAGACGAAGATAAAGAACCAGTGCAAACAGAGAAAACAAGAAAAGAAGACCATTGGCCGAGTGTCATCAAAAGAGTAAAGTACCACATAACAACCAGAAGTGATGATCCAGATCAAGTACAGGAAGTAACAAGTCAAACTGAGCAAGAGAAAAAGTCAGGGAAGAGAAAGAGTAAAAGACTGAGACTTGCGAATAACAAATTCAAGGGTCCTGATTGGACTTACATCAGTCTTGAAGATTTCGAAAGCTCAGAATCAAGCGAAAGTGGTGACGAAGGAACAAGTGCAGAACTTACGTGCGAAAAAGAAACAAGACCACCCTGACTAAGCAAAAGAATCCCCTAAAGAAAAGAAGAAAAGATAAGAAGAGCAATCTTCCTGGTCGAAAAATGCCTGACGATAGAGTTGCTGGGAGACCAAAACGAAAATGTTGTAGGAGATGCTGTGCTATATGCATATGCAGTCTAGTAGTAGTACTTGTAGTATGGTTAGTACTGATTGTAGCAATTCCATATCTGATGATAATGGACAAAAAGATTAACAATGAAACGAAGGAGAGATTAGATAACTTGAAAGGTAATAGAGTAGAACTAATGTCAGAAGACGATTCAGAATTTCACCATGAAGTAGCAGATAACAACACTAGTTTAAATGTTTTCACAAAGTTATTGTTTCAATACGTAGACACTATGGAAGTTAGTGATTGTTATGTCTGTATGAAGTTAACTGAATCAGTAGCAGAAGGATTAACATACCATCATTTACCACTGACATATGGTATATCATGTAGTGTTTTGTCTAGTCTATTCTATAGAACAGGAAGGCTTCAGTATTATTATTCAAACATAGATGTGATATTTTCTGAGGTTCCGATTCGAAAGAGTATGAACCCAGTGCTTAGTAGTCAAGACACACAGTTTATGGGAGAATTTTTCTTAACAATGAAATCAATAGACATAACACATGCACATAGAAACAATCTAACATGTTCTTTACATGAAGAAGAAAAGGTATTTTTGAATTTAGTAGAAGACAGAAGACAAGATTTTCAAAAGAAAGCTTCTGAGCATAAAGCTCATTTGCCACCTTGGGCTGAGAAAGAAGGGAGTTACACACCTGGCAAGGCTCAAGCTGCTATGGCTCTGGATTTCGTAAAGACAGGAAAAATTTGTCTTCATAGGTTAAAGACTGACTATAATAATGTTTTCATCGGTACCAGTGAATGTGAACATAATTTTTTAATTCTTGGAGGTTGGGGAATCAAAGGATGAACAGATTCAGTTTTTCCTGGAATATATTATGTATGTGGGAATAAGGCTTACTTTAGGCTTCCTGCAAGGTGGTATGGAAGTTGTTATTTTGGAATAGTATTTCCAAAGATATACCACGTAAAAAGAAACACTGGAAGCAATGAAAACAGTAGTGAATTAGTACGTAACAAAAGAGCTAGTTTTTCTGAAATTGTAGGTGATATATTTGGTGCATTGATACCTTCAGTGGGAGTAATACTGAACTCAAGGAGAATATGTAAATTATCTACAGTGGTTGATCGTTTATCAACGGATACTGCTGGAGGTTTTCTAATGATTAATGCGGAAATGGTTGCGATTAGATCTATGGTGATGCAAAATCGACTTGCTCTTGATATTATATTAGCAAAAGAGGGCGGAGTCTGTAAATTATTGAAGACGAAACACTGTTGCACTTATATTCCTGATAAGAGTGCAGAAATTGGAACGTATATACAGAATATAACTAAACTTGAGAAGGATATAAAACCACTGGAAGTTGACAATGTATGGGAAAGATTGACCAATAGTATAGCGTCAATTGGAACCTGGTTTTCTGATGTAGGGAAAGGACTTATAGGCAAAGTATTAGTACCCTTAGCAGGGATAGCAATAATAGTACTGACAATAACAATATGGTGCAAATGTTGTAGAAAGAATGGCTCATATAATGTGACAGGAAAAGGAAAGAAGAGAAAGCTGGACGAAATAGAACTTGAAGAATGGAGGAGTGAATTATACAAGAAATTAAAAGGGGATGGTAAAAGTGGAAAGTGTAAAAATAAGAATGAAGTAATTTGCTAAAAGTTGGCATCTGATTGAGGGCTCAGAAATGCCATCAGAGAGGGGATTGATGGAGCAAGGTTTCACAAATGAAACTTGCTTGTACGCAATCCTTCTCATAGTATTAATTTATTAAAACTTGTATTGTTTATACTAATACTTGCATACACTACACGAAAAGAGAGACGCTTGCTTATGTGTTTTACTAATGAATAACGCTTGTCTGTAATCCAAAATGGCCGCTAAAGCGCGGGAACCTCTCTGCGCATGTCGCAACCTGATCACATGGTGTGACGTCTTTCTTTGCTTGGTGGGAAAACTTTGCTTCTGCGCAGTGTGTTCTAAAATGGCTGCTTAATGTCTTCACATGCTTCAGCTTGCTCTCATGTCATTATTAAATTGTCGTTTATTAACGCTACTAATACGGGATAAAATTTATGATTAAATGGGAATAGAATAGAAAAAGTGGGCATACAGTGAAACATTTTATTCTGTGATTTTAATATTTTCTTCTTGCATTTTATTAGTTCGTAAAACTTGGGCCTGGGATGGTGATCTGTAACTCGAGAGACGATGGTTCTGCGCATGTGTCCTGTGTGCCTGCCAAATGAAGTCAACTTGGACGTCTCCCAAGGCCGTGAACTAATGGCTGAAGATGATGTACTTTATGTTTCCTGTTGCAAATTTGATACTTTTTCCCTGTAAAATGTACAATATTTTGTCGTGAGACGGGTGGGAAATAAAGTGAATGTATTAATTTGAAGGGGCGGGAATCTAAAGACAATAGGCTTCACAATTTAAGCCAAATTAGTATGGTGCGAGAATCCACCCCCTGTCCCTGTCCAATCAGAAGTAGTGGTCCCATATTTTGGCAACATTAAGGGGAGGTACATCGGCGTAGAAAGGTATAATAGAATATAGCATTAGTTAATTAGTCAGAGCTGAGACTACAGAATGCGCTACTAGCTCCAGACTGCCATGCTGACCGGTTGCTGACTGAATCGCTGTCTTGAAGAGGTCCTGAGGAGGGGGCGGCGGAGTCCAATAGACGGGAGAAATTCGAGGAGAAGCCGAGTACCAGAGAGGGGAACGACGCAGGCGTCGTAGATAGAGAGGTCACCGGTCCTGTCCTGATCCTGGAGGAGGTCTTGCTCTTCATCCTTCCTGGGTCCCATCTTTCCAACTCCTTGGCTAAGGGGTTTGGTTCTCGCACTTAGGTAAATATATGCAACCTTTAGTTGCGCTGCTGTCTCTATCTTCTCTTTTCCTGAGGGACCGTCATTTATTAGCAATAATTATTCTAGGCTTTTTCTTGGGTATTGCGATCAAGTACCGTGTTTTTCTGTATTTTACTCTGCTAAAACTTTAGATAAACATTTTAAAACTTCCTGACTCAGTGGTTATTTCAGGATTATGTACTGTAATGAATGTCACTCATTTTAAACTTCCCAATTAGCAAAGGATTCATTGGTAAGTCATTACTCTTCAATCAGAAGGTAATTTGTAGCAGGGATTTTTGATATAAGAGTACATCTGATACCCCAGCGTAAGTATTAGTGTAGTATGAATGTATGGGCCCAAGTGAGTGTTATGTGTATGAATGCTGTTGGCTAATATTGCGCTGGATCACAGGTAACAAGGTTGCGGCTGATTGAGGATCTGAAGGTAGCAGAGGATTCCCACAAGAAAACCCATTTGTAGAAATTTTAGTGATGGGTTTAACCAATCAACAATAGGAAAGGAGACACCCCATACTTTCATGAGGTGCAGTACGGCACAGTCCAAATCATACTCCATATGTCTTCTTTCAAGCAAACCTATTCATCAGTGCTAGCTGAAAAAGTTCTTGAACCACCTGTTGAAATGCCCCACTAAACCACTCATCCTGAGGTGATGCAATGATTTTTTTTGTTTCACCCGAATTCTTTCACAAATTCCTAAAACTCCTAAGCCAACCAATAGTAGACCATCACCCATCACAATTTCTTCTGAAATCCCTCTCTATTAAAAACCACCGTTAAGAAGGTAAAAATTCTCTCATAGTAACATTCTCCACAAATTTCACTTCAGGCCACCTAGAATGAAAATCTCTCATTATAATTGTGTTGACTCCAAATGGACTTGCAATATCTAATGCCAACTTGCAACATGGGAAATTCAGGGAATGATGTCAACATGAGGAATGGTGATAACTTCCTGCAGCCACTGTACCAACTGGTGATGTGCTAGACAGAAGCTGGCAAGTGCCTTGGAAAGAAACCACTGCTGAAGAGGAAAAAAGTTGAAGCAAAAACCTCTGATGTGGACAGAAGGGGAACAAACTCTAGAGCAACACAAAGGTATCCAAATGGCAAGAAAACAGTGAAGGGACACAGCCAGAAAAAATAGCTGCAAGTAACGACATAGTGAGAGCGTTGTAACACACTGTTCATTTTACTGACCTCCCCTAAACTCTCTCGGATACCTTGTCATGCTTGCAAACATTTGCCCCCAAAAAGATTGTCCTAAAAAAACATGACCGCCCCACCTAATGGAACAAAATGTGCATGCTTCTTTGGAAAACTACTGATGCCAATGTTAATATGAAAGGCATTCTCTTATAACAAAAAGCACCTTCAGGAATAGCAGATTTCAGGTGTAGTGATGTAGAGAATAGCTTTGCCCATTTAAACATTCCTTTGATGTTGTGCAGGGGTGGCAATCTATCCAAATACTGTTATTCAGGCCAGAAAAATTCACACACATTCTCAAATCCTCATTGGACATGTGTGCCAGGACAACTGGGGCCAATCACTCAGAGCATTCAGTGCTTTTTCTTATGTGCATTTCCTTCAGCCTCTGCAGTTTCTCGTGTAGATCGTCATGTAATCCCACTGGTACTGTCCTGATATTATGGATTCAAAAAATTGGCCATCAACTTGCCCAGTTTTCAGAAAAGACATCAGGAAATGAGTTTCCCTATTTATCCTGAGTCACATACGTTACGTCATTTGAACCAATGACTTGGTCAGGATGATTGGGGTCAGGCAAAATCTTTAAGTCCTTCTGTTCTCCACAACATAAAATACGAGACTTTTTTTGCATATGTAGTACCTCTTTCCATTATTTTCCATTTAAAAGCAATATTTGTGCAAAAATCACCCTTTATGTCAATCATTTTTTAAAGTAAGCAAACATTCACACTTTTGATTTTGCCAAAATGACATCTGTAAATCTCTCAAATTCTTGATCACTTATCAGGGGATAGAGAGACCCCAAATCAACCATCATACAGACATCAATATTGTTGATCATAACATTGCTAAACAGTGAACCTCCTTTAAATTTACATCAATGCATACCATTCCACTTCCTCACAATATTCCTCATACAATTGCATCACTTTATACTTCCTTGACCTTTACAAACTTTTTTTCAGACCCCACCTGCCCCCGGTCTACAGACTAAGGCAAATTGTCCCCTCTTACAGCATTTAAAGCAAGTTATAGACCATCTGGGGCAACTGTTCAAATTGCCCATAGGTGCTTTGCTTACAGAAATATGCAAAACCTTCATCAGCACTAGGACTTTCCTTATAGATAACTCAATTTTCATTCTGTTCATGTTAATATTTGCTACCACATGCTGAGTTTGTTCCTTGACTGGCAACAATATTACATCTAAATCACTGCATTATCAATCCCTTTTGCAGTAGTCCCAGCCTCCTCCAAAGTAGGGTCTTCTGCTGTCAAAAGACATCCCTACCCCTTTTTACCACTGTTATTTTTTAAATAGCTGGCATGGATCATCTCTGTACTTACATGTAGAAATTAGCCTCCTAAACACATCTTCATAGTCTTCCACCAATTCCCCTGGTTACTGTACCCGCTGGATAAAATTGTGCCTCTTTAGAACCACATTCATTTTTGGAGTACGGGCCTTATTTAGAAATTGGCGTAGGAGATACTCTGAATTGTAATCGTGCATTTCAGGCTATCCATAAAGAACTGCTGTGGGCAAAGCACTTGGCCTATTTTGATCCAAAACTAACAGGAGATGCTAGACCTGTATTAGTACCACATACACCAGGAATAGACTCTCTAATTCTAATATGCATAGTTTTAGATGCATGTAGAAGGGTATGTCAAGTGGAAAGATCTTACTCATTACCTGTGTTAGACCTGGCATCCTTGGTGTGGTTTTCCCCTAACGTTTTGCCTTCCAACCTCCTGTTTTTGCTGACTTCAATTTTGCTGGCCTTAGGACTCTACACACTCTACCACTGCTAACCAGTGCTACCGTGCTTGTGCTCTTTCCCTAAAACATGGTAACATTGGCTTATTCCCAATTGGTATATTTCATTTACTTGTAAATCCCTAGTAAAGTGGCACTACTCATGCATGGGCCCATAAATTAAATGCTACCAGTGGGCCTGCAGCACTGGTTACGCCACCCACTTACGTAGCACTTTAAACATATCTCAGTCCTGTCATTGCAGAGCCTGTGTGTCTAGTTTAAACTGCCATTTCTATGTAGGAAAGTAAACCCTTTGTCAGGCCCAAACCTTCCTTTTTAATACATATAAGTCACGCCTAAGGTAGTGTCGTGTAGTTCCTAGGTACCCCCAGGACCTGCGCGTTTTGGGTGAACTAAACTGACGGCTTGGTGTCCAAACCGACTGTGGACACCCCAAAGGTTATGTCAGCCGTTAGACCTGCTAGCTCTACAGTGCCACTACCACCCCCTATATTCCAAAGTGGTGTAGGTAGTTTCTGGCAACCACTGAACATGACAACCCGGATAGACGTAATTATTGGTCCAGTGACAGTCTTGTGAAAAACATATTTGCTGCGGCAATCAGGAGACTGAAGCATACAAAAGAAATTGCTAGTACCAATGGAGTAAATAGTAGATACATTTCTATCATAGTGCTAATAAGATGAACATAAGCAGTTCAGATAAAAACAGTAGCACTAAGTAATTTGCCTAAATGTACCTAGCCTAGATCTGTATGTGTAGCATGTATATGCATGTATCAGGCCAAGAAACCCCTAGGGAAGAACCAGCCCCCTCCTCTGATGGTTGAGAATGAAGGATCCCATCTCGGCTTTGAGGATGACAGCCCGCAAGGGACGTCAGACTGCTCCATGTCGAAGATTCAGCATGCAGGACCCCGTGTCAGCTTGGAAGGAATTCTCCTCTAATTTGCAGGGGTCTTGTATACTAGAGTGGTCACTCCAGGGTTTCTTCTTAGAATCAATATGTTTTTAAAACAATCATAAATGCTTTGAAAACATTGAAAACAATCACAAATGTTTTTTTAAACAAATGCGATCATGCACAGCTGGCTGTTGGCCAAGGATGAAAAAAGTGGTGACCCTTATACAGAATAATTCCACCGTCCCTGGGGACATATTTATGTATGTCAGGTACAGGAATTATGATAGAATATTAAGAGCCTGGTGTCGAAGAGACAGGAGCAAGCTACTAGGTAAAAGGCCACCAGTTTGTAATCATTATTGTCGTGTGGATAGGACAATGCATGTAAAAAGGGGTATACATGACAGGACTAGCCTAAAGGACATGACAGTAGGCCCTGGACAGCCCGAGGGGCAGGGTGCAGTGTATTGAAAAAGCATGTACCTTTCAGTTTTACATGTCCTGGTAGTGAGAAAATTATTTCAAGGTCTGCCTCTTCCGTAGGATAACATTGGAATTACCTTATTGCATTTTTTTAAGTGTAATTTTCAAATGGGAACAGGTAACCCTTTCATGTTTGGTGTCTCTGGAATCACAATTTAAAATCTTAACTTATGGTGAAGTTGGATTTTAAATTGTAATTTTGAAAATACCACTTGTAGAAAGTTGGCATTTTCTTGCCTTAGCCATTTGGTGCCTGCAGCCTGCCTCTGGGTTACATGACTGGGTGTAGCTGACAGTTGGGCTTTGTGTATTCCTCCTAGATAGCCACACACAATGGGGAACTTAAGTGTGACTGGATGGGCCATCGCTGGCATGATTGGTGGGAGGAGCTGGGCCCAGACCCACTTACACTTGAATGAGCTGTGTCCTGTGTCCACACAAAGGTGCTGCATACCCCCCGTAGTTAGTACGGAGCCAGGGAAGGGAAGGCACTTCAAATCATGCCTCTGGAAGCTTCTCCCCACTTCAAAGGCACAACTGTGTATAAATACTGGACCTCGGATACTCTGTAGATTTCTGGACCTATGGATACTCTGCCAGGAAGAAGGACTGCTGTGCTGCTGAAGGACTGACACTCTGCTGCACTGCTGCTTTGCTGCACTGCTGCTTTGCTGTGCTTCCCTGCTAGCCTGCTGCCCTCCTGCCTGGATGAAAAGGACTGGACCTGCATTGACCCCTGAGCCCAGAGGGACTCCAAGGGCCAGTTGGCTTGCCTCCTGAACTAAAGGCACAGGGACATAAAAGACTTCCAACCCCTGAACCTAGGCTCTGCCATCTGTGAGTCTACCCTGTCAAGTGGTGTCACCCCAGTTCTGGACCCTTAGAAATGGGTCTAAGTGCTTGCCAATGGAACCAACGCATCTTCTCTACTGAGCTACACATCCCCGAACAGAACCGAAGCATTTCCTCAGCTGATCAGCGCAACCCCAAGCAGAACTGATGCATGGCCACTGTTTTGTGGATGGAGCCATCGCAAGAGACTCGTAGCACGGCAGCCTCCCTTTTCTGGGACCGATGCATCACCTGTGGAACCACCCCTGTGAAACGCTTTTCCCGGCTCAAGCTTCTCACATTCCTCGACGGCAGCCTCGACGACGAAACTCAGTGTCCTAACTTTACCACTCATCAGAACCCACGCATCTCTTTTGCTGTGCCTCGCATCCTCGACACTGGACTTCGCATCACAAGTTCCGTCGATATGATCCTCGACGTCGACGCATCAGGACCTCGCATCGCAGCCTTGTCACATCTCAGAACCGACGCATCATCTCTGTTGCGTGAAACATCTTTGACGCGTATTCACACAACACTCCGCAACCAGGATTTAAGGTACATTGTTCAGTAGGCCTAACTGGGTCCCTGTAGCCGGCCCGTGCTCCATCGCGGACAGCCTGAACTTGTGACTTTGTCCTGGTCCGGCGCGACCAGATATCCCCCCAATAGCACTTTTTGCTTCATGGTGGTATTTTACTTAAAAGCTTTGAAATTCAATATCTCCAGTTCTACTAATTGGATTTTTGTCATTTTGGTATTGTTTTATTCATTAAAGTAAGTTCTGTTTTTCTAACCTGGTGTGGCGCGGTGGAGAAGGAGACAGGGAGACAGGGATAGAGTTTTCAAACACTGCTTTATTTTTGGTGCACACTTGTGAGGGTTTCCCAAGAACAACACGCAAAGTCCTAGGTTGGTGCCTCTTCTTCACTCTCTTACTTCAGGCAACAAGGAACCTCTAAGGCGTCCGGCTTTTCCAGGACAGGAGGACTTGATCTCGCCGTACCGCCACACCAATCATAAGGAAAATAAAGGGAAAAGAAAGTCTCGGTAAGGGAGTTGTTCCGCTGGCTTAAGTAGTTATCAGGGAAAAAGGAGTGAAGGAGGGTACACCCAACCGCCACCAGTGGTTCGCGCTCTTACTTGCAGTAGGGATTTATGCGCTCCGTGACTACAGCTATGTATCAGCATGTTTAGTCTGCACTTGTGTGCCGCTTGGTCCTCCCTTCACTTCCCCGCTTCCCCTTCCCCACACAGCCCCTAGCTGGCCCCGTACCTTGAGGAGCCACGAGGGTTGTGATGTACTGTGCCTCACCAAGTTTTTCTATCAATTCGTCTACCCTTGGAAGGGGGTACGAATCACATTTGGAAATTGCGTTAATCTCTCTAAAATCTATGCAAAACCGGACGGACCCGTCCGGTTTGGGCACTAACACAATTGGCGAAGACCATTCACTTTGGGAAGGCCGTATCACTCCCAGGGCAAGCATGCTTTTGACTTCCTGTTCTATTGCTTCTCTCCGGGCAGCAGGGATACGATAAGGCTTTTGTTTGATGACCCTTCCTGGTTGAGTGTGGATGGAGTGTTCCACTAGAGAAGTGTGGCCGGGAAGGTCAGAAAACAAGGGGACAAACGGACATAATGTCTCTTGTAGTGACTTTTTCTGTTCAACTGATGGCTCCTGATTAACCACCAGCTGATTTAGAGTGGTGTCAAGTTCTGTTACAGGGTCAACCACATGTAGATCCTTGGGGAGTGGTCCTAGCCACTTCTTTAGGAGGTTGATGTGATATAGTTGGGTTAGACTGGGAGTGACCTGGATTTTGTAGGATGTTAACCCAACCTTCTGCACAACCTTATAAGGGCCCTGCCACCCCGACCTTGCTTTCGTGATGGCAGACGGCTTAAGGACCAACACCCAGTCGCCCACCTTTAGATGTCTCCATTTCTTTCCCTTATTGTATAGTATCTGTTGCTTGGTTTGTGACTTTTCCAGATTAGCATCAGCAAATTCCCTCAACTTTTGTAAGCGGGTACGTAAACCTTGTGTATAATCAAGTAACAACTTGGTTTCTTCTTCTTTTTCCTGCTCCCACACCTCTTTAGTGATTTCCAATAGTCTGCGAGGTTCTCGGCGTAGAGCAGTTGGAACGGGGAGCAACCTAAACTAGTTTGGGTCTGGCTTCTGATCACATATAACGCTAAAGGGAGTAGCATGTCCCATTCCTTCCCTTCCACACTCAAGAGTTTCTTTAAAGTTAGTTTGAGGGTGGCGTTATAGCGCTCACATAAACCATCAGTCTGGGGGTGGTACACTGATGTCTTTATATGTGAGATATCAAGGGACTTGCAACCTGGGCCATTACTTTGGACACAAAAGGGGTCCCTTGATCCGTGAGGATCTCACGGGGAAAGCCAACCCGGGAAAACAATTCCAGGAGCCTGTCACTAATGTTCTGACTGGTGGGTGTACGTAAAGGAAAAGCCTCGGGATACCATGTGGCATAATCCACGACAACCAAGGCATAGATATTGCCCTTCTTGGTTCGTGGCAACGGACCGATGAGGTCCATGCCTATTCTTTCGAAGGGAGTACCAATGATGGGAAGAGGTTGCAGTGGAACAGCGGGTGGTTTGTATGGGTTTTTCTTTTGGCAGATTTCACACTCCTGACAGAATTTTGTGACATGGGAAAAAATACCTGGCAAGTAAAAGTGTCGCAAAAGCATCTCTATGGTTTTCTGTGCCCCCCTATGACCTGCTAGTAGGTGTGAATGTGCAAAAAAAGAACCTGCTCCCGAAAGGCTTGGGGTACCACGAGTTGGGGGGTATCTCCTGCTTTCACTACCCTATAAAGGAGCTCGTTTTGTTGCCGGTAAAGAGGATAAACTGGATTCTGAGTCAGAATGGGTTGTCGTGCATGATCCCAAGCGGTTTGAAGAGTTGGATCATTCAGCTGGCTATACCTAAAGCTCTTATCTGAAAGCCATGGGGCCTGAGTGAGGAGAGAAGAACGTGGTGATGGGTGGGCCTGTCTGAACTGGAGGTTGTCCCTTAAGAGCGCCAGGAAGGATGGGTTGTCTTGACCTAGGATCAACTGTTCAGGAAGAGAGGGTAGAATCCCAAGTTTAGCTTCTAGGGTCACTCCGTTTGGGAGGGAGATAGGTAGGTAAACCAAGGGATAGCTTCGAACGTCCCCATGCACATACCTTATAGGCACTATCTCCCCACTTGCAGGGGAGGAGGTGTCTACCAACGACTGAAGGATAACCGACTGTCGACAGCCGGAATCTAATAGGGCTCGTGCCCTTACCCCCCCACAAGAACACTCACGTAAAAACTGGGTCCCATTTCCTCGGTATACATTATGGCACGGGGAATGCACCTTATGTCCATTGGTTCTTCTGGGGGTTTTTTCCGGGGACAATTTCTAACTATATGTCCCCATTCTCCGCATTTGAAGCATTGGGGACCCCTGACAGCAACTGGTTCAGGCCGATATTGACGAGACTTCATGGGTTCGGGTTGGGTTTAACTGGCTTTCTGTCCTGTTTTCCAACGGGAGGAGAAGGACGTACGGGTTTCTAAGTGTCCCATGATAAGGTACGGGGTTGAGCCCTATAGAATGAGGTAGCCATTTCAACTGCCTGTTCTGCTGTCAAGCGTGTATGCTGCTTAAGCCAGCGTTGAATAGGATAGGGTAGGGCTTCTATATACTGCTCTAAGTAGATAAGAGACATGATTTCTTCCTTTGTATTAGTTTGGGGTTTTAACCACTTATGGATGGGCCATCTGCTGTTTTTAGTTTGTAGTATAAAATTTTTGGGTTATCCGTAGGTGTTCCTCGTTCTTTTCTGAATCGGACTCTGTACGCTTCGGCGTCCATTCCGAGGTGGTCTAGGATGATCCCTTTTATCTCTTGATAGGGGGTGTGACCGTTTGCCACCTGATGCGGCCTGCGCCTCCCCCGTAAGAAGAGGGGCCAAAAAGAACGGCCATTTGGCCTCTGGCCAGCCTGACGCCCTGGCCGCTCTTTCAAAGTTCAATAAAAAAGCGTCAGGATCTTCGCCTGATATGTATTTTTGAAGGGATACATTGGGGCCGGTCCCAGCGCGGTTCTGCAGCTGGGCCGTCAATTGTACGCGGTCATCAGCAACTCTTTGTAACCGCTCTGCTTGGTCGGTCATTGTGTCCTTAAATAGCTCCCGGTCTGCAAGGGCTGATGACATCTGTTTTTCCACAGCCCATTCCAGTTTCTCCTGTCCACGTATAAGCTGCTGGATTAGATTCTCCATCGTGCTAGACTTAGTAGGCGTTACGTTCCCACTTCTGACACCACGTGTGGCGCGGTGGAGAAGGAGACAGGGAGACAGGGATAGAGTTTTCAAACACTGCTTTATTTTCGGTGCACACTTGTGAGGGTTTCCCAAGAACAACACGCAAAGTCCCAGGTTGGTGTCTCTTCACTCTCTTACTTCAGGGAGCAAGGAACCTCTAAGGCGTCCGGTTTTTCCAGGACAGGAGGACTTGATCTCGCCATACCGCCACACCAATCATAAGGAAAATAAAGGGAAAAGAAAGTCTCAGTAAGGGGGTTGTTCCGCTGGCTTAAGTAGTGATCAGGGAAAAAGGAGTGAAGGAGGGTACACCCAACCGCCACCAGTGGTTCGCGCTCTTACTTGCAGTAGGGATTTACGCGCTCCGTGACTACAGCTATGTATCAGCGTGTTTAGTCTGCACTTGTGTGCCGCTTGGTCCTCCCTTCACTTCCCCTCTTCCCCTTCCCCACACAGCCCCTAGCTGGCCCCGTACCTTGTGGAGCCACGACCCTCCTGGGCCATGGCCGCTTTCTGCGTGTTGCCGGAGAAGGTCCGGCTCCCTCTTTTCGTCTTCTTCGGTCTGCATCTCTCTTCGTCCGGCTTCCGGGATATCCTCTTCCGTGTCGACGGAGATCGTCAGCTTCCCGAGTCCAGGGCCAATAAAGAAAGTCTCGACGTCCCGTTTTTCTCCAGACAGCTCCGGCGTCCTTGTCGACGATCCTCCAAGAGAACACCCCGGATGTTCCGTCTCTTCCACTTTGTAGGGGATAAGGTCAGCTGACCACCTCACATGATCGGCAGAGGGAGCTGAAGGCGGTAGAGTCTTAAAGGAATAGTACCGATCTGGTTCAAAAGACGGGGTCTGTAAATAGAGGAGTGGACAGGGAGAAAGGTAAAGAGGCAATTGGTCCTGCAGCAAGTCCGATGAGGCGGGTCCACAACCTGGCTCCTCATCACACCTGGTGTGGAATCTTTTTCTGGGGTGTTTTCACTGATTTACTGTTTGAAGTGTTGCACAAATACTTTACACATTCCTTCTAAAGTTGAGTCTGACTGCTCTGTGCCAAACTACCATAGGGTGAGCGCAGGTTAACTTAGTCCTCCTTTTTCACCCTGTGTTAGGCACTGTGCTCTTGTTTTCACACACACTATCTTGTTTACACACACATGGCTGCATGGGTCTTTCTTTCTACCTCAGCCCAGGCTGAGGTCTCCAGATCATTTACAAGAAGACAGGCAGCTGTGGGTTTTGGAGAGACCACTACCTGTTTCAGGCCAGCAACCCCCCCCCTCCCCACCCCCAGTTTATTATCACCATAGCCATGGCATGGTTAGTGGTAACACTGTCAGCATTGATAACTGGATAGGTTTTTCCAGTTAGGTATTGCTCTGGGGAAAACAGTGTATCGTTCACCATGGCGACACTGGCACCTGTATCCCTCAGGGCTTCTACCTTAGTCCCATTAACTAAGGTGTACTGCAGGTACATCTTTAAATTAGGGAGCCAGACAGCCAAAGTGGCTAACCCTTCCGCCCCTTCAGAGACTAAAACAGCATCAGTGTGAGCCCTGATTTGCTCTGGGCACACTATTGATCCAATCTGAAGATGTGCCACACAAGTAGCAACTGGTGGGGGACTAGGGCCTGGTTTGGTGTCCCTTCTTGTAACAGTGGAAACACCAGGCCTTTGCAGGATGAAAATGTTTCCCCTTGTACCCACTAGTGGGCTGGGAAGAGTTCTTGGCGCCACCCCCCTAACCAGGAATTAGGATGCCTTTTGAAGACTCTTGTATTTTATCTTTGGGTTTCTCACTAAGCCTGGGCGGAGTTTGTGGAGATCCGCTACGCAGAACTCCGCGAAGTGCAAAAAAAACTCTGCCGCGCTACGCGGAGCTCCGCAAGCAGCAGAGTGCATTAGATAAATGTTATGTTATGTTATGTTAATTGGATTTGTAGAGCGCAACGGTTACCCTGAGGTGTCCTGGCGCTATGTACTGCCTGAGGGATAGCGGAAATGGCGGTCATTGAGTAAACAGCCAGGTCTTCAGCCCCCTTCTAAAGGAAAGGAGGTCTGCGGAGTTCCTCAGGTAGAACGGCAGGTCGTTCCAGGCCTTGGAAGTGCAGGTAATAAAACTCCTGCCTCCCCAGCTCGCTTTTTTAAAGGAAGGAACTTGAACATTTTTTCCTCCTGTGGACCGAAGAGTTCTGCCAGGAACATACCATTTAAGCCTTTGTTTCAAATGGTCTGGGCCTGTTCTGTTAAGGGCCTTATAGGCTGTACATAGGGCCTTAAAACGTACCCTCTGTTTCACTGGGAGCCAATGTAGCTGAATTAATTCTTTTTTCACCGAGACAAATTTGGGGGTTCCTGACAACAGCCTTGCAGCAGCGTTCTGTTTGCAGTGATTTGCAACGCCGGGTGTTTGCACGCATGGTGCAATCATCACGAACGGCACAGCACAAGCGGGCGCTGCTTCCTTTCTGCCACTCGAGTATATTTTTTACTCGTGCGGCAGCTTTCTCAAAGAGAACGGACAGTTGCTCAACACGAGTGGTCACGAACATATGCGACCACTCACAATGAGAAATCAGACCGCCCACATTGAGAAATCTCGCTGGGAGGTTGATTTTCCACATTCGCCAACTTGACATTGACGATTGTGAATGAGGAAAAATCTCGCCGGGAGGTGGATTTTTCTCGCTTGCGCTCGCCAACTTGACGTTGACGAGCGCGAGCGAGGAAAGAAACTCAGCAAGCTCTGTGTAACGTGGAGTAGGGAAAACTCTGCAAACTCCGCGAGCAGAGCGGAGTTCACCGCCCAGACTTATTTCTCATCCTCTTTCCCATGGGGAGGGCTTGTGGCCCCTTTATTGTGGTCACCCCAGTGGTTGTCTTGGTTTCCCTAGTCTTGACCCAGTGGTCTGCCTTCTTTCCCAATTCTTGGGGGGAAATTGGACCTAGGTCTACCAGGTGCTGATGCAACTTTTCATTGATGAAGTTATTTAAAATGTGTTCCTTCATAAACAAATTATAACGTCCCTCATAATTCTGTACTTTACTTTACTCAACCAGCCACGTAGTGCCCTTACTGAGTAGTCTACAAATTCCACCCAGGACTGACTATGGGATTTCTGAGCCCCCCTGAATTTAATTCTGTACTCCATAGTAGTGAGTCCAAATCCCTTTATCAAGGTTCATTTCATGAGTTCATAGGACTCTGCTGCTGCCCCACTAAGGGTCAGAAGTCTGTCTCTGAACTTACCAGAGACACTGTAGGGGCACAGGGCTCATGCCACTGTACCCTCACCTGAGGGCTAGTGCACCCTGCTAGAGGGGTGGCTTACCTAGGCCTCAGGCAGTGGGCTGTAAGCATGGCACACAGGGATAAGTGCCCTGTCAACTCTTCACTTTTCTCTGCACCAAAACACGCAGCCTTCAATGGCAGTGTGTGGGTGTTAAGGTGCAGGGCCTCTAAGGATGACACAAGAGGTGCTGCAGCCCTTAGAGGCCTTCCCTGGTCACAGTGCCCTTGGTACCCATGGTACCTTATACAAGGGGCGTACCTGTGGCCAGGGATGTGCCATTTGTGGGAACAAAGGTACAGGTTTGGGAAAGAACACAGGCCCTGGGAACCTGATTGGCAGAGACCCAGGGCACATCAAGACAGGTTGCATCAGATGTCAGGCAAAAAGTGGGGGGTACCCATACAATAAGGGGCACTTTTCTACAGTGCCATTAGAGCTTCTGTTTAAAGTGGTGGGTATTTTAATGTTCTGCCTACTCCCTTGTTGGTAACCCTGGTCCACATAGATTAGGTCTCCTTGGGCTGGTTTCCTTGTCCTGGTCCTCGTGGCTCTGGTCGACCTAGCCCTCCTGGTGGTCCTCCTCCAGATCCTTATTCTCCTACCTTTCATCTTCCTGTGCTTGCTGGTCCTACTCCTTCTTCCCCCAGATCCCTCCACAATGACTTTAGTCAGATACAGCCTCCAATCCTGTCACACAGATTTTATTTTTTTGGGCTTAACCCCTTCGCCGCGGGGCAAATTCCGCCGCGGTGCGAGAGGGGGCGGGGTTGGGCGTGGCGCTCCCGTACTCAGGACGGCTCCCGGCCGTCATAAATCACGGTGGACGTGTGCTCATGACGGCCGGGAGCCGTCCGAACTCCGCCCACTGATTAATTCTCCCCCACAGGCGGGGAATTAATACCGCGTGGGCAGATCGGCAACGTTCGGACGGCTCCCGGCCGTCATGAGCACACGCCTACTGTGACTCATGACGGCCGGGAGCCTTCATGAGCACTCAAGGAGTTAAAGATTTATTTTCCTGAGACAGCACTTTCAAGGACAGATATGAGGGCCCGGTAGAGATAGGACCTTGCACACTTAAAACACTGCTTAGCATGTTAAAAAATACTGCTTAGAATGTTAAAAATCAAAACTACCATTCCCAAGATACACTGTGCAAGTGACTAAGATGTCAGTGTGGCTGACGGGGCCTCATGACATCGGACCAATAAGCAGCTGTGCCTGAAACCCACTCTGCTGGGTGAATACTATGAACAAGTGTGTTGATTCACAGGCAGCAGAGTGAAATCCTCCTGTGAATTATCCACATGCATTACTTTACTGTCTCCCACTTTCACTTCCCCATTCCACAGAAGGCGCATTACTCATGTAACCTTCAAGTGTCTTAAAGCACTGTGTCCCATGCATCAATTGGCTACTGTACGTGTCCCGCCCTCTGGAGTCCAGATACCTCCTATCTGTCTGCATTCTGTTTGCTGCTGCTTGTCGGCTTCTGCTGATCTGTTGCCAGGATTGAATTACTAAGCAAGCACAATCCCCCTTAAAAAGAAGCCATTGGCTAGCACAAGGCCTTCCATAAGAAGCCCAAAAAAGCCTAGCCCACTAAAATCATCAAATGGAGGTATCATAAGTATTAAAAAAAATAATGTATTCCCATGAGTGAATAACATTTATGTAACATGCTTTAAACCATACTCATTATGCTTTGCAGAAAGCCAAATACTCCTAGGCTGCAGTGCAAAATATATGTCTGCCATATCATGAAGATCCTGAAATGGAAGTTTGATTCCTACAGTTCTTATCTGAATATTAAAATAACATAAATATTTTGATTGAAATGTAATTTTACTGTTTTTGCACTAACATTGAAATACCTCACACATGTTGCATCCCCATAACAAGATGGCCAGCACCCTCCCTTTGCTTGTTGTCCCTTTTTTCTTAATGGCTTTATAAATAAAGACCTCCTTCACACTGTTTATCTGGCCTCCAGTCAACTTGTACATCATCTCTACTATTTAGCCGGTGGCCTGCTAAACAGCAGGTATTATGTACTATTTTGCCAGCCGCCGGGTAAATAGCAGGGCCCATGTACTATTTGGTGGGTGGCTGGGTAAGTAGATGCTCATTGTGAGAAGTTGGCCTGGCAGATGCTGTCCACTAGTTATAGTGGGCACCTTGCACCAGTCCAAACGACCCTTATTGATGATAGGTTTAAAGACAACCTTTATTGAAAGCTATCCTAGTGGTAGCTATGGAGAGCAGCCTTCAGGCTAAGTCTTGAAGGAGTGTAAAGCAGCTTGGTTTACCAGATTATAACCTCTTGAATGACTAAATGAAAGGAGAACCACACAAGGTGTATATATATAAAATATATGTATTTATTTCTAAACACTAACTACTAATCTCTTTATGAGATTAGAGTCCAAGATACACAATATCACAGTATTAAAACGACAGTAAATAGCACAATATACACTGGGCCCCAGGGGGGACCAAACCATATATTAAGAAAGTGGTATAAGAACCACGACTTGACTAGACACAGTGCCTAGAGCACGTAGAATCGCTGGGACCCCAAGGAACCACCCAAGGTAGTGACACAGAAGACCCACGGGGGACGTGTGCAGTGTGAGAACACAGCCGCGAGCGCTGTAGGATTCAATGCGGAGAGTCGCGGTTGGAATTTTAAAGATAAAGGACACTTAGGAGAGGACTTTCAGCAAACCCCTTTAGACTTAAGGGGTTCTAGGGCCAACACCCTAGGTGTCAAAGGGTGTCGGGAATCGTCGTCGTTTTCAATGGCGATCTGCTGCAAAGTGCTGCTGCCGTGAAGGAGGAAAGTGTCCGGGGTGATCCAAGCCTGGATCAAAGATGTGAAGAACCTGAAAGCAGAGGGGACAGAGTCTGGGCCACTAGCCAGTGACCAGGAGCGGAGCAATCGAATGCCCACCGATGTCGGGTGCTTCAGGTGCGAAGAGGTGAAGCTTGACTCTGCAGCCACGGGGTCCCGGAGATGTCGATGACAACCAGGAGCCGGATTCAAGCTGTCCCACAAAGGATGTCGAGTGCTGGGGTGTCGGTGATTGGATTAACCACAACAAGCCTTGGCAACAGCAACCCATGCAGGAAGAGAAAAGATGCTTCTGTGCGGACCAGCAAGGTCCTGGGGACTCCCCAAGCAATGGAGAGTCAGGGCACATCTGGAGCAACCAGGGAAGCCCAATAAAAGTTAGAGTTGCCTTCTTGGGGACCCACAGGTCAACGGACCAGGGATCACAAAGGGACCTCAAGAGGAATCACAAAATGGCAGCCCACGGAACACTCGTTGAGTGTAGGCCTGCAATCTTCGGTCCAATTACTGCTCAGGGTCAGGGCTACAAGAAACCCAAAGCTCAGCCTCAGGGGTTGCCGGAAAGCTGATGCTTCTGCAAATGGTCGCGGTGTCCAGGGGTTTGGGTTGCACGGTCTCCACGAGGGATACGGGCCTCAGACTTGCTGTGGGCACAGATCGACCTCAGAGACCTCGGGAACCCACCTCCTGTGTGGCAATATTCTTCGAGTCCGCAGGAGCTTTGGAGATGCCAACCGGTCAGTTGCGTTAAAGGTGCCTGCCTTGCAGGGGAGTAACTCCTTTACTCCAAGGGAGATTCTTCAGTCATCCAAGGGAGATTCTTCAGTCATCCAGCGTAGTGTAGATCGTCGAAGTACTTGGTTTCCTTGTCAGAGTTTAGTCCAAGTGTAATCTAAAGTCCTGTAGTCAGGGGTTCCTACTTTATACCCAAGGAAGGGGTGGGACAAACTCTGGGGACCCACCTATGGGAGGGTCAGGAAAGAGGGGTGGCTACACCTATTTCCTTTGTCCAGTTTCGCGCCAGAGCAGGGGCTGGTAGCCCCTGCAACCGGTTTGAGCTGGACTATGCACAGGGACACCAAATGTGCCCCCAGTGCAGACTTCAAAGCACTCTTGAAGTGCACCCACCCAGCCCCAATACACTAAAGCCTGTCTGGGAGGTGGTCACACCTCCCTGTGACAGGAAACCTATTGTCCAGGCCTCCCCTGCCGGAGTTTCGTCCAGCAGCAGGAGGGCAGACTCGTGTCTGTGGCTGCAGCATCCATTTTGTGATGCCAGGGTTCTGTTAAGCTGGTACCGGGTGTACCGGTGATGCCATGTGGCTCCCTCTAGAAGGGAGGAATCATACCTCCCACCCCAGTACTGGGGTGGAGGTATGATTCCAAGGTGTTTGACACCAAACACGACAGTTTTCCATGCAGCCATTCTCAGGTTAGCATTTACCGCAGGGTTATAATGCACTTAAAAGTATATGGTCTGGCTGCATCACAAACAACCCCGGAATAAAGATTCCGAAAGCTGCAGAGGGGCTCTGCTCATGCATGGGCACCCTCTCTCATGAAACCCAGCACCCTGCCTTCAGGATTGTTAAGGCCTACCATAGGGGTGACTGATAGGTTTACATGTGCAGTGATATGGAGAGATATAGGGAACCTATATCTCAGTAAGGGGTGCATTTACCACCTTACACAGGCTGCTGTAGCAGACCTGTTGTGTCATTTTAAAAGGCATCCCAGGGGTGGTACAATACATACTGCAGCCCCTGGTAGGCCTCTGGGGTACCTATGCCCTGGGTATATAGTATACCATATACTAGGGACTCACAAGGGTACCCCAGAATCGAATCTGGAGTGTACCTAAAGTACATACAGTCAATTTAGAGTAGAAAGCAGTTAGACTGGGATCCTGATTAGCAGGGCCTCAGTCTGGCTAAGTCGAAAAACAGTGAAACATCAGCAAAAAGTGGGGGTAACTATAAGAAGCAGATCCTACTCTCCTACACAACCCCCCTCCCCCAAACGTCAGGACATTAAACTAACCTTGACCAGTTGAGTCTTCATGTTCTAAGTGGAAATATCTGGAGAGTCCATCTGCATTGGCATGGTTACTCCCAGGTCTATGTTCCACTGTATAGTCCAGTCAGTCAAACCACTTTATTCGGTTGATAAGAACCATAAAAGTATGCAACATATATTACAATTGTACAACTCCATATAGTATAAAATAATTAAGAGATCAAATACATAGTACATGGGCGGTAAAAAAGGATTAAAAGACACTGAAGACAATAAGTTCATGTGATGCAATATAAAATTAATTAAACATCAATAATATGTTAAAACATTCAGAAGCTAAGATGCTATAGTAATTTTCTTCTGACGCACAGCTGCCACTAAAAAACTCGCAATGTTAAAAATCTCCCATGGGTCGTTCAGCATTTGCAGGTAAAGGAGAGCTGGTTTAACCTGTATAAAGCCTTTTCCCTTCAAGATTGGGATTAAAAACCTCCGTCGGATAATACTAAAATGTTCACAAAACATAATAAAGTGCATAGTGTCCTGGGTTGAGAAGTTGTCACAACTACAGGGGCCTAGATCACACACCCTACTCCAGCTTTGCGAATTACCTAAGAGGGTGTGAATTAGGTTAAAACGAAACTTCGTTAAGAGCTGGCGGTGGTAGGGCCTAGTAACTAATTTCAGATAAGGTTCGATCAGAATTGTGGTTTTTAACATAAAATAGGCCTTTACTGTGGGTTTCAGTAGCTCCTTCTCCTCCCTCTCAACCGCCAACAAGTTCAAAAATTGGGTTTTAACCCAAGACACATCACCTCTCCTTATTTTATCAGGGACATTAAATAATTCAGGGCGCCCTAGTTCGCTTAAAACAGTCTTTACATATTGTAACCATAAGATGCTGCTCACATTGTCCAGGGCCATACAATCCCTGATAATCTGATGGTTTAACGTTAGCTCAGGATTAAGCCAGGTTTTTAGCCAACAACTCACTGGGGCCAGTTTCGATAAGTCTGAAACATAGCTGGCCCCAACCTCTTGGTGTACTATAAATGTTGGGGAGGACTGAGGGACAGACAGGAGGGCTCGTAAAAATTTATTTTCCACTATCTGCACCCCTTCTCCTGACCTATATCCCCAGATATCGGAGCCGTACAAGGCAATAGCCATACATTTAGACCTGTAAATATTGAGCATGGCTTCAATCAGCTTGGCCCCAGCCGATGCGCGAACCATAAGAAACAGATCCTACTTTCCTACACAACCCCCCCAAACGTAAGGAGATGAGACTAACATTGCCCAGTTGAGTCTTCATGTTCTAAGTGGAAATATCTGGAGAGTCCATCTGCATTGGCATGGTTACTCCCATGTCTATGATCCACTGTATAGTCCATCCCCTGTAGGAAAATGGACCACCTCAAACGTTTGGGGTTTTCACCCTTCATCTGTTTTAGCCATAAGAGGGGCTTGTGGTCTGTCGGAACAATGAAGTGAGTGCCAAACAAGTATGGCCTCAGCTTCTTCAAGGCCCAAACCACAGCAAAGGCCTCCCTCTCAATGGCTGACCAACGTTTCTCTCTGGGGGTCAACCTTCTGCTAATAAAAGCTACTGGCTGATCCTGACCTTCATCATTCAATTGTGATAACACAGCCCCTACCCCCAACTCAGATGCAACTGTTTGGACAATGAATTGCTTGGAGTAATCAGGACTTTGCAGTATGGGAGCAGTGCACATGGCCTGCTTCAGGCCATCAAATGCCTTTTGACAGCTAACTGTCCACTGAACTTTTTGGGCATTCTTTTAGAAGTCAAGTCATTCAAAGGGGTCACTATGGATCCATAACCTTTGACAAATCTTCTATAGTACCCAGTCAGGCCCAAGAAAGCTCTGACCTGAGTCTGGGTAGTGGGAGCAACCCAGTCCATTATGGTCTGGATTTTGCTCTGCAACGGTTGAACCTGGCCTCCACCCACAAGGTGGCCCAGGAATACAACTTGGCTCTGCCCTATCTGGCACTTGGTGGCCTTGATAGTGAGGCCTGCCTTTTGCAGGGCCTCTAAAACATTTCTCAGGTGGACCAGGTGATCCTCCCAGGTGGAGCTAAAGACAGCAATATCATCTAGATATGCTGCACTATAGGTTTCCAGGCCTGTAAGGACTTTGTTCACCAACCTTTGAAAAGTGGCGGGTGCATTTTTCAAACCAAAGGGCATCACCACAAATTGGTAGTGCCCACTAGGGGTAGAAAATGCTGTTTTGGCTTTTGCATACTCAGCTAGTCTGATTTGCCAGTAGCCAGCTGTCAGGTCAAATGTGCTGAGAAACTTGGCTGAGGCCAAAGTGTCTATAAGCTCATCTTCCCTAGGGATTGGATGGGCATCAGTCCTAGTGACTGCATTGGGACCTCTGTAGTCTACACAAAACCTCATCTCTCTCTTACCACCCTGGGTGTGAGGTTTAGGCACTAAGACTACTGGACTAGCCCAACGGCTATCTGAGGGTTCAATCACTCCCAAATCCAACATCTTCTGGACTTCAGTCCTGATGCAGTCCCTGACATGGTCAGGTTGCCTGTAAATCTTATTTTTAACAGGCAGACTGTCCCCAGTGTCCACGTCATGAGTGCACCAGGTAGTCTGACTTGGAGTCCGAGAGAACATATGTCTGAACTGATTGAGAACTTTTCTGCAATCAGTTTACTGCTGGTCAGTGAGGCTGCCTGCCAAGGCTACACCATCTACTTATCCATCATCAGGGTTCTGAGAGAGCAGGTCAGGGAGTGGATCACTCTCTTCCTCCTGTCCCTCATCAGTAGCCATGAGCAAGCCCATGTCTGCCCTGTCAACATATGGTTTCAGTCTGTTGACATGGAGCACCCTGTGGGGGCTCCTGGGAGTTCCAAGGTCCACCAGATAGGTAACCTCTCCCTTCTGTTCAACAATGGTATGGGGCCACTCCACTTGTCTTGGATGGCTGCTGGGGCCACAGGCTCCAACACCCATACTTTCTGTCCTGGCTGATAAACAGTCAACACAGCCTTTTGGTCATGCCAGGTCTTTTGTAATTCCTGGCTAGCCTCAAGGTTTTTAGTTGCCTTCTTCATGTACTCAGCCATCCAGGAGCGGAGACCAAGTACATAGTCCACAATATCCTGTTTAGGGGGTTTGAGAGGTAACTCCCATCCCTCCTTCACTAGACACAATGGACCCCTAACTGGATGTCCAAACAGATGCTCAAATGGGCTGTAACCAACCCCCTTCTGTGGAACCTCTCTGTAGGCAAGGAGAAGGCAGGGCAAAAGTATGTCCCATCTGTGCCTAAGCTTTTCTGGTAGACCTTTCATCATGCCCTTCAAGGTTTTGTCGAACCTTTCAACTAAACCATTGCATTGTGGGTGATAAGGGGTGGTAAATTTATAATTTACTCCACACTCCTTCCACATAGCAGTCAAGTAACTAGACATGACGTTTGCACCTCTGTCTGATACTACCTCCTTAGGAAAACCCACCCTGGAAAAGATTCCCAGGAGGGCCCTTGCCACCACAGTAGCTGTGGTGGTCCTGAGGGGAATTGCTTCTGGGTACCCAGTGGCATGGTCCACCCCCACCAGGATAAATCTGTGCCCAGATGCTGTTTGGGGGTCTAGGGGACCAACAATGTCAATCCCTACCCTCTCAAAGGGAACCCCCACCACAGGTAGTGGTATCAGGGGGGCCTTTGTAGTGCTACCTGCCTTACCACTGGCTTGACAGGTAACACAGGAGCGACAAAACTCCTTGGTGTCTTCAGACATATGAGGCCAATGAAAGTGAGGGACAATTCTGTCCCAAGTCTTGTTTTGGCCTAGGTGACCTGCCAATGGGATATCATGTGCTAGGGTCAATAGGAAACTCATAAACTTCAGAGGTATAACCAACCTCCTGGTGGCTCCAGGCTTGGGGTCTCTACACTCTGAGTAAAGGAGTCCATCATCCCAATAGATCCTATGGGTACCACTAGCACTCCCAGCAGCCTCAGCAGCAGCTTGCTGTCTGAGGGGTTCAAGAGAGGGGGGCAGCTCAGTTGCTCCTGGCTCAGATCTGCCCTGGAAGGGTCCCCTGTCCCCAAGAACTCAACCTGATCAGGTTCAAGCTCCTCTGGGACAGTTCCTTCTTCAGGACTGAGATCATCTCCCTCAAGAGACTTATCTGCATTCTGAGGCAGGGGGGAAGACACTGCCTTAACCCTACTGCTCCTCCTCTTGGGAGGCACCTGGTCCATTCTTCCAGAATCCAGGGCCTGTTCAGTTTTAGACATTTTTGCCTGTGACCTGGTCATAGCAAACACATCTGCAGGGATGCCCAACATTTCTGCATGGGTCCTGAGTTCAACTTCAGCCCAAGCTGAACTTTCCAAATCATTTCCAAGCAAGCATTCAACAGGGAGGTCTGCACTTACCACAACCTTCTTAGGGCCAGTTACCCCTCCCCAAGAGAAATTAACAACTGCCAGGGAATGGTCTGTCCTGACATTGCTAGCATTGCTCACTTGGTACATTTCACCAAGTATGATCTGCTCAGGGGCTACAAGATCTTTTGTCACCATTGTGACACTTGCTCCAGTGTCCCTGAATGCCAAAGCCTCTCTTCCATTAATTAAGGGCTGCTGTCTGTATTTGCCCAGATTACTGGGACTCACATAGGAGGACATATCCATGCCTCCATCACAGATCAGTACAGCTTGAGTTGGAACTCTGACTAGGCCAGAGTCCATCTCAGATCCCAGGGTCAACCCTACTACACCCTTATTTGGAACACCACCACTTGGAGCTGAACTAGGGGGAACAGTTGCCTTAGGGGCAATGGTGGCTGGAGTTGAGTCTTTGGTCTTGGTACAATCACTAGTCCAATGGCTTTTCTGCCTACAGATTTTACACCATGGTTTCTTTTGGCCTTTTCCTTTGTTAGATTGGGACTCCCCACCAGATGCAGATTGTTGGGGCCCTTGAGAAGACTTCTGGTCTTTACCCTTCTCCCCACCCTTATCAGAGTTCTTAGAATCTTGCTTCTTAGAGTCACCACCTTGGTTCTGAACATTCTGCCTTACCCTGGTTCTGACCCACTTGTCTGCCTTCTGACCCAATTCTTGGGGAGAGGTCAGATCAGAGTCCACCAGGTACTGATGCAACAGTTGATTTTGACAGTTATTAAGGATCTGCTCTCTCATGATCAAATTATACAATCCTTTGAAATCACACACCTTACTGCCAAGTAACCAGCCTTCCAGAGCCTTAGTAGCACAATCAACAAAGTCAACCCAGTCCTGAGTCTGTGCCTTTTGGGTATCTCTGAACTTTAACCTGTATTGTTCAGTGGTTAGGCCAAACCCTTCAATCAGAGCACTCCTCAGGACTTTGTAATTGTCAGCATCATCTTCTCTTACAGTGAGGAGCTTGTCTCTACCTTTGTCTGCAAAGGAGAGCCACAAGATTGCTGCCCACTGCTCCTGAGGGACCCTCTGTACCTTACAGGCCCTTTCCAGTGCAGTTATCCATTTGTGGATGTCATCCCCACTCTGGTAGGGAGGGACAATCTTGTTCAGGTTCCTATGGTCATGAGTATGATCTCTACCTCTAGGGACACTGCTGCTGCCACCATGGGACCCTAGTCCCAATTTCTGTGAAGCTTTCTGAAGCTCCAGGGATTCCCTGTCTAAGGCCAATTGCTCTCTCTTGATTCTCAGCTTTGCTCTCTCAAACTCAAGCAGTTGGCATTTCTTCTCATAAGAGGATGACCTTTTATGAGAAGCAGAGGACCCTATAGAAGTATCAGAATGATTAGATTCCTGAGAAGGAGATCTTGATCTTCTTGGTAGACTATTAACCCTTCCAGGTGGGGTAAAGAGAACCCCACTGGGGTCTCCTTCCTCACCTTCAGGAAGAATTGGATTTTCCAGGTGGGAATCATTTTGATCCCCCTGGCCAGCATCAGAGTCTGGGACATAGTAGTTTTCACTACCTGGCCTTTCCTCTTCTACTGCCCCACCCAACTTGCCTGCCTCATCAGACCCTGGTGTCTTTCTGAGGTCATCTAACAGCAAAGCCTCTATGAGGCGTTGAGTGCTTGCATGTCTCCCTGTTTTCAGTCTCCTAGAGGTACACATATTTCTCAATTCCTGGAATGTGAGATTGTCATACCTAGTGGGCAAGGAGACATTCTAGTGTGGTGTGGTGTATGCACCTACCTACTCTAGTGGGAACTGAAACTCTCTTGAGTTGTAGAAAGGGTGTGCTAAGCCCTTGACACACAACTATAAGGTCAGTAGAACTTACTGTATTCTAAACTTGATTTAAATGTACCTATGTACCTATAGTGGTTTTCAGTTAGTCACTTCAAAGAGATTATCTGGTAAAGCAATAGCAAGCTTGAATCCAACCGCTGCACACCAATGTGAGAAGTTGGCCTGGCATATGCTGTCCACTAGTTATAGTGGGCACCTTGCACCAGTCCAAACGACCCTTATTGATGATAGGTTTAAAGACAACCTTTATTGAAAGCTATCCTAGTGGTAGCTATGGAGAGCAGCCTTCAGGCTAAGTCTTGAAGGAGTGTAAAGCAGCTTGGTTTACCAGATTATAACCTCTTGAATGACTAAATGAAAGGAGAACCACACAAGGTGTATATATATAAAATATATGTATTTATTTCTAAACACTAACTACTAATCTCTTTATGCGATTAGAGTCCAAGATACACAATATCACAGTATTAAAACGACAGTAAATAGCACAATATACACTGGCCCCAGGGGGGGACCAAACCATATATTAAGAAAGTGGTATAAGAACCACGACTTGACTAGACACAGTGCCTAGAGCACGTAGAATCGCTGGGACCCCAAGTAACCACCCAAGGTAGTGACACAGGAGACCCACGGGGGACGTGTGCAGTGTGAGAACACAGCCGCGAGCGCCATAGGATTCAATGCGGAAAGTCGCGGTTGGAATTTTAAAGATAAAGGACACTTAGGAGAGGACTTTCAGCAAACCCCTTTAGACTTAAGGGGTTCTAGGGCCAACACCCACGTGAGCACCGGAGTACTCGGGTTACCTCACCCAGGGAAGCCGGGTGCATAGGTGTCAAAGGGTGTCGGGAATCGTCGTCGTTTTCAATGGCGACCTGCTGCAAAGTGCTGCTGCCGTGAAGGAGGAAAGTGTCCGGGGTGATCCAAGCCTGGATCAAAGATGTGAAGAACCTGAAAGCAGAGGGGACAGAGTCTGGGTCACTAGCCAGTGACCAGGAGCAGAGCAATCCAATGCCCACCGATGTCTGGTGCTTCAGGTGCGAAGAGGTGAAGCTTGACTCTGCAGCCACTGGTCCCGGAGACATCGACGTCAACCAGGAGCCGGATTCGAGCTGTCCCACAAAGGATGTCGAGTGCTGGGGTGTCAGTGATCGGATTGACTACAACAAGCCTTGGCAACAGCAACCCATGCAGGAAGAGAAAAGATGGTTCTGTGCGGACCAGCAAGGTCCTGGGGACTCCCCAAGCAATGGAAAGTCAGGGCACGTCTAGAGCAACCAGGAAAGCCCAATAAAGGTTAGAGTTGCCTTCTTGGGGACCCACAGGTCAACGGACCAGGGATCGCTAAGGGACCTCGAGAGGAATCACGAAATGGCGGCCCACGGAACACTCGTTGAGTGTAGGCCTGCAATCTTCGGTGCAATTACTGCTCAGGGTCAGGGCTACGAGTAACCCAAAACTCAGCCTCAGGGGTTGCCGGAAAGCTGATGCTTCTGCAAATGGTCGCGGTGTCCAGGGGTTCGGGTTGCACGGGTTCCACGAGGGATACGGGCCTCAGACTTGGGGAGTAACTCCTTTACTCCAAGGGAGATTCTTCAGTCATCCAGCGTCATACAGATCGCCGAAGTACTTGGTTTCTGTAACAGAGTTTAGTCCAGGTGTAATCTAAAGTCCTGTAGTCAGGGTTTCCTACTTTATACCCAAGGAAGGGGTGGGACAAACTCTGGGGACCCACCTATGGGAGGGTTAGGAAAGAGGGGTGGCTACACCCATTTCCTTTGTCCAGTTTCGCGCCAGAGCAGGGGCTGTGTGCCCCTGCAACCGGTTTGAGCTGGACTATGCATAGGGACACCAAATGTGCCCCCAGTGCAGACTTCAAAGCACTCTGAGAGTACACCCACCCAGCCCTAATACACTAAAGCCTGTCTGGGAGGTGGTCACACCTCCCTGTGACAGTAAACCTATTGTCCAGGCCTCCCCTGCCGGAGTTTCGTCCAGCAGCAGGAGGGCAGACTCGTGTCTGTGGCTGCAGCATCCATTTTGTAATGCCAGGGTTCTGTTAAGCTGGTACCGGGTGTACCGGTGATGCCATGTGGCTCCCTCTAGAAGGGAGGAATCATACCTCCCACCCCAGTACTGGGGTGGAGGTATGATTCCAAGGTGTTTGACACCTAACACGACAGTTTTCCATGCAGCCATTCTCAAGTTAGCATTTATCGCAGGGTTATAATGCACTTAAGAGAATATGGTCTGGCTGCATCACAAACAACCCCGGAATAAAGATTCCGAAAGCTGCAGAGGGGCTCTGCTCATGCATGGGCACCCTCTCACATGAAACCCAGCACCCTGCCTTCAGGATTGTTAAGGCCTGCCATAGGGGTGACTGATAGGTTTACATGTGCAGTGATATGGAGAGATATAGGGAACCTATATCTCAGTAAGGGGTGCATAGACCACCTTACACAGGCTGCTGTAGCAGACCTGTTGTGTCATTTTAAAAGGTTTCCCAGGGGTGGCACAATACATGCTGCAGCCCCTGGTAGGCCTCTGGGGTACCTATGCCCTGGGTACATAGTATACCATATACTAGGGACTCACAAGGGTACCCCAGAATCCAATCTGGAGTGTACCTAAAGTACATACAGTCAATTTAGAGTAGAGAGCAGTTAGACTGGGGTCCTGATTAGCAGGGCCTCAGTCTGGCTAAGTAGAAAAACGTGAAACATCAGCAAAAAGTGGGGGTAACTATAAGAAGCAGATCCTACTCTCCTACACTCATATTATGTGTCCAACATTTTGCTCATTAAAGGTGCATTATTTTCTATCAACGAAATAATTGAGGACTTCCTGTCCCATAATTTGGATTGTATTTAATTTATCCTTCTTGATCGCACACTCTATTGCAAGACAAACTCATGTGGCTAGCTGTGGTTCTTTAAAGACAAGCAAGGCAAACTCATGTGGCTAGCTGTGGTTCTTTAAAGACAAGCAAGGCAAACTCATGTGGCTAGCTATGTTCATTAAAGACAAACAAAGCAGACACATGTGACTAGCCGTGGTTATTTAAAGACAAGCAAGGCAGACCTGTGGCTAGCTGTGGCTGTTTAAAGACAAGCAAGGCAGACTCATGTGGCTAGCTGTGGTTATTTAAAGACAAGCAAGGCAGACTCATGTGGCTAGCTATGGCTGTTTAAAGACAGGCAAGGCAGACTCATGTGGCTAGCTGTGGTTGTTTAAAAGCAAGCAAGGCAGACTCATGTGGTTAGCTGTGGTTATTTAAAGACAGTATCTTGGAAAGAACTGGGGCCCCTGTGTCTAGGATAAACAAGCCCTGACAGTGAACAGTCAATAACATGTAAAAACACACCTGGGCACAGTGAATTACAGTTAAAGCAGGCAACGAAATTCTAGAATTCCGACGTTCTTACTGGCAATAATTATCAAAACAGATATCCAACCAGTATGTATTTATTTCATTTCTTTTTTTCTTTTTTAAAGTGTCAAAAATTCATCCATAATACTTTTTTTTGGGTATATAAATAAATATACATTTTTGATACACATAGTTGAATACTTATAAAATATTATCAAAAATCATTTCCAGTTGTCATACTTCATATCACTATTTACAAAGACCAGCAATATAGACATGTATACAAAGATGATATTCCTTTGTTTCTAAAATTTACATAATCAATGGTCAAAAGAGAAAAATTTTGTGATGATGTGCAGAGACCGGCGCTATGTTGTCAAACTACGCGCGTTTCGGCAAGGCCTTCATCAGGACTCGGTTACAGTAATCACTATTATTTGGTCAATAGTCAAGGTTCAACAAAGGGATATGGAAATGCTGATTTTCATAAATGAATATTCCCACAGGATCGCCTTTTCCTTTCAGATCTAAATCTGTTTATGAAGTGGGTGAACCCCTATTCTTTCTTTCAGGTCGAGGGGTAAGATGGAGTAGACTGGTAGGTATAGGCACTCATCTGTCTTTTATGGATCCGATCACACAACGAAGAATATTAGTTATACGGGATGGGTAACTTGTTCTTATCCTGAAGAATAGAGTGAGTAGCAATGCCCATTTATTTAGGCGCTTTTCATGTGGTAGTGGCCATTCAATGGATTCACTTGTGGCATAAGGTATATATTATTAAAGTGGTCTCGCAAGCGGGTCCAACGCCACCATTTGGCATCCCTGTGGATCCATACGCCTCCCTTGAAAAACGCTGGTTTAAAGACAAGCCAGGCAGACTCATGTGGCTAGCTATGGTTCTTTATAGGCAAGCAAGGCAGACTCATGTGGATAGCTGTGGCTGTTTAACGACAAATAAGGCAGACTCATGTGGCTAGCTGTGGTTATTTAAAGACAGGCAAGGCAGACTCATGTGGCTAGCTGTGGTTGTCTAAAAGCAAGCATGGCAGACTCATGTGGTTAGCTGTGGTTATTTAAAGACAGGCAAGGCAGACTCATGTGGCTAGCTTTGGTTGTTTAAAGACAAGCAAGGCAGTCTCATGTGGCTAGCTGTGGTTATTTTAGGACAAGTAAGGCAGACTCATGTGGCTAACTGTGGTTCTTTAAAGACAGGCAAGGCAGACTCATGTGGCTAGCTGCGGTTGTTTAAAGACAAACAAGACAGGCTCATGTGGCTAGCTGTGCTTGTTTAATGACAGGCAAGGCAGACTCATGTAACTAGCTGTGATTGTTTAAAAACAAGCAAGGCAGACTCATGTGGCTAGCTGTGGTTATTTAAAGACAGGCAAGGCAGACTCATGTGGCTAGCTGTGGTTATTTAAAGACAGGCAAGGCAGACTCATGTGGCTAGCTGTGGTTGTTTAAAAATAAGCAAGGCTGACTCATGTGGCTAGCTGTGGTTGTTTAAAGACAAGCAAGGCAGACTTGTGTGGCTAGCTGTGGTTACTTAAAGACAAGTATGGCAGGCTCATGTTGCTAGCTGTAGTTGCTTAAAGGCAAGCAAAGCAGACTCGTGACTAGCTGTGGTTGTTTAAAGACAAGCAACGCACACTCATGTGGCTAGCTGTGGTTCTTTAAAGACAAGCGAGGCAGACTCATGTGGCTAGCTGTGGTTGTTTAAAGACAAACAAGGCAGGCTCATGTGGCTAGCTGTGCTTATTTAAAAACAGGCAAGGCAGACCCATGTGACTAGCTGTGATTGTTTAAAAATAAGCAAGGCAGACTCATGTGGCTAGCTGTGGTTATTTAAAGACAGGCAAGGTAGACTCATGTGGCTAGCTGTGGTTGTTTAAAGACAAGCAAGGCAGACTTGTGTGGCTAGCTGTGGTTATTTTAAGATAAGTAAGGCAGACTCATGTGGCTAACTGTGGTTCTTTAAAGACAAGCAACACAGACTCATGTGGCTAGATGTGGTTCTTTAAAGACAGGCAAGGCAGACTCATGTGGCTAGCTGTGGTTGTTTAAAGACAAACAAGGCAGGCTCATGTGGCTAGCTGTGCTTAATTAAAGACAGGCAAGGCAGACTCATGTGACTAGCTGTGATTGTTTAAAAACGAGCAAGGCAGACTCATGTGGCTAGCTGTGGTTATTTAAAGACAGGCCAGGCAGACTCATGTGACTAGCTGTGGTTGTTTAAAAATAAGTAAGGCTGACTCATGTGGCTAGCTGTGGTTGTTTAAAGACAAGCAAGGCAGACTTGTGTGGCTAGCTGTGGTTATTTTAAGACAAGTAAGGCAGACTTATGTGGCTAGCTGTGGGTATTAAAGACACGCAAGGCAGACTCATGTGGCTAGCTATAGTTGTTTAAAGGCAAGCAAGGCAGACTCGTGACTAGCTGTGGTTGTTTAAAGACAAGCAAGGCAGACTCATTTGGCTAGCTGTGCTTATTTAAAGACAAGCAAGGTTTAATCTTGACAAATCCCACGGACATGGGGAAAATATTGGCCTGAGCGGTTGCAACCCGCCCCTCACATTTGAACTTTTATGCACTATGCATTTTTACTTCATGATGAGGTAATAAAATAACCTGATGTACCTTTATTTTTCCATGGTTAGTACTGTGATTTTTGCAGCAATTTATAATGCTTAGGATGCAACCGTCAGCCTTACTTGATTTGTTTCTTTTGAAAGAGAATTATGACTTATATTTTGGAAAGCGGGGAGACTCATAGACATCATTTAGGCCCCGTGTGCTGCAGGGTCTGTGTTATGCCCCTGGACAGTAGAGCAAGGGTGCCTGCGTTGCGGGGATAATTGTTTTTATACAGGAAGGGACACCTTCCTGCACAAAAACAATCATCAATAGTGTTTTCCTCTTTCTATGCGTGGTGCAGAATGCAGCACGCATAGAAAGAGGAGAAAGCGAGGAGAAATAAAAGTATTTCTCCTCACTGCGCCTCCTTATGCCTCCCCTGGGGAGGCGTAGTATTCTGATGCATCACCAGGTTTACGAAATGTTGTAAATCTGGAAATACGGTATAATCCATGGGTGTTGCTTGGGAACACCCACAGCAACACCCATGGCACACCCCTTTCACGCAAAACTATGCATGAAAAGGGTCCATATTTACAAGGCCATGAAAAGCCACACAGGGTGACTTTGCGTGACCTTGTAAATATGGGCCAGCACACTGCGCCACAGTGCACCAAAAAAAGTGACGAGCCGGCGGCGCAAGGAGCTTGTAAATAAGCCCCGTAATCTCTAAAATAGGCACTGCACGTACTCCATGGTTGTCAATTTCTGTGAATCACAGAATGACACCAGGTCAAGGTGAAATGATGTTCCTACCTGCGATGTCATTGGGGTCAAATGATGTTTGATGTTACTTCTGCTAGCCCTATCATTTTGGTTAATTAACGTCCAGGTGTGAAGTCAGTTGTTATTCCCATTGAAGTAAACGGAAACAATATGTCAAGACCAGAAAATAATTACGTCATTCGAATATTTCTTCTGATTCATGTCTGACTTCAATGTAACAATGTTGTTGGGGGACGAAATGTTAAAATAAAAGTATCCCAGAATTATCCAGGATAATCCCAAGTAGAAGTATGTAACTTCTGCCCCATTAACGGTCGTGCCTCCACCCCGGGATCCCGGGTATGGCCCCGGGGCCAGGGGCAGGAAAGGCACATGAGCATAAAACCCTGGGAGGACGCAGACCCAGACCTTTTAAGGGAGCACTGATTAACGCTCGCTCAATGATCAAACACAAGACCGAAATTGCCCTAACCATCCAGACACTCAATTTGGACCGCCTTTTTATCACTGAAACTTGGTCTAAGGATCACTCGGGTCCCGACCTGGCAGATGCCGTCCCCCCAGGCTACATCATTCTTAGATGCGACCGCCCTGACAGAAGAGGGGGCAGCCTAGCTCTGGTGGCTAGGGACTCCCTTAGACGTACCCTCAGCCTTTTGGAAGGTTCTCCTGGCTCTCTTCTGGAAGCAGCCAAGTTCGGAATTAAGCTATCCAAAAGCCGCAACTTCTCAGGCCTTCTGGTTTACCGTCCTCTTGGGCCCAGGGCCAGGTTTCTTGAGACATTGGGCCAAACTCTCGAACCCTTTGTCACCATGGCTCACTACACTATCCTAGGGGGTTTTAATTTCCATCTTGAAAACAAACAAGACATGGACTCCGGTCACCTTCTCGACCTCATGACTTCCATGGCATTTGAGCAACTTGTCCATTCTCCCACCCATAGGGCTAGCCATACGCTGGATGCCATTTTTGCTAACAACAACAGTCTCAAGATCGATGCAGTTCAGCCTCTCAGCTGGGTTGATCACTGGCTGGTCGCGTTTAACATCACTCTCCCTCATCCCACTAAAGCCAACCTATACGGTCTAGGAGACTGAACAAGGTTACAGCCATCAACTGGATGGGCACCCTGGTCTCAGTCTCAGATGGGAATCACATCGCTCAGCCCCCCACGGCAGAGGGCTTTCGCAATTGGATTACTGAGGCATTGGACGTAGGTGCTCCATTCAAAAACTGAGTCATTAAAAGAGCTAAACCCTCGGCTCCATGGTTTTCGGAAGAGCTCATGGCTCTCAAGCGCCAATGCCGTAGGAAAGAACGGAAATGGCGGGCGGACCCCTGCCCTCTGGAAAAAGCCAAGCCGAAATCTCTCCTGCAGGACTACAAACACGCCATCTTCCAGGCCAAATCCCATTTTCTCACTAATAAGATAGTTTCGGCAGACAACTCCTCCAGCATGCTTTTCAAAGTCATAAAGGAGATTGCTGAGCCCCCTGGGACACAGCTCCTGAACCCTTCCCAAGACTTCTGTGACAGGATAGCACTTGACTTCCAGGAGAAAGACCTTAAGATCTGTCACGAGTCCTCCCCGACCGTGGAGGATGAACCTATCACAGAGGTAGCGGAAGGCAAAAATGCAGACCCACCTAAGGGGAAGCCTATCCAGGTATCTGGGAAACCTGCTCTGTCCTCTTTTCCTTTAATCACAGCTCCACGAACTAAGGAACTTTTACTTGGCCTAAAGTCCAGATCACCCTCTGATCCTTGCACGCTGTCCACACTCAGGCTTGCCCCCGACCCAATAGCTAACTTCCTGTGCAAGGTCTTCAATAACGCACTCATGCCTGGGCACTATCCTGCCACCTGGAAGGAAGCAATTGTCTCACCACTCCTTTAAAAAACCCAACGCCGATACCTCAGAGCTGAAGAACTTACGACCTATCTCCCTTCTCCCCGCCCCGGCCAAAATCCTGGAAAAATTCATCAATGTTGAGCTGATGAAACATATTGAATCGCAGGAAACCCTGGACAGCTCTCAGAATGGATTTCGGGCTGGTTACAGCACTGCATCAGCCTTGGTAGCGGACTCTGACTGTATCCGCATGCAGGTCGACCAAGGTGGATCTGCAGTGTTGATTCTGCTCGACCTCTCGGCAGCATTCAATACCATCTCCCCAGTACGCATCACTCAGCGACTGCGGGAAGCAGGAGTCATTGGGAGGGCCCTGCAGCTTCTCCACTTTTTTATTACCGGTAGAACCCACACTGTCAGTTGTGGAGGCTTTAAAGCAAAGGCCTTTGGCCTTCCTTGTGGGGTCCCCCAGGGATCTTCGCTCAGCCCCACTCTTTTCAACCTTTTTGTGACCCCCCTGGCAAAACTGGTGAAATCATTCGGGTTCCAGGGGCTCACCTACGCGGATGACACTCGAATCATTCCCTCCATATCTAAAGATTTGCCATTGGTTGCCCAAAAGTTCAATCCATGTATGTCCAGTATCATACGCTGGATGAAGAACAACTCATTAGAAATCAATTTTTATTTTTATTTATTTGAAAAGTTTTTTCTAGCGCTGGCTAGACCCGGAGGTATCAGAGCGCTTTACATGAGATAGGACATTGTTTCAGAACATTGTTACATAGTTACATCAGTTACAGTTGCAATTACCAGTATATGCTTAGGAGAAAAACGTGAGCTTACACTATAATATTAGATATTAGCGCGTAGAATATCCAAGACAAACGTCATATGAGGAATGGAAGGAAGTGGGTGAAAAGTAGACAGGGGGAGGAAAGCAGACAGATTCAGGTAGATCTAAAGGGGGAAAGTACTCCTGGGGGAACAAAGCAGTCAAGGCAGTCGAGGAGAGAGACAGATAAAACCATGAAGAACCGTGAAAAACAATGTCCGATGTCCGACTGGGTAGGTGACGGCCAAGGAGGTGACCCAGAGACAGACTCCACTATAGCTGCATAGGACAGTTCCACCAGGCAGTGGCCAAGGGTACTCGGGCTCTGCGGAAAGTACAAACAGTTTTAGTTTCAGCCCATGGGGCAATGCGGACAAAACCGAGGTGCTAGTCTTTGGAACACAGATTTCCATCTGGTCTACTGCCTGGTGGCCCGTAGATTGCGGTCCCCTTCCTGTTCCGGTCAATACTGCTAAAAATCTGGGGGTCCTTTTTGACGTGGGCCTTTCCTATGATGCCCTGGTGAACCGTACAGTCAGCACCTGCTTCTACATCCTTAAAATCTTGAGCAAAGTACTGCCATGTATCCCATTGGAACTACAACTGCCCACTATCATCGCACTCGTCACCTCCCAGCTGGACTACTGCAACGCTCTGTACCTTAACATCAGCAAAGGCTCCCTGAACTAGCTTCAGGTGGTACAGAACGCTGCGGCAATGCTGATACTTAACATCCCGAAGTATCAGTCAGCCAGGGATGGAATCTGAGCCCTGCACTGGCTTCCCATCAGGAAGCGCATTTCCTCCAAGGTTCTGAATTTGGTGTACAAGGCAATGCATATCAACAGCTCATCTTATCTCAAAACCATGTTTCACTGGTACACTTCAGGGAGGAACTTGAGATCCTCTTCTCTAAAAACTGTTTTCTCCCAGATTCCGCAGGTCCAAGTGGGGTGGCCGTTCCTTCTCTGTAGCAACCGCAAAACTCTGGAACTCTTTGCCCCTTCCCATTTCCAAGACGGACTCGCTTCCGGTCTTCAGGAAACTCTTTAAGACCTGGTTATTTGCCTCCTAGCTGGTTGTTGGTGTTCTCACTGCTCCCTGTTCGCTTAGCGCCTTGACACCTTTTGGTATAAGTGCGCTTTATAAATACTATCCTATCCTAAGTAGTTCCAAACACAGATATAAGAATGACCAATCAAAACGAACACATCACAACCTTCCAATTCCAAAAGAATTTTCTACAGTTTCTGGCATGAAGGGGTTGCATGAATTTACCAACCTAAACACCTGTGTGTTTCAGGCCATGCACGTCTACCCGAAGGCCTCGCCTAGAGTGGAGCAGCAGTGCCCTCCCGTGGCTGCAGAACAGATGACAACTGCACATTTCTAACTATAAGCAAGCGCTCTCCATTTTAACACACTGATGCAAACACTACAGCCAATGTCAAGTACAGAAAATAAAAGCCTGAAAATATGTTCGTTGTGAAAGCCATCGATGTCTCTGTTGTCATTGATTGTGAGACAAACCACTGCATGGCATATTTAAAATATGAAGTGTATTTCCCTTTGCCACACTCTTTTGAACCAAATATTCCTAAAAATGCTCTCTATCCTTAATAATGTTATACCACTGATGGAGCAAGGTTTCATAAATGAAACTTGCTTGTATGCAATCCTCCTCACAGTATTAATTTATTAAAACTTGTATTGTTTATACTAATCTTTGCATACACGACACGAAAAGAGAGGACGCTTGCCTATGTGTTTTACTAATGAATAACGCTTGTCTGTAATCCAAAATGGCCGCTAAAGCGCGGGAAACTCACTGCGCATGTCACAACCTGATCACATGGTGTGACGTCTTTCTTTGCTTGGTGGGAAAACCTTGCTTCTGCGCAGTGTGTTCTAAAATGGCTGCTTAATGTTTTCACATGCTTCAGCTTGCTCTCATGTCATTATTAAATTGTCGTTTCTTAACGCTACTAATGCGGGATAGAATTTATGATTAAATGGGAATAGAGTAGAAAAAGTGGGTATACAGTGAAATATTTTGTTTTGTGATTTTAATATTTTCCTCTTGCATTTTATTAGTTCGTAAACCTTGGGCCTGGGATGGTGATCTGTAACTCAAGAAACGATGGTTCTGCGCATGTGTCCTGTGTGCCTGCCAAGTGAAGTCAACTTGGACCTCACCCAAGGCCTTGACCCAATGGCCGAAAATGCTGTACTTTCGCCTTTCCTGTTGTATATTGATACATTGTATATGAAAAAGTTTTACATTTGTCATGAGACGGGTGGGAAATAAAGTGAATGTATTAATTTGAAGGGGCGGGAGTCCAAAGACAATAGGCTTTACAATTTAGGCCAAATTAATATGGTGCGAGAATCCACCCCCTGTCCCTGTCCAATCAGAAGTAGTGGTCCCATATTTTAGCAACATTAGTGGGAGGTACATGGTGTAGAAGGGTATAATAGATATAGAATTAGCTAATTAGTTTAGTCGGAAGTGCTGAAGTCGGAGGAAGGAGATGCTGTAGGAGAGCAGGCGTTAGTACAGAAGAGCTCCAGACCGCCAAGCTGATCGATTGCAGACTGAATCCCTGTCCGGAAGAGGTCCTGAGGAGGGGGCGGCGGAGTCCATTTAGACGGGAGAATCGAGGAGAAGCGAAGTACCAGAGAGGGGAACGACGCAGGCGACGTAGGTAGAGAGGTTACCGGTCCTGTCCTGATCCTGGAGGAGGTCGTGCTCTTCATCCTTCCTGGGTCCCATCTTTCCAACTCCTTGGCTAAGGGGTTTGGTTCTCGCACTTAGGTAAATATATGCAACCTTTAGTTGCGCTGCTGTTTCTATCCTCTCCTTTTCCTGAGGGACCGTCATTAATTAGCAATAATGATTCTATGCTTTTTCTTGGGTATTGCGATCAAGTACCGTGTTTTTCTGTATTTTACTCTGCTAAAACTTTAGATAAACATTTTAAAACTTCCTGACTCAGTGGTTATTTCAGGATTTATGAATTGTAATGAATGTCACTCATTTTAAACTTCCCAATTAGCAAAGGATCCATTGGTAAGTCATTACTCTTCAATCAGAAGGTAATTGGTAGCGGGGATTTTTGATAAAGAGTACAACTGACACCCCAGCGTAAGTATTAGCGTAGTATGAATGTATGGGCCCAAGTGAGTGTTTTGTGTATGAATGCTGTTTGCTAATATCGCGCTGGATCACCACACGGCAGATGCGGACGTACATATCAGTGAACCAGGACTCGATTGTGCCTTGGTGCCATCGGTTCATATCCCCACAATGCAGAATCAGCCTTTCATCCTTCTGAGGCCAATAAACTGAGACTCTTTGATTTGAGTAATAACGTTGCATCTCTTGAAATGACTCAATTCGTAGCACACACTTTATAAATGGTCAATGTTATTATTTGACTTCAATAAAGAATGAATGCCCCATTTCTAATAGTCCTCTGACCAGAAAGGAGTTGTAGAAATTGATTGTTCTGCATTCCAAAGTATAGCGCAAGCATAAATGGATATTAAATTCAGTGAGCAAAAGGAGACAATACTAGGGATGTGGAAGGAGAAGGAACTCCAGTCCTTACTCCACAAGTTGTCTTCTGTCCTCACAGTTATGGTTTACCTTGCCCAGCTTAAAAAATGCACCAAATATGGCGCCTAGTCTCCCAGAATATCACAAAAAAGGAACTCACACTAGACTCTTCCTGTTTTTACCTTCTGTGAAACAGTAGGTGTTTACTTTCCCAGCCGAAATAGGAGTAGTTATCTCGATCTATTTTGAGTGTTTATTAATATTTTATGCAATATTTTGACATTAATTATCGTTTTGATCCCCGCGGCTTGTTATAGATTAATTCAAGCATAGCATCCATCATTTTTTGTATACTTTAGTGTGTCGCCATAAGTGCGCCGGGTGTGCCCTGACGTGGGTCCGTGCACACTGTCACTGGAACCAAGCTATACCTGTCTGATGAGCCCTAACTAGGGTGAAACCGGTCCTGGGTTGCTTGTGTTCCGGTCCAGGGAGGACCTGGCCTGGCAGTTCGGGCTGGACTGTTCCCATTGGAGCAATGTCAAGACTAATTTGCATATGGCTGAATCCAAACTGAGGTGGCATGGTGTGCAAAATAATGATAGACTGGGATGCGGTCCTGAGTAATTACCAGTGGTTGAGATTAGTTCAAGCATTCCATGCATCACTTTTTTTGCATACTTTATTCGTCTGACCAGCTGCTTGGCAGTTGGGACCAAGACCTCCTTTTGAGTGACTCGCACGGCATTCATTACGGAGTATGATTATTTCCCATTCCTATTTGTGACTTATGCCTATTGAGTGTAATATATATTAAAAAAACATTGCTAGTTTTTGTTCCTTGATGATCCTGTGTCAACCCTCTGGTTGTCTGATTTCAATATGGCATACTCACATCTTCTCCTGAGGCACGAGATTTTGTCTCCTTGGAAACAGGGAACAAACAGGAAGCATTCTTGGCTTCTTGCATGTCTCACTATGAAGGGAGACAGAAGTTCTTGCAGCTTCAGTGTAGGATCCTTCTAGCATGGTTAGCCCCACCTTTTTGCCTGGTGTCAGTGTGTTTTTGACTTAGTTTGCTGGGAGCCTGTGAATCAGGACCCCAGCATATGTGCTTTCTCCCCTAAATTAGTTCTGGTAAATACTTTGGTACCTCCACAATTGGCTACTGGTCTACCCTTAAAAGTCCCTGGTATATGGTACTTAGGTACCCAGAGCATAGGTACACCAGGGGTCTCTCATTGGCTGTAGCATGTATTGTTCCACCCATGGGAGTCCATTTAAACTGTGACCACAGGCCTGCCCTCGCAGCCTGTGTGAGTTGGTGCTTGCACCTCTCACGACAGATATAAGTTTCCTTATATCTGAGGTCACTGCACTTAAAACCTATAAGTCACCACTATGGCAGGCTCTTCAGTCCTGAGGGCATGGTGCTTGTTTACAAGTGTGAGGGTGCCCCTGCATGAGCAGGACACACCTACAAACCCCAGAGTCGATTCTCCATGCTTTGTAAGTGCGGTCAGCCATTTTAAGATATATTGTGGACCTCCGTCATTACGAGATGTCTAACTATATAATGGCTGAACCAAACATGGGCATGTTTGGTATCAAACATGTTGCAATCATACCCCAATGCTGATTTTGGTGCTGGAAGTATGATCGCATGTACTGGGGGGCTCCTTAGTGGACACCCCTGTATTCCCGGTAACAGCCTTTCAGGGTTTGCCAACAAGCTAGTGCTGCTGCCGACCACAGACACAATTCTGCCTTCCTGCTGCTGAGCCAAGCTCAATCAGGGGAAGGTAGAACAATAGGTTTCCTGTCACAGGGAGGTGTGACCCACTCCCAACAGGACTTAGTGTATTGGGCTGGGGTGGGGGCGCTTGCCAGCACCACCAGACTGCTTTGAAGGGCATATTTGGTGCCCTCCTTGCATACTCCAGTTGAAGCCAGTTCAGGGAGCCATTGGCTCCTGCTCTGGCGCAAAACTGGACAAAGGACATGGGAGTGTTCTCCCCACTGTCCAGCCCCTCCTCTAGGAGCGACCCCTGAATCGTCTCAACACTTTCCATAGGATGCTTAAGGGCTCCCCTGTGGGTGGATCCTTAGATTCGTCGTGGAACAAGACCCACCTCTGAAACCAAGACACTCTTCGACCGTCTGGACACTTAGACTTCGTTGGACTTCGACCAGAACTGAGACTCTGTTCTTCAAGTCTTCTGCATCGTCTGTGTCTGTGCTTCATACAGGTTCTCCAGGTGGCCTCTGGGCATCAAGGACATCCAAAGTAATCTCCCTTGGAGTGAAGAAGTCACTCCCTTGCATATGCAGGCACTGCAACGAAGCTGACCGGTCTGCTGCTCCTGTCGTCCTACAGACTTCCCGAAGCTCAGGTATGCAGGTGATGGTTCTGCAGCTCCCTAGAGGCCTGACCTGTCCTCTCAGCCATTTCTAGGACAGTATCCCTCGTCAGGGCTGCTGTGACCAAACCCCCATGCACCGCATTGAATTGCTGTTGCCATGGTTTGTTGGCTCTGCACTCCAGAGATCTTCGAGCTAGAAGAAGCTCCAGCCTCCAGCAGCTCATCTTCTGAAGATCAGCCTCCTCATTGCATCCTCTGCACTGTGGACCTCCAACTTTTGTGAGCTGCTCATGGTCCTCGTGTGACTCCTCTGCCTTCAGCCTGTGGGTCCTCCTGAGGGTCTTACCTTGCTTCAGTGGGCTCCCCTGCTTGCTCAGGCCTTCTCTGACTCTCCTGCACTTGGTGAGTCCCTTGGATCTTGCTGTTCCCAATGATGGTAGCTTTCCACTCCAGTTGCAGCTACCAAGGCTTGTTGGTGCTCCCGCCGGACACCAACCACCTAGACACCGACATCCGATATAGGACAGCCCAAGCACAGCTCCTGGTCCTGTTCAGCAAAGTCTGGTCCTCACAGCTGCAGCGACAAGGTCACCATTGTCTCTTCTGAACTTCTCGACATCGGAGGGCATTGTGCTTCCGTGTCTCCTGGTCACCTCCGAGTGGCATGGACTCTGTCCCCTCTGCTTGCTGGCTCTCCCCTTCACGAATCCCGCTGTGGATTCCATCGAACTCCTTCACAGTCTTCTCCTGAGGCCTCTTCTTCGAAGTCTCCCATTGTCGTCTACGGCAGGTTCCGATGTCACTTCCCCCCGGCTACCCTGGTGCAGGTAACCTGGTTCCAACCTTCTGTCTTCCAAAGGGTTTCTTCTGGGTCATCCGGTAAGGGTCCTTCTTCTTTTAAAACTGCAATCGCAACTTCTCCATTGACCTCCATTGGGCACGCAGCTGTTTTTCCACTCTGCACACAGCATTCATGGGGTTCCTGGGTACTTACCTTGGGTGGTTCCTTGTTTCCCCAGCTCCTCTGAGTCTTCTGGTCCAAGTCCCGTTCTCCTTTGCAGTTCGCATTCCACTTTCTTAATAAATAGTTTGATCTACCCCTGGAGACCAGTGAATATTTGTACTACTTACCTGATTTTTTTTAAGTATTCTTGTGTATTGTGTTGACATCTCTGGGTAGGAGGTATATCAATGTGTTAGTAACTGTGTTGTGTAATAAATAGACTTGTTTTTATAAAACACTGTGTGGTTTTTTTTCATCTAATTTACACTGGCGATTAAATGTGGTAAAACAAGCTGCTTTACACTCCTTCTGGACTAAGCCTGAATGCTGCTCTCCACAGCTACCACTTAGAGAGCTTTCTATGGTTATCAAAGACCACTAACATCACCGTAAGGGTTGTCTGAATTAGTGCAGTGTGCACCACTTCAATAAGTGTGCACCATATACTAAGCCAGCCTCCTACAGCCAGCGATTAGAGCCAGCATCCTTACGATTTCAAAGAGCTGTACATATGGTCCTTAGTTACAGAATGAGTCTTTCCCTAGATTTCTGTCCAAACAGTGCCCTCTGGAAAGTTTTGTGGAAGAACTTCCAACCTAGGTGAAAGTTGACAATTCAATGGCTGGTTTGTCAATGCAAGTGCGCCCTTCCCTCGGACATAGTGGGCAAGAAAATTGAGGGTGCTGTCTAGAGGGCCTTAATCTTCGGGATCTGAACAAATGCTTACATAACATATACGATTCAGCCTCCAGGCATGTATTCCCAGACCATGGCAAGCCAGATGGAGAAGAGGGTTGTCTATTCCAAGATCCTGGCACTGATGGAACGGCTGGTGCACTTCCTTTTGGAAATTTATTTTGATAATTTGTGTGCCTTTGCAGCTGTTTCTGGTACACCGATTGCTGCTCGTTGGCACATATTGATGCACTAGTGGAAGACACATACATCTCAGAGACATGTGCATTTGAAACTTCCCTTACTGGTTCAAAGGTCTTCGGTCAAGAGATGTAGGACTTAGTCAAAAAAAGTCAGAAGAGAACAAGAAATTAATGGATCCGGCTTGATGTTTTTCTTGAGGTCAGGGGTTTGGGGACAGGAGGGCTTTTGGGCCAGGAACAACCAAGGGAGTGGCAAGCCCATGTGGGGGTCATGGCCTGGGAGCCCTGTTATTGACAAATCTCCTTCAGCATCCCCCCCAAGGGCTTGACTATGCCTCAGTTGCTCCAGTTAGAGAAAGACTGATCTTGTTCAAGGACATTTGGCAGCAATTGTTGACTGATGCTTGGGCAGGAGAGATCAATACAACAGGGTATCTAACAACTTTCCTCCGTCCACCTCACACTCTTTTATGTTACATTATTGTTTACAGGTTTGAGGCACAACCTCTACCAAGCTTTGGTTCACATGCTTTGTCCACTGTGCACAGCGGTATCATTGAGAAAGGCCCTTTAGGCGCAGCCTCAAAGGCTGCCATATGTCTCTGCGATCCACCCTAGACCCCATGGGTAAATCCTGACCTCTATGATTTGGTTCATGTTTTGTCTACGGTCCATGAATTATAACGCAAACACTTTTCTTTGTTTTTGTCAGAATAAACTAGGGGTGTAACATCATATTAGGTTTGCTTCTTTTTTCTTTGAAGGAATCAAAATCTAAGGAGTTCTGCTTGAGTATTTACTCATTGAGTATTGGCTGTACGAGGAAGACAGACAAGGAGGTAATGACCCAGTTACTTACCGGCAGACTTCATTATCCCGAGTCCAGGATTTCCTCCTCACAGTCTTGAACCCCCTCCCTCCCTGATTCCCTTTACCTTTTGATTTTGATCCAATGCAGATTGTTTTTCTTGGTTATTTACATGAACTGTCTAGGGTTACTTCCTCTATCGTGGCATTCTAGGAGACAGGGCCCCATATTGGGTGTATTTTTTCAGCTGGGCAAGGTAAACAAAATCTGGGAGAACAGAAGACAACTCATCATGATGATGAACAGAATTTATAATGCGCAAAGATACTTCTAGGGGAGTTAGTGCCTAAGTCATTCAGTTAATACTGGGTAAAAAGTTAAGTTTTTAACTTCTTTTTGGAAGTGTGATCCAAGCTCTCCTGCCGAAGATCCAAGGGAAGTATATTCCACTCAGAAGAACCAAGGAAGGATAAGGAACACCCACCGGCCCTAGCCTGAGAAATTCTAAGGACCTTTGTTAAGGCCCTATTCGAGGACCTGAGGTTCATAGCAGGGCAATAGAAATGGATTCTGCTGGACAAATAGCTTTGGCCAATCCGATGTAGAGCACAAACTCAATGGAGTAATGTTAGAATGGGGGTCTCTAGTTAGCAGAGGTAGGTACCTTTGTCCAAATAGGGACCCTTGCTTCTAGTCAGTGTAAGGGGGATACACACTTTAGATAAGCCCCTGCTCACCCCCTGGGTAGCTTGGCACGAGCTGACATACTTATCCCAAAGGCAATGTACAAAGTATTTGTACTCAAAACACACAGTAATTCAATGATAACATCACAAATGGACAACACACCAGTTTAGAAAAATAAAGTATATTTATCTAAACTCAACAAGGCCAAAACGACAAAAATCCAACATCCATGTAATAAGAATATGACTTTTCAAAGGTTTCAAACAACTTGGTCCATAGAAAACTATGGATGCGGGATTGCTCACAAAGTACCTGTAGATGCGTCGAAATTGACAAGGCCAAACAGCCGCAGAGATGGGAAGCATCGAAAACAAAGATGCATCAGTTCCTGAGACCTTGGGGAGGCGATGCAACAGTTCTGCTGCACGCAGGAGAAGTCATGCGTCGAATCTGGTCTGTAGGGGAAAGTGATGCGTCGACTCCAAGTCGATTCTGGTCCGCGGTGATGTGTCGGGAAAATTTGTCGCACAAGTGCGATGCGTGGATATCCGGGATGCGGCGACGATCGAGGCGGCGGCGTCAAGCCGGGCTGCGTCGATTTATTCAGCTGCGATCCCTTGATGGGTCGGTTCTTACAGCTGCGACAGGCGCTGTGTCAGTTCTACAGCAGCATGGCGGTGCTTGGAGATTCTTCTCGCACAGTGGTGCTGCGTCTGAAAAACAGCCGCAAGAAGAGCGATGCATCGATTTCTTCTGTTCTTTTTAGGTCTCGCCTACGCAGTGCGCATGCACTGCGTAGGAGACCTTTAGCCGTCGTGCAGCTCTTTTTCCAAGCACATACTCGTGCTTGTGGCGGCATACGCCTTGCGGGAGTGCGCAGCGGCGCGCCACAAGCACGCGTATGTGTTTTGAAAAAGAGCAGACTGCGCTCTCCAGCGCGCACGCACCACTCGTGGGTGCACCCCTCCGTCTCTCTCTCCCGCTGCAGCGCGAGGCGCGCGCGCTTGTTTCATTTGGTTTTTACACTCGAATTTTGTCCACTCCAGTGGCGACCTTGGCGAACACCTGGCTCAAAATTTGGACAGGCCGCCAAGGCAGTCTAACTTCGTTGCCTTTCTTTTTCTGCTCTCACACTGTTCCCTTTTCTGTCCGCATTTGTCTTTTCTTCTTCCTTTCATCTCTCTTCCACCTTGATTTTCGCTTTTTGTTTCACTCTCTGTCCCTTCTCTTTGTCTCTGACCCTTTTGTCCTTGCCTTTTTCTGGTTTCTCCCTCTGACCCATTTATCGATATTCTAACCGCTTATTTCTCTGTCTTTCCTTTCGTAACCCTTCCCTCTCGATTCACTTCTTCTTATTTTCTCTTGTGCTCTGCCCCGCGTTCACATTTCTCTCTTCTCCTCTTACTCTCACCCTCCCTCTCTTCCCTTCTCTGCACCTCCTTCACTCATTCCCCTACTCTTTATACTTTCTCACCTCGCTCGCGCACCTATTCTTACACTCTTTCTTTTCTAGCCCTCTCTTCCTCTCTCTCGTCAGAATGCGCCCCCCCAACACTGCTCTCTCTGTCTTTTCCCTTACTTCCGTAACGTCTTATTTTCATGGATAATGGGGTTTCAATGGCAGCCGCAGCAATACGGTTTCTCTTCATACTTTGGAGAAGTGTGCAATGAAGTATATCTTCCATCTCTGCTCTGGCAGCGCCACCTTCTGGCGACCTCCATTTGGCAGTCACTATAAAGGTTGCTGAATGTACAGTGTGGCCGTACCTCATGGAAAGGACATAGTACCTCTCACCATGAGAATTACATGGAGACATGCATGCTGTGGCGTCGGTATACAGGTTACACGTTCAAGTTGTCTGACTCCTTTTGTATTTGGTGCTTTCAGCATTAATAAATACTTTAACTAAATTCGTGGATCGTCATACTTAACACTGTGGTCCTCTGGCAGCGACAAGATTGAAGTTGCAATTGAAATTAATTTGCCGGAGAAATAATTTGGAAAGTCACTTTGGGGCAATAAATGTTTTAATTTTTATAGAGGCGGGTATATGGATGTCAGTCCCATCACTTTGAGCTTACTTACGACACGTCATGCAGAGTCCCACAGCGTACATACTAATTTTGTAATGTTGTGCCCCACGTTAGTTTATATAATGACGTGTGGCAGCTGAAGATACGGTACCCCCGCCCACCACGTATCATCATTGATCATATAATGGTGTGCTTCAATGTCAACACCCCTCCCCAAGTGTCATCAGTGGTCATATAATGGTGTGCTGAAATGTCAGCAACCCTCCCCAAGTGTCATCAGTGGTCATATAATGGTGTGCTAAAATGTCGGCACCCCTCCCCAAGTGCCATCAGTGGTCATACAATTATGTGCTGCAATGTCAACAACATCCCTCCCCAAGTGTCATCAGTGATCATATAACGGTGTACTGCACTGTCAACAACCCTCCCCAAGTGTCATCAGTGATATATCCTAGTGTGCTGCAATGTCAGCAACAACCATATAATGCTAGATCACACTATGTCACAAGTGATCCTGCAGTGAACTGTTCAACAGTGATTATGTAATGCTGTGTCCCACATTGTATGAATACTTATATCATTCATTGAGGTGTTTTGCAAAGAGCTATGGGATAGTTAGATACAATAAAAAACAAATTGGACAAATAATGAAAATAGAGGAAAGGCAAAACAGTAGCAAAATTAAACAAGCATTGGCATAGCCAATAGGTCTCGCCTTTGGAACCTTATAAGTGTTTAGTCATGCAGGATAGTGTGCTGCATAACCAAATACTTATAAGGTCCCAAAAGCGAGACCTATTGGCTATGCCAATGCTTGTTTTCTTCTAGCTCCCAGCAGCATGGACAACCTCCAGAGGCCCACAACTGGAATAGGCACCTCCTGGCAGGTCAGAACTCTCAGCAACAGAGTTCAGGGAAGCTGGGGGTGAAGTCTTTGTGTCCCTGAGACTTCAGAACAGGAGGCCAGCACACTTCAGGCCCTTGGAGATCTTCTTCAAGCAGGTTCACAGCAAAGTTCCAGTCTGTGTCCATTCCTTGGCAGAAACAGCAACTGCAGGCCAACCCCACTCAGCACACAGCAAAGGGGCAGTACTCCTCCTCACAGCCCTTTAGCTCTTCTCCTTGGCAAAGGTTCCTCTTGAATCCAGAAGTAATATAAAGTTCTGGGGTTTAAGGTCTCAGTAGGAGACCTTAAACCCCAGAACTTTATATTACTTCTGGATTGTCATTTTGTCTTTGTATTCTTTGTCCGAGGGTCTCTGAGCCCAGTCCAAACCAGTTCTGTCTTCACTGGTGCAGTATGACCACAGGGGGTGGAGATAGCATTGTGCAAGTGAGACAGGCCCTATTCAGGTCCAAAGAAATCTCCTCCCACCACTCTAAATTCAGCCAATGTCTATTCAGCTCAGCTCTGAGTCATCCAGGAGGGGCCAGGCACACCTCAACCCCTCCCCCCCTTAGTGTCTGTCTACAGCGAATGCACATCCCCAGCCCCGGTCACTCCAAAACCAGACAGTCAATCCACAAACAGGCAGAGGCACACAGAATGGTTATACAAGAAAATGCCTATTTTCTAAACGTGGCATTTTCAAACACATAATTTAAAAACCATCTTTACTAAAAGATGTGTTATTAAATTCTGAGTTCAGAGAGCCTAAACTTTATTTCTCTATCGTGTCCCAATTGGAAGTTATACTTGTAAGATGTTACAAAGTATTTCCCATTCTATCCTATGTGACAGATAGCCTTTCAAAAGTGAAAAACGAAATTGGCAGTATTTCACTATCAGGACATGCCGCACACACCAGCACATGTCCTACCTTTCACATACACTGCACCCTGCCCAGGGGGGTACTATGGGCCTACCATAGTGGGGCCTTACATGTAAGAAAAGGTAAGGTTAGGGCTTGGCAAGTGGGTGCACTTGCCAAGTCGACATGGCAGTTAACAACTGCGCACATACACTGAAGTGGCAGGTCTGAGATACCTTTTCAGGGCTACTCATGTGGGTGACACAATCTGTGCTGCAGGCCCACTAGTAGCATTTGATTTACAGGCCCTGGCACACTCAGTGCATTTTACTAGGGGCTCACCAGTAAATCAAATATGCCAATCAGTGAGAACCAATTGTAATAACTATTTACACAGGGAGCACGTGCACTTTGACACTGATCAGCAGTGGCAAAGTTCCCAAAGCATCTAAGCCAGCAAAAACTAAATCCAGCATAGCATCAAAAATACAGGAGGTAGAGGCAAAAAGTCAGGGGAAACCACTCCAAGTCTAACAAGTAAAAACTGTGACAAGGAAGACTTGGATTTGGAGTAACGAAGATTACTGGTAGGCAACCTTGTCAACATCAGAAGAATTCAACTGAGTCAAGAACAAAGAGATGTGTCTTCAGAGGCAGAGACAGGAAATTCCAACATGGTGGACCATTGGGAGTGCATCATCCCTCTCACCTACCACACAGATGTCACCCATCGGTAACAAGGGGTAGCGGCTGCTATCCATCACTTGCCTTTGGTACCCCAGTCACTGGCCTGGTTACCCAAGATCTCAAGGGTCCTAAGGGCAGAGATATTAACAGAAAGTAAATATGAGCCAAGGAGCCCTATTTACAATCTCTAGTTTCTGCTCCACCTACTACACCAACCATCCAGAAACCTCCGCTCCACCCACCTCGCCATGTCCAACTCTTACCTTTCCATCAGCTCTGGGGGCACTCATAACAACTCCCAAGCACTCAGACACTGCTTCAGGAGTGTGTTCAGCCATGCTCCAGCTATCAGTCAGAGGAGATTTTGGCACATCAACATGTAACCAAGTAACACCCAGGTTTCCAACCTCCATCTGACTGTTACCGGTGACGTGTCCCTCCTTTCGTCTTCTCACCTAAATCTAAAATAACAAGGCAATGACCAGGCCTAATAACTTCTTTCATTAATACTCCCTTCAGCTATTTGTGAGCAGACAGGGCCCCTGTAGAGCACAGGATCTGGGTCAGTTAACCGTGTGTGACCTACCCACGCTCTACCATGACCATTCTGATGACCAGACATCAAGAAGCGCTTGAAAAGCAAAAGAGTAGTAATGAGAGGAGCCGACTGAAGAGTCCTTTCCAGCCTCGGAGCATGTAAATGATTATGCCACACATGGAGCTTGGTATAACACGTCTTTATTCCTAAGCGTGTAACCATTAACTGAAAATTTTACATCATGAATTCTATCAACCACTCCCAAGCACTTACATCACTGGTCTACGGAGTCCGTCAGGAACCAAAATGGTCCCGTCATCTCTACCTCACAAGACACTACACCGACCACTAGATGAATTATTCCTCAAAGAAAGATGCTTACATAACAGGACTGGCACAGTGCCGGTGATGGAGGCAGAACCAAGACTGCAGAGTACACACACACAGTTCAGTTCTACATTCCATTCAGAACCTAGGGTAACACCATTGATGAACCTAGAAGAGCTCAAACCAAAACACACACGATGCACTACCAGATGTCCAAAGATACACTAGCGCTTCATCCCTCCCCCTTCCCCTTGGTTTGGTACCCTATGACTCTCAGACTCCTGTGGATCGGTTGTGAGCCAGCAGAGATGGGAAAACAGACAGGGTCTCTCCGACCCTCCCTGGCCAAAGCCATATGTTGGGTCAGTATTGAGACAGCTTCAACCCTGCAAGAAACGATTGACGGGTTCGACAATTTCCATACATGTGGAGTTAAGTATATTAAAGCTTACCTGACCTAAGTATTGGAAACCTATACTTAGATTTAAATACTGGCCTTATCAACATTTTTGCTGTAATATTTTGGCAGCACAATATTTAAAACTCAATATTCTGGTACCATACCACCACAGGGCACCTGTCGTACCAGCTCTTACCCTTCAGTATGGACTTCATGATTTTATGTGTTCACTTAAACCTCTGCCAGATGCATTACTCAGTTACTACCTCAGTTACAACTAGTATTGGTAAATGCCAGTAGGGAATGAGAGCAGTCTCACGTCACAGGCCCAGTGAACTTCATTGGGGTCTCGGACATTGTTTACATCACTGAACTCATAATACTCAGAGGAGTATTGTTCTCTGCCAGCTGCCCCACACTGGGGGCTCACTCATTCACCTTACATTGGATTTATAGTTCTCAGTGGAGTCTCTCCCACGTACCAGCCATGCAGTCACTCCACTCACTGCACAGGCTTCAGTGGGGCTTTATTCATTCCCCTTCACAGGCCTCTTGTACTTCAGTCGTGTCTCACACATTGTCACATCACTGGCCTTGTGTAAACAGATTCCACAATTAATAATTCTGCACTTTCAAATATTACTAAAGAGACACAAATGCACAATAATGTTGAGGGTATGGTAGCTTCACGACTCAGCAGGTACACACAATGACAGGCAGTGATAACTAGCTCTGCACTCGCGCTCCTACTGCACAGTGCATTATACATGTATGATCTATCTATGCATTTGTTACACTCCACCACTTTGAAAAGTCACCATCTGCCACTGTGTAGAGTAAACGTCTTTATGCCATGTGATGAGTTTTCTTTTTTCCTATTGGATAGCTCAAATTAACTTCTATGTTGAACTACAGCGACTGCACAGTTTCTTTGTCTAAAAGTGTATAAACACTCAACATTTGGGAAATGAGCCACGTTCCTCCCCGGTCCTCTTAAATATCAGACTCCATGTTAGTCTGTTTATTGATCAGAACTTCGAATATTTTCCATTTTCTTCTCTCTTCCCTAACTGAGAAGTCCTTGTGACAACTCCTCTTAACTTCTCATTTGCTGTGTGCTAAATCGTATTCCGTTCTGACTATTGACTGGATTAGGGCTCTCAACTTCCACTGTCAATAAAAATGTTACATTTATTTGCATTTTGAGCATTTTAATTGATTGACTAACAATTGCCATTTGTCTGCCGTATTAACTTCTTAATTTTTCAATAAACCTTAATGGTGTGTTCTTTGAAACTTGTCTTGTGTGGATTTTCCTACGTGATTTTTCTGGGTCTACATTATTTTGTATTTAGGGCTCTCGTCTATAATGACTCACACATAGCCCCGATCCATCAATTGGCCCTTTTGATGTAAAAAGCGCTGACAGCCTGATGGGCTCCAGTGGAGTCTTTCTCATTTCCACCTTACTCACTTCATACAGTTCAGTGGAGTCTCATGGATTCTTTCAAATATGAACCTCACACAGATGCAGAGTAAATAGTTTTATACATTTTTCAGAAATATACAGATGAAAAAGAAGTTGTAGGCTGTGAGGTGCCCTTGTTTGCCTTTCAACACTTCCTCCTTCATAGGGGGAATAATTGGGGCTTGTACATGCAGATAAAAGGCAGACGGGTGTTGCAGTTAGAGAGTCCCAAACTGACCAGTCCTGGAAAACAATGGAAAAAATAAACACATCTAATCAGAACACTGGTCCATCAATGCAGTCAGTCATGTTTTTTTTAATATGGGGAGCGAACACCCAGGGCATGAATTTGGGGCTGTGGAGAAACAGACACATGGGATAGCAAGGGCTTCATTAGTGATACATTCTTTTTGAGATGGAGAAAACTCCAAGAAAGGATTGCCAAGGACAATTTATAACCTTCCTCATCCCTACCCCCACTGCTTCCCCCAAAACAGGATGGTATATTATCAATGCAACACACCCAGGGTCTTCAAAACCACAAAATCTTTCCACCCAAATTACTAAGGGTTTTATGTAGAGTTGGGCTTACTCAGTCACAAACATGATGGCTATCCTGTTCACTTTATTACAAATGCACTATATCCTATCGCACTTATAATAAGGTAGACGGAATAGCCATCATGTTCATGAAAGTGTAACTCATCGCCAGACTCGAAATCAGGTCCTTTGTTGTTATCAGGGGAGCATTGCCCCTTAACATGTCTTCCAGAGGGTAAGGAAAATGATGTATTTTAAACTCCATTGCCCAACACCCCACTCCCTTCTGCTGCACAAGAAAAAATGAAGAAAGAAAGGAATTAGTAATAGGGTGATTTAAGAATCCAGTGGTATATTAACAATTAGGCTGAACTTCATCCCAGATGTGATAGCAGCTCCACCAGGAAAGGTCTGATTGGGTTGTGCTATCAGAGCAACTATTTGCCGGAGGTGGGACACGCATTTGTGTGAATGAAGATGATAACTCAACTCCATATGATCTCAGAGTAACAAGAGAACCCCTTCTGAAGGATTGTGGTAGTCTAACCTCTTTGTCAGAGGAGAAGCGTGGGAGAGTGGGCCAAAGGAGAGACTCATCATTTTACAGGGGGTCCTAAGACTTTGAAATGCTGGCCCACCTTGACCTTCCCACCAAAATGCACTGGATGAGAGAATATTTTGGAGGCATACTGCGGGAAATTAATGTTTTATTTTATTAAATGGGATAACACTAAAGATCTATGAAGAGTCCCCTTGATGGAGCAAGGACTCGTAAAAGAGACTTGCTCAGAAGCAATCTTCTTATTTAACTCATAATCTTGTACTAATTATGTATTGTGTAAATTAATACGCATTACACTCGATATACAATAGAAAGAGAAGCTTGCCTACGTGTCTTACTAACAAGTAACTCGAGTGAAGTTCTAAAATGGGAATCTGTATTGCGCATGCGCCAACTGCATCTACACAGTGTGACGATCTGTCGCTTGGAGGTAATTTCCTGCACTTGCGCAGACGCTTCTAATATGGCCGCTTGAAAGCTCACATGCTCAGCATCTGCTCAGCTGAAACTAAACCAAGCTGTTTTACTAAGTGCTAATGCGGGGAAAGCATTTATAAGTAAATGGGGTTAGGGTAGAGATAGGTGGTATACAGTGGAACCAATTTTATTTGAAATTAATATTTGTCTTTCTGACTTTTCTATTAGTATATATTTGGGCCTTTCATGAGAGTCTGGAGTCTATAACCCACGTGATCACCGTACATGCGTGTGTGAATGAGCTTGAAGGAATGATGTGATTCTTGAACGCCGTCCAAGGACGAAACTGCTACATACCCTGGGAACCAGAACCAACGTCCGCTGAAGACGAATGAGAACGCATTAAAGTTTTACTTTTGTGGCAAATAATATGTACATGCTGGTGGGAATAAAGATTTATGAATACAAATTAAGGGGTGGGATCTTTAAACAATGAACTGAAAGACTTAATATGGAAAATAAGCATGGTGTGATGATCATCTCCCCTTGCCTGTCCAATCAGAGTTAGTATTTTCCCCAAATTTGAAACATTAATGGGTGGTACATGGTTATAGAAAGGTATAATTGAGGTAGCTTTAGTTAGTTAGAGAGACGGAGATTGCTGGATGCTGCAGAGCTCGGGATGCTGTCGGTTTGACGAGCGAATGCTGATGAAGTATCGATTGCAGAACTATCTACTTAATTTAATTAATTTAGAAGAAGATCACGGAAAAACCTCGAGGAGGAAGAGAGTGTCAGAGAGGGGTGCTACGCAAGCGTCAGTGTTAGAGAGGTCATCTATCCTGTCCTGATTCCTGTCCTGAAGCCTTTGTCGCTTGATCTTTCCCGGGGGACTTTTCCCAGCTCCTTGGACAGGGGGTTGGTTTTCACACCATCCTAGGTAATTATATTTTCATGAATGTGCAGATGTGCTTTTCTCTCTATCCTCTCCTTTCTGAGCAGCGTCATTGTCAAGTATGAGAATTGTCTGATTGATTAAATAATTGAATCTTCCTTCCTGAGAGTGACGGATACTGTACTGTGATTTGAAATTGGTTCACATGAAATTAATTTAGATAAAACTTTAAAATATTACCCCAGTCTGTGATTATTTCATTGCAAGAGAAAATTAAGATCATATCACCATCAACTAGTTCAACTAATGGTCCATCGACCAGAGGAAAGAACTTTTTGATCAGTGAAAGATTAATTAGGAATGACAGGTAATTAATCTTGAAGAAAGAAATAACATATAAAACTTTAAACTCCAGCGGTTTTACTGGCCTGTGTGTATAAGTGTGTTTTATGGGCCCAGGTGAGTATATGGTAGTGGAGTGTCTGTTGCTGGTTCACCGCTGGATCACCCTGACTGCCTGCACATGGAGCTGTACCTCCCCTCTGACTCTGGAGGAGTACAGAAGGCACTACCCGGGGCGGGCTTATTGGGGCGGAGGCGAAAGGAATCTCACAAACAATGTGTGAAAGTAAGGGAAGCTAAGTATTCTATGAAACTGGATGCTGAATGAGTCCAATGGGCATTAGAGAGGCCACCAGAAGATATAGTGGACAGGTCTAGGATGCACCCAGTGAGAACAGAGGTTCATGGAGGAACGGGGAAGCAGCCCAGAAGTGGACCAAGGGAATGGAGTTCTCTCAGGGTAGGGTTGACCTGTATACGTGACCTGTATACATAGAGACCCTTACCAAGTACTTCAAGGGTATTGCACTTCTTGGCCCACAGGAACCCTTTCATGTTTTCCAAAGTGTTCTTCATGCTGCCCTAAAATAAAATAAAAGACACACTCTTTAACAGCTAGGATTCTGCTATGTTGAGAGCTTTAATCAGAATGAGTTTGAATGCTGGAGACTTGGTACTATCTTATTTACTTGACTTACTACAAATACTGGAAATGCAACCCAGAAACATTGCTGCTACCCACCAGGCTTAAGCAGCTCTGGCCATTATTATTCCCACTCTATAGATCATCGTCTGTGATTCACCTGCTAGTTACCAGTCTTGGGCACATAGGTATGTTAGGGTAATAATCAACCTCTGGGACACTACCCCAAGAGTTCTACCATCATAGTATCAATCAGAAATGAACAAAGATTTTCAAATCTAGGCATTGATTAAGATCCCATGGATGCTTTTCTCTTGTGTGATATATAGATAGCAATGCAATATCCAAGGTCTGGGGCCCTACTACAAACAGTGCCTCTGGAGCACAACAGGCATGAGAACCCATTTTTTGCCCCTTCACCCCCTCCCTACCCCCTGGGAACTACCAGGGCTTGTGCCCCTTCATCTGTAATACAGATAGCACCAGTGCACATAGAGTATTGGTGTTATCTTCCAGGGGCATCCCTTCACTAGCATGGGGACACACATTCCCAATGTGCCCACGCCCTATTATGGATGCGGGCACAGCGAAAAAGAGGCCATCAGAAGGTGCACTGACTGTGTGCCAAAAAGGTGAGACACAGTCAGGGCAGTAACAGAGTGCGACCCCTGCAAAGGGGCAAGGGTATGCCATGGACTCCACAGACATTCCCCTGCAGGCCGGTGAAGTTAATCACTGCACATGCCTGCAGGGGGATCTTTGTGCTCTCTTTAAAGTGCAGGCAGGTGCTGACTGAACAGAGAAAGACGAAGCAACTGATTCAATTAGCGGCTCTGTCTTTTGCTAAAGCCCAGATTTACAAACCCTTTTGTGTCGGGTTTGCTGTACTTTTCTAATGCAAACCTGATGCAAAGTGTTTAAATGTGATTTACTATCCAACGCAAATTCTGATTTGCTTTGGATAGTAATCTAAAGTAACACAAAGGGAGTATTCTATGTGTTGTGAATGGGTGTTCTTATGCAAACCCCCCTTGGATTTTGACGCAAATCCCGATCTATAAAGAATTGTAGACAGGAATATGTGCCTAAATTCCATGCCTCCTTGAAGCAGGTGCAATGAGGAGAAATGTTTTCATTTCTCCTCATCTTTCCCATTTTGCATATGTGCTGCATTGTACAGCACACATGCAAAGTGAGAAAAGCCTTAAAGCATAGGTTATGTACTGTACAAAATATATGCTTCAGACAACGCAGACACCTGTGCACTAATAGTGTAAGCAAAAGCTGTCTTAAGTGCGCTAGTGCAAAGAGAGAGAGAGCAGAACAGGTCTACAGCTTAGTAGATTTGGCAGTGTTATGCTCTCTCCCTTTCATGCAATGCAGCACAGCAACCATCGGCGGGTCCTCCTCTAAAGCGAAGGAGCACCGCCCCACTGATTTCAGAGCAGTGCAGAGGAATAATAACATGAAAATAACAGAACGTTATTAGCGTTTTATTTTTCCATTCCTGCTTAGGTGCGGGCGGGGCTGGGCTGGCCAAAGCAGGGGCCAGGGGGAGGAGTAGTGAGCACACTCTAAGCGCACATGACGATTTGGCCAGTTGTCTTGGGTCGGCCAAGCAGTCATGCACACTTTATATGTTCTCCACTGGCTGTATTGTACAGCCTGAGTGGAGAACATGCCCAGCCTCCCAATCCCTCTCTGAACACCGAACCAAGGCGCTCAGACCAATCACAGCGCTGCTGTAAGGCAGCGTTGTGGTTGGCTGGGGCAGTCTGGGTGTCTGGATGCTTCCTGCGTCGGAGGAGAGTCGGCGGCTGGAGACCGGCTACCAGCAACCAGCAAGTACGCTTTCTTTCTTTTTAATTTATTTTTAGTTTTCGAACGCCCCACCTCCCTCTGCCCCCACTACTGTTTCCTACCAGCTGCCACTGACAGCAACTTTACTTGGTGCCCTAAGTTGCGTGGCGTCTTGATAAATCTGGGCCTAATGCACTGCCCTGGGGCATCGTGAATTTGTGGCTGCCCTGACTACTTGTAAGAGGGAGCACTGTAGATCTTTGTACCTGCACATCTGTTTAAAGGTGCGCTGATAGAAGTGGGGGTCACTAGTTGGCAGAGGTAGGTACCTTTGTCCAAATAGGGACCCTTGCATCTAGTCAGGTTAAGTGGGATACACACTGTAGATAACCCCTGATCACCCCCTGGGTAGTTTGGCACGAGCAGACAGACTTATCCCAAAGGCAATGTGTAAAGTATTTGTACTCAAAACACACAGTAATACAGTGATAACACCACAAATGGACACAACACCAGTTTTGAAAAAAAAGTATCTTTATCTAAACTCAACAAGACCAAAACAACAAAAAGCCAACCTACAGGTAATGAAATACGACTTTAAAACAGTTATTGCAAAAATAAACTTGTAGAAAACAAATAGCTCCACCTGGGGCTATTGCGCTGTTGTGACAGCAATAAATCCAAAGTACGGCACCAACCGTGAGGAGCGCGGCATCAGGCACGGAGTCACACGTACCCCCAAACAAACAGTACCTTGGAAACGAAGTCTATGACGAAGCACAGCGTCGTGGAGCCGAGGCGACGGTACCGAGGTTGAGGCCGGCTTCCTGGCTGCCACAGGGGAGGCAAGGCGTCGTTTCCACGAGAAAGTGACGTGTCGAGTCCAGGGCAGAGGAAGACGGTTGCGTCGGCAGTGAGGCGTCGGTTCCAGTGACGATGCGATGTCAGTCAGTTTGTGGAGTCACCCTCGGCGGTTATCGGTGCCGCGATTATGGAACAGTGCGAGCGCTGGCGTTGGGCACGGCTGATAATTGCAGGCATAGGCAGGCGTCAAAGGGCACTGAAGCTGCGGTGCAGGCCGGGTGGTGCGTCGTTCACTTCACAAGCGGTGCCCCGGGCCACGGTGCAGGTCGCGGTGTCATAGCGGCATCGCTGATGGCATCAGAAACAGGTTTTCTTTCTTCTTTTATGTTTCTTCCAGCTCCCAACTGCAGGAACAAACTGCAGAGGCCCAAAACTGGAATAGGCACCTCTTGGCAGGTCAGAACTCTCAGCAAGAGGGTTCAAGGGAGCTGGGGGTGAAGACTTTGTGTCCCTAAGACTTCAGAACAGGAGGCCAGCACACTTCAGGCCCTTGGAGATCTTCTTCTAGCAGGTTCAAAGCAAAGTTTCAGTCTTTGCCCTCTTTTTGGCAGAAACAGTAACTGCAGGCCACCCCATACAGCACACAGCAAAGGGGCAGTACTCCTCCTCACAGCTCTTCAGCTTTTCTCCTTGGGAAAGGTTCTTCTTGAGTCCAGAAGTAATCTAAAAATCTGGGGTTTCAGGTGTAATACTTATACCCCAAATAGTCTTTGTTCTCTTTGTGCAAGGGTCTCTAAGCCCAGTCCAAACCAGTTCTGTCCTTACTGGTGCAGTACGTCCACAGGGGGTTGAGACAGCATTGTGCAAGGGACACAGGCCCTAATCAGGTGCAAGGAAATCCCCTCCCACTACTCTAAATTACGCAAAGGTCAATTCAGCTCAACTCTGAGTCATCCAGGAAGGGCCAGGCACACATCAAACCCGCCCCCCCCAAATGGCTGTCTACAGTGAATGCACATCCCCAGCCCCTGTCACCCCAAAACCAGACAGTCAAAACACAACCAGGCAGAGGCACACAGAATCGTTAAACAAGAAAATGCCTACTTTCTAAAAGTTAAGGACAACACGCATGCCAATACTGATATCTCTTTCACACTTTCTTCAAGATCACACCACACCTTTGATATGACCTATTGTTTTATTCTTTATTTCTCATTCTAAATATTTGATCATGTGTTTTCTTCACGTTTTATTTCTTTTAATTCCACAAAATTATAATCATCAGAAGGTGAAATGACCTTATCGTTATCAACCTTGTACACCATAGAAATACAATAACATGACAAACTTTTCTTCAACACAACAAAACATGTTTTTTGATAATATCACATATAATAACAGACATATTTACAATAATTATTCGCTAGCTCTGGTTCTGTGATTTTTATGAGACATTAACACAAAAATACACAAAAGAATAATGATAGCACTAACAGCACCACCTTTTTGGTTTTGACGGTACAGCGCTCAGCTGAATCACTTCTTGTAGCATGAGCACAACTCAAACAGTGTTCCCATTAGGCTCAACACTCTATATGACTTCAATTTGTTTAATTTTGTGAGCCATATTGGTATTTAATCAGCTAGAAAACACTTGTTTGAAAAGTGAATAGACTATTTGGTTTACAGGCCCTGGGCACACATGGTGCACTGTACTAGGGACTTAGCAGTAAATCAAATAAGCCAATTGTGGACACACTAATCCATAACAATAATTTACAGAGGGAGCACTTGCACTTTGGCACTGAACAGCAGTGGGAAAGTGCCCAAAGCATCTAGACCAGCAAAAACGAAGTCTAACACACAGAAAAAAACACACAGGAGGCAAAAGCAAAAATACAGGGGAAACCCACGCCAAGGATGCCAGGTCTAACACTTGTCCCCTCCAGCTGAAATGTGGGAAGAACTACCCACCCTCTTGGGAATTCTCTTCACTAAGGCAGAAAAATCTGGACAGACCATCAGCATAGGCGTGTTCTGTACCAGGGTGGTGTTCCACCATAAAGTCCATCCCCTGTAGGGAAATGGACCACTTCAACAACTTTGGGTTCTCACCCCTCATCTGCATCAACCATCTGAGGGGCCTGTGGTCTGTCTGAACCCGGAAGGGAGTCCCAAACAAGTAGGGCCTCAGCTTCTTCAGTGCCCAGACCACAGCAAAAGGTTCATGCTCAATCCCACTCCACCTCTGTTCCCGGGGAAGTAACCTCCTACTAATGAAGGCTACAGGTTGTTCTAGGCCCTCCTAATTTAGGTGTGAGAGTACAGCCCCCACAACATGCTCTGATGCAATTGTCTGCACCACAAATTCCTGTGAGAAGTTGGGCGCCTTGAGCACAGGCGCCGTGCACATGGCAGATTTCAGGGCATCAAAAGCTTTCTGACAGGCATCAGTCCAGTTCACCTTCCTGGGCTGCTTCCTTGAAGTCAGCTCTGTCAAGGGGGCAACAATGATGCCAAATCCCTTGACAAACCTCCTGTAATCCTAGGTGATGCCCAAAAAGGCTCTCACCTCTGTCTGGGTCTTGGGGGGTTCCCAAGCCAGAATGGTGTCAATCTTAGGCTGTAGAGGCGCCACCTGGCCGCTTCCTACCTGGTGTCCTTAGTACACCACTGAGCCCTGCCCAATCTGGCACTTGCTTGCCTTGATCGTGAGGCCTGCCCTCTGCCGAGCCTTCAACACTTCCAAGAGGTGGTGCAGATGTTTCTCCCAAGTGGCACTGAACACTGCTATGTCATCTAGGTAGGCAGCACTGAAATCCTCCAGCCCGGCCAAGACCTGATTGACCAACCTCTGAAAGGTGGCAGGGGCATTCTTCAACCCAAAGGGCATCACCCAGAACTGGTAGTGCCCCTCTGGTGTTGAAAATGCAGACTTTTCCTTTGCCCCATCACTTAAGGCAATCTGCCAGAACCCAGACGGTAAGTCAAACATACTGAGGTTCTTGGCAGCTCCCAACCGATCCATGAACTCATCAGCTCTGGGGATGGGGTGCTGGTCAGTCCTGACTGACTGAATTGAGCCCTCGGTAGTCCACACAGAACCGGAGTTCTGGCATGGCACCCGGTGCGGCAACATTTGGGGCCAAGACCACTGGGCTGTACCAAGGGCTGTTGGAGGGCTCATTCACTCCTAGAGCTAACATCGTGGAGACTTCCTCCTTGATGCTAGCTTTGACCTTGTCTGTCAGTGGCGTAGCTAGAGCTTCTGGCGCCCGGGGCTATCCCTCAGATTGCCGCCCATGGCAGGTAGCAGGGGGGAGGAAAGGGGGGTGGTGCTGGGGAAAAAGGACGGCGAGCACTTGAAAGAGGTCCGAGAGGTGCATCATGAAGTCCCACTGCCCTAGCTGTTGTGCAATGCAATACAGGCTGCACACTAAGTACATTCTTCAATTTCTACCGAGTTTTGGCTTAAAAAAGATGAAACCATAAACTGAATGATAAGAAAGCAAAATGTACTCCTTGAGAATTACTTTATCGTCGTTTGTTTTAGCACACTGACCGGGCTGTTTCTCAGCCTTCACTTTTGTCAGAGTGGCAAATGAAGCTCCCATGGCCTCATGTATTTTCTCTGGAGCCCAATAGAGTCAACCGTATAGCTTGGCTCTATCGCGCCAAAAACCTCCGGCTGATTATTGATATATAGAAGTTCATATCACACAAGGCCTAGTGACTTAGAGAAATCCCACACTGCTTTTGTGTTCTGACATTCTTGGCATGCTTGTTTTCACACAATATAATATAACTGGAGACAAAAGCAGCTTTTAACGGGCAGGGCAAATTATTTTTAAAGGCCAAGTGCCAACCCGGTCATAATAAGAATGAAAAAAAACAGAAATTCTTTTGTCAGGTGTAGGTGCTAATAATCATTGCAGTGTGCTTTACTGTAAACAACGACCACAATAATAAAGTACAGCTACTTATTGACACAGGCAGGCACGAATAGTACAGCATAACTTTACATCATAACCTTAGACATACTCCATCATTCCATCCCGATATCATGTATTTTAAACCTTATTTCTCACCTCCACATGCAGTACCTTCCCCATTTCAACTAAAATGTACCCGTCTTTTTTAACTTCCACACTCTCACTCATGTCTCTCTCTTTCGTTCTCATGATTGCTCCCACATTTACTCGCTCCTCAGGTCTTACTTCCCCCTCCCCCGCCACCAGCAATCACCTCGGCCTGATTGCACACACCTAAAATGGAAAATGAATGCAAGGTAAACTCATCTGTGGGAAATGTTTTGCGCTGCAAGAAAACTCAGCTGGTTGATTTTGTGGAAAACTAACTGCAATAGCTGTTAGCATCAGCTGAAGCCATTTTGTTTTTGGCAGCCATTTTAGTTAGCCATGTACTCGCCATGTGCTTTCTCCCTCCTCACTATTGCCTGCCCTTGTATTCTGCTTGTGTCATGTGATACAGTTAACTCTTTCAGTACTGAGCCAGAGCCTTGCACATGCTCAGAAAGACCTGTAGCTGCCAGAATGCACCTGCTCTTAGTGTATAACTGTCAGGCTGTTTTACTGATGTAAGGAGAAATGTCTCCCCTCCCACTTTGTTGAGCAAGCAATTTTTGTATACCCATATTAGTCAATAACTATTCTTGTATGTGCCAGTACCTCCCCTTGGTCTCATGCTGACTCTGCAGTAAATACAGTATATAAGACCTGTAATCTTTGTACTCCTTAGACTGTCTCATTACAGTGGCCTGAGGGTACCGTATTGACGCAGTCTCCCTCATGTGAGGTCAGTCTCCCTCATGTGAGGTTAATAAAAGCATTGTTTTTATATTCCAGCTTCCGTGCCAATCTCATCTTTGTTGGTTTAAAGGACCAGGTGCATCAGTGAACCCCTAGAAAGGTTTTTCATTTCTACAGATTTGATCACTTCAGATGTCTAAGTCTGTAGCCGGAGGGTCACTGGTTTGAATCCTTGTTGGCGCACAGAATGGTGACTTCTAATTATGGTGCTATGAGGGCACAGCCTGTGACAGAAAGCACTGAGTATGTATGCAATTAATTTAAATATTGTATTACACACAGTATAAAATAGACTTCACGCAGCATAAGATAAGATAGTTTGTCGCCTGGAGGAAGCCAGTGACATGGTTGTTTGCAACACTCATGTGAGACGCATTCATTAACACACTTGCAAAAAACACTGTTGCTGCATAATGTGTGTGTAATGTAAAGTTCTCCAACGCTCTACATAGGGATGAGTAGCACTATAAAAGAAATTAAATAAATGTGAGAAAGGGGCTATGGAGAGATGTAGGGCAGTAGTGAGAGAATCTGTGAACAAGGAAGACATTAGAGGCTACCAACAGAGATTGTTATACAAGGGTCGAATAAGACCATGAGGTTCACCGGTCAGCATTCTGACTGTGCCATGGACGGTCGCATCGGATGTGGTAACGATATGGTAGAGATAACATTATTCTTTGATTATGCTATTTAATTTATTGACAATTTTGATCCATTTGGGGCACAATACCTCAGGTACTCTTGAGGATAACATTGCCCCCAACCCTGCGTAGGAACTTTATCTTTTATTTTAGCAGATTATCAAAGATAGCGTCAACATAAGTAATAATGCTTCATACTGCGGTTCTTCATATATTGATACCGGCTTGGAAACTGCTGTTGTGCATGCTTTAAGAGGTAAAGGGCACATATGGGATGACACCTAAACTGAGTGAGAAACTGGAAAAACCCGTATACTTTTTAAATGATTCTCCCTATCTGTGATTGTAAACAAACCTAGAAAGTATTTGTTGTGCAATTCATTAACTCAATGTTGGTTTCCTCCTGAACATAAAATGAGATCAGTTATGTTTGTAATGAGAGTTATACTCAGTTTTAAATAAAATAGGACATCTCGTTTTTGGGATGATTTTATCCCGAGTCCAAATAAGTATGATGCCGTGTCTTTCCAGTATAAACAGTTTGTGAATTGGAAGAACTTAATTCTAAAGGTAAAATAAATATTGTTGTACAACGTTCCACACTGTGACAAATGTCTGGGGTGGTTAAAACATAAAAATCCAGGCCATCTATCCAATTATTTGTAGTGGAGAGAGCCTGTTACCCTCTTCAGATTACCCCATAGCAGCATCTGTACTTTGAGGAGCTGTGCAGATGTAGGCTGCCAGACCCTACAGTTATGATTAGTTGTATGTTATCAGCATTCGTACAGTGCCTTCTACCATTAGTATGGCACTGCTGTACTTTTTTAATATGGATGACCTTTCATACGGTTCTGGGCACTCGATTGATAGGTTGGGTATGTTGTTTGGCTGTCTATGGTTAATAGAGCTGCTAAGTGCTTAGTAATGGTTTGTGTTGGTTAATGCGAATGTAAAATGTGATCCTAAGTGCAAATACTTTAAGGGAGGTACTAACTCCAAGCAGTTATGAGGTGTGGTGTGCAGCACCGGCTCCTCGCGCCATTTTAAAACACACAGATGTGTTTCCAGGAATACAAGAGGTTTTCGACCAGCACTAATGGAAATGAAGAGTCAGCATCCAGGGTAATGTATTCATCACTGCACGTCAGTTTTATGCTACTTACCAGAAGTAGGGCCCACACCACGAACCGCTTCAGAATGCTGCTCGGCGGCTTCCGGTACAGCAAGATGATCTTACCGGCCTGCATACCATTACCACCTGCCACCAATGCTAAAAGCAGCCCTGCAGCCGAGTGACCTTTTCATCCTTCTGAACATGTTACTGTCAGCGCTTGGGCTACTGACGCTCACTGATTCACTGAATGAGGTGTGGGGAGAGCAACTAAGGGCTCCAGTCAAGGGGAGTAATGGCTCATTTATTCTTGAGAGACGCAGTCTCTTCAACTCCCAAAATGAGGAGGCTCTCACGCCACGGTCACCAAAGATCCGTTCCTCCCCTCATGACAACCGGTTAGCTCTTACCTCAGGCTCTTGTGTGTAGACTCCACAGTGGTGGCACTGTCTCTACCGTAGGGGTTGGTTCTGCTGCAGCAAATCGCCCAGCACTGCCACTGCCACTGCCCCAGACTTGACTCCACTCACGAGAGCGCGTGGTGGTGGAGCGCGTGACGCGTCACTGCTGTGTTTTCAGAGAGGGGGCTGGCCAAAAATGATGCCCAGGGCCGCCATTGGTAGCGCTTTCGCGTGCTACAAGATTAACGGCCCTGGGACCCATAAACGAGGTACGTCGCGCACCGCACCACCACCACTACGCTAGGTGGTGAAGCGTGCGCTGCAGGCAGCATTTGCAAGCAGGTGCACTTGCACTTCACACATAACTGCACGTCACGTGTGCATTTGCTCCGTGCTCAGCGACAGCCGGACGTGTGGGTGTGGGGGGTGGTGGGTGTACTGTGTACATCACTCACTGTCGGGGCAGAGGTCGCGCGGCACTGGTGGCCCATGGCGGCGGCCTTTATAATTTATTTGGGGGCACTGACACTACTGACAGTGATTGACAGTAGTGTCAGTGAGTGTCCCCAAATAAATTATAAAAGGCCGCCGCCACGGGCCACCAGTGCTGCGCGGCCGCCGCCCCCAAACTAGTGCCTCCTGGGGCGGACCGCCCCCCCAGCTACGCCAGTGTTGTCAGTCAACCTATAAATTTTGTGTTTTACAGGAGGACTGTCCCCAGTGTCTACATCATGGACACACCACTGAGTGACACCAGGGGTCAGGGAGAACAGAGCAGCAAACTGTCCCAAGAGTTGGCGGCAGTCACTCTGCTGTTTAGGAGTCAGGGCGGGGGAAAGGTTTACACCGTCCACTGACCCATCTTGCTCCTTAGCCGACAGAAGGTCAGGGAGAGGCTCAGTCTCCTCTTTCATTCCATCATCTGTTGCTAAGAGCATGCCCACTTCGGACCCCTCCAAGTGGTGCTTGAAGCGGTTCACATTTAGGACCCGCAAAGGGTTACTGGGAGACTGCAAGTCCACCAGCTAGGTGACTTTACTCTTGCGCTCCACCACCTCAAATGTCCCAGTCCATTTGTCCTGGAGCGCACAAGGCTCCACAGGGGCTATGACCCACACTTTCTGGCCAGGCTGAAAATGGATCAGAGTGGCAATCTGATCGTACCACCGCTTCATCTCTTCCTGGCTGGCTTCCAGATTCACCTGAGCGAGTTGTCTGAAGCGCTTAGTCTGGTTCCTCAAGGCCAGCATGTAGCTATATACATCCTGGGAGGCTTAGTGGGAGCTTTCTCCCAGTCTTCTTTGAACAGACTCAGAGATCCTCTTACAGGATGCCCGTACAGGAGCTCAAAGGGACTGAACCCTAAGGACTTCTGCGGTACCTCCCTGAAAGCAAACAACAGTCATGGCAAGAGGACATCCCACTTACGCCTCATGGGTTTAGGGTTCACCAAGACCCATAATCATGCCCTTCAGGGTCCAGTTGAATCTCTCAACCAGCCCATTTCCTTGGGGGTGATAAGGAGTGGTGAACTTATAGGTAACACCGCACTCCTGCCACAGGGACTTCATATACCTAGAAATGAAATTGGTCCCCTGGTCACGCACCACCTCTCTGGGGAATCCCACATGGGAGAAGATCCCCATCAATGCCCGACCCACCACGGAGGCTGTTACCGTCCGGAGAGGGATGGCTTCAGGCTACCAGGTGGCATGGTCCACCAAGACCAGGATGAACCTGTTGCCCATGGCTGTCTTGGGGTCCAGAGGCCCCACAATGTCAATGCCCACCCTCTCAAAGGGGGTGCTGCCCACAGGGAAAGGTTGGAGAGGAGCTCTACACTTCCTCCCACTCTTATCACTTGCCTGGCAAGTCTGGCAATTCCTGCAGTGAGTGTCAGAATCCTTGCGCATTCGGGGCCAGTGAAAGTGGGTGACAAGCCTTTCAAAGGCACATCATGAGCCAGACCCAGTAGGAAGGCTCTGAAGTGCTGGGGTACCACCAGCACATGGGTTGACCCAGGCTCAGCAACCTTAGGCTCACAATACAGGAGACCATTCTCCCAGTAAATCCAATGTGATCCAGACTGATCACCTGCTGCCTGGTTTGCATCCTGCTGCCGCAAATCAACAAGAGAGGGGCATTCCTGCGGCTACATTGCAGAATTCCTCCTTGGAGGGGCCCCCTTCTTGCTGCCAATGGGTCAGCTCAGGCAGGTCCCCCAGTTCAGCCACTTGTTCCACTGTAGCTTCCAGGGCATCCCCCTCAGGGTTTGCTTCTTCCTGGATGATGGGAACTTCGGGGGCTGGTTTTCCCGCGCCCCCTGCCTCTTCTCTTTCTGGCGGGCACCTGGGCCACTCTTTCAGGCTCCAGGTCCTCTTGATTGCCCTTACCGGCTGCCATAGACCGAGTGGTCACACACGCCCACTCAGGCAGACCCAACATCTCCAAATGAGACTTACATTCCACCTTGTCCTAGCAGACAGTCAACAGGCATGGCTGGCCTCACAACGACTTTCAAGGTACCTGAGACCACCCCCAACACACTCAAAGGGAACCTGTGCCACTTTGCAGAGGCACTCTGAGTTGTCAGCTGCAACTACTGGATAGAGTACATTGGGGACCACCTGCTCTTCAGACACTAGCCGACAACTGACAGTTGTCACACTGGCTCCAGTGTCACTCAGAGCCTGCACCCTATGGCCAATAATGGTCTCCCACTGCCCATATTTCTTAGTGTTAGCGGGCAGATGGGTCCTTGGGACCATCTCACTGTCTCCTAGTGAGACCAGGGTCAACTCTGCTGGCTTCCATCCCTCCTGGGAACCAAACTCCTCCCAGAAGGCTACACTAGCCAGTTCCCGGGGCATTGCACCTGTGGGTGCAGGGGTGGTCTTTTTGGGACACTTAGGATCTCCTATGAAGTGACCCACCTGACCACAAGCATAACATGTGCGGGGGCCAGGCTTACCCGCAGGGACCCATGGCTTCTCACTGGGCGGCTGGGAACCGTTCCCTTGGTTCCCTTGGGAATTACTTTGGGGCCCTTTTTGGAACTCCTTTTGTTTACCCTTGTCCCCCCCACTCTTCTGCTGGGGACTCTGCCCACCCCTGGTGGAGTTTCTCCCACATGACCTTTGTGGACCCTGGTACTGACCCATCAGTCCGTCTCCACAGCAAGCTTCCTGGGGTCAGTTAGCCTACTGTCAATCAAATGCTGGCGTAGCTCTGGAAAACAACAACCAGACAAATGCTCCCATGCAACCAAATCATAGAGCACCTGAAAACCATTTACCTGGCTACCCTTCACCCAACCATCCAGTGCTCTGCAAAAATTGGAAACATACCCCACCCAAGTGCTTGACTCAAGCTTCTTACTGGCCCAAAACATCTGCCTGTAGTTCTGGGGTCAAACCATACCTCCTGATCAAGGCTTCCTTCCTGATCAAGGCTTCCTTCAAAGGGGCATAAGACATCTGCTCTTCGCTGGTTAAGGCTAGCAAATTTCCCCTCCCTTCTGTAATGAAGTGGCTCCACACCCCTGTTCCCCAGTTTCTCTCAGGGATTCTGTGGCACCTCATTGCTACCTCATATGCCTTAAACCACTGACCAATGTCCTCACTCTTCACAAAATCCTTAATCACTTCCTTGGGGATGTATACCCTCCCTTCTCCAGGCACTGGCAACGTGCTGCCACCATTGGAACTGGACTCAGCACTCTTGGCTTTTATGTCCAGCTCCTTCAAACCTCTTTCATGCTCTAATAACATCCTCTTTTCTTCTAGAGCCAATTTCTGCCTTTCCAACTACAATTCCTTATCCTCTTTTCCTAACCTGAGCTTAACAAGCTCCCTCTCATGCAACCTATTTCTCTCTCTGTCCTCCAACTCCTCTGGAGACAGACTTCTTGAAGACACACTGCTGCCATCTCTGGAAGGTACCCTCCCCCCTGGCAGATTCAACAGCCCCTCCTGCTGACCATCCAAATTATCGGCCTCCACCAGAGGATCCTCATCCTGCCCACTGGCATTTCTGGATTCCAAAAAGGCCCACAGCGCCTTTTCGTATTCCTCCTTTCTGGTGAGGCCCCTTACAGAGATTTAAGATTTCTTGCAGATGGCTTTCAGTTGAGACACAGTGTAGGCTTCCACCCTATCCTCTTCAAAATTAATGCCAATAGATGCAATAAATGCTGGCTTGGTCATGATGAAAACATTGGCAGTTTTCAAGTTGCAGAAAACCCAAAAAGAAAAGTTCACCAATAGTATGTGGTTGCGTAATGGTCTGCACAATACCATTTGTGTACACCAATTACTGTATGTAGGGCACAAATGCAAGTCCAGATCCTCACCGCTGACCACCAATGTTAGAAATGGGGGTCTCTAGCTGCCAAGGGTTTGCACCGTTCTCCAAGTAGGGACCTTTCTTCCTAGTCAGGGTAAGGGGGATACACTTCTAAAATAACCCCTGCTCACCTCCTTGGTAGTTTGACACGCGCAGACAGGCTTATCTCAGAGGCAGTGTGTAAAGCATTTGTGAACACATACAGTAACACAGTGAAAACACTACAAAGGGACACCACACTAGTTTACAAAAATAAGCAAAACTTTATCTAAACCAACAAGACCAAATACGACAAAAATCCAACATACAATAATGTAAAAATAGTTACTTTGCAAAATAACCTTTAAATTGCAGAAATAGCTGAAAAACACAGTTCTACTGAGTCGGTAGCTTCGTCCGGGGCTACAGCGATGCTGAAAATGACAGAGTCTAACAGTTCCAGCCAACCACGTCGATACAGGCTAGCTAAAGCGCCAACAGACTCGAAGGTCAAAAGGTACTTTATTCGGTCACTAAAAGCCATAAAAGCAGACATTTAAAAAAAGACATTTCATCATAGATACAATCGATTAATAAAACCAAGATCACACAAATTAATATCGTAAAAATAACTGTACAATCAATAAAACGACCAACGTTATTGTTTCCAGGGTCAAGTTTTAAACAGCAAGGGATACAATATATAAGCTGCTACAGTGCTAAGCATAAAATCAGTTACTGTGATCGATATAACATAAAGTGCACGTGATGACACATTGTGATCCCTGGGCACAAGTAGCAAAAACAGGCTAGCTACTGCAAAGACAACTTCTTCCTGTGTCTAATGGCCCCTTCTAAGAAGCTCTCAACCCCAAAACAGACCATGGGAGAAGATGACATTTGAAGATATAATAGTGCAGGCCTGACTTGGGCAAATTGACAGTTTCTGAGCAGCGGAAGTATAAACTTTCTACCAGGGGGTCATAATAGTCACAGAAAAAGATAAAATGTAGGGTATCCTGGTCTGAGAAATTGTCACATGGACAAGGTTTTAATATGCCAGGTTTCGCATATCCTTTGGGGAACGACGATTGCCAGGGGACCAAGTTCAAATGGAATCTAGTTAACACAAATCGATGATACGCATTGCTAATGAGGAGTAGATACGGTTGTGCCTGTTGGCTCAGAATCAATGTGGCAAACTTTCTGATGGAAGCCTTGTCTAACTACTTCTGGACCGTTTGTCCAGGAACTGCTGTTTGATATCTCTGATGGCTACCTGTCCCAAGGATCCGGCGTTCAGGTACAGGTCAGGACAGCCAAGCCATTTTGTCTGTTCCATTATATATTTTAGCCAATGGATGTGAAAGGCCCCTCGAGCGTGGTGCAATCCATGATTATAAGTTGATTTAGAGTAGGGGTAGGGCAGGCCCAGATTCTCTGCCAGCGCAACAATGGGTCTACTGCTTTCAAGTTTGAGATATACCCCACCTCCAGTTCCTCGTGTAAAATGAATGCCGGGGTGGCGGACAGGACTGCCAGGAACTTGCGCATAAATTTATTCTCAGCCCCCTGGATGCCCTTCACGTCCTTGTAGCCCCAGACATCACACCCATATGTGGCCATAGGGATACATTTTTCTTTATAGATCTTCAACGGCAGGGATAGGTTTTGACCCCAGTCTTTTTGCAAAATCCAGTGAGGCCCCAGCCGCTTTGGCTAAGACATTCTTTTTGTCTATTCTTTGTCACACCAAGACCCTTGTTCATCAAATAGCACCCCTAAATATGGGAAAGTGGGCACTTTAGTTAATTCAGCCCCCTTGCAAAAAAACTTAGCCATGGCAGCCTTTCGGGGGCCTATTGACATGGTGTGTGATTTAGAAAAATTAGTGGTCAAATCTTGTGAATCCATAAAAACTATAAAACCATTTAAAAATTGTTGGAGACCCACAGCGGTTCTGGCAAGTAGGACCGCATTGTCTGCAAACAGGAGTGTGGGGATCATCTTAGTCCCAGCTCTGGGGATGTCTTTACAGCTGGATAATAAAAGGTCCCCTAACTTGTTGATATACAGCGTAAACAACAAGGGGGCCAAAATGCACCCCTGTTGAACCCCTCTCTTAACTGCCCAGGAATCCGTCAGGTCGCCATCTTCGTTATATCTGACCGTGGCTGTAGTGTTTTCATGGGCAGTATGTAAAAAAGCCACCAATTCTATGTCCAATCCCATGTCACATAGGATCGACCATAATTTGGACCTGTTTACACGGTCAAATGCCGATGTTAGATCCATAAAAGCCATATGTAAAATTCCCATCTTAGCAATAGTGTACTTCCCAATCAATAGGTGCAGGTTAAGGCATTGAGCCAGCGTCCTTCACCCTGCCTAAAACCATATTTTAGGTCTGAGATGACATTAAAATGATCAAGCCACACTGTTAAACGATCCAATATCACTTTCCCCATGATTTTAGCCGCCAAATCTAAAAGCGAGATCGGTCTATAACAGGCGGGGTCATCCCTTGCGCCCTTTTTAAAAATGGGGATAATAACAGCCATTGCCCACGAAGGGGGTAAGCCACAAAAGCAGGCTGAGTTAAAAACATGAGCCAATGTGTTTGCCCAAACAACAGGGTTGGTCTTATACAGGTCTGCGGGTACCCCGTCTGGCCCCAGTGCTTTCCCTCCAGATGTCGAGTTGATGGCTTTGTGGACCTCGTCTGCACTAAAGTGAAGGGGAGTGCTGGCTAAGCCAATAACCATTTGTCCCTCAGGCTCTTCTAAATTGGCTCCGCTATAAATATTTTGAAAATGCCGTACCCAGTGCTCAGCGAATATTGTACAATCTGTGTTAGAGTTGGGCGTATCAGAGAAAAAAGAGCTATTAACCACGGTCCAGAACTTGGAGCTGTCAGCAAAGACACTTGCTTGACCGAGGGCCTCCCAGGCCTGTTTTCTAGTCAACTTCTTCCTCTCAAAAACTGCAGACTTATAAGTCTTCCTACGGCTCCTGACTACTACTTTATCCCTAGGGTTTTGTTTGAGAGCCTGCAATAGCTTTCTATGGGCGGCAGAACAGGTGCCATCGAACCACCTCTTGGTCTTAGGGCATCTTACCCTACTCTTAATGGTTAAGTTAGATGCGATCTGCTTAGTTATTTTGTCAAAAGCCTCAAAGATAGCTCTATCATGCGCACTAAGGTCCATACATGCTTGAATCTCTGTGGCACAGACAACGTACATGTTATCAAGGAAACTTTCCGGGGTAATCCCTTTCCACTTCAGCCTACGTGCTTGGTCTTTAGTGCTGATGTTTGTGTTTGAAATACAACTAGCCACTGCCCCTTTTAGAGCGGCTGAGTAAGACAGCTCGAGTATAAGAGGATTATGGTCGCTATGGCAATTCCAAGAGACGCTCAGTTTCTCCACAACCGAAACTAAGGGTGTGGAGAGCATGATGTAATCAATAGTGCTGGAGCTACCTCTTCCTACATAAGTCGGGACTGATGCAGTCGCCTCTGTTTGCTGTAAACAGTGTAAATTGTAGGCTGAGAGGAACCCTTCTATGAGAATACCTGAAAGTGAATGCTCAAAATGATTAATCAATGATCCATTGTGAGAATGCAATTAAGACAGCATTGATGAGTATTAAAATCCCCTAAAATTATCGTGTCATGGTAAGCATTTTGCCCTCCCTGTAGTGTTCCAGAAATTCCTCTAAAGCTAGATGTTCTGTCTCATAACTTCTAGAGAAGGAATTGTAAAAATTAACGACTAGCAGGGTAGAATGATTCTTGAATAACAATTCCACTGCTAGCACATGGGGTGATTGGCATTCTATCAGTTTAATTCTACAGGAGAGTTTGAGTGAAAACATTAAAAGAAGACCCCCCCTTGCTCTTCCCATATTTGAAGGGGTTGCATGTTTACTAAATGCAATAAAAACCATCCAGAAAAAACTGTTGTTGGACTCCCAAGTTTCTTGTAGGGCAATGATGTGATGAGTTAAAAGAAAATTTTCCCAAGATATGTTGCCCCTTTTTGACCTGAGGCCAGCTATGTTCCATGAAAGTACCTTCGTACAAGACACACCAGAGGTATCAGATATAGAAGGAGGGTTAGGTGGGTGGGCAAGCGTTGGTTCAAGCAAAGATACTGCTAAGGCTGGGTTGTTAGTGACCTTGGGTGGCAGCTTATTGCCCTGCATCTTAGCTTCCACTGGCTTTAGTCAATCATTTTCATCAAGTCCCTGTAGACGTGCCAAAGATTGAAAACGATTGGTCATAGGTAGTAGAGCAGAGTCCACATGTCTGATCAGAGCGATCTTAGCACGTTTAAGGGGCAACTGCCATTGAAAATTAACAGAAGGCTGTTTAAAGGGATAGAAAGACTGTAAAGAAGCAATCCTAATTGTTTTAATGCTACTCCTATAATGACATCCCACTAGCGCTTTAATCTGCAAAGAGTGCTTAAAGTTGACAATAACACAGTCCCCCTCTATGTTTTTCCTAGTCCTGCGGCCAATTTATCCCACTCTTCTGGCCATAATAATATCAGGAGATATGTTTGGGGCATTTCCCACATTGTTGTTACACCAATGAGTAACCTTGTGGATAAGGTCCAGAGAAGTTTCCTTCGAGCCTTGTGATAGTGGGGGGACCCCCTCTCAAACGGCGGCTAGGGGAGCTGATTCTGGGGATAAGTTGAGAATGCACTGACTTCCTGCCTTGGACATAATAGGTTGAGGCAAAGTGCATAAAGCTGATAGGCCCTCCTTGGATGTTCGCAACCCATCTGTTTGGACCGCCTGGGCTGCAAGAGTCGGGTCACCAACGGTACAATTACTTTTGGGTCTACCGGACAGTTGCTCACCCATTAGATCTAGGTTACATGTCACCGTAGGTACTTGGTTCGTGTTGCCAGGCACGATACGTGATGCCCCCCACCCCCAGCCACTGACTCTGGCCCTATGGAACAATTATTGCAAGTGGGAAAAAAAGAATTAAGTCTCGCCTCAATCCCCTCCAACTTTTGTGTTATGGGTGCTATGAGATCTTTAGTCATTGACTCCAGTCTTGTGAAAAGAGTGTCCAACAACAGTTCAAGGTTGGGCCTGACTGGTAGTGGAGACTTTGCCTGCAGTGACTTCCCCTGGACTCTATTACAGCCAATTCTCTTCCTCTTGGTAGGGGGACAATCCAAATTTAAGTAGTCTCCTGCTGTCAATATGGCTGTAGACATAAATGTGGACGTAGCCGGCTCAGCAAGGGGGACCTCCTTTAATGCGAGCACAGGTGCAGTTGGGCTAGGAATCCCCACTGTGTCCCCTATCGTCCCCGACACCTCTCCATTCTTGGCCACAGCAGAACCCTGAACAAGTTTCTCTGTCTACATAGAAAGCCTTCTCTCGGTCAGCGCTATCTCCTTCGTTATGACATTTGCAGCTCGAGTCAAAATGGAGTCAATGGTCGCTACCGTATTACCCCCTGGTGCCCCCCTTGGCCGACAGCCATTTTCCTTTTGACCATGGCTAAGGGAACTAGAGTCACAAGTCTTATACAGGCCAAGGCACGCACCTCTTGGGGGGTCAGGAGAAATTAGTAACACACTCCCTAATCTGAAGGGAGCTTAATGGCAAAATACCAGAGAGGTCAAATATAAAAACCACAATAAAAGAATTATTCTTAGTACCTTAATATGGACCTTGATAAGAAGTTGAAGAAACCGTATCCTGACAGTCCGAGAACCAAAGGATTCCAAGTTAAAGCCAAGAGTCCTGGCCCAGCCAGCCCTTGTCGGCCGGTGACGGGCACAGACGGGCCCTCCCTTGGCCCGGGCTTTGCTCGGGCGGGTCTGCGCGTCCCACGCTGTGGTAGCCCCGAGCTGCCTTTATGCGACTCCTGGCACGGAAAACACATTGGCTGCACGTCTGCCGCAAGGCCTGGTGGGGGATGAAGTTCCCGAGTTTTGCGATGACGGGCTCCAGCGCTGCGGGAGCCCCGAGCTGCCTTTAAGTGCCTACATTGGCGGTGCATCTGCCGCAAGGCCTGGTGGGGGATGGAGTCCGCGGCCGATCCCAATGGAACGAGTCAGTCGGGGCAACCGTCGCGGTTGCAGTGAAGTGGAAGCGGTGCATCGTGCGGTGTCCTGACAGCGTGATGCAGGCAGCGGCTCGGTGGCGCTCGTTCAATGGTGTTGGTGAGGCCAAGGCTTACGATGCAGAGTGAGGCGGTTCTCGATGGGGTGCTGGCAGGTCACAGAGCCGGTTGGTGTTCGGGTCAGGCAGCGACTGTGTCGGTGACAGCTGAGCTGTCAAAGGTTCCTCTTGAGTCCAGAAGTAATCTAAAAATCTGGGGATTCAGGTGTAATACGTATACCCCAAAAAGTCTTTGTTCTCTTCGTGCAAGGGTCTCTGAGCCCAGTCCAAACCAGTTCTGTCCTCACTGGTGCAGTACGATCACAGGGGGTGGAGACAGCGTTGTGCAAGGGAGACAGGCCTTATTCAGGTGCAAGGAAATCTCCTCCCACTATTCTAAATTCAGCCAAAGTCCATTCAGCTCAGCTCTGAGTCATCTAGGAAGGGCCAGGAACACCTCAACCCCCCCAGTAGCTGTCTACAGTGAATGCACATCTCCAGCCCCTGTCACTCCAAAACCAGGCAGTCAATACACAACCAGGCAGAGGCACACAGAATGATTAAACAAGAAAATGCCTACTTTCTAAAAGTGGCAATTTCAAACACCCAATTTAAGAGCCATCTTTACTAAAAGATGTGTTATTAAATTCTGAGTTCAGGGAGCCTAAACTTTATTTCTCCATCTTGTCCCAATGGGAAGTTATACTTGTAAGATGTTACAAAGTATTTCCCATTCTATCCTATGGGGCAGATAGCCATTCAATAGTGAAAAACGAAATTGGCAGTATTTCCCTATCGGGACATGTCACACACACCAGTACATGTCCTATCTTTCACATACACTGCACCCTGCCCAGGGGAGTACCTTGGGTCTACCGTAGGGGTGTCTTACATGTAAGAAAAGGGAAGGTTAGGGCCTGGCAAGTGGGTGCACTTGCCAGGTCGACATGGCAGTTAACAAACTGCGCACAGACACTGCAGTGGCAGGTCTGAGATACCTTTTCAGGGCTACTCATGTGGGTGGTACAATCAGTGCTGCAACCCACTAGTAGCATTTGATTTACAGGCCATGGCGCGCTCAGTGCACTTTACTAGGGGCTTACTAGTAAATTGTTGGAAATGGGTGTAGGAGAGTAGGATCTGCTTCACATGGGTACCCCCACTTTTTGCTGATGCTTCACTGTTTTTCGACCTTAGTCTGGCTGGGGCCCTGCTAATCAGAACCCCAGCCTAGCTGCTTCCTCTCTAAAATGGTTTCCATGTGCCTTAGGCACATCTCTGATTGGAATCTGGAGTGCCCTTATAAGTCCCTAGTATATGGTATACTATGTACCCAGGGCATAGGTACCTCAGAGGCCTACCAGGGGCTGCAGCATGTATTGTGCCACCCCTGGAAGGCCATCCAAACTGACACCACAGGTCTGCTACTGCAGCCTGGGTAAGGTGGTGCATGCACCCCTTACTGTGATATAGGCTACCTATATCACTATATACATACACACATATAAACCTATAAGTCACTCCTATGGCAGGCCTTATCAATCCTGAAGGCAGAGTGCGTGGTTCCTATGTGAGAGGGTGCCCCTGCATGAGCAGGGCCCCTCTGCAGCGTTCGGAGACCCTTCTCTGATGCTGTTTGTAGTGCAGACTGACCATATACTCTTAAGCGCATTATAACCTCGCGTTAAATGCTAACTTTGGGATGGCTGCACGGAAACATGTCGTGTTTGGTGTCAAACATCTTGGAATACTACCCCCCGCCAGTTCTGGCGGCGGGGTAGCATTCCACCCTTCTAGAGGGAAAGACATGTACACACCGGTATGCCCGGTACTGACTTTCCAAGCCCTGGCATCACAAAATGGATGCCGCTGCCACAGACACGAGTCTGGCCTCCTGCTGCTGACCGAAACTCCGGCAGGGGAGGCCTGGACAATAGGTTTCCTGTCCCAGGGAGGTGTGACCACCTCCCCAGACAGGATAGTGTGTATTGGGGCTGGGCGGGAGCACTTCGGGTGCTTTGAAGTCCTGCACTGGGGGCACATTTGGTGTCCCTGTGCATACCCCAGTTCAAACCGGATCAGGGCTTCCAGCCCCTGCTTTGGCGCGAACTGGACAAAGGGAAAGGGGTGTAGCCACCCCTCTGCCCTGACCCACCCATAGGTGGGACCACAGAGTAAGTCCAACCCCTAAACTTAGTATAAGTATGGGACCCCAGTCCTTAGGACTTTAGATTATCCCTGGACGAAACTCTGACACAGAATCCTGGACCTTCGACGCTCTACTTAAAGATTAGAGGACAGAAGAATCTCCCTTGGGGTCAAGGAGTGACTCCCCTGCTTGGCAGGCACCAAAGAAGCAATTGTCCGGTCTGCATCGCTGAAGCTCCCGTCGGACGCCGAAGTCTTTGCATCACCAGAGGTGGATTTCCAGACTTCCCCGAGGCTGCCCTGAGTCTCCAGCCAAGCTGAGGCCCGTAGCTGTCGTGGGTAACGTGGAACCGTGACCCCTGGACACCGCACGCATTTGCAAGTGCATCCTCTTCTGGGTCTCCCACGAAGTCGTGCTTTGGGCTCCGAGTAGCCCCAGCCTCCAGCACCAACTGCACCGAAGATCACTGGCTTCCACTCCACGAGTGTCCTGTGAGCCAGCTCCACGTGCACCGTCTCGAGGCTCCTTCGCGGTCGCTAGCCCGTTGGCTAGTAGCCCTTCACGAAGGCCAATCTTTTTCTACTTGGGCTCCCTGGTTGCTCCAGGCTTTCCCTCACTTACCCTTGCTGGGTGAGTTCCTCAGATCTTGCTGGTCTGCACCATTGTCAATCTTCATCTTCATCGAGACTTGCCGTTGCCAAGGCCTGTTGGGTCCAATCCGGTCGCCGACACCTCAGCACTCGACAGACATCGTGTACCAGCCCGAATCCTGCTCCTGGTCGCCGACAACGCCTCCTGGACCTCGTGGCTGAAGAGTCAAGACGACCGTCAACCTACCTGAAGCACTCGACATCGGTGGGCATCTGCTCATCGCCTTCCTGGTCACTGGCTAGTGACCCAGACTCTGTCCCCTCTGCTTTCAGGTTCTTCAGATCTCCGATCCACCCTTGGATCCACCCGGACACTTTTCACTTGGTCGCCAGCAGCACTTGGCAGCAGATCGCCATTCAAATCGACGACGAAACCCGACCCCGAAAGGCACCTATGCACCCGGCTTCCCTGGGTGAGGTAACAAGAGTACTCCGGTGCTCCCGTGGGTAGAGACTCTAGAACGACCTAGTTCTCAAAGGGTTTGCTCCAAGTCCTTCTTTAAGTGTCCCTTTTCTTTAAATTCCAAACCGCGACTTTCTCCATAGAAGTTAACGGCGATTCGCGGCTGTGTTACTACACTGCACGCGTCCCCGTGGGTCCCCTGTGTCACTACCTTGGGTGGTTCCTTGTGGTCCAAGCACTTCTACAGGCTCTAGGCCTAGTGTCTAGCTCAGTCGTGGTTCTTATACCACTTTATTGGTATATGGTTTGGTACGCCCCTAGGGCCCAAACGTGTATTTGTGCTATTACTGTGTTTAAATAACTTATAACTTATGTACTTCGAACTCCAGTCTCATAAAGAGACTAGAGGGGTGTGTTTAGTAATAAATACATATATTTTGAATATATACCTGGTGTGGTGCTCTTTCATTTGGTCACTCAAGAGATTATAGACTGGTAAAACAAGCGGCTTTACATTCCTTCAAGACTTAGCCTGAAGGCTGCTCTCCATAGCTACCACTAGGATAGCTTTCAATAAAGGTTGTCTTTAACCTATCTCCAATAAGGGGTTGTTTGGACTGGTGCAAGGTGCCCACTATAATTAGTGGACAGCATATGCCAGGCCAACTTCTCACATTGGTGTGCAGCGTGTGGGATTCCAGCTCGCTATTGTTTTACCAGATAATCTCAATTGAATTGATCAACTGAAAACCACTAAAGGTACCTAAGGTACATATAAATTAAGCTTAGTATACAGTAAGTTCTACTGAACTTAGAGTTGTGTGTTAAGGGATAGCACACCCTTTCTACAACTCAAGAGAGTTTAGTAGGCCACACTAGAGTAGGTAGTGCATACACCACACCTCACTAGTGATGTCTTCAAAGCCAGGACCCAGAGAGTCCTTGCCAGAAGCCACTGGGCTTCTTCCTCCAAGTATGATACACTCCCATTCTTGGAATTGAGAGCAATATGCAATGTGAGGAAACTGAAGACAGTCCAAAGTCCCACCACCCAACATCTGAGAGAGATGTTAATGGCTGATGATCTCAACAGGCCCTTAGGGACTGAAGGGGTAGGTGCAGAGGGTGGGGCAGAAGATGAGGATGGGGCCAGGGGTAGCAACACCCCCAACCCCCTCTGGAACTGACCAGGAGGGTGACAATGACCCTGACCTGGAAAACCCAATCCCTCCTGTGGAAGAGGAAGAGGAGGATCAGAATGACCTCCACTTTGTCCCCCAGGAAGGATTATGAGTGTGCCTAGAAGGTCTAGATCTCCTTCTCAGGAGTCTAACCACTCTGACACCTCAATAGGGACCTCTGTCTCCTCTCATAGGAGGGAATCCTCTCATGAGAGGAGAAAGAGGCTGATTCAGTATGAGCAAGCCCAGCTTGAACTCAGAAAGCAGCAATTGGCTCTAGACAGGGAGTCCCTAGATCTCTACAGAGAGAGAAAAAGTTGGGACTAGAGTCCCATGGTGGCAGCAATATCCCTAAAGATAGGGAAAGGTCTTATGACCATAGAAACCTGAGCAAGATTGTCCCTCCCTACCAGAGTGGGGATGACATCCACAAATGGGTAACTGCTCTAGAGAGGGCCTGTAAAGTACAGAAGGTCCCTCAGGAGCAGTGGGCAGCAATCTTGTGGCTCTCCTTTGCAGACAAAGGTAGAGACAAGCTCCTCACTGTAAGAGAAGAGGATGCTGATAATTACAAGGTCTTGAAGAGTGCTCTTATTGATGGGTTTGGCCTAACAACTGAACAATACAGGTTAAAGTTCAGAGATGCCCAAAAAGCACAGACTCAAGACTGGGTAGACTATGTGGATTGTTCTGCTAAGGCTCTGGAAGGCTGGTTGATGGGCAGTAAGGTGTGTGACTTCACAGGATTGTACAATCTGATAATGAGGGAGCAGATTCTTAATAACTGTCAAAATCAGCTGTTGCATCAGTACCTGGTGGACTCTGATCTGACCTCTCCCCAAGAATTGGGAAAGAAGGCAGACAAATGGGTCAGAACCAGGGTGAGGCAGAAGGTACAGAACCAAGGTGGTGACCCTAAGAAGCAAGATTCTAAGAACTCTGATAAGGGTGGGGAGAAGGGTAAAGATCAAAAGTCTTCACAAGGCCCCCAAAAATCTTCTTCAGGTGGGGATTCACAGTCTACCAAAGGGAAAGGCCAAAGAAAACCATGGTGCAAGGTCTGTAAGCAAAAGACCCACTGGACCAGTGATTGCACCAAGTCCAAAGACTCGACTCCAGCCCCCACCAATGCCCCTAAGGCACCTGTTCCCCCTAGTACAGTTACAGTTGGTGGTGGGAGTACTACAGCCAAGGGTTTAGTAGGGTTGACCCTGGGTACTGAGATGGGCTCTGACCTAGTCAGAGAACTCACTCAGGCTGTCCTAGTCTGTGATGGAGGCATGGATATGACCTCCTCTATGAGTCCCAGTAATCTGGGCAAGTACAGACAACAGCCCTTAATCAATGGACGAGAGGCTTTGGCATTTAGGGACACAGGGGCAAGTGTCACCATGGTGACACAAGACCTTGTGAATCCTGGGCAAGTTATACTTGGTGAGATGTACCAAGTGACCAATGCTAGCAATGTCAGAACAGACCATACTCTGGCAGTTGTTAACTTCTCCTGGGGAGGGGTAACTGGCCTTAAGAAGGTTGTGGTAAGTGCAGACCTACCAGTTGAATGCTTGCTTGGCAATGACTTAGAAACTTCAGCTTGGGCGGAAGTGGAGCTCAGGACCCATGCAGAAATGCTGGGCATCCCTGCAGATGTGTTTGCTGTGACCAGGTCACAAGCCAAAATGTCTAGCACTGAACAGGCCTTGGATTCTGGAATAATGGACCAAGTGCCTTCCAAGAGGAGGAGTAGTAGGGTAAAGGCAGTGCCTTCCCCTTGGCTCAGAAGGAAGATCAGTCCCTTGAGGGGGATGATCTCAGTCCTGAGGAAGGAACTGTCCCAGAGGAGCTTGAACCTGACCAGGTTGAGCTTGGGGACAGGGGGACCTTCCAGGGCAGATCTGAGCCAGGAGCAGCAGAGCTGCCCCTCTCTTGAACCCCTCAGACAGCAAGCTGCTGCTGAGGCTGCTGGGAAAGCTAGTGGTCCCCATACTGTGTATTGGGATGATGGACTCTTGTACTCAGAGTGTAGAGACCCCAAGCCTGGTGCTACCAGGAGGTTGGTTATACCTCTGAAGTTCAGGGGCTTCCTATTGACCCTAGCCCATGATATTCCCTTAGCAGGTCACCTGGGCCAGAACAAGACTTGGGACAGAATTGTCCCTCACTTTCACTGGCCCCACATGTCTGAAGACACCAAGGAGTTTTGTCGCTCCTGTGTAACCTGCCAGGCCAGTGGCAAGGCAGGTGGCACTACAAAGGCCCCCTGATACCACTACCTGTGGTGGGGGTTCCCTTTGAAAGGGTGGGGATTGACATTGTTGGTCCCATGGATCCCCAAACAGCATCTGGGCACATGTTTATCCTGGTGGTAGTGGATCATGCCACCTGGTACCCAGAGGCTATTCCCCTTAGGACCACTACAGCACCTGTGGTGGCAAGGGCCCTCCTGGGAATTTTCTCAAGAGTGGGCTTCTCTAAGGAGGTTGTATCAGACAGGGGTGCAAACTTTATGTCTGGATACTTAAAAGCAATGTGGAAGGAGTGTGGAGTGACTTACAAGTTCACCACACCCTATCACCCACAATGCAATGGTTTAGTTGAGAGATTCAACAAAACCTTGAAGGGCATGATTAAAGGGCTCCCAGAAAAGCTTAGGCGAAGATGGGACATACTCTTGCCCTGCCTTTTATTTGCGTACAGGGAGGTGCCTCAAAAGGGGGTTGACTACAGCCCTTTTGAACTTTTGTTTGGTCACCCTGTCAGGGGTCCACTGTGCTTGGTGAAGGAAGGATGGGAGTTACCTCTCAAGCCCCCAAAGCAAGACATAGTGGACTACGTACTTGGTCTCCGCTCCCGGATGGCTGAGTATATGAAAAAAGCAACTAAAAACCTTGAGGCTAGCCAGGAACTTCAAAAGGCCTGGCATGACCAAAGGCTGTACTGACTGTTTATCAGCCAGGACAGAAGGTGTGGGTGTTGGAGCCAGTGGCCCCAGCAGCTCTCCAAGACAAATGGAGTGGACCCCATACCATTGTTGAACAGAAGGGTGAGGTTACCTACTTAGTAGACCTAGGAACACCCAGGAGTCCCCACAGGGTTCTCCATGTCAACAGGTTAAAACCATATGTGGACAGGGCAGACATGGGCTTGCTCATGGCTACTGATGAGGGACAGGAGGAAGAGAGTGACCCACTCCCTGACCTGCTCTCACAGAACCCTGATGATGGGTCAGTGGATGGTGTAGCCTTGGCAGGCAGCCTCACTACCCAGCAGCAAACTGATTGTAGACAGGTGCTCAATCAGTTCAGACACATGTTCTCACTGACTCCAAGTCAGACCACCTGGTGCACTCATGAAGTGGACACTGGGGACAGTCTGCCTATTAAAAATAAGATTTATAGGCAACCTGACCATGTCAAGGACTGTATCCGGACAGAAGTCCAGAAAATGTTGGATTTGGGAGTTATTGAACCCTCAGATAGCCCTTGGGCTAGTCCAGTGGTCCTTGTGCCAAAACCTCACACCAGTGGTGGGAAAAGAGAGATGAGGTTTTGTGTGGACTACAGGGGTCTCAATGCAGTCACTAGGACTGATGCCCATCCAATACCTAGGGCAGATGAGCTAATAGACACTTTGGCATCAGCCAAGTATCTAAGCACATTTGACCTGACAGCTGGCTACTGGCAGATCAGACTAGCTGATGATGCAAAGCCAAAAACAGCATTCTCAACCCCTAGTGGGCATTATCAATTTGTGGTGATGCCCTTTGGTCTGAAGAATGCACCTGCCACTTTTCAGAGGTTGGTGAATACAGTCCTTACAGGTCTGGAAGCATATAGTGCAGCATATCTAGATGATATTGCTGTCTTTAGCTCCACCTGGGAGGATCACCTGGTCCACCTCAGAAATGTTTTACAGGCCCTGCAAATGGCAGGCCTGACTATCAAGGCCACCAAGTGCCAGATAGGGCAGAGTCAGGTTGTGTACCTGGGCCACCTTGTGGGTGGAGGCCAGGTTCAACCCTTGCAGAGCAAGATCCAGACCATCATGGACTGGACTGCTCCAACTACCCAGACTCAGGTAAGAGCCTTCTTAGGCCTGACTGGGTACTATAGGAGATTTGTCAAGGGGTATGGATCAATAGTGACACCCCTGAATGACTTAACTTCCAAGAAAATGCCCAAAAAGGTTCAGTGGACAGTTAGCTGTCAAAAGGCATTTGATGACCTGAAGTAGGCCATGTGCACTGCTCGCATTCTACAGAGTCCTGATTACTCCAAGAAGTTCATTGTTCAAACTGATGCATCTGAATTCGGGGTAGGGGCTGTACTGTCACAATTGAATGAAGAAGGTCAGGATCAGCCAGTAGCTTTCATTAGCAGAAGGCTGACCCCTAGAGAGAAACGTTGGTCAGCCATTGAGAGGGAGGCCTTTGCTGTGGTCTGGGCTCTGAAGAAGTTGAGGCCATACTTGTTTGGTACTCACTTCCTTGTTCAAACAGACCATAAGCCCCTCTTATGGCTAAAACAAATGAAGGGTGAAAACCCCAAACTGCTTAGGTGGTCCATATCCCTACAGGGGATGGACTTCACAGTGGGACATAGACCTGGGAGTAACCCTGCCAATGCAGATGGACTCTCTAGGTACTTCCACTTAGAACATGAAGACTTAACTGGGCAAGGTTAGTTTAATGTCCCTACGTTTGGGGGGGGTTGTGTAGGAGAGTAGGATCTGCTTCACATGGGTACCCCCACTTTTTGCTGATGCTTCACTGTTTTTCGACCTTAGTCTGGCTGGGGCCCTGCTAATCAGAACCCCAGCCTAGCTGCTTCCTCTCTAAAATGGTTTCCATGTGCCTTAGGCACATCTCTGATTGGAATCTGGAGTGCCCTTATAAGTCCCTAGTATATGGTATACTATGTACCCAGGGCATAGGTACCTCAGAGGCCTACCAGGGGCTGCAGCATGTATTGTGCCACCCCTGGAAGGCCATCCAAACTGACACCAAAGGTCTGCTACTGCAGCCTGGGTAAGGTGGTGCATGCACCCCTTACTGTGATATAGGCTACCTATATCACTATATACATACACACATATAAACCTATAACTCACTCCTATGGCAGGCCTTATCAATCCTGAAGGCAGAGTGCGTGGTTCCTATGTGAGAGGGTGCCCCTGCATGAGCAGGGCCCCTCTGCAGCGTTCGGAGACCCTTCTCTGATGCTGTTTGTAGTGCAGCCTGACCATATACTCTTAAGCGCATTATAACCTCGCGTTAAATGCTAACTTTGGGATGGCTGCACGGAAACATGTCGTGTTTGGTGTCAAACATCTTGGAATACTACCCCCCCGCCAGTTCTGGCGGCGGGGGTAGCATTCCACCCTTCTAGAGGGAAAGACATGTACACACCGGTATGCCCGGTACTGACTTTCCAAGCCCTGGCATCACAAAATGGATGCCGCTGCCACAGACACGAGTCTGGCCTCCTGCTGCTGACCGAAACTCCGGCAGGGGAGGCCTGGACAATAGGTTTCCTGTCCCAGTGAGGTGTGACCACCTCCCCAGACAGGATAGTGTGTATTGGGGCTGGGCGGGAGCACTCTCGGGTGCTTTGAAGTCCTGCACTGGGGGCACATTTGGTGTCCCTGTGCATACCCCAGTTCAAACCGGATCAGGGCTTCCAGCCCCTGCTTTGGCGCGAACTGGACAAAGGGAAAGGGGTGTAGCCACCCCTCTGCCCTGGCCCACCCATAGGTGGGACCACAGAGTAAGTCCAACCCCTAAACTTAGTATAAGTATGGGACCCCAGTCCTTAGGACTTTAGATTATCCCTGGACGAAACTCTGACACAGAATCCTGGACCTTCGACGCTCTACTTAAAGATTAGAGGACAGAAGAATCTCCCTTGGGGTCAAGGAGTGACTCCCCTGCTTGGCAGGCACCAAAGAAGCAATTGTCCGGTCTGCATCGCTGAAGCTCCCGTCGGACGCCGAAGTCTTTGCATCACCAGAGGTGGATTTCCAGACTTCCCAGAGGCTGCCCTGAGTCCCCAGCCAAGCTGAGGCCCGTAGCTGTCGTGGGTAACGTGGAACCGTGACCCCTGGACACTGCATGCATTTGCAAGTGCATCCTCTTCTGGGTCTCCCACAAAGTCGTGCTTTGGGCTCCGAGTAGCCCCAGCCTCCAGCACCAATTGCACCGAAGATCACTGGCCTCCACTCCACGAGTGTCCTGTGAGTCAGCTCCACGTGCACCGTCTCGAGGCTCCTTCGCGGTCGCTAGCCCATTGGCTAGTAGCCCTTCACGAAGGCCAATCTTTTTCTACTTGGGCTCCCTGGTTGCTCCAGGCTTGCCCTCACTTACCCTTGCTGGGTGAGTTCCTCAGACCTTGCTGGTCTGCACCATCGTCAATCTTCATCTTCATCGAGACTTGCCGTTGCCAAAGCCTGTTGGGTCCAATCCGGTCGCCGACACCTCAGCACTAGACAAACATTGTGTACCAGCCCGAATCCTGCTCCTGGTTGCCGACAATGCCTCCTGGACCTCGTGGCTGAAGAGTCAAGACGACCGTCAACCTACCTGAAGCACTCGACATCGGTGGGCATCTGCTCATCGCCTTCCTGGTCACTGGCTAGTGACCCAGACTCTGTCCCCTCTGCTTTCAGGTTCTTCAGATCTCCGATCCACCCTTGGATCCACCCGGACACTTTTCACTTGGTCGCCAGCAGCACTTGGCAGCAGATCGCCATTCAAATCGACGACGAAACCCGACCCCGAAAGGCACCTATGCACCCGGCTTCCTGGGTGAGGTAACAAGAGTACTCCGGTGCTCCCATGGGTAGAGACTCTAGAACGACCTAGTTCTCAAAGGGTTTGCTCCAAGTCCTTCTTTAAGTGTCCCTTTTCTTTAAATTCCAAACCGCGACTTTCTCCATAGAAGTTAACGGCGATTCGCGGCTGTGTTACTACACTGCACGCGTCCCCCGTGGGTCCCCTGTGTCACTACCTTGGGTGGTTCCTTGTGGTCCAAGCACTTCTACAGGCTCTAGGCCTAGTGTCTAGCTCAGTCGTGGTTCTTATACCACTTTATTGGTATATGGTTTGGTACGCCCCTAGGGCCCAAACGTGTATTTGTGCTATTACTGTGTTTAAATAACTTATAACTTATGTACTTCGAACTCCAGCCTCATAAAGAGACTAGAGGGGTGTGTTTAGTAATAAATACATATATTTTGAATATATACCTGGTGTGGTGCTCTTTCATTTGGTCACTCAAGAGATTATAGACTGGTAAAACAAGCAGCTTTACATTCCTTCAAGACTTAGCCTGAAGGCTGCTCTCCATAGCTACCACTAGGATAACTTTCAATAAAGGTTGTCTTTAACCTATCTCCAATAAGGGGTTGTTTGGACTGGTGCAAGGTGCCCACTATAATTAGTGGACAGCATATGCCAGGCCAACTTCTCACAATGGGGGTCTCTAGTTGGCAATGGTTTGCACCGTTGTCCAAGTAGGGGCCCTTCTTCCTAGTCAGGGTAAGGAGGATACACTTCTATAATAACCCCTGCTCACCCCCTTGTTAGATATCAGTGCACTTTATTAGGGACTTACTAGTAAATCAAATATGCCAAATTAGGGATAATCACTCATGATAACAATTTACACAGAGAGCATGTCCACTTTAGCACTGATCAGCAGTGGTAAAGTGCCCAGAGTATTAAAACCAACAACAACAGGTCAGGAAAAAATAGGAGGAAGAACCAAAAAGTTTGGGGATAACCCTGCAAAAAGGGCCAAGTCCAACATGTGCCATTGGAAGCGTAACAATGGCTCCTGTGAACTAGTAAAAATAATAATAATAAAGATGCGCACATTGGCAATATACAGAGTTACGTTGATGTCAGAGAGAAAAGCTAACCACAGACACAGAGGTGTAGGTATATAACTACTTTTATAAATTTTTTGATGCATGAAATACAAAGTATATACATGAAACTAAAAATACAGAAATGTTTATATTTGGCAAACAATAGTTTACCAAGTAGTGAATACGTGTCCCAGTGAAAAAAACATAATAAACCTAAACAAATAGTGACATAATATGTGACTTATGTACAAGGTTTAAAACAATAGGGCGACCATTTGTAGTTTTTTGCAATATAAACAACACTAAATACAATCATCAATGTTGGATCAAGGTTCGCCCTGTTTAACAGTCGACGGCGTTTCGACCCTGTTTTGAATTGTAGGGTCTCTTCAGGACCTGGAAATGTGGGACACCTGAAGGGCGGTTGGTCCTGCCTAATGTGAAGAACAGTGCCACCATGTGATAGGGGAGAAAAGGAAAAGCTACTCACAGGAACCCGTCCGGGTGCCCATGTGAGGAAGGAGTGTGGTAGACAAGACCTGAACTCTAGACCGGGAATTCCTCGGCAATACTGCAGGCCTTCTTTATAGTCTGTGGTTCATGGCAATCTTAATTATTGCAAGAATTACGATTTACGATTTCCCCTGGGCCTGCTGGAGTGGAGGAGCGTGCGTCTCCTTTGGTGCAATGACCCAACACTCCTTCCTCACATGGGCACCCGGACGGGTTCCCTGTGAGTAGCTTTTTCCTTTTCTCCCCTATCACATGGTGGCACTGTTCTTCACATTAGGCAGGACCAACCGCCCTTCAGGTGTCCCACATTTCCAGGTCCTGAAGAGACCCTACAATTCAAAACAGGGTCGAAACGCCGTCAACTGTTAAACAGGGCGAACCTTGATCCAACATTGATGATTGTATTTAGTGTTGTTTATATTGCAAAAAACTACAAATGGTCGCCCTATTGTTTTAAACCTTGTACATAAGTCACATATTATGTCACTATTTGTTTAGGTTTATTATGTTTTTTTCACTGGGACACGTATTCACTACTTGGTAAACTATTGTTTGCCAAACATAAACATTTCTGTATTTTTAGTTTTATGTATATACTTTGTATTTCATGCATCAAAAAATGTATAAAAGTAGTTATATACCTACACCTCTGTGTCTGTGGTTAGCTTTTCTCTCTGACATCAACGTAACTCTGTATATTGCCAATGTGCGCATCTTTATTATTATTATTTTTACTAGTTCACAGGAGCCATTGTTACGCTTCCAATTTACTTACCCAGGCTCCCAGTGAGTAGGGTTCCCTTGTTGTCCTTCTAACAACATGTGCCATGGCACAAACAGGTACAATGCACTCAGGCCTCATTTACAAGGCCCCTGCGCCCTCGGAACATCACTTTAGTGACGGTCCGGCAGCGTACACTGCAGGACCATGTCTACAAGGCCACGTAAAGCCACCCTGCATGGCTTTTCATGGCCTTGTAGATATAAATTGAGGCAACGCAGCGCATAGCATCCAATTTGTGCGCCAGTGCATGGGGGAGGACAACCTCCAGAGGCCCAAAACTAGAATAGGCACAATCTGGCAGGTCAGAACTTTCAGCAAGAGGGTTCAGGGGAGCTACGGGGGAAGTCTTTGTGTCCCCGAGACTTCAGAACTGGAGGCCAGCACACGTCAGGCCCCTTGAAGATTTTCTTCAAGCAGGTTCAAAGCAAAGTTCCAGTCTTTGCCCTCTCCTTGGCAGAAACAGCAACTGCAGGCCAACACCACACAGCACACAGCAAAGGGGCAGTACTCCTCCTCACAGCTCTTCAGCTTTTCTCCTTGGCAAAGGTTCCTCTTGAGTCCAGAAGTAATCTAAAAATCTGGGGTTTCATGTGTAATACTAATACCCCAAAAAGTCTTTGTACTCTTCGTGCAAGTGTCTCTGAGCCCAGTCCAAACCAGTTCTGTCCTCACTGGTGCAGTATGACCACAGGGGGTGGAGACAGCATTGTGCAAGGGAGACAGGCCCTAATCAGGTGCAAGGAAATCTCCTTCCACTACTCTAAATTCAGCCCAGGTCTATTCAGATCAGCTCTGAGTCATCCAGGAAGGGCCAGGAACAACACCTCAACCCCCCAGTGGCTGTCTACAGTGAATGCACATCCCCAGCCCCTGTCACTCCAAAACCAGACAGTCAATACACAACCAGGCAGAGGCACACAGAATGCTTAAACAAGAAAATGCCTACTTTCTAAAAGTGGCATTTTCAAACACCCAATTTAAAAGCCATCCTCACTAAAAGATGTGTTATTAAATTCTGAGTTCAGAGAGCCTAAACTTTATTTCTACATCTTGTCCCAATTGGAAGTTATACTTGTAAGATGTTACAAAGTATTTCCCGTTCTATCCTATGGGGCAGATAGCCTTTCAATAGTGAAAAACGAAATTGGCAGTATTTCCCTATCGGGACATGTCACACACACCAGTACATGTCCTACCTTTCACATACACTGCACCCTCCCCAGGGGGGTACCTTGGGTCTACCATAGGGGTGTCTTACATGTAAGAAAAGGGAAGGTTAGGGCCTGGCAAGTGGGTGCACTTGCCAGGTCGACTTGGCAGTTAACCAACTGTGCACAGACACTGCAGTGGCAGGTCTGAGAAACCTTTTCAGGGCTACTCATGTGGGTGGCACAATCAGTGCTGCAACCCACTAGTAGCATTTGATTTACATGCCATGGCGCACTCAGTGCACTTTACTAGGGGCTTACTAGTAAATTGTTAGAAATGGGGGTCTCTAGTTGGCAATGGTTTGCACCGTTGTCCAAGTAGGGGCCCTTCTTCCTAGTCAGGGTAAGGGGATACACTTCTAAAATAACCCCTGCTCATCCCCTTGGTAGATCTCAGTGCACTTTACTAGGGACTTACTAGTAAATCAAATATGCCAAATTAAGGATAACCACTCATGATAACAATTTACAAAGAGAGCATATGCACTTTAGCACTAATCAGCAGTGGTAAAGTGCCCAGAGTATTAAAACCAACAACAACAGGTCAGGAAAAAATAGGAGGAAGAAGCAAACAGTTTGGGGATAACCATGCAAAAAGGGCCAAGTCCAACATGTGCCATGGCACAAACAGGGACAATGCACTCAGGCCTCATTTACAAGGCCCCTGCGCCCTCGGAACATCACTTTAGTGACGGTCCGGCAGTGCACACTGCAGGACCATGTCTACAAGGCCACGTAAAGCCACCCTGCATGGCTTTTCATGGCCTTGTAGATATAAATTGAGGCAACGCAGCGCATAGCATCCAATTTGTGCGCCAGTGCATGGGGTAGGACAACCTCCAGAGGCCCAAAACTAGAATAGGCACAATCTGGCAGGTCAGAACTTTCAGCAAGAGGGTTCAGGGGAGCTACGGGGGAAGTCTTTGTGTCCCCGAGACTTCAGAACTGGAGGCCAGCACACGTCAGGCCCCTTGAAGATTTTCTTCAAGCAGGTTCAAAGCAAAGTTCCAGTCTTTGCCCTCTCCTTGGCAGAAACAGCAACTGCAGGCCAACACCACACAGCACACAGCAAAGGGGCAGTACTCCTCCTCACAGCTCTTCAGCTTTTCTCCTTGGCAAAGGTTCCTCTTGAGTCCAGAAGTAATCTAAAAATCTGGGGTTTCATGTGTAATACTAATACCCCAAAAAGTCTTTGTACTCTTCGTGCAAGTGTCTCTGAGCCCAGTCCAAACCAGTTCTCACTGGTGCAGTATGACCACAGGGGGTGGAGACAGCATTGTGCAAGGGAGACAGGCCCTAATCAGGTGCAAGGAAATCTCCTTCCACTACTCTAAATTCAGCCCAGGTCTATTCAGATCAGCTCTGAGTCATCCAGGAAGGGCCAGGAACAACACCTCAACCCCCCAGTGGCTGTCTACAGTGAATGCACATCCCCAGCCCCTGTCACTCCAAAACCAGACAGTCAATACACAACCAGGCAGAGGCACACAGAATGCTTAAACAAGAAAATGCCTACTTTCTAAAAGTGGCATTTTCAAACACCCAATTTAAAAGCCATCCTCACTAAAAGATGTGTTATTAAATTCTGAGTTCGGAGAGCCTAAACTTTATTTCTCTATCTTGTCCCAATTGGAAGTTATACTTGTAAGATGTTACAAAGTATTTCCCTTTCTATCCTATGGGGCAGATAGCCTTTCAATAGTGAAAAACGAAATTGGCAGTATTTCCCTATCGGGACATGTCACACACACCAGTACATGTCCTACCTTTCACATACACTGCACCCTCCCCAGGGGGGTACCTTGGGTCTACCATAGGGGTGTCTTACATGTAAGAAAAGGGAAGGTTAGGGCCTGGCAAGTGGGTGCACTTGCCAGGTCGACTTGGCAGTTAACCAACTGTGCACAGACACTGCAGTGGCAGGTCTGAGATACCTTTTCAGGGCTACTCATGTGGGTGGCACAATCAGTGCTGCAACCCACTAGTAGCATTTGATTTACATGCCATGGCGCACTCAGTGCACTTTACTAGGGGCTTACTAGTAAATTGTTAGAAATGGGGGTCTCTAGTTGGCAATGGTTTGCACCGTTGTCCAAGTAGGGGCCCTTCTTCCTAGTCAGGGTAAGGGGGATACACTTCTAAAATAACCCCTGCTCATCCCCTTGGTAGATCTCAGTGCACTTTACTAGGGACTTACTAGTAAATCAAATATGCCAAATTAGGGATAACCACTCATGATAACAATTTACAAAGAGAGCATATGCACTTTAGCACTAATCAGCAGTGGTAAAGTGCCCAGAGTATTAAAACCAACAACAACAGGTCAGGAAAAAATAGGAGGAAGAAGCAAACAGTTTGGGGATAACCATGCAAAAAGGGCCAAGTCCAACATGCGCCATGGCACAAACAGGGACAATGCACTCGGGCCTCATTTACAAGGCCCCTGCACCCTCGGAACATCACTTTAGTGAGGGTCCGGCAGTGCACACTGCAGGGCCATGTCTACAAGGCCACGTAAATCCACCCTGCATAGCTTTTCGTGGCCTTGTAGATATAAACTGAGGCAACGCAGCGCATAGCAGCCAATTTGTGCGCCAGTGCAGGTGGGACGACTGGAATGCACCGTATCTGATAGATACGGCGCATTCCTGCCCTTTTCTTTTGGCATAGGGCAGCGCAGCAGGAAGGCTTGCGGCACTGCCCTACGACAAAAGGTTGTAACTGAGGCCCCCGGTGCATAATTTGTGCCCTGGTTTTACTCACACCTTCTGGTAATTTGTGCAGGCTATCCACTGAAGCCGACTTAATGCCATATTATTATTAACCCGCTTGATACTGTTGCAGGGGCTGAACAAGTTGAGGATTGGGCTCTTAGTATACGGCTAGTTGCTCATCAGCCCTTCTCAACTGTGGCCCCGGCACCCATCTGTTGTCCTACAGGTTGCAAAAATTGATTCCAACCACTGTGGTAGCTACGCCCAAGACCTCTACCATCTTCACTTTTCTTCCTGGGCCCTTTTAACCAAACCAGAGAGTTATAAGCAGACAGGAATGCTAAGTCTTCTTGGTAGCGTATAGATGTTCAAGGGCTGAAATATTTGATTTAATGCTCTCCAATATTTCCCAATGTGGTCCACTTAGTTACTGACCCATGATCGTTGTGGGTTTCCTCAATGTACTGCCTGTTACTTTGAGGAGGGGGCAGAAGGCTTACATTGTCTTTACCAGAATATATTGATTCCAAGACATTTGTCCTGTTGTCCTTACTTGTTTCTCATCAGTGCCAGTTCACCTTTATCTTCATGAACTGATGATAACTCTTAGGCATCTTCGCTTGTCCCAACTAATTTTTGCTCCAAGGGCTACTGGATGATGTGTCACTCAGGATTCATTTCAGTCCTATTGGTCGGGCCAGAGTTGATTAATCACAAAACCCCCATTTTACTGGCCCATGGTCCACCCACAGGTTCCTGGCCTACAGCAGCTTTAATTACTACCCAGTGGACTCCACAAACTGGTGATTAGTTTTAGTCCACCTGGTTAAGGACTCATTGTCTTCACTCACAGGTGAAAGATTTCATGCCCTTCATTACTGCCTTGTTTTCGCTACCCACTGCTGATGGTGACACTTAACCTCGCCCTCACCACAACCCTAACCAAGCCTGAACCCTGACCTTAACCATATGCATAACCACACCCTTAAACATACACTTAATTGCAACCCATGACATGACCAATGACCAAAGAATCACTTTATAGAGTGCCTTGAAGTTGACTCGTGAAAGTGCTTACTGGAAAGCTCTCATTTAAGCATTGCCTAATGCCTTAGGGACCCTGTGCCCCCAAATTATGCTAAGGTACTCCAGCCTATAGCCCTTGACCCTGAGGTGTTGTCCTCTGAGATCTATGTCTTATGAAATGTCTCTGGGTCCCTTAGGTTTTGGACCTTGGCCTCCATGTCTTAGGGATTGACTGTCCCTCCTGCTCTCGTCCCCAGTTTCTGTCCCAAGTGCTTCAGGCCATAAACATTTAGCCCAAGAGCTCCAGTTTCTCAGCCCTTGAGCTCAGTGCCTTCAGGTTTTCTCCCAGGTTTCCTACTTTACTGTTCTCCTAATAGCACTTGGTCAACTTTCAGCAGCTAGTCTCATCTAACACCTACACATGGCACTTTAATCTAAGATACTTTAAAAAGAGTTTGTACTTACCTGCGTGTCTGAGGCTCCAGTCCAAAAAGTTCTCTCGTTATTGCTAACATACTTTGCAAAGGTCATCAAAAAGGTGCCGTGCTCTTCATTCAAGATGCTGGTGAGATGGGCCTTCTCATACAAGTTCTTACAGTATTTCTTCAAGAGAAAAAAAAAAGCGGGACGAGTCAACTCACTTCGTGACGCTTCGGCAAATATCTCAAGACGGAACATTTGAGGAGAGGGGGCCTTACTCAAAAACACTGTAACACACCTATGTGGAAGTGGGTTAACATAAGAGATATTGGGCCTGATTCACAAAGGTAACTTATACTTTTGAGTACGTTTACTACTTTTGGGTATTCACAAACTGCACTTTAGTAGTAAATTACACTTTTGTAGTAAGTCCAGCACTACACATGGCCACTCAATGGTACAGCAACACCCTCCCATAGAAAATAATGGAGGTAGGAACTTACTGCATAAGTGTAAGTTACTACAAAAGTGAAGTTTGGGAATATTACTTGGTAATAACGTTTGTAGTACTACTGTAGTACTCCAAAACGTATTACAAAGTGCAGTTTTTGAATCAGGCCTGATCTCTTTAAAAGGGACTCTGGCTAGTCAGTGCACGAGAGATGTTCGAGCCAAGGCGATCTTGACGAAATGTATTCTGAAGCCACTCTTCAGTATTTGCAGTGGTCCTAAGCTTGCTACAGGAAATGCCAGGTCAAGAGCAGAGAATAAAAGGGTAGAGAAGCTCCTTCCAGGGAACTCTGAAATACCTTTTTGGAGCCCACATCACAAACACTAGCACATTTTTGTAGGTGGAGAGGGAGGTGTCATAAGAGGGAATTTAACAAACCACTGCTGCTGGATGAATTAGGAAAGGGATGTCCACTCAGAGAGCTTTGTGCAGATTTTCACAGGAGAGGTATGGAAGGGTTACCCACAAAGGCACACCTCTTCTAGAGAAGATGTCGGGAGAAACTGAAATCACTTAAGAAAAACCTAGTGATAGAGGAACAGAAGCTGATTGCACTCAAAGATAATAACTATCTGCTGTCAGCCTATCCCGTTAGAGAGCACAGCACAAAGTAAAAATGTTTATTTCTGCCTTGCAGCAACACAATAAAGCTATATACTGTCTAAAGACATATGATATATGATCATTTGGTATGAATTACCCCTCTCGCATCCTCCAAGGTTGTCTAATCAATACTCGCTCTACTGCTGTCCACGCATGTGAGCTTTACAATGTCACAATATACACACAGACCAAAGCTTGGTGTAACGTTTCATCTTCTACCTACTTTACGCACCCAGTCCCCTCAAATACACATACTTAACCCTTCACAATTTACTTTATGTCCCTGCTATGGAAGTGGCGATCATACACTGACTGACTGCGAGCTCACAGGCATCAATTTTCTGATAAAATCCTCCGTATGTTAACATGTCACCCTTTTCTGCCACCCCCAAACTCTTCCAAAGTTCACAAAATACTCCTTCAACCTTCTGACTCAATTCCAAACATTTTTCACATCCTAGACAGAAAAGTTCTGGCTCAAAGATACCTATATTCAACAACCACAATGCTTCTTAAGCTTTGTAGCTGCTTTGGGCTACAAACCACAACCCTGGTCACATCAAAGCTACTTACTGGTTGCCATCTCCAACATGGCATTCTCCTCCACTCACTGACCCACATCCAACTCAACAGGGCACACAAAGACATAATCAAAGGCGTTATCCACCACCTCACTGATGCCTACCTTGAAACTCCATTTAGCACACACTCACTCACCCTCTCCGATGCATTGAATAGCTGTCCTTTTTCAAAGGTTCAAAACAAACTGTTGTACAATAAGTCTCCCAGTCCTTGGAAACAGAAATGTTCCTGATTAGAATCTTCAGCAAAACAAGAACTCAACTTTACCCTCACCACCTTCCATAAGCCTAGCCTCGAAGCCAAGCAAGATTACTAAACTGGCTAAACCTGTCAAGACTTCATCAGCCTGGGAGCACAGTTCAAAGAAGTGCATCAATGCATCACGCCCCAGTGCACCATCTGCTGCCACACCCAGCCTGAACAGCACACAGCCGCTCCTCTTTCTTCATTGACAAGTCCCTAACAACAGTCAGACAAATCAACAAGCGGTGCGTGCTTAGAAGCGTGCGCACTGGTGTGTCATCCTGGTTATCAATTACTATTGGTTAAAGCGCACTCTACTCTCAGTAGTCCCACCGCCACTGGGCCATTTGTTTTCCAAAATATAACCTCAATCCAAGAGGAGCACCTGTATCAATAATCTTCCCAAGTTTATTGCTTCACAGTAACCACATTCAAAGAAAGTCCATAGGCAGTCTTCATATAGATCCAATTAGTATGTTTTATTTCACAACTTTCATTTTATAAATCCAGATCACATCACAAAAGTCAATCCAGCCCGTCCACACTGGACATCGTCAGGGCTGTAAAGCCGTGCGTTCACGTACAACGCTTCTGTTCATCCGGCCGGTGTTCGTCCGGCCGGTGTGATAATTCCCGCCAATGGCGGGAATTATCACACTGGGCGGACGAACAGAAGCATTGGACCAGGATATTAATGGATTTATGAGGATAAATGTGCAGGATAACTTCCATGCTTCTATTAATTCATAGCGGATGTCTTCAGCTAATGCTAAAATGGCCATCTGTAGAAATCAGCTGAAATCGCTGTTAGCATCAGCTGAAGCCATTTTGTTTTTGGCAGCCATTTTAGTTAGCCATGTGCTAGCCATGTGCTTTCTCCCTCTTCACTGTTGCCTGCTCTTGTATTTCACTTGAGTCAGGAACTATAATTAACTCCTTCAGTACTGAGCCAGAGCACTGCACATGCTCAGAAAGGCCTAGCTGCTAGAATGCATTTGCTCTTGAAGTAACTGTCAGGCTATTTTAACTAATGTCAGCAATATTGTAAACCCTCCCACTCTGTTGAGTAAGCGATTCTTATGTATCCTTATATGTAACTAGCTATTCATGTGCACACTTGTACCGCCTCTTTTTGAGTCTACATGCTAACTCAGCTATAAACTGGGCATAAAAGACCCAGAGTGTTTGTACTCCATAGACTGTCTCATACAGTGGCCTGAGGGTACTGTATTGACGCAGTCTCCCTCATGTGAGGTTAATAAACTTGTTATTTTGATATTCCAGCTTCCGTGCCAATCTCTTCTTTGTTGGTTTAAGGACCAGGTGCATCAGTGAACCCCTAAAAAGTTTTTTTCTTCTCTACAACAGGTTGCAAAGATTGATTCCAACTACTGTGGTAGCTACGCCCAAGACCTCTACCATCTTCACTTTTCTTCCTGAGCCCTTTTAACCAAACCAGAGAGTTATAAGCAGACAGGAATGCTAAGTCTTCTTGGTAGCGTATAGATGTTCAAGGGCTGAAATATTTGATTTAATGCTCTCCAATGTTCCCCAATGTGGTCCACTTAGTTACTGACCCATGATCGTTGTGGGTTTCCTCAATGTACTGCCTGTTACTTTGAGGAGGGGGCAGAAGGCTTACATTGTCTTTACCAGAAGATATTGATTCCAAGACATTTGTCCTGTTGTCCTTACTTGTTTCTCATCAGTGCCAGTTCACCTTTATCTTCATGAACTGATGATAACTCTTAGGCATCTTCGCTTGTCCCAACTAATTTTTGCTCCAAGGGCTACTGGATGATGTGTCACTCAGGATTCATTTCAGTCCTATTGGTCGGGCCAGAGTTGATTAATAAAAAAAAAAACATTTTACTGGCCCATGGTCCACCCACAGGTTCCTGACCTACAGCAGCTTTAATTACTACCCAGTGGACTCCACAAACTGGTGATTAGTTTTAGTCCACCTGGTTAAGGACTCATTGTCTTCACTCACAGGTGAAAGATTTCATGCCCTTCATTACTGCCTTGTTTTTGCTACCCACTGCTGATGGTGACACTTAACCTTGCCCTCACCACAACCCTAACCAAGCCTGAACCCTGACCTTAACCATATGATCATTTGGTATGAATTACCGCTCTCGCGTCCTCCAAAGTTGTCTAATCAATACTCGCTCTACTGCTGTCCACGCATGTGAGCTTTACAATGTCACAATATACACACAGACCAAATCTTGGTGTAACGTTTCATCTTCTACCTACTTTACGCACCCAGTCCCCTCAAATACACATACTTAACCCTTCACAATTTACTTTATGTCCCTGCTATGGAAGTGGCGATCATACACTGACTGACTGCGAGCTCACAGGCATCAATTTTCTGATAAAATCCTCCATATGTTAACATGTCACCCTTTTCTGCCACCCCCAAGCTCTTCCAAAGTTCACAAAATACTTCTTCAACCTTCTGACTCAATTCCAAACATTTCTCACATCCTAGACAGAAAAGTTCTGGCTCAAAGATACCTATATTCAACAACCACAATGCTTCTTAAGCTGTGTAGCTGCTTTGGGCTACAAACCACAACCCTGGTCACATCAAAGCTACTTACTGGTTGCCATCTCCAACATGGCATTCTCCTCCACTCACCGACCCACATCCAACTCAACAGGGCACACAAAGACATAATCAAAGGCATTATCCACCACCTCACTGATGCCTACCTTGAAACTCCATTTAGCACACACTCACTCACCCTCTCCGATGCATTGAATAGCTGTCCTCTTTCAAAGGTTCAAAACAAACTGTTGTACAATAAGTCTCCCAGTCCTTGGAAACAGAAATGTTCCTGATTAGAATCTTCAGCAAAACAAGAACTCAACTTTACCCTCACCACCTTCCATAAGCCTAGCCTCGAAGCCAAGCAAGATTACTAAACTGGCTAAACCTGTCAAGACTTCATCAGCCTGGGAGCACAGTTCAAAGAAGTGCATCAATGCATCACGCCCCAGTGCACCATCCGCTGCCACACCCAGCCTGAACAGCTGCACACAGCCGCTCCTCTTTCTTCATTGACAAGTCCCTAACAACAGTCAGACAAATTAACAAGCGGTGCGGGCTTAGAAGCGTGCGCACTGGTGTGTGATCCTGGTTATCAATTACTATTGGTTAAAGCGCACTCTACTCTCAGTAGTCCCACCGCCACTGGGCCATTTGTTTTCCAAAATATAACCTCAATCCAAGAGGAGCACCTGTATCAATAATCTTCCCAAGTTTATTGCTTCACAGTAACCACATTCAAAGAAAGTCCATAGGCAGTCTTCATATAGATCCAATTAGTATGTTTTATTTCACAACTTTCATTTTATAAATCCAGATCACATCACAAAAGTCAATCCAGCCCGTCCACACTGGACATCGTCAGGGCTGTAAAGCCGTGCGTTCACGTCCAACGCTTCTGTTCATCCGGCCGGTGTTCGTCCGGCCGGTGTGATAATTCCCGCCAATGGCGGGAATTATAACACTGGGCGGACGAACAGAAGCATTGGACGTGAACGCACGGATCTATATGAAGACTGCTTATGGACTTTCTTTGAATGTGGTTACTATGAAGCAATAAACTTGGGAAGATTATTGATACATGCGCTCCTCTTGGATTGAGGTTAAGTTCCTAACAATTTGATCTGTCATCACCAGAAATGAACGTTAATCTTACACCAACATTTCACCCACTCTATTTATGCCTCGAACCAACACTGACAGGAAACAACCATTACAACGCAGTCATTACAACGCACTACCTTTACAACGCAGCTGTTACAACGCAATTGCCTTTACATCGCATGCCATTACAACGCATGCCATTACAACGCATGTCACTACAACGCATGCCATTACAATGCATACCATTACAATGCATCCCATTACAACGCATTATAAGGTAAGTAATGGGGATTTTTTAGTTTTAGGGTGGGTATGGGTTTTGGGGTACATGGGGATAGTATTTTTACCCCTACACTATCTAACACTTACCCTACTGTTGCACTCACTGGAGTGTCAATAGTAATTTTTACCCCTACACTATCCAAAATTTACCCTACTGTTGCACTCACTGGAGTGGGAATAGTAATTTTTACCCCTGCACTATCCAACACTTACCCCACTGTTGCCCCAAAAGTATTATGCGTTGTAATGGTATGCGTTGTAAATGTATGCGTTGTAATGGTATGTGTTGTAATGGTAGTTTCTAAAAATGCGTAATGGCATGCGTTGTAAAATCATGTGTTGTAATGGTAGTTGTAATGTAAAAACCGCGTTGTAAAGGCATGTGTTGTAATTGTTTGCGTTGTAACGTCATATATTCAACACTGACACTCAACAGCAATGTTCATCGTTCTTTGTGAATGAGTTCACAGCATTGTAATGAATAAAAGATCTCAGACTATTGAAGCGCTCACAAGGCCTCTGTCAGGGCTCCAAGGCTGCTGCACCCACAGACACCATAGCTCACTCTTATCAAATTCAGCAACAGATCTCTCATGGGATGGTTCCCAAGGCACAGAGGGGGTCCTAGTCATAGCCCTACAGAGAATCTCTTTCTTGAACCTTTGAGCTAGCGGCCCACAGTCTTGTTGCAATACTTCTGTGATGCTCCAAAATCATCGAGCAAGTCATCAGAGCCCAACTGCAACACCTCATTGAATCCATATTGATCATTTCCCAATGCTAAATCTAGAAACTGCCCATTCCACTATGGATACCGCTCTCATATCTGTCTGGACACCTTACTTTGGCAGTCCACCAGGGCTCCCTGATCATGTTGACACTACATGAATTCTCGGCAGAAGTTGTTCCCACAGACCACAACATACTCATATGCCAACTCCACATAATAGTCAAAGCATCAACCATTCATTTTGTTGGTTCAAACCCTTACTCAGAGACAGGAGAGCTTCAGACTAGGGCACTGTATATCCACAATAACAATTGTAAATGCAAACCTAAGGAAAACATGTGGCTCACAAATGACAAGCCCCACAGTTAGCAGCGATAAGGTGATGATCTAATAAGCTCCATGAGGCAGATGCACACCGCATGCACCACATCCACCTTCAAACTACCAAAGTGCCGACTAACTCCAATGGCCCGAACCATTCTATAACAAGAACAGCCAGGAGTTAAAAAGCTCTACACACCCTCCCACTGGCTATGCCAATGGCTAGCACTACCCATACACACATTTGCTACCCTCCTCTAGAAGCATCCTCTTCTCTCTTCAATTTTCGGTTTACTGCAGCTAGCTCAGTGAATATCTATGTCCTGATCTGCAAGGATGTGGGAGAAACAAGAAACACAACACAGCAGCATTTTGTTGTGTTTTTACACGACAGGCTCAGTGAGATCAGAGAATACATATATTGAATCAACTCTGTCTTTACAATTGAAGTTGTTTAACTGTGCCAGACAGTGAGCATTTTAACTCCAGATGGAGCCAACCTCAAGCCTTCGGCTCAGGCCTTTAACTCTGGAGTGGGCTTTTAATGGCCGATATAGTCCGCTATGACGGGCTATGAGGCTATATCAGAACATTAGAATGTTGGGAGCTCCATTGAAGAGAATGGATTAGCGCCGGGCTTATAATGGCTGGTATAAGCCCGGAGCTCCATAACTTTCCAAAGCTTGTCTTCATGTTTCCCCGGTTTTAATTTACAACATTCTACCCTTAGTGGGTGGAATGTTCAAATAGCATTATAGCCCTTCTGCCTCGGGCTATATTGGTTATTAAAGGACCTCTCCCTCATTATAGGCACTTGCCTGTGGCTCAGGCCTACAACTCGGGTTCAGGGTCTTTAACAACCAGTATAGGCCTCGTCAGCAGGCTATGAGGCTACCGTTTTGTTCTCATATAGCCTTATAGCCAACTGCCAAGGGCTATACTGGTTGTTTAAGGCCCTCTCCCTCGTTATACGCCCTCACCTGCGGCTCAGGCCTATAACGAGGGTGAGGGCCTTTAACAACCGGTATAGCCCAAGGCACAAGGGCTATAAGACTATTAGAACATTCCACCCACTGAGGGTAAAATGTTCTAAATTAAAACCGGAGAAATATGAAGACAAGCATTCGAAAGTTATGGAGCTCCGGGCTTATACCAGCCAATTTAAGCCCGGAGCTAATCCATTCTCTTCAATGGAGCTCTCAACATTCCAATGTTCTAATAAAGCAGCTTGGTTTGCTCTATTTGTGTTGATGTATTTACTTATTTCTTCCTTCTTGTTGGTATGATCCACGTGAAATGTTTATGTTTAAAGAGAGGCTGTGAGAACAGTTGCTTTACTGGCTCTTGGATGCTGGGCAGTGGTTGGAGGTTCTCCTTTTTAATTAAGAAGTTGCCTTTTCAGTCCAACTTCTCGGACAAGTCTTCTTCTTTTCATGAACTTCACATAGGCAACGATTGGCTCAAGAACCTGTCTGTGCCTTGAAGGAGGTGACCCGCTAGTGGCCACCCGGGTCACTGATGACCACCTCTCTGCCTTCCGTACCAAATGAAGAGTCGGTCAGACAGTGGAGAATATAAACCAATAACTATTTATTCGTATACAATCAGAGCGGAGCCCCGTCTGCACAGTCTCTGGGAGTGCTACAGAGGGAACTAAAGAACAGCAAGCATAGAGGTACATTATGTACATTTCATAGTTGGGCAAAGACACGCCCACAGTGGAATTTTCCAGGCAGATGTAACTGGACAATGAAATAAAAAAAAAGTTTTCTGTTCTCGTATCTTGCACAACCCAGCACAGTCCAAGCCTGTTTTACCCTGGGCCGCGATTGAACTCCACTACCTGACAGGTGGGAGAGGGCCTCTATCTAGTGAGAGAGCTATGCGCTGGCTTGGACAGTTACTCATTACTAAAACAAAACTTATCATTACAGAAACGAATCTTAGCAAAGAGCATTTCTCAGAAATGGACGGGATTAGTTTTGAACAGCCTAAAATGGCGCCTGCAAAGAAAATGGTGTAGCGAATGCTGACTAAAACATGGCATTGCATGAGCATCAACTGGGCCTAATCTAACAGCCTAGAGAAACCTCAACACTTCCTGACTGAAAGGGAGAAACCCCAGCTACTGCCCAGCACCCTAGAGTCAGCTCAGAAACTGTTCTCACAGCCTCTCCTTAAACATAAACATTCCAGATAGAACATACCCACGAGAAGGAAGAAAGGAGTAAGTATATACACACAAATAGATCAAGCCATGCGTGTCACATTGCCGCAGCAGTAAATGGGTTACAGCCTTTAGGGTCCTGTGGGGCAAGAACTAAATTTCTGAGAATTATGATGAAATGATTTGAAGATTGTTACCAAGTATTTCAAATGAGTTCCTACAGCTAATAGTAACCAACGCAATCTCTTTGTATGATTTAGACACACCTGCTACTGCTCTTGCTGCATGAATCTGAGTTTTCTTAATGTGGCCACAGATTTTCTTTGTGGCCCCTAGCTAATACCTACTCCAGTAGCCAAGAGGTGGTCTGACTATTGTTCTAGTTATAGTCGCCCTTTCCTTTTTCCAGATAAAGGCATTATTTTCTAAAAATGCTAACATAATACACATTTACTTGTAAATTGATCAACGTGTTCCACTATGGAAAGCCTTTAGCGAAATACCGCGCCCAGGGGGAGATTTATTAAAAAATAGGGCAATGCAGCGCAGCTCTGCATCGCGTGAGAAGGCAGCACCATTTCTACTAACATATGGCGCTGGTGTTCTCTTCCCAAGCGCAGGCAAACTTTCACACACACTCCACATCTTTGCGCTGTAGTGGAAAGGTGTATATATGATGTCTAGCATAGGTTTCGTACTTGAAGGATACTCTTTTCTTTGCGTTAAACTTCCAGGGTCTGAAGTATGGAAACGCCAATGTACCGCCCACGGTACACCCTCTTGGCACAAAGTAGTACAAATCAGTGCAACGTGCTTTTTGTATTACTTCAGGGGCCACTTTCTAGTGCAAAAGAAGTGTTGTGCAAGTCTGTACATGTTACCCTATAGAACAAGGGGTGTCTGTGGGTTAGGCTGTCCTTACTGCAGGCCCACAACCAGCACTTACCCTGCACAGGTCACCTGCATTCTGTGGGTCTGCACCTGTGAAGTTTGCCCACAATATCACAGTTTCTTGTAGGCTGTGTCCTTCATTCTGACTAGGTTTCATGTTTGCAGAACTGGAGAGGAACAAACATGTGTAAACCAGTGGGTTGTAAGCTCACATGCAGACTGAACCAAAGTACTGGATGGACACAGTGTGCCTCACTAATGGACTCAACAGGACCTTGCCATGCAAGCAGAAGCTTGCACAAATAGGGCCAGCACTGATTCTCCCTCCAAAAGCAAATTCTTATTACTTTTGAGCTGGACCGTGGTTTATCAGTGCTTGGGATACTTGTCTTTGAGACTGATATGAAACAGAATGTAGGTATGTATGTGATATTTGTGCAGAGGAGAACTAGCTGGAAGACAGTGAAGTGCTATACAAGGTCAAAGGCAAAGATACAGTCAACAAATGATTTGAGGGCTAGAGTTTTTTAAAGCAATGGAGAGTGGGGTCCTAAGAATGTTTTTGAGGGATGTCACACAGTTCTTTGTACCAGCATGCTGGACTATGGGAACACATTCCATATATGAATCACTGCACGCCTCCTGAAGAGACTACAGACAATACAAAACTCAACTGCAAGCCTCATTCTCGACCTCCCCAGAAGAACCCACATCACACCCCACCTCAAGAAGCTACACTGGCTCCCAATCCAGAAGAGATGTCAGGTCAAGATGCTGATCTACGCGTAAAAAGCCCGTCACAACGAAAGACCAGCATACATCAACAAAGGCAGGACCTTCCACCAACTGACCAGACACTTACGATCAGCCTACCTCTTCCTCGCAGACAACCCTCAGATCCGCTGAGGCAACAGCGGAGGATGTTGCTTCTTGCACCTGGCCGGCAAAGCTTGGAACAATCTTCCCCAGCACCTCAGGACCGCCCCATCGCTCCAGCAATTAAGGAAAGGACTCAATACCTGGCTGTTCGAATGAACAAATCACCACACAGCAGATAGCAACTCCAGCATCTTGAGACCCTCACGGGTGATTTGTCATGCTTTATAAATACTTGATTAATTGACTGATTGAGGGAGATGGAGGGTGAGATGATTAAAGACAGGCATGTAGCTTGGGTAGTCAAATTCCTTTCTAATATTGGTAGCCTACATAGCACTCGTACTCAGATGAGGAAAGAGATGTGAAGACAAACAGATTCAGAAAAAAAACAAATGGAAAGTTCAAATTAAGAGAAATAATCTGGTGAGGAAGGGGAAAAGAAAGATGAGTCTTGTGAGTAAGAAATTGGTACCTTTAATCAGTAAATGGCTCCATTTATCGAAGTAAATTTCTCTTCGCATCGACAGAGACAAGAAAAGGAAGGTATAACAGGAAGGTGGAGGAGTAAGAGAGTTGGGGGCATATTAACAAGCGGCAGCGATAATTATCGCTGGCCGCGCCTAGCGCGAGTTTCCCTATCGCCGGCTATCGCTGGAATTCATCGCCAAGCTAGCGCTGTATTTACAACGCTTAGCGCATTGGCGATGAAAATTCCAGCAATAGCAAGGAAATGTCCCAACATCGCTGGAAAACCAGCGATGTTCCCTGCAACACAGCGATGACCTTGCTGATACGACCCTGTGGTCGTAACCCCACATTCCACCTCCCATGCAAAGTATGCCTAACACTGGATTTTAGCAGACGTTAAAATCCAGCGTTAATGGCCGGTTAGCGCGATTTTGTTTATTGCTACGCCGGCCGGGGCATTGTTGTAAATATCGCGAAGCTGCCTTTGCGATATTTACCCATGTAGTCTATTGAGGCACGCCTACTTTGCATCTCATTAACGGTGCGATGCAAAGCGGGTGCTAAATCACGGAAACACGCGCTAGCGGGTCCTTGCTAATATTGCGATAAAATTATCGCCGCTTTTCGGCCGAAAAAGGACGCTAAAGCGATGATAATTTTATCTCCCCCTCTTGTTAATATGCCCCCAAGTGAGTCTAAAGATGAGCGAATAAAATACTGGGAAGCATAATGAGTTGGGCATAGGCAGAGAAAGATCAGAGAGAAAGAGAGAAGAAAAGACTGATAAAGTGAGAGGGGGTGAATGAGCGAGTGAGATAAGAGAAGAAAAACAAATACAGAATGAGAAGGATAAAAAGAGAAGTTGCTAAATACTAGGGAAGAGATCAGATCAAAGAGAAATATAACTTCAATGACTAAGAGAAAATGACGGGAGCAGCAGAATATCAGACTGAGTAAGACCGTAATAGGGGAGGAAGGAAGGAAGGGGGAAAGGAAGGAAGTAGAGAGAGCTGGAAGGATGGTAGCAGCAGAGCATGTAAGTGCACTGACTGGTGGTAAGATATATAGTTTAGCAGTACTGTACCGCAGCTTCTTTCCAGGTCTCCTCCTGCACTATATACATATGGCACTTGCGCATGTAGTGGGTCCAGCCATCCTTGCAGGGCCCCGGGCAGAAGTATTCTGGCTTCAGAGGGGATCGGTACGGGTCATCGGGAATGAAGTTCTCGTCGTACTCTGGAGATTCTTGGTGTTTCTGGCGATTGCCAAAGAGTTGACCTACCGGAGGAAGAGACAAACATGGTTGAGTAATTGGACTTGGCAGACCTACTGGAGTAACAGAAAACATTCTTCATTGATGGGATTTGGCTGACCTACTGGAGTAACAAACAAACATTCTTCATGGATGAGACTTGGCTGGCCTACTGGAGTAACAGACAAACATTCTTCAATGATGGTACTTGGCTGAACTCCTAGAGTATCTGACAAACACTGTTCATTGATGTGGGCTTAGCTAACCTTCCTGTGGCCGGTGGCTGCGTTCTGGTGGGGGAGACTGGTAGGCTTGCTGTGCCAGCTGGATATTCCATGAGACACCTACTCCTCTTAGGTCTCAATCTTGTGGCACACTGAAAAGTGGCAGGCCTTTCACGTGGCAGCTGGAGAGGGTCTTCTTGCATGGCTTACCCCTGCTTCCATCGTCACCTCTAGGGTTTGTTCTTTCCCCTCAGTGCACTTCCTTCATGCTGAGGAGGCGGGTACCTCACTGTGGGAAGAGGAGCACAAGGTGGGTGATCCAGTTGGCTGGGAGTCTAAGGATGCCACTCAGGCCTCCTGCAGGGACAGTATGCTGAGCAGAGTTGCATTGGTGGTTCCTCAACTACTGAGGTGTCCCCTTTACAGACAGGTGCCTGGTGGAGGATGTAGGAGGTAGAGGTTGGAATGTTTGAAGCCATCTCATACCAATGAGGACTTTGAATCAGCAGCATCTGACACAATGAACAAAAGAGGCAGAAAGAAGGGGGCGGCATCAACTTACAGAGCGGCTTGGTCACAGACACCAAGGTATCGTGAAAGAAGGCAGTAGGTTATGGCTTAAGATCCCAGCAGCTTCTCTGCAACTGTGGCGAGTGAACAGCTCACCTCCTGACAAAATCGCTGGACATAGGCCTCAGAACACCAGTTTTGCAGTAGACAGACAGCCTGACACTGCCTGAAGTAAGTTGTCAGTTCATGATAGTTCTGGAGAGCCATGAGCAGAAGTACTGACCACAGACAGAGCGCGGTTACCAATATAGATTAAATTCATTCTTCTTTTAGAACCTTGGCCACAACCAAACCCGAACTGGAAGTAGAGTCACTTATCCCAGGTGGAGTTGTCATTGCTGCTGTCCTATGTTTCTCTTTCCTTTTCCTTCTGTTTCTACTCCCACTCTCACTGTTTATTCTTGCTTTCACTCTGTTTCTCCTCTGTCTCTCGATGTTTCTCTTCCCAGGCCTATTACGCCTGTTTCTCCATCCTCCTCCTCTCCTCTTGTTCTCGGTTAGCATCTCTCTCTTGAACTCTCTAGCTTTCTCATCTTCCTCAGACATAGCTTTCTGAAGGGCCAACTGCAAACTTAGGGTCTCTGCTACACTCAACCCTCCCAAGCGGTTTACTCCTGGAATTGGGGGCATTGGTACCCTAGAAATTCAAGGTGGTGTACACACCTGCGATATTCTAGAAACTAAGGGCCTGATTCACAGAACTAACTTACGTCAAAAACGTAAAGTTAGTACTTTTTGGTATTCACAGAATACACTTAGTCATTTTGGTATTCAGAGAATGCACTTACTCATTATGGTATTCACAGAATGCACTTACTCATACTAACTTTATGTCCGCACTCGGGCCGGAGATTCCGGCCCTTTGGTGGAGATTCCGGCTCTTTGGTGGAGATTCCGGCCAGTTGTGGAGATTCCGGCCGGTGGCGGACATTCCGCCACCGGCCGGAATCTCCACAAACGGCCGGAATCTCCACCATCGGGCCGGAATCTCCACCAAAGGGCCGGAATCTCCACCAAAGGGCCGGAATCTCCACCAAAGGGCCGGAATCTCCGGCCCGAGTGCGGACATAAAGTTAGTATGAGTAAGTGCATTCTGTCAATACCAAAATGAGTAAGTGCATTCTGTGAATACCAAAATGACTAAGTGTATTCTGTGAATACCAAAAAGTACTAAAGTTACGTTTTTGACGTAAGTTAGTTCTGTGAATCGGGCCCTATGGGTGCGGGGTGTCTTGGTGAAACTATGGAAAATGCATGTCTGAGATATATCATGGTTCTCTCTCCAGAGTCAGCTACAGCCTCTTCTCTTTCACCCAGTATCGCAAACTGGTCCCTAATTAAATTAGCAAGTACCTCTCTGTCCCAGCTCCTGGGAACCCTACATCCTCAGTCCCTACATAAAACCTTCATCTGATCTATGGACATGGTGCGGAGGTCAATTCTCAAAGCTGTGTTCTCCATTGCCAGTGTGTGTCGCCTTTGTGCGTAGAAGAAAAAAAGCTGGACTTATTGCAGTTCAGATGCAGATTGGAAATACCACTTCTGTATCTTTGGTTCCTAAACGTTAAGTATCCTATGGCTGCTACATATTGTCAGAACCCTTTTCAGAGGGCCAACTGTGGTGGTTAAGGCCTTTTTCTCCTTATGTCCAGGGGCCTGACCTATTATGGATCCTGCTCAACTGTGCCAAGTACCCCTTCTGCACTTGACTCTCAGTGGTAGCTGTAGTCGAGCAGTCAAGGTTCCCTCGGCGTGGAGGAAGGATGTAGATACAGGTCAGTGAACACGACTCATAACTCAAAGTGCAAACAGTACGAACAATAAATCAATGTCCAGGCAAACACTTTCTTTTATATGAAAAAGTAGAGTTTTATTTGTAACATGCAAATAGATGCAACATTCAAATGCAATAACACAATACCCTTTGAGGTCTGGGCTCTAGTAGTTGGCAGGCGAATCCCTGTCCAACCCTCCTTCGTGTAACATGTTCAGGGTTATTCTCCATTCATTGGTGGCAGCATCAGGGAATGCAAACTATTGGGCTGCACTTAAGAGTTCTCCATTTTGACCCTGTCAGACCTAGTCAAAAGTGTCTATGGTGTCACTGTACTGTTAGCAGCGAGTTCCCCAGGACCCAACTGCCTCCGTTCACGTGTGCGAGCACCTCACACCACAGAAGAGTTCAGTGATGCAGTGGGCGCCTTCAAACATGCACCAGCAACTCCTGTTCAGTTCAGAGAGGTCAGGCTGCTTGCGGCCCAGGTGGCACCACCCAGTGGCGCAAGCTATCTCTCAGGAGTGGTGCTGTCAGAAGTCTGTCAGATGTCAGATCAGCTCCCTGCTCATGAAGAGGCTCTAAGTTAATTTTTCTCAATGATGGTAAAGGAATCCTTTCTTCAGCTCCCGACTGGAGCCAGCGAGAGAGTGGCGCTGTCCACCATGTCTCTGGCAGTTCTCAATGGTGAGTCCAAGGCAGTTCCCTCACAGTGCGGGTCCAGCTCACGGTCAGCCTCCCCTTCGGGGGGGGAGGCCTGAATCCTTTGGTAATATTGGTACCGGCAGCCCCCCTGGCATACTGGTTCGCCACAGCATGGTGGCATGGGCGTAACAAAATCTGCATGGTGCTCAACACATGGCTCAGTCTACGGCAGCCCTCCCCTGGCATAAGGGGGTTGCCAAAAACAACCCTGCACACGGGCGACAGCCCAATAGTTACACATCCGAATCCTCACCCCTCACACAGGGAGTACTCCTGGTAGGGCATCCCACTGGACCTTGCTCCCTCCAATGCTTTCCTCTTCCTCACAGGACACCCTGATCTTACCAAGCAGGGAGGCGTTGATGCACCAGGCTCTAGAGCAGGTGGTCTTGTGTTCCCTGATGATGTCCCCTCACCCATCGGGGTGAGGGGACTAGCAGTCCTCCGCCCCCAGCCCTGGTCACTGGCAGAAGTCTTGCAGAGCTTCCCCTTCTCACACAGCCCGTCTGGCTGCTTGGCAGATGACAAATCTTCGGGTAATTCAATCTCCCCTTCTTATAGTCCTTTTCCAGACACCAAATGTGATTTGGAGTCTGGGTCTTTGACGTTTTATGTTGGGGTTCCTTGTACTGTATGCTTCCCAGGCACACACACAACCAACGCATAGGCCCTACTCCTGTACAGCACTCCACAACTTACCTGATGTAGGCCAAGGATGAGTTACGCATACAGCAGCTGAACCCTTAAAAAGGTGAGTGAGCCTGTAGGCCTCACTCCAGTGACACACGATAAAAAGGTCCTGTTCACTACTACTACGCAAGATCCGAATTAGCCTATGACAAACAAATCAGCATATGTACATGTCTCTCACCATGCAGATTACTTTTCTGACCAAACAGATGGGTCCACGAATATGGGTTCATGCCTGGGAACACTAGATCTTTCAGTCTCTCACACGACCTTGAATCTGGAACATTTTGCCAAATGAGTCACGTATTTCAATTTTTGATGCATTTGATGCACTCACTACTCCATTCCCTCAAATTCACAAATCAAACTGTGTGCACACTTATTGTACATCTCAGCCTCCAATTATTAATTTTTCAAAAAGAAAGAGAAGACAAGAACTTACCTTGAGTGTTCTGGATAAGTACTGTTCCAAGGAGAAAGCAGATCCATCTCATTGGTCCCATGGCCGCCAGGAATGGTAACTGGTTTCACCTGCAGAAACAAACTTGGCGAGGGTGAGAAGTGGGAATACAGGGCTTGCACGGTTGGAAGAGATGCAAACTTCATAGTCAAATCCACTGTCAGAAACATGGTTACACCTTTGTCAAGTGTGGTTATCCATGAACCAAAGAAGAGAATCAGGTCAAGTTGCGGGATAGCAACAGTCGGTGTGAGTGCGCACACAACGTCTAGACATTGTAGAGTGAATTTGGATTAATGAGGAAAGAGAACTAGAGAGCAAGAAATGAAGGCTAAGATAAAAGGAGAAATACCTGAACTAAGGGGTAGAAGGTAAGGAAGAGAGAAAGTTGGTTAGAATTAGGATGAAAAAGAAAGAAATTCAAATCTTATTCCTGAGGCTATACCTGGGTTTAAGAAATATGATGTTATGTGAAGATTTCATTTTTTAAGGGAAACAGCCACTACAACGCGGCCGTTTCCACGCATACCCTTAACCACGCATGCATTACATCGCATGCGTGGTTACCACGCATAGCCTTTACCACGCATACCTTTACTACGAGATACGTAGTAAAGGCATGTGTGGTAAAGGTACAAGCTCTCGTGACATTTAACAAATGAATGGTGCCTACCAGCACAAAATCATTGATTGCCTCTAATTACCAGCTCGCCCTCATTTGGAATGTAACCCCTAACCCCTAACCTTCACTTCCTGAACAACGCTAATGGAAAAAAAATGCGGACTTTCATTCACTTCAAAATGAACATTAAAAAGAATTTCAAATAAAAAAACGCACTCACCAGCATTCTAGCTACGTTTTTAAATAATCCCTTCTAATCATATCCTCACAATTTGATCATGTCACCTCTTTCCGTCGCCTTCACAGACACAAAACATTTATTGATGAAAGATGTGGAGGCTATCGGTGTCATTAGAGGAAACGGAAAGACACTTCCGCTTCCTCTTTACGACGTGCACAGCACCTCGGAAGAGCTTGGAGAGGAGTATGTCGTGGAGAGGTAAGGGGATTTTTAGTTTAAAAAAAAAAAAAATTTCAGGGTTGAGGGGGTTGTGTTGCGCAGGGGTCCGTTTTTAGGGTTCATGGAAGGGGAGGGGTATTTGTTAGAAGGGTTTGGGGGTGGGGGAATCGCGCAGGGCAACATTTTTAGGGTTCCGGGCAGGGGTATTTCTAAGAAGGATTGGGGGTTGGGGGTCGGGGGGGGTCACGCAGGGGTACAGGGGAGGGGTATTTAAAATAAATAATTTGAGGGCTGGAGGGGGGAAGGCGCAAGGGAGCAGTTATAGGAATTGGGGCAGGGGTCTGAGATAACCTTTACCAAGAATATGCCCTTACCATGCATGATTTTACAACGAAAATCGTTGTAAAGGTATGCGTGGTAAAGGCATTTTCGTGTTAAAGGTTATGAGTGGTAATGGCAATCGCGTTGTAACGCATGCGTGGTAAAGGCATGCGTTGCAACGGAATGCGTTGTAACGTCATACAACCATTTTTTAACAAGAAAATAAAACAAAGTAGCACCATAAAACAGTTTTTCAAAGTGGCAAAATGTTTGAAAAATAGGAACTTTAGGAATAACTTTGTGATAATTATTAAAGGGCCAATACAAACAATGCTGCTACAAAAAAAAACATAAAGGCTAAAACCATGATTAAAAATATTTAGTAGCTCACTTAAAATAAAACCAAAGAAAAAATTAAAATTTAAAAAGCACCAGTAACAGTGTAGTTGCAGAACTACATGATAAAATGTAGAAAAAGCAGAGTAAGTAAAAACTACTGTTTACACATTTTAATTGTAAATACAATAAAAATTTGTAAATAAGGGGATGGGACAGAGATTCAAAGGCAGTGGGGGATATGGAAGTGGGAATGAAGTAGGGAAAAGTTCAACTTGAGAATAGGAGTCGGAAAACAAAAAATTGATTTGTTCATTGTCAAAAAAACCTTTTTGAAGTTATCATTATTACACATTTAATATTAAATATAATATTTTGGTGTCCTTGTAATGGCTTTCAAGTTTTTCTTCACGTAGATCTACAGAAGATTACGTATAATTGTCTATGCATACATGGAGAGGAAGAATTGAAACAGTTCTCACTCTGTGATACAAGCATAAATTGGACAGAGAAGGAAACAACTGTAGAGTGACAGCTAAGATGGCTCTGTATACTGAAAATTATGTGGAACTCATCCCCAGAAATAATGATGTAGAAACTATTTCTCACCTTGAGACCTGTCCCCATGATACTCATCTTTCCGAATCACCTTCTACGTTCAACTCCTGAACCTTATATCCTTATACAATCACATTAGTTTCTCTTGCAAACCAACATGGTCTTATCTAGGAGGAGATAGCCAATCTGGTGCTTACACTCACAAACACGCCTAGTCTCAACAGCGAATCACCAACATGTTCTCAGAATGAAGACGCTGTGATGTCCCACACCTTTGCACACTGCCTCTCACATCTCTACAATCCCCTTTGACCACACATTACAAACACAGAACAGCCCCCAGATTACACTCTCCTGCCAACCCATCCTTCTAAATTGCAGTATCTGCCCTCTGCCCCGCCTGGTGTCCCGCTCTCTCTTTCCCCTCGCCCAGTCTCTTTTCTCTGTCGTTTCCTTTCCTCTCTGTGGGGCATATGTACAAGCCCCTATCCCCACCACAACGTCACTTTTTACGACGTTGTGGTGGCGATAGGGGCATTGCCTTATTTACAAGGCAGCGTTAAGCCACTTAACGTGGCTTGGTGCTGCCTTGTAAATAAGGCCCCCTTTCACACTATGCTTAGCGTGAAAGGGGTGGGCAGTGGGTGTTGCGGTGGGCGTTCCACCGCAACACCCATTGATTTTGATGCTGCCCCCTATGTACAAGAGCAGTGTAAATAGGAGCCAGCGCCAAAATTAAAACCAGGAAAAACCTGGTCTTAAGTTGGCAAAACGAGGTGAGATGCATTATTTCTCCTAGTTTTTGCTTTTTCCATGTGTGCTGCCTTGTGCAGCACACATGGAAAAAGCAGAATGCATTGGATTGTTTATGTACAGAAAGGTCCCCCTTCCTGTACAGAAAGGTCCCCCTTCCTGTACATAAACAATCTTTAAAAAAAATGCAATTTTTTGACTTCCATGGGTGCAGCATTAAGCAGCGCGCATGGAAGTGACAAAATGGCATTTAAAGATTGTTTATGTACAGGAAGGGGGACCTTCCTGCACATAAACAATCTTCCCCTGCACGCAGACACCCTTGCACTACGGTGCAAGAGTGCCTGCGTTGGCAGTACACTGCTAAGTGTAGCGCCATCGCAATGGGAAACGCAAGGCTGCACCATATTCTTGTAAATATGGTGCAGCCCTGCGTTTCTGAAGTGGCGGAGTGAAGCGTTAAGCCATGATGGCCAACTCTCACTCCGCCACCTCCTTGTACATATGCCCCTTAGTCTCTTGCTCCATATCTCTCTCTCCCCCCTCCTCTCTCTCTTTATATTCCACGCTTCTCTGCACATTTCCTCGCCGTCACCCACCTCACATTTATTCTTGTTTTTTACACAAAGTCGGTATTTCTTTCACTCCACATGAGTTTTGAAGTGTTTCATCTCTGTGTCTGTGTTTGGAGGTGAGTGGTGGTAGAGGGGGGAGAGGGGAGGGGCGTGGACATGTTAAAGTTCAGGGGAAGAAGACGTGTTATTAAAAACCAACATGAAACCATTCTCCCAAGATGAACAAAGCAGCCATTTTATATAGACCCTCTTCAGGCTGTTTTGAAGGATCGGTATATCAAAAAACTTCCAGCAGTAAAGATAACCAATAACTTCCAGGAGTAAAGACATCATATAACTTCCAGGAGTAAAGACATCATATAACTTCAAGGGGTAAAGACATCATATAACTTCAAGTAGTAAAGACATCATATAACTTCCAGGAGTAAAGACATCATATAACTTCAAGGGGTAAAGACATCATATAACTTCAAGGGGTAAAGACATCATATAACTTCTAGGAGTAAAGACATCATATAACTTCAAGGGGTAAAGACATCATATAACTTCAAGTAGTAAAGACATCATATAACTTCCAGGAGTAAAGACATCATATAACTTCAAGGGGTAAAGACATCATATAACTTCTAGGAGTAAAGACATCATATAACTTCAAGGGGTAAAGACATCATATAACTTCCAGGAGTAAAGACATCAAATAACTTCAAGGGGTAAAGACATCATATAACTTCCAGGAGTAAGGACATCATATAACTTCTAGGAGTAAAGACATCATATAACTTCCAGGAGTAAGGACATCATATAACTTCTAGGAGTAAAGACATCATATAACTTCAAGGGGTAAAGACATCATAGAACTTCCAGGAGTAAGGACATCATATAACTTCCAGGAGTAAAGACATCAAATAACTTCAAGGGGTAAAGACATCATATAACTTCCAGGAGTAAGGACATCATATAACTTCTAGGAGTAAAGACATCATATAACTTCAAGGGGTAAAGACATCATAGAACTTCCAGGAGTAAGGACATCATATAACTTCCAGGAGTAAAGACATCAAATAACTTCAAGGGGTAAAGACATCATATAACTTCCAGGAGTAAGGACATCATATAACTTCTAGGAGTAAAGACATCATATAACTTCAAGGGGTAAAGACATCATAGAACTTCAAGGGGTAAAGACATCTAAGAACTTCCAGAAGTAAAGACATCATATAACTTCAAGGGGTAAAGACATCATATAACTTCAAAGGGTAAAGACATCTAAGAACTTCCAGGAGTAAAGACATCATATAACTTCAAGGGGTAAAGACATCTAAGAACTTCCAGGAGTAAAGACATCATATAACTTCTAGGAGTAAATACATCATATAACTTCAAGGGGTAAAGACATCATCTAACTTCAAAGGGTAAAGACATCTAATAACTTGCAGGAGTAACAACATCATATAACTTCCAGGAGTAAAGACATCCTATAACTTCCAGGAGTAAAGACATCATATAACTTCCAGGAGTAAAACATCATATAACTTCAAGGGGTAAAGATCTGTTGCAACCAGGGGCGCCCGGTGCAACAATCTTTTTGGCGCCCCCAGTGACCTTCTCCACGGATTCCCTCACTCCCACCCTCCAACATTGCCCCATCTCTCCGTAGCCCCTCTCTGACATACATTTCTTATTTTAGCACTCCTCATAGTTTAATTACACTCAGCTCTGTGATCTTCATGGTACACGTCCATTGCAGCAGGCACATGAACCCTCTGTGCTACTTTGTGATGAGTCAATAGGCCACTAGACAAAACTCCGATCTCTCTCCAGCAGGAATATTAATCACCATATCTACCCCGGCCTTTTTATTGTTGTCTGAAATCTGCTGGACACACAAGGAGCTCTGCAACACGTGCTATTAAACCCATGTTATTGCTATACACTGCACCCTCCGAGTTCAGCACCAGGTGAGGCTGCACCAGTCGCACCGCCATAAAGCTGGCCCTGGTTGCAACGGTTCGACCTTAAGTGTAAATGTCATCGTGACCGCCCCTCCCCCTTCCTGGTGGACGGACCTGCGCCATATTTGGCAATTGCTTAGCATGCTCAGATATGGTCTGGCATGCCAACTTTCATACAGTTTTGAGAAGGAGGAGAAGAAACAGTACGAGGTGCAAGGAAGATGCGTTTTCTCATTTTAGCTCTCATAGGAAATTTTGTTCACAGCAGTGGTAGAAATTGCTGAGCAGATGACACCAAACTTGGCATAACATTGTTACATTAGAATAGGTTCTAAGCTGTGACAAGCACATCCCATGGTACCAGGGGTGCACTGGCAAGGATGTTGAATAGCAGTGCAGAACTATTAGTGTTTCAGACTCCTCTGTGACAATTTCTAGCCAGTGCTTAATTTGTAAAAAAAGTAAGTGCCAGGGCTCTCGTCAGGAGGCCACAGCAGCTTGCACCACACAATGTCCCTGCATACATACACATATATATATATATATATATACATACACATACATATATATGAGTGTGTGTATGCATGCATGTGATTATCTTTGTGAATGTATGTGTGCTTGTTTATTTATAAGTATATATGTATATATACATATACAATCATATATGAGTTAGTGTATTTGTGTCTAGGTGTTTCTGTATGTATGTGTGCGGGTGTACGTGAGTACAGATTTGTGTAGGCGTGTGAGTGTCTGTATGAGTGCATGTATTTAGTATTATTGATTTCTCCATGTTTCGGTCCTCGACATTTAAGCTATAATATTTCGCTGCATCGATGTTTCCCACACGATATTCTGACGTACAAGTGACGCAGCAGTGGTCATGGAAGAAAGTGTGTGGAGGAAAGGCCACACCTGCACATTGAAAAGCACAGCAAAGCAAACCTTTCATCCTGCAGGACAAGCAGAGAGCACAAGACAGATGGATAAACACCCTCAGGTGTCTTAATAAAGAGAAGGAAAAGGCAGACACTAGCTAAGTGGGGCTACCTCTGAGGTCTGGCTCAACAGTAATGGACACCAGCCTCATGGAAGGCACACAGACAGTGCTTAATTTGAGCCGGTGCTTTCCGGTGCTCAGCACCTGTACTTAATTGGTTTCCAGTGCTCGGCACCAGCACCTAATTGTCAACACCATACTTGGAACATTCTACCACATGGTGGCACTGCTCATCTAATTTGGAGATGAGCAGAAAAACGGTTGTTTAGGAATACAATATATATTAAAATTGCTAATACCTGTCTCCCCAGCCATTCCCTTAGCTTTGGGGACATGGAATAATCTGAACTGTCGCATTTACATGCGAGAGAGAGATGGTTACTAGTTGTTTTGGCAGTGATGAGAAGGGCGATGGATGGTGCAAGCTGCAGTGGCCTCTTGGTCAGAGCCCTGGCACTTAATATTTTACTAATTAAGCACTGCACACAGAGGAAGTGCCGCACAATGCAAGGACTTTCGGAATACCTAGTAACAATCAAAAGCGGTAATCCCAAAAGGCAATGCCCAGGTCGAACACGAACCAAGCAGAAACGGGAAATGACCAGCTGGAGACACAGTCTGGTTTGGTTAGGAACAAGACAATGTGAGAGAGGAGGGGAGAGGATGTGGCCTTACGGCTAGAGCGGTCGACCTCTAAGCTAGGGAACCGGGTTCGAGTCTCAGCAACGACACTCAACATCTTGTGATTCTGGCCAAATCACTTAATCTCCCCATGCCTAACAAAAAACAAGCCTTTGCAATGCAATAGGTCTCGCATTTATGAGAGTTTGAGCTATTGGCAATGCAATAGCTTAAACTCTCGCAAATACGAGACCTATTGCATTTGATGTTTGTTTACTAGCATCCGTGCGGCGCTTTCACATTCATGAAGGCCACGCCCCTTTCTTTAGACAAGCCGCGTCTAAAGAAAGGGGCATGGCCGATATTAAAGTGAAACCGCGGCATGGGGCGCTTTGACAAAAAAAAGCATCTGTTTGTCAAGTTGACAAACAGATGGTTTTTTTGGGGTAAAAGCGCCCATGCCGCGCTTTCACTTTAATAGCGGCCGCACACCGTTCTTTAGACACGGCTTGTCTAAAGAAAGGGGCGCGGCCTCCATGAATGTGAAAGCGCTGCATGGGCGCTAGTGAACAACAAACAAAAAAAATAAGTATGCGCGGCTGCTATACTCAAAGCGGACCGTGCTGGTAAAATAAAGAAAGAAAGAAATGCGGCCGCTATAGTTAAAGTGGACCGCCGTTAGTAAATAAAATAAAAGCGGGCAGCGTGCTGCAACGTAGTGGGTGGAATTGGGGCAAATCATTAAATAAAATTGTGCCGAGAGCCCAGATAAAGCCGACCGTGTAACAAGACAAGTAAAAGTTCCAGTCGTTATGAGAGGTTACAAATGCAGACAAGGCAATACCAAGGAGGGACTAACAAGCCTAATAACGACTCGGAAGCCAGCATTTATGAAGGACAATCACACTAGCCAATTAAAAATATGGACGGAGAGTGGCAGGGCTTCAAAGCCATACTCCACTACTGCATGCCTCGCAGCAGCGTATGCGCTGCCCATGCTCGACCTAAAAAGGGGTACTGTGAAATAAAATATTCGTCTAAAATTATTTAGTTAAGTGGGGAGGCCAGGATTGGTTTCAGGTTTTCTGGTTTCACATTGTGCAATACTGCCACTAGATGGGTGTCCCTTTCTCGCTCCTGTTTTACATCAAACTTTAACGCTTTGTCTTTAATTCCTGGTGTATGAGGTTAGAGCATGCTTCACAAGCAGAAGCCACATGATAACTGAACACGTTTTGGGCTGAGGATCCAAAATGGCCTCGAGCCCAGCCAAGCATCTGCCTCGAGCCTGTAGTGGCTGGCCCAGCTTTAGCGGACATCTTGTTAAAACAAGCATTTGCAATGCAATAGGTCTCGCATTTCTGAAAGCTAGAGCTTTTGGTGTTGAAAATGACAATTTATTTTACTTTAGTTTTTTTGTATGCAGTGGAGTGATGATATTTGCATAGTGCTATTGCCATTTGTCTGACCTTTAAGAGGGGGGATTGTAAATATAAGGTTTAATACGTAACCTTGGATCAGACCAAAACTGCTAAAATGAGTTAGAAAGTGTGCACAAAGGAAGGTAATTCCGGGGATGCCACTTAGGTTTATTTTGTTTGAGAAAGAGTACAGGTATTTTGCTCAAGCTATACTCAAAGGATACCAGGGTTATCAATATAGCAACAAATGATTGGATATCAGTGGATTTAAACATCTAATACCACAAGACAAGATTTTTCTTACAAGTCCAAAGTAAAAAGAGCAGCTGTGTCACGTGGGAGGGGCACTGACAGCAGCCCAAGCCACATCGCAATAATAACAAAAGCTGGAAACAGTAAACCAGTGAATGTTACCGACAATCCACCTAGCTGTGTTTTCTAAACCACTGAATGTGCAATCTATGCCATACAAATTATTTTCTGAGAAACACGTTTCAATGCTATCCAGAATTTACTCAGACATTACTGTCGGACTTACTCTGTAGACAATGGTGCAAAGGAGATGGGGTCACTTGACGACGACAAGCCCCTTTCCATTGTTGTCACAACAGAGTTTTTCTATGAATAAATGTAAACAAAGACTGCTCCCAAATCATAACCTAAATAGAACTGAACGTGAACTCTGCGGAACGGGTGTGGCAGATTATGGAAACCAAAAACTACAACCCCATTTTTTTTAATGTATTATCATCTGCCTGAAGAGGTATGATGCATTGTGGAAGGGATAGAACAATTTCATAATATGATACCCAATGCACGTTGCCAGCCGTAAATTCCAAACGGCATCATCCTACAAAGGAGAAACACACAAAAAGGGCCAACCTAAGCTACGACACTTACTTGCTACTAATTAAGGGCGAGAAAAACACTACAGCCAAGATGTGCGGAGTCCTCAGTCTGTAAAGATTTCTGTTCAACACTCCCTTAAATTTCTTTAAAGTGCTGTCTTTTGTTCTTAAACTGCAAGACCTCAATAAGCCAGGTAAACCATGTTGACTAGACTATTCCGGGGCAGATCCGGTCACCGTTGTGCTAGCCTGAACACACTGATGCCTTTTTAAAAAAAAAAAAAAATTGTAGTTTGGTAACCAGGCAGCTTTTCTTCTGGTTTCGGCAGCCTTATCTGGGTATTTTTGTAAAGATGCTAGAAGTCGTAGAATACTTCGCGGGTTGGGGGCAGGTGGGGGGGGGATATAAGATGGAACCCAACATAAAGTTAAGTAGAGGCTTGTCTGTTATTGTAATTACATTTCTCAGTTTCCATTGTTACTCATTTTTACCCATATATACGGATGTAGGATCATCAGCTTCTTGCCTGTATTTGTTTATAAAAACGGGAAAAAAACGAAAAGTAGATCAAATGTTTGTACTGTCATTGCTGCCAATCACGACTCATCTGTGCAGGTGACAACACGGAGAGTTAAAAAAAAAAGTATTTTTTTACGTCGCTGCTGTAGCTGCGTGTGTGCGATGCATTTACACTTCAAAGCGGAGTGTTTTATGCGAGTATTGTTTCTTTCTATATGTGCATATAGCATTGCTGCTGTTACGACACTCCAGGGCTAGTTCAAGCTTATTGGTGACATAAATGTGGAATATAACAGTTTCAACTCCATGTTTTCAAAGCGTAATATTTGTAAATATCGGTAAATACAGATACACTGAGCAAAACTAAATATGTAGGCATTTCAGATGGAAATGTCTAACAAAAATCATAAAACCTTGAAACCTAATTAAAATAATGTGGCACGAAAGAATCTTGTGTTTGTATCTAGACAGACTGGAAATGCGGGCACCAAACACCCCGGTCCAAATATCCTTTGCGCCAGATGTCGACCGCATTTTTCCATCTGATTACCGACTGCTTCAAAAGGGGTATTGTACAAAATACGGTGGGTCCCGGTCGTACAATTCAGAAAGAACACACGTAATTAGATGCCAGCAGGCATTAAGTCAATTACACATCAAGATATTAAGTTCAATATTATTTAATCATATTGAGCAACCAAATGATGGTCAAAACCCAGCAATAAATCTGGAACAACGTATCAAAACAAGTGCCCCACAGGGTGGGGGAAAGAGGGGGAAGAAGGTATTGTGCACTCAGTGAGGATTGGGAGAGTGAGAAGGAAAGATAGTGACATTGAATGCATCAAAGCTTTGTTTACAAATACAGCCGGCTTTACTCAGCTACACATTTGCGTAATAACAAGTAAAAAGCCATTGTTTGAAATACACTATCACAGTGAGAAAGCACTGTTGACCAAACTGGCATAGGGCAGTGACGTAGTCGACGTTTCCACCCCAAAAGAGAAGTAGGCTGTTTATGTCCTTACACCGGGGTCTTCCTAACATACACCTCTTGCGTTGGGAAAATAATGTGTAACCGTTTTCCACTCCCGGAGACGGACGTATTGTCTGCAGAGATTTAAAAACACTCGTGAGGAAGGATTAAGGCCAAGACTGAGTGTTTCCTCTTCAGCTTTTTGGTACCTTCGGGCTCAAGCTGGATTACACATTATTTTCCCAACACAAGAGGTGTATGTTAGGAAGGACTTCCTACTACACATTTTAAGTGACATCGTTCCGCCTCTCTGACAATTTGGAGCCCATGGGCCCACCTACTATGTATCTACCATCCAGTTTAGGGTGGTCTACGGTGCCCCCTACCCCGTCCTGAGGAAGACCCCGGTGTAAGGACATAAACAGCCTACTTCTCTTTTGGGGTGGAAACGTCGACTAGGTCACTGCCCTATGCCAGTTTGGTCAACAGTGCTTTCTCACTGTGATAGTGTATTTCAAACAATGGCTTTTTACTTGTTATTACGCAAATGTGTAGCTGAGTAAAGCCGGCTGTATTTGTAAACAAAGCTTTGATGCATTCAATGTCACTATCTTTCCTTCTCACTCTCCCAATCCTCACTGAGTGCACAATACCTTCTTTCCCCCACCCTGTGGGGCACTTGTTTTGATACGTTGTTCCAGATTTATTGCTGGGTTTTGACCATCATTTGGTTGCTCAATATGATTAAATAATATTGAACTTAATATCTTGATGTGTAATTGACTTAATGCCTGCTGGCATCTAATTACGTGTGTTCTTTCTGAATTGTACGACTGGGACCCACCCTATTTTGTACTGTACTCTACCCAGGTCCCAGTGGCTTGTCTGGGTTTACCCTTTTCTGTAACCTCAAAATGGGTACTGGCACATGCAAATCCTCTTTGCACAGTTTAATATCTCAGTTTTGAAGTTTTATGCTCGTTACCACTGATGAACATCACAGTCTGCGCTGAGCTGTACATTTTTGCTAGAGTCAGAACAGGCGTGGGCACCGCATTCGTCAGGGTGGAAAATGCCCATGGGTAGAGAGTTACCAACCTCCCAGAGAGGAGGCAGCGAGACCGTGTCCTCAGAAGGACTCTTTCAGAAGTGACATGCATGGTCCCTTTCCTGTTCCGCCCTCTGATGTCTTCTATTAAAGATGTAGGCACTGGATTTTATCTGCACCACATGGCACTTACCGTTCTGTCCCTGGCACAACCACCTGCAGGGGCTGGTGGCTTCAAAAGGTTAGGGAAGGCATCAGCTTCACTGCCATTAGGGCGGGTCTATTCTTTGAATTTATTGGTGCATCTGAAAAGTATTTTTTTAATTAGGGTCCAAGGAGTGCTCCAACAGCAAAAAGCTATTATGCTTCTATTGCACTGACTCCTTGCAGCGTTCATGACCCTCCCGTCTCATCCTTTGAATGGGGGGGTCTTTATAACGTTAGACGTTAAAAATTCACCGCCTCCTGGCACCAATTTACGGCAGCTTTGCAGCACTTTCAGACCTGCAGCAGCGACACGGCAGCTTGTCTGATAATGCCCGATGCAACATTTCACAAGTACTGTTTGTAATGACCTGAGTCCCGCGAGAGCGGAACCCATGGTTTGTCCCAGAAGGGCCTGCAAACAATGCATCACCCTCTGGCCCTGCGTGGCCAGAGGATATAAACAAGCATTGGAAATGCAACCGGCCTGATCCTGCCCGCCGTACACGCGCGCTCTTGGACTAGGCATCAACCCAAACCAGTAAAACACCACCCAAAAACATCAACGTAATTATCCGCTATTAAAAGCTTAATTACACAGGAATTTTTTTCATCTCACTCACTCAACATAACCACTCGATGTCACACACCTTAGACCCGTAAAAGGTTGAGAGGCTAATATGCCAAAACTACAACTCCCAAAATGCATCCTGCCAATGACTGAAAGCGATGGCTCTTGATGACATGGTGTCAGTCATTTGGTAAAACTAGATGGCTGTTCTACAAAGGCAGGACTGAGGGACTTGGGTCATAAATAATAGAGCACGGACATTAACGGAAATGAAGAAGGGCTTGGCTCTATAGAAATAGATGGAGTCCGTGGACAGTAGAGAGCGAGAGAACTTCAAAAAACAAATCCACGCACGGGGAGGCACGCTGTACACGAGACTCGTCTAATGTGATTTCTTAAAAACTGCAACATTATTTTTTTCATGCATCCCCTTCGTGGCACTTTTTTAAAATTCTCCAGTGCTGCTCCATGTTTTCCGTCCTAATAGATGCACTTCAGACGACCCAGACCATGCTGTTTAAGGTTTCTTAGAACGGCTGCCGCCATTGTCCCGGGTGCGCACGTCGTCCTGCCTGCTGTAGTAAACAAGCATTGGCATAGCCAATAGGTCTCGCCGTTGGGACCTTATAAATTTTAGCTATGCAGGATATTATCCTGGGTGCATGTTTGCCAGGGATTGAAGAGCTATACAACAAATAAGCACACCGATGAACACATGCATGCACTTTTCAGAGCAAACAGATGGCCATTAGCACACGTAGGTAGACCAACATGCTTGCAAAGTTTCACACCCACAGGCAGAAAGTACACACAAACATACCCCATACAGCTCCTCCCATGTATGTACACACACACACACTAAGTCATCAAAATTAAAATTGAAGATATAAGAGGTTTACATTTACCACTAGTATGATGGTGTTAGGATGCAATTGGTAGAAAAAAGGGAGGCAAACTGGTCAGTGTGGGAAAGGAACCTCTGAAGAGGTTAAGGAAAGACAGTGTGCAGTGCAATGGAAGGGATTTCTAACAGATTTGATTAAAGCCTGCATGTGAGATGGTATATTGTTACTTTTAGTCCCGAATGTTTATTTTTGTTAACTGCTTGTTAAATGTTTCTTTTTGTTAACTGAGAGTGCTCTGTGCTTGCTGCACTCAGCAGATAATTCGTTTTCAAGTTCCGGGCTCTGCCGGAGGCACCGTGATCAGAGCTTAAAAACTTTCCAGAGGCAGACCGGCTGGCTGAGACACTCTTGGTTACACAGCGAGTCCGTTTAATTTTGCAACATTTGTTTTGTCAGCCTGATAATTCTTAAATGCATTTATCAATTAACAGGCTGACAGAAGTAATGTTGCAAAATGAAACGGACACTCTGAGCAACCAAGAGTGTCTCAGCCAGCCGGTCTGCCTCTGAAGCCTCTGGAAAGTTAATGAAGGGTTTAGCACAAGGGAGCTGCAAAAGGAGATACAGCGACCCCGACTCCACTGCCAGGGGTCCACGAAGGAGACCCGCTAAGAGGGCGGCCGCCTTAGTGCCACAAGATGGCACAGGAGGCAGCCTCCCAGTGTTTGGGACCCTCAGGGGTCCGGTGTGCCGCGTCACTTCCAGGGAGGGGGTGAGGTACATATACCTCTCCCCGCCCTCTGGGCGCCCTCTTTGCCCACTACCTTGACGCCGTTTCGGAAGTGTCCCCGGGATCCTCGCTTAATTGCGGTGAGTGCTGTGCCTTCCTCCCCCCTCTATACTGGGCGGCTGTACACGGCCCATGCCGTGGTGAGGTCCGCCATGGGGGGGGAGACAGCTCCCGGGGTGAAAAGGGTAGTGGCACCCCTCCCCTGGTAGTGGTCGGCGCGGTGACCGGGGAGTGGGCATTTAATTTATAATCCCACCAGCAGGCCCCTTCTGGGCCCGGACCCCGAACCCGCCTTCGCCTAGCTCTAGTGGGGGAGAGGCACCGGGGTTGGCCCAGCGAGTCTTCAACTCTGGCTGCGGGAGGCCCGGGTGTCGAGGGGGTAGGCCTGGCCTAGTTGGGCTTCTGCCCGCGGGTGCCCGACGGGGGGGGGAGAGCGGTGAGCGGCGCGAGGCTCCCCCCTCCGCTGCCTCTTAGCATGAGCCGTGCGAGGGCCTTTCGCCTGCTGGGGCCGGCTGTCACGGGGGTCGGTCATTACTGGGTGAGGCAAAACGGTTACCCGGTTTGACCAGGCTTCCGTCGAGGTGGGGGGCACCGGGTGTTTGCCCCCCCACCTTCGGGCTCCTGATTCTCCCACTTTTGGTCTGGCCATCCCCTCTAGGCGAGGGGTGGCTTCCCACGGCTAGCGCTGCCCGTTCCTAGTGCCCCTGGCAGTACTGGGAGTGCCGGGCTTCCTGGGAACAGGAGGTTACTTTTGCTCGCACTGCCGCAGGAGCTCGACCAGGCACTGCGTGCGTTCTAGGAGTTGTGGGGGAGGGGGCAGCACTCCCGTTATGGTATACCCCCGCAGGGGCATGTATCTCGGCCAGTGGGGGAGGGGGGCGCTTTAGGCAAATCGGGCTTAGAGGCTGGCCCACCCGCCCGGAGGACGCGCTGCCTGGGGTGACCTGCGAGCCTGCCGCGTGTCCTGAGTTAGGTACCACTGGGTGCAGGCGACGGACCTTGGGCAGGGAAGGGGGGGTGGGACTCCAGGCCCGGCGGGCCGCGTGCTGGCTCCTGGGCCCCCCCACGCACGACTTTGCCAATCTCACTAGTGGGAGTGCGGGAGAGGAGGTGGCTCTCCGGTTGCGGGCCCGGCGGGGACAAACAGTGGGGGCTGAATTAAGCGAGCATCACGAGGCGCACCCACCTTCCTGCTGGACGGTGGATGCCGGGTGGGGGGGCCGCGAGCGATGCGTCCTCCCCCTGCTCCTTGTCCGTTTCGGCTGCCCGGTGTGTGAGGTCGTCGGCATTCACAGGCATCCCGGAGCTGGCGACGCTGCGTACGCCCCAGCAGGCATGCCGCCTCCCACATCAGTTTGCAGAGTTACAACGTTAGGCGGGAGTCAAGTACGACTTCTCGTGGCCCCAATCGTCAGGCAGGCGGACGAAGTCCTCACTGGCCACGTGGTGGGCAGAAGGGGTGCATCACCTGGAGGGAGGCCTAGGAGGACCAACATCAATTGAGGGGTTAACTACCAGGCAGGGGGGGAGATGCTAATACCTGTTGGTTTTCCCATCCAGCGCTTGCTCGGTGACGACAGATACGAAGCCAAATGCCACACCTGCACTAGGCAAGGAGCAAGGTACATGGCAAGGGGCACACGGTGCACTCCGGGCAGTGTCGCAGGGTCCTGGACACATGAATGCATAGAGTGTGTTTAACGTTTAATTTTGTTGTTTCATAATTCAGGACTCACTGGGGCAAGAGGCAGGCATCGTACAAAGAAGGGATTGCAGGGAACAGGAACAGGTATGGACAGGGCGCACACCGAAGGGGGAGGCGTGCAGGCATACATGGTGATTAAGGTGGTGTTTAAGGGTATGCGGGGTGCAGGCCACCTAGGGGGCGTGACTCAAGGCCGAGCCCGGGGGCATCAGCTAACATGTTTTCTTCATCTCCGCACGCAGAGCATCCACGGATTACGACATAGGGTGCACCAAAGAATAAGGTCCACCACCCAATACAAATTATGTAAGTATAAGGTGGGGACGGGGACTGAGCAGGGGCGAATAAGGTTATGAAGGTCCTACTGAGACCAGGGGTAACCCAGTGGGGTTGTGTTCTGATTCTGAAATTTGTCTCCTCAGATTGGGTTGACCATTGGGCCAGCAGGGCAGCATGGAAGGGCAGGGCTCTCCCCCCCTATTTTCGCAGACATCTCAGGTGGAGGACTCCATGCCCGAAACGTCCCAGGATGCTCAGTGGGCTGCATTTATCATGATGGCCAAGACCAAGGGGTTGGCAAGGGCCACGGCTCTCTTGAAGGCAGGGGATCCGGAGGATTCGGGGATTGTCGTCGACGCCCCAATCCCAGAGCAGGAGCACAGTTCGGAGGCAGGTCCAGCTAGGCCCAAGCGGGTCCGCAAGACTACGAGCAAGGACTTCCCGGCAGATCCGCCACCCCCTAAGACCAGGGCACCGCCTGCGCCAATGGATGCCGGTTCCCAGCAGAACTCTTCCCCGCCCGTGGGGCCGGCTACCCCTCCAGACAGTTTGGCGGCCGCAGGGAAATTCGCCACCCAGGAAGACCTTGGTAAGATCTTGGACACTATGAGGGACTTTATGGCGGAGGTCAGAGCAGGTCAACCTGGGACCAGCTCACCGCCGGTGGGGGGCAAGACAGGCTTGGAGGAAGGAGGGGCGCGAGCGGCGGCGGCTGCGTGGGGAAACCAGGTGTGCGATCAACAGGCACAACGAGGGGTCCATGCTGTGGCTGCGCTGGTGTTAGCGGGGGTGACCAAACAAGTTTCTATCACGTCAGATACTGCATCGGTGGAGGAAGCGATTGCACACACGACAGTCACCCAGCCCCTCTTGAAGACAGCAAGCACAGGGACGGTGGCGGGCACGCCGGCCACCGGGGTGGGGTCACCTCCTGCCACCAGCGCTGCTAGTGGTAGTCCCCCTTCCGTAACAAGAGAACTCACAGCTGGAGCACAATCTTCTCCGGTGCCCGCTATTGTAACTCCCCTTCAGTTGTGCACGCCTCCCGAGCCTATACAGTTGGTTACCGCAGCTCCGCTGCTATCTGGCCGTTGCTCCCTTCCTTGGCAGGTGCCCCAGGCGGCCAAGGAAGCCATATGGAGGCGCGAACTGATAGAGATTTTCTCTCTGCTGTTGCTCGGACAGGATGGCATAGATGCCAGGAAAGCTGGGGGAAAGGAGGAGGACAAAAAAGTAAAGTTTCAGGCATGGCCTGAGAAGAGCATAGAAAATTGGCTGGAAGCGTTCTCCATCTTGTCTGCTGTCATTCTAGAAAAACAACCTGAGGTAGGGCAAGGGCTCTTGCAGTATGGCAGGTTAATCCACAACGAGGCGATGAAGTGGGGGGGAAGTGGATGGCTGAACTATGACAGGGAGTTCAGGAAGAAGATGTCCGTGTGTCCGGAGATGGCGTGGGACCAGAAGGAGGTCCAGCTATGGTTAGACCACATGGGTTCTCGCGCACAGCAGAGCACAGGGACACTGGGCAAGGCACAGGCAGGGCGGGGGACAGGCAAAGGCTTTTATCTGTGGGAGTCGCATGGATTTAAACAGACATTTCGGGGGGGTTTCAGAAGAGGTGGCCAGAGGGGGGGCTTTAGGAGGTCTCCCCCAGGGACATGCCGCTTGTTCAACAAAGGTTCATGCTCGTGGGGCAAAACGTGCAAGTTCCTGCACGCATGCGACAGATGTGGGGGGCCACACCCTGCGGTCTCTTGTCACTCTCAACAGGAGCGACAGCCCGCCGGTAGAGGCGGTCAGGATAGTTGAGTACAACGGCGCATCAAAACATCATGTCTCAACCCCCCCCCCCTCCCAGTATCAGCACTTCCTTGTCACAGCGTCAGCATCTGGCAACACCAGCGATACACCTACCCCCGCTGGACGTAGCCCCAGTTCCCATGCATGCAGTCAAGGGCCCCTCGCCAGTCAGCCTGGTCAACCTCCTGCCTCTCCTCAGACAGTACCCAAACAAACAGGACGGCCTCTTGCTGCTGCAAGGTTTTAGCGAGGGCTTCAAGATTCCCTATGTGGGCCCGCTGGGAAGTCAGGAGGCCGACAATCTTAAGTCAGCAAGGGAACATCCAGCAGTAGTCAGAGCCAAGGTGGAAAAGGAGAGGGTTCTAGGCAGGGTGGCGGGTCCCTTCCTGCGACCCCCTCTGGACAACTTCGTTGTCTCTCCCCTGGGGGTGGTGCCCAAGAAGGAGCCAGGGTCGTTCAGACTAATCCATCACTTGTCCTACCCGGAAGGAAAATCGGTCAACCATGGGCTGGAGGAGGGATCCTGCTCTGTAACGTATTGTACTCTGGACATAGCATTGGACCTAGTCAGGAGGGTGGGCAAGGGGGCTTGGTTGGCAAAAGCAGACATCGAATCTGCTTTTCGCTTGCTACCAGTTCACCCGAGCAGCCAACACCTGCTGGGTTTCAGGCTGGAGGACAGGTACTTTTACGACAGATGCATGCCCATGGGTTGCGCGGTCTCCTGTGCCTATTTTGAGGCGTTCAGCACTTTTCTGCAGTGGGCCCTGCAAGCAAGCTACGGGGTGGCAGGCGTCACGTACTACCTCAACGACTTCCTTTTCATAGGGGGTGAGGGCACACAGGATTGCAGTGAGGCCCTGGAAAGCTTTGAAGAGTTGGCGCGTCATCTGGGTGTACCACTCGCGCCAGGGAAAACGGAAGATCCGGCGCAGGTATTAACATTCTTGGGGATCGAACTCGACACCATAAAGGGAGAGTCCATGCTGCCAGTGGACAAGGTCCAGGACTTGGTACAGCAGATTCAGTCAGTTTTAGGTCAGGACAAGGCATCCCTTGGTTGCATCCAAAGCCTTCTGGGTAAACTCAACTTCGCAGCCAGAGTAATACCAGCTGGGAGGGTGTTTGCGCGTAGGCTAGCCAGGGCAATGGCGAAGGTAAAGAAGAAGCACCACATGGTGAAGTTAAGCAAGGGAATGAAGGAAGACCTGTCCATGTGGGCTACGTTTCTGGCTACTTTCAACGGCTCAGTTATCTGGAGGGCACCTTGGGCGGGTAGCCCAGAACTGGCGCTATTTACAGACGCGGCAGGTAGAGAAGGTTTTGGGGTGATCCTAGACACAGAGTGATGTGCGCAGAAATGGCCCAATGCTTGGCACAAAAAGAATATCACGGCCCGCATTACAGTCCTGGAGTTGTTCCCCATAGTGATAGTGTTCCACCTCTGGCCGGCAGTGCTGAGAGCGAGGAGGGTGGTTTTCTGGTCGGACAATATGGCTGTGGTTCAGGCCATCAATTCCCAGGCAGCGACTTGTCCCCTGGTGTTGTGCCTATTGAGGGAACTGGTGCGAGCTTGCCTGGTTAACAATGTCGATTGCAGGGCGCAACACATCCAAGGGGTGCAGAACATAGCAGCTGACGCTCTCTCTCGTTTTCAGTGGCGCCGGTTCCGGGAGGTGTGGCCGAGAGCGAGAGAGGAGATGACACCTTTTCCACCACACCTCTGGTTCCTTCTAAAGTGGAAAGGCGACTGAGGGGGCTGGGCGAACTGTCCCTGGCGCCAAGGACCAGTAAGCGTTATAGAGCGTGTGTGGCAAAATTTTGTACAGTGGCAGGAGCCTGGGAAGAAGGGAAGGCGTCACTAGAGAGCAGGGTGCAAAAGTTCGTTATATGGGCTAAAGACGAGGGGAAGAGCCACCCTTGGATAGCGGGACATTTGTCAGCAATAAGCCACCACGCAAAACTAAATGGGCAGGAGGATCCAACAAAATCTTTCTTAATCAGGGCAGCGCTTAAGGGCTGGGCCAGGTGCGAGCCACGGCCGCCAGACACTAGGTCCCCTATTGATTTTGAGACTCTGCAAGGGATGCTGGACTGAGTGCACAAGGCTACACATTCACCTTTTGAAGCGGCACTCTTTTCGGCCACTTTCAGCCTGGCCTTTTTTGGGGCACTCAGAGTAGGTGAGTTGGTGGCAAGGTCCAAGCAGGACAGGTCTGGGGTGGTACTGAGCAGGCAGGATGCGAGCCTGGCGGGAGACGCCCTCACAATAGTGTTAAGGAGGTCGAAAACGGACCAAGCAGGGGAGGGGAGGGTGATTGTACTGCACCAGCTGGAAACTGCCAGGTACTGCCCAGTGCGCCTGGTGTCTGCCTACCTGGCACTGCGCCCAGCAGATGAAGGTTACTTATTGATACATGCAGACAGTACCCCCCTCACTAAGTTCCAGGTACAGAGCATAATGCAGGCATGTTTGGCATTGTCAGGCAACAAGGTACAGGGCAAACGATTCTGCAGCCACTCATTCCGCATAGGAGCAGCTACCACAGCGTTTAGGGCAGGCCTGCCAGCTGAACGCATCAAACAGGTGGGGCGCTGGGAGTCTCGGTGTTACAAGAGATACATACGGTCTTGAAGGCCACTGAAATGGGGCTATGGACTGAGGGAAGGTGATGGTACTGACAATCTTTGGGACGGCCAGAACATTTTGCGGCACTATATGCCGGTGGCTTGCAGTGAAGTGTAATAAATGCTTTTGTTTATTAAGAGATGTGCAGTGAGGCAATAAAAACTTCTGGCAAGGACAACCTTAGGGACGTCTAGAACATTTTGCGGCACCAGAGGCCGGTGGCTTGCAGTGAAGTGTAATATGTGCATTTTATTTATTGTAAATGTGCAGTGAGTCAATAAAAACTTTGCAAACTTTCATCTCTTTAATTACCAGGAACTATGGTCTGGGTGATTGAGCATTCTGGCGTCTTGTGAGTATCACGGTGGGCCGAGAGCAGGACATGGAGTGACGGCCTCACGGCCACAGACATTATCTGGCTAGGATACCCAGGCATGCGCTGGACCTGCTTGCTGAAGAAGCTGCAGCAGAATCTGGGGGGGGGATTCCTCCTCCTAATGTGTTGGTCATACACCTGGGAGGGAATGACCTGGCAGCTCTGGGGAGAAGGGCACGGTCACCATGTGTAAATTGAGCAACCAGCTGGGGACCTGTGAATTATGGTGGTCTGAGATAACGCCCCAGCGGGTGTGGCAGGGCGCACGATCTAAGGAAGCCATGGAGGTCTCTCGCAGGAAGGTTACAGTGCCATGAGGAAATTCACTGAGCAAAGGGGTTTTGGCTTCATCTGTCATGGGTTACTGCACTCTAAGGCCACAGGGTGTTTGGATGAAGATGGGGTCCACCTGTCCAGAGTGGGTATGGACGTGTTCCTACTTGATCTGGGGGAGGCATTGGAGACATCAGGGTGTAAGTAATGGAGACTATCTTGGTGGGGAGCTCTGGGGTGACGGTGGCCACACCCAGAGCTGTGGCGGAGTTACAGGGCGATCCAGAGGCTGTAAGGTACATACGGGTACCATCTACAGAAGCACAACAAGGGTGCAAAGGCCAAATATCCACAGGGAGGTCCCCGCGTTGGACCCTGGAGGAGCGACGGCGCCCCGTTAGTCCTACGGGCGGTTGTGGACCTGAGCAACCGGGGGTTGCCTGGCAGGCTCCGCCCCCTTATGGGGCGTGAGCAGGGGCATGGGCTGTTGTTCTACCGGTGGGAGGGGTCTTCCCTCCCCCAAAATATGGCAAACACCGTTGGGTAAGGCCACGCCGTAATTTGGCTCATCAGGTGGCAGGCGGCGAGGGGCTGCCTGCCTTGGGATCGCCCGTAAGATAACCCACCATGTTGGCATATTTGTAATGCTAATAAACCTGCAGCAGTTTTCTCCACAAAGAAGGTGTCTTGTCTGGGTATTTCTCTAGGAGATTGCTGGATGGGGGGATGGCGAGTGTTGCCGATATTGGCACTATGTCCCCATCTCCAATGGCCGCACGGCAGAGCCCGAGAGGCAGCAACAGAGGAGCAGGATATGTCTGCAGACTAGTCTGGCCCTTAAACCTTTCACACAAACCATAAGTATTTGGCAGGGGAAACACACGAAGGAGAGTGCAAGAAAACACAGCCCTGCTATCTGCAATTGATCTAAAAGAAAATAATAAGATGCTGCACAGTGTTGAAAAAGAAAAATATTTCTCTGCAAAATGACTGTAATAGATGCCCATACACCATACACATTAAAAATAAATTAAAGGAAATTCGTACTTAAAACAATATGAATTATTCAAGGTCATCAGGGCAAGACTCTGCAGAAGGGAGCTGGCTCTAGCAGCCCCCCCACCCTCCCCGGAATACTGGGGCCCACTTTGCCCATGGCTTAAAACGTCTCTGCCAGAGACAGACATCGGAAGCCAGGCAGTGGCCTGTATAAGGCCAGTCCACACCCTCAGTGAGTACATACCTCAGTAACAACTGTTTGTATAGCGCCCCAATGATTGAATGAATGAAAGGATTTGTAGAGTGCCTGGATACTACGAGTGTGTCCCGGCACTAGGCAGAGCCAGGAGAGAGGGTAGGAGGCATCTAATCCCTTAAACAGGCGGCTTTTCAATTGTTTGTGAAATAATTTGCAATCCGGAATGTATCTGAGGGTGAAGGGAAGCTCCTTCCAGAGTTTAGCTGCCATCGCCGAGCAGCAGAACCGCCCTTTTCTTTCTGTTGGTGAATGGAATGGATAGGAAATGGGCCGACTTTGAGTGTAGGGCTCTTTTGGGGAGGGGTGTGTGTGTGGGGGGGGGGGCGGGTCGTCCTGTTCAGAAGGTAACTTGGGCCAGTCTTATAAAAGGCTGAGAGGGCAACTGTCAGTGCTTTAAAGGAGACTTGTGCCTTCACTGGCAGCCAGTGTAGCTGAAGGAGTGTCACTGGCACCCCGGTGGCATGCTGGGACTGTGCTTTCAGACAGACTGCTCAGCATCACAGCACTCACTGCTGCTGTGTGTCTTCAGTCTCTAGGGTCTGTGGCAGGGGCATGAGCCACACACAGGCAGCCGCAATGCCCTCCTACCTCGGAGGGTCAAATCATTGCCTCCCCGGTATATGACCAAATTGATGGGAGGGGAGACACCCCCCCCCCAGACTGTGCCGCAGCTTCTACAGCAAGCTGTTCCAGCACATGCTTGGGACCCCCAACCAAATTATCTCAGTAGTGTGCCTGCAGCTTCTACCTCAAGCTGTGCTAGCGCATGCCTGGGTCCCCCAAGTTAAGTCAGTGGTGGAAAACCCATGCCTCCATTTATTGGATTCCGCCCGTCGCGCCACTCCCAGGTCGCACGGACGGCCCTTTACCCAGACCCTTGATCCTGGCAAAATAAAGACATGCTCAGATGCCAACATCCTTTAAAGAGCACTGCGTACCATATTATACAACTACTCCAGCTTGCACCTAGTTGCACAATAACACTGCACCCCATCAAACCTCTGGTGCCTCACAGGGTGCCTTTGGATGACTCAAAGTTCGCCTGTACATGATACCTTAACCTGTCTTCCGGCCACTCCCCTGTGTGGCTGCGGGCGGCTGTATCTTTAATACCTTGGGATTCCCCTCGTCCCACCTGCATGATGCGCTCCGCTGCCAAGCCCGCCCCGACGCTGGGTTTGCTGCCCCTGCAAAAGGACTGACCGCAGAAGCGCCTGCCAGGACCCGCATTGCCTGCCATATTTAATCATGCCCGCATTGCCTGTTCCACCTGAAAATGGTAAGGGGCATGCTGTCAGAGCACTAACACACTAACACTGCACCCCGCCAAACCCCCGATGCCTCACAGGGTTGCCTTCGGTAACTCAAAATTCACTGCACATAATTCGCTCAACCTGTCCTCCGGCCACTCCCCTGGGTGGCTACCAACGGAAGTACCGTTAAAACATTGGGATCCCCAACGACCCCCTGCATGATGCGCTGCGCTACGCTCCAGGCCCGCCCTGAAAACTGCAGTCGCTGCCCTTCCGGGAACAGTGACTGCCAAAGCGCTTGCCATGACTCGCATTGCCTGACCTTGTAAAGTATGCCTACATTAACTGCTCCCTGAACTTCGGTAAGGGCGAACTGTCAGCATGCCTCAAATAGAGGTAGGAGCATACCCCCGGAGGGGCGATCTCCTCCCACACCGCATTCAAACGCTTTCCTCAGTCAGGTGCTAATCCTGAAAAGTACTGTTCCTAAAAATTGATAACGAGACCACTATCAATTATTGGTAGCCAGTGTCCTGCAAGCGTTGCCTGGGGCACGGCTGGTGGCCCGCACCCCTGTGTTAATCCTGTACCCACTATGCAGTCCCTACATCTCGCCTAGTGGTGAAACACAGGAGATCTACACCGCAGGAGTCAATAGATGAAAACAACTTGCGCCCGACAAATGCTCGGTGCGAAGTAGCTGACCCAAACTAAAAGATCACGATGACAAACGTAGTCGCCGGCCCAACATGGAAAATTACAATTAGGGGCCTGGAAAGGGTATCCCATCAGCTCTTACATAGGCATAGACAACATGTGGGGAACCGTACGCCCTTCCACCCTTTGCAGGGGGAGGGGAGGCTAGCCCCTGTACCTGCAGGTGTCAACCTATGGGCTAAGTCTCCCCGCATTGCTTCCGGCTGCTGCTGGGTGAGAACCCAAGGCCTGCCTCTAATTCCCATGCTGGCTACCGCAGTGGGCCCTGCCCATGAGTGATTATCTATATAGAAGGCAAAAGGACATGTGAAAAGGCCCCCGCAGTGTACGCTGAGCCGGCAGAAACCGGGAAAAAAGAGGTTCTGCTCAGCTGACAGAGTCCCATCCCAGTCTAACTCCGGCTAGAAGCTGGACGATATGTAGCCGACCGGCGCACCCACCCTGGTGTGGATTACCCCGCACCCAGATTGGAAGTAATGCTGGGATGCCGGAGAGGAAAAAACAGGTGGCTTTGCTACACTTTGTCCTCCAGCGTCCTATCCCCAGTGTACCCCGCACAAACGGGCACCTTGCACTACATGTGGACCGGGCATCCACCGTGTAAAGCTTTCCCCTGTGTTGTCTATGTGAGCTATGTTAGTTCATCCCGTCCACAAGCATTGAGGTAGCCCTAGTTGTGTCAACCCCAACTTGTAGGGTGAGAAACATACGTACCGTTCCCTCCCTATTCTCGAATAACTGGAGCCCAACTTGTGCTACCTAGCTTCCTTTGTGCTCCACCCACCGTTTCCCCCAACTTTGGAACCACAGCCCACTTGGTATAAGACAACTTCTCCAACCAGACTCGCGCAGGCGAGTAAATTGTAGCTTAACTGAAGCAACCCTCTGTGGTGTAACTTCTGCTATGTCTACCATGAGCCAGCAAATGGGCGGGAACAGGGGGAGAAACATACGTACCGTTCCCTCCCTAGTCTCAAATAACTGGAGCCCAACTTGTGCTACCTAGCTTCCTTTGTGCTCCACCCAGCGTTTCCCCCAACTTTGGAACCACAGCCCACTTGGTAGAAGTCAACTTCTCCAACCAGACTCGCGCAGGCGAGTAAATTCTAGCTTAACTGAAGCAACCCTCTGTGGTGTGGTATGAATTGCTATGCCAGTGCAACCTGAAACCTGCCTTTGCTTACGGAATGCACCTACATAGCTGACTTGCCCAACATGTGCGCAGGCAGTCTTTGGGATAAAATATGGCAAGTGGCAGGCACCCTAGAGTGACCTGCCAGTCCAATTTAACCTTCATGTCCTTGCAGCAGAGCGGCACTCACTGCTGCAGATGTCTAGGGGCATCCAATGCTCGCCATTATTGCTGACATCGGGGAATATTTACCTAATATACCAGTGTATGTGGAAGCAGCGGATGCCAGCAGAATGAGAATAATTGCAAGTACTGTAATGCCTCATATTGACTTGACCGTCAAATAGGTTAGAGAGGTAACCCCCTTAGCCTCTAGCAGCTCACTAATATTGCTGCAAATAATATCTGTGACACCCACCAATTCTCATTTTTGAGGTCTAGTTTTTGTCTAAGAGATACTCATGGATGTTGCGTGGAACCAACACAATATATCTCTGCAAATTAACTAATATCTTCTCACACATCGCCCACGTGATTGTATAACACTTATACTGATCTGTAGATAAAAGCATGACATAGTCATCAATGTACCTCACAATGTTAATCCATTTCAGGGGCAGGAGACCAGGGATGCATTCTATGCCTTTACATTCCTATGAATTATGGGTCTCCATTTCATGTTTACTTCACTATCCACGTATGTACGGACATCCACATGAGTGAGAAGCTCCGGATTTGGACAACCCCACAAGTTGACCAACCATCTTATCACAAATAGGCCTATTCGGTAAAAACATTCTAAAGGATTCTATAATGTTGTCCGCACAATGGAGCAAACTAAGCTGGGGTTATGTAGGGACCGCATGAATAAATTCCCAGGCTGTATTTGTTGTTCCTAGCCGCGCACTAGCAACCACCCGGTCCATTATAGCACCGGAAAACTAGCTGCTGAATATAGCAGTTGTAGGCTATTGCAGCACTTTATTAAAGTCCATGGGCAACTTTCTCACAGTGTGGTATAAAACAAACGAGGCTGTAAATATAAACCTGGGTCGGATATGTAACGTGTGCATCACTGTGACTATTTGTGGCAGGGTGTAATATATGTTTGAGTCCCTCCCTCTGCATTATTAAATTCCCAATTGTATATCAACAAAGTGATCTGAAGATGAATGAATGTGATAGTCACCCTTGTACATCACAATGCAATGCAAATGAGGGACAGGCGACCGAGGTTGTATTTTATACCTTGTCTGAGCCCTTGAAGTGCTGACCGCATTCCTCTTTGAGCTGATAGCCTGCACGGGGCGAACCTGCGACCATGGCGGTACCGACAATAGCCCAATAGCGCGATTGACGGCCCAGCCAGAAAATTACCAGTAATGTAATTGTCAAGCAAGGCTATGCAGACACCCTGCGCCACAAGTTTCCTGATTCATCAATTCAAAGGCTAGAGCATGCAAATGCCTTTCTTCCACCCCAGGTGTGCCACGATCTAATGAGAATACTTAAATGTAAAAGCCTAATAACTGCCAGAGCCTTTCCAACGCAGCACACCGCATCATTTTTCGGCCATTCGGCGCACTCGGCACCGCACCATTTGTCGGCCATGAAGCGCCCCAGGCACCGCATCATTTTTCGACCATAGCGCATTGGGCACCGTACCATTTGTGCGACCGACGCACCTCCAGGGTCCAACCGAGTCAGGCCTAGTTTAAAATACCCTTCGTGGTCTCTTGCTGTGCCGCCTTCAATCAATCAATCAATCATGTCACTTATAAAGCGCACTACATACCCGCGAGGGTCTCAAGGCGCTGGGGGAAGAGGGGGGTGGTGCTGCTACTGATCGAAGAGCCAGGTCTTGAGGAGTCTTCTGAAGGCCAGTAGGTCTTGGGTCTGTCGGAGGTTGGTGGGGAGGGTGTTCCAGGTCTTGGCGGCGAGGTGGGAGAAGGATCTGCCGCCGGCGGTCATTTTCCGGATGCGGGGGACTGTGGCGAGGGCGAGGCTGGTCGAGCGGAGCTGGCGGGTGGGGGTGTAGAAGCTGGGTCGTCTGTTGAGGTAGGCTGGTCCGGAGTTGTGGAGTGCTTTGTGTGCGTGGGTGAGGAGCTTGAAGGTTATCCTCTTGTTGACAGGGAGCCAGTGCAGGTCTCTCAGGTGGGGTGTGATGTGGCTGCGTTGGGGGATGTCGAGGATAAGACGTGCAGAGGCGTTCTGGATGCGTTGCAGCCGTCTCAGGAGCTTAGCCGTCGTTCCTGCGTAGAGGGCGTTTCCGTAGTCCAGCCTGCTGGTGACGAGGGCCTGGGTGACTGTTTTTCTTGTTTCGGTGGGGATCCACTTGAAGATCCTGCGGAGCATTCGGAGGATGTTGAAGCAGGATGAGGAAACGGCATTGACCTGCTTAGTCATGGAGAGGGTGGGGTCGAGGATGACCCCTAGGTTGCGTACGTGGTCGGTGGGTGGCGGGGCTGTTCCCAGTGATGTTGGCCACCAGGAGTCGTCCCAGGCTGAAGGGTTGGAACCAAGGATGAGGACCTCCGTCTTGTCCGAGTTCAGCTTCAGGCGGCTGGTCCTCATCCATTCGGCGACGGCCGTCATTCCTTCGTGGAGGTGGGCTTTGGCGGTGTGAGGGTCTTTGGTGAGGGAGAGGATCAGCTGGGTGTCGGCGTAGGAGATGATGTTGAGGTTGTGCTGTCGGGCGACGTGTGCGAGGGGGGCCATGTAGATGTTGAACAGCGTTGGGCTGAGGGAGGAGCCTTGGGGTACGCCGCAGATGATCTTGGTGGCCTTGGATCGGAAGGGGGCGAGGCGGACGCTTTGTGTTCTGCCGGAAAGGAAGGATGTGGTCCAGTCCAGGGCCTTCTCTTGGATCCCGGCGTCGTGAAGGCGTGTTCGTAGTGTGTGGTGGCAGACCGTGTCGAAGGCGGCTGATAGGTCCAGGAGGATGAGGGCTGCTGTTTCTCCGTTGTCTAGCAGGGTCCTGATGTCATCGGTGGCGGCGATGAGGGCGGTTTCGGTGCTGTGGTTGCTGCGGAAGCCGGACTGGGAAGGGTCCAGGATGTTGTTCTCCTCGAGGTAGCGGGTCAGTTGTTTGTTGACGATTTTCTCGGTGACCTTCGCGGGGAACGGGAGCAGAGAGATGGGTCGGACGTTCTTGAGGTCCTTGGGGTCTGCCTTGGGTTTCTTGAGTAAGGCGGTGATCTCGGCGTGCTTCCAGCTTTCCGGGAAGGTTGCTGTCTCGAAGGAGATGTTGATTATTTTCCGGAGATGGGGCGCGATGGCTGTACTGGCTTTGTTGAAGATGTGGTGAGGGCACGGGTCTAGCGGTGAACCGGAGTGGATGGTGTTCATGATCTCGCTGGTGTCCTCGTCGTTGATGTTGGTCCAGGAGAGCAGGCAGTTGGTGGTTGTGGGGGCAGTGGTCTCGGTGGTTGCCGGGGCGGTCGTGGTGTTGAAGCTGTCGTGGATGTCGGCAATTTTGCGGTGGAAGAAGGTGGCCAGTGAGTCGCACAGGTCTCGCGACGGCTGGATGTCGTTGGTGTTGGAGCTGGGGTTGGAGAGTTCCTTCACGATGTTGAAGAGCTCTTTGCTGTTGTGTGCGTTGTTGTCTAGGCGGTCTTTGAGTGAGGCCCTTTTGGCGGATCTGATGAGGTGATGGTGACTGCGGGTGGCGCTCTTGTGGGCGGCGTAGCTGTCCGCTGTCCGTTCGTAGAGCCAGATCTTCTCCAGTTTTCGGCATGTTCGTTTGGAGGCCTGGAGGTCTTCGGTGAACCAGGTGGCTTTCTTGCTGGTGTGGCTGTTGGGCGGATTCTTGAGCGGGGTGAGGGTGTTGGCGCAGTCGTCGATCCACTGTCTGAGGTTGCGGGCGGCGGTGTCGGGGTCGGAGGGTTCGGGCGGGTGGGCTCAGGGCGAGGGTTGTGGTTAGCTGGTCTTCCGTGACTCTGCTCCAGCAGCGGCGAGGCATTTGTTCGGTGCGGTGGTGCGTGGTGGGCTTCCTGTAGGTGAAGTGGATGCAGTGGTGGTCAGTCCAGTGGGGTTCGGAGGTGTGGTTGAAGGAGACGGGTGGGCTTGCGGAAAAGATGGAGTCTAGCGTGTGGCCGGCGGCGTGGGTGGGTGTAGTCACGAGCTGTCTGAGTCCGAGGTTGTCGATCAGGGTGGTGGAGTTGGTGTCCTTGTTGTTCTCGAGGTGGAAGTTCAGGTCCCCGAGGAGGATGTAGTCCGTGGAGGCGATGGCGTGTGTGCTGACGAAGTTCCCAGAGTTCGATGGCGTGTTTGCGGGCGGAGCGGGTGTTGAGGAGGATGCATCTGAGGTAGTTGGGTTCTTTCCTGGGCGGTGGTTTGGCGGGGCGGGTGCTGGCGAAGCTGCAGTTCCGGCAGGTGAAGGGCCCTTGGGTGCGCTTCGGGGTGGCCTGGTAGCAGGCGTGATCTTTTCCGGGGTTGAGTGCGTGGAGGGTGCTGGCGTCGTATCGGCATCTGTTGATGTGGCGGGCGCGGGGGATGCCCGGACCAGGGGGTCTGGCGCTGGGCGCGGTCACGGCGCGGACGGGCGCAGACGGGCTTGCCTTAGGCGCGCCTTCGGCGCGCCAGCGGCGCAGCCGCGCAGCGGCCACCATAAATGGGGAGGTGGGAGGGAGGAGCAGGGAATGGGGCAGCGAATGGGCAGTGAGGGGCGGGGCCGCAGGCGCAGCGGCGGGAAACAGGCACAGAAGGGAAAACGAGCACAATCAGGGCATCAAGGGGGCACAGAAAGGAAAAAAAAAATGAGCACAATCAGGGGCAGCAAGGGGGCACAGAAAGGAAAAACGAGCACAATCAGGGGCAGCAAGGGGGCACAGAAAGGAAAAAATGAGCACAATCAGGGGCAGCAAGGGGGCACAGAAAGGAAAAACGAGCACAATCAGGGGCAGCAAGGGGGCACAGAAAGGAAAAAAACGAGCACAATCAGGGGCAGCAAGGGGGCACAGAAAGGAAAAAAACGAGCACAATCAGGGGCAGCAAGGGGGTACAGAAAGGAAAAACGAGCACAATCAGGGGCAGCAAGGGGGCACAGAAAGGAAAAAACGAGCACAATCAGGGGCAGCAAGGGGGCACAGAAAGGAAAAACAAACGAGCACAATCAGGGGCAGCAAGGGGGTACAGAAAGGAAAAACGAGCACAATCAGGGGCAGCAAGGGGGCACAGAAAGGAAAAAACGAGCACAATCAGGGGCAGCAGCAGGGCACACAGACGGAGCTGTGTGGTGGGGGAGCGACCTACCAGTCAAGGTCAGGGGTCGCTCTCTTCACCACGCAGCGGCCGCCATAAATGGGGAGGTGGGAGGGAGGAGCAGGGCCATGATCCCTGCAAACATTCTCAACCCTAGTATTATGCTTCTAAAATCATTCTTTGCTTGATGGTCTACGTAGGCTCCACCTATTTTGTATCATTAATGTAGCTGGTTCTAACACAAAGCGCCTCTCTCCCCCGAGAACCCGCTCGTTGAGCCTCACCTACTGCTCGTAGAAACACAGTGAGCAATCGAGTGGCCCGCCTCCACTTCAACTGCCGCTCGACTGCCCCCCCCACCTCACCCCACACACTACCATACTGTCGGTGGAAGACTTGAGGGAGGGGGGCTGACAATACCCCAGCCTCACCAGGACACAAGCGGCGCCAGGGACAAGACAGCGAGAAGAGACTACGTCCATTCTGATAACCCAAAAAGGCTCATAATTCTTTTAAGTATTCAGCATCCGTTTGCCCTGCTGTTGTTGTCTCTGCCTTTACGCGAAAAATTCGTCTCCAACATCCGCGCCGCGAAAGCAACCCCTGCGGCGCCCCCTTCACCCGAGTCCCAGAATGGCACGAAACCGTGATGGACCCGAGGCGTAGAAGTCATCCCAAAACCACTGAATCAACTTCTAAAATCAGCGAAAGTATATCTATGAAGGATAAGACTCGAACAAATAGTTCAACGAAGAGAAAGTCCATCCGACATTCATGAAACCTTGAAGCACAGGTCTGTTCATTTGATCACAACGGAACACATCTGCTTTCTTCAGGCAAAATTGACAGTCCTCCCAGTATTACACCATGCAAGTAAAAGGAGGCGTCACCAATATGGGCATCTTCAGCTTGTAAACCGTGTTTTAAAACGAAGATGCAAAGCTTTACGGGTACTGTGTTTTAAAAGTAACTGTCACATGCTCTGACCTTGGCTTGGTGCTAGTCCACCCCCACACCAGTGCGCAGCCCACAGTCGGGCCTGGCGAGGCATGGGGCACCCTACCCGCGAGAAATTCCCGTGTGAGTGGATGAAAGAGGCTCGGCAGCGCCACCTCCACGACACAACCTGCCACACGCCCGTCAAGCTCCGGTCCAGGCCCATACCCAAATTTTTGTGCCAGGCTGCAATAATCGGAATGGAACACACACTGAACCATAGAACCAAACATCTCACCTCCAATATGCTATGCGCAGCCAACTAAAATTGCACACTCTACACAATGGCCACCCCTGCTCAGCCAATCAGAAACCCCACTGATGTCTCCACCCACAGCTCCACTACCCGCTTTCCAATCCTGCCTGAATAGAAAGCATACAGCAGAAAGGGTAAGTGAACGGAAGCGCAAAGTGAGGTTTGGCAGAGATACCAATATCCGTGGCGTAACAGCACGAGCAGGCAATCCCATGCGCACTGTCCCTGACGCACCCGCACATCGGACATTAAGACTACCTAGGCACAACTCCCCCACTCTTTGTCTTAGGTCCACCGTGCAACAAGCCAGGGAAACCCACTGCAAGGTGATCTCCTTAGGCTGGCAGCTGACGGGACGAAATTAGGGATACGGCGACCCAGTGTGGCCACTCTCAACACCATGGTGGCAGGTAGGGGAGGAAATGGGCAGGGTGGCGCTCACAATGACTGCCCTGTTCAGACTCGCTCTGTTCATGCTGCCCCCAGCCATCCGCCGCTAGCTAAGCCACCTCAACCGGGGCCCAGGCCACCCTGCAGGGAATCTAAGTTATGAGCCTGCCCATGTTGGGTGTCGCAGAGAACACCGGAACAGCAGGGTCACACTACCACAAGAGGGTCGGAGTGAGAGACTGGCAGAAGCCACCGCTACGCCACACCCTCTCCTCACAGTGGTGCAGTAGGCCCGCCCAAGCCCCTCCCCTCGGCACCCCTGAATGCGCCGAAGCGAGATCCCACTCTGGGCCGTGTGGACCGAGTCCAACCCACAGGTCCCCTGCCCCACAACACTGGGATGCAACCCCGTTCCAACCAGGAGGTCGGAGCCACGGCACAGAGGGGAAAGACCAGGGCAGGGGGGGGCGGCGAACAAAACCGACACCAGGGGCCGCACGCAGGGAGCTCCTGGGCCCGACTAACGGCGTTGAATCCCGGCGCGCAGTACCGGGCAGAAGAGACCTCGTAACCCCGTGAGGCGCCTCCCGGGCCGCAATCCCACGACCAGGGACCCACACATGGACCCATGAAGCTGTACCAACCCACCCCGCTGGCGGTCCACGTCCGCAGCCGCAGCGATGGCCGGGCGCAGGATGCCATGCCTATTTAATAAAGTGTGGGGGGGAGGAGTTCACCGACTCACCGCGTGGAGGTACAGCTCCAGGGAGACCCGTCCAAACGGCGTCAGGGTAGTGGGCAAAGAGGGCGACCAGTGGGCGGGAGAGGTATATGTACCTCCACCCCCACCCACTCCCCCCGGACGTGACGCGGGCGCACAGACCCCTGAGGGGGGTCCCCAACACTGGGAGGCTGCCTCCTGTGCCTTCATGTGGCACTAAAGATGCCGCCCTCTTAGAAGGGTCTCCTTCGTGGACCCCGGGCAGCCTGCACAGCACTCACTGCTGCTGTGTGTCTTCAGTCTCTAGGGTCTGTGGCAGGGGCGTGAGCCACACAAAGGCAGCGGGTACTGCAATGACGTGTCAGAGGGAGGATGGCACCAAACGAAGAAGGATGAAAGGCAGAGGGGGCCCTGCAGAGATGGGAACCTTTGATCTACAGAGAAAGACATACACGCCCATACACACACACATATACACACGCACATACACACACATACACACACGCACACATACACACACACGCACAGATACGCATGCACGCACAGATACGCACGCAAACACATACATACACTTCCTTTTGTTGCTCAACTCACTGAGATGCATCCTTGGCTTAGATATTAGAGTAATATTATAAAGAACAAACGTTTCTCGGTCACTCCCACCACGGCCCAGTGCCAGGCGTGTTCACTGGCAACTCAGACTCTGCTGCTTCCTTGATCCCCCCTGTTACTCTTTAGTTGTCGGCTTTGTCTCTAGCGCTGGGAGGCCTTTGGTAGCCATGCGCTTTATAAGTGTATACTCATTCATTCATTCATTCATACGGTTTCCCCCCCACCCCCTTCCGCACACTTCCCCATGCCCTCGAACATGGCCTTGGGGCCACGAGCCTGCCAACCCGGGGATGATGCAAAACGCGCAATATGTCAGGTCTCGAAACAGAATTCAGGCTGTGGAGTTAGCCACCTGAATGAGGAATGGCAAATGTCACCCTGACCCCCACTGAGATACGAAAATATTACACGATGTTCTGGGTCGTGCCAGAAATCTCTTTTTATTTGGGGTCAAAGTTCAGCCTGATTAACTCTCAGTGTTCTTTGGCGGGACTGTCCGTCCCCACACGCTGCGGTGAGAAGTGAGGAGCCTCCTCTGATAAAGTCTTAAAGGACCAGCCGGGAATACGTTTCACCACCCAACTGCGTTGCCGGACTATATATAAAAAAAAATCACAGGAAACATGCCGAATGTAAATTAAAGTACAGCGTCCCGTGAGTGGTGTGCACGCACTTTAAGGGTGAAAAAAACCAGCGATCTGGGAGGGATGGTGGGGGCAGGCAAACAAGGCACAGGAAACACTCCTAACTTAAATTAAAGAACAGAGTCCCACTAGTGGTGTGCAATGTGCGCGCTGTAAGGGAAACAAGATAACCAGCGTGACCAGCGCTGACCGCCATCGGTTTCCAATTAACGCGACCGCCAGACGTGGGCGCGATAATTGGAAACAGATGGCGCTGCTGCTCGCTCCCGAGCACCCTAGGCCAGGGGACAGAGAAGGCGGGACATGCACCCGCCTTGGACCAATTGCGTGCTGTCTTTCTTAGAAAGACGCATGCAAAGGCCAATTGCGGGTGATAAAAAAAAAAGCACACGCACGAGCGTGTGTTTAGAGTTGAGAAGCCCTTACTAAAAGCCTTGCAGGGCAGCGCATGCGCGCTGGCTCAGGCGAGACCTAAAAATGAAAAAAGATTTCACTTACGTGACGTGAGGGGCGAAAAGCAAAGTGGCTGCAGCTGAAGTCATGATGCTCTAGAAACAGGAAAAAGAGTACTCCGGAACAAGAGAGGAAGAATGAAAGTGGAAGGTAACTGTAGTTGGTCGGTACTGCTCCTAGAAAAACAGAAGTGAGGTATCGCTGCTTGAACCACTTAGCAAGCAGCAAAGAAGAGCGACTGATGGATTGAACCAATTGGAAGGCAGCAGGCGGGACATAAGTCCTTTTCAAGTCCTTTTCCCCTACTACAGGTCATCCTGACAGGCTCGACCTAAAAAAAAAGTGAACTTTTAAAGAAGATTTGAGCAGCACCGGCTCATGACTGGCTAAATGGGATGGTCTTAGATTTCGATCTATGGGCACACCCTTCTCGGAGATTCTGCCTGTACTCGCCCTCCTACTCGCTGTAAACCCTCCAAAGTCCTCCTCATAGCCAACCTTCTTTGTTTCTTGGCGCGAGCCTCTCCTTGACTGCCGGGGCACGCCTATGCTTCTGCACGTGTGAGAAGGGAATATGCCAACTGAGAATGCGTGTAGTAAGTAGTCTGGGGTCAGCCGTCGAGCAACAACTCCTAATGTAAGAAACCAAGCTAAGGCGGCGTGTTCTTGTACATGAAACAAACGCCCCTGAGCCTCTGCAGGCCGCATGCTGCCAGCCACTGGCGAAGCCCTTACCTGAACATCGACTTCCTACTCCAGCTCGGTACTGGTCACCTATGCTGCAGCTGCCTACGGGGCCAGAGCAGGGTAGCACAGGCAAGCTCACAGCAGATGCGAAGAGGTGAAAGCAGAGCTTGCAATGCACGTATAGAGAGGCCATAGGAGGATGCTGCTGGGCCCATTGAGGGTTCAAAACAACACTCCAGGTGATTCACCACCTTGCACCGGCCTCTGCACCTCACCATGGAAACAGACTTTGATGAAGTTTACGTTGAAACCACCAGCATTTTAGTTACCACTTAACCATTCAGCCGTGATGTGTTGATCACTGATGTTACTACTGCACAAACCAACTGCCCTCAAAAGGTTTAAATGACATGAAACGAGCCCTGCGGGTACTAACCAACAGCTTCCTCTGAGCATACATTTGTGCAGAAAGTGCATGGACCCACAGTGCCTGATCGGCATTTGCTTTCTTTTTGGGCAGGGACGTCAGTCATGGAAACTCTACTTTGACAATATTTAATTCCACAAAGCGTGCGGTTCTTCAGTGCCACTTAGTTTAAGAGGCCCCATGGGCACACCCTCTATGACCGAACCCTTCTATTTTACTCTTATCTACTATCAGGAAACACGATCACAACAGTCAGTCCAGCAAACAACTTCCAAGAAAGGCCCAAGCCAGACCCCTACGGTAGCCATACACTCACAGAACTATGTGCACGGATGCCCTTTAGAGCCTTGTGTTGAAATACCACTGAGGTGTCAAGTGCACATCGTTTTCAAAACCAGAAACAACTTAACCTTCCACCAAGCACGCATGTACATATGCAATGTCCAAATACGAAACTTAATATCTTCTTTTTCCTACTGCCAGCACTCCCCCCAACCAAAAGCAAAAACTTTATTGCCCTAATACAGTTCCTACCAATTGACACTTCTAGAAGGAGACGCATTGGGGGGGTCTCTAACGAATTAAATACATAAACATAATCTGTGATGTAGAGCTACATTATAAGGAAGACCCCTCTTCTTTCACTAGTTTTTAGGTCGAGCTTCCATGTTATATCTCTTCTGTGGGGTTTGGCAAACCCACCGATTGCCATTGGTTCCTATATGTGGCATTCAGAAATGCTGACTTCTTATTGGTGCATTTCTGTAAAAGTCCCTCCTTTGTGTGTTTAGCTCTCTTTCCGGCGATTTCACTCAGAGAGCATTTTGGTCGGCCATCACACAGTACAGCGTGTGATAGCCTCTCTTTCCTCCTCCCATTTGGCTATTGCAGGTTAAGCGTTTTTTTTTGTTGTTGTAATTTTATATAGCGGGAACAAGACCAAAGGTCACTAGTTATATTATACAAGGGCACATTCATTATTTGATAGGCACGGGGAGATTAAGTGATTTGCCCAGAATCACCAGACAATCACTTGTTTTATTGTGCTCGGTCCGATTGCAGCTCTGCAGTGAAGTGCTGCTCGCACCCACGGCTGGTTTCTCATGTTCGTGCCGTGCTCAAAACATTTCTGTGTTAAATATCAGCCCGGATATTGCTTTTAATTGTTGCTGTCTGTGAGCACAGCTGTTTGAAGCCGTATTCGTGTTTGCCCTCTTTAGTAATGGGTGCTTGGCATCGTCACTTCCCCCGTTCACCAAGTAAGACCAGACTTTCGGAATCACGCACCAGATGGGGCAGCTCGTCGGCTCAGACACCTGATATGAAGCCATCCGTCACCTCATAAACTGATCACGGCGCTGCAGCTGGGCCGGCACGCACGGCGGCCAGAGCACACATGCGATGGAGTGAAGCCAAGGAAAGAAGCGGGTTAGCCGCGCTTCTGTCCCGCGGTAGGCCGTGTCCACTGCACAAGAGAGCAGGTGAAGTAAGCACATCACACTGTGCTGCTGGGATTAGAGATCACAATCCCCCTTCGCAGGAATATCAACCAGAGAGCACCACCAACACTACAGCATGTGGAGGATGTATGAGCAACCTCGCTTTACACGCACTGTGGCAACATTCTCAATGGGCAAGGAGAACATGCGATAAAGCTTTCAAGAAACTAACATTTTCTGCAGTAATAAAGAAAACAACATCTTTTACAAAACATCCCAAAAATAAGAGTGTGTTATTTTAAAATTCTTTATGCAGAGAATGATAACAGATTTTGTTTCATTGTATTCGCCACAAAGGAGGGCCTGCTGCGGCAAAGAGCTACACAAAAAGAGGGAAATTGCTGCCAGTTACAAAGAAAGCATTTACCATATTGTGAAATAAAGCTATGCCAATTAAAAACAAATAGGTCTCGCATTTATGAGAATTTAAGCTATTGGCATTGTAAATGCCAATGCCTTTTATTTGTGTGTTTTTAAAAAACAGATAACTAAAGGGCATTGTCATTTTGAACTCTCGCAAATGTGAGACCTATTGCATTGCAAATGCGTTAGGAGAGAGCGTGTCCTGCCTTTTCCTGCAGGCAAGAGCAGGCAGGACAAAGCTCTTTGAGAAAATAGTGCTTGGAGGCTGTAATTAAAGCCTACCGAGCAACAACACACATAACAGGGGATGTCCTCATGGGAGGATAGAAAATGGGAAAAGGTGGTACTAAGGAGGGACTACTAAGTCTTTTGACTAATGAAAAGTCACAGTTTACAATTGACAATGCCACAAGCCAATGAAAACAATGGGTGGAGAGTGGGCGGAGCTTCACGTCCATACCTTAATACAGTATGCCTCGCAGAGGAGGCATGCGCTGCCCAGGCTCGACCTAAAAATCATGATGCTGCTTTAGTTCCAGCTTTTGTATCATGCACAGAATGGTGTGTAGTGATAGACACCACCATCACCCCGAAGACCGACAGCCCTGCCAATTAGGAAGAAAGGAAGAGCAATTCAGTGGTGGCCTCCACTAGGGGGTGCAAAACTCAGAAAAGTTACGCGAAAGTATACAATATAGAACCCGGCATTTAGTGCTATATTTTAGAGCCAACTGCATCCTTTGTGGAAGCATTTTGCACTAAAAAATTGTGGAATAAACACAAGTGCCGTGAAAAACGTTTGTTTGTGTTCTGGTCGTTCCCGTTCTCTCCATACTCCTGTAATAGGATTTTTGCACCAGCTTTCTTTAATTACCTGACCAAGTATAATTGCAGGAATTTTGCATAGGAAGTGTAACGTGAAATGCCAGAAATGATCTGACACTGCACTAGTGTAAAGGAAACCAACCACCACTGTTTTGTTGTTTAGTCGTCCAAACCGCAGCTTTTGATAAAGTCAACAGACAAACGCTCTGGAGGAAACTAGCAAACTAGGGCATTCCACCCTTGCTCCTAATGGCCATAATGTCCCTCTACTTGGAAACCTGAGTGCGAGTGAAAACAGGCCCTAATTCCCTTTCAACTAAAATCAACACGACCGGTGGCCTAAAACAAGGCTGTGTGCTTGCTTCCCTACTTTTTAACCTGTACACAGCGGACTTGGGTAAAGCTCTCTCCAACGGCTGCCTGGTGCCCCCTCGTCTAGGCCATCGTCCTTTACACATTCTCCAGTATGCGTATGACATTGTCATTATGGATCATGCCAAAGTCGGGTTGCAACATGCTCTGACCTGCCGACACAAGTACAGTACAATGAATCCCCTTACCATTAACCCAGATAAAACTAAGACCCTTGTACATGGAAGGCAAAAGAACAAAAAACAAATCACATTAACAATAGGCTCTACGACAATCAACTCAGCGGAGGATACAAGTACCTGGGTGTCTGGTTCACAGATTCCGCTCAACCCTCTGCCCACAAAAAAGACCTGATCAAGAAATCGATGGTTATTACTTATGGTTTATCAAAACTCAATAACAAGTTGGAAAGTCCATCAGCAGAGGGTATAAGGAAAGTTATCCAAGCTTCCCTCCTCCCAGTGCTCTCATATGGGCATCAAGCATACCCGGGTGCCTGCTCGGAAATCCTGGAGCGGGCACAGTCTGTGGGCTATAAAAAAATCTTCCAACTCCCAAAACATCTTTCTAGGGCGAGACTTAGGCTGGAGTTTGGTCTGGTCAAACCATCACTAACCCTCGATGCTGACCTTTTAACATTTTACATTCGAATCCTGAAATCTCTGGCGCAATCTCTGAACTAGCTGTCTCAGAGTTATATTTGAGGAACCTGGCTCCCCGCGGAATACCCAACTCGAGAGATCCATGGCCATTACAGAAATAAACAAAACAGCACTCGATCTGTCTTACATCTCATATGCATTTTGGAAAAAGCGGATTAACAAACAAGTCCAATTAGCCTCGTTCCTGCAAGACCAGGCAACACTGAAAACGTTTCCTTTCCTGATCCCACTAAACGCTTCATATCGAGTAATCAAACCTCAGCCATATCTCTCTGCCTCGTTGAAACCGAAAACCAGAAGAAACATCATGTACATGCGACTGTTAGCATTACCAATAGCTGAATTTAGTCGGGCTTGGGCAAAGCAACACACAGGAGGAGCTTGTCGACTGTGTAACTACAAACACGAATTATGGCGACACCTCCTGTGCTGCTGCCTGACTTTAGCAAATAATAGAAGAATCATCCTTAGGGAACTATACCTGAGCGAAAAAGCAAGCACCTGTCTTGAGGCCTCGGCCATATGCTTTACACAACAGGAACCCCACATCTTGGCGCGCTGTGGAAGGTTCATACAATCAATCAGGGACACGTACCGGTCTCCGACCTCGCCCACGCTCAGTTCAAAAGCTGATTTTGGACTACTTCAAACATAGCACCCAGAAAGCACGCTGATTCTGCTTTGCAGCTAAGATTTAGGCATGGAGAAACTCAACGGGTTTTTTCATATAATAGTTTAACCCAATCTGACATATAGCCGCAAAGCACAAACACCTTATAAGAGAATCAGGCCCCAAGATAAGAACCAGAGATGCTGGAGGAGCACTGAAAGGAAGGAGAAGAAGGACAACCGGGAGTCAATCGGGTCTCGCCATTAGGGTTGATCGGATACTTCCGGCCAAAGTGGCAAAGCACGAGCACTTTACAAGAGTACTGGGATTAACGTTGATCATGAGGTGGCAAAGGGCAATGGAATGGAAGGGAGAACTGGGGCACAGACGAGTCAGCCGGGTGACATCTACCGGGGCGGTCGAAATAGAATGAATCAACGTAAATTTAACAAGCCCCCAGCCACTATATGGAACATAATACCTATTTTTCTATCAAGAACTTTTAAATTCTACGAGCAATGGCTCCACCTCTCCTTTAATTGGTATTTATTATAATGCAGCGTTTTAATTAACTTATGCAAATAAAATAAACTTCAAACTTCAAACTAAACTTCAAACCTCCTTTCAACTTGCAAACATTGACATCTCGTATCAAGAGGTTCTGAGCCTCAATTTAAACGTTGTGCATGCTCAGCTTTTGCATCAACACACAGAAAAAAGAACTGTGTAGTAAAGACACCCAGAGCCACTTTTCAGCTCCTATGAGGTTCACTGCTGTGTGTACATGCCTGTGTAAAATGTTTCACAAACCAGGAGACACGGCTGCATTAGAACATTTAGAGTATGTGCGCTCTCGTATCACAAGAGAGATACTGGACCTAGATGGTCTAGGGACCAGGACAAAGAACTGACAGACAAAGAATGGGACTCGATTTTAGAATATCCCAGGAAAATCCCACGGAACGCCAAATTCAAATTTATTCAACACATGGTCATACACAGGGCATACCTCACACCACACCGACTGCAGTGTATGTTTCCAAACACACAACACCATTGCCCTAGATGCAAGGCAGAAGAGGCAGACTTGCTCCACATGTTATGGCAGTGCCCGGAGCTTGCTGGGTTTTGGGCATAGTCCCATTATTGGCAACACACCCCACCCACACCACAACAGAGTATGCATGCATAAATAAATACACAACACAACTTTTGTTTGGGAAAATTAGTGCTGCAGGTTTATTCCATACAAAAGTATGCAATATGGTGGGTTATCTTACGGGCGATCCAAGGGCAGGCAGCTGTACCAACCTATGCTGCCCTGCCCGCCTGATGAGCCAAGCACTGTGGAGTAACCAATCAGCGCTACCCTTATGGGGGTGATCCCCTTACTGGATCACGTGACACATTGGTCCCTATTACTCACGCCCCTTTCAGGGCGGAGCGTAGCAAGGCAAGCCCCCGGTTGTTCAGGCCCACAACCGCCCGAAGGACTAACGGGGCGCCGACGTAATTGTTCCAGGACCCTCCCATGAGGCTCCTGGGATTTGGCTCTGGCACCCCTATTGTGCTCTTGCAGAGGTACTCTTCTGTACCCATTTGCTTCCAGATCGCCCTGTAACTCCTCCACAGCTCTGGAGGCGGCCCCCGTCGCCTAAAGAGCCCCCCCACCAAAACAGCTCCTTTCTCGCTGCAACCTGCTATTTCCCGGGCCTCATTCATGTCCAGAGGAACAGATCCAAGCCCACCTGTGCAAGTGCACCCCAACATTGTCAAATTAACCTTTGGTGTTCGCCCGGCATAGCTCATGCCTGATGAAGCCAAAGCCCCTTGTTCTGCAAACTTGCGCATGGAGCGGTTTATCCTACTCTGGGAATGTACCAGTGCCTCACATGCGCTGCAAGAATGTGATGGCCTCCCAGGAGGGAGCTCTACCCTTAAACATCGCTGTATTACCCTTCAAGCTGATGTGGCTCCCACCTCCTGCAACCTGAAGTTGCAGGCCTTCTAGCAGTTCGTGCTCCCTAACACCTGTTTCCCCAATACCTGGAACAGCAGCACACATGCTTGAAGACCGCTTCCACAACCAGGCTATATACTCTGGCTATACGGGCGGGGCATTTCCTGCTTAACTGAAGCAACCCGTGACCCGCCCAGGGAGCAGGGTGCACCTACTTTGTTGAGGTTGACCAGACATGTGCACCGACCTTTGTGATTAATAAACCATGGCGAACAGGACTGATCGCCTAGCGCACACTACTGCAGTACAACAACCATTTGGAGTGACAACTTCGCCACCTGCCAGGCTTGCTTAACTAAAGCTCGATGACAGATACACACATACCTGCTAACCAGCTGTGACCCTTGATGTTCAACCCAGCTAATGACCTAGTACCTTTATATTCCAGGGAATTTTGCCCTCCACAAGATCAAGCCGCACATGAGCCTATGGCCTACACCTACTGGGCTGAGGTGCATAGTGTGCTCTGGAATTGTCAGTGATGGTGCTCCAAACACATTTCAAACCGCTATTGGAGCCACAGCACACATACTGGCCTAACCAGCTGGCGCATGCCACCTGAGCTACCTTGCCGCTGCGAGATTTTGCTCTTAACGCCAACCTCTTGCGGCTACTGGTGCACATAGTCTGTAGGTCTTGCCTCCACTCTATTTATGCCGATACCTGCAATGTCCCCTCTGCCCCTGTATGGGCGGGAACATACCCGTAACATTGCAAATCCCCCTGCACTCACAGTCTCGGGCAGTCAAGAGGGGGACGAGAGGTCCATAGAATTGGTTCTGCTATCTTGCTTGGCCACCTAGCCCGCAAGCACCCTCGTCTGACAGCACCCTATCTGCTGTGTCGCCCGTGCAATGTCCGCGCCCTGGCGCAGGACGTCCCGATCGACACCTCTTCTAACAGACTGCCTTCAGGAAGCTGGAGTGAACGGTTGTATGTTGTGCACTGACCATAAAACCTAGGTTTGCTTTGAGAGGGATCAATTTGTTGCACTCAAACTAGTGGCAACGTGCAGTTCTATAGCATTCTACCCTGCAGGGTGTGCCTGGACGATCCTAGACACCCCCTGTGAGCCAACCTGCTTTGACCCAAGGTGCAAGGCACTACACCCGGTACACTTGGTTATCCCGAACTTAATTGCCCTCCCCGGAATCGTGTGTACAGGTACCCGGTCCCTGAATTACTTCCTAATAGTCTATGTGTCACGCCATGCTCCTTTTTATTCCTTGTTCAAAGCAGTGAACTCGCTCACCCACGAGACCTGCTAGAAGCAAGTTTAGTGTAGCCTGTACATGGAATTAAATTCCCCCGCCAACTGCACAGAGGGCAAGCCACACTCACTGCTACTGATGTCTGACTAATTGGCCCTTGGAGGCCGTGGCAGTACTGCCAGGTCGGCAAGTACGCCCACGGTACAGTTGTAATTTAATACCTCCTGCCGCTGACAACTGCAGGTGCCTAATACCGGGCTGTGTGTATGCGGCCCAGGAAGCCTAAAATTAGGCTTGGTGTGGATGGGTAGTTAGCAATGCCTGGCAATAAGTGTAATGCCTTTGACAAACCTCTCCTGACTGGCATCTATGCCATTCTTAAACATTCACAGTTTTGCCACATGTCACCCTTCTGGTTGGTGATATGGAACCTCCTACCCAGCATAAGCAGACAGTCTCGCGTTGCCGTCACACCACCTGTGTATCTTGAATCACCCTCCTGTGTCACCTAACCTCGGTTCTAGAGTGCACTTAATCCACGCCGTTGACCAGAATTTCACAGGCCTCTTTGATTGCTAGACCCTGGAGAACACATTGATGGAGTCAATTCTGGTTTGAAACAATATATATGCATTGTGCCCTCTATTGGAGACAATTCACCCCTCATGTGTAGTTGTGGAGTGACAACTACACCAGTGCCTACACAAGTCACCCAACAGACAAGTAGACCCTGACTACTTTGTGTTCTGGTGCTAGATTTGGGAAGAGTCTTGCCTTCACTTGCTGCTCCCTGGGAAACACACAATGCCCGTGCTCTGGCTACAACTCAGCGATGCCCTCGTGTGGCAATGAACCCCTGGTCAAATAAGAGTGCCACTCCAACTAATAAAACTTACACCTTGACCATGGGTGGGTGGAGTCTAGCTCTCCCCAAACTTCTGCTGTTGAAACCCACGGACACGCCTCCTGTCAGTTCAAATTAGTAATTCCTGTCACTGACCACCACAAGGGGCTCCTACTGGGCTGTGTAAGTGAGGCCCAGGGTGACCTTGACGATCGGCTTGGTGTGGATGGGTGCTAACATTACCTGGCTGAAGTGCAATCCCTTTGACAAACACTCCTGCCAAGATGTGCCACTCAGGTAGAAGCAAGAGTTAGCCAGCCCACCTTACTTCCTGTCCCAGTTATCTGAGTAAATAGTGAAAGATGCACATTTGAAATGGTAGCGGATACTGTAACTTACGCCTGCAAATGCTCTGCACAGAGCAGCCCGCTAGACAATGGCTTCCATTGAAAGGCGGTGCCAACAGACCTCCTAGCTCTAAAGGCGGTACCTCTGAGTAGGGCTCTACTCTAACAAGTGCCCCATGCATCGGATACCGCCTCCAGCTGCAAGTCGCTCAGTGCTACTGATGCCTTGGCGCTTCATGCCCCACAGCCAGCTCACCCTGCTACAATGCGCTCGTGACTGGGCCTCAAAAGTGCGGCGAGCGCGAGACTTCCTAGCCTGACCTTGGCTCTTCACCAGGCTCCCTCGCAAGAGCCATCCACAACCTTGTGGCCTAAAACAATCGCCCTGTGGGGCGGATGCGAATTGACTGCAAACCACTCCTAGGCGTTCTCTACCCATGTTGTAAATGGAGTTTCAGGTAGGCTAGGGTATGCACCTAAGCCTGGCCGAAGCCACCCCTCTAGTCAGGGGAAGGGGTGCACACTTATGCTGACTCCTGCCCACCCCTTAGGTGGCTAGGCAGAGACTGGCTATCCCAGAGGCAGTTTAAATTTGATGTGCCATATGCACTCCCGCATTGGCACCTGCAGCAGAGATTCCATACCAGGCAATTCTAAATACCCTGCGTATCGTCCACCCAAGAGAGACTTAGTACCATCTGCCCCTATTACTCTGTGCTACCAAACCTTATCATGACCTCACCGGTATTATATAACTCACTAGGTCAATCGGGCCACCGTCAAACAGCTCAGATAGCACAACCCTGTAGTTGTTGGCAGCAACTGTACTTCGCATAACAGCACAGAGTAAATAAAATTGTGCTTCCCCCCCTTGGGCTGGTAACTGACATCCAACAAGTCAGAACCTGGTCAAGAGATCCCAGTTTCCTAGAGTAAAACAATGATTGTCCTGCCCCATTAACAAATGTGCTACATGCCCGCATGACCTAGCCCCTTGGAGCTACAGTGGGCAGACACCCCCTGGAGGCAGTGGTATGACCAACTCTCCTCCGAAATACGCAGCTATAGGGGCTCCAGATCTAGGGTGTGAGAAAGGTCTTTCTGACGTAGCCCACCAACAGTTTATTCGTGTAAGTGACTGGCCCCCAATATGGTGTGACCAAAACAAGGCTGAAACAAAGGAGCATGAGGCCTTAAGCAACGGGGTCTTTGTGTACTGGAAACATTACTTAGCCCCGCCAAGAACCATGGACATCTCCTGAATGCGGGTCACCAGATCGTCAAAGAAATATTGATGGATTAGAGACCTATGCCCCATCCAAACTGCCGAATTAAAATTGGCGAGAATAGTTCTATGAAAGAAAAGCATTGAATGACCCGCTCAAAGCCAAAGGACATATCAAACCACTTATGTCTACTTAGCTGAGAGGATGGAGCGATGCCCCTTATCGGTATTAGTGAATGGAGGCATTATTCATTCATGCACATACTCAAGCTGAAGTTATCGAGGCGCCTTGCATGAGCACCCGTCACGTAATACCATGACCTACGCCATATTACAGGCAGTTAGCTCTACATGGCAGTGGCCCCCGCCAATTATTACACAAATTGAGCCCCTGCTCTCAAACTGGGAGAGGGAAAGTGCAGTGGGCACAACTATCTCTGGGGTGGCACCCAAATTAATGGCCCGTGCGACAAGCTAACCAAAATATATACCAGGCACAAGGCAGCAGGCGCGCACCACCCGCCACCAGGAACTTGCCCCCTCGGGGCACACGGCAGCCCCACCAGGAGAGTACGTCGCCAGCATACCCAGACGACCTCAGAACCGGAGCGGCGCCCTTATACAACTGCAAGCATGGTACTAAAAGCGAGGCATGAGGTGCGCCTTAAATATTTCCAGGAGAAACCCATTGAATGAGGCGTTCATAGTACTCTCAGGGCAATGCCTTTGCCGTCCCATAGCCCTCTAAAATTCGAAATCACTGCCTCAAAGCGTAAACCCTGGCCCGTGGCGCAGTTCCCATCCTGCGACTCTCGCCTTGTCCCCCCAGCCATGTGGTGGCCTAAACACCTACGGCACCATAGAGGGTAAAGAGTCTCATAGGTCCGTGCTTTCCTTGGAACACAAAACCAGCAGAGGTGTTCTCTTTCCATCCTTCAGAAACTCACAATGCGACTTTATTTAGAACCAACTAATTAGTATACAGTGATGGTAATTTGGCAGTATACTCCCTGCTGAGCCGTCTCCCTGTACACTATGCCACATTTGGCCCAAGAGCCTACACCACATTTTCCATACGGAATGCCTATTCTTATAAAGCCAGGTTCAAGCATCAAAAATTGAGGGCCTTTGTCCATCTGATGGCGACATGTGCTCCAGCACGCAGCTCGCCCCAGGGGATCAGCATGAATATCAGTGCAGCCCAACAACCCAAACATCGATCAGAAACTACGATAGACTCATCAAAATCGAGCTGTACTGCATAAAATGTCTTAGACTCTTGTCGTCTTAGACACATGGCAAAAAGGCTGAAGGAATCACACAGGGATAGGTTTGCTTCTCAACTCCCCCACAGCCGGGTCTTCCCCGGGGTGCTTTTCCTGCCCAATGCACAACTTCTGCCGGACACACTGCTACCTTGACTCCTGCAGTGTCTAAGCATCGCGCTCAAGGCATATTGCTGTACGCGAGACACTTCCGCCAGAGCCCTGACCCGTGCCCCATCGCCACTGCTCTTATTGAGGACGAAACGCACTACTCAGCGAGACACAATAAGACGTGTAGGGCGCCATGGACCCCATAGAGGAGTTGGTTCCTGCGTTGACTTGTATGTAATATTGAAAAGCTTTCACTTAACGCCGCTGACACCATGAGAATGTTGCTGCACTGCCCTAAACATCAATCTCAACAGAACAATGCAGCGAAGGACTCGATGTGTTTCCCTTGAAATGTGCGCATTTCCAAAGTACAAAGCTCTGTGTTTACCGTTATCGTAACCCCCACTGTAACACAGGAGCAGCGGGGGGGGTAGGAGCCACCAGAGACCCGCAGCTCCTCCCGTTCTCACATTTAAGAGCACACGCGCCAGGGAGCACGCAATTCACAACAGACACAGTATAACTTACATGGCGGCTCCTGTGCCCCGCACCCGTGACGGGGTGTAGGACATGTTTGTGGCAGGTGCGCGGCTGAATAGCGCAGCTAGCCAGTTGAAATTCCTAAACAGGTTCGGAAACACTTTTCCTACTTGATAAACCAATCTAGTAAATACAAAATTGTCTTTATGACCAATACCTGTTTCAAGAAATCCAAGGGTTTCCAACCTTGTCCCAACCCCACCTAATATCCGACCCTTAAATATGCAGCACAGCAAACCAAGACAAACGAGCACGTACACAAACTCACATACACGAGATTGAGTGGTGTGAAACAAACGTGCATTTTCACACATGAGTAACTTTTTGAATCGTAGACTAGCCATGTGGCTGTTTACACGAGTCTGTAAAGCTAAAGACCTGGGCTCACCACCCGATTTCTGTATTTGTACACCGGCGCCTGTCTGGAGAACAGGAGAGTTCAAAGACACAAAAGGATTGAGATCATAATGATATCGGTGTGTCTCACTGATGCCAACCATGTACCGATACCAGGTGTAACACAACATACCACGCCATTTGTTTCTCTGCAGAAGCAAACGTGTAAACTTGACAAGATGCCAGAGTGTGTTTCCGCATAGACAGTCTGTTATACTTGAATAATTGCCTCATGCTTTGATAATGAAAATTTGAGCACGCAGAAGGGCTGGATACTGTGCTCTTAACAGGGCATTTAATCATGGCTAGCGAAAGAACAGGTAAAATGCTCGACTCCTTGTTAAGATTCCAGGTGCCAGTGACCAAACCTGCGTGCCTCCGGCCAGACCGGGAAACCATGTGCCTTGACGGGCCCACCAGAAAGATCACTGGCAGCTGCAACACTTCGCACGTGCCAGGAGAGGAGCGCCCGCAAGAGCGCACAGTTTTTTTTTTTTTAAATGCCACATTATATAGCACTACGCGCGGCCCCCAAAACAAACGTTGCGGGGCTACCGGTCATGAAGTCCACCGATACCAAAAGTCAAACTCACCCATCCGCCCAGTCTCGCTGCCCGAGCAGGTCGACATCACCTAGGAGGCTAAAAGCAAATTGTCCCAACGGGCCCCGGACTCACCGCCTACAACACCAACGCTGCCTACAGCCGCAAAGGTGCAACGCGGTGCCGAGAGGTTAGCGTGTCCACAAAGCACTGTGGACACCCCCAGTACAATCCTCCTCCTATCGGCTGCGTAACCTCTGCCCCTCCCAGGGCACAAGCTGACCGTCGACATGGCAGGCCGTCCAGGCCTCCAGCAAACTCGTCTGGCCCAACCAGTCCGCGGGCCCCCAACAAACAGCTCCTTCTCTTGCCCCACAAGCCGGGAAAACAGGCGGCACTCTGGTGGGCCGCAGCCACCGCACTCAAATGGACCAGGGAACCCAGGCAGCCCCAGCAAGGAGGCTAGTCGGCCCAGACAAAGGCCCATCCTGGCCTGCACTCACCGCCTACTTCGACGCTCGCGATGTCGACGACCCAGCAGGATACTATGCCCGCACTGATATGGCCCCTCACTGACACCGACGCCAGACCAAGGACACAACCGCGTGTCCCGTGGGGGCAAGGCACCCATGGCTCAAACCTCCACCTCGCTGTGCACCTCCCAATGCCCGAATAAACCAATGAGCCACTAAAGGACACTGGGCACGCCCCAGTCGACCTGGACTCACCGTAAAATCACCGACACAGCGCCTTGACAAACGTCGCGACGAGGCACAGCGAGGGGAGCACCCATGGCTGCAGACGGCGTGTCCGGTGCAAAGAGGCGCCAGGCAGCGTCGAGCACGACCATAAAACCCTGTGCGAGCCACGATGTGGGCCCGGTACGGATGGGGGAGGGAGCTTTCCCCGACTCCCGCACGACATCTGCTCTGCCCTGAGGAGCTAGTAGAGCAGCGGCGCCTGGCGCCGATCGAAACTGGCCTGCCTGGCACGCCTGCAACACCTGCGCCAGGCGCGGCCCCCGCCAAGGAGCATGCCCGACGGCAGGAAAAAGGGGCAACTGCCCCAACCTGGGGCAAATCACACTGCCACTCGGGAGAGGGGGGGGGGCAGAGGCAAACTCACCGCCTGACTCCCCAGCGCCTGCCCGGACACGCGATGGGAGCCGGCAGGCCACCACGCGAAACTCATAGCAGGCGGAGCGACGGCATGCAGGATCAGCCCTGGCCAAGGGAACGCAGGTGGCGGCGGAGGCCAAAGGGGCAACACGCGCCACCAGGGCCCGAAACGCGTGCGGGTGGTGCAGCGCGCGTCCTGCAGGGGGAGCAGGGACTAGGGATGTGGCCTCGCATCCAGGGAAAATACCTCAATCTCCCTGTGCCCACAAAGAGCCCCGTCGCACTACGAAGCCTGGCCACACGGACTCTAACTAATCTGCCCCCCACGCAGCCCCCTGGGCTCACCCCACACCGGCCACACTACCCGCGTGTGAGAGGCCCGGGCCAGACCCACCACGCCGCTTGGACTACCCCGAAATACAGCGCATGCCGGACACTGCCGATCGCCCCCCTATTTCCCCGCCAGGACTGGTCCCTGAACACCGGATCCCTCAGCCACGTGAGCCGAGAGAACCCTTGCTGTGGGATTACGGGGGGGGGGGGGGAACTCACCTCGGAGCAGCCTACGGCTACCAAACGACCAGACCGGATCGCGACACCCAACGCAGACAACCACGATGAGGGACGATCCTAACGGCGTGTCCGGCGCAAAGAGGCACTTCCCCACCCCCACTCAGAATGCGGGGCTCGAGAGGAGCCCCCTTCCAGACGGCGTGTCCGGCGCAAAGAGGACGCCAAGATGGCCGGGGGAGGCATAAATACCTCCCCACCTCCTCTGCGTGCCGGAAGTGACGCGTCTGGTAGGGGACTCCTCCTTGAGTCCCGCACATCATTGGGGGGTGGGGAAGTGCCCAAATGGCACTAAAGGGGCCGCCCGTTTAGGGTGGCCCCCTGCGGGGGCCGCGGGCAGCCGCAGAGGTGGTGTCAATCACTGCTGCGGCAACGGGCGCCCCCGTGCCGTGTACGGCAGGCAATTGCTTGTTGGGCATCACCCGGCGCACTAAAGCACTGAAGGTACAGCTTCGCTTCACGGACTTAGCCCTGCTCATGGCTAAACGCGCCATCACCATGCGGTGGAAATCAGCCAAACCCCCGCCGCTCCACGGCTGGCACGGGGAGGTAGTGAGATGGGGCAGTGCAGAAAGCGCGTCAATTAGGCGAGAGGAAGCCCGTGGGTTGCGCAAAAAACTAATCTCTATGGAATGGGATGCCATCCTGGAAGCCTTCATGCTACGTGCGCTGGCGCCAGTTCCGGTAGCGCAAGAACAATAGGCGCACCCCCCTCCCCCACACTGAGATCTGCCCCATTCCCCCCACTACCCCCCTTACTCCCTCACAGCGAACATAATGTAACCATGCATGTGGATTTGCGAGTTCAAAAACAAAATCATAGCATATACACACGCACAAACCGAGAGAGGGACGGCTAAATAGTAGAGGTGCAGCAATGAACTGTAAGGATAGGTCAGGGCCAGCTGAGTTAAGGGAGGGGAAGGAGGGGGGGGGGGAAGTTTTGAAAAAAGCTCTACTGTAATTTTTACCTTCTCAGGTCTCTCAGTACAAGCATAATAATGTTAAGTAGCCCTCTCGAGGCCATATATGTACAACTCAGACTGTTCGCAATAGCTAGCAAGACTGTAATCGATGTGCAAAATGCCTGGTACATTGTCTGAGAAACCAAAAAGAAGCACTTGCACTTGATGGTCTGAAGAGGCCTGATGAATACCAAATATATGCTTGATTCTCCTTAATGTATGATGCTAAAGTTGGAAAATTAATAAAATATGTTTTAAAAAGAAAAAAAAGAGAGATACTGGGCAGAACCTTCTGAGCACTTCACGTCCTGCGTCCCTGCCAACCAGTGACCCCATCACTGTTTCTCCACTGTATCCGACTCAACCATTGGCTGTAATTCACTCTGAAAGAGGAATGTGCCTGAACATATCTGCGGGTGCATGTTATAGGCAAGTCAGACGCAGGGGCGTAGCTTCGGTGGGGAGGGGGGTATAGGGAGGATGGGTAGGGATTACACCACCCTAATAAATGTATTTTCTGATAAAGAGTTGGGTGCAGGGGCTTTCAGTCGGGTATGGTGAGGTATATTTCGGATTTCACCAGGAATATACTCACAAAGATGCAAACACACTCTCCCTCTCTGTCCTCTCTGTTTTGGAAGTCTAAAAAATATCAGTTATTTTACAAAATATTATGTTTTTTTTCCACTTAGCATTCCTAGCAATCCAGATTCCTCTCCCTTTCCACTGCCTCCTAGGCCCCCCTCATGCACCCTGCTTGTTGCATAATGTATTATAACATTATATGTCAGCGTTGGAAAATCTAAAGCCTCCCCCTCATCTTACGGACCAAGCTACGACCCTGGCCAGACGTTCAAGCCTCTATCAATCTTTACACGTTTCCAGCGCTTTTTGTTCACCAAAGGCAGTACGTAAGTATCCCGCGCCTTCCATTTCCATCACCGCCACCTAGCTTTTTTTTTCAGCAATGGAAACAAAGTAGCATATAATTGGCCTGAATTTTTAAAGCCAAGTTTAAACATATACAAGAGTGTTTGAAGGCTGCTCTCTGAAGGAGTGCTGGATCCAGGGGGAGATGCAGGTAATATATCGTTCAAAGTTCAGGGTTTTAATATATAGGAAGTGGTGGCGCTCAGCCTTATTGCGTCCGTGTATATAGGTCACAATAGTGGGTATGGTGCTAACTAGGAAGGGGAAACCCTTGTAACCCCTAAATATGTGTAGGGAATCAGTGCCGCCAGGACGCGAATCTTTCTTTACACACAAATTTTATATGGCATTGGTGAACACACACACGTGTTCTACCTGGATTTAACTGAAATACGAATATTTGTTTGGAATTGTGGAGCTTCCAATGATAAATTTCTGATACTGACTTTACTCATGTTCTACTGGCGGTATTGGTCGTTTTAATTTACCCTATTGGATTACCAGTGAATACTAGTCACTTATTGTTTTTCACGCAGAGTGGACTTCGACTGTTTCTTATGGGCATTGTGAACCATCACTGATATTCCGTTTCACTTCTACAGATGTCTCATAACTAATACTCTTGGATATTGGAATTCATTGTACACTTGTGCCCTTCCGGGTTGGAATTATCACCGGCTTAGGGACCATACTGAGTCTGGACTACTCGTTTCAGCCCTGAAGAGTCGGGAAGTACTGTTCCCTGACAAAACACGTGTCGGCTGGCTGCGATGTTGTGGAAGAATAAAGAAATTATGACATCACCCATGAATTTTGTACAATTCGCTGTTTGAATGACATGTGCATATCTTGTTTAATTTTGTATGTGTGCATAGGATTTTGGTATTTGCAGGTAATATATCCTCCACCCTCATATCTCTATTGACTGTGCTGGAGGTAATTGCATGATTGGAAGGAGTCTGTAGATGTAGGATGGCAGTGGTAATTCAATATTAAGACCCAACAGCCACGTGCAGACCCAGGGAAAGGACTGTGCACTACAATAGAGTAATCCTACACTGGGGTGGGCCCCTGGAGTCGGCATTCTCCATCCATATAGAGATGTTAAGATGCTATGTCGTCTGCATTTGTATAACGCACAATATCCTATTAGTATGGCCTCATAGCTCCTTCCACAGGTTCAAAGACTTTCCACATCTGATGTACTGTACAGAATGAGATGCTACCACAGTGTTAAGAGGTAAGTTGAAAACTCCTTAGAAATGAGTGACAGCTGTCTAGGATAAATCCAAGGGGCTGCGGAGCCCACACACGTTGCTGAGAAATGCTGTATGCCGCTGCTAGGTCTAAGCCCAGCATCAGTTGGCAATACAGAATAATAAAGCATCCTCGCTCCATCACAAGGGGTTACCGTGGATGTCAACATGCAAACTGCTACAAAAGGCATCCTAATCAAGGAACAATAAGTCTGACAGATGATACAAACTGAAAAGGGTCTACTTTATTTTTTCCGTCTCCACATCCACGCAAACCATGCTTGTGCAAACTAAAACAAGCACTGGCAAAGTCAATAGCTCTTGCCTTGAGAAGCATTTTTTTTAAAATTGCAAACCTGTACCACAAAAAGAAAACATACCCCCACCAAAATATGGCAGCCATTTGTTTGCAATAAACATTTTACATTTAAAAAGGCGTTTAAAGATGTGGCTGTTTTACTTGTTTTTTTTTTAACTAAAAAGCCTTTCAGTTGTTCCATGCATTTTATTATTATTGTTGTTATTGCTTGTGAAGGAGATGAGATTAAATCACCACCTAACCAAGCACTCAGACAGCAGGCAGCTAATGTGTTTCCATGTCACTTAAACCTTTTTTAACATCAACTATAAAAAGGAATGGAAAATAAACCACAATCTGACTGGGGACCCGGAAGGCAGGCAAAACAAATAACCCATATTTAAAGTTTATATAAAAAATGAATAATATAAAAAAAGCACACTTTCAACCAACTTTGTCTGGGAAGAGATTGTGAACAATGTGCACAGGCTGTGTGTGGTGACTCAAAGTGAAATATATAAAGGGTAAAGTGGGCTGTCCCATGCTGCATACTATGGTGGGGGAGCACAATATGAACGAATCCTACCCCCCTAACACACGCGCCCCCTAAACATGCACACCCGCTATTCTCTCTCTCTCCCCGTGCAGTCAAATTCTGAAACCCTAAAGCAAAATGATCGGGGGTCTGTGCCACGCGTCCTTCCACTCGTTCCAAAACAAGAGAGTATTCTCGCATCGAGCCTCAAAGCCTTAATTTCAGCAGCCACCTACCATCTGGCAGTCAAGTACAGGCCACCTTAAACTAGATAAGTGCCAGAGCGTGCCTTTAAGCATCGCGGGGAACACTCCTCGAACTCCGACCTCTGTACTCCCAGAAGTCAGGAATGGGACGGCAGGCACCAGAACTAGCTCCAACTCCTGCGGAAGAAGCATCAATCAGAGAAGCGCAGCTGGCTGTGTTCGCTATGCACACATTCCTGGGCGGGGGAGTTGTCAACTCTCACACCTCTAGCACAGGCCACTTAATTTACATTTCGAAAGGACTCGTGCCCCGTGTAAAGAAAAAAATATTTGCAATGATATAGGTCTCGCATTTAAATGCTAGACCTATGGCATTGCAAACAAACGGCCGCCATTGTCCCAGCTGCTTCGAAAGTGAAAGAGGGCATGGCCGCTGAGTGTACGCAAAGCACGTCATCATGCCTAACGTAGGAGAAACTCAATAAAGAAAATAGTACACGTACCGTGTAACAACCAAGTAAAGGGGCCAGTAGCCATGGGAGGTTACAAATGAAGAAAAGGAGGGAGTAACAAGCCTATTAAGGAATCAGAAGCCAGCATTTACGAAGGACAAAAACACGAGCCAATGACAAATATGGGCGGGGGAGTGGGCGGGGCTTCTCTTCCATACTCCACTACAACAGATCACCAGAGCAGCGCTTACGCACTGGCTCAGGCTCTACCTAATGAATGTGTCCATCTGTAAAGAAACTGGTGCTCATGTAAAGCGCTCTGATACCTGATATCTTCAGGTCAAGTTTGCACTATATAAAACTCTTAAAAAAAGAAATCACATCAATGCAATTTATCTTATATGGCCACATTCCTCAGACTTCATATCAGAAAATTCCATTCACATCCCCACATCCTAAGCACAAACCAAAAACAGAACTTAAGTGTACACTTCTACATGGAAGATAGCTATCTATCAATAACATCTCAGCTGCTGTTCTCGACCTTGATTTCAACACACTCATTCGGAAGAACTGTCGCAACCATACCGCCGAAAACTCACCGCCCAACTATTTTACACTTAGAAAGGATCACCCAGGCAAAAGAGGAGAGGGTGGCTCTCCATCCATCATCCCTTGCTCCTGTGTCCCGCACCAACATTATACATATTTTCAACAGCAAGCAGAGACATCCATTATTCCCTCAATAAAACCTAGATTCATGACTATATCTCACTCCAGGAAACAAATTTATATTTATGGAAGAAGTCACAGAACTTTTCACTTCTCATCTGTTACTCTCTATGGACACCATGTATTAGGAATATCAAGATTAGGTGGAATGACTCTTCAAAACCGGTCTCACTTCAGCTCTCCGCTTTCCTTTTTAGCCAGCGATCTGATCCAACACAGCGATAAACGTACCCACATATTATAGCAAAATCCAGCTTCATCCACCCCATCATCCCTGACTGGTCTGCCCACACACTTATTTGTGCATAATAAATTGGAAACCCCAGTTTACAAGGAAACATAAATGAGAGAGGTAAAAAAAACCTAATCAGGACATTTTAATCTCCAAGCTCTCTACTGTCTTTGTTGTCACTCCCACAACACCCAACATCCTTCTTCAGAACTACAAGACTCTCAAAAAAGTAGTTGACGATATCACTCCTCTTACCAGAATAACCACACACAATCTTTAAAATATTTCTGCTCAAATATTATGGCCCGGTTTAGAGCTTGGCAGACTGGGTATTCCTTCATAAATGTGACATAGTACCCTATCCATCAAACCCTTGGCCGCCCATCAATTATGATCCAGATGGACTATCAATTTTCTGTTAGCAGTGGCCCTGCTAGAAATGTACTCCAACAGCCCTACAGAGAAAGGGCTGTTGGAGTGAAGCCATCAGACTCCACATTAAGGGATTAAAACTCCCTGGGTTTCTCTGTCATTAGTTACTTAGTTTTATTTGTTTCTGTTTCTTTTTTTTATAAACAACATGTTGGACAGCAGTCAAAAAAAACACCGGCCGGCCGGCCACCAAACCTTTGGAACTTTTAGAGGTTCCTCTGAAGGTACAAAGATCACTACTGGGATGGCAGTGAGCTCTGAATTTGTCAGGCGGTAATCTGTCACGGTAGTGGTTGTAACGTTCTCCACCACCCTGACTGAAGGAGTACCACCCATCAAACTCTAAATTAGGTGCTTTCTCCGAAGGTACAAAACGTTTGGTGGACAACTGCCTTCGGTTTTCATGAGCGTCCACCAAACATTTTGTTTTTCAAAAACAAACTCTCAAAGTGGGAGTTTATTTTTGAAAAACAAAAAACTAATGCCACCCACACAGAGTGTTTTTGCCCTGGAAATGGGAGTCATTATTTTTTTTCTGTCTGTGATTACCAGTTTTTTCCTGGCAGGGATGGACAGAAAAAAAACCATCAGACCATTCGCTGCAATCAGGGCGAGTGGTTTGATGGCTTTACTTCAAGGAATATTACTTAGTTGGACTATCAGAGTAAGTGAACTCTGACGACAGAGCCGCAGGGGCACCAGAATCAGGAAACTGATGGGCGACCCAACTCATATTTGAGCAGACTGACCAACGGTTTGACTGACAGGGTACTCCATCACGTCTGAGACGAGTACCCTCTTTGTCAATCTCTAAATTAGGCCCTTTCCTTGCAAGATGATTGCTGAGAAAATTGGAAATTGTTCTCTGCTCCCGTAACCATATCTATTCCTTGTGTAATGGATTCTTAAAAGGCACTGATTCAGTATGAGGACCGTATCCAATTATACCAAAAGATAGATTCACCAGGTGCTATTTCCACTCTAAAATCTTGTCTGGGTCAGAGAACAAAAAATGGATTAAACAAAAGCATCTGAAATTCAACCCCCTTAAAACTGAATGCCTCTTTCTGATCCTCAAAAACAAATAAGTCCAATAGGCAAGATTGGATCTAGGCCTTAAAAACTGCTGACTTCACTAGAAAAATATCCCTTTCGTCAAATCCCAGGGCTTTCTACTAGATAACATTTTCCACCTTAAAATTAGGATCTAAAATATCCTTTGTCAAAACATGATCTCAAACAAGGGTTGAGGCCTTTATCATCTTTGGCCCGGGGTATGGATCATGTATCGCTATTGACCTCCCTAAGAAGGATCTTACAGTGGTGGTCCATGCTGCTCATTTTGTGAGTCATGCCAAAAGATCTACCCAAATCCCTCCTGCACTCTCTGGTCTGAAAGATTCCCCTTCGAAGCAGGCTGATCATTCTGAACCACCGGTCTCACTGACAGGGCTCTGAAATCAAACGCCCAAAATACCTTGCACAAAAAAATCAAGATCTCAAAATCTCCATATTCACAAATTCCAGGAGTCAGGACACGCTCACACTTCTCCCATCATGTTTTATGGAAAATAAAACACTCTAGGTTTTTATCTAACCAATCCCTAAGGATGTGGAACTTACTTCCTGTCCAGCTAAGAAAAGTGCTCTCCTTCTGCATCTTTAAGAAGTCACCTAGTGACTTTACCTAGTCATCATCAGGTTATCCTCTAGATTGCTTCAAATGTCACTAATACACTATTCCCGATCTGTGCCTTAGTGCACCCTTAAGAGCAGACCGGCACTGTGCGCTTCATCACAAACACGCGCTGCTCCCAGCGGCAACAGCGCACTAGTGAAAGGCGACCCAGGTGTTTGAAACTGCTGCTCTGCCACTGACAGTAGGCAGCATACCAGGCTTCAGTTTCAAGGAGGATCCCTCTGCAGGTGGGTGTAATGTGTGACTGCACCAGCCTCTGGGATGCTTCGGGGGTGTCTGAGATCTCAGTCCCCCTTTGCAATGAGAGCCCTCCTTGGGCACACTGACTGCGTGCTACCTCATAGGTATCTCTCAATCACTGACCCTCCTGATAGCTTGTTTGGTAGGCAAACTTGGGTATTTTTCACACACATAGAAAGACATACCTCTATTTGGTATTAGGGGGCCGTAGCTTATTTTATGACATCAGCCATAAGCCTCTGAAGTAGCGGGTGAAACACAACAATTTCTTTACTTACTCACAGTACCTTGGATACAAAATTTGAAATGTGCGGAATAAGACATGATAGGATTTTGCATCTTCCCCGGCTTTCATCAGGACTACCTGATCCCCATAGATATACCCTCCTTTCCTACCTTAATAAGTAGATTGAGGACTGAACCTGTAATTTGTACATAGGTCATGTAATCACACTTCGAATAAAATCGAGTTTCACTGTAGTTTGTGCTCGAAATGGCGTGGGAGCGAGAGCGGCTCCCTGTAGTCACACATTCATCAAGGTGAGCCCGCCTCAGCGCCAATGTCTCTCCCAACGCTGTGAAGGCGTTGGGAGAGACATTGGCACTGAGGCGGACTCACCTTGATGAAAGCCGGGGAAGACGCAAAATCCGGCTGAAACATGTCGACTAATTTGCAGAGTGGAGGGGTGAACGGTTCATAATGTAACCTATTCACCACCATCCTCTGGTCTGAGATACCTTTTTAACCCTGACCTGGGAGTCCGTGAATAAAATGGGCGTTTGGATATTCCTGAGTTAGTTTTACACTATATTTGTTTGTCTGCACTTATTCTTTGCTTGATCCCTACTCTTCTATGTGTTTGAATTGTTTTCCCCACCCTATTGCTCCACCCCGTGCATTGGTCTGCGCAGGGGTGTGTTCAGCAGCCCAATGATGAAGCATACCACAATTTATTGTGGGTGGGGCAGTTTTTCAAACATTTTAACTTTGCCAAAAAACCTCTTAAAAAGCAATTTTTCTCACTCCTACTTCTTTGTGTGTGACTAGTCATTTATAGAGGAGGTCGAAGTGGGAGTTCCCCTCCTCCCCCTTTCATTGCGTGGAACACAGTGGAAGTGTTCCTCAGGTTACAGAGACCTATGAGATCAGGATGGGACCGTGGAAGCATTCCTCAGGCTACGCAGGTCTACCGGCTCAGACCTCAGGCAGTGGAAGCATTCCTCAGGCTACGCAGGTCTACCGGCTGAGACCTCAGGCAGTGGAAGCATTCCTCAGGCTACGCAGGTCTACAAGCTCAGGCCCAGGACAGTGGAAGTATTCCTCAGGCCACAGAGACCTATAAGATCAGGATGGGACAGTGGAAGCATTCCTCAAGCTAAGCAGGTCTACATGCTCAGGCTGGGACAGTGGAAGTGTTCCTCAGGCTGCACAGACCTAAACGCTCAGGGTGGGACAGTGGAAGCAATCCTCGGGCTATGCAGGTCTACATGCTCAGTCTGGGACAGTGGAAGAGTTCCTCAGGCTACATAGGTCTATACGCTCAGGATGGGACAGTGGAAGCATTCCTCAGGCTACGTAGGTATACATGCTCAGTCTGGGACAGTGGAAGTGTTCTTCAGGCTACCCAGATTATAAGCTTAGGATGGGACTGTGGAAGCATTCATCAGGATACTCAGGTCTACATGTTCAGGCTTCGGACAGTGGAAGCGTTCCTCAGGATATGCAGCTCGATAAGCTCAGGCCTCGGACAGAGGAAAAGTTCCACAGGATATGCAGGTCTTAAAGACTCAGGTGTTGGATGGTAGGGGCAGTCTACAAGCTACACAGATTTAACAGGTTCAGGGTTTGGACACTGAGAGCACTTTTCAGGCTTCACAGATCTTAATGGTTAACGTTTTTTAAGGCTGGATTTACTTCACAAAAAATAGGCATATCGCTGTCTCAGACATTGGTCAGCAAAACAAACACTTGAGCTCTACAATATTACAAGTTCACACCTCCAAAATCGCAGCTATCCTTTGTATGTATGTCTGTATGTATGTATGTGGTATTTCTATAGAGCGAACCTAGACAAAGGCAGCTGACCCAAGAGGTGTAGGTACAGAAGGGAACAGACAGAAATGCTGGGCACACTTACCTGCACCACAGACTGCTGGCTCCACTCCCTCCTGCCTTCACAGTCGCTGCTCGTGAACTTCGCGCCAGCTTCTTATAAACTTGCCCTTGGCACAGGGTGCCGCTTCCTGCCCCATCTTTAACTCTGTGTTTATTTGCAGACTTTCAACACGCAAGGGTGGAGCAGGTTAAAAATCTGTGGTTAGTTTCACTTCAAAGCAAATATTTCACCTTCTCCCTGTAAGATCAAGTGAGGTCAGAGTACAACTTGTGTCAACCTCTTAGGTGTCATACCTGACTCAGAAGGTAAATATGCATGTAGTGGGGGGTTCACAGACTTATGGACCTCCCGCCTCAGGGCTGTGGTGGCTTTGGACCGCCGGAGGTAGGCATCCTTTGGAGCAGCAAAAGGAAAAGAAAGAACAATGCATCCATGTGAGTTTCCCTAGGATTTCAACTGAAATTGAATATGTGAGGTGAGTGTGCCTTGATACCAAAAATAACTTTACTACAGACATATGGACTAGTTGTGGTCATAATTGTGCAAATCTCTGGCCTCTAATGGAGTGTCAATGCTAAAGTTAATCTGTGCGAATCTCTAGTCTGTATTGCAGTGGCAATGTTAAAATCAATCTGCATGAATGTCTGGTTTGTAATGTAGAGGCACTGCTAAAATCAATCTGTGTGTATCTCTGGTTTGTAATGGAGAGGCAATGCTGCAATCAATCTGCGTGAATCTCAGGTTTGTAATGTAGTGGCAATGCTAAAATCAATCTGTGTGTATCTCTGATTTGTAATGGAGAGGCAATGCTGCAATCAATCTGCGTGAATCTCAGGTTTGTAATGGAGTGGCAATGCTAAAATCAATCTGCGTGAATCTCAGGTTTGTAATGGAGTGGCAATGCTAAAATCAATCTGCATGAATCTCTGGTTTGTAATTGAGTGGCAATGCTGCAATCAATCTGCGTGAATCTCTGGCCTGTAATTGAGTGGCAATGCTGCAATCAATCTGTGTAAATCTCTGGTTTGTAATGGAGTGGCAATGCTAAAATCAATCTGTGTGTATCTCTGGTTTGTAATGGAGTGGCAATGCTGCAATCAATCTGTGTAAATCTCTGGTTTGTAATGGAGTGGCAATGCTAAAATCAATCTGTGTAAATCTCTGGTTTGTAATGGAGTGGCAAGGCTAAAATCAATCTTCGTGAAGCTCTGGTTTGTAATGGAGTGGCAATGCTAAAATCAATCTGGGTCAATCTCTGGTTTGTAATGGAGAGGCAATGCTAAAATCAAGCTGCATGAATCTCTGGTTTGTAATGGAGTGGTAAAGCTAAAATCAACCTGCATGGATCTCTAGTTTGTAATGGAGTGGCAATGCCAAAATCAATCTTCGTGAATCTCTGGTTTGTAATGGAGTGGCAATGATAAAATCAATCTGCATGAATCTCTGGTTTGTAATGGAGTGGCAATGCTAAAATCAATCTGGGTCAATCTCTGGTTTGTAATGGAGTGGCAATGCTAAAATCAATCTGCACAAATCTCTGGTTTTTAATGGAGTGGCAATGCTAAAATCAACCTGCGCAAATCTCTGTTTGTAATGGAGTGGCAATGCTAAAATCAACCTGCACGAATCTCTGGTTTGTAATGGAGTGGCAATGCTAAAATCAATCTGCATGAATCTCTGGTTTGTAATGGAGTGGCAATGCTAAAATCAACCTGCACAAATCTCTGTTTGTAATGAAGTGGCAATGCTGTAATCAATCTGCATGAATCCCTGGTTTTTAATGGAGTGGAAATGTTAAAACTAATCTGCATGATTCTCTGGTTTGTAATGAAGTTTCAATGCTGACATCAAATTGCATGAATCTCTGGTTTGTAATGGAGTGGCAATGCTAATATCAACCTGCATGAATCTCTGGTTTGTAATGGAGTAGCAATACTAAAATCAATTTACATGAATCTCAGGTTTGTAATGGAGTGGCAATGGTAAAATCAACCTGCATGAGTCTCTGGTTTGTAATGGAGTGGCAATGCTAAAATCAATCTTCGTGAATCTCTGGTTTGTAATAGAGTGGCAATGCTAATATCAACCTGCGTGAATCTCTGGTTTGTAATGGCGTGGCAATGCTAAAATCAATCTGCGTGAATCTCTGGTTTGTAATGGAGTGGCAATGCTAAAATCAATCTTCGTGAATCTCTGGTTTGTAATAGAGTGCCAATGCTAAAATCAATCTTCGTGAATCTCTGGTTTGTAATAGACTGGCAATGCTAATATCAACCTGCATGAGTCTCTGGTTTGTAATGTAGTGGCAATGCTAAAATCAATCTTTGTGAATCTCTGGTTTGTAATAGAGTGGCATTGCTAAAATCAATCTGCATAAATCTCTGTTTGTAATCGAGTGGCAATGCCAAAATCGATCTGCGTAAATCTCTGGTATGTAATGGAGTGACAATGCTACAATCAATCTTCGTGAATCTCTGGTTTGTAATAGAGTGGCAATGCTAATATCAACCTGCATGAGTCTCTGGTTTGTAATGTAGTGGCAATGCTAAAATCAATCTTTGTGAATCTCTGGTTTGTAATAGAGTGGCATTGCTAAAATCAATCTGCATAAATCTCTGTTTGTAATCGAGTGGCAATGCCAAAATCGATCTGCGTAAATCTCTGGTATGTAATGGAGTGACGATGCTAAATTCAAACTGAAAGAAGCTCTAGTCTGTAATGGAGTGGCAATGCTAAAACCAACCAGTGCGAATTTGTGGTCATTAATGGAGATGTAACACTAACATCAATCTGTGCGAATCTTTGGTATGTAATGGATTGAAAATGCTAAGGTAAATTTGCATGAATCTCTGGTCTGAAATGGAGTGGCAATGCTGCAATCAATCTGCACAAGCAAAGAGTCTGCACTTTGAAAACTTCGCTCAGATACACTTTAGTCTAAGGAGTGAAGTAATTAGCCCCTTTACTGTGGCTAATGATGTACACCGGGAAGAAATAAGTTTGGGTACCTACTCCTTTTAATCTGGTAACGGCGAAAATTGACCCCCTCCCCACCCTCAGGCTGGTGGGTTAGTATATCCCATACGTCTCTTAGTAAGAGATGCAATTTTGCTTGCACATACTGAGAATGTGGATCAAACTCTGTTTAAGTCATTTGCTAATTATTACAGCAGGAAAATGTTAGTGGTTATTTCAAGAATATGGAATTTGTAGGCCTCCCTTGGAAACTGTTTCCCATTTTCATTCAGTGTGTGGATGTTGGGCCTGGCCCTTTCTCCAGGGTCACCCCCAAACCTTTTGCCTTCCTCCTCCCCTTTTTGCTGAATTCGTTTTTGTTGGCTTTACTACGCTGGCCACTTTACCACTGCTAACCAGTGCTAAAGTGCATATGCTCTGTACTTAAAACATGGTACCCTTGGCTTGTCCATAATTGACATATTTAATTTACTTATAAGTCCCTAGTAAAGTACACCACATGTGTCCAGGGCATGTAAATTAAATGCTACCAGTGGGCCTGCAGCACTGACTGTGCCACCCACTTAAGTAGCACGTTAAACATGGCTCAGGCATGCCATTGCAGAGCCTGTGTGTGCAGTTTTAAATGGCCATGTCGACCTGGCAAGCTAATACTCTTGCCAGGCCATAACCTTCCATTTTAATACATAAAAGTCACCCCTAAGGTATGCCCTAGACAGCCCCCATGGCAGGGTGTAGTGTATATAAAAAGTTGGATATGTACTTTTAAGTTTTACTTGTCCAGGTAGTGAAAAACTCTTAAATTTGTTTTTTACTACTGCAAGCCCTATCTTGCCCTTAGGTTAACATTGGGATTCTCTTATTCCATCTTATAAGTGTAATTTACAATTGAGACAAGATGGAAATTTTGAGGTTGGTGTCTCTGGGCTGACAATTTAAAATCACAACTTATGGTGAAGTCGGATTTTAAATTGTGAGTCTGAAAATGCCACATTTAGTAAGTCGGCATTTTCTTACTTTGCAGCTCTACATCCTCTAAGAACTTAAGTGACTCCAAGGGCTTGTTGTCTTCCTCCTGTTTTGATGTCTCAGGGCCATCAATGACTTTCTTCAACTCTGCTTCAGCTGCTGGAATCTGCCAACAGTGAGTCCTGCCCTGCCAAGAGGTACCAATCCAGTCCTGGGACTTGAAAGTGGGATTCTGCAGCTGTTTTTCTGGAAAACATCATTGCAGTGACGACTTTGTGCTGATCGGAACAGACGCAATGCCCTTTGATGCCAACGTAACAGCGATTCAAGGACATCCCTGCGCGGTTCAACAACTCTGCAGGACCCGACTGCGAGGCTTGACAGTAATGCAGTGCCTGCATCGTAAGGGGTTCAATGATGACGTGGGACCCAGCTGTGAGGCTCGACCACACATCTACCCAACTGCTTGGATCGGAACCGATGCATCGAGTCTTCAACACAGATGCTTGGTCCGTTCAAGGTACTTTTTCAGCGGGCCTTGCGTGGGTCCTGTAGCTGGCCTGCCCTACATCATGGTCAGCCTGAACTTTGGATTCACCCCAGTCCAGTGCAACCTCCAGTAACCCCTAAGCACTATTGGCTTTTATGCACTATATTGCAGTTTATTCTTTAAAACTTCATATCTCAAGTTCTACGTATTGGATTTTTGTCATTTTGGTCTTGTTTTACTCATAAAATATTCTTTATGTTTCTAAGCTGGTGTGGGGTCCTTTTGTGGTGTTTTCATTGTATTATTGTAATGTATGTGTAGCACAAATACTTTACTTATAATCAAAAGAGGGGGGGGAATGGACCACTCGTCCTGTGTACCAGGGTCAAAATTGTTGCTAATCCGTCTAAAAAAAACCTCATACACGTACACAGGACTAGGGCGGTATATCTTGATTCTCCGCCTATCTGTAACGTGACAGCATCATCATAGGGTTTAGTTTGTGAATATGCTGACCTCCGCCTGGAGGTTGACCAACTGGTATTACAGTAGCGTCCAGAGATAACAAGCATTGGCATAGCCAATAGGTCTCGCCTTTGGGACCTTATAAGTGTTTAGCCATGCAACAGTTGATGTTGTTGCACCAAGGATATTGTGCTGGATAACTAAATACTTATAGGGTCCCAAAGCGAGACCTATTGGCTATGCCAATGCTTGTTTGAATATGGAGAAGTATTTATCATATTTGCATGACGTTTGTTGCACGATTTACGTGCTAAATATGGCAATGTTTCTGTTTAGGGTTGGCGCCTGGGCAGTATTTCACTATTTTGGCAGCTATATTTACATCTATGCCAGTAATTACCATGGAGATTCATCAGAACCCAGTATTTTTACCTTTCGGAACATATTCTTACAAATACGTGAATACATCACTTCGCAACTATTTTAAATGTGTCTAATTCATTTCTAAATGATTATGCAAAATAACAAAACATTGAAATTAAAAAGGAATTTAGATGATTTAACGGATATGTGGTTTCTACGTACTAGCTTCTAGAACTTACATATCCAAAATAGGAACACATGACCGGTAATTACCGGTATTATGTTATTTTTGTGCGTCCTAAACTTTTCAATAAAGAATGAAAAAATGTCTCCCCACGTCGCTTGGGTTGTGTTAGTCCGTCTTTTAGTTCTATGAACGTCGCAAGTTCCGGCGGCCGCTGCTCAGCAACCGATACACAGAGAGAGTGGCTTGGGCCGAGGATGTGCTGCTGCCACTGTGCCTGGAGCGATCCATTGTGCGCCACTGCGGGGGAGAAGCTGTGACCCTTCAATGCATGAACGCGTCCTGAAGTCCCGTAGACTGCAGCACTAGGTTATAGGGATGCCCTAACCATGGACAAGTACAACCGGGTGGCCAAAATCGGGAGGGCTCCTTCGGCACCGCTATCCTAGTGACCTCCAGGGAGGACGGGCGTCACTATGTCATCAAAGAGATCAGCATCGCGCTGGTGAGTGCTGTCCAGTACTACTTGTGCATGTACTGTATGTAGCTTTAAGATTGTTTCTATTAGACCCTGCACCGAACATGTGCGCCAAACATTGCTTTAAAAACACCAAGCACTCACTGCAATACTGCACTTAGCACAGTGCCCTCTGCGCTCACTCTGCACTATTAGTTCTGGCGTACGGCACCTCGCGTTGCCTCGCTGCCCTCAGTACAGCTCCTCCTTCACAGGTGCACAGTCTCCTACTCTGCAGTACAGCATCGTTTTTCGCTCAGAACAGCCTTCATATGTCCACACCATTGCCCCTACTGCACCGCATCGCTTAATTCAGTTCGCTCCGTAACACGCCGAGCCCCAAGCTGAGATCAAGGATGGAAATCTATTTGAATAGTGAAATTCCCATGTTCTAAAGCTATCCATTTAGAGATCTGTGGGAACGTGTGCCAGTCAGTTGTTATTATGTTAAGACAGGCCTCTCAGGAAACGCTGAAAGGTGTCCGAGTACAACCACTTGAACAACAGAGGAGCGGGGGCGAGCGAGCGCGGCAGCCTGCAGAGCTGACCAAACGCTCGTGCGTCGTGGCTGGCCTTTGGATGGGTACGCGCGGCAGACATGTGTTTCCAATTATCGCGCCCGCGTCTGGGCACGATAATTGGAAACACATGTTTGCCGCGTGTACCCATCCCAAAAAGGCCAGCCACGACGCACGAGCGTTTTTGGGACTGCTTTTCAAACTCGCTTACTAAAAGTCTTCGCCTCTAAGCAGCGCTTGCGCGCTACTCGAGGCTCGACCTAAAAAGGGGATAAGTGATGTGTTTGTGTGAGGTGAATTAAAATTCCATACTCCTCCATGTAGGCAGGTGCTTTAATAGATTTGGTGGGGTGGAAAGGTAAAAACAAAGTGGTGCATGCGTAGATCGAGTTACTGATCTACCGCACTGCTTGTGGTCTTGTGGTCGACATGTTTCAGCCTTGTTGTCCAGGAGGATCTATAGGCTTTCTTCAGGACCGGTAAGTATGTAGTAGCACGTTGTGGCGACTACTTAAAGTGGTTTACTTACCACTTTCCTTGTGTGTAGTCAGGTCAATAGTACCTGTAGCGCGGTAATCCCATTTAGGGCTTCCTGGAGGTGCCGGTCGGCTCTTGGGACCTGCTCGGTAGCAGCTCGGTCCTCACTCGTGTCGGCTCATTACACGGCGCCTCGGGGGTTTTTTGTTTTTTTTTAGACGGATTAGCAACAATTTTGACCCTGGTACACAGGACGAGTGGTCCATTCCCCCCCCTCTTTTGATTATAATTACTACGTATGGAAGCCGAATGGACCATAGCTTCTCCATCCCTCCATCTTGATTATATTGCACAAATACTTTACACATTGCCTCTTAAGTTAAGCCTGACTGCTCTGTGCCAAGCTACCAGAGGGTGAGCACAGGTTAATTTAGGTTGTGTATCTGCCTTACCCTAACTAGGTTTGTGGACCCTACTTGGACAGGGTGCAAACCTCTGCCAACTAGAGATCCAATTTCTAACAGTGGAATATACTCAGGTAGAGGATTCTGGCTTGAGAGCTTGACCTCTTCCTCCGGGGCAATCATGGGATTTCAGCTTTGCTTGGAGGCTGTGGCATAATATGAAGCGGAAGTTGGGAGCTTGATGTGCCTCTATATTCTGCTTAGGTTGGGAACTCTGTCCCTGGTTTCCAGAGTAACCTGCTGGTTAGCCCATGATGGTGCTTGTGGGCCCCTCCCTTGTGGCAAAAGCGGTGGTAAGAGAAAGAGACAAAACTAGTACAAGTAAAGTTGCCCATGTTGTTGTATGGCTTGTTTTGAAGTGGGGTAAACAAATCTTGGCCACACAGTGTCTGTGGAGGGCTCTGGGCTATTCCTAGGAAGAATGCTTGCACATCATATCTTAGACCATCCATGATGTTCCATTGACTCTTTGACCATATGGCATCTAGCATTTCCATAGCTCAACTTGTATCATACTTTTTTTCATTAAGCTTTTCCTCTTTTTGTTAAATTTAATAGTTGCACGCGTGACTTAATCAATTTTAAGTTGTGTATTGGTAGTGATGTAAATTTATTGAATACCTATGCACCTATAAATGTGATTATGAATAAAGTACAGACAAGTGTTTAGTGTGACCAACAAATATGGGCCCGATTCACAGAACTAACTTAAGACAAAATCCTAAACTTACTACCATTTTGGTATTCACAGAAGGCACTTACTCATTTTGGTATTCACAGAAGGCACTTACTTACTCATTTTGAGTAACTTACTCATTTTGAGTAACTTACTCATTTTGTGTAACTTACTCATTTTGGTATTCACAGAAGGCACTTACTCATTGATGAGTAAGTGCCTTCTGTGAATACAAAATGAGTAACTTACTCATTTTGAGTAACTTACTCATTTTGTGTAACTTATTCATTTTGGTATTCACAGAAGGCACTTACTCAACAATGAGTAAGTGCCTTCTGTGAATACCAAAATGAGTAAGTTACACAAAATGAGTAAGTTACTCAAAATGAGTAAGTTACTCAAAATGAGTAAGTAAGTGCCTTCTGTGAATACCAAAATGAGTAAGTGCCTTCTGTGAATACCTAAATGGTAGTAAGTTTAGGATTTTGTCTTAAATTAGTTCTGTGAATCGGGCCCCATGTACATAATCCTCACTGAAGGGAACTGTATGCAGATTCACCTCATACAAATTCATGGTAGAGTGCCTGCAAACTTCACTGACCCACTGCTGGTGGGATGAGAAGCACAGCCCTGTCCTGTTGTATCTTCAGCGACTCCACTGCGCTGTCACCGCCCCAGTTACAAAGGGCGTGTGTGGCTTGAATGCTGGTCAATGTTTGTCACCTGCTGGTGTCACCTTCCCTACCCTTACAGGGCGGCGCGTTCTATCTTGGCCCAGGGCCCTTCTTAGCCTATTTGTGCTGGGTGGAGGATAGGCAGGATTATTTTATTCTATATGGCAGTGCTGACTGCAGTGTGCTGAAGGTTCAAGTCATCACATTTGGGCAGACAGGAAGGAGGGACCTAGATATTTAAATGTAAATCTTAATAGTGGTGAGGCAGGAGAGCCCTGTTTACTGTCCTTCTTCTGGGGTCAGCTCATGCGAACATTGCTTGAGGACTAAAACAGTGGTGGCTAGTGACTGAGTTTTCAAAGTGGTGGGCGGGCGGGGGAGGGTCGGTGAAGTCCCTGGTGCACACTGGGCTGAGCTAGTGAGAGAATATGGCAGTTCCCAGGCAGGTTCTGAGAGAAGGGGGGTTCTTTCTTCCACCAGAACATTTGGAAACAATAAAATTAAAAGGGCATTTTGTGGCATCAGTTGTGAAGACTTTGGCTGAATATATGTTGCAGGCAGTTTTGAAAGGGCACTCAGGGATAAACCAATACTTGTAAGGTGTGTCAGATGCACACAGCGTTCTTCCTAAGTACTCTACCAGAATATCTAAATCAGAATATCATCTGACACAAATATTATGTCATAAGCAGGTTCTGTCGATCAAAAAGGAGAACAAAACGTAATTTACAGATATGTTGCGCCATTGGAGTCAATTATAAAAATTTACACCCAGCAGAACAAGGTTTCTGTACAGGGTATTTAGGACACAATGTTTATATCAGAAAATATTTTGTATACACTATTCTGATATACATCCTCTCTCTAATTTTCATTAATTCATCCAGTTCAACTAAGATTCTACCAAGAATGGACAGGATAGGAAACTCAAAAGCTAGGTATCTTCCAGTATCTCAGCCTCTTGACAACAGAGCAACCCTTCAGATTAGACCGAACGTGCAATCCCAGACAGCGGCGCTCAAGTTGCAGTTACCTTAAAAATTGAGAAAGCATAGAGGCTTAGGCCAATGATAGCACCGATTAAGATAAATATATGAAAAGTAATAAATGTAGATGAGGAGTAGCCTCCACAAGAGTTAAGAAACAACAGCCATGGCAGCATGACACCAAAGAAACCATCGTAGAAATATCCATGCACAACATAGCATGAAGGAGCTGTCATCTTTGGCTGAGAAAGTTGATCCATCAGAGGGATTTGGTGGTTTTCTGGCTTCTCTTACTTTGCCCTCACACCTGCACTTCTGCTTTCTGTTCTGGACAGATTGTGACAACCGGTGGATACATTTGTTAATTTGTGAACCTGAGTTTTATAGCTTTCAGCCGGGGGGCAATATCTTGCTGGGAATGTTTCCATTGCGAGACAATGGGCTTTTAAAAAAGAGGGTCGGCAGCAGTGTTTTTCCTCCTCACCATTCCACTCACCCATGCCACAGCAATCATGACCTCCATACAGTCCAGAGCACCAACAGACCCGTGCCCCTAGCACGCCTTCAACCTGGGACATAAGGAAATCAGCAGCGCCCTCACCGACATCCTCAAATCATCCATCCCCACAGCCACCTTCCCTGATGCCTGGAAAAATGTGGAGGTGAAACCCCTCCTGAAGAAACCCTCTGCCGACCCCAACAAACTCAAGAATTGCAACCCCTTCTCACTGATCCCCTTCCCGGCCAAGGGTCTGGAGAAAGCCATCAATCGCCAGCTCCCAGACCACCTGGAAGGACACAACCTAGTCGACACCACCCAGTCCGGCTTCTGCTCCTACCACAGCACCGAGACTGCCTTAATAGCCGCAACTGACGACATCAGATCCATCCTTGACCGTGGGGAGACTGCAGCCCTGATCCTCCCCGACCTCTCAGTGGCCTTCGACACAGTATTTCACCACACTCTCATCACCAGACTCCGCTACATAGGCATCAGAGGAAACGCCCTCAAGTGGATCACCTCCTTCCTCACAGGAAGCACACAGAAAATCCACCTACCTCATTTCATTTCAAAACCCAAGAGCATCATCTGCGGAGTCCAACAAGGATCCTCCTTCAGCACCACCCTCTTCAACACCTACAAGACTTCACTCGCCGACATTGCCCATGCCCACAGACTCAACATCATCTCATACGCTGACAACACCCAACTCATCCTTTCACTAATGGAAGACACCACCAAGAGTCAACTTCCAGAATACCATGACCAACGTCACCAAATGGATGAGATCCTACTGCCTGAAGCTGAACAAGGTTTTCAAGGACAAGGGAACCCAAAGGTATACAAGGGAGCATGGGTAAGGATTATTTATCGAGGAACAATGGCAACAGGCTGGTAATGCGTTGCCTTCTTGATAAACTCAGAGAGTATTACACCTCCCAATTTGCCATTTCACAGCATTACCAGCCCATTGCCATTGCTGCTATACTCTATCACACAGAGTTCCCTTCCTACCAAGAAACCACAGGTCCATTCCATTCGTTTTGTGACAAGACAAATTGATACTCTCAGGCATAATCTAAGTCCTGATGATGATCCCTATATCTTGTAAGGGGATCGAAACGTCATCGACACCCAGTACCATGACTATTGCATATCACTGATTTCTAAGTACAATACCATTGGTACCAGAAATTGTGACATGGTCTTTGTAACATTGCTAATTGTCACTCCCCTCTAAATATCTGAGTTTTCATGTTTTTCCGTTGTAAATTTCCCTTGTATGTTGTCTCATCTGTCCCATTTCTATTATGTTCCTCTCTACTATGTGATTGAATAAATATTTAGAAAATTCTCTTTGCAGAATTTGTGACATGGAACTTATTGAATTTCCATGTGCATTGTTGGATGCATTCTAAAACCTAGGGACCGTTTGTTCCTCGATAATGAAGCTGAACAAGGACTAAACAGAAGTGCTCATCTTCGGAAAGAACGCCTCCCCCTGGGATGACACATGGTGGCCCACCGCACTTGGACCCTCACCTACCCCCACCAGCCACGCCCGCAAACTCGATATCATCCTGGACAGCTACCTCTCCATGAAGCTCCATATCAACGCAGTGGCCTCCACCTGCTTCCACACCCTCTGCATGCTTTGTAAGATTTTCAGATGAATCTCCATCAACACAAGGAAAACAGTGATTCAAGCCCTCGTCACCAGCCGACTGGAGTATGGCAGCCCTCTCTACACTGGAACAACCTCCCATATTTTAAAACAACTACAGATTATGCTAGACGCCTCAGCCAGACTCACCCTCGACATCTGCAAATGGACCAGCATCACTCTCCACCTCAGAAACCTCCACTGGCTCCCCGTCCAGAAGAGATCCCAGTTCAAGCTGCTGACTCACGCCTACAAGGCCCTCCACATTGCCGGACCCTCCTACACCAACCATTGCCTGACTTTCTACCAGCCAACCAGACAACTCTGATCTGCCTCCCTGGCACACATCTCCCACATCGGACGGAGCCACAGCAGAGGTCGTTCCTTCTCCTACCTCGCTGGCAAGTCCTGGAACGACCTCCCGCTCCACCTCCGAACCTCCACCTCACTTGCCGACTTCAGGAAGAAGCTCAAGACCTGGCACTTCAAATAAGGCTCCCAGCTACACAGCACCTGGATACCCCCCGTGGTGATAAGCCGCGCTACACAAATACTGATTGATTTATCCTTAACTTATGTCAGAAGTGGCCACTGTATGCCAGAGATGTCTTTGAAATTTCAGATATAGCCACCCTATCCAAGGCGGGCCACCCTAAAGGATGATCATTTTATGCCAACTGTGGCACCATACGCCAGGGATGCCCCAGCTCATTCAAAGAATGGCTAACTCAGATGTATGCACGGCCATCTTATGCTATAGAAGACCATCTTATGCAAATACTTTCCTCTGAAATGTATGTAAATTGCCTACATACCTATTTAGAGGGCCTTAACCGGTGGAGTAGGAGCTGGTAGGGGTTGGCACACTCAATAATGTTTGTACCTTCTAAATGCAACTGGCTACTGGCAGAGAAGACAGGTCAAGAGATTTCTTCCAAAATAAAAGCTTAGTTTACGCTAAGATTTCCTTCAACTCTGAATACATGAAGCATGCAAAATAAAATTAAAGACCTGCACAGTATTGTGAAACAAACTTTAATATTTCTCCATGTCATCAAAAAATGAGTGAAACTGCTACTGGAGTATTCATCTTCAAAAGTTAGCATGTTATGGGACATAAACAATGACACTGCACAAGCTACTGTAATGTATGCATTAGTGAAATTCAGCTCTCCCTTTTTAGGTCTCACCTGCAACAGTTCATGTGCTGCATGCGCTCTTGCTTGTGAGAGCTATTGTATACAGAAAGGGGCTTGCAGGCCACCCATTGCTTAACATTCACTGGCTTTATTGTCGTATTTATTTGCTGCCTTCTAATTGGCCAGCGTGTGCTGGCTTCATTTCCTTTTCTTTAGGCTGGAGCATGGACCAAGTACTGATTGCTTCAACTTGATTGCTGTCTTTCCTCTGATCACACTGTGATTGAGGTACTACTTTTATTTTTTCTTCTTCCCTGTCGTCCACGTTGAAGCTCTTGCCATTTGTAGATATGCTTTACTATGTCAAATGCAGTTCAAAGAAGCCATTTGTTAATTTGAAACAAATGTTTATTGTGACAGCAGATGTTATCTGCTTTTATTGTGACAACAGATATTATCTGCTTCCAAATGTATTTTCACTAAGACATGGACATGAGCGCAATTGCTTTCTTTATGTGATAGAATTTTTTGCCAATGTTGTATTTCTTTTTTTTTTTTACATGCTTGGAGATGTTAACTGATGTGCTCAGAATCACAGGGGTGTTGTGGCAAAGCCAATAGGTCTTGTCTTTGAGACTATTGCCATTGCCTTCTGTTCACGCTGTACAGCATGGGCATTGCCGACTTTGGAATGATTTGTACCCATGCTGTATATGAGAGTGACTGCTGTGCACCATGGCAAAAAATAATAATAATAAAAAAAGAATTATGATGCGTCCAGCGCTAATATACTTTTTTTTTTTTAAAGGCGCATTAACCCTGACTGCGTCATAGGACTTTTTTCTTTTGTTCGTTTTAGCCACACTGCAAATCATCTGTGCTGATGTACAGCATGGCTACAAAACATTGCCAAAGCCAATAGCTCTCATAGACAAGACCTATTGGCTTTGCCAATGCTTGTTTGAACTCAGTCTCTATGTCTAACACAAAGGTAATTTCACACCTTTCTTTCAAGTTTCATCCATGCCCTTAGTACTTCAAAGTGAACCAACGGTGGTATAAGTATGTTTATAAGCAAACCATGACATCATGTGGGGCACTGAAGCAAGTACCCAGATGCAGGGAGCCCTCACTGACATTGCGAATCTCACACTGACATTGATACAGTCACACTGACAGGAGAAAACAAACAGAGGGACACAACACATGTGCACTTACACTGATATGGCACCGAGACGTTGAACCGGGAACACTGACAAGCCCAAAAACACTATTGTTGGCACAGGGACACTGACACAAAGATGCCATGACACATGGATAGTGAGTGACACTAACACCAGGAACTGACACGTACAAGGGCACAAGCATGGATTCATTGACACTGGGTCCCTGGCACAAAATCACCAACACTGGCAAAGGGAAGTTGCCAGGGGAAACACAGACAATGCAGCAACAAGACTTGCAAATGAATGCAGATTGTGGCTGGGGAGATACTGGGACACCAGGACATTGACACAATTGTACTGACAGGGATACACCTGCTCCGTGCCAGGATACCCTCCCCACTGACAGTGCGCTTTACAAATACACGTAACACAATACACATTGACAGGGAAACACAGGGATATCAATACTGGCATTGACATGCAGGCACAGACATTGGGGAGCCCACTGCTGCCACTGAGACACAGCCACAGATACAATGAGACACTGACACTGGTGAAGTTACTCTTATGTGGGGACACTGACATCAGAACAGTGACAATGACACAGACACTGAGATGGGGATAGCTGTTCTGGGACACTGATACAGCGACACTGAAACCTACAACTGGCACTTATGGAAACAGGGGCACGAACACTGACACTGGGACATTGACCTTTGGGCACTGATATGTAGGCACTAAGGGACAGACATTGTGACTGACAGTGGGAGACTGACCTTCAGCCGACAATGGGACATGGGGACAGAGAGCCAGGGGTCACTGACACAGGCCCTGAAACTTGCACAAGATCCCTGACACTGGGGAAAGAGGACACAATGGCACACATGCATGGGCACAACGTCTATGCAAGGGAGACAGACCTGGTGATCAAAGACATAAGAGCAGGTAAGTATATGGTCCCAACTAAGCAAAGGTGCTTATTTACAAGGCCATTGTGCCACCGGTACATCACTTTTATTGACGCACTGGCAGCACAATGGGCTTCCCCATATTTACAAGGCCATGTAAAGTCACCCTGCGTGGCTTTTAACAACCTTGTATATATGTTTCCCCTTTCACGCACAACTCTGCGTGAAAGGGGCATTCCATGGGTGTTGCTGTGGGTGTTCCCACGAAACACCCATGGAACTTGACGCATTCCCAGATTTACAACATTTTGTAAACCTGGGAATGCATCAGAATCCTACGCCTCCCCAGGAGAGGCGCAAGGAGGCGAAACAAGGAGAAATACTTTCTTCTCATTTTGTCCTCTTTCTATGCTTGCTGCCTTCTGCCTAAAACAACCCCAGCCCCTGCCACAGCCAAAGTGAGCTTCCTGAGCAAGCATGTCAGTGTCCAGCACTGAGAGAAGGCCACATGCTTGCTGCGGCCACAGTGCAGAGAGGCAGGGCTTCAATCAGTGTAGGCCTGGGGCATGTGAAGATGAAGAGGGGCTTTTGAGCCTTCCTCTTCGTTTCAATGGCACTGACTGCCACCGGTCCAGTCAGTCCAGAAGCAGTGTTCAGGCAGCTAGAGGCAGAGAAGGGCACCAGTACAGAGAGGGGGTCTGGTACTCATTGTCAGTAGCTGGGGGTCAAAGCAGTGTTTATTGTGTAAACAATAAAAAAAATATAATAAATGCAGAGGCCCAGAGCTGTTCTTAGGCGCCCGCAGCTGTCCGCTCTCAAATGCAGGGTTTGCTGGATACCAAGAGAGCCCCGCTTGACTCCACCTCTTGTTGTCTCTTTCTTCCACCACCCTACACTTTCCGTCTCTTTCTTCTCTTTCAGATTCTTTTACATCCCTACTTCCCTCCTTTAAAACAGTTTTCCTTTCATTGTCCTCCCCTTTCTTTCTCCCTTTCTCGCCTTTCTTTATTTTGGTATCAAAGTCTGGTGAGGAAAATAAGTCAGGGCCCCCAAAGTGAGTGCTGGTGCCACAGAATTGCAGCACCTGCACCGAATAAACACCAGGTTTGAGGCGCGAGAAGGATGGCTTTGTGACTCCTTGGTTTAACCGTGCTCCAATGGACAGTGGAAGGCCCCATCGCCACGCCCACTCCCTCACTGCCCCAAGAGCCTGGACCTGTCCTCGCCTGCTGAGGTCTCTCATGCAGTACCCAGGTGCAGTCAGTGCATTGCAGGCTCACAGAGGGGCCATGTCTGTGTATGCACCATGTCTGTGTACTCATCACTGTGTGTGAATGTGCTTAGAGCTTACTTTATACCCCATTCAATTATCAATAGCTGCTTGTAAAATGTACCTAGATACCCAGAATCTGCCAGACATTTCTCCAGCGGTGCGTTGAGGGAAAATACTACCTCCGTGTGTTGCTGCATTCATCTTCTATTCAATTTCCATCAATATTACTAGGTGAAGGTGCTTTCAGAACACCCTGTGACACGCATTTCTTGAAAATGCACACTTTTCCTTTTTCATTGTGCTTTAAAATGCATAATTTCTTACTAATTTTCATTGTAAAGGTAAACTAATACTTAAAAAATTCTGAAAATATGTTGTGTTTTTCAAAATCTCACCACATTGTGCCACTTTTTAAAGATATTTTGCGGACGACAACACAATTCTGTGTCAGGAGACGGAGGCTTCGGATTATGCTTCTCTTTCTTTTACTACATAAAACACAGCAGCCAATCACATTTTAATAAAGTAAAAGACTACATTTCCCATAAGCCCCAGTAGTCCTGTATCCACCAATCATCGGGGCAAGGCACATATATATAAACTGATGTAACCATCTCACTTCCTCTTTCTTTGCTGCTGCAGTGGCCGCAGTTAAGTCATTTTATTTTATTATTGTGATTTGATGCTTAACACTTCTTTCTGGCGATCGGCAATGCTGTTTGAGTTGCGCGCGCTACGCGGGAGCTCTACATTCCGCTCAAGTGTTGCCGTGGAGCGGGAGAGGTACGCGCGGTACACGCGCTTATCGTCCCTGACCTCTCTCGTTGACGGGTCTCAGCACATGCGCAGTGAGGCCGAAATCGGGGTTTTTTCTAACCCTGGGCATCCAATTCCGCTCCGCTCGCGGAATTTGCGGAATTTGCGGAATTTAGGCAATTTTGCATTCCGCGGAGAACGCGGAATTGCCAACAATTCCGCGATCCGCGGCGTAGCGGAATTATTTTCTTGTTCGCGCTTTAAAAATGCGTTCTAGCGCGCGTGATAGCGACTTACCGGGATTCCTGCGTTCGCCGACGGGTTTTCCTATCCGTTCGCGTGCGCCACGAGATTTCGGTAGCCGGCTGCGTTATCCCGCAAGAGTTTGCGATCGCGAACACGTCATTCGCCGCGCCATCGGACAACGCGAGAGTGTGCGATCGCGAACACGTCATTCGCCACGCCATCGTCCACCGCGAGAGAGATTGCGATCGCGAACACGTCATTCGCCACGCCATCGTCCACCGCGAGAGAGATTGCGATCGCGAACACGTCATTCGGGCGCGCCATCGGACATCCGGCGGAATGTTGGGAAAGCTCGCGATCCCGAACACGCAAAATTTTCAATCTGGAGAACAATAACATCGCAAGCAGCATAAAACCTTCTATAAATTGATGATTTGGATGAAAAAAACCTCAGATTGATATTTGGCTGTCCTTTTTGTCAAATTTTTTGGGGGAGAGGGAGGAAGTGCCACAGAGTCTCCTACTTCCTGTTCCTGTCCAGCAGGCTCCTCCCAGTGCTTTGTCCATCTCCTGTTCATTTTTCACTTGGATTTGAGCTGGAAGGATCACTCTTTGTGTCTGCTGCATCATTATCATTGGATTTGAGGATTTTGGGATTTGAGATTTTACAAGTAAGTTGGTGTTGTTTGATTGGGGCATTGCAGTTGCTGCAACTACAATTTTTGTACTTTTCATCATTTTTAAAAATAAATAGTTGTGGGTAGCCAGTAGGCCCAGAGCTAGTCATGGGTGGGTGCATGATGAAACATGATGAGACAACTGTTCCTTTGCTGTGTGATGTATTTATTAATTTCAAACATCATTTAGGGGGCATGGATGGCATTGGATTGAATTGCAAAATGTGTTTTTTGGGGTGTATTTCAGTTTTTTGGGCTGTGTGTTAAATACATGCCTTAGTTGTGTGTGGTGTGCTACAGGCCTTGTTTAGCCCTGTGGATTTTCGTTTTTGCATTTTATTGCATTACAGGCAAAGCAGTGTGGTATACCATGCAGCCTTTGCCTGGCTATTAGGCCTGTTTTCAGTACATTGTTTTCCAGGCCTCCTGCTTGTTGCTTGTGATTTGTGAGTGTCCATGTGGCTGGTAGCCATTTCTGGTGGGAGTTATAAGTGTGCTGCTTTTGCCATATACTAAGGCCTGCATGTTTTTCCTTTGTGGCCTAGGCTTCTTGTTCTGGTCCTGGCCATGAGGCTGGCAGCCATTTTGAAGCCAGGCAGTGTGCTTTTTGCCATAGGCCTGCATTGTCTGTCTTCAGTTTCTTGTTGTTGTGGTCCTGGCCATGAGGCTGGCGGCCATTTTGAAGCCAGGCAGTGTGCTTTTTGCCATAGGCCTGCATTGTCTGTCTTCAATTTCTTGTTGTTGTGGGCCTGGCCATGAGGCTGGCGGCCATTTTGAAGCCAGGCAGTGTGCTTTTTGCCATAGGCCTGCATTGTCTGTCTTCAGTTTCTTGTTGTTGTGGTCCTGGCCATGAGGCTGGCGGCCATTTTGAAGCCAGGCAGTGTGCTTTTTGCCATAGGCCTGCATTGTTTGTCTTCAGTTTCTTGTTGTTGTGTGCCTGGCCATGAGGCTGGCAGCCATTTTGAAGCCAGGCAGTGTGCTTTTTGCCATAGGCCTGCATTGTCTGTCTTCAGTTTCTTATTGTTGTGTGCCTGGCCATGAGGCTGGCGGCCATTTTGAAGCCAGGCAGTGTGCTTTTTGCCATAGGCCTGCATTGTCTGTCTTCAGTTTTTTTATTGTTGTGGGCCTGGCCATGAGGCTGGCGGCCATTTTGAAGCCAGGCAGTGTGCTTTTTGCCATAGGCCTGCATTGTCTGTCTTCAGTTTTTTTGTTGTTGTGGGCCTGGCCATGAGGCTGGCGGCCATTTTGAAGCCAGGCAGTGTGCTTTTGCCATAGGCCTGCATTGTCTGTCTTCAGTTTCTTGTTGTTGTGAGCCTGGCCATGAGGCTGGCGGCCATTTTGAAGCCAGGCAGTGTGCTTTTGCCATAGGCCTGCATTGTCTGTCTTCAGTTTTTTTGTTGTTGTGGGCCCGGCCATGAGGCTGGCGGCCATTTTGAAGCCAGGCAGTGTGCTTTTTGCCGTAGGTCTGCATTGTCTGTCTTCAGTTTTTTTGTTGTTGTGGGCCTGGCCATGAGGCTGGCGGCCATTTTGAAGCCAGGCAGTGTGCTTTTTGCCATAGGCCTCCATTGTCTGTCTTCAGTTTTTTTGTTGTTGTGGGCCTGGCCATGAGGCTGGCGGCCATTTTGAAGCCAGGCAGTGTGCTTTTTGCCATAGGCCTGCATTGTCTGTCTTCAGTTTCTTGTTGTTGTGGGCCTGGCCATTGTGAAGCCCGGTAGTGTGCTTTTATCCATAGTCCTGCAAGCTTGTGGCCTAGTCTGCCAACAGGCCTTTCATCCAGTAGGCGCAGAGGTAGTCAGGGGTGCATGAAACAACTGTTTCTGTGTGTTCTGTTGAATTTTTAAACATCATTTAGGGCACATGGATGGCATTGGATTGAATTGCAAAATGTGTATTTTTGGGTGTATTTCACTTTTTTGGGCTGTGTGTTAAATACATGCCTTAGTTGTGTGTGGTGTGTTGCAGGCCTTGTTTAGCCCTGTGGATTTTCGTTTTTGCATTTTATTGCATTACAGGCAAAGCAGTGTGGTTTAGCATGCAGCCTTTGTAGGCCTGTTTTCAGTACATTGTTTTCCAGGCCTCATGCTTGTTGCTTGTGATTTGTGAGTGTCCATGTGGCTGGTGGCCATTTCTGGTGGGAGTTATAAGTGTGCTGATTTTGCCATTTAAAGCAAAACCAAAGGGGAGCTAAAAAACGATGGGTTTAGGCCCAGATCTCTGTACTGGGGTGAATGTATGACATTGTTCTGCATTATGTCCATCAACTGTTGTTTTTGCATTTGTCACCCCGAGTGGACGGGTATGCCCAGACGTGGGTCCCGTGTTCTCCATGCCACTGGAATCAAGCTATCCTGGCTGAAGAGGGGTGAAACCCCGAAACCGGTCCTAGGATGCTTGTTTCCAGTCCAGGGAGGACCTGGCTTGGCAGTTCGGGCTGGACTGTTCCCATGAGGCACAGGGTCAAGACTGATTTGCATATGGCTGGGTTCAAACTGGAATGGCATGGTGAGCAAAAAACGATGGATTTAGGCCCAGATCTCTGTACTGGGGTGAATGTATGACATTGTTCTGCATTCTGTCCATCAACTGTTGTTTTTGCATTTGTCACCCCGAGTGGGACGGGTATGCCCAGACGTGGGTCCCGTGCTCTCCATGCCACTGGAATTAAGCTATCCTGGCTGAAGAGGGGTGAAACCCCGAAACCGGTCCTAGGATGCTTGTTTCCAGTCCAGGGAGGACCTGGCTTGGCAGTTCGGGCTGGACTGTTCCCATGAGGCACAGGGTCAAGACTGATTTGCATATGGCTGGGTTCAAACTGGAATGGCATGGTGAGCAAAAAACGATGGATTTAGGCCCAGATCTCTGTACTGGGGTGAATGTATGACATTGTTCTGCATTCTGTCCATCAACTGTTGTTTTTGCATTTGTCACCCCGAGTGGGACGGGTATGCCCAGACGTGGGTCCCGTGCTCTACATGCCACTGGAATCAAGCTATCCTGGCTAAAGAGGGGTGAAACCCCGAAACCGGTCCTAGGATGCTTGTTTCCAGTCCAGGGAGGACCTGACTTGGCAGTTTGGGCTGGACTGTTCCCATGAGGCACAGGGTCAAGACTGATTTGCATATGGCTGGGTTCAAACTGGAATGGCATGGTGAGCAAAAAAACGATGGATTTAGGCCCAGATCTCTGTACTGGGGTGAATGTATGACATTGTTCTGCATTCTGTCCATCAACTGTTGTTTTTGATTTTGCCATTTAGGCCTGCATGGTTTTCCTCTTGGCTTACTGCTTGCATCCATCCCCTTTGCCAGCTGCAGCTCCCTGAATGATGTGATGAGCAAATAATTTAATGCCAAACAGGGTCCACTTCTATTACATTTGTATTTTTGTTGTTGTTCCTCTTCTTTCCTATCCTTCCTGACAGTGTACACAGTATACCATGAAAGCCCTTGTTGACAGTCTCACAAATGGCTACACTCATTTATATCTTTTATTTGTTTGTTTGTACTACTAGTAATTGAACCACAACAACAAATGCAACATTTCACTGATGTTCTTCTCCTGGGTTCTTTGCTTTTAGGTGCACAAAAAGACAGAGGAGGAGGTGTCATCATCATCATCATCACCCGTTGTACTGCCAGGCAGAAGTCCTGCTGCGCGTCACGTCCACGTGTGACCACAGACATCTCTGCAACTTGTGCACCTGCGTCCTGCTAACATCTGAAGAAGATGGCCCCAAAGAAAGGTACCAGGTCCTCCAGTACCAAGAAAGTTGCCAGTGAGAAGAAGAAGGAACAGAAGAAGGAAGTGGCACTTGCCAAGACTGGTGTGCCGGCCGATGTGTTTTTTGGTAAAAAAACACTTACGCCAGCAGCAGCGTTGTCCGGCGGGGACCAAGCTGGGAGCAGCACCTCCACATCAGCGGGCCCACCCCAGCAACCTAGGCCCAAGCCCATGACTGTGGCAGAGGTAGCCAGCCTACTAACGACCAGTGATGTTGAAATGTCATTATCGCAAAGTAGTACCCAATCCACGCACTCGCAGGCGGAAACTCAGCAGATAAGTGGGCAACCACAGCCGCAACCACATCAGCAACCCCAGCCGCAGCCGCAACCCCAGCCGCAGCCGCAACCCCAGCCGCAGCCGCAACCCCAGCCGCAGCCGCAACTACAGCCGAAACCCCAGCCGCAGCCGCAACCACAGCCAGAACCCCAGCCGCAGCCGCAACCCCAGCCGCAGCCGCAACCACAACCTGAAACACATGCCGCAACCACAGCCGCAGCCGGAACCACAGCCGGAAGCACAGCCGGAACCACAGCCCACAATAGTAGTTGGTCCACCTGAAGTAGGGGCAGTTCAGGAAATCGAGCTTTTTGCAGACGAAGAGGAGCAAGTCACTGTTCCAGAAGATCCATTGTCTTCCAGACCCCCAGCAAGGAAAAGGAGGGTTAGTCCATCAACTTCTTCTTCAAGCCCCGCTTCTGATGATCTAGATGCCACTTGGAAGCCACCAGCTCAGCCTGAGAGTGATGCACGCCACAAGACAAGGCTAGTGAAAAGGAAGGTTCCAGAAAGCCTTAGAGTTATGGAGGTAGATGTAGACGAGGGGGGTGATGATGATGATGATGAAGAGCCAGTCATAATGAACATCACTCCTGGGCCTTCGGAGATGGAGACCAACATTATTAGACTATCCAAAATCGCTGTGAGGGATGTAGCACGGATACCACCAACACAGGTAACGCCAACACGACCTCCAGCTTCCATATTTGCCTTTGCAAAGGCCCGGCAGGGACCTACATCCAGCTCAACCACCCCCTCAGTAGGTGGTGGTAATGTAAGTGCACAGAGTCAAATTCCAGGCACACCCTCCAGTTCATCTGGTATTGAAAGTGGCACCTCCAGCAGCGCCAGAAAGTTCTCCTCCCCAGTTTGGGACTTCTTTTCGGTTAGCAGTAAGGAGGAGAACATTGCTATATGCTCAATTTGTCGGCAGGCTGTTAGGCGGGGTAAGCTTGGTACAAACTATGGTACCAGAGGACAAACAAGTCATCTCAAAAAACACCACAGTATCAAGTGGGAGGCTCACCTACTTCACTTAGAAAAAAGTAAAACTGGACCCATTGCTGTTGTTGGGGATGAATAAGTAGGGGAAGATATGATCGCGGTGGAAGGTCAACAAGAGGGAGACATTTCTAGCCCTACCCCCAGCAGTGTAGTGGTAATGCCCATATCCTCAGCAACATCTCAGTGGCACCGTAGTAAGAGTCAGCCTGAGACACCAAGGCAACCGGGCACTGCAAAGAGCAACAGTGCAGCGTTGTTGAGCCTAGCTGGGTTCAAGTAGAAAGGTGCACCACAAAGGAAAATATTCCAGCCTACCATTGACAGCATGCTTAGGTCGGAGGGGCAGTACCAACGCAACCACCCAACGGCACGGTTGTACAATGCGAAGCTGGCTAAAATGTTAGCGCTGGACCTTCTCCCTTTTTCATTTGTGGAAGGGGTGGGTTTCCTTGAATTTGTGTCAGCCATCTGCCCTAAATGGAAGGTTCCCAGCCGGTCCTATTTCGCCCGAGTTGCTGTTCCAGCACTACATCACGATGTGCTGGAATTGGTTGGACAAGCTTTGCAGCAGAGTGCTGTTCACAAAATCCACCTGACAACAGACATGTGGACCAGTTGCCAAGCCACTGATTACATGTGCATCACTGCACACTGGGTCTCTTTTGTGGGGGTTAGAGAAAAGCTATCTGAAGTAGGTGCTGTTGACACAGCTGAGATTTTTAATGCTTCTCGGAAACATGCAACTGTAGCCATGTTCGCCATGGAGAAATCTCATACTGCTGCAAACATTTTGGAAGAGTTTAACAGCAAGGTCTTTGAATGGCTGCGCCCCAGAGGGCTTCACATTGGTTTTGTTGCCACGGATAATGGCAGTAATATACTTAAGGCCATGGCGCTTGGTGCCTATTTCAGGGTCCCGTGTTTGGCGCACTGCATTAACATTATAGTTCAAAACTTTCTGAAAAAAGAACCCATAGTCAGCAACTTACTGACCACCTGCCGCAGAATATGCACGCATTTCAGCCATTCTTTTAAAGCCCGGAAGCAGCTGAGGATCATTCAACGTGACTATAGAATGCCAGTCAAAGCACTCATCCAGGAGGTGGCAACATGTTGGAACTCAACGTATTACATGCTTGACCGTCTGTTTGAGCAGTACAGACCAATCAATGAATATGTCATGCGAAGGGCGGATGCTACTGTGAAAGGCATGACCCTTCAGATGGACCAATGGTGCCTAGTTAAATCTCTTACAGAGATGCTTCTTCCTTTCGAGGTCTTCACACGTGAAGTCAGCAAGGAGGACTGTACTATGGGCCAAGCTATCCCATTGTTGCACATGCTAGAGCAACAGCTGAAGGAGGTGTCTGAAGCGTACATAGGTGTGGAGGAAAAAAAGAAGCATATGAGTTGGTGGAGAGCTTATCATGTCGCTTAAGGGAAAATGCAAGGGTGCAAAATAAGATTCTGTCACAAGAACATTACATTTGTGCCACAATTCTGGATCCACGGTACAAATCGGCACTGCACAGTAAGACATTACTCCCTTTTTCAGAAGTCGATGTTGCCCGGTACAAAACTTGGATAGCTGAGGCAGCCAGTACATTGGGAAATGAACGGCTGGTAATTAAAGGCCTCAAACCCACGTCAAGTACTGCAGCAGGGCATCCGGCGTCAAGTTCAACTTCAGAGCCTGTGGGCAGTGCATTTGGTTCACAGCTGTCATCAACACTATCGACAACAGCAAGAACCGGATCATCAGCCCCAGTACAAACGGCACAGGATTGGTATTTACAGCAAGGACTTGCTAGGTCCAGTGCTGATGCAAAGACAAAAGAGGCCGAACAAAGTGTAGCACCCCTGAACATTGACCGAATGGTCCAGGCCTACCTGGATGACCCAACAGAGGTCTACATTGATCAAAACCCATTGCGGTATTGGTATGCAAAAGGGGCCAATGGCCAGTGCTCAGCAGGCTGGCGATAAACTATCTGGCTTGCCCTGTCACAAGTGTCTCTTCTGAACGTGTTTTCAGTGCTGCTGGTTCCATTGTAACAGTGAAAAGGACCAGTCTCTCACCCAAAAACGTGGAGAGGTTAACCATGATCAAAATGAATCAGCAATTTATACCACCGAATTACACAATACATGAATCAACGCAGGAAGATGAGGACAGCGGCTCAGGTGACGGAAGTAGCGTGTTGGATGCTGATTACCTACTTCTGGTTGAACCCCCAGAGTTTGAGGACGAGCTATACTTCCCTGACAACTAGGCTTCCACTTCTTACTGTGGTTCTCCCTTATTTACTTCTATTTGTGTGTCTGTCTTTCTGTTTGGAAATTTCAAATCACAACAAATCCATCACCACCGTCTTCGTATTTTATTGCCTTATATGAGTTTCAGCTGTCTGCATTTCAGTCCACTCCTCCGAGTCCTGCTCCTCCATCCTCCTGAATCGACCTAAATCTATTGCCCTCAAGCCAGATGATGATTGGATGTAGCATAATCGAAGAAAAACTAAAATCTTGCCTCGTTGAGTCTCTCCAAAAGAAGTGGAACATGATGATGACTACTATAGCTATCCTCCTTTCCGAGCCGATACAGACTGCCCATTAACTGAAGATGAGAAGGAACAGGTAATGAATGATGACATGCATTGGACGCTGCCTGAGTGATTTGTGTTGTTGTTGTTTGTAGTGCATGAAGTTAATTCATTGTGTACTATTATCTAATCTACACACTAAAAGTAACTCAATGCAATGTTTGTTTCCATTCTTGTTTTTTAATAACAATTTTCTACTTTTACTGCAGGCCGATCCATTGCATTTTGAATATGGAAAGGGGACTCAATCTGTACACTACTGCACACTGAGTTGGACAACACACCATGATGATGACCACAGTGACATAATATCTTCGCAGTCACTCAGTACGATCCGAGATGATTGATGGAATAACTCAGGGCGTTTCATGAGTGCATTAAAAGGTAACCAAGTCAACAACAACCACTGCAGACCTACATGTCTGTGTAGTGGTGGAGTCGAGTGTGGTGGTATGACTGACAGCGGGGCATTGATTTAGTCACTTAATTTGTAAAATGCTATGTTGCTGTATATCTGCTTTGTCTGCCTCTGTCAAAAAAGGTACGCTAAATGGAGGATGGGTCACGGGTGCCGTGGGCCTGCTCTGTCCTGTTGTTGTTGGAGGTTAATGCTGGAAACAGACTAGAGTAGACATGATGTATCCAAATCCATGCTGCCTCTGAAAGTGTTCTTGTTGCACTCCACCGTAATTTAGGCATTTTTTTTCCACTTGATTTTTCAATATCCCTTTTGTTTTCCCATCTGCAATTACAGGCCGGCCCTTACCCTGTGCTACACTGGGAAAAACAACTCTCACTTACCTTACCAATGAATCTACATCTGCCAGGCAGGCAGTGGCGTCACCCAAGATTGATGGCCGGAGCGTCCATGGAAGGGAGGACCAAGACGAATGCCGAGATGCAACTCCCCATTTTGACCAGGATAACATACAGTAACAGTATCAACTTTCATCATCTTTTAAATTTGATTCATTTTTTGTCTTCAATCATTACTACTGTGTGTTGTTGTTGTTGTTATGTTTGCTCTCTGCTTATAATTCAATTCATCCCTACAGCTATTTTTGACTTTTCTTTGCTATCTTTAAGCCCGGGCCGGTACAACAGAACAGAAACTGTATGTAATTCAGGTCTCTCTGAGGGCAGACAGGCAAGGCAAATTGCATAATATACTGCTGCCCTGTACTGTCTAATTGTCTAGTAGTAGTAGTTAGTAAGTACTATCATTAACCATCAACTTATCATCATCATGCATGCATTTCCTTTTTCTCCCTTAACAGATTTATGGATATGGTTGTCTGCCAAGATTGTGTTTTGTTGTTGTCCATGCGTACTGTTTTTCTGTGTCAAACCGTTCCCAAAATCCCCCTTCCCAACCATTCATCAAACCCCAACCCTCTTCCCCCGGGCTGTGTGACTTATTGAGGTGTGACTAAATTAAATGTACACCAATAATTTATCACACGCTTGCTGGGGCGGATGTGGCTAAAGCAACAAAAATTCATTTTCAAGGCAGGGCGAGGATCTTCTTCTGCTTGCCCACCTATGAGCAGTATATTTGCAAGATCATTTTTTTACCAAAGGAACCTAATCCATCAGCATTAATTGCCGGCATAGATTGGATTTGTTGTCATCCTCCGAAACAGCACTAACGGTTACGCTTGTGTCGAGTGTACTGTAGGCCTAGTCGAGTGACTCGACACAGCTAGAGTTTGTAACTCTATGTACTAGGCTATCCCCGCCACCATTATGTTTCCTTGTATTTTGGCATATTATTGTTTGGCAGTAAGTTCCGTACTGTACTTCGTTCTACTACTCCTCCCACAGTCTCTCTCAGGCGACTGACTGTCTCATTTTCTTTTTTTTACAAATGCTACTGCCAGGGTCTACTACTACTACCACCACAACCATGGCATGTTGGGAAAGAAAACCATCATCACCATGCAGCCATCGCCGTGCCCAAGTTAAACATCAAGCACAGGTAAGAGAAGAAGTTTGGGGGAGGCATAATTAATAACGGAATTTTTTTCATTAATTCTATTTCACACACCCCTTTGAGTCCAGTTGCAGAATGCATAGATTAGGAGGAGAGACTGACAGTACTAGTAGGACAAGTCCCTCAGTGAGGGGTACCGCATCTGTCTGTTTGTGTCTTAGTAACTCAGCCAATTATTTAAATCAAACACTGGCTGTGGCACTGCACCAGCAAGGAAACAGTGTGATGTAAAACAGTAACCCCACCCACAAAACATTAACAACATCGTATATAAAGTCTAAATATGTAATTTAATACCCTAACAAAAATAAACTATGTAAAAAAATCCCACAACACCTGACCCACCCCTCTCCCTAACCCCAACCAATGTCCATGTCCCGGAACGAAAAGTCCAACAAATGTCCAATAGTCCAAAACCCAACGCCCGATTCCCACCCACCAAAATAAGCTATAAAAAAGGGGCAATAAATAAACGGGGTCTCAGCGGGCTCGCCTCTCCAGGACACGGATGCGCTCGTCTAGGCGGGCCACGCGGCGCTTCAGCGCGCGGCAGTTGCATCCACAGGGGGGGGGGCAGCAGTGCTTCTTGCAGTGTGGCGGCGGGCGGCTGCCAGGTGGTGGCGCCGTAACACTGGAGGGGGGTGGCTGGGGCCCGGGGCATTGGAGGAGGCTGCAGCTGCTGCCGCCTCCTCCTCCTCCTCTAGAACCACCAGCCGCTGGTATTCAGCCTGTATGGCCTCCAGCTTCTGGCGCCGGGCCTTGGCTGCCAACTCCTTCCTGTTGACTTTACCTTTGGAAGGAGTAGCTATATCAAGAAGAAAAAACAAGACTATTGTAAAATATACTCTTAGCAAAGCAGTCAGACAAATTCATTCTACACATAGTGGCACAGTAGCACTAGCAAGCACAGTACGTAACATTTGTGGTATGTATCTATCCTCCCACTACCTCGGCCTCGAACATTTGTGGGAGTTTCAGGCATTCCACCACCCATGCATCTGATTCCTATCAGACACCTATGCATGCATCCCACGTATCCTTCTCTGCCAGTCATAAATATAAAATCTCGCCCGTCCTTCCTCCTTCCACCCTTCTTTCCCTTTTCGTTCAACCCATCCATCAAGGTCATCTGATCTGACTTTTAGTCTTCTCCATAAAACATTCACAGCTGAGTTGAAGTCCCATAGAAGAGGCCATTGGTTACTCAGTACACTCCCGTCGCTAATGCTATTGCTAATGCTAAGTAAAGGGTGTCTTCTTCAACCGTTCACAACAACTTCTTACTTAAGTCTCAACAGTACAGTATACATTACACCCTTGCAGCGAGTGTAATGTCAATAAGTAAGGATTAGGAATATAACTTACCACCGCCCGCCACTGCTGCTGGCTCACCCCCTGCAGCTCCTCCTACAACTGCCGCATCGCCTGCACCCTCAGCGGCCGCGTCACCTTCGCCGCTGGCCCCGGTACTGGTGGTCGGTAGTACGCCTAGAAAAAACATTACACATTTTTCAGATGCCATATACACCTCCCCTTATTTTTCACTAGCAAGATTGAAAAAAAAGTTAATACATACATAATACATATACAACATACATCACTAGTACAAATCAGGTAGTAGAGTAGACACTAGTAGTGTTATATATATGGTCCCTAGGGTCATTCTAGTCTTTGCTAAGTTACCCCGAGCCATGCAACCATTTTAGCTTTGTGTCTTTTATTTTTGCGCAAGTTACCTCGCAGCTTGTTGTGAAAGACGCCTTTGAGCCCACATGAGCTCATACTGCTACTGTCTGAGCGCTGCGTACAAGGTTGAAAAACAAGCCACTTTGTTATGGAGTTCTGGTGTTAGTCCATATTGCTTATCCATAAAAATACTACACTTTTTGGCACGACTGAGAAATGCTTGCACTATACTAACGCGCACCATTTTTCTCATAACAGACGGAAGATTCCCTTATACGAAGAACCAGACCTTTGCAGAGCTTATGATGTAACCAGTACTAGGTTCTTCTAAGGTGAGGGGTCCCCAGAATTCTCACATCTCCATTTATAATTTTATATAAACTAGATTCCTACCAAGGGGAGAGTGGTTCTTCCACCACTGTTCAGTTATCATGATCTCGCCTTTTGGCTTCTATGGACTTGTAGTTGTAAGTGTAACTAAGTGTAACAATGTTTATTGTTTTAATCTTATGCATTTTGCTGTTGCTGCTGCATTATAGAACAACGTACAGAGCTTGTCAGTTGGAAATAAACCTTTTGAACTTACATAGACTCGGTGGTATTTGGTGTGGACTTACACGAGAGAGTGAGCGAAAGGGTGTGCATTGCTTCCGCGACAGAGGTCGGGAGTGTTATGTTCTGGGTTGTCTACTCATTGGGTATTTTGGGGGGGGTTTCGGAGACCTAATGAGACACTATAACTAGTCGGTCAGGGGATTGTGGTGGCTTCTGATTGAGGTGTGAGGAAGGTCCAACCTCCCATCACCAACGTCCTATTTTCTTGTGCAAAGTTCTGTATGTGCAGAATCCCTACAACAGTAGTAGTATGTCCTAACCTATCAAAAATTGTAAAATGTGGTTGGGCATTTTCTTGGTGGGAATTGTCGAAAAGCCTCAAGATTAAGAAGACTAGAAGTAGTAGAAGAGGACAACCCAAAGGACTGGACTCAATGGCTAGAGCTATTGGTGTATCTGAGTTTTATTTAAAATATTTTAAATAAAGAGTGGCCAACTGGGCAAGCTTAGCTACAGACAGACTAATAGTAGTAGTACAGAGAGTCATAGCAGACGCAGTTAGAGGCAGGGATAACAAGAATTTAGAAACAGATAGTATAGATCAAAGAAGAATTTGTAAAAATTAGAATTAGGATACCGAAATAATAGTTCGGAAAAAATAAGGTGCAGGAAAAGTTTGGGAAATATAATTATTAATATTAACCACTTGAGGACTTACTGGGGCCAGCAGCAGAGCCCTCGATAGAGGAGCGGTCCTGTCCCTGGGAGGCATCTTGGAGATCTTCTTGGCCCGCCGCCTGTGACCCCGTCTTCTTGCCCCTGGGTGCTGATCATGTAAGATTTCATAAAGAAAGAGACAAAAATTAAAGTTTGGTGTGAAATAAATAAAATATTTTCAAATACGCACCAAAAACATTTTTGGTAACAACAATTGCAATAAAATTGACCTATCTAATCTGATCGACTGGTAGTATTGCGAGATTCACGGACCGTCTAGCAAGCCTAACTACCACCTGACCTAGCCCACCTATTCCAATCCAGACGGGCCAATTGTTCAGTAAGTCTGCATTTCCATTTATTTTAGTCCTCAAAAATGCATAGATGGAGGACACATGCATACATTTTTGCATACACCAAATTGTTGGCTGGTTGCTGCTGATGTTCTGCTAGTGATGATATAAGCCTATTAACACTCAGTAAACAAACTACAAAAGGTTCTACTAAGGACTGGGGTAAGCAGCACTCAGCAGCACGTGACGTGACAGAGGATGCGTCACGCACACCACTTAAAAATTACCAACTAATAAGTAACTAAACCTATCAATCCACCACTATCCCTTCTTAGTGGCAGGAGGACAAAGGAAGGACTACTCTCTCTAGCATTACGTCACTTAAGTTCTCTAAAGTAAACTCTTACATAATCATCAGGCCAAGCGAGCGCAAAGTTGCAAACAAGTAAGATTAGTAGCGCCGAGCGCCTGTGTCATAACAATCACAGATTTTTAAACGTAATTTACCTGCAATGTAAGCAGCAGCATTCTTGCTGGTCGGAAAAAAAAAATATTCGCAATATATAACACAGAGCAGAAGAACACAAAGTAGTAATATTAAATAGCTACTCACCAAGCCCCGGGACCTCCACTCCTAGCAGGTCCAGCAGGTCCTGCTCCCGGTCCAGAATATCGGACCACCGGTGCGTCAGCTGATTATTGGTGCGCCGGACACCAGAGCAGCGAAACACTGCCCGACGCACCTTGCCCCACCGCTGCCGATGCTCCCGGAGCCCGTACCCGGACCCAGGCCTGCCGCCTGCTGCCAGGGTTAAGGGGAGGTGGCGCGGAACAAAAAAAAACAGTGCGGCCACCTCCGCCTCACTGAATAAATCCCGTGCCTGCACCCCTCTTTGGCGCCGCCTTCCGCAAGGAAGGCGGTCGCGGCTCTGGCTACGACTCCGAGCCCTGTGGCTGTGGCCCTTTGCCATGGTTCTGGGTAGGCGGGGGGTGGAAAAGAAAAGGTAGGAATTAAAAAAAGTAAGTAAAAGAAATTAAAAAGCAGGTAATAGAAAAAGTGTGAAAAAGTAGTTAAAAACACACAAAAAGTAGAAAAAAACTCAAAATATAGAATCAGGAAAATAGAGAGATAGATAATAAATAAAAAAGACCAAAAAAAGTTTACAGAAACAAAGGATTGAAAAGATAGAGGGAGGATTCAAAAGCAGGCCCAGAACCATAGCAATAGAGTGAAAAACAACATGGCCGTGCCCATTGCGACCGCATGGGCAAGTTCGCGCAATATTTCCCCCCCGAGCACGCAAAAAGCGTCGTGAACACGTAATGCGCGTTCCCAAACAGGAAATACTTATCGCGAACGGGCGGGAGCATGCAATACGCGACCCGGAACTGGAAATAAGCATCGCGAGCGGGCGGGAGCATGCAATACGTGACCCGGAACAGGAAATAACCATCGCGAGCGGGCGGGAAAAGTGAAAAACAAGATGGCCGCACCCATTAGCGACCGCATGGGCAAGTTACCGATATATTTCCCCGCGAGCACGCAAAAACACATCGCGAACGGGCGGGACCAGCAATTCCGCAACTTCGCGGAATTTCTACGTGCTCGCGGAGATTTTTAACAATTTCGCAGAGATTTGCGTAGCGCGACTACGCAAATTCCGCCCACCCTTAGTTTTTTCCAATCGGCTCACAGTGCGCCCGCTCGAGAGCACCACAGTACCGCATCTGTCCCTGTGAATGCCCGGCGGGGCGAATTAACGTTGAAGAGGGCCGCACCCTAGGAGAGCAGGTGCCTCCCTCCACATAATATCCTGGCAACTTGACTGGGGGACTTTTGGACCCTACCTGTCCTGCATTACAGTGAGCTTGCACCTGATTGGGGCTAACTCTCCCCCCTTTGAACCTCCTCTGAACCTGTTAAAACAGGATTTGATTAAAAAGAAAGTATGGCTTATCAAGAATATATTGGGACGACTATCTGGAGTATTCAGAAGTCCCATATGAACAAGATATGGAGGAGCGCCTTGTGGAGGCACTTGATTCCCAAGTGCAAAGCTCGGTGAATCAGGCATTAATCAAAGCCTTACACCCCTTTACACAACCACTTCAAAGATATGGCCGGCGTGAATTACTGGGCATGGTAAGGGGCACGTCTAAGCATGACTTTGCTTGGCATGAGGTGGGCTTTGCCCGCAGTACTTCTAAGGGGTCCTCGGCTGAGGACCTTTCACAACTGGCACATTCGGTCCTTCAAGACCACGAATATGGAAGTACGGAAGATTCGGGATCCTTCAGGTTCCCTAGAAGTTCCACCGCCAAGGCGGATCCCTCGACCTCCACCTCCTTGTCGGAGTCTTCCTTGGATCACAAGGAACTTACAGGATGCTCTGGACTGGCCACCAAACGTAAACGCAAGGTGTGCCATACTCAGCAGGATCTACCACCTAGCAGGAACCTTTTATTCTATCCGAAGCAGATCATTCATCTCAGATCCACAGAGTGGGTCCCATGTACGGAGGTGGCGCACTACGTCCAGGCTAACTTGCGCCAAGGGTTTGAAAAAGAAGTGCGCAACACCTTACGTTCCGAATGCCCACGACCCTCGCTCCTGGGGAAAGTGGCGGACACACCAGAACTCGATCCGAATATGTCCACTTTTAAAAAAAAGTTTACTAAGGACCCCAAGAAAGGTCTAGACAGAGCATGGAGAAACTGCCAGGACAAAGTACTAGATATCTCTGGTCCCATCACGAAGATCCTAGATTTGGCGGTTCAGACCAAAGACAACGAGGCCCAACTGGACCCAGGGGAAATTCTAGAATGGGCCCAAAGAGCCCTGTGCCTTCTAGGCAATGCTAATTGCGCTTTATCCACGGAGCGCCGCAAATCAGTATTGATGCGCATCGACCCTCAATTGGCAGACCTGGCTTCCAACAAAGCAGGCACTTTAGCCAACAGACTATTATTTGGGGATAAGTGTGTCAAAGAACTTGGAAAATACGTATCGACCTTCGCAGCCTTAGATAAAGCACAGGCATCACTCAAAAAAGGTCTTCAACAGGGGCGTTTTTGTCAGGGCTGGACGCTATCGTGGCCGAGCACCAGGCCGTGGATTTCATCAGGCCGCAAGTGGATACGCTCCAAGAGGAGGAGGTGGCCCCCAACGGCAATCAAACTTTTACCCGACACGAAACCATGGCGGCAGAGGTCGTGGCCGTAGAGGAGGCTATAGAGGCAGAGACAACAGTTCAAGGGTTCTGCCTGGAATTTAATTCAACACCAACCCAGAACACCCAACCGTTTCCTCTTAATTTTTGCCATGCAGAAATGTCTTTCATAGACGACGAGGTTCACTCACTGATAGCAAAAGGAGCAGTGACCCAAAAAACCCGACATCCCAAGGGATTCACCAGTACAATATTTTTAGTTCCCAAAAAAGATCAGGGTTACCGGCTTGTACTCAATCTAAAGGAGTTCAATTCCTGGGTCGTGTATCGCCACTTCAAAATGGAGGGCATACACTTATTGCGAGACCTTCTCCAAGAAAGCGACTGGCTGGTCCAGTTAGATTTAAAGGATACATACCTAGCGGTTTCTATCTTTGCCCCGCATCGCAGATTTCTGCAGTTCCAATGGCGTCATCGATGGTACGAATTCATCGCCATGCCATTTGGCCTTTCATCAGCCCCTTGGTGTTTCACCAAGCTTGTTCGACCCGTAGTTCAATACTTAAGAGAACAAGGGGTTCGTTTGATTATATATTTGAACGATATTCTCGTCATGGCTCAGGACAAAAACACGGTCCTGACGCACCTTGCCTGGACAGGTCGTCTGCTACAGGACCTGGGTTTTGTTCTAAACAGGGAAAAGTCTATCATGACCCCATCTTAAATATTGGATTTTCTGGGTTTCTAAGTGGACTTTTATCAGAGCCCAACTTCTACTCCCATTGCGCAAGAGAGTGTCAATCAAGAAGGAATTGAGGAGAGCGCTTGCCTCTCCGACAATATCCTTGAGGATCCTTGCTCGCCTTATGGGCCTATTTGTGTCTTCCATGCAGGTGATATTTCCAGGCTCGTTACATTATCTGGCCCTACAGCGCTTAAAAATCTTACACCTGCACAAGGGCTCGTCTTATTCGGAACAGATTCTGTTGACGGAGGAGGTCAGGACAGAAATGAATTGGTGGCTGGATCACATGGACACCTGGAAAGGCAGAGCCATTTTTGCTTCAGTGCCGGAAGTTGTGATAGAATCGGATGCCAGCCTGTGGGGCTGGGGAGCTCGTTGTGGCTCAACGGAGACGGGAGGTCGGTGGTAATCCGAGGAACTAGAACTTCACATCAACCGTCTGGAATTGTTAGCAGGATCCTTTGCGATCCAGACCTTAACCCCACACAGGACGAGTTGTTGCATCCTCTTACAGATGGACAATGTGTCAGCGGTCTGTTATATCAACCACTTAGGAGGAACCAGATCCCGTTTACTAGTGGAGATAGCCAAAGATTTTTGGCACTTTTGCCTCCAGAATCAAATCTTGGTGATGGCAGAATACATTCTGGGCTCGACCAATGTCAGAGCGTACTGGAATTTCTGCTTCTTTCGGGATTGCTGTGACTGGAAATTGCACCCTCAAGTATTTCAGAGTCTGAATGTACGCAGGGGCCCCTGCTCAGTAGACCTCTGTGCATCACGACTCAATACTCAGCTCCCCAGGTTTTACAGCTGGAGACTGGATCCACGAGCAATGAGTTTGGATCTGTTTCTGTTCTGCAGAACTGGTCAACTGAACTGTCATATGCTTTCCCTCCCTTTTCAATGATTCAGAGGGTACTAGCACAAGAGAGCAAGCAAATAGCAGAGGTTGTATTGATTTATTCAATATGGAAAGCACAGTCCTGGTTTCCAATGGCGATGGAACTAGCCTGCGCCCTTTAAATTCGCATTCAGCCTTGAGCAGACCTTCTAACAGACCCGGTAGGTCATCTCCACCCCCTATTGGATCAGGAACTATTGTACCTCATGGTATGGTGGATTTCAGGAGACGTTGGCAAGTGCCTGGAGTTTCAAAGGACAGGTTGTTTTTCCTATCCCAAACCTGGGCCCCCTCTACCCACAAGTGACATGAATGCGCCTGGCATAGATGGGTGGCTTGGTGCGGTGAACGGGAAAATATTCCACCTTGTGGGACGTGGAAATAGTGTTACGCTTTATTAGGGCCTGGCCTGCTAACGAAGATCTTACACGTAAGCAGCTCTCGGCGAAACTTACGTTATTGTTATGCCTTATATCATGCAGGAGAGTTTCGGATGCTAGAGCCTTGGACATAGCAGGTAGAGTATTCACTCCTTCAGGTGTGTCTTTTTCTTTATCAAAAAGTACAAAGACTGATTCAAAATGTATTGTGTGTCCAGCTTTTCCTCATCACCAAAAGTTATGTGTTGTTAAATGTTTAAAATGTTATGAGGATCAGACAAGAGAGTTGAGAATGGACTAGACCGGCCAATTACTTATTTCCTTACAAAAACCCTTCCGCCCGGTTACATCAGCAACACTGGCTCTCTGGGTCAGATGGATACTCCCTGAAGCGGGAATAGATGTGTCTCGTTTTAGAGTACCTTCAGTCAGAGGAGCCATGGCCTCTAAGCTTTTTCTACAGGCTCTCGTCTTGAAGACATCATGGCCACGGCGGATTGGTCTTCTGAATCAACATTTAAAGTGTTTTATCACAAACCAGTGGTGGATGTAGCGTATAATATTGTGGCACAGCTTTAAACTAGCATAATCCGAAGCCTCTGTCTCCTGACATAGAATATCACATTGTCTAGTTATCGCGTCAAAGAATTTTCAATTCTATTAAGGACACGGAAGCGAGGATTATCCCGCCTGATAGTGGCTCAGTAGAAAGGTTTTCTTTACTGATCAGGACTGAAGATGTTTTGAGGATGTTGAATCTATGTTGTTTAAATGCATATATATTCTCCCACCTTGTTTATTATGTAGTGGTTTAAGGAAGGAAGTATTACCGCTTCACCTTTTGTTTCAGGTACAGAAATTAAGGAGTCTTAAAGACCAGAGGGATCTTTGGTGCAGTACGAAATATTATCGAAGGAGGAATTGAACCTTCGCAGTTGTTATAGTTCCAAGTTGGAGATACGAATCCGGGTTCCGAGAGGATTTAAGTTGAATTGGTCACAAGAACTGTTGAAAAGGACTGTTGAGGACTGATATCAAAGAAAGAGGAAGTGAGATGGCTGCTGTGTTTTACGTAGTGAAAGAAAGAGAAGCATAATCCTCGCCTCTGTGTCCTTAATAGAATTGAAAATTCTTTGACGCGATAGATAGAAACATTTATACTGCCCAACACCCAGACCTGTTTTATGCTGCACCTGTTCCTTGGCTACAAGGCTGCATATTCATTGTTGACTGCCAGAGAACTGGCTGGATTTCAGTATTCAGACAGTGCAGAAGCCAGGCTTTGTAGCAGCTTCACCGCACTGCCACCTCCCCCAGTTTCCTTCAATGAGGGTGCATGTTCTCACTGGCTGCTGGGTAATGTGCGTCACTTCCTGTTGTCCTGCTGTCTACAGAGCAGCAAGTTCTTTCTACACCTAGGCTGCTCCTCGGTGTGTTTGTGTTGGGCGAAGGTCAACCACAGATATTTTATTTGATCAGTTGTTGCACTGTGCTTAAGGTCAAAGCCACCTCATTAAGGTGATGAGGAGGGAGGGGCGTTGAGATGCAAAAGCAAATAAACCACACTTAGCAGGTTGTTTGTTGAGTTTAGTGACACAGGAGAACTCTTTTCACTGTCCTCATGCGGTGAGCGCCCATCAGTGGTATGCAACCTGGCTCCTCTGTAGCAGTACAGTGGCAGCTAGGGCACTTTTTAGGTCTGGCTCGACAGGGCATGCTACAGACCTTATCAGACCACTGCAGAGCTGCCAAGTTGTCTGTTCACTTATGTGTGACATTTCCACAGTTTCAGTGTGCCTAGGTGTGACATTTCCATGTAATATGTGTGACTCTATGAGTGACACTTCTAACAAAATAATGCAATTGCCAATGACCATGCAATACTGCTTATTTTTAAGTTACCCCTGTTATTGCAATATAATGGACTAAGCATTCTAACAATACAAAAATGTTTCACTATTGCAGGTTATTTCAGGACCTCCTTACCTGTGCACACACATGGCTCTCTTTCGTCTTCCCTTGTGTCTAGAAACTCTCTTCTTTCCTCCTCCCCCGCGCAGGGTGTTTCTAGATCTTTTCATTCCTTGCCCTCCCCTCTCCCTAATTTCCCTGTCCTATATACAGCTTCTTTCTTTCTTCTTCTCCTCTCTTAACACTTCACTTTCGTTCTTCTTTCGCCAGGGTACATTTCTCTTTATTAGTCCAGTGTCTCTCTGTTCACAAATCTATTTGTGCTCCTTTCTGCAGTCTTTCATTTTTCTCCATCTTCTCAATTTTCCTCTCTCTGGTGTCTCTTGCAGTTTGTACCCTTCTCTGTTTTTTTCTTCACTTCCCTTCTACGTTATTCTCTCCAATCATCTCTAGCGCCTCTCTCATCCTCCTCTCCATCCTTACTCCAGAATCTTGCTAAAAGATGAACTGTATAAAGCTGAAGCTGTATATGGCGTCTGCCTTGCAATCTCTTTCCATCCCACCTCTCTCTGAACTCATCCCCACTCTTTCCTGTCCCACAGTTGTTGTCTGGCTCCACAGTTCTCCAGTCACCCTGCTCCCTTCTGCTCTTCATTGTCTTTTGCATCCTTCCCTCCACAACATTTGGCTTTCTCCGCCTCCTCGTAGTCTCTCCTCTTCCTCATCTCTCAAGCGAGCTGTTCCTCCATGCCCTCCTGCCCCGCATCCCCCACCATTTGTTTTTTTCCTCCAATCCTCTGCGCTCTTTTCTTCGTATCTGAGGCTCAGGAGTCACATGCTTGCTGACTGAGTCAGGGCCGGCTTTAGCGCTGGTGGCAGTCAGTGTGAGAATGTTTGTTGGTGCCCCCCAATGACCACCTCCACCTCCCTCACTATCACCCTTTAACAGTGCCCCTCAAGTCTCCATAAACACTTCCTCTCAGATGCATTTAATTCGTTTTATAGCGTCACTCATAAAAGTGAAGGGTGTCAGAGCACTTTACATCACACAAACATTACACAGAGACAATCAGTCATATGTGTGTAAATCAGTATATAGGAAATGTTACATAAGATAGAGGACTACAAGGGGTAGGAGTCACATGTCATCCATCCTGGTAGGCACTATGGTTTAAGAGCACTTGGTCTGGAGAAGCACATACTAAGAATTTAAAACGTAATACCATGGTTGGAGGTTCTCTTTAATAACCAGAATTGATTTCTATCCAAATAAACCCTTTTTCCAACATTAGGATAGCAAAAAACTGGGGCAAAAATCATAACATCTAATCTATACCTTGTAGTTTGCATGCAGCTCTTTGATGACGGTTAATAGCTCACTGTTCTATGTTAGGATTATAGCTTATAAACTGCAAGTAACAGAGGATTTATCTCAGACAAAAGCAGTAACCCACTGACCTATCTACATTATATGCACTTTGTGATCTGCATGGGACACCTTCTTTCTAGCAGGCACATTAACCCTCTGCCCTACCTTTTTAATAAGTCAAAACTTCAACTATACAAACCTCCAATCTCTCTCCAGCACGCACATTAATCATATCGACCTTTTTATTGTTGCCTGACAATTGCTGGAGGCCAGGAAGGCTGCAGCAGGGGCTTTTAAAACCATAATATACTTCAAACACGACCCTCCCCCCCCCCACCCAAAGTCAGCAGGGCGTACTGCCCTGGAGCCGGCTCTGGGATGAGCAGCAGTAAAGATACATTGCTCACCCTAGCACTGGAATGGAGAGCTTGGGCAGACTCAACCGGATAAGGATGACGAGAGGAGATAGAAAGGCACCACAGGGAGGTCAGAAAAGGGACAGAAGTGCTAAGCACCAGCTTCAGACAGGCTGTGAAGGATTGTGAGCCAGACAATGCTGCCTACAGGCACAACATGTCTTAAATATGAGCAGTAAATAACTTTAAGACATTCATTTCTCATGCCCTAACACTTGTCAATATGTGTTATTTTGCACTGGTATTTGGCAGAGTGCACTGAAAGGCGTCAGGGTCACGGGTGACACGTGACACTTGGCAGGGTTGACACTGTGTAAAGCTACGTCAGATTCCTTAGGTGTGATCAGTTGTCGTGTAGCTCCTATAGTACCCCTGCAGGACCTGTGCGTTTGGATAACATATACTGCGGGCTTGGTGGCAGACTGACTCCGTGCACCCAAGCCGTATATGTTAGCCTGGTTTGCATTAGCTAGCTCGCAGTGCCACTAGTGTCTCCTCTTATCGGGGAGACATTAGTTTCTGGCAACCTTAGATCATGACAACCCTAATTCCTCAGAATCGTGGAAACAATGTACTACCTTTTGCTCAGTCACTCGTGCTCACTTGTTCGGTTTGTCTCAGAGAGCTACACAGAATAAACAGTCAGGCGTTTCAATAAGTATTTACTGAACAGTTGTCATTCTAGTGTAAAATATATGTGCTGCGGTAACCAGCAGACAATAGCAGAGATATATTATCAGTAGTACGATAAAAGCAAAGGGATAGAACAGTTCTACCATATTGCGATAATCATGAGTACATACATGAATATGAAAGCATTATGCAAGTGCGCGTACTCCTACGATGCCTAACTAGATGTACCTGAGTGTACCTAGCATATGTGTAGGTCTAAAAGCTAAGAGCCAAGAATCTTTCTAGGATTTAGTCGAACCCCCATACCTGAATAGAGAGATTGTGGGACCCCGTCCTGGTCTCGAGTTGGACACCCCGTCAGGGCTGTGTCAGACCACTGTCAGCTGGAGCGACTGCATGCAGGAGCCTCAGCGTCTCTGGTCTGTGTGTCAGCATGGAAGTCTCGGTTCCCTCTATCTTACCGGGGCAAGATGTGGTGTATTTATACCCTAAAGAGTCTCGGTCCTCAGTATGGTTTGTATTGGACATGAGGAAGACGTCAGGGGTGAACTTTGTACATACATATTATGCCGGTGGTGTATTCTTAGAAAGCCATACATAATTAATGAGTACAGTGTGGGCCTGTGTTTGGAAGAACCCTGCTGTATTCAAAACCACAGGATAGATAACGTTCAGCCCTCAGAGCTCGTTGTGTACTAGCTGGGACCAATGTAGGTGAAAGATCATGCCTATATAAGGAATCATACTATAATAGGACATGTACAGTTGTGACCATAATTGGGCATATGCAGCCATGACCATATTAGGATAAATATGAATACGTCCATTTTAGGGCATGTACGAACGGGTCTACATTAGGGCATCTATGCGGGATATAACACAGTGTATAATGAAAGTTATAGCAAAGCAAGTAGGCCTTACTTACATACAGTTAAAAGCATGTGTTAAAGACAATAGGCTTTGTAGGGTGGATTATTACACTGTGGTTTAGCCTGTAGGCACGTATTTTGTTGCACAGAATCTGACATTTTACCGTAGTAGTCAAGTGTCTTTGTGTTGGTGGCCCATCCAGTGCTTAATTTGTTGGCGCCTAAGGTTTTGCTCAGAAGCCAGTGACCGGTGCTGTCGACGGTCGGGTGCCCATGAACAGACTTCATGCTTCCTTAATCCACCACCAAACAATCCCTGCCCCTTTACTTGCAGGTTCCTTTTTATCTCTGCTGTCTCCCTTTGTTACTGTTTTGTGTCTTTCTCTTCCTCCTTCTTTCTTCCTTTTATGTTTTTTTCTCTCTTACTCTGCCTCAAAGTCTGTTGAAGGAACATAAGTGTCTGTCCCCAACAAACTAGTGACGGTGGGCCCCAGCTGGAACCACTGGCTCAAATTAAGCACTGGACCACCCGAACAAACGACGGTGATAGAAGATTCTACTAGGCTAACACTTTATTGGTTCTATTAGTTGGGATTTTATATTGTTTTAACCGCAGTAAGTTTGTACATATTTGTAATTTTACCGCGGTATACCTGATAGTTGCCTGTTAGGGTAGGAGGGCTTATAACCAACATAGGGGCATATTATCAACGGCCAGCGATAATTATCGCTGGCCGTGCTTAGCGATAGATTTCTTATCGCTGGCTATCTCTGGAAATTATCGCCCTGGTAGCGCGTTATTAACAACACGCTTCTCCAGGGCGATAAAAATTCCAGAGATAGCGAGGTTATCGCCGTTTTGCAGGGAACATCGCTGGTTTTCCAGCGATGTTCCCTGCAAACGGCGATAACCTTGCTGATACGACCCTGTGGTCGTATCAGCAGAATCCACCCCTATGTTAGGGATGGCTAAGTCGGGATAATAGCAGACGTTAGATTTTGGCGAAAACGGCCGTTTTCGCCAAAATCTAACGTCTGCTATAATCCTGTGGGCTGCCTTGTAAATATCGCGATGTGCACATCGGCGATATTTACAACGTAACCCATCTGGGGTACGCCCAGTAACGCCCACTTTGCATCTCATTAGAGATGCAAGGATGGGCGTTGGGGGAAAGGGCGATAGTGCAGGGATTCACGCGATAGCGTGACCTTGCTGATTAGGCGATAGAATTATCGCCGCTTTCCGTCCGAAAACGGACGCTAAAGCGGCGATAATTGACTATCGCCTGGTTGTTAATATGCCCCATAGTAGGTCTGAGTTGGTTATGGTCACAAGCCATTGAAGCTATAGGCCTGATTGTTTATAATCAAAAAGTAAGCGTGACATACTGATTGTGAAAAGCATATGTTAAAGTGAACAGGCATTTCAGAGTGGATTGCTATTATCTGTAGTAAAGCCTACACATAGGTGTTTTGTTGCATGGAACCTGGCAAGGGTATAGAAGTCAGAATCCTTGTTAGGCCCTCTAACAAGAGATATTTTTTTGCTTTGCCAGTGGTACTTTTGTACTTTTATCATTGTAGGCATTTAGGTGTCAATTGCTATGTCTCTATTTTAAAGTCTACAGATAGGTATTTTGTTACATGAAAAGTAACAAAAAATGGGGGGTTACAGATTTTCACTGTAATCATTCGTGCTTAGCTGTCTGCCAGGATCTTGTAATAAACAAATAATTAAATAATATATATATATATATATATATATATATATATATATATATATATATATATATATATACATATCTATACATAGAGGGCCTTTGGGGCAGGACTCTTTTGCCATGGATGTCTCTTAGTGCCATTTACACTCTGCTTTTGTCCTTGAGAGCACAATGGTTTAGTCCACATCAGTCATTGTCTCTCTTCCCTGTGAATGACAGCATTTTCTGATCACATGTACACATCCACATGAAATGCGTGTGCTTCAGTGTCAGTACTGGTTGGCCACTCCTTTCGTTTTTAACTTTCTCCCTTTATAGTTCCCCTTTCATTCCTTTTCTTCACCTCTTTATGTTAATTTTTCTTAAGAGGATACTACAGCTCTCCAGGCAGTGCCAATGGGTAGCTTGCTTACCGGTCCGCTCATGTGCAGTGCGCCACATCTCACATGGCCACTTCCTTTAAACAAGGAGTAAATTATGTAGTGTATGGAACAGCAATAGCAGCAAGTACCATCTAGCACCAAGGAAGAAGTATCAGCTACAAATGTCTCCAACTTTGCATGAATTATTACTTTAACCTCATTTCAAATTATATTTAAAAAATCACACATTTTTTCATCAAACCAGTTTATTATTCTCTCTCTATATATATATATATATATTTCTTTATTGATTTTGTCTTAACCAACAAAAACATCAGCAGCACAATGCAAATTATATGTGTCGGCCTCAGTGTCTATAATACAATGCTCTGAATTTGGACATCACATTCCTTGGAGTTGTTTGTAGGTACCCTCCTCTGGTTTACAAGTTAAGTCTAAAGTCAGAGGTCCAGGAGTCCCATAACTTATTGTGCTTGTGAGGGCGGACTCGTGCCTGGTACACTAACCTCTCCATCACTGCACACCTATCCATACCAAACAGCCATTCTTTCATGAGTGTGGGTCTAGACAACATCGAGTCCTTGGCAATGTGCCATTTAGCTACTAAGAATCCCAACCCGATTAGCGTGCCTGCCCCATGAGGGAATCCTGTGACAATCAAAGAACCCAACCTGTCTGACAATAATATCAAGAGTGCCCGTCAGGGTCACAGTAACATAGTTATCTCGCTGGACTAACAACAACAAAATCCTCCAAACAAAATAGAGAATTTTTTTATATATATGACAAAATAGATATATTTTTTATTTTATAGTTTTTGATATTCACAGCATTTTCATCAAAGTTTGCAAAACAATAACATAAAACATGATTTTATTAATACAAAACAGAACAGATAAATAAGATCCCACATTCATATACTACAAACACTCACATCCACAAATACGCACATACTCAGGCATTCTCACCACTCAAGCGCAATTCATCACAGGAAATGTCGTCCAAAATCCAAGGTGATTATGAGTTTTATACAAGGAATTAATATTCACAACAACAACTATCGTGCGTCCTCTCATTGAATGATAGTAGAAAGATCTGGGGGCACGAAGTTGTCCAGCGCCAACGCGCGTTTCGGTGTCTAACCCAATGCGGGTCACACCTTCATCAGGGCGACCAGATCAGAAAGTGGGACACAAAGAAAGAACCACCTTGATGCGGGGTATCCAGGTATATAGCCTTGAATAGGAAAGGTTAGGTTGAGGCCAGCTCACCCCAATGAATCCAAGTGGAAAAAGACATAAGATGAACAGGTGGGCTCCTCAGGCTCCAAGCTTTAGGCAGGTTTTTAGGCGTATACTCCCGTTTCCAAGAGTTGGGGCGTTCACAGGCGCACATTCAATCTGTGGTTCCTCATCTCGTTTATGAGTGGTGAGCGCACTGACCAACGTCCTCCAACAGCGGGTGGGGCAAATAGCTCCCGGGGGAATCCTGCCACCTTTATAATTCCCAGCAAGATTAGCTTTGGGGATGTGATGATGGAAATATGTAGGACCTCAAACATTGTATGAGTGGTGTTGGCCCTGTATCTCTAGCTTTATGGGCTGGACCACGTTACATGACACAAATCACTGAATCCCTACTTACATCTAAAGAAGTTTGGAGATGGTATTAACCACATCTTCCAGAGCTGTGATGGTGTGGAGTGCACTGTATGCGTATATCAGTCGTAGATGAGTTTAAGCTTAACTGAGTTGTAAATGTACGGGCAGCTGTATTCCCTCAGCTTCAAGAAGAAGCTCCTGAGGATAGCGTAGTGATGGTTCTGGAAGGCGTTTGATAGCCAGCGACTGAGATTGTCAGTGAGTTCCATTGTAGTAACTCAGAGTGGACCTTTGAGCGCAGAGGAGCTAGGTACAGGTACTATGCCAGCTGAGGTACAGTGCTGCTGGAACAATGTTCAGAGAGGGGACGCTGCCCTCAATGTAGCATCACTGAAGTCATAGGGACTGTGAAAAATCCAAGCATCGGCAAAGAACAAGTATAGCAAGCGAGCCACGCCCACTCCGCAGGAGAGTGGGAAGGGTGTGATATGTACCCGGTGGTGCATTTTGGAGCACACTGTCGCACATATATTACTAAAGCATGGTGTGGTAGCACACTGTCATTTACTAACAGCACATTTTTAATTGAAATGGCAGCTAATTTAGCACAGACATGCAGTTTTATTGATAAGATTAAATAGCGATCATACAATGATGTATGGAAATCGGGTTACAGCACATATTGATCATTTGCATATTACCAAGTAAAGTGTCTTGATTAATTTTGATCCTATTAAAATCTTTGCTTCCATCACACTTCAGAATTACAAAAAAATGGGCTTTATGCTTTCCTAACGGATGATATAGTTTGAAGTATTTCTACAGCTTATTTATAGGAATTTAAGTTTTGTTGTGTGTTAGAAAACGGTTGACATCCTACAGCCTTTCCTTTCAGTCTCTGTACCACAGCAAGACTGTCCCAGAGTTCACTTAACAAAATCCTCTCACTTTGAAGTCAGAAGCGGCGACCAGCAACATCTGGAGTAGCAGAGCGGGAGGGTGTAAAAAAAGAAAAAGACACCTACCTCCTCGCCGCTCTGTCCCATGTTGTCTCTCCTCCGCCAAACAGGAAGCAGCAAGGCTCCCCTAAGCCAATCGCAACGCTGCAATGCAGCGTTGTGATTGGTCTGAGCGCAGTAGTTCGGCGCTCAGACGGGGACTGGGGGCCTGGGCATTTTCTCCACCCAGGCTGTAATGCAGCCTGGGTGGAGAACATGCTAAGTGAGCATGACTGTTTGGCCGGCCCGAGGCGGCCGGCCAAAGCGTCATGCACACTCCAGTGTGCCATCCACTCCTCCCCCCGCCCTGCTTTGTGAGCAGAGCAGCCCCGCCCCCATGCTGTCTCAGCACGAACAAATAAAATGATAATACCATTGTTATTAACATTTTATTTTTCCTTTATTTCCCTGCTGCAAAGCAGGGAGTGGGGCGACGCTCCTCCGCCTTAGCGGAGGAGCCGTCACTGGAAGTCATAGAAAGAAAAGTAAACACCAGTTTCCATGGTTGAAGAATAAGCAGCAATTTGTCATATGACAGCCTGACATTTGACCTTTGTCTTTGAAAGCACAGCAAATGTGATAAAATTAAAACTCAATTTAAAGGCATCTTTATTGCTCATTCACCTTATGAACCCAGCATAGTTATCTTGGAGGAGCTGAAGCAACCCCCGCAAACCTCCTTCTAGCGTCTATGCCTGGACGCAGGAGGAGTCACGATGTCAGACAGGTCCGTGACGCGTCCTCTCATTGTCAGAGCCTCTCTGGGCTCAGCCAATGGATGAAGGAGGCAGAGTCCTTGGAGGTCAGGTGAGCAACCCTCAGTGCTCTGGATGAGACCTTTTCTTTCCCTAGGCAGAGGCACAAGTGTCAGTGTTGACAGGAAGCCCCTGTCCTTACATCCATACCCTGACAAATACAAAACAGCTATACGTTTTTCACATAGAGATGTTTTTGTTTACAGTCCTAGCTACAGTAGCTTTTTCCATAAATCTCCCACATTTGCAACTTAATCAACCATGTGCTGCTAAATTTGCAGGTTTGTATCTTAAATCCATACGAAGAAAATTAAATGCTGCGCAAGAGTGTAACGCTGCTTCCAACTTACAAGTTAAGCTTCACCTAAAGACTGCTGTTGTGAGACTGTTCCCATAATAAGGACTGGGAATTTGTTTTTATTCTGTTGTATGAGTAAGCGAATTCCACTGAAGTTTTGTAAAATTCTGAGGATCATCGCTGACTGAAGGTCTGTATGGAAGTTATAGAGGTCATAAAAGGTCAGATTTCAGGCAGAAATCTGTCAGTCATAGGCTTCTAAGAGGAAAGCTGCCCTTCAGCTTACAGGGATCCCACAGGCAAAGCCTTTTGACAACAAAAATAGACATTTCACAGGTTAAGATCTTGAGCAAAGTAATCAATCAGGGGTTTTAGAGCGCACTACTCAACTGTGAGGGTCTCAAGGCACTGGGGGGGAAGGGGTGCGAGCAGCTCCATTGGTTAGAAGAGCCAGGTCTTGAGGTCCCTTCTGAATTGGTGCACTGTCGGATACAGTGGCGGAGTTTGTTCCAGGTCTTAGCCACGTGGTAGAAGAAGGATCTGCCATCTGCTCTGGCCCTGTGGATGTGGGGTACCGTGGCTAGGGCGAGATCGGCAGAGCGGAGGTTTCTCTTGGGGGCATGGAAGGAGATTCGTTCATTTAGGTATTGGAGTCCGGTGTTATGGAGGGCTTTGTAGGCGTGTGTGAGCAGTTTAAAGGTTATTCTTCTTTCGACGGGGAGCCAGTGGAGGTTGCGGAGGTGTTGGGTGATGTGGTCATGTTGTGGGATGTCAAGGATAAGTCTGGCTGTTCTGGACGGTCTGGAGTTTGCGGAGGAGTTTTTTGTTGATTCCGGCGTAGAGAGCTTTTCCATAGTCCAGTCGTCTGGTGATGAGTGTGTGGTTGGCTCTCTTCCTAGAGTCGGGGGGATCCATTTGAAGGTCTTGCAAAGTATGCAGAGGGTGTTGAAGCCAGTGGAGGACACGGCGTTGATCTGGCGGTTCATGGTGAGTGAAGAGTAAAGTATAATGCCGAGGTTGCGTGCGTGGTCCATTGGGGTGGGTGGGTTTCCAAGGGCGGAGGGCCACCAGGTGTTGTCCCATGCGGAGTAGGTGGAGCCGAGGATGAGGAGTTCTGTTTTCTCTGAGCTGAGCTTCAGTCAGCTGTTGCTCATCCAGTTTGCGACGTCTTTCATCCCTTCCTGGAAGTTGCGCCTGGTGATGTCGGGTTCCTTGGTGAGGGAGAGGATGAGCTGGGTGTCATGGGTATATGAGACTATGTTGAGTCCGTGTTTTCTGACGATGGTTGCGAGGGGGGCCATGTAGACGTTGAAGAGCGTGGGGCTGAGGGTGGATCCTTGGGAGCTCTGGATCTGATTTCTGTTGGTTTGGAGAGGAAGGGCAGGAGTTTATTCTTTGTGTTCTGCCTGAGAGGAAAGATCGAATCCAGTCTAAGGCTGTTCCTTGGATGCCAGTGTCATAGAGCCTGGAGGCTAGTGTGTGGTGGGAGACGGTGTTGACGGCTGCTGAAAGGTCCAGGAGGATGAGGGCTGATGTGTGGCCTTGGTCGAGGAGGGTGCGGATGTCGTCGATGGCGGCTATGAGGGCAATCTCGGTGCTATCGTTGCTTCGGAATACGGATTGAGAGGTGTCTAGGATGTTGTTGGTTTCTATGCAGTGTGCTAGCTGGGTGTTCATCAGTTTCCAAAGATGTCACAGGTCCATGGTTTGGACGGCAGAGCTATCACTTAGGTTACAGAATTAGTATCTATTGGCAACCCTGTTCTGTTTGCGCTGATCTTACAGGTTCATGCCACTGACAGCAGAGCCATCCCACATGTAACACAGATCTTACAGGCTTGTGCCACTGACGGCAGAGCCATCCCACGTGTAATACAGAACATACAGGCTTGTGCCACTGACATCAGAGCCTTCCCCTGTGTAACACAGATCGTACAGGCTTGTGCCACTGACATCAGATCTATCCCACATGTAAGACAGCTCTTACAGGCTCATACTACTTACAGCAGAGCTATCCCACATGTAACACGGATCTCACAGGCTCGTGCCACTGACAACAGAGCCATCCCACGTGGAACACAGATCTCACAGGCTCGTGCCACTGACATCAGAGCCATCCGACGTGTAGCACGGATCTTACAGGTTCGTGCCACTGACAGCAGAGCCATCCCACGTGTAACACAGATATCACAGGCTCATACCATTTACAGCAGAGCCATCCCATGTTTTTATTTATTTATTTAGAAAGTTTTATATAGCGTGAACGTGACCCAGGCAGGTATCAGAGTGCTTTACAATTAGGATAGGTGGGGCATAGAGGTGGGAAGGACAAGCCTTACTTGAGTATACATAAAACGAACAAAAGAGGAGTGCATCACAATTAGGGTAGGATGGATACAGTACATGGAGAAGAACATTCGATACATAAATGAGCATAGCAGGCGAGTGCTGCGAATCAAACAGCAGTCTAGTAGTCAATCAGGGGCAGTCAATAAGCAGTGGGGCCATGGCGTTTAAGGCAAGAACTTAGTCATTAGGATTTTTTTTACTTCCTTTTTGAAGAAAGCTGTGGAAGTAATTCGTCGGGCTTCCGGTGGAAGGGAGTTCCAAATATTTGGGGCAGCGCCTGAGAAGGCTCTGTGACTCGTTCTCATTGTGTGGAAGAACTGTGGTTTCAGGAGCAATGAGCTTGCACTTCTTGACTGTCTGCAACCTCCAGATAGTACTAGCTTTTGAGCCAGATAAATGGGAGTCTTGAAATGTAGGGCTTTGTGGGTCATGCAGGCTATCTTTAGTTGTATTCTGGCCTCATATGGCAGCCAGTTTAGGGATTTGAGGGCTGGGGAGATGTGATCATTTCTTTTTCTACCCGTGATCAGTCTGGCTGCTGCATTAATGGAGGCTCTTAGTGGGGCCAAGTTATATTTGGGAAGTCCACAGAGCTTGGAGCTACCATAGTCTAGCCTGGGCAGTACCAGAGCTTGTACCGCCATCTTGAAGTCCTTCTGTGGAAGGAATGGTTTGAGGTTCCTTAGTATCTTCATCTGGTGTTTAGCACCCTTGCTTACATTGCTAATATGATTCTGCATGTTCAAATGTTTATCTAGTGTGATTCAGAGGGATTTCGCAGAATCGATAATGTGGGGAGTGCAGTTGAAGGCCCTAAGGTATTTCAGCCAGTGGTCGATCTTGGGGGGATGATTAGGTGGAGCACTGATGAGAAGGAATTCCATCTGGAGGTGTTGAGCATGAGGTGGTTATCGGTTAGCCAGTTATGGGTATTCATAAGGGTAGTGAGATGAGGTGTTCAAGGGAGGTGATTTTCAGATAAAGTTGAATGTCATTCGCATACATATGGAAGAGAATGTTTGCGGAGTTCAGAGCATTTGCCAACAGTCCCAGGAATAAATTGAAGAGTATCGGCGATAGTGCAGACCCCTGTGGAACCCCCATAGAAACTGAGGAGGGCTGGGAAAGGAATTGATTCACCTTGACTTTTTTGTGATCTATTGTGGAGGAAGGAAGTAAACCATTGCAATACCAGTCCTGAAAAGCCCATCCTGTGTTCTAGGATGGATAAGAGATTGTCATAGTTAACAGTGTCAAAAGCCGAAGATAGGTCAAGGAGAATCAGGAGGCATGATTTGTTTTGGTCTAGCATTTTTAAAATGTCATCCATAATGTGAGTGAGAGCAGATTCTGTGATGTGACCTCTCCGAAATCCTGATTGATGTTGGTCCAGAAGTTGGAAATGCTCCATGTGTGCACAAAGCTGCGTCTGCATGCTTATTTCAAGCAGTTTAACCAGCGTGGAGATGGTGGAAATAGGCCAGAAGTTATTGAGGTCTGGGCTGTCTGCATTTGGGTTTTTTAGGATCGGGGAGACCTGCGCTACTTTTAGGCAGTCGGGGATTGCGCCTTGTAACAGCGAGGCGTTGACAATCTTTGTCCATAAGGGGAGGATGGTCTCCTTGATATCTTTGAAGATGGGCGGGGGTAGAGGGTCCATGAAATGATTAGAAGGGTTGATCACCAGCAGAGTGTTGTAAATATCTCTTTCGCTGAGGGGAGAAAAGGAGTTCCAAGAGGCGTTTTTCTTGCTGCTAACTCTGGAGGGAATGAGCCGCTCAAGATGAGCTGGAGGCACAGCACAGTCCTTCCGGAGGTTGGGAGAAGAGCCCTCTTTGTTTCAAGGTCGAGACTGATGCTTTTTGTTTTCTCCGTGAAGAAGGTAGCCAGTTCGTCACATGATGGAAGGCCGTCGCCAAGGTCAGAGCTGTTGGGTGTCTTGCCCGATTATTGTTTAACAATTTCAAACAGTTTCTTGTTCTTGGGACGTTTTTTTGCTTGATTGAGTTGGCTTCAGAAGAAGTCAGCCTTGGCATTCTTGATTTTTCTGTTGTAAGTGTTCCTGACCGATCTAAGGTGAATTAGATGTTCAGTGGAGGGTACTGATCTCCAAGATCTTTCGCTACACTTAGGTTGCGGCGTTCCGAGTTTAGGTTGTCGTTGAACCAGGGTTTGGAGATTTTGGAGGAGGCACTTTTTGTTGTCGAGGGGCTATATCGTCCAGGATGCCAGAGATGGTGGAATTATAGAAATCTGTGAGGACATGAACATCAGACATGTCCGATTGGGGAGTCAAGGCCTTTCTACAGCACGTTGCTAGATCCCAAGAGTTATTATTCCTAAGGTTCCTTTTCCATTGCTTCGTTTTCTTGGGTTGGACCCTCTTCGGGGACACCTCCTTGTTAATTAGGGAGAAGATGCATTAATGGTCAGACCAATCACAAGGGATAATGTAATCTAGTGAGATGGGGTTTTTTTGGGAAATGATGAGGTCCAGAGTTTCGCCTTTGTTATGAGTTTGGTTCTCACAGTATTGTGTCAGCTCAAGCTCCATTAGGAAGGATTTTAGGCAGTTTACTGCTTGATCGTTTGGGTTAGACCAATGAAGGTTGTAATCTCCCAGAAAGATTTGGGAAATTAGGGTGTCATCATTGGAAGAGATGATTACCATCAATTGCTCAATGAAGGAGAGATTGTCCCCAGGCGGGTGATAGAATGTGTGTAATTTTCATACAAGGTGGTGATTGCTTGAGATGTTGATGCATATGTACTCACTGGAGGTCAGAGCAGAGGAATCAGATTGTGAAACCGACAGTGTATTTCGGTTAATGCAAGCTAGTCCTCCGCCCTGTTTTATAGATCTGTCCGATCGAATTATGTCATGGCTAGGCGCTACTAGAAGGTCAAGGATAAGAGCGGAGGAGTAGTTTAGCCAGGTTTCCATGAGGATGATGATATCAAGCTCTTTGTTTAGAATGCGGTCAAAGATATCGGATGTGTGTTTACTCGCTGATCTGCAGTTGAGTAGTACACATTTCAATTGGAGAGATGTGTGCGCGGTCCGAGTCTGAATGATATTTACTCACTTAGGTTGTCATTGTTTATAGCTCTGAGCTTGTGGAAGGGTTCCTTGTTCATGTTGGCATGGATGGCTTGGATTAAACCCAGAGGGGCCTTGCAGGAGTTCACGGGGTCTTGTCAGTATTTCTTGTGAGGGAATAAGAGAGGAGAAGAACATCAATATCACTGGTTGATAGCTCGGTTTTCATTCTTCTGGGGCGGGAGGGGGCATTAGGGAGGGGCGAATTTTTCGAGGTAAGGTGAGAGGAACGCATGTCTAGGACAGGGACCGCGCCTGTGGGGAGCACAGACACGTTCCCTAGTGCGCATAATGATCTGAGCAGGGGGAGATGATCAATAGAGAGGGCTTTCAGATCATGAAATTCATCCGTGAGTAGGCACAGGTGGAGAGAGATCTCATCAAGGTGAGCAGCCAGGTCTGAGTGCTGGGTAGAGGATAATGGTTGTGTGGAAAGTTCTGACAGAGAGGTGGTGTCTCGAGGGAAACCTGGTGGGTCAAAGGTGGCACTGACTAGGTCAGGCGGAGCATGTGAATCAATGATGTCTTGTGTAGTACCAATTTGCGTGGAGAGAGGACACGGGGTTGGGGGGGTGGTGGGGTGACATAGGTGTAGCAGATAGGCGATGGGTGAGGGGAGGTGGGATGGAATGGGTTGGATAGAATCCGTGTAGGGCAGGAGCCTAGACTCTGATTGAGATGGTGGCGTGTTAGGCGAGATCGTGCAAGGGAGTTCGCCAGGAGAGAGATAGGGCTGTGGAGTGTGAGAGGATAACCCGCCATGGGAATCGTGGTGTAACCACTTAGAGATCAGGGAAGAAAATGGCGATGTAAAACCGCTAGTTATCTGAGTCGGTGGACGAGTGGAACGTGAGCGGTCTGGCGAAACTAACACAGGGGAATGAGTGGATCCGAGATCACTTAAGTGGTGAGGAGGGTTATGAGGGGTTGAAGACATCCCTTGTGTAGTGGTTGGAGTGAGGGTGATGCCGTGTGTAATAGGATGGTTAATGCAGGGATGATTGGACTTGGAGATCGCAGCTTTTTTGAGAGTAGGCAAGATGTTATCCATCTTGGCTAAATTGTCATTGGAGGCTTGAATTAGGATAATAGTATTGTTGTAGAGGGTGATGGTGGCATTCGCATTGAAGAAGGGTGAGGGCGACAGCAGAGCCATCCCAAGTGTAACACAGATCTTACAGGTTCATGCCACTGACGGCAGAGCCATCCCACATGTAACACAGATCTCACAGGCTCATGCCACTGACAGCAGAGCAATCCCACGTGTAACACAGATCTTACAGGTTCGTGCCACTGACGGCAGAGCCATCCCACGTGTAACACAGATCTCACAGGCTGGTGCCACTGACAGCAGAGCCATCCCACATGTAACTCAGATCTCACAGGCTCGTGTCACTGACAACAGAACCATCCCATGTATAACACAGACCATACAGGCTTGTGCCACTGACATCAGAGCCATCCCACGTGTAATACAGATCTCACAGGCTCGTGCCACTGACAGCAGAGCCATCCCACGTGTAACACAGTTGATACAGACTTGTGCCACTAACGTCAGTGCCTTCCCCCATGTAACACAGATCTCACAGGCTCATGCCACTGACAGCAGAGCCATCCCACATGTAACACAGATCTCACAGGCTCGTGTCACTGACAGCAGAACCATCCCACGTATAACACAGACCATACAGGCTCGTGCCACTGACATCAGAGCCATCCCACGTGTAACACAGATCTCACAGGCTCGTGCCACTGACAGCAGAGCCATCCCACGTGTAACACAGATCATACAGGCTTGTGCCACTGACGGCAGTGCCTTCCCCCATGTAACACAGATCTAACAAGCTCGTGCCACTGATAGCAGAGCCTTCCACCATGTAACACAGCTCACAGGCTCGTGCCACTGACAGCAGAGCCATCCAACGTGATCCCATGTGTAAAACAGATCTTACAGGTTCGTGCCACTGACAACAGAGCCATCCCACGTGTAACACAGATCTCACAGGCTCGTGCACTGACAGCAGAGCCAATCCACCTGTAACACAGATCTTACAGGCTCAGACCATCCCATGTGCAACACAGATTCTACAGGCTCATTTCACTGACAGCAGAGCTATCCCACATGGAACACAGATCTCACAGGCCCATGCCACTGACAGCAGAGATATCCCACATCTAACACAGATCTCACAGGCTCATGCCACTGAAAGCAGAGGCATCCCTCGTGTAACACAGACCTTACAGGCTCATACCACTTACAGCAGAGCCATTCCATGTGTAACACAGATTCTACAGGCTCATTCCACTGACGGCAGAGCTATCCCACATGTAACATAGATCTTACAGGTCTAAGCCGATACAGAGCGATTGTAATATTTCTAATCTTGAAAGTGTTCTAACCCCTACAAGATGGATATTGTATTTGTCTATCTCTAGCCTGGGGCACCATTCTACACCTTCCCGGTGATTAAAATGGGTCATAAAGCAATTGATCTGCCCACCAAACACAGCAGGAAGTGTTACACATGTCCCTTATTTCCGACTGAAACAATAACGTTCTCTACAAAATAACTAACATATTACCCAGATAAAGGCGAAACCCAAATGTGTAGGAAGAAAAATTGTTAAAGTGCTGAAACAGCCAAGTTACTATGAATTAACAGCCTTTACAGCCCACCTTGTCCTCATTATTAAGCCATAGGTTCAAGTGTAATGACATATGTATGAGTGAATGGGGTGTGTGTACAGCACGAACATAGCTGAAAGGCAGCGGAGCGTTATACACAGTGAAAGACAGAGCTGCAGCCAGTGAGTGAGTGGTGGGTGTTGGGGCACAAACCCATCTCTCATTAGATCACCCAATGCTCTTTGGTGCCCTCAGATGGACCCGTCTCTACTTATTAATTTCTATACATTAGAATGAAGCAGTAAACATTCTCTATGAGAATGACAGACAAGGGCTAAAGTTTAAAAGTTTATTCAAAGAATATAAATACAGAATTACATAGCTGGACCATCAATCAACATAGCCTTAAAGCCCGCCTTAGAGCCCTCCGTAGCGGGCTGTACCGGCCATTAAAGGCCCGTTCCAGCATTTATCAAGGGAGCGGGCCATTAATGGCCGGTAGAGCCCGCTAGGGAGGGCTCTAAGGCTATTAGAACATTCTGCCCCTAGAAGGCAGAATGTTCCAATTTGTAAAACAAAGGCCTCACGGTACCCGAGGGGGTTGACATCTCCTCGGGCTCCGAGAGGCCTTTGTTCACAGCTGTTGCTGTGAACAAACATTGGAATGTTGATGCTCTAAGCTGCTACCGGCCATTAGAAGCCCCAGAGTACTCCATTGTCTTCAATGGAGTGCTCAACATTCCAATGTTCTAACTAAGCCTATAGGCATGTAAATCATAAAGTACAAGAAGATCTCAATAAAGTTCTTTGGAAAATCTAGCATAGATTTGCCTTCTAAGAAAAGGTGGGTTGTCTCTAGTATAGAACAGCATGTCCTTTTATAGGACTTTAGTCAAAGGATTTCAATCAATCAATCAGGGGGTTTAAAGGGCGCTACTCACCCGTGAGGGTCTAAAGGCGCTGTGGGGGGAGGGGGTGCAGCTCTGGATCAGTCGAAGAGCCAGGTCTTGAGGCTCTTCCTGAAGGTGTGCAGAGTGGGGAAGTGTCTGATGTTGACTGGGAGCTCGTTCCAGGCTTTGGCTGCGATGTAGGAGAAGGCTCTTCCACCCGCTCTGGTTCTGCGGATGTGCGGGGTTTCTGCCAGGGCGAGGTCGGTGGAGACGAGGTTCCTTTTGGGTACGTGGAAGGAGACTCTTTCGTTGAGGTATTTGGGTCCGATATTGTGGAGGGATTTGTAGGTGTGGGTGAGTAGTTTGAAGGTTGCTCTCTTCTTGCCAGGGAGCCAGTGGAGGTCTCGCAGGTGTTGGGTGATGTACTCATGCCGTGGGATGTCAAGGACAAGTCTGGCCACGGTGATTTGGATGGTCTGGAGTTTGCGTAGCAGGGATTTGTTGATTCCAGCATAGAGGGTGTTTCCGTACTCCACTCTGCTTGTTATGAGTGCGTGGGTGACGGTCTTTCTGGCTTCGGGGGGATCCACTTGAAGGTCTTGCGGAGGATGCGGAGGGTGTTGAAGCAGGTGGAGGCGACGGCGTTGATCTGTCGGGTCATGGTGAAGGAGGAGTCGAGGATGATGCCGAGGTTCCGGCTGTGGTCCGTGAGAGTGGGGGGGGTGCCGAGGGCCACCAGGAGTTGTCCCACACAGAGGGGGAGAGTCCGAGGACTAGGACTTCTGTCTTCTCTCAGTTGAGTTTCAGACAGCTGCTGGTCATCCAGGCTGCGACGTCTTTCATTCCTTCTTGGAAGCTGAGTCTGGTGGTTTCGGGGTCCTTCGTGAGGGAGACGATGAGCTGGGTGTCGTCAGCGTAGGATACAATGCTGAGTCCATGCTGTCGGAGGATGGCGGCGAGGGGGGCCATGTAGATGTTGAATAGCATGGGACTGAGCGAAGATCCTTGTGGTACTCCGCAGTTGATCTCTGTGGGTTCGGAGAGGAAAGGTTGGAGTCTGATCCTCTGGGTTCTGCCGGCGAGGAAGGAGTGGAGCCAGTCGTGGGCGGTTCCCTATATTCCGGCGTCGTGGAGTCTGGCTGCGAGGGTGCGGTGGGAGACGGTATTTAAGGCTGCTGAGAGGTCGAGTAGGATGAGGGCTACGGTGTGGCCTTGGTCGAGATGCATGCGGATGTTGTCTGTGGCGGGGAGGAGAGCGGTCTCGGTGCTGTGGTTGCTGCGGAATCCTAATTGGGAGGGGTCGAGGATGGAGTTTTCTTTGATGAAGTTGGTCAGCTGGGCGTTGACAATCATCTCGGTGTCTTTGGCAGCGAAGGGAAGGAGAGAGATGAGCCGTTAGTTCTTCATGTCAGTCGGGTCTGCAGAGGGTTTCTTGAGTAGGGGCTTGACTTCTGCCTGTTTCCAGTTGTCGGGGAAGGTGCCGGATTCGAAGGTGGTGTTGATGGTGCATCGTAGCTCGGGTGCTATGGCGGCGGCGTGTCTTTGGAAGATGTGTGGAGGGCAGGGGTCCGTGGGGGCTCCTGAGTGGGTGCTCTTCATGGTTGTGGAGGTATCTTCTGTGGTGACCGGGGTCCAGGCGGTGATGGTGGGCCGGCTGTCGTCGCTGGAGGGAAAGGTGGATTCTGGAGTCCGCTCACTAAAGTTGTCGTAGAGGGCTTTGATTTTCAGGTGCAAGTAGGAGCTGTGCTTGTTGCAGAGGTCTTGGGAGGGAGTGACGTCCGTGTCTTCGCTGGGGGGTTTGGTGAATTGCTGGATGATGTTGAAGAGTTCCTTTGACTTGCTGGAGTTGGTGAGGGTTTTGTCCCGGATGAGGTCTTCTTTGTGGATCTTATGCATTGGTGGTAGTCTGTCATGGCGTTCTTGTAGGTGGTCCGGTCTACCGTGGTTTTGCTGTTTCTCCATCGTTTTTCGAGGCGTCTGAAGGAGCGTCTGGCTTCTTGGAGGTCGGTGGTGAACCAGGTGGCCTTCAGGGGGCGTCATGTGTCTGTGGCGCGGAGGGGTGCGAGCTTGTCTTGCGCAGTTGGTAATCCGGTGGTGTATTTCCTTGGCTACCGAGTTGGCGTCGGTCGAGGCGGGGTGGGGTCGAGGCTGAGGGTGGAGTTGAGGTGCTGCTTACACATGCAATATACAAGTACGCAGTTCACAGGGCATGTGCCAGTGGGGAATGAGTAAGAAGAACCAATTTGCTACAGAATACATTTGAGGATTCTCACAAGATTCTACTATAGTAGATTCAGAGGTTACCAGTGTTTATTCTTCAGACATGATTCAATACATAGTATTTATTGTTATGTTATGTTATTTATCCTTGGTATAGCTTGCAACTCACTCCCGAAGGAGTATAGAGGCGCTTAGCTGTTCAGAGCCTAGTGCACTTTAGAACATCCATGTTTTTAACAACTTCTTGAATTTTGTGAAATCAGAGCAGATACGGATGTGAAAAGGAAGTTTGTTCCAATGAAAAGGGGCCAAATGCGAGAAGGATCTGTATCCAAATCTGGAGGCACATATACGTGGTGTCTGCAGAAAGGCTTTATTTGTGGACCTTAGCAGTCTGGTGGGCTGATAATGGCGGAGTCTAGAAGGAAGATAGGCAGGATGTGCCTTGTTCAGTGCCTTATGCGTCAGGCAATATAGCTTAAAGATTGCCCGCTTCCTGATAGGAAGCCAGTGCAGGGTTTTTAGGATAGGGGCAGAAGAAGACCGTGCGGGAAGGTTACAAATTAGCAGTGCAGCTGTATTCTGCACTACTTACAGTTTTGTCAGCAGGGTTGCATTAGCTGCTACTAACAGTGCATTCAATAGTCTAAGCGACTAGTAATAAGTGCTTGGACTAGGGTTTTTCTGGAGGTGGAAGGAAGCCAAGAAAAACTTTTTTAAGAGCCACATGTTGACAAAGAAGGTGCCATAGGTTGCGTTTACTTGATTTTTCATTGATAGCATTTGGTTAATTTTTATTCTGCGGTTTTTCACCACTTCTTTAGGGGAAGGGGCTGGACCAAGTTCTGTAGGCCACCAACCAGCAGACCAAGGCTCCTGTGCTTTGCCAAATAGCACAATCTCGGTCTTCTCACCTTTTAGTTGGAGGTAGTTCTTGGTGATCCAATCAGCTATTTCCCTCATGCAACTCACAAATGGAGCTTTCACTTTTACTGGATCTGGCCCGAAGGAGATGAGAAGTTGGGTATCGTCAGCATATGATACGATCTCAAAACCTCATGATCTCACAATTTGTGCTAGAGACGCTAGATAGATGTTAAATAGTGTTGGGCGCAGGCAAGAAGCCTGTGGGACTCCTATGTTGGTAGACATCTCTCTCAATTTAAAGGAGCAGAGACAGATAGTCTAGGTTCGATCGTCAAGGAAGTCCAAGAGCCAATGTATACTGCCGTATATTCCTGCCTCATGTAGTCTAGGAATTAAGATTGAGTGTTGGAACGCATAAAAGCCCACAGAGAGGTCTAGTTATACCAATATGACCGGTGTTCCTGCATCTAGTGATAGTCTGATGGTATCAGTCACTACCACTAATGTGGTCTCTGGGCTATTTAACGTTCGAAGTCCCAATTGTGAGGAGTCTAAGATCTTATGTTCTTCTAGAAAGGTTGACAGCTGATATTGATATAGCTTTCTAGAGTTTTTCCAAGCAGCGGGAGGTAGTTGTAAAGGATTTCAGGGTTTGCAGAGGGCCTTTTAAGAATAGCCTATAGTTGGGCACACTCACTCAGCTTGCAGTATAGCAGAGGCTAGGGAGAGATTGAAGAGTGTCATTACTGATGGCGCAATGAGATTGGCTAGGCTGGCCGTTATCCTCATGGGACATAGATGTTGAGGAGAGCCTGATTTGCATCTTGTGCACCTGCTCCTAGGAGCATAGCTCGAATTTATCCGAAACAGTGGTTATGTTTAGGGGAGGCTGGCTAAAGTCGGGCTCCTTCTCCGCTAATTCTAGGCTGGTTGAGAAGTTCTTATAGATGACATTGATTGTTTCTTCAAAGAAGTCAGCTAGGGAGTTGCATACTTTTTATGCAGTCTGGGACAGCTAGGTTTGTCCTTGATTAGGTGCATCGCATTCAGAGTGACTGGGTAAATCTCCGTCTTCCAGTGCAAAGGAGACAATTCTTTATAACACCAAGAGAACAACATCGACAGCGATCACATGGTACATTACCACGTCACATTCAAAATGGAAGAAAGGTTGAAATTGAGTTGGGTTAGAGTAAGCTTCAATTCTCAAACATCAAACGCTACAATTCAAGAAATCAGATCCCACATGGGGAAGCTGGGTTCTGAGAGTAAAAAGGACTGCCACGACGTCTTAACACAGAGTTCTTTACATTGGTGCACCTTCATCTCTTTCCTAAATTGGAGTAGGGTTGCGGCAGTCATGACGGATCCAAGGATACTGCTCCAAATCCTGAGTATATAAATTAAAAACATTACAATCATATTCAAGTGCTTTCACTATTAAACAATTTAAGTTGCAAAGGCAACAGTTGAAATCATTTCTGTTTCAAAAACGACCAGACCAAGGTTTTGAAGGAATTATACCTCAATCAAGAGGACGGTTTATCATGACGATCACACCTTGACCCAGCTGACAGGACCATGTTCTCTCTTCTCTAAGTATTTTTCCATTTTACAATGCTTATTGTTATTGACCCAGCAGATATCTGCTGTTACTATCACGCCATGAAACAGACCCAGGCTGCACAGCAACAGAAGGGCGAAACACGTTATGGCTGTCCAATCAAAAGAGCAAAGCCTGAAACTAACTACCAAAAATAAAAGCAAAATAAATGATTTCTGCTTTGCCTTGATACTTAAGATGTTTACTATTAAGAGCATTTCAATATGGTTATATGGTGTCAGCATTCCATATCTTCATGCATCATCTGCTCCCAAATGAGGTAGACAATAGACTCACATTATCTTCTGGCTCTCAGGAAAAATGCAGGACTTCTTGGGCTGCCTAGGGTCTTCTACGCGAGGGAAGGGCACAATCTGCAGCTCTAGGGAAGATAATGAGAGTGCCCAGCAGAGCTTTAACTTAGTGGCAGCCAGGAGGAGGCTGCCAGTATGCGAGCTCCAAGCTTAAATCCAACAGGAGGTCCCATAGGTCCTGAGCTAAGCAGTTCCAGGTGCAAGCCACAAAGGTGGGCAGTTGGCATAGACCCCGTTACAAACCACTGTCCAGTGCAGTCTATGATTTTCAGTTCCAATCCGCTGGGACTGAGTTTCCCTCTTCAGAGAAGAGTCTGTGATACCAGGAGCCTCTGCCTACTTACCCGCCCCATGGACCCTACAGGGTCTGCTCTGGCAGGATGCTATGCGGGTTCCCTCCACACTACCTCAAAGAAACATAGGAAGAAGTGGAGTATGGAGGTTGTCCACTCCAGGCAGCATTGATCCTCCATCTAGCAAACGATGCTTGTCCTATATGAGTGTCTGCAAAGAGGATGTTACCCCATTCTCTTAACATACACCTTAATGTTCTCAAAGTGTTACACTAAAGATGACCACACGCTATGTTTGGAAACATTATATCTAATAAAACATATATAAATGAAGGGGCCTCTGGAGCTTATGGACTTCACTTTACATGAGTAGGCCAGTAGGCAGCTCCGCTGGATACACCGAACTACCGCCAAAACTATTAATCAGTATCCATCAGGCAAGACTCAGTCCAAGGCACCCTTTAGGGTGAAATGAGGGTGTTCTCTCGCAGGGCCCACCCAAGTACTGACTCTTAGGCACTCTTAGGCATCAATGTGTACTTTGGGGTATTTGAAGAGATTAGCGAGCCCTCAAAGTAGTGTCACAAATTTAAAAGAGAGAGGGAGTTTCATGGGGTAAGGAAACAAAATGGCAGGCATACCAGCTGTACAAAATATTAAATATTTTCTGAATTTGTGGCTCTATCTGCGATTTTGCAGATCTGCGGATCCAAATTTCCTACCTATGAGGAAGATTGAGAGCTTTTTTAAACCTTTGGTGGTAGCATCTGCCCCTCTTGGACCATGAGCCTCCTTTTTGCCCTTTGTCACTATTTCAGGATACAGGCTTAAGTACCTGGCCTCCTGTAATGACTAACACAACCATATTTTCAGTTTCTGACAGCCATTCAGAGTGCATAGGTCCTCGAATCCTACAAGGATCAGCGAACCATACATTTGACAAAGGGAAAAATGTTCCCTTCTCCAATGGGAATCGTATTTTTTAAACGTATTATCCTCTGAGCAACCGATAATTCCATGCCACGAATAGTTTTCAAATTAGCAATCAAGATTCACAAAAGTTCCTGCCTGATTAAATCTTTGAAGCCCACTTGACACCTCTTTGCAATAAAACTATCTCAAAAACGTCTGAATACATTTACACCAGACCAAGCAAAGGCACTGCTTTGAGTAAAGTTCTAGTTTCATATCAAGTTTGGTGTAATTCCCCATAACTGTGAACACACTTTCCCACTAACCTGGAACATGCAGCTTTGTTCCCCGAGATGGATCTCCATGAAGCTTGATTTTCTGGTATGTCCCCAGGTGGACCAAGCCAAATATTGTGAAGATTCGGCATACAGAGCCCTGCTCTTATTTGAAATGTACTTTTATCTGATCAGGGAAGCTAATGTATGGCTGGTGTTTGACCCTTTGTATAATGCATTGCCTTTAAAAGGCGGATGCACTGGAAAAGGCAGACACTGGACTTCAAATTCACCTAAGTGCCAGAAAACGACCTGATTTTAGGGTTTGGATCTGGCTTGTGAGCTGCTATGAATTTTCAAGCATCAAGTGTATCCCATTGAGGAACATATTTCAAATGATATTGGTAGAGCAAGGGAGGGTCATGTTGAGCCTGAACCGGTTCAACGTTCAGTACGATGGCGCGACGATCCAAGCTTCAGAAGGATCACATTTGCATGGAGGTCTGGCAGGGGCGGCTCCTCCGCATTGGCAGAGGAGCGTCCCCCCACTGGATCAGGGCCAGGAGCTGAAAAATGAAACAATATTTTAATATTTTTACTCAGGCCGGCCAAACACACATGCGCACTTAGGTTTCTCCAACCCGGCTGTATTGAACAGCCGGGCTGGAGAAAGAGCACAGACTCCCTGTCCTGAGCAGAGCATCAAAGCAGCCAGCTCAGGCCAATCCCAGCGCTGCTCTCATAACATGGGAGCAGCACAGGGATTGCACAGTGAGTCTGATGCTGCACCAGTGCCTGCTGTGACAAGGAAGTAGGAAGTAGGAAGAAGACCACTGAGGCGTGACGCGGCCGGCAGCCTCAGGTAAGTCTTCCTCCCGCACTTCCCCCACGCCCCTCCACCTGCCCCAGCACTTTTTGTATGTGCTGGGCACCACTGAGGTCTGGTGCCCTTTTCTGAGCTGAGACCATTGACCAGGTGTAGCTCAGAAGGCAGAAGATGTGGTTACTATTGGTAAAGAAGCCCACGTCTTTGCTGTCTAGTCCTAATTGAGTGTCTCCCCTAAGTGTAAAGCTGAGAAGAGTGCTCTCCACCTGCGAAAGTAACAAAGAATTCAAGATGGCACAAGGCTTACTTCTCAGGAGTTGAGCTGTGGTTTGTGAGCTGTGGTGGCCAGCCCAGGCAATGGCCACCAGGAAGGCTAGAGGCAGTGGGCGAGCGGGTGTCCACAGCAGGAAGGCGGTGGCACATTGGAACCATGGCAGCAGCCTACTGGTTGTCTGATTCCTGGCATTGAAATGTATTGTAGGGACTAGAGAGGAACGCGACACTCCTGATTATTAGTGTGAAGTCTGTGACAGCCCTCCCCCAGGAAGTAGTAATTGGGACTGATAGAGAAGGACTTGTGCCGGGCTCGCATCGCATTAAGTGCAAGCCCGCCCTGCTCGTGCATCTATGTTGATGACTCACATTGGCAAAACCCTTCGTTTTCTCACTCTGAAGGACCGACTCTGGACTCCAGCAAGAGTCAGCGCCCCTTCGATAAAAGCTTCTTGAACACTATATACTGTTACGGAGGCTATGTCGGAGTCCCTGTGGCCCCTTTCAGTCTCAGGTCATGTTCTGCTTCCCTCAAGTGGTTTTTGTGAGAGACACATTCATCTAGTTCCAGGCATAAGATGCTGCTCAAGTGAAGAGAAGGACAGCACCCCTAGAGCAGAGCAAGGCTCCCCATGCCCCTGGGTGGGAAGAGACTGGCAGCTGACATCGGAAAGGGGATGACTCAGGGATCACCCTGGTATTAGAAGCCAAGCCAGGCTTTCAAAAGACGACTCATAATAAAGAGCACAAGGTGACCCAGCAGAAGTGCAGCCTGAATGACACAAAATAATACTTCATGGAAGGCATGGATTGTACAGAGGCCACAGCCACCAAAACCTGCACTCTGGGATAGAACTGTTGCAATTGATAACATACCCAGATTTCTTGATAGAGTGATTAATGGATTGGTTGGTAGAGTGATTGATGGATTGGTTAATAGAGTGATTGAGGGATTGGTTGATAGAGTGATTGGTGGATTGGTTGATAGAGTGAATGATGGATTGGTTGTTAGAGAGATTGATGGATTAGTTGATAAAGTGATTGAGGGATTGGTTGATAGAGTGATTGAGGGACTGGTTGATAGAGTGATTGAGGGACTGGTTAATAGAGTGATTGAGGGATTGGTTGTTGGAGTTATTGATGGATTTGGTTGTTAGAGTGATTCATGGGTCGGTTGATAGTCTGATTGAGGGATTGGCTAATAGAGAGATTGATGGATTGGTTGATTGATTGATGGATTGGTTGATAGAGTGATTGAGGGATTGGTTGATAGAGTGATTGATGGATTGGCTGATAGAGTGATTGATGGATTGATGGATTGGCTGATAGAGTGATTGATGGATTGGCTGATAGAGTGATTGATGGATTGGTTGATAGAGTGATTGAGGGATTGGTTGATAGAGTGATCGAGGGATTGTCTGATAGAGTTATTAATGGATTGGTTGATAGAGTGATTGAGGGATTGGTTGATAGAGTGATTGAGGGATTGTCTGATAGAGTTATTAATGGATTGGTTGATAGAGTGATTGATGGGTTGGTTGATAGAGTGATTGAGGGATTGGCTGATAGAGTGATTGATGGATTGGTTGTTAGAGTGATTGATGGATTGGTTGATAGAGTGATTGATGGATTTGTTGACAGATTGATTGATGGATTGGTTGTTAAAGTGATTGATGGATTAGTTGATAGAGTGATTGATGGATTGGTTGATGGAGTGGTTGATGAATTGGTTCATAGAGTGATTGAGGGATTGGTTGATGGAGTGATTGATGGATTTGTTGATAGAGTGATTGATGGATTGGCTGATAGAGTGATTGATGGATTGGTTGATAGAGTGATTGAGGAATTGGTTGATAGAGTGATCGAGGGATTGTCTGATAGAGTTATTAATGGATTGGTTGATAGAGTGATTGAGGGATTGGTTGATAGAGTGATTGAGGGATTGTCTGATAGAGTTATTAATGGTTTGGTTGATAGAGTGATTGATGGGTTGGTTGATAGAGTGATTGATGGATTGGTTGACAGATTGATGGGTGGATTGGTTGTTAAAGTGATTGATGGATTAGTTGATAGAGTGATTGATGGATTGGTTGATGGAGTGGTTGATGAATTGGTTGATAGAGTGATTGAGGGATTGAGGGATTGGTTGATAGAGTGATTGATGGATTGGTTGATAGAGTGATTGATGGATTGGCTGATAGAGTGATTGATGGATTGCTTGATGAAGTGGTTGATGGATTGGCTGATAGAGTGATTGATGGATTGGTTAATAGAGTGATTGAGGGATTGGTTGATAGAGTGATTGGTGGATTGGTTAATAGAGTGATTGGTTGATAGAGTGATTAATTAATTGGTTGATAGAGTGATTGATGGATTGGTTGTTAGAGAGATTGATGGATTGGTTGATAGAGTGATTGAGGGATTGGTTGATAGAGTGATTGATGGATTGGTTAATAGAGTGATTGAGGGATTGGTTTTTAGAGTGATTGGTGGATGGGTTGATAGAGTGATTAATTAATTGGTTGATAGAGCGATTGATGGATTGGTTGTTAGAGAGATTGATGGATTGGTTGATAGAGTGATTGAGGGATTGGTTGATAGAGTGATTGATGGATTGGTTGATAGAGTGATTGAGGGACTGGTCAATAGAGTGATTGAGGGATTGGTTGATAGAGTGAATGATGGATTGGTTGTTAGAGTGATTGATGAATTGGTTGTTAGAGTGATTGATGGGTCAGTTGATAGAGTGATTGAGGGATTGGCTAACAGAGTGATTGATGGATTGGTTGATAGATTTATTGATGGATTGCTTGATAGAGTGATTGAGGGATTGGTTGATAGAGTGATTGATGGATTGGTTGATAGAGTGATTGATGGATTGGCTGATAGAGTGATTGATGGATTGGTTGACAGATTGATTGATGGATTGGTTGTTAAAGTGATTGATGGATTAGTTGATAGAGTGATTGATGGATTGGTTGATGGAGTGGTTGATGAATTGGTTCATAGAGTGATTGAGGGATTGGTTGATGGAGTGATTGATGGATTTGTTGATAGAGTGATTGATGGATTGGCTGATAGAGTGATTGATGGATTGGTTGATAGAGTGATTGAGGGATTGGTTGATAGAGTGATCGAGGGAATGTCTGATAGAGTTATTAATAGATTGCTTGATAGAGTGATTGGTTGATAGAGTGATTGAGGGATTGTCTGATAGAGTTATTAATGGTTTGGTTGATAGAGTGATTGATGGGTTGGTTAATAGAGTGATTGATGGATTGGTTGATAGAGTGATTGATGGATTGGTTTACAGATTGATGGATGGATTGGTTGTTAAAGTGATTGATGGATTAGTTGATAGAGTGATTGATGGATTGGTTGATGAATTGGTTGATAGAGTGATTGGGGGATTGGTTGATAGAGTGATTGATGGATTGGTTGATAGAGTGATTGATGGATTGCTGATAGAGTGATTGATGGATTGCTTGATGAAGTGGTTGATGGATTGGCTGATAGAGTGATTGATGGATTGGTTAATAGAGTGATTGAGGGATTGGTTGATAGAGTGATTGGTGGATTGGTTAATAGAGTGATTGGTTGATAGAGTGATTAATTAATTGGTTGATAGAGTGATTGGTGGATTGGTTAATAGAGTGATTGGTTGATAGAGTGATTAATTAATTGGTTGATAGAGTGATTGATGGATTGGTTGTTAGAGAGATTGATGGATTGGTTGATAGAGTGATTGAGGGATTGGTTGATAGAGTGATTGATGGATTGGTTAATAGAGTGATTGAGGGATTGGTTGTTAGAGTGATTGGTGGATGGGTTGATAGAGTGGTTAATTAATTGGTTGATAGAGCGATTGATGGATTGGTTGTTAGAGAGATTGATGAATTGGTTGATAGAGTGATTGAGGGATTGGTTGATAGAGTGATTGATGGATTGGTTGATAGAGTGATTGAGGGACTGGTCAATAGAGTGATTGAGGGATTGGTTGATAGAGTGATTGATGCATTGGTTGTTAGAGTGATTGATGAACTGGTTGTTAGAGTGATTGATGGGTCAGTTGATAGAGTGATTGAGGGATTGGCTAACAGAGTGATTGATGGATTTGTTGATAGATTTATTGATGGATTGCTTGATAGAGTGATTGAGGGATTGGTTGATAGAGTGATTGATGGATTGGTTGATAGAGTGATTGATGGATTGGCTGATAGAGTGATTGATGGATTGGTTGTTAGAGTGATTGATGAATTGGTTGTTAGAGTGATTGATGGGTCGGTTGATATAGTGATTGAGGGATTGGCTAACAGAGTGATTGATGGATTGGTTGACAGAGTGATTGATGGATTGGTTGACAGAGTGATTGAGGGATTGGTTGATGGAGTGATTGAGGGATTGTCTGATAGAGTTTTTAATGGATTGGCTGATGGAGTGATTGAGGGATTGGTTGATAGAGTGATTGAGGGATTGTCTGATAGAGTTATTAATGGGTTGGTTGATAGAGTGATTGATGGATTGGTTGTTAGAGTGATTGATGGATTGGTTGTTAGAGTGATTGATGGGTCGGTTGATAGAGTGATTGAGGAATTGGCTAACAGAGTGATTGATGGATTGGTTGATAGGGTGATTGAGGGATTGGTTGATAGAGTGATTGATGGATTGGTTGATAGAGTGATTGAGGGACTGGTCAATAGAGTGATTGAGGGATTGGTTGATAGAGTGATTGATGGATTGGTTGTTAGAGTGATTGATGAATTGGTTGTTAGAGTGATTGATGGGTCAGTTGATAGAGTGATTGAGGGATTGGCTAACAGAGTGATTGATGGATTGGTTGATAGATTTATTGATGGATTGCTTGATAGAGTGATTGAGGGATTGGTTGATAGAGTGATTGATGGATTGGTTGATAGAGTGATTGATGGATTGGCTGATAGAGTGATTGATGGATTGGTTGTTAGAGTGATTGATGAATTGGTTGTTAGAGTGATTGATGGGTCGGTTGATATAGTGATTGGGGGATTGGCTAACAGAGTGATTGATGGATTGGTTGACAGAGTGATTGATGGATTGGTTGACAGAGTGATTGAGGGATTGGTTGATAGAGTGATTGAGGGATTGTCTGATAGAGTTTTTAATGGATTGGTTGATAGAGTGATTGAGGGATTGGTTGATAGAGTGATTGAGGGATTGTCTGATAGAGTTATTAATGGATTGGTTGATAGAGTGATTGATGGATTGGTTGTCAGAGTGATTGATGGATTGGTTGTTAGAGTGATTGATGGGTCGGTTGATAGAGTGATTGAGGAATTGGCTAACAGAGTGATTGATGGATTGGTTGATAGGGTGATTGATGGATTGGCTGATAGAGTGATTGATGGATTGGCTAATAGAGTGATTGATGGATTTGTTGATAGAGTGATTGATGGATTGGCTGATAGAGTGATTGATGGATTGGTTGATAGAGTGATTGAGGGATTTGTTGAAAGATTGATTGAGGCATTGTCTGATAGAGTTATTAATGGATTGGTTGATAGAGTGATTGAGGGATTGGCTGATAGAGTGATTGATGGATTGGTTGTTAGAGTGATTGATGGATTGGTTGATAGAGTGATTGATGGATAGGTTGATAGATTGATGGATTGGTTGTTAAAGTGATTGATCGATTGGTTGATAGAGTGCTTGATGGATTGGTTGATGGAGTGGTTGATGAATTGGTTCATAGAGTGATTGATGGGTCGGTTGATAGAGTGATTGAGGGATTGGCTGATAGAGTGATTGAAGGATTGGTTGATAGATTGGTTGAGGGATTTGTTGATAGATTGATAGAGTGATTGAGGGATTGGTTGATAGAGTGATTGAGGGATTGGTTGATAGAGTGATTGGATTGGTTGATCGAGTGATTGATAGATTGGTTGATAGAGTGATTAATGGATTGGCTGATAGAGTGATTGATGAATTGCTTGATAGAATGATTAATGGATTGGCTGATAGAGTGATTGATGGATTGCTTGATAGAGTGATTGAGGGATCAGTTGATAGAGTGATTGATGGATTGGCTGATAGAGTGATTGATGGATTGTTTGATATATTTATTGAGGGATTGGTTGATCGAGTGATTGAGGGATTAGTTGATAGAGTGATTGGACTGATTGATAGAGTGATGATGGATTGGTTGATAGAGTGATTGAGGATTGGTTGACAGAGGGATTGATGGATTGGCTGACAGAGTGATTGATGGATTGGCTGATTGAGTCATTGATGGATTGGTTGATAGAGTGAGTGATGGATTGGTTGATAGAGTGATTTATGGATTGGTTGATAGAGTGAAGTGCAACCATTTTGACTCCATTTGTGACTGCTGACTGATGCTACCGTTATTCACATTGTAGAAAAGATTTTTTCAGGGAATTTGTCTTGGCAGGAACTGTTTCTTTTTAACTCTACATTTTGCGGTTCTATCCCCTCTTTTGCTATAGCCCTGTCTGCACCCCAGAAATGGCTGCGTTGGACAACAACGTATGAGTGGCATGAGACACAAACATGTGAGGATTTAGGTGGCGCTGTCTGGTTGAGCCTCCCAGATGAATGGAGAGAAGTATTATCTTAAACCAAGTATATTTACAGGAAGAGACAGTAGTCAATAAACAGAGAGAGTTTAGCAGTTAGATAGGAGTTCTTTTCCACCTCTTGAATGAAATGTAAGAGGGAGGCTTCTTCAGGTCTAGAGGAGTGCTATTCCAGATCATGGGTGCTGCCCCACAGAAGGACTGTCAATGAGTTTTTTGCATCCTGGGTTTTGAGATTTCAAGCACTGGTCCTTCTTTGCTTTCGAGTTTCTATGTTCTCTTGGGATATGCAGTTCTTTCGCCGGGTAGGCTGGGGTGCTGCAGTGCAGAGCATCATGCGTGCTGCATGCATGGTTTCTCCTCAGAGAGCCAGTTCAGAGGTTCCAAGACCGATAAGATGCTGTGGTTTCTTTGTCTTTGTGTTCAGTGTTGCATGCTGCAGAGATTAGTAATATTTTAGGGGAGTTAGGTTTGCTGGAGATAACTAAAAGTAACTGTCATTGTTTCAGGATCTTTTTGGTAGTTCAGGCCCAGATTTAAAAACAAGCATTTGCAATGCAATAGGTCTCGCTTTACCCGAGTTTGAGCTATTGGCATTGTAAATGACAATGCCTTTTTTTTAATGTTTTGTTTTTTAAAACATAAATAAAAGGCATTGTCATTTACAATGCCAATAGCTTAAACTCTCGCAAATGCGAGACCTATTGCATTCCAAATGCTTGAAGGCATCGCTGAGTTGCCCTCTTCTGTCTCCCGTGGCCCCTGAAGAGCTTCCCATTTGCTACCAGTTAAATAAACAAGCTGGTGGTCACAACTGCGCAGGAGAGACTCTCGTGCCCTCCTGCAGTAAGAGAAACTCATTAAAGAATTAAGCCTAATAACGAATCAGAAGACATCATTTACGAAGGACAATGACACAAGCCAATGACAAATATAGGCGGTTCTTCAAGTACATACTCCAATACAGCATGGCTCGCAGAACAGCGCATGCGCTGCCCAGACTCAACCTAAAAATGAAACCCCTTCCCCGCGGTACAATCCCCAGACGACTAGAAGTGCCAAGCAGCAGCAAGCTTAAAAGCAGCTTTACAACAGCAAACGGCTTTACAAACAGAGTCGCATGTGTGATTTAAAAGAATAAAAAGTTGTGCAGCGTGCGGAGCGCTTTTACCTGCTTTGCTTGTTGTTTAAGTATCCAGCTGGGGAGGAAGCGCTATTGCGCTGACTTCCAAAATAGATGTTCAACCAGAAAGTGGGGCAGAATAAAGCAAAACCTCTCCCTTTCCGCTCAAACAGCTCCACTAGAGCTGCGGCAGACCGAAGGGTAGGTAAGGAGCAGTAAATATTAAAAAAAGAAACCCCTTCCCTTCAACACAATCCCCAGATGGCTATAAGTGCCGAGAAACAGCAGCAAGCTTACAAGAGCATATGTAATGTAACTGGTCCTTTTGTAAAGCGCTCTGACACCTTCGGGTAAAGTTCGCGCTATATAAAATCGCATTAAAATAAATAAAATAAAATACAATCCCCAGATGGCTATAAGTGCCGAGAAGCATCAGCAAGCTTACAAGAGCTTTACAACAGCAGCAAGCTTTACAAGCAGAGCAGCATGAGTGCTTTAAAAGAATAAAAAGCCGTGCAGCGTGCGTAGCGCTTTTACCTGCTTTGCTTGTTGTTTAAGTATGCAGCTTGGGAGGAAGCGCTATAGCGCTGACTTCTAAGATGGATGTTCACCCAGGAAGTGGGGCAGAGTGAAGCCAAACCTCTCCCTTTCCGCTCAAACAGCTCCACTAGAGCTGCGGCAGACTGAACAGTAGGTAAGGAGCAGTAAATATAAAAAGTGCTTGTTTTCTCGTAATGTCCTCCATACACCCGCTATTCTACAGGCAGCCAGTAACCAAAAACAATGGATGCGACATCGCGGGGCGCACTCCCTGCCTCCGGTGCAGATGGCGGCGAAACCGGAAGTCAGGCAGCCTTCGTTGGGACGTGGGCGGGGCCTGCCAAAGAAACAGGAAGGAACCGCCGGAGAGGACGTCCGGAACCCTTCAGGCTCCATGCTGAAGTCCCGGCCCCATCAGAGGGACCGGGCGAAGAGCGAGGCAGACTGCATGGCACCAGAGGCAAGACGGGGCTCCCAAGTGGTGAGGAGAGCCCCGCGGCGTGCCGAGGAGACGGCCAGGGAACCGAGGAGAGACGCCGGAGTCCTGAACCAGCCGGTGAGTGAGGACTTGGCTGGGTGCATTGCCGGCGCCCATTCTCTTAGCAGACCCGCCAGACAGCGGGCCGCTCCATCATGGGGGCAATTTTGTCTGTAAGGCGCACGCTGAAGGACACGCCATGAGCGTGCACATCGGCTGTCTGAAAGAGACGCCGTGAGCGTGCACATCGCCTGTCCGGGCACCGTGAGATGTGCACGCATATGGTGCGAGCAGGAGTTGTGAGAACGCCGCGAGCCGTACGCGTGCACATCTCCTGTCTTGCCATACGCGTGCACATGTCCTGTCCCCCTTCCAACTAAAGTCGACAACAATAGATCTCGCTAGCGACAGCGCTTCGCGCTGCGTCGCTAGGCGAGACCTAATAAATCTCAGTGAAAGGGTGTCTGCTCTGAGCTTAGCATAGTTTTGTGCAAGAAGTGTCCCTTCCTGCAGAAAAACTACGCTGTACGGCAATTTCTTCATTGTATGTGGGCTGCAGAATGCGGCACACATGCAAAAAGGAAACAATTAGAAGAAGTAACAATATTTCTCCTTCTTAAGCCAGCCTCAGGGAGGTGCAGGATTTAGGCACAAATCCTTGTCTTGTCTACAATTCATTGTGGATATGAATTTGCATCAAAATCCATGGGTGAATGTATAGCAGCACCCATGCACCACCTATGGAACGCCTCCTTGACGCAAAGTAACACAAGGCAGCACACTACACTGTGCTGCGTTACTTTGGGTTACAATCCAACATAAATCGTGATTTGCGTTGGATTGTATATACCTACCCAACACTTTGCGTCACATCTGAGTTAAAAAAGAAACGGAAACCTGATGAAAAGTGTTTATAAATCTGGCCCCAGGTATTTAAGGTGGTGAATAGTGTGCAAATGGCCCTGAGTGTTTTTAGCCGTGGTGTTAGCATGACCTAGTAGTGAGAGTTGGTTGTGGAATATGAAGTCAAGGACTTGGCTGTACTTACAATACCCAGTGTGATCCCTAACAGGTTAGTGTACCATCCCCAGTGCAGAGCAGGAGTCATGCTGTTGTTTTGGCATGGGAGCAGAAATTCAGTTTTGGCATGGGAGCAGAAATTCAGTTTTGTCAGGGCTTGAGCTTTGGGGGTGTTTGAAAAGACAGTTGTAAGTTGTGTTGAGGCCTTTCTTTAGCAGTATCTTGATCAGAGCTACTTTTGAGACAGAGCTGAGATTCATTAGTGAATTGATGGCTGTTTAAACACCATACCCAGAACACCAGGGGGTTGATTTGCAAAGTAGTCATGCAACACAGCACAGCAACCAGAGGTTCTGTGCTGCACTGCAATGTGAGGGAGAGAGCAACAAGATACGGCTGGGTCCTGCTCTCTTCCTAGTGCTGGCACACCATCAGGCTGCCGAGCGCCACGTGCCTACCTGTGCACCATAGTGCAAAGGTGTCTGCATGAGTCTAGCATAGGTTTTGCACTGGAAGGATGAACTACTATGCCTCAGTGGCTTAGCTAGCCCTTTTGCCACCCGTGGTGGTCACTGCGTTTGCCGCCCGCAGCGGCCTCATGAAAGAGCAGGTAGGGTGGAGGTTGCCGCCCCAAATTCGTGACGCCCTTAGTGGACCGCCCCACCCACCCCCTTGCTACGCCACAGCTATGCCTAAAAAAACTTTAAAACTTTTCCCACTTTGGAAGTGTGCTGTACAGTGCAGCACACATGCAAAGCCAGAAACTTTTGGAGACATTGAAACATTTCTCCTTTTTAATGCCAGCTTCAAAGAAGTGTTATTTTTGGTGCAAAGCCCTGTCTACAAATATTAGTAGATATGGCTTTGCATCAAAATCCATAGGAGGTTGCTTGGGAACGCACACATACCACCCACCCCTTGAGGCAAAGCAACGCAAAGCAATGCTGCTTTGCGTAAATGTAGGACTACCTTCCAATGCAAATAAAGTTTGGTACTGGAGTGCAACTCCCAAATAAACATTTCAGACGGGTTAGTGTCACTTTTGTAATGGAAACCAAGCCCAAAATGTTAATAAATTCGCTCCCAGGTCTTTTTTCAGCCTGCACTATAGCTGAGTGATTAACAAAATGTGGTAACCTACAGGTCTGATTCAGCCTTCCATCCTTCCGAGGCTACAGCCACCAGTATTACTAAACTGGGCATGTAACACCTGTTAGTTACAGAGTTTAGTAGTGTTAGAAGTGTGGTATGAAGCGCTACATAAAACAAGCATTTGTAATGCAATCGGTCTCGCCTTTGTGACCATATTAGTATTTAGCCATGCAGCACATTATTCTGGGTGCTGAAACATCTACTGTTCTTTAACATGGGGGCTTTGACACTAATAGGAACATTATCGCACTATACATTATCGCACATTACAGCAGCGTAGCCCCCTCATATGTATCTTCAGCACAATGACATCCCCAAGTCACGGTAATCACCACAACACATGGACAACCCAACGACTTCCGGTGAATATTATATATTTTTTTTTTATCGCAAAACTAATGCATTGGAGTGATTATTTAAATTTTTTTTAAAGTGCACACTATACCATATTAGAAGCTTTTATAGCAACTGTACAGTAAAGCTATGGCTATTTTAACATAAAGGGGTGTGAATGGATGAATACAAATACAAATAAAGGATCTTAAAATGTATGATGGAATGTATAGCAGGTGACAGGGACTACAGATCACGACACATGTACTTCAAGTGATTGTGGATATTACATGCAATAAAACAAAACGGTAGGTTGGGGTGTCAACGACGCTTGTGCAAATGATGTTCAGCTGGTGAAGTGGTCAGCTCTGTTTGCAAATGCAAAGTGGTGAATGGTGAAGTGGTCAGCTCTGTTTGCAAAGGCAAAGTGGTGAATGGTGAAGAGGTCAGCTCTGTTTGCAAAGGCAAAGTGGTGAATGGTGAAGAGGTCAGCTCTGTTTGCAAATGCAAAGTGGTGAATGGTGAAGTGGTCAGCTCTGTTTACAGGCACAAAGTGGTGAATGTTGAAGTGGTCAGCTCTGTTTGCAGGCACAAAGGGTTGAATGGTGAAGTATCCAGCTCTGTTTGCAGGCACAAAGGGTTGAATGGTGAAGTATCCAGCTCTGTTTGCAGGCACAAAGTGTTGAATGGTGAAGTATCCAGCTCTGTTTGCAGGCACAAAGGGTTGAATGGTGAAGTGGTCAGCTCTGTTTGCAGGCACAAATGGATGAATGGTGAAGTGGTCACTCTCTCCCGCGGTGAACATGCTCTTTACTGCTGCTCATGGGTATCAAGCGAACCTGCCAGGTCTGAGGCATTTCAGAAACCTTATGTGATGGCTGGGGTTTGTAAATGAACCTACATTAAACACCACTAAGGGATAAAGCGATTTCTGCAACATCAAGTGATTTTTCTCCAAAATGTTTTTTTCAGTTTTACTTTTTGGTTTCCCGGGATGCTTTGGCATAAGATTCCCAGTTCCATCGTGATTCATTTTGTGCAGTGAGAAAACACAACTAAAAATACTCTCAAACTACAGTTTAACAGAGACGCGTTTTTCTGTGTAACAGACAAACACCGGACCATGGACCCAGCAGGGGCACGTGCCACCTAATCCAGAGCAGGAGTGAGACACTTTTCTGACAGTAGTTGTGCCAACCCACCTGCAGCCAAAGCCATGGGTCACGGGAACGACCACAATACAATGCAGTGACCTATTTTTGCCTATTTTTTGCCTATTTTTTTTGCCTATTCAGTCTGTTTGCCTATTTTTTTTGCCTATTTTGCCTATTTTTTTTTGCCTATTCAGTTTGCCTATTTTTTTTTATTTCATTAGAGCATAAATAGTGAATGAATGTCTGCTATTTTTCAAACAATGGGGCATATTATCAAGCACATGCGATAATTATCGCAAATCGCACATAGCGCGATTTTCATTATCGCCGTCTATCGCTGGATTTCAGCGCCGGGTTAGCAACGTATTATTAACGCTTTTCACCCAGGCGATGTGAAATCCAGCGATAGAGGGTGATAACATGCATTAGCGTGAGAAAAGCAGCGAAAAATGACCTGCGATAATGTAAACCTTGATAATAGGCAGGTGTGGACATAGCCCTGAGATCCACCTCCCATGTTACAGATGGCTAAATCGGATTAATAGCAGGTGTTAAAATCCTGCGATAAAGGGGCCTTAGCGGGTCTGGGGCATCCTTGTAAATATCGCGATGCAGTTGTAGCGATGTTTACCCATGTTGTTCTGTGAGGAACGCCCACTTTGCATGTCATTAGCGATAATAATCGCTGACATGCAAAGTGGAGAAAAGACAGCTGCTAACTCAAGGAAACACGCGTTAGCGTGTCCTTGATGATAGAGCGATATTTAAATCGCCGCTTTTCGGCCGAAAACGGCCGCTAAAGCGTCGAAATTGGGCTTGATAATATGCCCCATTAAAGATTAAACCAGGGACTAAGATTTTCTAGTTTGGCATGTAGAATGACTTAAAAGTAATGGATGTATTTTATATGTTTAGCAAATATTTTGCAATAAATGTACACCATTTTCGCTCTGGAGGAAAATTATTTCTGAAATACGGATTACAGAATATGTTTTTTTCTAAATTCCTTTGCATAAAGTCCAAAACAGGGTGCAAAAGGATGTTCCCTGTGTTTTGCAGCATGGAAAAAGTTTAGTTAAATAACAGCTAGGAAGATAGTTATTAAGTTGAAAAAGCTTACAAGGAAGTGAATAAGTGGCAACTTTTCCCACAGGATTAATTTGAATAAATAACCTGTCTGCATTGCTGTAAGACGTTACCTTGCGATTGCATGGTATGCCCAACAGGTGCAGTCACTTGGAAATTCGCTCCTAAATATCATCAGTATAAGCATTCTTGAAATCTACCTTCTTGCTTTCTACCGGTCATCTAGTGCCTCTGGAGCGGATAGAATTTAATGTAATGGGTAACTCTTACGAGAAGTATGACGACATAGAAGTCTGAGGTTTTAAAAAAAATAAAACTAGAGCTGTAAAAAGGGATCCCAGATGACCAGTGGTAAACGATTCCTACCTGTGCCATCATGTGGCAAGAGCGTTGTTAATATCATTCCATGACTGGGGGACGTAGCATAGCCATACACCCTCTGCAAAAAAGCAGTGGGCCGCCCTGTCAGCCGATGGCCCAAATAAAACAGAATGAGGGAAAGAGACAGACCTCGAACCTGTGCCCAACTAGCTCCAAACATGTAGCAGACACTAAAATCTTCACAAAGCGAACTCCCGATTTCCCATTCAATAACTCATGATGTCCGCTCAATTGCCCTTAGTGGGCTATGTTAAACCTGGCGATGCATCCACATCCCCGATCTTAGCGTTTTTGATAAAAGGTTTCTGTTTGGTTCCACAGTTTAGTGCGAGCCATACAGAATATTTTGCCACTGACTGTGTCAGGCGATAGGGGGACATCTTTAAAATACAGGAAATATATTCCTGCCTTTGCGATCACCCCTCTGAATACGAGCCTGTGCCCATCGGTTTACCTACAGCATGTTGCAGGCGATAAAAAGCAATACAGACACATTAACCCCATCTGCTGGGATTCGAACACACAGTAAGTTACTATTGTGAAGGCAACGCACAACCACTGCACTATAGCTGTAGCAGCTGGCCCCTATGGCTAGAGTCAACATAACAACCGTAAAGCGCCAGATCTAGGTAGATGCTGTTGTGTAGTTACTATAAACCTATTTAGGATCTGCGCGTTTAGACAACATAGTGTGGGATTGGTGTCCAGACTGTTTCCAGACACCCCCACCGGGTATGTTCGCCTGTATACCAGCTAGCTCACAGTGCCACTGTAAAGTCCTCTTACTAAGGAGAGAATAGTTCTTGCCAACTATCGAACATGACAACTCTGTCCCATCAGGTATCGTGGAAACAGTACAGTACCTTTCGCTTAGCCACTCGTGCTCACTTTGTCTCAGAGATATACATAGAATAAACGGTGGGGACGTTTTCAATAAGCATTTATAAGACAGAAACAGCTATAAAGATTATAAGCACCAACATCATAAAAGGACGGTAGATTCCTAACATAGTGCTAAAACAATGCATACAGGCAGGTATACAAATACATGACAGTGATAATGCGTACTCCTACGATGCGACCCTAACCATATGTACCTAAGTGTACCTAGCATGTATGTAGGTGTAGAGCCAAGAATCTTCTTAGGATAAAGCCAACCCCATTACCTGAAGTGAGAGACTGTGGAACCCCGTCTTGTTCTCGAGATGGACATCCGGCGAGGGATGTCAGACCACTGCGAGCTGGAGTGTCTGCATGCAGGAACCTCAGCGTCTTGCAACTAAGGGGCAACTAAGAAGCGCCCCAGTTCTATTTGCAGGGGGCGTCTGGTCAGGAGCGGCAACCGAAGAGCAGCCTTGACTCCGTCCACTCAGGCGTCATGAATAAATTAATCTCTGTGCGCCTACCAAAAATGTATGTGTCATTCTGTAACGTATATGGCTTCTATGTAAAGCGCTCCAATACCTACAGACCGAGTTTGCGCTATATAAAAAACCATAAATAAATGCAAACAACTGACAGGTCTTTTACCGGGTGGCGGGTTCATAGAGCAGTATTCACCCAGCCCTTGTGAGGGCAAAGCATGGGCCCCTGATAACTAGCAGGGCGGGGAGTCTATAAAAAAACAAACAATGGGAGGAGGGAAGAGAGGTCATCACACGCTGTACTGCATGATGGCCAACGAAAATCTTCTTGGAGTGAAATCGCCGGAAAGAGAGCTAAACACAAAAAGGAGGGACTTTGACAGAAATGCACCAATAAGAAGACAGCATTTCTGAATGCCGTAGATAGTAACCAATGGCAATTGGTGGGTTTGCCAAACCCCACAGAAGAGATATAACAGGTCGATCAAAGCGCGATCTAAAAACAGGGGTCATAACATGGTGTGCTTCTCTGTGGAAGTGCAGATCTGAGTACCTGTTTCATGCACAGGGCGTACACTGAGCTCAAGTAACCTGATATTTCTCCGAGTTAGTGCTTTATTTTCAGACAGCACACCTCAGAAATAGAAAGAGGCAAAGCTTGCTCAATGTGTCCGAGATGAAATGTTTGAAAATAAAGCAACTGAGAGAAATACATCAGGTTAAATGTGTATTCCCTGTACGTAAGCAGTGCCTGCAGGCACATAGAGCAGGCGGGCAGGCGGGCAGGCTCTCTGCAAGAAAAGACCATCGTGATGGTCACTACAGTGATTACCTGCCCTGTGACTAATCAGAATTGTACAGTTTTCCGGCCATTCGAGTTGCCTGGGGATCCCACTCCCTCCTGGACCGTTGTGAGATTCAGGAGGGTACCTGCTGGAGGGGAGGGTGGGTGGGAGTGGTGAGGATGGATTGCGCAGGGGGGAGGGCGCTGGGAATCCGGCAGGTTTCTGCACCAAGTTACCTGTCCTGGCAAAAAAAAAAAGTTACCTGTCCTGAAACTAAAAGCAAAGATGAACGTTTTAAGAATATATTAACACGTAGGAATTTCTGCAGCAGTGTTTGCCAGTGTGTTGTTTCAGCGCCTGGCTCCGATTATGGCAGCCTCTGAGGTGCAGGAGCACAGATTCTTGTGCAAACACTGCCCGCCATGCCCTCTGCGGACTGAAGTTCCACCCTCTCACGGGAAAGTTACTGGCCTAGGACCAAAATTTGACGCAGACTTAACCGAAAGATTACGGGATCAACGCCCGGAGGAGTCAGAGGCAGGGTACGCTTTTATTATTGACTCTGGTTGTCTGTGAGAGGGCCTCTCCAGAGGGTGGCCAGCCCACCCCAGGCCTCTCCAGAGGGTGCCCAGCCCGCCTCAGGCCTCTCCAGAGGGTGGCCAGCCCACCTCAGGCCTCTCCAGAGGGTGCCCAGCCTGCCTCAGTCCTCTCTAGAGGGTGGCCAGCCCGCCTCTCTAGGGTGCCCAGCCCACCAAGGCCTCTCCAGAGGGTGCCCAGCCCGGCCCAGGCCTCTCCAGAGGGTGGCCAGCCAGCCTCAGGCCTCTCCAGAGGGTGGCCAGCCCACCTCATGCCTCTCCAGGGTGCCCAGCCCACCTCAGGCCTCTCCAGGGTGGCCAGCCCGCCTCAGGCATCTCCAGAGGGTGTCCAGCCCACCCCAGGCCTCTCCAGAGGGTGGCCAGCCAGCCTCAGGCCTCTCCAGGGGGTGGCCAGCCCGCCTCAGGCCTCTCCAGGGGGTGGCCAGCCCACCTCAGGCCTCTCCAGAGGGTGGCCAGCCCACCCCAGGACTCTCCAGAGGGTGCCCAGCCCACCTCAGACCTCTCCAGAGGGTGGCCAGTGTGCCTCAGGCCTCTCCAGAGGGTGGCCAGCCCACCTCAGGCCTCTCCAGAGGGTGCCCAGCCCGCCTCAGGCCTCTCCAGAGGGTGGCCAGCCCACCTCTTTAGGGTGCCCAGCCCACCCAGGCCCCTCCAGAGGGTGCCCAGCCCGCCCCAGGCCTCTCCAGGGGGTGGCCAGCCTGCCTCAGGCCTCTTCAGAGGGTGGCCAGCCCGCCATAGGCCTCTCCAGGGTGACGAGCCCACCTCAGACCTCTCCAGGGTGGCCAGCCCGCCTCAGGCCTCTCCAAAGGGTGGCCAGCCCGCCTCAGGCCTCCCCAAAGGGTAGCCAGCCCGCCTCAGGCCTCTCCAGGGTGGCCAGCCCGCCCCAGGCCTCTCCAGGGGGAGTCCAGCCAGCCTCAGGCCTCTCCAGGGTGGCCAGCCCACCTCAGGCCGCTCCAGGGGGTGGCCAGCCCACCTCAGGCCTCTCCAGGGTGTCCAGCCCGCCTCAGGCCTCTACAGAGGGTGGCCAGCCAACCTCAGGCCTCTTCAGGATGCCCAGCCCGCCTCAGGCCTCTCCAGAGGGTGCCCAGCCCGCCCCAGGCCTCTCCAGATGGTGGGCAGCCCGCCTCATGCCTCTCCAGGGTGGCCAGCCCACCTCAGGCCTCTCCAGAGGGTGGCCAGCCCGACTCAGGCCTCTCCAGGGTGGCCAGCCCGCCCCAGGCCTCTCCAGGGGGTGGCCAGCCCGCCTCAGGCCTCTACAGAGGGTGGCCAGCCCGCCTCAGGCCTCTCCAGGATGCCCAGCCCGCCTCAGGCCTCTCCAGAGGGTGCCCAGCCCGCCTCAGGCCTCTCCAGAGGGTGGCCAGCCCGCCTCACGCCTCTCTAGGGTGTCCAGCCCACCCCAGGCCTCTCCAGAGGGTGCCCAGGTCTCTCCAGGGGGTGGCCAGCCTGCCTCAGGCCTCTCCAGAGGGTGGCCAGCCTGCCTCAGGCCTCTCCAAGGTGCCCAGCCCGCCTCAGGCCTCTCCAAGGTGCCCAGCCTGCCCGAGACCTCTCCAGGGGGTGGCCAGCTGGCCTCAGGCCTCTCCAGGGTGGCCAGCCCACCTCAGGCCTCTCTAGAGGGTAGCCAGCCGGCCTCTCCAGAGGGTGGCCAGCCGGCCTCAGGCCTCTCCAGGTGGCAGCCAGCCGGCCCCAGGCCTCTACACTGTGGCCAGCCCACCTCAGGCCTCTCCAGGGTTGGCCAGCCTGCCTCAGGCCTCTACAGACGGCGGCCAGCCTGCCTCACGCCTCTCCAGGGTGGCCAGCCCGCCTCAGGCCTCTTCAGAGGGGCCAGCAAGCCTCAGGCCTCTCCAGAGTGGCCAGCCCACCTCATGCTTCTCCAGGGTGGCCAGCCCGCCTCAGGCCTCTCCAGGGTGGCCAGCCCACCCAGGCCTCTCCAGAGTGGCCAGCCCGCCTCAGGCTTCTCCAGAGTGGCCAGCCCGCCTCAGGCCTCTCCAGAGTGGCCAGCCCGCCTCAGGCTTCTCCAGGGTGGCCAGCCCGCCTCAGGCCTCTCCAGAGTGGCCAGCCCGCCTCAGCCTTCTCCAGAGTGGTCTGTTTTCAGTAATCTCACCCACCGTGGGCCTCTCTCGTACAAAGAGAACTCTGCGCCCCCGGCTTCCCCCAACCCTCTCTCCAACAAACAGATCTTTGCGCCTCCAAACCTCCCCTGGCCCTCTTTCCTACAAATAGACAGACCTCTGATCCTACAACGCCTCCCTCTCACTTCACTCCTTGTTGTGTTCCAACACTCCCACACACAGAACCCTGGGCCTCCAGGCCTCCCATAACCCTCTCTCCTACAAACAAATCCCTGGGCCACCTGGCCTCACCTAACCCTCTCTCCTACAAACAAATCCCTGGGCCACCTGGCCTCCGCTTGTCCTCTTTCCTCTCAGCTGAGCTCTGGCCCTCCGTGTCTCTCTCTTGCATCTCTTCTACAGACTGAGCTACGACCCTCCGTGTCTCTCTCTTACAGACTGAGTTCTGGCCCTTCGTGTCTCTCTTCTACAGACTGAGCTACGACCCTCCGTGTCTCTCTCTGGCCTCCCCCATACAGATTGAACGCTAACCCTCCAAGACCTCACCATGACATTTCTCCTACCGACTGAGCTCTGGCCCTCCACTGGGGGCTCTCATCCTCCAAGGCCTCAGACGGGCCTCTTTCCTAACAACTGAGCTCTGGCCCTCCAAGGCCTCCCCTTGTCCTCTCTCCTACAGACTGAGCTCTGGCCCTCCATGTCTCTCTAGCCTCTTTTCTACAGACTGAGCTCTGGCCCTCCAAGGCCCCCCCTTGTCCTCTCTCCTACAGACTGAGCTCTGGCCCTCCATGTCTCTCTAGCCTCTTTTCTACAGACTGAGCTCTGGCCCTCCAAGGCCTCCCCTTGTCCTCTCTCCTACAGACTGAGCTTTGCCCCTCCATGTCTCTCTAGCCTCTCTTCTACAGACTGGGCTCTGGACCTCTCTGCCCCCTTCTGACCTCTCTCCTACAGAGTGAACACTAGCCCTCTAAGATTTTTTTCAGGTGTATATATACTTCCCTCAGGCCACTCTCTTTCCTTCTCTCTCTCTCTCTCTCTTTCCTTCTCTCCCTCTACCCATGTAGGGCCTCTTTCCTTCTAACTCTCTCTCTCTCATTCCTCTCTTTCTCTCTCTCTCTCCCCCCCCTCCCGCCCCCAATGAATCCTTTTTCCTCCCCTCTAAATCCGTCACGGAGAGTCCTCTCTACTTCCATCCTAGCTCGTTATGCCCATTCTTTGCTTGTCATCTTTGCTGTAAGTATACTCACATAGCCCGCAATTCAGTCCCTCGATTTCTTTATTAGTAGGATATGAGACAGATTTGTCAGATCACTCTTTTACTCAGAACATTGTCTATCCAGTCCTGGATGTTCTCTTTGTAAATCAGCTGATGTAAATGAAGACTACAACTCCCAAAATGCACTGATTTGTTAAATTAAATCACAGGATGAAGAACAAAGCCCAGCAATTATGGAACAAGCTACCAAAATATTTCGTTATTTTCATATTTCTGCTTTCAAACAAATTGGAGTTAAATGAAATGCACACTGATTTGAATTCATATATTGTGCTTTGCATACATTAGGTGTTTATACTGAGTTCTCTCCATGTTCCTGCTTTCACACAAATTAAATGTTTTTCCTATCAGAGAGCAAGAGTATCAACCACTGCAAGCTCTGTTTAATTCTTTTGTCTTGCAAATCTTTATTTATCTGTTTATTTCCCTTGCTGGCATTGGTTCCATTGCAATAAATTGTTGTATTGTAGACATGGGTTGTATCACATAATCAATCAATCAGGGGCTTGTATAGCGCGGTTACTCACTCGTGAGGGTCTCAAGGCGCGGGGGGCTTCTGGTCGTTCTGGGTGTAAGATCATTCGAAGAGCCAGGTCTTGAGGTCCATCTTGAATTGGGTCAACGACGCGGATTGCCTGTGGTGGAGGGGCAGGGTGTTCCAGGTCTTGGCGGCGAGGTAGGAGAAGGATCTTCCACCGTTTCTGGTCTTGTGGATCCTGGGAACGGAGGCCTGGGCGAGTTGGGCGGACGGTTACCAATTCACACATATCAGTTTTAGGGAGAGAGCACTGCCACTGGGGTCTGATTACCAGGCTCCAGTGCACTGTCAGAGAACAGAATCTAGTAGCCCAAATGGCAAAAAGAGGGGCTGGTATCTGCAAAAACGCCTGTTTTCTTACAGCTGGGTTTTCTCTGTTGTTGACAGCCCTGAGGCAGCGAGGGATGAGGCCTTCAACACCATGCATATGCTGTCCCTCAACACCCTCTCCCTGGATACAACCTTGAGGCGATGAGGGCTCAGGCCTTCATCACCCTTCCTGTGCTGTCCCTGGACTCAGCCCTCAGATATGGAGAGTTCAGACCTCCCACACCCTGTCTGTGCTGTCTCTGGACTCAGCCCTGAGGTAGGGAGGGTCCAACCCTTTGTGCTGTCCGTCATTTCCACCCTGGACACACCTGAGACAGGAGGGCCTGAGAGTTCAAGACTCCACCAGTGCTGTCCCTCAGCACCTGCCCCATTAGCGAATCAGATACCCTAAAAAGTAGCCCATATTTTCAAATCAGGATGGTTTTGAACTTGTAAAGACACACTGTAAGTATTTTACAAAGTATGCGAGACTGCATGCATTTGTACTTGCTGCAGGCAATATATGTGGTAAAATCAGAGAAATAAACATAAAAACTGACCCACCAGATCTTAAAACTGTCCCACAAGCAGGCAAAAATCGGCCCACACACTGACCCGTCAGACCGGCCCAGCGGGCATTGCCAGGTTGCCTTATGGACCAGTCAAAGCCTGCCCTGAGGTGGGGGAGTGGGCACGAGTGCTGTCGCTCAGCACCTCTCCCTGGCTTAAGAACTCCAATCCTTTGCTGTCCCTCAGGACACTCTGCCTAGAGACAGCCCTGAGGCAGGGAGTGCCACAGAGCTTCAGCACTTCCTTGCTGCTCTCTTCTCCCTCCAGGACTCTCATCCCTCCCCTGCTGCTCCCTTCTCCTTCCAAGCCTCTCGTCCCTCCCTCACTGTTCCCCTCTCCCTCCAGGCCTCTCATCCCTCCCCTGCTGCTCTCTCCCCCCTCCAGGCCTCTAGTCCCTCCCCTGCTGCTCTCTTCTCCCTCCAGGCCTCTCGTCCCTCCCTCGCTGCTCTCTTCTCCCTCCAGGCCTCTCGTCCCTCCCTCACTGTCACCCCTCTCCCCCAAGGCCTCTCGTCCCTCTCCCTTGCTGCCTCCCTCTCCCTCCAGGCCTCTAGTCTCTCCCCAGCTTCTCTCTTCTCCCTCCATGCCTCTCCTCCCTCTCCTACCTCCCCAGCTTCTCTCTTCTCCTTCCAGGCTCTCGTCCCTCCCCTGCTGCTCTCTCCCCCCTCCAGGCCTCTAGTCCCTCCCCTGCTGCTCTCTTCTCCCTCCAGGACTCTCATCCCTCCCCTGCTGCTCCCTTCTCCTTCCAAGCCTCTCGTCCCTCCCTCACTGTTCCCCTCTCCCTCCAGGCCTCTCATCCCTCCCCTGCTGCTCTCCCCCCCCTCCAGGGCTCTAGTCCCTCCCCTGCTGCTCTCTTCTCCCTCCAGGCCTCTCGTCCCTCCCCTGCTGCTCGCTTCTCCCTCCAGGCCTCTCGTCCCTCCCTCACTGTCCCCCCTCTCCCCCCAGGCCTCTCGTCCCTCTCCCTTGCTGCCTCCCTCTCCCTCCAGGCCTCTAGTCCCTCCCCACCTTCTCCCTCCAGACTAGGGTGACCAACCATCTGTAATGAATGTTTTAACTGTCCTTACTTTTAGCCTCTCAGCTAAAGAACAAAAGTTATTTCCACAATTGAGATTCCTCAGCTGACCTGCAAGGGAGTGTCATGCGCTGCATTCCGGAGGGAGGTGCAGACAGGTAAAAATAAATAAGCCTTCTTTCCTGCTTCCCCCAAAAAATGCAAATGTGTGCAATTGGTTACTTGGCAAAGGCTGCTTCGAGGTGTTCTTTTCTTTTTGCGAGGCGCTGTAAGGGTGTTCCAAGCTGAGCTATGGAGTGCATGCTTTTAAAGGACATTTATAAAAAAGTATGCACCATGTATAGTCTGCATATTAATGAAATCTATATTTGAAGCACCTTTTATCCTTAACCGAAATGTATTATACCGCGTATAATGCACGTTTAATAATGACTTAAACATTCACAGTGCTCTCAGGGACCTCCTAGCACTAAAAATACACAAGCCGCTTTTCCCTGCTGCATCAAACAGGGTTCAGTTCTGTGGGCCTCTGGTTGCACACATATACATCTGTAGTGATCGCATTAACCAACAAGGATTCCAAAACATAAAACTGCATTTCCCACTGATTCGTTTAACTTTTATTCATTTTTCAGAGAGTTATTTTATATCTAGTCACCTGATGGTGAGAGATCAACAAAATAGTTGCAGAATATTTTGCTCTTTTTAGTCACGCCTTTGATCACGCCTCTGCACTTACTGACCCGCCCCCATGGCAGTATCCATACTTTTGTTTAATGCACTTCAGCCGCTGCATTGAATATCTTCGAGGTGGGAGAGCCAACAAATTAACACGGAGTACAGAGCCAAGGGTCTGGCTCCGATGTTAGATCCCGTGCACGACCAAGCCCGGATGTGTTTGCTGTGTACAACATATAACAAATATTCATGTAAAATATGATAAAATTCAAGAGAAGTGTTTGTCTTTAACATGTGAAGCATTGACTTTAATACAACACATTAAAGCATAATAAATCAAATACAATAGGTTTTTATACAACTGGTATTCGGAACTCACATATTTGAAAGTGCTTTCATATGCATTCACTAAGAAAAAAGACTTTTGATGAAGTAAAACACTTACCTAAGATCACACAATTTAAGCAGGGAAGCCGCAATTTATCCCGGTTTCCCAATATAACTTTGCACAAATCAACCAGGAAATGGGCATTTGCCTTTCGTTATGTTAAGGGCTTTGTGTTTACTTCTTTGTGCATTTCTCTGCAATTTTTACATAGCGTGAACTCGACCCAAAGGTATTGGAGCACTTTGCATGAGCACCACTTACATTACACAAGGCCACATTCATTGTTTATAGGCATGGGGGGATTAACTAGTTTGCCCAGAATCACAGGATGTTGAGCCGTTGCCGAGACTCAAACCTGGTTCCCCAGTTCCAAAGTCAGCAGCCCTGTCCTTAACGCCACATCCTGGGTAGAGGGAAAGAGGCAGGCAGATACCACATGAAAGCTCGGCTCGTTATGGGATCATGGTTCCAACGGGACCTCGAGCCAAGCCAACGACAGGCTTCAGGCTCAAGCCTGGCTCAAGCTTTCAGCGGCTCCCTCGTGTCTAGAATAGCTACATAATGTCTAAAAAGTCAGTGATATTAACACGTGGTGTCCTACCTTCCCTTACCTTCATTAGGAACCTTTTTTTAGATATTGTGTCAGATTATCTTGTGATCTATATTTATTTAACACAGTTTCCTATTCATCTTACAGGGTTATACAAAAACACTGTTTTCTGGTTTTAAAGGGGACTGAGAAAAATGAATTAATCTAGTCAGTGGTTTAAGTGCACTATGTGTGACCGTGAAGCCTGGGTTCAAATCCCGGATTTCCTGCATGGCTAAATTGTGTGATCTTAGTCAAATCAATTTACTTCATGTGTAGGAGAGTAGGATCTGCTTCACATGGGTACCCCCACTTTTTGCTGATGCTTCACTGTTTTTCGACCTTAGTCTGGCTGGGGCCCTGCTAATCAGAACCCCAGCCTAGCTGCTTCCTCTCTAAAATGGTTTCCATGTGCCTTAGGCACATCTCTGATTGGAATCTGGAGTGCCCTTATAAGTCCCTAGTATATGGTATACTATGTACCCAGGGCATAGGTACCTCAGAGGCCTACCAGGGGCTGCAGCATGTATTGTGCCACCCCTGGAAGGCCATCCAAACTGACACCACAGGTCTGCTACTGCAGCCTGGGTAAGGTGGTGCATGCACCCCTTACTGTGATATAGGCTACCTATATCATTATATACATACACACATATAAACCTATAAGTCACTCCTATAGCAGGCCTTATCAATCCTGAAGGCAGAGTGCATGGTTCCTATGTGAGAGGGTGCCCCTGCATGAGCAGGGCCCCTCTGCAGCGTTCGGAGACCCTTCTCTGATGCTGTTTGTAGTGCAGCCTGACCATATACTCTTAAGCGCATTATAACCTCGCGTTAAATGCTAACTTTGGAATGGCTGCACCGAAACATGTCGTGTTTGGTGTCAAACATCTTGGAATACTACCCCCCGCCAATTCTGGCGGCGGGGGTAGCATTCCGCCCTTCTAGAGGGAGAGACATGTTAACCCTGGCTTGGCCGGTAACTTCTTTCTAAAGCCCTGGCATCACAAAATGGATGCTGCTGCCACAGACACAAGTCTGGCCTCCTGCTGCTGACCGAAACTCCGGCAGGGGAGGCCTGGACAATAGGTTTCCTGTCCCAGGGAGGTGTGACCACCTCCCCAGACAGGATAGTGTGTATTGGGGCTGGGCGGGAGCACTCTCGGGTGCTTTGAAGTCCTGCACTGGGGGCACACTTGGTGTCCCTGTGCATACCCCAGTTCAAACCGGATCAGGGGCTTGCAGTCCCTGCTTTGGCGTGAACTGGACAAAGGGAAAGGGGTGTAGCCACCCCTCTGCCCTGACCCACCCATAGGTGGGGCCACAGAGTAAGTCCAACCCCTAAACTTAGTATAAGTATAGGAACCCAGTCCTTAGGACTTTAGATTATCCCTGGACAAAACTCTGACACAGAATCCTGGACCTTCGACGCTCTACTACAAGATTAGAGGACAGAAGAATCTCCCTTGGGGTCAAGGAGTGACTCCCCTGCTTGGCAGGCACCAAAGAAGCAATTGTCCGGTCTGCATCGCCTAAGCTCCCGCTGGACGCCGAAGTCTTTGCATCACCAGAGGTAGATTTCCAGACTTCCCCGAGGCTGCCCTGAGTCCCCAGCAAAGCTGAGGCCCGTAGCTGTCGTGGGTAACGTGGAACCATGACCCCTGGACACTGCACGCATTTGCAAGTGCATCCTCTTCTGGGTCTCCCACGAAGTCGTGCTTTGGGCTCCGAGTAGCCCTAGCCTCCAGCACCAACTGCACCGAAGATCACTGGCCTCCACTCCACGAGTGTCCTGTGAGCCAGCTCCACGTGCACCATCTCGAGGCTCCTTCGCGGTCGCTAGCCCGTTGGCTAGTAGCCCTTCACGAAGGCCAATCTTTTTCTACTTTGGCTCCCTGGTTGCTCCAGGCTTGCCCTCACTTACCCTTGCTGGGTGAGTTCCTCAGACCTTGCTGGTCTGCACAATCATCAATCTTCAACTTCATCGAGACTTGCCGTTGCCAAGGCTTGTTGGGTCCAATCCGGTCGCCGACACCTCAGCACTCGACAGACATCATGTACCAGCCCGAATCCTGCTCCTGGTTGCCGACAACACCTCCTGGACCTCGTGGCTGAAGAGTCAAGACGACCGTCAACCTACCTGAAGCACTCGACATCGGTTGGCATCTGCTCATCGCCTTCGTTGTCACTGGCTAGTGACCCAGACTCTGTCCCCTCTGCTTTCAGGTTCTTCAGATCTCCGATCCACTCTTGGATCCACCCGGACACTTTCCACTTGGTCGCCAGCAGCACTTTGCAGCAGATCGCCATTCAAATCGACGACGAAACCCGACCCCGAAAGGCACCTATGCACCCGGCTTCCCTGGGTGAGGTAACACGAGTACTCCGGTGCTCCCATGGGTAGAGACTCTAGAACGACCTAGTTCTCAAAGGGTTTGCTCCAAGTCCTTCTTTAAGTGTCCCTTTTCTTTAATTTCCAAACCGCGACTTTCTCCATAGAAGTTAACGGCGATTCGCGGCTGTGTAATTACACTGCACGCGTCCCCCGTGGGTCCCCTGTGTCACTACCTTGGGTGGTTCCTTGTGGTCCAAGCACTTCTAGAGGCTCTAGGCCTAGTGTCTAGTTCAGTCGTGGTTCTTATACCACTTTATTGGTATATGGTTTGGTACGCCCCTAGGGCCCAAACGTGTATTTGTGCTATTACTGTGTTTAAATAACTTATAACTTATGTACTTCGAACTCTAGCCTCATAAAGAGACTAGAGGGGTGTGTTTAGTAATAAATACATATATTTTGAATATATACCTGGTGTGGTGCTCTTTCATTTGGTCACTCAAGAGATTATAGACTGGTAAAACAAGCTGCTTTACATTCCTTCAAGACTTGGCCTGAAGGCTGCTCTCCATAGCTACCACTAGGATAGCTTTCAATAAAGGTTGTCTTTAACCTATCTCCAATAAGGGGTTGTTTGGACTGGTGCAAGGTGCCCACTATAATTAGTGGACAGCATATGCCAGGCCAACTTCTCACATTGGTGTGCAGCGTGTGGGATTCCAGCTTGCTATTGTTTTACCAGATAATCTCAATTGAATTGATCAACTGAAAACCACTAAAAGTACCTAAGGTACATATAAATTAAGCTTAGTATACAGTAAGTTCTACTAGAGTTGTGTGTTAAGGGATAGCACACCCTTTCTACAACTCAAGAGAGTTTAGTAGGCCACACTAGAGTAGGTAGTGCATACACCACACCTCACTAGTGATGTCTTCAAAGCCAGGACCCAGTGAGTCCTTGCCAGAAGCCCCTGGGCTTCTTCCTCCAAGTATGATACACTCCCATTCTTGGAATTGAGAGCAATATGCAATGTGAGGAAACTGAAGACAGGCCAAAGTCCCACCACCCAACATCTGAGAGAGATGTTAATGGCTGATGATCTCAACAGGCCCTTAGGGACTGAAGGGGTAGGTGCAGAGGGTGGGGCAGAAGATGAGGATGGGGCCAGGGGTAGCAACACCCCCAGCCCCCTCTGGAACTGACCAGGAGGGTGACAATGACCCTGACCTGGAAAACCCAATTCCTCCTGTGGATGAGGAGGAGGCTCAGGATGACCTCCACTTTGTCCCCCAGGAAGGATTGTGAGTGTGCCTAGAAGGTCTAGATCTCCTTCTCAGGAGTCTAACCACTCTGGCACCTCAATAGGGACCTCTGTCTCCTCTCATAGGAGGGAATCCTCTCATGAGAGGAGAAAGAGGCTGATTCAGTATGAGGAAGCTCAGCTTGAACTCAGAAAACAGCAATTGGCTATAGACAAGGAGTCCCTAGATCTCCTTAGAGAGAGAAAACAGTTGGGACTAGAGTCCCATGGTGGCAGCCATATCCCTAGAGATAGGGAAAGGTCTTATGACCATAGAAACCTGAGCAAGATTGTCCCTCCCTACCAGAGTGGGGATGACATCCACAAATGGATAACTGCTCTAGAGAGGGCCTGTAAAGTACAGAAGGTCCCTCAGGAGCAGTGGGCAGCAATCTTGTGGCTCTCCTTTGCAGACAAAGGTAGAGACAAGCTCCTCACTGTAAGAGAAGAGGATGCTGATAATTACAAGGTCTTGAAGAGTGCTCTTATTGATGGGTTTGGCCTAACAACTGAACAATACAGGTTAAAGTTCAGAGATGCCCAAAAGCACAGACTCAAGACTGGGTAGACTATGTGGATTGTTCTGCTGAGGCTCTGGAAGGCTGGTTGATGGGCAGTAAGGTGTGTGACTTCACAGGATTGTACAATCTGATAATGAGGGAGCAGATTCTTAATAACTGTCAAAATCAGCTGTTGCATCAGTACCTGGTGGACTCTGATCTGACCTCTCCCCAAGAATTGGGAAAGAAGGCAGACAAATGGGTCAGAACCAGGGTGAGGCAGAAGGTACAGAACCAAGGTGGTGACCCAAAGAAGCAAGATTCTAAGAACTCTGATAAGGGTGGGGAGAAGGGTAAAGATCAAAAGTCTTCACAAGGCCCCCAAAAATCTTCTTCAGGTGGGGATTCACAGTCTACCAAAGGGAAAGGCCAAAGAAAACCATGGTGCAAGGTCTGTAAGCAAAAGACCCACTGGACCAGTGATTGCACCAAGTCCAAAGACTCGACTCCAGCCCCCACCAATGCCCCTAAGGCACCTGCTCCCCCTAGTGCAGTTACAGTTGGTGGTGGGAGTACTACAACCAAGGGTTTATTAGGGTTGACCCTGGGTACTGAGATGGGCTCTGACCTAGTCAGAGAACTCACTCAGGCTGTCCTAGTCTGTGATGGAGGCATGGATATGACCTCCTCTATGAGTCCCAGTAATCTGGGCAAGTACAGACAACAGCCTTTAATCAATGGACGAGAGGCTTTGGCATTTAGGGACACAGGGGCAAGTGTCACCGTGGTGACACAAGACCTTGTGAATCCTGGGCAAGTTATACTTGGTGAGATGTACCAAGTGACCAATGCTAGCAATGTCAGAACAGACCATACTCTGGCAGTTGTTAACTTCTCCTGGGGAGGGGTAACTGGCCTTAAGAAGGTTGTGGTAAGTGCAGACCTACCAGTTGAATGCTTGCTTGGCAATGACATAGAAACTTCAGCTTGGGCAGAAGTGGAGATCAGGACCATTGCAGAAATGCTGGGGATCCCTGCAGATGTGTTTGCTGTGACCAGGTCACAAGCCAAAATGTCTAGCACTGAACAGGGCTTGGATTCTGGAATAATGGACCAAGTGCCTTCCAAGAGGAGGAGTAGTAGGGTAAAGGCAGTGCCTTCCCCTTGGCTCAGAAGGAAGATCAGTCCCTTGAGGGGGATGATCTCAGTCCTGAGGAAGGAACTGTCCCAGAGGAGCTTGAACGTGACCAGGTTGAGTTCTTGGGGACAGGGGGACCTTCCAGGGCAGATCTGAGCCAGGAGCAGCAGAGCTGCCCCTCTCTTGAACCCCTCAGACAGCAAGCTGCTGCTGAGGCTGCTGGGAAAGCTAGTGGTCCCCATACTGTGTATTGGGATGATGGACTCTTGTACTCAGAGTGTAGAGACCCCAAGCCTGGTGCTACCAGGAGGTTGGTTATACCTCTGAAGTTCAGGGGCTTCCTATTGACCCTAGCCCATGATATTCCCTTAGCAGGTCACCTGGGCCAGAACAAGACTTGGGACAGGATTGTCCCTCACTTTCACTGGCCCCACATGTCTGAAGACACCAAGGAGTTTTGTCGCTCCTGTGTAACCTGCCAGGCCAGTGGCAAGGCAGGTGGCACTACAAAGGCCCCCTGATACCACTACCTGTGGTGGGGGTTCCCTTTGAAAGGGTGGGGATTGACATTGTTGGTCCCATGGATCCCCAAACAGCATCTGGGCACAGGTTTATCCTGGTGGTAGTGGATCATGCCACCAGGTACCCAGAGGCTATTCCCCTTAGGACCACTACAGCACCTGTGGTGGCAAGGGCCCTCCTGGGAATTTTCTCAAGAGTGGGCTTTCCTAAGGAGGTTGTATCAGACAGGGGTGCTAACTTTATGTCTGGATACTTAAAAGCAATGTGGAAGGAGTGTGGAGTGACTTACAAGTTCACCACACCCTATCACCCACAATGCAATGGTTTAGTTGAGAGATTCAACAAAACCTTGAAGGGCATGATTAAAGGGCTCCCAGAAAAGCTTAGGCGAAGATGGGACATACTCTTGCCCTGCCTTTTATTTGCATATAGGGAGGTGCCTCAGAAGGGGTTGGTTACAGCCCTTTTGAACTTTTGTTTGGCCACCCTGTCAGGGGTCCACTCTGCTTGGTGAAGGAAGGATGGGAGTTACCTCTCAAGCCCCCAAAGCAAGACATAGTGGACTATGTACTTGGTCTCCGCTCCCGGATGTCTGAGTATATGAAAAAGGCAACTAAAAACCTTGAGGCTAGCCAGGAACTTCAAAAGGCCTGGCATGACCAAAAGGCTGTACTGACTGTTTATCAGCCAGGACAGAAGGTGTGGGTATTGGAGCCAGTGGCCCCAGCAGCTCTTCAAGACAAATGGAGTGGACCCCACACTATTGTTGAGCAGAAGGGTGAGGTTACCTACTTAGTAGACCTAGGAACACCCAGGAGTCCCCACAGGGTTCTCCATGTCAACAGGTTAAAACCATATGTGGACAGGGCAGACATGGGCTTGCTCATGGCTACTGATGAAGGGCAGGAGGAAGAGAGTGACCCACTCCCTGACCTGCTCTCACAGAACCCTGACGATGGGTCAGTAGATGGTGTAGCCTTGGCAGGCAGCCTCACTACCCAGCAGCAAACTGATTGTAGACAGGTGCTCAATCAGTTTAGACACATGTTTTCACTGACACCCAGTCAGACCACCTGGTGCACTCATGAAGTGGACACTGGGGACAGTCTGCCTATTAAAAATAAGATTTATAGGCAACCTGACTGTTAGAACTGGGGGTCTCTAGTTGGCAATGGTTTGCACCTTTGTCCAAATAGGGACCCTTGCTTCTAGTCAGGATAAGGGGGATACACTCCTAAAATAACCCCTGCTCACCCCCTGGTAGCTTGGCACGAGCAGACAGGCTTATCTCAGAGGCAGTGTGTAAAGCATTTGGGAACACATACAGTAATACAGTGAAAACACTACAGATGGACACCACACAGGTTGTTATGTAAAAATAAGTAATCTTTATATAGACTTATCACAAGACCCAATAGCAAAAATCCACAATACTGTACTCAAAAATAGACTTTAAAAGGTTATAAAATAGTTCAGTTCTCTCAAGTTGTAAATGCGACACTTTACTCTCAATGTACCTTGAATGCGTAACGCAAAGAAAACAAAAGGGTCGCAGGGAAGGTGATGCGTCGGTTCCTTACACTCAGGGAGTGGATGCGTCGGTTCCTTACTGCTGCGCAGGGAGTTGATGCTCGCTTCCTTACTGTGTGGGGAGGTGATGCGTCGGTTTCTTACTGCTTTCTGGTGCGATGCGACAAGATGGCACCTCGATGCGATACTCTTCTCCGGTACGATGCGACAAAATGGCGTCTTGGTTGCGATGTGACAACGTTGGTGTGATGCGTGCACGCCCGACGGCCGTGCGGCGACTCGATGATCTTTGGAGCCGCGACAGGCCCTGCGACGCGCTTCTCCGGTGATGCGACGATGACCTCTGTGGCAGCGTCCCGCTTCTCCGGTGATGCGCCGCGCTTCGGCGATGCGAGGATGACAGCGGCAGCGGCGTCTCGCTTCCTTGGCGATGCGATGACCGCGGCTGCGGCGGCGACAAGCTTCTCGTTGTTGCGTCGCGCTTCCAGCTCCCAGCGACACGCAGTCTCTCAGAAGTCCCAGCACAACAGCAGGCACTTCAATTCCCAGCAAGGGAATGCAGGGGGGGAGCTGGTTGGTGAAGTCTTGTATCCCTGAGACTTCAGGCAGGAGGCAAGCTCTAGTTCAAGCCCTTGGAGATTCTCTTCTTCAAGATGACAAAGCACAGCAAAGTCTTTTCTCCTGTCCTTGGTAGAAAGCAACCACTGCAGGCCAACCCCAATCAGCAAAACAGCACAGGGGCAGTACTCCTCCTTCAGCTTCTCCGGTTCTTCTCCTTGGCAACAGGTTTCTTGATTTCCCAGAAGTGATCTAATTTCCTAGGGGTCTGGGTCCCCTTTTTATACACAGTTTCTCTTTGTTCTCTGAAGGCAGAGAGGCCTCTGCCTAGTCCAAAACCAGTTCTGGTCAGTCCTGGAGCACTTTGTTTTTCTGCTCCTTCTTTCCTTTGTGAGTGAGGGGCAGAGCCATCAGACGCCCGGCAGGAGGTGGAGCCAGCATTGTGGAAGGCAGGCACAGCCCTATTCAGACCCAGGTGCAACTCCTCCCTCCACTCTGGATGCAGATCTTTCTATTCAGCCCTGTGCTGACTCACCCTGTCTCCTGTAGCCACCCCCAGCCCCTGTCACTCAATCTCCAGACAAGGAATACACAACCTAGCAGAAGCAGGATTGGAAGTTTAGGCAAGAAAATACCCACTTTCTAAAAGTGGTATTTTCAAACACAGAATGTTAAAACCAACTTCACTAAAAGATGTATTTTATCATTCTGAGTTCAGGCATACTAAATTCGTTTTTCTACCTTGTTCCCTGGGTCAGTTAGGATTATAAGGTGTAATAATCAAACTGCCCATTCTGGCCTATGGAGAACAGGTAGCCTTGCAATAGTGAAAAACGAAAATGGCTGTAATTCACTATTAGGACATGCCACACACACCAGGGCATGTCCTACCTTATACTTACAATGCACCCTGCCCTTGGGCCTACCTTAGGGGTGTCTGATATGAAGATAAGGGAAGGTTTAGGGACTGGCAAGTGGGTGCACTTGCCAAGTCGACATGGCAGTCACAGACCGCACACAGGCTCTGCAATGGCAGGCCTGAGACACATTTACAAGCTGCTTCTGTGGGTGGCACAACCAGTGCTGCAAGCCCACCAGCAGCATTGGATTTACAAGCCCTGGGCACACTCAGTGCACTGTACTAGGGACTGACAAGTAAACCAATCATCCAATCATGGAGTCACTAATCCATACATCAATTTACAGTAGGGAGCACTTGCACTGTGGCACTGAACAGCAGTGGCACAGTGCTCAAAAGCATCTAAAACCAGCAAAACATAAGAGGCAACAGCAAAAAAATGGAAGGGAGACCCACGCCAATGGTGCCAAGTCTAACACTGACCATGTCAGGGACTGTATCAGGACAGAAGTCCAGAAGATGTTGGATTTGGGAGTTATTGAACCCTCAGATAGCCCTTGGGCTAGTCCAGTGGTCCTTGTGCCAAAACCTCACACCAGTGGTGGAAAAAGAGAGATGAGGTTTTGTGTGGACTACAGGGGTCTCAATGCAGTCACTAGGACTGATGCCCATCCAATACCAAGGGCAGATGAGCTAATAGACACTTTGGCCTCAGCCAAGTATCTAAGCACATTTGACTTGACAGCTGGCTACTGGCAGATCAGACTAGCTGATGCTGCAAAGCCAAAAACAGCATTCTCAACCCCTAGTGGGCATTATCAATTTGTGGTGATGCCCTTTGGTCTGAAGAATGCACCTGCCACTTTTCAGAGGTTGGTGAATACAGTCCTTACAGGTCTGGAAGCCTATAGTGCAGCATATCTAGATGATATTGCTGTCTTTAGCTCCACCTGGGAGGATCACCTGGTCCACCTCAGAAATGTTTTACAGGCCCTGCAAAAGGCAGGCCTGACTATCAAGGCCACCAAGTGCCAGATAGGGCAGAGTCAGGTTGTGTACCTGGGCCACCTTGTGGGTGGAGGCCAGGTTCAACCCTTGCAGAGCAAGATCCAGACCATCATGGACTGGACTGCTCCAACTACCCAGACTCAGGTGAGAGCCTTCTTAGGCCTGACTGGGTACTATAGGAGATTTGTCAAGGGGTATGGATCAATAGTGACACCCCTGAATGACTTAACTTCCAAGAAAATGCCCAAAAAGGTTCAGTGGACAGTTAGCTGTCAAAAGGCATTTGATGACCTGAAGCAGGACATGTGCACTGCTCCCATTCTACAGAGTCCTGATTACTCCAAGAAGTTCATTGTTCAAACTGATGCATCTGAATTGGGGGTAGGGGCTGTACTGTCCCAATTGAATGAAGAAGGTCAGGATCAGCCAGTAGCTTTCATTAGCAGAAGGCTGACCCCTAGAGAGAAACGTTGGTCAGCCATTGAGAGGGAGGCCTTTGCTGTGGTCTGGGCTCTGAAGAAGTTGAGGCCATACTTGTTTGGTACTCACTTCCTTGTTCAAACAGACCATAAGCCCCTCTTATGGCTAAAACAAATGAAGGGTGAAAACTACAAACTGCTTAGGTGGTCCATTTCCCTACAGGGGATGGACTTCACAGTGGAACATAGACCTGGGAGTAACCATGCCAATGCAGATGGACTCTCTAGGTACTTCCACTTAGAACATGAAGACTTAACTGGGCAAGGTTAGTTTAATGTCCCTACGTTTGGGGGGTTGTGTAGGAGAGTAGGATCTGCTTCACATGGGTACCCCCACTTTTTGCTGATGCTTCACTGTTTTTCGACCTTAGTCTGGCTGGGGCCCTGCTAATCAGAACCCCAGCCTAGCTGCTTCCTCTCTAAAATGGTTTCCATGTGCCTTAGGCACATCTCTGATTGGAATCTGGAGTGCCCTTATAAGTCCCTAGTATATGGTATACTATGTACCCAGGGCATAGGTACCTCAGAGGCCTACCAGGGGCTGCAGCATGTATTGTGCCACCTCTGGAAGGCCATCCAAACTGACACCACAGGTCTGCTACTGCAGCCTGGGTAAGGTGGTGCATGCACCCCTTACTGTGATATAGGCTACCTATATCACTATATACATACACACATATAAACCTATAAGTCACTCCTATAGCAGGCCTTATCAATCCTGAAGGCAGAGTGCATGGTTCCTATGTGAGAGGGTGCCCCTGCATGAGCAGGGCCCCTCTGCAGCGTTCGGAGACCCTTCTCTGATGCTGTTTGTAGTGCAGCCTGACCTTATACTCTTAAGCGCATTATAACCTCGCGTTAAATGCTAACTTTGGAATGGCTGCACCGAAACATGTCGTGTTTGGTGTCAAACATCTTGGAATACTACCCCCCCCTGCCAATTCTGGCAGCGGGGGTAGCATTCCACCCTTCTAGAGGGAGAGACATGTTAACCCTGGCTTGGCCGGTAACTTCTTTCTAAAGCCCTGGCATCACAAAATGGATGCTGCTGCCACAGACACAAGTCTGGCCTCCTGCTGCTGACCGAAACTCCGGCAGGGGAGGCCTGGACAATAGATTTCCTGTCCCAGGGAGGTGTGACCACCTCCCCAGACAGGATAGTGTGTATTGGGGCTGGGAGGGAGCACTCTCGGGTGCTTTGAAGTCCTGCACTGGGGGCACACTTGGTGTCCCTGTGCATACCCCAGTTCAAACCGGATCAGGGGCTTGCAGCCCCTGCTTTGGCGCGAACTGGACAAAGGAAAGGGGTGTAGCCACCCCTCTGCCCTGACCCACCCATAGGTGGGGCCACAGAGTAAGTCCAACCCCTAAACTTAGTATAAGTATAGGAACCCAGTCCTTAGGACTTTAGATTATCCCTGGACGAAACTCTGACACAGAATCCTGGACCTTCGACGCTCTACTACAAGATTAGAGGACAGAAGAATCTCCCTTGGGGTCAAGGAGTGACTCCCCTGCTTGGCAGGCACCAAAGAAGCAATTGTCCGGTCTGCATCGCCTAAGCTCCCGTCGGACGCCGAAGTCTTTGCATCACCAGAGGTGGATTTCCAGACTTCCCCGAGGCTGCCCTGAGTCCCCAGCAAAGCTGAGGCCCGTAGCTGTCGTGGGTAATGTGGAACCGTGACCCCTGGACACCGCACGCATTTGCAAGTGCATCCTCTTCTGGGTCTTCCACGAAGTCGTGCTTTGGGCTCCGAGTAGCCCTAGCCTCCAGCACCAACTGCACCGAAGATCACTGGCCTCCACTCCACGAGTGTCCTGTGAGCCAGCTCCACGTGCACCGTCTCGAGGCTCCTTTGCGGTCGCTAGCCCGTTGGCTAGTAGCCCTTCACGAAGGCCAATCTTTTTCTACTTGGGCTCCCTGGTTGCTCCAGGCTTGCCCTCACTTACCCTTGCTGGGTGAGTTCCTCAGACCTTGCTGGTCTGCACAATCGTCAATCTTCAACTTCATCGAGACTTGCCGTTGCCAAGGCTTGTTGGGTCCAATCCGGTCGCCGACACCTCAGCACTCGACAAACATCGTGTACCAGCCCGAATCCTGCTCCTGGTTGCCGACAACGCCTCCTGGACCTCGTGGCTGAAGAGTCAAGACGACCGTCAACCTACCTGAAGCACTCGGCATCAGTGGGCATCTGCTCATCGCCTTCCTGGTCACTGGCTAGTGACCCAGACTCTGTCCCCTCTGCTTTCAGGTTCTTCAGATCTCCGATCCACTCTTGGATCCACCCGGACACTTTCCACTTGGTCGCCAGCAGCACTTTGCAGCAGATCGCCATTCAAATCGACGACGAAACCCGACCCCAAAAGGCACCTATGCACCCGGCTTCCCTGGGTGAGGTAACATGAGTACTCCGGTGCTCCCGTGGATAGAGACTCTAGAACGACCTAGTTCTCAAAGGGTTTGCTCCAAGTCCTTCTTTAAGTGTCCCTTTTCTTTAATTTCCAAACCGCGACTTTCTCCATAGAAGTTAACGGCGATTCGCGGCTGTGTAATTACACTGCACGCGTCCCCCGTGGGTCCCCTGTGTCACTACCTTGGGTGGTTCCTTGTGGTCCAAGCACTTCTAGAGGCTCTAGGCCTAGTGTCTAGTTCAGTCGTGGTTCTTATACCACTTTATTGGTATATGGTTTGGTACGCCCCTAGGGCCCAAACGTGTATTTGTGCTATTACTGTGTTTAAATAACTTATAACTTATGTACTTCGAACTCTAGCCTCATAAAGAGACTAGAGGGGTGTGTTTAGTAATAAATACATATATTTTGAATATATACCTGGTGTGGTGCTCTTTCATTTGGTCACTCAAGAGATTATAGACTGGTAAAACAAGCTGCTTTACATTCCTTCAAGACTTAGCCTGAAGGCTGCTCTCCATAGCTACCACTAGGATAGCTTTCAATAAAGGTTGTCTTTAACCTATCTCCAATAAGGGGTTGTTTGGACTGGTGCAAGGTGCCCACTATAATTAGTGGACAGCATATGCCAGGCCAACTTCTCACATCATGTGCCTAATTTACTTGATAGTGACACTTGAGAGCACTTTCAAGTAATTCAGTTTAAGACGGACTATAAACAAAAAACTCACTTGTATGTTTTATTAGCCTGGAATGTTCCACCATCCATAACAATATTGGCCATGATGTAATGGACACCAGAAAACAGGTTCACTTTGTTCACTTACTAAATGTTTTAAAGTTAATGTTTAGAAACTTTCACTTCAAATAAATGTCAATGCAATGTTGTGACTTAATGCACTAAACTGAAACACTACCATATGTTTTTTTAAAAGATGTTATTGTTGTATGCCAAAAGAGATTACATAGCATGATAGTAGCCAGGTATGTAGCAATAGATTCCATCGTACAACTACAGAAGAACTGTGCTGGGCTGTTTATGAAGAGTTAGCATACAACTGTTACATTTTTCTGTGTAATAAACTGGCCCATAATAAACTGTCCCTCGCCACCCCCTCCCAGTTGCCGCTGCTTTAACTATCAGCATAGAGAAGCAGAGCAATGAACCCTGTAGTGCTTAGAAGTAAGTGTTCTAGAGGAGAAATTGTGACTGTGTGTCGGAGATAGGCGCCCTGAAACCACTGCCTTGAGTAGTTGCCTAGATGTGGCAAGAACAACTACTACTACACACAAACCAAGAGTAAATGTGTTGGGGGTGGATTATGAGGGAAGAGTATCATACTTGGTGCAATCTTTAAAGCCCTCCATCAAAATATCCCACACCTGTGCAATAAAGGATTTACAGGGTGCTCTCAGATCGAAACCAAGAGAGCGAGACCTTGGTCCAACTTACGATAGTCGGAGGAAGTGAATCCTTCCAGAGCGGTGTAATATTGCATTTTTCTAGAAGAGCCAGGTCGAGGAACTTGGTGGAGGGTTTCTCAAATCTAGGGTGGGGGAAAACGCACAATAAGACCACTTCTGTGGAATTCGTTAGTACACGGCCCATCGTGGTCGACAGCACCTCGAGAACTCTTTGCCAGTATGAAAGGAGTGTGGGGCAAGACCAAAGTATATGAAACAAACCGGCATCTAATTGCAGAGAGCGAGCAAATGCAGTTTGCAGCTACCGGGTATATTTTGTTAATTCGGCAGGTGTAAGTTAGGCTCAGTTCAGAATATTAAATTGAATGCACTTAACACGGAAGCTGTGGGATACTTTGTGGGTATACTTCAATATTTTAGCCGAGTTTGGCCATGTCCGTCTCTCAGTTAGTACAGAGAGAAGACCTGTAGTGGTCCCCATGTTGCAGGAAAGCTCTGTACACCCATCTTATCAGTTTAACACCAGTTCCTATGATGTAGAACGTCTGGTTTACTTCATGTGGGAGAGGGCTGGGGCAGACATGAAATAGGGCATTTAATGATTGCTTAAGGTGTCCGTAAGAAAGGAATTGACCTTGGTGAAGACTCTAGTCTGCCAGAAGGGTTTGAAAATCTAGTAGCTCGCCTTCAACAAACAAATAACCCAATTTTGAGAGGCCTTCAACGTGCCCCTGACTAACTTGCCCTGAGCAAAATCATCCTGTGTGAGTGGGGAGGCCTAGCAAAGGTATACAGGAGGGTATGGTTTCTTCGTGTTAGTGAGTTTATGGGTTCTACTAGTGTAAGAGAAAGCTGTGCCGGATAACGCCGGGTGGCATTGGGTAGAATGGTCAGTATGAAACAATTAGTAGGGCAGTAAGCCCTCCTTAAAGTCTTTACGTGTGCAGGGGGCGGCCAGGCAGCCAGGGAAACACCCATTGGAGCTGTGCAGCTAAATTAGGGCTTTTAAAGTCCGATGGGCTAATCCACCTGCAGTAATGGGTGGCTTTAGAGTGCAAACAGCTACCCAGCCGATCCCCATCCCTCAAATCAGACGTGGGACATATTGAGGTGTCTGAAGAAGGAATGAGAGATGAGCAGGTGAAGGTTGGCAAAATATTACAATAACTGGGGTAGCACCATCATCTTCACTAGTGCCACGGGGCCCATTACTGAAAGGGGAAGAAAAGACCAAAAAGCAAACTGGGCTCGGAGGGACCGTGTCGTTTTGCCCAAAACTCCATCCTGCAAATCAGTGTGGTAATGGTAGATATTAATCCCTTAGTATCGAAAGGTAACTGATTTCCAGTTCAATCTGGGGCCTAATTGTACATAAAGGGGAAAACACTACCATATGGTTAAAGAATCACGTCTTACATTATAAACTCTTCATCGTATTCTTACATTTTGCTTGTGCATATTACATCCGAAATATTTTGAAGATTCTGCATGTACTTTGTCACTTAGGGATGAGCCAGATCACTGGTTCGGCCATGATTTTACTGCAGAACCGTTTTAAGACAGGGACAGAGTGGGCAATTGCCCAGCTCAACCATCCGAGGGGCCAGGCCCCTGTTCACCCTTCACAAGCACGACCAGCGGGCCATTGTATCAGCAGATGGGTGGGTGGGTGCTGCTTGTTCAACCACTTGACAGGTCCTCCTCTGTTTCTCTCCTCTCTGCTGAGACAAATCCCCAGGTACACAATACTTTCCGATACTGGCGGGTCCATCCTGTCTGATTTCAGGAATTGTCCCACCTTGTTCTTCTCTTCCTCATTTGTCCATTCTTAGCAACAACCCTTTGAATCGGATGCTGTGGAACTCCCATCCGATCTCGATTTCATCCTGCACTTTAATTCTATTTGTCTGGTATTCTTGGGTCTCAGTTCTGAGCTAAATGTACAGTCCCTGAAGCACACTCTAGTGCTGTGAGACTACAGACAAGTTGTGGGCACCTCACACCCGGACATTAGATGTGAGACTGTTGCCAACATCATCTGCTCTGCCTCATTATTTTTTTTTAGGTTTACCGCATACGATCACTTACCTTAATGTTTCCCAAACAGCTTGCCATAGGTTTTACAATCTTTATAAACAATCAAAATGTTGCTGTTGCTTTCTCTGCAAGAAGGTTTGGGTAAATCTGATGGCGTGATGACCTTGACACTGTGCTCAAGAGCATTCATTTACTATTAAACAAGGACATAATGTGCCACCTGAGGGTAGGATACCTAGAGGCAATCACATAAGCACCGTAGAGAATAAATAGTGTTATACAGAAAATAGTAAATAAATGTCCTGATGATGTAGAGGGGTGTGGCCTCTCCTTGGATGTCTCTGTAAAATTGACCTTTTGTACTATGTTTTTTCCTGAAGTTCTGGCCTGAATTTTGACTCTTTGGCCTCAATTCTTTTACAGTCCTGTCCAGAATTTGCCTCCGTCAGGTGCTCACCCTACTCCAGGCCTCTCGTCTCTCCCCACTCCAGGCCTCTCGTCTCTCCCCTGCAGCACTATACTCCATACAGGCATCACTTCTCCATCCAGGCCTCTCCTCCTTCCCTCGCTGCTCTCTTCTCCCTCCAGGATTTTCTCGTCTCTCCCTCGCTCTTCTCCCTCCAGGCTTCTCGTCCCTCCCATGCTTCTGTCTTCTCCCTCCAGGCCTCTACGCCTCTCTCCTGCCACTCTCTTCTCCCTCCAGCCTTATCGTCCTTCCCTCGCTGCTCTCTTCTTCCTCCAGGCCTCTACCCTCTCTCGCTGATATCCTCTCCCTCCAAGCCTCTCGACCCTCCCCTCTTCTCCCTCCAGACCTCTCGTCCCTCCCTCGCTGCTTCCCTCTCCCTCCAGGCCTCTTGTCCCTCTCTTCTCCCTCCAGGCATCTCCCCTCCCTCGCTGCTCCCCTCCCTCTCTTCTCCCTCCAGGCATCTCCCCTCCCTCGCTGCTCCCTCTCCCTCCAGGCCTCTCGTCCCTCTCTTCTCCCTCCAGGCATCTCCCCTCCCTTGCTACTCTCTTCTCCCTCCAGGCCTCTAGTCCCTCTCTCTTCTTCCTCCAGGCCTCTCCCCTCTATCGCTGCTATCCTCTCCCTCCAAGCCTCTCGACCCTCCCCTCTTCTCCCTCCAGGCCTCTCGTCCCTCCCTCGCTGCACCCCTCTCGACCCTCCCCTCTTCTCCCTCCAGGCCTCTCGTCCATCCCTCGCTGCTCCCCTCTCCCTCCAGCCTCTCGTCCCTCTCTTCTCCCTCCAGGCATCTCCCCTCCCTCGCTGCTCCCCTCTCCCTCCAGGCCTCTCGTCCCTCGCTTCTCCTTCCAGGCATCTCCCCTCCCTTGCTGCTCTCTTCTCCCTCCAGGCCTCTAGTCCCTCTCTCTTCTTCCTCCAGGCCTCTCCCCTCTATCGCTGCTATCCTCTCCCTCCAAGCCTCTCGACCCTCCCCTCTTCTCCTTCCAGGCCTCTCGTCCCTCCCTCGCTGCTCCCCTCTCCCTCCAGGCCTCTCGTCCCTCTCTTCTCCTTCCAGGCATCTCCCCTCCCTTGCTGCTCTCTTCTCCCTCCAGGCCTCTAGTCCCTCTCTCTTCTTCCTCCAGGCCTCTCCCCTCTATCGCTGCTATCCTCTCCCTCCAAGCCTCTCGACCCTCCCCTCTTCTCCTTCCAGGCCTCTCGTCCCTCCCTCGCTGCTCCCCTCTCCCTCCAGGCCTCTCGTCCCTCTCTTCTCCCTCCAGGCATCTCCCCTCCCTCGCTGCTCCCCTCTCCCTCCAGGCCTCTCGTCCCTCTCTTCCCCCTCCAGGCATCTCCTCTCCCTCGCTGCTCCCCTCTCCCTCCAGGCCTCTCGTCCCTCCCTCGCTGCTCCCCTCTCCCTCCAGGCCTCTCGTCCCTCTCTTCTCCCTCCAGGCATCTCCCCTCCCTCGCTGCTCCCCTCTCCCTCCAGGCCTCTCGTCCCTCTCTTCCCCCTCCAGGCATCTCCTCTCCCTCGCTGCTCCCTCTCCCTCCAGGCCTCTCGTCCCTCTCTTCTCCCTCCAGGCATCTCCCCTCCCTTGCTGCTCTCTTCTCCCTCCAGGCCTCTAGTCCCTCTCTCTTCTTCCTCCAGGCCTCTCCCCTCTATCGCTGCTATCCTCTCCCTCCAAGCCTCTCGACCCTCCCCTCTTCTCCCTCCAGGCCTCTCGTCCCTCCCTCGCTGCACCCCTCTCGACCCTCCCCTCTTCTCCCTCCAGGCCTCTCGTCCATCCCTCGCTGCTCCCCTCTCCCTCCAGGCCTCTCGTCCCTCTCTTCTCCCTCCAGGCATCTCCCCTCCCTCGCTGCTCCCCTCTCCCTCCAGGCCTCTCGTCCCTCTCTTCTCCTTCCAGGCATCTCCCCTCCCTTGCTGCTCTCTTCTCCCTCCAGGCCTCTAGTCCCTCTCTCTTCTTCCTCCAGGCCTCTCCCCTCTATCGCTGCTATCCTCTCCCTCCAAGCCTCTCGACCCTCCTCTCTTCTCCTTCCAGGCCTCTCGTCCCTCCCTCGCTGCTCCCCTCTCCCTCCAGGCCTCTCGTCCCTCTCTTCTCCTTCCAGGCATCTCCCCTCCCTTGCTGCTCTCTTCTCCCTCCGGGCCTCTAGTCCCTCTCTCTTCTTCCTCCAGGCCTCTCCCCTCAATCGCTGCTATCCTCTCCCTCCAGGCCTCTCGACCCTCCCCTCTTCTCCTTCCAAGCCTCTCGTCCCTCCCTCGCTGCTCCCCTCTCCCTCCAGGCCTCTCGTCCCTCTCTTCTCCCTCCAGGCATCTCCCCTCCCTCGCTGCTCCCTTCTCCCTCCAGGCCTCTAGTCCCTCCCCTGTTTCTCTCCCCCTTCAGGCCTCTCGTCCCTCCCTCGCTGCTAGGTGCTCCAGGTGTAAACACAGGAGCCCAGAGGGAGGACGCGGCGTGCGTGAGGTCGGGCGCCTAGAGAGTGAGTGAAGGGAACGCAGGGGAGCCCTCTCGCAGGTAAGTCAGATGGGCCGGTTCGTGACTGGGAGGGGTTCAGAGGGGGCAGGGGCAGATCTGTAGCTGCCAAGCGGTCTCGGCTACTTCTGGCTTTTTAGTCACCAGCCGTTTCCTAGCTGGGGTTTGAACCCTCAATTACAAATTAAAGGTGAAACTGCAAGTCCCAGAATGCAACTTCAGTTAACAACAGGCCACAACTGGTTGGCGGTCCTCTCCACTCTGCAGAACTGGCCTGTTTGGCCATGACTGAGCCCGGTCTGCAGAAGAGCAACAGGTGTCAATGAGAACATATTTGGTCACATTCTGGGAGCTCGAGGATATTCCTCCTACGCCTTCCCCCCCCGCGCACATTTATGGGAGCGGTTCATGTAGCAAAATATCAGAGCTTTTGAAATGTTTCCTTTTTATCCCCCAGTGAGAGGCGCAGACCATTGTACACGTGCTGATGTACCTGTCGGTGCATTATCACTATTAACTATTCCAGGGATAAGATACGCTGTCCTGAGTTTTACTGCCTGTGCCGTGACCCTCTCTGACCTCATGTCTTTCCTTACCTGCTGTACGGATGACCCCTGTCAGCCTCTGCGGCCTCCAGGACACAAGTGCTTCCTATTCCTGTGCCACAGAACTACTCTCGCCTGCACAGATGTAAAGGGTTAGGGTTCAGACAGCAGAGCTACCCCTCGACTGCACAGAAGAACTACCCCTCGACTGCGCGGATGTAACAGGCTTAGTTACCAGACAGCAGAGCTACCCCTCTACTGCACAGATGTAACGGGCTTAGGAATAAGACAGCAGAGCTACCCCTCGACTGCACAGATGTAACAGGCTTAGTTACCAGACAGCAGAGCTACCCCTCTACTGCACAGATGTAACGGGCTTAGGAATCAGACAGCAGAGCTACCCCTCGACTGCACAGATGTAACAGGCTTAGTTACCAGACAGCAGAGCTACCCCTCAACTGCATAAAAGAGCTACCCCTCAACTGCACAGATGTAACGGGCTTAGGATTCAGACAGCAGAGCTACCCCTCAACTGCACAGATGTAACATGCTTAGTTACCAGACAGCAGAGCTACCCCTCGTCTGCACAGATCTAATGGGCTTACGCTTCAGAAAGCAGAGCTACCCCAAGGCTGCACAGATGTAACGGGCTTAGACTTCAGACAGCAGATCTACCCCTCAACTGCACAGATGTAACGGGCTTATGTTTCAGACAGCAGAGCTACCCCTCGACTGCAAAGATGTAAAGTGTTAGGGTTCAGACAGCAGAGCTACCCTCAGCTGCACAGAAGAGCTATCCCTCGACTGCGCGGATGTAAGAGGCTTAGGCCTCACAGCAGAGCTACTCCTCGACTGCACAGATGTAACAGGCTTAGTTACCAGACAGCAAGCTACCCCTCGACTGCACAGATGTAACGGGCTTAGGAATCAGACAGCAGAGCTACCCCTCGACTGCACAGATGTAACAGGCTTAGTTTCCAGACAGCAGAGCTACCCCTCGACTGCATAAAAGAGCTACCCCTCCACTGCACTGATGTAACCGGCTTAGGATTCAGACAGCAGAGCTTCCCCTCGCCTGAACAGATGTAACAGGCTTAGTTACCAGACAGCAGAGCTACCCCTCGACTGCACAGATGTAACGGGCCTAGGCTTCAGACAGCAGAGCTACCCCTCGACTGCATAGAAGAGCTACCCCTCAACTGCACAGATGTAACGGGCTTATGTTTCAGACAGCAGAGCTACCCCTCGACTGCACAGATGTAAGAGGCTTAGGCTTCAGACAGCAGAGCTACCCCTCGACTGCACAGTTGTAAGAGGCTTAGGCTTCAGACAGCATAACTACCCCTCAACTGCACAGAAGAGCTACCCCTCGACTGCACAGATGTAAGAGGCTTAGGCTTCAGACAGCAGAGCTACCCCTCGACTGCCCTGATATAAGAGGCTTCAGACAGCAGAGCTACCCCTTGACTGCACAGATGTAACAGGCTTAGGCGTCAGACAGCAGAGCTACCCTTGACTCCACAGAACAGCTACCCCTCAACTGCACAGATGTAACAGGCTTATGCTTCAGACAGCAGAGCTACCCCTCGACTGCACAGAAGAGCTACCTCTCAACTGCACAGATGTAACGGGCTTAGTTTTCAGACAGCAGAGCTACCCCTCAACTGCACAGATGTAAGAGGCTTCAGACAGAGCTACCCTCAACTGCACAGATGAAAGAGGCTTCAGACAGCAGAGCTACCCCTCGACTGCACAGAATAGCTACCCCTCGACTGCACAAATGTAACAGGCTTAGGCGTCAGACAGCAGAGCTACCCCTCGACTGTACAGATGTAACAGGCTTAGGCGTCAGACAGCAGAGCTACCCGTGACTCCACAGAACAGCTACCCCTCGACTGCACAGATGTAACAGGCTTAGGCTTCAGAGAGCAGAGCTACCCCTTGACTGCACAGAAGAGCTACCCCTCAACTGCACCGATGTAACTGGCTTAGGTTTCAGACAGCAGAGCTACCCCTCAACTGCACAGATTTAAGAGGCTTCAGACAGCAGAGCTACCCTCGACTGCACAGTTGTAAGAGACTTAGGCTTCAGACAGCAGAGCTACCCCTCGAATGCACAGATGTAGCAGGCTTAGTTACCAGACAGCAGAGCTACCCCTCAACTGCACAGATGTAAGAGGCTTAGGCTTCAGACAGCAGAGCTACCCCTCGACTGCATAAAAGAGCTACCCCTCAACTGCACAGATGTAACGGGCTTAGGCTTCAGACAACAGAGCTATCCCTCAACTGCACAGATGTAAGAGGCTTCAGACAGCAGAGCTACTCTCGACTGCACAGTTGTAAGAGACTTCAGTTTCAGAGAGCAGAGCTACCCCTCAACTGCACAGTTGTAAGAGACTTAGGCTTCAGACAGCAGAGCTACCCCTCAACTGCACAGATGTAATGGGCTTACGCTTCAGAAAGCAGAGCTACCCCAAGGCTGCACAGATGTAACTGGCTGTTAGACTTGGCATCTTTTGGTGTGTTTCCCCTGAGTTGTTGCTTTCTGACCTCTGGGTTTTGACTCTGTTTTTGCTGGCGTAGTGTTTCTGCGCACTTTTCTCACTGCTGATCAGTGGTAAAGTGCAAGTGCTCCTGTGGTAAATTGTGTTATGGATTGGTGTTTCCATGATTGGATATTTGATTTACTTTTTAGTCCCTAGTAAAGTGTACTGAGTGTGCCAGGGCCTGTGAATCAAAGGCTACTAGCAGGCCTGCAGCACTGATTGTGCCACCCACGTGAGTAGCCTGAAAAGGTAACTCAGACCCGCCATTGCGGAGTCTGCGCGCAGTTTGTAACTGCCATGTCGACTTGGCCAGTGCACACACTTGCCAGTCCCTCACCTTCCCTTTTCTTACATGTCAGCCACCCCTAGGATAGGCCCAAGGTACCCCTGTGGGCCGGGTGCAGTGTATGTGAAAGGTAGGACATGCCCTGGTGTGTGTGGCATGTCCTGATCGTGAATTACGGCTAATTTCGTTTTTCGCTATTGCAAGGCTACCTGTTCCCCATAGGACAGTATGGGGCGTTTGTTTATAACATCTTATAAACATAACTGGACCGGGGAATCAGGTAAGAAAATAAAGTTTAGTATGCCTAAACTCAGAATCTAAAGATGCATCTTTTAGTGAAGGTGATTTTTACATTCTGTGTTTGAAAATACCACTTTTAGAAAGTAGGTATTTTCTTGCTCAGTCATCCCTGTGCCTCTGCTGGAATGTGGATTGCCTGTCTGGGTTTTGGATGACAGAAGGCTGGGGAGCAGGAGTGGCTCCAGATAGTCTAGGTGGGTCAGGAAAGGGCTGAATAGACCTGGGCTGCAATTGGGGAAGGGGGAGGAGATTTCCTTGCACCTCAAAGGGCCTGGTCTGCCTCTGACCATGCCGTCTCCACCTCCTGCCAGGAAGTCACACCAGAGAAGGCAGAACTGGTTCTGGCTGGGCACAGACACTCTCTGCCTAAGAGATCAAAAGATTTTGGGATGTAAATATTGGGGCCCAGACCCCTGACTTTTAGAACTCTTTTGGACCAAGAAGACTGCCAAGAAGAAGAGCTGGAGAAGCTGTGAGGAGGAACTACCACTTTGCTGTGTGCTTTGCTGTGTTGGCCTGCAGTGGCTGCTTCTGTCTTGGGCAGTGAAAGGACTGAACTGAACTTTCTGCAATCTACTTTTGTGAGTTTCTCCAAGGGCTTGAGGTAGAGCTTGCCCCCTGTTCAAGAAGTCTCAGGAACAGCAAAGACTTCAAGCTCTTCTGCCCTCAGCACTGGGGACTGTATGTTTTGTGCTGCAACAGAAGAAGAAGCAACCCGACGACGTTGATGACGACGCTGCCGACTCCGTGTCCTGAAGGCACCGCAGAAGGCACCGCAGAGAGCACCGCTGCAACGCCGCACCGCGACCCTGGTCTCACCGACGATGCCTGCTGACGCCGCCACCGAGCCGCTGCTCGCACCGCGACCTGTGGGCACTGCAGTCCGCACCGCCTCGCTTCACGACGACGCCTTGGTATCCCCGACGCCGCCGCTCCATGCCGAAATATACGCCGCTGCTTGCACCGTGGTTCGAGGGCACCGCTCGTAAAGTTACACGACGCACCTCCCTCATCCCGCACAGCAGCCTTGGCCTACCGACACCGGCGCCATCAACTCCCGTTCGTCAGCCGACGACAGTGCTTCAGCAACGACGACGCCGCTGCTTGCACCGCGACCTGCCAGCACCGCAACGGGCACCGCATTCACTTCGCACCGCGACCCTGGTCTCACTGGCGACGCCATCTGATGCCACCACCGAGCCGCTGCTCGCACCGCGACCTGAGGGCACCGCACGCCGCACTGCTGCACTTTGCACCGCAGCACCCGACGCCTACTGACGCCAGCGCTCCTGACTTCAACAGAGAGGAGTTCGATCTGCAACGCGTGTGACTTCGAGGGCCCCGATGACTCCTGCACCGACCTCCGGAACCGACGCCTGCGGACGCCGTGCTTTTGGGAGCTCAACGAGAGGTCGCCGACGCCCTGCATTTCTAAAAAGGTACTGTTTGCGGGTCTTCCCGACACCGTAGCTGGCCTGCGACACCGCGGTCAGCCAGAACTGTTTGGATTTGTTTGTTCATGACGCCATTGATAGCCCCGGATGGAGCTATCGACATCAAGGAACTGTTTTTCAAGCATATTTTGATAACTGAAGATTTTTAAGTACTGTATTGTGGATTTTTATCGTTTTTGGTCTTGTCTTAAGTATATAAAAATATTGGATATTTTTCTAAACTGGTGTGGTGTCCTTTTGTAGTGCTTACACTGTATTACTGTTGGTTATGTGCAAATGCTATACACACTGCCTCTAAGATAAGCCTGACTGCTCGTGCCAAGCTACCAAGGGGGTGAGCAGGGGTTATTTTAGGAGTGTAACTCCCTTATCCTGACTAGAGTGGTGGTTTCTGCCTGGCTTTGGCACATGCCCTAGCCTACCAAAAATCCCATTTCTAACACTGGCTTACACTTCAGACAGCAGAGCTACCCCAAGGCTGCACAGATGTAACAGGCTTAGGCCTCAGACAGCAGAGCTGTCTCTCGATTGCACACAAACAACAGGCTCAAGACACAGACTGACGAGCCATCTGGTACTTCAGTTAAGTCCTTACTGGACTTAACTGGAGTAAAAATAAAAAAGCAAATTGAGCCAAGAAGTCAAAGATGCCCAAAGACTGCATTGTTTTTCAATTATAGCTTCAATATTTGAAGCCTCAGAAATATCCTAAACTGGCGGGTTTTTCTAGAGTATCTTCCTGGGGGGGTGGGGGGTGTGTGAGTTTCCATTTCCCTCTCAGAAAACTGCAAATAAGACGTATTCCTTCTCGCCCCTCATAAGATGTCTGATAGCCATTGTCGTAGATGACATTTACTACCAACTCTTTAGTTTATGCATGGAAGTATCGAGACTTCCACAAGGAAGCATTATAGCTATATGTTTCCCCTTTACCTGGAGCTCTGGCAGGAGCTCTGCATAGGGGTTTGCCTTACAGTTACATTACGAAAGTGTTTTATTATTACCTTTTCTCAACATTCACCGAGCAGCTGCACTGCTGCTGTGAGCCCAGAGTACTTTCAGATGAACTCACCTGCCTAGCCATTGCTGCCATAAGAAAGGTTTAGTACTGGTCTAACGCCGCCACCTAGAGGTGCGCTGAAGTATCACATCGTGGCTAGAAAGGGGCTTTTCAATCAATCAAATGGTACTTGTAAAGTGCGGCTTATCACCCGTGAGGGTATCCAGGCGCTGGGCTGCGGATTGCAGTCGAAGAGCCAGATCTTGATTCTCTTCCTGAAGTCAGTCAGCGAGGGTGATGTTCGGAGGCGGAGGGCGTTCCAGGACTTGGCGGCGAGGTGGGCGAAGGAGCATCCTCCGGTGCGGCAGCGGCAGATATGTGGTGTCTGTGCGAGGGTGAGGTAGGCGAAGGTTTCTAGATGGTTTGTGGAAATTCAGCCGGTTCAGGTATGCTGGTCCTTGGTCATGGAGGGCTTTTTGTAGGTGCAGGTCAGTAGTTTGAACTGGCATCTTTCCTGGATGCCAGTGCTGCTGCGCTCTGAATCCTCTGGAGTCTTCTTATGAGTTCGCTGGCGGTGCCTGCATAGTGTGTTGCCATAGTCCAGGCGGCTGGTAATGACGGCTTGCGTCACTGTTTTCCTGGGACCGAATGGGAGCGATTTGAAGATTCTGCAGAGCATGCGGGGAGTGTGGAAGCAGGCTGAGGAGATGGCGTTGACCTGTCGTGTCATGGAGAGCTCACTGTCCAGGATGATGCTGAGTTTGCGAGCGTGGTCTTTCGGTGTAGGGGTGGGTCCGAGTTCGATGGCCAGCAGGTGTCGTTCCAAGGGGAGGTGTGGCGGCCGAAATCAGCACTTTGGCTTTGTCCGTGTTGAGCTTCAGGCAGTTGTCCTTCATCCAGGTGGAGACGTTTCTCATGCAGTTGTGGAAGTTGGACTTTGTCGTGGTGGGGTTAGCTGAGAGCGAGGGGATGAGCTCTGTGTCGTTGGTGTAGGAAATGATGTTGATTTGGTGGGTTCTGACGATGTTTGCTAGCAGAGTCATGTAGATGTTGAATAGGGTTGGACTGAGGGATGAACCTTGCGGGACGTAGCTGATGGTGTGCTTGGACTGTGATGTGTAGGAAGGGAGATGGATTCCCTGGGTACACCCTGTGAGGAAAGATGCCATCCATCTAAGTGCGTCGTCTTCGATTCTGATCTTGCATAGTCGTTTGATGAGTGTGTGGTGGGAGACGGTGTCAAAAGCTGCGGAGAGGTCGCGAAGGATCAGGTGGCAGGTGATTCTCCTCTGTCGAGTGCGGATGTCGTCTGTCCTGGCAATCAGGGCTGTCTTGGAGCTGCGGTTGGCTCTGAATCTTGATTGGGAGTGGTCTAGTAGGATGTTTCTCTTCAGGTGTTTGGTGATTTGGAGGTTGATGGCCTGCTCCAGGACTTTGGTGGGAAACTGAAGCAGCGAGATGGGGCGGTAGTTCTGGAGATCGCTGGGGTCGGCAGGGGTTTTGTTGAGGAGGGGTCTGATCTCTGAGTGTTTCCAGGCTTCGAGAAAGGTTGCTGAGGTGATGGAGGTGTTGAGGATGGTGGTGATCTGGTGGCTGAATTTGTTGCTTCTGAGGTTGAAGAGTTGATGAGGGCATGGGTTGAATGATGCTCCAGTTGTGATTGGTGTGCTGAGCTGTTTCCATGCGGTGAGCGGGTGGTCACTGGAGATCTTCTGAGCATCAGATTGTCCGCAGTAACACAAACCTTGTACCTTGCCAGCTGAGGTGAAAAACCGATATCCAGGGAAGGGAAGGGAAGGGTGTAAGAGGGGAATAAAGATTTCACCCAGAAGAAATATGGAGCATGGTGGAAAATGTAATTTAAAACATTATTTATTATATTGTATTACTACATTTTATAGTGCTTACTACTCTGTGTTGGGGCGCTGAAGCACTTGCCTACATGGGTGCATGCAACACCATGGAGGGTGTGTGTTTGGAAGTGCGCTGTCTTTGTTTTGATCCTGCGTCTGTAGTGTTTCCATGTTGAATGTGATGACTACGAGGTGTGGGTAGTATGTTACAGGATGCAATGCTTATCAGTGTGATGGGTGAAGAGGTGTGAGAGATGGGCAGACAGTTTATGGTTTTCAGTGAGCTGGTAGTTTTGAACAGCTCTGCAGGCCCCTTTGTGGTGTTTTTTTATGATCATAAGACACTTAGCTGGTTACTGCACTGGGATGTCCTTCCTTCTAAATATTTATAAGTCTGGGTAGGTCTGGGCCAAATTTTAATTACATCAGAGTAGTCAGAGTAATTTTGATAATTTTGTGTTATTCTTGTAGCGCTAAATTACTGAAAATTATGCAATTACGCTTGCTCGCATAATTTTTTGAGTAATGTAGGGCAAAAATGTAGATGTTGAATAGGGTTGGACTGAGGGATGAACCTTGCTGATGGTGCGCTTGGACTGTGATGTGTAGGAAGAGTACTGTAACGGAGCGCGAGTGGCTGCTGGCTACTTCTGCTTATGTTCTGTTGCATTTAATGCAATTTGCCTAACGCAAAATTCATTCTCTGGTTAATTTTTGAGGGTTACGCTGCTCACATAATTCTGTGTAATCTCATGTAATTTTGCTGTAATTTCACATAATTACGTTACAGCAAGTTACGCAAATAATGTCCACCCTTACCCATAAGGCAGGGTATATGCAGTGTATTTAAAAGTAGGACATGTAAACATTTAATGTTAAACTTGTCCTTACAGCGAAAAAGCCCCAAAAGATACTTTTCTGTGTCAAAGTTGGCTTTTCAATTGGAAAAAGTGGGTTACTTTATTACATTTAATAATGCTAATTTTGGGTAGGAAAGAGCTAGAACTATAATTCTAAGACTCTTTTTAATAGTTATTCAAAAGCCAATATAATGGTATAATTGAATTTTTAATAACTTTTACGAAAAAGGTACTTTTAGAACTCTACCCTTCCCTGCCTAAAACTTATGCCGGCCCATTTACATGAGCTCCAACTGTCACCTGGCAGCCGAATAGTCCCTTTGATATGGTGTGAAAAACACTTCCAGAGCAGCTCAAAGGGCTTGTGTGCGGGGAGGTGTTGTTGTTCCCTTGTCAGGATGGCCTGTGGACTGTACCCCGGACCTTGATCAACTTCAAAGGGGCCTACCCTGTGATAGGCAAATGTTATCAACTTGGCAGACCCATCCTTTGTTCCCCCAGTCAGGCAGGCACCAATCCCAGTGGGAGAGGATCTGCCCCTAGACTTAGTTTAGAGTTACCATAGAGGTGGGGTTGCTCATTTCCCTGACCTCACCTCTGGGTTGGGCACACAGGCTCTGCACAAGGGGAGAAGGATTTCGGTAGAGAGGGGCACTGTGGGATTATTTGCTGTAAGGCACACAGGAAATCCTTAAAAAGTGGGTAGGGTTACCCCTTGAAATGTCACCCTATTAGTTAGGAGGGACTAGTAGTCACTCACAAGGTGGTGCCAGCAATAAAAGTAGTATTCCCACTACCCTCCTCAGAACACTTGCTGGAACTGTGGAAGATCAGAAGAGGACTGTATCTGCTGTCTGAGACCGGAGAAGAACTTAGACGACAGGTGCTGTTACTGAGGTCTTGCAACCCTGGGCTGTATCAAAGTGCAGTGCTCCTAGCATCCTGAGAAACCTCGGACTTAGAAACTTTTTGGCTCCAAAGACCCCTGGAGGAGTGGAACTAACCTGCCATTCAAATTTGACGAAGGTGTGTTGTCTTTGTGCTGAAGAATCAGGTTTCCCCTGCTAGGAGCTTTTCCACAGCAGCAAATACGATTCAGTGAGACCTTGTGAAGAAGTATTCAACCTCATGGAGCCCTCTTCAGCTACAGTCTGCAACCTTGCCCCGCTGGAGGAATCCAAGCCCCAAAAATGTGAATAAGTAAAAATGTAGAAATCATCACTGGGTGAAGGCTCCAAAAGTATCCGGCCAGTGTATGACCTTCTCTGGGTGAAAAATTCAAATTCCTCCCACTGAGAGCTTTCTCACTAAAAGTCAACAGCTTCACAGAGACCCCTTCTAGCAGCTATCTGGCGACATGGAGCCTTCTTGTGCCCCAGCCTGCTGCCTTGCCCTTCTGAGGATTTTTGACTTTCATTTCAGAGACTTAGTACAAAGATAAACTTTCCAACTGGGTCAAACTTGGTTTCTGTGTCCAACCCGCCCTCCATCGCAGTTGGCCTAAATCGCACCTAGGTACCAGTCAAGCACAACCAGAAGACCGCAGTACGCGCTTAGCGCTTTTTGGTGCCATTTTTAATTTAAACTTAAAAAGTTAACACTATGGTTGCATTTAATGGATTTTTCTCATTTTGGTGTCATTGTATTTATTGAAATAGTCTTATTTTTCATGTTGTGATTTAACTTCATTACTGTTTTGGTACTGCATTGATACTTTACACATTGCCTCAAGGTTACGCCTGTCTGCTCGGTGCCGTAGCTTCCAAGGAGTTGAGCTCAGTTTTATTTAGTGACCCTGGTGCTTCACCCTGGCAGAGGTACTTACTACCCCAACTAATACTCCAGTTTCTTACAGAACGGCAGTAACGAGTGTTGTGAGCACAGAGAAGCACTGTGGGACCCAGAAGACACCGGGGAATACGATGTCAGCTAAGGAGATGTAATGCATTAACCCATTATATTCTAAGAGCAGGAGACACAAGAGAATAACAATAATCATAAATGAACGGGGAAACGCAATTCGAATGGGGAACGAAACAAAGTTATGCGACGCAAACGGGGACAAACTTAGCGAGAGCAGGAGCCATACAACACACGAGAAGTTGCCAGGCACCATCTTGCTAGTTCACACTCCTTTTATTGGAACCTGTTGCCAATGTGCCTCCAGCCCTGACCCAGCTCTGTCTAGCTCTGAACTCTTGTAGGTATATGTGGGCCACTTGCCAAGAGCTTGTGCCCCGTAGTTTTAATCTTTCCCTGAATTTCGTGGGAGCCTATAACATACGGCCCGCCCCGTAGTTTTAATCTTTCCCTGAATTTCGTGGGAGCCTATAACATATTTGTATGTTCTTTCACCAGTGTCTCCTTTCTTGATGAAAGACAAGTGGCAGTTGAGGAGCTGGAATGACTTGGCTGTTGCTGGGTGGCTAAAGTGGAAGCCTGGGCTGATTGTAGATGATCGTAAGTCATCCACCTGTCATGTGTGCACTGTCTGTGCCTTAGATGTGGAGTGAGGGCATTTGGATATGAGTAGATGAGGGTACAAGCTGTGTTTTGTGAGCGTGCATCTAGGGTGTGATGCATGATGATGATGTCAACCATGTCAGGTGTGTGAATGATTGCAGGGTGGACATTGATGATCGTGAGATGGACCGTGTGGGATGATGTGTGTGGTAATAAGTGGTATGTACATGTGGTTCTTTAGGTTATATCTGTGCGGTGTGTATGTCCGCATGGTGTGGGAGTGGACAGTGCTGTATGGTGGGTGAAATACATGGTCCAGACTGATTATCTGGAGGGGCAGAGGTTCTAGCCCTTAGCAACTACTATCTCAAACATGCAGTAGAGCATTCAAGCAATTAGTCAGTCCAGTTTGAGGGCTGGTCTCTTGAGGTAGCGGAGCTTCACGCATAGCCACTCTGCAGAAGCTCTGCCCAGCCATGCCCGGCATGGGTGCAGGGACCCAATATCTTCCCTGAAATGAGGGCTACTCCTGTGAGCCCAGGACTTTCAGAAGTGTCTCACACTTTGGGGCCCCAATCGGTAGATGATAAGTTGTGTCTCACCTCTCCCCATTCAGTGCCCCGTGTAGGTGTAGTCGCCTCTCAGGATGAAAACTGCCCTTCGGAAAGGTGTGAGTAGAGCCTCCCAGGAGGGAGTGGTGAAAGAGGCATTGCTCCCCCTTTCACAAATCTTAAAGGGGCCATCTAGTGAATGATGTCACAATACATCTCAAAAACAGCTGACATCATCCAACAACGCAACATTCTAGAATGCCTCTCACAAATCTTAAAGGGGCCATCTTGTTTATGGCATCATAGTACACCTCAAAAACAGCTGACCTCATCCAACAAAGCAACATTCTAGAATGCCTCTCACAAATCTTAAAGGGGCCATCTTGTTATGGTATAACAATACAATACATTCTCCCCTTCAGGAAACATCTCAAAACCCTTCTGTTTAGGGAGGTGACTGCCAAGCCAGGTCCTCCCTTGACTGGAAACAAGCATCCTAGGACCGGTTTCGGGGTTTCACCCCTCTTCAGCCAGGATAGCTTGATTCCAGTGGGATGGAGAGCACGAGACCCACGTCTGGGCATACCCGTCCCACTCGGGGTGACAAATGCAAAAACAACATTTGATGGACAGAATGCAGAACAATGTCATACATTCACCCCAGTACAGAGATCTGGGCCTAAATCCATCGTTTGCCCAGACGTGGGTTCCGGGCTCACTGTGCCACTGGAATCAAGCTATCCTGGCTGAAGAGGGGTGAAACCCCGAAACCGGTCCTAGGATGCTTGTTTCCGGTCCAGGGAGGACCTGGCTTGGCAGTTCGGGCTGGACTGTTCCCATGAGGCACAGGGTCAAGACTGATTTGCATATGGCCAGGTCTAAACTGGGGTGGCATGGTGAGCAAAAGAATGATGGATTTAACCCAGATCTCTTGACTGGGGGTGAATGTTTTGATTTGTTCTGCATTCCGTCCATCAATTGTGTGTCTTTTGCATCCTATGCATTTGGCTTCTCTGTAATTCCAGTGGAGTTTCTAATCTAGCGCTCTGATGTGGGCTAGGCAATGTCTAGCACTTTGGTAGATAAATTATGAAAACTTGGATGGATGTCTCGCCTTGAACACTCTTTTTCTTCTTCTCCTCTCCCACAGGAATGGAAGGGGCCGCGTGGAACCTGGAGAAGATAGAAAGAGTCCGACTCCCATCTTCTGCACGAAACATGTCAATTTTCAGGGTGAGGAGAGACATGGGTCATGCCAGGAGGGAGGTGATATTAAGGGAGAACTGAATGAGTCTTAAGTATGGTGACGATATCTAGTCAGGCTCATCAGCTTCTTCCTTCTTTAACCTTCCTGGTTCCCCATCTCCTCATTTTCCAGGGGCTGCGGCGTGGACAGAAGCGCTACTTATACAGCACTATGCAGGTGTATGACGCTGTTCCAGACCGGGAGCTCATGTACCACCGGTACGCCCACAACCTGCAGCGCCAGAACCTTTTGGGTAAGTGACCCGAGGTAAGGGACCATGAAGGACCTGCCCTGTGCTTCTATGCGCTATCCGAAACCCAAGGAATATTTACCATGTGCAGAATCCAACCTGCTCCAGATCCGAGGGGCACTTTGCTCTAGTTCCAGGTTTTGATCACCCCCCCCCCCCCAAACAACGGAGGAGTAGGCCTACCTAGGGGCAACCAACAATGACTCTATTGTATATACAAACAAAGATTAGCAGGACTACTCAAACCATAGCTAAAGACAGGTAAATTGCTGTTCATTTTATTTACTTAGTTTATTTTTATTAGGTTTCATGTGTTCATAGTAGTTAGTTCATTGTGTGTAAGTGTCAGCACGGGGATCACAGGGTGGCCCGACCCACGTGCATCGAAGGAAGATGTCACTGCATGGCTCTGATCCTTGGAGACCGGTGGATCCGAACACAAATAGATGTATTGGTCCATGAGGGGAACGATGATCCCCAAGAAACAAGTCATATTAGTAGCTGATGAATCCTATACACATCTGACACCAGGGCCTTCGTGTCCCTATAAACACCTCTCAGGGCTGTGGGTCCAAGCTTGAGACCTCCGAAGAATCCACCCTCTGGTGTCTGCAGCTGAATCCAGAGTCCGAAGTACGACCACCGGGGAGAGGGGCGTCATCGGCTAGTATCGGGGTATTAGTAGGCTGGCATTGATCACGACAGTGTTATCACACCCGCAGATGCCTTCTCACAATATTTTGCGCCACAACAAGCAGTTCCGTTGTTCTGCCCGAGCTCACAGGCCTGCTCTGCTAAGCGTGTGAGCAGCCATGTTTCAGAGTCCAGACATGTTCTGTTGATGAAAGTACGAACAGAAGTCCAGGTTGCAGCCTTACATCTCTCCACCAATTACATTATTTGTTGAAGATCTCAATATTTTCAGGCACCAGCTTCTTTGTATCTGTACCACAGAAACAAGGCAGTGAAATGTTAAGTGGATGCGCCCCGCCTTCGGACTCCGCCCCTCGGTGCCCCACACACAGCTCCTTTGGGAATCTGACTGGCTTCATACTCAATGCCCGTTGATGATATAAAGTGATTGGAGCATTATTTCTACGAGCAGCTACAAGCTGACCAAAAGACAGACCATTCCGCAGCAGTCAAGAAAACCAGTAGGGAGGAGGGCCGGAAACAAGAGAAACACAGCAGACTTCGGGCCTCCCTTGGCCTGACCTCGAGGGTGAACAGCACCACCTGTGGTCTACTCCACTGTCAGCCCAGAGGAGCCGGCACACAAGAGTGACTCAAGGGGGGCAGACTCAGGGCACCGGCCTCCAGCAGGAGAGGGGTTCACTCCAGCACCGCAGGTTCTGGCCCCAAACTCCTCAACATATGTGCACTTCTCCTTTATCTGGCAGAGCCTCCAGATGCATTCTGGTACTTGTGGTTTTCAGTGTTCTGAGTCTAATGCTGTTAAACTGCGAGGGAGAGGGGGGAGACCGGGTGTCACACAGTCACAATGAAATCCACAAGTAAGTTTCTAAAAAAGTTTTGTAAATGCTGCTCAGTATGAACAGGAGATATTTTATCAGAAATTCAGAGTAGTCTTAAGATCTTCCCAGTGTGATGGTGGCGGTCAGCTGGCCTTTGGTCATTTCAGTTTGATAATTAGACTTGAAAGAACATGGACACCCAGAGGACTGAGATGATAACTGGTTAAAAATATTGGGGCATATTTACAAGGAGGATGCGCCGCGGCTGTGTCCCTTTTTTTGACGCAGAGTGCAGACCCATATCTATGAGGCCACGCAAAGCTACTTTACGTGGATTTCATGGCCTTGTAGATATGAGGTAAGGCACAGCAGTGCAAGTCGTTGCCCTGCCTTACACAGCGTCATAGAGGCGTCCCACGGGCGTTGCGGTGGGTGTTCTCACGTAACACCCATGGATTTTGACGCATTCCCAGATTTACAAGGACTTGTAAACCTCGAAGGCATCAAAAGCCGAGGGGAGGCGTAAGGGTTTTTTTTGTGAGTGAAGGTGTCCCCTCCCCCACAGAAACAACCTGATTTCAATGCAGACACCTTTACACCATGCTGCAAGGGCGCCTGCGTTGTCGCTAGACAGCCAATTGTGCGGCAGCGCAAAGGTAAGGACAGGGATGCATCGTACTGCTGTAAATACGACACACCCTGCACTTTCCTTATGGCGCGGCGCAGCAAGCTGCCTTCCGTGCCGCGTTGCGTCAATTCCTTATAAATATGCCGCAATGATTGCAGGTTCTGGCTGCAGACTCCGCAGCTCACTGGCCTCATCCTGTACTGGGCAGCGCTGCTGGCCCCCCAAGCATTATGGGGTTTGGAGTCAAATACTGTTGAAGAGGGGAAATAGGGGTCACAGTGCAAGACAGAGGGTCCAGGACAGAGAGGGCTAGAGAGTCCTGCCACACTGTCACTGCCAAATCCCAAAAAAGGAATTTTCAATTATTATTTGTAAATAAATACTTCTCAGCTAGGCCTTCATTATACATCCACTTGAAAACCAATGCAGAGGTACTGCACCTGTGGAGCACTGAGATTACCAGGTGTGGTATTACCACAATCCTACGAGATTCAGGGCTCCTCAGTATTGCACCTAAAGAGCACTCTAATTACCGGGTGTGGTATTACCACCCCACTATGAGATTCAGGGCTCATTAGTACTGCGCCTGTGGAGCACTGTAATTACCAGGTGTGGTATTACCACCCAATTATGAGATTCAGGGCTCCTTAGCACTGCAACTGTGGAGCACTGTAATTATCAGGTGTGGTATTACCACCTCATGAGATTCAGGGCTCCTTAGCACTGCAACTGTGGAGCACTGTAATTATCAGGTGTGGTTATACCACCCCACTATGAGATTCAAGGCTCCTTAGTACTGCGCCTGTGGAGCACTGCAAATACCAGGTGTGATATTACCACCCCACTATGAGATTCAGGGCTCCTTAGCACTGCAACTGTGGAGCACTGTAATTACCAGGTGTAGGTATACCACCCCACTATGAGATTCAGGGCTCCTTAGTACTGCGCCTGTGGAGCACTGTAATTACCAGGTGTGGTATTACCACCCCACTATGAGATTCAGTACTCCTTAGTACTGCACCTGTGGAGCACTGTAATTACCAGGTGTGGTATTACCACCTCATGAGATTCAGGGCTCCTTAGCACTGCACCTGTGGAGCACTGCAAATACCAGGTGTGGTTATACCACCCCACTATGAGATTCAGGGCTCATTAGTACTGCACCTGTGGTGCACTGTAATTACCGGGTGTGGTAGTACCACCCCACGAAGAGATTCAGGGCTCCTTAGCACTGCAACTGTAGAGCACTGTAATTACCAGGTGTTGTGTTACCACCCCACTATGAGATTCAGGGCTCATTAGCACTGCGCCTGTGGAGCACTGTAATTACCAGGTGTGGTATTACCACCCCATTATGAGATTCAGTACTCCTTAGTACTGCGCCTGTGGAGCACTGTAATTACCAGGTGTGGTATTACCAACCCACTATGAGATTCAGGGCTCAGTAGTACTGCACCTGTGGAGCACTGTAATTACCAGGTGTGGTTATACCACCCCATTATGAGATTCAGGGCTCATTAGTACTGCACCTGTGGAGCACTGTAAGTACCAGGTGTGGTATTACCACCCCACTATGAGATTCAGGGCTCATTAGTACTGCACCTGTGGAGCACTGTAATTACCGGGTGTGGTATTACCACCCCACTAAGAGATTCAGGGCTCCTTAGTACTGCACCTGTAGAGCACTGTAATTACCGGGTGTGGTATTACCACCCCATTATGAGATTCAGGGCGCCTTAGTACTGCAACTGTGGATCTCTGTAATTACAGGGTGTGGTATTACCACAATCCTACTAGATTCAGGGCTCGTTAGTACTGCACCTAAGGAGCACTGTAATTACAAGGTCTGGTATTACCACCCCATTATGAGATTCAGGGATCCTTAGTACTGCACCTGTGGAGCATTGTAATTACCGGGTGTGGTATTACGACAATCCTACTAGATTCAGGGCTCCCTAGTACTGCACATGTGGAGCACCGTAATTACCGGGTGCGGTATTACCACAATCCTACGAGATTCAGGGCTCCTCATTACTGCACCTGTGGAGCACTGTAATTATCAGGTGTGGTAATTACCCCCCCCAATATGAGATTCAGGGCCCATTAGTACTGCACCTGTGGAGCACTGTAATTACCGGGTGTGGTATTACCACCCCATTATGAGATTCAGGGCTCCTTGGTTCTGCGCCTGTGGAGCACTGCAAATACCAGGTGTGGTATTACCACACCGCTATGAGATTCAGGGCTCGTAGCACTGCGCCTGTGGAGCACTGTAATTACCAGGTGTGGTATTACCACCCCACTATGAGATTCAGGGCTCATTAGCACTGCAACTGTGGAGCACCATAATTACCGGGTGCAGTATTACCACAATCCTACGAGATTCAGGGCTCCACATTACTGCGCCTGTGGAGCACTGTAATTATCAGGTCTGGTATTACCACCCCATTATGAGATTCAGGGCTCCTTAGCTCTGCAACTGTGGATCTCTGTAATTACAGGGTGTGGTATTACCACAATCCTACTAGATTCAAGGCTCGTTAGAACTGCACCTGTGGAGCACCGTAATTACCGGGTACGGTATTACCACAATCCTACGAGATTCAGGGCTCCTCATTACTGCACCTGTGGAGCACTTTAATTATGAGGTGCGTTAATTACTCCTCCAATATGAGATGCAGGGCTCATTAGTACTGCACCTGTGGAGCACAGTAATTACTGGGTGTGGTATTAAAACCCCATTATGAGATTCAGGGCTCCTTAGTACTGCGCCTGTGGAGCACTGCAAATAGCAGGTGTGTATTATTTACTACCCCACTATGTGATTCAGGGCTTCTTAGCACTGCAACTGTGGAGCACTGTAATTACCAGGTCTGGTATTACCACCCCATTATGAGATTCAGAGCTCGTTCGCACTACAACTGTGGAGCACTGTAATTACCAGGTCTGGTATTACCACCCCATTATGAGATACAGGGCTTCTTAGCACTGCAACTGTGGAGCACTGTAATTACCAGGTCTGGTATTACCATCCCATTATGAGATTCAGGGCTCCTTAGCACTGCAACTGTGGAGCACTGTAATTACCAGGTCTGGTATTACCACCCCATTATGAGATGCAGGGCTTCTTCGCACTGCAACTGTGGAGCACTGTAATTACCAGGTCTGGTATTACCACAATCCTACTAGATTCAGGGCTCGTTAGTACTGCACCTAAGGAGCACCGTAATAACCAGGTCTGGTGTTACCACCCCATTATGCGATTCAGGGATCCTTAGTACTGCACCTGTGGAGCACTGTAATTACCGGGTGTGGTATTACCACCCCATTATGAGATTCAGGGCTCCTTGGTTCTGCGCCTGTGGAGCACTGCAAATACCAGGTGTGGTATTACCACCCCACTATGAGATTCAGGGCTCATTAGTACTGCACCTGTGGAGCACTGTAATTACTAGGTGTGGTTATACCACCCCATTATGAGATTCAGGGCTCCTTAGTACTGCACCTGTGGAGCACTGCAAATACCAAGTGTGATATTACCACCCCACTATGAGATTCAGGGCTTCTTAGCACTGCAACTGTGGAGCACTGTAATTACCAGGTCTGGTATTACCACAATACTATGAGATTCAGGACTTCTTAGTACTGCACCCGTGGAGCACTGTAATTACCGGGTGTGGTATAACCACCCCATTATGAGATTCAGGGCTCCTTAGCACTGCAACTGTGGATCTCTGTAATTACAGGGTGTGGTATTACCACAATCCTACTAGATTCAGGGCTCGTTAGTACTGCACCTAAGGAGCACTGTAATTACAAGGTCTGGTATTACCACCCCATTATGAGATTCAGGGATCCTTAGTACTGCACCTGTGGAGCATTGTAATTACCGGGTGTGGTATTACGACAATCCTACTAGATTCAGGGCTCCCTAGTACTGCACATGTGGAGCACCGTAATTACCGGGTGCGGTATTACCACAATCCTACGAGATTCAGGGCTCCTCATTACTGCACCTGTGGAGCACTGTAATTATCAGGTGTGGTAATTACCCCCCCAATATGGGATTCAGGGCCCATTGGTACTGCACCTGTGGAGCACTGTTATTACCGGGTGTGGTATTACCACCCCGTTATGAGATTCAGGGCTCCTTGGTTCTGCGCCTGTGGAGCACTGCAAATACCAGGTGTGGTATTACCACCCCATTATGAGATTCAGGGATCCTTAGTACTGCACCTGTGGAGCATTGTAATTACCGGGTGTGGTATTACGACAATCCTACTAGATTCAGGGCTCCCTAGTACTGCACATGTGGAGCACCGTAATTACCGGGTGCGGTATTACCACAATCCTACGAGATTCAGGGCTCCTCGTTACTGGACCTGTGGAGCACTGTAATTATCAGGTGTGGTAATTACCCCCCCCCCCCAATATGAGATTCAGGGCTCATTAGTACTGCACCTGTGGAGCACTGTAATTACCGGGTGTGGTATTACCACCCCACTATGAGATTCAGGGCTCCTTAGCACTGCAACTGTGGAGCACTGTAATTACCAGGTGTGGTTATATCACCCCATTATGAGATTCAGGGCTCCTTAGCACTGCAACTGTGGAGCACTGAAACTACCAGGTGTAGGTATACCACCCCACTATGAGATTCAGGGCTCCTTAGCACTGCAACTGTGGAGCACTGTAATTACCGGGTGTGGTATTACGACAATCCTACTAGATTCAGGGCTCCCTAGTACTGCACATGTGGAGCACCGTAATTACCGGGTGCAGTATTACCACAATCCTACGAGATTCAGGGCTCCTCATTACTGCACCTGTGGAGCACTGTAATTATCAGGTGTGGTAATTACCCCCCCCAATATGAGATTCAGGGCTCATTAGTACTGCACCTGTGGAGCACTGTAATTACCGGGTGTGGTATTACTACCCCACTATGAGATTCAGGGCTCCTTAGCACTGCAACTGTGGAGCACTGTAATTACCAGGTGTGGTTATACCACCCCATTATGAGATTCAGGGCTCCTTAGCACTGTAACTGTGGAGCATTGAAATTACCAGGTGTAGGTATACCACTCCACTATGAGATTCAGGGCTCCTTAGCACTGCAACTGTGGAGCACTGTAATTACCAGGTGTGGTTATACCACCCCATTATGAGATTCAGGGCTCCTTAGCACTGCAACTGTGGAGCACTGTAATTACCAGGTCTGGTATTACCACCCCATTATGAGATTCAGGGCTCCTTAGCACTGCAACTGTGGATCTCTGTAATTACAGGGTGTGGTATTACCACAATCCTACTAGATTCAGGGCTCGTTAATACTGCACCTAAGGAGCACTGTAATTACAAGGTCTGGTATTACCACCCCATTATGAGATTCAGGGATCCTTAGTACTGCACCTGTGGAGCATTGTAATTACCGGGTGTGGTATTACGACAATCCTACTAGATTCAGGGCTCCCTAGTACTGCACATGTGGAGCACCGTAATTACCGGGTGCAGTATTACCACAATCCTACGAGATTCAGGGCTCCTCATTACTGCACCTGTGGAGCACTGTAATTATCAGGTGTGGTAATTACCCCCCCAATATGAGATTCAGGGCTCATTAGTACTGCACCTGTGGAGCACTGTAATTACTGGGTGTGGTATTACCACCCCATTATGAGATTCAGGGCTCCTTGGTTCTGCGCCTGTGGAGCACTGCAAATACCAGGTGTGGTATTACCACCCCAATATGAGATTCAGGGCTCATTAGTACTGCACCTGTGGAGCACTGTAATTACCAGGTGTGGTTATACCACCCCATTATGAGATTCAGGGCTCATTAGTACTGCACCTGTGGAGCACTGTAATTACCAGGTGTGGTAATTACCGCCCCATTATGAGATTCAGGGCTCATTAGTACTGCGCCTGTGGAGCACTGTAATTATCGGGTGTGGTATTACCACCCCAATATGAGATTCAGGGCTCATTAGTACTGCACCTGTGGAGCACCATAATTTCCAGGTCTGGTATTACCACCTCATGAGATTCAGGACTGGAACGTCCAGACTACTTGCCAGTAAGCTTCATTACTCCAACTCGTAGTCTTCCTCCTCCCTATCCTCTTAATGCCCTCACACCCTTATCTCCTTCCAGAATATCTGGGAGCGGAACTTGTTTCTTTCATTTTATCACTGTTGTAGCATGGGTAATATGCCTATTCTTTCTCTGGGATGAGCACCGCAGGTATATTAGCCTTATTATGTGTATTGGAATAATTACCAGGAAATCCCAATTTAATGTTGCCTGTATCGCTACAGTAATATCTACATCAATCTACTGCAACAACCTCACTTTCTACTTGTCTATTTTTTTGCAGCAACCTTAGCTGCACAGTTCCCTTTAGCATCAATTATTTCCCTTTTATGGTTTATTTTATTCTGTGAATGGGGCAATGGCAGCTTATTTTGTAAGAGAGTTCATCTCCCACAAACTCTTTAGCTTTGAATCCATTCACTCACAGAAGGAGCAAGGCTCCATTATAAATGTGAACACACAAAGTGGAATCCGTCACTTTAAATGCAAAAACTAATGGATCAGCGTTCAGAAGAGCTAATAATTCGGGGTGGACAAAAATCATGTAAATTGCTTATGTGTATGTACGCGAAATGTTTGTAAAATCATAGGTAATACTCTGAAATGTGAATTCCTCATTTTGCTCTATATGTTAGTACAAAATACAACCTAGCATTAGTTTTTGATGTGGGAATGCATTTTGCAATGGAAAAATAGTGCAAAAACCAAAGCACAACAAACAGCTACTCGCGTCTTTTTGTTCATGTGCACTGACAGTAAAGTTTTAGTGTGAATGGTGCATTCGCAGTACATTTTTACTGCAAATGGTACGTAATTACGCAAAGCGGCATAACGGCAGAATTTCGTGTAACGCATAGCACAAAATTCCCCAAATTAAGCTGGTGTAATATACATTTCCCCCAGGCTTAGTAATAATATAGCCTGAATTTGAGATATTTGTACAGTAAAGTCACTGAATGTTTAAGTATACGTCTTAGCGCTTGAAACCCTCCATCTTGGAACACACCTTCCATTGTGGCACAAGCAGCAGAATATGTCTGTTTAGTGACACTTGCAGGCTGCGCAGAGCCATCCACACAGAAAACACAGATATACTTGTGTATGGGAAGTATATGAGGAGAATTACCTGTTGATATTGTAAGACTTCCTGATTTTTCAGTGTGAGATCAAGCTCAAATTGTACATCAGTCAACATCTATATCAAGGCTTATTGCACCCAAAGGATGTAGTGCCGGAGCATTAGTAATAGTAGCTTTGGTAGCTCCCTCCAATACAGAGACAGGAGAAACTGCGGCCATATTTTTACCCTGGGTGAGGGGTTTCTCCTTCGAAATGACAATCTGCGCTGCTGTGAGAGTTTCCTCTGTGGGAGTGAATCTCTCCTCTGCAGTTGTGCATATATGTGATTTATACACAATGCGGGTTGTTTATACATCATTGTATATTATATAGTTGTAGCCTGAAGTGCTATGAACCACTTGAATAACTAGGTTTCATATTATCCCTGGTCTGACGACATTTTGCTTCTAACATATCTGCATGTAACCCGCTAATATACCTGTTTGAGCCTCAGACCCATTTTCTTTCCAGCCAATTCATGCAATATTTTAACCCACTTAGCATAATGCGGCAGAAATGCTCTTCCACATTTCAAAACTTTCTTTAGTGCTTGTAGTTTTTGTAACATGTTTTGATGCAGGAGGTTGGCACGTAAAGAAGGCAATACGGGACACCTCCAAATGTGAATGATAAATATTGTGATTCACTATTCATACGTTCACTACAGAAACATATGCAGAAGTTTTTTTTTTTTAAATAATCGTATTAACTATTTTTTCCGTTAATTCTTAAAGGGAGACCTCTGCATACACAGCCATTTATCTGATTCACATGCAAGGCACGTACATCCAAATTACGCACAGACATATATTTGTCAATATCAACACTTTTCATATATTCACGCAGTCTTCAGCAAAGCATCTTTCATTGTGTATTATTCACTTGCGTCTTGCTGTGCTCACGCAAGTTCATTCTATTCTTAATTGGAACTGGTTGCTTGTGCGTTATTAGCATCCAGCAGGTTAATAGTGTCAATTGACTTTTTCCAAGTTACTAAGGCGCTTATTTACAAGCGTGAATTCAAGGTGGGGAGATAAAGAAGTAGAGGTTCGCCCAACTTCATATTTATAAAGACCAAAAATCAAACGGGTTGGAGGGGGGGAATGAACCACTTGTATCTTTTCTTGCCAGGGTCTCTGAAAAAAGTGTTCTTGAGACACTCAACCACTCTGTCATGGCCTGCAGTGTGTGTTAACCTCTGCTTGCTTGATCTGGTGGATAGCGAAATCATCGGGTGGTCCTGTTCTCCAAGTGATGTACAAGTTACTTACCTTCGGTAACGATGTATCTGGTAGAGACGATTCTAGCCGCAGATTCCTTAACGTAGAATTATCCCCAGGCGTGAGACTGGATCTGGAAAATCTTTTGCCACAGCATCCCTGTGCGCCGGGGGGTGGGGGGGAGCGGCACCACATGACTCCGCCCTGACGCTGTCCGCGGACGTGACGTCAGCGAGGTCACATAAGTCCCACCCCGGCACGCTGACGTCAGTTTTCCTCGGAGAACTTTTCCACGCCACAACGCGGAGCCATCACAAACAAAACTGGGAAAGTACGGGAACAGTGTGCGAAAAACCAGTGAAACAGAAAGGGAAGAAGCGAATGGTGAAGGACAGCACCATGAGGGACGGTGCCAGGAACTGTGTCACTGAAAGTCATGGAAGGGAAAGAGCAGACCACCGCGTCTGAGAAGCAACCCTGCAAAGCGAAGGCAAGATCCACCCTGGAGGCAGAAAAGCATGTGAAAAATGCCATAACAGACGACAGAAAGTCTGCAACCACAATCTAGAACAGGGAAAGGCAACAAGCCGGAACAGATGAGTAATCGATAAATGACCCCAAGACAACACCATCAAGGAGTGTCGTATCCCCTGTAAAGAGCCAAGGGCTGAGGCACAGCCAAGAGGCCCCAACCCAGAGGACTGCAGAGGAGTCAGAAACCACAAGCAATGAGAAAGGAAGAAGAGTATGAGTAGGCCCCACACTGGAATAACCAGGGTGAAGGGATGCAGAAGCACACGTAAACCCACCGTCCAAGCGCCAGAAAGGAAGGGGTGGAACAAAGAAACAGAACGAAGCAGAAGACAAGCCACCCGGAGGGAGGCGAGTGCAGAAGACCAAACTGAAGGTCCTCGCAGAACGGGGAGGAAGGGCGGGCCGTGAAGGAATCTGCGGCTAGAATTGTCTCTACCAGATACATCGTTACCGAAGGTAAGAAACTTGTACATCTGATAGAGGCTACTAGCCGCAGATTCCTTAACGTAGAATAGATACCCTAGCCATACCCAGAGGGGAGGAGGGTCTGCGAGAGAATCTCACCAGCTTGGAAGGACACAGGGCCCCCACAGGGGATGTGGCATGGGGACAGGAAGGACGGCCCAGCCCCCACCAAGCAGAAGTAAGAAGAACAAGGAGAAGGGAAGGCCAGGATACCACAAGCCTACCCGAGGGGGCAAGGGCGTCCGCCAGAGAACCCGGAGGGACAAACGGCACCAAGGGAGTACCAAAAGAAGAAAGAACCACCCGCAAAATCCAAGGAGAAGAGGTGGAAACGGAGACAGAGCCCACCTCAGGAGCAGGAACGGCCCCACAGCCGAGAAGCGCAGACGTGAGAAGAAAGACACAGTCGCGCAAAGCCCCAGCAGAGCGACAGACAGGAGCACATGGGTACACGCCGAGGCCCACAGGGGTGGACCATCACGTCCATGCGTGCGCAGCAGGCAGCTGGTACAGACTACGAAGTAGTGCGCCCAGAACAAGCCGAGTGCAAGACCAGGACCGAGGCAAGGGAACCCCAGAACAAGCCCCAGAGAAGGACCCTCCCAGTGGCACAACCCAGCCCACGAAGAGAAGTGGGACCGGCCAAAAGAAAAAGAGAAGTAATATGTAGCACAGACCTAAAGCCATCAACCCGAACACAGGAGAACACCAGGAATATCCTGGCCCCCCTGGAGCACAAGGGAGAGGACCAGGCCGAACGTCGGATAAGAAGGTGGAAACACCAAGACACGACGCCGTAGACGGCATGACAAAAGTCGGTCTGGCGATCCAGAGGCTGAAGAAGGAAGGCAAAACGCACAGAGGCAGATATCCCGCAGGAACAAAGGGCCAAACGTACGACAGGCAAGCCCTGGAGAAGAAGGATCGAAACACCATCGGATACTGAGCAGGACAGAACCTGGAGCAGCAGAAGCTGCGCGAAGGCTGAAGAAAAAGGACCGCACCAAGTGGAATACAGTGACGCCAGGAAGCGCGAGGAACCCGAAAAGGGATCCACGCCCGCCCAGCTGAAGACATAGCTATACAATAGCCAACAAGTACCCCACCTAGGGTATGACACGGCCCAGAACAAAACAGGGGAACACCTCTTAGGGAAAAACCCGCAGCAGAGGTCAAGAACAGAAAGACCTGTGGGTATCACCACAGACGGCTTACCAAGCAGCCAAAAAAGGATACACAGATGGTCCAACCTGAGGACCCATACGGCTTCACTAACAGCCAAAAAACACACACCACAAAAGCTAAAGGGCTGTACCCGCAGCCAAAAGTACAAAGGGGCCAACCGAAGGACCCTGAAGGCATTCCCAGCCACACACAGCACACAGAGGGGCCAACCGAAACACTAGGCCCAAAGAGAAAGGTGGGATAAACGCCTCCCAGAAGACACCCGAGGACCGACAAGCCGAAGCTTACGGAGGGGGAGGAGGACGGAGCTCCGCAAGGAGTCGCTGAATAGCGGAGTCCGCGTGGGTGTTAAATAAAAGATTCCCATCAAAGGGCAGGTCAACAAGACGCTCCCGAATATTCTCGGGAAAGACGCTATCCCGCAACCAAGCATGGCGGCGGAGGGCCACAGAACTCGCCACAGCGCGGGCGAGAGAATCGGAGACATCTAAGGATGTCCGGAGAATAAAGGCCGCTAACTCCCGACCATCCAGCACATGGTGCTGCAGATCAGCGCGGACACCGTCGCGGGAGGCGTGAGACAGAAGGGACTCCGCGGAATCCCATAGGTCAGAGGTAGCCCTAGCCAACACACAAAGTGTGTTGAGCGCGCACAGAGCAGCACTAGTGGAAGCGAAAATGTTACGCCCCCAGGAGTCCAACCACCGGGCCTCCCGTGACGGAGGGAGCAACACCGAAGGCAAGGAAGGGAAAGCAGTCTGCAGGACAGGGCCCTGGGCAGATGGGTGGGAAAAAAGGCAGACTGGATCGTGCGGGGCAGGACGGTGGCGGTGGAGGAGCGGCTGAGGCACCGGATCCCCCGTAGCAGGCCCCCCCCAGGCCCCCAGAAGAGAGTTGTGGAGCGAAGCTTCAAACGGAAGAAGCGGATCCCCTCCACCAGAGCCGTGGTGGAGAACCTCCAACAAGTGATCCGTTGGGAGCGGAGCGACCGGGTTGCCCAGTTGCAAAATGCCGGTGGCCGTGGAGATGGCCCGGACAAAAGCTACACTCACCTCTGTAGGGCGACGTGGGGGAGAGAGCAACTGCTCCGTGGGCGAAGGCTGCAAACTAAGCCGCCCATCCCCGTGCCCTGCCGGAGGAAGAAACGGCCAGCCCCTGTAGGATGGAGGACCCACGGACGAGTGAGGTGCTTGAGGGGTCTCCGGAGAAGGCGGAGAAGCCCGCGGGGCAACCAACTGCAAGGTGCGGAACGGCGGGTCCGGGGGCTGTGGACGCGGAGACGGCATAGAACCCGCCCCGGAAGCCGCCGGAGAAAAGGCAACGATGCGGCGTCCAGTCTCCGGTGAAGAGGAGACAAGGAGATGACAACCCTCCGGAGAGGAAGAGTCGACGCTCCGACGCCGGGGAGTCCGCCATGGGCACCGGTGTATCCGCGATCGGCGCCGAAGCGGCCACCAGGGGTGCCGAGTTGACCTCCACCACCACTTGCATCCTAGGAGAAAGGGGCGGGGACAAAGCCGAAGCGGCCAATGAACGGCGCCGAAAAGGCGCCGGCTCGACCTCCGACGAGGCAGCCGCCTGCGCAGAGGACCAAGAGGGACTCGGGGAGGCGCCCCAGGCCCCGGCCTCCACCCGTGGCGCCGCCAGGGCCGGGGAGGAAAGCCGTCGGCGCCGGACAGGCGTCGGCTCGGCCTCCGGTAAGACAGCCGCCTGACCAGAGGACCGAGGGGGACTCGGGGACGAGCCGTGAGTCCCGGCGACCTCCTGCGACACCACAGGGAACCCCGCGGGGTTTTGCGGCGAGGCGGGGATGTTGTGGGCCGAAGAGGGGAACCCCGTAGGGCCGCACCTCGACGACACCACACCTCCAAAACCTGAAGCCAAACGCGTCGGCGCCGGGGAGGAATCCGCCGGCGAGTCCGCGGAAGGCCCCGCGCAGGGCGAGGGATCCACGGACGTCTCAGGAAGAGGAGGGGGGCCCAAAGAAGCCCGCAGAGCCGTAGCGTAGGCCTTCATTTGGGCCCTTGTCGCCCCAACGCCAGGAAACGGCGGATAGGGTGGCGACGGGCGAGGGCGCACGTCCCGAGAGGAACCTGCGCCCTCAGCAGAACGAGGACAGGGCCTCGGTGACAAGCTGCAAAACTTACCGGCGGGCGAGCGACGCCCGTGGGGCCTCGGTAAAGGACGATGCTGCAACCGGAATCAAATGCAAAAACAACAGTTGATGGACAGAATGCAGAACAATGTCATACATTCACCCCAGTACAGAGATCTGGGCCTAAATCCCTCGTTTTTGCTCACCATGCCATTCCAGCTTGAACCCAGCCATATGCAAATCAGTCTTGACCCTGTGCCTCATGGGAACAGTCCAGCCAGAACTGCCAAGCCAGGTCCTCCCTGGACTGGAAACAAGCATCCTAGGACCGGTTTTGGGGTTTCACCCTCTTCAGCCAGGATAGCTTGATTCCAGTGGCATGTAGAGCACGGGACCCACGTCTGGGCATACCCGTCCCACTCGGGGTGACAAATGCAAAAACAACAGTTGATGGACAGAATGCAGAACAATGTCATACATTCACCCCAGTACAGAGATCTGGGCCTAAATCCATCGTTTTTGCTCACCATGCCATTCCAGCTTGAACCCAGCCATATGCAAATCAGTCTTGACCCTGTGCCTCATGGGAACAGTCCAGCCCGAACTGCCAAGCCAGGTCCTCCCTGGACTGGAAACAAGCATCCTAGGACCGGTTTCGGGGTTTCACCCCTCTTCAGCCAGGATAGCTTGATTCCAGTGGCATGGAGAGCCCGGGACCCACGTCTGGGCATACCCGTCCCACTCGGGGTGACAAATGCAAAAACAACAGTTGATGGACAGAATGCAGAACAATGTCATACATTCACCCCAGTACAGAGATCTGGGCCTAAATCCATCGTTTTTTTGCTCACCATGCCATTCCAGCTTGAACCCAGCCATATGCAAATCAGTCTTGACCCTGTGCCTCATGGGAACAGTCCAGCCCGAACTGCCAAGCCAGGTCCTCCCTGGACTGGAAACAAGCATCCTAGGACCGGTTTCGGGGTTTCACCCCTCTTCAGCCAGGATAGCTTGATTCCAGTGGCATGGAGAGCACGGGACCCACGTCTGGGCATACCCGTCCCACTCGGGTGACAAATGCAAAAACAACAGTTGATGGACAGAATGCAGAACAATGTCATACATTCACCCCAGTACAGAGATCTGGGCCTAAATCCATCGTTTTTGCTCACCATGCCATTCCAGCTTGAACCCAGCCATATGCAAATCAGTCTTGACCCTGTGCCTCATGGGAACAGTCCAGCCCGAACTGCCAAGCCAGGTCCTCCCTGGACTGGAAACAAGCATCCTAGGACCGGTTTCGGGGTTTCACCCCTCTTCAGCCAGGATAGCTTGATTCCAGTGGCATGGAGAGCACGGGACCCACGTCTGGGCATACCCGTCCCACTCGGGGTGACAAATGCAAAAACAACAGTTGATGGACAGAATGCAGAACAATGTCATACATTCACCCCAGTACAGAGATCTGGGCCTAAATCCATCGTTTTTTTGCTCACCATGCCATTCCAGCTTGAACCCAGCCATATGCAAATCAGTCTTGACCCTGTGCCTCATGGGAACAGTCCAGCCCGAACTGCCAAGCCAGGTCCTCCCTGGACTGGAAACAAGCATCCTAGGACCGGTTTCGGGGTTTCACCCCTCTTCATCCAGGATAGCTTGATTCCAGTGGCATGGAGAGCACGGACCCTTCCGAGGCAGGGGACGGACACAGTGACAAGACCGATCTGGACAAGCTGGCCGAAAGCAACCTCATCCGGCGCTCCCGCCGGGACTTCGGCTTGAGATGCTGACAAGCGTCGCAGTCCGTAGAATCATGGTGCTTGCCCAAACACCACATACAAATAGGGTGAGGGTCCGTCGCCGACATCTGACGCATACAAGAAGCACACGTCTTGAAACCCGAAGGCATTGCACACTGTTCCCAACGCAAAGGCGTTAAAAGAGGCGTGAAAACAGGTCAAGGGAACTCACTCCGGATCCGCGTTGTACGCGGAAAAGAAGGAAACTGACGTCAGCGCGCCGGGGTGGGACTTATGTGACCTCGCTGACGTCAGGGCGGAGTCGTGTGGTGCCGCCCACCCCCCACCCGGCGCTTAGGGTTGCTGTGGCAAAAGATTTTCCGGATCCAGTCTCACGCCTGGGGATAATTCTACGTTAAGGAATCTGCGGCTAGTAGTCTCTATCAGATAATACATCCACCACCAGGAGGGAGACTGTCTGGGTAACAACAGTGGCTTTTGCTTAAAATTATCACTTGTCCCGTACGAACGGTTTTAATAAAAAAAAAACTGGGTAAGGTTAAAAAATAGTTTGGTGTTGATACGGGCAATTTATTAGTGCACAACATGTGGTAGTCAGGTCGACATGTTTCTGCCAGTATGAGCCCATGCGGATCTCGTGGCTTTCATCAGGACCATAAATGTTGAAGGCCTAAAATCTAGGGTACTTCAACAACATGCATAGGTGTGGGTGAGGTTAAATCACTAACCCATCTTCATCCAAGAGCAAACTTTGCTCTGAATATGAAGCAGTTACTGGTTCTACATTGGACCTATAACTGTTGGGAGAATCGCTATAGTCCCCTGGACATGGGGAGCACTCAGGGCAGTGTTCTCCTGGCTTGGGCCGGTCACTGCGTAGCTGTTGTTATTGCGTCTCTTGCATGGCATTTCGGCACAAATGTAGAACCAGTAACTGTTTCGTATTAAGAGCAAAGTGTGTTCTAGGATGAAGGTGGATGAGTGATTCTTCTACCTTACCTGTTGTCTCCTGACTCTTCCACCTTACCCTGTTGTCTCTAGACTCTTGCACCTTACCTCTCGCTTCTAGACTCTTCCACCTTACCTCTCGTCTCTAGACCCTCCTCCCTTACCTGTTGTCTCTACGCCCTTCTACCTTACTTCTTGTCTCTAACCCTTCCACCTTAACTCTTGTCTCTAAACTCTTCCACCTTACCTGTTGTCTCTAGACCCTCCTACCTTACCTGTTGTCTCTAGACTCTTGCACCTTACCTGTTGTCTCTAGACCCTCCTACCTTACCTCTTGTCTCTAGACTCTTGCACCTTACCTGTTGTCTCTGGACCCTTCTTCCTTACCTGTTGTCTCTAGAATCTTCTACCTTACCTGTTGTCTCTAGACGCTTCTACCTTACCTCTTGTCTCTAGACCCTTCTACCTTACCTCTTGTCTCTAGACCCTTCTACCTTACCCCATCTCTAGACCCTTCTACCTTACTTCTTGTCTCTAGACCCTTCTACCTTACCTCTTGTCTCTAGACCCTTCTACCTTACCTCTTGTCTCTAGACCCTTCTACCTTACCTCTTGACTCTAGACCCTTCTACCTTACCTCTTGTCTCTAGACCCTTCTACCTTACCTCTTGTCTCTAGACTCTTCTACCTTACCTGTTTTCTCTAGACCCTTCTACCTTACCTCTTGTCTCTAGACCCTTCTACCTTACCTCTTGTCTCTAGACCCTTCTACCTTACCTCTTGCCTCTAGACTCTTGCACCTTACCTGTTGTCTCTAGACCCTTCTTCCTTACCTGTTGTCTCTAGACTCTTCTACCTTACCTCTTGTCTCTAGACCCTTCTACCTTACCTGTTGTCTCCAGACTCTTGCACCTTACCTGTTGTCTCTAGACCCTCCTACCTTACCTCTTGCCTCTAGACTCTTGCACCTTACCTGTTGTCTCTAGACCCTTCTACCTTACCTGTTGTCTCTACACCCTCCTACCTTACCTCTTGTCTCTAGACTCTTCTACCTTACCTGTTGTCTCTAGACCCTTCTTCCTTACTGGTTGTCTCTAGACCCTCCTACCTTACCTCTTGTCTCTAGACTCTTGCACCTTATCTGTTGTATCTACGCCCTTCTACCTTACCTGTTGTCTCTAGACTCATCCACCTTGCCTCTTGTCTCTAGACCCTTCTACCTTACCTCTTGTCTCTAGACCCTTCTACCTCACCTGTTGTCTCTAGACTCTTCTACCTTACCTCTTGTCTCTAGACCCTTCTAACTCACCTGTTGTCTCTAGACTCTTGCACCATACCTGTTGTCTCTAGACCCTCCTACCTTACCTCTTGCCTCTAGACTCTTGCACCTTACCTGTTGTCTCTAGACCCTTCTACCTTATCTCTTGTCTCTAGACCCTTCTACCTTACCTGTTGTCTCTAGACTCATCCACCTTACCTCTTGTCTCTAGACCCTTCTACCTTACCTGTTGTCTCTAGACCCACCTACCTTACCTCTTGCCTCTAGACTCTTGCACCTTACCTGTTGTCTCTAGACCCTTCTACCTTACCTCCTGTCTCTAGACCCTTCTACCTTACCTGTTGTCTCTAGACCCTTCTACCTTACCTGTTGTCTCTAGACCCTTCTACCTTACCTCTTGTCTCTAGACCCTTCTACCTTACCTCCTGTCTCTAGACCCTCCTACCTTACCTGTTGTATCTAGACCCTTATACCTTACCTGTTGTCTCTAGACCCTTCTACCTTACCTGTTGTCTCTAGACCCTTCTACCTTACCCGTTGTCTCCTGACTCTTCCACCTTACCTGTTGTCTCCTGACTCTTCCACCTTACCTGTTGTCTCCTGACTCTTCTACCTTACCTGTTGTCTCCTGACTCTTCTACCTTACCTGTTGTCTCCTGACCCTTCTACCTTACCTGTTGCCTCCTGATCCTTCTACCTTACCTGTTGTCTCTAGACCCTTCTACCTTACCTGTTGTCTCCTGACTCTTCTACCTTACCTGTTGTCTCCTGACTCTTCCACCTTACCTGTTGTCTCCTGACTCTTCCACCTTACCTGTTGTCTCCTGACTCTTCCACCTTACCTGTTGTCTCCTGACTCTTCCACCTTACCACTTGTCTCTAGACCCTCCTACCTTACCTGAAGTAATCTGGAGGCTTTTGACCCCGCAGCCATGGTGGTAGATGCTGAGTAGCTGGCAATTTCCCTAATCAATGTTTCAGGAATTTCTCCTTGATGGTCCTGGAGTACCCTGCGCTGAAGTATGGTTGAGGTCTCAGTGATACATAGCCGTTTATTGTCATCCAAGCGTGTTTTCTCTGCGCGAAGGTTACTTTATCTTCTACAAGTGACATGCTCCTTATTGTCTTCCCCACAATTTTCTTCTAGATGGCATGAGTGGTCGAAATTTCCCATACCTGGCAGAGACCAGTGTTCTTAAGACACTGATTATAGATGTTTGCTTGCCGGAGCCGCTGTTCTCTGTTGTAGCTCCTGCCACAGTAGATGGCTTAGACTGTTTGCGGTGGCATTCTTGATCTTGTGCCAGCAAATTATGTACGCCCCCTGCCTTGCTAACTGTTGTTTGATGAGGCCAAATTCTAGCCGAATCTGGGCGGCGGATGCGAATGCGGGGATGTTAAACATGATTCTGTAGGCCCTGATTAAAATGCTGTCCAGGGTGTGGGCGTCTCTTCCTTTTAGCGCTTCACTGCCGTATGTGATCGTGGGCAGGATTTTGGCTTGCGCAATCTGAATAAGTGGGGAGAGCCTTGGGCCCGTGAGCTGGGTTTTTATTTGCTTCAGCATAGTCGCAAGGGCCACTCCTTTCCTTTTAATTGACTCTAGCTGACTTGTAAACTGGCCTCTATTGTCACATATTACCCCTAGATATTTGTACCTCTTGTCTCTAGACCCTTCTACCTTACCTGTTGTCTCTACGCCCTTCTACCTTACCTGTTGTCTCCTGACTCTCCCACCTTACCTATTGTCTCTAGACTCTTGCACCTTACCTGTTGTCTCTAGACCCTTCTTCCTTACCTGTTGTCTCTAGACCCTCCTACCCAGTGCTTAATTTGAGCCGGTGATCTCCGGTGCTGAGCACCGCACTTAACTGGTTTCCGGTGCTTGCCACAGGCACCTAATTGTCAACACCACACTTAAGGCAGTCTGCCACAAGATGGCGCTGCTCATGTAATTTAGATTTGAGCAGTATAGCAGTTGTTTAGGAAAACAATATACATTAAAAAAATTGCTAATACCTGCCTCCCCAGCCATTCCTTTAGCTTTGGGGACCTGGAATAATCTGAACTGTCGCACTTACATGCGAGAGAGATGGTTAGTTGTTTTGGCAGCAATGACGAGAGCGATGAGTGGTGCAAGCTGCAGTGGCCTCCTGGTCAGAGCCCTGGCACTTCATATTTTACAAATTAAGCACTGCTCCTACCTTACCTGTTGTCTCTAGACTCTTCTACCTTACCTGTTGTCTCTAGACTCTTCTACCTTACCTGTTGTCTCTAGACCCTCCTACCTTACCTGTTGTCTCATGACTCTTCTACCTTACCTGTTGTCTCTAGACCCTCCTACCTTACCTGTTGTCTCATGACTCTTCTACCTTACCTGTTGTCTCTAGACCCTCCTACCTTACCTGTTGTCCCTAGACCCTTCTCCCTTACCTGTTGTCTCTAGACTCTTCCACCTCACCTGTTGTCCCTAGACCCTTCTCCCTTACCTGTTGTCTCAAGACCCTTCTACCTTACCTGTTGTCTCTAGACCCTTTCACCTCACCTGTTGTCTGTAGACCCTTTCACCTCACCTGTTGTCTCTAGACCCTTTTACCTTACCTTTGTCTCTAGACTCTTCTAACCCGATCTGCGCTTCTGTAGATTATGAAAATGGTTCCATTTTGCGCATGGGTAAATTAGCAATATGATTTTCACATGAGAAAATGCAATCTGTGCACACAAAGCTCGCTCCAGGGCACACAGATTTTGCCCCCACAACACATTGTAATCAGAGGGGGGCCTTGGATCTGACAAGATGTAGAATCCAAAGCATTCCTGGGTCACAGAGCGATGCATGCAATGTGTGCACACAAACATACAGCTGCTGCAAGATGCTCTGGTGGAGTGCTTAGCCAATAAGCAGAGGTAACTCCAATCCTGGCTGCCCATCCGTTTGTAACACAGGGTTTGAAGAAGTCACACTGCACAACACCAGTTGGATTTTTGTGCTGGGGAGCATCAAAACACTTAAGTGATGCAGTGTCCTGCATGCTTCCTACCAGGGGGAGCCCAAAAGCTAAAGATATGGCCAAACCAGTTATCCTAACCACAACAGAAACTCCTGGGTCTGCAACAAACAAGACAGGAAAAGGCCGAAAAGAGAGCTGGTATTGGTGGGCATCCCTTTTAAAGGAGGGTTTCCCTAACCCACCAGAGGTGGCATGCTCCATCATTACGATGAACCAGTCATCTCACATTACAACAGCCAGGAGCACCTCGGAGGAAGCAGAGGCTGTGATGCTGCTGCAGATGAGAGGCAACAGGCTGTGCATTGATCTGTGTCCAGGGAGGCTCACTTCCGGTAGCTGCAGCTAGAAGCTCTTTGAGGCGCAGTACTCCAGCTCTCTCGATTAGTCAGTGATGCTCTTGCTCCACAATGATCCATTAATCGTGTGTGTTTCTCGCTCATTGGTCCAGGTTACATCACGTATGAGGATGCGGCGCGCTACATAGCTGTTCTGATGAGACCAGAGAAGGACCACGTCACCTCCAAAGGCACCAGAGACAAGAGGACAAGCAGAAGATGAGAAGTGATGGAAACCATTCTGGGTCTGGGTCACTTCAGGGGTGTTTCTAACCACCGTCCTAATAGAGGGTCACAACAGCATCATGAACCTACTGTCCTCTTTCCTCCCAAAAAGAGAGTTTGGAAACTTCAGATTTCTTCTGGTCCTAACTTTACTAAGCTATAAAAAAAGAACTGTGCTGCAAATTTCTTACATAAAATGTAATTCCTGCATTCTGTGAAGACTTGTTTTCAGATGAGATAACAACAGATGTGGGAAACAGAGGAGCAGCGAGTAATTGTGGAGGCAGAGGTCTGGGATGCCATTTTATTAGCTGTGGATTACAGGGGTAATATGACACTTTTGCATAGGATGAAATTATTATTTTTTGCACAAGGTAAATTAAAGTTTGGTCTGTGGAAACATGAATGGCAAGTCACTACTTTCGAACCTTGTACATCTTCCCTTCACAGCTGGATGCCTTTAGTAATGCCCCTATGTATTGTGCTCGATACAGTCCTTACTAGAGGTGGGCGAGCCACTGAAAGCTCGAGCCGAAGCCTGGCTCTGGCTCAGCTCGAGGTCCTGTTGGACCCTCGAGCCCATAACGAGCCGAGCTTCCATGTGGCTTCTGCTGCTTCTACTCAGGATGTGGCCTTACAGTCGGAGCTGCTGACTGTGGAAGTGGGGAACCTGCTTTCAGTCTCGGCGTCTGCTCAACATCCTGTGATTCTGGGCAAATCGCTTAATCTCCCCGTGCCTATAAACAATGTGTGTGACCTTGTGTAATGTAACTGGTGCTCATGGAAAGCGCTCCAATAAGCCTCGTGCTATATTTTGAAAAGTGTACTGAGGTAAAAACAAAGTCTTAGCATAAGGAAGACAAACAGATACCCATTTAGGGTCTGATTCGTACAAAGTGAAACCAGAAAACCTGGACGCATTGCGGATTCCCGCTTAAATTGTGTAATCAGGCAAGTCATTTATTGTACGAAAACTCTTTTTCTTCATTATCGCTTATGAAAGCACCTTCAAAAATGTGAGTTCAGACTTCTAGTTGTACAAAAACAACACTTTTAATAAGTACTTCTCAGTGCAGTGCTGTAATGTGCCTAATAGTGTCAAAGCTTCCACGTGTTCGAGAAATACACTTTTTGAATTTTGAAGAGACTTTATCATGTTATGTTATCATATTATGTCACGTTTGTTGTATGATTTACATGGCAATTATTTTCAGGACTTGGCTCGTCCATGGGCTCCAGGACCCGAGCTAGATCCTCAGCTCGGCAATCCCTGTTAATTTCTTTTCTTTTCTCAATCTTCATTATAGCAATAAAATGTTGATCACTCTTCTAGAAGGTAATCGCTTTTTACTTAAACAATCGGTACAATCTGCAATGCTTTTAGCAATCTTGCGGCTTCAGTGTTGGATTCTATCCCCTGAAGTGCTTTGTCACAATGCTGGAGAAAAATAAAGCGTGTCTAAAGGGCATCTCTAACATCTGGACTTGGCCTTTCAGTCTGAAGGTGTCTAAAGGGCATATCTAACATCTGGACTTGGCCTTTCAGTCTGAAGGTGTCTAAAGGGCATATCTAACATCTGGACTTGGCCTTTCAGTCTGAAGGTGTCTAAAGGGCATATCTAACATCTGGACTTGGCCTTTCAGTCTGAAGGTGTCTAAAGGGCATATCTAACATCTGGACTTGGCCTTTCAGTCTGAAGGTGTCTAAAGGGCATATCTAACATCTGGACTTGGCCTTTCAGTCTGAAGGTGTCTAAAGGGCATATCTAACATCTGGACTTGGCCTTTCAGTCTGAAGGTGTCTAAAGGGCATATCTAACATCTGGACTTGGCCTTTCAGTCTGAAGGTGTCTAAAGGGCATATCTAACATCTGGACTTGGCCTTTCAGTCTGAAGGTGTCTAAAGGGCATATCTAACATCTGGACTTGGCCTTTCAGTCTGAAGGTGTCTAAAGGGCATATCTAACATCTGGACTTGGCCTTTCAGTCTGAAGGTGTCTAAAGGGCATATCTAACATCTGGACTTGGCCTTTCAGTCTGAAGGTGTCTAAAGGGCATATCTAACATCTGGACTTGGCCTTTCAGTCTGAAGGTGTCTAAAGGGCATATCTAACATCTGGACTTGGCCTTTCAGTCTGAAGGTGTCTAAAGGGCATATCTAACATCTGGACTTGGCCTTTCAGTCTGAAGGTGTCTAAAGGGCATATCTAACATCTGGACTTGGCCTTTCAGTCTGAAGGTGTCTAAAGGGCATATCTAACATCTGGACTTGGCCTTTCAGTCTGAAGGTGTCTAAAGGGCATATCTAACATCTGGACTTGGCCTTTCAGTCTGAAGGTGTCTAAAGGGCATATCTAACATCTGGACTTGGCCTTTCAGTCTGAAGGTGTCTAAAGGGCATATCTAACATCTGGACTTGGCCTTTCAGTCTGAAGGTGTCTAAAGGGCATATCTAACATCTGGACTTGGCCTTTCAGTCTGAAGGTGTCTAAAGGGCATATCTAACATCTGGACTTGGCCTTTCAGTCTGAAGGTGTCTAAAGGGCATATCTAACATCTGGACTTGGCCTTCAGTCTGAAGGTGTCTAAAGGGCATATCTAACATCTGGACTTGGCCTTTCAGTCTGAAGGTGTCTAAAGGGCATATCTAACATCTGGACTTGGCCTTTCAGTCTGAAGGTGTCTAAAGGGCATATCTAACATCTGGACTTGGCCTTTCAGTCTGAAGGTGTCTAAAGGGCATATCTAACATCTGGACTTGGCCTTTCAGTCTGAAGGTGTCTAAAGGGCATATCTAACATCTGGACTTGGCCTTTCAGTCTGAAGGTGTCTAAAGGGCATATCTAACATCTGGACTTGGCCTTTCAGTCTGAAGGTGTCTAAAGGGCATATCTAACATCTGGACTTGGCCTTTCAGTCTGAAGGTGTCTAAAGGGCATATCTAACATCTGGACTTGGCCTTTCAGTCTGAAGGTGTCTAAAGGGCATATCTAACATCTGGACTTGGCCTTTCAGTCTGAAGGTGTCTAAAGGGCATATCTAACATCTGGACTTGGCCTTTCAGTCTGAAGGTGTCTAAAGGGCATATCTAACATCTGGACTTGGCCTTCAGTCTGAAGGTGTCTAAAGGGCATATCTAACATCTGGACTTGGCCTTTCAGTCTGAAGGTGTCTAAAGGGCATATCTAACATCTGGACTTGGCCTTTCAGTCTGAAGGTGTCTAAAGGGCATATCTAACATCTGGACTTGGCCTTTCAGTCTGAAGGTGTCTAAAGGGCATATCTAACATCTGGACTTGGCCTTTCAGTCTGAAGGTGTCTAAAGGGCATATCTAACATCTGGACTTGGCCTTTCAGTCTGAAGGTGTCTAAAGGGCATATCTAACATCTGGACTTGGCCTTTCAGTCTGAAGGTGTCTAAAGGGCATATCTAACATCTGGACTTGGCCTTTCAGTCTGAAGGTGTCTAAAGGGCATATCTAACATCTGGACTTGGCCTTTCAGTCTGAAGGTGTCTAAAGGGCATATCTAACATCTGGACTTGGCCTTTCAGTCTGAAGGTGTCTAAAGGGCATATCTAACATCTGGACTTGGCCTTTCAGTCTGAAGGTGTCTAAAGGGCATATCTAACATCTGGACTTGGCCTTTCTGAAGGTGTCTAAAGGGCATATCTAACATCTGGACTTGGCCTTTCTGAAGGTGTCTAAAGGGCATATCTAACATCTGGACTTGGCCTTTCAGTCTGAAGGTGTCTAAAGGGCATATCTAACATCTGGACTTGGCCTTTCAGTCTGAAGGTGTCTAAAGGGCATATCTAACATCTGGACTTGGCCTTTCAGTCTGAAGGTGTCTAAAGGGCATATCTAACATCTGGACTTGGCCTTTCAGTCTGAAGGTGTCTAAAGGGCATATCTAACATCTGGACTTGGCCTTTCAGTCTGAAGGTGTCTAAAGGGCATATCTAACATCTGGACTTGGCCTTTCAGTCTGAAGGTGTCTAAAGGGCATATCTAACATCTGGACTTGGCCTTTCAGTCTGAAGGTGTCTAAAGGGCATATCTAACATCTGGACTTGGCCTTTCAGTCTGAAGGTGTCTAAAGGGCATATCTAACATCTGGACTTGGCCTTTCAGTCTGAAGGTGTCTAAAGGGCATATCTAACATCTGGACTTGGCCTTTCAGTCTGAAGGTGTCTAAAGGGCATATCTAACATCTGGACTTGGCCTTTCAGTCTGAAGGTGTCTAAAGGGCATATCTAACATCTGGACTTGGCCTTTCAGTCTGAAGGTGTCTAAAGGGCATATCTAACATCTGGACTTGGCCTTTCAGTCTGAAGGTGTCTAAAGGGCATATCTAACATCTGGACTTGGCCTTTCAGTCTGAAGGTGTCTAAAGGGCATATCTAACATCTGGACTTGGCCTTTCAGTCTGAAGGTGTCTAAAGGGCATATCTAACATCTGGACTTGGCCTTTCAGTCTGAAGGTGTCTAAAGGGCATATCTAACATCTGGACTTGGCCTTTCAGTCTGAAGGTGTCTAAAGGGCATATCTAACATCTGGACTTGGCCTTTCAGTCTGAAGGTGTCTAAAGGGCATATCTAACATCTGGACTTGGCCTTTCTGAAGGTGTCTAAAGGGCATATCTAACATCTGGACTTGGCCTTTCAGTCTGAAGGTGTCTAAAGGGCATATCTAACATCTGGACTTGGCCTTTCAGTCTGAAGGTGTCTAAAGGGCATATCTAACATCTGGACTTGGCCTTTCAGTCTGAAGGTGTCTAAAGGGCATATCTAACATCTGGACTTGGCCTTTCAGTCTGAAGGTGTCTAAAGGGCATATCTAACATCTGGACTTGGCCTTTCAGTCTGAAGGTGTCTAAAGGGCATATCTAACATCTGGACTTGGCCTTTCAGTCTGAAGGTGTCTAAAGGGCATATCTAACATCTGGACTTGGCCTTTCAGTCTGAAGGTGTCTAAAGGGCATATCTAACATCTGGACTTGGCCTTTCAGTCTGAAGGTGTCTAAAGGGCATATCTAACATCTGGACTTGGCCTTTCAGTCTGAAGGTGTCTAAAGGGCATATCTAACATCTGGACTTGGCCTTTCAGTCTGAAGGTGTCTAAAGGGCATATCTAACATCTGGACTTGGCCTTTCAGTCTGAAGGTGTCTAAAGGGCATATCTAACATCTGGACTTGGCCTTTCAGTCTGAAGGTGTCTAAAGGGCATATCTAACATCTGGACTTGGCCTTTCAGTCTGAAGGTGTCTAAAGGGCATATCTAACATCTGGACTTGGCCTTTCAGTCTGAAGGTGTCTAAAGGGCATATCTAACATCTGGACTTGGCCTTTCAGTCTGAAGGTGTCTAAAGGGCATATCTAACATCTGGACTTGGCCTTTCAGTCTGAAGGTGTCTAAAGGGCATATCTAACATCTGGACTTGGCCTTTCAGTCTGAAGGTGTCTAAAGGGCATATCTAACATCTGGACTTGGCCTTTCAGTCTGAAGGTGTCTAAAGGGCATATCTAACATCTGGACTTGGCCTTTCAGTCTGAAGGTGTCTAAAGGGCATATCTAACATCTGGACTTGGCCTTTCAGTCTGAAGGTGTCTAAAGGGCATATCTAACATCTGGACTTGGCCTTTCAGTCTGAAGGTGTCTAAAGGGCATATCTAACATCTGGACTTGGCCTTTCAGTCTGAAGGTGTCTAAAGGGCATATCTAACATCTGGACTTGGCCTTTCAGTCTGAAGGTGTCTAAAGGGCATATCTAACATCTGGACTTGGCCTTTCAGTCTGAAGGTGTCTAAAGGGCATATCTAACATCTGGACTTGGCCTTTCAGTCTGAAGGTGTCTAAAGGGCATATCTAACATCTGGACTTGGCCTTTCAGTCTGAAGGTGTCTAAAGGGCATATCTAACATCTGGACTTGGCCTTTCAGTCTGAAGGTGTCTAAAGGGCATATCTAACATCTGGACTTGGCCTTTCAGTCTGAAGGTGTCTAAAGGGCATATCTAACATCTGGACTTGGCCTTTCAGTCTGAAGGTGTCTAAAGGGCATATCTAACATCTGGACTTGGCCTTTCAGTCTGAAGGTGTCTAAAGGGCATATCTAACATCTGGACTTGGCCTTTCAGTCTGAAGGTGTCTAAAGGGCATATCTAACATCTGGACTTGGCCTTTCAGTCTGAAGGTGTCTAAAGGGCATATCTAACATCTGGACTTGGCCTTTCAGTCTGAAGGTGTCTAAAGGGCATATCTAACATCTGGACTTGGCCTTTCAGTCTGAAGGTGTCTAAAGGGCATATCTAACATCTGGACTTGGCCTTTCAGTCTGAAGGTGTCTAAAGGGCATATCTAACATCTGGACTTGGCCTTTCAGTCTGAAGGTGTCTAAAGGGCATATCTAACATCTGGACTTGGCCTTTCAGTCTGAAGGTGTCTAAAGGGCATATCTAACATCTGGACTTGGCCTTTCAGTCTGAAGGTGTCTAAAGGGCATATCTAACATCTGGACTTGGCCTTTCAGTCTGAAGGTGTCTAAAGGGCATATCTAACATCTGGACTTGGCCTTTCAGTCTGAAGGTGTCTAAAGGGCATATCTAACATCTGGACTTGGCCTTTCAGTCTGAAGGTGTCTAAAGGGCATATCTAACATCTGGACTTGGCCTTTCAGTCTGAAGGTGTCTAAAGGGCATATCTAACATCTGGACTTGGCCTTTCAGTCTGAAGGTGTCTAAAGGGCATATCTAACATCTGGACTTGGCCTTTCAGTCTGAAGGTGTCTAAAGGGCATATCTAACATCTGGACTTGGCCTTTCAGTCTGAAGGTGTCTAAAGGGCATATCTAACATCTGGACTTGGCCTTTCAGTCTGAAGGTGTCTAAAGGGCATATCTAACATCTGGACTTGGCCTTTCAGTCTGAAGGTGTCTAAAGGGCATATCTAACATCTGGACTTGGCCTTTCAGTCTGAAGGTGTCTAAAGGGCATATCTAACATCTGGACTTGGCCTTTCAGTCTGAAGGTGTCTAAAGGGCATATCTAACATCTGGACTTGGCCTTTCAGTCTGAAGGTGTCTAAAGGGCATATCTAACATCTGGACTTGGCCTTTCAGTCTGAAGGTGTCTAAAGGGCATATCTAACATCTGGACTTGGCCTTTCAGTCTGAAGGTGTCTAAAGGGCATATCTAACATCTGGACTTGGCCTTTCAGTCTGAAGGTGTCTAAAGGGCATATCTAACATCTGGACTTGGCCTTTCAGTCTGAAGGTGTCTAAAGGGCATATCTAACATCTGGACTTGGCCTTTCAGTCTGAAGGTGTCTAAAGGGCATATCTAACATCTGGACTTGGCCTTTCAGTCTGAAGGTGTCTAAAGGGCATATCTAACATCTGGACTTGGCCTTTCAGTCTGAAGGTGTCTAAAGGGCATATCTAACATCTGGACTTGGCCTTTCAGTCTGAAGGTGTCTAAAGGGCATATCTAACATCTGGACTTGGCCTTTCAGTCTGAAGGTGTCTAAAGGGCATATCTAACATCTGGACTTGGCCTTTCAGTCTGAAGGTGTCTAAAGGGCATATCTAACATCTGGACTTGGCCTTTCAGTCTGAAGGTGTCTAAAGGGCATATCTAACATCTGGACTTGGCCTTTCAGTCTGAAGGTGTCTAAAGGGCATATCTAACATCTGGACTTGGCCTTTCAGTCTGAAGGTGTCTAAAGGGCATATCTAACATCTGGACTTGGCCTTTCAGTCTGAAGGTGTCTAAAGGGCATATCTAACATCTGGACTTGGCCTTTCAGTCTGAAGGTGTCTAAAGGGCATATCTAACATCTGGACTTGGCCTTTCAGTCTGAAGGTGTCTAAAGGGCATATCTAACATCTGGACTTGGCCTTTCAGTCTGAAGGTGTCTAAAGGGCATATCTAACATCTGGACTTGGCCTTTCAGTCTGAAGGTGTCTAAAGGGCATATCTAACATCTGGACTTGGCCTTTCAGTCTGAAGGTGTCTAAAGGGCATATCTAACATCTGGACTTGGCCTTTCAGTCTGAAGGTGTCTAAAGGGCATATCTAACATCTGGACTTGGCCTTTCAGTCTGAAGGTGTCTAAAGGGCATATCTAACATCTGGACTTGGCCTTTCAGTCTGAAGGTGTCTAAAGGGCATATCTAACATCTGGACTTGGCCTTTCAGTCTGAAGGTGTCTAAAGGGCATATCTAACATCTGGACTTGGCCTTTCAGTCTGAAGGTGTCTAAAGGGCATATCTAACATCTGGACTTGGCCTTCAGTCTGAAGGTGTCTAAAGGGCATATCTAACATCTGGACTTGGCCTTTCAGTCTGAAGGTGTCTAAAGGGCATATCTAACATCTGGACTTGGCCTTTCAGTCTGAAGGTGTCTAAAGGGCATATCTAACATCTGGACTTGGCCTTTCAGTCTGAAGGTGTCTAAAGGGCATATCTAACATCTGGACTTGGCCTTTCAGTCTGAAGGTGTCTAAAGGGCATATCTAACATCTGGACTTGGCCTTTCAGTCTGAAGGTGTCTAAAGGGCATATCTAACATCTGGACTTGGCCTTTCAGTCTGAAGGTGTCTAAAGGGCATATCTAACATCTGGACTTGGCCTTTCAGTCTGAAGGTGTCTAAAGGGCATATCTAACATCTGGACTTGGCCTTTCAGTCTGAAGGTGTCTAAAGGGCATATCTAACATCTGGACTTGGCCTTTCAGTCTGAAGGTGTCTAAAGGGCATATCTAACATCTGGACTTGGCCTTTCAGTCTGAAGGTGTCTAAAGGGCATATCTAACATCTGGACTTGGCCTTTCAGTCTGAAGGTGTCTAAAGGGCATATCTAACATCTGGACTTGGCCTTTCAGTCTGAAGGTGTCTAAAGGGCATATCTAACATCTGGACTTGGCCTTTCAGTCTGAAGGTGTCTAAAGGGCATATCTAACATCTGGACTTGGCCTTTCAGTCTGAAGGTGTCTAAAGGGCATATCTAACATCTGGACTTGGCCTTTCAGTCTGAAGGTGTCTAAAGGGCATATCTAACATCTGGACTTGGCCTTTCAGTCTGAAGGTGTCTAAAGGGCATATCTAACATCTGGACTTGGCCTTTCAGTCTGAAGGTGTCTAAAGGGCATATCTAACATCTGGACTTGGCCTTTCAGTCTGAAGGTGTCTAAAGGGCATATCTAACATCTGGACTTGGCCTTTCAGTCTGAAGGTGTCTAAAGGGCATATCTAACATCTGGACTTGGCCTTTCAGTCTGAAGGTGTCTAAAGGGCATATCTAACATCTGGACTTGGCCTTTCAGTCTGAAGGTGTCTAAAGGGCATATCTAACATCTGGACTTGGCCTTTCAGTCTGAAGGTGTCTAAAGGGCATATCTAACATCTGGACTTGGCCTTTCAGTCTGAAGGTGTCTAAAGGGCATATCTAACATCTGGACTTGGCCTTTCAGTCTGAAGGTGTCTAAAGGGCATATCTAACATCTGGACTTGGCCTTTCAGTCTGAAGGTGTCTAAAGGGCATATCTAACATCTGGACTTGGCCTTTCAGTCTGAAGGTGTCTAAAGGGCATATCTAACATCTGGACTTGGCCTTTCAGTCTGAAGGTGTCTAAAGGGCATATCTAACATCTGGACTTGGCCTTTCAGTCTGAAGGTGTCTAAAGGGCATATCTAACATCTGGACTTGGCCTTTCAGTCTGAAGGTGTCTAAAGGGCATATCTAACATCTGGACTTGGCCTTTCAGTCTGAAGGTGTCTAAAGGGCATATCTAACATCTGGACTTGGCCTTTCAGTCTGAAGGTGTCTAAAGGGCATATCTAACATCTGGACTTGGCCTTTCAGTCTGAAGGTGTCTAAAGGGCATATCTAACATCTGGACTTGGCCTTTCAGTCTGAAGGTGTCTAAAGGGCATATCTAACATCTGGACTTGGCCTTTCAGTCTGAAGGTGTCTAAAGGGCATATCTAACATCTGGACTTGGCCTTTCAGTCTGAAGGTGTCTAAAGGGCATATCTAACATCTGGACTTGGCCTTTCAGTCTGAAGGTGTCTAAAGGGCATATCTAACATCTGGACTTGGCCTTTCAGTCTGAAGGTGTCTAAAGGGCATATCTAACATCTGGACTTGGCCTTTCAGTCTGAAGGTGTCTAAAGGGCATATCTAACATCTGGACTTGGCCTTTCAGTCTGAAGGTGTCTAAAGGGCATATCTAACATCTGGACTTGGCCTTTCAGTCTGAAGGTGTCTAAAGGGCATATCTAACATCTGGACTTGGCCTTTCAGTCTGAAGGTGTCTAAAGGGCATATCTAACATCTGGACTTGGCCTTTCAGTCTGAAGGTGTCTAAAGGGCATATCTAACATCTGGACTTGGCCTTTCAGTCTGAAGGTGTCTAAAGGGCATATCTAACATCTGGACTTGGCCTTTCAGTCTGAAGGTGTCTAAAGGGCATATCTAACATCTGGACTTGGCCTTTCAGTCTGAAGGTGTCTAAAGGGCATATCTAACATCTGGACTTGGCCTTTCAGTCTGAAGGTGTCTAAAGGGCATATCTAACATCTGGACTTGGCCTTTCAGTCTGAAGGTGTCTAAAGGGCATATCTAACATCTGGACTTGGCCTTCAGTCTGAAGGTGTCTAAAGGGCATATCTAACATCTGGACTTGGCCTTTCAGTCTGAAGGTGTCTAAAGGGCATATCTAACATCTGGACTTGGCCTTTCAGTCTGAAGGTGTCTAAAGGGCATATCTAACATCTGGACTTGGCCTTTCAGTCTGAAGGTGTCTAAAGGGCATATCTAACATCTGGACTTGGCCTTTCAGTCTGAAGGTGTCTAAAGGGCATATCTAACATCTGGACTTGGCCTTTCAGTCTGAAGGTGTCTAAAGGGCATATCTAACATCTGGACTTGGCCTTTCAGTCTGAAGGTGTCTAAAGGGCATATCTAACATCTGGACTTGGCCTTTCAGTCTGAAGGTGTCTAAAGGGCATATCTAACATCTGGACTTGGCCTTTCAGTCTGAAGGTGTCTAAAGGGCATATCTAACATCTGGACTTGGCCTTTCAGTCTGAAGGTGTCTAAAGGGCATATCTAACATCTGGACTTGGCCTTTCAGTCTGAAGGTGTCTAAAGGGCATATCTAACATCTGGACTTGGCCTTTCAGTCTGAAGGTGTCTAAAGGGCATATCTAACATCTGGACTTGGCCTTTCAGTCTGAAGGTGTCTAAAGGGCATATCTAACATCTGGACTTGGCCTTTCAGTCTGAAGGTGTCTAAAGGGCATATCTAACATCTGGACTTGGCCTTTCAGTCTGAAGGTGTCTAAAGGGCATATCTAACATCTGGACTTGGCCTTTCAGTCTGAAGGTGTCTAAAGGGCATATCTAACATCTGGACTTGGCCTTTCAGTCTGAAGGTGTCTAAAGGGCATATCTAACATCTGGACTTGGCCTTTCAGTCTGAAGGTGTCTAAAGGGCATATCTAACATCTGGACTTGGCCTTTCAGTCTGAAGGTGTCTAAAGGGCATATCTAACATCTGGACTTGGCCTTTCAGTCTGAAGGTGTCTAAAGGGCATATCTAACATCTGGACTTGGCCTTTCAGTCTGAAGGTGTCTAAAGGGCATATCTAACATCTGGACTTGGCCTTTCAGTCTGAAGGTGTCTAAAGGGCATATCTAACATCTGGACTTGGCCTTTCAGTCTGAAGGTGTCTAAAGGGCATATCTAACATCTGGACTTGGCCTTTCAGTCTGAAGGTGTCTAAAGGGCATATCTAACATCTGGACTTGGCCTTTCAGTCTGAAGGTGTCTAAAGGGCATATCTAACATCTGGACTTGGCCTTTCAGTCTGAAGGTGTCTAAAGGGCATATCTAACATCTGGACTTGGCCTTTCAGTCTGAAGGTGTCTAAAGGGCATATCTAACATCTGGACTTGGCCTTTCAGTCTGAAGGTGTCTAAAGGGCATATCTAACATCTGGACTTGGCCTTTCAGTCTGAAGGTGTCTAAAGGGCATATCTAACATCTGGACTTGGCCTTTCAGTCTGAAGGTGTCTAAAGGGCATATCTAACATCTGGACTTGGCCTTTCAGTCTGAAGGTGTCTAAAGGGCATATCTAACATCTGGACTTGGCCTTTCAGTCTGAAGGTGTCTAAAGGGCATATCTAACATCTGGACTTGGCCTTTCAGTCTGAAGGTGTCTAAAGGGCATATCTAACATCTGGACTTGGCCTTTCAGTCTGAAGGTGTCTAAAGGGCATATCTAACATCTGGACTTGGCCTTTCAGTCTGAAGGTGTCTAAAGGGCATATCTAACATCTGGACTTGGCCTTTCAGTCTGAAGGTGTCTAAAGGGCATATCTAACATCTGGACTTGGCCTTTCAGTCTGAAGGTGTCTAAAGGGCATATCTAACATCTGGACTTGGCCTTTCAGTCTGAAGGTGTCTAAAGGGCATATCTAACATCTGGACTTGGCCTTTCAGTCTGAAGGTGTCTAAAGGGCATATCTAACATCTGGACTTGGCCTTTCAGTCTGAAGGTGTCTAAAGGGCATATCTAACATCTGGACTTGGCCTTTCAGTCTGAAGGTGTCTAAAGGGCATATCTAACATCTGGACTTGGCCTTTCAGTCTGAAGGTGTCTAAAGGGCATATCTAACATCTGGACTTGGCCTTTCAGTCTGAAGGTGTCTAAAGGGCATATCTAACATCTGGACTTGGCCTTTCAGTCTGAAGGTGTCTAAAGGGCATATCTAACATCTGGACTTGGCCTTTCAGTCTGAAGGTGTCTAAAGGGCATATCTAACATCTGGACTTGGCCTTTCAGTCTGAAGGTGTCTAAAGGGCATATCTAACATCTGGACTTGGCCTTTCAGTCTGAAGGTGTCTAAAGGGCATATCTAACATCTGGACTTGGCCTTTCAGTCTGAAGGTGTCTAAAGGGCATATCTAACATCTGGACTTGGCCTTTCAGTCTGAAGGTGTCTAAAGGGCATATCTAACATCTGGACTTGGCCTTTCAGTCTGAAGGTGTCTAAAGGGCATATCTAACATCTGGACTTGGCCTTTCAGTCTGAAGGTGTCTAAAGGGCATATCTAACATCTGGACTTGGCCTTTCAGTCTGAAGGTGTCTAAAGGGCATATCTAACATCTGGACTTGGCCTTTCAGTCTGAAGGTGTCTAAAGGGCATATCTAACATCTGGACTTGGCCTTTCAGTCTGAAGGTGTCTAAAGGGCATATCTAACATCTGGACTTGGCCTTTCAGTCTGAAGGTGTCTAAAGGGCATATCTAACATCTGGACTTGGCCTTTCAGTCTGAAGGTGTCTAAAGGGCATATCTAACATCTGGACTTGGCCTTTCAGTCTGAAGGTGTCTAAAGGGCATATCTAACATCTGGACTTGGCCTTTCAGTCTGAAGGTGTCTAAAGGGCATATCTAACATCTGGACTTGGCCTTTCAGTCTGAAGGTGTCTAAAGGGCATATCTAACATCTGGACTTGGCCTTTCAGTCTGAAGGTGTCTAAAGGGCATATCTAACATCTGGACTTGGCCTTTCAGTCTGAAGGTGTCTAAAGGGCATATCTAACATCTGGACTTGGCCTTTCAGTCTGAAGGTGTCTAAAGGGCATATCTAACATCTGGACTTGGCCTTTCAGTCTGAAGGTGTCTAAAGGGCATATCTAACATCTGGACTTGGCCTTTCAGTCTGAAGGTGTCTAAAGGGCATATCTAACATCTGGACTTGGCCTTTCAGTCTGAAGGTGTCTAAAGGGCATATCTAACATCTGGACTTGGCCTTTCAGTCTGAAGGTGTCTAAAGGGCATATCTAACATCTGGACTTGGCCTTTCAGTCTGAAGGTGTCTAAAGGGCATATCTAACATCTGGACTTGGCCTTTCAGTCTGAAGGTGTCTAAAGGGCATATCTAACATCTGGACTTGGCCTTTCAGTCTGAAGGTGTCTAAAGGGCATATCTAACATCTGGACTTGGCCTTTCAGTCTGAAGGTGTCTAAAGGGCATATCTAACATCTGGACTTGGCCTTTCAGTCTGAAGGTGTCTAAAGGGCATATCTAACATCTGGACTTGGCCTTTCAGTCTGAAGGTGTCTAAAGGGCATATCTAACATCTGGACTTGGCCTTTCAGTCTGAAGGTGTCTAAAGGGCATATCTAACATCTGGACTTGGCCTTTCAGTCTGAAGGTGTCTAAAGGGCATATCTAACATCTGGACTTGGCCTTTCAGTCTGAAGGTGTCTAAAGGGCATATCTAACATCTGGACTTGGCCTTTCAGTCTGAAGGTGTCTAAAGGGCATATCTAACATCTGGACTTGGCCTTTCAGTCTGAAGGTGTCTAAAGGGCATATCTAACATCTGGACTTGGCCTTTCAGTCTGAAGGTGTCTAAAGGGCATATCTAACATCTGGACTTGGCCTTTCAGTCTGAAGGTGTCTAAAGGGCATATCTAACATCTGGACTTGGCCTTTCAGTCTGAAGGTGTCTAAAGGGCATATCTAACATCTGGACTTGGCCTTTCAGTCTGAAGGTGTCTAAAGGGCATATCTAACATCTGGACTTGGCCTTTCAGTCTGAAGGTGTCTAAAGGGCATATCTAACATCTGGACTTGGCCTTTCAGTCTGAAGGTGTCTAAAGGGCATATCTAACATCTGGACTTGGCCTTTCAGTCTGAAGGTGTCTAAAGGGCATATCTAACATCTGGACTTGGCCTTTCAGTCTGAAGGTGTCTAAAGGGCATATCTAACATCTGGACTTGGCCTTTCAGTCTGAAGGTGTCTAAAGGGCATATCTAACATCTGGACTTGGCCTTTCAGTCTGAAGGTGTCTAAAGGGCATATCTAACATCTGGACTTGGCCTTTCAGTCTGAAGGTGTCTAAAGGGCATATCTAACATCTGGACTTGGCCTTTCAGTCTGAAGGTGTCTAAAGGGCATATCTAACATCTGGACTTGGCCTTTCAGTCTGAAGGTGTCTAAAGGGCATATCTAACATCTGGACTTGGCCTTTCAGTCTGAAGGTGTCTAAAGGGCATATCTAACATCTGGACTTGGCCTTTCAGTCTGAAGGTGTCTAAAGGGCATATCTAACATCTGGACTTGGCCTTTCAGTCTGAAGGTGTCTAAAGGGCATATCTAACATCTGGACTTGGCCTTTCAGTCTGAAGGTGTCTAAAGGGCATATCTAACATCTGGACTTGGCCTTTCAGTCTGAAGGTGTCTAAAGGGCATATCTAACATCTGGACTTGGCCTTTCAGTCTGAAGGTGTCTAAAGGGCATATCTAACATCTGGACTTGGCCTTTCAGTCTGAAGGTGTCTAAAGGGCATATCTAACATCTGGACTTGGCCTTTCAGTCTGAAGGTGTCTAAAGGGCATATCTAACATCTGGACTTGGCCTTTCAGTCTGAAGGTGTCTAAAGGGCATATCTAACATCTGGACTTGGCCTTTCAGTCTGAAGGTGTCTAAAGGGCATATCTAACATCTGGACTTGGCCTTTCAGTCTGAAGGTGTCTAAAGGGCATATCTAACATCTGGACTTGGCCTTTCAGTCTGAAGGTGTCTAAAGGGCATATCTAACATCTGGACTTGGCCTTTCAGTCTGAAGGTGTCTAAAGGGCATATCTAACATCTGGACTTGGCCTTTCAGTCTGAAGGTGTCTAAAGGGCATATCTAACATCTGGACTTGGCCTTTCAGCTGAAGGTGTCTAAAGGGCATATCTAACATCTGGACTTGGCCTTTCAGTCTGAAGGTGTCTAAAGGGCATATCTAACATCTGGACTTGGCCTTTCAGTCTGAAGGTGTCTAAAGGGCATATCTAACATCTGGACTTGGCCTTTCAGTCTGAAGGTGTCTAAAGGGCATATCTAACATCTGGACTTGGCCTTTCAGTCTGAAGGTGTCTAAAGGGCATATCTAACATCTGGACTTGGCCTTTCAGTCTGAAGGTGTCTAAAGGGCATATCTAACATCTGGACTTGGCCTTTCAGTCTGAAGGTGTCTAAAGGGCATATCTAACATCTGGACTTGGCCTTTCAGTCTGAAGGTGTCTAAAGGGCATATCTAACATCTGGACTTGGCCTTTCAGTCTGAAGGTGTCTAAAGGGCATATCTAACATCTGGACTTGGCCTTTCAGTCTGAAGGTGTCTAAAGGGCATATCTAACATCTGGACTTGGCCTTTCAGTCTGAAGGTGTCTAAAGGGCATATCTAACATCTGGACTTGGCCTTTCAGTCTGAAGGTGTCTAAAGGGCATATCTAACATCTGGACTTGGCCTTTCAGTCTGAAGGTGTCTAAAGGGCATATCTAACATCTGGACTTGGCCTTTCAGTCTGAAGGTGTCTAAAGGGCATATCTAACATCTGGACTTGGCCTTTCAGTCTGAAGGTGTCTAAAGGGCATATCTAACATCTGGACTTGGCCTTTCAGTCTGAAGGTGTCTAAAGGGCATATCTAACATCTGGACTTGGCCTTTCAGTCTGAAGGTGTCTAAAGGGCATATCTAACATCTGGACTTGGCCTTTCAGTCTGAAGGTGTCTAAAGGGCATATCTAACATCTGGACTTGGCCTTTCAGTCTGAAGGTGTCTAAAGGGCATATCTAACATCTGGACTTGGCCTTTCAGTCTGAAGGTGTCTAAAGGGCATATCTAACATCTGGACTTGGCCTTTCAGTCTGAAGGTGTCTAAAGGGCATATCTAACATCTGGACTTGGCCTTTCAGTCTGAAGGTGTCTAAAGGGCATATCTAACATCTGGACTTGGCCTTTCAGTCTGAAGGTGTCTAAAGGGCATATCTAACATCTGGACTTGGCCTTTCAGTCTGAAGGTGTCTAAAGGGCATATCTAACATCTGGACTTGGCCTTTCAGTCTGAAGGTGTCTAAAGGGCATATCTAACATCTGGACTTGGCCTTTCAGTCTGAAGGTGTCTAAAGGGCATATCTAACATCTGGACTTGGCCTTTCAGTCTGAAGGTGTCTAAAGGGCATATCTAACATCTGGACTTGGCCTTTCAGTCTGAAGGTGTCTAAAGGGCATATCTAACATCTGGACTTGGCCTTTCAGTCTGAAGGTGTCTAAAGGGCATATCTAACATCTGGACTTGGCCTTTCAGTCTGAAGGTGTCTAAAGGGCATATCTAACATCTGGACTTGGCCTTTCTGAAGGTGTCTAAAGGGCATATCTAACATCTGGACTTGGCCTTTCAGTCTGAAGGTGTCTAAAGGGCATATCTAACATCTGGACTTGGCCTTTCAGTCTGAAGGTGTCTAAAGGGCATATCTAACATCTGGACTTGGCCTTTCAGTCTGAAGGTGTCTAAAGGGCATATCTAACATCTGGACTTGGCCTTTCAGTCTGAAGGTGTCTAAAGGGCATATCTAACATCTGGACTTGGCCTTTCAGTCTGAAGGTGTCTAAAGGGCATATCTAACATCTGGACTTGGCCTTTCAGTCTGAAGGTGTCTAAAGGGCATATCTAACATCTGGACTTGGCCTTTCAGTCTGAAGGTGTCTAAAGGGCATATCTAACATCTGGACTTGGCCTTTCAGTCTGAAGGTGTCTAAAGGGCATATCTAACATCTGGACTTGGCCTTTCAGTCTGAAGGTGTCTAAAGGGCATATCTAACATCTGGACTTGGCCTTTCAGTCTGAAGGTGTCTAAAGGGCATATCTAACATCTGGACTTGGCCTTTCAGTCTGAAGGTGTCTAAAGGGCATATCTAACATCTGGACTTGGCCTTTCAGTCTGAAGGTGTCTAAAGGGCATATCTAACATCTGGACTTGGCCTTTCAGTCTGAAGGTGTCTAAAGGGCATATCTAACATCTGGACTTGGCCTTTCAGTCTGAAGGTGTCTAAAGGGCATATCTAACATCTGGACTTGGCCTTTCAGTCTGAAGGTGTCTAAAGGGCATATCTAACATCTGGACTTGGCCTTTCAGTCTGAAGGTGTCTAAAGGGCATATCTAACATCTGGACTTGGCCTTTCAGTCTGAAGGTGTCTAAAGGGCATATCTAACATCTGGACTTGGCCTTTCAGTCTGAAGGTGTCTAAAGGGCATATCTAACATCTGGACTTGGCCTTTCAGTCTGAAGGTGTCTAAAGGGCATATCTAACATCTGGACTTGGCCTTTCAGTCTGAAGGTGTCTAAAGGGCATATCTAACATCTGGACTTGGCCTTTCAGTCTGAAGGTGTCTAAAGGGCATATCTAACATCTGGACTTGGCCTTTCAGTCTGAAGGTGTCTAAAGGGCATATCTAACATCTGGACTTGGCCTTTCAGTCTGAAGGTGTCTAAAGGGCATATCTAACATCTGGACTTGGCCTTTCAGTCTGAAGGTGTCTAAAGGGCATATCTAACATCTGGACTTGGCCTTTCAGTCGAAGGTGTCTAAAGGGCATATCTAACATCTGGACTTGGCCTTTCAGTCTGAAGGTGTCTAAAGGGCATATCTAACATCTGGACTTGGCCTTTCAGTCTGAAGGTGTCTAAAGGGCATATCTAACATCTGGACTTGGCCTTTCAGTCTGAAGGTGTCTAAAGGGCATATCTAACATCTGGACTTGGCCTTTCAGTCTGAAGGTGTCTAAAGGGCATATCTAACATCTGGACTTGGCCTTTCAGTCTGAAGGTGTCTAAAGGGCATATCTAACATCTGGACTTGGCCTTTCAGTCTGAAGGTGTCTAAAGGGCATATCTAACATCTGGACTTGGCCTTTCAGTCTGAAGGTGTCTAAAGGGCATATCTAACATCTGGACTTGGCCTTTCAGTCTGAAGGTGTCTAAAGGGCATATCTAACATCTGGACTTGGCCTTTCAGTCTGAAGGTGTCTAAAGGGCATATCTAACATCTGGACTTGGCCTTTCAGTCTGAAGGTGTCTAAAGGGCATATCTAACATCTGGACTTGGCCTTTCAGTCTGAAGGTGTCTAAAGGGCATATCTAACATCTGGACTTGGCCTTTCAGTCTGAAGGTGTCTAAAGGGCATATCTAACATCTGGACTTGGCCTTTCAGTCTGAAGGTGTCTAAAGGGCATATCTAACATCTGGACTTGGCCTTTCAGTCTGAAGGTGTCTAAAGGGCATATCTAACATCTGGACTTGGCCTTTCAGTCTGAAGGTGTCTAAAGGGCATATCTAACATCTGGACTTGGCCTTTCAGTCTGAAGGTGTCTAAAGGGCATATCTAACATCTGGACTTGGCCTTTCAGTCTGAAGGTGTCTAAAGGGCATATCTAACATCTGGACTTGGCCTTTCAGTCTGAAGGTGTCTAAAGGGCATATCTAACATCTGGACTTGGCCTTTCAGTCTGAAGGTGTCTAAAGGGCATATCTAACATCTGGACTTGGCCTTTCAGTCTGAAGGTGTCTAAAGGGCATATCTAACATCTGGACTTGGCCTTTCAGTCTGAAGGTGTCTAAAGGGCATATCTAACATCTGGACTTGGCCTTTCAGTCTGAAGGTGTCTAAAGGGCATATCTAACATCTGGACTTGGCCTTTCAGTCTGAAGGTGTCTAAAGGGCATATCTAACATCTGGACTTGGCCTTTCAGTCTGAAGGTGTCTAAAGGGCATATCTAACATCTGGACTTGGCCTTTCAGTCTGAAGGTGTCTAAAGGGCATATCTAACATCTGGACTTGGCCTTTCAGTCTGAAGGTGTCTAAAGGGCATATCTAACATCTGGACTTGGCCTTTCAGTCTGAAGGTGTCTAAAGGGCATATCTAACATCTGGACTTGGCCTTTCAGTCTGAAGGTGTCTAAAGGGCATATCTAACATCTGGACTTGGCCTTTCAGTCTGAAGGTGTCTAAAGGGCATATCTAACATCTGGACTTGGCCTTTCAGTCTGAAGGTGTCTAAAGGGCATATCTAACATCTGGACTTGGCCTTTCAGTCTGAAGGTGTCTAAAGGGCATATCTAACATCTGGACTTGGCCTTTCAGTCTGAAGGTGTCTAAAGGGCATATCTAACATCTGGACTTGGCCTTTCAGTCTGAAGGTGTCTAAAGGGCATATCTAACATCTGGACTTGGCCTTTCAGTCTGAAGGTGTCTAAAGGGCATATCTAACATCTGGACTTGGCCTTTCAGTCTGAAGGTGTCTAAAGGGCATATCTAACATCTGGACTTGGCCTTTCAGTCTGAAGGTGTCTAAAGGGCATATCTAACATCTGGACTTGGCCTTTCAGTCTGAAGGTGTCTAAAGGGCATATCTAACATCTGGACTTGGCCTTTCAGTCTGAAGGTGTCTAAAGGGCATATCTAACATCTGGACTTGGCCTTTCAGTCTGAAGGTGTCTAAAGGGCATATCTAACATCTGGACTTGGCCTTTCAGTCTGAAGGTGTCTAAAGGGCATATCTAACATCTGGACTTGGCCTTTCAGTCTGAAGGTGTCTAAAGGGCATATCTAACATCTGGACTTGGCCTTTCAGTCTGAAGGTGTCTAAAGGGCATATCTAACATCTGGACTTGGCCTTTCAGTCTGAAGGTGTCTAAAGGGCATATCTAACATCTGGACTTGGCCTTTCAGTCTGAAGGTGTCTAAAGGGCATATCTAACATCTGGACTTGGCCTTTCAGTCTGAAGGTGTCTAAAGGGCATATCTAACATCTGGACTTGGCCTTTCAGTCTGAAGGTGTCTAAAGGGCATATCTAACATCTGGACTTGGCCTTTCAGTCTGAAGGTGTCTAAAGGGCATATCTAACATCTGGACTTGGCCTTTCAGTCTGAAGGTGTCTAAAGGGCATATCTAACATCTGGACTTGGCCTTTCAGTCTGAAGGTGTCTAAAGGGCATATCTAACATCTGGACTTGGCCTTTCAGTCTGAAGGTGTCTAAAGGGCATATCTAACATCTGGACTTGGCCTTTCAGTCTGAAGGTGTCTAAAGGGCATATCTAACATCTGGACTTGGCCTTTCAGTCTGAAGGTGTCTAAAGGGCATATCTAACATCTGGACTTGGCCTTTCAGTCTGAAGGTGTCTAAAGGGCATATCTAACATCTGGACTTGGCCTTTCAGTCTGAAGGTGTCTAAAGGGCATATCTAACATCTGGACTTGGCCTTTCAGTCTGAAGGTGTCTAAAGGGCATATCTAACATCTGGACTTGGCCTTTCAGTCTGAAGGTGTCTAAAGGGCATATCTAACATCTGGACTTGGCCTTTCAGTCTGAAGGTGTCTAAAGGGCATATCTAACATCTGGACTTGGCCTTTCAGTCTGAAGGTGTCTAAAGGGCATATCTAACATCTGGACTTGGCCTTTCAGTCTGAAGGTGTCTAAAGGGCATATCTAACATCTGGACTTGGCCTTTCAGTCTGAAGGTGTCTAAAGGGCATATCTAACATCTGGACTTGGCCTTTCAGTCTGAAGGTGTCTAAAGGGCATATCTAACATCTGGACTTGGCCTTTCAGTCTGAAGGTGTCTAAAGGGCATATCTAACATCTGGACTTGGCCTTTCAGTCTGAAGGTGTCTAAAGGGCATATCTAACATCTGGACTTGGCCTTTCAGTCTGAAGGTGTCTAAAGGGCATATCTAACATCTGGACTTGGCCTTTCAGTCTGAAGGTGTCTAAAGGGCATATCTAACATCTGGACTTGGCCTTTCAGTCTGAAGGTGTCTAAAGGGCATATCTAACATCTGGACTTGGCCTTTCAGTCTGAAGGTGTCTAAAGGGCATATCTAACATCTGGACTTGGCCTTTCAGTCTGAAGGTGTCTAAAGGGCATATCTAACATCTGGACTTGGCCTTTCAGTCTGAAGGTGTCTAAAGGGCATATCTAACATCTGGACTTGGCCTTTCAGTCTGAAGGTGTCTAAAGGGCATATCTAACATCTGGACTTGGCCTTTCAGTCTGAAGGTGTCTAAAGGGCATATCTAACATCTGGACTTGGCCTTTCAGTCTGAAGGTGTCTAAAGGGCATATCTAACATCTGGACTTGGCCTTTCAGTCTGAAGGTGTCTAAAGGGCATATCTAACATCTGGACTTGGCCTTTCAGTCTGAAGGTGTCTAAAGGGCATATCTAACATCTGGACTTGGCCTTTCAGTCTGAAGGTGTCTAAAGGGCATATCTAACATCTGGACTTGGCCTTTCAGTCTGAAGGTGTCTAAAGGGCATATCTAACATCTGGACTTGGCCTTTCAGTCTGAAGGTGTCTAAAGGGCATATCTAACATCTGGACTTGGCCTTTCAGTCTGAAGGTGTCTAAAGGGCATATCTAACATCTGGACTTGGCCTTTCAGTCTGAAGGTGTCTAAAGGGCATATCTAACATCTGGACTTGGCCTTTCAGTCTGAAGGTGTCTAAAGGGCATATCTAACATCTGGACTTGGCCTTTCAGTCTGAAGGTGTCTAAAGGGCATATCTAACATCTGGACTTGGCCTTTCAGTCTGAAGGTGTCTAAAGGGCATATCTAACATCTGGACTTGGCCTTTCAGTCTGAAGGTGTCTAAAGGGCATATCTAACATCTGGACTTGGCCTTTCAGTCTGAAGGTGTCTAAAGGGCATATCTAACATCTGGACTTGGCCTTTCAGTCTGAAGGTGTCTAAAGGGCATATCTAACATCTGGACTTGGCCTTTCAGTCTGAAGGTGTCTAAAGGGCATATCTAACATCTGGACTTGGCCTTTCAGTCTGAAGGTGTCTAAAGGGCATATCTAACATCTGGACTTGGCCTTTCAGTCTGAAGGTGTCTAAAGGGCATATCTAACATCTGGACTTGGCCTTTCAGTCTGAAGGTGTCTAAAGGGCATATCTAACATCTGGACTTGGCCTTTCAGTCTGAAGGTGTCTAAAGGGCATATCTAACATCTGGACTTGGCCTTTCAGTCTGAAGGTGTCTAAAGGGCATATCTAACATCTGGACTTGGCCTTTCAGTCTGAAGGTGTCTAAAGGGCATATCTAACATCTGGACTTGGCCTTTCAGTCTGAAGGTGTCTAAAGGGCATATCTAACATCTGGACTTGGCCTTTCAGTCTGAAGGTGTCTAAAGGGCATATCTAACATCTGGACTTGGCCTTTCAGTCTGAAGGTGTCTAAAGGGCATATCTAACATCTGGACTTGGCCTTTCAGTCTGAAGGTGTCTAAAGGGCATATCTAACATCTGGACTTGGCCTTTCTGAAGGTGTCTAAAGGGCATATCTAACATCTGGACTTGGCCTTTCAGTCTGAAGGTGTCTAAAGGGCATATCTAACATCTGGACTTGGCCTTTCAGTCTGAAGGTGTCTAAAGGGCATATCTAACATCTGGACTTGGCCTTTCAGTCTGAAGGTGTCTAAAGGGCATATCTAACATCTGGACTTGGCCTTTCTGAAGGTGTCTAAAGGGCATATCTAACATCTGGACTTGGCCTTTCAGTCTGAAGGTGTCTAAAGGGCATATCTAACATCTGGACTTGGCCTTTCTGAAGGTGTCTAAAGGGCATATCTAACATCTGGACTTGGCCTTTCAGTCTGAAGGTGTCTAAAGGGCATATCTAACATCTGGACTTGGCCTTTCAGTCTGAAGGTGTCTAAAGGGCATATCTAACATCTGGACTTGGCCTTTCAGTCTGAAGGTGTCTAAAGGGCATATCTAACATCTGGACTTGGCCTTTCTGAAGGTGTCTAAAGGGCATATCTAACATCTGGACTTGGCCTTTCAGTCTGAAGGTGTCTAAAGGGCATATCTAACATCTGGACTTGGCCTTTCAGTCTGAAGGTGTCTAAAGGGCATATCTAACATCTGGACTTGGCCTTTCTGAAGGTGTCTAAAGGGCATATCTAACATCTGGACTTGGCCTTTCTGAAGGTGTCTAAAGGGCATATCTAACATCTGGACTTGGCCTTTCAGTCTGAAGGTGTCTAAAGGGCATATCTAACATCTGGACTTGGCCTTTCAGTCTGAAGGTGTCTAAAGGGCATATCTAACATCTGGACTTGGCCTTTCAGTCTGAAGGTGTCTAAAGGGCATATCTAACATCTGGACTTGGCCTTTCTGAAGGTGTCTAAAGGGCATATCTAACATCTGGACTTGGCCTTTCAGTCTGAAGGTGTCTAAAGGGCATATCTAACATCTGGACTTGGCCTTTCTGAAGGTGTCTAAAGGGCATATCTAACATCTGGACTTGGCCTTTCTGAAGGTGTCTAAAGGGCATATCTAACATCTGGACTTGGCCTTTCAGTCTGAAGGTGTCTAAAGGGCATATCTAACATCTGGACTTGGCCTTTCTGAAGGTGTCTAAAGGGCATATCTAACATCTGGACTTGGCCTTTCAGTCTGAAGGTGTCTAAAGGGCATATCTAACATCTGGACTTGGCCTTTCTGAAGGTGTCTAAAGGGCATATCTAACATCTGGACTTGGCCTTTCAGTCTGAAGGTGTCCAAAGGGCATCTCTAACATCTGGACTTGGCCTTTCAGTCTGAAGGTGTCTAAAGGGCATCTCTAACATCTGGACTTGGCCTTTCAGTCTTAAGGTGTCTAAAGGGCATCTCTAACATCTGGACTTGGCCTTTCAGTCTGAAGGTGTCTAAAGGGCATCTCTAACATCTGGACTTGGCCTTTCAGTCTGAAGGTGTCTAAATGGCATCTCTAACATCTGGACTTGGCCTTTCAGTCTGAAGGTGTCTAAAGGGCATCTCTAACATCTGGACTTGGCCTTTCAGTCTGAAGGTGTCTAAAGGGCATATCTAACATCTGGACTTGGCCTTTCAGTCTGAAGGTGTCTAAAGGGCATCTCTAACATCTGGACTTGGCCTTTCAGTCTGAAGGTGTCTAAAGGGCATATCTAACATCTGGACTTGGCCTTTCAGTCTGAAGGTGTCTAAAGGGCATATCTAACATCTGGACTTGGCCTTTCAGTCTGAAGGAGGTCTTACAGAGCCAACCATATTGTCTCAGTATTGCCGATAGTTAATTGGTTGTGGTCGTATCCATTAAAGCATCCTTGCTGGCTGCCGAGGCTTCATCACCTTGAATACATGTATCACTGGCCCTGCTACTCTTCCGGAAGCCTATCAAGCAAAGAAGCTTCTGTTCTGAAGCAATCAAGCCGTGTTTGTGAAAATTACTTTTTTCAGGTTCCTGTGGGCTTAGAGCCCTCCCACTGCTTACCACCCATTAGTTTCTGTTGTCACTCTCATTTGTTAGGTTTTTGTTTCTCAGCTTGTGTGCTTTCCATCCTTTTCCTGTGTTTGTCCCTCCTCTGGAGCATGGTCTTATTACTTCCGTCCTTCCACTGCTTACTTTTCAGGCACTGCTTGTTTCTTTTTGGTTAAACACTCCATTAGTCGGGGACATTAGGAGATCAAACATTTGTGAAGCTTGTTTCACTCACCTGCAGAATTTCCCAATCACATCAGGTCGAGAATTGCTTAAAATGAAAAATAGAGACATTCCTCTAGAGCCAATATGTTTTATGGAATTTCCTCCGTAACACGGCCTGGGATAGGCTTATCTAGACCCTATGGCAGTGAAGACTTAGTCAACATACCAACATGAGACAGTGAACTCAATGGACTTTAACTCACACAACCCACTGAGCATTTACATGAGACAAGTGCGCATTAGGTAACGATCAGTCCTGTGAGACTCACAGGAGTATTGTGATCAGTGGACCCCAACCTCCTTTCATCATGGACACACTCAAGAACTCACACTAGAAATCTACTTAATTAAAATCAAAAACCCATCCTAGTGCATACAATATGCATACAGTATGAATGGGGTTACTATAAAGATAACCAAGATTAATGGCAACAATATTATAGCCTTATAGCCCGCCGTAGCGGGCTATACCGGCTATTAAAGGCCCACTGCAGCGTTAAAGGCCCGAGCCGAAGGCGAGGGACTTTAACAAGGCAGCGGGACTTTAATAGCCGCTGTATAGCCCTGCTACGAAGGGCTATAAGGCTATTAGAACATTCTGCCACTAGAGGGCAGAATGTTCTAACAAATTAAACAAAGGCTTCAGGGAGCGCGAGGGGAATGAAATCCCCTCAGGCTCCCTGAAGCCTTTGTTCACAGCCACAAAGAAGCATTGGAATGTTGGAGCTCCGGGTTTATACCAGCCATTATAAGCCCGGAGCACTCCATTGTTTTCAATGGAGCTTCCAACATTCCAATGTTCTAATTGTCAATAAAAAGTACAGAAAATACTGCAACATTGAAACAATAATTTAGAATTGTTCTGCATTGATTTTCCAACCCCACCTTTCCCTCCTCTAAGCTAATCTTAGCATTTGAAGGGACCTATTGAGTCTCTTACATGGCTTTGCGCACAACTTATGAGAACAATGGAGGCAGTATTCAGTAGGAAGACATCTGATGGTCCTGCCTGAAGACTCAGTGTCTTCTGTTAACCTTCTGCAAGGGAAAATGTGCTTACAGCTTTTCATCTGTGCCACCCTCAACCTGTGATCCCTCAAACGAAGATTTCTCTCCCTCCCTAATAATGCTCCAATGCAGTTTATTTATTTTTCTTAAGCTTTGTCGAATGTTTTAAAATAAACATGTCAATATAGAAGCCCTCTGCCCTTTTACCTACTTATGTTTTGTGAAACTTTATGTTCAAGGCATGTGTGCTGTAGATTCACATGCTTTGCATAAGTCTGCTATTTAGTGTTGGGCTCGGATGATTACAAGTTGTTTTTGTTCCAAGAAGTTTTCTTCGAGTCACGAGGCTGAGTGACTCCTCCTCTTGGGAATACTGTGCATGGTCATTGACGCCATTTTCTGATTGTTTTTTTCCGCTGACATGTTCGGATTTTGTATCTCGATCTCCGGTTCAGTCTCCTTTGGACCCCCTTCGGTCCGGGATAAATATGTCGACGGTGTTGTTTTGATCGGTATAGTATAATCTCATACTAGATTTCCTAGGGGTTTTCGACTCGTCTCTTTGGCCTACGGACCATGCCCGGCCAGGCAACACTTCTCCATTTCGACCGAGATAGAGAATGACCTGCTAATGGAATGCACTGCATTCTGTTTCTGTCCAAAGGGCCACTCCAAGTACCCTCACACCGACAAACATCCTGTTTGCAACTTATGTCTCTCGCCCGAACATGGAGAGGACACCTGTGAGGCCTGTAAGTCTTTTCGGTCTAAAAAGACTCTTCGAAATCAAAGGGTTAGACGACAAGAGATACAGCGCAAGCAAATGGACAATGTCCCAGACATCTTCGTTGACAAGAGGAGGAGGAAGAGTCCGAGTCTCAATCCAAAGAGGACTCGGCCACTCTTTCGCCAGCACAAAAACAACGTACCGTGAGTACTTCTACCCCAGCTCCGAAATCCAAATCCTCAGCCTCCACTGAGAAAACTGTTCACGGGCCGCCACTGCACATAAGCCATGGCATGCACCGAAAACATGACTCAGAACCCTCGCCTTCTGGCTCGGCTCCGAAAGTTTGGCCTACAGCAGGGGCCTCTGCATCCCTTCAATCCGAGACCAAAACATCCCACTCTTCAGTCCACCACCCACCCCACCACCTCACTCCCCACAATTGTCTGAGGCTGGTAATATGTCTCCTCAGTCAACAGTAGACGAGGATCAAGACATCCCAGATGACACACAAGCAGGGGATCGCTGGGAAGATTATAATATTGATCCTCATGTGGACACTGATCCTGATTTATATCCAAGCCGTCCATCACCACCTGATGATGCATCTGCTTATCAGGATCTTATAGCCAGAGCAGCCACTTTCCTTCTGGTACCTTTATATAAGGACTCAATAGAGGAGGATTTCTTCTTTGAAACTTTATCTAATACACAAAGAGGGGCACAATACTTACCACTTTTAAAAGGTATGACACTTCATGCAGATGACATTTTTAAACAACCAGTTAAAGGAAGAGTAATTACTCCTCGCATTCATATAAAATACAAAGCACCACCTTCAGACCCCATTTTATTAGATGTCAATTAACTCCTGACTCTTTAGTAGTATCTAATGCTGGGAAAAGGGCTAACTCCCAAGCAGCTGCAGAGGCACCACCACCAGAAAAAGAATCCAAACGCATGGATGCTTCTGGTGAAAGAGTTGCAGCACAAGCAGCTAATCATTGGCGTATAGCTAATAGCCAAGCATCACTAGCAAGGTACGACAGGGCGGACTGGGACGAAATGGAGGGCCTTCTCCAACATCTCCAAGAGGAGCACAGAAAAAGAGGTCAAGAGATTGTTAATGAAGGCAAACTTATCACCAACAACTCTTAAGTGTGCATTAGATGCAGCAGACACTGCTGCTAGGAGTATAAATACTAATGTCCTAATAAAGCATCCACTCGGGGGCCCCCACCGACCCCTGCCCCCCTCACATCTACCACAGAGCTGTGGCCGCCATCGCACCCGAACTACAGCGCACCATCAACACCACCTTCAAAACAGGCACCTTCCCAGACGACTGGAAGCGCGCAGAAGTCAGACCCCTGCTCAAGAAGCCCACAGCTGACCCCACCGACCTCAAGAACTATCGGCCCATCTCGCTCCTCCCTTCGCAGCCAAAGTTGCAGAGAAAACAGTCAACAGGAAACTGACACGATTCATTGAAGAAAACGCCGTCCTCGACCCGTCCCAATCCGGATTCCGAAGCAACCACAGCACAGAGACCGCCCTACTCGCCGCCACAGACGACATCCGCACCCTCCTGGACCAAGGCCACTCCGCAGCCCTCATCCTACTCGACCTATCAGCGGCCTTCGACACCGTCTCCCATCGCACACTAGTCGTCAGACTACACGACGCAGGCATACAAGGAACAGCCCTGGACTGGATCCGATCATTCCTCACCGGAAGAAGCCAAAGGATCAGACTCCCACCCTTCCTCTCCGACCCCACGAAAATCACCTGCGGAGTCCCACAGGGTTCATCACTGAGCCCCACCCTCTTCAACATTTACATGGCCCCCTCGCAGCCATCGTCCGACAACACAGCCTCAACATCGTATCCTACGCCGACGACACCCAGCACATCCTCTCCCTCACCAAAGACCCCACCACTGCCAAACTCAACTTCTAGAAAGGAATGCAAGACGTCGCAGTCTGGATGACCAACAACTGCCTGAAGCTCAACGCCGAGAAGACAGAAGTCCTCGTCCTCGGCACCACCCCTTCTGCATGGGACAGCACCTGGTGGCCGACCGCCCTCGGAAGCCTACCTACCCCCTCAGACCACGCCAAGAACCTCGGCATCGTACTCGACTCATCACTCTCCATGAACCGACAGGTCAACGCCGTCACCTCCAGCTGCTTCAACACCCTCCGCATCCTCCGCAAGACCTTCAAGTGGATCCCCCCTGAGTCAAGAAAGACAGTCACCCACGCACTCATCACCAGCAGACTGGACTATGGAAACGCACTCTACGCCGGCATCAACAAGTCCCTACTCCGCAAACTCCAGACAGTACAGAACACCGCCGCCAGACTCGTCCTCGGCATCCCCCGACACGAACACATCAGCCAACACCTACGAAGTCTTCACTGGCTCCCCATGGAGAAAAGAGTCACTTTCAAAATCCTCACTCACGCCTACAAATGCCTACACAACAACGGACCCAAATACCTCAACAACAGAATCAACTTCCACGTACCCAAAAGAAACCTCCGATCTTCCAACCTCGCACTGGCCGAAACCCCGCGCATCCACAGAGCCAGAGCAGGCGGAAGATCCTTCTCTCACATTGCAGCCAAGACCTGGAATGAGCTACCGGCAGACATCAGACACGCCCCCTCCCTGAACACCTTCAGGAAGACCCTCAAGACCTGGCTCTTTGGCTAAACAGATCTGCGGACCCCCCCCCTCAGCGCCTTGAGACCCTCACGGGTGAGTAGCGCGCTTACAATTTCCTGATTGATTGATTGATTGAATAAGAAGGCATGCATGGTTAAGGGTGTCCGGTTTCAAACCTAAGGTACAACAGACTATACTGAACCTCCCATTTGACAAGGAACATCTCCTTGGCCCCCAGGTAGACACAAAAAGGAAAAATGACACTGAGGTAGAAAAATCAATGGGAGCTCTACAAACAAACACCTATAGAAGTTCCTTTCGTAGGCTCAATTTTAAATGAAGGGCAAGGACAGCTTCCACAGATACCACTGGTTCACAATATAAAAATCAAGGACAAACCTCAACAACTAAGACCTTCTACAGAGGTAACAATTTTAAAGGAAGAGGCAGAGGGAACAATACACGTTCCTCAATTACCAACAAAAAACAATGACTCCTTTACCTTTCCCCCACAGCCCCAAACACCAGTTGGAGGTCGTCTTCAACAATTTCTCCAAAACTGGAAGTCAATTACAACAGACCAATGGGTCTTCGACATTATCCAACATGGTTATTGTCTGGAACTCATAACAACTCCTCCAAATATTCCACCTCGTAAACACAAACTATCCATGCAACATCAAATCCTTCTGCAACAAGAAATAACAGCTCTATTGCAAAAAAGAGCAATAGAACCAGTTGTACCACAATTTCACAGGACAGGGGTCTATGCACTATACTCCCTTATTCCCAAAAAAGATGGATCCCTCAGGCCCATTCTAGATCTCGGACCACTAAATCATTACGTAATATCAGAACATTTCCACATGGTGACTCTTCAAGAGATCATCCCTTTATTACAAAAAGGAGACTTCATGGCAACCTTAGATCTAAAGGACACCTATTTCCATATACCAATTCATCCTACACACAGAAAATACCTCAGATTTCTATTTCAGGGAAATCATTATCAGTTCAAAGTTCTTCCCCTTGGAATCACTACAGCACCAAGAGTATTCACAAAGTGCTTAGCAGTTGTGGCAGCACATCTGCGCAGGGAAAACATTCATGTCTTCACTGTCAACCTACAAAAATCTCATCTACAGCCAGCTGCTACTCAAGCGTTTCTAGGGTCCACGCTCAACACAAATTTAGCATTAGCATCCCCAAACACAGACAAAAAATGCAATATACTAACCTTAATTCAACAATTTCAAACAGGAACTCACATTCCAGCCAAAACATTTCTCAGACTTCTGGGCATGATGGCATCTTGTATTTACATAGTCCCACATGCCAGACTCAACATGAGACCTCTACAACAATGTCTCTCCCAGCAATGGACTCAGTCACTGGGTCAACTTCACGATCTAGTGTTGGTAAACAGCCGCACAGATCACTCTCTGCAATGGTGGAGACCACAAAATTTATCCAAATGGCGGCTGTTTCAAAACCCAGTTCCACAAATAACTCTAACAACAGATGCATCTCTAACAGGATGGGGAGCACATCTCCACAACCTTCTATTTAGGGATTAAGGGATTCCAAACACAGGAATCTCCATATCAATCACCTGGAGCTGCAGGCTGTTCATCTAGCGATCAAAGCCTTCCTAATTCACCTAGAACACAAAGTTGTCCTAATTTGAACAGACACTATGACAACTATATATTATTTACAAAAATATGGGGGGGGGGAGCACACACTCCAATTATCTCACTTAGCTCCGAAAATATTGAAGTTAGCAATACACCAAAACATTCATCTGTAGCAGAACATGTCCCAGGGCCAAGCAATCAGATTGCAGACTTGCTGAGCAGATCACAACAACAAGTCCACAAATGGGAAATTCACCCCAATGTTCTTCAACCATACTTTCGCAAATGGGGATTTCTAGAGAAAGACCTGTTTGCAACAAAAGAAAACGCGAAATGCCCACACTTTGCAAGCAGATATCACCACCATCAGTTCAAAGGCAATTCTCTATGGATGAACTGGCCAGGGATGTTTGCATACGCTTTTCCACCTCTCCCACTACTTCCATTAGTCATCAGGAAACTCAGGCAAACACCGCTCACCAGGATACTAATAGCTCCCACATGGGCTCGACAACCGTGGTTCTCAACACTCATGGAACTATCTCTAGTCCCACACGAGAAGCTTCACCTCAACCCAGACCTTCTCATGCAGAACCATGGAACATTAAGACATTTCAATCCCAAAGAAATTAGTCTTGCAATTTGGCTCTTGAAGTCTTAGAGTTAGGATATTTAAATTTGCCTGAAGACTGTATAAACATTCTTAAAGAAGCTCAAACTAACTACAAGGCAATGTTATGCAGCAAAATGGAAACGTTTTGTTATATTCGGTCAAACAAAACGTTAATCCGTTTCAAGCTAAGGTACAAACACTCATTTTATACTTAATGCATTTACAACCTGCTGGATTAGCATATGCTTCTATAAGATTCCATCTTGCAGCTATTGCCGCATATCTCAGAATAGACAACAATATCAGTGTTTAAAATTCCTGTTATAAAAGCTTTCATGGAGGGATTTAAAAGGATAATTCTCCCTAGACTTCCACCTGCCCCAGCGTGGATTCTAAACATTTGCCTAACAAGATTAATGGGTCCTCCTTTTGAACTGACATTCTTGTCAGTTGCAATATCTTTCATGGAAACTTGCCTTTTTAACTGCTATTACTTCTCTTAGAAGAGGCAGTGAAATTCAGGCATTAACCCTAGAACAACTACACAAAGATAGGGTAGTGCTTAGAACTAACCCTAATGTCTACCAAAAGTAGTTTCCAGTTTTCATATTAATCAATACATTGATTTACCTGTGTTTTTACCACAACCTGACACGGTTGCAGAAAGGGCATTACACACTTTAGATGTAAAAAGGGCATTAATGTATTACATTGACAGAACTAAATCATTTAGAAAAGCTAAACAATTGTTTGTTGCCTTTGTACCTCCTCGTTTAGGGAAAGCAATTTCTAAATCAGGCATTTCAAGATGGATAGTTAAATGCATACAGAGATGCTATGAAATGGCTAAACTACTTTTACCTGTTACACCAAAAGCACACTCCACTAGGAAAATTGGAGCTTCTGTGGCTTTTTTAGGGAATTCCTATTGCTGATATTTGCAAAGCAGCAACATGGTCTACTCCACACACCTTCACAAGACATTATTGTGTGGATGTATTTGCACGCCAACAAGCCAATGTTGGTCAGGCAGTACTTAAGACTCTTTTTCAGACAACTGCAACCCCCACAAGTTAACCACTACCTAGAGAGAGGGACTGCTTTACAGTCTATGCAAAGCATGTGTATGTAGAGCACACTTGCCTCGAACCGATTTTATTACTTACCCTGTAAGCATCTGTTCTTGGCATTCAGTGCTGTGGATTCACATCTCCATCCCTCCTCCCCAAATTCTTGTGTAGGTTGCAGTTCATATACTTTATCTCATATGAACGCATGGCCATCTCAATGCTTACATGCACAGCATTCTTTACGTTCTCACCTACCCACGGCAAAACAATCTGAAGATGGCGTCGATGACCATGTGCAGTATTCCCAAGAAGAGGAGTCACACAGCCTCGTGTCTCGAAGAAAACTTCTTGGAACAAAAACAACTTGTAATCATCCGAGCCCACCACTAGATGGCGGACTTATCCAAAGCATGTGCATCTACAGCACTACATGCCAAGAACAGATGCTTACAGGGTAAGTAAAATAATCCTTACTGTTTAAAAACAAAAAAACAGAAATAAAGTTACCAGATTCTATGAAATCTTTTGACTATTTAAGAACATTAACTAGAGGATCATGCTATCAAACCATTTTAGAAAACATATTCGAGCAAGCTACATTATGCTGCCATGAAACAGCTATATGAACAATATTTACATTGGTGCATTTGCAATGGAAAATATACACTTGAATAAATTAATACATATAATGCAAAAGGAGATCCCTAAATGGGAAATATATGAAGATTATATCATAGCCACTACGAAATCCCATTCATACGTTCCAGGGTTGATCAGCCCCTGGGGGGAGTGTGGAACGCAGTGCTTAATTTGAGCCAGTGGGGGGGCACCAGCACTTATTTTTCCCGTATCAGGTATTTACCAAGTGCAAGAGAGGGGACAACAGACAGATCAAAAAGACGAGGGAAAAAAAAAAGACGGCAAAACCGTTACAAACAGAAAGCAGGAACTAGCAAGTGCGAGAATAAGGGGCAGGGAGTGTTTGGTAGTGGATTAAAGACTACAAGTCTTGGTATTATTCTGTATGCCGATGTTTAATTGCACTGGCCTCCAGCTTCTGAACAGAGCTTCGGGCACCGGCACTCTTTCTTTCACAAATTAAACACTGGTCGGAAGTATGACATCATCTCCCTGCTTCTCTTCCTCTGCAGAGGATGGCATATGTGGGGATGTTTCTAAGAACCTTGGGCCAGTCAGGGGTTACTAGGCCTAGATCCTGAGATTCCGGGTCCTTACCACTGGCTTCCTGGAGCTTAACCATACTTTTGGACCCAAACTTGGTGTGGGCGAGAAGGCCAAAGGTTACTCTGGGAGGTGGTGTGGGTTTAGAGACTCAGAACTCAACAAACAGCCAATATAAATAAATAAATTGTTGTCCATGCAGTAGTTTGGTTTATCAAAACAAAGTATTTTATTGCACTATCCTACACACAACTAGAATTACTACATATAACATACAAAAGGCATTTCCTGGTGTTAATGAGCAGTGTACCTACAGGCATTACAGGGACATTCTCTGAAAATAACATGCCGTGGCCAGTTGCCCTGTAAGGAGAGGATCTCAGTGATATCAGGTGGGGGAACCCATCCTGCTGTTTTAGCACGCACACACAATCACTAGTGATTCACTTCTGACTTCTACCTGCTCATTTAGGAGTCAAGTTCACAGTATTTACTGTCCAAGTAGGTTAGGGCAGTCTCCAAGCGTGAGAGAAGTGCCGGCACTTGCAAGCTTCGGTCAGTAGTGGCAATGCCAGCACCGGTCTGTTTAGGGTGCGTTGGAGTTCACGGTCGTGGAGATCTTGCTACTTGGGTTATCCTCCAGCCCAACTCAAAAACCCTCCCCCCACTGACCCACCCAAACAGATGCCCACCCCCGATTGCAGCAGTAGGCCTTCTAGGCTGGTCTTGACGCACAAGTTACTACTTGTGTAACGATATATCTGTAAGAGACATTAGTTAGTGATAGATTCCTTACCGTAGAATATCCCCAGGCGTCAGACTGGATCTGGAAAGTTTTTCGCTAGCAGTACCCCTGTGCGTCAGTAGGTGGCGTCGTGCGGTTCCGCGTCCGTCGCTGGCGTCGTAAGCGCCGAGATGACGTCACGGAAACTACTTAGGCGCCGCCCATGCGCGCTGACGTCAGTTCTGTACACGACTTTCCGCGCCAGGAACGCAGAGCCATGCAAGAAACTGACCATTGGTGCCATGAAACTAGGGCCCTGAAAGGGACGACCCTAACCCTAGAATCAGTTCGCAGAATGGGGAGGATGGGTGGGGCGGTAAGGAATCTATCACTAACTAATGTCTCTTACAGATATATCGTTACACAAGTAGTAACTTGTGCATCTGAAAGAGACACGTTAGTGATAGATTCCTTACCGTAGAATAGATACCCCAGCAATACCAACCCCGGTGGTGGGTCTGCGAATAGATTACACCAGAAAGTCACGGAGAACAGAACGGCCAAAGAAGCCGTCTCTCCGGACTTGGCTGTCAATGCAGTAATGCTTGGTAAACGTGTGCAGCGAGGCCCACGTAGCTGCCTGACAAATATCCTGCAAGGGAACGCCGCGTCCCAAGGCAGTAGTGGCTGCCGTCGCCCTGGTAGAATGGGCACGCAGCCCCACAGGAGGCTCCTTCTTAGCCAAGGAGTAACATGCTTTGATGCACAAAACGACCCACCGAGAGATGGTGCGTTTGTGCACGGCCCGACCTTTGTGGCGCCCACGTAGCCAACAAAGAGCTGGTCATCCACCCGGAACTGTTGTGTGCGCGTCAGATAGAACGAGAGCGCACGTTTTGGGTCCAGACGATGGAGCCTCTCTTCCTCTTTTGAAGGATGCGGAGGCGGAAAGAAGGTGGGCAAAGTGATGGTCTGCCCGATGTGGAAGGGCGTGACAACCTTTGGCAAGAAAGAAGGACGGGTCCTTAAAACCACCTTGTCCGGATGAACAGAAAGGAAAGGAGGTTTAGAAGAAAGAGCCTGGAGCTCACTCACTCTTCTGGCAGAGGTGATAGCTACGAGGAAAGCCGTCTTGAGAGTAAGAAGACGTAAAGGACAGTTATGAAGGGGCTCGAAGGGAGCGCACATCAGATAGGTCAAGACAAGATTTAAGTCCCATTGAGGCATTATGAAAGGCACGGGGGGAAACGTGTGTGTAATGCCTTTGAGGAAACGGCTAACAACCGGGGACTTAAAGAGAGAGAAGGCTGATCTGGAAGCCGAAGAAAGGCGGAGATAGCCGAAAGATAACCTTTGACAGTGCCCAGAGCAGAGCCCTGATGGGCCAAAGATAGGAGGAACAGAAGGACCTCAGAAAGAGGGGCAGAAAGGGGATCCACAGACTTAGCTGTGCACCATGCCACAAATTTGTTCCACCAGCAGGCGTATACCGATTTAGTGGAGGGTCGCCTGGCTGCCAGAATGACATCACAGACTTCAGGAGGCAAGTCAAATGGAATCAGCTGTCGCCGCTCAATCTCCACGCATGGAGGTGGAGGCTGGCCAGGTTCGGGTGTAGGACCGTCCCCTGCTGCTGCGACAGAAGATCCTCCCGAAGAGGCAGTCGGATCGGGGGATCGATCGCCATGTTGAGTAGCTCGGGATACCAGTATCTTCGTGCCTAATCCGGAGCCACAAGGATGACTTGGGCCCGGTCGCGCCGAAACTTCTTTAGCACTCTGGGCAGAAGTGGTATAGGCGGAAAGGCGTACAACAGACCGCAGCTACACTCGCGACAAAAAGCGTCGCTGAGCGAGTGCCGCCTTGGAAATTCCAACGCGCAGAACTGATGACATTGCGTGTTCTCTTCGGTGGCGAATAGATCTAACCAAGGCTCGCCCGACTGCAGAAAGAGACCTTGCGCCACGTCCAAGTTCAGACGCCATTCGTGATCCATCAAGCACCGGCGGCTGAGTTCGTCGGCCCTGGCGTTCAGAGAACCTGCCAGGTGTTGAACCACCAAGGTAATGTCTTGATGTTCCAGCCATGCCCAGAGGCGCAGAGCCTCCTGACATAGGGTCCAGGACCCCACCCCGCCCTGTTTGTTGCAATACCACATGGTGGTGGTGTTGTCTGTGAACAACTGCACCACACTTCCCCGGACAGAGGGAAGGAATGCCTTCAGTGCAAGCCGGATCGCCCGAAGCTCCAAAAGATTGATATGGAGCCGGGACTCCGCCGGAGACCAGAGGCCTCTGATCTCCGCCTCTCCCAAGTGGCCAACCCATCCCAGGAGGGACGCATCCGTCACCACTGTGTGCTCCGGTTGGGGAAGGGAGAGGGATCTGCCATTGACCCAATCGCGATTCGTGAGCCACCGCTGCAAATGTCGTGCAGTGCCCTCCGAGATTTGGACATGATCGGACAGGTTGCCCTGATGCTGTGCCCACTGGAACTTCAGGTCCCACTGCAGAGCCTGCATATGCCATCTGGCATGTTGCACCAGCAGGATGCAGGAAGCCATCAGGCCCAGGAGCCGAAGGGTCATCCTGACTGAGATCCAGGATAGCGGCTGAAAGATCGGAATCATAGCCTGAATATCCCGGACCCGCTGCTCGGGAGGATAAACCCGAAACAGCGTCGAATCCAGAACCGCTCCGATGATGGGAAGCTTCTGAGAGGGACTCAGGTGCGACTTCGGCACATTGATGGAGAACCCCAGCAAATGCAGGAGGTCGGCCGTAGTCTGAAGGTGGGTGACAACTGCCTGGGGCGAGCCCGCCTTCAACAACCAGTCGTCGAGGTAGGGGAAGACTGACACCCCTGACCTGCGCAGATGAGCTGCGACCACTGTCATCACCTTCGTGAACACCCGAGGGGCGCTTGTAAGGCCGAAGGGGAGCACGGCAAACTGAAAATGCTCCTGGCCTACCGTGAACCGCAGGTAACGCCGGTGGGCCGGCAGGACGGGAATGTGAAAATATGCGTCCTGCAAGTCCAACGCTACCATCCAGTCTCTAGGGTCGAGGGCAGCCAAGACCTGAGCTAGAGTCAACATCTTGAACTTCTCCTTCCGGAGGAAGCGATTGACGTTCCTGAGGTCCAAGATGGGGCGCAAGCCCCCCTTGTCCTTCTTGGGGACCAGAAAGTAGTGGGAATAACAACCGCTCCCTACTACCGGTCCAGGAACACACTCGATGGCCCCCTTGGCCAAGAGGGCCGTGACTTCCTGCAGGAGAAGTGCCAAGTGGTCCCCCGACACGCGGTGGAACTGAGGCGGCATGGCTGCAGTGGTGGACTGAAAAGGAAGGGCGTTACCCTTGCGGATGATCTGCAACACCCACTTGTCCGATGTGTTAGCGTGCCAGTGGGGGAGATGAGGGCGGACCCTGCCACCCACTGGCGTGGGGTGCCCCACAAAGCTCGGATTAGGAAGGTTTGGAAGTAGAAGCGGCGGGGGCGTAGGTGGACTGACCCCCACGCTGACTCCCAGACCCTCCTCTGCGGAAACCGCGTCCGCGGCCCCGCTGAGGCTGGTTCTGCACAGGCTTGGTGAAGGAACGTGCCTGGGCGCCCCGTCCTTGGCCACGAAAGGAACGAAAACCAGGAGTGGCTGGGCTTCTCGTGGAAAGACCTAAGGACTTGGCCGTGGCCAGCGAGTCCTTGAAACGCTCCAGCGCACTGTCAGCCTTATCGCCAAACAGGCGAGTGCCATCAAAGGGCATGTCCATGAGTGAGTTTTGGACGTCTGGCGAGAACCCGGTAGATCTGAGCCAGGCGTGGCGGCGAAGCGCCACAGTCGTAGAAATCGCTCTACCCAAGGAGTCCGCGGTGTCTAAATCACACCGAATTGCGAACTTAGCCGCATCCTTACCTTCTGCAATGGCTTGGGACAATACAGCTTGGGTTTCCTCAGGACACTGAGGTAACACCTGCGCAACTGTGTCCCACACCGCGTGGGAATAGCGGCCCAATAGACAGGCAGTATTCACTGACCGCAGCCCCAAGCTGGCCGAAGAGAACAAACGTTTACCGAACTGTTCCAGCTTCTTAGAGTCCTTATCCGGCGGAGCCGTGGGAAAGGCACTCTGCGACGTCGAAGCTTGGATGACCAGACTCCTGGGCGTAGGATGAGTGGTCAAAAAAGCGGGATCACCCGGCGCCGGGCGATGACGCCTGGCAACGTTCTTATCCACAGGGGCCCCTGTGGCAGGCCGCGACCAAGTGCCCAGCAAGACGTCAGTGAGGGCGTCATTAAAATGGCAGCAGGGGCTCCGACGCAGTGGACGCCGTCTGGAGCACCTCAGTTAGGAGGTCAGTTTTGAGGGCTACCGTAGGGAGGTCAAGGTGGAGAACCTCAGCTGCCCGACGAAGCACCACCGTGTAGGAGGCGCCCTCCTCCATGGTAGGCGGGGGAGAGGCAAACCCCGGGTCCGACGAGACGTCGAGGTCGCCGGCGTCCCCCAAATCGTCCGGCCAGTCCTGCTCAGAGTCACATGACTAGCAAGAGGGTCCTCAGACCCCTCCCAGTCGTCCTCCACCTCCGCCGCCTGTGGCACCGACCGTGGCGGCAGGGCAGGAGCCGGGGAAGGGACAAACTGCGTTGGGAACGGCGCCGGCCGGGGCCGGACCGGCGCCGTGTCCCAATGCGGATCCCAGGTAGGAGCAAAATGGTCCTGGAAGCTGGGCATGGGCGGGACAAATGGTACCCACTGCGGCGCCGGAGGCTGAGCCGAGGGTGGCGCTGGGGCCGGAGCCGGCAGCGATGGACCTTGTGGCACCGGGGCCGGGGCCGACGGCGCTGGATCCGCCGACGGTCCAACAGGATCCTGACACGAGACCGCGGGGCCCGAGGGCGCGCCGGCGGGAGCCTGAGGCCTAAAAAGGCGGTCCATGGTAGCAAGAAACTCTTGCACCTGTGCGGGAGTCGCCGACGGACCCGGGTTAGGTGGGTAGGCCGCGGGACTCCCGGGCTCCAGAGGAGCCGCAGGGGCAAAGCCCTGTCCCCCTCGTTCGCATCCGGGGACCGACGGGGGACGTCGGAGAGCGAACACGCTTCTTCGACTTCTTTTTGTGTCGTCTCTTACCCGAATCCGAGGGTGAAGACTTTGAGCCCGAGGAGCGATGACTGTGGCCCCGCGAGCGTTCTCTGGAACGGCCCCTGGACCGGGAATGGCGCTGGGACGAGTGCCGGACCTCCAGCAGCTTCCGGTGCCGCTCCCTCAAGGCCTTCGGGGCCATGGCCCGACAGGACCGGGAGTCGTGGTCGGTCTCCAGGCAGTAGAGGCAAACATCGTGGGGTCCGCCACCGACATATTGCGACGGCAGGCCCCACAAGACTTAAATCCAGGCATCCCTACGTGCACCAAGGAAACCAACAGGAGACAAAAGTCTCAAAAAAGGTAGTCAAAAAGTGACTAAGGTACGTGCTCTAACCGGATCTGCGCTTACTGGCGCGGAAAAAGAAAGAACTGACGTCAGCGCGCATGGGTGGCGCCTAAGTAGTTTCCGTGACGTCATCTCGGCGCTTACGACGCCAGCGACGGACGCGGAACCGCACGACACCACCTACTGACGCGCAGGGGTACTGCTAGCGAAAAAATTTCCAGATCCAGTCTGACGCCTGGGGATATTCTACGGTAAGGAATCTATCCCTAACGTGTCTCTTTCAGCTTTTACCTTGGCACTCCTTGAGAGTCGAACCACATCAAGTAGTTGCAGCTTGTCATAGTGCTTCATGACTTTTTGGCACTTTATTTTTCAGTGCAACTCATCATCAACAAACTTTATTCGTTTTTTCAGATAAAACCATAAAAGTCATACAAACATCAATAAAACTCCACGTATATACAAAATAACTCAACAGTGTGACCGTTTTAAAATGATTACAATATGATATGATAATTTAAAAAAAAAAACACTGATAGAATTAATCACAGCTTGACCTGAGCCTAATGGCAGCCCTTAAAAAACTAAGAGTATACAATACAGTATCATTTGATGAAAGTTGTAAAACAATGAAAGCGGGTCTCACCCTCCTAAAACCAGCCTTTTTAAGAACAGGAATAATTAAAGACTTTCTGGGGGCTTCATAAAAACTGCAAAACATTAAAAAGTGCATCATTTCCTGAGGAGACCGATCGTCGCAGCCACAGGGCATGAGGCACTGACCTCTATGGGCGCCACGTGGTTGGCCCAACAGGTAATGAAAAAGGTCAAGCCTAAATCTGGTGAGTAAAAAAAGATCATGATTGCTTTTGATCCCCAAAAGATATGGTTCAATGGTTTGTACGGTTTTTAATCCAATGTACATATGCACACCTGGCTTACTCAGCTCTGTTGCTTCTCTATCACAACAACGCCTACTAAACAAACACTCTTTTGCCCAGGTAAAATCCTTTTGCATATGCCCTCTGGGTTATCAAATAAATCCATCCTTCCCAGGCTTTGGAGGCCATCTCTTACATACTTTAGCCAGTGGATCCGATTAACATTGTCAAGGGACAGACAATCCTTTAAAATATCCTAGCCAAGGACAGTGCAACTCACTTTCAGAAGAGTTGCCAGACAGCCTCAATTACAGGGCGTCGGTGTGGCTACTGCTGGGAAGACACGTCTGGGACCCAGGCCACCCACTCTGTATCTTGGTGAGGGACACACTCTCTGTCACAGTAATATTGATGGGTTGTCAGACCCCTTGCAGTCCTCGCTTCTTCTGAGTAGTGTCTTCTTGCAAGGGCACATCCCATGCCCCTCCTGAGCAGTCAGCCAGATCTCTCAGTCAAGATCCGATGATGCTACCCCTCCTTGCAGGATTGTCAGATGTTCCCCAGGTTCTGGTCCTGAACCTGGCAAGGGGAGTTAGCAATCATGCCACCTCACTGGAGCCCAAAGTATTCTCCTAGTCATCACTGGTGTGGGACCCTAGGCTCCTGGTAAGAAAATATTGGGATTTACAATGACTGGAGGTTACTGTTCCATCTTTATGCCCAAGTTGCAGACAGACTTTGTGCCTTCCAGTAGTTTAGTTCTGTGACCAGCTTTGGGCAGTTTAGTATCTTTGCCATTGCCTTGCAGACTGGTGCAGTCATGGTCTTTGTCAAAAGTATGATCAGGGAGGTGTGAGAGAGCATGGAGTCTTCACATCGGAGAAACCAAAACTAAGGGGGGTAAATATATGCAAGCTATACCACTTAGCTATCTGTTAACCAGCAGGATGGGCTGTTGAGGGGGGTGAGGAAAACAAAGGGCGGGGGAGAAATCCTTGGCATCAAAACAAGCTGCTGCATCCTCTTCTTAATGTTCCCCAATCTGACAGGACTCTCCAATTCACATCAGCTTTCTGGTCTCTCTCCCTCCATCTTAAGTGCCACTGGAGTTGGCCCGTGTAGCTATGGTAACATACACCACACATACTTCATGCACACCTATGACATATTCACGCACACTCGTGGTACTCATCTTGCACATGGATAGTTGAAGGACCTGTTTGTAGTGAGTGGTAGACAACTGAAAAACTGGGAGATGCTGATCATTGCTCTCTCTAGCAGGTAACAGGTAAAAGGGGATGTCCTGCTTGCTAGGTATCGCTGCCACCGCTGTTGACCTCAACACACCGCATCATGCTATGGTGAACCCATGGCAGGGGCACAGAGCAGTGCAGAGGGGCCATTCTCCACCCCAACTGAGGGACTGGTGAGGTTTGGGCAACAGATCTCCTATGTTCGATAGAAGGCGGAGGAGGCGGAATGGTAATGGATGCAGTTGAGCAGTGAATGGGATAAGAATTTCCTGGCATCAATGAAGTACAATCGCAAGGTCAGCAGGGCCTGGTTGACTGAACTCTGGTACCATCTGCTTGTCAAAGTACAAGAACTCCATGGAATCTTGAACCACCAGAGGTGGTGCCAGATAACACATTCCTTCGCCGTATAGTTGCTAGTCTTTCACCAAGAAGGATCTTCTTCTTCAGTCTCTACTTCAAGAAAAAACATGAAAATGACAGTCCACCCGCTCCCTCAGCCTCTTTCTCTTCATCATCCAAGAAAGCTTACATCGCTTATTCATCCTTAGCTAAAGGAAAATCCCTCTAAAATCAACATCGGAAGAATTTTTCTTTTAATAGGTGACGATTGTATCAATTTTAAGGGTATTGCAGGCGAGGCTGGTATATCCTGAATTGTGCTTCATAAATGGGTTGATGAGGATATGGCTTTGTACATTATGTTCAAGTGAACAAGGAAATCTTCGTAGACGAGACCTTCATCAACAATACAAGTCTGATGTCAACAAGGGAAGAGTGGTACCAGTCCTTTTGGGTAAGATGTCTTTGATGGCGGAAGAGGCTTCTTCATCACTGGCAGTGGTTTGGAACAGTTGATGGTGCTGCATTAGATTCTGTCAGCAGAATTGTCAAAGAGGTATCTTCCAGGGTCTCGGTAACAGTTACGGAGGGTTCTGGAGCCAATAGAGCGATACTTCTTTGGCAGTGGAAGAGCACCGTAAACAGATTCCTGGCCTATAGAGGCAGCTTGAATATCAAACACTGAACTCCTTCCATATCACAGAAGATTTTTGCCGAGCAAACTGTCACAATTCTGAGTAACATGATCTGGAGAGAGGCAATATAACTTGACTGAACTTTGAGATTGTGAACAAAAAATAATCTTTGTCCTGCAATTTATGCAGGTCTTCAAGATGGACTTTAGATATGCATGGAATGAATCTTTGTGAAGACTGAAACTGCCAACCTCTCCCTGGACTCTGCCTACCAGAAAGAAGGAAGAAGTGGGGGTGAAGTATATGAAAGAAGCAACCCTGAAGCCCGCTGGAAAAGCAAGAAAATAATATAGCCTTATAGCCCACTGCTGAGGGCTATAGCGGTTGTTAAAGGCCCTGAACCGGAGTTATAGGTCCAAGCCACAGGTGAGGGCTTATTACGAGGTAGAGGGCCTTTAACAACCGGTGTAGCCTAATGCAGAAGGGATTTAAGGCTATTAGAACATTCCACCCACTAAGGATAGAAATTTTCTAAATTAAAAAGGGACAAACATTGGAATGCTGGAGCGCCGGGCTTATACCAGCCCGGAGCTACTTCACTGTCTTCAATGGAGCTGTCAACATTCCAATGTTCTACTATAGCCTTATAGCCCGCCGTAGCAGGCTATACCGGCTATTAAAGGCCCGCTCCCGCGTTAAAGGCCCGAGCCGAAGGCGAGGGACTTTAACAAGGGACCGGGACTTTAATAGCCGGTATAGCCCTGCTACGAAGGGCTACAAGGCTATTAGAACATTCTGCCACTAGAGGGCAGAATGTTCCAACAAATAAAAGAAAGGCTTCTCGAAGCTCGAGGGGAGTTAAATCCCCTCGAGCTCTGAGATGCCTTTGTAAAACATTGGAATGTTGCTCTGCTGGCCTTTACCGGCCCGTAGAAGCAGGGAGCACTCCATTGTCTACAATGGAGCTCCCAACATTCCAATGTTCTAATATTTTATCTGAAATAGAAAATCTTTGGGTAGAGCTCTAGAGGAATCACTTTCACTTGACAACGTTCAGTAAAAAATCTAAACTATTGGAAGCCTTTGTGGATTAAGGGGGTGGGGGGGGTCAAGGGCAGTGAAGAGCCCCTCCTTCTCAATGGCCAGAGTTTAGGTTACACAAAGAGGAGGATAGGCTGTACAGAGGCTATGTAAAATGATAGTTAAAACTGCTTTTAATGAGTGTATGTTATCACTGCTTTAACGTTTTCTAGTGATGATCCTTCAGCCTGATGACGGTGGATGAAGCAAGCATGTAGATCTATTAAGATTCCTGTGTTGGAGAAAGACTGATGCTCATGATCTGTATGCACTTGTTAGACCTTCCACTGGCGTTGATAGGGAGGTCTGAAAGCTGCAAACTCGAATTGTGCAAACCCTTAGGACACCTAAGCGGACCTTCTCGCTAAAAAAATATTGCCCATGCAGATCCCTCACCTTCGGAATAACCACAAGCATCATACAAGGCACCAAAATGTTACAATAGCTTTCCTGCATGGTAGGTGGTGCTGACTATCTTGGTGCTGGATGCAGTGCAGGTGACACTACTTTAGCCATTTAATGCCACCCCGGTGTCCTGAGGTCAAGTTTCTAATCCATTTTTATTCCAAGTCCTTAGAGGCTATCATCAGATCGATAAGTTGGAACCTTATTCATTTTCAGCCCTCGGAACGGGGGAGTGGGCGGGATCAGTGAGGAATCTGCAGGTAGACAGAGTAACCACATGAAAATCATTACCAGAGGTAAGTAACTTTTTCTTCTGATGGATACTTTTACCTGCAGATTTCTTTCCTTTTTAATAGATACCATAGCACTTCCTTCTTCCAGGACGGAACATTCAGACTAGGATATCCTGCAGCATGGCGTCAGTGAAACAGATATCCCATCTCACTTCTGAAACTAAGCAATAGTGCTTCGCAAAAGTGTGAAGTGAAGTCCCTGTTGCTGTTCAACAAACCTCTGCCACAGGAACTCCCCTGGCAAGTGCTAAGGTTGAAGCCTTCCCTCTGGTGGAATGAGTTGTTCCTTCTTAGCCAGGGTGTAACAGATTTTAATGCAGAGGATGATCCATTGTGATAAAAATCTGGACCGTCTTGACGTTCTTGCTGCCTATATCTCACAGAGCTGGTCGTCAGCAATGAACTCTCTAGCCCTGTCGATGTAAAAACTGACTGCACTACGAGGGTCCTGCCAATGTGATGATCTCTTCTGCTCTTTGGGGGGGAGGAGTGGAGGCAAAAAGGTGGAAAGAGTAATAGACTGCCCCATATCAAAACGGGTCATCATCTTGGGCAGGAAATTTGCATTAGCACTCAGGACCCTTTTGTCCAGGTAGACGCACGTAATTGGTGGACGAAAACACATTGTTTGCACCTCGCTGACACATCGCGCTGAAGTGATGGCCACCAAGGACAGGTATGAGGGTTAAATATAAGAACTGAGTAGAGGTTCACACAGGACCCTACCCGCATCTATAATCTTAGAACCAAATAAGGGGAGTAAAAAATGGTGAAGGAGGAATCTTGTAGGTAAGCACCTTCAAAATCATACAACAATCGGAGATTTTAACCCAAGATGGATGATCAGGAAGACAAATGAATGCAGAAAAGGCTGTAATGAAATCTCTAGCACAACCCTACTGGGCCAGATAAAGAGAGAAATGTAACACATCTGACACGTGTGCCTTCAAGCAGGTCTACATTCTCATTTGCACACCAGGCAACAGGTCTACATTCTCATTTGCACACCAGGCAACAGAACGGTTCCACCATTCGGCGTAAACAGATTTTGTGGAGGGGTGACAAGCTGACAGGATCACATACCATCTCAGGCAGCAGGCGAAAGAAGCTCAGGCGTCCCCAGTCATTCTACAGACATGAAGGTGGAGGCTTTGTCGGTTGGGGTGCAGAACATGCCCCTCCGACTGTGGGAGGAGATCTACTGCGAGAGATCACTGAAGTAGAGTACACAGGAAGAGTGCAGGTGCCCTGCATATCATACCCTCTTGCCCAGTCAGGAGCGATCAGAATAGGTCTCCACCAGATAAAGTATTACTGAAGGTAAGTAACTTGTTAATCTGATAGAGACTTCTAGCCGCAGATTCCTTACCTTAGAATAGATACCCAAGCAATACCTCCCCGGAGATGTGTCTGTAAATCTGTTTCACACTAGAAAGTCCCGCAGGACTGAATGAACAAAGTGTCCATCCCAACGGACGGACTGTCCAGGCAGTAATGCTTCGTGAGCATGTGTAGAGAGGCACAGGTTGATCGCTGGCAGATATCCAGGACCGGAACTCCACGTGCTAACGCAGTGGTCGCAGCCTCAGATCTGGTGGAATGAGCACGCAAATCCTCAGGGGGTGGCTTCTTGGCCAATTTGTTGTTTGTTTTTTTTTAAACAAATTTTATTATGTCAGAGGTCATAGACAGTGCAGAGCTCCTTGACCCAGGAAACATCTGCTACATCACACAGTGCAAATCATTGTCTTTGACAGTTGGTTTATACATTATTTTCGTCGAATACAATAAAACAGAAACACCTCAAACCCCCCCCCCCGCCATTGCACTAACATACAACTGCATATCGGCTGTCACCACATCTCTCATCCCAACAAATCAAATCCTTTACCACATGTCCAGACCCTTATCCTAGGGGCCCACATATCAAAGCAGATATAGATGCGTCCACCGAGGGCACCGGGTCCAATTCCAAACCTCGATAATCTGCCCACCGTTTCCAGATTTTGGGGTGCTTTTGCGGGCAACCACTAGCCTTAAATATCGGGATCTCTAAACCCATGCTAAAATCCAACCCATTTTTCCAAGCCGAGAGGGAGGGGCCGTCGCCTTCCACAGCCTTGCTATATCTCTTTTGGCCAATGTCAGCCCCAACAGTAGTAGATGCCTCTTGTATATATTACCACCTATACCCTCCATAATATGCAGAATTGTCAATTTCGGTGAGGACTTCTTGGCCAATTTGTAGCAGATCTTAATGCAGAGCACGATCCATCTGGATTTGTTCCATTTCAGCATGGCCTTTCCCTTCTTCGCTCTGACATGCCCCATAAAGAGTTGGTCATCCACCGAAACTCTCTTGTGCGGTCAAGGCAGAACGACAACACTCTTTTTGGCTCCAGACGGTGAAGTCGCTCCTCTTCCTTTGAGGGATGTGGCGGAGCATAAAAAGTAGGCAAGGTAATGAACTGGCCTACATGAAAGGGAGTGACGACTTTTGGCAGTAAGGAAGCTCTAGTGCGTAGAACCAGCTTGTCTGGATAGATGTTCAGATATGGAGGATTTAATGTCAAAGCCTGAAGCTTACTGACCCTCCGGGCAGCGGGCAGATGTTACTGCCACCAGGAAGGCCATCTTGATGGTAAGGAGCCTGAGAGGAAAGTTGTGCAATGGCTCAAAGGGAGCACACATCAGAAACGTTAGGACTAGATTAAAGTCCAATTGAGGCATGATGAAAGGCGAAGGTGGAAACGTGTTGTAAACCTTTCAAGAACCTACTCACAACAGGGCTTGAAGAGGGATGGCTGATCTGGCAACTGCAGAAAGGCTGAGATGGCAGAAAGATAGACCTTTATGGTGCCCAAAGCAGAGTCCTGCTGGGAAAGAGAAAGGATAAAGAGAAGAACCTGAGAGAGGGGAGCAGAAAGAGGGTCAACCTGTTTCTCTGCACACCATGCCACAAGCTTGCCCGAACAACAGGCATACGCAGTCTTGGTGGAGGGTCGCCCCGCTGCCAAGACAACATTGTAGACTTCAGGCTGAAGGCCGAAAGCGGTCAACTACCGCAGCTCAAACGCCACTCATGGAGGCGGAGCGTTGACAAGTTCTGGTGGAGAACCCTCCCCAGATGATCCTCCCAAAGGAGCAGCCTGACTGCTCAACAGTTTGAGACAACAAACTCTCTGAGCCCAGTCCGGAGCCACAAGGATGACTTGGGCCCGGTCGTTCCTGATCTACTTAAGAACTCTGGACAGGAGTGGTATTTGCGGAAAGGAGAACAGGAGGCCGGCGCTCTACTTGAGACGAAAAGCATCTCCGAGCCAGAGCTGCCTTGGAAACTGTAGTGCTCAGAACTGCTGATATTGTGAGTTCTCGGCGGTAGCGAACAGATCTAACCAAGGCTCTCCCCACTGCTGAAAGAGACCTTCCTTGTACCACCTCCAGATGGAGACTCCATTCGTGATCCGCTAGGCATCTTGAGTTGAATTCATCCAAAGTGGCATTCAGACAGCCCGCAAGATGTAGAACCACCAGGGATATGCCCTGACGTTCCAGCCATGTCCAGAAACGCAGGGCCTTTTGACAAGGGGTCCACGACCCCACCCTGTTTGTTACAGTACCACATAAAGGTGGTGTTGTCCGTGAACACCAGCAAAAGCCAGTTAAACTCAAAGGAAATCTTGATATGTCCCTGCAATGAGCAATTCCTGCAAATCCTTTCCCATTTTACTTTGTTTTGTGGGTTTTACAATTGTTATGCTAGGATGTGTGTGTACCGCCTGCTGAGAGGTACCTCAGTCTTCCGACAAATCCCGGCTCTTCGATACTTGCAGTCCCTCCCAGATCTTAAGGTTTGTTTTGGAGTTGTCACATTCCTTAAATATGCATTACAGCATAGGCGTTCCCCGATGTTTAAATCTGACTTATGCTCTGCTTTGTGTACCACTGCTTCTTTTTTGTTTTGTTTTATTTAAGGACCTGCGTTTTTAATATTCTGAATGCACTTTATATTTATGATCTCTTAACTCTGATGATGAGGATGACCTGCACTAGCCATCCCTTGATGGAGGATAGCAAGGCTTTCAATACCAGCCAGATTGCCCGGAGCTCCGAAGGTTGATGTGGAATCCGGATTCTGCCAGGGACCAGAGGCCTCTGATGTCCACCTCTCCCAGATAGCCGCCCCATCCCAGGATTGAAGCATCTGTCACAACAGTCAGATCTGGTTGGGGATGGAGGAGGGGTCTGCCTCTGACCAAATCGCGGTTCGTTAACCACCACTGCAGATCATTTGCAGTTCCCCCCCATGATCTGGCTATGTGGGAGAGATTCACTGATGCTGCGCCCACTGGAACTGCAGGATGCAGGAGGCCATGAGGCCCTGAAGCCTCAGAGCCAGTCTGACCAAAATCCAAGATAAAGGCTGAAATATCGGTATCATAGCCTGAATATCCTGGAATTGCCACTCAGGAGGATATGCCTGAAACTGCGTCATGCCCGAAACTGCGTCATGTCCAGAACAGCTCTGATGAAAGGGAGCGTCTAAGAGGGAGTCAGGTGTGACTTCGACACGTTGATAGTGAACCCCAGCAAGTGCAGGAGGTCCGCCGTAGTCTGGAGGTGGGAGACGACAGCTTGGGGCGAGTGCTTTCAACAGCCAGTCTTAGAGACATGGGCAGACTGGCACTCCTAATCTCTGCAGACACCACCATCACCTTGGTGAACACCCACAGGTGCCTGTCAGGCCAAAAGGGAGCACAGCAAACTGAAAGAGCTCGTGGCCAACTGTGAACTGCAGGTAACGCCTGTGGACAAGCAGGACAGGAATGTGGAAGTATGCGTCCTGTAAGTCCAATGCTACCACCCAGTCTCCGGGGCCAGGGCCGACAGGACTTGAATGAGCGTGAGCATTTTGAACTTCTCCTTTTTGAGGAGGAAATTGAGGCGGTGCAGGTCTAGGATAGGACAAAGGCCTCTGCCCTTCGTGGGCACCAGAAATTTGTGGGAATATCAACCACAACATACTTCTGACGCCGGCACCCTCTCTATGGCTCTCTTGGCAAAGAGAGCTGTCACTTCCTGGTGGAGTAAGGAGATATGGTACTACGTCAGCCAGTCACAAGCGGGTGGCATGGGTGGAGGGAGTGGAGTCACGAAGGGGAGGGAGTAGCCTCTTTGGACAATCTGAAGAACCCAGCGGTCTGATGTTATTGACCTCCAGTGGGGCAGGTGATGGAGTATCCTGCCTCCTACTGAGTGTCGATGATGATGATAAGAGGGCAAACTAAAGGGGTTTAGAGGCTACGGCTGCCAGGTTTGTGGTGCAATGGCCTGACCTCTGGCTGACAGACCCACGGGGTCTGAGTACCACATCCTCGGTCACGCAGAGGCTGGGAGGCTTGCGCACCGTGGTGGCTGGGCGGGTAATGACATGGCTAGAAACCTTTTTCATGGTCGTGAAAGGCAGACTATGGTTAGCGAGGGGCCATGGAAGGGCTCAAGGACCAGGCGTAGCCCTGCTGTCCTTGAAGCGCTCCAGTGCTGAATCCACCTGGTCTCCGAAGAGACAGGACCCATCAAAGGGCATGTCCATAAGTGATGCTTTGACATCCCTGGAAAAGCAAGTTGTTCTCAGCCAGGCGTGGCGCAGTAAGGCCACCAACGAAGAAACCGCTCTGCCGAGCCAGTTGGTCATGTCCAGACCAAAGCAGATCGTGAACTTGACTGCATCTCTCCCATCTGCAATAGCTTGGGAGAGTAGAGCCTGGGCCTCCTCCAAGACCATGGGCAGCACCTATGCAACCGAATCCCACAGTGAATGGGAGTAACGGCCCAAAAGGGACACAGTGCTCATGGACTGCTGTGCCAGGCTGGCGGACGAAATAATGTTCTTTCCTAAGGCGTCCAGCCTCTTGGATTCCCTATCCGGTGGAGTGGTAGGGAATGTGCCAAGATTTACACAGGAGGTGGATGCTTGGACAACCAAGTTCTCCGGGGTAGGGTGATTAGTGAGAAAATTGGGGTCTCCTGGGGCAGGGCTGTGGGCAATCGTCCTGTTCACAGGACATCCATGAGGGTGTCATTAAATGGGATAAGTGGGTCTGAGGGGGTCACTCCCAACTGAAGCACCTTGCACCTCTGTCAAGACATTAGTCTTGACTGCCACTGAGGGTAGGCTAAGGTCCAGGACCTCAGCTTCCCTTATCACCACCATAGCGAAAGAGGCTCCCTCCTCCGTAGCCAAGGTAGTAGAGACCATGCCAGTATCTTGAGAGCTGTCCAGTCCACTGGTGCACACCAAATCCTCACACCAGTCCATCTTTAAGTTTAGGGGCTTGTATTCTTCAGGGTCCAGCGACCCCTTCCAATCCTCCCCAAGTTCCAGCCCATAGGAATACAGCTCGGGCTCCGGCCTGGAAGGCATGGCTTCAGTCGGTGCCGACTCCTCCAGCTCCATGTCAGAATCCGGATGAGAACAGGGACGGTGCCGGCACCGCCAGGAGCGTCAGCATCAGGACCGGCACTGGGAAAGGTCAAAGTGGTATGACCGGCGCCACTCCGAACCCATCATGGATTCAAGGGGTCCGACTGGAGCCGGAACCGCCGATGGAGAACCAATAGCAGCCCCTCCCGAGCCCGCACCTGCACGAAAGGGACTGCCCAAATATGAGGTGCATGGCCTCATGGAACTCATGGAGTTGGGTGGGAGTAGCCCTGGCTCCTGAAAACTTGGGGGGACGCGAAGCCGGCCCAGGCTCAACCGCGGAGCCAGGCCTCAAATGACGACACTCCCTCGTCTCATCTGATGACTTAGGCGCAGTCGAAGATCTCTTCGACTTCTTACTCTTCGTCTTTCTGTGGGCTTATCCGAGGATGACTTTGAGTGTGATGAGGATCTTGGGCTCCGGGACCTTCCTTTCGACCGGGATCAGGACCATTGCGGCGTCGAACGTCAAGTGGCAAAGTACTTGAGGGAGTGCTCCCTCAAGGCCTTGGGAGGCATGGCATGGCAGTCCACACAGGTCTTCGCATTGTGGTCACGCTCGAGGCACGAGAGGCAAACAAGGTGCGGGTCAGTCACTGACATCTGCCAGTGACAGATGCCACAGGGCTTGAAGTCGGCCTTCCTAGCTGACATCCTGCCACACACCAGGAGAAGAATATCAATTAAATAAGACTGTTTTTTGTTGTTTTTTAAAAACTTTTTGTAAAAGTCAAAAAATGACTTGGGGTAAGTCTCTCTGAATCTGCGCTGACTGACAGAAGAAAAGAACTGATGTCAGTGCTTTGGGGTGGCTCCGATATATGCACTGTGCAAGTCACTTCTGGTACGGACGCCGCCAATGCCACGCTGAGTCCAATAAGGCCACCTACCAGCGTGCAGGAGTACTGCTCACAAAAACGTTCCATATCCAGTCTGAAGCCTGGGGATAATTCTAAGGTAAGGAATCTGCGGCTAGAAGTCTCTATCAGATGTATTTGTTACAGACTGGGTGGTTGGTTTCCTTTGCTCATCTATAATTTCTAGCTGTCATCTGGGAGAGCTCCCCAAAATATTGCTGAATACTGTCCTTGTACACAAGTTCTATAGGACTGTCTCTCCCTACCTCCTTTCTTACGACCTCCTGGGATTATAATTGATCAGTGCAAAGCCAGGTAGTGATTTACATGTGCCACCAGGGATCTGTGCTGTCCCTGTGGAAGGAACTCAAAATGAGACAGAGAGATGGACAAGGGGTAGAACAATAACACAGAGGAATAAATTGTCCAAAAACAAGTATTTATTCTGCAGTGTCACATAGTACAAAAAATACAAAACTCAAAATATATTCAATGTATGGTCAATGGTCACATAACTGAGTTTAGTAAGCGAAGACATTTCAAAGTTGCCACCTTTTACCTTGTCGTTTTCTCAGTTCTCTAGAGTCTCCCAAACATCTACTCTGTCCCTGCACACCCACTTGTACAACTCCTACAAGCACTGACAAATCCAATCAGGCACACATGCACACCCCAGTACTGCTCCTGCAAGAAGTAACCAATCCACCCACATGCACAAAAAACAATGGCCTCACCACTCTATCAACTCCTGCAGGCTATAACCAACAAGCAGGTCTCAAGTCAATGTCACAAAGCACATCTCCTACGGGTGTCAGAGAAGTTTTAACATAGATGATGAATGACTCAACCTCTATGGAGGAAATAGTTGCATGGGAGAGAGAAAGGTGTGTATACTTCAAGTACATCCTACTATTTGGGCCTATCTAGGGATCGCTGTAGGAGTGTGGTACTGTGGTGGGAGCGAAAGGGGATTACCACGCAATCCCAAGGTCTCTTTGTATGGGGATAAATCCTTGGGTTGAAAGTTAATTTTGTATTTAAATCCAAGCTCTGGTCTCGTAGTGCTCTTCACTGCTTGCACAGGGAGTTTGTAAGTAAAGCAAGAACACGCCAATTCAGAATGTAAGTCCCAGCAGGGACCTTGTGGATGGCTCCTGAGCAGCCACACCAACCACCCCCACATTCGGCAGATGGTGGTTATCCTGGTGGCACAAACTCCCCTGAATCCATCATTCACAACACCGGTGTGCAGAGGTAAGTTTGTGAAAATATAGTGGAGGAGGCTGGGAGACTTCCAGAAAAGTAAAACTAGTGCCCTTAATATGCTGGGAACTACTGCCCAGCAGTTATGTGAAGACTAATTTAGGGTACAAATACGTGAACACATCTGCTGCAGAAAATTGGGTAATACTAGGTTGTCTGCCAAAAACTTTCTCTGACAACAGGATCTCACAATGGAAGAATCAGATATTCTGGTGAAGAAACAACCACCATATTGACTGTAAATTTTAAATAGGCTTAATGGAATATCTGCCCATCAAACTCGAAACCAAGCACAAAGTCTTGCCCTAAAATTTAGTGTCATATAGAGGAACCAAACAGAAGAGGAAGTGAACATTTACTTGTGGGTACAGGCTGTAGCTTCAAATGTTCCACTGCTGACGTCTGATTAGTGAGGCTGGAAGAAAGTCGAGGTGTACTGCCAGCTTCTTGTGCACCCTGAGATAGATTTTAGAGTGCAGTAATAAGGTCCTTTGTTTGTTTTCATACCCAGATTTTAGAGCCCAGTAATAAGGTCATTTATTTGTTTTCATACCCAGATCAAAAGAAACAAAATTATCCTACACTAGATTGGGCAAGGGCCAGGACGTTTTGTTGCATGGGGTCCATCGCGATAAAAATATAACCATCTCACAACACTTTTCTGCATCAGGGACTGTTATTTTCTGGATAAACCACACTTCTGGTACAAAGCAACACAGTTTCAAATGTATCGGTGGATGGTAAAAAGGTAAAGCAGCTCCATGGAAGTCAGTGCATACTTTCTACAATCGCCACTGCCTGGACTTACATCACAGAATGTTCCTCTTGGTCTAGAATGGGCGATGGAGAAACATACTTTAAGTGAAAACATTATAAAGCTTGTGTAAGGTTACTGGCATTTCCCAAAACCAGTTCTTCAGCTCCCTCTCTTCTTCCTCTCTGCATCGGGATGGTCATGTGGAGGGCAGTAAGCATAAGCTAGCTGTTTGGCGCCAATATATTTGTCATGACAAAGGGTTTTGTAATCTTCACTTGTGAATCAGGACAACACTTAGGCTGAGCATATATTAAATAGATAATACTGCATATTCTGTAACAAAAAATAGCTCCCACTCTATTCTGTGGAGGAACACAAGCCTGATGAGATAGGCAGATGGCAATGCACTGAATTCATGGCTGTCTTCCTGGGTCAAAGTGGCACACATCAGTGTTTCCTGTGGTACAAATATTCTTTTCTAGAATGAGATGCCATTCTAAAGGAGTTAAACACCCATATTGGTGCCACCTCTCAGGGCCTCAGCAGTTGTCCACCTGCCTTCTCGCTGCTTCGTGACATGAGCTGCCTCAGTTTCTACTTCTCCTTCCTTGTCACTGATTGAACTAGATCACAAAGGTCCAAATCAGTTCCTGTATTCAAGCCATGACTGTCTTTAAAAGTCAGTTATTTTTTCCAAAACCAGTGGAGCCAAGAGGGTGAGAGGCTGGCTTACGGCAAGCAAGGAAGTTAATGGATTTGGGTAAAGAAGATGGTGGACAGGAAACCTTAGCCCCAGGAGAAAACAAAAGGGTGCGTGGGAAAAGCATGGGTGAGCTGTCCTCACTCACGCTAGGGAACAACGCATGTCAATTTTCACCCACAGGAGAAAATGGACTGAAGTAAGGAAGCCAGCAAGCATGGTATGCTGGTGGGTGTAGGCAAGGCCTTGAGTGCGCTCAGGCACCAAAATGATTAACTGTTGCTTTACAGGGAAAAGTTCAGCCTGCTTTTCCAAAACGGTTGTCCTAAGAACCCATGAATGAGGACTGAATATGCAAGACCTCTGGTATTTAACTTGGTCTCATAAAAAGGGATGAATCCAGTCAAAGAATATTACGCCACTGACACAACCACCCGTTCTCTCAAAGAAAAAATTCTAAAGTATATCTATCGCCACAAGAATTGGATTATTAGTCTCATGTACCAAGACGGTTTTACCCACAGCCTAAGTGCCCTCTTCTCATTCCTCTTTCCCGTGCCCTGGGGATTCAAGCACCCTAGGGGTTGGATGCAGGCATGCCACTGTTACACAAAACAACTCACTTAAAGTCAGTCTTCCAAAGTCCACATAATTTAGCAGCTGCCCGCCTGCTTCCGGTAGTTAATAACAACAAATGTATTAGATGATCGCACAGATGTAAACAAAAAGAAATCCAGCCAGAACGGTCTTGGATATTGTATGGGGACAGATGCCAGGTTTTTGTGCTCTTTGAATTTTGGGGCACCTCCCTTGGAGGCAAATTATAAAATCAAAGATAAACGGAAAAAAAAAAATTCCAGTTTCTCCAGTGCCATGCTTTTGAATCCCACATAGGATTGGCATGTGCAGGAAAATAGTAGGAATCAGACAACTGGGCCACCAATGCAGAGCCTCTGCCCTTAGGATGTGGGGCCTTGCAGAGGTGCAGCGCCATGGACTAGGGCAGGCAGACATTTGGATGAAACCAAGTTTGAAGCGTTTTCCGCTGGTTTGAAGAGAGTGAAAAGGATGTCCAGGCAGTTATCGATCAGTGTTTACACCACCATAATCAGCCAATGTAGATGCGGTGGAAGTCGTTGGCTCCAAAAGCAGCGTTGCACTTGGGGCATTTCCGCTGGCGGGTGTCGTAGCGCGTCTTGACACACTCGAAGCAGAAGACATGGAAGCACTTGGTCAGGACAGCGTCCATCTTGCGCATGTTACAGCAAGGACAGGTTAGGCGGGCCTGTGAGGACGACAAGGGTCAGAGTGAGAAGACTTGGAAGTAAAAAAATAAAGAGGAGCTAGAGAGAAGAGAACAGCATGAGGGAGGGGGCCAGAACAAGTGGGAGGAGAATCAAAGCCACTGAGCGAGCTGGGATAAGTGGGGGAAAAAGAAACAAAAAACATAACAGAGGCAATATGAGGATTTGTGAAATGGGGTACAAGGCAGACAACGTATCAGGAGGGACAGAGCGATGAGTGAGAAAGGGAGACAATATAGGAGATACAAAAGTGTGCGGGCAGAGAAGTGTGGGGAAACATGGGAGAGACTAGGGCAAAATGGGGACAGAGACGGAAGAAAGACAACCGTGATATGGGTAGAGGTAGAAAGAACAAGGTTAAGAGTGTAATGGATAAGCAGATCTTCCTACATACACCGTGACAATGTACTGAATAGCCTACTGTGACCATGGTTTTCAAGTGAATGCGCCACAGTAAGTAAAAATAGAAATAAAATGGAAATGCCAGTGTCTTCTGCTGCACAACCATGGGCTCCAAGATAACTGATGCGGCGACTACTGCTGGCAATTTCAAATTAAAATAAAATAACCAACACATAAAAAAATCTGATCAGTTTGAAGCTAACCGGTTGCAGAGTAAGTTAGCAAGAGGCTCTCTTTTCTCATTAGACCGTAAACATGGCCGCTTCCAGTGTGAGGGATCCTCACTATCTCCATTACATTGTCTGCCATACAGCTGGTTAACTATCCTTCAGGACACAACTCCAAGGGGAATATTTGGAGCTCGCTGTTTTCATGTCCACACTCAGACTGCTCTCCATGAAAAAGATTTGTAAATGTCATGACTCAGGAATGATCAGAAGCAAAACAGTAATCAGGGGACACGTTTAATCTGAGGCTCAGACCTGTGCATCTCACTCCTCAGCTGAGTCTCAGGAGCACGAGCAAGTTCTACCCTGTATGTTATCACTTTCAATGACACTGTGGACTGACTGGGTTCTCTGGCATTGCTTCGACCAATGTACAGAGACAGGCCCAGAGCTCCTCAAGTTTTATCAGGAAAGTGAACATCTGAACGGGTATAAAATCCTTGGGGCCAAGACTGGAGGAGGAGGACAGCGAGAACACACAGGACAGGAATGAGTAGGGAGAAGAGGATAATGAATTGAGGCTAGGTGACTTATAAGTTACTAGAATTCTCTAGCTTTGGTATCTTTCATAGATTTGCTGAGTATGATTCCCAGCTTGACAATGGTGAATCTATTAAGGATCCAATGCTGGAGAACAAGATAGACCATAGAGTGGGGGTGCAGGGGAGTGGCTGCAATAAGGTCTGAGATAGAACAGCAGACCATAATATAACGGAAGGGGTAAGAGAAATGGTTGGAACAAAGTCACGCGTGAGGGACATCAAGCGAAGGTTGTGTGAGAGAAGATCAGGGATGTACAAGGAAGACTGCACAATGAGAACGAAGGGAGTGAGAGTAACATAAATAAGTGGAGAGGTGAAAGGGCAATAATGTAGAGAGGGCTCATCAATGGCAGCAAGCTGAGAAAATAAGTGAGGGAAACATACGTGGTACGATGAATAAAAGAAGATGGCAAAGAAGACAACAGTACAGAGAGGCATGAGTGAGAGCTAGTCAAGTACAGAACAGCAAGAGCTAAAACAGACAGAGAAGAGGGGAAAGAGTGAAAAAAGGAGAGAGAATATCAAACAGGCAATTGTGAAAGCCAAGAGACACTGTGGGGTCTGAGAGAGGGGGGGGGTGGCGAGTTAAAGGAGGCAGAGTAGAAAAGGTCTCCGAGAGGCCTCCAGGATTGGGAGAGAGGCAACTATTAAACGAATGAGGGATTGGAATGAATTCAAGCGGATAAGAACATAAAGGCAGCCAAAGAGGCGGGCTATCAGGAAAATATAGAACAGGCTAGAAAGGGAGCAGAGATGGGAACCGGAGTAGCACTGAAAAGACTGCACAGTCTGTGGAGTGCTTAGTCCTAAAAAGGCAAGATGTATCAATGGACCATTATAATCACCTTGTATTCTTTGATCTCCTCCATCAAAATCTCGTCACATTTTGGTCCTGTATCTGGCTTCTTGGTGGTCTCAAGCTTCCGCCGTAGACGCGAGATATCCTCCTGTAAGAGAAGCACACAATTACAGCCACAGAGAATAGGGGTGATGCATGACAGGAGTGGTAACGGGGTCCTTAATCCAACACTCTGGTTCATTACATCCAGGAATGAGGGAGGAAAGACAAAGCATATCAGGGATCAAAGAATTGGAAAGATGGGGGAACACAGAAGCACAAGTGAGGGATTAAATAGAATACTTAATGAAGTTTCTGGGAACCAATTGTACTACACCCATAATCCCAAGAGGGTTGACAGCAGTGCACAAAAGCAACAAATGGAATAAGGGAGACCTGCAGAAGTTACCTGGAAGGGTGAAGGTAAAGCATGGAAGGAGAACTAAAGATGTCCGTCCACAAACCTGCGCACGCTTGTAGTTGAAGGTGTCCTTCTCCTTTGAGACACTGTTTTCAACTATCTCCACACGGATACTGCGAAGTTTCTTCTGTAGGGTTTCCAACTGAGCCTTCAGCTCATCTGCCTGCTGGTTGGCCTCCATCGCCTAATGGGCACAAAGGAATGAGAATGGGTGAGGAGCGTAAAAAGGAGAATGCGGAAATAAAGCAGACTGGCAAGGGGCAGAGAAAGCAAATGGGTCAAAGCAGAGAAGAAGTCTGAAAAATGTGAGGGTTCAAGACAGGGAAAAGTGAAAGATGAGATGTTAAAGGGAGATATAGAAAAGGAGAGAGTAGTGAATATGAGTTAAGAGAGAGAACAGGAAGAAGGGAATTACAAATACGCATTGGCTAAGCCAATAGGTCTTGCTTTTTGGACATATTGGCGTTGCAAATGGTTGTTGTCGATGCAATGCAGCAGACATCAAGCAGCTGCCATTTTGTTTTGTTTTTTATTAATCGTTGCAAGGTGGCAGTTGCCGCTACTTGGAGCAGTAAACAAGAAAAAACAAGCACTGGCAAAGCCAATAGGTCTCGCCTAATACAAGAGCTATTGGCTTTGGCAATGTGTTTTGGCCATGCTGTACACCAGTGTGGCTGCTCTTCACCATGGCTAAGAGTTTGTGGCGTAGAGTGTCCTAAAGTGGAATTGTGGGGGCGGGGAGTAGAGAGTCGTAGACTGGATTTGTTGGAGAAGAGTGTCGTAGAGGGGAGTAGAGTGTCGGAGTAGAGTTCAGTGGTTCTGTGGCAGATAGTGTCGTAGAGTGCAGTGGGATGGAATAGTGTGGAGTGGGTTGCAGTTGATTGAGTTAGTGGGGTAGATTGGACTGTAATAGATAGGGGTGCATTGGATTGGCTAGAGTGGGTTGGAATGAGTCGTTTGGATTGAGTGAATTGGAGTGGGTGGACTCAGTGGCGTAAAAAAACGTGAGTGGGCTCCCCTGTAGAATATGCTGGAGGGACCCCTCACAATCACATCAGTAGGGGTTGAGGGGCCCCCCTCCAGTATGGGTAGACCTGGGGGCCCCCCGAACCGCGGAGGATGCGGGGCCTTCGTTACACCCCTGGTGGACTTGATGGGGTGGATTAGATTAAATTGGGTGGATTGGGGTGGGTTGTGGTGGATTGGGTTGGGGTGGGATGGGGTGGGATGGGATGGACTGGAGTGGGGTGGATTGGAGTGGAGTAGATTGGACTGCAGTGGGTGGATTGGATTGAATTGAGGTGAGGTGGGGTGGGGTGAACTGGATTGGGGTGGGGTGGATTGGATTGAGGTGGATTGAATTGTGGTGGGGTGGAATGGAGTGGGGTAGATTGGATTTGGTTGGATTGTTGGGGAGTGGATTGGATTGGGGTGAGGTGAGGTGGATTGGGATGCAGTGGCTTGGCATGGGGTGGGATGGATTAGAGAAGGGTGTATTGGAGTGGGGCAGATTGGAGTGGGGTGGATTGTTCTGGATTGGAGGGGGACAGATTGGAGTAAGGCAGATTGTTTTGGATTGGAGTGGGGCAGATTGTTTTGACTGGAGTGGGGCAGATTGTTTTGGATTGAAGTGGGGCAGATTGTTTTGGATTGAAGTGGGGCAGATTGGAGAGCAGAAAATTGGAGTGGGGCAGATTGTTCTGGATTGGAGTGGGGCCAATTGGAGTGGGGTGGGTTGAGAGGATTGGAGTGTGGTGGATTGGATTGGGGTGAGTGGTTTGGATTGGAGTGGGTTGCTCTGGGTGGGGTGGATTGGTGTGGGGTGAAATGGGGGGAATTGCCGTGGAGTAGGGTGGATTGGGGTGTACTGTAAGATTAAAGCATCATTTCAGAAATTACACAAGAAAGAAACAATGTCACTTTGCAATAACATAATCCTCATCTTTTGAGAACCACGCACACAATCAAAAACAAAAGAAAACATCAGTGCGAAGTGAGAAAAGAAAGTTGACTTTAGAAAATAAATCTTTGCAATTTTATTTGTCCTGCTGGGCATGTTTTTGCCAGTCACACGCCATCTATTTTCAGGGCACTAAATGTTAAACAGAACAAAATAGTACCTCAAACACGTTGAGCTCAGCGGACGGGCACTGATTACTTTGAATCAATCAGTGCTTGGTGCCTGCTCCACAGAGAGGAACGGGAATGATGTTAGGCCTACCCTGATGAATTACAAAGCTGTTAAGAAGAGTGCCATGCAAGCCAACAAATGGTAAGCAACGGGCGGGCTCCAAGCCCTTTTTTGTATACACGAGTGCGACACGCAAGTGCTCTTGCAGCCTCGACCCTAAAAAAAAATTCAAGCATGAGAGAGGGAGCATCTTCAAAACAAGCGGCCCAGCAGCAAATGGTACCTGCCAGGACCTACAAAAAACGTTAAAAAAATTAATTATAGAGGATTGCGACAGTAGGTCATGAGATCACAGGACTCAGCATCTGCCTCATTCAGGGACAGGAGTCTATCCCTGCACTTTCCTCAAAACAGCTCCCAGGGTAGAGTGCCCCAATACTTCTGGCTAGTCTCCCCATCTTAAAGGCCCTCTCAAAGGCTGTAAACCACTTGGTTATATCATCACCCTCTACGTGTTCGGGGACAACCCATTTGGGGATTTTAGAATCAAAAGCTTCATTTTTCTCCCTATTTAAATTGTTGCTGCCACTAGAGATGGGCCCTAGGCTCTCTCTTTTTCTATGGCTAAGATTTTAGCTTCTAGACTTTTCTCCTAGCTAGCTTTTGAAGATATGCATCTACTTCATCTAGGGTACTACCAGAGTTACTCCCAGTGGAGGTACTGGCAGAAGGGGAATTTGAGGACTCATCATCCTCACTGACATCTCCACCCCTGTATCATTAGGGCTCTCTTCCATTGCCACGGCTCTATCATGCTCAGCAAGCAGGGTCTGTAAATGAGCCTTTGTAGGTTTAGACCCCATGGCAAGGTTCCATGCTGTGCAGAGGCCCTTAAGTGGGGTCAACTTAGGTTTTTGTAGGGACCCAGGTTAAGCGCCTGGTACCCGATCAGTTGGGACCTTTTTAAAAAGTTAGCCAGACTGTACTTTTACAGGCCTAACTGTCTAGGATACTTTTAAAATTCTAATACAATTGGCCTGGGGAATTAACCAAGGCCCTAACACTTCAAGTTTAGAAATTTGGAAAAATCGACAAAAATTAAGAAAATACATTTTTAACTGATGTGAATTGTGGATTTACTTCATGGAGTCACCTACTGACCAAGTGGTATCAGCAAATGCAAAGTCTTGTATCCCACAGCTGAACCAACAATGTAGGAAGCTGGCTCTTAATATAGGGGACCTAAACGAAGTACACTGTATAAAGAGTCCAGGCAACCCTTATTGGTTTACAGAGCCAAAAATGATAACACTAAATGCTCTCTGTTGTGGTAGTGTGGGCGAGCAGTTTAGGCTCATCAGAGGGTACTGCTAAGCATTTGTTGTACTCACAAGGCAATAAATGAGAGACACACTCAAGATTAAATCCGAGACCAATTTAGAAAAATAAGACGTATTTTTATGTAAAGTTTGATACAAAGACCTTCGATATCAAGTAAGTTCTTTTTTAAATATTGATTTTTACAGGTAAGTAAAATGTTCACTTAAATGCGTCTTTATGCAGCAATGCTTCCCTATGGGAGAAAAGGCATATGTTGCATACAGTTATTTAAGGTCGATTTCTGGGGGTCTTCTTTGGGACTTAGGATCATAGGGGGCCAAGGTCCAAAGTACCACTAACAGTTATTTGTTATCTGCCCTGGGGCATCCGGGTACAAAGGTGCTGGTCGGGTTGGTAGCTCTGCACGCTACACCGGTAGAAAGAAGGGGGCACCTAGAAACAGGCCGCAGAGGGGGACTTGGTGACAAATCCGGGAGCTCCGAACAGGGGGCCAAGATCAAAAGAGTTCTGGGAACAAGGGGGCACAGCCGGTTCGTCGGTACCCAGCCTGGAACGCTCGAGTGTAGAGTAGCAAAGGTTGGCTGGGTTCTGTGCATCCTAGGGCCTTGTGATCGTCTGTCTCGCCCATTGAGGGTGCAAAAATCAGGACTGCTAGGCCACTCTGGAAGTGGGTCTCTGAGGTGCTAACGTCCCTCAATGGCTACCCAGTGTTGGTGCGGTCAGAGTCCCGACTTGACTTAAACAGGCCTTGGCTGCTGCAAGGGGTCCGGTACCTCGGGTATTGGTCCTGTGCGGCTCCGGTTGGTTCTGGTGTCCTTTCACTCGTTGGGGGGACAGATCTGACCTCTAGGAGAACAGGTACCTCTTTCTCGGGGGCTGCTATGTCAGGCTGGCCTGGAAACTTCAACTCGGTGAACTGGACTTTGCTTCTTCTGTGCCTGCGGACTGCAGGGGAGTAGCTCCTCTACTTCAAGGGAGACTGCTGGCAATTTGGAGGGGCTGGCAGTCTACCAGGGTTCTTGCTGCAGGACGAGTCACTAGGTCACGATTGTCGATAATGGTGCAGGCAGACAGGGTTTCGCGCTCAAGTCCACAGCAGTCTTCAGTTCTCATTTTCTCGCGGCTCTTCTTTGTCCTCTTTGCCTGGATCAGTCGAATCGGATTGCTAGGCATCAGGGGTGCCTTCTAAATACTCAATTTCGGGGTGTTAAGGGAAGTGACAGGTAGTAGCCAATGGGCTACTTACCTTTAGCGTGTCTACACCCTCTATATGACCACTTCCTGTTGGCATAACCCTGACCCAGAGAGGCTAATTCTACCAAAACCAAGATGGTGGAATTCCAAATTTTGTGTACACATCAAGCAGCCCAGCTTAGGGGTGGAACTAGCCTGATGGAGGAACACGCCCCCTGACTAGCTAATTTTCCCGCCTGTCCTGGTGTCAAATAGTCCTGGGGCAGGGGGTGGCATTTCCCCTGTCTGGGGAAGCCTTGGGTCGCATATCAAAGGCGGCAGAGGTCTTTGAAGAGTCCTGCCTTGATATGCTGATCAATTAACCATCCTGCTTGGAGGAGGTGACAACACCTCCAGCCGGAGAAGGCACCGTTTCTGCCCTCAGAGAGCACGGGCTCTCACCTGCAGGGGTCAGAACCCTGTCTGTGGTGGCAGGCTGGTCTACACCAGTCAGCCAGTACAGTTGTAGTCGATAGTGTTTCAGGGGGCACCTCTAAGGTGCCCTCGGGGTGCATGTATTAATAAATCCATCACTGGAATCAGTGTGGGTTTATTAATACGAAATGTTTGATACCGAACATCTCTAGTTTCAGGGAAGCCATCACGTAGCTGGGGAACTCGTAAACACCAATGTCCAGCACATGTTCTCAAAATGGCTTCCCAGTTCACTTTTGATACCTAAGAATCGACTCGGACATCACAGAACCATATTTGCTCATGCAGCAGGGATATGCGCCATGTCGTGTTTTCACTTCTCTCCGCACAATGGGACGCAGCCTGCAATGGCAGGTTGCATGATGGTGCTGAGGGGTTCCTTAGGGTGGCACAATGCATGCTGCAGCCCTTAGGGACCCTCTTTAGCCTCCTTGCCCAAGGTACCGGAGGCACCATTTACTAGATACTTACAGGAGGTGCCAAAGGTATTGCCAATTGTACAGTTTTAGGGAAAGAGATCTGGCCCTGGGGACCTGCATAGCAGGAACCAAGTACACTTCTATCTAAATTGCATCAGATACCAGGCAAAAAGGGAGGGTGACCATGTCAATAAGGGTCACTTTCCTACATGGCTTTATTTGCTTTAGGTTGTTCAGCTCGAGTTCGTCTCTTCCCTTGCCCAAACCCTATTACTGTATTCTTCCACAAGTACAGAGTTTCTGCAAACAAGCCTTTAAATCTTGTCCTTATCTTGTCACATTTGCTGTGAATTCAAAGACAAAGGCTCTGTCTTATCAATCAATCAATCAGGGGTTTGTTAAAGCACGACTACTCACCCGTAAGGGTCTCAAGGCGCTAGGGGTAGGGGGGGTGCAGGTACCATTCCATCAAGGAGGGGGTCTGTCGAAGAGCCAGGTTTTGAGGTTTCTTGCAAAGATGGGGAGCGATGTTGTCTGTCTGAGGTGGAGCGGAAGGACGTTCCATGCTTTGGCCACGAGGAAGGAGAAGGAGCGGCCTCCCGATCTGGTCTTTCTGGTGCGGGGGACCCCGGCGTAGGAGAGCTGGGCTGATCGTAGGGTCCTTTGGGGTGCGTGGAATTTGAGTCTGCTGTTCAGGTATGCTGGTCCGGTGCCGTGGAGGGCCTTGTGTGCGTGGGTGAGCATCTTGAAGGTGATTCTCGCCTCGACGGGGAGCCAGTGGAGTGTGCGCAGGTGCAGGAAGATGTGGCAGTGTTTTGGCAGGTTGAGGACCAGTCTTGCGGCGGCATTCTGGATGTTCTGTAGCTTGCGGGTGAGGTTTTTGTTTATTCCGGCGTAGAGTGCGTTGCCGTAGTCGAGTCTGCTGGTGACCAGGGCGTGAGTGACGGTCTTTCGGTGTTCGAGGGGGATCCATTTGAAGGTCTTACGAAGGAGGCGGAGGGTGTGGAAGCAGGAAGATGAGACAGAGTTGATCTGGCGGTCCATTTTGAGCTCGGAGTCCAGGATGATTCCCAGGTTGCGTGCGTGGTCCGTGGGGGTTGGCAGTTTCTGAGGGCAGGGGGCCACCAGGTGTCGCTCCAGGCGTCTGGGTTCGGGCCCATGATGAGTACTTGTTTTGTTGGTGTTTAGTTGTAGGCAGCTGTTTTTCATCCATTTGGTGACGGCTTCCATGCCTTCTCGAAAGTTGCGTCTGGCGGTGTTGGGCTCGTTGGATAGGGAGAGGTTGAGTTGGGTGTCGTCTGCGTATGACACGATGTTGAGTCCGTAGGTTCTGACGATGGGGGCGAGTGGAGCCATGTAGACGTTGAAGAGCGTCGGGCTGAGGGAGGAGCCCTGGGGGACTCCGCAGGTGGTAGGTGTGGGGAGGGAGTTGGTGTTTACTTTTCTTTCTATTACTTCAAAGTGAGAGGATTTCGATGACAATCATGCTGGCTACTCGAGGTGTGCTGTAAAATGTTATTTTATTTCTAGCACATAACAAAATTTAAATGTCAGTAAGTGAAATGTGCAGATCTTTCTAAATATGGATGCACAAATGAAACACATTTTTGGGTAATTCTGAAGTGTGGTGGAAACAAATATTTCAATATGATCAAAACAAACCAATACACTAGCTGATCAAATTTCCACACATTATTGTTTGTGCGCTGTATACTTTTATTAGTAAAACTGTATGTCTGTGCAAATGTAACAGCCATTTCAAATGAAGATGTGTTGTCTGTAAAGGAAGGGTGCTACCACACTCATACATACTCATGTGGACTTTACTCCACTCTGAACCACTCCAGGTCACTATGTTCTACCCTGCACCACTCCACACTGCACTATACTCTGCACCACTCCATGCCACTTCACTCGACGCCTCTCTATTCTACTACTCTCTGTTCTATGCCAATGCACTCTACCCCACACTACTCTACTCTGTACCACTGCACTCTATGACACTCTACGCTACTACACTCTACTGTAAAACAAGCTACTCTACTACACTGCACTCTACGCCACTCTATTCCACTCTGCGGAACTCCACTCTAAGCTACTGCAATCTACTCTGCACCACTCAACCCCGGTGCACTCCACACCACTATACTCTACAATGCAACACTCTACGCCATTGCACCCCACGACACTATACACCATTGCACTCTATGTCACTTTTCTCGGCACCACTCTACGCAACTGCACTCTACACTAACACACTGTACTCTGTGCCACTGCACTTTACTCTGCACCACTATGCTCTACTGCAATCTATGCCACTTCACTGTTTGCCTTTCTACTCTACACCACTCTACTGTATGCCAGTGCAGTCTACCATGCACCACTGCACTCTTTGCCTCTGCACCACTTTATTCTATGCCAATGCACTCTATGACACTCTACTCTGCAAGACTGCCCTCTTTGCCACTGAACTCAACGTCACTCTCCCCTGCACCACTACATTCTATGTCAATGCACTATACCGCACACTACTCTACTATATACCAATGCACTCTATGCCAATACACTCTAAGCCACTTTACTCTAATCTAAAACAATCTACTCTATGCCACTGACGAACAAGTTACTTACCTTCGGTAACGATATATCTGTAAGAGACATATGTTAGTTATAGATTCCTTATCTTAGAATTACCCCCAGGCGTCAGACTGGATCCAGAGATTTTTTTCTTAGCAGTACCCCTGAGCGTCGGTAGGTGGAGTCGGTCAACTCTGTGTCTGTCGTCGGCACCGTGATAACATCGCGGTGCCAACTTAGACGCCGCCCCTGCGCTCTGATGTCAGTTCTGACACGACTTTCCAAGCCAGAAGCGCAGAGCCATGAAAGATATGGACCACTGGTGCGCCACAACTAGGGCCCTGCAAGGGAGTCCCTATCCCTAGAAGTCAGTTCACAGAGCAGGGAGGATGGGTGGGGCGGTAAAATCTATGACTAATATATGTCTCTTACAGATGCATCAATACCGAAGGTAAGTAACATGTTCATCTGAAAGAGACCATTAGTTATAGATTCCTTACCTTAGAATAGATACCCCAGCAATATCATCCCCGGAGGAGGGTCTGTGAACTAAGTTCACACCAGAAAGTCCTGGAGGACCGAACGGGCAAAATAGCCGTCCCTCCGGACTTGGCTGTCCAGGCAATAACGTCTGGTGAAAGTGTGTAAGGATGCCCACATGGCCGCCTGGCAGATGTCAAGAAGTGGACTCCACGTGCCAATGCAGTGGTTGCTGCCGTATCCCTAGTGGAATGAGCACGGAGCCCCACTGGAGGTTCCTTTTTTGCTAAAGCGTAACAGATTTTAATACAAAGGACAACCCATCAAGAGATGGTACGCTTTTGAACAGCCCGACCTTTCTTGGCACCTACATAGCCAACGAAGAGTTGATCATCCACCCAGAAATCTTTTGTGCGGTCAAGGTAGAAGGACAGAGCATGTTTAGGGTCCAGACAGTGGAGTCTCTCCTCCTCCTTGGAAGGGTGTGGAGGTGGGAAAAAGGTGGGTAAAGTGATCGTTTGTCCTATGTGAAAAGATATAACCACTTTCAGAAGGAACGAGGGCCTCGTCCTAAGCACCACTCTGTCCGGATGCACAGAGAAGAAAGAAGGCTTGAAAGATAGAGCCTGAAGCTCACTCACCCTGCGAGCAGAGATGATGGCAACAAGGAAGGCAGTTATCAGAGTGAGGAGCCTGAGAGGATAGTTGTGAAGAGGCTCAAAGGAAGCACACATAAGATAGGTTAGAACAAGATTCAAGTCCCACTGGGGCTTTATGAAAGGAGATGGAGGAAAGAGATGAAGAATGCCCTTAAAGAATCTATTTACAATAGGGGACTTGAAGAACAAGCATTTGCAATGCAATCGGTCTCGCCTTTAGGACCTTATATGTATTTAGCTATGCAGCACATTAGCCTGGGTGCTGAAACATCTACTGTTCTTTAACATGGAGGGAAAGTAAGCACCAAACTGTGTGACACGTCAAAAGTTAAATATTGTTCTAGAAAAACCCTGCCCTGCCTTAAAATGTCCAAGACAGGAGCAGTAGGAGGGTCCCAGCCCCACACGGGGCAGAAGGAGCTAGGGAGCGGTCCTACAGGTTCCTCTCTCTCATACACCTGTGTCTGTTGAATCACAGCCACTCCCAGACCGGCTGTCAAGTGGGAGTAACTAAAGAGGAGGTGTGCGGTACTTGGCTTCGGTGTGCACGTTTGCAGCATCTCTGGGAGGGGGACTCAGCAGTAACTTCTGGATCTACTTTGACCAAATGCACCCATCTGACGTTCCTCAAACATAAAACAAATTGTTTTTTTGTCCAGCGCTCGCTGCCGTACTAAGTCAGCGCCATGACACTGTAAATACTGAATTTGGTCTTGTTCATCCACCTGGTTCTCGTTTTATTTTCTTTGACAAGATGAAATACAAACCTCCCGGGCGGGAATTGTAGTTTAAAATGTACACACAGACCAGTACAGGCATTGACTGACTAACAAATCACACCAGCAAATAAAGTGTTATGAATGGGTATATTGATAAAACTGAATAGAATATGTGATTTCGAAATGCCAAGAAATAATGACAGGTTCCCTGCCTGGTCTTATGCAATGCTATTGCCGTCCTGTTAGTACCAGCACAGTGTTATTGTTGTGTCCTGTGACCAGGGCCGGCTTTAGGGCAGTGCGACTGGTGCGGCCGCACTGGGCGCTGACCTGTGGAGGGGGCACCGACCTCAGGGTTGGGCGCTTTGTTTAGCAAACATTTATGATTGGAGAGATGGGGGGCACTTATGCCCGGTCGTAGTGAGAGAATCCGAGGAGGCATTCATGTGGTGTGGGGGCACCAAAAATTATTCTCGCACTGGGCGCCACCAGCGCTAAAGCCGGCCCTGCCTGTGACACCTGTCTTGAGTGGTTGAATCACAGTCAGGTATTGCTTGTTTACCCCCGGCGACCTAGGCACACTGTGCTGCTGGACAAGAAACTGAATTACCAGGTAATCCCCTTTAGCACCTGACTCTAGGGAGAGTGAGGCAGAGCCGCCAAAGGCTTACTTAAGTGGGGGGTGGGTGGGTGGCTACACACTCAGATACAACCTAACACAGAAATATCACCCAATGAGCGAACACTTCAGTCCATGCTTTACTTTGTCTATGAGAAAGTAATATACATATAACAAACACTATACATAAAATAGGGCTATACTTAGAAATACAGAACTAGCACCTTCCTCATCAGACCCCAAACTGCTATAGCGCCTCTGTGCTAAACGCTATAGTTTTCCTCCCTGCCCCACTCTTTGCACAATGTCTGTCACGATCTTCGGGTCCGTGGTCCAGGGGCGCTGTCTGCAGTCTCAACAGTCAACACCACAGGCACCGTTTCGGCATTCCTCTTGCCAACCCTAGCAGCCACCAGCCCGGAAGTTAATCTATGCGCCGCTCACAGGCCACAGTGATATGTGGCTCCTAGACAGAGCCGTGATTAACTTGTTTTCAGTTTTTATTGTAAGGTCTGACAATTACTTTTAGGAGTTGTGTTAAACAAGATTTGCATGTTTTATGTAAATAGGTGCAAGAAGGGATGCTAAAGTCAATGTTCGCTTCCGTGTCTTTCACAGAATGTAAACGTCACTCACCCTAGTGAGGCGCTTCTGCATTGGATAGCTGAAGCAGCAGACTGCCAATCACGGCTCATTTGATTTACTGAGTCAGGGCTCCGAGCAGTGGAACAGACTGCGGACCAACTGCCACTCACAAAGCTTTAGGCGCCTTGCTTGCAACCCTAATGGCAATCTACTTAGCGGCCATGTGCACCCGGCATAAAGGAAACACCTGCCACACTCACTGGCGCACCACACATCACCGGAGAGACGCGTCACACAGCGGCTTGCAAAACAGCAAACAACTGCCGACATTCGCAAGTGGAGTGGACCGATGCAGTGCAGGCTTCGCAAATGCACTTGCGTATTTATCCTCCTACAGACTTTAAACTGTAAGAACCATCACGCCAAGAGGCTCGATTGTAGAGAATTTAAAACGCTTCGCAACATTATTGTGTTCACACTGGAAAGTTAACCCCCTCACCGGCCAGGAACCTGCCTTCAAGGCGGAAGGCGGGGAACCAGCCCGAAGTGCACATTCCGGAAGATGCAAGGCGGTCTTTATCTGTAAATTAAACAAGTAGTTTAAGTGGCGCTCATATAAAGCGCTCCAATACTATAAGCCACAGTAAACGAGGCGCTGACCGGTGATTGGCCAGGCCTGCCGCCGCTTCACTGCTTGTGCTGTCTCTGCCTCCCACAGTGAATTGGATAACGCCACTGTTTTGTCACGCATGCGTACGATGTAAGGCATCGCGCGCATGCGAGACAGAGTGCAAATTGAGCAACCAATCACAAAGCAAACAAGCACTGAAAATGCAATAGGACTCGTATTTACGCGAGCCCCATTGCATTTTAAAGGGAAGTGCGGGTATTAAAGAAGGCACGAATGGGAGGGGGCTGGGGGGTGGTTGTGGTCAAAAAAATTACGGACTGCCGGAGTAAATGGAGAGAGGCAGGGGAACAAAACGGTTTTTACAGTAAAGGGGCCGATAGCCTCGGAAGAATAATAATGACGACATGGCGGCGGGAGGCGGGACTAAGAAGCTAAAAACCAATCAGAATGCTGAATTTATGATGGAAGCCAATGAAAATTAGAGACAGAAAGTGGGCGGAGCTTCCCTCACAATACTGTATACAGCATCTCTCGACGAGACAGCGCATGCGCTGCCTAGCCGAGACCTAAAAAGGGCTGATCTGGCATCCGAAAGAAAGCAGAGATCGCTGCAAGATAGCCTTTAGGAGTGCCCAGAGCAGAGCCCTGCTGGGCGAAAGAAAGTTTAAACAAGAGAACCTAACCGGTGGCTAGGCTGGGCCGGACATGGCTGGGCGCCTCTTCAGTAGCCACGAAAGGGGCAAAAAGCAGACTGGGGTGGTTGGGAAGGCGCAGCGAGGCCTAAAGATCTTATCGTAGCCCGAGAATCTTTAAAGCTCTACAGCGCTGAGTCTGCTTTGTCGCCAAAAAGACGACGGCCATCGAAGGGCATGTCCAGCAAAGTTGACTGGACATCCCCCAAAAAGCCAGTTGTCCTCAACCAGGCATTGCGCCTAAGTGCTACCGACGTGGCAATTGTTCCGCCTAGTGAGTCGGTGGTATCCAGTACAAATCGGATTGTGAATTTGGCTGCGTCTCTCCTATCCACCACTCCTTGGGAGAGAACAGCCCGGGCCTCCTCCGGGCACTGAGGCAGCACCTGCGCAACCGTATCCCAGATGGTATGGGAGTATTGGCCCAAGAGGCACGTGGTATTCACGGACCGCAGTGCTAAGCTGGAGGAAGAGAACATACGCTTCCCAAGGTGATCCAGCTTCTTGGATTCCCTATCTGGGGGAGCAGAAGGGAATGCCCCCTTTGAAGAGGCTTGGACCACCATGCTCTCGGGGGAAGGGTGTTGGGTTAGGAAAACTGGGTCGCCCGGGACCAGGCGATGGCGGCGGGCAATCATCCTTTCCACAGGAGCCCCTGTGCTGGGCTTGGACCAGGTGCCCAGGAGGACGTCAGTGAGTGCTTCGTTGAAGGGCAGAAGGGGTGCAGAGGAGGATGCAGCAGGCTGAAGCACCTCTGTCAGGAGGTTAGTCCTGACTGCCACTGAAGGGAGCTCAAGGCAAAAGACATTGGCCGCCCTTTGCACCACCACAGCGTAGGATGCTTCCTCCTCCGTAGCCATGGTAGGGGGAGAGATCATGCCTAGGTCTGGAGAAGTGTCCAGACCACTGGCGTCACCCAGGTCCTCTCTCCAGTCCGGTTCTTCTAGCTAGTCTACTAAAGGGTCCAGCGATCCCTCCCAGTCCTCATCACCACCTTCTGGGTGGTAGGGAACACCAGGGATGAACAGGGGAACAAAAGAACCCTCCGGCTCCATCTCGGGAGTCAGGATGCGGACGGCGCCGACCTGTAGCGTGGACGGCGATGACCTGTAGCACGGTCGGCGCCGGGGGAGCCGTCGTCAGGATCGGCGCCGGAGAAGGTCGAGTAAGATCAACCGGCATCGATCTGGATCCACAGAGGCCCTCCGGGGCCGGAGCCGCCGGCATCAAAGGCCAAGGACCCCGACCGAGTATGCGGAGCCCAAAAACGCGCCGGCAGAGTCGGGCTGCCCAAAGACGAGGTGGAGGGCCTCGTAGAACTTGCAAAGTTGGGCAAGGGATGCTCCGGCTCCCAGGAACTGGGGAGGAAGCGTGGAGTCGTCCCTGAAGTAGGCACCGGAGACGGAGCCTTAGAGCGACATGACTCCAGGTCCCATGTCGCATCATCCGACCGACGAGGAGAAGGCGAAGAGGGCCAGTGCTTCTTCGCCTTCTTCTTCTTGGACTTACTTCAAAACCTCGAAGACTTGGAGTGCGACGAGGTGTGGTGGCTCCGCAAGCGTCTCGAGACCTTCCTCTCGAATGAGACCGGGAATGACGCGGAACCGACAGCCGGGCCTCCAACAACTTTCCGGACCGCTCCTGCAAAGACTTGGGATTCATGGCCCGGCAGTCGGAGCATGACTTTGGGTCGTGGTCGTGCTCCAGACACCAAAGACACACGAGATGTAGCTCCGTCACAGACATCAGCATGTGACAGGAGCCGCAAGGCTTGAACCCGGTCCGGCGTTGGGACATCACTCGCGCACCAGGAGTCGAAGACTCGAAAAAGAAGTTGACAAAACGTCGAAAAAGGCTAGTCAAAAAATGGCATAACTCTCTCCGGATATGCGCTAGGCTAGCGCGGAAAAAGAAAGCACTGACGGCAGGGAGCAGGGGCGGTGACATCATCCCGACGACGGACGCGGAGTCGACCGACACCACCTACCGACGCACAGGGGTACTGCAAAGAAAAAATTCTCCGGATCCAGTCTGACGCCTGGGGGTAATTCTAAGGTATGGAATCTATAACTAACTGTCTCTTTCAGATCTCTACGCCACTCTATTCCACTCTGCACCATTCCACTCTACACTACTGCACTGTACCCTGCACCACTCCACTCTACACCATTGCACTCTGTCACTTTTCTCTGCACCACTCTACTCAGTGCTGCTGCGCTCTATACCACACACTCTACTCTGCACCACTCTACTGTACTGCAATCTATGCCACTACACTATATGCCACCGTAATCTACTGTGCACTCTACGCCTCTCTACTCTACACCACTCTACTGTATTCCAGTGCACTCAACCATGCTTCACTGCACGCTTCGCCTCTGCAACACTTTATTCTATCTTTGAAACCAAGGAGAGGGGCTCTAGTAATCCAAAGGGACAGAGCACCTATGTAACTTAATAGTTAAAACCAAATTTTCCCTTTGGAACTCCTTTTCCACTCTTATTCTTTCATACTAAATTCATACTAATGGATACCTAATGTACCACCTGTACCCCAGATATACAATTAGAAGCTCTACTCAGAGTGTGTAAGCACTTATGTGCATATTTAATACATCAGATCAAAATAAATAAAATTTATACAATAAAAATACATATCATCATGAACAACAATACAATAAAAACTGTTAAAAACACCTGGGCTATCTAAATAGACCCCAATTCATCAAAAAACAACTTCCCTGGACAGGAAAACTACAAGAGACAATAAAATGTGTCTTAAAACTGTTAATTCGAGACTATTGTAGACAACACCCCGCAGGGGAAAAGGCTTCCCTGTCTTTTCTGAGGCCGCTGACTCGCCTCAAATTTAACAAAGATATTCTGCGTCGACGCGTTTCGGTAGGCCAGTCTTAATAGAGCCACCTTCTTCAGGACTAATAATTGTCTTCCCTTATCCAGATAGCTCTCTGCTACAAATGTGATACATCGGTGCTACAGCACTCGGGAAGGTGTGGCTCCAATGGAATTTGGGAGATGCACACTTCAGTGATTTGATGTGGTACTGGAAACTTTATCCTTCCTTTGTTTTGGTTAGATGGACAGTATATCTGCATTCAGTTCTAATTAAATCACCCCCTTTTTTAAAAAAATAGTGGAAAGAGAGCATAGAGTCACTCCTTCTGCCTGTACCCCAGAGCGCGATATCGTTGGCTCCGTTTATATACAGGCCTTGCTTACTCCAGGGTCTCTGCTCAGCTATTTTCCGTCATGAATAATCCATGACGGAAAATAGCCGAGCTGTAGCACCGATGTATCACATTTTAGCAGAGAGCTAACTGGATAAGGGAAGAAAATTATTAGTCCTGAAGAAGGTGGCGGGGTGTTGTCTACAATAGTCTCGAATTAACAGTTTTAAGACAAATTTTATTGTCTCTTGTAGTTTTCCTGTCCAGGGAAGTTGTTTTTTGATGAATTGGGGTCTATTTAGGTAGCCCAGGTGTTTTTAACAGTTTTTATTGTATTGTTGTTCATGATGATATGTATTTTTATTGTATACACTTTATTTATTTTGATATGATGTATTAAATATGCACATAAGTGCTTACACACTCTGAGTAGAGCTTCTAATTGTATATCTGGGGTACAGGTGGTACATTAGGTATCCATTGGTATGATTGTAGTATGAAAGAATAAGAGTGGAAAAGGAGTTCCAAAGGGAAAATTTGGTTTTAACACTTTATTCTATGCCAATACACTCTGACACTCTACTCTGCAAGAATGCACTCTCTGCCACTGAACTCCACGTCACTCTCCTCTGCACCACTGCACTTTTTGCCACTGCGCTCTACCCTGCACCACTCACTTCTACACCACTCCACGCCATTCTATGCCACTACACTCTACACCACTCTACTCAGCAACACTCCACTCTATGCCACTCTAATCTATTCTACACCACTGCACTCTACCCCATTCTACTCTATGCCACTGCACTCTACACCTCTGTACTCTACCCTGCACCATGCCACTCCACTTCATTCTACTTAAACAATCTACACCACTCTACTCTGCGCCACTCTACTCTATGTCACTGAACTCTACACAAATTGACTCTACACCATTTTACTCAAAACCAATGCTCTACACCAATCTACTCCGCACCACTGCACTCTACACCACTATACTCAATGCCACTGCACTCTACAACTCTGTAATCTACCCTCCACCACTCCACTCTATGCCACTTCACTCCTCTCTGAAACAATCTACTCTACGCCACTGCACTCTACGCCAGTCTGCGCCACTCCACTCCACTCTACGTCACTGCAATCTACTCTGTACCATTCTACTCAAGTCACTGCATTCTACACCAATGGACTCTACACCACTCTACTCAAATCTATGCCACTCTACGACACTACACCAAGTACCACCTGTGTTCACACTCACCACATTTTTCTTTATGGCGGTGATCACAAATGGACCCATGAACTCAGTCACACCTTTCCTTTCCCACCTCCGGTTTTTCACCAAAACCAAATTTCCTACATTCCATTTTTCCCTTTCTACTGAGTTCTTTCCATCATATCTACGCTTGTACTTTTGTTGATATGACTCAAGTCTAGACCTCCTCTCAATCTCATCTATGCATATTGCTTACTTGGCAGGCAAACATTCAGGATTTAATTTGGATACCGCCACTCTTCTTAGAGATTCAAAAGGTGATTTCTGTGTGATGTTACTCGAAGCAGTACGGTGCGTCCACCCCTTGTCTCCGAGCACTCCCTTAAGAGGAACTCTCGACTCAATGGCGCTCTGCACACCAGCCTTCACCATTCGGTTCATGTGCTCGGCTAGACCATTGGCCTGTGGTGCATAAAGGGCCGTTCTTTGATATGTTATTTGTTAGACCTGGCATCCTTGGCGTGGGTCTCCCTTCCATTTTTTCGTAATGCCTCCACTGTTGCCAATATGTTTTTGCTGGACTAGATGCTCATGGGCACTTTGCCGCTGCTAACCAGTGCCAAAGTGCAAGTGCTCCCTATCGTTAATTGATATATGTATTAGTGACTCCATGATTGGATGATTGGTTTACTTGTCAGTCGCTAGTACAGTGCACTCAGTGTGCCCAGGGCTTGTAAATCCAATGCCGCTGGTGGGCTTGCAGCCCTGGTTGTGCCACCCACAGAAGCGGCCTGTAAAATGTGTCTCAGGCCTGCCATCGCAGAGCCTGTGTGCAGCCTAGGGCTGCCATGTCGACTTGGTGAGTACACCCACTTACCAGTCCCTAAACCTTCCCTTTACTGCATGTTGGTCACCCCTAAAGTAGGCCCTAGGGCAGGGTGCATTGTAAGTATAAGGTAGGACATGCCCTGGTGTGTGTGGCATGTCCTAATAGTGAATTACAGCCATTTTCGTTTTTCACTATTGCAAGGCTAACTGCTCCCCATAGGCCAGAATGGGCAGACTGACTATTACACCTTATAGTCAGAACTGACCCAGGGAACATGGTAGAAAAACGAATTTAGTATGCCTGAACTCAGGATGATAAAATACATCTTTTAGTGAAGTTGGTTTTAACATTCTGTGTTTGAAAATACCACTTTTAGAAAGTGGGTATTTTCTTGCCTAACTATCCAAGCCTGCCTCTGCTAGGTTGTGTATTCCTTGTCTGGAGATTGAGTGACAGGGGCTGGGGGTGGCTACAGGAGACAGGGTGAGTCAGCGCAGGGCTGAATAGAAAGATCTGCATCCAGAGTGGAGGGAGGAGCTGCACCTGGGTCTGAATAGGGCTGTGCCTGCCTTCCACAATGCTGGCTCCACCTCCTGCCGGGCGGCTGAGCACTCTGCCCCACATTCTGAAAGGAAAGAAGGAGTCAGAAAAACAAAGTGCTCCAGGACTGACCAGAACTGGTTTTGGACTAGGCAGAGGCCTCTCTGCCTCCAGAGAACAAAGAGAATCAGGGTATAAGAGGGGCACCCAGACCCCAGGAAAATTAGATCACTTTTGGGAACAAGAAGAAACCTTTGCTGAGGAGCGGAACCAAGAAGAAACTGAGGAGAGACTATCCCTAAGCTGAAGTGCTGCTTGGGGGATTGGCCTGCAGTGGTTTGCCTGACTGCCAAAGAAAGGAGAAAGGAACTTTTGCTTTGCTGTGACTTTCATCAACTTGTGAAGGATCTCCAAGGGCTTGGAAGAGAGCTTGCCCCCTGACCGAAGTCCCAGGACCATTGGACTTCACCCCCTTTGTGAATTGCTGCTGGAAACTCTGTTTCAGTGGCTGCAGAGGTAGGGAGCTGTGACCGACTCTTACGACCGACTCGGTGTCCTGTAAGCACCGCATCGAAGCACCGTCTCGCCCTGCAACGCACGGCCCTGGTCTCACCGACTCCGTCAACGAGCCGCTGCCTGCACCGCATCGAGGGACAACGCGTCCTGCAACGCTTCGCTACGCTGAATCGAACTGGTCCGACCGACACGGTCACTGCTGCTGAGTTCGAGTCCTGTGACCGCACCGGAGTTGGGCACCGCTCGCACGCTTTGCGACGCACCGCCCGACTCGCACCGCTGTCCGGACTGATCGACGCCAGCTCCTGAATCCGGCTCCGTCGCCGCACCGCAACCTGCCAGCACCGCATCGAAGCACCGTCTCGCCCTGCAACGCACGGCCCTGGTCTCACCGACTCCGTCTCGACGACGTCAACGAGCCGCTGCCTGCACCGCATCGAGGGACAACGCGTCCTGCAACGCTTCCATTTTTGCATCGCGACCGCGACGAACAGCCATCCGGCTCGCACGCCCGTGCCTGCCGCTTCAAGTAAAAGGTACTGTGACCGAGTCTGTCTACGCTGTGTTGGCCCGTCTCGACGCGGTCAGCTGGATTTGTTAGACTCTGTTTGTTCTCGACATCGCCGTAGCCTGAGGAGGCTACCGACTCGCACAGAACCTTGAATTAAGCCTTTTTGATCAGAACTAAGTATTCTTAACAGTATTGTGGATTATTTTTGTCGTTTATGGTCTTGTGATAAATCTATATAAAGTATACCTATTTTTATAAATATATAACCTGTGTGGTGTCCATTTGTAGTGTTGTCACTTGATTACTGTATGTGTTCACAAATGCTTTACACACTGCCTCTGAACTAAGCCTGTCTGCTCGTGCCAAGCTACCAAGAGGGTGAGCAGGGGTTATTTCGGGAGTGTACCTACTTTCCCTGACTAGACGCAAGGGTCCCTATTTGGACAAAGGTACCTACCTCTGCCAACTAGAGACCCCCAAATCTAACATTGGTGGTCAGCGGTGAGGATTCTGGACTTGCATTTGTGACTCATGTACAGTGATTGGTGAACACTACTTAGTGAGTGCAGACCAAAACGCAACCACATACTTTTATAGCATTTTTTCTGGGATTTCCTATTTTTGCTAATGCCAAGTTCAGTCACTATGGAGAAACCAGCATCAGTAGCCTCTGTTGAGTGTGATTGGGAAGGAGAGAGGCTGGAGTGCTACACCCTCAAACAGCTCAAGCAATTCTGCAAAAAATTTAAAGTGTCCATGACCGGACTCTCCAGGAAGGAGGACCTTCAAAAGGCGCTGAGGGCCTGGGTCGAATCAAGGAGTGCCCCTGTGGAGGGGGCTGAGAATGCAGAAGGGCAGCTGGAGGGGCTATTGGGTCTAGGGGCTAGAAGGCCACCTTCCCCAGTAGGTAGCAGTGTTTCTGCCAGAGGACTGTCTCCAGAGGAGTTGGAGGACAGGAAAGAGAGTAGGATGCACGAAATGGAGCTGACCAAGCTCAAGCTGAATGGGCAGTTAGAATTCGAAATGCAAACTAGGAAATTAGGCCTAGAGGAAAAGAAAATGCAGTTTGAACATGAGAAAGTTTTGAGGGAGTTGGAATTGAAGGCCAAGAGCTTAGAGATTACTCCCTCTGGTGGCAGTGTACCGCCTGTGCCTGTTGAAGCTAGGGTATATATTCCAAAAGATGTGGTTAAGGAATGTTTTAAAAATGATGACATTGGGCAGTGGTTCAAAGCCTATGAGGTAGCCATGTCTTCCCACCGGGTCCCTGAGAAGGATTGGGGAGCGGGGTTGTGGGGACGGTTCCTCAGTGAAGGGCGGGATACCTTGTTGGATTTGCCCTCTGAAGTCTATAATTCGTACAGCCACATGAAGGATGCCTTAATGACTAGGTATGGTTTGACCCGAGCTTTATAGGCAAAGGTTCAGGAACTGTAGTAAGATTGAAAGCAGTACCTGGGTTGAATATGTGACCTTCTTTTGCAGAGCCTTGGATGGTTGGGTAAAGGGTAGCAAAGCGACTGATTTTCAGGCGCTCTTTGATTTAATTGCCTGGGAGCACTTGTCCGGTAATTGTTTTCCTGAGCTACGCCAGCACCTGATTGATAGTAAGCTGACTAACCCTAGGCAGCTTGCTGAGGAGGCGGACCGCTGGGTGAGTACCCGGGTCCACAAGGGTCACGTGGGAGACTCTGCCAAGGGTGGGCAGGGTCCCCAGCAGAAGAGTGGGGGGACAAGGGTAAACAGAAGGAGTTCCATAAAGGGCCCCAAAGTAGACCCCAAGGGAACCAAGGGAAAGGTTCCCAGCCTCCCCTGAGAAGAAGCCAGTGGCCCTGACAGGACCCCTGTTCACCAGGGACCACTGGTATGTTACAAGTGTGGCGCCCCTGGCCACAAGGCAAACGATCCTCGTTGCCCTTTGCATGGAAAACCAGCACCCACCAGTGCAGTCCCCCGGCAGTTGGCTAGTGTAGCCCTGGGGGAGGAGTTGGGTGCCCAAGGTGGGGGGATCCCACAGTGTTTTCCCTTGTCTCATTAGGAGACTCTGAGATGGTCCCTAGGACCCCGCTGCCTGAGAACACTAAGAAATACAGGCAGTGGGTGACCATCAATGGCCATAGGGTGGAGGCTCTGAGAGACACAGGAGCCAGTGTGACAGCTGTCAAGTGTCACCTGGTGTCTAAAGAGCAGGTTATCCCTGATGCATTCTATCCGGTTGTTGCCGCTGACAACACAGAGAGTCACTGCAAGGTGGCTCAGGTTCCCTTTGAGTGGGGGGGGGGTCTCGGGTACTCTTCAAGTAGCTGTGAGGCCAGCCATGCCTGTTGACTGTTTGTTAGGGAACGATTTGGAGAGCTCACCTTGGGCTAATGTTGGGCTTGCCTGATTGGGCATGTGTGACCACCCGGTCAATGGCAGCTAAAGGTGTTCAAGAGGACCTGGAGCCTGAGAGGGAGGCCCAGGTGCCTGCCGGAGAGAGAGGAGGCAGGGGGCGCGGGAAACCGGCCCCCGAAGTTCCCACGGTCCAGGAGGAGGCAGACCCTGAGGGGGATGCCCTGGAGCCTACAGGGGAACAGGTAGCTGAACTGGGGGACCTACCTGAGCTGACCCATTGGCAGCAAGAAGGAGGACCCTCCAGGGAAGAGTTCTGCAAGGAGCAGAACACATGCCCTTCTCTCGTGGGTCTGAGGCAACAGGCCACAGACCAGGCAGCAGGTGATCAGTCTGGATCACATTGGGTTTACTGGGAGAATGGTCTCCTGTATTCAGAGCCTAAGGTTGCTGAGCCTGGGTCAGCCCGTGTGCTGGTGGTACCCCAGCGCTTCAGAGCCTTCCTACTGGGGTTGGCTCATGATGTACCGTTAGCGGGACATCTGGGGCAGGTCAAGACCTTTGGCAGGCTTGTTACCCATTTCTATTGGCCCCAGATGCGCAGGAGTGCTGCCACTCACTGCAGGACATGCCAGACTTGCCAGGCAAGTGGAAGGAGTGGGAGGAAGCACAAGGCTCCTCTCCAGCCATTCCCTGTGGTCAGCACCCCCTTTGAACGGGTGGGTATTGACATTGTGGGGCCACTGGACCCCAAGACAGCCATGGGCAACAGGTTTATCCTGGTCTTGGTGGACCATGCCACCCGGTACCCTGAAGCCATCCCTCTGAGGACAGTGACGGCCCCCGTGGTGGGACGGGCACTGATGGGAATTTTCTCACGTGTGGGATTCCCTCAAGAGGTGGTGTCTGACAGAGGTACCAACTTCGTGTCCAAGTACATGAAGTCCCTGTGGCAGGAGTGCGGTGTAACTTACAAGTTCACCACTCCTTACCACCCTCAAGGAAATGGGCTGGTTGAGAGATTCAACCGGACCCTCAAGGGCATGATTATGGGTCTGGAAGAACCCATGAGGCGTAAATGGGACGTCCTCTTACCATGCCTGTTGTTTGCATACCGGGAGGTGCCACAGAAGTCTCTAGGGTTCAGTCCCTTTGAGCTCCTCTATGGACACCCGGTGCGAGGACCTCTGAGTTTGGTCAAGGAAGGCTGGGAGCAATCTCCCAGGAAACCTCCCCAGGATGTATACAGTTACATGCTGGCCTTCAGGAACCAGACTAGGCGTTTCAGAGAGCTTGCTGAGGCAAATCTGGAAACCAGCCAGGAGGAGATGAAGCGGTGGTACGACCAGAATGCCACTCTGGTAGAGCTTCAGCCTGGTCAGAAAGTGTGGGTCATGGCCCCTGTGGAGCCCTGTGCGCTCCAGGACAGGTGGACCGGCCCTTTTACGGTGGTGGAGCGCAAGAGTCCAGTTACCTATTTGGTGGACTTGCAGTCTCCCAGGAACCCCTTGCGGGTCCTGCATGTGAACCGCCTGAAGCCCCACTTGGAGAGGTCCCAAGTGGGCATGCTCTTAGCTACAGATGATGGAATGGAGGAGGAGACCGAGCCTCTTCCTGACCTCCTGTCAGCCCGAGAGCAAGATGGATCAGTGGAGGGAGTAAACCTCTCTACCTCCTTGACACCTGAGCAGCAGGGTGACTGTCGCCAACTGTTGGGACAGTTCCCTGACCTGTTCTCCCTGGTTCCCAGTGTCACTCATTGGTGCGTCCATGATGTGGACACTGGGGACAGTCTTCCTGTGAAGCACAAGGCTTACAGGGTGACTGACAGGGTCAGAGCCTGCATCAAGGAGGAGGTCTCCAAGATGTTTGCGCTAGGGGTCATTGAGTCCTCTAACAGCCCTTGGGCCAGCCCAGTGGTCTTGGTTCCAAAGGCTGCCGCGCCTGGTGCCACACCAGAACTCCGGTTCTGTGTGGACTACAGGGGACTCAATTCCGTCACCAGGACTGACGCCCACCCCATCCCCAGAGCTGATGAGCTCATAGATCGGTTAGGGGCTGCGCGGTACCTCAGCACGTTTGACTTAACGTCTGGGTACTGGCAGATCGCCTTGACTGATGGTGCAAAGAGAGGTCAGCATTCTCCACACCAGATGGGCACTACCAGTTCCGGGTGATGCCCTTTGGGATGAAGAATGCCCCTGCCACCTTTCAGAGGTTGGTCAACCAGGTGTTGGTTGGACTGGAGGATTTCAGTGCCGCCTACCTGGATGACATCGCAGTGTTCAGTGCCAGTTGGGAGGAACATCTGCGTCACCTCTGGGAAGTGTTGATGGCGCTGCGGAGGGCCGGCCTCACAATCAAGGCGAGTAAGTGCCAGATTGGGCAGGGTTCTGTGGTGTACTTGGGACACCAGGTTGGGAGCGGCCAGGTGGCGCCCCTCCAACCGAAAATTGATACCATTCTGGCTTGGGAGCCCCCAAGACCCAGACAGAGGTGAGAGCCTTCCTAGGACTCACCGGGTATTACCGGAGATTCGTCAAGGGGTATGGCAGCATTGTTGCCCCCTTGACAGAGCTGACTTCCAAGAAGCAGCCCAGGAAAGTGATTTGGACTGACGCCTGTCAAAAAGCTTTTGACACCTTGAAGACTGCCATGTGCACGGCGCCTGTGCTCCAGGCACCCAACTTCTCCAATGAGTTCATTGTTCAGACCGACGCTTCAGAGCATGGTGTAGGGGCTGTTCTATCACAGATCAATGAGGAGGGCCTAGACCAACCTGTAGCCTTCATCAGTAGGAGGTTACTTCCCCGGGAACAGAGATGGAGTGCTATTGAGCGGGAGGCATTTGCTGTGGTCTGGGCACTGAAGAAGCTGAGACCATACCTGTTTGGGACTCACTTCCGGGTTCAGACAGACCACAGGCCCCTCAGATGGTTGATGCAGATGAGGGGTGAGAATCCAAAGCTGTTGAGGTGGTCCATTTCCCTACAGGGGATGGACTTTACGGTGGAACACCGCCCTGGTACAGAACACGCCAATGCTGATGGTCTGTCCAGATTTTTCCGCCTTAGCGATGAGAACTCCCTAGGGGTAGGATAGTTCTCCCCACATTTCAGCTGGAGGGGACACGTGTTAGACCTGGCATCCTTGGCGTGGGTCTCCTTCCATTTTTTCGTAATGCCTCCACTGTTGCCGATATGTTTTTGCTGGACTAGATGCTCATGGGCACTTTGCCGCTGCTAACCAGTGCCAAAGTGCAAGTGCTCCCTATCGTTAATTGATATATGTATTAGTGACTCCATGATTGGATGATTGGTTTACTTGTCAGTCCCTAGTACAGTGAACTCAGTGTGCCCAGGGCTTGTAAATCCAATGCCGCTGGTGGGCTTGCAGCCCTGGTTGTGCCACCCACAGAAGCGGCCTGTAAAATGTGTCTCAGGCCTGCCATCGCAGAGCCTGTGTGCAGCCTAGGGCTGCCATGTCGACTTGGTGAGTACACCCACTTACCAGTCCCTAAACCTTCCCTTTACTGCATGTTGGTCACCCCTAAAGTAGGCCCTAGGGCAGGGTGCATTGTAAGTATAAGGTAGGACATGCCCTGGTGTGTGTGGCATGTCCTAATAGTGAATTACAGCCATTTTCGTTTTTCACTATTGCAAGGCTACCTGCTCCCCATAGGCCAGAATGGGCAGACTGACTATTACACCTTATAGTCAGAACTGACCCAGGGAACATGGTAGAAAAACGAATTTAGTATGCCTGAACTCAGGATGATAAAATACATCTTTTAGTGAAGTTGGTTTTAACATTCTGTGTTTGAAAATACCACTTTTAGAAAGTGGGTATTTTCTTGCCTAACTATCCAAGCCTGCCTCTGCTAGGTTGTGTATTCCTTGTCTGGAGATTGAGTGACAGGGGCTGGGGGTGGCTACAGGAGACAGGGTGAGTCAGCGCAGGGCTGAATAGAAAGATCTGCATCCAGAGTGGAGGGAGGAGCTGCACCTGGGTCTGAATAGGGCTGTGCCTGCCTTCCACAATGCTGGCTCCACCTCCTGCCGGGCGGCTGAGCACTCTGCCCCACATTCTGAAAGGAAAGAAGGAGTCAGAAAAACAAAGTGCTCCAGGACTGACCAGAACTGGTTTTGGACTAGGCAGAGGCCTCTCTGCCTCCAGAGAACAAAGAGAATCAGGGTATAAGAGGGGCACCCAGACCCCAGGAAAATTAGATCACTTTTGGGAACAAGAAGAAACCTTTGCTGAGGAGCGGAACCAAGAAGAAACTGAGGAGAGACTATCCCTAAGCTGAAGTGCTGCTTGGGGGATTGGCCTGCAGTGGTTTGCCTGACTGCCAAAGAAAGGAGAAAGGAACTTTTGCTTTGCTGTGACTTTCATCAACTTGTGAAGGATCTCCAAGGGCTTGGAAGAGAGCTTGCCCCCTGACCGAAGTCCCAGGACCATTGGACTTCACCCCCTTTGTGAATTGCTGCTGGAAACTCTGTTTCAGTGGCTGCAGAGGTAGGGAGCTGTGACCGACTCTTACGACCGACTCGGTGTCCTGTAAGCACCGCATCGAAGCACCGTCTCGCCCTGCAACGCACGGCCCTGGTCTCACCGACTCCGTCAACGAGCCGCTGCCTGCACCGCATCGAGGGACAACGCGTCCTGCAACGCTTCGCTACGCTGAATCGAACTGGTCCGACCGACACGGTCACTGCTGCTGAGTTCGAGTCCTGTGACCGCACCGGAGTTGGGCACCGCTCGCACGCTTTGCGACGCACCGCCCGACTCGCACCGCTGTCCGGACTGATCGACGCCAGCTCCTGAATCCGGCTCCGTCGCCGCACCGCAACCTGCCAGCACCGCATCGAAGCACCGTCTCGCCCTGCAACGCACGGCCCTGGTCTCACCGACTCCGTCTCGACGACGTCAACGAGCCGCTGCCTGCACCGCATCGAGGGACAACGCGTCCTGCAACGCTTCCATTTTTGCATCGCGACCGCGACGAACAGCCATCCGGCTCGCACGCCCGTGCCTGCCGCTTCAAGTAAAGGTACTGTGACCGAGTCTGTCTACGCTGTGTTGGCCCGTCTCGACGCGGTCAGCTGGATTTGTTAGACTCTGTTTGTTCTCGACATCGCCGTAGCCTGAGGAGGCTACCGACTCGCACAGAACCTTGAATTAAGCCTTTTTGATCAGAACTAAGTATTCTTAACAGTATTGTGGATTATTTTTGTCGTTTATGGTCTTGTGATAAATCTATATAAAGTATACCTATTTTTATAAATATATAACCTGTGTGGTGTCCATTTGTAGTGTTGTCACTTGATTACTGTATGTGTTCACAAATGCTTTACACACTGCCTCTGAACTAAGCCTGTCTGCTCGTGCCAAGCTACCAAGAGGGTGAGCAGGGGTTATTTCGGGAGTGTACCTACTTTCCCTGACTAGACGCAAGGGTCCCTATTTGGACAAAGGTACCTACCTCTGCCAACTAGAGACCCCCAAATCTAACATTATTCCAAATTCAGTAAAAAATGTCTGCATTTCTAGTGATGTAAACTACTCCGTTATCTGTGATCAGATATTTGGGAACCCCTTCACACGCAAACTCATCTTTAAGAAATTACATTACAGTTCTAGTATTCAGTGTGCTCACACATTTGCTTGACAGCCATTCAGAGGTATAATCCACTAACAATATCACAAACATCTCCGTATGGGGAAGCAGTTCAAAAGGCCCCATGATGTCCAGATCCAGCTTTGTCCAAGGGTCATTAGGTACTGCAACTGGTGACAGTGGAGCAGAGCTGGTAATGCGAGTTTCATTATTGGTAGCACACAAGTAACACTCTGAATACATTCTCAATTGTAGATCCATCCCGGGCCACCAATATCTCTCTCTCACCTTAGCTTTTAGTGAGGCTTTTTCCGAGATGACCTTTGTGACCTAGGTTAATCACCTTGTCTCTAATGCCCACAGAAGGGACAAATCCCCCCCACCTGTCATGAATGCGACTTTACACAATGTAAGTTAATTTCTCATAGAACAGAACCGTTTCAATTTCTGGTCTAACCCCTTGTAATCCATCCAACCCTTCACTACATAAGTTTTCAATGTAGGGAATTACACATCTTCCTCCATGCTCTTTGCCCATTCATCCTTAGAAATTTTAGATTCAATGATCCAACTTACACAACATGCATCATTGCCGACACCATCACCTTTGCTTATTATGGGTAGTCTTGATGAGCAGTCAGCAGCTTTTTTCGCCGCTTCAGGCAAGTATTGTACTTGGAAGTTAAATTCCTCCAACCCTTCCCTCCAACGATGAAGTCTGAGAGTCAGCCTCTCCCTTTGACTGCATGAAAAAAACTTGTACCAGGGGATGATGATCTGTTCTCACAAGGAAGGGAATGCCCCACAGGTAAAACTTAAAATGTTTTACAGCCCAAGCTATCGCTAAAGCTTCCCTTTCTATGAACAAATAATGTCCCTCCGCCTCCTTGAGTGCTCTTGAGGCGAACACCACCACTTTCTCTTCACCCTCACTCAACTGAGATAGTACCACACCTAATTCTTTGAGACTGGCATAGGTTGTCAAGATATTCTTGTTCTGGTGTCAAAATGTCCTAAGTTAGGCCTTCTGCTAATCTTAAACTTGATCGTTCCAAACGCTTCATCACATTCCTTTAACCAGCTGAAACAAACTATTTTCTTCAACAATGCCCTGATAGGTTCCACCACACTCGCAAACCCTCTCACAAATTTTGAGCACAACTCTACAAGTCCTAAAAACGACCTCACCTGCTCTTTATCAGTAGGAGTGAGAGCATTTGTTATGTACTCTGACAGCTCTATTTTAGGTTGAACCCCGTCCCCTAATATAACGTGACCCAAATAAGTGACAGAAGTCATCCTGATCTTAGACTTTTGTTCCTTCAGAGTGAGTCCACTAGCTGCCAGTTTCTTCAATACTGTCCTCATAAAGCTGTCATGCTCACATACATCCTTGACATAGATCAATATATCTTGATAAAACAAGATATTAGACCCCACTCCCCACCAATGGTACTCTTTTCATAACACGCTGGAAACAGGCTGCTGTCGAGGCTAACCCATAAAGCATCCTGATAAAACAGTAAGCTCCCAATGGGGTTACAGAGGAGATCAAATGTCTTGAGTCCTGATGAAACTGCACCTGATGATAAGCTGAGAAGATATCTAAGACATTAAAAACTTTAGTATCTTTCAACATGGTGATAGATTCATTAATATTAGGAAGTAGTTTCCGGTAGACCCAGATCCACTTATTTAGGCCGCGCAAGTCCACACACATTATAATGAACTTCCCACCATCCTTGGGTGCCAGAACTACAGGGGCCAACCATTCGGATGCCTGAATCTCCTCAATGACCTTCATGTCTAATAACCTTTCCAACTCCCTTTTCAGTGGCTCGAGCATCATGTTAGGAACGTTGCGCATCTTCTGCGCGCAAGGTTTGGCATCCTTTTTTAGTACAATGCGGTGCTCAAAGTCCCTTAGTAAGCCCAATTCATCTTAAATACTTCTGGGAACTCTTTATAAATTTGTTCTACCTCTCCACAATTGTCTACTAGCATGAATTGACCACATGGATTATGCGCATTGGGATTTAGAATAATTCCTAAATCCCTTTGATGCCTCCAACCAAGGAGGTTATCTCCCCTTTTTGCCACATAGATTTTACCTATGGTCTCCCTATTCCTGAACTCAATGCTCTTGACCACATAACCGATCAATATGAGATCCTTCTCCATTACTAACAGGATTAATATTCAGGGGTTGCAGCTATTCTCCTTAATTGCCAAAGCTTTCAACCCACTCTTCGTTCCCAATCATAGTAAAGGGAGAACCTTTGTCTGCCAATACAATGAACATCTTCCCACCAATGTCAACTTCACACTCCAACATGACCACCACACCCACATCACCATTCTTGTCATTAACGCTCAGGACCACTGTTCTCACATTTTCAGATACATTTTCTACTGCCCTTACTTTTTCAGTTGACTTACATATTCTTGTATAATGTCCTTTAAGTCCACATTTGTGACATACTGAATTCCTTGTATAGCAACTAGGATTATTGGACATGTGAACAAAACTTCCACATCTATAATATTTAGTTTTTGAGTATCCTGAAAAGATTTTGGTTTCACAGACGAAGATAATTTAAGAATGTTCTCTTCCATGAACTGATTAGGCCAGTCTTCAACAATTTTGTGCATGCTGCTTTGTACGGAAGCTTTATCAGACACTCTTGTATTGTTTCTCATTTCATCCACCCATCCAGACATGTTTTCCATTCCCTCTACAATCGCAATAGCTTCTTTGAGCATAGGATTTCTGTCCGATTACTTTTATTGTACCCTAGTACTATTGGTGCATCGCACAAGTTGATCCCTCACCAGGGAATCTGATAATTCCCCAAACTCACAAGTATGGGCTAATGTTTTCAGGGACACAATATAGTTGCCAACCTTCTCATTAGGTTCTTGCATTCTGGTAAAGAACTTATGTCGCTCTAAGACATTGTTAATTCGTGGACCAAAATATTGTTCCTGCATTGACATGGACATCTCAAAAATGTCTGAAGGTTCTCCTTCACCATTACCCACTGGTATCTCAACTAAGCTCTCATAAATGTTTCATCCCTCAGTTCCAAGGTTGTGCAGCAAAATTGCTCATTTCCTGTTTGCTGAAAACTTTTCTCCCCCAGCAGCCACCAAGTTACTAATCAAACAGTTTCCGCCATCTTTTCCATGGCAATATGGGCTCCCCTTTCTCTGATAAAAAATCTGGGGGCTGTGACATGTTGCGGGCCGACATTTTCCGTAATACTAGTAAAAAAAATATGTGCAAAGAATAAAAAGTTTAACTTGGAATTTTGTCAAATATTATGCCCAATAAGAGATGAATACTCAGTTCAGCTGTGTCTGTCCATACGCTCACCACAATCCGCCAAGTGTTGCCATAGACGCGTTACCGGTGCTCCATGTTACTAGGTATCAATTGTCTCAATTGAAACTGGCGCTCCATCATGCGAGAGGACGTCTTCCACACCGGAATAAATTGTGCACCAATACAAACTGGCGCTCCACCGTCGTGCGAGAGGACGTCCTGTGTTTAGACGTGCACTCCTCACAGCCCCTTGTGTCTTCAAAATATGCTGGTGTAACTACGGCAACCACAAGCAGCCCAGACACTTCTAGCACATAGAGACCTCACAGCCAGGAGAGCGTGCCACAGCAAGTCAAGGGTCGGTCAATTCACTGTACCTTGAATAATGCACAGCCATGAGTCAAGGTAACGGCTCCTCCACTGTGCCTTGGAAAAAACCTGTTACGCCGTTAGATGGCTTCCATGGAGACCATGAACATTCCTAGCATGTGCCACTTACAACTCTTAAAGGAACAGATAGAGGCCTGTACAATACAGTAGCAACAGAAGTATGCAACTACAACATAGTACTCCGATTCTCAAGGCCCTATGGACCTCTTTGCTAGCAGACAGGTAGTTTGAATATGTGGAAGCTGTTTTTATGGGTGTATTTGTTCAGGATTTTGGTTATATTTCATTGGTATCAAAGCAAATGAGGGATAGGAGCTCCCCTGTGTATTTCTATTCCTTTTTCATATAAATTATTACTATCTTGATACGTTACTATTTGGCAGTGATTTTATACATTGTATGGGTACATCTCTTATAATCACTTAGGTAATTGTGTTAACGGGTTCATTTATGTGCCTTTAGTTATGTTTTTGTGAATTGGGTATTTATATAAATCGCAGTGGAGACTTGATGCTATTTGATGGGCACAATCAGAGATGTCTGATGGTTGAGAGGTGTGTTTTGCTTTAAATTATACTTGGGGCATTATGATAGATTGCTAACCCTGTGAATTAGTTTTTAGATAATTTAGAGTATTGTTGATTATAAAGAGGATGTAAACTAAATTTTCTTACAAAGGTGAGCACATGTAGTTTGTTAAGCTTCGATTTATGTTGAGCTTACACTCACAGGACAGATAACTTTTAAATCTGAATTGCACGTTCACTGGATGACCCTGTGAGGACGGGTGACTTATATGGGTTTTCTTTTTGGGCTGTTTGTTTTACTTTATAAACAATGATACGTATTTGTTGGGACTTTGTGGTATATCGGACTTTCATCTTCCTCCATTGGGTGTTTAATAATTAATGGACCATAATTGGGTAGAGAAAATCAAAATGCAGCAGGATTTTCTTCCCGAGTTACTCACCATGTTTCCTTATAGAGTGCGCTGCTTCTTTTGACACCTTGTGTTCTTTGAGTACCCAAAAGGTTGGTGTTTTGTAATAGAGGACGCTCTGTTTCTTGATGTAGTCATGTTTAAGTATGTACCTATTTGTTTAACATGAAAGGAGTAATTTATTCTTATATATTGTGTGATTTTCTAGCCCTGAGGAAGTCTTTGAAGAAGAAGAAACACATGTTGGCTAGAGCGGAGGAATATGAAATAAACAAGTATCGACTTTATGAAGAGTTGGCCTTCTTGCTTTCTTGTGCTCGAGAGTCTCTGTTTCGTTTCTGTGTGTTTTGTGTCATTCTGTGACAAAAACTGCCTATGAAGGTTTCAGAAGCAAAGATCTGCCTCCACTTTGATCTCTGCGTCACTGCCCAGTATATTCAATGTGAAATACAACATTTTTGATAGTCAATGCAGATTGATCAAACAGGTGGAGACAAAGTTACAGTCTTAAGATTTAAAATGTCCTCTTCCCAAAGACGTAGGACAGCAAAGCAAATGCAACTGCCAAAGAATGTAGAAGAAGTGAATTTATGCTGGTTGCTCTGTATAGATTTCCAATCCTTACCAAAAGGCTAAATGCAAGTGTAATACATTCTAGCCGTTCTGTCTCTATCCAGAAAAGATTCATGCTGCAAAACAGAGGTATCTTGTAACTCCACATGTATGCGAAACAGGCTCGTAGAAACAATAAAGAGTGGTGGATTCACCATGAGGAGATTTGTGTGCGCAAAAACAAGGATGGGCTAGGTCTATCAACACTGACCTCCCTTTTGTTACTTTCCAGGGCTGATGTGTGGTGTCCTAGTTCCATGTGTGACCGGGGAGAGGTGGAGAAGTGGGGGGTGGAGGACGGTAGGGAAATTTACTAACACATTGCACCCACCTTCCTTTTGTTCATCTCTAGGGCCTGTGTCCGGTGCGTTAGCTCTTTCTCCCCAGCGTTAATGTTGCTCTGCAGAAGGTGCTCCTTCTCTTCCAGCTTTCGCACCACCTGTAGCTGAGCATCCACCTAAGAGGGTATAGGAAAAGGCGAGGGACACACATTTGAGAAATGGGGTACAGGGTCACAGCAGGCCAGCAAAATAAAAGTTGTGAAGATCAACTGAAAATGAATAAAAAAAGGATAAAAGGAGGAGGCACTGAAGTGCAAAGGAAAGAAAGGAGGTGACGGGACTAAGGGAAAAGGGGCTAAGAGGTGTAAATACGAGTGCGAAAAATAGAAGCGGAAAGGAATGGTAAGACGTAGAGATGTTCAGAAAAATAATAATTAAAGCGAGATAGGGGCCAAGAGTAAGGATGGGTCAAAAGATTTGTATTGAGGCAAAAGTGGAGCAAAGAAAGAGGAGTAGGGGGTTGTTAAAACTAGAAGTTTACAGAGTGGAAGTAGGAGAAGAAAAAAGCAGGGATTGAAAAGAAGGTGGGACAAAGGATAATGAACCCAGTCAAGTGAACACAATACGGTGACAGCATAAAATGGAGTAGATAAGAGGGAAAAATACATTGATGAGTAGAGCAGTAAAGAGAACGATGTAAGAGAAAGTGCACAGGAGGTTAGCTTCCAATCTTCAAGGACACAACATGCACGAACATCTTACTAGAGTTTACATTTTCGTTGGTACTAGTACTTCCTCTGAGAAACGGGTAATTGAGGCCAGGGACAGGACAATCTCAATCACGTCAGCAGGAAAAAACATGTGATACTACTAGGCATGGACTGCTCATTCCGATTCAAGTGAATGCACACCAAGTTCTACATGGACAGGAAGTACATTCCTCATGTCTTCCACATAAAAAACCTGGTATAAAAGGACAGTGTGACAGAAAGTATTTCCCAAACTAAGGGCCTGCTTCTCTACAACAGCTGGATACTCATCCACGTCTACAGAGTTAGGGGACTACTTCTCCCCCCTTTCACCTGTTTCCAGCGATGAGATCTTATCTCTGCCTCAACCAAACACTAACCTCGACCTGAGGGAATGAACCCTACTTTTTCCACACCTATGCTGGGCTTGAAACAACCACATCAGGTATCTCACTTCAGCTTGAGAGATCATGTGACCAGTGAAATCAGAAACTACTCTCACATATTAGCTGAAAACTTTCAACGTCTGGGTCAGGACTTGTGAACTTGGCTTTAAAAAAAAAAAGGTGAAGGCTTGCCAACAGGTCCACTAGGCATGCACATGTGCCAACAGGGCAGTGTTCTGATCCTGCACGTTAGACAACAGTGCCATTACTAAGGGTGCACAGTTTTTTTTTTTAACTCAGCAATTACACAAAGTTTTTTTTTTTTTTTACTTGGCAGTCTTCATGGAAATCACAAATAGTGGCAGAAAAACACTGGCTAAAAATAGGTTGTCATGAGAAAAACACAGCCTAGTTAAAAAAAAAAAGAAAAGTACTCTCCTACCTTTAAAAAAAAATCACTAATTTTTTAATCGCATCAAAACTCTGGTAGAGAAAGTGTGACGTTTGCTAACTCCATGGGCAAGGGTTAACATTTCAGACACCTCTGATCATAACTTGCACCTTATTGCCATGCACAAGTGGGTCAGTAGAACTGGCCAAATATACTCAGACCTCGACTGGGCAACACACCCAAGGTTGCTAGTTAAGTATCCAACCCTCCAATTACACTCCTTGCATCTGGTCTGCAGACATGGGTCCATCACACTCCCACCTGATCAGCAACTGTTCAGCCACCTCTGCTGCGACTGCATTCCATCCTATGTACCTGTGTTTTGAGCGTAAGAAGCTGGTCGGCCAGCTCTTCCTTCTCTTCTTTAAGCAGCTTGTGGATCTGGTTGGACTTAATGCGCTCAGACATCAGTTTAAAGTTGGCGTCATCCTTTTCGCGCAGCTGTTGCATAAGGCGGATGTTCTGTTCCTGCATGTCCTCGAAGGCCTGTCCTGTGACATCCATTTCTGAGAGCAGCGCCTCCTCCTCCTGCTCAAACAGAGAAAGACATAGATTAAAATATCCCAATGACTCGCTATCCGAACCCTCTTTTTTACTCCGTGAAGTAAATGAGATTTGTGCATGCAAAACTGCTTAGCTCATGAACTTTTCCAACATGCTAGTACGTCAGTGGGCACGTGTTGGTCTGCCAGACCCATCTTTAACCTGCCATATCAAAAACACTACTAAATAGGTAATCCCAGCTCCACAGGTATTGCCCTTCACTCAAGTTTGAGACCTAAGATTTGCTTTCTAACCTCTTTTGCTTTAGAGACGGGAAAAGGAGTTTGGACATGACCCATTACTCAGCCGTAACCCACATTTCTACTAGCCAAAGCTAGCCCAGCTCAACATGATAGAAGATGCTACAACACAGGACCACGCTTTCAGCTCTCCCCCTCATTTATAGTAGGCTCTTGGATCTTTCAAAAATGGAGTCTGACAAAAGTGCATTCACCTCCAAAAACTGACAGACCTAAGGAAATAGAACCACATATACAGAGGGTCGCTACCCAGTAGAATATACGTTCACCGAAAACTTGTGGCAAGACATTGGTACAGTCTATGTACAGAAATTGCCTGTACTTCTTCACATTTTCTTCACACCCACTTAGCTCTACACCATTGTCAAAATGGTTCATTAAATCAATCACATTTCCAAATACCACAAGGTAAACGTATAATGGCGAAATCTAAATTTCACGCTCTGGTCAAATTGCTAAATCTATGTTTTTGTGTAATTTATCCACCTTCAGCCTGTGCCCTTTGCTGATAGACTAACCTTAGCAGCTCAGAATTTAAAATGGCACTGCTACCCCTTTGGTAACTATGTAACACTGGTAAGTGCTCTGATGCCCACTTTACCCTGCTCTACAATAAATACAATTCTACAATAGTAACACCGATAGGTTTTTCTGCACCTTTCTTCCTTTCAAATAATATATGTGCGTATTTGAAGACAACCTAAGTAGTCAACACCGAGATTGTTATAATCAGTACTGTTTTGAGCTCATCAATTTCCAACTATTATCACAAAACCCTGGAATTTTCATCAGGGTTTTAATCAGGAAGAAGACAAACTTTAAAATTTATGACAATATTGGGTTGTTCGTGGCTCTCTGGGGCAGCTTAGGGTTGTCAGGAGGATCCATGGCTCAGCTTTAAATAATAATATTAGAGAAAACAAGAATTGTAGAATTTCATTCAACGTTTGGAGACTGTCTAATCATCGTCACCGCTCTTAAAGGTTAGCATGTGTTTATTCTTCAGTTATTTACACTAGAATACAAAATTCCATGGGCAATTAAATCGGGAGCCCAAATACACCAAGCTGAAAATAAATTCTTGAAGGACAATAGTATGTATTGATGTTGAAAATCTTTAAAAAAAGGTCATAGATTAATGAAATATGTTAAATATAAGATCCTCAATGAAATCACTTTGAATATGGATCACTATGATTACTTTCAAACTGATTAATGTTCCAGAAAAACATACAAGAAACCCTCTTTATGAGCACGGCTAGCTTACCTACTAATTGAGAGGTCTGTGGATCTCGGCCTCTACCAATTGTAGCCGGTTTTGTTCACCCTGTAGTGCACTTTGAGATTAACAACTGACTCTGTTTCCTGCAAGGGGTGGTGGGCGTTTCAAACATCTAACTCATGTCTTGATATTAATTGTACAAACTTCCCATCTGAACGAGACCTGTGCTATAGAGGTGTTCGATAACACTACTGTATAATTGAGAATAAAATAAGAATGAAAAAACAAACACATTGAAAGGTCATCGAGTTCAAGAACAGCCTCAAAGCCAAAATGTGAGACCAATAATTGTCACCTCAGACCCAGCTCTTTGTTCCATTTTTAGCTTTTATTATTTCTCTAACTTAATATCGTCTACATGGCACAACCTTTCAATGGGAGCCCCTGCAAGTCACCCAGAACCCTTCCAACCATACTATGATCTCAAACCAAGCAGTAGTTCCTCCATTACGTTAGCCGTGTCTTGTATTTTATCCTTTTCATCTCAGCTGCCATGTTTCCCACTCTTTACTTTGTGCACTCAATGTTTTTTGCCCATTGGCCTCTAGTCTTCTGCAAAGCATGAGGATGTACCAGCTGGGGGTGAGGCTCTCATGTTACATGTAGCATGTGTTGAGTGTGTCTGTGTCCCTCATCCCCATGCCACCTCCTCTCACCTGCTTGGCAATGGCCAGTTTCTTCTGCAAGTGCTCAATCTGCTCTTCCACTGCCCGGATTCTGCGCAGTGCATCCTCGTCAGCCATCTTCTTACTTTCCTTCTTCTCTTTGTCTTCCAGCTCCCTCAGTCTCTGCCTCAGCTCTTCAAGCTATCAGGAGAGAATGGAGAAGATTCAAATGTGTAGAGAACAGAACAAGAAAACAGGGAAGGGAGAGACAGAATCATAGTCACTGCATTAGAAATGTTATCACTTGCCAGAAATGCCATCTCTCTGAATATTGACCAAATGAAGTCCATACAGTAGCACAAAGTAAGGACTGCAGTGTCATAAGGTGCAAAAAAAAACAACAACACTCAGCCCTTCTCCACAGTCCCCGTTATCAGATGACAGTAAGCATAGCTCTTCTCAGAGAATCTGTCATCACAAAACATTGACCATTGCCCATCAACCATTAACACACAACCTCAACATGAGGGAGTACTGACTATCTAACTGAGGTTTAGGAGACAGATGGTACTTTTGTCCTGAAGAGACCCACTCGCCCAAAACATCAACACCATCTCAGAGCTGCCCTTTAAAGATATCTCTAAAAATAATGAACAATATTCAAAATGCACTTGAAATCATCTTGAACAAGGGACACCCCTGATTGCATATATGTGTATCATATTGTACAGTTCACAGAATTTCACTTTTGAGCACTGCACTGTCTAATTGTTAATTGTTGCACTAACCAAGGGGAAAACAATAATATAGCTGTTTTACACTTCGAAATGTCTTTGCTGTTTAATGTATTATGGTAAGTGTGCCCTATACAGTTTCTCACATACGAGAACAGACCTGCAAACAAACAAGACCCACAGAGCTGTCGTTCTAATTCTTATGTCATACACCGGTTTCCACATTTGGGCACAAAGTGTTTTTTGCCTCTTTTATATACTACTTCATAAGCTCCTCTGTCCGGAAGAACAAACCTCAGCTACAAGCACACACACCTTAGACACTGTCCATGAGGAGTCATGAGCTGCACTGTCAGGAACAACAAACCCCAGCTACAAGCGCACACACCTCAGACACTGTCCATGAGGTGTCATTCGCTGCACTGTCCAGAACGACAAACCCCAGCTACAAGCGCACACACCTCAGACACTGTCCATGAGGTGTCATTTGCTGCACTGTCAGGAACAACAAACCTCAGCTACAAGCACACACACCTTAGACACTGTCCATGAGGTGTCATGAGCTGCACTGTCCGGAAGAACAAACCTCAGCTACAAGCACACACACCTCAGACACTGTCCATGAGGTGTCATGAGCTGCACTGTCCGGAAGAACAAACCCCAGCTACAAGCGCACACACCTCAGACACTGTCCATGAGGTGTCATTCGCTGCACTGTCCGGAAGAACAAACCCCAGCTACAAGCACACACACCTCAGAAACTGTCCATTAGGTGTCATTCGCTGCACTGTCCGGAAGAACAAACCCCAGCTAGAAGCACACACACCTCAGACACTGTCCGTGAGGGATCATGACCTCCACTGTCCGGAAGATAAAACCCCAGCTACAAGCACACACACCTCAGACACTGTCCATGAGGTGTCATGAGCTGCACTGTCCGGAAGAACAAACCCCAGCTACAAGCACACACACCTCAGACACTGTCCATGAGGTGTCATTCGCTGCACTGTCCGGAAGAACAAACCCCAGCTACAAGCACACACACCTCAGAAACTGTCCATTAGGTGTCATTCGCTGCACTGTCCGGAAGAACAAACCCCAGCTAGAAGCACACACACCTCAGACACTGTCCATGAGGTGTCATTCGCTGCACTGTCCGGAAGATAAAACCCCAGCTACAAGCACACACACCTCAGACACTGTCCATGAGGTGTCATTCGCTGCACTGTCCGGAAGAACAAACCCCAGCTACAAGCACACACACCTCAGACACTGTCCATGAGGTGTCATTCGCTGCACTGTCCGGAAGAACAAACCCCAGCTAGAAGCACACACACCTCAGACACTGTCCGTGAGGGATCATGACCTCCACTGTCCAGTACAACAAACCTCAGCTACAAGCACACACACCTCAGACACTGTCAGTGAGGGATCATGAACTGCACTGTCCGGAAGAACAAACCCCAGCTAGAAGCACACACACCTCAGACACTGTCAGTGAGGGATCATGAACTGCACTGTCCGGAAGAACAAACCCCAGCTAGAAGCACACACACCTCAGACACTGTCCGTGAGGTGTCATTCGCTGCACTGTCAGGAACAACAAACCTCAGCTACAAGCACACACACACCTCAGACACTGTCCGTGAGGGATCATGACCTCCACTGTCCAGTACAACAAACCTCAGCTACAAGCACACACACCTCAGACACTGTCCATGAGGTGTCATTCGCTGCACTGTCCGGAAGAACAAACCCCAGCTAGAAGCACACACACCTCAGACACTGTCCGTGAGGTGTCATTCGCTGCACTGTCAGGAACAACAAACCTCAGCTACAAGCACACACACCTCAGAAACTGTCCATTAGGTGTCATTCGCTACATTGTCCGGAAGAACAAACTCCAGCTAGAAGCACACACACCTCAGACACTGTCCGTGAGGGATCATGACCTCCACTGTCCAGTACAACAAACCTCAGCTACAAGCACACACACCTCAGACACTGTCAGTGAGGGATCATGAACTGCACTGTCCGGAAGAACAAACCCCAGCTAGAAGCACACACACCTCAGACACTGTCCGTGAGGTGTCATTCGCTGCACTGTCCGGAAGAACAAACCCCAGTTACAAGCGCACACACCTCAGACACTGTCCGTGAGGGGTCATGGGCTGCACTGTCCAGAACAAACCCCAGCTACAAGCAGACACACCTCAGACACTGTCCGTGAGGTGTCATTCGCTGCACTATCCAGTACAACAAACCTCAGCTACAAGCACACACACCTCAGACACTGTCAGTGAGGGATCATGAACTGCACTGTCCAGTACAACAAACCTCAGCTACAAGCACACACACCTCAGACACTGTCCGTGAGGTGTCATTCGCTACATTGTCCGGAAGAACAAACTCCAGCTAGAAGCACACACACCTCAGACACTGTCCATGAGGTGTCATGACCTCTACTGTCCGGAACGACAAACCTCAGCTACAAGCACACACACCTCAGACACTGTCCATGAGGTGTCATTCGCTGCACTGTTCGGAAGATAAAACCCCAGCTACAAGCACACACACCTCAGACACTGTTCGTGAGGTGTTATTCGCTGCACTGTCCGGAAGAACAAACCCCAGCTAGAAGCACACACACCTCAGACACTGTCCGTGAGGTGTCATTCGCTGCACTGTCAGGAACAACAAACCCCAGCTAGAAGCACACACACACCTCAGACACTGTCAGTGAGGGATCATGAACTGCACTGTCCAGTACAACAAACCTCAGCTACAAGCACACACACCTCAGACACTGTCCATGAGGTGTCTTGAGCTGCACTGTCCAGAAGAACAAACCTCAGCTACAAGCAAACACACCTCAGACACTGTCCGTGAGAGGTCATGAGCTGCACTGTCCGGTACAACAAACTTCAACTACAAGCACACACACCTCAGACACTGTCCATAAGCTGTAATGAGCTGCACTGTCCAGAACGACAAACCTCAGATACAAGCACACACACCTCACACACTGTCCACGAGGTGTCATGAGCTGCACTGTCCAGAACAACAAACCTCAGCTACAAGCACACACACCTCAGACACTGTCCGTGAGGTGACATCAGCTGCACTGTCCGCAACAACAAACCTCAGCTCCCAGCAGACACTGCCCGTGAGGTGTCATGAGCTGCACTGTCCGCAACAATAAACCTTAGCTACCAGCAGACACACCCCAGACACTGCCTGTTAGGTGTTATGAGCTGCACTGTCCGGAACGACAAACCTCAGCTACAAGCACACACACCTCAGACACTGCCCGTGAGGTGTCAGGCTGCACTGTCCGGAACGACAAACCTCAGCTACAAGCACACACACCTCAGACCCTGTTCGTGAGGTGTCATGAGCTGCACTGTCCAGAACAACAAACCGCAGCAACAAGCGAACACACACCTCAGACACTGTCCGTGAGGTATCATGACCTCCATTGTCCAGTTCAACAAACCTCAGCTACAAGCACACACACCTCAGACACTGTCCGTGAGGTGTCATTCGCTGCACTGTCCGGAAGAACAAACCCCAGTTACAAGCACACACACCTCAGACACTGTCCGTGAGGGGTCATGGGCTGCACTGTCCAGAACAAACCCCAGCTACAAGCAGACACACCTCAGACACTGTCTCTACGACATACCAGCCACAGCATCTATTATTAGCCAACAGAGACTATCAGGCTGTGGAGTAAGTTATTTAACTCCTCGGCCTTGGCCTCATCAGACACCATGAGCTGCATCGCCTCATGCAGCAAATCTCATCCGACCTCAAACAGACAATTCCTCAGCCCTGGCCTCCTCATGCGACATGAGATGCAATGCCTCATGCAGCAAATCAACCAACTGCAAACAGAGAATTGCTCAGCCCTGGCCTCCTCATGCGACATGAGCTGCATCGCCTAATGCAGCAAATCAACCAATCGCAAACAGACAATTCCTCAGCCCTGGCCCCTCAAGCGAAATGAGCTGCATTGCCTCATGCAGCAAATCAACCAACCGTAAACAGACAATTCCTCAGCCCTGACATCTTCATGCGACATGAGCAGCATCGCCTCATGCAGCAAATCTCAACCGACCTCAAACAGACAATTCCTCAGCCCTGACCTCCCCATTAGACATGAGCTGCATTGCCTCATGCAGCAAATCAACCAACCGCAAACAGACAATTCCTCAGCCCTGGCCTCCTTATGCGACATGAGCTGCATTGCCTCATGCAGCAAATCAACCAACCGTAAACAGACAATTCCTCAGCCCTGGCCTCTTCATGCGACATGAGCTGCATCGCCTCATGCAGCAAATCTCAACCGACCTCAAACAGACAATTCCTCAGCCCTGGCCTCCCCATTAGACATGAGCTGCATCGCCTCATGCAGCAAATCTCAACCGACCTCAAACAGACAATTCCTCAGCCCTGGCCTCCCCATTAGACATGAGCTGCATTGCCTCATGCAGCAAATCAACCAACCGCAAACAGGCAATTCATCAGCCCTGGCCTCCTAATGCAACATGAGCTACACTGCCTCATGCAGTAAATCTCAACCGACCTCAAACAGACAATTCCTCAGCCCTGGCCTCCCCATTAGACATGAGCTGCATTGCCTCATGCAGCAAATCAACCAACCGCAAACAGACAATTGCTCAGCCATGGACTCCTAATGCGACATGAGATGCATCGCCTCATGCAGCAAATCTCATTCGACCTCAAACAGACAATTCCTCAGCCCTGGCCTCCTCATGCGACATGAGCTGCATCGCCTCATGCAGCAAATCTCATCCGACCTCAAACAGACAATTCCTCAGCCCTGGCCTCCCCATTAGACATGAGCTGCATTGCCTCATGCAGCAAATCAACCAACCGCAAACAGACAATTGCTCAGCCATGGACTCCTAATGCGACATGAGATGCATCGCCTCATGCAGCAAATCTCATTCGACCTCAAACAGACAATTCCTCAGCCCTGGCCTCCCCATTCGATATGAGCTGCATTGCCTCATGCAGCAAATCAACCAACCGCAAACAGACAATTCCTCAGCCCTGGCCTCTTCATGCGACATGAGCTGCATCGCCTCATGTAGCAAATCTCAACCGACCTCAAACAGACAATTCCTCAGCCCTGGCCTACTCATGAGACATGAGCTGCATTGCCTCATGCAGCAAATCAACCAACTGCAAACAGATAATTCCTCAGCCCTGGCCTCCTCATGCGATATAAGCTGCGGTATCTGATACAACAAACCTCAGCTCAGGCTCACCTGTTGCACAATGTCACAATATTGCCAAGCGCTCCTGAGCACAAATACAACAAGCGTTAGATAATTTGTACACGCAGACAAAGATCAGCCATAGAATTCCCTCTGTTACATTACAGACCATTTATGTCAGCCCTTGCCACTGACACATCATGAGCTGCACTGTCTCTATTCGGTTGACTCTGTGTACACCCTATTGGACCTCAGGAAGCACATCTTCCCATTAAGTTATAACCCTGCAGCTCATTATAGTACATTTCAGATTTATTATGCATATTTCCAAGTAGGAGATACTTTAGGGACATCAAACCTCAAAGAAGGAATCCTTCTTTCGACCTGTCCTGCTAGAGGCAAAATCCCTTCCCTAAGCACTTCATCTGGGTATGTTTATACAATAAATGCAAGGCTATAATGTGTTAAAATACTTGAATATAACAAACAGTACACAAAATGATAACAGCTCATTTGTGCATGTGTCGTGAGCAGGTTTGCACCCAGAGTTGGGTGATGTTAACACCTTTTGATTCATTTGAGCTAGAAACACATTTGTCTTTTTTAGTAATGTTGAAACAAACGCCCTCGAGCTGTGCCACCCTGCCCTTATATGTTTTATGAACATTCTTGTTTTTTTCTCCCCATGAGCTCAGTAAACTTGGAAGGCCAGTGGAGAAGTTCCACATGCATGATTTTGGTTTGCTCTTATGTCAGGGGGATACCCAAAGTTCTGAGTGGGAGTGGATTTATCCCCACAGCCCAAGCTAAGCAGTGACTGAAGATGGGGCAGCGTCATTCCGGTCCCCGACAAAAGTCTTTTTAATTCTACTACTCCTGAGGAAGACTGCCTTCCAGCAATACCCTGTAGGTCTGCTCAGAGTTCATAAGTGGAGGTCTTTAGCCTTCACATGTTTGGGAAATGTGTGAAAGATATTGGTTGTATGTTTGGGGACATGCAAGTTAATAATGGACTCACTACAGCAGGGATAAACTAAATCCCGTATTTGAGGACTGCACAAGATGGTGATCTCCTATGGGCTGGGCTAGAGTTGGCCATCAAACTGCACATACACTCTACATATGCCCCTTCTGAAACCTGGTCTTCTGAGAGGGGTTTGGAGAGAAGTCTCAAGATCATTCCCTCTGTTTTAGAGTAGGTTTCCGTGCCTTTATGAAGACCATTCCTCCTGCATTTCCTGGGATGTGGCCAACTCCCCTGGCTAGCGGAACAGAAGGAGCCTTCAGATGGAGGAGAATATACATCACACCTTGGTCAGACACAAACTGCCTCATTTGGACAAAGGGCAGAACGGCCACAAACATCTGGCATCAGCAACAAGAAGATGCTCCTCCAGGACTGTAGGAGCATTTGAACTTTCAAATGTTACATACTTTCCGATGTACTGCCCTTTTAGCTAAAACTGGATTCACCTTCGCCAAAAGGCACTGAGGAGGCTTACACACCCGTGTAAGGAAAGAAGGCAATGAACCAGGAGAGGAATCTCTGCTGGGTTCCTAAAGGATATAATACAGTCAATGTCATAAATAAGGGCTCTTTTAACATCTAAAGTGTGCAAGGCTATTTCAGCAACAGACTGAAGTTGGGTGAAAAGACCTGGTTCGTCAATGGAACCAGGACACGCCCTAAGGCAGAAAACAATGGTATTTTCTAAGGACAACCCGATCTTTGTGCACTTGAATGAATGGCTCCTTTGCCATTAGGGCTTATTGTTCACAAACTCTACAGAGGAAAGTGATTGCAATGAAGAAACGGACTATTTATGACAGAAATGACATATGGTTAGACATATGCTCAAATGGAGGCCCCATGAGCTGTCTAAGAACAATGTTGAGGTCCCATGAAGGGCCTGCTGGCATTCTAGGAGGGATCAATCACCCTTTTGAGGGGCCTCTAGAATGGCCTTAACCATAGGTATAGAAGATTGTCTGTGGTCACTATTTTGCAGGTAAGCTGCTACAGCGACTAGGTGTACCTTTATTGCAAATGTAGTAAATAATAGATGATATCCTGCCTCAAGGCCTCTAAGGGCTACTTACGAATGTTGCAACAATAGCGGTAAATCATTTCCAACTGTAGCAGGATTTTTGCTTCATAGAGCAATGGTTCTTAACCTGTGGTCGGGGGAACCCTGGGGGTCCTCAAAACCTACTCAGGGGGTCAACGACTGCTTCGAAAATAAATAATATTAACAGATAAAATATATACCGTGATCAAGTTCTCAGTAGAGAACGAAACGCGTCGGTGTAGCCTTGACATCTGATGAATTGAAAAATAAAAGAACGTGAATTACCAAACCTGGGAGTGCGAATATATATATATATATATATATCCAAAAAAAGAAGTAGCCAGAATGAAAAGAGGCCTCCGGCAGCTTATTTTGTTCCGCTTTTATTCGTGACAAACTTGCAAGCTGGTCACAGACAGAGTTCAGCATTCAAAAGTAAAAAAGATGGCCAGGCGCGTTTCAGGAAATATCGATCCTTTCTTCAGTGGCACAACTGCTGAAATGGACGGGGAGCGTCCATGATGCACTGATATTTGCAAAATCCTGCCCATGTGGGCGTGGCCACTCCCATGGCCTCTTGGATCTCGTAGTGCAGATAGGTACTACTCCAGTGAGTCCCAGTACCATTCGAGCAGTGAAAAATAACAAGCATTTGCAATGCAATAGGTCTCACATTATTAAAGTTTGAGCTATTGGCATTGCTAAATAATGCAACACCAATAGCTCAAACTTTAATAATGCGAGACCTATTGCATTGCAAATACTTATCTTTATACTACAACCTGTGTGGTGTCCATCTGTAGTGTTGTCACTGGGTTACTGTATGTGTTCACATCACAAATGCTTTACACACTGCATCTGAGATAGGCCTGCCTGCTCGTGTCAAGCTACCAAGGGGGTGAGCAGGGGTTATTTTAGTAGTGTATCCCCCTTACCCTGACTAGAAGCAAGGGTCCCTATTTGGACAAAGGTACCTACCTCTGCCAACTAGAGACCCCCAGTTCTAACACTGCACATAGGTATTGCATTAGATGAGCCATTCTGTAGTCTGCATGTAGTCACATCACAGGTGTTTCTGCACATAGGCGCTGCATCAGAGGAGCCATTCTGTGGTCTGCCTGTAGCCACATCACAGTTGATTCTGCACATAGGCGTTGCGTCAGAGGAGTCAATCTGCACATTATTGTTGCGTCAGAGGAGCCATTCTGTAGTCTGCCTGTTGTCACATCACAGGTATTTGTGCACATAGGCGTTGCGTCAGAGGAGCCATTCTGCACATTGGCATTGTGTCAGAGGAGCCGTTCTATAGTCTGCCTGTAGTCACATCACAGGTGATTCTGCACATAGGCGTTGCATCAGAGGAGCCATTCTGTAGTCTGCCTGTAGTCACATCACAGGTGTTTCTGCACATAGGTATTGCATCAGAGGAGCCATTCTGTAGTCTGCCTGTAGTCACATCACAGGTGTTTCTGCACATAGGTGCTGTGTCAGAGGAGCCATTCTGTGGTCTGCCTGTAGTCACATCAAAGGTGTTCCTGCACATAGGCGTTGCATCAGAGGAGCCATTCCTCACATGGGCGTTGTGTCAGAGGAGCCATTCTGTAGTCTGCCTGTAGCCACTTCACAGTTGTTTCTGCACATAGGCGTTGCATCAGAGGAGCCATTCTATAGTCTGCCTGTAGTCACATCACAAGTGTTTCTGCACATAGGTTTTGCGTCAGTGGAGCCGTTCTGTAGTCTGCTTGTAGTCACATCACAGGTGTTTCTACACATAGGCATTGCATCAGAGGAGCCATACTGCAAATTAGCGTTGCGTCAGGGGAGCCATTGTGTAGTCTACCTGTAGTCACATCACAGATGTTTCTGCTCATAGGCGTTGTGTCAGAGGAGCCATTCTCTAGTCTGCCTGTAGTCACATCACAAGTGTTTCTACACATAGGCGTTGCATCAGAGGAGCCATTCTCGAGTCTTCCTGTAGCCACATCACAGTTGTTTCTGCACATAGGCGTTGCGTCAGAGGAGCCATTCTGTAGTCTGCCTGTTGTCACATCACAGGAATTTGTGCACATAGGCGTTGCGTCAGAGGAGCCATTCTACACATAGGCATTGTGTCAGAGGATCCGTTCTATAGTCTGCCTGTAGTCACATCACAGTTGTTTCTGCACATAGGTCGGTGCGTCAGAGGAGCCATTCTATAGTCTGCCTGTAGTCACATCACAGTTGTTTCTGCACATAGGCGTTGCGTCAGAGGAGCCATTCTGCACATCTGTGTTGCGTATGAGGGGCCATTCTGTGATCTGCCTGAGGTCACATCTGAGGTATTTTTGCACATAGGCGTTGCGTCAGAGGAGTCATTCTGTAGTCTGCCTGTAGTCACATCACAGGTGATTCTACACATAGGCATTGCATCAGAGGAGCCATACTGCAAATTAGCGTTGCGTCAGGGGAGCCATTGTGTAGTCTACCTGTAGTCACATCACAAGTGTTTCTGCACATAGGTTTTGCGTCAGTGGAGCCGTTCTGTAGTCTGCTTGTAGTCACATCACAGGTGTTTCTACACATAGGCATTGCATCAGAGGAGCCATACTGCAAATTAGCGTTGCGTCAGGGGAGCCATTGTGTAGTCTACCTGTAGTCACATCACAGATGTTTCTGCTCATAGGCGTTGTGTCAGAGGAGCCATTCTCTAGTCTGCCTGTAGGCGCATCACAAGTGTTTCTACACATAGGCGTTGCATCAGAGGAGCCATTCTGTAGTCTTCCTGTAGCCACATCACAGTTGTTTCTGCACATAGGCGTTGCGTCAGAGGAGCCATTCTGTAGTCTGCCTGTTGTCACATCACAGGAATTTGTGCACATAGGCGTTGCGTCAGAGGAGCCATTCTACACATAGGCATTGTGTCAGAGGAGCCGTTCTATAGTCTGCCTGTAGTCACATCACAGGTGATTCTGCACAGAGGCGCTGTGTCAGGGGTGCCATTCTGTAGTCCACCTGTAGCCTCATAAAAGGTGTTTCTGCACATAGGCGTTGCGTCAGAGGAGCCATTCTATAGTCTGCCTGTAGTCACATCACAGTTGTTTCTGCACATAGGTCGGTGCGTCAGAGGAGCCATTCTATAGTCTGCCTGTAGTCACATCACAGTTGTTTCTGCACATAGGCGTTGCGTCAGAGGAGCCATTCTGCACATCTGTGTTGCGTATGAGGGGCCATTCTGTGATCTGCCTGTAGTCACATCACAGGTGATTCTGCACATTGGCGTTGCGTCAGAGGAGCCATTCTGTAGTCTGCCTGTAGTCACATCACAGGTATTTTTGCACATAGGCGTTGCGTCAGAGGAGCCATTATGTAGTCTGCCTGTAGTCACGTCACAGGTGTTTCTGCGCATTAGTGTTGCGTCAGAGGAGCCATTCTGTAGTCCGCCTGTAGCCTCATCACAGGTGTTTCTGCACATAGGCTATGTGTCACAGAAGCCAATCTGCACATAAGCGTTGTGTCAGAGCAGCCGTTTTATAGTCTGCCTTTGGTCACATCACAGGTGTTTCTGCACATAGGCGTTGCGTCAGAGGAGCCATTCTGCCTATAGTCACATCACAGGTATTTTTGCACATAGACGTTGCGTCAGAGGAGCCATTCTACCTGTAGTCACATCACAGGTATTTCTGCACATCGGCGTTGCGTCAGAGGAGCCATTCTGTAGTCTGCCTGTAGTCACATCACAGGTGTTTCTGCACATAGGCGTTGCGTCAGAGGAGCCATTCTGTAGTCTGCCTGTAGTCACATCACAGGTGTTTCTGCACATAGGCGTTGCGTCAGAGGAGCCATTCTGTAGTTTGCCTGTAGTCACATCACAGGTGTTTCTTCTGCACATAGGCGTTGCGTCAGAGGAGCCATTCTGTAGTTTGCCTGTAGTCACATCACAGGTGTTTTTGCAACTAGGAGTTGCGCCAGAGGAGCCATTTTACCTGTAGTCACATCACAGGTATTTCTGCACATAGGCGTTGCGTCAGAGGAGCCATTCTGTAGTCTGCCTGTAGTCACATCACAGGTGTTTCTTCTGCACATAGGCGTTGCGTCAGAGGAGCCATTCTATAGTATGCCTGTAGTCACATCACAGGTGTTTCTGCACATAGAAGTTGCATCAGAGGAGCCATTCTATAGTCTGCCTGTAGTCACATCACAGGTGTTTCTGCACATAGGCGTTGCGCCAGAGGAGCCTTTCTGTGGTCTGCCTGTAGTCACATCACAGGTGTTTCTGCACCTTGGCGTTGCATCAGATGAGTAACCTGAATTCTGACTGTAATGCACCATTCAGAATTCTGCACTCGCCTTGTAAAGTAAACCCAATGAGTTATTTATTCCGTAGTCTGTATGCAACATACTTCATAATTCTCACATGGTATTCCTTCCAATGAGTGATCATGCGGTGTATCTGTAAAATCATACAAAATTCTGCACACGGATATTCACTCTGACGAATTAATCTGTAGTCTGCCTGTGCCATCAGCCACAATTCTGCTCAAAGGCATTAAATCCAATGAGTACTTCCGTAGCTTGTCTGTAGCACCGCTTTCCCATCACTGTACGTGGTCCATAAATCAGGCGTCTTACTCTGTAGCCTCTCTGTAAAATCATCCCCAATTCTGCACATGAGTAGCACAGCCGATTAGATTAATTACTCTGCTGTCTGCCTGTAACACCATTCGCAATTCTTCACCCGGGTATTAAATCCGATGAGTTATTCTGTAGCTTGCCTGTAACGCATCTTTTATACACAGGATGTGGTCATTAAATTAGATAACCTGTTTCGTAATATTACAGAATGCATCATGCATAGCTACACCTGCTGACGAAATCAGGTTAGTTATCCTGCATCCCAGAACGCCCCTGCTCAAGGGCAGGTGTTCAGCTAAGATCTTCACCTGAGCCCCGTTCGACGCTGTCTTGTTTATGAGGCAGGGGCTGACCCCTCCCTCCTCCCGCCAACACCGCCCGTATTACACCACAGGGAAATAAAATTGATGTTTTTTTTGGGGGGGGGGGGTTTATATAGCGGGAACTCGATCCGAAGGTATCAGAGCGCTTTACAGGAGCACCAGTTGTTTTACAGACTGACATGTTCATTTTGTTAGGCACGGGGAGATTAAGTGATTTGCCCAGAATCACAGGATGTTGAGCATCCCCTGTCGAGACAGGGACCCGGTTCCGCAGCTTCGCGTTCGACCCTCTAGCCGTTAGGCCACATCCTCTCCCAAGTGCCTGGCAAGGCTGCATGTCTTTTCCAGTCCTGTTTTTTTTTTTAAATCAAATAGGGAAGGGCGGCACTAGTTAAACACCAGAGCACGATCCCGTTCAGTTACACTCAAACTTGTATATTTTTTCCAATTTTCTTTTTGACATCTTTTTAATGCCAGTAAACGACACAATAGAAGAATTGAACTGAAACATTTTAGGTAAGAGTTATAGATAAAAAAGGTTAAGTGGATTCGTTGAAATGGGGACAAATCGCACGTCTTTCAAAACGTGAACACGGCAGAATTATATGATGATAATGAAAATGATAATAATATTAATGTCTTCTATGTAACAAATGTTGTCGGAACATTGACGATTTTAAGTAGCAGGTGCGACCGTTACCCAGTTTAACGGTATTGAAGTTGCTGACCTCTGAACGATGGGCGGCTGTGTTGGTGTTCCCGGTATTCGAACTCATGGCCTGCATCGACACACAGCTCGTAGGAGTGTGGTGCAACACTTGTGTACGCCGAGTCTCCGTCAATGATTCGCTCAGAATAGCTTGTGTACTCCCACAAATACGGTAATACAAATGGGGTTTCATGTGTATACTGGTGCATTTGCAGCTGGAACGACACTCGTTACACCTTGTGTAAGCGCAAGTGCACGCGCGAGGTATGCCGGGCGCTCTTCTGCATCAATACATATTTATATTCTATGTTGTAGGCGCTACTTGCAACTGTGTACTCTTATGTAAAAAAAAAAAAAAGTTGTAGTGAAACACGTGGGGTATTCTGCATACTCAGCTGCAGTGACGCATACAGCTAGAAGGTAGGCGATGCCCCAGGCCCTTTTGTGTAGTGCAGTGATTCACGTGATATCGCGAGAACTCTTCGGTACACGCAGCGATGCGCCTGTGCTATTCGGTGTACTTCACTGGATTTTCAGCTGCAGTGACGCACAGAGCTAGTAGATGCCTTGTGCACGTGCAGCGATTCACGTGCTACTCTGTGTACTTCGCTGTATCTCCAGCTGCAGTGACGTGCACAGCTAGATATGTGACCCCATGTGCACTCGTGTCGTGTGTACGTGCAGTGATACACACGTGCTATTGTGTACTCTACTGTATCACCAGCTGCGGGGATGTGTGAATGAACAGCGGGAGCCGACAGCGGGGTGTGAATGTTGTCAGAGATGCGGCCTGCGCGTGTGCACAACTCCCTCCTTCCGCTGACATGTCAGGCGCTGGCCAAGGAGCTGAAACTCCCTTGACGCGGCTCTCTCTCGACAGCCGGGGTTTCAGCTGATTGGAATCTCTGGGCCGACACGGAAGTTTGCTGCTCCGTCGTTGTGGCGACTTCAGTCTGTAAAAAACCAGTGGTGTGCGCGCACCACAGAGGAGCGGGGGCTAGGGAGCGCGGCAGAGAAGCGAACGCGCGCACAGCGCGTGCTGGCCACCGACGGGAATGGGCGGAGCAAAGGCGGGACATGCGCCCGCCTTTGCCCAATTGCGTGCTGGCTTTTTTTTAAAAAAGCACGCGAAAGCCAATGGCAGCCGCGGAAAGCAAAACCACACGCACGAGCGTGTGAGCAGCTTTCAGAACCCCATACAAAAGGGCTCTCGCTGCGCGAGCAGTGCTGCGCACTGCAACGCAGGCGCGAGCCCTAAAAAACGAGTGTTGCCCCAGTGGGTTAATGTTGGAAACTGCTGCAGCACAGCCCCGCTTAATCAGTTGACACAGGGAACTTCATGTTCGCACCGGACTGGCGCTCACCCCTGCCTCTCATGGAGTCAGCCTCACCTGGCACCCAGAGCCTGCTCACCAGCAGTGGGCCTCTTCTCGCGGCTGGACTGAGCCGCTAATATCCCAAAAAAGAAGTAGCCCGAATGAAAAGAGGCCTCAGGCAGCTTATTTTGTTCCGCTTTTATTCGTGACAAACTTGCAAGCTGGCCACAGACAGAGTTCAGCATTCAAAAGTAAAAAAGATGGCCAGACGCGTTTCAGGAAATATCGATCCTTTCTTCAGTGGCACAACTGCTGAAATGGACGGGGAGCGTCCATGATGCACTCATATTTGCAAAATCCTGCCCAACAGATAAATAAAGTGTATATATATATATATATATATATATATATATATATATATATATATATATATATATATATATATATATATATATATATATATATATATATATAAGAAGCAAAATGGACAACTGAAAATTTTAAAACGTTCTGTAAATTTGAAATTGGGGGTTAGAAATGAAGTTGTATTCTCAGATTGATTTGTCGGATCAAGTGCATCAAAGAGACTGTAGTACGGACGATGAGTGGCCTCAAATTTCGAAAACTCCAACCTTCCGATTACAATGTAATTTAAAAAAAAAAAATTGTTTGTAAATTAAATAAAATATATAATCATTTGTGTATTCAATAAATGCTTGCTTCTGTATTTTTTGTGTTGTTTTGAAGTACAAATCACCAAAAATGCTTAGGATGGGGGTCCCCAGCTTCCAGTAATGACTCAGTGGGGGTCTCCGGATTCCAATAATGATTCAGTGGGGGTCCCCGTGTTCCAGGAACGAATAAGTGGGGGTCCACAAAAGTAAAAAGGTTAAGATCCATTGTCCTAGAAAATATGCATGCACACGTCTGGAAGCCTAGGGTACCCAAATTCCACAACTTCAAGTGCCAAATCGAAAGATTCAGTGCCCTGAAGTTGGAATGTTGCATCTGACCTAGGGGCAGTGTCGAAAAGTATAGAGTAAAGGCAGTTTTCTGTGGGAACGCATCGACATTTCCAGAAGCAGCGAATAACAGAACTGATTTGCCCAGATGGGTGCTACCAGGATGAGCCTCACTGGTGCTTGCCACATTTTCCTTATTACATACGGAATGAGTGTTAGTGGAGGAAAAACATGTGCAATATCCCTGCCCAACTCATCCATAGAGCATTGCCCTTGGACTGAAGAAGTTGGTAACTGGAGGCAAAGTTTTGCCATTTTGCGTTCTTCTGCATTTCAAATAGATCTACAGCTGAAATTCCCCAGCAGAGAAAGTATTGTTGAATCACCTGCCCATTGATTTCCCATTTGTGTTTTTGTTGATGGGTCCTGCTAAGAAGTAAAACTGTTCTACGCTCCTGGAAGTTGTCCCACCAGGAGTAGGACCTGATAACAAAGGGCGTAATGCCAGATTGTCTGTGCTAGCTTGGACAACCGAGATGTGCACGCCCATTGTTTTCACAGGTAGCGCATGGTGGTCATGTTGTCCGAGACAATGAGCACGTTTTTTTTGGAAAATATTTTGTAAAGCACTAGGAGTGATAGCTGAACTACCAATAGTTTGAGTAATGTGATGTACAGGCCTTGTTGCTGGACGGACCACTGACCTTGAATAGTGTAGTAAAAAGCTCATTTTTGACATAGTCCTCCTGTAGGAAGCTGGGTTTCTGTTGCAGTAACCCCCCCCCCACTTTTTGCCAGACTATTGATGCATTTTGACTTGCTGTGCCCTGGGTCCCTGCCAATCTGCATCCCAGGGCCTGTGTTCTTTCCCAAACCTTTACCTTGTACCCCCAATTGGCACCTCCCTGGCCACATGTCAGTCCCTTGTAAAAGGTACATTGGGTACCAAGGGCACTGTGACCAAGGAAAGCTTCTAAGGGCTGCAGCACTTATTGTGACACCCTTGGAGGTCCTGTACCTACCTACCTACCTACCCACACGTGCGCACACACACACACACACACACACACACACACACGCGCATTGCATGCTGCGTGTTTTGGTGCAGAACAAAGTGAAGAGTCGACATGGCCCACATCCTTGTGTGCCATGCCTACAACCCACTGCCCTGGCATAGGTCAGCCACCCCTCTAGCTGGGTGCACTATACCAATGGTGAGGGTATAGGTGCATGAGCCCTGTACCCCTACAGTGTCTAGACCAATTCTTAGGCATTGTAAGTGCAGTAATGCCATTAAGAGTATATGGTGCTAGGAGTTTGTCAATACGAACTCCACAACACCATAATGGTTTTACTGAAAACTGGGAAGTTTGGTATCAAACTTCTCAGCACATTAAACCCACACTGATGCCAGTGTAGGATTTAATGAAAAATGCACTCAGAGGGCATCTTAGAGATTCCCCCTGAAAAACGACCAGCCTCTGGTGGGTTCCCTGACTGGTAAACACCAGCCTGCCACCACAAGACATGTTTCTGGACCCCTGGGGTGGAAGCCTTCGTTCCCTAAGCCCAGAAACAAAGCCTTTCCTGGACGGAGGTGGTCACACCTTCCCCAGGCCAAAAAGAGCCATCTGTAGCAGGGGAGCTTCAAAGGCCTTGCCGCCTTTGTAACGCGATCCCCAGCTTCTCCTGCCATCAGGAGCAGGCCCCCTTCCCGTCTCCCCTCCTTTTCGGCAGGAAAAATTAGCACTGCCCAGAAGGTGTGCCCACCTCTGCCACCCCACCCCTCAGGTGGGGGAGGCGAGTTGAAGCCCACTCTTCAGTGTCCCCCATCTTGCAGATGGCAGGCATTCTCCAATGAGGATTAGGGATTGTGCCCACTCCCCCACGTGGGGTGAGCACACCAAGGGTGTAGTCACCCTAAGGTCAGTAGCCCATTGGCTACTGACCTCGAGACCCCTAAAACGCCCCCTAAATACAGTATTTAGGGGGCAGCCCTGAACCAAGAAGACAGATTCCCGCAACCTACGAAGAAGAAGGACGAAAGAAGACGCCCAGCAGAGGAGACTGCAGAGAAGAACTGACTTGGCCTCAGCCCTACCGGCCCGACTGCAGTTTCCAGAGATCCTGCACCAAAAGTCGCCTTGTCCTGCAGACAGGGACCTCCAGAACCCCTGGGAAGACTGACTGCATTCAACAAAGACCGGATCTCCTCGGAACATCATCTTTGTTCAAAAGAAACTCCCAAGACAGACTCTGAGCCTGCTGAGGACAAAGAAACCCGACGCCTGGAACCACCACTGCACCAGACGCCTACGGCCCGAATCCGGGTGGCCCACTGGTCCGAGCGAGTGGCCCGGTAAGGTGAAATCCGACCTCAAAAGACACCCCTGCATCCAGCCGCCCTGCGCCCTCAGGAAGAGAACCCGAGATGCACCTACATCCATGAGCCCTCCAACTTACCTGCCCAACTGTTGGTTCCTCCTGGAAGTCTTCCTGGACTGTGCCTGCAGCCACAATCCAAAACCGGCAACTCCAATTGAAAACAGCAGGGCACCCGATGCCAAAGCAGAACCCTGCACTCCGCTGCCCTTGCGCCGCTACGAGTGCACCTTGCGTGCTAACTCGGATCCCCCTTTGCCCTGAGCCTAACTCCAGGAGCTTTGTTCCCACAACCTTGTGGCCTGCTCGTGAGTAGCCACCAACCGGAAGCCCCCCAACCCCCATTGGATAACATTGGACATCAGCACTCTGCACCCGGCAGCACTAGTGCCGCTGAGGGTATGCTGAGAGCGCATCCTCGACCCTGGGGGAACCCTGGTTCTAACCCCAGAACACCAACTCCCAGAAACTTGTATTTACCTGCAAACCGATAACTTCATTTCCTCCCATAGGATTGCATTGACTGTTTCCCTTGAAAATTCTTTTAAGTGTGGAGTTGGTTTGTATGAAACACTGACAAACTGGCATGTACAAAAACTGATTTACTTACCTTTTCTCTAGGAAATGTCCCAGTGTGATATCTAGGCATATCACACGGAGTAGAAAAAGTAACTTAAAAAGTAATCTAAAAAGTAACGTACAAAGTAATTTGTAAAGTAACTGAAAGGTAATTTCGAAATATTGACTTACCTGTAATTCAACCAACTGTATTTGAACCTGCATTGAACTGTAAAATATTGCATAAGATTTTGAAAATTATTATTTCACTTACCTGAACCAGGCTTGGCTTAGTTCTGGAAATAAAATAACTTAATAATATTTTTGATACAAACAAATTGGTCTGAGTTAAGTCTTTGACTGTGTGACATCATTTGCTGCCCGAGTGTGTAAAACAAATGCTTAACCCTACCCTCTGTTAAAGCCTTACTGCTCGCCCACACTACCACAAATAGAGAGTGTGAGAAGCTGGCCTGGTATATGATGTCCACTAATGTAAGTGGGCACCTTGCACCAGTCCAGACAACCCTTATGGTGATTTAAGAGGTCTCAGACAACCTTAAAAAACTATCCAAGTGGTAGCTGTGGAGAGCAGCCTTCAGGCTTAGTCTTGAAGGAGTGTAAAGCAGCTTGTTTTACCAGAATGCAATCTTATAGTATAGATTAAATGAAAAAGAACCACACAAGGTATTTATAAAAATACGTATTTATTATATAATACTCTCTAGTACGTTCCAGTATCTCCCAAACTGAGATATACACAAAGCACACAATACTATAGCAAAGAAATCACAGTAAATAGCACTAATACATAGTGGGCCCCTGGGGGGGGGGGGCAAACCATTTAAGAAAGTGGTATAAGAACCACGACTCGAATCAGGACAATGTCGAGAGGTTGTAGAATCGCTGGGGACCCAAGGACCCACCCAAGGTAAGTAGACAGGGACCCCACGAAGGACGCGTGAAAGTGAGAACACGACCGCGGGCTCCGTACAACTCTACGTGTAAGTCGCGGTTGGATTTTTAAAGATTAGGGACCCTTCCCAGTGGACACCGAGGAAACCCCGTGGAAGACAGAAGGTTGGAGAGCCAACCCACCCGTGGATACCGTACCGTAAATAACCTATCCCAGGGGAGCCGGGTGCATAGGTGTGAAGTGGCGTCGGAAACCGCCGTCAAACCCAATGGAGGACTTCAGGAAAGTGACACTGCTGGAAGAGGAGAAAGTGTCAGTGGAATCCAAACGTGGATTCTTGATGAAGAGTACCTGAAAGCAGAGGGGACAGAGTCTGGGTCACTTGAGAGTGACCAGGGGCTGGTAGACTAATGCCCACCGATGTCGGGCGCTTCAGGATAGATGTTGATGACCTTGACTCTGCAGCTGCAGGGACCAGGCGACGCTGAGGACGACCAGGAGCCGGATACGAGCTGTCCCACGAAGGATGTTGAGTGCTGAGGGGTCAGTGTCCGGCAGGAGCACCAGCAAGCCTTGGCAAAAGCAACCCACGCAGGAGGTCACGTTGCAGGAAGAGGACCAGCAAGGTCCAGGAGACTCAACACAAGCAGGGGAGTCAGGGCAAGCCCAGAGCAATCAGGGGAGCCCAAATAAGACGTAGTTGACCCTCCACAGGACCCACAGGTCAAAGACACTGGAGTCGCAGGAGGACCTTGTGCAGCTTTACAAAACAACAGGCCACGGAGCACACGGTGCGGTATGGGTGAAGATCTTTGCAGGAGAAATTGCCAGAGGTTGGGGCTACTTGGAGCCCAATGCACTTGCTGCAGAATTGTCAACAGGCATTTGCACTTGCAAAAGTACACGGTGCACAGGGGTTCGGGTATTGCAGCCTCCACGAGGGATTCAGGCCTCAAACTGGGTGAGAGGGCAGCTCGGGCCTCGAGGGACGTAGGAACCCACCTCCTGTGCTGTTGAACCCTTCGGAGTCCGTAGGAGCTCGGGATCAGCAGACCGGTCAGCAGTGTTGCGGTGCCTGCGAATGCAGGGGAGTGACTCCTTCACTCCAAGGGAGATTATCTTCAGGTGTCAAACAAATTGGTCTGAGTTAAGTCTTTGAGTGTGTGACATCATTTGCTGCCCGAGTGTGTACAACAAATGCTTAACACTACCCTCTGATAAAGCCCTACTGCTCGCCCACACTACCACAAATAGAGAGTAAGGTGCTATCTACTTTTACCTCTGCCTACCTTTGGGGATCCACTGGACTCTGTGCACACTATACCTCACTTTGGTATAGTTTATACAGAGCCAGCTTCCTACACCTCCCCCACACACTTTTTGCCTGGTATCTGATCCAAGTTTGACTGAAGTGCACTGGGTTCCAGCTACCCAGGTCCCCATTGCCAGTGCTCTTTCCCTAAAAACAAGGTAATTGTGTAATTGTTCCACATTTGGCAAGACCTTTAGCATCTCCATAAGTCCCTAGTAAATGATACCCCTGGTACCTAAGGCATGGCTACTAAAGAGGGTCCCAAAGGACTGCAGCATGCATTAAGCCACCCTAAGGAGCCCAGCACCCAACTCATGCAGACTGCCAGTGCAGGCTGTGTGAAATGGTGCAGACAAAAGTGAAAACACAACATGGCCCACACCCTTTGAGCCATGTCCACAGATACTGCATGAAATATATGTACGTCACCCCTACAGCAGGCCTTACAGCCCTAAGAGAGGGTGCATTATATTACATGTGTGGACATATCTGCATGATCATATATGCCCCGGTGCTGTCTAGTTCAATTACTAGATAGTACAAGTGAACAGGGAAGCTATCTTAATTATATGTACTAGGCACTGGTCATCACGAGTTCCCCAGATACATGATGCCTTCACTGAAACCTATGGTGTTTGGTATCAAACACCTTATCTTGATAAATCCTAACTGATGCCAGTTGTGGATTTATTAAGACATGCACCCAGAGGGCAACTTAGAGCCGGCCTCAAAAAATCTACTCGCCCACTCGCTATGGCGAGTCAGACGTTATCAGGGCGAGCTATTTTTAAGGACTATTGGCCCGGTATGGCGAGAGACTCCAGCTGACAAAGAACAGGAGTTATTATAATTTTAAAAAGTGAACGAACACTTAAGATGCCTTTAAATCTGGTTATATTTGCTATGAGTTCAAAGACAGAGTTCAGATGTCAGCTTATGTCTTTGTACAGATTGTTTCTTTTTTTATCCTGAATATTGTGTTTACAAAATCCTCTAACTGTGAATTCAGAGAAAGAAAAGAAAAGTTAAGTAACCTGTCTGACATTCATGCTGTGTACAATGAAAGGCTATAGCATGTCAGTTTCCTTCGGAAAAAAAACATTAAAATATCCTGTAAATGAAGTGTACAAATATTTCAAAATATATTTCAGTAGTTGGGAAAACACTTTTTAAAAATAATGATGTGTGATTGTGAGAAAGTGCCTCTTTTGAAATGGCTAGCAACTCCCCCCACCCCCCACACACACACACACACACTTTTTGCCTGGAAAATGATGTAGTTTCGATTGAAAGTGCCCAGGGTCCCTGCCAACCAGGTCCCCTGTGCCAGAGCTCCTTCCCTAAAACTGTACCATGATTGGCACCACTTCAGACCCCCCTGTAAGTCCCTAGTAAATGGTAACCCTGGTACCTAGGGCATTGGGACTGAAGAGGGTCCCCTAGGGACCCCTCACCAAGGCAATTCAAACTGCCACTGCAACCTGCTTATCTTGATGCAGCGAAAAAAGACAAGATCGACATGGCACTCTGCCTGTGTGCCAGGTCAAGCAGCACTGCCTAAGGTATGGGTAAGTCACCCCTCTAGCAGGCCTTACAAGCCCAAAGGCAGGGTGCACTATATCTCAAGTGTGGGATAGCTGCATGAACAGATATGCCCCTACAGTATTTAAGTCTATTCTTAATATTGCAAGTGCCAGGGAAGCCAAAGAGAGTACATGGGCTGGAAACTCGACAACTCGAGTTCCCCAGCACCATGATGGCTTCATTGAACCCGGGAGTTTTTGGTACCAAACAATTCCTCTTAATAAACCCACACTGATGCCAGTGTTGGATTTATTAATGCATGTACCTATAGGGCACCTCAGAGGTGCCCCCTGAAAACCTGCCAACCCTGGTGTGGTCTCTGACTGACTTTAGGCAGCCTGCCACCACCAGACAAGTTACCCATGGAGTGAGAAACCTTGCTCTCTGATGCCAGAAACAAAGCTCATCCTGCCCCAGGCAGGTACGGTGCGCGAGAGGGGAGCTTCAAAGTCCTTGCCGCCTTTGTAATGCGACCCCAGCCTCTGCTGCTAGCAGCAGATGGCAGACCCCGGTTCAAACCCCCACTTTTGGCAGGAGAACCGGCGCGAAAACTAAGTGAGAATAGGAGGTGTGCCCCCCTTTGCCAACTTCACCCCTCAGGTGCTGGAGAAGTGAAGCACATTTTTCAGTGTCCACCTTCTTGAAGATGGTGCGACTTATCCAATCAGGGCTAGGACTATGCCCCCTCCCACAGGAGGGTGTCATATTAGAGGGTGTAGATCCCCAGGTAAGGGACCCATTGGTCCCTACCTGTCACTCCCCTGTAACGCCCCTAAATCTACTATATAGGTGACACACCCAGACCCTGAAAGTTTGATTCCCGATGACCTACAAAGCCCGGACCCCGTACAGCAAGAAAGAAGAAGGACCAATGGCCGACTCTGCACCAGCCCTGCCGGCCTGTCTGCTGCCTCTCGCCCCTGCTACAAAAGTCGACTCGTCGTGCAGGCCAAGCGACCTCCAAAACCCTGGGAGGACTGCCTGCCTTCGATAAAGACTCCGAATCTCCCGTGGACAGTGAACTTGTCCAGAAGAAACCATCTTTAAAAACCAAGAGCTCTGCCCTGAGGAACCGCAAAACCACCTACTGGACCCACCTCTGCACCCAATACCGAGTCCATGTGGCCCACCAGTCCTGCAAAGGTTCCCCAGCGATTCTGAGCAAGAGTCCATCATGGGTCGACCCCTGCTGGACTCCCTGTGAATGCCTGCAACCTCTTCACGATGACCCCCCTAACTGCGGCCTGCTCCAGTAAGCCTTTTCCGACGTCCAAAGACACTCCTGCACCCGAAGCCCCTGGGCCTTGGGGAACTTGACCAACGGTGTTCCTATGTCCCCCAGCATCAGTTCTTACCTGGGTAGCTGTTGGTTTTCTTCGTCCGGCCTCCTGGCCAGAGCCTGCAGCCTTTTTCCAAAACCAATCTTCCCTATTGATTTGCATTGGGCGCCAGACGGTGTGTTGGCACTCTGCAGCCGGCCACCCCTGTGCTGCTGAGGGTGTAGGTCTGGTGCTGCCCTGTGGCTCCTCCAGTGCTTGTCCAAACCCCCGGAGATTGACCCCCGACACCGCTTTTACTTAGCTGTAAACAGCGCATCTTCAATCACCCCCAGTCTCCATTGGTTAACATTGGGCGTCCGACTCTGAATTTGACCTCTAACCCCGGCCATCCCTGTGCCGCAGGTGGTGCAGTCTTTGTGCTAACTTGAACCTTGCCTTGTGTTGACTTGAAGCCCCGAAGACTGGATATGCAAGTCGTGTACTTACCTACAAAACTGCATTCTTATTTTCCTCCCATATGTTAACATTGCTGAACTGAAAATTGCAGTGTCCACTTTTTAAAGCGAAAAGTATTTCTTATAAAAAACCTACTCACCTTTGAACATAGATCTTAGTCTTAAAAGAAGCTTATTTTTTTCTAAAATTGGTGTGAATCTCCTTTTTGAGTCGTGTGTCATTTATTAATCACTGTGTGTTTAACAAATATCTTACACTCCTCTGTGTTAGGCCTAAGGCTGCTCGACCACATTACCACAAATAGAGCACTTTGGGTTTGCATAGAAGCCCTGCACACTTCTGGGGGAATCTCTGGACTCTTTACACAATATAACTAATTATTGGTATATCACATAAAGAGCCAGCTACCTACAGTGATGGAAACAAATATGTTAATAGGATCAAAACAAATCAGAACACTTTACTTGGTGATGTGCAATTGATAAATATTTGCTGAAACCCAATTTCCTCAATAGAGTTTGTACGCTATATAGTTTATTAGTAAAACTGCATGTCAGTGGGAAACTCTGTGGCCATTTCAATGGAAATGTGATGTTTATAAATGACAGTGCATCGTGCTTTAGTAACATACCTATTAAAAGTGAGAGTTTTTAAAAATTAACTGTTAGACATGACATTTTTTGCTGGTTTATCCCCAGACTTTTTGCCTCCTATTTTTCTGACCCTGTTTTCGTTGGCTATAGGACTTTGGGCACTTTACCACTGCTGATCAGTGCTAAAGTGCACATTCTCTCTGTGTAAATTGTGATTATGACTGGTTATCCATGATTGACACATTTGATTTACTGGTACATCCCTAGTAAAGTGCACTGAGTGTGCCAGAGCCAGTAAATCAAATGCTATTAGAGGGCTTGCAGCACTGGTTGTGCCACCCACATGAGTAGCCCTGTAAATGTATCTCAGACCTGCCACTGCAGTGTCTGCGTGCGCAGTTTTAAACTGCCATGTTGACCTGGCAAGTGCACCCACTTGCCAGATCCTAACCTTTCATTTTCTTACATGTAAGGCACCCCTTAGGGAGGCCCAAGGTACCACAATGAGCAGGGTGCAGTGTATGTGAAAGGTAGGACATGTGCTGGTGTATTTTACATGTCCTGATAGTGAAATACTGCGTATTTCGTTTTTCACAGTTGAAAGGCTGTCTGTCCCATAAATATAATTGGAGCTGCACTGTAACTTTTTACATGTGTAACTTTCAATTAGGACAAGATGCAGAAATGGAGTTTAGTGTCTCTGAACTCAGAGTTTAATAACACACCTTGTAGTGAAGGTGATTTTTAAATTGTGTTTCAAAATACCCCTTTTAGAAAGTGGCCGTTTTCTTGCTTTACTATTCTGTGTGCTTCTGTCTGTGTATTCACCGTCTGGTTTTGCAGTGACAGGAGCTGGGGATGTGTATTCACTCTAGACAGTCACAAGGTGGGTTGAGGTGTCCCCTGCCTTGCCTGGGTGACTCATCACTAGGTCTACACCCCTGTGGTCATGCTGGACCAAGGAGGACAGGACTAGTTTGGACTGGGCTCAGAGACCCTTGCCACAAAGAGAACAATGAGAAAATGGGGTATACGATTTAGACCTGAAACCCCAGAACTTTAGATTACTTCTGGAATCAAAAGAAACCTCTGCCAAGGAGAAGGGCTGAAGAGCTGTAAGGAGGAGTACTGCCCCTTTGCTGTGTGTTGCTTTGTTGGGCTGGCCTGCAGTTGCTGCTTCTGCGAAGGAGAGGACAAAGACTGGAACTTTTGCTGTGAACATGCTTGTGAAGAATCTCCAAGGGCTTGTGTGTGCTTGCCTCCTGTTCTGAAGTCTCAGGAACACAAACACTTCACCACCAGCTTCCGTGAACTCTAGTGCTGGGAATTCTGACCTGCCAGGAGGTGCCTGTTCCAGTTCTGGGCCTCTGGAGGTTGTTCCTGTTGCTGGGAGCTGAAAGAGCTTGAAGAAAGCAAGAAAATCGACGTATTGCCCTTCCAGTGCCTGTTTTTCCAATGCTTTGTTCGCCCTAAGTTGGCAGGGTATGCCCAGACGTGGGTCCCTTGCTCACTTTGCCACTGGATTCAAGCTAGCCTGGCTGATGACGGCTGAATAGCCAGAAACCGGTCCCAGGATGCTTGTTTCCGGTCCAGGGAAGACATGGCTTGGCAGTTCGGGCTGGACTGTTCCCATGAGGCACAGGGTCAGACTGATTTGCATATGGCCATGTCTGAACTGGGGTGGTGGAGTGAGCTAAAGAATGATGATGGATTAAACCCAGATCAGTTGACTGGGGGTGAGTGTTTGATTTGCTCAAGCGCTCCGTCCATCATCCCCTTTGGTATCGCTTTGTTTTTCCAATGCAGCACTGCCAAACGGGAAAAAGTTCCACGCTCCGCTGCCGTGTAGCTGAAGAATTGACGCAGCACCAGCCAGCGGCTGAAATATTGCCGCACGCCAAGTCCTGTGCACCGATCTCCGAAGTCCAAGATCACCACACTGACTCTAACGCAGGTCCTGCTGAGCGGCTGAAAGAATTGACGCATCGGGGGACCGATGCTGAAGAAACAGACGCAGCGGCTGTTTGCCACCGTCGCATCGACCTCCAGCGCGTCCCGAATTTCCACGCATCGCACCTGTGCGGCAAAGTTTTCTGACGCATCACCTGAAGACCAGAAACATCTTGGAATCAACGCACCACTTCCCCCTACAGTCCGGATTTGACGCATCACTTGCGTGCAGCAGAACTGTTGCATCGCCTCCCTAAGGACTCAGGAACTGACGCATCACTTTGTTTTCCAACGCTTCCCCTCTCTGTGGCTGCTTTGCCTTGTTGATTTTGACGCATTTGAGGTACTTTGTTTAACTGTCACGCATTCATAGTTTTCTATGGACAGAATTGCTTGAAACATTTTAAAAGCCATATTTTGATTTGTGTATGTTGGATTTTTGTCATTTTGGTCTTGTTTGGTTTAGATGTTATGTTATAACAATTTATATAGCGCACTAATACCCATAGGTACTTTATTTTTCTAAACTGGTGTGGTGTCCATTTGTAGTGTTTTCACTGTGTTACTGAGTGTCTGGGTGAAAATACTTTACACATTGCCTTTGGGATAAGCCTGTCAGGTCGTGCCAAGCAACCAAAGGGGGTGAGCAGGGGTTATCTAAAGTGTGTAACTCCCTTATCCTCATTATAAGCAAGGGTCCCTACTTGGACAAGGTGCATACCTCTGCCAACTAGAGACCCCCATTTCTAACATGAACTTAGAAACATTCCTGCCCCCGCCCTGACAATGCTATTGATGAACCAAGAGGCAAATGAGGGGTCACGTGTACCATTTATGTGGGCTAGATTTTTGTTATACATGCTTGTCTGTTAAATCAAACATAAGAGTTTTTGTAAAGCAGACATGCTGAACTCACATATTTGAAGGTGCTCTCATATTTAATAATGAAGAAAAAGGTGACTCAAATAAAATATTTGCCCAGGATCACACAATTTGGACCAGTTTATGGGTCAAGTGCATTACAGTTAGCGCGAGTAGATTATGCAAGTCACTAGATCTTCAGGTCTAGTAACATTTTTATGCTTTTTCGACCCCTGCCTTAGAGGTGCCCCCTGAAAACCTACCAGCCTTTAGTGTGCTAGCTGACTGGTGTAGTCCAGCCTGCCACCACAGACAGGTTTCTTACCCCCTGCAGGTGATAGCCCCCGCTCCCTGAGGTCAGAAACCTCCTCCAGCAGGATGGCTAGTGATTTGGCATATCTGGGCCAGGGACTTCAAAGTTCCTGCTACCCTTAATATGTGACCCTGGCTTCCCCCAGACCTGGGAGATCCCACCCCCTGAGGTCCCTTTGGCACCAGGACAGGTGGGAAATTAGATATGCAAGGAGGCATGGTGCACTACCAGGCCAGTCACACTCCTAAGGTGGACTGCCTGAAGTGACCCACTGCAGGAAGTTGACTCTTTATGTGATCTATCAATAAGTTGATATCCCATGTAAAGAGTCTAGGGGTTCCCTTATGAGTGGACAGGGGCTAGCTATAAGTGCTTGATTAGGGAGTAGTGTGGTGGAGCAGCCTTAGGCTTAACAGAGGAGTGCAAGACATTTGCAAATACGCACAATGATTAATAAATGACACACACGACTCAAGAAGGAGATCCACAACAATTTATAACAAGCATTTGCAATGCAACAGGTCTCGCATTTGTGAAAGCTAGAGCTGTTGCTGTTAAAAATGGCAATGTTTTTTATTTGTGTTTTTGTATGTAGTGGAGTGATCATATCTGCATAGCGCTATTGACATTCGTATGACCTTGCGGCGCTGGAGAACCAGAACATGGGAAATAGGTTATGAGGGAGGGGAGACAAGAGAAGTATGCCGTTCGGGGAAAAAGGGAACAACAATGGAATTATATGCTGCTGCAGCCACAACATTTTATGCCCAGACGTGGGTCCCTTGCTCACTTTGCCACTGGATTCAAGCAAGCCTGGCTGATGACGGCTGGAATGCCAGAAACCGGTCCTAGGATGCTTGTTTCCGGTCCAGGGAAGACATGGCTTGGCAGTTCGGGCTGGACTGTTCCCATGAGGCACAGGGTCAGACTGATTTGCATATGGCCATGTCTGAACTGGGGTGGTGGAGTGAGCTAAAGAATGATGATGGATTAAACCCAGATCAGTTGACTGGGGGTGAGTGTTTGATTGGCTCAAACGTTCCGTCCATCATCCCCTTTTGTATCGCTTTGTTCGCCCTAAGTTGGCGGGGGTATGCCCAGACGTGGGTCCCTTGCTCACTTTGCCACTGGATTCAAGCAAGCCTGGCTGATGACGGCTGGAATGCCAGAAACCGGTCCTAGGATGCTTGTTTCCGGTCCAGGGAAGACATGGCTTGGCAGTTCGGGCTGGACTGTTCCCATGAGGCACAGGGTCAGACTGATTTGCATATGGCCATGTCTGAACTGGGGTGGTGGAGTGAGCTAAAGAATGATGATGGATTAAACCCAGATCAGTTGACTGGGGGTGCATTGTGGCAGGGTGACTTTGGGTAGATATAGAAGACTCAAGTACCTCTAATCACAGTTTCACATTCTACAGGAAGCCCCATTATTTTGTCACGTCATTGCATTCGCCAAATGCTGGCGAGTTGTCACGAACGAAACGCCATAAACATACATACCTGTGATGTCGTCCCAGCCTGAGATCCTTGCCAGACTGAGCCCTCAATAATCCCAGTTTCGAGCCGTAGCCGCACTCTGCTCCTCGCACACCAGGCACATAGTGTAAGCTTTTTAGATCCGCACTCGCCGAGCTATGAACACCTGTCAGAGCGAGGGGAGGGGCGCCAGGGTTAGCGGCAGCTCCTGGGCTGGGGACACCTGGGAAGGGGAGTGTCCTGGTTGTGAGGGCAACTGAGCTGTCCGGGTACACCGGGGGTGAGAATAGAGAGTATCTTGCCTTGCAGGAGGGGGGGGGCGCATGCAAACTAACATTCTATGCCCGAGAAATCAAAAGCAGGCTGTAAATTATTGTACTGCGGTACCACGAGCAAACTGCAACTTCCGCTTTGGGAGATATTAAAGACCGAGTGAGATGTTATGCATATGGCATCAGTCTACAATCAAATGTGGCATCACATGCAGATTCCAACATTTCCAGTCTGAGGTAGACACTACAAATAAAGGCGTTCTCCGTGACAGCAATATTTACGATATTTAGAATAAAAGTGTGCTACCATTCTGCCTGGTTATAAGCAAATCATAGCGAAACACTGAATTAGGAGACTTCGGCACAGAGACACTACAATGTGCTAACAAGCCAACACTACTCTACATAACGCACGTACTGCGCCGGAGCCCGGCTTCATGTCCACTTCGAGTGAAGAGAAAGCGCGCCTGAAAAGACGTGACTGGATTCAAAGCTTAATGGCGGTTATCTCGAAGTGATTTTACTAATTATATGTGGCAGGAGTTCTCGCGTCCACCGCAGGCAGGCAGGCACGGCGCTTCGCGACCCATACACGTGCACATCTCCTGTCCTCCGTACGCGCAGACAGGGAGGGAGAGAGAGAGGGAGCGAGCGAGCAGGAGTTGTGCTAACGCCCCGAGCCGTACGTGTGCACATCTCCAGTCCTCCGTACGCGTGCACATGTCCTGTCCCCCTTCGGCAAAGAAATCGACCACAATAGATCTCGCCAAGGCGAGCACCGCATGCGCTGCGTCGCTAGGCGAGACCTAAAAATACCAAGTGCCTTTATATATGATTTGGAATCAGAAAAAAATCGTTTAGGCAAATACGTTTTTTAATATACATTTTTTCACTTTAAAAAGTGGACACTGCAATTTCTGAGTTCTGCAATGTTATACTACGGAAGAAAGAACAAGTTCTGCAAACAGGTACAGTACATCAACTTACAGGACCAATCTCCAGGAGATAAGGTGAGTGGTGGGCAGGGTCCAAGGCAGCACCAGCAGTACATCACCAGCGGCACGAGGGTGCCCGGGGGCAGGGTGCAAATCAGCATCGGGAGCGTTTCAAAGGGGATCGGTCACGGTAAAAAGAGGCTGCAGGCTCCGGTTAGGAAGCCAGGTGGACTGAAACAGCAAGTGGGCTCAGGCCTTGCGATGCTCAGGGGAGGGGGCTGGACTCCTTTGGTCCTCTTCTCCCAGGCCGATGAGCGAAAGGTGCAGGGGTGCCCTTAGGCATTAGAGTTTTTACCGGAGCAGTCGCAGTAGTAGCCAATGGGCTACTGACCCGTGGGTCACTACGCCCCCTGTATGACCACTTCCTGTGGGAAGTGGCAATAACACTGTCCCAGAATTCCTAAATATGCCATCACAAAGATGGCTACATCTGAAAAATCTTACTAGCCAGGAGGTGGCACGCCTACATGACTAGCTAATTTTCCCTCCTGTCCAGGTGCTGGTGGGATCTGGACGGGGGTGGCTTCCTCTCCTTTGAGGGGAGCCACATTTGCATTCCTAAGGCGGTAACTTGTTTGAAGCTCTCCGGCCCAAGGAGGCTAATCAGCAGGTCATTCTATGGGAGGGGATGTTACACCCTCTTTCGGGGCAGGCTTTTGTTCTGGCTCTCACCCTAGGAGTCCACCCACAACAATTCGAAGTTGTAAAAGATGTATGGTCGTGCGGGCGATGTGTATCCTACAATGGTAGGAGGCACATTGTGTTCTTAAAATACCCCTCACACACCAAAAGGGCCCTTGGTGTCATGCTTCATCATAGGGGTCTTCGCACTCCTCTACGGAGTGCGGCGTGCTACTAACGAACGAATACACGGGAGCACTTAAAGTAACCACTATGTGTAGTGTGTGAGGGTGTGAGTGGTAGGGTCTACAGTGATTAGTGAGTGAATATTAAAAAAATACCTGGCAATTGAGGACTAGAAAGATTTTTAATAAACCCCTTTGCTGGTATTGTTAAAAACAGTGAGATAGAGGTTTAACGTATTAATGTACGACACCTCCTGTGTGTCTGTGTCAACATGTTTCGAAGCCGAAAGCTTCTTCTTCAGGACGGGTACACAGATCCCTACCCTAATCACAGAAGACAGTTAATACTGTTGAAAACATAGGGAATTCTGTGTGTAATTTATATGTATAATATGTCCATTAGGCTCCATAGGTTTGGCGACAAAGTGAATATCTCTATCTCCTTCTGAAAAAAACACAAAGGTATAGAGGTACGTTTTAGCTAGATAAAATATTCCAGACGTGAAGATCGTGACCTGTAAGGTGATATATACAGTGTCGATAAAAACACCAGAAAAACTATATAGTGTCAGTGCAGTTTTCCTGTAAAAAAGGTGGACAAAAACTAGACATACACAACAAATAACATAAAACAGACACACTATGTTGGGATTGTTCCTTGTAAACCATTGGCAAGCGTTAAGAAAAAAGGAGGGAATAACGTGAACTGTAGGGAAAAAGGTTGCATACTTGCTATCCAGAAGATCAAGGCTTCATGAGCCTGGGAGGAAAACGCAGGGGACTCTGTGCTAATGAGCACTCTGTGAGGAAAAGGAACTGTATTTTAACAGAGAAATCCCCACTTACTTGGTAAGAGCAGATCGTGGTCTAGTTGAAGCGGCTGTGCCGTACTTACGAATGCGAGGGTACTACCTCACCCGACCGTCCCCTCCGTGACTCCGTGGATACTGAGAAACCAGGAGGCAGTCGATGTTAAATACTTAACTTAATTGGCCCATTAATTGTAGGTACGTGTGGGTTGGCATGTTCATCTACAAGCCCTGACCGCCAATACCGATGATGGGAGGGAATGCTAATAGGACTAGACCGCTGCAAAAGAAACGAGAAGCGGTTGCGGGGAAAACGGAAATAAAGGAAAGTACGCTCAGTGTTCTGCGCGTGCGTCTGCTCATGACGCTGTTTGTGCATAAAAATAGAAAACAGACCGCTAATAGTAGGCGTATTGCCAGAAGAAATCATTTCCAACCCAGGAAGAGAAAAAAATATCTAAAGCGTCCAAGTCTAGAATCGCTATTTGTAGTTTTGAAAACAAAAAATTATTATCGTGAATTAATAAAGGGACGTTTGATGTGTCCAAATATTCCAGCACTAATGGTAGTTAAAAAAAGGGAGGGGGGGAAAAAGCGGGGGGGGAAGAAGAAGAAGAGAAGAGAGAAAGGCATTACGGGTGCTGGTATGATTATGAAATCATCCTGAATGTTATACATATATAAGGGTCATAGTACTGCACCCCGAAAAGAAATGTATCGTTCAAAGTGGGAGCGAAGGGCATGTATTAGCGCTAGAGCAGAGTTTATTCTGCGCTACAAAAAGCGTTAAAAATGCTGACAAAATTATGAAAAAGTTAAGAATGAAGCAAAAGGCCACACTAAAAAATTTTTGGGGCATTCTCACAGTCAATGTAAACGCTCCAGAGGGGGAAAAAAAGAGAGATATATATATGCATTAAGAGTGGTATTGATGGACCACGGGTTCTTATGACATACCTAATCAACGTCTTCCAGTTTATTGAGAGGAAATGATCAAAAAAGGGGGGGGGAATACCGAGGTGCATACTTCCAAATGATAAATAGATACCATGGCTCCCTGCGCATGTAGACAGAGACTCCCCTTTCAAATGAAAAGGTTCCACGGTATATTGTCATTTAGACCTATGGTGTTAGTACCCAGACGGAACACCCAGCGTTGTTCTTTTTCTAGAAGGCCAAGGTCTGGTGTTAGTTGTTCAATTACTGTCCACCGGAGGTCATTTACTCCGTGGGTTTCTGACAGGTAATGTGTCGCCATTTTCGAGGGGCTTTTCTTACACCGTACGTTGCTCTTGTGCTCTCCAATGCGGACTTTGACCGGCCGTGATGTCATCCCAATGTATTCCAACCCACAGGGACACGTTATGTAGATGACATTGCGACTGTTACAGGTTGTAAACTTCCTCTGCTCCCATTCGCTGCCATTCCTGAACTTAATCTTAGAACTCTTGCTGGTTAGATGGCAAGTGCTGCAATTGCCACATGGGTGGTGGCCCTGGATAGGTTGTAAAAGAGGAGTTCTTGTCATTCCTGTTGAATCAGCTCGTGGTCGAGTGTGGACAATCATGTCTCTGAGGTTTTTGCCTCTTTTGTGTGCAAACAATGGTTTTTCAAGATTGAGATCTCCACAGTTAAGGATTCTCCAGTGTTTGTTCACAATTTTGGATATCCTATTTGAATGGGTGTTGTATGTAGTCACGCAAATTGGTCTGGCATCTGGGTCTTTTGGCACCTTGTCTTCCAGCAATGCCTCCCTGTTGTTATTGCGTGCCCTCTTCATACCTTTATCTATGATAGGGGTAGGGTAGTTCCTATGTGACAATTTAGTCTTAAGATCCTGAGCTTGTTTTTTGTAATCTTTGAGGTTGGTGCAATTGCGCCGTAGGCGGAGGAACTGGCCATATGGGAGATTGTCCCGGAGATGGCGCGGGTGGAAACTGTCGTAAACTAGCAGACAGTTTCTAGCCGTTGGTTTAAAATGTGTGGTGGTTTTAAAAAAAACATTCTCTTGGTATGTATTGAAGTCTAAGAACACCAATTGGTCTCTTGATACAGTACAGGTGAATTTGAGAAAAGGGTTCTGCTGGTTGAGCCAGGTCATGAAATGTTCCGTTGATTCAATATCTCCATTCCAAATGACTAGCACGTCATCTATGTAACGTTTCCAGGTACTGATGTTGTGCCTGAAAGGATTGTCCTGATGGAGAATTTTGCTACTCTCCACTCACTGACACTATATAGTTTTTCTGGTGTTTTTATCGACACTGTATATATCACCTTACAGGTCACGATCTTCACGTCTGGAATATTTTATCTAGCTAAAACGTACCTCTATACCTTTGTGTTTTTTTCAGAAGGAGATAGAGATATTCACTTTGTCGCCAAACCTATGGAGCCTAATGGACATATTATACATATAAATTACACATAGAATTCCCTATGTTTTCAACAGTATTAACTGTCTTCTGTGATTAGGGTAGGGATCTGTGTACCCGTCCTGAAGAAGCTTTCGGCTTCGAAACATGTTGACACAGACACACAGGAGGTGTCGTACATTAATACGTTAAACCTCTATCTCACTGTTTTTAACAATACCAGCAAAGGGGTTTATTAAAAATCTTTCTAGTCCTCAATTGCCAGGTATTTTTTTAATATTCACTCACTAATCACTGTAGACCCTACCACTCACACACTACACATAGTGGTTACTTTAAGTGCTCCCGCGTATTCGTTGGTTAGTAGCACGCCGCACTCCGTAGAGGAGTGCGAAGACCCCTATGATGAAGCATGACACCAAGGGCCCTTTTGGTGTGTGAGGGGTATTTTAAGAACACAATGTGCCTCCTACCATTGTAGGATACACATCGCCCGCAAGACCATACATCTTTTACAACTTCGAATTGTTGTGGGTGGAGTCCATTTGTTTAGTAATTATAGCCAGGGGAGATTGAATCCACTCCCTGTGACCCTTTGGACACTTCCTCTCTCCACTCCCTCCATTGATATTTACGTTATTCAGACAGCACACAGCTGTGGGAGTTTTTGCCGGTATTTCCGGTTTTCAATAACTCTAAAATACAAGGCTGACAACTAAGAGTTGACAGTGTACCTCTCTTACTATAGTCTTCTCAGTAGAAACAACCACTAGGTGGTTTCATACACTTTTGGACACATTTAACACACACACACACACGTTCACTTCAGCGACTGCTGACTTCTGACTAACTAGGGCCGATGGGGCAGGCCTTACCTTCGGGGAAGATGAAATCGACAGGATCTTAGCAGCATTGAATCCTTTTGAAGGGTTAAGCAGCACTGATACAGGCCCAAGCACTGCAGACTGGGATGAATTGGTTAACCTCAGAAGAACACAGATTAAAACAGCACTACATGGCCTGTTCATGACCGAATACCTGAGGGCCAACGCGGCGCCCCAGGGTCTGATTGTCCGCAACGAACCTTTCATTTTTCAGAATGATAAGGTTTTCAAAAAGACTGGTCACTCATCTCGTGGCATTGCACCAGAGACTGGTTAGTTCTGATTATAAAAACCGCCACCAGAATAGCACAAGAACTCAAAATAGATATTCAAAAATTGGAGGTACAATTGAAAACTTACCAATCCCATTCAGTTCTAAAAAAACGCCTTGAGGAACTGAACCAACAAATGACGGAGTTTGAGGTCACCCTCTGTTAGACCTGTCAGCCCTAGGGTGGTCTTGCCCTGGTTTTTTCCCTTTTGCGCCTCATTTTTGCCACCGTATTTTTACTGGACCTAGGTCTCCGGACGCCTTACCACTGCTAACCAGTGCTGAGGTGCAGGTGCTCTCTCACTCAAGATGGCTGCCACAGGCCCCTGCTACTGCAGAGTGGCCTTGCACACATACACACTAGTAGCCAGGGTCAGGCTGGGACATAGGGATACAGTATCCATTCCGTCCCCGCCTTTGGGCCACATAGCCAGACATGGTGGAAGGTTCCAGAACCTTCCGGGCTGTGGGAGGAGTTATGTTTTGCCGCCTTTAGGAGGGTCACCTGACCTAGGGATATAAGAGGCTTGGAGGGAAATCTTTTAGTCAGTTGGGGCACCACTGATCCTGGGAGAACCTCTGCCGGAGTACAGGCTGTAGGGCCTAGGGGGGGAGACCTACACTACTGCTGCTGACAAGGCTTAGGCACTGCTGTAGTAAGTTAGCTGAGGAACGCCCACCACCCACTGACCTTGCCCAGCGTGAGGGGACCCAGGGAACCACCTTCAGCGTGCTGGGAAGCATCATCCAGCACCCCAAGAACCACCAACTCATTCCCCCCCTCATAAGAAGAAACCCCCAAGAAGCAACCAACCAAGAACTGCCGCAAGTAACCTTAATTTGTAAGGCCTGACCGACCAGCAAGGCCAGAAACCTGAACTGCCAAACTGGGGATCACCAGGTAAAGCGCCGTGCCTTGAAGCGCTAAACCTTCACCCCATCTATTCCAAGCTGCTGCTGGGCTGCCCAAGAGCCCTTCTGTGTCAGCCCCCTTTCCAGCCTGCTGCCAGCGCGCCCCGCGCTATACCTCCACGAAGGAGGAATTGCCCCCAAGCCACTGACCTCGTGGCTAGAATCTGCCGTTGCGGCCGCCGCCGCGTGTGGAGAGCTGTGGAGGCGAGCGAGGCCTCTCCGAGGCCGTGGTGGTGAGGTGCGCCGTCCGCGCCCTCACCGAAGCCTAAGGATTAGCCCCAAAGGTCACCGCCGGGCCCGGGAGCCCCACCGACGAAGTCGCGGCCCAAAGATCACCCCCGCAGCCCAGGGGCTCGCGTGAAGAAACTGAGGCCTAGCGGGAAGAACGAGGCCTCCAGGCCCCGCCGACGCCGTTGCCAGGCGACCGGGGACGCCGACCGCGTCATCGGCCGCGCCCCCGGGAAGGCCGCGCAACGATTGGGCGCCGGCTCCCGCCACGCCCCCAGCGCCGACGGAGGCCGGAGAAGAGCTCCGAAGCAGCAGAGGGAGACGGGAAGCTGGCCGGAGAGGTCTGCCGGCTCCCGCTCCCTTCCCCGCAATCGCCCCATCTGATCTCGGGGGCCGGAGGAGAGCGATACCGGCCCCCCAACGACCCGCAATACCGGCCGGAAGGCCGAGGACCCCAGTCCGGGCCCCGCCCTGCACAATACGGGCCGGCCCAGAACGGAGTCAGTCGCGCTGAAGAGCGACCAACGTACACACTGCAGGTGAGCCCGGGAGGCCCCTAGGGCACGCAAGAACGCCACTGGGGGCCGGGGGCCACCATTACCCGATTTGATAACCAGGGGGAAGTCATCCAGCCTTATACCCCCGAGGTGAGGCCCCGGAGAGGAGGGGGCCTGGCCCAAATTAACCCCTGAGAGACACAGAAGTCCTCACTTACAGGAAGGCCCCAGAATAAAGGACATGTTGAGGGGTTCCCTACGTTGTTCACCAATCTCATTGTTACGCCTACTGTAATTACTGTCTAGGCCTGATGCATATGCTTATAACTGCAAAGTCTTTGCCTAGTGTAAAGGTGCCTAATTGAATTGAGCTGAAGTGTACACCGCCAAGAGTTGAAGTGTTTTATGTTGCAGGTGTACCGGAGTTGCGACGCCCACTGTACTGAATGTGGGTGCGCCTAGAGTAATGCAGGCCCTGTTTGAAATGTAACGTGAAATGCCCTTTATAAGTAATTGAATATTCATGAGGTGAACTGCATGTTTAGGCCCCTGTTTGATTATTGCGCCCTGTGATCATTATTGGTGCTACGTTTAGGAGATGATTCCTGCGGCCTTTTAGGGGCCTACAATGTTGATGAGCTATGATGCTTTAATGGAAGTACGCACTAGTTGAGTAATGCAATGATTTTAAATGTTGACCTGAATTAATCTGCCTCATCTGATGCTGCATTGATTTATATAAAAGATCTTGTTTTTAAATACACAAGCCTGGTGTGGTGTCACGTTATTGTGTCCGCATTCCTGAGTCAAAGTAAGAGTGTGCTGCACAACTGCCTTACACATTGCCTTCGGGTGCTTTCCCGCCTCGCGCCATGCTACTGTGCCGGACTCGGTAACCCCGTTTCCAACATTGGTGTTCAGCGGTGGGATAAGGACTGGTGTTTGTGCAGCACCCTACAGTGACTCAGTGTGCGCCGCAATTAGACACCTATTGAAATGCAAGCGCTAAGAATTCTTTTGTGATTGCCTGATTGTGTACATTCCTGCGTTAGACCTGCTACCTACAGTCTAGAACCCTTTCCCTAAATTGTCTGGGGCCCCACCTAACAGGATGGAGTTTGAGTTGGCCAACCTAGAAAGGTATACGGTGACACAACTCAAGGAGTTCTGTCTAGAGAGGGGGGTGTCCGTCAAGCGAGGCGCCAGGAAAGAGGAGCTTCAGAAAGCTTTGAGGGCATGGGTAATGGCCCACCCGGGGGGGAGAGGGGATGAGGAGCAGAGGGAGGCATACGACCCAAGAGAACTGGACCTACTGCACATTGACGTTAGCGAGAATGTGTTGCCAGGAAGACGTTCCAGGGCAGGCAGTAGTGCGTCAGGGGGGAGTTTGTCTGCAGAGGAATTTGAAGACAGGAGGGAGGAGAGGCAATTGAGGTTAGAACTTGCTAGGATGGACAGGGCAGGAGAACAGGCAAGGCTAGCCATGGAAGAAAGGAAGCTTGCGCATGAGCTTAGCCTGAAGGAACTAGAGCTCCGAGCCTTGCAGATGGAGATGCAGGGCAATTTGAATGGTGGCAGCGTACCTGCTGGGGTTCCACAGGAGCCCAAATTTTATCTACCTAGAGAGGTGATAACCAGTTTTAGTGTGGGAGATGACATCGATAAGTGGTTGGCGGCATACGAGGTGTCTTTGGTGGCCCATAGGGTTCCTGAGAGCTACTGGGGGGGGAGGTCTCTACCGGTACATACCTCCACCAGTAAGGGACACACTTTTGACCTTGGACAAGGGGGATCAGACGAACTACCCTATCATGAAGGAGGCCCTGCTTAAGAAGTTTGGCCTCACCCCAGAGAAGTACCGCCAAAAGTTCCGCAACAGCCACAAGCTTCACACACAAAACTGGGTGGATTTTTTTGATTATGCCCGGAAGGCATTGGAGGGTTGGGTGCGTGGCAGCAACATTGATGATTACAAAGGGCTGTACGACCTGTTCTTGAGAGAACACCTCCTAGAGAAATGTTTTCCGGAGCTGCGCCAGTACTTGGTGGACCGCAAGCTGACCAATCCGAGGGAGCTTGCGGAGGAGGCAGACACGTGGGTCAGCACTCGGGTGTCCCACAAGGGAGCCGGGGCGGACCCCCGAAAGGTGGACAGGGGTTCCCCCAGAAGAAAGAGGGGGGAGATAAAAGGAGGGAGTTCTTTAAAGGCCCCCAAAATAGACCGCCTGGGAGAGGGGTAGGTTCCCCATCCCAATCTGGATTCCAGAAACCCACTTACCCTGACAGGAGTCAGCAGCCCAGAACTGTCCGGTGCTACGAGTGCGGGGAGGTTGGACACTACAAGGGGGATCCTCAGTGTCGCAAGAGAACCCCAGCCCCCACAGGAGGTAAGAGCCCCGGGGTGGCCAGTGTAGCGCTTGGGGAGGAGTTGTCCCTAGGTAGGGGAGGTGAGTGGACAGGCTTGACCTTAGTTTCCCTGGGGGATAGAGATCATCCCACGGGTTCAGGTACCCTCGAACACTGCCAAGTATCGGCAGAGGGTCCTGGTGAACGGGGAGGAGGTGGAGGCTCTGAGGGACACAGGTGCCAGCATGACGATGGTGAGACGTCAGCTGGTGTCCCCAGAGCAGGTGATTCCTGAGGTATTCCACCCGGTTGTTATGGCTGATAATAGCCTGGGTCATTACCCCGTGGCCCAAGTTCCCTTTGAGTGGGGAGGAGTCTCAGGCCTGTTGAAGGTTGCGGTGAGCCCTGCCATGCCAGTTGACTGTCTGCTGGGTAACGACTTGGAACATACTGCCTGGAGGGAGGAAGAGTTCAATGCCCATGCTGAGATGTTGGGATTACCAGGATGGACTTGCGTCGTCACGCGGTCCATGGCTGCCCGACAAGGAACTCAGCCCGGGTTGGAGCCTGAAATAATGGCCCAGCCCACTGCTGGACGAGGAGATGTCCAGGAGGAAACACCCGGTGAGATGGATGGGGAGCCCGCGGAGGTGGCCCCGGAGTCCGCTGAGGTGGATGGTGTTCCCGTGGGGGACCTGCCGACCCCTGCAGAGTGGCAGGTGGAAGGAGGGCCTACCCGGGAGGAATTCTGCCGGGCGCAGAAGGAGTGCCCTACGCTTGAAGGCATGCGGCAGCAGGCCGAAGCCCAAGCAACTGGAACAGAGACTGGTAACTACCATGTCTACTGGGAGGATGGTCTCCTCTACAGTGAGCCTAAGGCTCCGGTGCATGGGTCATCAAGGGCCTTAGTGGTCCCCCAATGCTACCGAGCCTTTCTGCTAGAGTTGGCACACGAAATACCACTAGCAGGACACCTGGGCCAGGACAAGACATTTGCGCGTTTGGTCCCACGTTTTTACTGGCCCAGGATGCACGTCACTTCTGACACTTTCTGCAAGACCTGCACCACTTGCCAGGCGAGCGGCAAGACAGGGACTAAAGTGAAGGTCCCTCTAGAACCTCTCCCAGTTGTCGGTATCCCTTTTGAGCGGGTAGGGATTGACATTGTCGGGCCGATGGACCCGCCGACTTCTGCGGGACATAGGTTCATCTTGGTGCTGGTAGACCACGCCACCCGGTACCCAGAGGCAATCCCTCTGAGGACCATCACTGCACCGGTGGTGGCGCGGGCCCTGATGGGGATTTTTACCCGAGTGGGATTCCCCAAGGTCGTGGTGTCAGATAGGGGCACGAATTTCATGTCGGCCTACATGCAGGCCATGTGGAAGGAGTGTGGAGTGACCTACCGGTTCTCCACTCCTTTCCACCCCCAGACGAACGGGCTCGTGGAGCGTTTTAATAAAACCTTGAAGGGGATAATCCGGAGCCTACCCGAGGACTTGAGAAGGTAGTGGGACGTCCTCTTACCCTGTCTGCTCTTCTCCTACCGAGAGGTGCCGCACAAGGGGGTCGGTTTCAGCCCCTTTGAGTTGCTCTATGGCCACCCCGTTCGGGGGCCCCTCAGTCTTGTCAAGGAGGGGTGGGAGAAGTCTTCCGCGAAGCTTCCCCGTGATGTGGTCAGCTATATGCTGGCATTCCGCAGCCAAGTGGCCAAGCTGTGGAAGGAAGCCTCGGACAACCTAGAGGCTAGTCAGGCCGTCATGAAGAAATGGTATGACCGGAACGCTCGGACGGTAGAGCTGGACGCTGGACAGAAAGTGTGGGTCATGGAGCCAGGAGAGCTTAGCGCCCTCCAGGACCGGTGGACTGGCCCGTTTGAGATCTTGGAAAGGAAAGGCCAGACCACTTATGTCGATGTGAAGACCCCCGTCAACCCCACAGGGTGTTCCACGTCAACCGCCTGAAGCCACACCAGGAGCGTTCAGAGCTCACTCTCCTGATGATAACAGATGGAAGTGAGGAGGAGGAGAGTGAGCCTCTTCCAGACCTTCTGGCGGCCCATGAGAAGGATGGCTCGGTAGAGGGAGTAGTCCTCGCCCCATCCTTGACCCCAGAGCAACAGAGGGACTGCCGCCAGGTCTTGGGGCAGTACGCCTCGTTGTTCTCCCTCACGCCTGGGATCACGCACCTGTGTACCCATGATGTGGACACAGGGGACAGTCCGCCAGTAAAAACCAAGTCTTACCGGCTGTCCGATAAGGTCAAGGCTAGTATCCAGGGTGAGGTTACCAAGATGCTAGAACTGGGGGTGATTGAGCCTTCCAGTAGCCCTTGGGCTAGTCCGGTGGTGTTGGTGCCGAAAGCGGCCCCACCGGGCACCACACCAGAACTTTGGTTCTGTGTGGATTACCGCGGACTCAACTCAGTCACCAAGACCGACGCTCAACCGATCCCTCGGGCGGATGAGCTCATTGACCGGCTGGGAGCAGCCCGGTATCTGAGTACCATCGATTTGACGTCAGGCTATTGGCAGATCGCCATGGCGGAAGGAGCAAGGGAGAAGACTGCGTTCTCCACCCCCGAGGGCCACTTTCAATTTCGGGTGATGCCCTTCGGGTTGAAAATGCTCCAGCCACTTTCCAGCGGTTAGTGAACCAGGTGCTGTCTGGCCTAGAGGCCTTCTCTGCTGCCTACCTGGATGACATAGCTGTCTTCAGTAGCAGCTGGGAGGACCATCTGGAGCATCTCCAGGAGGTGCTACAGGCTCTGCAACGGGCTGGTCTAACCATCAAGGCCAGCAAGTGCCAGATTGGACAGGGATCTGTCGTGTACCTGGGACATCTGGTGGGCGGAGGTAAGGTGCAACCCCTCCAAGCCAAGATCGAGACCATCTTGGCCTGGGAGCCCCCCAAGACCCAAACAGAGGTCTGGGCTTTTCTCGGCCTCACGGGATACTACCGCCGGTTCGTCAAGGGATATGGAACCATTGTGGGCCCTTTGACGGAATTAATTTCGAAGAAGCAGCCACACAGAGTCATCTGGACGGCTGCCTGCCAGGAAGCCTTTGAGACCCTCAAACGTGCAATGTGCACCGCACCGGTGCGCAGGACTCCAGACTTTGGACGGGAATTTATCGTGCAGACAGACGCTTCTGAGCATGGCATAGGAGCTGTGCTCTCGCAGCTCAATGACGATGGCCAAGACCAGCCAGTGGCCTTCATTTCCCGAAGACTACTCCCCCGGGAACAGCGGTGGAGTACCATCGAACGAGAAGCCTTTGCCGTGGTTTGGGCTGTAAAGAAGTTGAGGCCATACCTTTTTGGTTGTCACTTCCTGATCCAGACCGACCACAGACCCCTTCGCTGGCTCATGCAGATGAGAGGCGAAAACCCCAAATTGTTGAGGTGGTCCATTTCCCTCCAGGGGATGGACTTTCGGGTGGAACATCGACCCGGTGTAGACCACGCCAACGCTGACGGTCTCTCCCGGTTTTCCGCCTTCGCGACGAGAACTCCCTAGAGGTTGGGAAGCTCTCCCTCTTTCGGCTGGGGGGACGCGTGTTAGACCTGTCAGCCCTAGGGTGGTCTTGCCCTGGTTTTTTCCCTTTTGCGCCTCATTTTTGCCACCGTATTTTTACTGGACCCAAGTCTCCGGACGCCTTACCACTGCTAACCAGTGCTGAGGTGCAGGTGCTCTCTCACTCAAGATGGCTGCCACAGGCCCCTGCTACTGCAGAGTGGCCTTGCACACATACACACTAGTAGCCAGGGTCAGGCTGGGACATAGGGATACAGTATCCATTCCGTCCCCGCCTTTGGGCCACATAGCCAGACATGGTGGAAGGTTCCAGAACCTTCCGGGCTGTGGGAGGAGTTATGTTTTGCCGCCTTTAGGGTCACCTGACCTAGGGGTATAAGAGGCTTGGAGGGAAATCTTTTAGTCAGTTGGGGCACCACTGATCCTGGGAGAACCTCTGCCGGAGTACAGGCTGTAGGGCCTAGGGGGGAGACCTACACTACTGCTGCTGACAAGGCTTAGGCACTGCTGTAGTAAGTTAGCTGAGGAACGCTCACCACCCACTGACCTTGCCCAGCGTGAGGGGACCCAGGGAACCACCTTCAGTGTGCTGGGAAGCATCATCCAGCACCCCAAGAACCACCAACTCATTCCCCCCCTCATAAGAAGAAACCCCCAAGAAGCAACCAACCAAGAACTGCCGCAAGTAACCTTAATTTGTAAGGCCTGACCGACCAGCAAGGCCAGAAACCTGAACTGCCAAACTGGGGATCACCAGGTAAAGCGCCGTGCCTTGAAGCGCTAAACCTTCACCCCATCTATTCCAAGCTGCTGCTGGGCTGCCCAAGAGCCCTTCTGTGTCAGCCCCCTTTCCAGCCTGCTGCCAGCGCGCCCCGCGCTATACTTCCACGAAGGAGGAATTGCCCCCAAGCCACTGACCTCGTGGCTAGAATCTGCCGTTGCGGCCGCCGCCGCGTGTGGAGAGCTGTGGAGGCGAGCGAGGCCTCTCCGAGGCCGTGGTGGTGAGGTGCGCCGTCCGCGCCCTCACCGAAGCCTAAGGATTAGCCCCAAAGGTCACCGCCGGGCCCGGGAGCCCCACCGACGAAGTCGCGGCCCAAAGATAACCGCCGCGGCCCAGGGGCTTGCGTGAAGAAACTGAGGCCTAGCGGGAAGAACGAGGCCTCCAGGCCCCGCCGACGCCGTTGCCAGGAGACCGGGGACGCTGACCGCGTCATCGGCCGCGCCCCCGGGAAGGCCGCGCAACGATTGGGCGCCGGCTCCCGCCACGCCCCCAGCGCCGACGGAGGCCGGAGAAGAGCTCCGAAGCAGCAGAGGGAGACGGGAAGCTGGCCGGAGAGGTCTGCCGGCACCCGCTCCCTTCCCCGCAATCGCCCCATCTGATCTTGGGGGCCGGAGGAGAGCGATACCGGCCCCCAACGACCCGCAATACCGGCCGGAAGGCCGAGGACCCCAGTCCGGGCCCCGCCCTGCACAATACGGGCCGGCCCAGAACGGAGTCAGTCGCGCTGAAGAGCGACCAACGTACACACTGCAGGTGAGCCCGGGAGGCCCCTAGGGCACGCAAGAACGCCACTGGGGGCCGGGGGCCACCATTACCCGATTTGATAACCAGGGGGAAGTCATCCAGCCTTATACCGCCGAGGCGAGGCCCCGGAGAGGAGGGGGCCTGGCCCAAATTAACCCCTGAGAGACACAGAAGTCCTCACTTACAGGAAGGCCCCAAAATAAAGGACATGTTGAGGGGTTCCCTACGTTGTTCACCAATCTCATTGTTACGCCTACTGTAATTACTGTCTAGGCCTGATGCATATGCTTATAACTGCAAAGTCTTTGCCTAGTGTGAAGGTGCCTAATTGAATTGAGCTGAAGTGTACACCGCCAAGAGTTGAAGTGTTTTATGTTGCAGGTGTACCGGAGTTGCGACGCCCACTGTACTGAATGTGGGTGCGCCTAGAGTAATGCAGGCCCTGTTTGAAATGTAACGTGAAATGCCCTTTATAAGTAATTGAATATTCATGAGGTGAACTGCATGTTTAGGCCCCTGTTTGATTATTGCGCCCTGTGATCATTATTGGTGCTACGTTTAGGAGATGATTCCTGCGGCCTTTTAGGGGCCTACAATGTTGATGAGCTATGATGCTTTAATGGAAGTACGCACCAGTTGAGTAATGCAATGATTTTAAATGTTGACCTGAATTAATCTGCCTCATCTGATGCTGCATTGATTTATATAAAAGATCTTGTTTTTAAATACACAAGCCTGGTGTGGTGTCACGTTATTGCGGCCGCATTCCTGAGTCAAAGTAAGAGTGTGCTGCACAACTGCCTTACACATTGCCTTCGGGTGCTTTCCCGCCTCGCGCCATGCTACCGTGCCGGACTCGGTAACCCCGTTTCCAACACCCTCAAACAAAGCAAATACAATAAACTTAAAAAAGATAAAGAACGCTTTTCGCATGAAAAAGCTTACCCATACACGAGGGACGATTACGTGCAGAAAGATTTCAACAGTGATCAAGACAGTGACGTCTCTGACACCAGCTCCAATGGTTCCAATTCCAGTAAGAGAAACACCTCTAGGTACCAGAGAGGGGGTCAACAATACCAACGACCATACAACCCCAGACAGAAGGGCTGGGTTAACTACCAAGGACCGCCAATTTACCAACAATACCCTTTTGGACCTCCACCTATGGGGGGTGCATTCCCACAATGGGTACCTGAATATGATCAGAACTATTATGGACCACCGCCTTTTTTAGGATTACGCCCAGGACCCAGACGAAGCAGGAACAGAAGAGACAACAGTGTACACTGGACACTAGGAGAAGCAGAGGACCCCCGCGTCTCGACACGGAGCATGACCGGCTCGACCAACAACCAGCCGTCCACCAGCAAGAGGGGCAACTAGTGGTAAACATCACCAAACAGGAACTAACACCAACACAAAAACTAGTCTTGGAGAAAGGCTTGGGCTTCGTACCAACCAATAGACTAGACAAATTTAAGATCCAGGCAGAAATGCAGGAATTTATCAGGAAACTGAAGCTACGGGCTTTTTTCAAGGAGAAAAACACCCCGGCATTTAAAGCCTCGGATACGGGTTTACGACTGAAATCATCATTTACTCCACCCGATACAACACTACCGATTGAATTACTGACCTTTGAGAAGGCAGTTATGGAAGACCTAAGTCGAATCACGACTGAAAATTATACTTGCTTTCAGAACACCACCAGATTGGAAAAAGAAGCAATACAGCAACTGTCGGACAACAAAGAGATTACAATAAAACCAGCCGATAAAGGTGGTGCAATAGTTATTCAGACATCAGTAGCTTATGACAACGAATGCAGAAGACTTCTGGGAGACAGAAGGAACTACGCGATAACACTGGAGGATCCAACAGAACTATTGAGGATAAAGATCACGGGGATGGTGGAAGAAGCCCTGGCGCATGACTGGGTGTCGAAAAAGGAGGGAGATTTCCTATTACAAAAATCACCCAGGACGCCATATTTTTACACGATCCCTAAGATACATAAAAACATGGAGCAACCCCCTGGTCGTCCGATAGTGTCAGGTATAGGCTCCATTCTGGAGCCTTTGTCTAAATTTGCCGACGCATTCTTACGCCCTTTGATTCAGAAAACGGATACATATCTGAAAGATACCAAAGCTGTACTGCAGCTACTACAAGGACTTACCTTTGATCCTGAGAGACAATTACTCCTGGGTCTCGACGTAGAGAGTTTATACACCAGTTTACCCCACGACGAGTCTCTTAACATCTTTGAGGAAATCTTATTCTCAAACCCATGGGAATACCAAACACCAAGGAACCTAGTCATGGAGTGCATTACCCTAGCCTTAACTAAAAAAAAATTCCAATATGAAAACACACTGTATGTTCAAAAACACGGCACTAGCATGGGAAGCACCTTCGCCCCAAGTTTGGCAGGGCTTTATGTACACCATTTGGAGAGTAGCAAAATTCTCCATCAGGACAATCCTTTCAGGCACAACATCAGTACCTGGAAACGTTACATAGATGACGTGCTAGTCATTTGGAATGGAGATATTGAATCAACGGAACATTTCATGACCTGGCTCAACCAGCAGAACCCTTTTCTCAAATTCACCTGTACTGTATCAAGAGACCAATTGGTGTTCTTAGACTTCAATACATACCAAGAGAATGTTTTTTAAAACCACCACACATTTTAAACCAACGGCTAGAAACTGTCTGCTAGTTTACGACAGTTTCCACCCGCGCCATCTCCGGGACAATCTCCCATATGGCCAGTTCCTCCGCCTACGGCGCAATTGCACCAACCTCAAAGATTACAAAAAACAAGCTCAGGATCTTAAGACTAAATTGTGACATAGGAACTACCCTACCCCTATCATAGATAAAGCTATGAAGAGGGCACGCAATAACAACAGGGAGGCATTGCTGGAAGACAAGGTGCCAAAAGACCCAGACGCCAGACCAATTTGCGTGACCACATATAACACCCATTCAAATAGGATATCTAAAATTCTGAACAAACACTGGAGAATCCTTAACTGTGGAGATCTCAATCTTGAAAAACCAATGTTCGCACACAAAAGAGGCAAAAACCTCAGAGACATGATTGTCCACACTCGACCACGAGCTGATTCAACAGGAATGACAAGAACTCCTCTTTTACAACCTATCCAGGGCCACCACCCATGTGGCAATTGCAGCACTTGCCATCTAACCAGCAAGAGTTCTAAGATTAAGTTCAGGAATGGCAGCGAATGGGAGCAGAGGAAGTTTACCACCTGTAACAGTCGCAATGTCATCTACATAACGTGTCCCTGTGGGTTGGAATACATTGGGATGACATCACGGCCGGTCAAAGTCCGCATTGGAGAGCACAAGAGCAACGTACGGTATAAGAAAAGCACCACGAAAATGGCGACACATTACCTGTCAGAAACCCACGGAGTAAATGACCTCCGGTGCACAGTAATTGAACAACTAACAACAGACCGTGGCCTTTTAGAAAAAGAACAACGCTGGGTGTTCCGTCTGGGTACTAACACCATAGGTCTAAATGACAATATACCGTGGAACCTTTTCATTTGAAAGGGAGTCTCTGTCTACATGCGCAGGGAGCCATGGTATCTATTTATCATTTGGAAGTATGCACCTCGGTATTCCCCCCTTTTTTGATCATTTCCTCTCAATAAACTGGAAGACGTTGATTAGGTATGTCATATGAACCCGTGGTCCATCAATACCACTCTTAATGCATATATATATATCTCTCTCTTTTTTTCCCCTCTGGAGCGTTTACATTGACTGTGAGAATGCCCCAAAAAAATTTTAGTGTGGCCTTTCGCTTCATTCTTAACTTTTTCATAATTTTGTCAGCATTTTTAACGCTTTTTGTAGCGCAGAATAAACTCTGCTCTAGCGCTAATACATGCCCTTCGCTCCCACTTTGAACGATACATTTCTTTTCGGGGTGCAGTACTATGACCCTTATATACGTATAACATTCAGGATGATTTCATAATCATACCAGCACCCGTAATGCCCTTCTCTTCTTCTTCCCCCCCCACTTCCCCCCCTCTCCCTTTTTTTTTAACTACCATCAGTGCTGGAATATTTGGACACATCAAACGTCCCTTTATTAATTCACGATAATAATTTTTTGTTTTCAAAACTACAAATAGCGATTCTAGACTTGGACGCTTTAGATATTTTTTTCCCTTCCTGGGTTGGAAATGATTTCTTCTGGCAATACGCCTATTAGCGGTCTGTTTTCTATTTTTATGCACAAACAGCGTCATGAGCAGATGCACACGCAGAACACTGAGCGTACTTTCCTTTATTTCCGTTTTCCCCGCAACCGCTTCTCGTTTCTTTTGCAGCGGTCTAGTCCTATTAGCATTCCCTCCCATCATCGGTATTGGCGGTCAGGGCTTGTAGATGGACATGCCGACCCACACGTACCTACAATTAATGGGCCAATTAAGTTAAGTATTTAACATCGACCGCCTCCTGGTTTCTCAGTATCCACGGAGTCACGGAGGGGACGGTCGGGTGAGGTAGTACCCTCGCATTCGTAAGTACGGCACAGCCGCTTCAACTAGACCACGATCTGCTCTTACCAAGTAAGTGGGGATTTCTCTGTTAAAATACAGTTCCTTTTCCTCACAGAGTGCTCATTAGCACAGAGTCCCCTGCGTTTTCCTCCCAGGCTCATGAGGCCTTGATCTTCTGGATAGCAAGTATGCAACCTTTTTCCCAACAGTTCACGTTATTCCCTCCTTTTTTCTTAACGCTTGCCAATGGTTTACAAGGAACAGTCCAACATAGTGTGTGTGTTTTATGTTATTTGTTGTGTATGTCTAGTTTTTGTCCACCTTTTTTTACAGGAAAACTGCACTGACACTATATAATTTTTCTGGTGTTTTTATCGACACTGTATATATCACCTTACAGGTCACGATCTTCACGTCTGGAATATTTTATCTAGCTAAAACGTACCTCTATACCTTTGTGTTTTTTTCAGAAGGAGATAAGAGATATTCACTTTGTCGCCAAACCTATGGAGCCTAATGGACATATTATACATATAAATTACACATAGAATTCCCTATGTTTTCAACAGTATTAACTGTCTTCTGTGATTAGGGTAGGGATCTGTGTACCAGTCCTGAAGAAGAAGCTTTCGGCTTCGAAACATGTTGACACAGACACACAGGAGGTGTCGAACATTAATACATTAAACCTCTATCTCACTGTTTTTAACAATACCAGCAAAGGGGTTTATTAAAAATCTTTCTAGTCCTCAATTGCCAGGTATTTTTTTAATATTCACTCACTAATCACTGTAGACCCTACCACTCACACCCTCACACACTACACATAGTGGTTACTTTAAGTGCTCCCGCGTATTCGTTGGTTAGTAGCACGCCGCACTCCGTAGAGGAGTGCGAAGAACCCTATGATGAAGCATGACACCAAGGGCCCTTTTGGTGTGTGAGGGGTATTTTAAGAACACAATGTGCCTCCTACCATTGTAGGATACACATCGCCCCCAAGACCATACATCTTTTACCACTTCGAATTGTTGTGGGTGGATTCCATTTGTTTAGTAATTATAGCCAGGGGAGATTGAATCCACTCCCTGTGTCCCTTTGGACACTTCCTCTCTCCACTCCCTCCATTGATATTTACGTCTCACCCTAGGAGGTCAGAACAGCATATTGGGAGGCAGGCTGGCAGAAAACCAGTCAGCAAGTACACCAGAGCTGATAGGTTTTCAGGGGGCACCTCTAAGGTGCCCTCTGGGTGCATGTATTGGTGTGGGTTTACCAATATGATACCAAACATCCCTATTTTCAGTGAAGCCATCATGTAGCTGGGGAACTCGTTTTCACCACTCGTTTGAACAGCACATGTCCTAAAGTGGCTTCCCTGGTCAATTGTACTGGCAGCAATGGAACTGACCATCACAGGGGCATATCTGCTCATGCAGATATGCCCTCATATGTAGTACTAAGCACCCTGCCTTAGGGCAGTCAGGCCTGCTGTAGGGGTGACTTTCAAGTATCACATGCAGTGGTAGAAGACAAGGCACACAGGGATGTGTGTCATGTTGGGTTTTCACTCTTGTCTGCACCAAGACACAGAGCCTGAGATGGCAGCTTTCCATGTGCTTGATGAGGGGTCCCTTAGGGTGGCACAATTCGTGCTGCTGCCCTTAGGGACCCTCTTTAGTAACACAGGCCCTGGGTACCAGGGTTACCAATACGAGATATTTGATACCAAACATCCTTATTTTCAGTGAAGCCATCATGTAGCTGGTGAACTCGTTTTCACCAGTGACCAGACCATGTTTTAAAATGGCTTCCCTGGTCACTTGTACTGCCAATGGGACTGACAAGCACAGAGCCATATCTGCGAATGCAGGTGTGCCCTCACATGTAATACTCAGCACCCTGCCATAGGGCTGTTAGGTCTGCTGTATGGGTGACTTACAAATATTACATTCAGTGGTAGGGGACATGGCACATACGTGTGACATGTTGTGTTTTCACTTTTGTCTGCACCAAGACACGCAGCCTGCAATGGCAGTCTTGCATGTGCTTGGTGAGGGGGCTCTCATGGTGGCACAATTCGTGCTGCTGCCCTTAGGGACCCTCTTTAGTACCTCAGGCCCTAGGTACCAGGGGTACCATTTACTAGGGTCTTACAGAGGGTGCTAAAGGTTTTGCCAATTGGGGGAGCAATTGTACAGTTTTTAGGGAAAGAACACAGGTACTGGGAATCTAGAGCAGGAACCCAGGACACTTCAGTCAAAGTTGCATCAATTACCAGGCAAAAATTGGGGGGGGTACTGCAACAAACTCCCAGTTTTCTACACCCACGAAAGAAGGAATCCACTAACTTGATTTTGGTGGAATTACGAACTCTGGGTTAGGGTTACGCCCAGTCCCCCACAGGAAGTGGTCATATAGTGGGGGTGTAGTAACACCAAGGGAAAGTAGCCCATTGGCTACTACACTTCACTCCCCTAAATTTAGTATTTAGGTTGCCCCCTGACACCAAGAACTTATATTCGATGGACACAAGAAGAAGAGCACAAAGAAGAGCAGAGAAGCGAGAACTGAGCACCAGCTGTGGACTTTTTGGCGCCAAACCCTGCCTACCTGCACTTGTCCGGACAATCGCGACAAACCGACTCGTCCTGCCACTGTGCATCTGCCAAGAACGCCGGTGGATTGCCAGCACTTCGCAAATTGCCAGCAATCTCCCTCGGAGTAGAGCAGCAAAATCCGATCAGCGGTTCTGCCGCCTCCTAGTCCCAATGACGCAGCGGCTGCCCAGTAAGAGGTCGCCATGCTCCAGAAGGTCAGATCCATTTCCCCACCAAGTGATAAGACACCTGGACCAACCAGAGCCGCAGAGCACCAATACCTGGGGTACCGGACGCCTTGCAGCAACCAAAGCCCGTTTTAGTCCAATCCAGACTTCAATGACTCCAAGACAAAGCAGCCGTTGAGGGAAGTCAGTATCGCAGAGACCCACTTCTAGAGTGGCCCATCTGTCCCTTTTGTCCCTTCAACCGGAAAGGACTAACTGCCGGTGATTCTTTGGACCTTGGCCCCTCACCACCTTAAGTCCTGAAGGGGACCCCGGAAACCTATAGCAAGTAACTGTATGCAGTATATTCCTTTTTCCCCATACAAAAGCATTACTGCATAAAGACGTATTTATGTGAACATTTTAGTTACCTGTAAAAATTGATAACTCAAAAAGCACTTACTTGATCACGAAGTTCTTGGTATTGAAAGTTGTATAAAAACACGTGTTATTTTTTTAAATTGGTCTCAGATTTATTTTTGAGTGTGTGTCTCATTTACTGCCTCTGTGAGTACAACAAATGCTTAGCACTACCCTCTGATAAGCCTAAACGGCTCGCCCACACTATCAAAAAAGACAGCATTTGGGATATTTACTTGTGCCTCTGTAAACCAGTAAGGGTTGCTTGGACTCTCTGCAAAGTGAATCTCGTTTTGGTGCACTATATAGACAGCCAGCTTCCTACAGATAGTGAGTGAGCTGGCCCATGTGTGCTTGTTCGCAAGCGAGGAAGAAGTGTGTGTTGATAATTACCTGCAGCTCGGTCGAGGAGTAACAAATTCATGTTGTTTCACCATTGCAGTTTGCGCTGAACTCTAGGCTCCACCAATGTTAGTCTTTCTCACTATTTAGCAAGGCACTCTTGCAGAAGGCGCATGTACAACCGGGCATATGGACTACTGTAATATAAGACACCATTATTCCTAATAGTTTCTGTAGGAAGCTGGCTATGTATATACTATACCAAAGTGAGGTATAGTGTGCACAGAGTCTAGTGGAACCCCAAAGGTAGGCAGAGGTAAAGTTAGATAGCACCTTACTCTCTATTTGTGGTAGTGTGGTCGAGCAGTAAGGCTTTATCAGAGGACAGTGTTAAGCATTTGTTGCACACACTCAGTCAGCAAATGAATTCACACACTCAAAGACTGAACTTCAGACCAATTGTTTTTGTATAAAAATATTCTTTTAGTTATTTTATTTTTAGAACCAAGCAAGCCTGGCACAGGTAAGTGAGAAATACTTTGCAGTAAATATACAGTTGTAATACAGTTTGGATTGTAATTGTATATGCACTTTGTTTTGACTTACAGTATTGTTACTGAGAAATGCAATGCTTTGTAAATACAGTACATATACTTTGAATGTTTTTTTTTTTTAGTAAAATTACAGGTAAGTTACTTTTGAGATTACTTTCTTACACAGTGTAGTATACCTGGATACTACACTGGGACATTTCCTGTAAACAGGTAAGTAAAATCGTTTTTGTTAGTTAGTACAATTTTAAAGAATTTCTTTAGGTTTCCAACTCCATACTTAAAAACTTTTCATAGAAAAACAGTCAATGTTATCCTATGGAGGAAAATAGTGTTATCGGTTTAAAGGTAAGTACTTTGTTGTGGGAGTTGGTATTCTGGGGTTAGACTCAGGGGTCCCCCAGGGTCAAGGATGCACTCTTGTTACACCGTCAGCAGGACTAGAGTGGCCGGGTGCAGAGTGCTGAGGCCCAATGTTATCCAATGGGGGATAGGGGGCCTCCAGTTGGTGGCTACTGACGAGCAGGCCACTGGGTTGTGGGAGCAAAGCTCCTGGACTTAAGGTCAGGGCAAATGGGGGTTTGGGCCAGCACAAAAGTTGCACCCTCAGCGGCACTGGGGCGGCCGGGTGCAGAGTGCTGTTTTGGCGTCGGAAGCCCTGTAGCTTTCAATGGGGAGTCTCCGGTTTGCAAAAACACTGCAGGCTCAGGGACGAAGGTCTTCTGGGTGCGACCACCGCTTGGAGATGTAAGTTGGGATGTTGGGGGTTGGTTAGGCACCGTCGGTTAGGCCACCCAATGCCGTGGGGCGTCGGGTGCAGGGGTGCCTTTTGGGGTCGGATCTTCTTACCAGCTCCTGGTCGCGGTTGGGGGGACCTTCCGGTTTGAGGATGCAGGCGTCGGCTGTCGGCTTCAGGCAGGTCAGGGGTCACCGGATCTCGGGTCAGGATCGCCGGGGAGACCTCCTCGTGGTGTTTGCCCACTCGAGCTCGGGCTGTGGACGGCAGGTGCAGAGTGGTGCAGATTCACGGTTTCCTGCCGGGGCCACAGGTTGTTGTTGAACAAATCCGGTGTTCACGGGAGACACAGTCTTTGTGGTTGAAGGCAGGCAGGTCCTCCGGGGTTTTCGAGGTTGCTGGCTGCAGGACACACCGGGATTTCGCAGGAGCAGGTTCGAGGTGGAGACAGGCCGGTAGGGCTGGGGCCAAGTCAGTGGGCGTCTTCCTCTTGTTAGCTTCGGCACGGCTGTTCGGTCCTTCTTCTTTTCTTGTAGTTGGCTCTTGTCTGACTTCTTGGTTCAGGGCTGCCCCCTAAATACTGTATTTAGGGGCGTTTTAGGGGTCTCGAGGTCAGTAGCCAATGGGCTACTGACCTTAGGGTGACTACACCCTTGGTGTGCTCACCCCACGTGGGGAGTGAGCACAATACCTAATCCTGATTGGGAGTGCCTGCCATCTGCAAGATGGCAGGCACTGAAGAGTGGGCTTCACCTCGCCTCCCCCACCTGAGGGGTGGGGTTGGCAGAGGTGGGCACACCTTCTGGGCTGGCTAATTTTTCCCGCCTGTCTTCCCGCCGAAAAGGAGGGGAAACAGGAAGGAGGCCTGCTCCTGATAGCAGGAGAGGCTGGGGGTCGCATTACAAAGGCTGCCAGGCCTTTGAAGCTCCCCTGCCACAGATGGCTCTTCCTGGCCTGGGGGAGGTGTGAACACCTCTGCCCAGGAAAGGCTTTGTTTCTGGGCTCAGGGAGCGAAGGCTCCCACCCTAGGGGTCCAGAAACATGTCTCGTGGTGGCAGGCTGGTGTGTACCAGTCAAGGAACCCAAAAGAGGCTGGTCCTTTTTCAGGAGGCATCTCTAAGATGGACTCTGAGTGCATTTTTCATTAAATCCCACGCTGGCATCAGTGTGGGTTTAATGTGCTGAGAAGTTTGATACCAAACTGCTCAGTTTTCAGTGTAGCCATTATGGTGCTGTGGAGTTCGTAATGACAAACTCCCAGCACCATATACTCTTAATGGCAGCACTGCACTTACAATGTCTAAGAATTGACTTGGACACTGTAGGTGTACAGGGCTCATGCACCTGTACCCTCACCACGGGTATAGTGCACCCAGCTAGAGGGGTGACTGATCCATGCCAGGGCAGTGGGTTGTAGGCATGGCACACAGGGATGTGTGCCATGTCGACTCTTGACTTTGTTCTGCACCAAAACACGCAGCCTGCAAAGGCAGGGTGTGAGTGTAAAGGTACAGGACCTCTAAGGGTGTCACAATAAGTGCTGCAGCCTTTAGAGGCCTTCCCTGGTCACAGTGCCCTGGGTACCTGTGGTACCATTTACCAGGGGCTGACCTGTGGCCAGAGTGCCAATTGGGTGCACAAGGTACAGTTTTGTGGAAAGAACACAGGCCCTGGGAACCGGATTGGCAGGGACCCAGGGCACATCAAGTCAAAGTGCATCAGTAGTCTGGCAAAAGAAAACAAGTTACTTACCTGTAACTACAGTTATCCAGTATTGGTATCTTTCATAGATTCACATGCCTGAATCATTCCCCGTCGTCGAGACGGGAGTCCACGGTAAATTACAAAAGTAGTGCCATAAGTAAATAATAGTAGTAGGCTACAAAGGAAAAGCCAAAGGCCTAAAACTTAGAAGCCTATCTACATCATTATAGTAAAAAGAACCAAAGGTTAGCTCCAACCAATCAGCTACCAGCACCCTCTAGAACACTGTCAGCAGAGCCAGTTCTCCTCAGATTTTCTTAGCACAAGAGGGAAGTAAGATTCCGAAATCATAAAGAACTGACTCGCCGGGGAGGAGGGTGGGTGCATGTGAATCTATGAAAGATACCAATACTGGATAACTGTAGTTACAGGTAAGTAACTTGTTTTCTTATCCAGTATTGGGGTATCTTTCATAGATTCACATGCCTGAATCAGAGTAGCAAGCAGTAAGCCAAAAGTATTGTCGTTTGCGGATGGTGGGAGACAGGTGTTCATAAACTCCCAAAACGCATCCATAATGGTTGAGAAATTTGTAACATACGCAAGCCTTTAAGGAATTAAAATGCATATTAAGAAACATTACCGAAATAAAGCAAGAATATTAACATAGAAATATATCTATATATCCAGCTATTAAACATATAAAGAAGCATGTTACATGAAACATGGTAGCATATAAAAGAGAAAATACCTGAATCTGACCTGAATCTGACCTTAATGAAAGATGGCGTAGGACCGCTTGTCCAACCGCTGCATCATCTTGTTGTGCAGATTGCAGACAGTAATGCTTCGTGAACGTGTGGACATTTTTCCATGTCGCAGCACGACAGATGTTCTCCAGAGTCACTCCAGCAAACAATGCTGTAGAAGCTGCCACAGTCCTGGTAGAATGAGCTTTGACCTTTCTCTGCAAAGGTTTGTTGGCTTTGAAATGGCAGAAATGAATCGTAGAAGCTAGCCATCTGGCTATCGTTGCCTTCGTTACTGCAGTCCCAAGTGTCGCTTGACCATAGGCCACAAACAATTGGTTGGATCGCCTGATGTCTTTAGTCTTCTGTAAGTAGAATTTTAAACAACGCTTAACATCAAGAGAGTGCAAAGCTCTCTCAGCTGGAGTGGATGGATCCGGAAAGAAAGTTCTTAACTTTACCGGTTCATTCAAGTGAAATTGAGACGGTACTTTAGGGATGAAACTAGGATTTGTTCGAAGAGTTACGTAATCCTTAGTGAAGCGTAAAAAGGGTTCTGTGATAGTGAAAGCTTGAATTTCACTAACCCTTCGTGCAGAAGTAAGAGCCAGGAGAATGGCAACCTTCCACGTGATGAATGAGCTCAGCTTTGTGGATAGGCTCAAATGGTCGTCTCATTAATTGCGCCAGCACGGTATTGAGTTCCCAGTCTGGAGGGGGTGCCCGCACTGGAGGAAAAGCTCGGAAAAGTCCTTTCATAAATTGTTTGACAAGTGAAGATGAACAGAGAGAAGGCAGTTTGGTGCACTTTCTGAATCTGGAGAGAGCAGCAAGATGAACCTTAACCGATGAAAGGTAAGCCCAGATTTGGCCAGGATATTATTCGCCTCGCACCAGTAACAAAATCGCTTCCATTTTAAACAATAAGTTTTGATTGTACTCTGGGCACGAGATTTGGCCAAGATCTCACGACAGTCCTGAGAGATGTTAAGGTCCTTGAATTCTAAGAAATCAGGAGCCATGCGTGAAAGTGTAGCGACTGCGGGTCCGGATGAACCACTTGGCCCCTGTCCCGTGACAACATCGAGAGTGTCGGAATAAGGCGAATAGGTTTGTCCTGAGATAGTAGAAGAAGTTCCTGGAACCAATACTGTCTTGGCCAACGGGGTGCAATCAGAATGAGACGGCAACCCTCCATCTTCATCTTAGGGAGTACTTTCGGGATCAATGGTATTGGGGGAAAAGCGTATGCACAAATCCCTGACCATCGCATGGACAGGGCATTCCCCCTTGAGCCCTGTTGAGGGAACCTGCTGGCATAATATTGGCATTTCTTGTTCTCCCTCGTTGCGAATAAATCCAGTGCTGGTTTGCCCCAAGCTTGGAAGACTCTGTCCACCTGCTTCTGCTCCAGTTCCCACTCGTGACAGCCCGATAGAGATCTGCTCAGCGTGTCGGCCAGAGTATTATGGAGACCCCTGACGTGTTCGGCCTTCAGGGTTATTCTGTGGAATGTGACCCACTCCCACAACTCCTGAGCCTCCTGCAAAAGCGTTGGTGACTTTGTTCCTCCTTGTTTGTTGATGTAATACATGCTGGTCGTATTGTCGGTACGGACCAGCACTGAGGAACCCGGGATCCTCGGGAGGAACGCTTGCAGAGAAAGAAAGATGGCGCGGAGCTCCAGCCTGTTGATATGCTGTTGTCGGTGCACTTGAGACCATTTTCCTTGAATCTGCAAGTCTTGCAGATGACCTCCCCATCCCTCCATGGAAGCATCGGTTGTTAAAACAAAGTCTGTAGTGATTGGTAGGAATGTGAGACCTGGGGCCAAATTCGCTGTCTGAGACCACCAATGCAGAGAGTCTATCATGCGCGACGTGACCCTGATGGAATAGTCGAACGAACCCACGGCTTGTTGCCATTGAAGATGTAATTCCTCCTGAAGAGGTCTCATTTTGAGCCGTGCCAAGGGTATGAGGTTTATCGCAGAGGAACACATCCCTAGAAGGGAAGCAAACATCCGGACAGAAACTGACCTTCTTTTTAAAATTGAGATTGCCAATTTTTGGAGACGTAATTGGCGGTCTTGTGACAAGAATGCTTTGCACTGCACCTTGTCCAGCATTGCCCCGAGAAAAGGAATGACTTGTAGAGGACGCAACTGTGATTTGCTCTGGTTGAGAGTGAGTCCCAGAGAAGAGAAGAGATGGAGACATGTTGCTGTGGCCTCTTTGGCTGCTTGCTCCGAAGGACCTTTGAGCAGCCAATCGTCGAGATAAGGGAACACCTGTATTCCTCGAGATCTCAACGTCGCTGCCACTGGTGCCAAGCACTTTGTAAAGATTCTTGGTGCCGATTTCAGCCCGAACGGGAGCACCTTGAACTGATAGTGGACGCCAGCCACTGTGAAGCGAAGATATTTGCGATGTTTGGGATGGATAGGGACGTGGAAGTACGCATCTTCCAAATCCAGAGAAGCCATAAAATCTCCTTCGTTCAGACAGCTTAAGACCTCGGAAAGTGTGACCATCCGGAAACTTTGCTTTTTGAGGAATTTGTTGAGTTTGCGGAGGTCCAGAATCGGTCGCCATTCCCCTGACTTCTTATTGATGAGGCAGAAACGAGAATAGAAACCGGTTCCTCTTTGAGAAGATGGAACCTTCTCTATTGCATTCTTGAGGAGCATCTTTAAGGCTTCTTTGAACAATAAGTGAGGGGGAGGGGGACCCCTGGGCGGAGTAGTAGGTGGCTGTTTGATGAATTCCAGGGTGTGGCCATTGGTTACTAGGTCGAGAACCCATCGATCCGAAGTAATTTCTTGCCACTTGTGAACAAAAGCTGAAATTTTCGCGTCCACGGGCAGGGGGGGGTACTATGGCTGGCGCCCTGCGTAGATCATTATTTCCTGTTGGTATCGCGACCTTGATTGTTCGATCGCTTTCGACCACCCTGACGGGAGAAACTAGTCGAAGAGGATTGGCGGTATGAGGACTGGCTGTAGGGCTGTCTATACTGGGATTGATACTGCCTGTTCTGCTGGTTTTGGTATCCTCCTCTTGATGAAAAACCACGCCTCTTGCTCCTCTGAAATTTCCGCGCCTGTACTGAAGGGTGCCAATGATCGTGCGGTATCCGTGTCAGTCTTTATAGCTAAGAGGGCCTCATCAATGTGTTTACCGAACAAAGACTCTCCGTCATAGGCCATGTCCAGAATCTTTGTCTGTACCTCAGGTCTGAAAGTGGTGGCTTTAAGCCATCCCTGGCGTCTAAGCACTGCAGCTCCTGCAAGCTGACGGAAGTTGGTGTTTACGATGTCCAAAGCGCAATCTATAGTTTCCGATGCGGCACGTTCTCCTTCCAGCAGAATCTTTCTTGCCTCCTGCCTACGGTCTTCTGGAATGAGGTCAATGAAAACCGCCATGTCTGACCACATTTGACGGTCATAACGGCCAATAATGGCTAGAGAATTGGCAGCTCTGATAGAGGCCGCTGCCATGGTAGAAAATGTTTTGCCTATAAGGTCCAGACGACGTCCTTCCTTATCAGGTGGTGTGGTGATAGGTGTTGCAGGATTCTTAGATCGCTGTTGGGCGGCCTGTGAAATCACCGAATCTGGCCGTGGGTGACCAATGAGGCAGGATGGGCTGTTGGCAGGGGCACGGTATTTCTTCTCTATGCGCGGAAGCACAGCCGGAATAGATGCAGGCGTCTTCATGATCTTAACCCCTTCATTCCAAATATAGTCTATTATCGGCACAGCTCTCGTGATTTTCCTGGACTCTTCCTTGAAATCATGAAGGAAACATTCTGTCTGTTCGACTGTTACTGGCAGCTGAAATCTAGCTGCAGCCCGTTGCATTAAATTATGAAAGCCCCCGATGTCCTCAGGGGGAGAATCAGAAGGCAGAGGAAGAGGCGGAGAAGGCATCGGAATTACGTAGTCATCCCAGGGATCCGGAATATTAGAATTGTCAGGTAATTCACCCTCTTCAACCTCCTCTTCGGAGGAGGTAGTGTCATCTTGCACCCCTTCCACTTGACCTGAAGGAGGGGCCGGTGTAACAGGAGCTTCAGGTTGAATCAATGGAACAGGAACTACCGCTGGTATGGGTGGGTTCTCTGGAACTGCCTGTTGTGGTGGAAACCTCTGTCGGTAATCCGTCAGCATGGCCTGTAGATCCTGAATGAGCGTTGGAGGGAGGTGACTCATTTCCCTCTGGCGTACTTCCCTGTGATGGAATCTATGATGTGGAACAATAATATCTTCTTGATAATATTGATTTTGATAGTCGTCATCTTCGTCGTCATCCTGACACTTGATGTTTAATTCAGAAGGATGGTGAGCTATACCAAAGGGTCCTTCATCCTCTTCGTCCTCATAGTCATCATCTTCAACGTAAGTGTCTAGGAGATGAGAAGGCATAAGTGGTGAGATGTTGCTGTAATCTTGCTGTCTTTGAAAATTTTAAGTTGGTAAAGACCTGATGACCTAGGCGTTGACTGCGCAGGTAGAGCTAACCCAGCAGAAACTGTAGATTGAACAGGTAAATCCGTCGTCGACGGGCTCATTGTCGACGGGCTCTTCGTCGACGGGATCGTCGTCGACGGGGTCTTCAACGTTGCCGCCGTAGTCGACAGAACAGTCGTCTTCGTCGACGAGGCAGACGTCGACGGCGTGGGTTTCGTCGATGATGAAATCTTCGTCGACGGCGGAGACTTCGTCGACGGTACTGTCGATGAGCTCGACGTCGATATGGTCGTCGACGGTGATTTAGACTTTCTCGTCGACGACTCCTCAAGAACTGGTTTCTTGGTAGAGATAGAGATTTTTGTAGACAGAATAGGCGATTGAATGGCCGTAGTTGAAATAGTAGCCGTAGATGATAAGGCAGAAGAAGAAGTCACAGAGATAGTAGACGAAGTAGTCACTGTGACAGATTTAATATGGCTTTTACTTACAGTTTTTGAAGTAGATGCCTTTTTTGATTCCTTGCCTGCTGTGGATGACGAAGACCGCGTTGACCCAGAGGAAAGTTTTGGTGACCTCTGTGAAGGGTCAGAAACATCATGGGAAGATTTAAGGTGTTTTCTTCCCTCACTTGAAGAGCTGTCATGGGATCTGGCTCTTTTGCTGGAAGTAGAAGCTCTGTCATCCTCTTCAGCCGAAGAAGATTTGAGCCACAAGAGCACTCTTGCCTCTCTATCCCTAAGGGTCTTGGTAGGGAAGGTACGGCAAATCTTGCAATTTTTGCCTCATGCTTGGGATAAAGGCAATAAATGCAGTCCTTATGTTGGTCATCCACATGGACCATCTTTTTATCACAGGTCCTGCAGGGTTTGAAAAGAGCTTTCCTGTCAGACATTCTGAAGAAAAAGTAGAAGAACTGAGTGGCACTCAGGGACTCCCTTCCACACGACGTGCGGTGAAAATCTGAGGAGAACTGGCTCTGCTGACAGTGTTCTAGAGGGTGCTGGTAGCTGATTGGTGGAGCTAACCTTTGGTTCTTTTTACTATAATGATGTAGATAGGCTTCTAAGTTTTAGGCCTTTGGCTTTTCCTTTGTAGCCTACTACTATTATTTACTTATGGCACTACTTTTGTAATTTACCGTGGACTCCCGCCTCGACGACGGGGAATGATTCAGGCATGTGAATCTATGAAAGATACCCCAATACTGGATAAGTGGGGGTTACAGCAACAGAAACCCAGCTTCTCATAGTTTCATCATCATTCTCAGTGTCAAAGGACAAAACGTCTGGTAAAGGGGAAGCAGCCTTTGAAGTGCCATCAATATCTTGCTGCTGGGGCAGGCTTTGACAGTTACTGTATTGAGTAGGGCACTCAATAACAGTTGTACAAAAGCAGTTGGGGGCAAAGGTGACATTTCTTTTGTCATTGACCTGCATCGCAATGTATGGTGAAGTGAAATGGCTTGTTGTGTGCGAGCTAGGTGAATCGGGGTGTGGAAGAAGGCGATCTTGAGCTCATGGGTCACCGTATAGTCCCTACCGCAGAGCAGCAGAATGATGTCTTGGAGAGTTGTCATCTTGAAGTGCTGCGAAGTGATGAACTGATTGACCAGTCAAAGGCGGAGTATCAGCTACAACGTCCCATCTTTATTGGGGATGAAAAAGTACAAGAAACAGACCCCCCGTGCTTGCTGGTGGACAGGTTCAATTTCTCCCTCATGTAGCAATGCTTGCACTTCTTCATGCAGGGTGTTGCTGTGCTTGTGTGAAGGAATATTTGATGGCCTGGTATGAAAGTCCAGGCAACAGACAGCGACGATGGAGTACCCACTTGTCCGAGGTTACTCCCTCCAACTGGGTAAGGTAGAACCATAGACGTCCCCCGATAGGTGTTGAGGGGAACGCGTGGAAGGGCATTGCTTGGTGGCAAAGGTGCCCTTGCTTTGGATGCCTCTGGCCTTACAGCAGCAGCTGCCCTGCAACCTGCTTCTGTAGCACAGCTTGAATGATTGACACTCTGATCCTCCTTCCCTGAAAAGGCTACTGTGGTTGGCAGAGGAGGAGTTGGCAGATGGCCACTGACTTGGCTCCTGCCCATTATTATTATCTACACAACCCTGAGTTTGCAGGCAGGGTATGGAGTGCCCCTATGGCTTTGCCTTGTCTGTGTATTTCTAAAAACAAAAAAAATTATCATGGAGTCCACCAGAGAAACAGGTGTTCCCCACAGAAAGGCAGAACCCAAATACTTGCAGCAGGCATGACGTCTCAGGAGAATGCTGGTGTTAGTTTTTCTGGAGGCACTGTCTGCTGTGTCCAGAGAGCACCTAACGTTCGCATTGTAAATGATTTTCCCTTCGTGTACGACTTCCAGTCCATGCTTTTTGAAAGCACTGGGAAGGTGCTTTACTAATTACCCATATCCTCCCAGTGTTATCTGTCATACCTTGACAGCAACCCAACACAGTTGGCTATGCACCAGTTTGTGGCAGCCCCACCAATCAACATTCCCAACCACAGAAGAACCACTATGACAGGCCCTAAACGTCGACACTGGAGCAACATATCTGAGGAGGATTGCACTTCTGCCCTCCACAAAATCCAACCAGAGCTCACAGGCCACCTATCCAGCAACATCAACAACTGGATCACCGCCTACACCAAGCCCCTCAGGAAAGAAGCCAAGTAGCAAGAACGCGAATGCAGGCCAGCTGGCACATGGAGGAACTCAGGATGACAAAACAGCTCTGCAAGTAACTGGAACAAAGGTGGACAGAGAGCCAAGAAGAACCGGAGAAGGAAGTATTTAAATTCACCCAAAGATTTTTTCACCAGCAAATCCAGGAAAACAAAAGGAAGGCCCTAGTCAAAAACATCGACAACATCTCCAACAGCAGCAAAGAAATTAGCAGAAACCATCAGCAACATAACCCCAACCCAAGAACTGTGCAACAACCTCTCATATTTCTTCTGCAATAAAATCACAGCCACCTACACTAATTTCAACCAACAACCGAACCCCATTAACCTTGCAATAGGTCTTTCAGTATCGGACACATGCAACTCCCTAACAACATGGAACTCAATCGCTATAGAGGAAACCACAACAATCATGAACACCATCAACTCTTTGGCCCCATCTGACCCACGCCCCCACCACAACTACGACAAAGGAAGGTTCTACCCCCATCAACAAAACCCTCACCCCCCCCATCCTCAACACCACCATCGACAAACACTTTCTTGGAAGCCTAAAAGAGGACACACCACCCTCCGGAAAAACCACACACCAGACGGAGCGACACTTGTGAACTACAGACCAAACCTCCCATTACCATACCCAGTTATGGTCCTAGAAAGCACCATCAACAGACACCTTGCCAACCACCTCGCCAACCAGGCAACACGCACTTAAGCTTCAGACCAAACCGCCATACTGAGACACCCCTGAGACAGCAATAGACGACATCTAGATGATCCTCGACAAAGGAGAAACCGCAGCCCTTATTCTACTCAACCTTTCTGCAGCCTTCAACAGTCTCCCATCCCTATCAGACCACTTCACGAGGCACGCATCCAGGGACCCACCCTCCAATGGATCATTTCTTACTGGAAGAATACAGTCAACATGCCATCATACTACTCCAAAGCTCGGAAACTCACTTGCGGAGTCCTCCTGGGTTCCTCACTCAGCTCGACCCTCTTCAACATCTACATGACGTTACTGGCAAACGTCATCTGTACACACAACATTGACAATTGACATACTCACCTACATCGATGACACACAACTGATATTGTCCCCCTGGAAACGAAACACCAGGAACAACTTCAATTTGCACATGATTGAAGTGGCCACCTGGATGAAGTTTAACTGCCTCAAACGTAACACGGACAAGACAGAAGTGGTCATCTTCAGAAAAGAGGACTCGCTCTCGGACTCGGACTAGTGGTCTATGGACCTTGGACTCATCCACAGCACTTAAGCATGGGATTACTATAGGCAGCATGCTGTACTTTTCCACCAAGGTCAAAGCCATTGAAGGGGCCTGCTACCATAACCTGATGATGCTGAAAAAGATATTCAAGTGGCTATCCAGCAACACCACAAAAGCCGTCACCCAAGCCCTCATCGCCAGCAGAGTGGGCTACGAGAACACCCTCTATGCATGAATTACCAACCAACTCACAAAAAGACTTCACACCGTCCAGGAAGCAGCAACGAGACTGGTCCTCAACCTCCCATGCCGGCCTCGCATCACACCAGTCCTAAGGGAACTACACTGGCTACCCACATATTAGTGCGCACAATTCAAGCTCCTCATCCACAATTACAAAGCACTACACAACACAGGTCCAGCCTACCTGTACAGCTGCATGCAATTCCACTAACCACCACCACTCCTCAGTCGAACTCTCACTAAACAAGTGCCTCGCATACGCAAAAGTAGATCAGAAGGTCGTGCCTTCTTGTATATTACTCCTAAAGCATTAATGGACCTCCCACACCACATTAGAGCCTCCTCGTACTTTCTTCAATTCCACAAGAAGCTAAAGACCTGTCTCTCAGAATAAGGCCCCTATGGACTGCCCACATACCTGCAAAGCACCAGAACACCCTCAAAGGGTGATCTGGAATTATAAAAATCCACATAACATAATATAACAGATCTAGGCTGTCCGGTTTTAGGTTTAAACCTATAATAACTGATAAAACCCCACCGGAAGGGAAATAGCCCTCACCAGTGTAAACATATAAACACTGGGGAAAAAAACCTGCACAAGCACAAACTAAATGCCATTTAAAGAAAGGAAAAGGAGAGTGAAAGAGTCATTTTTGTTTCTTCCTGAAGGGGCCAATACAATGCAACTTTGTTATATAAGGTAGCAGTAAGAAAGACTGGGCTAACATTATCCTGCTTGAGTTTTGTTGTTTAGGGATGTAACTAAAATATTGTTTCTTCTTCCTTTTTTCAGATTTGTGGTCTTTTGTCTAAAGATACAGGGGTTAGAAGCATGTTTTAGGTGTTGTTTATTTATTGTATAAACTGTAGAGAATCAGGAAATATCAAAATCATAATTGATTTTTTGGCTACGTTTGAGTCTTTCACTGATAGGACAAAATGTAGGGTTCCTAAGAATCTTTCCCGATATGTACCATCACATTTACCCTCACAGAATGGGTAAAAACCCTTGATACATCAGCCCCCTTTTCTAGTGAGTCAGTATTGATAGTAGGTGAATTGCCAAACACCTCAGGCTTTAAACATTCAATGCAAGGTATAGCGACAAGTATATGTGAAAAGAGTGCTGTCACCAAGCATCTGGATACTGGTTAAAACATGACACCAGACTTTTGGAAAACGTGGAACGCAGTGTCACTTGGAATGCTGCTGCAAAAAGTTCTTACCAAGTTCAACAAAGATTGGAGGGATATTGTTTGTATTTGCAGTGATTCAGCTACGTATATGAAAGAGTTGTGTGATGACCTGTCAAAATTGATACCTGAGCTGAAGTGCTTCGCTGTAAGAGGTCCTTGCCACTTGTTAGATGGTATGCTGAAAGCATCTATACAATCTTCAGAGTTAATGAAGAATGCTATTGACTTTTTAGTCCATTCTGTTGCACTGTTTTGTTATGTCCGGAAACTAAAACGCAAATATTTCTCATTTTCTGCTTTGTGTGGCATCAAAGAAAGAGTCATCCCAACTGTGTCACTTAGCTGGTGGTTCTCAGTCCTAGAGGCCATGAATGCTATATTATCCATGTGGCAACCGTTTACAGAACCTTTGCTGAGTGATGATGCCAAAGGCAAGAAATGTAAGGATCTTTGATCACATATTGATAGTGATTTGAAAAAAGTACACTACTGCATTCTTAGATTTTTACAGGAAAGCATGACTGCTGTAGTGGACATAATAAAAGAAAATAGAGTCTGAAAACACCCTTGTCTACCAAGTGTTCAGCATAATTGGTGTAGATGTGAAACATCTCCTTGAGAGTAGGCTGGGCGACACTTTTAGTGACTTTGGCACTGCAACATATTCCATGTTGGAGTGCTTGCCACTTGGTAAGCAAAGAAATGATGAGGAGCAATTCAGCAACTTTTATTTTACAATGTATGAGAAATTGCCCTCCACCAACCATGGCATTTGAAGTCAATGAAGCCTCACTGTGGTACTGTGCACAAGTTATAGATCGCTTCCATAAAGGGAAATTTTCTCCGGAGTTTCAAAAGTGCTGCCTCATATTTGACCGCTTCAATAACTCCGAGGGCATATGCGCCCAGTTCAAAGCATATGTTGCAGAACCTGTCGCAGAGAATAACAATCTTCAGATGCACCAGTATTGGCATGAAAAGCTATGTCAGTGGCCAGAGTTAGCAAATTGTATACTGGCTATTTTGGCGTTGCCTGTCTCAAGTGCCAATGTTGAGAGGGCCTTTTCACAGATAAAAGTTTACATGGGAAGGAAAGAGAGAGCGTGCATGATCGAAGACTCACTGAAGAAGGATTGTATGGTGTACTACGATAAGTTTGATTCGTAAAAATGTATTTGGACCTCATTTACACTGTACTTACACTGTCTATATACCATGCACTATCAGTGCAGAAAGCAAGCAATAGTAAAAGCAACAAGTTCCATAAACACTGCAAAAACACTGTTTCTGTTTTTAATGGCGCGAAAATGTATAACCACTGATAACCACAGTTTTTTGAAGGTATTGAAACCACTTGAAAACACTGAAAAAACCCCACCAGAATTTACCAAAAATAGAAACTGAAAATAGGAAAGCCTAAACAGATCCAACAGCAACTGACTTGCTCACGGCATCGTTTGGCTGGTCTTCTTTGGCAGGGGTATCCCCTGCCATATGAACATGCGCTTTAACATAGGAAGAAACAGGACATGCAGCTTTGTCTTAGTAAAAGTTGACATTGAGATGGTCTGCCATAGGCTAGCTGCCTGTGTGTTTGTATCGTGAGATGGTGTCATGGGATACAGCTCCAAAGACTGGTCATCTGGAGTCAATGTTATTCTCGTGCCACCTGTGTCATCCCTGGATATTAGATCCTCACAAGGTTCTGACTGATCTGAGTCTGTACGAATAGACTGATCTGGGGACTGGGACTGAATAGATGAGTGTGAGTGGGGGTGTGGGCTCCCAGGGTTTTGTTTTTTATGTGAATGGAATACATCCTGAGCTCTTCTAAAATTGCCGTCTCGAATGTGCGGTGATGTTTTTTGGCATCATGTTAACCAGCTGGAGGTGGCTGTGCTAAAACGTGACCCGAGACAAAATCTATATAGATCCTACTCTGCCTTACTTCCAGCTGCTCGCCTTTGTCTTCTGCTGCTGGTGGTTCGCTCAGCATTGAGGATGCTCTCAAGTTAGAGTTCGGATTTTCAGGAGTCGAGGTCGGCTTTCTGGGACAAGATGGCAGCAAGTGGCGCAGACTGCCAAGGTCTCTTTGGAGGCGGCTTGCGGATTGGCTCTCTCTGGGCTGTTCCTTGCCCTGGAGCCAAGACTCTGTTTAAGGTCGAACTCCACAGGAAAGGACTTCTAAATGTATTGTCTGAAAAACCAAGGAGTGTCCTTAGTATTGGGCATAAGTTTCATCAATGGCCCTCGAGAAGAATGTTCTCCAGAGTCATGGGATGAGACATAACCTGGACTCTGCTCCCCAAGTCTCCAGAGTACAGGGTGGCCCACCTCTTTCACTATCAGGGTAGGTTCCTCTACAGCTTCAATGCTGTGTTCTATAATGTGATAGTGCTATAATGCACCCACCCCATATTACTTCTGTGCCAGTTTGTCTTTATACACCGGAAGTGCTTCCAGGCTGAACAGGTGGATTCTTTGTGGTCCCTTGGGAGACAGAGGTTATAGGCCCAATGCTGGTGAAATTACTGTTGCATTTAGGGCAGTAGATAAAAGGTGCATTATCCATACGCTCCTGCTATGAATCATTCTCATATGGCATGGTTCCAAAGTATTCAGTTCAAATCGATTCCAAAGTGGTCGACAGTCACCAATGTTTTGTGTGTTGAGGGTAGTGATTCAAGTGCCTTGGTGTCAAAAATTACACTACCACAGCGTTAACAGTAGCTGTCAGCGATGGGCCCAAATAGGAAGGTGTAAAAAGACAACCACAAGGTGCAATCTACGTCCTGGTGAAATTGTGTGCTTCGGGTTTCACTAGTCACCTTGAAATTAAAACCTCTACATCAAAGAAAAACAGCTTGTATTGTTCTCGACAAACACTAGATGGTAGGAGTGTACAGAGCAGGTGATCTACAGCAGCATATGAACATTTCCCACACAGGGCAATACTAAATAACATATGATGAGCCCAGGACCACAGCAAATGGCATCAGAGTAAAAATCAGCATATTTATGTAGCAGATTGTGAATTATTAGGTAAGTGTAGCAAATGTGCTTATCCAGATTTCATGTATGTATGCATTGGTATCTATAAAGCACAAATCAAGCTATGAAGCAACGGAGTTGGAGTGCTGTACATTACGTAAGGGGTCGGAAGACTATCAATAAGATTGCGTACATCAAGTTGGAAATACACAAATACATTTTATAGATATTTAGGCACAGGGTGATTAAGTGATATGTCCAGAATCACACAATGTTAATCCTAGCACCGAGGCCGGGATTCAAACCTGCGTCCCCAGGTTTCAAAAGTGTCCGTTCGAGCCGCTAGGCCACATCTCCATGTGCAGCACTCACTAACACAACAAATATGGGAAAGATGTGAAGACAGAGCTACTGCACAGCAGGACATACCTCAGCTTTGGATTTCTTCTCGGCTGCCATCAGTTGCACTTTGTCTCTCTGCTCCTTGGGAGCCGAGCGGTACATGTCCAGAAGAAGCTTCATCTCCTTCTGACTCTCCTGAGCTTTCCTACCAGTGAAAAGAAAAAAACATCAAAGGCATGAAAAGAGAGAAAGAGAGCTGTAGAGAAAGAACAAGAGAGTCTGAAGACCAGACTCATTTCAAAGAGCACCCCACCCCACATGAGATGAATCTATGGATAACTTCCCTCTCTGTAAACAATCACAAGTCACATCTCAGGGTTCACATAGGCTGTCCAGCACTCCATTGCTTTTATCAGATACATTTGTACAATACAAGTATCATTAGTTGGTGTACACACAAGCACACACATGGGTTCATCTTGATGGTGAAAGAAGTGGGCCATATACATTTGGGACTTTCTCTCAGGGGACTAGAGTAGCTAATCAATAGATGCCCTGGGCTCAGCGAACCAGTAACAACTGCCCATTGCGGACAGTGAGAGTTGGAAATCCTGCAGAAATGTGCACAGTTTTCTGATCACAGTTTAAATTAGGAACCTGCTTGGGTACGTCATAATGAATATAATACTGAATATGATGTCACATGGGCACCGTGTCATGCTAGCGTGGGACAACAGTTTCACACAACCATCATCACTAGCAAATCACTGTCGAAATACAAGTCAAGAATACATAAAAGGGGAGTACCGATGATATTCAAAACTAGTTTCATGTTTTCCTCTCCATGGGGCTATGGTCTGCCCAGTGGCAGAATTAAAGTGTATTGTACTTGTAGGAAGCTGGCTCTGTATATGGTATGCCACTGTGACTAGGTGGTCATACCGTGCACAGAGTTCAGGGGTTCCCCAAATGTGTACAGGGCTCAATGTAAACCCAAAGTGCTCTATTTGTGGTAGTGTGGGCGAGCAGCCTTAGGCCTAACACAGAGGAGAGTAGTGCAAGGCATTTGCTGTGCACACACTGACTAATAAATGACACACGACTCAAAAAGGAGATCTACACCAATTTTAGAAAAATAAGCTTTGCTCAAGATTTATTTTAAGACCAAGATCTTCGCAAGAAGTTAAATACGTTTTCAAAGAGAAATTCTTTTCAGTTTCAAAAGTGGACACACTGCAATTTTCAGTCTTTGCAGTGTTAACCTATGGAGGAAAAAAACAATGCAGTTTTGCAGTTTAAGTAACCAACTTACCGTTCCAGTCTTCGAGTTGCAGGGTCAGCAGAGGACAAGGTTCAGGTAAGCACAGACACTGCCCCAACAGCGGCACGGGGGGCCGGGTGCACAGGTCAAAGTTGAAGATCAGGCCCAATGTTATCCAATGGAGTCTGGGGGTGCTTGAAGACACACCGCTTGCAGGTAAGTAGATCGGTTGCAGGGCTCAAGCTTCAGAGGTTAAAAAAAGCACAGGGGGGCCACAAGGCAGCACCAAACCTACACCACCAGTAGCACAGGAGCGGCCGGTTGCAGAGTGCAAACATAGTGCCGGGTGCCCAATACAATTAAATGGAGAAACTCGGTTTGGAAATCAGGCTACAGGTGACGAACTGGAGACTGCACTTAGGAAACCAGCGACAGCAGAGGTAAGTTGAGATACTGTAGGTCGCAGGGGCACGGTTGGTCGAGCTCATCAAGGCTCAGGGGCTTTGGGTGCATGGGTGTCCTTTGACGTCAAGTTTTCTTACCGGAGGCAGTCGGTGAGAGCCTTCGGATTCACACTGCAAGCGTCGTCCTGGAGTCCAGGAGCTGTCAGCCAATGTTGGAGTTGGACTCTGGATCGCTGGGGAACCTTTTCTGGATCAGTGTGCCATCTGTACAAATGCCGGAGGCGTCGGGTGCAGAGTGGCCAGAGATTGCGGACCCCCGGTCACCAGAGTCCTTTGAGTTGCTTTCTTGTGGACAGAGCCGCTGTACTCAGGAGTTCTGGTCTTTCACAAAGGCAGGCAGTCCTCCCAGGGGTTGTGGAGGTCGCTGGCTGCAGGGCAGGAGTTGTTTCTTCGCAGGTTCTTTGAGCGCTGCAGGCAAGCCGGTAGGGCTGGGGCCAAGTCAGTGGGCGTCGACAGTCTTTTCTGCACAGAGTCTTCTTCTTCTTCTTAGGTCGGCAGGAACTAGTTTCAGGGTCTGGGGGAGCCACCTAAATACTAGATTTAGGGGTGTTTTAAGGGACTGACAGGTAGGGCCAATGGGCACCTTACCTGGGGTGTGTCTACACACTCAATTATGTCACCCTCCTGTCGGAGGGGGCATAGCCCCAGCCCCGATTGGAGGAGTCCCACCATTTTCAAGATGGCAGGGACTGAAAGACGTGCTTCACCTTGCCTCCAGCACCTTAGGGGTGGAGTTGGCAGAGGTGGACACACCTCCTATTTTTCCTAGTTTTTCCCACCAGTTCCCGCCCAAAGTGGGGGTCTAAACCGGGGCCTGCCATCTGCTGCTAGCAGCAGAGGCTGGGGGTCGCATTACAAAGGCGGTAGGCCTTTGAAGCTTACCTCTGGAGCACAGTGCCCATCCTGGTAGAGGATGGGTGACACCTCCACCAAGGATGTTCTTTGTTTCTGGTCCCAGAAAGCAGGGGCTTACGACCCTGGGGTCCAGAAACATGTATGGTGGCGACAGGCTGCCTAAAGCCAGTCTGTGACCACACCAGGGTTGGTCGATTTTCAGGCCCCCTCCCCCACCCCCCGAGTACATGTTTCAATAAATCCCACACTGGCATCAGTGTGGGTTTATTGAGAGAATTAGCTGGGTACCAAACACTCCTGGGTTCAGAGAAGCCATCATGGTGCTGGGGAACTCGAGTTGTCGAGTTTCCAGCCCATGTACTCTCTATGGCTTCCACGGCACTTACAATATCTAAGAATAGACTTAAATATTGTAGGGGCATATCTGCTCATGCAGATATGCCCACACCTGTGATACAGTGCATCCTGCCTTAGGTTTGTAAGGCCTGCTAGAGGGGTGACTTACCTATACCTTAGGCAGTTCTAGTTGGCATGGCTCACAGGAAGTGTGCCATGTCGACTTTGTCATTTTGTCTGCACCAGGGTATGCATGCTGCAATGGCAGGGGACAAGCTACTATCCTGATTCTGTTGGACCTGTCCGCCGCATTTGATACGGTTAACCATGCGGTACTCTTGGCCAGGCTCGCCAGAGTAGGTGTGAGTGGATTGGCACTGAAGTGGTTTCAATCCTACCTTTCAGATAGAGAACAGGCGGTTGCTCTCCCCCGTATCAATCTATGTATAGGAAAGTCCAGCACGGGGTACCACAGGGGTGTGCAATCAGCCCCATCCTATTTAATATCTACATGAACTGGCGAGAGTATCCAAGTTTAGAAGAGTTCGATCTGGTGGAAGAGCCTTCAGCATCGCAGCAGCTTCGGCGTGGAACAAATTACCAGCCGAACTTAGACAGATAGATGATCTGCTGCCATTCAGAAAGAAGCTGAAAACTTGGCTCTTTCCCAGGGTGTAGTTCAGTGTTTCTTATTTCTGCAACCGTCATCACACTCTAGGATAACTGATCCCACGGGCTCAAGCGCCAGGATACCCGTAGGGTCGCAGTGCGCTCTATAAATTCTGAATACAATACAATACAATACAATGGCAGTCTGCATTGCCTAGGTGACTGGTCCCTAGGGGACCCTCTTCAGTCACAATGACCTAGGTACCCAGGTACCATTTACTAGGGACTAACAGGGAGCCTGAAGGGCCAATTGTGGAACAGTTTTAGGGAAGAAGCACTGGCACAGGGGACCTGGTTGGCGGGGACCCAGTGCACTACAATTGCAACCACGTAATTTTCCAGGCAAAAAGTGGGGGGCTAACCATGTCAAAAGAGGCACTTTCTCCCAGTACTATGACTGAAAAATCAGGGCTTGTAGCCAGTATCAAGAAATGTGAAGGATTTTATGCATGATTTATTACAAAGTGGTGTCGCCTGACCTGTGCGAGTTCCCTCAACTGCTGTGTTTACAGAGTTTATGAAGCAAAGAAGGCACTGACATTTGTAAAGCTTGGAGCATAAATACAGCTATACATTCTCTCTCTTCTTCGTCCAGATGTGATAGCTGATGGATGAAACTACATTTTAATCACTGTCAAGACAAATCACAGGGAAGTGCAGGGTGTACCGACAGCCTTCTTTATTTTCTCCCTGTGAGAAAGTGCCTCTTTCTTGCATGGTATGCCCCCACTTTTTGCTGAATTGCTGATGTGCTTTGACTGAGTGTGCCCTGGGCTCCTGCCAATCAGGTACCCAGGGCCTGTGTTCCTTCCCTTAACTGCATTGAAGCCTAAACCCAATTGGCATCTCTGGCCACAGGTAAGCCCCTGGTAAGTGGTACCACAGGTACCCAGGGCACTGTGACCAGAGAAGACCTCCAAGGACTGCAGCACTTATTGTGCCACCCTTAGAGGCCCTGTACCCTGACACACACACACTGCCTTTGCAGGCTGCGTGTCTTGGTGCAGAACAAAGTGAAGAGTCGACATGGCACACATCCCTGTGTGCCATGCCCACAAACCACTGCCCTGGCATACATCAGTCACCCCTCTAGCTGGGTGCCCTATGCCAGTGGTGAGGGTACAGGTGCATGAGCCCTGTACTCCTACAGTACCCAGGTCCATTCCTGGGCACTGTAAGTGCAGTGCTGCCATTAAGAGTATATGGTGCTGGGAGTTTGTCAGTACGAACTCCACAGCACCATAATGGCTACACTGAAGACTGGGAAGTTTGGTATCAAACTTCTCAGCACATTAAACCCACACTGATGCCAGTGTGGGATTTAATGTAAAATGCACAACAGAGGGCATCTTAGAGATGCCCCCTGAAACTCGACCAACTCCCAGTGACCTGACTGAGTGGCTGCCGAGGCTGCCACCCCCAGACATGTTTCTGGACTCCTGGGTCGAGAGCTTGCTGCTCTCGGGGTCCTGAAACAATGCACATCCTGGGACGAGGTGCCAAGCCTCCTCCCCAGGATTGGCAGGGTTCACGAAGGAGAAGCTTCAAAGGCATACCGCCTTTGTGAGCCTCTCCAGACCACTTGCTGTACTCAGCAACTGGTCCCCACTGGTTCCACCCCCTTTGGGCGGGAGACCCGGCGGGAAAAACAGAGTGCGGAAGAGAGGTGTGCACACCTCTGCCAACTCCACCCCTAGGGTGGGGAGGCGAGGTGAAGCACAACCTCGAGTCCCCGCCATCTTGAGGATGGGGGACCCAGCCAACCAAGGACAGGCTCCTGCCCCCTCCCACTGGAGAGTGGCAGAGTAGGGGTGTACCCACCCCAGGAAGGGACCCATTGGTCCCTGCCCTTTACCTACCTGTAACGCCCCTAAATTCAGTATTTAGGGGCACCCTGAACCTTCCTTCCTCAGATCCCGATTCCGAAACAACAAGAAGAACAAGAAGAAAGAAGACCAGCCGTGCAGCTGCTAACAAGAGGACGACACCAACTGACTTGGCCCCAGCCCTACCGGCCTGTCGAACCTCGAACCTGCTAAACTCCGGTCTCTTCAGTGGTCAGCAACCTCGAAAACCCCGGAGGACCCGACTGCCTTGCTCAACTAAAAGACTGGGACTCCCACGAGCAGTGGCTCTGCTCAAACATCTGTAACCCCAGGCCCCGGCCTGAGACCGCGGATCCTGCCCACTCTGCACCCGCTGAGCCCGGCCCGAGCCAAAGTGGACAAAGACCACGAGGACGTCCCCCCGGCGACTGTGACCAAGAATCCAGCACCCAAGGACTCCCCTCGACGCTCCTGACGCCTGCAGCCTCAATACCAGGGAGCTCTCCAACCGCGACCAGCAGAGGGTAAGATTTCCCGACGCCTAAAGATACCCCTGCACCCGGCGCCCCACGGCCCCCTGTGCCCAACTCCTGGGTGTCTACCCCTCCTACAGCATCCCAACTTACCTCTCGAAGTGGTGGTCGCACCTGAAGAATCACCGTCCCCGAGTTTGCAGCCTTTGCTCGTCTTGCAGCTTTCCCATTGAAATCCATTGGGCGCCCGACGGCCCAAAAGGCCACTGCACCCGGTCGCCCCAGTGCCGCTGAGGGTGCACCAACTACCCTGTTCGACTTCCCCACTTGCCCTGAGTAAGTGACCAGGAGCTTTGCTCCCACAGCCGAGTGGCCTGCCTGCCAGCAGCCACCAACCAAAGGCCCCCCGCCCGCCATAGGCTAACGTTGGGCCTACTCTCTATGCACCCGGCCGCCCCTGTGCCGCTGAGGGTGTAACAACAGTACAAACCTGAACCTGGGAGACCCCCGAGTCTTGCCCCAGAACCTTAACTCTGCCAGCCGAGTACTTACCTGAAAGCCGATAACTTGCATTTTCTCCATAGGGTAACATTGACTGGTTTTCACCAGAAATTCTTCTAAGTGTCGAGTTTGGGAACTTCGAAATATTCACTAAAAATCGTCCGAATACCAAAATCGAAATTACTCACCTGTTCTCAGGAGAGATCCCAGTGCTGGATCTAGGTACCCAGCACTGACTAGAAAAAGTGATTACAACTGTGATTTTCCGGTAACTTGATTTTCCTCCATATCAATCAATCAATCAAATCAGGTCACTTATAAAGCGCACTACATACCCGCGAGGGTCTCAAGGCGCTGGGGGAAGAGGGGGGGGTGTTGCTGCTACTGATCGAAGAGCCAGGTCTTGAGGAGTCTTCTGAAGGCCAGTAGGTCTTGGGTCTGCCGAAGGTTGGTGGGGAGGGTGTTCCAGGTCTTGGCGGCGAGGTGGGAGTAGGATCTGCCGCCGCCGGTCGTTTTCCGGATGCGGGGGACTGTGGCGAGGGCGAGGCTGGTGGAGCGGAGCTGGCGGGTGGGGGTGTAGAAGCTGAGTCGTCTGTTGAGGTAGGCTGGTCCGCAGTTGTGGAGTGCTTTGTGTCCGTGGGTGAGGAGCTTGAAGGTTATCCTCTTGTTGACAGGGAGCCAGTGCAGGTCTCTCAGGTGGGGTGTGATGTGGCTGCGGCGGGGGATGTCGAGGATAAGACGTGCAGAGGCGTTCTGGATGCGTTGCAGCCGTCTCAGGAGCTTAGCCGTCGTTCCTGCGTAGAGGGTGTTTCCGTAGTCCAGCCTGCTGGTGACGAGGGCCTGGGTGACTGTTTTTCTTGTTTCGGTGGGGATCCACTTGAAGATCCTGCGGAGCATTCGGAGGGTGTTGAAGCAGGATGAGGAAACGGCGTTGACCTGCTTAGAAATGGAGAGGGTGGGGTCGAGGATGACCCCTAGGTTGCGTGCGTGGTCGGTGGGTGTCGGGTCTGTTCCCAGTGATGTCGGCCACCAGGAGTCGTCCCAGGCTGAAGGGTTGGAGCCAAGGATGAGGACCTCCGTCTTGTCCGAGTTCAGCTTCAGGCGGCTGGTCCTCATCCATTCGGCGACGGCCTTCATTCCTTCGTGGAGGTGGGTTTTGGCGGTGTGAGGGTCTTTGGTGAGGGAGAGGATCAGCTGGGTGTCGTCGGCGTAGGAGATGATGTTGAGGTTGTGCTGTTATGCGACGTGGGCGAGGGTGCCATGTAGATGTTGAACAGCGTCGGGCTGAGGGAGGAGCCTTGGGGTACGCCGCAGATGATCTTGGTGGCCTTGGATCGGAAGGGGCGAGGCGGACGCTTTGAGTTCTGCCAGAAAGGAAGGATGTGGTCCAGTCCAGGGCCTTCTCTTGGATCCCGGCGTTGTGAAGGCGTGTTCGTAGTGTGTGGTGGCAGACCGTGTCGAAGGCGGCTGATAGGTCCAGGAGGATGAGGGCTGCTGTTTCTCCGTTGTCTAGCAGGGTCCTGATGTAATCGGTGGCGGCAATGAGGGCGGTTTCGGTGCTGTGGTTGCTGCGGAAGCCGGACTGGGTAGGGTCCAGGATGTTGTTCTCCTCGAGGTAGCGGGTCAGTTGTTTGTTGACGATTTTCTCGGTGACCTTCGCGGGGAACGGGAGCAGAGAGATGGGTCGGAAGTTCTTGAGGTCCTTGGGGTCTGCCTTGGGTTTCTTGAGTAAGGCGGTGATCTCGGCGTGCTTCCAGCTTTCCGGGAAGGTTGCTGTCTTGAAGGAGATGTTGATTATTTTCCGGAGATGGGGCGCGATGGCTGTACTGGCTTTGTTGAAGACGTGGTGAGGGCACGGGTCTAGCGGTGAACCGGAGTGGATGGTGTTCATGATCTCGCTGGTGTCCTCGTCGTTGATGTTGGTCCAGGAGAGCAGGCGGTTGGTGGTCGTGGGGGCAGTGGTCTCGGTGGTTGCCGGGGCGGTCGTGGTGTTGAAGCTGTCGTGGATGTCGGCGATTTTGCGGTGGAAGAAGGTGGCCAGTGAGTCGCACAGGTCTCGCGACGGCGGGATGTCGTTGGTGTTGGAGCTGGGGTTGGAGAGTTCCTTCACGATGTTGAAGAGCTCTTTGCTGTCGTGTGCGTTGTTGTCTAGGCGGTCTTTGAGTGAGGCCCTTTTGGCGGATCTGATGAGGTGATGGTGACTGCGGGTGGTGCTCTTGTGGGCGGCGTAGCTGTCCGCTGTCCGTTCGTGGAGCCAGATCTTCTCCAGTTTTCGGCATGTTCGTTTGGAGGCCTGGAGGTCTTTGGTGAACCAGGTGGCTTTCTTGCTGGTGTGGCTGTTGGGCGGATTCTTGAGCGGGGCGAGGGTGTTGGCGCAGTCGTCGATCCACTGTCTGAGGTTGCGGGCGGCGGTGTCGGGGTCGGAGGGTTCGGCGGGTGGGCTCAGGGCGAGGGTGGTGGTTAGCTGGTCTTCGGTGACTCGGCTCCAGCAGCGGCGAGGCATTTGTTGGGTGCGGTAGTGCGTGGTGGGCTTCCTGTAGGTGAAGTGGATGCAGTGGTGGTTGGTCCAGTGGTGGTCGGTCCAGTGGGGTTCGGAGGTGTGGTTGAAGGAGACGTGTGGGCTTGCGGAAAAGATGGAGTCTAGCGTGTGGCCAGCGGCATGGGTGGGTGTTGTCACGAGCTGTCTGAGTCCGAGGGTGGCGAGGTTGTCGATCAGGGTGGTGGAGTTGGTGTCCTTGTTGTTCTCGAGGTGGAAGTTCAGGTCCCCGAGGAGGATGTAGTCCGTGGAGGCGATGGCGTGTGTGCTGACGAAGTCAGCGATGGAATCGCTGAACTGTGGTCGGGGTCCGGGGGGTCTGTAGATGAGGGTTCCTCTGAGGGTGGTGTTGGTATCGGTGTGGATCTGGAAGTGCATGTGTTCGGCGGTGCTGAGGGTGTCGTCGGTGTTGGTTGAGACTCTGAGGGTGTTCCTGTGGACGATGGCGATGCCTCCTCCGACCCCGTTGGTGCGGTCCCTGCGGGTGATCTTGTAGCCGTCCGGGATGGCAATGGCGATGTCGGGGGCTGAAGTGGGGTTCAGCCAGGTCTCCGTCAGGAAGGCGACGTCTGGGGAGGTTGAGTCGAGAAGGTCCCAGAGTTCGATGGCGTGTTTGCGGGCGGAGCGGGTGTTGAGGAGGATGCATCTGAGGTAGTTGGGTTCTTTCCTGGGCGGTGGTTTGGCGGGGCGGGTGCTGGCGAAGCTGCAGTTCCGGCAGGTGAAGGGCCCTTGGGTGCGCTTCGGGGTGGCCCGGTAGCAGGCGTGATCTTTTCCGGGGTTGAGTGCGTGGAGGGTGCTGGCGTCGTATCGGCGTCTGTTGATGTGGCGGGCGCGGGGGATGCACGGACCAGGGGTTCTGGCGCTGGGCGCAGTCCAGGCGTGGACGGGCGCAGACGGGCTTGCCTTCGGCGCGCCAGCGGCCGCCATAAATGGGGAGGTGGGAGGGAGGAGCAGGGAATGGGGCAGCGAATGGGCAGTGAGGGGGCGGGGCCGCAGGGGTGCAGCGGCGGAAAACAGGCACAGAGGAAAACGAGCACAATCAGGGGCAGCAAGGGGGCACAGAGGATAAAACGGGCACAATCAGGGGCAGCAAGGGGGCACAGAGGAAAAAACGAGCACAATCAGGGGCAGCAAGGGGGCACAGAGGAAAAAAAAACGAGCACAATCAGGGGCAGCAAGGGGGCACAGAGGAAAAAACGGGCACAATCAGGGGCAGCAAGGGGGCACAGAGGAAAAAACAAGCACAATCAGGGGCAGCAGCAGGGCACAGAGGAAAAAACGGGCACAATCAGGGGCAGCAGCAGGGCACAGAGGGAAGGAAAAAAAAAAACGAGCACAATCAGCTGGCAGCAGCAGGGCACACAGACGGAGCTGTGTGGTGGGGGAGCGACCTACCAGTCAAGGTCAGGGGTCCATAGGATAACATTGCCTGGTTTTTCCCAGAAATTCTTCTAAGTGTCGATTTTTGCAACATACAAATATTCCTTAAAAATCGCCTGTGTGAATCCAGGATCCAGCCCGGAGTAAGAAAAACGTTTGTAAAGTAATTCTATTGCAGTTTACTTGAAAATCCCATTGAGCTCAATGTTATAGTATACCAAGTATTGTGTTGCCTATTGCAACCCCTGTACTATATTGCATTTAAAGTCTATTGTTCATTGAAAGTATTCAACAAACAGCATCTTATCTTGAGAAAGTATTTTTATGCAACCCTGTGGTTCTAAAATAAAACAGTATATTTTTTATACAAAACAATTGGCCTAGAGTTCAGTTCTTGAGTGTGTGGATTCATTTGCTGACTGAGTGTGTACATCAAATGCTTTACACTGTCCTCTGATACTGCCTTACTGCTCGACCAAGCTACCACTTTAGGGAGTAAGGTTCTATCTAACTTTAACCTCTGCCAAACCTCTGGAGACCCTTGGACTCTATACACACTGTACCTCACTTTGGTGCAGTATATATAGAGCCAGTTTCTTACACTCCCACAAAGTGCCATGAACAGAAGTCCCACTGGGCCCAGCCTAGGAAGGTAACAGAACTGAGTAGATGCAAAACAGACATTCTAATTCTCATAAACAGTTATCACGACATGGAAACTAACAGGCCCTCAGTTAGGATCCCTAGTTCCATAGGATCCCTGGTTGCCAGCAGTCCTAAAGTTACACCTGGGACATTGACATGGCTGAGGCTAATTCATAAAGATGGTCTGACCTGCAGGAGTAGGAGAGGGTAGACACAACTCCAAGCTCTAAGTATGGCCCTTGGTATGGGACTAGCACAGCTAGAGAGAGAAAAGCATGCGTTTCACAGTCGCATCCAGTAGGAGCTGGATCCATACACGAACAAGGGAATGCAGACAAATGAGGACAGTGAGACAGAGCTGTAGGGTACAATCAACTAAACACATACTGGTCTCTGCGGTTGGAGCCGCTGTATGTAGAAGAGAGACTTCTGAGGCACAAAGAGATAGAGACCACAGTGACACGTTAGAATACATCCAACCAGAAGAGAATTAAATTAAACCCATCAGGGCAGTGTAAGTAAAGACAAAAGGAAGAAAGTAGCCTCACAACTTTCACTCGTTGTATGGTTGCCAGTGATGCAGAGTTTTGCTGTTTGGCGTCCATGCACTCCGTTTTTCCCTTCTCCCTGGATCCTGTTTTCCCTGCAGCTTTTGAAGGTTACCTGAATGAATTCCTTGCCACTTCATTACTTCCTGTTCGCAGTCTTTATTTGGAGATAAGTGCTATGATTCTTCAATACTCACCAGTTCCGGAGTGTGATTCCTGCCAGAACCTGAAACTTGTCAACAGCTTAATCTTGGACTGTCAGAATGCTATTGACATGACTGAGTGTGCACGACAACTTACTGAAGCACATACCACTGAATCAATTACCAAAATGCTGCCACATCTAGTGTTCGGAGGACTGGTGACGAAAGTCTCAGTCACTTCCCAAACATGCACAGAGGGAGCCTTATTTAACCAGTCCTCAGGGGTAGAGCAGAGACCAGTGCTTGTTTTTCTTCTCTAACCCCCATTTTCCTTGGTGGGGCTGGGCTGAAGGGAGATTACGAACGGCCTGGCTTCCGTAGATTCCACATAGAGGAGGACTGGTGGACTTGCATCCGAATTCTTGCCTCACATCCCAATTACCCTGATAATACTGACATGATGCTCAACACAGAGGAGTCCTCCCAACGCCTCGTTCAGGAGGGTAATTGGGTACCTGGCTGCTCACAGCAGCTAGGGATAGAAGTTAGGGACTGATTTAGATCTTGGCAGACGGGTTACTCCGTCACAATGGCGACGGATATTCTGTCTGCCAAAATATAAATTCCATTATATCTAGGCTGTCCGGTTTTAGGTTTAAACCTATAATAACTGATAAAACCCCACTAAAAGAGAAATAGCCCTCACCAGTGACAACATATAAACACTGAAAAAACACCTGCACAACCACAAACTAAATGCCATTCAAAGAAAGGAAAAAGAGAGTGAAAGTCATTTTTTTCTCTTCCTGAAGGGGCCAATACAATGTAACTTTGTTAAACAAGCTAGCAGTAAAAAAGTCTGGGCTAACATTATTCTGCTTGAGTTTTGTTGTTTAGGGATGCCACTAAAATATTGTTTCTTCTTCCTTTTGTTTTTTCAGTTTTGTGGTCTTTGGTCTAAAGATGCAGGGTTTAGCTGCATGTTTTAGGTCTTGTTTTTTTTTAACAACAAATTTTATTGAGTTTACAACACCCAGTGGGCGAACCCCTGTAGTCAGTATAGAGACACATATCAATATGCATATACAACAGATACCTACGAGGGTTTCACCAAAGGATCTGCGAAACATGCAGTCCAACATCCCACCCCTCCCCCTCCCCCACCCCTGAACCACTCTTCCCACCTGAAATGAGAAAGACGTACATGATCATAACACTGTGTCCAATGCCCCAGCCAATGAGCACATTAGATTGGGGAATCATTGATGATGAGCCTTGCAATAGGGTCAGGATTCGCTGACTGTGTATGGATAGATAGGTCAATGCCCCGGTATTCAGCCCACTTGGACCAGATCTTCCCATGTTTCTGCGGGCAACCCCGTGCCTGAAACACCGCCACTTCCGCCGACATACATGTATCTAGGGCTGTCTTCCAGGCCGCCACCCCGGGGGAGAGGGAGACTTCCAATGCTGCGCTATATCACGCTTGGCTAAGGTGAGACCGAGGAATAGAAGGTGCCTCTTATATCTGTTTCCCCCGATGTCCTCCGTGCCATGAAGAAGTATCAATCGAGGATCCTCCGGGAGGTCCCAGCATAACACCCGCCCCAGACAGGACAGCACCCCCGACCAAAAGTGTTGTAGTGCCGTGCAACTCCAGACCGTGTGGAGGAAGGACCCGTCGTCAGAATTACAACGGAGGCAGGTTGGGGACTGAATAGCCCCCATCTTCCAAAGGCGAAGGCGGGTATAATATACCCTGTGAAGGTACTTAAACTGTATCAACCTGTACCTAGAGGAGACGGCGGCATACCTGGGGCTGGCAAGGGCCTCAGTCCAATCATCGTCCGTGAGGGCCGGTAAATCCGCCTCCCAAGCTGCCCTAGTCCGGTGTATGCGTGTCTTGGAGTGCGTTGTCAGGGTCTGATATATTTGACGGATTTTGTGCCCTCCCAGATCCCCCATCAACAGTCTGCCCTCTAGTGGGTGGAATTCGGGTAAGGACGTTAGGTGCTTTATCAGGGGGACAGGGCATGGCGAAGCTGAAGATACCTGTGGAACTGGGACTTGTGTAGATCAAACTCCTCCTGCAGCCTCTGAAAGGATTTAAGCGTGGTCCCTCGCATCACATCACCCAATGTAGAGATTCCAATAGTATCCCATCCCCGGAACCCGGTTAGAGTGGAGACGGGCCGAAGGCGCGTGCCTCGCCAAGGGGAGTCGCGCCTGTCAGCGTATCCCACCAACCCATGGACCGGGATACTCGTCTCCAGATCTGGACTACGGTACTGAAGGCGGGGGAAGAGCCTCCAAGGACGAATTGCTGTATAAGAGATCTAATAGTGGATGTTCCGCCAGGAAGAGCCGGTCCACCGCATAGGCCGGATCAGTCTGAGGATTGTACCACCATTCATTGATGACTAAGAGCTGGGACGCCCAATAATACGCCCGTACGTCTGCCGCTGCAATGCCACCGCAATAGGTGGATTGGATACAGGTCGCAAGAGCCACCCGGACCGCCCCTCCCCCAGAGGAATCTATTTAGGAGTGCATTGATTTGAAGAAACCACGACGGAGGGATCGGGAACGGGAAATTCTGCAACCTATAAAGCAAGCATGGCAGTGATACCATTTTGAATATTGCAGACCGGCCGTATAAGGATAAGGGAAGGTGGGACCATACCGTCGTCTCCTCACGTACCGCCGGAAGCAGGGGGGCTATGTTGCGCGACCACGCCATGACGGGGCATCTAGTGATATGGACGCCGAGGTATCTAAACCCCTCGTCCGCAATGACCAGCTGTGAGGCCCAGGTTTGACTTCCCTGTGCGCCGCATATGGGAAAGAGGATCGACTTAGACGGGTTGGCATGTAGTCCTGTCGTCTCACCGAACACCCACAAGATCTGGAGCACCCTCGGTCCGGTGACCCAAGGGTCAGAAAAGAAAAATAGCGCGTCATCAGCATATAGTGCTATCCTGTCCGAACACTCGGGTGACCAGACCAGTCCCCGGTAAACCGCATCCCTGCGTACCCACTCAGCCAGTGGCTCTATTGCTAAAGCGAACAGAAGCGGAGAGAGGGGGCAACCCTGTCTGGTCCCTCTGCGGATGGGGAAGGAGGGAGAACGGTGGCCAGCCACACGGATCGAGGCCGTAAGATCTGTGTACAGCAATTTAACATACGCGCGGAACCGGGGCCCCAGGTTGACAGCTTCCAAAAGTTTAAAAAGGTAGGTCCAGCTCAAGGAGTCGAACGCCTGGTCGATGTCAGCTAGCAGGACAGCCGCAGGGCGTCCCAGACGGTGGGCCTCGGCAACAGCGTTGTGCGCTCGCCGTATGTTATGCCTAGTGGAGCGTTGGGGCATAAAGCCTGACTGGTCCGGGTGGACGAGGTCCAGAATGCAGGTGCGGAGGCGTTCAGCCAACACCTTCCCCAGTAGTTTCGGCTCGAAGTTTAATATGGGACGGTATGAGCCCGGGGCCTCCGGAGGGCGGCCCGGTTTGAGAAAAACCACAATTTCGGCATGGCGCCAGTCCAGGGGCAAGATCTTCTGCTCCAACGCCTGGTGCAGCGCGCCAAGAAGGTGGGGACCAACGGTCCCCATATGGGGCGCAAAAGTCACAGGGGAACCCGTTGGGGCCCGGTGCACGGCCTGGGTGGGTATTGGTGAGGGCCGCCTGCAGCTCCTCCACCGAGATAGGCTTGTCGAGAACAGCTCGCTGCACATCAGAGAGGCGTTTTGGAGGGATATCTACAAGAAAGGCATCAATAAGCGGTGCAGCGAGTTCCCCACGATCACAGTACAGGGCCGTATAAAAAAAATCGGCAAAGGCCTGCACCACCGCCCCGGGGAGACGCACATGTCACCGGCAGGGGACCTCAATAGAGGGACTTGCGTCGGGAGGCCCTTGCCTGACATAGGCGGTGGAGCATCTGGCTAGACTTATCGCCCCAGTGATATATCCGGTGCTGGGTCGCCAGCCAGGCATCCCTGGCATTGTCCGTGAGCAGCTGGTGCAGCTGCTGTTGGACATGGAGCAGGTTACGGCGGGCACCGGCGTCGGAGCTTTCCACTAACGAGGCCTGGAGAACGAGCTGTCTATCTTCTAGATCTTGGATCTGTGCCAGGCGGCGCCGCTTTTCCCCAGTGCGATAGCTAATATCAGCCCCCCGAATTGTCGGCTTAAAGGCCTCCCACAATATTATCTGGGATTGAGTGGACCCGGTGTTGAAAGCAAAATAATCTGCCGTGGCTCGATGGAGCATCTCCCGATATCCGGGATCTCTAAGCAACCAAGGAGACATGCGCCAGTGATAGGAGGGACGACTGGTCTGCAGACGGAGTTTGAGCTGAATGGGTGAGTGATCAGACAGGCCACGTGGGAGGATAGAGGTATGTGACACCCGATGCAGGTAGCTGCCTGGGAGGAACATGTAATCCAGACGTGAGAGGGTGGGGTGTACGGATGATGCCTATGTAAATCCAGTTTCAGAAGGATGATAAGCCCGCCATGTGTCCGCCCAACCCAATGTATGGGCCAAGATGTTGAGTTTAGACCTAGGAGGAGGGGTGGTCGGCGGTCGTGCCCGCCACCTATCCGGGGGAGCCATTGCGTCGTTCCAGTCCCCACCCAGGATGGTCAAGCCGTCAGGGAATTCCCCCCAGAGTTGCGTCAGTCTGTCAATGAACGTCCGACCGAGAGGAGGTGGGGCATATATGCTCCCAATTGTAATCTGTTCCCCAGCCAGGGTGCCGGAAACGGCCGTAAAGCGGCCACCCGGGTCGAACCAATGCTGAGTAACTTGAAATGGGACCCTGCGGTGAATAAGGATGGCTGTACCCCGTGCCCCCCTTGAGAAGCCAGAATGGTACACCGTGGCATATCCATAGCGAGAAAGACACGGGGCCTTGTTGCCTAGCATGTGAGTTTCTTGCAGCAGCAAGACATCTGCTGAGTAGCGTTTTGCCAGGTGTAGTACAGCCCCTCTTTTAATCTTATTCAACAGGCCCCGTACATTCCAAGACACGATATTGAGATCTCCTAGGGGAGTGCCATTAGCTGTATGTGTCATGAGCTATCGGTAGGGTGTAGAGCAGCGGACATTGTGGACATATGGGACTTTGTGGTGCGTGTATCGTAAAAAACAACTGTATAACTAAAAACAAATCGCCCTCCCAACCTCTCCCACCACCCCCCCAACCCCTATACATCCTAGAACACGGAGTACCTGTCGCGGCGGAATCTCGTCCTGGCCCCCAAACGTGGAGGCCCCGGCGGACCCTCCAAAGGATCCCCCCACCCAACATTACCCATGAAAACTCAAAACAGGGAAGGCGTGTAGAACCCACTCCCTCCAGGGAAAGAGCAAAAGTCCCTGGCTCTTAGTGGCAGGATATCCCGGCCAGTAGCAGCAGCCAACGGGCTCCGCAGTCGCATGAGACCGGGAAGAGTCAATACACCAGCGTATGTCCCAGCCTCGGGCTGCCTCAGTCTGCAGAGTCCTTCTTGTTCTGGGAGCGCCAGTTTGAGCGGGATCGATGTCGTCGATGAGTAGCGTCGCCTCCCTGCCGTCCACCCCGATGCGAGCTTTGAGAAGAGTCAGAGTCTAAAGGGGGTGGGGAATGCGGCTTCAGGTGGCGTCGCTCATCTGTCCACGCAAATACTTCCTCTGGAGTATCAAAGAAATATGTTTTTGAATCATAAATGACCTTCAGACGGGCCGGGAACATGAGCGAATAGGATAGGTTCAGATCCCGCAGCCGCCGCTGGCCGCAACAAAGGATTGGCGTTGCTGCTGAACCGTCCGGGTGTAGTCCGGGAAGGCCATGATGGGATGGGACTCAAAGCTCATTTCATCCTTATGTGTCCTGGCAAAGCGAAGAATGGCATCGCGGTCAGCATAATTTAGAAGGCGAGCAATAACCGGGCGTGGGCGCTCCCCGGCGGCGGCTTCTTGGTCAGGGCGCGATGGGCCCTCTCGATCATGAAGCAGGAAGAGATGTCATCTGCGGGTAGCCGCGCCTTGAGCCATTCTGAGAGGAAGCCACCCATCGAGGATCCTCGCAACCCTCTGGAAAACCCACCAGGCGGATGTTGTTGCGGCGGGCCCGCCCCTCCGCGTCTTCGGCCCTTGCCTCCAGCTCTTTAGATACCATGGCCAGCTTATCGACCTTCTTCTGGAGGGTGGAGACAGTATCCTGAACCGCGGAGACCCTCGTCTCAGCCTCGGTGATTCGGTCGACTGCCTTCCGAAGGTCCTGGCGGAGGAACGACACTTCGGACCCCACCGCACCGATCTGGGCCTCAAGGGCGGTTCGTGATTGATTGATGGCCTCCAGGAGTGTCGCCGTATCTGATGAGACGCCCTCTGCGGCACCTTTATTCGCTGGGGTGGCTGTGGTGTATTGGTCAATGGTAGGTTGTTTGGGTGCCGCAGGACCGGGGTTGCCCTTACCCATGATGGCGTGGAGGGTCCGCTCCAGAGCAGTCAGTGCCACAGCCAGAGAGAGTGATAGAAGGGGGAGCGGTAGAGTACACCACCCACCTCAGGGCGGGGCGGATCACTACGACCGCGTCCCCAGCGCAGGCGCCCGATCCCAGGCGGCGCCGACAGGTATCTCCGTCAAGAGCACCCGGGGTCTCCAATATGCGGGGCAGTCAGGACTGTCCGTGTGGCCGCCCCGGGCAGGCCGGGGGGAGGGACCGGCGGAGCCCTCCGCCTGGGGGTCAGGCGCGTGGGCAGCAGCAGAGTCCAGCCCGACAGGTCCCCCGCCCAGCTCACCGCAATTCCGTATGGCACCGGAGTCTTCAGGCAGGGCGGCAGTCTACGGCCGTCCAGGGGCCCGCCGGGCCCCACCGGCAAAATCCAGGCCCAGGGTAGGCCTCACAGATCCAAAGCCCCTCCTGCAGGGGACCGGAGGTAGGCGCAGCCGGCAGAGGGGCACCATGATCGTAGTGCACTCCCAGCTGCCCCTCAGGACCGGGGCCCGATCAGCAGCTTTCCGGGGGGGCCGCCGGGCAGGACAACAGCAGCCCCAGCCGCGCCACCAGTGAATCGCGGCCGCCGCAGATCAGCCGCAGCCGCCCGCTGATGCGTGCGTGGTCTCCGCCGGTCCGGCAAGCCGCGGCGGCCGAATTGGGCTCCCTGCCGCCTCCAAGGTATCTCAGCGCGATTGCCGCAGGCCCGTGAGCAGTCCGCTCGCACAAGCCCAAGTGTCGGGGACCAGGATAATGGCGGAGGATGTCCCTGGAAGGAGCGAACTGCGGAGCTCTACGGAGACGCGTCCGCCATGTTCGGCTCCTAGGCCACGCCCTTAGGTCTTGTTTAATTATTTTATAAACTGTAGAGAATCAGGAAATATCTAAATCATATTTGATATTTTGGCTGCGTTTGATTCTTTCACTGATAGGTAAAATGGCTGGTTTCATAAGAATCTTTCCTAATATGTGTTTACATTTGCCCACAGAGAATGGGTAAAAACCCTTAATACATCAGCCCCCAGTTTCGAGTGAGTCAGTATTGATAGTAGGCGAATTGCCAACACCTCAGGCTTTAAACATTAAATTCAAGGTATAGTGACAAGTGTATGTGAAAAAAGCGCTATCACCAAGCATCTCGGATAGTGGTTAAAACATGACACCAGACCTTTGAAAAACATGCAGTGTCACTTGGAATGCTCTGCAAAAAAGGTTCTTTCCAAGTTCAACAAAGATGGGAGTGATATTGTTTGTATTTGCAGTGATTCAGCTACGTATATGAAAAAGTTGTGTGATGACCTGTCAAAATTGATACCTGAGCTGAAGTGCTTCCCTGTAAGAGATCCTTGCCACTTGTTAGATGGTTTGCTGAAAGCATCTTTACAATCTTCAGAGTTAATGAGGAATGCTATTGACTTTTTAGTCCATTCTGGTGCACTGTTTTCTAAACAGTGCACCAGAATGGAATTAAACGCAAATATTTATCATTTCGTGCTTTTGTGTGGCATCAAAGAAAGAGTCATACCAACTGTGTCCCTTAGCTGATGGTTCTCAGTCCAAGGGGCTATGAATGCTATATTATCCATGTGGCAAAATTTTACAGAATTTTTGCTGAGTGATGATGCCAAAGGCAAGAAATGTGAGGATCTTTGGTCACATATTGATAGTGATGTGAAAAAAAGTACACTATTGCATTCTTAGATTTTTACAAGAAAACATAACTGCTGTTGTGGACATAATAAAAAAAACTAGAGTCTGAAAACACCCTTATCTGCCAAGTGTGCAGCATAATTGGTGTAGATGTGAAACATCTTCTTGAGAGTAGGCTGGGCGACACCTTTAGTAACTTTGGCACTGCAACATGTTCCATGTTAGAGTGCTTGCCACTTGGTAAACAAAGCAAAGATGAAGAGCAATTCAGGAACTTTTATTTTACAATGTATGAGAAATGGCTTGCAATGATGCATAGAAATGTCCCTTCACCAGCAATGGCATTTGAAGTCAATGAAACCTCACTGTGGTACTCTGTTCTAGATCCCTTCCGTAAAGGGGAATTTCCTCCGTAGTTTCAAAAGTGCTGCTTCATTTTTGACAGCTTCAATAACTCTGAGGGCATAAGCGCCCAGATCAGCGCAAATGTTGCAGAACCTGCCCTGAGAATCGCAGTCTTCAAGTGAACCAGTATTGGCATGGAAAGCTAGGTCAGTGTCCAGAGTTAACAAATTGTGTACTGGCTGTTTTGACGTTGCCCATCTCAAGTGCCAATGTTGAGAGGGCCTTTTCACAGAAGTTTACATGGGAAGAAAAGAGCGAGCACACATGACCAAAGACTAACTGAAGAAGTATTGTATGGTGTACTACACTAAGTTTAATTTGCAAAAATCTATTTGGACCTCATATACACTATACTTACACTGTCTATATACCATGCTCTATCAGTGCAGAAAGCAAGCAATAATAAAAGCAAAACGTTCCATAAACACCGGAAAAACACTGTTTCTGTAGTTTTTAATGGCGCGAAAATGTGTAACCACTGATAACCACTGTTTTTTTAAGGTATTGAATTCACTTGAAAACACTGAAAAACCCCCACCAGAATTTACCAAAAATAGAAACTGAAAACAGGAAAGCCTAATTATATCCTATGGGATTTATATTTTGGCGGACGGGATATCTGTCACCGTTGTCACGGGGTAACCCTTCCGCCAAGATCTAAATCAGGCCCTTAGTCTCCAAGAGGTAACATTACAATGTCAGAGAAGCCCCAATATGGTCTTGAGAAGCTAATCTAGACTCCAGAGATGGATTCTATCGACTAGGCAGTGTCAAGAGCAAGGCTTTGGATGGAGATATAGGCAATGCTATCAAGGTCGCTATACTCTTCTCCTTCAAGGTGGGTCAGTTATCAAAGCGGGCCATGGTTACAAGCGTTGCCAAATATTTACTGGCTGACCGACGGGACTTCTACAGAACTTTATACCGTTGCAGTAGGTATCAATGACCTAAAGCGTACTGCTAACCTCGACCTGGAAACAAATACATTTTGCTGGAATCACTCAAAGACTGGCTATTCTGTAATTATTTAGAGGGCAATGCACAATTTTGCCATCTGAACCAAGAAGGAACTGTATGATTCAGACAAAATTCATTGTATATTCCAGAGATGACATCCCTATTACAGACTCCACCCACTTTAGTCCTGCGACGCCTGCAACATTCAAGGCCCCTGTAGACGTGATGCCACAGTCACAATAATAATTAACTAAATTGCCCAGCCCCCGCAGTACTCACTTAAGATCTGCTTTCAGCTGCTTGATGACATCAGCCTCCCGCCTCTTCCCATCCTCATGTTTGCTTTTTTCCTTCGAGGACGACTCCCTGTCCTTATCTGGCTCCTTTTGCTTTTCGCGGTGCTTCTCCCGCTCCTTCTCCCGCTCACGCTCCTTCTCCCGCTTGTCCCGATCACGGTCTTCCTCCTTCACTTTCACCTCAGGGACATCATCAGAAGGTTTGGCTGCTGCTCCAGGGGCTGTGAAGGGCTCATCCGGGTCCGCCTTGATCTCAAGTGCTTCCTCCTTCACATCTTCTGTGCTGGACTGGGATTGCAGAAGTTGACTGTTGCTACGCTGACGGATCTGTGCAAGTGAGAGAATGACAAAGACAAAGTGTGAGAGCCAAAAGGGGATTTAATATGAAAGAAATACAGGAGGACAGAAAGGAAGAACAGTGAGAGAAAAGAGGAAAGGGCACTGGAGGCTTAATTAAGAAATGGAAGAAGGAAAACAACAAAAGTGAGAGAGATGGAGGTTTTTGATGAAAAAAAGGGTAGAAAAGAAGAGAGACAGAATGGTAAGTGCTGTGGAAAAAAAGACAAGGAACTAAGGCAGGTAAATAATGAGCGAAGATGAAGAAATGGCAAAAAGTGGAAAAAGAGACAAGTAAAAACAAAAAAAGAGAGAGAACACTTATTTAGTCCATGAGAAAACATCACCCTTACATCTTTGCAACCCTCATTATTCTAGAAACATCAAATCCCACCCTTTTCAGCACTTCTTCTGTGATAGCGGTCTTATTTACAGTCCTCTGAAGTCACTCTACTAGATGTGCCAAGTTACAACTAATTTAACATGATGTCAGTCCCAGGTCTCATACACTTAACAAGTCTAGAACAAGCCAGAATCCCTCTTTTATGCACATACATGAAACCTCTAGTTCCAGCATAAGGTCCACTCATCAGCAGCCCCACTCTAACATTCCACTGATTCTCCAATGCACACATAGTAGCTGTGGTGACTTTTGTTTATAAGAGGATGGTGGTGGTGTCACATGGACTGGTATAAAAACATATCTGATCCCTTACAACACTGCACAGCTCAGTGAAATGTAACATTAATTGCAGAGTGTTACTCATGTAATGGATACAAAAATGTATTTGAAAGTATCAGAAATAGAGAAGCCTCTTTTTAATGATAATAGGTCCTTTTACGTAATTTAGAACTGAGTGTGAACTAAATATGCAAATATATTTGTTTTATTGGTAACATCCAGCAACCCAGAACTTGGAATTCCTTGTAAAAACTCAACTACAACACACCAGCCTGTGTCACTCATTTAAAAATTAGGTGTAACTAATTGATTCCAATGTCTGTACTAAACAGTAACAACCAATCCGACAAAGGCATACTTCTTTCACTCCTGCTCATTGGATAGTCCCATATTGTTGTTTATTGCAAATTCAATTCAGTGGTGAAGCAGGATTTGTAATAAATATTTAAGAAAGGTGACTTTTTAAAAGTTAGATTTTGTCTGCCTGAACCTCCAACAGGCTAATTAGCATTAGCCTGTTGGCAGGCAGCCCTGCTAGTGCTTCCCTGAATGAGGTGTGAAAACTGCTCCTAGAGCAAAAACAATGGCTTAGGCCTTTTCACAGACGATCTGGGTGTGAGGTATGTGGCACATATCAGATCAGGAAGGGCAGCTGGGGAGGGTTAAGGAATGTCATTAACTTGATAAGGACCAGGGTGAGGTCTGCCAATTCATAGGTAAATGTAAAGGGAGACTTGGAGTAGAGAAGCCTTTTGTCCCCAAGGCTCTCTGTCGCCAGTTTCACACCAGCCCAGTGGGAGGAGGAACTGTCCCTAGAGCCAATTTGTTGCAGCTGAGGATACTGCTCATTCCTCTAAAAAAACCATGGCAGGCACACAAGTTCTTTTGGTGGGGGGGAGGTGAGGGGAGGATTCTGCCACTTTGGAATAGTGCACTGTGGGATAGTTTGCAGTAAGGCTGTAAAAAAGTGCCTCTTTTGACATGGTTAGCCCCCACTTTTTGCCTGGTATTTGATGTAGTTTTGATTGTAGTGCACAAGGTCCCTGCCTACCAGGTCTACTGTGCCAGTGCTTCTTCCCTAAAACTATTCCACAATTGGCCCTTACAGTCCCCTGCAAGACCTTAGTAAATGGAACCTGGGTACCTAGGGCATTGGGACTGAAGAGGGTCCCCTAGGAACCCCTCACCTAGGCCCTGCACACGGCCACTGCAGCATGCATGGCCTGGTGCAGACAAAGCGACTAAGTCGACATGGCACACTGTCTAAGGTATAGGTAAGTCACCCCTCTAGCAGGCCTTCCAGCCCTAAGGCAGGGTGCACTATACCACAGCTGTGGGCATATCTGCCTGAGCAGATATGCCCACACAATATTTAAGTCAATTCTAAAATACTATAAGTACCAGGGAAGCCATAGAGAGTACATGGGTTGGAAACTCGACAACTCGAGTTCCCCAGCACCATGATGGCTTCTCTGAAACCAGGAGTGTTTGGTAAACTACTCCTCTCAATAAACCCACACTGATGCCAGTGTGGGATTTATTGGACCATGTACTCAGAGGGCACCTCAGAGGTGTCCCCTGATAACCTACCAGCCCTGGTGTGGTCACAGACTGGCTTTGGGCAGCCAGACACCACCAGACATGTTTCTGGACCCCTGGGTCGAGAGCCTCTGCTCTCTCAGACCAGAAACAATGCATATCCTGAGCGGAATATCCTGTCACACCTCCTCCCCCAAGATGGGCACAGTGCTCGAGAGGGAAGCTTCAAAGGCCTGCCGCCCTTGTAATGCGACCCCCAGCCTCTGCTGTTAGCAGCAGATGGCAGCCCCCGGTTTACATCCCCAATTTGGATGGGAAAACCGGCAAGAAAACCTAGAAGAACAGGAGGTGTGCCCACCTCTGCCAACTCCACCCCTAAGGTGAAGGTGGAAAGGTGAAGTACACTTCTCAGTCCCTGCATTCTTGAAGATGCGGAGACACCTCCAATCAGGGCTAGGACTATGTCCACTCCCACAGGAGGGTGGCATAATTGAGGAAGTAGTCATCCCAGGTAAGGTGCCCATTGGCGCTACCTGACAATCCCTTAAAACGCCCCCAAATTTAGTATTTAGGTGGGTCCACCAGACCCTGAAACCAGTTCCTGCCGACCTAAGAAGAAGGACGAAGAAGACGTCCTGCAGCGAAGCCTGAAGACGCCTAATGACTTGGCCCCAGCCCTACCGGGCTGTCTCCAGCTTCGAAAAATCCTGCAACAGAAGACAACGCCTGTCCTGCAGCCAGCGACTTCCAGAACCCAAGAAAGACTGTCTGCCCTTTGACAAAGACCAGAACTTCAGCCTACAGAGAACAGCGGATCTGTCCCCAAGAAGCCTACACAAAGGACTCAGGTGCCCTACAGAACCGCGAGTCCTGTTCACTCTGCACCCGACGCCTCCGGCCCGAGTCCAGATGGCCCACCGATCTAGAACAGGTTCTCAGCGATCCTGACCTCAAGTCCAGCGTTGGCTGACCCCTCCTGGACTCTGCGACGACGCCTGCAGACTGAATCTGGAGGCTCCCCCCAACCGTGACTGGCTCCGGTAAGAAGAATCCGACGTTAAAGGACACCCCTGCACCGAAGCACCTAAGTCTTGGTGAGCTGAACTGACGGTGTTCCTACGATCCTCAACACCTCAACTTACCTCTGCTGTCCCTAGTCTCCTTTCTGCAGCCTCCGGTGTGACACCTGTAGCCTGTTTGTCCAACCGAGTTTTCCATTAAGAAGCATTGGGTGCCCCATGCTGTATTTGCACCGGGCCGCCCCTGTGCCGCTGGTGGTGTATGTTTAGTGCTGTCTTGTGCCCCCCACCCTGTGCTTGCTCTAACCCCCAAAGCTTGGCCCCTGCAACTGATCTACTGACGTCAAGCACTGCCAGTCTCCATTGAAACGCATTGGGACTATTTCCGAATTTGACCTCTGCACCCGGCCGCCCATGTCCGCTGGTGATGCAGACTTTGTGCTTATCTGACCTTTGCTCTCTGCTGATCTTAAACCCCGAAGACTGGAACTGTAAGTTGGGTACTTACCCATGAAACCGCATTGTTGTTTTCCTCCATAGGATTGCATTGAACTGTTTAAAAATTGCACTGTAGACTTATGAAAGACTAAAGTATTTTTCCTGAAAAACCTACTTACCTTCTTGCGAAAATCTTGGTCTTAAAATAAAAACTAAACAAAGCGTATTTTTATCAAATTGGTGTGGATCACCTTTTTGAGTCATGTGTCAGTTATTGGTCAATGTGTGTGCAATAAATGTCTTATACTCCTTTGTGTTAGGCCTAAGGCTAGAACCCCACACTACCACTAATAGAGCGCTTTGGGTTTACATTGAGCCCTGTGCACTTCTGGGGAATCTCTGGACTCGGAGCATGGTATAACCACCTAGTGGTATACCATATACAGAGCCAGCTCCCCACAAAGGCGAAACAAGATGTGCTGCAAAATTGGAAAGGGTTTTCTTATTGGATAAGGAGTATCCAGGAGTCACCCCCATCCACTGGCTAGTGAACCCTACAAAGCTGGCCCCTCATCCAAAGCTCATCAGAACAGTCTCTGGACCTGCAGAAAAATATAAGAGGACTGGACCTGCTGTTTGAGAGCTGTGAGCAGACCTGAAGGGCTGAACCTGCTCCCAACTTCTATAAAGGACTAAGAAGTGGACTTAAGGTAAATTTGGTGACTTCCCAGTTGCAAGAGGCCTTTTTCCTGAAATGCCCAGCAGACCAGTAGAAACTTGATCTGAACTGGACCCTGCTGGTGGAAATTGCCTGAGTGAGTCCTGGCACTTAAGCACAGTCCTTAAGGTCCTGGGAGCCTTACAAGCAACCAAAAGCTGTTTCAGAAACTCAGAAAAGTTGAGACTTAGAAATCGCTTGGACTTCCAAGACCTCTGGAGTGTCAGCCTGAACTAGTGGCAAAGGTGTCAGATTTCAAAGGAACTTCTTCGGATTCAGCTTCAGGTTTGCCCCGCTAGAGGATTTTGAGCGCCATTAAAAAGAAGGTAAAAATCTTGACCAGAAGGGGTGAACAGTATCCGCTCGACGCAAGAACTTCTGTGGCCACGAAATTCTAATTTTTCCTGCTCTGAGCTTTTCCTGCCAAAATCAACAGCTTCAGCGGGTCCTTGTCTAGCAGCTATCCCGCTTCAAGAGGACTTTGGCAGATACAGCCAGCAAACTTACCCTGTAGATGGATTTTGACTTTCTTTTCAGAGAATAAGTCAGAAGATAAATTCTTTGACTGGGACAAACCCACTTGATGTATCTGACCTACATTCCCTTGTGGTCAGTCTGAAGTCCTGCCTAGTTCCGAGTCAACTATGAATACAGACTGATTGGCACTTAACTTTTTATTGGTACTTTTTGCCTTAAACCTTTAAAAATATACATATCTCCAATTCCACTTATTGGATTTTTTTGTACTCATTACATTTTTCTCAACTGTTTGGTACTGCTAAATTCTTTACAAATTTGCTAAATTAAATCTTTCTGCTTTGTTCCACAGTTACCATGGGGTAGAGCCCAGGTATAAATTATCGAAACTATGTTTTACTATGTTTTACTTTAACAAGTTTATGACCTTATTCCGTTTTTCTTCCCTCTGTTTTGCCTTTTTTGGTAGTTTCCTCCCTCTTCCCATCGTTTCCCTCCTCACCCACCCAGGGGCCCGCCCTTCCCCCTGGACCTACTTAATGGAGGCCACAGCTCGACCCCATTGTGCAGGTCCTGTGCCAGCTCCCCATCAACACTTTTCTTGTCCAGCTTGCCAGCAGTACGCTACCCTCTGCTACCTGTCTACCTGCTGCCCTGTGTGTGCCTCCTCTGCTCGTTTCTTGCTCTGTTTTGCCTTGTCTACAGATTTTTCTGCCCGTTTTTCTGCCCTCTGTTTTGCCTTTTCTGCTTGTATTTCTACCCTCTGTTTTGCCTTGTCTGCTCATTTTTCTGCCCTCTGTTTTGCCTTGTCTGCTCGTTTTTCTGCCCTCTGTTTTGCCTTTTCTGCTCGTTTTCCTGCCCCCTGTTTTGCCCTGTCTGCACCTCTGTTTTGACTGGTCTGCTCGTTTTTCTGCCCTCTGTTTTGTCTTTTCTGCTCGTTTTTCTGCCCTCTGTTTTGCCTTGTCTGCCCACTGTTTTGCCTTGTCTGCTCGTTTTTCTGCCCTCTGTTTTGCCTTGTCTGCCCACTGTTTTGCCTTGTCTGCTCGTTTTTCTGCCCTCTGTTTTGCCTTTTCTGCTCGTTTTTCTGCCCGTTTTGCCTTTTTCTGCTCGTTTCTTTCCTTTTCCTGCCATTTGCTCAAGACCTGGCTTTTTGACGGAGAACTCGCACCCCAGCGTCCAGATACCCCCAGAGGTGACAGGCCGCGCTCTACAAATGCTGATTGATTGTTTGATACAGTCATATGTTAGAAGCTGCTTCCATGCATCTTGAATTTGGTGTTATAGAACATCCTAATCCAATATCTAAAAGTTTTCTCGTTAGCCATACCTTTTTACAAGATTTTCTCACTGTTTGCTGCAAAGCAATCACAGAAAACCCTATACTGGGAAGTTTCAAAAGAGCAGGACCCCAGAGACCTTGGGTTTGGTTTATTTGGTGCTCTTACCTCTAGAAAGCTGGCTCTTTATATGATATATCAAAATGAGATATATCGTGCAAAGAGTCCGGTGGGGAGGTGTGGTGCAGCGGCCAGGGCAGCTGACTTCGGAGCACAGGGCTCACGGTTCGATCCCCGGCTCCGGCGGCAGCTCAGCACCATGTGACTCTGGGCAATAGCTCACTTAATTTCCACGACTGCCCCCAGCGCCTTGAGACCCGTAAAGGTGAGTAGTTCGCGCTTTACAAATACGGATTTACATTTACATTTACAGGGGTTCCCTTATGAGTGGACAGGGGGCTTGCTCTGGCAATCCCAAGGTGCTCTTCTAGGGGGTAGTGTGGTCGAGCAGCCTTAGGCTTGTCAGAGAAGAGTGCATGACATATGCAAATACAGACAACAGTCAATAAATGAGACACACAACTAAATAAGGAGATCCACACCAATTCATAAAAATAACAGGTACCTTTATATATGTTTGGGCACCAGAATCAATTAGTTCAGGTAAGTAAGTTTTTCAATAGAATGACTTTTGTATTTAAAAAGTCGACAATTAGGATAACATTGCAGCTTCTGAATAGTGCACTATGGGAGGAAAAGCAAGCGTGGTATTCAGGTACAGTACAGCGACGTACGGGACCAGTCTCCAGGAGTTACGGTGAGTGATGGGGAAGGTCTAAGGCAGCACCAGCAGAACACCACCAGCGGGGCTAGGGCAGCCGGGTGCAGGGGTGCAAAACAGGGTCGGGTGCCCAATGTTACTCTATGGTGATCGGTCACGGTGTACAGAGGCTGCAGGTTTTGACTGAGGGTGGCCCGTCGTCTGAATCAACAGGGAGGCTCAGGCCTCACGATCCTCGGGACATAGGGATACCTTTGGTCCTCTTTTCCAAGCCCTAGAGGCGACAGGTGCAGCGGTGTCCCTAGGCGTCTGGTTTTTAGGTCTCGCCTGGCGTTAGCAGCGCGCATGCGCCGCTCTCGCCATGCGAGGGCTTCTTGGAATCAATACGGTTCCCGAACTTGTGTCTCAGCTCCGCCTGCAATTTTCATTCATGCGCGTCATTTGTCGTCATGGATTATGCTAAACATAGTGTAATGATTGCACCGGAGGCATTTTAATCCCTCCTGGTTGCCACCCTGTCCGCTTTTGGCCCCGCCCACCATGATTGGATCTTTTACTTGCGGCGGGAGACAGTGTCTCTTAATTAGCCGCTAAGCACTCTTTTTTGGTATTACCACGTTTATCTTCAACAATGGCTGACGAGCCTTTCATTTCTCTGGCGCGGCTTGTTGTTTTTTTTTTCTCTTTGGCATTCAGCTCCAAGCGCGAGCGAAATGTTTTCACTTTCGCGCTTACTGAAGCTTCCCCAGCCGTCCACTGGTGAAACACTCCTCCGGACACCGTGATTGGTTTGTCATTTGATAAATCTTAATATAATCGAATTTCGATTAACCCCAATTTAACAATCCCAGCGCCGCGCCTTTAAGACACCTTGGCTTCAGTACCTTCGAGGCCACGCTGTATGCGCTATCGCTTTTGTTCGTCGGTCTCGCGGGGTTTTACGAGGTAACCCTACTGGGAAATATTTTTTTTCTGGGAAACTTTATTTTTGTCATAACTCGCCAAGTTATTCTAGCAAACCATTTGCCGTGTTTTAAATCGAGTGCAATTAGGCACTTGTAAAATATGCTTAAATATGAACACGCACGTATGATATAACGAAAAATCAAATGAATACATTCTAACAGGATACCTAAGAAAGACTGAAATAAATAAACACAAAGAAATTGAGAGGCAAGGAAGAGGTGTCACTGCACTTAATTTTGTATTTCAATGCAACTAGATCGCTCGCCTTCCTGCCCACGCCTACAGAGCCTTCGAGACCAGCCTCCGTAAGAAGGATGGGCAAGTTGTTTACTCCAAATACTAGCCCCTCCCAAGCAGCTTGGGCGATAAGTCTAGCTACGTTTAACAGAAACCTGGGGCAACGGTTACCTCTTAAGAAAATAGACGTTTTTGTTTGATGCAAAAATGATAGGCAACCAGTTGCAAATGTAAGACCGACCGTTGTTTTGATTTTGGGTTAGCCTCAATCCAGCTGCAGCAGATAGTCCTTGTGGTGTGGGGTTGGGAGAAGGGAGCTCAAAGGCAGAGGCACGCAAACCAAGAAGAGCGGACACTACGGGGAATGCGGCGGAGGGGAAAGGATGAAACACTTGGGATACGGGATTGGATCGAGGTAACCCTACTGGAAAATATTTTTTTTCTGGAAAACTTTATTTTTGTCTTAACTCACCAAGTTATTCTAGCAAACCATTTACCGTGTTTTTAATCGAGTGCAATTAGGCACTAGTAAAATATGCTTAAATATGAACACGCACATATGATATAACGAAAAATCAAATGAATACATTCGAACAGGATACCTAAGAAAGACTGAAATAAATAAACACTTAAAGAAATTGAGAGGCAAGAGGAACATAGCGCTAGGCAGGGAAGGGAGACATCGGGAAAACATGCCCTCTCGGAGAGAGCTGAAACAAATGAACCAAGCATTAAAAATGCAATAGGTCTCGCCTTTCATTAAGTTAAAGCCATTTGCTTTGCTATACAATACCATTAGCAAAGCAATTGGCTTTAACTTAATCAAAGGCGAGACCTATTGCATTTTCAATGCTTGTTCTTACCAGGAGCAGCCGCGATAGAGGGGGCCTGCGGGCAGAGGCTGCAGGCGACGTTGGAGAGTTCACCAGGGGTGAAACCATGGTGGACTTGGTCTCTCGAGGACCACGACGGCACCGTTGGCCCACTTCAACTGGGGCTTGGAGCGACAGGTGCAGTGGTGTCCTTAGGCATCGGGTTTTTGCTCTCACAAAGTCCTCTCAGGAGTCTTGGGGTGCCTGCACGATGCAGGGAAGCAGGCTCGCTACTTCATGGGAGGTCTTGGTTCCTGGGTGAAGTGCTGGCAGGTCTCCCAGGCTTTGGGGACTCAGCAGCGGCAGGTCAAGTCATCTTTTGGCGCAACTGTCAAAGGCAGACCGGCAGGGTTGGTGCCAAGTCAGTTGCTGAGTCTTCTATTCCTGCAGTTGCGACTCTTCACATCCGTCTTCTTTCAGGTCGGCAGTATCTGATTTTCTGGTGCCAAGGGCTCCCCTAAAAACTGAATTTAGGTGCGGTAGGGGAGTGTAGGGTAGTAGCTAATGGGTTACTGACTCTTGGGGTCAATACACCCCCTATTTCACCACTTCCTGTGGGAAGTGAGCATAACCCTGTCCCAGAATTCCTAAGTTTTTCCATCACAATGATGGCCACTTCAGAAAAGTCATGTCTATGTCAGATTAGGCTACCTGGGGGTGAGGTTTGGACACTAAGGCCACTGGACTGGCCCAGGGACTTCCAGAGGACTCAGTTACCCGTAACTCCAGCATCTTCCTGACTTCGGCTCTGATGCTTTACCTGATTTGGTCAGACTGCCTATACAGTTTACTTTTGACAGACAGACTGTCACTAGTGTCCACATCATGGACACACCAGTCAGTCTAACCAGGGTTAAGGAAAAAGAGCTCAGCATACTGTTCCAGGACATGCCTGCAGTCAGGCTGCTGTTGGGTAGAGAGGATGTCTGACAAGATTATTCCATCTACTGACCCATCTTTGGGGCTGTTGGAGAGGAGGCTCTCTTCTTCCTGATCCTCATCAGTGACCATAAGCATGGCCACATCAGCCCTGTCAGGCGGTTTTTACATGTGTGACTTTCTTGGGATTCCTGCAAGAGCCAAGGTCCACCAGATAGGTGACCTCACCATTTCTTTCTAGGATATGGTAGGGTCCACTCCATTTGTCCTGGAGGGCCCCAAGGAGATACAGGCTCCAAAACCCACACCTGCTGCCCTGGTTGGAACTCCACCAGTGTAGCCTTTTGGTTATACCAGAGCTTCTGGAGCTCTTGGCGGGCCTCAAGGTTTTGGATGCTTTTCCCCCATGTACTCTGCAATTCTGGAACAAAGGCCAAGCACATAGTCCTCAATGTCTTGCTTGGGTTCTTTGAGAAGTCTCTCCCAACCTTCCTTCACTAGACACAATGGTCCCCTGACAGGATGGCCAAACAGAAGTTCAAAGGGGGAAACCCCTACTTCGTTCTGTGGTATTTCCCTGTAGGCAAAAAGCAGGCATGGTAGAAAGACATCCCATCTGCTTTTGAGTTTTTCAGGGAGTCCAGCAATCATACTTTTCATGGTCGGTTGTATGTTGAAACAACGCATTCCGTTGTAACGCATACTTTACCACAGATGTGTTACAACGCGAATGCCTTTACCACGTATATCCTTTACCACGTATGCTTTTACAATGTATTTTGTTGTAAAGCATGTATGGTAAAGGCCTATGCGTGTTAAAAGTTTTCCCTAACCCCTGCCCTTAGTCCTTAAGCCGGTTCACTAAACCCTAATTCTAGACCCCCAGGGCCACACCCTCCCTGTTACAAAATTCCAGACCCTTCCCTAAATCTAGACCCCCAGTGCGACCACCTCCCTGTTAAAAGATTCCCGAGCCTTCACTAAATCTAGACCCCCAGGGCGACCCCCTCCCTGTTAAAAAATACCCGACCCTCCCCTAAACCCTAAATCTAAAACCCTGCGCGACCCCCTCCTAGCCTCCAGCTCTTTTCAAAAATACCCGGCCCCCGCCCTGAACTGTAAATCTGTCCCCTGGCCCCCAGATCCTTTAAAATAAAATCAACAATACCCCTTACCTTTTCCGGACGAGGCACTGCACACACATCCTCAAGAGGAAGTAGAAGGATCTCTTCGCTCCTCTAACGACGCTGATAGCCTTTACCACGCAGGTGCCATTACCAGCATATGCCTTCACCACGTACATTGTTAAAAAAATGCTTTGTGAAGGCTATGCGTGGTACCAGTGTATGCGTGGCAATACCTGCGTTGTAAAGGCCCTGCGTGGAAACAGCCACGTTGTAATGGCCGTTTCCCTTCATGGTCTTGTTGAATCTCTCAATAAGACCATTTGTTTGTGGGTGGTATGGGGTACTGAACTTATAGGTCACTCCACATTCTGCCCACATGTGTTTCAGGTAGCCAGACATGACGTCTGTACCTCAGTCTGACACCACCTCCTTAGGAAAGCCCACTCAGGTAAAGATACCAATGAGAGCCCTAGCCACTGCAGGAGTCCTTAGGGGAATTGCCTCAGGGTACCTGGTAGCATTATTCACTACTACCAGTATGAATCTGTTTCATGATGTAGTTGGAGGGTCTAGGGGACCAACCATGTCAATCCCTACCCTTTCAAAGGGTACCCGAACCACTTGAAGTGGAATTAAGGGGGGCTTTGGGTGGCCACCTCTTGCAACTGGCTGGACAGGTAGCACAGGAGATACAAAACTCCTTCACCTTCTGAGACATTCCTGGCTGGTAGAAGGGGGTGACTAACCTACTTCAAGTTTTAGCCTGCCCAAGAAGCCCAGCTAGGGAGATGTCATGAGCCAATGTGAAGAGAAACACTCAATACTTCTGAGGCACTACCACTCACCTAGTGGCACCAGGTTTGGGGTCTCTGGCCTCAGTGTAAAGGAGTCCCTCCTCCCACTAGGTTCTGTGGGAGCCACTGAAATCTCCCTTTTCCTGAGCAGGAGCCTGATGTCTCTAGCTTTCAAGACGGGGCAGGTTTTGGGTCGTGCTGGACTTGGGGCCGCCTTGTGAGGCTTGGGGATAAGGGGAGAGGAATTGTGGAGTCCTATGGTCTGTAAGAACGGTGTATTGGTTTGACAATGTTTCTGTGCTACATAAAATGTCATTTGTGGAACTGTGTTACTTTTCACGTGTGCCGTAAAAGCAATAAAAAGATTTTTTAATAAAAAAGTGTAGGGCAGGTCCTCTGTCCCTGACACAGATGTTCCCTAGAGGGTCACCCTGGGCCCAGGCGCTCTGCCGTGCAAGGCCCACGTTCCTGGGGCTCAGTTCCCTCTGGGGCTGACAGGTCTTCTCCCGAAGGAGAGAGAACCTGAGTTGGTGTCTGTTTAGAATCTAGTTTCCCAGTCTTCTTGCCTTTTCTCTTGGAAGGTTGGGCCATTATTACAGGCTCCAGCTCTTCTTTTTCATCCTGGGTTTTGCATTGTGGTCTTGTTTTTACACACACCCATTCAGGTACACCCAGCATAGCTGCATGGGTCCTTCTTTCCACCTCAGCCCATGCTGAGGACTCCAGATCATTGCCTAGTAGACATTCTACAGGTATTGTAGAGCATACCACCACCTTCTTTTGGCCAGTAACCCCTTCCCATTCTAAGGATGCCATGCGATGTACCTTAACCTGATTATGAGCGTTGAGGACTGTGAATGTCTCACCAGTCAGGTATTGTCCTGGAGATATCAGTTTCTCAGTCACCATAGTGACACTTGCACTTGTATCCCTCAGTGCTTCAACTCTAACCTCATTGATATGTGGCTGTTGTCTGTATTTCTCCAGGTTAGTGGGCCAGACAGCCAGGGCAGCTACATCAACCCCACCCTCTGAAACCAGAGTTGCTTCAGTGAGCTCCCTGACATGGTCAGGGCTCACCTGGGATCCCATCTGGAGACTTACCACTGCATTCACTGCAGATGCACTAGAGGAATTCTTTTTGTTAGGAGAGCCAAGGTCTCCAGTTTGGTGCCCATTGGTCTTACAATTACAGCACGAAGCCGTCTTGGGATCCCCGTTCTTACCCTGTTACCTATCCTCAGACTGTGTATTGTTTCTGGGCCCACTCTCCTGAACAGGTTTTTGGGGGCCCTTAGAAGTCTCTTTGTTTTTATCTTTTGCCCGATTACCACCTTTCCCTTGGTGGTGCTTAGCAACCTCTTTCTTTTGGTCACCCCCACCAGTGGTAGTTTTGGTCACTCTTGTCTTGACCCAGTGGTCTGCCTTTTCCCCCAGCTCTTGAGGAGTAAGTAAACCTAGGTCTACCAGGTACTGGTGTAATTTCTCAGGAACACAATTACTCAACAGATACTTTTTCATAATTACAGTATAAAGCCCATCATAGTCGTGCACATAGCTACCTTTCAACTAGCCACCTAGTGTCTTCACTGAAAAAGTCTGACTCTGCATTTTTCGAGTCTCTCTGAACCTGATCCTGTATACTTCAGTGGTGAGTCCAAAGCCCTCAATCAGGGTGGCCTTCATGAGGTCATAGGACTCAGCATCTGCCTCATTCAGTGCCTATCCCTACACTTTCTAGAGAACAGCTCCCAGAGAAGAGAGCCCCAATACTTCTTGTTGAGCTGAGTCATTTTACAAGCCCTCTCAAAGGCTGTAAACCATTTGGTGATATCATCACCCTCTGAGTATTTTGGGACAATCCCTTTGGGGATTTTAGGGTCGAAAGTTTCATCCTTCTCCTTATTTATGATTTTGCTGCCACCAGAGATGGGTCCTAGGCCCATCTCAGCTTGTTCCATTTCTATAGCCCGGAGTTTAGCCTCTAATGCTATCCTCTTGACTAGTTTCTGAAGATATGCATCTTCACTATCTATCTATTTCTTCCGGGGCACTACTAGTAGTGCTCCCAGTGGTGTTGCTTTCTGAAGGACCTTTGCTGGAATCAGTATCAACTTCATCCACTTCAGGGTCCTCCTCCTCTTCCCCAGGGGAGGCTTCTTTGCCTGCCATGCTCCTATCATTTTCTGTATGCACTTGCTGCAAATGTGCTTTTGTAGGTCTAGGCCCCATGGCATGTTTCCATGCTTTGAAGAGCTCCTTAAGTTGGGGCAACCTAAGGTTCTGATAGGGTGCCACTTTGAGCTCCTGGGAAGGCCTGCATCAGACATGGCTTTAAAGTAGTTGGGACCTTTTTAGAAAACGTAAAAAAATGCTAAGTACTTTGTAAAGGCCTAACTTACTTAAAGACTTTTTAAATTCTAAACAGCTTTACTGTGGGACAAGGCCTTAACAGCAAGTTTAAAACAATTTAGAAAAAAAAAAATCGAAAATCTGGAAAAAAATGCTTTAAACTAATGACAGTTTTGAATTCATTGGGGGAATCACTTATTAACCAAGTGGTACAGCAGATGTCAAGTCTTGTATCACACCGCTGCACTACCAATGTAGGAAGCTGGCTCTTTATATGATATATCATACAAAGAGTCCAGTGGTTCCCTTATGAGTGTACAGGGGGCTTGCTATAGCAATCCCAAGGTGCTCTTCTAGGTGGAAGTGTGGTCAAGCAGCCTTAGGCTTGACATCTGTAAATACACACAATAGTCAATAAATGAGACACACGACTCAATAAGGAGATCCATACCAATTTATAAAAATAACAGGTGTCATTATATATGTTTAGGCACCCGAATCAATTAGTTCAGGTAAGTATTTTTTTCAATAGAATTACTTTTGTATTTAAAAAGTTGACAGTGCAATTTTCAGAAGCTACAATGTTATCCAATGGAAGGAGAAGCAAGTGCAGCATTCAAGTACAGTGCAGCGGCTTACAGGACCAGTTTCCAGGTGTTAAGGTGAGTCCAAGGCAAGATGCAAGGCAGCACCAGCAGAACCAGCAGCACTATGGCGGCTGGGTGCAAGGGTGCAAAACAGGGTCGGGTGCCCAATGTTACTCTATGGGGATCAGTTGCGGTGTAAAGAGGCTGCAGGTTTTGACTGGGGGGGGGCAGTCGGTCTGAACCAACAGGGAGGCTCAGGCCTCACTATGTTCGGGGCGTAGGGACAACTCTGGTCTTCTTCTCCATGGCCCAGGGGCAAAGGGTGCAGAGGTGTCCTTAGGCGTCAGGTTTTTATTACCAGGAGCAGTTATGGTGGAGGCGGCCTGCGTGCAAAGGCTGCCAGCAACCTCAGAGTTCACCAGGGGTGAAACCATGGTGGACTCGGTCTCTGGAGGGCTGTGGGACCACGGTGGCTCCAGAGGCCTGCTTCAACTCTGGGTGCAGTGGTGTCTTTCGGCGCCGGGTTTCCAAAGTCACAAAGTCCTCTCAGGAGTCTTGGGGTGCCTGCAGGATTCAGGAAAGCAGGTTTGCTACTTCACAGGAGGTCTTGGCTCTTGGGTGAAGTGCTGGCAGGTCTTTGTGGACTCAGAAGCTGCAGGACAAGTCGTCTTTTGGTGCAATTGTCGAAGCCAGCAGGCAGGCCGGCAGGGTTGGCGCCAAGTCAGTTGCTGGGTCTTCTGTTCTTGTAGTTGCGACTCTTCACGTCCGTCTTCTTCTTTCAGGTCGGCAAGATCGGATTTTCTGGTGCCAGGGGCTCCCCTAAATACTGAAGGAGAGTGTAGGGTAGTAGTAAATGGGCTACTGACCCTTGGGGTCACTACGCCCCATGTATGACCATTTCCTGTGGAAAGTGGGCATAACCCTGTCCCAGAATTCCTAAGTTTGCCATCACAAAGATGGCCACTTCTGACAAGTTGTGTTCACCTCAGATTGGGCCACCTTAGGAATGGTAATAGCCTGGGGGTGGTACGCCTACCAGACTAGGTAATTTTCCCACCTGTCCAGGTGCCAAAGGACTGTGGACACAGGGGGTCGCCTCCTCTCCTGTCAGGGGAGCCAGACTTGCATTTCAAAGGCGGTAGCTTCTTTGAAGCTCCCCTGCCTTGGAATGCAAATCAGCAGGTCATCCAGTGGGAGGGGGTATATCACCATCTTCCCGTGCAGGCTTTGTTTCTGACCTCCTGAGAGCAAAGGCTCTCACCCTTGGGGGTCACTCGTCTCTGGTGGCCGGCTGGCAGAAACCAGTCAGCCAACACACCAGGAGTTGGTAGGTTTTCAGAGGGCACCTTTAAGGTGCCTCTGGGTGCATGTACTGATAAATCCAACACTGGAATTAGTGTGGGTTAATTAATACGAGATGTTTGATACCAAACATCCCTATCTTCAGTGAAGCCATCATGTAGCTGGGGAAATCGTTTTCACTAGTGTACAGCACATGTTCTAAAATGGCTTCCCTGTCTACTTGCACCAACAGTCATGGAACTGACTAGCAAAGGGGCATACCTGCTCAAGCACGTATGTCCTCACATGAAATATTAAGCAACATGCCGTAGGGCTGACTCACAAATACTACATGCAGTGTTAGGGGTAATGGCACACTGGTGTCATGTCGTGTTTTCACTTTGTCTGCACCAAAACATGCAGCCTGTAATGGCAGTCTTTGCATGTGTTTGGTGAGGGGTCTCTTAGTTAGGGTGGCACAATTCGCGCTGCAGCACTGAGAGACCCTTCTTTAGTACCTCATGAACTGGGTACTTACAGAGAGTTCTAAAGGTATTGCCAATTGGGGAAAACAATTGTACAGTTTTGGGAAAGTGGTCTGGCACTGGGGAACTGGTTAGCAGGGGCCCAGTGCACTTCCAGTCGAAATCAAATCAAATAACAAGCAAAAAGTGGGTGTGACTATGAGAAAAAGGGGCACTTTCCTACACTACCCATATGCTGTACTACAGAAACCTCCCCAGACCCCCTTTCAAACCCTCTTCCCCTGGCCTTGCAGTCAGAGACAGACTCAAACAATTCCGGGCTCAGGAAGCCCCCCTGCAGGTCTTGGAGCAACAAGAGATAACTTGGGAGAAGGCCACCATAAAAGGCAAGCCTCACATCAGAGCCCTGATTACCATGATAATGCCAGTTAACAGGTTTAAGGTCTATTCTTTATAGTGACCATCTGTTGCTCATGTCCACTCCCTTTGCCCACATTCCAAGGTAAAAGGGGTGGAGAGCCAGTAATTATCACGTCCGTTGATCTGTTGGTCAGTTAAGGAATGTTATATGCATGATATGGTTCTTATGGGTCAACAAACAGCCGAGTTGCAGTGTCCATTATAGCCACTGGATGAGGGTGAGCCTAGCAGAACCAGTTTAACTACTGCCTAGGCTTCAGACTGAAATGAACAACTTTTCATAAAGTCATATTTGGAGTATATTTACCAAAAATTCACATTCACTATTCAACACATTTTTTGATGAATAATCCAACAGTGTGCAAATGGTCTCTGCTTTCTAAACTGTCCTAGAAGAAAGGAGACTTTTATTCACAAGTAGACTAGTCTTAGGTCAAAGCCTACCAGACAGTGCAGATGTCTGATTTGCTAAAGACATCTTGGGGACATTCAGAAAGCTGACCTAGGAATGTATTCTGCCCGTTGCTTACCATTGGCTTTGTGGTTTGTAACTCACATTTTCTGGCTTTCAATTTGCTGGCTTTATTTGCTTTCGGCGGTCGAGCTTAAATTCGTCCCTCCCATTGCCCAAACCTTGTTTACTGTATTCTTCCACGAACTTGCTTTCTGTAAACAGGCCTTTAAATTTAGTTCTCATCTTGTCACATTTGGTGTGCATTTAAAGACAGAGGTTAAATGTCAGGCTCTCTCTTCCAGGGAGCTTGGTGTTTATTTTGCCTTTAAATCTTGTTCTTATCGTGTAACATTTGCTGTGCATTCAAAGACAGGGGTCAAATGTCAGGCTCTCTCTTCCAGTGAGCTCGGTGTTTATTTTTCTTTCTCTGACTTTGAAGTGAGAGAATGTATGTGACAATCCTGCTGAGTACCTATGTAAGAGGAGGGGGTGTAAGGTGCTTTTTTTTCTAGCACACACCAAAAACAAGCATTTACAATGCAATAGGTCTCGCATTTGCAAGAGTTTAGGCTATTGGCATTGTAAATGTCAATGCCTTTTTTTATCGGTTTTGAAAAACAACACATAAATAAAAGGCATTGTCATTTACAATGCCAATAGCTCTAACTCTCGCAAATGCGAGACCTATTTAATTGCAAATGCTGGTTTATATACGCAAACGGGGCATAAGGCGGGGGGCCATGGTGCAAATGCTCCTAGAATTCAATTCAGTGCCAAATTTAGTAATGGAGTGAGACGTACGTTTGCATGAAATTTTAGCACCAAATGTAAGCAGGCTCAAACAATGGGCAAAAGAAAAATTGCTTAATTTTCCTACTCATGATACCTGTAAATTCCAGTTAATTACCAATATTACGAGTTTTCCCATAGGCTTTTGACTACGAGTAGACATTTGCACTGGAGGGTGCCCCTGGGTCAGACCTCATGTGAGACGCTGCTCGCTCGGAAGTACACAATTCTTATCGTCAGTTTTTATGCGCGAGCTCCGGTGATAACATCATTATCATACAACTTTGTCAATACGGTACCCTGCAAGCTTTCTCCATTCGCGTAACGCGGCACTTCTTTGCACACATTTTAGTGTATCTTGGCGTTTTCTACATAAAGTTCAATTTAACCATATATATAGAACTACTCGGACAATATCGGTCTCACCCTTTCTAAAGGCCATGCCTCTGTCATCAGATAGGTCACGTTTAAAATCAACTTGTTCACAATTTACAAAGTAGCACAAACCTGCATGGTTTTTCAGCGAGAGGCGCATTGCGTGTGTGATGTCTGCATTTAAGCTAACATCTACTGATGGACGAAGCATTTCTTCTCTTCGTGGCTTTGATGTGAGAATTCACATGTGGGGCTATTTTAAGAAAACATTTGCTGACGGGCTGCACGGATGGGCATGTTTTGTTCTTATTAGCGGATCGTTTCGGTCGTTACAATCCGATTACAGGGAAATAAGACTGTGAGAGCAGAAACACGGCTTCTATCTTATCACACGACCCAGTAGTCCCCAAATAATGGGACAAGCTCCCCCTCTGAGCTCTCCCTTTCATCCAGCCCGCGTCCATTCACAGATGAGCTGCATGGCAATAAACCCACCCTTAGCTGACGCTCTGGGGCCCTCCCCTTATCTACAGCTCCCCGGTCCCCCATCTCAGCCAGAGGAGCACCGCGCTCAGTACGTGAAACTGTCTGTGTTTGCCAACAAGCTACGAGCACTGTGGCATCTCTGTCTAATTAGTCGCCGGGCATTTTAACACCAGAGCCGCAACAAAGGCGGGGGCAAGGGCCATTGTTCGACTTCTGCCCCCAGAGGCGTGCTGTTAACTATTATTAGCTGGTTATGTGGTTTACAGCCCTCCTTAAACCAGGTCGGGATGATTTTTGTTGGACTGAGCACACTACCGTAACAAGCGAAGCATCCCCTCCAGACTTTCTGAAATGGACGGAGTCGGAGGAATTGAAGTAATCTTTATGTTTTTGACTAATTTGTAAATTGCGCTCTGCTGGCTGCTAGAGTGAGGGTCTGCCGAACCAGTGTTTCACTGCTGTCTGCTGCTGTCTCCTGAGCCCCAGCCGCCTCCTTTGTGATCCTCCGACCTCCGCTGCGGCACCAGTACATGCCATCTACAACAACGCCAGAGCTCACTAAAAACGCCCGCACACACAGCTGGAATGGAGCTCATATCAAAGCGCACTGAGAAAGCGCTTGGCATGATGGGATATGTAGTCCCTGTAGCTCGTGCTATTCGTGCACATAGTGCAGTCTAAAGGAAAGAGAACTACATGTCCCAGAATTCTGTGAAACAGTATTTCATTTCCGTGATGGGTGAAAGACGAGTGCAGGGAGAGGAGGACAACGGGGAGATCAATATGAACTATATGGAATAAACACACAGCGATGCAGGGGTAGGTGGGGGTGAGCATGTAGCACATGGGAGGAGGTGGGAGAAGTGGCAGGAGGGGTGAGGGATGTGAGAGCAGAAAACAAATAAAAAGATAGTTCCCCAAATGTGCATAACTATATAGTAGTTGATACTATATATACACATACATACATACACATACATACACATACATACATACATACACATATATATATATATACTAAAGTATATACAAGAGGTCTCGAATGCTCGTCCTAAAAACTGTGATGATGTTTCATAATATATCAGAATTAGTACAAATGAAGCACATTGTTTTGTAATTCTGAAACAAATATTTGAATACAATCAAAACACATTAACACACTAGGTGATGACATTTGCACCAATTATCATTTGTGTGCAGTAAAACGGTATTTCGGTGCAAATGTAATGGTCATTTCAATTGAAAATTAGTTGTCTGTAATGGCAGTGCACTATCACACCATGCATACTCCACACTACATCACTCCACTCCACTCTATGCCCTGTCACTCCATTCTACGACACTCCACGAATGCCTCTCCACTCTACGCTCCTGCACTCTAAGACACTGTGCGACACACCACACCACTCAACTCCACGCCACTTCAATCCAATCTACGTCACTCACTGCACGACAATACTCAACTCTACGCCCTCACTCCACACCACTTACCCCACTCCAATCTACCCCACTCCACACCAAGGTACCCCTTTCTACCCCACTCCACCCAATCTACCCCACTCCACTACAATCTACCCCACTCCACTACAATCTACCCCACCCGTCTACAATCTACCCCACTCTAACTCAGTCTACCCCATTCCACTCCACTACGATCCAATCTACCCCACTCTACTACAAACTACCCCACTCCACTGTACCCCACATCACTCCAATCTACCCCACTCCACGTAATCTAACCCAGTAAACCCCACCTCACTCCAATCTACCCTACTCTAATCCATCCAATCTACCCCACTCTAATCCACCCAATCTACCCCACTCTAATCCACCCAATCTACCCTACTACACTTCACTCCCCACTACACTCCACCCTAATCTGCCACACTACACTCTACCCCACTCCACCCCAATCAACACCACTCCACCCGGTCTACTCCACCCCAGTCTATCCCAATTCACTGTACACGACTCCCCCACTCCAATTTACCCCAATCTACTCCACTCCACTCAAATCTAACCTACTCCACTCAAATCTAACCCACTCCACTCAACTCTAAACCACTCCACCCAAATCCAACCCACTCCAATCTACCCCGCCCCACTCCACCCAAATCTACCCTACTTCAATCTACCCCTCCCCAATCTACCCCACTCTATCCCATTTCACCCCACTCTACTCTACCCACCACACTCTACACCACTCCAATCCACTCTACCCCACTACACTCCACCCCACTCCAAGCATCCCTCTTCAATCTAGACCATTCCAATCTACCCCACTCCAATCTAGTATACCCTACTCTAACCAACCCAATCTACCCCACTCCATCCTAATCTGCTCCACTACACTCTTCCTCAATCTATCTTACTCCACTCCAATATCGACTCCACTCTATCCAACTTCACTCCACCACACTCCAATCTAAACCAATCCAACCGAACTCCATTGTACCCAACTCTACCCCCCAACTCCACTGTACACCACTCCACTCTGCCCCAATATACCGCATTCCACTGCACCCCAATCCACCCCACTCTAGTCTACCCCACGCCACTAACTTTTAGCTATGCTGAACAGCAGCCACACTGGTGTGTCACATGGCTAAAACACATTGTCAAATCCAACAGCTCTCACATAAGCGAGACCTATTGGCTTTGCCAATGCTTGTTTTAATAGGGATAATCTACTATGCACTAAACAGTGAAAATGCATTGTTAATCTCGTCACTGCAAGAACAAGCCAATCTCAATATCAGGCCTGTCCTGCTTTCATGCCTTACAGATCCCAGCCATATTGGATCAAAGGCGCTAATTAAGGGTGTTCAGCTACTTTTAAAAGATAATGATCACACATGTTGTGGCTGTAGTTTCTAGCTGCAGCCATTTACGGCTGCTACAGCAGACATGAAGTCATGATTTAAAAGTCATGTATGTTGGTGATGTAAAGCTACACTGCAGCCCACATGTGAAATCTGACCTTTATCGCAATGGTTCATTTTTCTTTCTAATGTGAACAAGTTTCTTACCTTTGGCTCTTTCTGGTAGAGACTCTCCCAACTGGTGCTGAGGGCGAACCTGCCAGTGGTACTACATATGGAGGGCCTCTCTGCTCCTTGGGGCCCGAAGGTGCACCAGAGCGTCAGTAGGGATCCCAAAAGCTGCAGCATAGCTGCGCAGAAATCTCCGACCTGATGTGGCATAGCTGTTTGGCCCAGCTTGGGTTCCGCTGGAACCAGCTGCGGGATCAGCTTCGGAATCGCCCGACTTTGGGAGCGAGATCGAGAGTTGTGGCGCCACCCCGGCTCATGGTTCAGCAAATGGCACAAGGGGGAGGAATCCTGCTTCTATTTCTTGTGCTTCTTTTTTGACTTGCCTGATGATTTGGACCACGATGAAGACCGGCCTCTGGAGTGGCTTTTTTGGCTAAGGCGACAGGATTTAGCTTTTGACGTTATGTTATGTTATATGGGTTTGTAAAGCGCACTGTTACCCAAGGGTGTCCTGGCGCTGAGCACTGTATGCCTGGGGCAGTAAATACCTGGTGACCTCCACCCCTGAGCCCCGCTTGGAGCAGTCCTGGCGAGGAGTCTTTTTATGCTTGTCGATGTAAAGCTTTGCCTCAAGGTCCCCAATGGCCTTCGGGTTCACAGATGTGCATTATCAGCAGGCCTTGGAGTCGTGGCCCAACCCCGGACCCACAGCCATACCGGACTGGGATTTGTCACAGTCATTTGCTTGCGACAGTCCCTATAGGGCTTAAACCCTGTTGTTTATGGGGGTGAAGTCTCATGCATGCGGAAGAAAATGTTTGAGGTAAATATCTCTGAGAGACACAAAGCGAGCTCCAGATCGGCATCTGGTGGTACAGAAAGAAAGGAACGGACATCAGAGCACACTGGTGACGCCTATATAGGATCCGCACATCAATTTCTGGAGCGGAATGGCATCAGTGAGAAGCCGCACATCGCCACCTGATGACGCGCGAGGTACTGCAGAAACATTTCCAGATTCCGTCTGATGCCTGGAGAATGGAAGGAGAGGAATCTGCAGCTAGAAGTTTCTATCAGAATACTGTGATCTCTATAAAGGGTCAAGTATGCTCACCAGAATTAAGAATTGTTTCCATGTTTGAAGACATCACAGCATGAGCTTTGGGAGCTACTTGGCAGTGTTCCAGTAGCCACAGCCAAAAATACCATAAAATATATTTGTACAAAATAGTGCGGGGGCGGGAGGGAAATGAAAACTCCTGGCCAAGATAGTTGGCAACTGATTTTCAGCAAGCTGTTCAAAATGTGGCTTTCACCACAACCATGATCATGTCTGGATTGGGTGTTTCACCATGAAGCCAGGCACAGCATTTACTATTCAAGGAAGTGGATTGGTCAGAACACAAAAAGGAATACTTTAGGATCAATGACAAATTGGCACCGCACGCCACTCTATGTAGAAAGAAAGAAAACTACAGTCATTTTAATAATATGACGGTGAAAAGTCTCTAAGATCTGAATTCCAGCAGTTGTCACATAAGAAGAAACGTGGAACTGCATTTCAGGGTTACTTGGCTAGTATAAAACAATCTTGACAACCTTTTGAAATAAATATTCCTCAGCGCTGCCACAAAATAAAAAAAGATGCTGTTTCTGCAAGTTGAAAGCTAAAAAAGGCAAAGTAAAACAGTTGTAAGGAGCTTTGCAAAAAGCCACAGCTGAGCTGAATACTGAACAACGTACAAGTTTGTGGAAGACATTTTTTAAAAAGCCATTCAAGGAAGCAAAGTACTCTGCTGCTATGTGGCGAGGTCTGTGCCTCACACATAACGCAGACATACATCAGACAAAGGAAGATCAACTATTCCACAAAACATATAGGATGAAGGTTACACAACACACAAGTCTTTTGGCTCTTTTCAGGCCATTGCTATTCTGGTGTTAGACCAACTATAAAGAAATGTATTTAAAAGACTCAAGATGCAGGTGACACCCACATTAGAAAAGATGGCCAAGAAGGGGAGGAGGATAAACTAGCCTTCCAGAAAGCGTCCCTTGAAGATGCTCAAGAGATTCTACGAGAGACGGCAGTCTGTTCAGGCGACTCCTGCCCATCTCAAATCGCTAAACGTTTTAGTGAAGTTTGTGCTTCATTTTTTTGTTCAAAATGTTACAGAGTGTTTTAGATCTGGTTCTGTTCCTTGGGAGCCTAAGAAGTCAATAACTCTACATGCTTCTTTGTGTCCTACAGACCATAACTTTAGACCAAGATCTAACATTCCTTACAAAGGAAAGATTACAGAAACAGCCTCACATACAATGTTGCAGGCTTAATTGCTAAGGTACCATATTTTTGGCGGACCTAAACTCCGACTGTAGGCCAACCCCACGGATGTGCACAACACTCTGAAGGACCCGGGGCAGTGGAGAATCTGCGACACGGAAGGGCTGGGTCGGTCATGGCCTTCCCACACCCTTCCCGCTGCATCCTATTTCACAGGATGCATGGGGGGTTGAGGGTATTGGGGAAGGCTGCAGTTGATTGGCCTGAAGACTGGCACACTCAGGTGAAGCCGCAATTTCATTAACCCATTCAGTATGATCCACAGGGGTCATGCTGGTCACCCCTTTTTTTCAACCCTTATGATCGACGACTGCATGAAATGTTCCAGAAACTTGAAGTGCAGTTTCAGAATGATACATACAACGCACAAATAACGTTTACATCATCAAAAGACCGAGATTATCATTCATGACAGTCAATAGTTTACATCACTTGATGTTTCGAGGCTAGTTATGCTTCAATGCTGGAAAAAAACAAGTAAGGTTAACAGCGCAGAGTTCCTATACGCAATCACAGGACACCGACAGCAGCCGCACGCAGTCCATCCACCTTAGAATTCGTTGCAGGCTCTGTCCAATGAAATGGAGTGGAATGAACTCCGAAGACCCTGCAGCGCACCCCGTGAGCTCAACCCTCCCCACCAACGAACCCTCTGAATCTGCTGAACTGTCACACTCTGCTTTACTCCTGGTATCTGCGGAGATCTTTTGGGCCTGTCTGGTCTGCACTTTGCCCCTGGTGCCTGAGTTCTCAGCCTATACTGTATTTCAACCCTGCTTACATTGCTTAAATCCCCTGAATCACAGTTTGCAACAGCCATAGTCTATGCCTTCTCCTGTATAAAGGGACTCAGTGGGGCTGTTGCAGCCTGTACCATACTTGCCTTGTTTAAATCCCCCTGAATCACACAGTTTGTGAGCTCTCCCTGTAACAGCCATAGTCTATGCCTTCTCCTGTATAAAGGGACTCGGTGGGGCTGTTGCAGCCTGTACCATACTCGCCTTGTTTAAATCCCCCTGAATCACACAGTTTGTGAGCTCTCCCTGTAACAGCCATAGTCTATGCCTTCTCCTGTATAAAGGGACTCAGTGGGTCTGTTGCAGCCTGTACCATACTTGCCTTGTTTAAATCCCAGTGAATCACACAGTTTGTGAGCTCTCCCTGTAACAGCCATAGTCTATGCCTTCTCCTGTATAAAGGGACTCAGTGGGGCTGTTGCAGCCTGTACCATACTTGCCTTGTTTAAATCCCCCTGAATCACACAGTTTGTGAGCTCTCCCTGTAACAGCCATAGTCTATGCCTTCTCCTGTATAAAGGGACTCGGTGGGGCTGTTGCAGCCTGTACCATACTTGCCTTGTTTAAATCCCCCTGAATCACACAGTTTGTGAGCTCTCCCTGTAACAGCCATAGTCTATGCCTTCTCCTGTATAAAGGGACTCAGTGGGTCTGTTGCAGCCTGTACCATACTCGCCTTGTTTAAATCCCAGTGAATCACACAGTTTGTGAGCTCTCCCTGTAACAGCCATAGTCTATGCCTTCTCCTGTATAAAGGGACTCAGTGGGGCTGTTGCAGCCTGTACCATACTTGCCTTGTTTAAATCCCCCTGAATCACACAGTTTGTGAGCTCTCCCTGTAACAGCCATAGTCTATGCCTTCTCCTGTATAAAGGGACTCAGTGGGTCTGTTGCAGCCTGTACCATACTCGCCTTGTTTAAATCCCAGTGAATCACACAGTTTGTGAGCTCTCCCTGTAACAGCCATAGTCTATGCCTTCTCCTGTATAAAGGGACTCAGTGGGGCTGTTGCAGCCTGTACCATACTTGCCTTGTTTAAATCCCCCTGAATCACAGTTTGTGAGCTCTCCCGGTATCAGCCATAGTCTATGCCTTCTCCTGTATAAAGGGACTCAGTGGGTCTGTTGCAGCCTGTACCATACTCGCCTTGTTTAAATCCCAGTGAATCACACAGTTTGTGAGCTCTCCCTGTAACAGCCATAGTCTATGCCTTCTCCTGTATAAAGGGACTCAGTGGGGCTGTTGCAGCCTGTACCATACTTGCCTTGTTTAAATCCCCCTGAATCACAGTTTGTGAGCTCTCCCTGTAACAGCCATAGTCTATGCCTTCTCCTGTATAAAGGGACTCGGTGGGGCTGTTGCAGCCTGTACCATACTTGCCTTGTTTAAATCCCCCTGAATCACAGTTTGTGAGCTCTCCCTGTAACAGCCATAGTCTATGCCTTCTCCTGTATAAAGGGACTCAGTGTGTCTGTTGCAGCCTGTACCATACTCGCCTTGTTTAAATCCCAGTGAATCACACAGTTTGTGAGCTCTCCCAGTAACAGCCATAGTCTATGCCTTCTCCTGTATAAAGGGACTCAGTGGGGCTGTTGCAGCCTGTACCATACTTGCCTTGTTTAAATCCCCTGAATCACACAGTTTGTGAGCTCTCCCTGTAACAGCCATAGTCTATGCCTTCTCCTGTATAAAGGGACTCGGTGGGGCTGTTGCAGCCTGTACCATACTTGCCTTGTTTAAATCCCCCTGAATCACACAGTTTGTGAGCTCTCCCTGTAACAGCCATAGTCTATGCCTTCTCCTGTATAAAGGGACTCAGTGGGTCTGTTGCAGCCTGTACCATACTCGCCTTGTTTAAATCCCAGTGAATCACACAGTTTGTGAGCTCTCCCTGTAACAGCCATAGTCTATGCCTTCTCCTGTATAAAGGGACTCGGTGGGGCTGTTGCAGCCTGTACCATACTCGCCTTGTTTAAATCCCCCTGAATCACACAGTTTGTGAGCTCTCCCTGTAACAGCCATAGTCTATGCCTTCTCCTGTATAAAGGGACTCAGTGGGTCTGTTGCAGCCTGTACCATACTCGCCTTGTTTAAATCCCAGTGAATCACACAGTTTGTGAGCTCTCCCTGTAACAGCCATAGTCTATGCCTTCTCCTGTATAAAGGGACTCGGTGGGTCTGTTGCAGCCTGTACCATACTCGCCTTGTTTAAATCCCCCTGAATCACACAGTTTGTGAGCTCTCCCTGTAACAGCCATAGTCTATGCCTTCTCCTGTATAAAGGGACTCGGTGGGGCTGTTGCAGCCTGTACCATACTTGCCTTGTTTAAATCCCCTGAATCACACAGTTTGTGAGCTCTCCCTGTAACAGCCATAGTCTATGCCTTCTCCTGTATAAAGGGACTCGGTGGGGCTGTTGCAGCCTGTACCATACTTGCCTTGTTTAAATCCCCTGAATCACACAGTTTGTGAGCTCTCCCTGTAACAGCCATAGTCTATGCCTTCTCCTGTATAAAGGGACTCGGTGGGGCTGTTGCAGCCTGTACCATACTTGCCTTGTTTAAATCCCCCTGAATCACACAGTTTGTGAGCTCTCCCTGTAACAGCCATAGTCTATGCCTTCTCCTGTATAAAGGGACTCAGTGGGGCTGTTGCAGCCTGTACCATACTCGCCTTGTTTAAATCCCAGTGAATCACACAGTTTGTGAGCTCTCCCTGTAACAGCCATAGTCTATGCCTTCTCCTGTATAAAGGGACTCAGTGGGGCTGTTGCAGCCTGTACCATACTTGCCTTGTTTAAATCCCCCTGAATCACACAGTTTGTGAGCTCTCCCTGTAACAGCCATAGTCTATGCCTTCTCCTGTATAAAGGGACTCGGTGGGGCTGTTGCAGCCTGTACCATACTTGCCTTGTTTAAATCCCCCTGAATCACACAGTTTGTGAGCTCTCCCTGTAACAGCCATAGTCTATGCCTTCTCCTGTATAAAGGGACTCGGTGGGGCTGTTGCAGCCTGTACCATACTCGCCTTGTTTAAATCCCAGTGAATCACACAGTTTGTGAGCTCTCCCTGTAACAGCCATAGTCTATGCCTTCTCCTGTATAAAGGGACTCAGTGGGGCTGTTGCAGCCTGTACCATACTTGCCTTGTTTAAATCCCCTGAATCACACAGTTTGTGAGCTCTCCCTGTAACAGCCATAGTCTATGCCTTCTCCTGTATAAAGGGACTCGGTGGAGCTGTTGCAGCCTGTACCATACTTGCCTTGTTTAAATCCCCTGAATCCACACAGTTTGTGAGCTCTCCCTGTAACAGCCATAGTCTATGCCTTCTCCTGTATAAAGGGACTCGGTGGGGCTGTTGCAGCCTGTACCATACTCGCCTTGTTTAAATCCCAGTGAATCACACAGTTTGTGAGCTCTCCCTGTAACAGCCATAGTCTATGCCTTCTCCTGTATAAAGGGACTCAGTGGGGCTGTTGCAGCCTGTACCATACTTGCCTTGTTTAAATCCCCTGAATCACACAGTTTGTGAGCTCTCCCTGTAACAGCCATAGTCTATGCCTTCTCCTGTATAAAGGAACTCGGTGGGGCTGTTGCAGCCTGTACCATACTCGCCTTGTTTAAATCCCAGTGAATCACACAGTTTGTGAGCTCTCCCTGTAACAGCCATAGTCTATGCCTTCTCCTGTATAAAGGGACTCAGTGGGGCTGTTGCAGCCTGTACCATACTTGCCTTGTTTAAATCCCCCTGAATCACACAGTTTGTGAGCTCTCCCTGTAACAGCCATAGTCTATGCCTTCTCCTGTATAAAGGGACTCAGTGGGTCTGTTGCAGCCTGTACCATACTTGCCTTGTTTAAGTCCCCCTGGGCCTCTCGCAGTTTCCTCTTGTACCTCAGCACCTCTCCCTTCAGCTGGTGGTTGTGGTTCTGGAGGCTGCTTATCAGGTGTCGCATTTCCCTGTTTATTGGACCTGAAAAAAGGAACACACAGTGAGATCTGCAAAGGTTGCATTCAGCATCACCAAAACATTTGGCAAGAGGACCACGAGAATCATAAAAGCACACAAAGATGTAAAAGGACAGTAGGTCAGGACAGACACCGACATTTTTACACTTCAAAAGGAAGGGATCATTGAAAACTGATACCATGAACTCAGATCAAATAAAAGCTTCTCTAAGGTTCATGGAGACACACGTGCACTCGGTGTCATGAAATGGTCCACCTCACATATTTAAGAGGGAGATTTAACCTTAAGCTGAGTAGCACTGAAGCCAAAACAAATGTTAACATCCTGAAATTAGTCAGTAGTCGATCAAATAACAAGCATTTGCAATGCAATAGGTCTCGCATTTACGCGAGTTTAACCTATTGGAATAGTAAATGGCAATTCGTTTTATTTATGTTTCAAAAACCAAAACATAAATGAAAGGCATTGTCATTCACAATGCCAATAGCTCAAACTCGCGTGAATGCGAGACCACTCCAATGCTTGCATTGATCTGCATGAGGAACAATTTTACAATTGTAACCTCTGTCGAGTCTGCTGCTTAGAAATATTAACTTGGACAAGAGCCCAGACGTGCGCAGAACCAGTTTTAATCACCAGAAACTGTGGATAACAACCAGCCATGGATGCATGGGAGTCATAATAAAGCATTTTGTAGTGGAATTCAAACTTAGGCATCTTAGCCAAATATGTGTGGACTCATTAGTATTTTATGCTAGTCTCTTTATTACGGTGCCATAAAAAACGATCCTTCACTGAATATTAAGAGTATAGTTTACACAAACAGTGCAAACATGTTTATTTCGGAGCTGTTTTTCTATAGTGCCGCATCACTGGGCCGATCCTTCAACAAAAAAATATTAATAAATTCAAACTGTCAGAAAGTAAGTCGGAAGGGTTCCGAGAATGACAAGGGGCTAGTGTAAGGCTGCAAGCATCTCCACACCAGTAGCGCGCGAAGCTTGGCCTGTCAGTTAGAGCTTTACTATGCAGGTCACATCATGTCCCACTGCATGCAGAGAAATGTGCTCCCCTACCACACCCACAAGGTGCTCCTCCTGACGGACCTCCACGAACCATGGGCAGGGCAGGCAGCACGGGGTTCACACACTGAGCTTCTCGCCCGGCAGGCGAAGGCTGAGTAGAATGACAGATCAACGTGTCCTTCCGCGGCAGCAGCGCCTGGAAAGAAGCTGCAGTGATGCTTTAAGGTGACGTATGTGGCTCTGAAATGCGAAGCCTCTCGTTTAACCCCACCCCCCCCCCCCCCTCGGGTCTCAAAAGGCTATTTAGAATCATTTCTGGGGGGGAAGGGAAACCGCTAGTTGTGGTCGTACCGCGGAGCCAAGAAGGACCTTGACCTTTTGTGGAGAGAAAGGGCCTTACTTGTGTTCCTTCCTCAATTGTAGGGCAGCCGTCACTGGCTACCTCCCTGCACAGCAAGTACGTGTTATTTTAAAAAGCGCCTCTCAGCCTTGTTTTTGTGGCGTTTTAGGGTCGTGGCACTGTCAGTTGTCCAGAGAGGTTAGGGTGGCTTCCAATTTTTCACGACCACAGCCATATTTTTCTGGCCTTCGTAAATGTCAACATTTAACTATGTCTGAATTACAGAAGTCATTTGAGCTTTTTGTCTGACGCCCAATGGATGGTTCCACCTGGCCGCTCACCCAGCCGTGACAGATGAATACACAGGGACACCGCGGGCCAGCGTCTCCCCAGGGCCTGCCCCAGGCACTGTTCTGAACTGCTTTCACTCGGAGGATGTTTACTTTGCAAAAAATGCCTCACTCTGTAAGTCCGGAGTCAGAGCGAGTGGAATGTAATTTCAGTCCTGGCATTACTGGATGCATTCCCAGTAGGTTAGTCCTGCGCGAATCATTATTTTCAGTCCCCTTACTGATCTGTAACGTGTGTGTCTGTGTCATGTAGTTAGTTGGACGATAAACCGTTGTTGCATTTGCGTCTACCACTTCGAGGGTTTCCCGAGGGCTAGTTTCAGCATGTTTTTATTAAAAATCCAAAAGTGCTGTCAGACTCAATAGGTTATAAATAAATGTGCACTTTGTGCGCACCATTCTTAGGTCAGGATCCATTGCTGGAACTATAGTTTCAAACTAGTCACAGACAGCAACTACAAAGACGTACGAATCCAAAACAAGCTTCTGGTTACAAACTTCAAGTCTTTCAAATTCTAAAACGATGCCACCGAAAAGTCCTTAGTTGGGTCATCGTGACCAAAGGCAACAAGTATAGTTTAAATACTAAAACCGAACACCAAAAATATTACTGTCATAAATCATGATTCGCCTCCAGGCATAAACAGGATAAAATAAGAGACAAACAAGAACCTAACAACAAGCAGTGGCATAGCCAATGGGTCTCGCCTTTGGGACCTTATGTGTTTAGACAGAACTTTTGGCTATGTTGTAGAGCATTGTGTTTGCTGTGCATTATGTTGAAAAGTTATAATAAAAAGTGTTAAGCATTTTTGTTACCTTTATACAAACGAAGACGACATTATAAATAACTGAAAAACCTGATTAAAAAAGGATTTTAACATAAAAAATGTCTTCTAGATTTTTTGTGCAGTGTGGACACACCTGAGGTGCACTGGGAAGCGTCAGGGATAGACTTCAGGTGCACTGGAAGAGCTGTGTGCAGCATGAGGGACAGACCAGAGGATCACTGGGAGAGGTGTGTGCAGCGTGAGGGACAGATCGGAGGTGCACTGGGAGAGCTGTGTGCAGCATGAGGGATATATCTGAGGTGCATTGGGAGAGCTGTGTGCAGCATGAGGGACCGATCTGAGGTGCACTGGGAGAGGTGTGTGCAGCGTGAGGGACAGATATGAGGAGCACTGGGAGAGGTGTGTCCAGTGTAGACAGACCTGAGGTGCACTGGGAGAGGTGTGTGCAGTGTGGACAGACTTGAGGTGCACTGGGAGAGGTGTGTGCAGTGTGGACAGACTTGAGGTGCACTGGAAGAGCTGTGTGCAGCATGAGGGACACACCAGAGGTGCACTGGGAGAGGTGTGTGCAGCTTGAGGGACCGATCTGAGGTGCACTGAGAGGTGTGTGCAGTGTAGACAGACCTGAGAAGCACTGGGAGAGCTGTGTGCAGTGTGGACAGACCTGAGGTGCACTGGGAGAGCTGTGTGCAGCATGAGGGACAGATCGGAGGTGCACTGGTAGAGCTGTGTGCAGCATGAGGAACAGATGTAAGGTGCACTAGGAACCGATCTGAGGTGCGTAAGGGACAGATCGGAGGTGCACTGGTAGAGCTGTGTGCTGCATGAGGGATATATCTGAGGTGCATTGGGAGAGCTGTGTGCTGCATGAGGGATATATCTGAGGTGCATTGGGAGAGCTGTGTGCAGCGTGAGGGACCGATCTGAGGTGCACTGGGAGAGCTGTGTGCAGTGTAGGCAGACCTGAGATACACTGGGAGAGGTGTGTGCAGTGTGGACAGACTTGAGGTGCACTGGGAGAGGTGTGTGCAGCATGAGGGACAGACCAGAGGTGCACTGGGAGAGCTGTGTGCTGCTTGAGGGATATATCTGAGGTGCATTGGGAGAGCTGTGTGCAGCGTGAGGGACCGATCTGAGGTGTACTGGGAGAGCTGTGTGCAGCGTGAGGGACCGATCCGAGGTGCACTGGGAGAGGTGTGTCCAGTGTAGACAGACCCGAGATGCACTGGGAGAGGTGTGTGCAGCGTGAGGGACAGATCGGAGGTGCACTGGGAGAGCTGTGTGCTGCTTGAGGGATATATCTGAGGTGCATTGGGAGAGCTGTGTGCAGCGTGAGGGACCGATCTGAGGTGCACTGGGAGAGCTGTGTGCAGCGTGAGGGACCGATCTGAGGTGCACTGGGAGAGCTGTGTGCAGCGTGAGGGACCGATCCGAGGTGCACTGGGAGAGGTGTGTCCAGTGTAGACAGACCTGAGATGCACTGGGAGATGTGTGTGCAGTGTGGACAGACTTGAGGTGCACTGGGAGAGGTGTGTGCAGTGTGGACAGACTTGAGGTGCACTGGGAGAGGTGTGTGCAGTGTGGACAGACTTGAGGTGCACTGGGAAGCGTGAGAAACAGACCTGAGGTGCACTGGAAGAGCTGTGTGCAGCATGAGGGACCGATCTGAGGTGCACTGGGAGAGGTGTGTGCAGTGTAGACAGACCTGAGGTGCACTGGGAGAGCTGTGTGCAGCATGAGGGACAGATCTGAGGTGCACTGGGAGAGCTGTGTGCAGTGTGGACAGACCTGAGGTGCACTGGGAGAGCTGTGTGCAGCATGAGGGACAGATCAGAGGTGCACTGGTAGAGCTGTGTGCAGCGTGAGGAACAGATGTAAGGTGCACTAGGAGGTGTGTGCAGCTTAAGGGACAGATCGGAGCTGCACTGGTAGAGCTGTGTGCTGCATGAGGGATATATCTGAGGTGCATTGGGAGAGCTGTGTGCAGCGTGAGGGACCGATCTGAGGTGCACTGGGAGAGGTGTGTGCAGTGTAGACAGACCTGAGATGCACTGGGAGAGCTGTGTGCAGTGTGGACAGACCTGAAGTGCACTAAGAAGCGTGAGAAACAGACCTGAGATGCACTGGGAGAGCTGTGTGCTGCATGAGGGACAGATCTGAAGTGCATGGGGAGAGCTGTGCGCAGCGTGAGGGACAGATCTGAGGTGCATTGGGAGAGCTGTGTGCAGCGTGAGGGACAGATCTGAGGTGCATTGGGAGAGCTGTGTGCAGCGTGAGGGACAGATCTGAGGTGCACTGGGAGAGGTGTGTGCAGTCTAGACAGACCTGAGATACACTGGGAGAGGTGTGTGCAGTGTGGACAGACCGGAGGTGCACTGGGAAGTGTCAGGGATAGACTTGAGGTGCACTGGAAGAGCAGTGTGAAGCATGAGGGACAGACCAGAGGTGCACTGGGAGAGGTGTGTGCAGCGTGAGGGACAAATCGGAGGTGCACTGGGAGAGCTGTGTGCTGTATGAGGGATATATCTGAGGTGCATTGGGAGAGCTGTGTGCAGCGTGAGGGACCGATCTGAGGTGCACTGGGAGAGCTGTGTGCAGCGTGAGGGACCGATCTGAGGTGCACTGGGAGAGGTTGTGCAGTGTGGACAGACTTGAGGTGCACTGGGAGAGGTGTGTGCAGTGTGGACAGACTTGAGGTGCACTGGGAAGCGTGAGAAACAGACCTGAGGTGCACTGGAAGAGCTGTGTGCAGCATGAGGGACAGACCAGAGGTGCACTGGGAGAGGTGTGTGCAGCTTGAGGGACCGATCTAAGGTGCACTGGGAGAGGTGTGTGCAGTGTAGACAGACCTGAGAAGCACTGGGAGAGGTGTGTGCAGTGTGGACAGACCTGAGGTGCACTGGGAGAGCTGTGTGCAGCATGAGGGACAGATCTGAGGTGCACTGGGAGAGCTGTGTGCAGCATGAGGGACAGATCGGAGGTGCACTGGTAGAGCTGTGTGCAGCATGAGGAACAGATGTAAGGTGCACTAGGAGGTGTGTGCAGCATGAGGGATATATCTGAGGTACATTGGGAGAGCTGTGTGCAGCATGAGGGACCGATCTGAGGTGCACTGGGAGAGGTGTGTGCAGTGTAGACAGACCTGAGATGCACTGGGAGAGCTGTGTGCAGTGTGGACAGACCTGAGGTGCACTAAGAAGCGTGAGAAACAGACCTGAGATGCACTGGGAGAGCTGTGTGCAGTGTGGACAGACCTGAGGTGCACTAAGAAGCGTCAGAAACAGACCTGAGGGCAGACCTGAGGTGCACTAAGAAGCATGAGAAACAGACCTGAGGTGCACTGGAAGAGCTGTGTGCTGCATGAGGGACAGCTCTGAAGTGCATTGGGAGAGCTGTGTGCAGCGTGAGGGACAGATCTGAGGTGCATTGGGAGAGGTGTGCGCAGTGTAGACAGACCTGAGATGCACTGGGAGAGCTGTGTGCAGTATGGACAGACCTGAGGTGCACTAAGAAGCATGAGAAACAGAACTGAGATGCACTGGGAGAGCTGTTTGCAGTGTGGACAGACCTGAGGTGCACTAAGAAGCGTGAGAAACAGAACTGAGATGCACTGGGAGAGCTGTGTGCAGCGTGAGGGACAGATCCGAGGTGCATTGGGAGAGGTGTGTGCAGCGTGAGGGACAGATCTGAGGTGCACTGGGAGAGGGGTGTGTGCAGTGTAGACAGACCTGAGATACACTGGGAGAGGTGTGTGCAGTGTGGACAGACCTGAGGTGCACTGGGAAGCGTCAGGGATAGACTAGGTGCACTGGAAGAGCTGTGTGCAGCATGAGGGACAGACCAGAGGTGCACTGGGAGAGGTGTGTGCAGCGTGAGGGACAGTTCAGAGGTGCACTGGTAGAGCTGTGTGCTGCATGAGGGATATATCTGAGGTGCATTGGGAGAGCTGTGTGCAGCGTGAGGGACCGATCTGAGGTGCACTGGGAGAGCAGTGTGCAGCGTGAGGGACCGATCTGAGGTGCATTAGGAGAGCTGTGTGCAGCGTGAGGGACAGATCTGAGGTGCACTGGGAGAGGTGTGTGCAGTGTAGACAGACCTGAGATACACTGGGAGAGGTGTGTGCAGTGTGGACAGACCTGAGGTGCACTGGGAAGCGTCAGGGATAGACTTGAGGTGCACTGGGAGAGCTGTGTGCAGCATGAGGGACAGATCTGAGGTGCACTGGGAGAGCTGTGTGCAGTGTGGACAGACCTGAGGTGCACTGGGAGAGCTGTGTGCAGCATGACGGACAGATCGGAGGTGCACTGGTAGAGCTGTGTGCAGCGTGAGGAACAGATGTAAGGTGCACTAGGAGGTGTGTGCAGCTTAAGGGACAGATCGGAGCTGCACTGGTAGAGCTGTGTGCTGCATGAGGGATATATCTGAGGTGCATTGGGAGAGCTGTGTGCAGCGTGAGGGACCGATCTGAGGTGCACTGGGAGAGGTGTGTGCAGTGTAGACAGACCTGAGATGCACTGGGAGAGCTGTGTGCAGTGTGGACAGACTTGAGGTGCACTAAGAAGCGTGAGAAACAGACCTGAGATGCACTGGGAGAGCTGTGTGCTGCATGAGGGACAGATCTGAAGTGGATGGAGAGAGCTGTGCGCAGCGTGAGGGGCAGATCTGAGGTGCATTGGGAGAGCTGTGTGCAGCGTGAGGGACAGATCTGAGGTGCATTGGGAGAGCTGTGTGAAGCGTGAGGGACAGATCTGAGGTGCACTGGGAGAGGTGTGTGCAGTCTAGACAGACCTGAGATACACTGGGAGAGGTGTGTGCAGTGTGGACAGACCGGAGGTGCACTGGGAAGTGTCAGGGATAGACTTGAGGTGCACTGGAAGAGCTGTGTGCAGCATGAGGGACAGACCAGAGGTGCACTGGGAGAGGTGTGTGCAGCGTGAGGGACAAATCGGAGGTGCACTGGGAGAGCTGTGTGCTGTATGAGGGATATATCTGAGGTGCATTGGGAGAGCTGTGTGCAGCGTGAGGGACCGATCTGAGGTGCACTGGGAGAGCTGTGTGCAGCGTGAGGGACCGATCTGAGGTGCACTGGGAGAGGTTGTGCAGTGTGGACAGACTTGAGGTGCACTGGGAGAGGTGTGTGCAGTGTGGACAGACTTGAGGTGCACTGGGAAGCGTGAGAAACAGACCTGAGGTGCACTGGAAGAGCTGTGTGCAGCATGAGGGACAGACCAGAGGTGCACTGGGAGAGGTGTGTGCAGCTTGAGGGACCGATCTAAGGTGCACTGGGAGAGGTGTGTGCTGTATGAGGGATATATCTGAGGTGCATTGGGAGAGCTGTGTGCAGCGTGAGGGACCGATCTGAGGTGCACTGGAAGAGCTGTGTGCAGCATGAGGGACAGACCAGAGGTGCACTGGGAGAGGTGTGTGCAGCGTGAGGGACAGTTCAGAGGTGCACTGGTAGAGCTGTGTGCTGCATGAGGGATATATCTGAGGTGCATTGGGAGAGCTGTGTGCAGCGTGAGGGACCAATCTGAGGTGCACTGGGAGAGCAGTGTGCAGCGTGAGGGACCGATCTGAGGTGCATTAGGAGAGCTGTGTGCATCGTGAGGGACAGATCTGAGGTGCACTGGGAGAGGTGTGTGCAGTGTAGACAGACCTGAGATACACTGGGAGAGGTGTGTGCAGTGTGGACAGACCTGAGGTGCATTGGGAAGCGTCAGGGATAGACTTGAGGTGCACTGGAAGAGCTGTGTGCAGCGTGAGGGACCGATCTGAGGTGCACTGGGAGAGCAGTGTGCAGCGTGAGGGACCGATCTGAGGTGCATTAGGAGAGCTGTGTGCAGCGTGAGGGACAGACCACAGGTGCACTGGGAGAGGTGTGTGCAGCGTGAGGGACAGATCGGAGGTGCACTGGGAGAGCTGTGTGCTGCATGAGGGATATATCTGAGGTGCATTGGGAGAGCTGTGTGCAGCGTGAGGGACCGATCTGAGGTGCACTGGAAGAGCTGTGTGCAGCATGAGGGACAGACCAGAGGTGCACTGGGAGAGGTGTGTGCAGCTTGAGGGACCGATCTAAGGTGCACTGGGAGAGGTGTGTGCAGTGTAGACAGACCTGAGAAGCACTGGGAGAGGTGTGTGCAGTGTGGACAGACCTGAGGTGCACTGGGAGAGCTGTGTGCAGCATGAGGGACAGATCTGAGGTGCACTGGGAGAGCTGTGTGCAGCATGAGGGACAGATCGGAGGTGCACTGGTGAGAGCTGTGTGCAGCATGAGGAACAGATGTAAGGTGCACTAGGAGGTGTGTGCAGCATGAGGGATATATCTGAGGTACATAGGGAGAGCTGTGTGCAGCATGAGGGACCGATCCGAGGTGCACTGGGAGAGGTGTGTGCAGTGTAGACAGACCTGAGATGCACTGGGAGAGCTGTGTGCAGTGTGGACAGACCTGAGGTGCACTAAGAAGCGTGAGAAACAGACCTGAGATGCACTGGGAGAGCTGTGTGCAGTGTGGACAGACCTGAGGTGCACTAAGAAGCGTGAGAAACAGACCTGAGGACAGAGCTGAGGTGCACTAAGAAGCGTGAGAAACAGACCTGAGGTGCACTGGAAGAGCTGTGTGCTGCATGAGGGACAGCTCTGAAGTGCATTGGGAGAGCTGTGTGCAGCGTGAGGGACAGATCTGAGGTGCATTGGGAGAGGTGTGCGCAGTGTAGACAGACCTGAGATGCACTGGGAGAGCTGTGTGCAGTATGGACAGACCTGAGGTGCACTAAGATGCGTGAGAAACAGAACTGAGATGCACTGGGAGAGCTGTTTGCAGTGTGGACAGACCTGAGGTGCACTAAGAAGCGTGAGAAACAGACCTGAGATGCACTGGGAGAGCTGTGTGCAGCGTGAGGGACAGATCCGAGGTGCATTGGGAGAGCTGTGTGCAGCGTGAGGGACAGATCTGAGGTGCACTGGGAGAGGGGTGTGTGCAGTGTAGACAGACCTGAGATACACTGGGAGAGGTGTGTGCAGTGTGGACAGACCTGAGGTGCACTGGGAAGCGTCAGGGATAGACGAGGTGCACTGGAAGAGCTGTGTGCAGCATGAGGGACAGACCAGAGGTGCACTGGGAGAGGTGTGTGCAGCGTGAGGGACAGTTCAGAGGTGCACTGGTAGAGCTGTGTGCTGCATGAGGGATATATCTGAGGTGCATTGGGAGAGCTGTGTGCAGCGTGAGGGACCGATCTGAGGTGCACTGGGAGAGCAGTGTGCAGCGTGAGGGACCGATCTGAGGTGCATTAGGAGAGCTGTGTGCAGCGTGAGGGACAGATCTGAGGTGCACTGGGAGAGGTGTGTGCAGTGTAGACAGACCTGAGATACACTGGGAGAGGTGTGTGCAGTGTGGACAGACCTGAGGTGCATTGGGAAGCGTCAGGGATAGACTTGAGGTGCACTGGAAGAGCTGTGTGCAGCGTGAGGGACCGATCTGAGGTGCACTGGGAGAGCAGTGTGCAGCGTGAGGGACCGATCTGAGGTGCATTAGGAGAGCTGTGTGCAGCGTGAGGGACAGACCACAGGTGCACTGGGAGAGGTGTGTGCAGCGTGAGGGACAGATCGGAGGTGCACTGGGAGAGCTGTGTGCTGCATGAGGGATATATCTGAGGTGCATTGGGAGAGCTGTGTGCAGCGTGAGGGACCGATCTGAGGTGCACTGGAAGAGGTGTGTACAGGTTGAGGGACCGATCTGAGGTGCACTGGGAGAGGTGTGTGCAGTGTAGACAGACCTGAGATGCACTGGGAGAGCTGTGTGCAGTGTCGACAGACCTGAGGTGCACTGGGAAGCGTCCGGGATAGACTTGAGGTGCACTGGAAGAGCTGTGTGCAGCGTGAGGGACAGATCTGAGGTTCATTGGGAGAGCTGTGTGCAGCGTGAGGGACAGATCTGAGGTGCACTGGGAGAGGTGTGTGCAGTGTAGACAGACCTGAGATACACTGGGAGAGGTGTGTGCAGTGTGGACAGACCTGAGGTGCACTGGGAAGCGTCAGGGATAGACTTGAGGTGCACTGGAAGAGCTGTGTGCAGCCTGAGGGACAGACCAGAGGTGCACCGGGAGAGGTGTGTGCAGCGTGAGGGACAGATCAGAGGTGCACTGGGAGAGCTGTGTGCAGCATGAGGGATATATCTGAGGTGCATTGGGAGAGCTGTGTGCAGCGTGAGGGACCGATCTAAGGTGCACTGGGAGAGGTGTGTGCAGCGTGTGGAACCGATCTGAGGTGCACTGGGAGAGGTGTGTGCAGTGTATACAGACCTGAGATGCACTGGGAGAGCTGTGTGCGGTGTGGACCGACCTGAGGTGCACTAAGAAGCAGGAGAAACAGACCTGAGGTGCACTGGAAGAGCTGTGTGCAGCATGAGGGACAGACCAGAGTTGCACTGGGAGAGGTGTGTGCAGCTTGAGGGACAGATCTGAAGTGCACCAAACACCACGAGCAGAATGCCAGTGTGGCCAGTGTTTTTCCTTCTGCTTTATGTTGTGCCAGGAGCCCGATCTCTGAACCAACATAGACCTCAGACTCACCATGGGAATATTTTTTAATATTAAAACTGTAGGCAAGAAGTGAAGCTGTTCTTTTAGCCAAACTCCAGTGCTAGGGTACCACAGCAAAGAGGACCGTGGTGTAACTGGTTTGTGCAGAACCTCAGTTGAAATAAGGATGCAATAACAGTGGCAGTAATTTACAATAAATAACAGGATGTTTAGTGTCCGTTTCCTAATGTTTATTTTTGTGTTTTCTGGGAGAGCTGTGTGCAGTGTAAGGGACAGACCTGAGGTGCACTGGAAGAGCTGTGTGCAGCGTGAGGGACAGATGTGAGGTGCACTAGGAGGTGTGTGCAGCGTAAACGACAGATCTGAGGTGCACTGGGAGAGCTGTGTGGGGCATGAGGGACAGATCTGAGGTGCATTGTGAGAGCTGTTTGCAACGTGAAGGATAGATCTGAGATGCACTGGGAGAGCTGTGTGCAGCGTGAGGGACAGATGTGAGGTGCACTAGGAGGTGTGTGCAGCGTAAGGGACAGATCTGAGGTGCACTGGGAGAGCTGTGTGGGGCGTGAGGGACAGATCTGAGATGCACTGGGAGAGCGGTTTGCAATGTAAGTGATAGATCTGAGATGCACTGGGAGAGCTGTGTGCAGCGTGAGGGACAGATCTGAGGTGCACTGGGAGAGGTGTGTGCAGCGTGAGGGACAGATCTGAGGTGCACTGGGAGAGCTGTGTGCAGCGTGAGGGACAGATCTGAGGTGCACTGGGAGAGCTGTGTGCAGCGTGAGGGACAGATCTGAGGTGCACTGGGAGAGCTGTGTGCAGCGTGAGGGACAGATGTGAGGTGCACTAGGAGGTGTGTGCAGCGTAAGGGACAGATCTGAGGTGCACTGGGAGAGCTGTGTGGGGCGTGAGGGACAGATCTGAGATGCACTGGGAGAGCGGTTTGCAATGTAAGGGATAGATCTGAGATGCACTGGGAGAGCTGTATGCAGCGTGAGGGACAGATCTGAGGTGCACTGGGAGAGCTGTGTGCAGCGTGAGGGACAGATCTGAGGTGCACTGGGAGAGCTGTGTGCAGCGTGAGGGACAGATCTGAGGTGCACTGGGAGAGCTGTGTGCAGCGTGAGGGACAGATCTGAGGTGCACTGGGAGAGCTGTGTGCAGCGTGAGGGACAGATCTGAGGTGCACTGGGAGAGCTGTGTGCAGCGTGAGGGACAGATCTGAGGTGCACTGGGAGAGCTGTGTGCAGCGTGAGGGACAGATCTGAGGTGCACTGGGAGAGCTGTGTGCAGCGTGAGGGACAGATCTGAGGTGCACTGGGAGAGCTGTGTGCAGCGTGAGGGACAGATCTGAGGTGCACTGGGAGAGCTGTGTGCAGCGTGAGGGACAGATCTGAGGTGCACTGGGAGAGCTGTGTGCAGCGTGAGGGACAGATCTGAGGTGCACTGGGAGAGCTGTGTGCAGCGTGAGGGACAGATCTGAGGTGCACTGGGAGAGCTGTGTGCAGCGTGAGGGACAGATCTGAGGTGCACTGGGAGAGCTGTGTGCAGCGTGAGGGACAAGGGCTACAAGGGCTGGCTGATGAGAGGAGCGGCAGAGGGGAGATAAGAAAGTGATAAAGCTGTTTACACTCACGGTAAATTAAACATAGTGTAAAGCGCCAAAAAGCGGCACTGGTGATGTTTACAATTGAATATTGTTATGAAAACAGCAAACCCAGAGCAAGAAGCACCATAAACAACCTAGTGTTAGCAGTGAGCCGCAGGCAACGTCAGCCCCTATGTGAGCCTTGCTGAAAGCCAGAGCGGGTCAGTAGGTGAAAGGAGGAGCACCACTGCCTACGGGGAATGAATAGTAACCAGGACAGAGCTGCACAGGGCGCTTCACCTCCATAGGGTCCTTTCCAGCCATAACGGATAATTTTGTGAAAATAAGTGTTAGGGCTAAAAAATAGTTTGGATACAATGAAGTGGAATGAGCACCATGCACAGTAGCTTATAAATTTCGAAAGCGCAATACTTACCCAGTGGGCTTTAAAGTGCTGTACAGTTTTGTGTATACAGTATGCATTATAAAGGAATAATGGGGAGTGAGGCGAAATCAGTCAGTGAGGCACAAACAGGTGAAATAAGGAACAATTAGGCAGAGTGAGGGATGCTGTACAAAGCTGAGCCTGAGGCACAATGAGGTGGAATGAGGCACCGTAAGGAACAGTGAGGCGGAGTGAGGTGGAATGCGGCAGAGTGGGGGATTCTGTTTCACAGCTGAGCCCGGGTCCCTGGTCTCTGGAATATTGGCGTTGCGAGGACGATTGCTACACATGGACCTGATAAATATATGCTATATATAGAGACGAGTGACTGGAGCGCAAAGAAACTGCTCGAGCTCTTTACACTTCCGGTAAATTAAACATAGTGTAAAGCGCCAAGAAGCGGGACCGGTGAGGTTTACAATTTAACATGGTTATGAAATAGGAAACCCGGAGCAGGAAGCGCCGTAAACAAACCAGTGTTAGCGGTGAGCCGGAGCTGACGTCAGCTCCTCTGAGGGCCTTGCTGAAAGCTAGAGCAGGTTAGTGGGTGAAAGGAGGAATCCCACAGCCCCCCGGGAATTAATAGTAACTAGGGCAGAACTGCACTGGGCGCGTCACCTCCGCAGGGTCCTTCCCAACTATAACAGGTCCAGTTCTCTCCATTGACTGGGCTAAGGTCCAAATGGATAAAAGAAAGATCAAAGGCACAGTGAGGCTAACTGAGGCAAAATGAGGCACAGTGGGGGATGCTGTTACACAGCTGAGCCCGTGTACAGAGCCTGGGGCACAATAAGGTGGAATGAGGCACCGTAAGGAACAGTGGCTAACTAAGGCAGAATGAAGCACAGTGGGGGATGCTGTTACACAGCTGAGCCCGTGTACAGAGCCTGGGGCACAATAAGGTGGAATGAGGCACCATAAGGAACAGTGGCTAACTAAGGCAGAATGAGGCACAGTGGGGGATGCTGTTACACAGCTGAGCCCGTGTACAGAGCCTGGAGCACAATAAGGTGGAATGAGGCACTGTTAGGAACAGTGAGGCAAAGTGAGGCAGAATCATCGCCGTAAACAAACCAGTGTTAGCGGTGAGCAGGAGCTAACGTCAGCTCCTCGAAGGGCCTTGCTGAAAGCCAGAGCGGATCAGTGGGTGTACAGAGCCTGGGGCACAATAAGGTGAAATGAAGCACCGTAAGAAACAGTGAGGCAGAGTGAGGCGGAATGAGGCAGAGTGGGGGATGCTGTTACACAGCTGAGCCGGGGTCCCTGGTCTCTGGGATGTCAGTCTTGCGAGGACGATTGCTCCATATGGTAACCTGAGACTGGAATGCAGTCTGCCCTCCATCTGTCACACTGCGCACAGCCGCTGATAGTTAAAAACAGATGGCACATGGCCGCGCTGCTGCTCGCTCCCGAGCACCCTAGGCCAGAGGAGAGAGAAGGCGGGACATGCACCCGCTTTGGGCCAATTGGGTGCTGTCTTTCTTAGAAAGACGCATGCAAAGGCCAATAGCGGGTGATAAAAAAAAAAAAAAAGCACACGCACGAGCGTGTGTTTAGAGTTTAAAGCCCTTACTAAAAGCCTCGCAGAGCAGCGTATGCGCGCTGGCTCAGGCGAGACCTAAAAACGGACTGGTAAGAGTAACTGCTCAATCCCAGTGTAGGTACTAGATGCCCCAAGCCCCCAAATGCCACATTTTGACTCCAAACCCCTCCTACCTTCAGGCTGTCCAAGGCTGCCATAAAATGGGGTACCACAGAGCCCACAAACAGCACGCCAAGGGGTTCACACAATGAGCTTTTAACACAGTTAGCACTGGCGCAGGTGACTATGCACCCGCGGGAGATAAGTGAAGGGCACATGTGCGCTGGAGTGAGGAGGGGGGTCGCGTCCCTTTACAATAATAGTGAGAGGGGCAGCACTCACCAGGAAGCTCATGGCGGCGGTCGGTCCCCTTTCTTCATCACCCACGGGAGAGAAGTGAAGGGCACATGTGCACTGGAGTGAGGAGGGGGTCGCGTCCCTTTACAATAATAGTGAGAGGGGCAGCACTCACCGGAAAGCTCATGGCGGCGGTCGGGTCCCCTTTCTTCATCGCCCCGCGGGAGAGAAGTGAAGGGCACATGTGTGCTGGAATGAGGAGGGGGTCGTGTCCCTTCACCATAATAGTGAGAAGGGCAGCACTCACCAGGAAGCTCATGGCGGCGGTCGGGTCCCCTTTCTTCATCGCCCGCGGGAGAGAAGTGAAGGGCACATGTGCGCTGGAGTGAGGAGGGGGTCGCGTCCCTTTACAATAATAGTGAGAGGGGTAGCACTCACCGGAAAGCTCATGGCGGCGGTCGGGTCCCCTTTCTTCATCGCCCGCAGGAGAGAAGTGAAGAGCACTTGTGTGCTGGAATGAGGAGGGGGTCGTGTCCCTTCACCATAATAGTGAGAAGGGCAGCACTCACCAGGAAGCTCATGGCGGCGGTCGGTCCCCTTTCTTCATCGCCCGCGGGAGAGAAGTGAAGGGCACATGTGCGTTGGAGTGAGGAGGGGGTCGCGTCCCTTCACAATAATAGTGAGAGGGGCGGTCGGGTTTCCTTTCTTCGTCGCTTAAACGCACACCGGACGATGCAAACTCAGAACGGGAAAGGGCCGGGGGATCCTGGAACACGGCAATGACTTCCGGTTGCCAGACAACACCACCTCCCTGCCAACAGCACCGGAAACCAGGGCGAGAAACTGAACTAGAATAAATAAATAGAACAGGTCCGGTGCAACAACGAAGTAAAGGGGCCAGTAGCCATGGGAGGATATAAATGACCAGGTATTGGATCCCGCACTCCGTGAAAGTTGCAATAAAGTTCCAATGAGAATATTTGCAGTGTGTAAATATACTTGGGGGCGTGCACCGAGGTATCATCCCCTAGACCTGGGCGTATGGAAATGAATTCAGTTGCACCTCCCCATCGGGAAGTGTCCCTCTGAGTGCACTGCCAGATACCAATCCAAACGATTTTAATCAATGGAATCCAAATTTCAAATGAAGTTATTCAAACACATCGTTTATTGTAAACGGTAAGGATGTGATCTCATTTAATTCATGAGTTATTCAACTGCTTCGTTAAAGTATAAATCCATAATCAATTAAACAAGCGTTTTTTTTTGCCCCAATGCATTTCGGTCAGATGAACCGCCCTTCGCCAGGGGGTTTACCTAAAACAAAACCAAGAATGGGCGAATGAGACGACATATTCAAGAAAAAGGAAAATATTATTTCCATAATATATCATGTGTTGCACACGTTATATTAACACTTGACACCCGTCGGTTCATCCATAACGCACGCTCTGTGCCCAACTTCGTTTATTTTGGGTAATCACGTTCTGTGCACAACTTCGTTTACCTTGATTAATCACTGCATATTCTCACCGCAGCAACGTCGTATATTTTGTTGAATCGATCACAGAGCTTCCTATCAGCATGTCACCATACGGATATTCAAAGACACAAGGAGACAATCATTCGCCCAATTTTGGTTTTGTTTTAGGTAAACCCCCTGACGAAGGGCGGTTCATCTGGAATGGTATCTGGCAGTGCACTCAGAGGGACACTTCCCGATGGAGAGGTGCAACTGAATTCAGGATACAAATTACGACATGGCCGTCAGAAGGAGGGACTAACAAGCCGAAAACCAATCGGAAGGCAGCATTTAGGAACTAAGCCAATAAAAAAAGATGGGAGGAGAGTGGGCGGAGCTTCCACTCCATACTGAATACTGCATGCCTCGCAAAGCGAGCAGCGCATGTGCGCTGCCGCTATAGGCACGACCTAAAAATGATAAAAGGATGGAGGAGGGAAGGTCCTCAAAAAAAAGAACCACTCAGCGATGGGTTTATGCACTCACAAGACCTGTATCTCAGATTCCTAGCAGAACTGTGGGCCATTAGAATGATCAACAAACCACCAGTTCTGATGTTGTGAGCTGTGGCACATACACATATACATGTCCTCACTGTATCACAATTCCTGTATGTACATTAACTATAGGGACAATTGTTGACAGGCTCACAGTAAATAAAACAACAGTTCATGAAATACTACAAGAGGGACATAAAACTACAAAAATTGCTGTATGTTCTACTGAGATAATAACTTATTATGGAAGAGCAGAGCTGTGATGATCCACAACAGAAAAGCTAAGGGATCATGAGGTACGCGTGGCAAGATGTGCTGAAGTTCTAGATCTAGACATACCGGCTTGCTCGTTGGCAGCAAGTGTCTGCTCGAATTCAATCCGCAGCATCTCATACTCTTTCCGCACCTGGGCTAGGGTGTCCTCCAGCTGAATCACCTCAGTTCTTAGCTTTTTGTGCAAGGTGACCTCATCCCGCTGAAAGGCAAAGAGCCGAAGGGAATATTACATTTCTTGCATCTCAACAAAGAAAAGGAAAAAGAAAGCTATCGAACAGGAGATGGCACAGAAGAAAGAGGGCAGGGAGGAGGAAAAGGAAAAAAGAGTGTCATAGACACAGAGAGAGAAGACAAACCTCTATCATCCAAAAGCTCACAAGAGCAAAGACAGTGGGAGAGAACATTAAAAGAAAGCGCAGCTAGGGGTGGAAAGGAAAAAGCAGTCCTAAGGCAATATTACTAAAAGAACTGCTCAGAAGAAGACGGCCTAATGCACTCACTGTAAAATCTGAATAAAGCCCAAAGTGGCAGAGAGGAGAGCCATTACCTCTATGAGATCGACCTGGCGCTGGTGGGTGAGTCGTGTGGCATGCAGGAGTGTGCGAGCCTCATCTAGCTGAGTCTTGAGCTGCAGACTCTCGTTGTAAAGGACAGAAAACTGAGACTGCATGCAACGGTACTCTGGAGACTCCTTCACCACCTCTTCTACAGCCATCCTCAGCTCTGCCTGGAAAAGAAACAGAGCAGCAGAGGGAAGCTTAGCATTTTTGTAGCCTTTTACGGTCATCATGCATAGCCTTTACTTGGGTTCAAATGTACTTGAAAGCTTCCATATCTGCCCTATTGCAGGGCTATTGTATAAGCAGGAGTAGAAACACCTACAAATGTTACAGAAAGAATTGTACCAATATCCATGTTACTCCTTTACTGAATTCAGCAACAAAAGCAGTGTCTGTTCAGCTTTGGTTGCAACCCAGGGAAGACCAGTTACTAGCAACTCGCAGACGCCTTGTTGGAAAACTCCCATCTTGTTAGCAGAAGAGCTATGGACTACAAAGAGCAGTCTTGCCACTTTGACGCTAGGCAAAGTCCAAAGCTTGTGCTTCAAACTAGGTCTGCCACTAACTCTCTCCTTCTTTGACTACTGCAATACCATCTAGATGCCTATAAGAAACGGATCCCGATACATGCAATACATTCAGACCCAGACAATGGCAAACATTCAGAGTCAGGTAGTGCTTGAATCTAAACACAAAGCAGAACACGCCTCCTACGTTGAAATTCTAACAAGCATTGCTCAGCTAGAACAAGCACACTGGAAAGCAAAAATGGCACTCTACAATGAGCAGAAACTGGAGTGCATTATTTCTCTTTCATCGATTCCGTCTCTTGCTGCCCTTGTCTGGGACAAGGAAGCGGGAGATTCTTGTAGATAGCTCTAGTCTAATTAGGATGGGCTAAAGGCACTTAGTATCTTTACTGGCCAAAAGAAATGCTTCCCAGATATAGAAATGTTATGGTAGATCATCTTGTATTTGTATTGTAGTGGGCAGCAACTACTGAGGCACTGTAGCACTCGCACTAAACTCTAGAGTGCCACGAAGGGAACACTCTGGCTGCTGTGTCCATGAAGTCCTCTACAGACCATAGACCAGTGAAGAGCAGTGTAAAATATCATCAAATGCAAGGCATGGAGAGGGTGCGAAATATTTGTCAAAATGAGGATGAAGCCTGTAAACATGCCAGCGCTACCTGAATACGACCCCAAAGGATTTAGGATCCAATGCCAGTCTGAGGCTCCTTCCCATAGAGCTCGGTTGAATATGAATATCAGGCGTGTGGTGAACCAGAAAAGCAAACGCTGAAAATCTCCTCAGTGCCTAGTCAACAATAAACCTGCTCAGGCCCAAGAGGCGGGTCTGTGCTATATAGTGTCTCAGTATATAGCAGGAGTACAGCAAACTGGGGATTTCAAGGATGATGCACTGACAATGGCACCTATGGTATCTTATACTAGATTTACTATAATGGTTGGCCTTCACTGGCACGGGAAAAGCTCTGGGAAGGTGACTGGACAGGCAGATGTAAGTGATGTTAGGGAAAGTTAAAGAGAACAGGATTTGTTTGGTAAAGAAGGGCTATGGCCTGTCTGCTTTGTACACACCTTAAACTCCTTTTATCTTCAGCCAGACACTTGGAACCTACGTCTTTCAGGGGATTCAGAACCTTGCAAAGGCTGCATTTAAGTGTTTCATGGACAGATGACAGACTGTGCTGTCACTGATCAGGCCATATGCACTGAGCAGCTAAAGTAGATTAACAAATGGAGATTGCAGATAAAAATTCAGAAACCGTTAAGTGAAAATAAAACTTGTGACCTAAATTCCAAAAGGCTTTAACCATAAGAAAGTACAAGAGGGTAAAGGCCTGCATAACTCCTGAACAAGGGGACATCAAAATGTGAGGTCTACAGCCATAATCTGCCACATCCCAAATGCAGTTCTGCGCCTTTGCCAGAGGTGGGCTCCGTCCCGTGTGGCTTCTCTTGGTTAATAAAAAATTATATGTTTCATCTAACTCATGGATTGCTTTAAATGGTGACTGCTCTATGTGATGAGCTCCGCACTAATTAAATATCTGAAATGAAAAAACAGTAAGGCAGACTAAAGGCCTGAATCCAATCTCGCATTGAGCAGCCTTATGGAATGGCTTGAAGGAGTAATGAGCCAAGGCAGTTGCTTGGGCATATTCCCATTCATAATTCACAACATATTAGATGTTGTGCACTAATATTCTCTGAAATTAACTTCAAAAGCTGCCCACCAAGCCACTAACATTTGCATGCAAAATTATTCCAGACACTCAAGAATTACGATTCTTGAGAGATGGCGGATTACTCTGGGATTTAAGGTTTTCACCATAATTTGGAATAACCTCTAAAAATATTTTTGGAACATTTTCCCCAATTATAGGTGAATTTTGGCCATCACTTTTTTTTCTGGTGGATCCTGGGAATAAGTGTTTCCATACCGTGGCAAGGAACTGCCAACCTCGTCACTGAGTGACATGCATTTGAGCCACACATCACAATCATGCCTATTAGAGTAAATATCTAAAGCTACAGTGTTTATAGCTGAAACTTGTCTGAGATTCAAACAAGTGTAAGGTTTCCACGGACAGACAGACAGGCAGACGTGCTAATAAAGGTACATCAGGATAACATTACTGTTAGGTCAGAGAGTAGCAGTATGAGACCACTAGTCCCTACGACTGCACAATTGTCCTGTGTGTGTTTGTATCAGCAATGAAACAAAGCGGTCCTGCTTCGCTACCACATTAATAAATACAAACCCAGTTTGTACATTTTATGGGGTGCACAAGCTTAAAATAGGAAGCACTTGAATGGGGAAAGAGTTAACTCTTGAAACAATCACAGTCATGAAGGTACAGCATTTTGATGCAAACTGAAATCAGAATCTTCCAAACAACTAAATGTGCTTTAACGGAGATTTGTTTCTTAAAGTGATAGTGGTAATTAACATGCATTTTTGACAGGATCGGGCTAGAGTAAGTGCATAAGATGTAAGATCGCCAATGTTATGTTATGTATATTTGTATAGTGCGCTAATCATCAGTGAGCCAATCAGCAGCGTTAAAAGGCATCAAGGCCAGAAAGGTATAGGTCTGAACGTAATATGTAGCATTTATCACATAACTGATTCCTCAAGGTAGGGTTTAGGTCTGAACCACAAACGCTGACAATCACACAGCTGTCGCTCTCAGGCTGGGTTTAGGATTAGGCCTGGACAATCATCCAATGTAGGCTCCAAATACGGTTTTCTCAAACTTTTAGTTCATGCGTTCCAATTTGCCTTCAGTAATCCTAATTTGAAATCACACTTTGCTATCTTAATTTTCATTAAACTTAAGTTTGTAGTTAAGTGATTCTGCCCTAGAAAGTGACACCATTGCAGGATACTACTGACCCCACTGGCATCTCGATCTGCGGGTATCAGAAACCTAAGCGATCTATGTGTTTGCGACTTCTAATGAAGCCACGTTTTTAGCAGATCTTCCGCAAGTCTAACACAGCCTGAGAACAGTGGAGCTCAGAGCAATCATGTAATGACAGCCTGCTTTCATCCAAGCACACTGACACAGTCATAAGGTAAATTCACATACATGAGGCACCCTTACCCGATGCCACCATAGAAGGAGACATACCTTTAGCCCGTCGTTGTGCGAGGTCACCTCATCCAGATCTTGGCGTAACCTATCCAGCTCTGTCAGGCGGTTTTCTGCCAGCTCTTTGTTCTCCTCAAGCTCCACTGTCATCTCCTCAAACTGGTTTCAAGTTGAAGAAGGGTGTGAAGAAAAGGGAAATGGAAAAATGATATTGGAGCAATGAACAGAAGGAGAAACATGTGCAAAGGAGAAGAGGACTAGTCAAACATAGAAAAAAAGTAAACTCCTCTGTCAGGAGCACATAAGGGTACAGCGCTTACTCCAGCTACGTTTTGCTATTTTCAAGTCCATGCCTGAAGCAGAATGACTGCATCGGCCCCTTCTGCCCAACTGTGGGTTGTGGGGAGGAGGAGAATAAAGGTGTGTGAGGCAAGAAGCGGATGTTCAGCTGTGATGGGGCAAATGTCTGAGTTTCAAAGGAACAAGGTGGCGCATTGCTTAATTACCCATTTTAAGTTAAGTTTCATATGGCATATACAACATACAATTAATCATTGGGTGCTCCAGCGTTGCCTAATGGATAGATTACAAGAGAAACGGAATAGAGCAAACTGTAACCCAAGGACCTAACTAACATATTTGAAACAATAAAATGGAGTCATGTCATATAAACAAGCACTGAACGGGCATGACCAGACAATGCCAGACACCTGTATATCAATTATTATTTATAAGAGAAACAAACATGGAACAGAAGGATGGAAACATTACTCATAAATGTTGGACTAAAGCGATGGTGCAGTATTCAGTGCATCATTTGCATCTCACACAGAGCTTTCAGGTGTCTGAACAACAAACACAGGAATAAAAAGCATTTTTGACTGCTAGATTCAATAAATGGCCAGGGTCAGAGAAATCTATTAGAAACTATATCCTAAGTGATTTTAATCAGGACTAAAGCTCCTTAGTCGGGCAGTTAAAAAAAATGAATAGCCTGAGAAAAGCACTAAAGAAGATAAAGGTTAAATACAAGAGATTTTAAGTCTTTCCTTAAGCAAAGGTTCACAGAGGTAGGTCTAAGGCTTGGAGGCAGAGACCTCCACAACAAAGGGGCGAGCAGTGAAAATGCATGTCAGCCCATGGGAGTCTTACAACATCTCAGCATGTGTAGTAAGAGCTGGTTAGAAGAAGAGAAGGGAAGAAGGCATGCTTGAATGACAAGGGAGCCTCTAGCTCTTTAGTGCTGAAAGGAAGTTTCTGTTTTCCTTGGCAAGGGGTGACAGAAAATGTGGCGCCTAGAACCTGGATGTCATAAGGAGGAGGGAGGGCTTATAGCTGATCTGCAGAGATAGGGCAGGGTAAAACTGTAGAACTGTTAAGTGGGGGTGTCTTAAGCTTCAGCAAAACAGAGCAAGAAATGAGCAGAACAGGCAGAACAGGGGGCAGCAGGTAGACAGGCAGCAGAGAGTGGCGGACTGCGGGCAAACTGGACAGGAGAACTGTCACAGAGGGAGCTGGCAAAAGGATCTGATCAATGGTGTCGCAGTGATGCCACCATTAAGCAGGGGACGGCGGAGCGCTGGGTGGCGAGGAGGGAAATGGCAGGAAGTAACGAGCCAAAAATGCAAAACGAGGGCAGGAAAATGAGCAGAAAAGGCAAACCAGAGGGTAGAAGAGCGAGTAGAAATGGCAAAATAGAGCTAAAGAAGGAAAAACAGAGGGCATAAAAACGAGCTGTAGGAAGCTGGCTCTGTATATGGTATGCCACTAGGTGGTTATACCGTGCACAGAGTCCATGGGTTCCCCAAAACTGTACAGGGCTCAGTGTAAAACCCAAAGTGCTCTATTAGTGTGGGCAAGCAGTCTTAGGCCTAACAGAGGATTGCAAGACATTCATTGTACACAAATGACCAATAACTGACCCACGACTCAAGAAGGAGATCCACACCAATTTTAGAATAATAAGCTTTGTTTGTACTTTATTTTAAGACCAAGATAGTCGCAAAAAAGTAAGTACGTTTTTAAATAAAAATATTTTTCACTTTCAAAAGTCGACAGTGAATTTCTGAACAGTTCAATGTTATCCTATGAAGGAAAACAATAATGTGGTTAAACAGGTAAGTACACAACTTACAATTCCAGTCTTCGGGCCCAAAGGTCAGCAAGGTAAGTACCACCACTGCACCACCAGAGGCGCAGGGGAGCCGGGTGCAGAGTTCAAAATTTGAGTTTAGCCCAAACATTTTAATTAAGACTGGTGGTGCTTGAAGCCACACTGCTTGGAGGTAAGTAGATTGGTTGCAGGGAGCAAGCTTTGGGGGTTAAAGCAAGCACAGGGGTGGACCACAAGGCAGCACCAAACATATACCACCAGCTGCATGGAGCGGCCGGATGCAGGGTGCAATTTCAGAGTTGGGAGATTCTGCTTTCAACAAACAGGCTGCAGGCGTCGCACCAGAGGTTGCAAGCAGGAGACGAACGACAGAAGAGGTAAGTAGAGATGTAGGGAGCCGTAGGGTCACCATCGATTCAGCTCACCAAGGCCCAGGGCTACTTCGGGTGCAGGGGTGCCTTTTGACGTCTGAGTCTTCTTACCAGAGCCGGTTGCAGTCAGGGGGAGCCTCTGGATTCAGGCTGCACGCGTCGTCGTGGAGTCCAGGAAGGGTCATCCAACACTGGATTTGAGGTCAGGATCGCTTGGGAACCTGTTCTGGGTCTGTGGTCCACCTGTACACAGGGTGGAGGCGTCAGGTGCAGAGTGGGAAGGACTCGCGGATCCGCAGGGCACCAGAGTCCTTGGTGTTGGTTTCTTGGGGACAGAACCGCTGTCCTCGGGAGTTCTGGTCTTTATCAAAGTTCAGGCAGTCTTCCTCAGGTTTCTAGAAGTCGCTGGCTGCAGGACAGGAGTTGTCTTCTCACAGAGTCTTGGAAGCTGCAGACAGGCCGGTAGGGCTGGGGCCAAGTCAGCAGTCATCTTCAGGCTTCGCTGCGCAGCATCTTCTTCGTCCTTCTTCTTAGGTCGCAGGTAACTAGTTTCCAGGTCGGGGGGGGGGCACCTAAATACTAAATTTATGGAAGTAGCAGGTAGGGCCAATGGGCAGCTTACCTGAGGTGATTACACCCTCAAATTATGCCACCCTCATGTGGGAGGAGGCATACACCTAGCCCTTATTGGAGGGGTCTCCAATCTTCAAAATGGCGGGACTGAAAGATGTGCTTCACCTCGCCTCCCCCACCTTAATGGTGGAGTTGGCAGAGGTGGGCACACCTCCTATTCTCCTAAGTTTTCCTGCCGGTTTTCCAGCCTAAAGTGGGGGTGTAAACTGGGGGCTGCCATCTGCTGCTAGCAGCAGAGGCTGGGGGTCGCATTACAAAGGCGGCAGGCCTTTGAAGCTTCACCTTCGAACACTGTGCCCATCCTGGGGGAGGACGTGTGACACCTCTGCCCAGGATGTGCTTTGTTTCTGGTCCAGGAGAGCAGAGACACTCCACCCAGGGGTGCAGAAACATGCCTGTGAGTGTCAGGCTGCCTAAAACGAGTCAGTGACCACACCAGGGTCAGTAAGTTTTCAGGGGGCACCTCTGAGGTGCCCTCTGAGTACATAGGGTAATAAATCTCACACTGGTATCTGTGTGGATTTATTACAAAGAGTTGTTTGGTACCAAACATTCTTGTGTTCAGCTAAGCCATCATGGTGCTGTGGAACTCGAGTTGTCGAGTTTCCAGCTCATGCAACCTCTATGGCTTCCCTGGCACTTACAATATTAAGGAATAGACCCTAATATTGTAGGGGCATATCTGCTCCTGCAGATATGCCCACACCTATGATATAGTGCACCCTGCCTTAATGCTGGTAAGGCCTACTAGAGGAGTGACGTACCTATATCTTAGGCAGTGCTAGTTGGCATGGCACACAGGCAGTTTGTCATGCCTACTTTGCCATTCTGCCTGCACCAGGACATGCATGCTGCAGTGGCAGTCTGCATGGCCTAGGGGAGGGGTCCCAAGGGGACCTTCTTCAGTCCCAATGCCCTCGGTACCCAGGTACCATTTACTAGGGACTTACAGGGGGCCTGAAGGGCCAATTGTGGGATAGCTTTTAAGGACGAAGCACTGGCACAGTGGGCATGGTTGGCAGGGACCCTGTGCACTACAATCAAAACCACATCAATATCCAGGCAAAAAGTGGGGAGTAACCATGTCAAAAGAGGCACTTTGTCACATGAGCAGAAAAGGCAAAGCAGAGGGCAGAAAAACGAGCACAAAAAAGCAAGACAGACGGCAGAAAAACGAGCAGGAAAGGCAGAATGGAGGGCAGAGAAACGAGCAGAAAAGGCAAAACAGACAGCGGAAAAACAGGCAAAAAAGCCAAAACAGAGAGCAGAAAAGGCAAAACAGAAGGCAGAAAAATGAGCAGAAAAGGCAAAACAGAGCAAGAAACTAGCAGAGGAGGCACAAACAGAGGGAAGAAAAGGCAAAACAGAGGGCAAAAAAACGAGCAGAAAGTCAAAACGGAGGATAGAAAAACGAGCAGGAATGGCAAACAGCGCAGAAAACGCCAAAACATAGGGCAGAAAAATGAGCAGAAAAGGCAAAAGAGAGCAGGAAACGAGCAGAGGAGGCGCAAACAGAAGTCAGCAGGAAGGCAGGCAGCAGAGGGTAGTGGACTGGGGGCAAACTGAACTGGAGAACTATGCAAGGGGAGCTGGTACGAAGACCTGCTCAATGGGGGTCACGCTGCGACCTCCATTAAGTAGGTCCTGGGGGAGGGCAGGCGCTGGGTGGCAAAAGGAGGGAAACAGCAGGAAGACGGAAGAAACAAGCAGAAAAAGGCAAAACAGAGGGCAGAGAAACAAGCAAAAAAGGCAAAACAGAGGGCTGAAAAACAGGCAGAAACCAGAAAAACAGAGGGCAGAAAAAGGAGCAGGAATGGCAAAAGAGAGGAAGAAACGAGCAGAGGAGGCACAAACAGAGGGCAGCAGGTAGACAAGCAGCAGAGGGTAGAAGACTGCGGGCAAGCTGGACATTAAGTAGGTCCTGGGGAGGGCGGGCGCTGGGTGGCAAGAGGAGGGAAACAGCAGGAGGAGGGAAATGGTGGGAAGACGGAAGAAACATGCAGAAAAAGGCAAAACAGTGGGCAGAAATACAAGCAGAAAAGGCAAAACAGAGGGTAGAAAAACTAGCAGAAAAAGGCAAAAGAGAAGCAGAAAAGGCAAAACAGAGGAGAAGAGGGCAAAACAGAGGGCAGAAAAAGGCAAAACAGAGGGCAGAAAAACGAGCAGAAAAGGCAAAACCGAGCTAGAAATGAGCAAAGGAGGTGCAAAATGAGGGCAGCAGGTAGACAGTCAGCAGAGGGTATCAGACTGCAGGCAAGCTGGACAGGAGAACTGTCGCAGGGGGAGCTGGCAAGGGGACCTGCTCCTTGTGCACTATTTAAGATAATTTTTAGGTAGAGGGCAACTTTAGAAACTTGCCACTTCTTTGCCCACGTTTTCCAGTAGCCGTCTTTGAAATACACAGCTGCTGACCCAAGACAGTCTGCTGCCCCCCTAAGGAGATGTGTGAACAACTCAGGAAAGGAACTAAAACAGCTGCCCAAGGGAAAAGGTGCGACCTCTTCCTGGCAGAGAGGTGTGAGCCACAGATGGCAGGCTTCAAAGGGGAAGCCGTCTCTGTTGACCAAATGTAAGTCACACTAGTTGGGAGCTCCTCTTTTGTTCGGGCAGACAGGCTGGCATCTTAGTAGGAGAAGGAAAACTTATTGTCAAGCTGTTTTTTTCAAGGGGAGTATAGCACCCAGGTAGCCACAACTATGGGTTGGTATAGGAAGCTTCACGCAAGAAAGGAAGAGTCTGGCCACATTGGTAGAGGGCAGAATAGTGCCCTCTGGGAGATTTTGATGCCACACTTCCCTGGAAGTGATGCAAAGTGGGAAGGATTGCCCTATGGGAATTGTTGCCCATTGGGTAGAGAGTCCTCCCTCGCACAAACAGGAAGATGATTTATAAGTTACACCCCTGGCACTCAGTCCTCCTATCGCTATTGGACTGGAAAGACAGAAGAAGGACTGCCCAGCTGCTCCCTGGACCCATCAAAGAGAGGGTTGCACCAAAGACTGGACTGCACCTGCTTCACACGAGGAATCCGCAAAGAGGACTCTGCATGGTGTGCCCAACTCGTGGAAAAGAGCTCCTCTGGCGCCAGGACTGAAGAAGTGACTCCAAGGGCTAGGTGGCTAGCTCATATCAATAAGGAACAAACACTGGAATACCAATATATCTAGCTTTAATGTGCAGATGCATGCAACCACAGGCAAAAACAAAAGTGCACTTGTACATGCCTATTTTTCATGCATTAGCCCATTAAAACCAAATCAAATGGATGCCAGTTTTTGGGTTGCCACACAAAAGAAGACAGAATCTCTGCAAATGCCTAACATTTGTTCTCATTTGAGTGACTGATTTCTGCCTAATATTTGTTAGAAATAGTTTGGAATTCTATAGAATATAGGCTTGTGCAAAGGGAACCTGAAAACTAATAGGCTGTGATGTGGTCAGAGGGAAACTAAGGGTCTATTCTCTATTGAAAGGTATGTTTTGCCTTTCTTGGAGGGTCTGAAGTTAGCATTTACCCAACGGGTAGATTCATGCTTCCAAATGTTTGTTTATTTTTTTAATGTAAAATGTACAACTGCTATAATAGTCTCCTGAAAATGGCATTAGATCCACAATGCACATCAATGGGAGAATACGTTTTCACTCCATGTGCTATTCCAATATAAACCATTTGAGGTTTGAAGCTCCGTTGTTGACAACTATGGACATTCATAAAACATTTTCGAATGTGCACTTCTCACAATTATGCGAATCGCACACACTACTGAGCACTGCTGGACGGCAGGTTTCAAATGTAGCCTCACACTTTAAAATTGGCTCAAATTTCACACCTCTCGACAACTGGATATGGCAATCGCTTATAATTGCTGTCAATAAACGATAAAGTGAAATGAAGGATTTGTAGGAAAGTGTCCCTTTTTGGCATGGTCACCCCCACATTTTGCCTGGTATTTGATGTGGTTTTGACACGAAGTGCACTGGATTCCTGCTAACCAGGTCCCCAGTGCCAGATCTCTTTCCCAAAACTGTACAATTGTTTTCCCATTTGACAAGTGCCTTTAGCACTCCCTGTAAGTCCCTAGTAAATGGTACTCCCAGGTGCCCAGGGCAAGGAGACTAACGAGGGTTCCTAAAGGCTACAGCATGTATTGTACCACCCTAAGGGATCCCTCACCAAACACAAACCGACTGCGACTGCAGGCGGCGGGTTTTGGTGCAGATAAAAGTGAAAACACAAAATGGCAAACATCCCTGTGTGCCATGCCCCCTAACGCTACATGTAATATCTGTAAATCACTCCTAAAGCAGGCCTGACAGCCCTAAGGCAGGGTGCATTATATTACAAGTGAGGCCATATCTGCATGAGCTGATATGCCCCTGCGCTGGTCAGTTCCATGACTGCCAGTACAAGTGACCAGGGAAGCCATTTTAAGAACATGAGCTGAACACTGGTGAAAACGAGTTCCCGGGTACATGATGGCTTCACTGAAAACAGAGATGTTTGGTATCAAATATCTCGCATTAATAAGTCAACACTCATTCCAGTGTTGGATTTATAAATACAGACACCCAGTAGGGTACCTTAGAGGTGATCCTGAAAACCTACCAACTACTAGTGTGCTGGCTGACTGGTCTTAGGCAGCCTGTCACCACAGACGAGTTTCTGACCCCCAGGTGTGAGCGCCTTTGCTCTCAGGAGGTCAGGAACAAAGCCTGCTCGGGAGTTGGCGGATGCTCGGGATCTGAAGTGGTTGGGCAGCGGAGGACCGGGGGGATGAGGGCAAAACGAAAATAAGCGCAGACAAAGACAAAAAAAGAAATAAAAGACACCTAAGACGGACGGCCAAACCGTCATGCGCACTTAGTAGTGCCCATCACCCATCCTCCCCACTGTTGTCATAGATTGCATGGCCCCGCCCTATGACGCGGTTCGCTAGCAGCCTGCAGGTAAAAGTAAAATAAAATGATGATTGTTAGAAATGGGGGTCTCTAGTTGGCAATGGCTGGCCACTGTCCAAGTAGGGACCCTTCTTCCTAAGTCAGAGTGAGAGGGCTACCCTCCTTGATACCCCTGCTCAACCCTGTGGTAACGTAGCACGAGCAGGTAGGCTTATCTCAGAGGTAGTGTGTGAAGCATTTATGACCATACACAGTAACCCAGTGAGGAACACTACAAAGGGACACCACACAAGTAGTTATAAACAAAATAGGTATCTTTATCTATATGTAGACTTATCACAAGACCAATAACTGTAAAAGCCACAATACTGTCACAAAATAGGATTGCTGTTGAAGGGCTGTCAAAAATAGTTCAAAGGTTGCAAAAATAAGGTTCAAATTCAAAGCAGGGGTCTCTGCGACCCTTTCTCTCACAAAGTACCTGGATTTAGTAGCAAAACCAACAAAATGTCGCAAAGAAGCTGTAGCGATGATTTTCCTCACTCGAGGCCGGCGATGCGTTGAAATCCTTGCCGCAAGGGAGGATGATGCGCCGATCTGCTTGATGCGTGCGGAAATGATGCGACAAACTTCTGCACGCTAGGCCGCCGATGCGATGACTTTCTTGCCGCGAGGGAGAAGTCGATGCGACGATCCTGTTGCGTTGTGCGATTGTGTTGCGATGCGAAGAAAAGACGCTCCGCGAGGGAGCGGCGAAATTCGGTGCGATGCGATAAAAATGGCGGACGCACGGCATCCGCAATGCGATGTCTTGAAGCGATGATTTCTTTAGGGGTTGCGAGCGCGCGGCTATAGCAGCGCGATGATTTTTCCAGCGCGTCTCGGCTGCAGCGGCTCGCAAAGGGGCGTTAGCGATGGTTTCGTGTTGCGAGCACTCAGCGGCAGCAGCGCGATGATTTTTCCAGCGCTCTCGACTGCAGCGGCTCGCAAACGTGCGTTAGCGACGATTTCAGCACTCTCTTCTCTGTAGTAGAACTAGAGACCCTGGAACTCACAGGAGCCTCACCTGCAGATAGAAATCCTCGCTGGGAGGAATCAGGAGGCTGGTGGTGAAGTCTGATGTGCCTGAGACTTCAGCAGGAGGCTAGCTCTTCTCCTAGCCCTTGGGTGATTGCTTTAGCAAGATTAATAAAAGTTCTCTCAAAAGTCCTTTTCCCTCTTCTTCCAAGTCCAATGGTAACTACTGCAGGCCAATCCAAGAAACAGCATACAAGCACAAGGACAGTCACCTCCTGCAGATTCCTTCAGTTACACGGACAGAGGTTCGTCTTGACATCCAGGAGCAATACCCTTTGTAGGGGTTTGAGCACAGATATTTATACCCCAAAAGTCTTTGTTCTCAGAAGCTACAAGTCACTGAACCCAGCCAGAACCAGTTCTGCTCAGTCCTGGAGCACTTTGTTTACCAGGCTGCACCCTTCCTTTCAGAAAGAGGGGGTCTGCTATCAGACACACAGTAGGAGGTGGAGCCAGCATTCACCTTGCCAGGCACAGCCCTATTCAGGTCAAGGAGCCACCGCTCCCCATACTCCAATGCAGATTTCTCTATTCAACCCAGGTCTGACTCAGCCTGCCCTCTCCCTCCAAAACCAGACAGCCAATACACATAACAGCAGAGCACACTGGAAGGCTTAGGCAAGAAAATACCTACTTTCTAAAAGTGGTATTTTCAAACACAGAATATAAAAATAAACTTCACTAAAAGATGTATATTAATATTCTGAGCTCAGGCATACTAAATTCGTTTTTCTACCATGTTCCTGGGGTCAGTTAGGACTATAGGATGTAATAGTCAAACTGCCCATTCTAGCCTATGGGGAACAGGTAGCCTTACAGTAGTGAAAAACGAAATTGGGTGTAATTCACTACCAGGACATGCTACACACCAAGGCATGTCCTACCTTACACATACAATGCACCCTACCATAGGGGTGACTTACATGATGCCAAGGGAAGGGTCAGGGGCTGGGAAGTGGGTGCACTTCACAGCCAAGATGGCAGTTCTGGACTGCACACAGACACTGCAGTGGCAGGTCTGAGACACACTTTCCAAGCTGCTTCTGTGGGTGGCACAAATCAGTGCTGCAGGCCCACCAGCAGCATTTGGTTTACCAGCCCTGGGCACACACAGGCCACACTACTAGGGACTAACAGGTAAACCAAATAAGCCAATCAGGGATATACCAATTCACATAGACATATTTACAAAGGGAGAGCATATGCACTTTAGCACTGATCAGCAGTGATAAAGTGCCCAGAGCCATAAAACCAACAAAAGCAGGTCAGAAAAACTACAGGAGGAAGGCAAAAAGTTTAGGGGTGACCCTGCAAAAAGGGCCATTTCCAACCCGACCCCCTTCCAGCCAAAACGCAGGGTAGACCAATCACTACCCTGAAAGGATTCCCTGCTTTGGGCGATAAAACACGGAACTGGCCCGCAACTGCAGGGGCATATTCCAGGTCTATGCCAATCTGAACCCTGGTGGATCCCTCTGTCCACACTCTCAGGGCCCACCAAGACAACCCATGGGGAACTCTTCCCCTCACCTGTGGACACCACCCGGGCAGCACCTAACCTTAACTGGCCTCCAGGTGTGTCCCAACAGATAGACAACAAGCCACAGTAGCCACTGACAATAGCCAGTGATGAGACCCAGGCCTTATACCTCTCAGGCTTCTCAAACCTTTGTGGCATCAGAGACTGGGGGGCAGTAACCCCAGGTGCTTGGTACCTTTTGTCCACTCTCCCTCCTGTCAGGTCAGGCAAGGCACCCTGACACTGACCCACCAGCCCTGGGCTTGTACCCAGCGGCTGGGCCAGAGACTGGGGTGGGCTCTCCCACCCCCGGTCCTCCTCTTTGGGGCTCCGTACCCTCCCACCTGGAGCGGTACCCTTTTCCAGAATTGTCCGGGCACCTGTGGCAGGTGTCCTGCACAACTTGCCCACCAGTTCAGGGGTTCTAACCTGCAACTGGTATCCCAGCATAGGGTCTGTACCCTTAGACTGGGCGGAGGTCAGGGGTGAGGCTGCCCTCTCCCCGCCCCCTTTACTGGGGCCTGGCACCCTCACACCTGGAGAGATGCCCCCATAACACAAACTGGTAGGGGCACTGTTAGCAGTTGCCCCTTCCTCCAGGTCAGGGGGGACACCCTGAATCTGGCCCCCTAACCCAGGGTCTGTACCCTTAGGCTGGACCTGTGCCTGGCAACCCAGGACTTCTGGGGGAGTACACCAATTCCCCCCAAGGAAAGCACACTCCTCTAGAGTTGTGCGACAGTCTGCCTGGCACACCAGGACTTCCTGGGAAGCACACAGGCCCCCCTCAAGGAAAACACACCCCTCCACCAGTTCAGGGCCTGGACCCTGCAACTGATCTACCAACCTGAAAAAACCCTCAGGTTGCACCGGGGTCAGAGGCGAGGACTCCCTCCCTCTGCACCCCCTTCCAGCATAGTGCACCCTCCCACCTGGAGTGGTGCTCTTAGATAAAAATATGGTCGGGACACTGCTTACAGTTGTCCCTCCCTCCAGGTCAGACAACACCTGGACCTGACTTACCATCCCAGGGACCAACCCCTGCGGCTGAACAACTGCCTGGCCAACCAGGACTTCCTGAGGGTGACACATACCTAGCGTGTCGTGTGACAGTCTGCCTGGCACAGAGCTCACGACCTCCTGTCCCTCTGACAGTGCGTGAAGATGCCCCAGGGCAGAAGTGGCGTCACCATGGCCAATCCTATGAGGCTCAGCCCTTCTGGCTAGCTCCTGACCCACTGGTTCTTCCACTGGGGACTCTTTCCCCCTCTCACCCCTCATTCTGGACTTCTGCACCCTCCCAACTGGAGCGGTACTGCCAGACACTAGAACTGCTGGAGGTCTGATTACAGGCACTCCCAGCTCACCTAACACGGGGAGACCCCCCACAACGGACGGTCCATCCGGACAGACTAGGCTCCCAACCTGGTGTTCCCTCATGGAACCATCCAGTCCTGGAGACTGAGGTTGGGGCACTTCGGGACCTATCCCAGTCTCACTCCTGCTCCCACGAGACAGGACGTGAGGCCCTACAACCTCCTCACAACATGGGGACCGAGCTGTATCACTCCGAACCTCTCCCACCACTCTGGGTTGGAAGACATCTGAACCACTCCTCTTAGGGTCATTCCCCACTGCCTCTACAGAGCCTCTGGTACTCACCCAGAGGTCTGCCTCCTGTGCAAGTTCCCTAGGATCAGAGAACTCGCACTCTAACAGGTGTTGGTTTAGTTCTGGAAAATAGGAACTCACAATATGCTCTCCCACAATTGGATTACACAGTTCCACGCAGGTGCTAACCTTCACCTCACAATCCAGTGCCTCACACACATACCCCACACCACTCTCCTGAAATGGGTGAGTCATTAACTGACTGTCTCTATCACTCAACCCACACTCTTCTGGGCGGTCCTCACACTCATACACCAGGACTTCAACCATGGGGGAACCCCTCTCCCTGCACCTCTCATCCAGAGTCGGTAGAGTGTCCCTCATTTCACTAGGACTATGGCCCCTGCGCTAGTTCCCCAATCCACCTCAGGGACACTGCACATCAATGGAGCTACCTCATATCCTTGAATCCCCCGGTGTAGATCAACCCCCTCCTTCAAGTCAGGTACCACATCTCTGGGTGGGTGTACTACACTGTCATCACTATATACCTCAATTTTGCTGCCACCACTGGACCCCACCCTCACTGGTGAATCCAGACAATTAAAACTGCGCTTAGGGGATAATCTACCCTCCTGAGCTAACTTCTCCTTTCTTGCTATCTGCGCTAGGTGTGCCTCCAGCCGGGCAATCTCTATTTGGAGCCTCTCTAATTCCAGCTGGTGCTCCCTCTCCCTTTGTCTGTCCAACTCCTCTGTGGACCATGAAGGGAATTGGGCACTACCCTGTGCACTAGACCCAGCAAGGGATTCCCTACCTATGGGACCCTCCCGCCTGTCCACCAACTCCTCTGGGGACCATGAGGAGAATCGGGCACTACCATAGGCACTAGACTCAGCAAGGAACTCCCTCTCTATGAGATATTCCATAACACTTTCTTCCTCCTCTTCAGACTCTCCAGAGCCACCCTCAGACCAACTACCCTCTTGGTAGGTGTACTGGGACTCCAAGAATCTCCATCTGTCTTGTTGGCAAAGTCTCAGGGATGTCTGCATGGATAGCGGAGTCTCCTTCCTACTCACTGCTAAGCCCCTCTCCTCACAGAACATCCTTAGCTCCTCTAGACTGTAGGTCAACAGATCTATATAAAAGGTAGGTCTCATTTCAGCAAGACCCATTGTAGCAATAACTGGCAATATCAATCAAAAATAGAATCAAAAAACCTCAAAAACGTATGTGGTTGCGTTATGGTCTGCACTCACTAGTAGTGTACACTATAATTACTGTATGCGATCATAAATGCAAGTCCAGATCCTCACCGCTGACCACCAATGTTAGAAATGGGGGTCTCTAGTTGGCAATGGCTGGCCACTGTCCAAGTAGGGACCCTTCTTCCTAAGTCAGAGTGAGAGGGCTACCCTCCTTGATACCCCTGCTCAACCCTGTGGTAACGTAGCACGAGCAGGTAGGCTTATCTCAGAGGCAGTGTGTGAAGCATTTATGACCATACACAGTAACCCAGTGAGGAACACTACAAAGGGACACCACACAAGTAGTTATAAACAAAATAGGTATCTTTATATATATGTAGACTTATCACAAGACCAATAGCTGTAAAAGCCACAATACTGTCACAAAATAGGATTGCTGTTGAAGGGCTGTCAAAAATAGTTCAAAGGTTGCAAAAATAAGGTTCAAATTCAAAGCAGGGGTCTCTGCGACCCTTTCTCTCACAAAGTACCTGGATTTAGTAGCAAAACCAACAAAATGTCGCAAAGAAGCTGTAGCGATGATTTTCCTCACGCGAGGCTGGCGATGCGTTGAAATCCTTGCCGCAAGGGAGGATGATGCGCCGATCTGCTTGATGCGTGCGGAGATGATGCGACAAACTTCTGCACGCTAGGCCGCCGATGCGATGACTTTCTTGCCGCGAGGGAGAAGTCGATGCGACGATCCTGTTGCGTTGTGCGATTGTGTTGCGATGCGAAGAAAAGACGCTCCGCGAGGGAGCGACGAAATTCGGTGCGATGCGATCAAAATGGCGGACGCACGGCGTCCGCAATGCGATGTCTTGAAGCGATGATTTCTTTAGGGGTTGCGAGCGCGCGGCGACAGCAGCGCGATGATTTTTCCAGCGCGTCTCGGCTGCAGCGGCTCGCAAAGGGGCGTTAGCGATAATTCGTGTTGCGAGCACTCAGCAGGAGCAGCGTGATGATTTTTCCAGCGCTCTCGACTGCAGCGGCTCGCAAACGTGCGTTAGCGACGATTTCAGCACTCTTCTCTGTAGTAGAACTAGAGGCCCTGGAACTCACAGGAGCCTCACCTGCAGATAGAAATCCTCGCTGGGAGGAATCAGGAGGCTGGTGGTGAAGTCTGATGTGCCTGAGACTTCAGCAGGAGGCTAGCTCTTCTCCTAGCCCTTGGGTGATTGCTTTAGCAAGATTAATAAAAGTTCTCTCAAAAGTCCTTTTCCCTCTTCTCCCAAGTCCAATGGTAACTACTGCAGGCCAATCCAAGAAACAGCATACAAGCACAAGGACAGTCACCTCCTGCAGATTCCTTCAGTTACACGGACAGAGGTTCATCTTGACATCCAGGAGCAACACCCTTTGTAGGGGTTTGAGCACAGATATTTATACCCCAAAAGTCTTTGTTCTCAGAAGCTACAAGTCACTGAACCCAGCCAGAACCAGTTCTGCTCAGTCCTGGAGCACTTTGTTTACCAGGCTGCATCCTTCCTTTCAGAAAGAGGGGGTCTGCTATCAGACACACAGTAGGAGGTGGAGCCAGCATTCACCTTGCCAGGCACAGCCCTATTCAGGTCAAGGAGCCACCCCTCCCCATACTCCAATGCAGATTTCTCTATTCAACCCAGGTCTGACTCAGCCTGCCCTCTCCCTCCAAAACCAGACAGCCAATACACATAACAGCAGAGCACACTGGAAGGCTTAGGCAAGAAAATACCTACTTTCTAAAAGTGGTATTTTCAAACACAGAATATAAAAATAAACTTCACTAAAAGATGTATTTTAATATTCTGAGCTCAGGCATACTAAATTCGTTTTTAGGTCGAGCCTCGAGTAGCGCGCAAGCGATGCTCTGGCAAGACTTTAAGTAAGGGGGTTTGAAAAGCTGACCAGACGCTCGTGCGTCATGGCCTTTTCCCTGCGGTTACGCGCGCGGCAGACATCTGTTTGCAATTATCGTGCCCGATAATGCAAAACAGATGTCTCGCTGTGGCGCGCGCGCACGCGCGCGCATCACTCGCGTCGCCCCCCCTCCTCCCCGCTCGTGCCTTCAAATGCTTGTTATTTTTGGTATTTGAAGCACACTTTTACCATTGGCACATACACACCACTCGCAGGACGGGCCTCGGTGCCTGGGGCGCCTTGCAGTTGTTGCTTTTTCTTTAAGCAACCACGTGCCTTTCTTTACTTTTTGCACTGTGCGCACTGACTCCTGCACACATTATGGTGCTTTACTGCCGGCCAGCTCTGTTCTTTTAAATTATTTGCTTTATGCCACTGCGTGTCGGAAATGGAGATGCTTCCTCCCCGCTTCAAAGCCGCCGCAGCGCTTTCATCACACTGGATCGGATCCACAAGAGCAATGTGCTTGTACGGTACCTTAAAGATTTTTTTTCATAAAGTTCCCCATGCCGCGCTTTTAATTTAATGGCTATCACTTTTAATTATGCTCCGCCCCTCCTGCCTCTGCTGCACGGACGCCGCGTGAAGCCGATGCTATGTCAATTTAAAAAACTCTGCGGTCGCCATTGTTCCCCCTCCCCGATCTACCTCAACTCAACTAAAGCGCTCCAATACCTTCGGGTCGAGTTTGCGCTATATAAATCGGGAAGGAAAAAAAAAAAACTCCGGTTGCAGCCCAACACCCTCCTTCACCTTTCAGGCTCACAGTCTGGCCATGGACGAGGGGGAGGAGGAAGGATCTGTAAACCTCCCCGAGCCCGAAAGAGCACGCTCAGCTGCTGCACGGTGGGTTGATTCCTGGCACTCACACCCAAGTAGATCTCAGCACTGTCTGCAGTACAGTGGAGCAAGGTATGGAATCCCGTAGACAAACAAGAATACCCGTAGCTTCAGGCTTCACTTTGGAAACTCTGCCGTGGGCGGGACAGCACACCTAACCAGGCATGCAAAATATTAGTGCGCGCAAAACAATAACTTCTTTTATGTGTGAAAACCCTATCAGAATAAACTACTAAGTTAAATAAATACATATAGCCTGGATATTCGTTACAAAAAAATTGTTTTTATGTGTTTATGCTTCTAGTTAGCATTATCTATTGCATGTTTTTCAGCAGTAGAAGGTTACAGGAATGACTTTTGTTTGAGAAAGGGCGAGAGTTTTCAGCTCCGCATATATTGCGTATAATGTAGTGTTACAGTGATGCATCACCGCTTTAAAGAAAACCATGGTGTGTGTGCTAGGACGGTAGACTGCGTTCTGATTCGTTAGCGGTTGTTCTCTTCAGTTTTGGGGTTGGCGGGTCACCCGGCGTCTGCAGGACTCTATATTTCGAGCCTTGGGGGTTTTTTTTGTTACAAACTATTGTTATCTGAAGGTCCATCTGGTTCCTCTAACTGAGTCAAAGTGACAACTCCCAAAATGCATAGGTTCGGTTATCAAATGAAACTTCAGAATTGAATACGTGAGTCCGCGGAAATGCACATGCTATCGACTTAGGAAGGACGTTTTAGAGTTAGCACTTTATAAAAGGAGGGGGTGCAAATCTGCCTGTAGTTTAAATGTTAAACAGCCTTTTTATTATGGTCTGGCGTGACAGCGCAGCTATCACCAGAATATTATGTGTGCATCAAGAGAGAGAGGCTTTCACTTTGCCCACTTGTTAGGCGGCAGGAGTGCATGTTTTGATTGGGCAGAAGATGTATGTTTCCACAAAAAAAGTGCTTGCCCTCCATGCAACAGTGATCATTTTGTTTATTTAGCCAGCTGTCCACTCTCAAAGTTAGTCCTCAGACACATGCATGTCATGTCACCCTGTTTGTAAAAACAGGATCCATAACGGGCCAGCGGATGACCTCCAGGGAATACACGCAAGGGAAAAAAAAACATGTTCGGTTTATTCTATCTGCAAAAAATCTATAATCACATGTTAGACGTCTCTCTACTCTACTATGCCCCACTCTACTGTATGCAAATGCTCTATACCCCACCCTACTATACACAACTGCACTCTTTACCACTGCACTCTATACAACCGCAGGATAAGCCACTTCACTGTACTTTGCACCACTTCACTCTATGCTACTCCATACTACTCTGCTATGCAAAACTGCACTCTATGGCACTGCAATCTTTGCCAACCCACTCTACTCTTTACCATTCCACTCTTTACCATTCCACTCTATACCACTTCACTCTACGCCACAACACTCTATGCTACGCCACTCTAAGCCACTCTTTTACAATCTGTGCCACTCCACTCCATTGCAATTTGCGCAGCTCCACTCTATTCCACTATACACAACTTTACTTTACACCACTGCACTCCACATCACATAATTACTATACACATAATTCCATTGCACACCATCCTACATATTTACACTACACAAATCCACTCCACATCAAGAAAATCCACACCACAAAACAATTCAAATCCAACCCACATAATTCTACTCTAACCACATACAACCACTCCATAATACAAGGGTAAAAGACATTGCCATATACAACACCAATAGCTCTAACTCAAAAAAATGCGAGACCTATTGCATTTCTAATGCTTGTTCTACCATGTTCCTGGGGTCAGTTAGGACTATAGGATGTAATAGTCAAACTGCCCATTCTAGCCTATGGGGAACAGGTAGCCTTACAGTAGTGAAAAACGAAATTGGGTGTAATTCACTACCAGGACATGCTACACACACCAAGGCATGTCCTACCTTGCACATACAATGCACCCTACCATAGGGGTGACTTACATGATGCCAAGGGAAGGGTCAGGGGTTGGGAAGTGGGTGCACTTCACAGCCATGATGGCAGTTCTGGACTGCACACAGACACTGCAGTGGCAGGTCTGAGACACACTTTCCAAGCTGCTTCTGTGGGTGGCACAAATCAGTGCTGCAGGCCCACCAGCAGCATTTGGTTTACCAGCCCTGGGCAAACACAGGCCACACTACTAGGGACTAACAGGTCAACCAAATAAGCCAATCAGGGATATACCAATTCACATAGACATATTTAGAAAGGGAGAGCATATGCACTTTAGCACTGATCAGCAGTGATAAAGTGCCCAGAGCCATAAAACCAACAAAAGCAGGTCAGAAAAACTACAGGAGGAAGGAAAAAAGTTTAGGGGTGACCCTGCAAAAAGGGCCATTTCCAACAATGATAAAATTGGTTTATCATCATTTTATTTTTCATGTGTTTAAATCTGTTGCCACCTAGTGGGCGATGCTCCTCCGCTAAACGGAGTCACGCCAATGCCCAGAAGATGACCTGCAAATTAGCATTCCAAGGCAGGAAACTTCAGAGAGCCCACTGCCTTTGGCATGCGAATCTGGCTTCTCTCACAGGGGAGGATGCAGACCCTCCTTCACCAGGGCTCGTTTGGCGCCTGGGCAAGGTGGCAAAATTAGTAGTCAGATAGGCATGCCCAGCCTCAGGCTAGTACCACCCCTATGGTGGGATACCTGAAGTGGATACGACTTTGGATACAAGTCTGTCATCTTTGTGATGGCAAACTTAGGAACTCTGGGACAAAGTTATGCCCACTTCCCACAGGAAGTGGTCCTAAAGGGGGCATAGAAACCCCAAGGGTCAGTAGCTCATTGGCTACTCCCCTACACTCCCCTAAATCTGGTATTTAGGGGAGCCCCCAGCACAAGGAAATCAGGCCCTGCCGACCTGAAAGAAGATGGACGTGAAGCATCGCAGGAAGCAAACAACAGAAGTACCAACAACTGACTTGGCGCCAACCTTGCGGCCTGTCTGCTGACTTCGACAATTGCACCAAAAGACGACTTCTCCTGCAGCTGCTGTGTCTCCAAAGCCTGGGAGAACTGCCAGCGCTTGGCCGAAAGAACCAGGACTCCTGTAGAACATAGCCTTGCTCCCCTGCACCTTGCAGGTACCAAGAGAGAACTGTAAGGCTCCAAGACCGCAAAAACCCAATGCCGGAAAGTATCACTGCACCCGAGCCGCCTAACTGGAGCTGAAGTGGGCCAACAATGCCAACATGGTCCACAGACTCTAAGCCCACCTTGGCTTTCCCTGCTGTGGACTTAGACACCGCCTGCAGCCTCTGTTTGCAGGCGCCCTCTATTGCGACCGCTCCCGGTTGACAAAAACCAGATGCATAAGGACACCTCTGCACCCATCGCCCGTGGAGAAGAGGACCAACAGTGTCCCCTCGTCCCTGAGCCCCCCTGTTGGTTCAGCACGATTGGCCTTCCAGTCGAAACCTGAAGCTTCTTTTCACAAAGACCGATCCCCATTGACATTGGGCACCCGACGCTGTATTGCACCACTGCACACAGCCGCCCTAGTGACCGCTTGCCTTGGACCTTGCCCCACATTCACCTTAAGTCCAGGAGCTTGGTCTCGTAAGTCGCTGTACTCTACCTGTATGCTGTATTTGTTTTTGCCTCCCACAGGATAACACTGCAGTCTCTGAAAAATGCACTGTCTACTTTTGAAAACCTAAAGTATTTCTATCTCGAAACGTACTTGCCTGATCGTATTGATTCTGGTGCCAAAATATATATAAAGATATGTGCTATTTTTATAAATTGGGGTGGATCTCCTTATTGAGTTGTGTGAATCATTTAATGATTGTGTGTGTATTTTGCAGATGTCTAGCACTCCTATCTGATAAGCCTAAGGCTGCTCGACCACACTACCCACCTAGAAGAGCACATTGGGATTGCTAGAGCAAGCAACTATCCATTTATAAGGGAATACTTGGATTCTTTGCACAGTATACCTCTTTTTGGTATACTATATAAAGAGCCAGCTTCCTACCAGATTTATGTAACCTTTGGCTTTTGCTATGGTTCTCATCATGTCAAAGTATTATTGGTAGTATTGGGATGCTGTTTCACCCTGACCTTTCTATTCTAATGTATTCACAATGATCCTACAAATGGAAATTGGTAATGTTGTGAAGATAAAGGAAAATGTTACTTGCCCAATAGACATCTGTTCATGGTATGTAGTGCTGTAGATTCACATGCTTTGCATACTCCTGCCATCTAGTGTTGGGCTTGGACGTAGGCAGCTTGTGTTTTTCTTCAAAGAAGACTTTCGAGTCATGAGGTATAGGGGCTCTTCCCTTAACTGGTAATGCGCATGGGCATCGGCTCCAGTGATAGATTACTTTTGGCACAGCGGGTGAGAATGGAAATGGAGTCTTTGAAAAAGATAACCGGGCAAAAAAGAGAAAGAAGAGAAAGCATTTGCAACAACCGGAGGCACACTGGGAGGAGGACCGGCGCATTTACAGCACTACATGCCACGAACAAATGCTTACAGGTTAAGTAACATTTTCCGTTCCTGGAATGTGTAGCTTGAGATACACATGCTGTGCACAGACTGTAAATCAGTTCTCCCAAAAGCTGAGGCACCAGAGGATGTTGCAGAGGACTGAAATTGTACGTAGTAGAGCCTGGCCAGCGCCTGCTTGTTGGCGTGCTAACACACTCACACAGTAGTGTTTGGTAAACATGTGTGAAGTGGACCAAGCAGCTGCTTTACATATATCAGCTACAGGAATGTTACTAAGGAAGAACATGGAAGCTCTTTTTTGTGGGTAGAGTGGGGCCTGAGTGGAAGAGGTAGTTAGTTGTCTTTTAGCCTTGGCATAGCAGGTTTGAATGTACTTGACCAGCCATCTAGCTATGCCCACTTTGGAGAGAAGGTGGGCCTTGTGTGGTTTGGAGTAATCGACAAAGAGTTGCTGTGTCTTGTGAAAGGGCTTTGTTCTATCAATGTAATGCACAAGGGCCCTTTTGATATCTAGAGTGTGGAGAGCCCGCTCTGCTACTGAATCTGTGTGTGAGAAGAACACCAGGAGTTCAACTGCCTGATAAAGGTGGAAAGGGACATCACTTTAGGTAAAAACTTGGGATTAGTCCGGAAGATGACCTAGTTGTTGAGGACTTGGAAGAAAGGTTCCTGTAGGGTAAGAGTTTGAAGCTCGTCACTCACCTGAGAGTTGTTATAGCAGCTAGGAAGGCAACTTTCCAAATGAGAAGCTTAGAGGGCATGAGTGAAAGGAGTTGAAAGGGGGGGCTCAAGTGTCTAGTTAGTACAACATTGAGGTTCCAGACAGGTGTCCGGAGCACTCTGGGCAGGATAACTCATTTAAGTTCTTCTATGAAGATTTTGATGACTCAGAATCTGAATAGAGAAGAGTGTTCTCTGTTTTGAAGGTAAGAGGCAACTGCAGCCGATAAAAGTGTAAGCAAGGACTGATGCTTGCACATGAGGTAGGTAACAGACCATGTCCTGGACGGCTGGTTTCAATGGATCAATGGGTTTAGGAAGATAGTAATGGACAAACCTTTTACATTTGCCTGCGGCCCTCTTTAAGGATGGGCATGCATTCGGGAGGGAGATTCAGGTAGCCAAACACTAAGACCGCAGGAGCCAAATTGAAAGATTGAGCTGGCTGGGGAGACTGACTGTGCCCTGGTTCTGCATTAGAAGGTCTGGGCAATTGGAAAGTATCTCGTGTGGGACTACAGACAAGTCAAAGAGGGTCGTGAACCAGGGTTGTCTGGCCCACGTGGGAGCCACCAGGATGAGAGTGAGGGACGTTTGCAGAAGCTTCTGAACCACGCACAGAAGAAGTGGGAGAGGAGGAAAAGCATAGGCAAATATCCCTGATCAATTCATCCACTGTGAATTGCCCATGGACTATGGGTGTAGGATCTTGAGGCACACCTTGGGCATTCAGTGTTTTCTGCTGTTGTGGAGAGGCCTTCTTCGAGGAAGCCACACTGACTAAAGTATGGGAGTAGGATTTGCTGCCAGATCCTGTTAAGCAGGTCTGCAAAATCGCTGTCCACTCCTGGTAGGTACTCTGCTAGTAGCTGCATCTTTTGGTTAAGTGTCCAACACAAAATGCCCTGCGCTGGCGCGGACAGCTGCTGCAAGTGCTTGCCTCCTTGTTTCTGAAGGTAGCACATGGCAGTCATATTGTCTGTTCTGATGAGGACTACCTCGTGTTGTACCTGGCAGAGGAAAGCCTTGAGAGCCAACTGGGTGGCCATTAACTGATGTGGAAGGCCAGTGGGTGAGATGCCCACATGCCATAAATGGTCATATCCTGTAGATGCCCCCTCCCACCCAGTGAGGGAGGTGTCTGTTGTGATGGTAATCTGCTGGGCGTGGGTCTAAAAAAGGCCGGCCACGCAACTGATTTTTGCTGTTCCTCCACTACAGAGAGTGATGGGTGCTGTCACAAATCAACGCTAGCTCGTCCCAGTGACCCTCCGCCCGAGACCTTTGTGCTACTAGGCAGTCTTTTAGAGAACGCATCTGTAACCTCACATGGGAAACTGTAACAATACAAGAGGCCATCATCTGAAGGAGGTGCCTCACCGTTCTGACTGTTAAATGGTGATGTAGCTGAAATAGAGGCAGCTGGAAAGTTTGAACCCGTGCTTGACTGGTGTAAGCTTCTCTGGTGAATGTATTAAGAACTGTATCCAGGGAAGGCTGTGCCTGGGTGGGATGAAGGTGGGACTTGACTGTGTTGATGGTGAACTCTAGACTGTGCAAGGGGTCTATGGTGGTCAGAGTAAAAGAACATGTGGAAGCCTCCACTCCTGAGATGAGCGGCTACCATGACAAGGCATTTTGCAAACACCCTGGTGGCCGTAGTGACCCTGAAGGGCAGCACTTTGAGCTGGAAATACTTATCACGAACAACAAGTAGCGGCGGTGAACAGGGTAGATTTGAATGTGGAAATGGGTATCCTTCAGTTCGAGAGTGGTCATAAAGTCGCCTTGCTGCAGTAGGGGAATGACATCTTGTAGTGTGACCATGTAGAAGTGCTCTCACATGATGTACTCGTTGAGGAGCCTGAGGTCGAGTACACGCCTGAGTGGCCCATCCTTCTTAGGGATAAGGAAGTACAGGGAGTACACCCTTTTGCAGTGTTGAGGTGGTGGTACATGCTCTATTGCACCTTTGGTGAGGAGTGTGAATACTTTCTCCTCAAGGAGGTGCTGGTGTTCTGGGTAGAGGTTGTGTTTGTGGGGAGGCTTGTTTGGTGGGGTTGCAGTGAGATCTAAGCAGTAACCCTGCACGATGATGGAAAGGACCATTGGTCAGAGCTGATTCTTTCCTAATGTGGGAGGAACCCCTGCAGTCTTCCCATGGTAGGTGTAGTGTGATAGAGAGAGTGTCACTGTTTAGCTGGCTTGCCTGCACCTCCTCAACCTCTGCTCTTGACACTGTTGCCCTTATAGGCTCCCCTGAAGTAGCCATGTGAAGGCTGCTGCCTCTGGTAGGAGGTAGATCCTTTGGGGAAGGTAGCTTTGGCACCCGCTCGGAATAGGGGGTCTAAGAAAGGAACCATGGAGTGGAAGACGGCTGGAGAGTCCCCACATCTTTGGCCATATCTGTGTCCTTTTTGTTTTTTTCCAGCATCAGATCAACCTTTGAGCCAAAGAGATGCTCCCCATCGATGGGGAGGTTGATCAAATGCTGTTAAACTTCTGGCTTGAAGCAAGAGATGCGCAGCTTGGCACCTTATAAGGACACTGGAGTTAATGACCTGGGCTGAGGTGTAAGCAGCATCAAGGGCACACCTGATAGTGGTGCTAGAAATTATCTTTCCCTCTGACACAAGCTTGTGGCTGCGCTGTTTAAATAGCTCTGGGATATGCTGAAGTAGTTACTCCATCCATCCAGTGGGCCAGACGATAACAGGAGAGTAAGCCGATTGAGTTGGCGATCCTCCAGTGATGTAACGATTGCAGATAACTTTCTTACCTGCCACGTCAATCTTCCTACTCTCCTTATCTGGTGGCAGAGCATCACCAGTACCCTGGGCGTTAGCGTGCTTATGGGCAGCAAAGGCCATTAAAGAATCCGGTAGAAGTTGGCCGCAGATATAGGGTAGGTTGGAGGGTAATGGTTTATATTTTTTTATCCAACCTGGGTGTACCTACTCTTAACAGCATTTTAATGTCTTCCTGGACGCTATGTAGATTGAACTTATGGAAGGTAGAAGCCCTGTGGATAACCTCATGGTAAGAGGTAATGTCATTAGAAAGGGAAGGTTTGGCATGGTAGAAATCTGGATCCGTGTCCCCTGGGGAATCAACATTACAGTCGTCCCATGGCTCTTCTATAGGGTCGGGATCATATGGGATCTCATACAGGTCTAAAGGGTATGAGGGGCTACCCTCCCCATTGGAAGAACGTGGAGAACCCTCTGGGAAAGGAGGCGGAAGTGGTCCATGTTGTGGTGGTGGAGGGGAGGTGGAGGGCACAGATGAGGATGAGGAGGAGGAGGAGCAGGGGGGACGAAGTGGTAGTGGACTGGTGCCCCTTTATTGGCGTTTCTTGAGCTTAGGTGGAAGTGCAGGCTCCAGTGCAAGTTGCTCCTCAAAATCAGCTTGACTCTCCTGCACCTTGGGAGGTAGCTTAGTGATGATCCTCTCAGTTTGTGGGTGGATGCAGTATACCTGGAGATGCTTGAGGATGGACTGCTGCAGTTCCTAGGACCCCACAGATGGCGGGGCTTTAGCAGCCGGATGAATCAATGCTGATGGAGTATCTTGGCCATTTCAGCTCCTCGTAGGTGCTGCAGTCCCCAAACATATTGGGGGTGTTTTCCACTTGTTGGTGCTCCATGGTGCTTCGAGTGAGGAGTCAATTGTGTCAGTATTTTAAGATCTCCTTCGACCTAAATGCGAGGCAGGTGGAGCAGGGGGGGTCTCGTCGTGCTACGGCGAAATACAAAGGTTGACAACCTGGTGGTGGTCGGTCTAGGGGTATTTGGAGTGGCACTGAGGACAATAGTGACACTGCGGACAATACTGAAAAGGAATTCTTTCCATCACGGAGTCTGCATTTTCGGAGAGGAGGAGGGAGTATGAAGCCCTGGGAGAGGCAGGGACTCAAAAAAGAGCCTCAAGAGGAAACCCAGCTGCAGAGTCCGGCACAGGTCGGAACGAAGAGTGAACCGAACACAATGGAAGATTGATTGTGTCAACAGGACTGGATGAACCCAAAGCATCCGACGGCGAGCACCAGAAGGCGACGACCCAGAGCTCCGGTGATACACGACAAAACCCGACGACAAAAAGAAAACAATCGATGAGCCGATATCCATGCACATTACCAGTCATAGGAGGAATCATATGTCATGACTTCAAAGACTTCATAAAAAACAAGTCAGATTCCAACATTAAATGGCAGGAGTATGCAGACCATGTGTATCTACAGCTTCACACGCTACAAACATGAAATCAAAAAAAGAGGAGCTGCAGGAACTTATGCATAAAACACACAAACCATCAAGTAATAGTGATTATATAGAAATCCATCTCATATTTAGTAAGAATGTAACAACGTACAGTCGTGATTTTGACATGAATTGACAAATTGTAAGCTAAAAATATAATCAAAACATGCCAAGAGGCAGCCATTCAGACATGCAATGGAGTTGTCCATGAATGTTATTTGCAGAGGAAAGATCTGCATAGACACTGCTCTGGCCTGCTTTGAGGTGATAGCATTTCTATTCCTTGAAAGATGTTTTGCCCTTGCATCATGAACATAAATTGTGTGGCATATCCAAAACAATGGAAAAGTGATCCATAAAACGTGCAGCAAATATAGCAAAATAGAATGTTTGTTTCAGGAGCCCATTTGAAGATTGCACAAAAACGCACACTAACCCTTCTCCCCCTGACTGGGGCAGTAATTGTTATTCATGATTTTGATTCAGGAAGAATGTTATTTCAATTTTCAATCTTTAATGCGTTGTGCATTTACAATCCTTATAACACAGCTCACTTTATCACTCACAAAGCCACTACCTGATTGGCCTCATCTATTACGTGCTGTGGACTCGATGCGTCAAACATGAATGTAAATTAGGATCGACTAAGGACAGCTATGTAATCATTCATCTCTGAACTGGTTTTGATTGCATACAGGAAACTGGCTAAGTTAATAGCTCAAATTAGGTTAAAAATATAGAGATATGGAAACTACGCACTCAGCTACTGGGCTATGGTCACAACGTGCAGATAAGCCTCCTAAATAGTCAAAGTCACATTACTTGGCAGCCCATTCAAAGCAAAGGCACCACGGCTCCATGCTGTCCTTATAAAAAAGCTGCTAAGGGGAGATGCCCCTCAAACAAACAGGAAATGAGCAATGTTTCAGTATGCTCAGTAGTTCTCTTGTGAGTATAGGGTTGGTGTGGGTGTACCCCTTATAATTAGCTGCAATGGGTGCAGACAGCGCCTCAGGTCATTCAAGCGAGCCGTTTAAAAACAGACTACTTTTAAGCAATTCACCAAATTTAAAATACCCAGGTTCTCAGCAGTCATAGGGAAGGTGTCGACTTCTTAGTAGAAATAATACAGGTTAAAAAAGTGCCAAACTTAGCGGACTTTGAAAACCCATTGTCTTAATAGATGTGTGTTATAACCTCAACAAGGGTACAGTATCTAACTCCACCATGCCTCAACATCTCCTATTCTTCCCTGAATACCCGCAGAGCTGGAATCACAATGGTGCTCCACATGGTTTCATCAGTAAAAAATAAATGAATGCAAGGGCCCAAGGTTTTTCTAAGTAGTCCACTTCCACCACTGATTTGCTATGTGTCTGGGGCACTGCCTGCCCCAGACACATAGCAAATCTAATTACTGACTGAAGTAGAGTTATAGCTGGTAGCAGTAATAAGTACTTCCTCCACCATTGTAATCAATTGCAATTCAAGCACAGGGCTTGTTTCAAACAGGACTATAAATACAGCAAGCAGTAAAATGATGCTCAGGAAGAAATGTGGACAGTTGACTGCTTCAGAGTATTTCCAAGTCTATTCTTGAGCAACTCATCCAGAACAGGTTTTTTCTTTACATCCTTGTACTTATCGACTACAAGTAGCAGAATGCATATAAAAAGCCTCGATTACTCAACACAGGCATAAAGAAACTATGAAGCTTTGCTGATGTTGAATGCTGACTATGGTGCAGCCTCTTAGCACAAGTGTTTTGTTACTTGAACCCGTGCAGATGGAGCCCATAGGTGATTGGACCTTCTTGGAGCTCTACCCTCCTCGGCTTTTGAATTCAATCAGTTTGTATGCTGCTCGACACCTCGGTCGTGTTACATGCCTGGTGCTTTCCTAACTGAGCAATATGTTGCTCATTATGAGGGGGTAATCTATAAAAGTAATTCTGGGCCTAGCACGCCCCAGTTGGGAATTTCAATTGAATTGGGATCTCTTGTGCCTCTTGGAATTTGATTGTGCAAGTTACTAATTGGTCTTTTGTGAAACGTGTGGAGCTTCTATTGTGCGCTCCTCTTAGAGAACATCTAAGTGCTTTTCTTTCCGGTACGTTGCTGATAATCGTCTGGTGCTATTAGCAAGATTAACAGACATCACAGTCCTTGCTGATTGAAATTCGGATGCATTTGTGCACTAAATACTGTCTTATTTTTTTTGTATATAGGCCATTATTGGTCAGTCATAAAGTTATTTTGCGACATTGTCTTGATGATGGCCATGGTCAATTTCACCATTGGGCTGAAACGACGACTTCTATCCATGTAATATTGACTGCCTGATGTTCTGTTTATTCAAAGGATCTAAATTTTGTATTGGGATTTTGATCTATTGTCAATATGTATGGAGTGAGATAATATATATTTAATAGCTCCCGATTTGAATGAACAAACAGGTCGGGCACAGACTCCTCAGTATCGTGCTTGTTTATTTCAGAATTTTTTAACAGTCCATCATATATATATTTATACACACACATTTATTTTGATAGACAGTTGGCAGCATATTACACTTTATAGTTTCTATCAGCTCTGTTTGCGTTGCTTATAAAACTAATATTTTAGTATTAAACAATTTAATTTCAGATAAAAAAATTTTGGCGTGTGAATAATTTAATTGTAGTGTTATATGCAATATGTTAGAGTCTATTTGGGTTTTTCCTTTTTCTTGTTTGAATAGATGTTTTCCTCTTCATTTTCTCTGGTTTCAAAGGTCACTTAGTTTAGTGGACTTTAAAATACTCTTTGTGTCTACATTTGTTGTTTATAGTTTTAGTCTAATTCAGCTGAAACTATCTCAAGTGAACCACAGTTATTTGCTGACATAACTTGAAAAACCAGGCCCAATCCTCAAAAAGTGTGCATGGGAGTGGGAAGGCTTTTTCACCTCTTCCATCTGCTACACCGGATCTCTGTTAAAAATCTGTTTTAAGAGCACGACGGTACCAGTGCTCCAGAAAGGAGTTCTGGTGTTGCCATGCTGAGCATAGGCTTTATGAAATAATTAATTCACACTTAAATGTATGGAAGTAATTTTACAAATATATACCTTTCGAGCATTGATTGTAATGGTCCCACCGTACACACTGCTCCCTGCTCCGTAAACCTTGTAGCCTTTCGAATTTACCTGCAGGTTGATGAGAGCACACGGATTGGAAAATATTAGATTAAGAAGTCATTGGAAGAAGGCGGCCACAATGTTCAATATCTTAAGAGCTAACAAATATCAAAAATGATCGAACTGACTTATCAACAGAACCATCAAGTTGATTCTTTATACCATGATTCAAAAACACTGTCCATACATATTTAAACCACGGATTCAAAAATAAAGGACAATCTAATAGCAGGTGCACTGATGAGTATGACATTCCAAGGATACAAGTACAACTGCAGTCATTCTTAAAAATCCTTTCACGTGCCAAACATGACGGAATCCCAGACTCCATTTTAGGACTTCTGTTCTGAGATGCGCGCCTCAAAATTTCATGCTTTCACTTGACTTCCCAAATCAGCTACAGCAAGCCGGGCTGAGGGTTTGGTACGCATATATCGCCTATCATTAAGCTGACTGAGACATTTCGTCTCCTTTTTAATAATAAATTTGACCATAAAAGTCCTTACCCACTGTGGAATATTGATAGCAGAATAAATTTAAGTAAAACACGATTAGCCTGATTGGGGTGGTACACACTGAATTGCACATTGGAAGGACAATACAGCACCTGGTTCGGTTACCCATCTTTGAAAGAAAGAAATGCATCTGCCTCATGCCAAATACTCCCAAGAACAGGAGTTCAGTTCCAGGCGAATACCTTGTGCGGGTACTGATGTGGGAAGTTGGACAACGATCTTCAGAACAATCTAGCTTTCTCTACAACATCATGACTGCCCTGTCATAAAGGGCTGGTGGTCTCTAAGCCCAAAATGCTCTTATTAACAGTCAGAATAAAAAAAACTCCAAGTTAAACATATGCCACCCAGAAATCAAAATGCCCTTTTCTTTCTGAAGACATAATATGAAAGCATAGAGGAGAATGTGGGTGAAATACGTGCAGCCATTCCTCTGCAATGAACACTTCAGAAAGGGCTGCAAACAAAAATATTTGGAAACTGTAGGTCTCTTGTTCTCAGCCATTCTCTAGGAGCATGGTGTTCCATCTGTCATACAAGGTCTGATCTCTCCTTTGTGTATCCACTTCACTTATGTTTATGCTCTATGAATGAATGTTTCAGGGGTTCGCCTTCTGATCACAAATAAAATACTGAGCGCATTGCAAGCACTGCACTCACCCTCTCCAGCACTTCCGCCAAGTGGCGGTTGAGTCGCTGTTCCCTCTTCCGGATCTTGTCAATGTCCCACTGCAGATCCTCGATCATGGTTTCCAGCACGGACACGCGGGACTCTGCAGTTTCCACCTTCTCCTGCAGCTTAGAGAACTAAACAGGAAAGGTTGATCAGTTATAAAGGTGGCCTCCGTCGCAATGCCTTAGTAATCCTGAATTGGGGCATTACCATATAGTTTGCAGATTCACTGCATACTGAGCTTCCCCAATTGTGCGCACAATCCCACACCAATGAAACCAGGCCCTGAATGATTTCAATCAAGCTTCAAACAGAGGGTGAATCGACCCTATAAAACAACAAGTATAAGTATGCGGTATGGTTTTAAAAAGCTAATAGATTGTGCTATGTTTTATCTAATGCAGAAGGCACAGGGATGAACATCTGTGAATTTACTGTGTAGCATGCTTTTACTTTTATTGCAGAATATCAAGCACTTTATCCAGTACAGTAAGCACTATCCAAGCTGGGACCCTTTCATTTACCTCCTGCATCATTCCATTGTGTTTCTCCTGCAGAAGCTCCGTCAGTTCCTGCAGGCGGCCATTCTCATGCATCAGGAGTGCATTCAAATCCTTCACAGTCTGCTCCTCCATGCCGGGGTCTGGAAAGAGATTTGTGGCCAATTAATGCAGAGAATGTGCTCTAAACTCATGGGCAGATGGATAGTAGATATAAATGCTATTCTTGATTAGAGAATGACAAAATCATTTTTAATCACTTACATTCTCCTTCTTAAACAGACTCAGGACACTGAAATCTTCAACAAACCAGACCAAAGAAGCACAAGATATGGACCGCTAAGAACCCAAGTAGAGCACAAGAAAACACCAGGGAAAGTCCAATGAAAGACACCCAATGAGATGACAAGCACAGACACCCCATGCGAGCAAAAGAAAAGGCCAAGAAGAGTGCAAGAAAACATACTCTATGAGAGGGCATCAATCCCAAAGAAAAGCACAAAATAAAGCAAGGAACCTTCCACAAGGAGAAAGCAAAAATAATCAATAAAGGCGAGCATAGCCAATGAGCTAAAAGGGGACTGCAAGAAAAGCCCACCTCCCTCCATCCCCCCCAAAAAGAGAATGAAAGATCGAAACAATGCGAGACTCCGGTGACTGAATAGGATCACTGCTTAGCACGGTCTTCAAACCAGATGAGCTCTCTGATAATGAGCCAATCCTACATTTTTGTCCTCTTCTTTCCTTAGGAATGTCACAGTGTGGATTCCAAGGAAACCTAGGCATAATGGACCCAACCATTTTGCGATTGCAGCCCTGTGATTCCCACAATCCTAGGGTTTGTGAATCGAACATGGCCCTTTTCTATGTATTAAACCCATTTTGCAAATTGGAAAAGCCTATCCAACTCGCAAAATAGGTTAACTGACCCATTTTGAATTTCAATTAGGAAGGGGTGTGAAAGGGGCTTCCCCTCCTAACTGCAATTTAGAACGGTATGTAGTAATGGCTTGCGACTGCAATTGCGTATAAAATAACTGAAAACTCCTAAAAGAACAGATTTGAAAAAGTTTCGAAAATCATGTCAGGCAACCTCACGGGGGAGCAGGCAGTAGTCAACGGTATTACTCTATGCCTCCCAGTCCACCCCCACCCCTCGGATGTGCTCCAAATGAGATTTTTATTTTTCGAAAAGCAGCACCAGTTCTTTTAAAGAACACATGCTCCCATTTGAAAAAATAAAAATCCTGTTGGTGAATGCAAATAAAGGCATGATGGTCTGCTGTTTGTTGCAGGCCGCCATCTATGTGTTGGTAGCCAATCACAGGGGGTCGCAAATAGCAACCTGGCTAATTAATACTCCATGCGACTAAACATTTTGCAATGTGACCTAAATTTAGATCGCATCACAAAATTAAAAATTGGTTGCAAAAAGGACAAACCTGAAAACGTAGGATCCCTTAGAGGTGCTCCAAGGCGGCGTCAGGGAGGCAGCTTGAGCACAGTGTTGCAGCCATCCAGAAGGGACAGGAATAAGTATAGCACTGCTACTGATGTAGGTTTTGGGTCCGAAGGTTCCACTATTTTCAGGAGCGTGAGCTGATACCACGCAGTCATTGTTTTCTTGGTGGTGGTTTCCTTGAAGGAGAGGTCTTCATCAAAGGTGCATCTGCGGTCGTTTGGAGCCCGATGCAATCTAGCCTCATATCAGAAAGACAACTACGTCTCTAGCTCTCACCTTTGTGGCTTAGGTTGTGAACACCATTTCCCTGCTGCAACAAAGATTAATACCTCTCGCTTGTGCTATTCAGATGGGAAGTATGGAAATATGGGCTCACACTGTACCTGTCAAACCCGATTCTTAATCTTGGGACATCGTGTCGCCATCTTTGTTAAACTTGGAGATTGTTTTTCAACTCCTTGATGGATGTGTAATGCTCACCTTGACACTTAAGTGGCTGGACAGTGAATAAGCCACTGTGGCTGATCTGTCTCTTTAGAACGTTGAGTTTCTCCCTCAGGTTTGCAAGTACAACTCACCTTTGCTGTTTAGGTTGTGAGACAGGGTCTCTACCCTCGCCTGCATTTTGTCATACACCGCTACAATCTGTGCCACAGCCCGACGAGAGGACTCCACACGTTCTTGCAGCTGGGTTTCAATCTCCTCACTGCTGCTGCTCGCCAGCGTGGCCAAGAAGGAGAATGCTGGTTCCAGCTGTCCCTCAACTGCAAAGAACAAGAGAAAAAAGAAAATGTCAGAGACGTGTAGGAACCTGGAAGACGAAAAAAGAGGAGAAACCAGGAAGCCGAAGCCCAGTTTGGCTGGAAGGATGAAAAGAATTTGTGATCCTTCACTGGAAGGGGCTGTTTGGGGGGCAAATTGGCAGTGAGGATGGACTTCAGTAAATCAGCCTGAGCTCAGAAGGCTTTTCCCAAGTTATGTTGATTCTAAATACACATGCAATTCTTAACGTTACAAAAATCGCAAAAATGAGTTCAATACCTAAAATAAACGTCCACAACATCGAACAGTGTAGTAGTAGTCCACATACTGTGAGCATGCCTGGAGGAGCACAAGAACCACAGCATAAAAACACGCTTCACCCCGTGCCCTTTATTTAGTCTACTAAAAGTACATTATTCATGCTGGGAAGTGCATGTGTAACAAGTGAAAGAAAACAGAGGCCAGTCACCTTTGTTTGCAATCCACAATTGCCCTTCCTCATAAGTGAATGGCTGCACAGCTGTAAACTTTACACCTGAACGCCATCATCCTCAGGCCATTGTGGGGAATAAAGACCTTCCATGGGTAACTTCCAAAGGAGACCAAGCGATAAACCAGAGAATGGAGTGTCTTTTGACTTCAAGAAAAGATCAAGGATTTGACCAAAAATGAAATTACATCTGGATGACACCAGAAGAACAAAGAAGAGGGAACAGTAATATTGTATCCTGTATTTGTTTCAGACTTGAAAATTTGCTAAATAATAATTTATGGCTGTTCTTTTCCACAAATCTAAATTGGATGAACACAAAAAAGCTATTAAATCCAGAGCACTTTTAAAGTCAAGCTCACTTATGAAGTTCAGTTCCAAATATAGACAGATGTCCCTCACACTGCTTTTGAAAGCAACTGTACACAAAACCTTACACTAGCACTTTACGGATCGGAAATATATTTTATTTGAAGAAGTGATATTTTAGACCCTCCGAATAGCAGTTATACATTTTTTTTTAAAAGTCATTGATCCAAAGCATACGTTGTGATATGAATTTATTAGTGTGGTCACAGGTAGTTGGTATACTTTTTTTTAAAATGTTTAAATACATTTTCATCAGACGGTGGAGTAACTAAATTATCCCACATATGCTAACTGAGAGCACAACATAGTGAGCTTAAACGGGCAAGGGCTCTTTTGAAATATACAAATGTTACTAATGAGTATTTTTGGTCCTCAGTGGCGTTTGGAAGGGGGGGGCATTCCCACATAAAAAGTCACTTAATGACAGAGTATTTTCTTTGTCCTTGCAAAACTATAGGATTTATTCATCCAAAAACCCTCGATTAGGCTAACATTGCAGACCCTGGGTAATCCTGATGGGCTTCCGCATCTTTTTTATCTGCCTGACCCTGCATTTCGTCACAAAATTGCAAGTGCAGATTAGGATGTAACCCCATACGGGGGGTCCCATGTGTGGCTGCAAAAATATAAGAAAGGCGAAGTTTTTGTGTATGCCCTTTAACGATGAAAAGGACTATTATTCATGTTTTAATTTACTGTCCTTTATTTTTAAATTTGCGCCATAAAGGTTTAAAACCTTTGTTAAAATATGGGGTCTACATCAGATATAATGCCATCAATTTTTTTATCCAATATACGGTGTTTTGCTGTTACAGTCTGATTTCGACGCTTTTTAACGTCTGTGAAAAAATTGGATAATTGTGAAACGTTGGGATAAGAAACTGTATTGGTTTTATGGACAACTGTCCTAATAAACATATCTTACTACAACTACTAATTTAAATAATATGTAATGGGTCACGTATGCTGGGTTATACGAATACTTAAATTTATCATGAATTTCACAACATACAAAACAAATATTTTTGGGGGGCACTAAATAATATCACTACCCAACGAACAAACAATATTTTATCAATGTCCTAAGAATAATTATTTAGCAAAGTTAAGTCTTCAGATTCTTTATTGTTGTCTTCCTTATGACATGATAAAAGACCGTAGCCAACGCGTTTCGTCCTCTCGGACTTCTTCAGGGCTACAAAAACATATATACATATATACACAATTAGTTTACAATATTTACAAATTTACATACTAAAATACATAAAAACAGCTATATAATTACAAATTATAACAAAATCATGATATCCCATTTTAAATAAACAATTGCCCAGTGTTATATCTATCCTTAGATTGAGTTGGTGAGATCAAATCATATGTAGTATGACAGTTACTTAAATTGCCATTTACAAAGTGACAGAACCTTTTTATGCTTTAAATTATGCATCTACTCTAACATGAAGAGTTTGTCAACATTTCATCGAGAAGAAGAACAAATAATGGGTGGGTTTCAAAATCCTATAATTTTGGCTGCAACCAGCTTCTCTATGATAAAATAATTTTTTTATATTATATTTATAACTCTTTCCGAAATAGATTGCCCTCTATTAACTTCTCTGTTTTAAATAATAAGCATGGCGGGTATAGAAAATTGTAAATAATATCAATTAGTCGTAATGTACCACTATTGAATAGTTACAATGTAACATGCGAGTTAGGTCTACCTAAATTTCTCTCGACAAAAGAATAAAGTTATTATGAATTTATAGTTCCACCTTTTCCATTGGACTAATACGACATTCAAAAATGGTGCCCTTATTATATTCATTTATGTGACCCTCTAGTTATGTGGTTTATCAGGTCAATTACTACTAATATGTTTGGCATAGACGCGACTTTGCTCCACTTCAAGATGGCGCCTATGGAAAGTAAAGTTTTGGAAATTACACACTCAAAATATAATATGGGGGAATGTTTTTGGAAATGTTTGGGTACACATTACGTATAAAAAGGTACCCCCCTTTGTGGAAATATACTGTCTTTTATTTACTCTTCCGTTTTTGAAATAACAAGTCCGACTTGCTTAGTTAATTATAAATAATATTGTGCGGCCATAATATGGTGGACCCGGTACTGAATAGGTCCTATGTAGTATGTGAGTTAGATCTGTCCTAATATTACTTTCAAAAGGATAAAGTGACATTGTACTTATAGTTTCCTTCATCTCCACTATAATGAAACGATATTTAAAGATGGCGCCTATACTATACACTCTTGCGTGACCCTTTAGGTTGCACGTACCCAGGTGTGAGTCATTGACTCCACTTAGCGGGCTATTTAAACTTGGGAAAGTATGCCTGCCTCATTCGCACTCGACCTTCACGCAACCATGTCGCTCACTTGATGTCGTAAGTAAGTACTAGTTAGGTTGTCCGCTGTATTTTCGCCATGCTTCTTGTAAAGTTAAACGCTTTAGGGGACTTCTTAGAGAAGTATGTTTTTAATAGCTTCTCAAACCATTAAATGGTTTTAAAAAAAAATATTTTGTCTTGAAGTTTATATACTTTGGAATGAATACTAAATTGCTTTTGGAATATGATATAGGGGGAGGATTAAATTAGATACCAGGTTCAAATGATGTATCACACATTCCTAACTTATAAGGGATGGTTCAATGCTTTAAGTCATAGGATAACTAGTCCCTGTTATTTTATTACTAATATAGGGATACCATGAGGTTAGATATGATAGCATCTATCAGCTATTAAAGCTGGAATCTCTATTTTAAAATTTCCTTTATAAATAGTAAATGTGTTATTAATATAGATATTGTTTTATTTGTAACAATATTATTTTATCAAATGTATATGAGTTTTTCATCTCATACATTTCGAATTTGGTTTTGTTTGCAGTAGCGATCAAGGACATAAAGCAGATACATCCTGACATGACATAATTATTACTCTTGAATAATCTGAGTATAAGAAGAGATAATATTCTCAGAATTTCTTATATATAAAAAAATATCAGGTATGAAATCTTGTCTTTTGAATTTAATGGACATATAACATAGTGCTTTCTGTTCTTTAACTAGACAATGTAGAAAATCCTCATTAAATTTCATCTTTTATTTACATCTATTAGATAAAAATCTGTATCTTCCTGCCCGTGGAGGAGATGGATATATCCATGACCCTGTATTATTACTAACTACAGATAAACATTGTTCTGGTAAGAGTGATAAATATAATAATATAAAAAATTATTTTATCATAGAGAAGCTGGTTGAAGCCAAAATTATAGGATTTTGAAACCCACCCATTATTTGTTCTTCTTCTCGATGAAATGTTGACAAACTCTTCATGTTAGAGTAGATGCATAATTTAAAGCATAAAAAGGTTCTGTCACTTTGTAAATGGCAATTTAAGTAACTGTCATACTACATATGATTTGATCTCACCAACTCAATCTAAGGATAGATATAACACTGGGCAATTGTTTATTTAAAATGGGATAGCATGATTTTGTTATAATTTGTAATTATATAGCTGTTTTTTTATGTATTTTAGTATGTAAATTTGTAAACATTGTAAACATTGTAAACTAATTGTGTATATATGTTTTTGCAGCCCTGAAGAAGTCAGAGAGGACGAAACGCGTTGGCTACGGTCTTTTATCATGTCATAAGGAAGACAACAGTAAAGAATCTGAAGACTTAACTTTGCTGAATTGCCACTTTTTGTACTCGTATAATACATATTGTCAAATTGATGTGTTAAAATTGATATTAGTTGAGAGTGCTGGACCTTATGTTGTTTAGAATTTAGAATATACTTTTGTGTATTTTGGAGATCTAGGGGTATTGGATCTCAGGTCATAGGCACCTCAGATATTCTAGAAAATAATTTCTTCTTTTCACTACGGATAGGTGCAGTCTTTCTTTGCCTCAATCCCTGTTCCTCATAAAATAGCTAAGAATAATTATTTGTCTAGATCCTGCAGGGCTTCAAAGTTACGAAAAGCAGGGCCAACCTGTGCGCTTGCATAAGGTGCGTAACCCATTTCACAGAACTTATGACCTGCAAGCTACACTAGGAATAATCATGGGAGCCCATTGAGTTAATAGTACAATTTGAACCTTGGATCTGCAGATTTACACGCAGCGCTGTACAAAAGACATCTCAACATTGAAACTAAACTGTAAGACTGGGGTAACACGTTGCATGTTAAATAAGCATTGGCAAAGCCGACAGGTCTTGCTTTTCAACATGCAATGTCATAGCTAATGGGTCTGGCTTTTTGTTCGAGGAAGTGTTTGGAAGCATCAAAGTAAGTAACCTTTTGGAAGCTGGGAGTGAAGTCCCTCTGTTGAATAGACTGCATTAGCAAAGTTAGGCTGTATCCTCAAAGAAGTTTGTTATGGAGTCAGAAGGTGAAGTTTATATTCTAACTTAAAAAGGCATAAGCAAGAAATATTGGATAGATCATTTTCACATTGGGTCAGTATTTTTGTTGCAGCCTCGGAAAGCTTACATGTGTGCATGTCTATATTTTGTGGATAAAAAAGCTGTAAATGAAACATTTTATCAAGATAGCTAAGTAAAACAGATGAACTTGCAAGGATGATTAGTGAGTAGCCTTAGGCTGTCATAAAGATGAACAGGACATGCTTGCTAAAAAGCAGCCATAAACCAACAATTAAAATACTGTGACAGTAAATACACTAAACACACAGTGACTCTGAATTCCAGACTACATGTCATATCGCAGTTAAACAAAAGGACTACTTGAGCACCATCACCAAGGGGAAAACCAACCGGACACTGCAACTAACCAGAATATGTTGTGGCCTTGATGGATAATCTATCCAAGCAATGGCAAACCATGAAAAACCCAATGGTTGAAGTAGGTTGGTCCAAAGCCAGCTGTCTGTACTACTACTTCTACGTTCTTTTTAAAGTATTGTTAGCATTATGCCTCCAAGAATGCTAAAGCTGTCTGGAGCAGGGTGTGAACAGGCCACGGCAAATGTAAGCATACCCTCTGTGTGCAATAAAGGTTTCTGCAGAGGGGGATGCCACGTTCTGATTGGATGGCTCGAAGTCCAGGATTAACTTGAAGCAAAGGTAGTATCCTGGGAGCTGCACATCAGTAAAGTCGCTGGATGCGCAGTGAATACAGGTGGGTGGGACTCTTTGCTAATGCCAGACCCGGAAAGAGGCTCCGAGGGACAGTAATAGGTGTCTAAAGGGCTCAGGTGGAAGTGAGGACTAACCGATATTATTTGAGGATATCGAAGAGCCAGTGTAGACAGTCTGAGAATAAGTTTAAATGGTTTTCACAGCTTTGTGATAGACTCAAAGAGCCAGTAGAGACAGCTAAGGGAATTTGCCAGGGTGGGCCATGGGGTCTTTTAGGGCTGGCTGAGGGGTTATGAGGGTCATCCAACACCTTGAGAGAGTTAGATATGGGTCATTCGAGGCTGATTAGGGGTCTCATAGGCCCTCTAAGGGCTAGTAGAGGTGGCTTACGATAGGCTGAGGTCAACTGAGGGTTTCAGAGGGTGGCTCAAGCCCAGAAGAGGGTGATTCATGGACTGAGCACCGGAAGCGTGTGCCTGAGCAACATCTGAGGGTCAGTGGAGGGAAACTGAAGTCTGGTAGAAACTCTTGGTGCTAGCTGATCGTTCTGGATGGTCAAATGTTGGTTCCCGAGGACTGTCTGATGGTCAAAGGAAAGTGTCTGAGGATTGGCAGATGGTCTTTGATGGTGTCTGAGAGCTAATTTAGGATCGGTTGTGCTCCAGCTTGGATGACTCTGATGAGGGTATATGCAGGTCAAATTTGAATTTGTGACAGCTGGCAGAAGTAATCGTCTAAGAGCCACTGACATCCAGCAGAATATAAGTGAGGGCAAGTTGAGTGTGAATTAATCAGCTGGAGAAGGCTAAGGGGCTCTCAGTGGGCAGCTGAGTGATAGGCCCTAGTGAAAGAGGTCTACGGTGGGTCAGACAATGAGGTTAATGGGGGAGGACTGGGGGAAGACTGGGGGAGGGACAACCAGAGCTACAGCATTGGCTCTCAACACCCTCTACCAGTCCATGCTCCCAGCCTTCCTTCAGCAGAACATGTTGGGGACACGACAAACATGGAGGGTCTGCTTCTTCATCTGTCCCTCCAATGCACGCTCTCGGGGCATAAACGCCCCATAGGAGAGCCCTGCACTCACCACTTCATGCAGACACTCTAGGGGTGAAAAGACCTCGCACTGTAGAGCAGTGTCTCTGTGCATGGGTCTATGCTGCCCTGGCTACACCTGCTCTCCCTATGATGCAAGCTTGCATGCTTCCTGCTCATGCTGAACCTCTCGGTGAGCCAGGAAAGCCAGCCCAGCTGCTACGTTAAGCTAGAATATCTGTCCTGTTCAGTTTTCGGAGGCAAAGCTTGTGTGGCTGCTGCCGAGGCCTTGGTAGTTCTTTGTGTGTTAGGGAAGTTTGTACAAGTCCTAGAGTGTGTGTGAGAGAGATCTGCACTGCCGCCCCTACTTGTGCTGTGTACGGTCTGGCACACTGCATTTATGGGCACGCGCGCCACTAAATATCAGATGTGAGCAGGTTTGAACAATCGTCAGTAAATGCTTTATTGAGTTATGTGAACTGGGAGGTGGCAATGTATTTGTATTTAAGGGGCCCTTGGCACCAAAGCATTAGAAGGCACCTTTGTGCAGAAGGCCTCTGCTCCTGGGGCTTCCCCTCACCTCGCTCCCGGTCATCCTTTCGCTCCTGGTTGCTGTCGGAATCCGGCTCCGGTTCCGGCACTACGAGGGTCTTTTTGCCCTCAGACAGCAGGTCCGCCAGCCCCTGCTCCATGTCATACCGCTTCAGGATGATCTTAATGTTCTCGTCAAACTGTGGGGAAAGTAAGGACACGTCACCACCGATGGGATGGGCCAGTGGTGCAAGGAAGAGGGAACAGAAGGAGAGGGGTGTGGGAGAGACAGAGAGAAAGAAGAAAAGAGAAAGAAGAAGAGAAGGAAATCACGAGTAAAAGAGAACAAAAAAGAAAGGAATCAGTCGTGTGAGAGAAACGCACCTGGCTCCAGTAGCGGTTCACGAGGAGCAGCGAGGCATCGTCCGTGGCCTGGCGTCGCTCCAGTTTCTCAATGTGTTCACGCAGCTCATCCTCGATCGCCTGACGCTGGTCCAGCATGTCGGCCAACTTCCGGTTCTTGGTTTGTAAAGTGCGGATGTCCAGCTCTTCCTACGTGAAGAAAGGGGTGACATACCATCAGAGCAAAAGGGGTGACCCACCATCAGAGCCAGAGGGGTGACACACCATCAGAGCCAGAGGGGTGACACACCATCAGAGCCAGAGGGGTGACACACCATCAGTGCCAAAGGGGTGACACACCATCAGAGCCAGAGGGGTGACACACCATCAGAGCCAGAGGGGTGACACACCATCAGAGCCAGAGGGGTGACACACCATCAGAGCCAGAGGGGTGACACACCATCAGAGCCAGAGGGGTGACACACCATCAGAGCCAGAGGGGTGACACACCATCAGAGGGGTGACACACCATCAGAGCCAGAGGGGTGACACACCATCAGAGCCAGAGGGGTGACACACCATCAGAGCCAGAGGGGTGACACACCATCAGAGCCAGAGGGGTGACACACCATCAGAGCCAGAGGGGTGACACACCATCAGAGCAAAAGGGGTGACAAACCATCAGAGCCGGAGGGGTGACAAACCATCAGAGCCGGAGGGGTGACAAACCATCAGAGCCGGAGGGGTGACAAACCATCAGAGCCGGAGGGGTGACACACCATCAGCGCAAAAGGGGTGACACACCATCAGCGCAAAAGGGGTGACACACCATCAGAGCCAAAGGGGTGACACACCATCAGAGCCAAAGGGGTGACACACCATCAGAGCCAAAGGGGTGACACACCATCAGAGCCAAAGGGGTGACACACCATCAGAGCCAAAGGGGTGACACACCATCAGAGCCAAAGGGGTGACACCATCAGAGCCAAAGGGGTGACACCATCAGAGCCAAAGGGGTGACACACCATCAGAGCCAAAGGGGTGACACACCATCAGAGCCAAAGGGGTGACACACCATCAGAGCAAGAGGGGTGACACACCATCAGAGCAAGAGGGGTGACACACCATCAGAGTCAAAGGGGTGACACACCATCAGAGTCAAAGGGGTGACACACCATCAGAGCCAAAGGGGTGACACACCATCAGAGCCGGAGGGGTGACAAACCATCAGAGCCGGAGGGGTGACACACCATCAGCGCAAAAGGGGTGACACACCATCAGAGCCAAAGGGGTGACACACCATCAGAGCCAAAGGGGTGACACACCATCAGAGCCAAAGGGTGACACACCATCAGAGCCAAAGGGTGACACACCATCAGAGCCAAAGGGGTGACACACCATCAGAGCCAAAGGGGTGACACACCATCAGAGCAAAAGGGGTGACACACCATCAGAGCAAAAGGGGTGACATACCATCAGAGCAAATGGGTGACACACCATCAGAGCAAAAGGGGTGTCACACCATCAGAGCAAAAGGGGTGACAAACCATCAGAGCAATACAGTTGAACAAGCCCCTGAGCTTTCAATGTCAATCCTGTTCATCTAAAGCATTAAACCTGATTAAAAAAAAAGAGCTTTGAATCTGATCGGACTACATGAGAAGGGTTGAGGGGGCGTGACCCTTCTCTAAATTCCTACAAGTAATCAATATACGATGAGAATATCCTTATGTCCCTCCCCATCGCGTTTCAGGTGGTTTTAGAAACAGCATTGCTCTCCCGTAGATGTACTGCTCTAGTCAGACACCTCACTGCAGCCTTTAACATCAACCATCCATTCTCACTCAAACAATTCATGCCAAGATGATCCTAAATTGTTTTCCCACTTCTAGACTCCACCCCACCACTCATTTAATGTGATAACAGGCGGGCTTCTCTTCTGTGCAGAGGCAAATAGGTCCCTGACAGGGGAAGACAACGCAACTGCAGATTAGAAGAGTGTGGCGAGAGAGAGGTGGGACACGGGAGTGGTAAGGTGAGAGAGAGACCGGTAATGGAGGACACACGAGAAAGAATTGGCTATAGTTGGAGGAAAACTGGAAGGAAGTGACTTGTGGAAGAGGAGACTGGGGCAGAGTTAGTGATATTAAAACTGTGGGTCACACCTAGAGTCGAGAGGGGTAAAAGGAGGAGGAAATGTGCTACAATCGAATGAGCAGCAACAGGCAAAGTAAGAGACAGGAAAACAGTATGAAGGCTGGGAGCACTGCGAGGCAAACAAGCGAAGTTAGGGAAGAGGTGTTGTACAGATTACTGTATAGAGTTTAGCAAAACAGAGACAGTGGTGACTCGCTAGAAGAGAGAAATGTAATTCAGTAAGAGTGTAGGGATTTCAAGGGGTCTAAGGCAGAAGAAGGGAGGTAAACAAGTAAAGAGTAGACCCGAGGTAAGCTATGGAGAATCGATCAGAGAGATATTAAACAGATACGTTTCAAGTTCTTTGGGGAATTGGATATCTTGATCACGTCAGATCTAATAACAGTGAGTGTCAGATGAAAGGGACAGTTCCAGAGGTACTCTATTTGGCAATTTTGGAAATTTTTAATATTTTGGTTTCCAGTCTTAGCTTGTCAATACTTTGTAAGTTCTGTTTTTTTTTCTTTTCAAAACTCTTTTTATTAAGTCAGCTGATATAGTGTTTGTAAGCAATACAAAGCAATGCAAACATATAATCTTCCATATATTGAATACCAAGCAGGTGACTATTATATAGTAATCATAAAATAAGAAAATAAACCATTCGGGACCGTGAACTTTAAGTTCTTTTTTAACACCTGAGATTTTGAGAGATGCTCTGAGATATTCAAGGTGATTAGTATGTATGGTCCTAAAATAATGTATGCCAGCTTTAACTTAATTCTGGCTTCCAGAGGAAGCTAGTGAATCTCTTGTGGTGCAGGCGATATGTGATCTATCTTTCAGGTTCCTGACATTGGTATGGCGCTGAAAGCAGAATGGCTTTTACAGGTGTTGAATAAAAGCTGAGAATGCACATTGATAAAGCACTTCCATGTCTTAGTACTTACTTCAGACCACTCTGCCAAGAGTACTTTGAGAAGCTTAGAATCCGATAGGCCTGCCATGCCTCAGAGTGGGCTGCTCTTCCCAGCTCCACATAGCCACTGCTATGGTAATGTTCGGCAACATCCCTACACCTAATCATAGGAGTTTTACTTTAATTCCTCTTCTCCTGACACCTCTTTGTGTCTAGCACTAATACCAGTGTTCAGATCATTGTGATATTTGAAATAAAAAGGGTTAGGAAACATACATCGATAGTTAACTTTTAAATTTAATACAATTAACTCAGTAGAACAGACAGTTGCTGCTGCAGGGGTGAAAGTCCTTGCATGACAAGATGTGCCATTTTGACTCTGTCTAACTTTGTCTGGACCGCCGTGTGTCTGGACTGCCGTGTGTCTTCTTCAATGTCAGCAATGATCAGCAAGTCCTTGAGAATCTGCCACAGATCATCAGTTACCCTAGTGCCTGGCATGAGAAATCTAAACTCATCCTCTACTATAGATGAGGTACAATTTGGGTGAAGGTCATCCCAATAACAGAGAACCTACTGAGGACAGCCCAGTCTGTCTAGGAGAAAACACAAGACAGGATAGAAATGGTCCAGCAGGGTAGGGTACTACACCCTTGTCAGCCGGCCTGGCAATGCTTTTGTACCACCATACTGGGAAAGGGAAACACAAGATCTAAAGGATACTTGAACACTACCCTAAAGCAAAATGACATGTCTAGGAGAAGAGAAAACATCAGGTCCCTCTATACTATTCTATAGCACAGCGAGACAGGAGCAAAGGAAACACCCGGAGTTTAGGCCTCCTGTAATATTAACCTGTAGCACACAGGTGACTAATGAAAATAGAACACCAGGAGCGGATAGTGGTTCCTCTAGAACAAGTAAATGGAGAAAATGTATAACAGGATCTGTCGTATGCGTGTACTCTACACAATTATACAAGAACGTCATGCGGAAAAAGTCTAAACTGTTCGAACTTGTTAGGGGGATAGCTTTAAAAGCTGAAAACAAGACCCCACAAAACACTAGTGGGACTCTGCGATTACGTGCACACTGGAGAAACAAAGACAGACTGAAAACATTGGATTTAGGAAATAAAGTCCAAGAATGCACATACTGTGGATGAGACTCCACCAAGTTTGATAGTCTCCACTTTGGTACCAGAGTCCTCGACTGCTGCTTTCTTTTCGGGGGGACCAGAGGTGCCCCCATCACTGCTGGACCGCTTGCTGCCAATCCCCGACATCCTGTTCTGTAAAAGAGTAAAACACAACTCAAGCAGTGAGATACTTTCCGGCTGACAGTCTTCAGCGCGATTGGATATGCTCTCAAGGCATATTTCGGGATCATCAGAAACAATAGGAATGTCATAATTAAGGCTCACAGTTTTCTCTTTTTACTGGTGTTTACAGATAAATACAGACAGAAAACAGATTGTATTTATTTTTAAGTATTGAAAAATACTGAAAATAGGTTTTCGTTTGGACGATTCTCACTACTGTCAATCATGCGTGCTTGGTCAATAGTTGTGTGGATTGACACATAGCTAAGTTAAAAGAGAAAAAAGGTTTCCTTGTGACCCTAGTTTAGCTGCTTAAGCTGTCCTACAGTGCAAATGATTTCAGATGACTGCATTGTACTTTAAATGGCTATAACTCATTGGGCATTCAAAAATGAGTAAACATTTGTCGGTTAAATAAACGTGGAAATATGCCCATTGCAGCTTCCTTTTTTACACTAAGCACAAAATAAATATGAATATGTACAAATAAAATGAGCTAAAAATAAATATGGATAAATACAGACGAAAATGTTAAAAAAAACACACAAAAAACAACATTAAACCGGGAGCCCTAGTCACAATGAATTCTAGTGTAGTTAGTTGTGTTACTGCTGCAGATGTGAAGTATCAAAACTTGGGAGAGAGGTGGGTGATGTGCTACTGTAAATAAAAGTTTGGTATGCCATTTGCTCTCGGTCAACATTCACGTTCTCTTCCATTTACTTTACAGAAGATATATATTCGAACCTCAGCTAATGCTTTACGTACGAAGAATGTTACAGCAAACAAATGATGGACGGAATGCTGACAATGCAAACATTCTTTTATTTAACCTAGATCATTTGACCAGTCAAAAGATCTAGGTTAAATCCATCGTTCTTTTGCCCACTACGCCACCCCAGTTTGGACCCAGCCATATGCAAATCAGTCTTGACCCTGTGCCCCATGGGAACAGTCCAGACCGAACTGCCAGGCCAGGTCCTCCCTGGACCGGAAACAAGCATCCTGGGACCGGTTTCAGGTTATGTCACCCTTCTTCAGCCAGGCTAGCTTGAATCCAGTGGCACAGTGAGCAAGGGACCCACGTCTGGGAATACCCATCCCACTTAGGGCGAAAAGTGTTACAGCAAACAAATGATGGACGGAATGCTGACAATGCAAACATTCTCCCCCAGGCAAAAGATCTAGGTTAAATCCATTGTTCTTTTGCCCACTACACCACCGCAGTTTGGACCCAGCCATATGCAAATCAGTCTTGACCCTGTGCCCCATGGGAACAGTCCAGACCGAACTGCCAGGCTGGGTCCTCCCTGGACCGGAAACAAGCATTCTGGGACTGGTTTCAGGGTATGTCACCCTTCTTCAGCCAGGCTAGCTTGAATCCAGTGGCAGAGTGAGCAAGGGACCCACGTCTGGGGATACCCATCCCACTTAGGGCGAAAAGTGTTACAGCAAACAAATGATGGACAAATGTTCTGCATTCTGTCCATCAACTGTTGTTTTTGCATTTGTCACCCCGAGTGGGACGGGTATGCCCAGACGTGGGTCCCGTGCTCTCCATGCCACTGGAATCAAGCTATCCTGGCTGAAGAAGGGTGAAACCCCGAAACCGGTCCTAGGATGCTTGTTTCCAGTCCAGGGAGGACCTGGCTTGGCAGTTCGGGCTGGACTTTTCCCATGAGGCACAGGGTCACGACTGATTTGCATATGGCTGGGTTCAAACTGGAATGGCATGGTGGGCAAAAAAACGATGGATTTAGGCCCAGATCTCTGTACTGGGGTGAATGTATGACATTGTTCTGCATTCTGTCCATCAACTGTTGTTTTTGCATTAAGTACGAAGAATGTCATCAACAGTGACCCTTCCCTCCTCCCAGCAGACACACAACACCATAATTAATAGATCTCTTTTGAAACAGAAAATACACTTCGATTGGACCTATTGAAAAGGTTTAAGTTATTAAGTCAGTCCATATAAACTATAATAATTAACGATTTTTTAATATAAAAAAACCACAAACAATTTATATTAAATAGAAAGTGTACAATGATCATTTTAAAAACAATTGGCACCACTGTTAAATGAATAGCAGTTTCAAATAACGTACTGCATTCATAGTTACAAAAGTGTATGTAAAATAAATTCAAAATCATATGTAACTAAATCTTGAACCACCGTCCAATACAGGATGCAGATGAATATTCTGCCCTCCATAAAACTGCACTATAGCAAACGCAGATGACAAAGTTCATCTGGAGCTTTCCAATAACACAGGCAATTTTTCCTCCCCAGCAATTTGTGCATAATTTATTCCATCTGTAGTATTTGGTCCAGTCTCAGATGATGCCTTGTGCCAAATACCTACAAGCCAACAACAAGATCTAGGCGGGAGATTCCCATTTTGTTCGTGGTGCATACTTCCAGAAAACATAGAAATGTAACCATTGCACTAGACTGCCAAGGCCAGACTTACTGGCTTTTATTTTTTAAAGCTTGTTGGAACTGGTCGGTGGGTATAACAACTACTTTCACCCACCACCCTCTGCATCACATCTCCAGACAGGGCAGCTCCGTCCTGAAGATCATAATGTAACACACACTGAAATCATTGCTGTGAGAAAGGTCATGTTTACGTCACCATTGTGCTAATTATTATGCTAGTAAGTCATTTCATTACCTCATCGTCCCCTCCTTCGCTTTCCTTCATTGAGCGAGGGAAGTGGACTCGGGGCAATGCAATTACCAGTAAGTAATTGGAGCAAAACCTGAAAAACCATACCTCTTTTGGGTCACAGAATTTCGGCAAATATGAAATCGTAAGTGTGTAACAACATGCTCATATGCTGTTCATTCATGCTTAGAAAGAAACTTCGTGCTGCAGCATGAAATGTGGGTAAATCGGACAAATGTAACGGAAAAAAGAGAAGCATGGACATAGCCTTATATCAGGTCATTTAAGATATACGTTTTGCCATCGAGCTAACCTTTATCCTGCACCTGAACCATTGCCTAAGCTCCAGAATGAAGAAGTTTAACTAGTGTCGCTAATAAGAAAATGATACCGTGTGATCCCAGTGTATTCCATTATCTACAGTGATCCACCAATTTCAAACACTGCACATAGACTCACACATCACAGAGGTTCTCCTCTAACACGGAGCCCCGTGCGAGATGCCATAGCAAAAGAACGAATGGCTGTCCATGGGTCGGCCTAAGTCTTGTCTGTTCCGTAGGTATCAATTTTAAAGTAAACCGAGAGAAGGTGAGGGTGCATGAGCACGCGCAAGCAGAGGGAGTCAGCTTCCACTGATAAAGGAAGAAGAGAGGTGTCTTGATTTTAGCTCCTAAAATACATACATTTCACATTTTAAACACTCAACAGAAAGCAGACAATTTAGAGGTTTACAGTATGAACATTTAATCCCTGGCAGTGCAGTGACATAAGGTAACTAACATTTCCTTCACATATAACTGGAGTATTAATTTTTTGGGAATAAACACACAAGAACTCGCACCGAATGCTTTATTGAGGCTGCAGTCTAGTGCTAAATGCAACAGTGGTGCAGTCTAGATGCAGTGTTGGTACAGTATCAAAGAAAGTGTTTACTGCAGGCCTCGGAGCACTGCGGGTGAACAGCTTTAGACTGCAGGCAATGTTAATGCACTTCTAAACAAAATACGTTTTCTGTAGTAGATGCCGAGCAGGGACACTGCTAGCTGCAATACTGGGAGCTTAGCTGGTGCACTGCAAGGTGTGGGTTGTGGTGCAGTACTTGTAGATTGTATAATGAAATGTTTAGTGTATTTCTGGTACACTGTTCGGTACAGTGGCAAACACCGTGCCTATGCGCTGTAAAATGCACTGGGTACAGTGGATGGTTCAGGGTAATATGCAATAGGCAGCACTGGAAGCAGTGTCAGTGCACTGCTGGGTACAGTCGATGGATCAGCGTCAGTGTAAGATGCAGTGATGGTACATCATTGTTGCTAGTTACTCTCAACACTGGTCCAATGTTTGGTGCAGTGACAAGTGCACTGCTCGACTGGTCTAGTGCTTGAGGCAATGCTCGGAGTGAGCTGCACTGCTAGATACATTCATGCTGCAGCGCTGGCTGTAACACTCGATGCAGGAGAAGACTGCAGGTGCAATCGAGGCATCAGTGTCTGCACAGCTGGTGCTCTAATACATGCAATATTAACTGCAAAGCTGACAGATGTCACTTTAGATGCAGTTCTCGGTCCAGTACCAGCTACTTCTGAACGTAGCATTAGTGATGAGGTAGTGTTCGACTTCGAAGCATTTCTAGATAGAGAGCAGTGATCCAGAGGCTACTCGTGGGTGAAGTGTGGTGGGAGAGGTACGAGCTGCAATGCAGTGCTGGTGCTTGCTGCATACAGTGCTGGCTGGTGTAGCGCTAGGGACAACGGTTGTGACGTGCTTAGAGTAATGCTGGTGGTAAGGTGACCACCTATCTGCTACTTACACGGTCCGTCGGTTACTACACGTTAACGTCGATTGCCGGTTATCGATCTTTTCACAAACGACATTTGTCCCCAGCTCCAGTACTTCCGGGTCGCATAACAGCCAATCCCAAGGGTGAATACATTCAGTCGAATAGAAGTGGGTGGGACTCGTAGTGGGTAACATGCACCAGGATTGGAGAATCCCCTGTCTCTGAAGCCAATCCTAGTCCGCCGCACAAAATTCTGAAGTGCTGATTGGCGGCGCGGCGTGCACGTGCTCCTGTCAGGTACATAAACTACGATCAATTCGAGCATCGCCATCGCCTGTAGAAGGCGTAGGTCAGGCTGGCACTGACTTGGTACAACGGGTGAGGCAGGGGAGACGCCGGCCGGACCTAATAAGCGACAACAGGAGGGTGGTGTGTACGAGCAGCCTCAGCTAAATGACTCGGGGCCGGTCCTAGGATTTTTGGGGCCCTGGGCAGAAAGGGAATGGGAGAGCCCACCCATAATCTGCATATGGCTTGACATCACGTTAGTTATATATATTCACTATTAATCCAATGGCGTTGTTGAAGCGATTTTGCATGAAGCAAATTTACTGATGCATTATCTACAGAAACATAAATAATTGCATTGATAAAAGAAGTTGAAATATTTTAAAACTATATTAAGAGGAAATATATTATTCACTGGGTGAAAAAGCTTGGCCCAGGTTTCTACAAAATATATATCTTTACTCCAATGTCAAATTTTTTTTACGGGCTAGTACGTTATTATATGTATAGGTATGTGGCATTTTTATAGCGTAAACCAAACACAAAGGCATTGAAGAGCTGTACAGGGTAAAAGACAGTCAATATTTGCGAAAATGGGTATGTGCTCAATCGACTGTTATAACGTCATGGTGTAGTGAACTTTAAAGAGGTCAATATTCGGCTGTTTGCTAAATTGGAGCTGGGTTAGGGATATGCAGAGGGATACAGGGATATCATTCCAGATCATTGGTGCATTGATGGAGAAGATCTGTTGCTTTGTTTTTTGCACTTTGTCATTATACTGAAGGTGTCCTGGCTGTGGGCGTGTGGAGAGACCCCTGGAGATTGTAAGCTTGACATCCAAGTAAGCACGGGTGCTGTCCGCCAAGAGGAGACTATGGAGTTCCATCAGGGAGAAGTGATGTGGTTATATTTCTCCAAGCCTTAATGAGGCATGGTGAAGCATGTAAAATGCCCTTGAGGGGTGGTAAGTGTGGATTAGAATTCCAATACAGTTTTCCAGAGACCCAGTACAAGAGAAGGGGTGAGTCACAGATCTTTGATCAAGAAATACATGAAAAGAAACAGGACATCTGGAAATAGCTAGAGGCATATTGAAGGTGTCACTCAAGTCACTGTAAAAGTAAGCAATGGGATTGAGTGAGATAACTCTGAGTTCTGATAAATTCCCATTTTTTTATGTTACAAAGCACAGGCTATACCTAGGAGAAGGGTGCCGGGGTGCTGCACAAACAAAGCATTATTATTTAGGGCTTTCTCTGGCAGTAATTAGCATTCTGGGATTTTTCATCCCAAACTTACATTATTAAATGTGAATCTACCAAGAAGGTAATGGTATGTAGGCTTAAAGATTGTTATTGGCATGTGCCCTGAGCCATGGCTACAAGACTCCTGCCAACCCCTTCTACAGCTTATAAAACTTCTAATAATATCAGTGTCCACTTGCAATTAGGTGGTGCCAAAGTACATTTGCCCCTTTTCTTGGGCCTCTCGGGCTTATTTATAAGCCCATTGCACTGCCAATGCATAACTTTTTTGGACTTTTTTTGGGCGCAATGGGCTTGCCCAAATTTACAAGGCCACATAAAGTCGCCCTGCGTGACTTTTCATGGCCTTGTAAATATGAGCCCCTTTCATACATTACTCTGTGTGAAAGGGGCGTTCCATGGGTGCTGCTGTAGGTGTTCCCACACAACATCCATGGAACTTGACGCATTCCCAGATTTACAACATTTTGTAAAACTGGAAATGCTTCAGTGGCGCAATGAGGAGAAATACTTTCATTTCTCCTCGTTTTTTCCATTTTCTAAGAGGAAAATGCCATTAATGATTGTGTTTGTGCAGGAAGACACCTTCTGGCACAAAAACAATCATCCCTGCAGCGCAAGCACCCTTGCAAAATGACGCAAGGGTGCCTGCACTGGTGCATGGCAGCCAATTGTTCGCAAGTGCAGGGGAAAGCGCAGGGATGCGTCGCATTGTTGTTAATACGACGCATCCCTGTGCTTTGAAAATGGCGCAGTAGGGCGAGGGGGCTTATGGTGCCACGCTGTGTCATTTTCTTCTAGATGAGGCCCACTGTGTTTGATCATGGCTGTGAGGGTCTGGGCAAGTGGTGCTTGCAGTGAAGCCAGGAGAGTGTTACTTAAGCCCTGGGAGACATGAATTTTAATGTGGCTCTTATAGCTGCACTGCTGAGCTATGAGATATGCATATCTGTGTGCAGATGTGACAAGACATGAACAATCTTGTCAGTGAGACAGTCTTGCACACTTTCCATAGAGGGATTGAAGGAGCACTAGAATGCTGGATTCAGAAGGCCTAGTAGCTCTTCTATTTGGGTAGAGAATGCAATCTACTTTTTATAGTAACAGGGGAGTTAGAGTAGTGCTCTGTAGAAAAGTTTTATCTTGGCATTACAAACAATTTTAAGAACATTCCCCCAAACGTATCATCTTGTGTTGCACCTTTAGACGTAGCGCTACCATAGAGCTTCTCTAGACTTAATTTTCAACAAATTCATTTGCAAAAGTGTGCACCATAAAATTGAGCTATTTCATTTGTTTTTTTTGCTCTCGGTCTAAGCACCTATTCTCTTCCATATCGTCCCCAGCAAACCCAATATGAATTCACATTTGTAAGTGTAGGGCAATACATCATAGACCATCTACCATGTGTGGAACACCCAGAAAGTGGTCCCAGGGTGCACATACAGCACCTCAACAGCCAGGGACCATGCCCAATAAATCCACCAAATAAATATACACAACATTTGAATATATGCCCAGCTCGGCCATTTTCTTACCAAGATGTTATTTCACAAGCACCAGATTCAGAAAGCGCGACTAGAGCATGTAAATGCCCGTAAAACACTGTATAAATGTGCTTAACATAATAAATAACAGTTCAGCATAATCCACACGCGCCCTTTACAAGTGATTCAGGAAAATAATTTTGGCTTGGAAACAGATATTGTATTAAGAGGCTGGCAAGTCCTCCTCCTCCCAGTGGCTCAGTGAATAGAGTCTGGACACTGATTAGAGTTCAGCACAGGCCTGTTAGGTAATCCTCTGGCTTATTATACTAAGTAGAGCTGTGGAGGTGCATGTATTGTAATTGCATTTATATAGCGCTTACTACCCCATACGAGGTGTCGAAGCGCTTTTTTGGTGAGTAGCACGCTTAAAGGATTAGTGGTGAATTAGTATAGTGAAAATATGAAAATAATTTGAGTTGTGGATATGTTAGTTATTTGGATTGAAAAGGATAGTGGGGGGATAGAAGAGGGAAAAAGGTGTGCATTTATATAGCGCTTGCTAACCTTGATGGGGTGTTGAAGCGCTTTTTCGTGAGTTCTTGGGACGTTGGATGAGTTGATGCCCCCTCCCCCGGGCACTGCAGCCATGGTGTAGAGCTGCAAGGCCTGACGGAGGAGCCCTCCTCTGCTAAGCCTCGCAGTGATACATCAGGACAACGAGGCACAATGGGGGGCATTTATGCTTGCTGTAATGGCTGCACATAACAGTACTATTTCTTTCTTTCTTAAGTGCATTTCAAACTACATCTTCACATATGCATCAAGAACCTGCCCTTAAAGTGTTTTTATGATTGCATCATTCAAGTCGCTGATGGGTATCTATAAAGTACTTTTAAACTCACTTTTCTGGGATACTTATCAGGGTATTTGATCCTTCTTTTCTTTTTTTTGTTGCTTTTGCTCCCTGTTGACTTTCAATCTTTATCCATCCATCTGCAGATTCTCTCTCTCTCTCTCTCTCTCTCTCTCTCTCTCTCTCTCTCTCTCTCTCTCTCTCTCTCTCTCTCTCTCCCCCTCCCCCTCTCCCCCCCTCCCTCTCTCTCTCTCCCCCCCTCCCTCTCTCTCTCTCCCCCCCTCCCTCCCTCCCTCCCTCCCTGTAGCCCACCCAGGGAGCTGAAGAAAGTGAATTAGGTGACTGCAGCACCCTTAGGCCTTCAAAAAATGGACTTATGGAATAAAGGGTCAGTGCAGCCCAGAACCATCGAATATGTCCATGGATCCATTTTTCTACCAGTGGCACTGCTACCTGTGTGGCCTGCCCCGGGACCTACACAGAGCATTTCTGGCGAAAATGGAAAACAGTACAAAGTGCAAACAAATGGTAGGAAAGTAAAACTATAAGTTGTGTAATGTACAAGGGTGAGTCAGAACTTTCACACTCACACAGGAGAGCACAATATTATGTCCATTTACGCGAATAAAATATTGCATCTAATTTGGGACATCACATATAGAAATTGATTATAGCATTGCACGTGCCACCAACCGAGCTATCTCTAGGTGCTAAAATAATTGGTGTCTCATTTCATCAACTTGGGAAAGATGACATACTGAGTTATCCACGCTGAGGTTCAAACCTGTGACATCCATATTTCAAGGCATTAGCTGAGCCCACTACTCATTCTTATCATTTGATAGCCTTCTTTCCTGGTTCTGCAACCCAACCAAAAAGGTTACTCGCAACATAGACAATTAGGATCTCTACAAAGGGCAATAATGCTGCAACACACCTCTTAACTTGCCATATCATGAGGGTGGCTTTAAACTAACAGTACCAAGTTTTACTTTTTCCATTATACTTAGTTCTGTAGGCTGTATACATAGGACTGGCTTAAGGTCGCCCATCGTGACATAAGGACAAGGACCAGAGCAACAGAATAGTGGAACTATGTCATCCTTTGTGTAGTTTATGTTGGGAAGCTATATTTTCATGAGCGTTTCTGTTCATCTGCATAGGCCAATATAGCTATACTCCAAGCTGCGAAACTGCAGCTTTGTGAACTTGTAAGCCTGTTTACATAGGGTAGTAATACTGCAGTAGAATGAACATAAAGCCTGAACAAGGAAATAATGCAGTAGTCTGACTTGCCAGCTGCAGCACAGTGAACGTATAGGGTCCTATGTCTGGAGTAGTTGTGCTGCAATCCAAAAGGGGAAAGCTGCAGCATTATGTATCCATACGAAATTATACACAGGGCAGTAGTGCTGCCAAAGGTAGTAGGATGCTGCAGCCTTATGAGTTGATATCACATATGCTCAGGCCAATGGTAGAGGTGGTCAGGCCACTAATGTCTCAAGCCAGAAGCCCAGCACTGGCTCAGCTCAAGGTCCTCTTGGACCCTCATGCCCGAAACGAGCCAAGCTTTCATGTCTTAAGGGTGCCACCTATGGTCTAACCTTGTGCGTCAAGAATACAAACAAAGCAATAACCTTTTGTGTAAAACAGGAGAAAGAAATACCCATCTCGCACCTGTATCGCACAATCTAAAACCAGAATACCTTTAAATACTCATCTCGTGTGCTAAGGTGAAACTCTTCAGCTGTGTTAAAGAAGTACACTTTTTAGAAACTTGGAGAGATGCTTGTAGTTTTACTTGATGGTTTTGCACGAATTACATGTCTAAAACATTCATGGCTTGCCTCACGCATGGGCTTTTGGACCCAAGCTGGACCCTTGGTTTTGCTCTCCTTGTTAATTTGTTGGCTTACCTACCTCTATAGGCAGTAGTGCTGCCATCTGTAATGGAAAGTCACAAGTCAATGAACCAGCCCTGTTAAGTGCCACGCATCTTTTTGTTAGACTAAAGCATTATGGGTTAGATAGATAGTATTTATTAACTGTACAATTTATTAAAATCATTACAGTAAAAACAATCAGCGTATAAAAACTAGAACAGTGATACTAAAAGCTTCAATTTATGTTAGATAAAATTTATATTAGATAAAATTTAGCACCCCTCCCCAATGCCCACACGATCGGCCTTCACCAGAGTTTGTGTCGTGTGGCGTTGCGCGCCTTCATGGGGTCCCCTTTGACCTACATTATGGGTTACATTACAGCATCCCAGCCAGACTTGCATACAGTCATGCAAATGCGTGGCATTTGGCAGGGCGACAACTGAGCATATACAAATGGCTCCCAGGGTATAGGTGATGGGTGAGGATTATGGCATGATTACACAAGGGCTTCCTCTGTTAGCACTGTTGTTGTGGTGATTTGGCTATCAAACACGCCAGCTTGTCTTTGCACAGTAATGTGAATTGACGAAATTCATACTAACTGTTAGAGCAGAGCTGCTTTGATGCGTCGGCAGAAGTGTGAATGGGATTTTTTAAACACGTGTACCAGCAAAGCATGCAGCTCCTTACTTTCCCAGCAGGCTAGACTGTATGCATCTACTGGCAAACACCATAGCCCCCAAGAGCTCTATGACCTCCATCTCCGAGGCGCCACTCTATTTTTCCAAATGGCGTGCTGTTCAGCTGGTCCAGAAAAACAAAAAGTTATCACTTTGATGAAAAAAGAAAAATATAAATTATTCTCAAATTTCTTTGCCAGATAACAGTCTTTCTGTGGTCCACTTGGGTAGAAGTTCTGAAACGGCAGCATAATTCGAAGTGTAAAAGAATATACTCACAGTATAGCACATATATTTTTTTCTAGATAGGAATGCTTAAACTATAATATTTTCATCCAAAGTAGTTGTTATCTTGCTGGATATCTTGTCCTGCTGCACTAGACAGTATTTTAACCTGCGGAAGTTGTACCATACAAAAAGAGGCACATCTCACCCTTTTCAAATAATGTGTATCAACTTTGTTTTATTTCCTTTGACAATAGGCGCAATTTCTATGTTCAATATGTGAGAAGTTGGCCTGGCATATGCTGTCCACTAATTATAGTGGGCACCTTGCACCAGTCCAAACAACCCCTTATTGGAGATAGGTTAAAGACAACCTTTATTGAAAGCTATCCTAGTGGTAGCTATGGAGAGCAGCCTTCAGGCTAAGTCTTGAAGGAATGTAAAGCAGCTTGTTTTACCAGTCTATAATCTCTTGAGTGACCAAATGAAAGAGCACCACACCAGGTATATATTCAAAATATATGTATTTATTACTAAACACACCCCTCTAGTCTCTTTATGAGGCTAGAGTTCGAAGTACATAAGTTATAAGTTATTTAAACACAGTAATAGCACAAATACACGTTTGGGCCCTAGGGGCGTACCAAACCATATACCAATAAAGTGGTATAAGAACCACGACTGAGCTAGACACTAGGCCTAGAGCCTCTAGAAGTGCTTGGACCACAAGGAACCACCCAAGGTAGTGACACAGGGGACCCACGGGAGACGCGTGCAGTGTAGTAACACAGCCGCGAATCGCCGTTAACTTCTATGGAGAAAGTCGCGGTTTGGAAATTAAAGAAAAGGGACACTTAAAGAAGGACTTGGAGCAAACCCTTTGAGAACTAGGTCGTTCTAGAGTCTCTACCCACGGGAGCACCGGAGTACTCTTGTTACCTCACCCAGGGAAGCCGGGTGCATAGGTGCCTTTCGGGGTCGGGTTTCGTCGTCGATTTGAATGGCGATCTGCTGCAAAGTGCTGCTGGCGACCAAGTGAAAAGTGTCCGGGTGGATCCAAGGTTGGATCGGAGATCTGAAGAACCTGAAAGCAGAGGGGACAGAGTCTGGGTCACTAGCCAGTGACCAGGAAGGCGATGAGCAGATGCCCACCGATGTCGAGTGCTTCAGGTAGGTTGACGGTCGTCTTGACTCTTCAGCCACGAGGTCCAGGAGGCGTTGTCGGCGACCAGGAGCAGGATTCGGGCTGGTACACGATGTCTGTCGAGTGCTGAGGTGTCGGCGACCGGATTGGACCCAACAAGCCTTGGCAACGGCAAGTCTCGATGAAGATGAAGATTGACGATGATGCAGACCAGCAAGGTCTGAGGAACTCACCCAGCAAGGGTAAGTGAGGGCAAGCCTGGAGCAACCAGGGAGCCCAAGTAGAAAAAGATTGGCCTTCGTGAAGGGCTACTAGCCAACGGGCTAGCGACCGCGAAGGAGCCTCGAGACGGTGCACGTGGAGCTGGCTCACAGGACACTCGTGGAGTGGAGGCCAGTGATCTTCGGTGCAGTTGGTGCTGGAGGCTAGGGCTACTCGGAGCCCAAAGCACGACTTCGTGGGAGACCCAGAAGAGGATGCACTTGCAAATGCGTGCGGTGTCCAGGGGTCACGGTTCCACGTTACCCACGACAGCTACGGGCCTCAGCTTTGCTGGGGACTCAGGGCAGCCTCGGGAAGTCTGGAAATCCACCTCTGGTGATGCAAAGACTTCGGCGTCCGACGGGAGCTTAGGCGATGCAGACCGGACAATTGCTTCTTTGGTGCCTGCCAAGCAGGGGAGTCACTCCTTGACCCCAAGGAGATTCTTCTGTCCTCTAGTCTTTAAGTAGAGCGTCGAAGGTCCAGGATTCTGTGTCAGAGTTTCGTCCAGGGATAATCTAAAGTCCTAAGGACTGGGTTCCTATACTTATACTAAGTTTAGGGGTTGGACTTACTCTGTGGTCCCACCTATGGGTGGGTCAGGGCAGAGGGGTGGCTACACCCCTTTCCCTTTGTCCAGTTCGCGCCAAAGCAGGGGCTGCAAGCCCCTGATCCGGTTTGAACTGGGGTATGCACAGGGACACCAAATGTGCCCCCAGTGCAGGACTTCAAAGCACCCGAAAGTGCTCCCGCCCTGCCCCAATACACACTATCCTGTCTGGGCAGGTGGTCACACCTCCCTGGGACAGGAAACCTATTGTCCAGGCCTCCCCTGCCGGAGTTTCGGTCAGCAGCAGGAGGCCAGACTTGTGTCTGTGGCAGCAGCATCCATTTTGTGATGCCAGGGCTTTGGAAAGAAGTTACCGGCCAGGCCAGGGTTAACATGTCTCTCCCTCTAGAAGGGTGGAATGCTACCCCCGCCGCCAGAATTGGCGGGGGGTAGTATTCCAAGATGTTTGACACCAAACACGACATGTTTCGGTGCAGCCATCCCAAAGTTAGCATTTAACGCGAGGTTATAATGCGCTTAAGAGTATATGGTCAGGCTGCACTACAAACAGCATCAGAGAAGGGTCTCCGAACGCTGCAGAGGGGCCCTGCTCATGCAGGGGCACCCTCTCACATAGGAACCACGCACTCTGCCTTCAGGATTGATAAGGCCTGCCATAGGAGTGACTTATAGGTTTATATGTGTGTATGTATATAGTGATATAGGTAGCCTATATCACAGTAAGGGTGCATGCACCACCTTACCCAGGCTGCAGTAGCAGACCTGTGGTGTCAGTTTGGATGGCCTTCCAGGGGTGGCATAATACATGCTGCAGCCCCTGGTAGGCCTCTGAGGTACCTATGCCCTGGGTACATAGTATACCATATACTAGGGACTTATAAGGGCACTCCAGATTCCAATCAGAGATGTGCCTAAGGCACATGGAAACCATTTTAGAGAGGAAGCAGCTAGGCTGGGGTTCTGATTAGCAGGGCCCCAGCCAGACTAAGGTCGAAAAACAGTGAAGCATCAGCAAAAAGTGGGGGTACCCATGTGAAGCAGATCCTACTCTCCTACACAACCCCCCCCAAACGTAGGGACATTAAACTAACCTTGCCCAGTTAAGTCTTCATGTTCTAAGTGGAAGTACCTAGAGAGTCCATCTGCATTGGCATGGTTACTCCCAGGTCTATGTTCCACTGTGAAGTCCATCCCCTGTAGGGAAATGGACCACCTAAGCAGTTTGGGGTTTTCACCCTTCATTTGTTTTAGCCATAAGAGGGGCTTATGGTCTGTTTGAACAAGGAAGTGAGTACCAAACAAGTATGGCCTCAACTTCTTCAGAGCCCAGACCACAGCAAAGGCCTCCCTCTCAATGGCTGACCAACGTTTCTCTCTAGGGGTCAGCCTTCTGCTAATGAAAGCTACTGGCTGATCCTGACCTTCTTCATTCAATTGTGACAGTACAGCCCCTACCCCCAATTCAGATGCATCAGTTTGAACAATGAACTTCTTGGAGTAATCAGGACTCTGTAGAATGGGAGCAGTGCACATGGCCTGCTTCAGGTCATCAAATGCCTTTTGACAGCTAACTGTCCACTGAACCTTTTTGGGCATTTTCTTGGAAGTTAAGTCATTCAGGGGTGTCACTATTGATCCATACCCCTTGACAAATCTCCTATAGTACCCAGTCAGGCCTAAGAAGGCTCTCACCTGAGTCTGGGTAGTTGGAGCAGTCCAGTCCATGATGGTCTGGATCTTGCTCTGCAAGGGTTGAACCTGGCCTCCACCCACAAGGTGGCCCAGGTACACAACCTGACTCTGCCCTATCTGGCACTTGGTGGCCTTGATAGTCAGGCCTGCCTTTTGCAGGGCCTGTAAAACATTTCTGAGGTGGACCAGGTGATCCTCCCAGGTGGAGCTAAAGACAGCAATATCATCTAGATATGCTGCACTATAGGCTTCCAGACCTGTAAGGACTGTATTCACCAACCTCTGAAAAGTGGCAGGTGCATTCTTCAGACCAAAGGGCATCACCACAAATTGATAATGCCCACTAGGGGTTGAGAATGCTGTTTTTGGCTTTGCATCATCAGCTAGTCTGATCTGCCAGTAGCCAGCTGTCAAGTCAAATGTGCTTAGATACTTGGCTGAGGCCAAAGTGTCTATTAGCTCATCTGCCCTTGGTATTGGATGGGCATCAGTCCTAGTGACTGCATTGAGACCCCTGTAGTCCACACAAAACCTCATCTCTCTTTTTCCACCACTGGTGTGAGGTTTTGGCACAAGGACCACTGGACTAGCCCAAGGGCTATCTGAGGGTTCAATAACTCCCAAATCCAACATCTTCTGGACTTCTGTCCTGATACAGTCCCTGACATGGTCAGGTTGCCTATAAATCTTATTTTTAATAGGCAGACTGTCCCCAGTGTCCACTTCATGAGTGCACCAGGTGGTCTGACTGGGTGTCAGTGAGAACATGTGTCTGAACTGATTGAGCACCTGTCTACAATCAGTTTGCTGCTGGGTAGTGAGGCTGCCTGCCAAGGCTACACCATCTACTGACCCATCGTCAGGGTTCTGTGAGAGCAGGTCAGGGAGTGGGTCACTCTCTTCCTCCTGTCCCTCATCAGTAGCCATGAGCAAGCCCATGTCTGCCCTGTCCACATATGGTTTTAACCTGTTGACATGGAGAACCCTGTGGGGACTCCTGGGTGTTCCTAGGTCTACTAAGTAGGTAACCTCACCCTTCTGCTCAACAATGGTGTGGGGTCCACTCCATTTGTCTTGGAGAGCTGCTGGGGCCACTGGCTCCAACACCCACACCTTCTGTCCTGGCTGATAAACAGTCAGTACAGCCTTTTGGTCATGCCAGGCCTTTTGAAGTTCCTGGCTAGCCTCAAGGTTTTTAGTTGCCTTTTTCATATACTCAGCCATCCGGGAGCGGAGACCAAGTACGTAGTCCACTATGTCTTGCTTTGGGGGCTTGAGAGGTAACTCCCATCCTTCCTTCACCAAGCACAATGGACCCCTGACAGGGTGGCCAAACAAAAGTTCAAAAGGGCTGTAGCCAACCCCTTTTGAGGCACCTCCCTGTATGCAAATAAAAGGCAGGGCAAGAGTATGTCCCATCTTCGCCTAAGCTTTTCTGGGAGCCCTTTAATCATGCCCTTCAAGGTTTTGTTGAATCTCTCAACTAAACCATTGCATTGTGGGTGATAGGGTGTGGTGAACTTGTAAGTCACTCCACACTCCTTCCACATTGCTTTTAAGTATCCAGACATAAAGTTAGCACCCCTGTCTGATACAACCTCCTTAGGAAAGCCCACTCTTGAGAAAATTCCCAGGAGGGCCCTTGCCACCACAGGTGCTGTAGTGGTCCTAAGGGGAATAGCCTCTGGGTACCTGGTGGCATGATCCACTACCACCAGGATAAACCTGTGCCCAGATGCTGTTTGGGGATCCATGGGACCAACAATGTCAATCCCCACCCTTTCAAAGGGAACCCCCACCACAGGTAGTGGTATCAGGGGGCCTTTGTAGTGCCACCTGCCTTGCCACTGGCCTGGCAGGTTACACAGGAGCGACAAAACTCCTTGGTGTCTTCAGACATGTGGGGCCAGTGAAAGTGAGGGACAATTCTGTCCCAAGTCTTGTTCTGGCCCAGGTGACCTGCTAAGGGAATATCATGGGCTAGGGTCAATAGGAAGCCCCTGAACTTCAGAGGTATAACCAACCTCCTGGTAGCACCAGGCTTGGGGTCTCTACACTCTGAGTACAAGAGTCCATCATCCCAATACACAGTATGGGGACCACTAGCTTTCCCAGCAGCCTCAGCAGCAGCTTGCTGTCTGAGGGGTTCAAGAGAGGGGCAGCTCTGCTGCTCCTGGCTCAGATCTGCCCTGGAAGGTCCCCCTGTCCCCAAGAACTCAACCTGGTCAGGTTCAAGCTCCTCTGGGACAGTTCCTTCCTCAGGACTGAGATCATCCCCCTCAAGGGACTGATCTTCCTTCTGAGCCAAGGGGGAAGGCACTGCCTTTACCCTACTACTCCTCCTCTTGGAAGGCACTTGGTCCATTATTCCAGAATCCAAGGCCTGTTCAGTGCTAGACATTTTGGCTTGTGACCTGGTCACAGCAAACACATCTGCAGGGATCCCCAGCATTTCTGCATGGGTCCTGAGCTCCACTTCTGCCCAAGCTGAAGTTTCTAAGTCATTGCCAAGCAAGCATTCAACTGGTAGGTCTGCACTTACCACAACCTTCTTAAGGCCAGTTACCCCTCCCCAGGAGAAGTTAACAACTGCCAGAGTATGGTCTGTTCTGACATTGCTAGCATTGGTCACTTGGTACATCTCACCAAGTATAACTTGCCCAGGATTCACAAGGTCTTGTGTCACCATGGTGACACTTGCCCCTGTGTCCCTAAATGCCAAAGCCTCTCGTCCATTGATTAAAGGCTGTTGTCTGTACTTGCCCAGATTACTGGGACTCACAGAGGAGGTCACATCCATGCCTCCATCACAGACTAACACAGCCTGAGTGAGTTCTCTGACTAGGTCAGAGCCCATCTCAGTACCCAGGGTCAACCCTACTAAACCCTTGGCTGTAGTACTCCCACCACCAACTGTAACTGTACTAGGGGGAACAGGTGCCTTAGGGGCATTGGTGGGGGCTGGAGTCGAGTCTTTGGACTTGGTGCAATCACTGGTCCAGTGGGTCTTTTGCTTACAGACCTTGCACCATGGTTTTCTTTGGCCTTTCCCTTTGGTAGACTGTGAATCCCCACCTGAAGAAGATTTTTGGGGGCCTTGTGAAGACTTTTGATCTTTACCCTTCTCCCCACCCTTATCAGAGTTCTTAGAATCTTGCTTCTTAGGGTCACCACCTTGGTTCTGTACCTTCTGCCTCACCCTGGTTCTGACCCATTTGTCTGCCTTCTTTCCCAATTCTTGGGGAGAGGTCAGATCAGAGTCCACCAGGTACTGATGCAACAGCTGATTTTGACAGTTATTAAGAATCTGCTCCCTCATTATCAGATTGTACAATCCTGAGAAGTCACACACCTTACTGCCCATCAACCAGCCTTCCAGAGCCTTAGCAGAACAATCCACATAGTCTACCCAGTCTTGAGTCTGTGCTTTTTGGGCATCTCTGAACTTTAACCTGTATTGTTCAGTTGTTAGGCCAAACCCATCAATAAGAGCACTCTTCAAGACCTTGTAATTATCAGCATCCTCTTCTCTTACAGTGAGGAGCTTGTCTCTACCTTTGTCTGCAAAGGAGAGCCACAAGATTGCTGCCCACTGCCCCTGAGGGACCTTCTGTACTTTACAGGCCCTCTCTAGAGCAGTTATCCATTTGTGGATGTCATCCCCACTCTGGTAGGGAGGGACAATCTTGCTCAGGTTTCTATGGTCATAAGACCTTTCCCTATCTCTAGGGATATTGCTGCCACCATGGGACTCTAGTCCCAACTGTTTTCTCTCTCTAAGGAGATCTAGGGACTCCCTGTCTAGGGCCAATTGCTGTTTTCTGAGTTCAAGCTGAGCTTCCTCATACTGAATCAGCCTCTTTCTCCTCTCATGAGAGGATTCCCTCCTATGAGAGGAGACAGAGGTCCCTATTGAGGTGCCAGAGTGGTTAGACTCCTGAGAAGGAGATCTAGACCTTCTAGGCACACTCACAATCCTTCCTGGGGGACAAAGTGGAGGTCATCCTGAGCCTCCTCCTCATCCACAGGAGGAATTGGGTTTTCCAGGTCAGGGTCATTGTCACCCTCCTGGTCAGTTCCAGAGGGGGGTTGGGGGTGTTGCTACCCCTGGCCCCATCCTCATCTTCTGCCCCACCCTCTGCACCTACCCCTTCAGTCCCTAAGGGCCTGTTGAGATCATCAGCCATTAACATCTCTCTCAGATGTTGGGTGGTGGGACTTTGGCCTGTCTTCAGTTTCCTCACATTGCATATTGCTCTCAATTCCAAGAATGGGAGTGTATCATACTTGGAGGGAAGAAGCCCATTGGCTTCTGGCAAGGACTCACTGGGTCCTGGCTTTGAAGACATCACTAGTGAGGTGTGGTGTATGCACTACCTACTCTAGTGTGGCCTACTAAACTCTCTTGAGTTGTAGAAAGGGTGTGCTATCCCTTGACACACAACTCTAAGTTCAGTAGAACTTACTGTATACTAAGCTTAATTTATATGTACCTTAGGTACCTTTAGTGGTTTTCAGTTGATCAATTCAATTGAGATTATCTGGTAAAACAATAGCAAGCTGGAATCCCACACGCTGCACACCAATGTGAGAAGTTGGCCTGGCATATGCTGTCCACTAATTATAGTGGGCACCTTGCACCAGTCCAAACAACCCCTTATTGGAGATAGGTTAAAGACAACCTTTATTGAAAGCTATCCTAGTGGTAGCTATGGAGAGCAGCCTTCAGGCTAAGTCTTGAAGGAATGTAAAGCAGCTTGTTTTACCAGTCTATAATCTCTTGAGTGACCAAATGAAAGAGCACCACACCAGGTATATATTCAAAATATATGTATTTATTACTAAACACACCCCTCTAGTCTCTTTATGAGGCTAGAGTTCGAAGTACATAAGTTATAAGTTATTTAAACACAGTAATAGCACAAATACACGTTTGGGCCCTAGGGGCGTACCAAACCATATACCAATAAAGTGGTATAAGAACCACGACTGAGCTAGACACTAGGCCTAGAGCCTCTAGAAGTGCTTGGACCACAAGGAACCACCCAAGGTAGTGACACAGGGGACCCACGGGGGACGCGTGCAGTGTAGTAACACAGCCGCGAATCGCCGTTAACTTCTATGGAGAAAGTCGCGGTTTGGAATTTAAAGAAAAGGGACACTTAAAGAAGGACTTGGAGCAAACCCTTTGAGAACTAGGTCGTTCTAGAGTCTCTACCCACGGGAGCACCGGAGTACTCTTGTTACCTCACCCAGGGAAGCCGGGTGCATAGGTGCCTTTCGGGGTCGGGTTTCGTCGTCGATTTGAATGGCGATCTGCTGCAAAGTGCTGCTGGCGACCAAGTGAAAAGTGTCCGGGTGGATCCAAGGGTGGATCGGAGATCTGAAGAACCTGAAAGCAGAGGGGACAGAGTCTGGGTCACTAGCCAGTGACCAGGAAGGCGATGAGCAGATGCCCACCGATGTCGAGTGCTTCAGGTAGGTTGACGGTCGTCTTGACTCTTCAGCCACGAGGTCCAGGAGGCGTTGTCGGCGACCAGGAGCAGGATTCGGGCTGGTACACGATGTCTGTCGAGTGCTGAGGTGTCGGCGACCGGATTGGACCCAACAAGCCTTGGCAACGGCAAGTCTCGATGAAGATGAAGATTGACGATTGATGCAGACCAGCAAGGTCTGAGGAACTCACCCAGCAAGGGTAAGTGAGGGCAAGCCTGGAGCAACCAGGGAGCCCAAGTAGAAAAAGATTGGCCTTCGTGAAGGGCTACTAGCCAACGGGCTAGCGACCGCGAAGGAGCCTCGAGACGGTGCACGTGGAGCTGGCTCACAGGACACTCGTGGAGTGGAGGCCAGTGATCTTCGGTGCAGTTGGTGCTGGAGGCTAGGGCTACTCGGAGCCCAAAGCACGACTTTGTGGGAGACCCAGAAGAGGATGCACTTGCAAATGCGTGCGGTGTCCAGGGGTCACGGTTCCACGTTACCCACGACAGCTACGGGCCTCAGCTTTGCTGGGGACTCAGGGCAGCCTCGGGGAAGTCTGGAAATCCATCTCTGGTGATGCAAAGACTTCGGCGTCCGACGGGAGCTTAGGCGATGCAGACCGGACAATTGCTTCTTTGGTGCCTGCCAAGCAGGGGAGTCACTCCTTGACCCCAAGGGAGATTCTTCTGTCCTCTAGTCTTTAAGTAGAGCGTCGAAGGTCCAGGATTCTGTGTCAGAGTTTCGTCCAGGGATAATCTAAAGTCCTAAGGACTGGGTTCCTATACTTATACTAAGTTTAGGGGTTGGACTTACTCTGTGGTCCCACCTATGGGTGGGTCAGGGCAGAGGGGTGGCTACACCCCTTTCCCTTTGTCCAGTTCGCGCCAAAGCAGGGGCTGCAAGCCCCTGATCCGGTTTGAACTGGGGTATGCACAGGGACACCAAATGTGCCCCCAGTGCAGGACTTCAAAGCACCTGAAAGTGCTCCCGCCCAGCCCCAATACACACTATCCTGTCTGGGGAGGTGGTCACACCTCCCTGGGACAGGAAACCTATTGTCCAGGCCTCCCCTGCCGGAGTTTCGGTCAGCAGCAGGAGGCCAGACTTGTGTCTGTGGCAGCAGCATCCATTTTGTGATGCCAGGGCTTTGGAAAGAAGTTACCGGCCAGGCCAGGGTTAACATGTCTCTCCCTCTAGAAGGGTGGAATGCTACCCCCGCCGCCAGAATTGGCGGCGGGGGTAGTATTCCAAGATGTTTGACACCAAACACGACATGTTTCGGTGCAGCCATCCCAAAGTTAGCATTTAACGCGAGGTTATAATGCGCTTAAGAGTATATGGTCAGGCTGCACTACAAACAGCATCAGAGAAGGGTCTCCGAACGCTGCAGAGGGGCCCTGCTCATGCAGGGCACCCTCTCACATAGGAACCACGCACTCTGCCTTCAGGATTGATAAGGCCTGCCATAGGAGTGACTTATAGGTTTATATGTGTGTATGTATATAGTGATATAGGTAGCCTATATCACAGTAAGGGGTGCATGCACCACCTTACCCAGGCTGCAGTAGCAGACCTGTGGTGTCAGTTTGGATGGCCTTCCAGGGGTGGCATAATACATGCTGCAGCCCCTGGTAGGCCTCTGAGGTACCTATGCCCTGGGTACATAGTATACCATATACTAGGGACTTATAAGGGCACTCCAGATTCCAATCAGAGATGTGCCTAAGGCACATGGAAACCATTTTAGAGAGGAAGCAGCTAGGCTGGGGTTCTGATTAGCAGGGCCCCAGCCAGACTAAGGTCGAAAAACAGTGAAGCATCAGCAAAAAGTGGGGGTACCCATGTGAAGCAGATCCTACTCTCCTACACAATAGCGTTCAATACTCTACACAATTTGCATTGTTCCGCAGACATGTTAGTGGAAATAACTGCATTTTCTCAGACTAGGGAATGCATGGACCATTCCTTAATAAAGGAACAATCTAAATGTTAAATCATCAAACTATAAGATCATATATACATGCTCACTGGCAAATCTGCCCTGTTAGTCAATATCACTTACATCCCAAGACTGGGAAGCCCATCTTTAATTGGCAAACAAAACTATATATCCCAGAATGCAACAGATTTTTCACTAAATAAAATGTCACACATGAGCACACCGAAAACATGGAAATGGCACATACAGGCAGATTGAAAACTTGGCAGCTATGTATAAACTTTCCTAGGCCTCTCAGACATTCTGTAGCTCTGCGAGGACCAGAAGGGAAGCCCTCCCTCTCTGCCTGTGGCAGTCCTGGTCTAGTTCTAAAAGGCCCAGGGGAGTTCAAACCTCTCCTGGGCCTCGCTGCACAATACCATAACTGAGAGGCCCAGGGTTGAAGTCCCTCTCTCTTTGGTAACACAGCCATGGTATACCCCTGCAATGCCTAGGATAGGGGACCCTCTCTTGAGCCTCACAGCAATTGTGTAGTGGTGCAAGGCCCAGGGTAGGGGGCACCTTCCTTATGCCTTGCAATTGATTGTGACCAAAGCAACAGAGACAGTGTGGCTGATGTTTCTTCCACCCCACCCCTGACCTTCTGTGCAGGGTGTTAATCGTCACCCCCAGCACCCCAATCTACCTTGCCCTCTGAAGTGCGAGGCCGAGCCACACCTGGCTGCTAAATAGTGCATCGATGGAGGGATGTGGGGGGTTACGAGAGGAGCACACAGCGTGGGCAGAAATTCATGTGAGGAGCGAGATGCGGGCCTCGTGGATAAGGTGAAGGTGGGGCCCTGGGCAGCAGCCCACACTGCCCATGCCTAGTGCCGGTTCTAAAATTACCCATAACATTACTAAGGTCCATGGAAGAGACATTGAGTGTCTCCATCACTCACGTTCTCCCTTTCTCACCCCTTATCTCCGCAGTCTCCCACGGTTAGCCACTCACAGCCCTTTTCTCCCTGCATCGTTCTGAGTCTTCCATCTGCATATCTCACACATCATCTCTTTCCTCTTCAACATTTCACTCATTTTCATGATTAACCCTCCCCTATACCATACACCCACCCATTCTCTCGACTCACATGTAAACACAACGCATTCTTTTCCTTTAGGACTGTAAACATTTTGACAGCTGTGTACCTCTTTCACACGCTATCAAATAAAATGATAATTACATTTGACACATATGTAACCATCGCTCTATGCCCTCTGCAGAGGTGGCAAGTATTGGATGAGCATGCAGCCTTACACCTTATCGACTCACCATAAGTACTGTGAGAAATTCACATGGCCTTCAGCCTCAACTTCAGAGCCCTCAGTTGTTCCCCATCTTACATACCCACGCATTCCCTGAACTTACACATGCACCTAGAGGCGACTCAGGTCACGGTATGTACTATACAAAAGTCGTGTTGCATGGGGAAAATAAACTTTAGAAACATAACATCTGGATAAAGCATTTAATATTAGAGGATGCAAGATAAAGTAAAATGTGAACAGAGCCTGTATCGCTGACATGAATTACCTTAAGTGTTTACCACCACTCTGTGTACTCTGCAGAGAGGCCGAGGATAGGTTGAGCATGTATTCTGAACACTTTACTGACCCACTAACAGGCAGTTTTAATTCCAAAGTTCTCAAACGTTCCCTGTCATGCGCACCCACCCATTATGTATAGATACCCAGAGAACTAACGCGTCTCGCTTCGCAGTAACCACTATATAAAAGTCATGTGTTTGAATGGAAAATCACAGAAACACAACATTAAACCGTGGAATGTAATTAGGGACTCGGACTGCATCACTGACATGGATTGCCTTGAGGGTGGATGCTATGTGATGCTTTGCTGACCTCGAGCTTCTAGCTCACTGAAGCTTACATGCGGCTCGGGTAGCAACAGTGGAGATTGGGGTCCACTGCTGTCTCTACATATCCATCAAGTTACTCTGACTGGTGAGCACACAACCGCTGAATCCCAGCAACCCAGTGCCAGTACACATGAGCTCCCCTGCACTAATCACAGCTCTGAGCAGTTAAAAGTTACGTGGTGCGGCTGAGGCCTCGATGCGAGCACAGTCGAACAATGTCTGCAAGAGGGCAGGGTGGTTTGCTGATGGCTAGCTTCCAGTGCTCTGAAGCTCATGTGCTGCTCAAGTGGCACCAGTGGGGTTCTCTACTGTCTGTACACAGCCATCAATACACTCTGCCTAGCTGAATTCCAGCAGTACGGCGCACACAAGAACTCTGTTCCAGAGATCATAGCTCTTAGTGCCAATATCAGCAACACACCCAACCCGCAAACACAGCAATACCAGAATAAAGAACACACAAGACACATTGGTTGTTGGAGAAAACATTGCTGCAGGTTTATTTTGCATAAGAAATATGCCAACATGGTGGGTCAACTTACGGGCGATCCAAGGGCAGGCAGCCCCTCTGCTGCCTGCCCACCTGATGAGCCAAATTGCACCGTGGCATAACCAATAGGTGCTAACCATTTTGGGGGATTACCCCTTACATCCTGTGGACCACCAGTCCACCCATTTACTCACACCCCTTGAGGGGGCGGAGAGTATCCAGGCAAGCCCCCGGTTGCTCAGGTTTACAACCGCCCGAAGGACTACGGGGCGCCGTCGTTCCTCCAGGGTCCTGCCGTAAGGACTTCCTGGGGCTATTTGGCATTTGCACCCTTCTTGTGGTCCTGAAGAGGGTACCCCTATGTACCATTCAGCCTCTGGATCGCCCTGTAACTCCGCGACAGCTCTGGGTGTCGCACCCATCATACCCAGGGCCCCCCACCAAGGCAGGCATTCTTACTTACACCCTGCTGATTCTAGGGCATCACCCAGGTCCAACAGAAACGGGTCCATGCCCCTTCTAGACAAATGGACCCCATCCATATCAAAACATCCTGTGGTCTTGGCATGCAAAAGCCGAGTCTGATAAAGCCAGGAACCCCTCTGTTCCGTGAATTTTGCGCATGGCGCTGTTTACCTTCCTGCGAGAAATTTCAACGGCCTCTCCAGACCCGGACAATTCCTATTTACCTCAGACCTGGTTACCAGTCCTTCTGGCTGGACAATTCACATTTACCTCTGCAGGTGTTTCCCGGCCCTATCGGGTAAACCTTGCGATGTAAAACTAAAGAGACCATGCTTAATTCACCAAGCCCTTCAGATTTTATATGCTTCGAATTAGAGTTGAAACAAGCCCCTGTTTGGCTTGCGCATGGCTTATTTACCCTTCCGTAGGCAAGTTCAATGGCCTCCACTTAACTTGGAAACTACTGTCTCTGTATTAACCACAGCTTTATTTACCCCCCTGGGCATGTTCACTGGCCACCCCGGGGTTGCGGCAACTGATCTCTACTGTAACCATTTTTTAGGAAGAGAACCCTATGGTGCCCTTTGCGCCAATAAGGGGCTTCTTGTTAGGTGTTGTCGCGACATGTGTTTACCCATTACCGCCCCGTCCCTGGTCTAAGATTCGCGATAAACATGATGGAATTCGCCTCCAAGGCCATCAGTATAATTTGTTAATAGTTAATAATTGTGGCCAACACAATACCCCTCTCTGTACCTGCTGACCTCCGTTGTATGGGAGTACAGCGTCGGCCAGGGATATTACCATAGAAATAAAACTCTGCTCTCCTCTTGACCAGGCTTCTGGGTGGTATACTCCATTGTGCACTGTGTACCCTTGTGTGCAGTACCATGAGGGGGTTGACTAAGCCCTTGGTTATCCCCCTTGCTTGGCAAGTCCCCATTTGGGGGTTCAAACTGACGACCATGTGCGGCACCAAGAGAAATATGGACCCCCTGGAAGGGTCATCGGGCGGGAACAGGGTTAGTCTTGTGACCAATGCTGTGCCGCCATGCTGTTGTCCCCACCAGAGTAGTAGCCCACAACCCTGCACACAATTTTATAGGTTCTACGCAAGGTTGCACCTAGTTTGTTCACAACTCACACTGCACACATGTTGGCCCATGGTGCTACGCAAGATTATACTTAGTTTGCTCAGAAGTCGTACTGCACACATTCCCACATGGGGCTTCAGCGCACCTCACCCCTGAAGACTAAGCCCTTGTTTTACCCCCGTACTTGCTTATTCCCAAACTTTGGGGGTTCGCACTGATAATCGTGTACTGCACCAGCAGTGGAAGTTTACCTGCTCCTTCCAAATTTGAATTTTCCTGAATAATGGTCATGCTAAGTACTCTTAATACATTGTAGCCTTTATATGCTTTTACCCCTTGTTTACCAGAATGCCAGAAAGGTTAGTCAATGCTGTGGATTTGAGGACACGGAGTAACATGAGCAAATTTACCTGCACCTTCTAAATATGACTGCAAATGTGTTCTGGTAATAGTCAGCATTGGTGCTCCAAACTCATATTTTTCAACACTCTTGGAGTGACAGCACCTATTTCGGCATGACAAACTAACGCAACCCACCTGGCTGACTGGTGGGTCTAGCGTATGTAGCCCGTAACCCAGCTTTTGCTAGAGGTATACCCGTGTGTCAAACCGGGCCAATGTTTTTGGCTAGTGAGACCCTGGAGTAAATCCTATGCACAAATTGCCTGCCCTTTATTTTTCCATCACCTGCAAGTCCCTCACCGTCTGAAGGCGATCCATAGTTGCTAAGTCACCCTACTGCTGTCCCCACCCTGGCGTGAGTGGCCCCATGCAAAACTTCTGTTAATGTATCCCAGGAAGCAGCCAAGTGGATGGTAAGAACGGTAGGACAGTCTGAACAGGATCGAATCCCAGTCTGACTGCAGACTTTTACTGGATGTTGTGTTGCCATACTGGTGCACCTCACCTGGTGTGGACCCCATGCTGGTGTCCCCGCCCGAATAGTAGCCCATCGACAGCTTATGCTAATGTTATACCAGGCTGCCAGAAATGTTTGCCAATGCTTTTGGATCTGAGGACATGGAGTAAACCTATGAGCAAATGTACCTGCACCCTCTAAATATGAATGTAAAATGTGCTCTGGTAGTTGTCCGTATTTGTGATCCAACCCAGCCTTTTCAGCACTATTGAGGTAACAGCACCCTTTTAGGAATGACCAACTCACGCCCCACCTGGCTGAATAGCGCTTTTTCGTGTGTAGCCCCTAACCCTATTTTGCTAAAGGTATACCAGGATTATGCTGAATCCTAGCTTACTTCACTGCTGAGTGCACCCTGTACATTCACAGATATTTCTTTGCCTTTTCCGTTTCTGGCTGCAAAAGTTGCATGACATTGCAAGCACCAATCCCAGGCGAATAAAAGAAGCATATTTTGTCAAGGGACTTGGCCTATTCTTCACCCTCTGTGGTGTGCTCTGGACTGCTATGCAAGTGTCAATAAGGCTTCAGCAATCACATGTATCAGTTCCTCTTGTGATACACATCCGCTGGGTAGCTAATATGCTCCCTATCCGTAGTACCGTCTAGTAATTCAATGATGACAACAGCGAGGCCTTTACTGGGCTGTAACCATGGATGCTTAAACCTGGACTTGGACCTACTTCAAAGGTTTGTCCCCGGAATTAATTTCCCTCCACCAGGAACAAAGGCCTGCCTGTTTACTGGTTTGCCTCCCTAGACCCTTCTGGTTGGTGGTACGAAGCCTTCTACTCAGCAAGCTTACCGTCTAGCGTTGCCAATGCCATCACACCAACCTATACCCTTTGTAATCACTCTCCATCCTCCTGTGCATTGCTCATTTGGCTAAGCCCTGGGGACCCTGGACTGCTCTTTACTTTAATCCTCCTGTCCTCTGCCGAATGGCAAGCACCACACACTGTTTCCCCATAGGGGCTCCCTGTTAGTAGAAGAGTGTGAAAATTTCTTGCTAGCTTGGCCACACCAGGCCATTAAGCGTTTGTAACCATCCTCACCAAGCTACGCACCTGCCCAGCTACTGGTGCTTCTAAACGAGAGGCCTTGGGGAATGTATGTCACTGTTAACAATATGAGTGGTGCGGAAACATTACGTCGGAATCTAACATGTGCGGTTTTATGTTCTGATGCAGTCCCCATTTATGTGAATACACTGGAACACCTCTGCCTAATGTGCGTGACCTAGGTACCTGGTCCAGCTCGCTTGGCACACCTGCTTGTGAGTCAATACCAGCCCAACTGGACGTCCTGCTGCTGGCAGAGTCTACCGCTAAGGGTGGACAAAGCATGTCTCTACCATTGAAATAAAGTGGGTGTACCTGCCCTGCCGAAATCACCCCCCAAGACTGTTTGTTGCTCCTGTCCCCGCTATTATACATGACGGCACAACCAACGATGAGACTGACTTACGTGATGGATACCCTTATGCCTTCCTTGACCAAATTGTGTGGTCCTAAGCAATTGTGTGAATTCTTTAACTTGTACCTTCATTTGACATGAGGGCACCTTGGCATACCTGTGGTCATGATAGCCACTGTATAACATTCTCCTGTTGTTGTATTCCTCTTAGGGTGTCCATAAACGGGCTTTCCAGTATCATGTCCTTAGATAGGCACAATTCGCCCTGCCCTTATATAGGCATAAATTCCCAGGCCTTATTTAGGCATTAAACCATGCACTCCAAATACAGGCATGGTCTCCGACATCCGTCCACCCTAACGTCACAATGAGTACATGAAGAACAGACCCTTAGGCTGCGGGAGTTTCCCTAGTCCAGGACTATTGATTTCTTCAAGGTCTCATATATTATGTATGAACCGTTATTCCTTAGGGGTTCATTCATGACGTCTTTCGCTGTCCGACTCACGTCAATACTAAACATTCCTAGGTACTCTCAGGTATAAATATACCTTCCCTAGCCCTTGTAAACTAGGGGAGACCTCGACTTCAGAGGAGCCAGTTTCCCGGCCTGACGCACTGAGAAGACGCTGTCATCCCTGCACGCAGAGAGTCCAGCTTCCAGTGATCTGACTTCCCTTGCGGGGTGTTGGAGTTCGAGTCTGGCAAAGAGATTCCAACCTCTCTCATTCTTCAGGTATGGAGCTGATTAGAACCTAGAGGGACTCTTGGCATACTAGACTTAACATACTCTTAGTATACCATAGTAAGGAATACTTCACCTACTTCTTCCCTCTTCCTACACCTAGGTTAGGTTAGGTACATTGGGGTAGAACTAGCTTAGCAACGCATCGTATGAGTACTCGCATTTTTAGTCTGTGTTATTTATGTAACAGCATATGTACTAAAAGATAATGCTCTCGCAGTATTATTTATTTCTACTGCTCACACTGTACATTATTTATCTCGCATACTGTCTTGTGATCGTAACAGCACATTTTACTTATACCAGAAACAAGACTGTTCAATAAATCCTTTATTGAAACGCCCGTCTATTTCTTTCTGTGTAACTTGGAGAAAACTAAGCATGCACGACTGAGCTGAGTGAAATAGTTATCTATTGTTTCCACGACTCTGGGACACGTTCTGATTCTAAAGGGAAACATAGTGGTCATGTTTTGCGGCTGCCAGAAACTACTCCCTTCTTGTTGTCAAGGAGTTTCTAGTGGCCTCTGAGCTAGCTGGCACAAGTAATTAAGTTTAATATACTCGATAGGGACATACTGACCTTAGTCCTATGTCAAACCTATAGGATATATTATTCCAATGCGCAGAGCCTATTAGGGAAATAGGAGCTACACTACATGGCGCCCAACGTTTTGGTAAGGCAGTAATTCAACGTTAGATACTGAGTAACTCAGCCGTGCTTTTTCTCTCAAGACCCCTACCCATATACTTCAAAAGACGTCTGGAGTGGGCAGGGTTAAGTCCACCACGGCTACATAGGGCAGTACCCTATATATTAGCTGTTTGGTTTGCTCAACGTTGAAGGATACAGTGTTCCACAATATTGTGCACCTTATCTTTGTTTCTTTGAAACTTGTTCTACATTTTTCAAAAAACAAAAATGACTGAAGACGCCGGAGACGGTGTAGCTGTGGCTGATCCAGCCCTACCAGCAGTTTTTAACATTACAGGTTTAAATGAAACCGAGGAGGGTGTCATAGACATCGCTCCAAACTTAAGAAGAGCCATCACTCTAAAACTTATAAAACATGGCCTACCACCAAGAGGCGGTAGAGCAGTTTTCGTGATAGAGGCACATGAATCCTTTCAGACAGAGGTATTCTATTCATGGGTAATATTTCCTGAATCCAATTCAGTAACACACATGTTTCACTTCTACAAAGAAGATGAACCACCAGAGGAATACATTCCTTTCGAGGATATAGAAATTCCATTAACATACCAAGAGCATCAGCTCTGGTTTAAAGGCGCCCTAAAACATCACAAAAACATTACTAGGCTCGGTCCACTAGGTAGACCAGGAGCAACATGGCCGATTCTAGCCGAGCTACACACCTCATCCTGACATTGAAGAGATGTCAGACGAGGACTTACTTACTCAACTCACAGAGTTAATAAAAATCTACAGACAATTGGTCCAATATGTCATGCGGACTTTTACAGTCCGACCACCATTGACATATCCAAATGCAACTCCCCAACAGGGGAATACACTAAAAATTACACCACAGACTCTATACGCAGTCATGGGTAAAATGCCCACAAAACGTGAGCAAATTCCTTTCTGGATAGCTCAAAAAATTACTCAAATCGAAGCAGTATTTCCAAATACTAGCCCGTATGAGAAACACAGAATACTGACAATCAGTTTACCAATGGGGATCACACCACAACTGGAAGACTGCACCACTTGGGGCTCAGTCTTTGCTGCCATCTATACTAAAACACATGGCATTCCGTCAATTGCGGTAATACCTGATGTCCTGAAACAAATTCAAAACGAATTTAAGTATGAAATTACTGAAAAATTTCGACCAGGTCTCAACAATAATATTATCAAATATTAAAGGGGAGGCAGCAGCAGTGGCGATCCGCCAAAAATTAAGGGAATTTGATGTTACAGAACATCAAACAGAGCTACCCAGAATAATAGAACAATCTTATGCAGAATTAGGCAGAGATAGTTTGGGTGGAAGACCAGTGAAGCTCGAAGCTATCTGAAAGTCCTGAGAAGGACTCAATTAAACAAACTCCTACATCTTCTAAAAAGAAGTGGGATACTACTAAACAAAAATCAAACGAGAAACGTTCTCAATCCCGAGGTAGGTCTCCTCAAAGGAGCCCTCTGAAAGGAGGTATAACCTCAGGAATAGGGATAATTTGAGAAAACCTGATAGGTATCAAGATACTGATACACGTTCCTCTCGTCCCTTTCAGATCTCATCACAGACTTCGGAAAGAAGAGGACGGACGGAACACAGAGAAGAACGCGTGAAATCGAAAGACGACAAACACGCTCCAAAAACTAAAGTAAAACCTCAATTCTCCAAAAAGAAAGTAGCAGGTCTGAAAATCAGACATGCCGAGAATACTGAGAACACAACTCAAGAACGGAGAATGGACAGTGCAGCAGAAGTCACAATAGTTCGCCAGAACCTGAGGGAACTTCTGGAGATAGTGGACTTGAATGAGTACATCACAGTTGAGACTGTAGACACCAGGGTTAGTACTCCACAAAAGTTATATGAAATAACACTCCGGATGGAGGGAGACAAACCTAGACAGGTGAAAGCACTTTTTGGGAAAGACTATCAAAGGGCTATGACATACTTCTAGCAGAAAAGGACTGGCCACCACAATTTGTCAGGGAGTGCCCACATGGCAAGGACATTATTATGCCTGCCTTCTCCAACCATATTCCAATTCACCTAAAATATACATACGCCAGGAAATGGGCAGAAGCCCAGGCCCCAGCATTATATAAAAATCATGTAGGATGGCATGAGGACTCACCTCAACATAACATACATCTGAAACATGAACCAACTGCACAACGGCAGTACCCAATAAAGCAAGAAGCTAAAAACAGGTCAGGGAGATCTTAGATCAACTTGAATACCAAGGGGTGATTGAAACATGCACCTCCTCAATGAACAATCCTTTGTTTCCTGTCTCCAAACCAGACAATACATATCGTCTAGTTTTGGACTACAGACACTTAAACACTTGTTCTAAAACGTTTGCAGTGCAAAATGCACATAGCACAGCATTAATGAATAACATTGTGCGTAAAAAATATAAAACAACATTAGACATCTCAAATGGTTTCTTTTGTCAAAACATAGCACCTGAAAGCAGGTACTTAACAGCATTCTCCATAATGGGGACCCAGCGTCACTTTTGTCGACTCCCACAAGGGTTCAAGAACAGCCCAGGTTTATTCTCAGCGAGGGTAACGGAGTTACTACAAATTTATGACAATGAGGCATTGTCCTATGTCGATGACATCTATCTGACGGACGATGACTTGGAAAAACACTTGAACAGGGTGAGCACCATTATACTGGGTTTCACCTCTGAGGGCTATAAGTTCAACTTTAAAAAGTCTAGAATTGCCCATCTCAATGTCCTATTTTTAGGATACGAGCTTTCAAGTGAAGGCAAGAGCTTGGCAGCTAACTTTTTAGAAAAGTGTGCGCTGCTCCAACCTCCAAAAACGCAAAAAAACTTACAATCCATCCTGGGGTTCCTAAATTTTGGAAGAACATACATTCTAAATTACGCAGAAAGGGTTAAACCTCTCTACGCATTGATCAAACCTGATTTTTCAATCAAGAATTGGACACAAGAACACACAGAAATCTTGCGTTCACTCCAGGCTAAAATGTTAGCAACAAATCACTTACAAACACGCGTAAGTCAACGCAATTTGGTGATCCGAATAATTTCGGGTCAATGCGGATTCACCTACTTAACATTTAATGAGGGTGAGAAAATACCAATAGCATACAAATCTCATTTGTACACACAAGCGGAAATGCGCTTCAGTTCAACTGAAAACATTCTAACAGCAGTTCAAACCGCTGTAGCAAAAGAAAGAGCCTTAGCCCAAGGGAAACGCATTATTGTCATAACCCCGGTACCAGCTTTAGAAGCGGTCACAAAAGCAAGCATTCCAAATGCTAAAGCATTACATCCAAGATGGATACAATGGGTTAATTCTCTTGCTGCAACAGATGTTGAATATGTTTTTGATCCAGATTTAAAAACACAAGCATTCCTGCAATACGAACATGAATGTCCTCTGCCTACTGAAATTCTGCCTCTCGATCAGTACGAATTTATAATTTACACTGACAGATCAGCACAACCCGCAACAGGGAGTAAGCAAGCTTACAGTGCTGCGTGTGCAATCGTTAAAGGTCGCATGCGAAATGGCATCTTCAGACCTATGGTCACAAAAACTCAATCTCTAGGGGATTGTACAGCTCAGCGAGCTGAACAACAAGCATTCAAACTGGCACTTGAAAGTACAGATCGAGAATTCCCCACACTGATAGTGTGCGATTCCTTTTACTGTGTTCAGTCGTATAATGACTATATACAAAACTGGCTTGAAAAGGGTTTCAAAGATGCGAAAGGTGGCACAATAAAGCACAAAATGCTTTGGGAACAAGTAGTTCAGTTGAAAAACGAACTACCAAAGGCTCACATGATCCACACACTGAGTCATCAACGTGATGGCGTTCACGTTGCAGGGAATTCATTGGCTGACGAAGCCGCAAAGGGGGCTGTGCAGACGGCTTCCGTAGCTGCGATCACTCGTTCCAAAACGAAAATAGACGGTGAGATAATGTTGGCTGTCAATGCTTCAAGCAAAGGCAGCGGTGCAGCGTTACCAAAAAAGTTTCCACTCAAGTACTCTTATATAATTGATGCGAATAACGTTCCTTTTGCTCGAATCCCTGGAGTGGGGGATAGGGTAATACCAAACATGGAACGTAGAGCAGCCTTGATTTATGAAACACATTTGGGGGAGGGTCTGTCACATCAAGGGATCTCTAAAACAATTTTGACGTTAAAAGAGACGTACTGGTGGCCTGGAATGAATACAGAAATTCACATATTCATCAACAACTGCTTAGACTGTAAATTACAGCGAGAGAGCCACCAGACACCATGCTGCGAATGCGGTAACACGGGGCAGACACCATTGTTAGACAGCATTAGACTATCTACGCGCCTGCGTCCTACTGGACAAAGGCATTCCCACAAATACTGAATTTAGGTTCCTATGGTTATGGCCTCAGCGCTCAGCTGACGCTCGAACTGTTATAAAAGATTTGCGAGTCTTTATCGGCATATACGCAATAGGCACGCTACATTCTGACCAGGGTCCTGCGTTTAGCTCTAGGGCTTACAAAGAGGCCATGGCCAGTCTGGGTGTTGCATTGCGTACTCCTCTCCATTCCATCCTGAGGGAAATTCGGTTGTGGAAAGGAAAAACCGGGACATAAAGCAGTCTATAACAGCTAGGGTATTAGGTTAGGGTGATGGGTGGGTCAAACACCTTAGTGGGGTCCAACGTGCATTGAACAATCTGCCAAGAAGTTCTCTAAGGGGGTCACTCCATATGAGGTCCTATTTGGGACAAGAATGTGGGTACCAGACCTTGAACACGTAGGCACAGTGGTGGAAAATAAACCCTTTGATATCAAAGATCGCTTGGCTGTTTTACAGGACTTAAACAAGTTAAGAACGAAACAAAGCAACGTACTCCTACAGCCAACCACCACTGGGGAAAATCGGCGGTCCTAGCAAGGCCTGTCTGGATTCCAAAAGTTGGGGATCTAGTCAGAGAAAAGATTTCGGACAAGAAGGAATTTGGACCTTCTTACAGACAACCAGTACCTGTCCTAGCAGTTCAAGGAACAAGAACAGTACTTCTGCTGCCCCTTGCTGGAAGAAAGGAGAAAAGATTTGTGTCCATCGACCTGATCAAACCACAGTATGTGGCCAATACTAAATAGTAGGCCTCGTGGACTCCGACCCAGTAGCAGACGCACTCCTCTCGCTACTATCCAAGAGGTACAGACTGAAAGACTAATAACAATCGAGAATTCAGCTGTAACAGATGGAGGACTAAGCAACAACGCTATGGAACTCATCCCTCTTGAACACCAAATAACAGTTCGTCCAAATACACCTGTCCACACCAACGTAACAAGTGATGAACTGGTTCCAGTGATTTCTACAAATCCTGATGCAATTCCAACAATTGACAGAACTGCTTCTGGCTATTTCATTAACTTTGATACGTTCTCAGAAGATCCAAGTGAACCTGAAACGACGCCAGCATCATTGAGATTCAAGCAGCAAGTACAAGACTTTCTTCACTTACTGAAAAAGACTTATTTGGTTTCTCCATGGATTGAACTCTGGATTACATCTGGACTTTTTGTTTTCCTGCTCTGGCTAGCTTTGGTTACAACTGTGAGCGTGCTTATAAGTGGCAGATACATCCATGTGAACTCTGAAGGAAAAGACGTGAACGTACTTTTGAAACCTCAAATCTTCCCATCGTGAAGCAAGAGACTTGTCATCAGTGAACATCACAGCTGTTCCTATACAGGATGGTATAGTGTGGGACAAAACAGATTTTGATATATTCGGTCCGACTGAACAATTGAACATTCCACATTTGTTTAAAATCTCACTAAGTGATCTACTCTCTTCCAGTACCTATTCTGATGATTGGGACTTGGAGACTGTAAATGACATTATGTTTGACCTAGAAAAATCTGCTGCATTTTCTAAAAGTGAATATTTAGAGGGTTCATCAGACTATGAACAACTGTATTGTTATAATCACTATGGTCATCATTATTTGCATAAATCTGCATATCCAAGAAATGTGTTTATGTTTAACCAATGGGAACATTGTCCTACACCACCTAAAGGTAGTTCAAAAACATTTGCTAGTAAGTTTCCATATTTTTCAGGATACAATACATCTGAACCAGAAATGTTTTACTATAAAAATGTAGACAAGACAGGACTGAAAATTATGTTAACAAATACAAAACAGATTTATTCTGCATTTTTTAATGCCCAACTGTCTAGACAGGGTTTCGACTTTTGGAAAGACACAATTGACACAAAAACTGTGTGGGGTACAAAAGATTGGCAAGTGCAGGGGATAGAAGCTTTATTTAGAGCCTGTATCATACCTGAACAAATAATGTTTTTGAATGAAACCATCCAACAAACATCTTGTCTTGGACTAGCCAAGATAAAAGAGATGAACACACCTTCTGTACCAACACCTGCCAGAGATAACGATACACAGGCAGTGGTGACAGTTGACAATATACTACAACTCAACAGATCTAATCCTGATTGGAAAAAATGGTTGATCTGGCCAACAGACACGAATAACTGTCAGGAAAGATTCCTGAATAAAACTCAGGGCTTTACTATTAATAGGCCAGACCCAAGATACGTCCAAAGACAACATCCGGGGGTAGTAACAACATACAGTGTAGGAAAATTATGCCTCGATTGGCTGCATAAGTCTACACTACAGGATGTGAAACAACACTTAACCTTACTTATAAAGGACGCAGACCTTAGGGAATTCTTGCTTGGACCAAGAAAACCGCGTCAAAAACGTTTCATATATGCCGGCATTTATGCTGCCTATAATGAAGCATGGAAAGTATCACAGATAGAGGCTGCAGAACGAATACGTGAACTTGATCGTATTAATTTAGAGAAAACACTCTCTGTGGTCGACAATGGGTTAACAACTTTGTCCTCCAGAATATATTCATTGGATGGCATTGTATCCTCTGCTATCGACATACTAGAACAAGATTTGGCGATGTTACAAAAGGCCAATCTCAATTACGTTCTATTATGTTATTAAGCTGGACGCTGCAATCTTTGCGAGCGGGCTATGTGCCTTGGCGTTTATCAACACAACGGCTCTGTTTGCAGAATACAATCTAACTGATAAACAGATCGAACTGGCACAAAGAGGAGCAAGGTATACAGTGCTGAGCATTGAAAAACTGGAAAAGTTACCATTCACAGTGGCAGAAAAACCAGCTACAGAATGGCTTATTCATGGCAAAATAACATTACCTGTGAGTACTTTTCAGTTTCAGTATTGCCTCAGACAAATGCAAGCAGGCAAATATGAAAGGTTGGGTAAGGAATACATTAAGACATCTTGGGATTTACCGTATACATATAGATGTTGGAGTGAGGATCGTGAAGTGTTTTTGAGCGGTACACACTGTAAACGTGCACTGAGCGGTTCGCTTATATGTCAGGACATTTCCTTACACGGGGCTTGTGATGGTTCTGTGGCTAATTTGTCTTGCCATCAGCAGGGTACACCAGCTGCTGTGATTAATCCAACGTTTGGACAACTTTCTAATGGGAGTTACCTCATGTTGAATGATCAGAGTTGCTGCGGCATGCTGCCAGGCATCCCATATCTAGTAACGGTCAACTCCAGGGTCACTTGCTGTATGCAAGTATTGTTTGCCCCAATAGACACAGTCAGGAGTCGCCTCTATGGCCTTCGCTGAACGTCTCTTTTATAAGATTTGATTCTCTAAGCAGAATGAAAGCCATGCTTTTACAGCAAACAGTGCCTTTGACCTCGGCCAAAGAAACCTATGATCTACAAATAGCAAGGACTTCGGCTGAGATACAGACTTTAATACGTACAAACTGCCCTATACATTTCGTGGAAATGATAGGACGAATCTTCAATAAGTCTGATACAACAGGAATTGTACATGTATTTAAGAGCATCTGCTCCGGTCTGTTAGCACCTTTCCAGGCAATACTCGGAATCATCCCGAACTTTGCACATTTGGTGTTTGGTGGCATACCATTAATTCTAGCACTTGTTGCCGGAATTCTATTTCTCTTCCTGCTATTGCGCTATGGCCAGCCTATTCGCAGACATCACTCCGAGCGAAATGGAGAAAGCTCTCCTTGAACGAAAGTGCCGTGAGCAAATAGTAGAGCTTTTGGGCATAAATCGTCTCACGGGACCTTAATACCACGTGGTTCCTGTCCTTCAGACCAATCTGGCAAGATTGCATCTTACCTGTTCTACGACGCCTGCTATGCGGTGTAGAATGCGTGTTGGACACCTGTCTAACATTTCCATCAGCGACGCCAACGGATATCGATACTCTGCTGGACCAGATAACGGCCCATGCTATGTGTTGTCCCCAGAGGCTTCCTATCCTGATGTCAGCATTCATTGAGATCTCACAGACGCTTCCGGCTGCTGCTGAGGTACGAGAAAGATCTACAGGCACACAGGTAACAACGGACGCGAACTTTGCTGCGGCACCCTATGCTGGAGCGAAGCTTCACATCTCTGTGCAATTAATCTGCTACACGAGGTGTTCCAACTGACACCAACTACAGTGGACGATGTTTTGTCTATTGAAGTAGATGATCTCATGTTTACACCAGACCCGTAAACTGACTCTGATTCAGCATATAGTGTTCCAGAGATGCAGTAACAATTTGGCCTTCATTTTTCAAACCAACTTGGAACTCTACCAAAATTGAACTTTTTCCCATTTTCCAAACGAAAATGGCACTTCAATCTGCTTAAAGTAGAACTAGCCTTATAGTACAGACTTGGCGGTACTTCCACAGACACTTAGTCATCTTGTGTGTCTCAAACAGTTCATTAATTTTCATGACATGAAATGACTTTGATTTTTTGAACAACTTATCGATCATTTCTTTGTCACATGTAAATATTACTGCTTCTTTCATTCCAATTGCATTTATTTTCGAACTATTATGCCTGAAATGAAAAGCATTTGCTTCAAATGTACAGTACCTTTTGCATTTTTTACTATGTTTTTTAAATGCTTTTAAGAAAAAAAAATTTAAAAATATGCGGTACTTCATTTTATGTTTAGCATTTTAAATGTTTAGCATTTTAGTATTATCGTATACACGAAAGTGGAGTGGGTGTTGTATTCCTCTTAGGGTGTCCATAAACGGGCTTTCCAGTATCATGTCCTTATATAGGCACAATTCGCCCTGCCCTTATATAGGCATAAATTCCCAGGCCTTATTTAGGCATTAAACCATGCACTCCAAATACAGGCATGGTCTCCGACATCCGTCCACCCTAACGTCACAATGAGTACATGAAGAACAGACCCTTAGGCTGCGGGAGTTTCCCTAGTCCAGGACTATTGATTTCTTCAAGGTCTCATATATTATGTATGAACCGTTATTCCTTAGGGGTTCATTCATGACGTCTTTCGCTGTCCGACTCACGTCAATACTAAACATTCCTAGGTACTCTCAGGTATAAATATACCTTCCCTAGCCCTTGTAAACTAGAGGAGACCTCGACTTCAGAGGAGCCCGTTTCCCGGCCTGACGCACTGAGAAGACGCTGTCATCCCTGCACGCAGAGAGTCCAGCTTCCAGTGATCTGACTTCCCTTGTGGGGTGTTGGAGTTATTATTTATTTCTACTGCTCACACTGTACATTATTTATCTCGCATACTGTCTTGTGATCGTAACAGCACATTTTACTTACACCAGAAACAAGACTGTTCAATAAATCTTTTATTGAAACGCCCGTCTATTTCTTTCTGTGTAACTTGGAGAAAACTAAGCATGCACGACTGAGCTGAGTGAAATAGTTATCTATTGTTTCCACGACTCTGGGACACATTCTGATTCTAAAGGGAAACACAGTGGTCATGTTTTGCGGCTGCCAGAAACTACTCCCTTCTTGTTGTCAAGGAGTTTCTAGTGGCCTCTGAGTTAGCTGGCACAAGTAATTAAGTTTAATATACTCGATAGGGACATACTGACCTTAGTCCTATGTCAAACCTATAGGATATATTATTCCAATGCGCAGAGCCTATTAGGGAAATAGGAGCTACACTACACTGTGTTTAAATGTTGAGGTAATATGTTGTTCAACTGTGTCATAAAAGTGGGTAAATGTAATACCCTGCTAAACTGGTGGAGTGTCCTGTAAGGGTCCCCTAAGCCCCAGTTCCATACCCCGTAGCACCCCCTGGTATTTAACAGAATTGACACCCCCCGGGGTTGCGATGTTCCGCTAGCCACTAGACCTATATCCGAGTACTATCAGGGACCCAATGCTTTCGTTTTTCTCAAGCAAGGAATGGCCACACATGCAGCGCTCAATTGTTCCTGAATAATATTTATCAGCACTGACAAGTGGGCATAACTAAATTATTCCTTCATGTCCTGTATGGGTCCTAATTAACACTTAAAAACATGCCTGCTTTCTTGATGTAGGTGATGCACGTATCCGCTGGCGGCTACTAACGTTACTTAGCCTGCATATACTATGCTCAGAACAGAGTGCACTTGCTCTGTAATCCTCTGGATTATTGTCTGGCCTTCCTTATGCCCAGATATACCTGAGGCAGTGCTTCAATTCTGATGATGGGACTGTGCAAGAGCTGTAATGAGTCTTTGCCTACACCAGTCACCCAACAGGCAAGTTGGCTCTGACAAACCTTGGGTTCAGGTGCCAGATTTGGAAGGCGCCTTGCCTTCACTCACCGCCCCCTGGGGCAAACCCAATGCCTGTGCACTGACCGCAACGTAGCGATGCCCTATGTAGCATCGAGCGCTTGGTCAAATTCACTTGCCAACTCCAACTACTTAAACCTACACCTTGGCAATAGTGCATCTACCAAACATGCCCCTGAGCACCCGGCTGCTCACTTTTCCACCTAGAATGCCTACACACTGGCGCACGCAGGAGGTCTGATTCCGCGTGGCGCCATGGGGTGAATAATTACGCATACTCCTTAGATAAATGAGAATGCCTCAAAAGGTTGGCTTCCTTTAAGACATAGAATGCTTTGTAGTATCACCAGTGCTGTACATTGAGTCGCTCGCGCCTAACAAAGCCAACAACTGCACCCACCGAAACAAACTGCTCCAAGCGCACAGCACCAACAGCTCCACCCCCGTGCCTATTCAAGTTCAAGGATCTCAGTATGTCATAATTAAAAGAGATGGACTACAAAAATTCACGCTATTTTACTGAAACTTTTAACATTAGAGAAACAAAGCAGTGCTGCTGAGAATGGGTGCATCTATTTCCTATGAGCTTGCCAGCCTTACACTGCAAAACATTACCCTAGCACCCATATGCACTGTCATCCCCAAGACTAAACTATGCCAGCATGGTGTGTAAATAAACCTTAAGGAAGGCTAGAGAAACGTCTGCCCTTTTGTTAGCCCAGAAACTAGATATCCTGGTATTTGTGAGGCATTACAAGTAAACTGAAATGTCATGAACAGTAGGCGGATACCGACTGTGCTGCAATCTGCCCAAATGGGTTTATAAAGATATCAAAATTAGAACTCCCTGGCTGCACGAAGGTTGATGCTTTGGAAAATGCTGTGGCTTCGCCTATGGGTCATTATTTTTTATGGACGCTGGATATATTCTAGCACAGCAGGTGAAGATGAGGTATTAACTAAATAGTTGATTTAAACAAACTCTACTAGCTAAACTTAGTAACGTTCTACACTCCCATCGATGCCCTTTCAGAGTGAATACATACACATACCATGCTAGTAGCTTATCCTTGAGTTAATTTGCAACTTGTATATATGTAACTCTAACCACTAGTCTCTGTATTAAAGTTTTGTGTTTACTATCATTCTTATGTGCATTAGAGCTTTTGTGCTTGTATCTTAGATGTAACTCCTGTACCCTGAAGTCTATGTAATGTAACTGGTCCTTTTGAAAAGCACACTGCAAGAGCCATGTCCACCAAAGGGCCCCGCACTCACCGCTAATTGGTGACCAGTGACTTTTACTTTGCAAAGCTATTTATCACGTGGTTTGAAACCGCCCAGGCAGGCAGAGCATACATATCAATTAATCAAAGAGGGACTAAGTCTCAAGGAATCGGACATAATCCATTTTATTTTATTTGTTGCTGTCTGCTCTTTCTGAGGTTAGAATCACTTATGCACGCTGATCACAGGAGCTGAGGAGCCGATCACTTACTTAAGCCCACCAGTGACAAGGAAGACTGTAGAGAATAGCAGAACCTGTGAGCATCAGTAACAGGCTACAAACTTAGGCACCAAAGGCATGATTCCAAAATGTGGTTGGAGCCACATTGCGTTGTACAGCACAGCTCGTGGACTTAAACGCTTACTTGTGATCCTAAGCACACACTAATTCAAAATCTACGCCACATGTCCCACAGATAACACACTCGGCAGAGAGCACAAGCCCGGAGCCCTCCCCTCCTGCCTATGACTCCGCCGGCCTTGGAGTCTGCACAGAAGCTGTAGAACCGGTTCCGCGACACTCACAGAGCACGTCTGAATCTGTAGCTCTTGGGCAAGGAAAAGGCAGCCAGCCCCACAGGCATGGAAGAAAAGCTCGGATACAGCTCCACCGCAGCTGGCAGAAACCCAAAGGCAGTGAATGGAGGCATCAAGCACAGACTCCATGGCCACGAGAAGAAGCAGGTGGCAGGCGTGAATCACTGACAAAATATCGAAGGTCAAAAAATCGACCTACAAAAATATCGCAACAAAAATATCGATGTCAATAATATCGAAATCCTATCTACAACATGGTAAGTACAAAAATATCGAGAGAAAAAATATCGATGTCAAAAATATCGTTATCAAAAATATCGTTTTTTTTGTGTTAAAAATAATATGTAAAATAAACTAAATAATACTTAGAATTAAAATAAACATAGTTAAATATATTTTATAATATTTAAAATTAATAAGTAACATATATAATTAAATAAAACATTAATTAAACATATACATATAATATATAATATATACTTACTTAATAATCAGTTTGAATAATTATTTTAATAAATTATAAATTATTAAAAAATATTATAAATTTCAAATACATCTATACACATAAAACAATAACATAAATAAAAATTAAATAATTATGTATAACAACTTAAAAAAATTAATTTACTTTTAATATTTTTAAAATTAATGATATACTATATTAACTAAAATAATACAAAAATATTAAATAGCGTAGGAAATAAAACTACTATTACAACCCCCAAAAAAACAACAGTAAGAAAAATGTTGGATAGCGTAGGGGTAAAAATTACTATTCCCACTCCAGAGAGTGCAACAGTAGGGAAAGTGTTGGATAGCGTAGGGGTAAAAATTACTATTCCAACTCCAGAGAGTGCAACAGTAGGGAAAGTGTTGGATAGCATAGGGGTAGAAATTACTATTCCCACTCCAGGGAGTGCAACAGTAGGGAAAGCGTTGGATAGCGTGAGGGTAAAAATTACTATTCCCACTCTAGTGAGTGCAACAGTAGGGAAAGTGTTGGATAGCGTAGGGGTAGAAATTACTATTCCCATTCCAGGGAGTGCAACAGTAAAGAAAGCGTTGGATAGCGTGAGGGTAAAAATTACTATTCCCACTCCAGTGAGTGCAACAGTAGGGAAAGTGTTGGATAGCGTAGGGGTAAAAATTACTATTCCCACTCCAGAGACTGCAACAGTAAGGAAAGTGTTGGATAGCGTAGGGGTAAAAATTACTATTCCCACTCCAGAGAGTGCAACAGTAGGGAAAGTGTTGGATAGCGTAGGGGTAAAAATTACTATTCCAACTCCAGAGAGTGCAACAGTAGGGAAAGTGTTGGATAGCGTAGGGATAGAAATTACTATTCCCACTCCAGGGAGTGCAACAGTAGGGAAAGCGTTGGATAGCGTGAGGGTAAAAATTACTATTCCCACTCCAGTGAGTGCAACAGTAGGGAAAGTGTTGGATAGCGTAGGGATAGAAATTACTATTCCCACTCCAGGGAGTGCAACAGTAGGGAAAGCGTTGGATAGCGTGAGGGTAAAAATTACTATTCCCACTCCAGTGAGTGCAACAGTAGGGAAAGTGTTGGATAGCGTAGTGGTAAAAATTACTATTCCCACTCCAGAGAGTGCAACAGTAGGGAAAGTGTTGGATAGTGAAGGGGTAAAAATTACTATTCCAACTCCAGAGAGTGCAACAGTAGGGAAAGTGTTGGATAGCGTAGAAGTTATAAATAACATACTTATAAATAAAAAAATGTTTTAAAATAATTAATGAATTATTAAATAACTCTAAACTATTTACCAATACCAATAAATAATTATTAAAAACATAATTACCAATAGAAAATTTATTAACAATAAATTAATAATAAATACCAATAAATAATAATTAATAAATATTAATTACTAAATAATAAATATTGAATAATAAAATATTTTTAATAACAAAAAACTTATAAATTATTGAATCTTAATTACCAATTAACTAATATTGAACAATTAAATGCTTTTTTATACCAATAATAATAATAATTAAACATTAATTATCAATTAATAAATAATTCTTAATATATTAATTAAATGTATCAATAAATAATATTTAATAATATTTAATTACCAATTAATGATAAAACAACAATAAATTAATTTTTAGAACCAACAAATTGTAATTTAAAAAAATTACCTATTAATAATTAATATCCAATAAATTAATTATCAATACCCAAATATAAATTTAATAATTACTTAGATTTCAATTACTTCCAAAAGTATTCCCCTATAAACGCACAACACACTCCAATGATAAAATAATACACTTAACATAATGATCAATTAATCAATTAATAAAAATTAATACCTAATTAATAATAATTAATTACCAATTAATAATAATTGATTACCATTTATCAATTAATTAACAATAATATAATTATCAATTCCAATTAATTAAAATAAATTATAAGTGAATTACATTTAAATTACATGATGATCAATTAATCAATTAATAAAAATTAATCACCAATTAATAAAAATTAATTACCAATTATTAATTAATTAACAATTATATAATTATCAATAACAATTAATTAAAATACATTTTAACTTGATTACATTTAAATTAAATAATAATCAATTAATAAAACTTAATAACCAATTAATACAAATTAATTACCAATTATTAATTAATTAACAATAATATAATTATCAATACCAATTAATTAAAATAAATTATAACTTAATTACAATTAAATTACTTCCCACCCTATTCCCCTATAAACCCACAACCCGCTACAGAACTTAAACGCAAAAATATAATTAAAATGTATTTATAATTCCTAAAAATTAATAATTAATTTAGTATAATTAAATTACTTCCCACCCTATTCCCCTATAAACCCACAACCCGCTACAGTACAAAAAAATAAAAAATAACAAAAAAATAATGTATTAACATATAAAAATTGTATACATATATTTTTAAACAAGTAGAACACTTAACAAAAACACATATAACACATACATACTAAAAACATAACAAAATACATAACAATAATACAAATATCGATATTAGTAACATCGATATTAGTAACCGATATATTTGATTTCGATATTACTAACTTCGATATTATTTACATCGATATTAAATTCGATATTACTTACCTTAGGGTCGATATTCTGTCCATCGATATTCTTCACATCTATATTCTGTCCCTTCGATATTTTAACTTCGATATTATTGTATTTCGATATTTTATTTTCGATATTTTAACTGCTCACCGGCAGGCACAGCCCCACGGGGGCCACATGTCCCTCGAACCAGGGAGGGCCCGCACTCTCGTGTGACCACCCCCACCCCCCCAGTGCCGGTTCGATGAACGGGGGGCCGCGGAATCGCGAAACCCCGCACTTCCCCCACAGAGACTGTTTCTCACATTTGGCCCCTGGAAAAATGAAATAAATACCAATGCTACTTCTTTGCTAGCTGACTTGATCTCTGAAGCTAAAGGAGAGGATGTGGGTAAGGCCAGAGCTGGCGACTTTAGAAACGAGGCCCGAGTCTCTGCCTCTTAGCTCAACATCTTGTGATTCTGGGCAAATCGCTTAACATCCTCGTGCCTTAAAAAAGGTGTCCGTCCTTGCATAATACAATTGGTGCTCGTGTAAAGCGCTCCAACACCTTTGGCTCGAGACTACCTATACCCATGTGACAAGTGCAAATACGGGTTAAATGTTCATTGCATCAGTACCAGTACAACAAGTTTGGACTGTAACTTCTCTTAGGGCCCGGTTCACAAAAGTAATCTGAGACAAAATCCTAACTTTACGACTTTCGGTATTCACCAAAGGCATTTAGGAGTAGTAAAGTTAGGATTTTGTCTTCAGTTTGTCCTAAGTTTTGGTCTTAAGACAAAATCCTAACTTAAGTTAAACTTAAGTTAAACTTAAGTTAGGATTTTGTCTTAAATTTGTCTTAAGTTTTGGTCTTAAGACAAAATCCTAACTTAAGTTAAACTTAAGTTAGGATTACGTCTTAAGACCAAATTAAGACAAACTTAAGACAAAATCCTAGCTTAAGTTTAACTTAAGTTTCACTTAAGTTAAGAATTTGTCTTAAGACCAAAACTTAAGACAAAATCCTAACTTTACTACTCCTAAATGCCTTTTGTGAATACCAAAAGTCGTAAAGTTAGGATTTTGTCTCAGATTACTTTTGTGAATCGGGCCCTTAGTCTATAAAGCGCATTTATGGACAGGCATCTTTGTGATGAATGTATTTAGACAGGAATGTTAATTCATAAGATAAAAGGCAAAATTAATTGTACTTTTTCTAGGAAGCAGCTCTGGGTTGCCTCATTACTATTTACCATATAGCGGCAGAGGCAAATCCTGTGCATTGTTGTAATCAAACAGGATTTGCATACACTATTAAAGAGTCAGATCTGTGCCGGCTGCCTCGGCAACAGAGAGAATGCTCTCTTGTTGCCGGCTAGAATTGAAAACCTCTCAAAAGACTCACTAAATTATGAAAGTGGTGAATTATCTCTAGCGCTGTGTTTTGAAGCTAATACACTGAAGCGAGATGGGGGGATTCCGAAAAGTAGGCTTTGAGAGGATTGAGTTGGAAAACCCCTGTCCCAAGCATGCCGCCAGTCAGGCTGCCTGGATTCCCTGCAAAGCATGCATCTTCTACTCCGCGCCCGCCCCGGCAATGCGCCTCACGAGGCAATTGTGCAGCCTCGCCTGCCCAAAAGACACACCGCCCGCTGCCATAGCCCCACAGCACACGATGCTGGGGGAGCGGACGCAGGCCACGCCTGAGACAAGGGCTCGCCCGAGCCCAAAATGCCTCATAGTCTGCGCAACACTCTCCTCCGACCAGGGAGAGGAACGATAAGCTCCGGACCCGGGGAGCTGTACAACCCCCCCCCTTTATGCGGACCGCAGCCCCGGCAACGGCTGGGCGATGGTCGCCATGCACGGTGGGGGAGTGGCGGGGGGGTCGATGCACTCACCGCAATGTACAGCACCCCTGGACACAACTCCAACACGCCTAGACAGCGTGATTCTCGGCGTAAAAAAGGATTGCCAGCTGGGCGAGGGAGGCAGATATACCGGCCCCCCCGCCACTGGCGCGCCGGAAATAGCGTATTGCTTGGACATCCGGGAGGTCCAAACACTAGCCCTGTTGTGATTGTGCCATCATGTGGCACTAAGGTAGCCGCCCTCTTATGGGGCCCCCTGCGTGGGCCGCGGGCAGCCTCAGAGGCTGCAGCTGAGGGCTCGATGTGAGCAGAGATGAGCTAGGGTTGAAGACTGTGTCTCAGCAGGGTGCAGACATGCATCATTACTAAGCAAACACAATGCCTCACCTCTGCACATCAACAGTCTGCAGAGTCAGGCTTTCACTGCTCACTAGCATCCTGAAGTCACTGAAACACACATTACCCACACCAGTGCCAGGAGAGGCAGGATGGAGTGCGTTACCACCAGTGAATGCCATTCGTCCCAGAGGGGCACCTATGATCTGTCTTTCTACTGGTTACATATAACCAGGGGGCAGAGCACAGTTTCTTCAACCCTCTGACTGTGCAAAATCTTTAAGAACATTCCGTCAGTTCACAGCTGATGTGTGACGAATGACTGGCCATGCAGTAATGCAGAACATTTTCTTAAATACATTATAACTCGACATGCCTGGCACTTGGCAGGACTGCAGCCAGCCAGAGGGTGACCCTGTGGGCGATTGACTCTATTAAGGCCCACTTTTCAATACCGCCCAACATGGGGCAGCAGCTTTCAAAGACTTATCTAGTATTTCTGGAGGAAATTTGGCTCAACGGCTAGAGCTGCCGATTTTAGAACTGAGGAACCAGGTTCGAATCGTAGCTTCAGCACAATATCCTGTGGTTCTGGGCTAATCACTTAACTTCCCTGTGCGTTAAGACAACAAACAATGTAAGGTGCGGCTCATGTAAGGTGCTCTTAAGCCCTTGAGCCAAGATTGCACTATATACAGCTGCATAAATAAATCATGACACTGTGTGTTCAGCTTGTCACCCACAGGCCTTTCAAGTGTCTGTTAAAGTTGCCGCCATTGCATGACACAAAATCCGGAGTAAAAGCTCCACCCTAATGAAAGTGGCATGCCCTTTTACACTTTTATTCTTCAAAAGTAGGCACCTTCCCATATTTTTGTGCATTTTACATCCCACTTTTTCACACAAACTTGCGGTTCAGTAGCAACATTAGAAGTTCATTTCTTTTACTTATTTGGTTTTAAATAGTGCAGACACTACCCAAAAGTGTTAGAGTGCTTTACAATGGACAAAAAGCATTACACCATCCACCTAAAGTACAAGTCATATATAGAGTGCAATAGAATGCAAACGGGGGCGTGGCTAGGAAGATGTCTAGTAATATTGAGTTAGAGAGGTACGCCTCAAGGCACAGACCATTGCAAAACATAGTAAGTTAAATGCCGTACGTAGAGGAGAAACTAAAATGCCTTTCGAATAGAAGGGATTTCAGTTTGGATTTGAAGATTGTGAGTGAAGTTGTGGTGTGATTCTGGGATGTAGAGTTTCAGGCTCTGGTCGCACTCCTTGAAATGGATTGGGCCATAAATAATTTCTTTTTAAATGTAGAGGTTTTTAGAAGCAGAGCTTCAGCATTCTGTGATAGTCTAGACCCACCAGATATCTTTAGCTTGGCAGCCAGCTAGTGTGGAGTAGATGTTTAAAAAGCCTTGTGAATGATTCAAGCTGTTTTGTATAATGTTCTGAGTTCAGTGGAAGCTATTGGAGTGTTAACAGTACTGGTGAGATGAAGACAATGAGGACTGTTTGCACTGCAGTAATCTACGTTTGCTTGGCTTTCCTGAATAGACTGAGGACCATAATGTGTAATCCTTCCTGGAGGAGAGGATTCACCAGGAACTGAGTCCTGTGCGCCTGTCAGACAGGTTTGCGTAGTGAAGTATGCATAGGGCCATGGTGGTGCAGCCTCCTCCTGCTGCCCTCCCAGGGCTCTGATAGCCTAAATACTAATCCACAGAGATAGAGACTGTTGGACATGGCCCTTCTTAGAGGAATTTACCCCAAAACATTTTTGTTTTTTTCTCCTAGTCTTTGCCGACTCTCTCCGCATGACTTTAGGAATCTGGGCAACTTCCCCCTGTACTGCAGAGGGAAGGAGCGCGCGCCCAGCTTGGCCGAGCTTGGCAGGGGGTGCGTACGCAATAGGGTTCGGTGCCATACCTCCGTGCGCACCGTTAACAGGTACCCCACATACCCAGGGCGTGTACGGCACTGGCTAGTAGTGGGACGACGTACTAAGTGTGCCACCCACCGGATAGCCTGTCAACCGTGTATTGGGCCTGCCATTGCAGGCCTGTGGGGAGCCATTGCGCCCCTGCCTAGGTTGGCATCACTTAGGCCTCAGCCAACCCTGAGTGGGTCATCCCATACCATGAGGGCACCCCCCCATGGAAGCCATGAAGGGCGCAAGGGGGGGAGGTAGGCTGAAGGCCCGGCGGGTACATATGGATGTTCCTGGCCCAGGTAGTGAGGAACCCCCCCCACTGGAGGCTTCCCCTGCCTTGGAGTTCCTCTCTTCCCATTAGGATACTCCTGGGGTGTTGACGATTCTCTTTTGCAGCCTCTGGGCTCTGAGCACGTCCTCACTGTCACGGCAGTGTGGAAGTGCGTGCGCCTTCCTACACAAGCTAGGAAGAGGTGCGGACACGGCATTCTGGAACATGGGCCAGTCTGCCAACACAGACCTGGGAGTGCGCACTTGCTCCTGTGTTAACTATGTGCCCAGCCTGCCATTATAGGTCTGGGTGCGCGCCCCGGCCCTCATGCTGTTGCGAATACGTGGCAAGCCTGCCATTGCAGGCTTGAGGTTGCGCCTGGCACCTATAGCATTTTGGATAGGTACCAGGCTTGCCAACGCAGGCCATTGAGTGCATTCCTGCATCCCTGTCGTTCTAACATCCGGTCCAGGCCTGCCGTTGCAGACCTGTGTCTGCGCCCTTGCTCCCATGGTGCTAGTGGCAAGGTGCCCCGTCTGCTGTCGCAGGCCGGGTGTGCGCAATCGCACCCATAAGGGTTCAACCCGTGTTGGGCTGGCCTGGGCAGGGATGTGTGTGCACACTCCCACCTAAGTTGCTAGGGCCTGGGAGACCTGGTGTGTGCGCACTGGCATCTATAATGAACAAACTCATCAGCCGCCTGCCATTGCAGACCGATTTGTGCGCACCCACACCTATAGTGCCCATGACTGCATGTGCAGCCTGCCATCACAGGCCTATGTTTACATTGACACCCGTATTAGTTGAACCTATGTCCAGTCTGCTGTCGCAGACTTGGGTGGGCACACTTGCACCCCTGGTGCTGAGGACTAATGGCCTGATTAGGATGGTGGGCAGGCTCACGTCCGCCTGCCACCCTAACAGAGATCGGGACCGCCCGACAGTGTTGGGGGTCCCACTGGCCAAATTAAAATGCCTGCAGCACCCGCCGCAATGGAAAAAAGGGATGTGTAACACATCCCTCTACTAATTGACAGGCACCATGCAGTGCCTGTCACTTGGTACAGGGATCTGTTGGGGGCACAATAGGTGCCCCCCCACCCAAAGAAAAGGGCCCGGGGTGAATGGGGGCCCGCTACGGGCCCCCAATGTCCATCCCCGCCAGCCTTTCCATGGCGGGTGAACTGCCATGGAAAGGCTGGCAGGGAGGGACCATCCTAATCCCTACGACGGTGCCTGGTAGGCACCGCCACCATTGTAGGGATTGGGAGGCCCTCCGCAGCACCGGCGGGCTCAAGGAGCCCGTTGGATGCATGGCGGTCGGGCTTTCTGCCCGCCTGCACACCGCCCGCCATCAAAATCTGGCAGGCGGAAAAGCTGCTTAGGATGGAGGGGAGACTGGCACCGTGAGGCTGTCGGTGGCGGTCTCCTCGCCATCCTAATCAGCCTCTATGTGTCCTTTCTGCCATTGCAGATCGGTGTGCGCACTAGCTCACATGCGCCCAGGTAGTGAGGAATACCTGTGTGTTTCCACTACCTATGAGGCTTGCTCTTTCCTTAAGTTAACATGGGGAAACGGTTGACACTACTTCTGGCTGCAATAGTGGATTGCAGTGGAGTAGCCTCATGATGTTTCCTATCAATGGATTCGCCGTGCCAACCCCTTTCCAGTGGTAAAGCTGGTTTTGGCATAACTCGCTTAAAAATGCCACTTATAGAATATGGACATATCTATGCTCTAAGAGGCTCGTGTGCCATGATGCCAGGCTCCAGTGGACACCAAGGGTCGGGGGAGCACATTTGTGCATTCCCCAGCAACAGCCATAAATCATGGACATACAATGGGAACGACAGACCTCTGCCATTTGAGGGTTAGATGGAATAGATAGGAGAGAGAGGTTTTGACACTTGGCCTCTAGGGGCCAGATCATGGCCCCACTAAAGATTAAGATCTACGTTCCACGGTCCCATGGCAGACAGGCCTTCAATTTAGGAGAGACATCTGTGGTTCACATGGAAACCCCTAAACCGCCCCTAACTTCAAAGACATATGATAGTATGACTATGGGTGCCATCCTTCAGCAAAGGGTGAGATACGCTTGTGGGAACGCTGGACCGGAGAACCCGGACTGGGTGGCGCACATTACGAGGGTTGGATGGAATAGATAGGAGGGAGAGGTTTTGACACTTGGCCTCTAGGAGCCGGATCATGGCCCCACTAAAGATTAAGATCTACATTCCACGGTCCCATGGCAGACAGGCCTACAATTTAGGGGAGACATCTCTGGTTCAGAGGGAAACCTCTAAACCGCCCCTAACTTTAAAGACACACAATAGTATAACTATGGGTGCCATCCTTCAGCAAAGGGTGAGATACGCTTGTGGGGACGTGGGACCGAAGAACCCGGACTGGGTGGTGCACATTGCCAGAGGACTCTGTTGCGCACATGGAGGATTACTGCCATTGAAGGGGACAGCGTGCTCTTTCTGAATAGTGGCTGGCTTGGGCTGAAGAGTCGGTTAGCCTCCTGTTCTCTTGGAGATCTCAGAGACATCAAAGATCTCCTGTGAGGGACCTATACCATCTAACTGACATCTGGAGAGCGGTGCCCTCTCAAGTGCCCACATCGGCTACTTAATACCAACAGGTAGCGCGGTTTGAGCGTGGAACTAAGACTTGTGTCTGGAGACCGGATTGTCTATTGCGGATCCCCAGAAATCTGATTCCCAGAAAACTTGCCCGCATCTAAGGCGTGTGGTTCCCGTATCGCAGGAACCCTGACACTCATTAGCATCTTGTCGGTGGTGAGCAGATTCACCCGTTGCGGGAGCCAAGGTGACCTGCTTCGCCAATCGTGCCACATCTCTCGTGCGTCACGCCGACTGCATACTCATTGCGTGCATCACGCCGACTGCATACTCATTGCGTGCGTTGTCCGATTCACCGGGTGCGACCCTGGAAGGTGGAAGTTTACCCATTGTAGTGCCTCATTCTACCTCATGTGGCTCTGCTGAACTTGCGCCTGTGTGTGTGACCGGACTGGTCTGGTCCAACCTGATCATAGTGCACTAGATGTGGTGCCTCCTGTCAAGGGAAGTAGGGAATTTGCAACTCTTCACTGTGTGTGACCGGAATTGCCTGGTGCAACCCATATCAATGTGCACCGATCATAGTGCCTCATTTCCAGGGAGGTACGGAATTTGCAACTCATCCTGTTTGAGATCTGAAGTGTCATGTGCGACTCATGCCAACGCGCACCAGATGCGGTGCCTGGATTGCCTGGGCAGCACTCTGGTCATCGTGCACCTGTTAGGGTGCCTCCTCCCTTTTCTCTGTGTTACTACCCATTCATCGGTTGTTCCCTTTTTAACCCTTATCGCGGAGGACCAACCGCCCTCTCCACACCTGGCCCCTCCCGAAGACATCTTGCCACCAGGTAGAAGCGAGAGAGATTGACTAGGTTGAAGGAACGCTTCTGAGACAGTTTGGAAGCTGGTCAAGAGACTGCGTGACTCCATTGTATTTTGTTACCTGTGGTGAACTTCCAGAGTGGCTGCTAAACTCCCCTTGTTTATGTCTACCTCCTAATTAAAACTTGCTACATATTCCCACCTGCTTCCCAAGGACCCAGACTAAGTGAATTCGACCGCGGGCAGCCTCGTGTCCGGGTTAGGGGTTGGTTATCTTCCATCTGGGGGGGTATGAGACAATCGAGGTGAACTAGAGGATGGTGGGAGGCTGGGGCCACGGAGTCTGCAGAATGTTATCCATTGACCTGCTGGGTACCAGTGGCACAGCATTAGGGTTCTAAGTGCATATATGTGCAAGAGCATTCCGTACAGACTGCGGGATACCTGTCGCACCATAGAGCAGTGCAGAGTGAGTGTGTGAGTGGGAGTTATAGTTGCAGACCGCCTGTGATTCACGACACTGGCCGGCAGTGACACTGGGTTTTCCCTTGTGGCTCCGGCCCGCGGTGCTGCTAAAAAGTGTTCTTATTTTGTGTAGGTACATATTTTTGATATCTTTGTGACCTGGGTGTATCCTATAACTGTGTGGGACTGTATTATAAGTATTGCTAGGATGGACCTCGGGTGAACAGGGTGTTGCACCGCATAAGGGTGCTCTCTCCAAGGGGGTGGGGGCTTTAGATTATGAATTGCCCCCAATGTGCATACTATTGATATCATAACAATACTTGTGGGACTAGTACGGCTAGTAATAATTCCAAATGTGTTTTATGCCCAAAAGTACCTGATGTTCATGTTATAATGATTGAATATGTGTGTTTGGCGCACTGGATCCGGAGAGATCCTATGATCTGGGGCATAGCAGCGCCGGGGGGATGGGAAGAGCGTATCTCCCTTTACGCTGATGATATTGTTCTGTATCTAGCGCGGCCATACCACTCCATGGCGCGAGCACTACACATCTTCGAACTCTTTGGTAGCTATTCAGGTTACACTATCAACTGGTCGAAGTCAGTGATCTTTCCACTGTCGGGCCCCCCCCCCAAAGGACTCTCACGCAGTGTGCGGCCCCAGTGGTAACAGAGGGCTTTAAATATCTTGGTGTTTACATCACGCGAGACAGGAAGGTGTTCCTTGATAGGAATCTTGAACCCCAATTGAGCCGCTTGGGAGCGGACGTTGGCCATTGGTCTACCCTCCCACTCTCCCTCATAGGTAGGGCAGCCTTATTTAAATTGATGACACTGCCGAGGCTCCTCTACATTCTCCAGAACACTCCATACCCGGACTCCCCGACTGTGTTTAAACGAATAGCGCAGGCGGTTAGAACACTGCTGTGGGAGGGAGGATCCCCAAGAATTGCACTGCACAAGTTGCACAAGGGGGTGCATGATGGTGGCCTGGCGGTTCCGGACATCAGGCTATACTACTGGGCCTCGCAGCTTCAGGTGATAAATGACTGGGTGTACGTAGGCGTCGACGAACCCGCATACAGAGTGGACAGAATGGTTATGCCTGGAGGAAACTGTGAATCCCTCCTGTACGCTCGTAGATCACGTCCGGAGTGGCCCGATCACACCAAGGTGGTGTTGCAGTGCTGGAGAGAGGCTAATAAACTCCTGGGTTGGGCGGGAAAACTGACCGGTAAAACCCCACTGTGGTTGAGTGACCAGTTGAGCGAAGTGGCCGCTCTGCCGGGCTCCAGGGGGTGGAAACTGATAGGAATTGAGTATTTAGGGGATGTATGGAAAGGGGACTCCCTCCTCGCGTTCGCAGATCTCCAAAGAGAATATAACCTCCATCAGTCACAGGGTTACCACCATGTTAGACTCTTACACGCTTTGCGCTCACACGTACATAGTGGTACATCTATCCCGGAGTACTCCCTGCTAGAAGACAGGTTGCTACTCGACCCCATCACTGAGAAACCGACATCCACGATATATCGTAAATTGATCAACAATGTACCAGACCCCCTGACTACCCTCCGAGATGCCTGGGCCAGGGACCTCGGCAGTATGGACGAAGAGGACTGGCAAGAGACATTGCAGAGCCCTAGGGAGATCGCAATACGCTCCAGGTTTAGATTAATTCAGCTTAAGATTCTACACCGCACCTACTACCCTTGCACACACCTATATACATCGGGCAAGATCCCATCGGCGCAGTGTGTTAGGGGATGTCGGCAGGAAGGTACTTTCCTGCATATCCTTTGGGAATGCCCTGAAATAGTTCGCTTCTGGACGAACGTTACTGATGTTATGTCTGAGGTGGTGGGGGAGACGGTTCTGCTGGAGCCGAAGTGGCTTATGCTGATGATAAAGGGCGAAAATGACTGGTCCAGATATGTGGGGATATGGTTGGCCCTGGCTGCCGGGATTGCGAAGGGGTGGGGGGCGTCAGCACCTCCGCTGCTGGAGGATTGGAAACGTGACCTGGACTGGTGCCAACGTGCCAAAGAAACTGTCTATAAAAGCAGGGGTTGTGCCAGGAAATGGGAAAGAGTGTGGGCACCATGGCGAAAATACAGAGAACTAGGGGTTAGATGATGGTTGTATGAGTAATGTGATATTGTCTTTCTTTTCCCTCATATCTACTTCGCTTCTGATTACCGTGGTCTCTCCATGTATGGACTTTTGGCATTGTTTGTACTTTATGGTCTCTCGAGCTTTGTTAATAAAAAGAATTTAAAAAAAAGAATATGTTTAATGCAAACGTTTTTTCATACATCCTGTGTGAAGTCTCTTTTGCGACGCTCAGTGTATTTATCGCAACTGACTGCTGTGCCTTTGCTGTACATATTGCCTCTGAATTAAGACTGACTGCTCAGTGCAAACCTACCCAAGGGTGAGCACAGGTTATACAGCAAGTGTAAGCACCCGCCCTTGACGGGAGCGGTAGGTTCTGCCTAGCTGGGGGCATCCCTTCAGCCAGCCAGAAATTGCTGGTTCCGACAGAGACTATATCCTTAAAGTGGCTAGGGCAACGGCACAACATACCTTTGAGAACCACACATAGCACCAGGAACATGCAGGCGCAGAGAAAATCCTACATGGAGGTAAAACAAAAACTCAACGTTCTGGACCTCCAAAATATGCTGCTCTTTCCTGCACACCTGAAAGTCACAGCCCAGGTAAGAGCCATTTTTTGAGCAACCTGAAAGAGGTGGGACCTGGCTTGAAATTTGGGACTCTGGAAGGGAAAGTGTTCCGCCCTCAGCAGGATGATTCCACCAAAAGGTGAGGAGAGGAGGAGATACAGAGGGACATCCTGCTGCCGTAGAGCTGGATTATGACAGACTCCACAAGTAACAATTTGCGAAGATGGCACAATGGGGAGCGCTGAAGAATCCTCTTCTGAGGGACTTGGAACTCCCACTGACTGCCCTGAGTCTACGATGGTGAAAGGTGTGGGAACTATGGACATGAGCCTACTCCTCCATAATTACCTGATGCAACTGAAAGAGCACTATTGACGCCTTGTTCGTATAGAAGAAAATGGTATTTTAATGTATAAAATGTGTATGGGTGGGATGAACTCACTCGCTTTGCTGAGCGGCTGGGCTATTGGGAAGAAATATGTACGGCTGGTATCTTTGTATATAATAACTAGGGGTGGTTGAGTGAACTGTTATAACCCTTGTATACCTACCTCTGATGGAGGGGCAATATTCTGAGCTCCCTTTTGACCCAGCTGGGGCATCAGAGCTGACAGACTCAAACCAGTTGAGGGTCCCCTGCTTTGGATCGGCCCTTAGACGGTCAACCACTGCTTGCAGTTTCATTCTCTTCCTTTTTTTAGCTTTGTTGAGTTCAGATGGGGTTAGAGGATAGTCACTTAAGTAGAGGGTCTGGGGTGGGACTAGTACACAGCCATTCTATATTCTAGATGACTTAGTGTTACACCTGGGTGTAAAGTCAGTTGGGGAGGGTTTTGAGTCTGTCTTTGGGAGGGTGAGGGTGGTGTTATCACCTCCAGTATAGGGGAGAAATGTTGAGTGCTTACAATTATGTTCAACCTGAATGTTTGTTGTGGATTACAATGGATAGGAGGCACCAAACAAATGCAGCAGCCAGGACTTTTACGGGGCTCAAATCGTCTCTCACTTTCAAATTCCTGACATAAACGTCCCATATCATGCCCCCGGTCCCGTCGTCCCCCATCTGCAAGCTTCTGTGAGGACATCGGCCTCCGCATGCGCCCATTTAAGTAGCGTGTGGATCCAGCACAACGTTTCGGGAGGTGTCTGTGACTTCCAGGGCATGGCATTCTGATATTTGAATAGTACCAATGCCAGGTCCACAAATCTGTGAGGATATTTTTCTGTCAAATGACATTGAGGACAGCCTCAATGAAGAAGACATCCTTTTAGTAAGGTTGACTAAAAGATTAGCCCTGCAGGATAGACTCCTGGCTATAGAAAAGGAAAGAGCAGAAATGGGTCTAGCACCCATAAATGGTGGCAGCAATATAATACCTAGGGATAGAGAGAATTCTTATGACCCCAAAATCCCCAAAGGGATTTTCCCCAAATATGAAGAAGGTGATGACATCAGCAAATGGTTCAAAGCCTTTGAGCCTTTGAGAGGGCCTGTAGAATGAGAAAAGTGAAGAAGTCACACTGGGGAGCATTGCTTTGGGAACTGTTCACTGGTAACTGCAGGGACAGGCTCCTTGCCCTTACTAAGTCAATGCTGAGTCCTATCACCTCATGAAGAGCACCCTGATTGAGGGCTTTGGACTCACCACTAGGGAATACAGAATTAGATTCAGGGGGCTCACAAAAACTCGAGTCAGTCCTGGTTTGATTTCATAGACTAGTCAGTGAAAATACAAGACGGCTGGTTAACTGGAAGTAAAGTGCATGACTATGCTGGGCTTTATAATTTGTTTATGAAAGAACACATTTTAAGTAATTGCATCATTGAAAAGTTGCATCAGTATCTGGTAGACCTAGGTCCAATTTCTCCCCAAGAATTTGGAAAGAAGGCAGACCACTGGGTCAAGACTAGGGTGACCAAGACCAACACTGAGGGTGACCAAAGAAAGGGGTTACAAAACCTCCCATGGGGAAGGTGGGTGATCAGCCTAAAGATAAAAAACAAGCGACTTCTAAAGGCCCCCAAAAACCTGCACAGGAGGGTGGGCCCAGACCTCTTCACAACCCAGCAGTGGGTACAAAGGTAAAAAATGTGATCCCAGAAAGGCCTGCTGTTACAACTGTAAGAAGCTGGGACGCAAAACTGGAAACCCTGTCTGTCCAAAAAAGAATACTCCTTGTACTCATCCAGTTAACACTGGTACGGCAAGTATTCAGGTGGGATCAATAGTGTGCCAAGAGCAAATCAGGGTTCACACTGAAGCTATTTTAGTCTCTGAGGGTGGGGTAGATTTGGCCTCTCTTGCTGTCTGGCCCCCTAATATGAAGAAGTACCAGCAGCAACCTTTGATTAATAGGACTAGAGTAGAAACCCTGAGGGATACAGATGCCAGTGTCACCATGGTGAGAGAAACACTGGTTTCCCCAGGACAATACTTAGCTGGAAAAACCTATTCAGTCATCAACACTGATAGTGTCACAACAGTCCACCCCATGGCTGTGCTGACATTAGAATGGGGTGGGGTTACTGGCCTGAAACAGGTAGTGGTCTCACCCAAGATCCCAGTTGAATATCTGCTACGGAATGATCTGGAAGCCTCAGTATGGGCTGAGGTACAACCGAAAACCCACGCAGCCATGCTGGAAATCCCTGAGTTGGTGTGTGTGAAAACAAGGGCACAGAGCCGAGCACCAGGTGAAAAAGAAGTGTTGGAGTCTGGAATAATGGCCCAACCTTCCAAGAGGAAAGGTAAGAAGACTGGGGAACCAGCATCTGTACAGCAAAAAGCCCAGGACTCCTCTCCTCAGGGAGAGGACTTGTCAACCCAAGAGGGAACTGAGCCTATGGAACTTGAACCTTACCAGGTTGAGTTCCTTGGCCCAGGGGGACCCTCGAGGGAACAGCTGTGGCTTTGACAGAGGGTCTGTCCAACTCTTGAAAGCCTGAGGCAGCAAGCTGCTGCACAGGAAAAGGGAAATGTCAGTGGCGCCTACAGGACCTATTGGGGGGAGGGGCTTCTTTACACTGAGGCCAGAGACCCCAAACCTGGTGCCACTTAGACAGTGGTAGTAATTCAGCAGTTTAGAGAATTCCTCCACACATTGGCTTATGACATCCCCTAGCTGGGCATCTTGGCCAGACAAAAACCTGGAATAGGCGTGTCAGCCATTTCTACTAGCCAAACATGTCCCAGAAAGTAAAGGGGTTTTGCAGCTCCTGTGTCACCTGTCAAGCCAGTTCAAGACAGGTGGACACCAAAAGGCCCCCTTAATTCCAATACCAGTCATTGGGGTTCCCTTTGAAAGGGTAGCTGTGGACATAGTGGGTCCACTTGAACCTCCCACAGCATCAGGAAACAAATTTGTTAGAAATGGGGGTCTCTAGTTGGCAAGGGTTTGCACCTTTGTCCAAATAGGGACCCTTCTTCCTAGTCAGGATAAGGGAGTTACACTCCTAAAATAACCCCTGCTCACCCCCTTGGTAGCTTGGCACGAGCAGTCAGGCTTATCTTAGAGGCAGTGTGTAAAGCATTTGCACATAACCAACAGTAATACAGTGTAAGCACTACAAAAAGACACCACACCAGTTTAGAAAAATATCCAATATTTTTATATACTTAAGACAAGACCAAAAACGATAAAAATCCACAATACAGTACTTAAAAATCTTCAGTTATCAAAATATGCTTGAAAAACAGTTCCTGGATGTCGATAGCTCCGTCCGGGGCTATCACGGCAAAGTGAGCAAACAAATCCAAACAGTTCTGACTGACCGCGGCGTCGCGGCCATCTACGGTGTCGGGAAGACCCGCAAACAGTACCTTTTAGAAATGCAGGGCGTCAGCAACCTCTCGTTGAGCTTCCGAAAGCACGGCGTCCGCAGGCGTCGGTTCCGGAGGTCGGTGCAGGAGTCGTCGGGGCCCTCGAAGTCACACGCGTTGCAGATCGAACTCCTCTCTGTTGAAGTCAGGACCGCTGGCGGCGGCAGGAGTCGGGTGCTGCGGTGCGAAGTGCAGCGGTGCGGCGCCCTCAGGTCGCGGTGCAAGCAGCAGCTCGGTGGCGGCGTCAGATAGCGTCGTCGGTGAGACCAGGGTCGCGGTGCGAAGTGAATGCGGTGCTCGTCGCGGTGCTGGCAGGTCGCGGTGCAAGCAGCGGCGTCGTCGTTGCTGAAGCGCTGTCGTCGTCTGAGGAACTGGAGTCGATGGCGTCGGTAGGCCAAGGCTGCGGTGCGGGATGAGGGCAGTGCGTCGTGTAACTTTGCGAGCGGCGCCCTCGAACCACGGTGCAAGCAGCGGCGTAGATTTTGGCGTGGAGCAGCGTCGTCGGGGACACCAAGGCATCGTCGTGAAGCGAGGCGGTGTGGAGTGTGGTGCCCACAGGTCGCGGTGCGAGCAGCTGCTCTGTGGCGGCATCAGCAGGTGTCGTCGGTGAGACCAGGGTCACGGTGCGGCGTTGCAGCGGTGCCCTCTGCGGTGCCTTCAGGACACGGAGTCGGCGGCGTCTCCCGTGCTGCTGCTGCTTTTTCTTCCGTTGCAGCACAAAACACACAGTTCCCAGTGCTGAGTGCAGAAGAGCTTGAAGTCTTTGCTGTTCCTGAGACTTCTTGAACAGGGGGCAAGCTCTACCTCAAGCCCTTGGAGAAACTCACAAAACTAGATTGCAGAAAGTTCAGTCCAGTCCTTTCACTGCCCAAGACAGAAGCAGCCACTGCAGGCCAACACAGCAAAGCACACAGCAAAGTGGTAGTTCCTCCTCACAGCTTCTCCAGCTCTTCTTCTTGGCAGTCTTCTTGATCCAAAAGAGTTCTAAAGTTCAGGGGTCTGGGCCCCAATATTTATATCCCAAAATCCTTTGATCTCTTAGGCAGAGAGTGTCTGTGCCCAACCAAAACCAGTTCTGCCTTCTCTGGTGTGGCTTCCTGGCAGGAGATGGAGACGGCATTGTCAGAGGCAGACCAGGCCCATTCAGGTGCAAGGAAATCTCCTCCCCCTACTCTAAATGCAGCCCAGGTCTATTCAGCCCTTTCCTGACCCACTTAGACTATCCGGAGCCACTCCTGCTCCCCAGCCCTCTGTCATCCAAAACCCAGACAGTCAATCCACATTCTAGCAGAGGCACACTGGATGACTGAGCAAGAAAATACCTACTTTCTAAAAGTGGTATTTTCAAACAGAGAATGTAAAAATCACCTTCACTAAAAGATGCATCTTTGGATTCTGAGTTTAGGCATACTAAACTTTATTTTCCTACCTAATTCCCCGGGCCAGTTATGTTTATAAGATGTTATAAACAAACTCCCCATTCTGTCCTATGGGGGACAGGTAGCCTTGCAATAGTGAAAAACGAAATTGGCAGTAATTCACTATCAGGACATGCCACACACACCAGGGCATGTCCTACCTTTCACATACACTGCACCCTGCCCACAGGGGTACCTTGGGCCTACCTTAGGGGTGGCTGACATGTAAGAAAAGGGAAGGTTAGGGCCTGGCAAGTGGGTGCACTTGCCAAGTCGACATGGCAGTACCAGACTGCACACAGGCTCTGCAATGGCAGGTCAGAGTCACATTTACGGGCTGTTTGTATGGGTGGCACAATCCAGTGCTGCAGCCCACCAACAGCATTTGATTTACAGGCCCTGGCACATGCAGTGCACTTTACTAGGGACTGACACATAACTCAAATAGGCCAATCATGAAAACACCAATCCATAACACATTTTACCACGGGAGCACTTGCACTTTACCACTGATCAGCAGTGAGAAAAGTGCACAGAAACACTACGCCAGCAAAAACAGAGTCAAAACCGGGAGGTCAGAAAGCAAAAACTCAGGGGAAACACGCCAAAAGATGCCAAGTCTAACAAAATTCATACTGGTAGTAGTGGATCATGCTACCAGGCACCCTGAGGCAATTCCCCTTAGGACTACTACAGCCCCTGCAGTAGATAAAGCCCTCATTGTTATCTTTTCCAGGGCAGGGTTTTCTAAGGAGGTAGTGTCAGACAGAGGTTCTAACTTCATGTCTGCATACCTGCCATGTGTGGAATGAGTGTGAGGTGACCTATAAGTTCACTGCGCCTCATCACCCACAAACCAATGGCCTTGTTGAAAGGTTCAACAAGACATTGAAAGGTATGATCATGGGACTCCATAAAAAACTCAAGAAGAGATGGGAGGTCCTTTTGCCATGCCTGCTTTTTGTCTACAGAGAGGTGCCTCTGAAGGGAGTAGGGTTTGCCCCCTTTGAACTTCTGTTTGGGGACCTCTTTGTCTTATGAAGGAAGGTTGAGAGAATCCTCTCTAAGAACCTAAACAGGATATTGTGAACTATGTTCTAGGCCTTTGCTCCAGAATGGCAGAGTACATGGAGAAAGCATCTAAAAACCTTGAGGGCAGCAAAGAGCTCCAGAAGCTCTGGTATGACCAAAAGGCTGCACTGATGGAGTTCCAACCAGGGCAAAAGGTATAGGTTTTGGAGCTGTGGCACCAAGGGCCCTCCAAGACAAATGGAGTGGTCCTTACCCTATCCTTGAGTAGAAAAGTGAGGTAGCCTATTTGGTAGACCTGGGCACTAGCAGGACCCCCAAGAGTGTGAGCCTCAAACATTTCTATGACAGGGCTGATGTAATCATGCTGATGGTTACTGATGAGGATCAGGAGACAGAGAGTGAACCTCTCCCTGACCTCCTCTCCTACAGTCCAAAAGATGGGTCAGTTGATGGAGGTGTCTACTCAGGCACCCTCTGCTCAACAGCAGGCTGACTGCAGGCAAGTCCTATAACAGTATGCTGAGCTTTTCTCCTTAACCATTGGACAGACACCCTAGTGTACCCATGATGTGGACACTGGGGACAGTTTGCCTGTCAAAAACAAAGATCTATTGGCAGTCTGATCAAGATAAGGAGAGCATCAAAGCTGAGGTCAGCAATATGCTGGAGATAGGGGTTACTGAACCCTCTGAGATTCCCTGGGCCAGCTCAGTGGTCTTAATCCCCAAGCCTCGCCCACAGGGTGGAAAGAGAGCAATTAGGTTTTGTGTGGACTACAGAGGTCTCAATGCTGTCACTAAGACAGATGCACACCCTATACCCTGGGCTGATGATTTGATAGACAAATTGGATGCAGCCAAATTTCTCAGTACTTTTGACTTAACTGCAGGTACTGGCAGATTGGCTTGGCCTCAGAAGCCAAAGAAAAGACAACATTCTCCAACCAGATGAGCATTATCAGTTTACTGTTATGCCCTTTGGCTTAAAGAATGCCCCTGCCACCTTCCAAAGGTTGGCGAATTAAGTCCTTGCTGGGTTGGAGGCCTTTAGTGTAGCATATCCTGATGATATTGCTGTCTTTAGCTCCTTCTGGCAGGATCACCTTATCCACCTGGAGAAGGCGTTACAGACCCTGCAATCTGCAGGCCTAATTATTAAGGCATCCAAATGCCAGATAGGGCAGGGTACTGTTGAATACTTGGGCCACCTTGTAGGTGGAGGCCAAGTGCAACCCTTACAACCCAAGATCCAGAAAATTCTGGACTGGGAAGCTCCAACAACCCAGACCCAAGTCAGGGCATTCCTTGGCTTGACTGGGTATTGCAGGAGGTTTGTGAAGGGGTATGGATCCATTGTGACGCCCCACACAGAGCTCACCTCCAAGAAAATAAACTGGACAGTTAGCTGTAAACAGGCTTTTGATACCCTGAAAGAGACAATGTGTTCAGTGCCAGTTCTCAAAGCTCCAGACTACTCTAAGCAGTTCATTGTGCAGACTGATGCCTCTGAGCTATGGATAGGGGCAGTCCTATCCCAAACAAATGATGATGGCCAAGACCAGCCTCTTGCTTTTATTAGCTCCCCTACGGAACAGTGTTGGAGTGCCATTGAGAGTGAGGCCTTTGCTGTGGTCTGGTCCCTGAAGAAGTTGAGACCATACCCTTTTGATACTCACTTCCTCATTCAAACTGACCACAGGCCTTTTAGATGGCTTATGCAGATGAAAGGTGAGAACCCAAAACTTTTTATGTGGTCCATCTCCTTACAGGGAATGGACTTTACAGTGGAACACAGACCTGGGATTGCCCATTGCAATGCAGATGGACTTTCCAGGTTCTTCCACTTAGACAATGAAGACTCTCTTGGGAAAGGTTAGTGTCACGTGACAAACGACACGAGAGCCCCAGGTGGATTGGAAAAGGTAAGTCTTTATTGAGTACTGGCTGGCACGGTGGGTGGTACGGCAATGGGAGGTGTCTGTTCCGTCGCTACTCCTGTCGCCTTGGCTCCGTTCGTTGGGCCGTCTGTGACGTCAGTCTTCCCCTCGGGAAAAAGACAAGGGAGAGTAGATTAATAACCCATCCGGTAATCCCTGTTCGTCCCTAACTGCTCCCTCCCCAATTCACGCACCAGGCTGTCGCTGCTATGAACCGTGTTCTCTCACACGGTATAGGGGACTGCGGGGTGCGCTGCGGGGAACCGTGTTACCTCACACGGTATAGGGGACTGCGGGGTGCGCTGTGGTGAACCGTGTTACCTCACACGGTGTGGGGGTTGCGGGGTGAGTACTTAGCATAGGGAAAACTTTCCCCTTTTCTCCTTCTTTAACCCAGCCCGTTCAATGCCTCCGCTCTTGTCCTGTATAAAGAGGAGGGGAGAAAAACCCAAATCGGCCAGTCCTCTACCCCGGGTATTGCGGTTTACGTTAGTGGCCGTAATTACACACTTGGGTAAAAACCCATCCCCTCAATAATCTCCCGACTGCACCGGTAACTTGCCTGTAGCTGTGGACCTGTGAAGGAACCACAGCTGCCTCGTCCAGAACGCCTTCCCTCGGGTCGACTTCCGTCGTGATACAATGGTTCCAATCTCCCTTCTCTCCTGCCCTTGCGGTCTGCTCCTGGTTCTCTTGTGCTCCTGTCCTGCTGTCGGCGTTTGCACCCGTCTCCTCCTTCTCCCTCGCTGTCTCTGCCTCTCTCGACCTCTCGTCCTCCGTCTCTCTCGTCTCGCTCGCTAACCTCTGCCTTTACTCGACCTCTCGTCCTCCTCTTCCGGCCCTGGCTTCCGCCCCTCAGCGGACATAAACAGAATCTGCGTGGTGCCCCCGGGGTCTCTAGGGGCCACCTCCGAGGACGCCCTGTCACAGTGCCTCCCCACCAGGCATGGCCGATCGGCAGCGGAACGGGAGAGGAAATCCACATTGGTCTGCAGCTCCCGGGGACGATGAGACACCTGGAATGAGAAAGGTTGGAGAGCCATAAACCAACGCAAAATGCAAGCATTGGTGTCCTTGTTCCTGGCCAACCACACAAGAGGAGCATGATCAGTGAGAAGGAGAAAGGGGCGCCCCAATAGATAGTATTGGAGTGCCTGGACGGCCCGTTTTATAGCCAAGCACTCCTTCTCCACAGTAGAGTAACGTGTCTCCCGGGGTAGCAACTTGCGACTCAGAAAGACCACGGGGTGCAAGTCCCCAGACTCATCGGGTTGGGACAAGACCGCCCCTTGACCCCTGTCGGAGGCGTCGGTCTGCAGGGTAAAGTCTTCTGGCAAAGTCCGGACAGTGAAGCACCGGATCGTGGCACAACCGGTCCTTCAATAGTTCGAAGCTTTGTTGCTGCTCCCGGGACCATTCCCTGAAGGTATTAGGACAGGCCTTCATCAACATGTCGGTGAGGGGAGCAGCGACGTCGGAAAAGTGGGGTATGAATCTTCGATAATAACCCACCAGGCCCAGGAAGGCCCGTATCCCCTTCTTTGAGGTGGGAGGGGTCAGGGTCCTGATATTTATTTATTTTTATTTATTTATAAAGTTTTATATAGCGCGAACATGACCCACGGGGGTATCAGAGCGCTTTACAATATACAGTTGTTGAGCTTTAGATGGTTGAGGTAGTATACATAGATTCGGTATTCGCCATTCAGTACAAAAGAGGTAGATAGGAGTATATGGGTGGCATAGGAGACTAGTAGTTATTAAGGAATGATCCACGAGGGAATCAGAGCGCTTTACAATACACAGGTTATTACATATTAGGAGATTGAGGTAGTATACATACATTCGATATTCGTCATTCAGTACAAAAGAGGTAGACAGTAGTATAAGGGTAGCATAGGAGACTGGTAGACATCATAGAATTAAAGTCTTAGGATGTGAATTTGTTCATTAGGAGCAGTTTTACTTCTTTTTTTGAAGGAGGTAAAGGAAGTGATTCCGCGAACCACTGGAGGTAGGGAGTTCCAAATCTTCGGAGCGATCCCTGAGAATGCTCTGCAATCAGTTCTCTTTTTGTGGAAGGATTGTGGTTTCAGTAGTAATGAACTCGCACTACGCAATAGTCTGCATCCTCCTGATCGCTCAAGCCTTCGTGCTAAGTAGCTGGGGGTATTGCTATGCAGGGCTTTATGGGTCATGCAGGCGATCTTTAGGTGTATTCTTGCCTCATAGGGTAGCCAGTTCAAAGCTTTCAAGGTTGGAGAGATGTGGTTATTTCTTTTAGTTCCTGAGACCAGTCTGGCCGCAGCGATAGCCTCCACCTTGTTCACCTGTGGCCGTATGCGCCCCTCCTGTATGTGGTAACCCAGAAAACAAATGGAGTCAGTGGCAAGCAGGCATTTGACTGGGTTTGCGGTGAGTCCTGCCTGTCTTAGACTGTCTAGAACCGCTTGTACATGGGTGACACGTTGATCCCAGGTGTGGCTAAAGACCACGATGTCATCCAAATGGGCGGCAGCATACTCATGGTAAGTCCGTAACACCACATCCATCAGCCGCTGAAACGTGGCTGGTGCTCCGTGAAGGCCAAAGGGTAGGACCCTAAACTGATAGAGCCCTGAAGGAGTGGAAAATGCCGTTTTCTCTCTGGCTGATGGTGTCAGGGCTATCTGCCAATAACCCTTGGTTAGGTCCAGGGTGGAGAGATATCTGGCTGCCCCCAGCTGTTCTATCATCTCATCCACCCGTGGCATCGGGTATGAGTCGAAGCGGGAGAGTGTGTTTAGCTGTCGGAAATCCACACAAAACAGCACCGAGCCATTGGGTTTTGGCACCAAGACGATTGGGGAACACCAGGGACTGTGGGATGGCTCTATTATGCCTTCGTGTAGCATCTCCTCCACTTCTTTCTCCACTACTCTTCGCCTAGCCTCAGGGATGCGGTAGGGTCGTTACCGAACGGGCTTAGCCCCGTTGGTTTTAATGTCGTGTTGGGCAAGGGGCGTCCTACCAGAACGGGGGGAAAACACATCCCGATAGTTTCCCACCACTGTGAGGAGGGTCTCTCTTTGTACCGTGTCCAACTGGGTGCCCACGGGAACTTCTTCTACGCCTGAGTTCTTGTTACCGGGAGGAAAAGGTATGACCAGGGCATGGCTGTCGGTTACCAACAGGGCAGTGGACGGCCCTGCTTCAGCGTTAGAGTCTTCCTCCCATTTCTTTAATAGGTTAAAGTGATAGATCTTACCCGCCCCTCCCCATATGGGGAACCGCCACCCTATATGTGACCGGAGTGACCTGGTCCGTGATGCTAAAGGGGCCCTGCCATTTAGCTAGCAGTTTGTTGTCAGAGGAGGGAAGGAGGAGAAGGACCTTATCACCCACCCGGAACATCCTCAACACTGTCTGGCGGTCATAGGCCGTTTTCTGCTTCTCTTGGGCCACCTCTAGGTTCCGTCGCACGTCCTCCCATAGAGTGGCCAACCTGTCCTTAAGATGGGTGGCGTATTCCAAGAGACCTCTCCCTTCGTCCTCTTCGTCTTCCCATCGCTCTGCTGCCATATCCAACAGGGTACGGGGTTTTCTGCCAAATACCAGCTCAAACGGACTATAGCCGGTCGAAGACTGGGTATGCGTTCGGATGGCAAAAAGAGTGAGGGGAAGCTGTTTGTCCCAGTCCCTTCCTGATTCAGACACCGTCTTCTTTAGTATACTCTTGATGGTACGGTTATACAGTTCCACCAAGCCGTCCGTCTGAGGGTGGTACACCGAGGTCCGTATCTGTTGGACTCCCAGTAGCCTGCATATTTGGGCCATAAGTTTGGACATGAAGGGAGTGCACTGATCCATCAGTAGCTCCTTTGGGAAACCCACCCGACTAAAGAAACCCAACATGGCCTGGGCTACGCTGCTGGTTGTCACGCTGGATAGCGGTATGGCCTCAGGATACCTCGTTGCGTACTCCACCAACACTAGTATGTACTGATACCCCCAGGTGGAGGTGATCAGAGGACCCACAAGGTCCATACCAATCCTGGAGAAGGGAGTGTTGATTATGGGAAGAGGACATGGGGTGCTCTGGGTATGTGGGAGGGATTGACCCGTTGACACAGGGGACATTTCGCGCAATAGCGCGTTATTTCTGTGAAAACACCAGGCCAATAAAAACGGCGGAGGAGGTACTCCTCTGTCTTTTCCCGGCCATAATGACCCCCCCCTGCCTGGTTGTGTGCTAAGTGAAGGACCTGACTCCGGAAAGGAAGAGGGACCAATAGCTGCTTCACCGTTTCGGTGGCCTTCTTTACCCTTCTATATAGCAAACCCTTTGACACATAGAAACAGGGGCCTACCTGCTCATCTTCCTCTCGTACCGTCTGGGCCCAGGCGTTCCCCAAAGAGGGATCTTCCTTTTGTGCTGCCCTGAAGCTACGCGAGGTCTCCGTTTTTCCGTCTGTAACAGAGGAAGTAGAAGGGTGGTTAGCCAGCCCGTTCAGTACCATTAGCGGTTGTGCTTTCTCTTTTCGTTGCGTGTTTTTCTCTCCTTGTACCTACCCCCATGTACGTCCTCCGTATAGAAGGCTGCTCCCTTCAACCAGGTGTGTTCTTCGTTGGCCCTGATGGCCCAGGAAAGGAGTATGGGGAAGTCGGCATAGTCCGTGCCTATGATCATTTCCTCGACTAGAGCTGGTATAGCCCCCACTCGTATGCTTTTCTCATCACCCTTCTCTCCGAACCCTACCTCGGCTACGGGGTAAATTTTCTGATCCCCGTGGACACAAGTGATGGCTACTCTTTCGCCTTCTCTCCACTGGTGGGCCAGAACCCACTCCCGGGTGAGCACGGAATGGCAGCATCCCGAGTCGATAAGGACGTCGGTGGGAATACCGTTCACAAACAGGCTCAAATGATATGCCTCGTTTCTATCTATCACCAACCGAGAGCACCTGCCCTTTGGTATACCCCACCTCCATTGGTTCGGTCGAATTGGGCTTCTGTGGGCAGTTGCGCGCAATGTGGCCCCATTCCGCGCAGTGGAAACACTGTGGCCCTTGTCCTCCCTCTCTTGTGCGCTGGGACATGGTAAGAACCTGGGATCGATAAGGGTCCGGGATGGGGGAGCAGAGGGACCCGGTGCGGAGAACCTCCATCTCCCCGCCACTGGTGTGGGCATCCGGGGCATAAGTGATCGGGCTTTTGGGACTCTTTGGTGAGCACAGGCTAACTCAGTGGCACTGGTGACAGTGATGTTGGGGTGTTGTTTTACCCATGCCCGGGTGGCACTTGGAAGCCCCTCCAAGTACTGCTCAAGTAGTATTCTGTCCATCACTTCCTCCATTGTTGAGATATGGGGTTGCAGCCAGCGAGTGCCCAAGTCTTGTACTCGGTAAAACAGGGCACGGGGATTATCCTGGGGTAGCCACTTTTCCTTCCTGGACTTTGTCCTGTAATGTTCTTGATCATACCCCTGCCTCTCCAGTATTGGTTTCTTGATGGTTCCATAAGGGGTAGTCCCTGCTGGGTTTGCGGCCTGGTAGGCCGTCTGTAGCTCGCCTGATAAAAGAGGAGCTATGTATTGTCCCCAGCGCTTGACGAGCCATTGGGCGGTGCCAGCGCCGGGCTCGAAATTGGTGAAAAAGAATTCCGGGTCTTCTCCTGGTTGATACTTTTGTAGCACCGAACTCGGTACATTGGGGTGTACCTTGCTTCTGGCGATGGTATCCGTTAGCCGTTGGATAGCGGTGTCCTGCACCACTTGGTTCTGTGCTATGAGACCTGCTTGTGCCTGAAGGGCCTCCTGTAGGTGTTCCCGGTCCTTTTTCGCCTCGGTGGTCTGCCCTTCCACCACCAACTGGAGGTGTCTCTGTCCTTCTGTTAACTGTTTGAGCATAACAAACTAGGTATGCATTCCTAAAAAGGGGGAGGGGGGGAGGAGAGGAAGCGGGATCCCAAGAAGGAGGTTAAAGGTATGTTACGAAAGGAGGTGGGGAATCCTTCCTTTTGGAATGAGGGCCTTCACACACCCAGCCCGCTGGGTGTCATGCTTCATCATCGGGCATGCTCCTCGTCGGGTCGGCGCTGCAATACCCGACGGACACCCTACGCAGGGGCTCTTTGGCGGAGATCTTTTATTCCTTGCCGTTTGGTGCAGTGGGTGTAAGGGGCCTAAGAAGTGTAGAAAAGTGTGTGTGCTCTGGTCAACTAGACCAAGTGGGTTAAAACAGGGGACTGGAAGAGTCAGGCAAAACAACTTTAATGACCCTGCCTTCCGCCCTGATTAAAAAAGTGGAGTGGCGACCCTCTGCAAATGATGTTGCAGGGTGTTGCGCTCAATCTCATGCGGTCGACATGTTTCTTGCCTATTAGTCAGGTGGATCTAGCGGCAATTCCTCAGGACCTTGTGAAAATGTGGTGAATTTACACTAAAGAAAAGGTAATGTGGTGTCCTAACCTAATATTACCACATAGAGGTGTAGTACCTGTTGCTACGGCAGCCAATCTATAAAAGAAATGAACAATTATTGCATCAAAACATGGAAAGACTGCTTTACTTCTGGGATCGCAACGTAATACTCCCCTATGTTTCACCATATTGTGCACACACTTAACTATGGTGAGCTATACATGGTGAAGGTGGCTGTAAAGGTCAGTCATTCTCATATCACATTGGTCATGCACACGTCGTGAAACTGAAAAACCAAGTGGGACATGAACATAGTGCGGAGTGGTAAAGGGATGGTAATAAAAGTAGCAGAGTGGTGAGATCGATCAACTCACCTAAAAACTAGTAACAATTGGCCCGAAACCGGATTTCCTGACCGCCGTCCCCACACCTCTCGCACCTTCCAACATGGCGCTTCCAGTGGCCGCTACATAACGTATACTTCCAAAATGGCCGCCGCCACTACCCCTGCTTCCTCGCGGGGTTACATTGCAGTGTTCTGCTGGCGCCGGTATTGCTCCACCCAGCGCGCCATCTCCGCGAGTACTTAGCCGCTGAACCGCAGCCGGCATTTACCTCCCGGATCCGGCGTGCGGGATAGGTCTACCGTCACCTTGGCATTGTACCATTGTGAGTATCCCGGCTTCTCTTCCATACAGGATGCCTTGCAGTCTTCTATTTGCACAAGGTGAGTGTGTGAGGTCCCTGGCGAAAGATATCACTTCGGATATCACCAGCATTCCGCCCACATGGGGCACCTACTCTACGAGTTTTTCCTAACAACGGTACCTCCTGGTTCGTCCCCATGCTGCCCCCACGGCGTAGCTGGCTTTTCGGGCCGGTTTGCCTTCGGATAGCGGGTCCGAGCAGATAACATCCGTGGAGACCGTGAGTTATGGGTCCCGACGCGGGGTCCTGATTAATAGCCGCCTCACTACTTATACTTGATGCAATAGAGGCTGCATTCTACACTCAGTGGGGACTTACGCCTTCACTCGCCCGCATTTACCCTTTACGTCTTTTGGCCCTCTTACAGGACACATGTTACTTTAACGTGTCTTTCACATGCCGTGATTTGATGGGGCCAATTGTTACTAGTTTTTAGGTGAGTTGATCGATCTCACCACTCTGCTACTTTTATTACCATCCCTTTACCACTCCGCACTATGTTCATGTCCCACTTGGTTTTTCAGTTTCACGACGTGTGCATGACCAATGTGATATGAGAATGGCTGACCTTTGCAGCCACCTTCACCATGTATAGCTCACCATAGTTGCGTGTGTGCACAATATGGTGGAACATAGGGGAGTATTACGTTGCGATCCCAGAAGTAAAGCAGTCTTTCCATGTTTTGATGCAATAATTGTTCATTTCTTTTATAGATTGGCTGCCGTATCAACAGGTACTACACCTCTATGTGGTAATATTAGGTTAGGCCACCACATTACCTTTTCTTTAGTGTAGATTCACCACATTTTCACAAGGTCCTGAGGAATTGCCGCTAGATCCACCTGACTAAAAGGCAAGAAACATGTCGACCGCATGAGATTGAGCGCAACACCCTGCAACATCATTTGCAGAGGGTCGCCACTCCACTTTTTTAATCAGGGCGGAAGGCAGGGTCATTAAAGTTGTTTTGCCTGACTATTCCAGTCCCCTGTTTTAACCCACTTGGTCTAGTTGACCAGAGCACACACACTTTTCTACACTTCTTAGGCCCCTTACACCCACTGCACCAAAAGGCAAGGAATAAAAGATCTCCGCCAAAGAGCCCCTGCGTAGGGTGCCCGTTGAGTATTGCAGCGCCGACCCGACGAGGAGCATGCCCGATGATGAAGCATGACACCCAGCGGGCTGGGTGTGTGAGGGCCCTCATTCCGAAAGGAAGGATTCCCCACCTCCTTTCGTAACATACCTTTAACCTCCTTCTTGGGATCCCACTTCCTCTCCTCCCCCCCCCTTTTTAGGAACTGCATGCCTAGTTTGTTGTACTCTGAGCAGGGCATGTATGCTGGACCTCTCTTAAAAGCCCTTTAGTCGCCTTCTTTGATTGTAACTGTTTGAGCATGTCATCCAGACAAATCGTTTGTGTCATGGCGTTGTCATGTGACGGGACTGCACGAGATATCCCACTTCTGACACCACTTGCCACGTGACAAATGACACGAGAGACCCAGGTGGATTGGAAAAGGTAAGTCTTTATTGAATACTGGCTGGCACGGTGGGTGGTACGGCAATGGGAGGTGTCTGTTCCGTCGCTACTCCTGTCGCCTTGGCTCCGTTCGTTGGGCCGTCTGTGACGTCAGTCTTCCCCTCGGGAAAAAGACAAGGGAGAGTAGATTAATAACCCATCCGGTAATCCCTGTTCGTCCCCAACTGCTTCCTCCCCAATTCACGCACCAGGGCTGTCGCTGCTATGAACCGTGTTCTCTCACACGGTATAGGGGACTGCGGGGTGTGCTGCGGGGAACCGTGTTACCTCACACGGTATAGGGGACTGCGGGGTGCGCTGTGGTGAACCGTGTTACCTCACACGGTGTGGGGGTTGCAGGGTGAGTACTTAGCATAGGGAAAACTTTCCCCTTTTCTCTTTCTTTAACCCTGCCCCTTCAATGCCTCCGCTCTTGTCCCGTAGAAAGAGGAGGGGAGAAAAACCCAAAGCGGCCAGTCCTCTACCCCGGGTATTGCGGTTTACGTTAGTGGCCGTAATTACACACTTGGGTAAAAACCCATCCCCTCAATAGTCTCCCGACTGCACCGGTAACTTGCCTGTAGCCGTGGCCCTGTGAAGGAACCACGGCTGCCTCGTCCAGAACACCTTCCTCGGGTCGTCTTCCGTCGTGATACGATGGTTCCAATCTCCCTTCTCTCCTGCCCTTGCGGTCTGCTCCTGGTCCTCTTGTGCTCCTGTCACCCCGGGCGGCGTTTGCACCTGTCTCCTCCGTCTCCCTTGCTGTCTCTGCCTCTCTCAACCTCTCGTCCTCCGTCTCTCTCGTCTCGCTCGCTAACCTCTGCCTTTCTCGACCTCTCGTCCTCCTCTTCCGGCCCTGGGATTCGCCCCTCAGCGGACATGAACAGGATCTGCGTGGTGCCCCTGGGGTCTCTAGGGTGCCGCCTCCGAGGACGCCCTGTCACAGTTAGTCTCATCCTTTTTCATTTGGGGAAGGTTGTGTAGGAAAGTGCCCCGTTTTGCATGGTTACCCCCAACTTTTTGCCCGATTTCTGATGCACTCTGAATGTGCACTGGGTACTTGTTAATCAGGTTCCCAGTGCCTGTGTTCTTTCCCAAAACTGCACCTTTGTTTCCACAATTGGCAAATCTCTGGCACACCTATAAGTCCCTTTTAAAAGGTACCACTGGTACCAAGGGCCTTGTGACTAGAGAGGTTCTCGCAGGGCTGCAGCATGTATTGTGCCACACTCAGTGACCCCTCACCAAACACATACCCACTGCCACTGCAGCCTGCAGGGGCGATTCCTTCATGTGGGCGTTTGGGCGTCGCCCCACTGATTATTTTGCCCCAGGGCCCAAGCAGTTATCGTGAACAAAAATGCAGTAGTTAACTTACTGTTGGTACTTACAAAATCCCCAGCACTGAAAATCCCAGCCCGAGGCAGTCAGCTGTCTCAGCCGCGGACCTGTTACGTGACGTCACTTACTCTGCCTGCGGCAGGCTTAGGGGGGTGGGATGGGGTTAGAATTCATTGAGGAGCAGTCGCAGAACAGCCTGTGACACCAACTGCTCAATGCGCATGTCAGGTTGGCCGGATACCTTTCCCTGGCCAGCCTGACATGCGCAATCTACGAGTCTCGCCTGTAAATTAAGGAGCCCGGGGGGAGGGTCGAAGCTGCAGCCACCCGGTGTCCTAAGGAGTGGCGAGTTGTCCTGCCCAGGCCAATCCAAGCGCTACTTTAGCAGCGCCTGGATTGGCTGCTTTAGCGTCTCTAGGCAGAGAACGCGGAGCCTGTGACTGGGCATGTCCACGGAGCATGGGAAGGGTATTCACCAATCACTGCATGGCTTTATTCTGAAGCTGTGCAGTGATTGGTCATTGCTGCCCTAGCTCAGCCTCTCTCTCCCCTCCCCTCTTACTGCGTGCCGTGCACGCCATTGCACACAAGGAAGGGTGTGGAGAGAGAGAGAGTCGGGAGGAGAGCTCCACCTGACCTCATTGCCCCGGCAGGCCTGAGGCCTCATGCAAACTACTTCATTGGCAGGAGGCACTGTGAATGTCGGATAGATGTCCCCTGGATGTCCGACCTAGTCTACTGAGTGAGCCTGGCTGCCGCCTTGAATCTTATCACGCGCAGTGAGTACCAGGACCCTGCGTGTGGTGTTGAACAAGTTGGCCTTCAAGTTCTAGGCTGTGTATGAAGTCCACCACTGCTTTGCTTGCTTGGGTGTTTTTGACTTCTTTGTGTGTGAGGACCAGTGTCGTCCAAGTGTACTTACTAACTGGTGTAGCGCGCTCATGTGAATCTGCGCTCTTAATACCTTCGGGTCGCATTCCCGCTTTATAAACACTCACACTCTTTGAAGTGCAGAGTGACTCTGCACTTCAAAGAGTGTGAGCGTTTATATAGCGGGAAGAGCTGGCTCCGTTCATCTGCATAGTCTGGTTTGCAGGTTGCTCCCTTTGGCCCTTGGGCAGGGCCCTTTCTCGCGCGACGGATATCCTAAACTTGTTGTGCTTTGAACATTATTTCGCTAGGGCCTGGGAACACAAAGACACTGGCAGCATAGAAAATATTTATTCATGTCCTCCTCAATATAGCTTGTCCTTGGAAAAAAAACTTCCCCCTGACAAATACATTTATCTTTCCTCAACTCCAGGGCCTGTTCCGTCCTATGGAAGGAATTCTGGTTTTGAGAAAATTTCCCCAACAGGGACACTGTCTCAAGTCAAGTGCTTTTGCGATGCCCGTGGAAAAAGCGCTTGGTCTGAGCATTTTGCTGAGCAGGACATTTGCCGAGTCCCTGGGGTGTGCTTGGACGCGGCAGCGGAACTCACCGGAGCCTGTTATAATTAACTTAAGGAACATCTACGAGAGCCCATGAGCACTCGCACAAAGGCTCTAATGATGTCATCCGCGTCAATGACATGTAACAAGCACACCGCTGCGGCCCCTCACGACGTGTGCACTTCAGTCATGGCTGTAATGGCCAGAGCAGAGCCGCCGACTTTGGAGGGGGTGCGTGTGCGACATGTCCAGTCATGGCCATAATGGGCAGAGCAGAGCTGTTGACTTTGGTGCCTCCAAATTCGGCAGCTCTGCTCTGGCTATTGCGGCCATGACTGGAGACATCGAACAAGCACCCCCTTGGCAGCTCTGCTCTGGTCATGATGACTGCACACAGTATGTTGCACAATATAGAAATGTTGAGCCATCGACGTCGTAACTCAACCTGGTTCACCTGATGGGAACCAAGTTTCGTTTGAGTATCTGCGTCATCAGCTCAACATCCTGTGATTCTGGCCAAGGCAAAGAAATCACTTAACAAATCACCCCTTGCCTACCAAAAAAGTATGATGGCCTTATGAAGTCCACCACTGCTTTGCTTGCTTGGCTGTTTTTGACTTCTTTGTGTGAGAGGACCAGTGTCGTCCTTGTGTACTTACTAACTCCTGTGAACCTGCACTCTTAATACATTCGGGGCACGTTCCCACTATATAAACACTCACACTCTTTGAAGTGCAGAGTGACTCTGCACTTCAAAGAGTGTGAGTGTTTTTGTATAGCGGGAACACAGAGTGCAGACAGAAAAGTTTCGGAAGGTAGGCGCTGCTCGCACGCACCTCTGAGCAGTTTACACGTTGCGTGCCAGCAGGGCCTAGCTTCAGAAACATTTCTATCTACAAGGAATGTTATGTTTCTGAAGCTAGGCCCTGCTGGCGCGCAGCATGTATGCTTTTCATAGGTGCGCAGAGACTTGCTAGCTCTGTTCTGCAGTCTTGCCCTGATGACCTTCAATCCTTCAATAATACTTAAACAGTTGGATTTTTTTGAATACCGTTTTGTTTTCCTGTCATTTATTTTTAATGTGGGTGATGTGTGAGACTAGTCTATTAAAGACATTTTGCAGAGAAGAAATGTTGTGTACGTTTCATGCAACATCCTTAAAAAGTTACTTTTAGATCAGGAGACAGTACATCACACATATGAGAAATAGGAGGGCGTCACATAGATTATTTGTATTAATATTAGTGAGCTGCTGTTGTGTTGCAATATTGAAAACACACGTCATCACTATCCATGAATATTATAGATGTAAACAATAAAAAAATCTGTGAGGTACTCAGCATTGTTAACTCGAAGTCTGTTATGAAGCTCTGTGGTTATACTGAATAAGCAGCTACCTATGTTATTATATGACATCTCTTTATTAATGTAATAACTGCACTTTCACAATTGCTTTATTAACCTTGCTTTCTCAAATTTGCTTGAAAATGCACCATTTGCCCACTCTTTTTTCCAAATTTTCTAGGGGGGAGAACCGCCTCACCCCGACCCCCTTTAGGTCGGTCGGACACGCTCGCTCGCCGCGGTGCGCTCCAACACAAATTTTACGCCCTACCACTTTCAAATGTCACCAGCCGCCACTGGCAGCCTGTGTGTTTTGGTGTAGACAAAACTTAAGAGTCGACATAGCACACCTTATTCTGTGCCATTCCCGGAAAACACTGCCTGTGACATAGGTAAATCACCCCTCTAGCTGGCCTCACAGCCCCATGGCCAGGTGCACCATACCACAGGACAGCTGCATGAGCAATATGCCCCTACAGTGTCTAAGTCAGAGGTCTTCAAACTGTGGTGCGTGCCCCCCTGGGGGGCCGTGGCTATGTTCCTAGGGGTGCACAAATGCCTTTGTAAATAAATTTTAAATGAAGATGGCCTGGAAGTGCGACTTTCTTGATTTATCGCGTTTCCAGGCTGTCTTCATTTACATCCAGCAGGTGAAGGGCATATAATATGATGGTAACTGTTATTGTTGGTGCCGTGGTGGCAGGGTAAAAAAACGTGGCTTAGTGCCTACAAAGAAAAGAACAACATTTTCTGTAAGTATTTTGGTGTTTTTTCACATTTAGTCAGCTGCATATAAAACAATGCACATACCGTAAACGAAAAACAAAGGCAAATTGAACTAAACCTTGAAACCAGAGAGTCATACAATTGAATCCTGCTTGGCAACGTGTGGAATCCTGACTTGTGTATTTACAATGCTATGACGTCCCAGCCTGTAACACAAAGCACTGTGAATATACAAGTCATTATTTAAAAATTGTATTATACACTGTATAAGCAAGGCTGCTGGAAATATGCAGCGGGAAGGATGCAATTATGTGGCAGAGTTGACTAAATTATGTGGCAAAAACAGCCAACATGTGCGGCTTAGCACAGTACTTTTTGTGATAGTGTTACTTCATTATTTTATCAATTTTACACATGCTAACACTGTGTGGGCAAATATTTCCCCTCATTAGTGCCAGATTACTACCCAAATTCAGCAACAAAAAGCTGACTGTCAACCTTTGCGATGGGCCTTTCACTGTGTGGCAACATGTGTTGTTGCCTTTTTAGTAAGTTTTGATCCGTCTGAGCTGGAAACACATTTTTTTTAATCTGTAAAATATGCAGCAGATGGCCGATTATGTGGCATATGGATTTTAAATGACCGTCACTACCATTAATGCAGCAGGTGCAGTGGCACTAGGGCAGTGCACCCCAATTTTGTCTGTTACAAGCAAAATAGCGGATGGGAATATTTTTTTCCTGGTTAGCATTAGGGCCCAGGTTACCCTTGCTGCGCAGAAAACAGGTCCTAAGCCACAGGCGGCGAGATGTGGGATTTACTCCTTTTTTTTAATTTTACAATAAAGGGCAGACAACCTGCTTTGGAACTCATGTCTAGGAGTGATGGGCCAGTGGGCAGAGTAGTAGGTATCATTTGTGCTACAGATGAGGTGGTATGGGGGCTCAGGGGTGTGAGGCGTCAAAATAACACCAATTAGTATTGTCTTACTATCTTTTCTTGATTACGTTGGGGCTCAGTGCTACACTATTGTGCCAGTGTTGCTATGGGCCTCGGACCAATGGCCCAAAAGAAGGGTAAATTGAATCAGGGGATACACATTAGCTTAGCCCTCAGAGAGATGGCAGAGCGGGAAAATGGGCAAGATGGAGGCCTATTTGCAAGGTAGTCGATCTCATTACTGAAGCAGGTGCAATGGCATTCGGGCCCAGGAGTGAGAGGCCCACTGCATAACAATTATGATTGCCTTCATTTATAAAAGAGGATCAGAGGCTCACTTTTCTTCCTAGCATTAGCGGTGAGGGCACCCTTGCTGCAAAGTGGTGGGAAACATGCCTGAGCTCATTTTATTCTGAAAGGGACAGAGAGTCTGTTCCAAGATTGGAGTGATGGCCATGCATGGTGGGGAAGAGGTGAAAGAGGCAGAGGACACAGACTGCTACTCAGGGCAGCAACTATCATTAGTGCAACAGGTGCAGCTGCATTGGGTCTAAGAAGTGTGAGAGGCTCACAACTCCCCAATTATCAGGAGTTGTGAGATTGCCTTATTTATTTGCTCTTTTATAAGGGTCACATTTAGTGTGGATTATCAGCTACAGAAAAAGTACTCCTGAAATGGTAATCCCGCCCCTTGCACTCGGCCCGAATATTTCCACTCCCCCAAAGTACTGCCATAAACATTTGGAGGGGGGCCCGACTTGAAAACCTTTTGCTCAGGGGGGCTTACAGCAAAAAAGTTTGAAGACCTCTGGTCTAAGTCCATTCTAAGACATTGTAAGTGCAGTGAAGCCATATTGAGTACATGGGCTGGGAGGTTGTCATTACGAACTCCACATCTCCATAATGGCTTTATTGAATGCTAAGAAGTTTGGTATCAAAATGTAGTGCTAGAGGCACTCTTATTGTTTGACACCACGTGATGACCTTTGACTACCATCATTTTAATTTACTTTGGTGTTTCATTTTACCCTAGCATGAATGTACGTCCTGCATATGCCTTGTTTTCCTTGAAGATTCCTTTCGTGTACTCTGGCAGTCTTAAAGTGGGAACTGTCACAGAGTGGAACAGCCTTGCAAAGAACAGAACGTGTGGGATGTGCATTTGAAAGCATGGGAGAGAGAGAGAGAGGTGTGGAATGTACTTTTTGGTCTCGAAGTGCAGTGTTATGAGCAGTGGTGCTCAAATGTGCATTATGTTGTCCATTGGCAGATGAAGTGTGTGATGCTATAGGCAGTGGTACACAAATGTGCATTGTGTTGTACATTGGGAAGTATTATGAGGTTCTTACTATTGGCTTTGACATGCCCTCGTGTCATCTTGAATCCTGACTGTTTTGCTTGAGCTTTTTGCGCGCACAGACAGGAGCACAGAGTGCTCAAGTTGTTTGGGTTAATCACGTTCAAGGTTGCTTTGTTTTTGGAGAGAAGATTGTTGAATGTACCGGAGGCTTTCGTAAGCTTCGTTAAGATAAAGGCTGGAACATGTGAGAATGTAGAGGGAACGTGGGAACTCCTTTTGCCCTGGAATGCTTGCATGGAAGGTGGCCAATTCCAGTATGTTTCCTTGGCGCGGAAGGAAAGACTCTTGAACCTTTTAGTGTGTTTTGAGAGTATAAAGCTGAGGTTTGTTGACTTAGAAACTGGGATTGTTTAAGCCTGAACGGTGGACGCATCGTCAGTGCAGGCATCTAGTTGCTGAGTCTCCTGACTTCGGCTGTGAGTCCCCCAGTCTGGAGTGGGTCAGGATAAAGATTGCACCAGGTGAAGTGTTTGAATTCTGATTGTTGCCATTGTGATGCGTGGCCAGTGGCTATAATCATATGAGGTGTTTTCTTTGTGATGTGTAAGTGAGTCAGAGTGCACATTCAAGTGTAATCATCTGATGTATTTAGTGTATATATATCTTTCTGATTTCTTGCAGGACGTCCAGTATTATTTGCTGCATGTTTATTCATATTATTATTCATGCATTTAACAGTTGCATTTGCCAAGTGTGTTATCATTGCTTGCATATATATATATATATATATATATATATGTATATATATGTATGTATATATTATCTACTGGCGGTCGCCAGTAGATAGTTATAGTTAGGACCTTTATCCATAGGAAATCCGCAACATTCTATTCCCAATAAGTTTGGCGTCGTTTGACGAATCATCGCGAAATTTTCAAAACTAGTGGGGCGTTCCGGTCCGCTCCTGTCTTGAAAGTTTCGGGGTGATTCATCAAGTGGCGGCCGAGAAAAAAGGGTGTCCCAAAACGCGTTTTCTCCGTTTTCTCCATGTTAATTCCCATAGGAAATTTTAGCCACGGCTACAGCCCGAACTGCTGAACGGAATTACACCAAATTTTGCAAAAAAGTAGCGCTTGGTTCAGAAAGCGACCTTTTTTTTAAATGGTGTAAATCCGTTCAGTAGTTGCGGAGAAATTCAAAAAATAAGAGTGAAAAAATCAATTTCCCATAGGAAACTTTATGCAAGGCTACAGCAAAAACTGCTGAACGGAATTACACCAAATTTGGCAAAAAGGTAGTGCGTGGTTCAGAAAGCACCCTTTTTAAAAATGGTGTAAATCCGTTCAGTAGTTGCTGAGAAAATCCAAAATAAAAGTTTCGATATCTATGGCCGCGGTGGATCCGCGCACCCTCCCGACCACGAGCTGCATGCTAATTGGCTGTCAACACTCCAAACCAGGAAGTGTTGGCAGCCATCTTGTTGCTCGGTAGAACCGAGGAACAAGAAAGCAGTAAAAAAAGTGCGCAATACGCAAAAAGGGGGCAGGGTAGAAACACCCTGACCCCCTAGGCCTGCTCAGGGGGTCCTACAAGGACCCAAATCGGCAGGATGCGCTTAGGGTGCGCGGATCCTGCCGATTAAAAAAAAAACGAAACGCGGGCTTCCGCGCTTCTTTGGTAATTGGCCCCCGGGTGGGCCAAGTCCCGAGGGCATGCGGGGGTTAAGTTTTATGTGTGGGGGGCCTCTAAGGCCCCCCAAGCCCCGGGGCTTTAATAAAAAAAATGATGCAGGAGGGCTCTCGGCCCTCCCGCAGCCCCGGGGACCGTCACCCCCTGGGGCTTCTTTTTTTTTTAAATTACCTATGTGGGGGGGCTTGAGCCCCCCACACGCCCCGGGGACCGCCACCTCCCCGGGGCACTAAATATTTTAATGTGGGGGTCCGTTACGGAGCCCCGGGGACCACCACCTCCCCTGGGCTGTGCAATTCAAGGGAGGGGGGCCCCCTCCTGGAGCCCTTGATGGCCCTGGGGACCGCCACCCCCCAGGGCTGGCTCCTGCAGTGTCCCGGGGTGCCTACCCCCGGGACACTGTAGTTTGCTATGGCAGGACGGGAGCCTCGCGGCTCCCGTCCTGCCATAGCAAACTGCTTTGGTTTTTGGAAGAGAGAGCAGGAAACCTGCTCTCTCTTCCAAAAACCAAAGATGATTGCTTTTCCACACGGGGAGCTGCATCTTAGCAGCTCCCCATGTGGAAAAGCAATGCCGGCTCCCGAGGGACGCGGGGAGCCGGCGGGACTGTGGGGGGATTGGGGACCCCACCACAGTCCCCAACGGAGAGGGCCAGCCCCGGGGGATGGGGTCCCCGGGGCAAGTAGTGGCCCGAGAGGGGGGCCACGCGGCCCCCCTCCCCAAAATGAAAAAAAAAAAAAAAATTTTTTTTAAAAAGGCCGGGCCCCGGGGGATGGGGTCCCCGGGGCCATAAGTGGCCTGAGGAGGGGGGCAACGCAGACCCCCTCCATAAGTTTTATAAAAAAAAAAAAAAAGAAGGCCATGCCCCGGGGGATGGGGTCCCCGGGGCCGATTAAGGCCTGGGGAGGGGGGCCATGCGGCCCCCTTCAAATTTTTTTTATATTCAAACAAAATATTCGGGGGCAGGCCCTGGGGGATGGGGTCCCCAGGGCCAAGAATTTGAAAAGAAGGGGGCCACACAGCCCCCTTCTTAAAAAAACAAAAAAAACACTGGCATGCGCCGGAGGCCACGCCCTTCTTTCACCACTCTGCAAACGCGCCCTGGCGCGTTTGCAGATGAGAACGAATTCCCCTTGAATACTGGGGTCCCTGGGGCCAACTAGCCCACCAGGAACCTCCAGTATGCGCCAGTGGGCTGCGTTGCAGACAGGTGTTCTGAGGCCACGCCCCTTTTTACACCTCTCTGCAACGCAGCTCTGTGGCGCATAATGGAGGGAGCTGGTGGGCTAGTTGCACCCCAGGGACCCTCAGGATTGAAGGGAGTTAATCCCCGACTTAAAACGCGCCACGGGGCGCGTTTGCACAGTGGTGAAGGGAGGGGCGGGGCTTGAGATGACATGTGTGCAAACAGGCCCCGTGGCGTGTTTTAAGATGGGGAATTAAATCCCCTTCAATCCTGAGGGTCCCTGGGGGACAACTAGCCCACTAGGTACGTCCAGAAAGCACCACAGAGCTGCGTTGCAGAGAGGTGCAAAAGGGGCGTGGCCTCTGAACACCTCTCTGCAACGCAGCTCTCTGGCGCATACTGGAGGTATCAGGTGGGCTAGTTGGCCCCTAGGGACCCTCGGGATTGAGGAGGAATTAATTCTCCAACTTAAAACGCGCCACAGGGCGTGTTTGCAGACATGTCACCTCAGGCCCCACCCCCTTCCTTCACCATTGTGCAAATATTCCTCTAAAATCAGCCGAACTACGAATTCCGATTTACTCACCTGTTATCAGGAGAGAACCCAGTGCTGCATCTTTTAGCCCAGCACTGACCCTGAAAAGTAATTCTAACTGTACTTACCAGTAACTTGAATTTGCTTTCATAGGCTAATATTGACTGGTTTCACTTGGAAATTCTTCTAAGTGTGGAGTTTTGGAACTTTATAATATTCCTCTAAAATCAGCCGAACTACGAATTCCGATATACTCACCTGTTATCAGGAGAGAACCCAGTGCTGCATCTTTTAGCCCAGCACTGACCCTGAAAAGTAATTCCTAACCGTACTTACCAGTAACTTGTATTTCCTTCCATAGGAATCCATTGTCTGGTTTTCAGCAGAAAAGTTTCAAAGTGTCGATTTTCACAAACTACAAATATTCCTTAAAAATCGCCTGTATGACTTAAACGCATTCTTTCAACTGTTTACAGGAGATGCACCAGTGCTGGATCCAGGATCCACCACTGAGTAAGAAAAAGTAACGATAACACTACTTACCTGCTAAGTGAATTTCCTCCCATAGGATAACATTGGTGATTCTATGTGAAAAAGTTTCTAAGTGTCAACTTTTAAAATACAATAATATTCCTTAAAAATCAGTACTGTAACCAAAACGCTTTTACTCAACTGTTTACAGGAGATGTCCCAGGACTGAATCTAGGATCCAGTCCTGTGGTTAGAAAAGTAATCCATAAAGTAACTAATTGCATTTAACTAGAAATTCACATTGAGCTCAATGTTGCATTGTGTTTGAAATTGTGTTGCCCATTGCAACAACAGTAACTACTGTACTTAAAAGTCTATTGCCTATTTGCAAAAAATTTAAACTAAAGTAATTCATTCTGAGAAAGTATATTTTGTAATGTAATGTATAATGTAATTACAATGTAATTTAAAAATAAATAGTTTAAAAAAATGTAGTAAATCAGTATCAAAAAAATAAAGATAACAATTAATACATTTAAAAATTGTCATTTACAAAACCTTGGAAATTCACTGAAAAAAACCATAGGTTTCAGACATGTTATAGTTAGGAATTAGCATTTAAAAAACCTTTGAAATTCACTGAAAAAACCATAGGTTTCAGGCACGTTATAGTTAGAAATTAGCATTTAAAAAACCTTTGAAATTCACTGAAAAAACCATAGGTTTCAGGCACGTTATAATTAGAAATTAGCATTTAAAATACCTTTGAAATTCACTGAAAAAACCATAGGTTTCAGGCACGTTATAGTTAGAAATTAGCATTTAAAAAACCTTTGAAATTCACTGAAAAAACCATAGGTTTCAGACACCTTATAGTTAGAAATTTGCATTTAAAAACCTTTGAAATTCACTGAAAAAACCATAGGTTTTAGGGACAGTTATAGTTAGTTGGACATTGCACTCGTACAAAACCCGTGAAATTCCCCCGTTATAGTTAGTTCAGCTAACTATAACTCGCGCCCCGCAATGCACTGCTGATGACGTCACATATTACATCACTCATGACATGGTCAGTGACATCACTGATGACATCACTGATGACATCTCAAATGACATCACTGATGACATCATCCATGTGATAATTTCATGCATCTTCTCACACCCTAATATAACTTTTGATACACCCACTCTAAATTACAGACTGCCATTCTCAAAACCATAGACACTCCAACACCAATAACTACATACCCACTCACTGATTCTTAGGTCTACACACACATCCACTCACTCACCTGTACAGTCACTCATACTTACGGTCACTCAGTACAGGACTATCATATGCACTCATACACCTACATAGACACTCACACACCGCCACTCATCCATAGAGGTACTCACACACCTAGTCAGTCATGCAAATAATTAATCACACTGCCATTTACTCACCTATACAGTTATACACACACCAGCTCACTTACTCATACAAATACTAGCACATTCTTACGCTCTTATACAATCACTAATACAAGTACACACTCATCCATACAGCCACTCTCACAATCACACACTCTCACTTATACCCATTTATATACTCCAACACACATATATACTGCCTTTCACATATGTAGTTACTCACACATGTACCACTGAGATATACATTCACTCACTAACACACCCATACACACACTCACCCACCCATACAGTCCATCACAGATGCACTCTTGAAACCATGCACCCAGTGAATCTCCCACTGATACATCTATGTGCAGTCACACACACCCCATCCACACAAACACTCAGGCACCCATACAGATACTCAGACAACCAATCAATAACTCATATAGACACTCATGTAGCTATTTACAAACCCATGCAGCCACTTACACACCAACAGACAGACGGATAAAGACATTCACACAGTTTAGTCACTAACCCATGCATTTAGTAAGATACGTTTAATCACTCACTTATAGAGTCAGTCACGCACCTACTAAATCATCCATCCAGACACTTATACACCCACTCATTATTCAATACACCTTGGCATATAATTAAACATATTTAAACTTTATAGAAACACACAGTCACTGCATGATGTCATCAGTGATGTCATTTGAGATGTCATCAGTGATGTCATCAGTGATGTCACTGACCATGTCATGAGTCATGTAATATGTGACGTCATCAGCAGTGCATTGCGGGGGCGCGAGTTATAGTTAGCTGAACTACCTATAACGGGGGAATTTCACGGGTTTTGTACGAGTGCAATGTCCAACTAACTATAACTGTCCCTAAAACCTATGATTTTTTCAGTGTATTTCAAAGGTTTTTTAAATGCAAATTTCTAACTATAACGTGTCTGAAACCTATGGTTTTTTCAGTGAATATATATATCTCTATATACATTTGAATGTTGTTCATTTGACATCTGGGAAAGCCTTTCTGTTAGAGAGCACTGCATAAATAAAACCCCAAGCCTTATTCTGAAAAACAGTCTTTGATGTGCTCCATTTTATAAAGTGAAACCCCTTTCTAGGTGGTGTTGTGTTATATGTATTGCTTCGTCGTGTTTGAGCCATCGTGTGGGAGTGGTATTTTGGGAGGGCGAAGCAAGACACAAACTTCTCAGCATAATAAACCCACACTGTTGCCAGTGCTGGCTTTAATACAAAATGCACTCAGAGGGTATCTTAGAGATGCCCCCTGAAAAACGACCAACTCCCTAGTATCCAGCTGACTGGTCTGCACCAGCCTGCCACACTCAGACATGTTTCTGACCCCCTGCGGTGGGAGCCCTTGTGGGTCAGGAACAAAGCCTTCTTGGGGTGGAGGTGCTTCTCACCTATCCCCAAGCGGGAACAGCATTCAGGGCGGTGAGCCTCAAAGGCTTCCTGCTCTTTGTTATGCTAGCCAGGACCTCTCCAGCTAGTGGAGATGCCTGCCCCTCGGGCCAAGCTTAACTATTGGCAGGAAAGGCGGCGGGAAAATTAGGAGTCAGAAGACGTGTGTCCCCTCTCAGCCAGGACCACCCGTAAGGAGACTCCCTCCTTAGATGGAAAGATTTTAGCCAATAGGGTTAGGGGATGCCCCCTCCCTAAAGGGAGGGGACATACAAAGGGCGTAGTCACCCTAAAGGTAAATAGCCCAATGGCTACTACCTGGCAGTATCTGTAACACTCCTAAATTCAGTATTTAGCGGCACCCCTGAACCTTCATCCTCAGATTCCCGTGACCTAAGAAGGAGAAGGATGAAAAAGACGCCGTCCAGCCAAGCCTGAAGACAACTACTGATTTCGCCCCAGCCTTACCGGCCTGTCTACCGCTTAGAGGCTCTGCAAAGGAGACAACGCTTGTCCTGCAGCCAGCCACTTCCAGAAACCCGAGGAAAACTGCCTGCTTTCCAACAAAGACCAGATCTCCTGAGGACAGCGGTTCTGTCCACAAGAAACCCACTCCAAGGACTCCAAGTCCAGCTGGAACTACAATGCCTTCCCACTCTGCACCCAACGCCCACGGCCCGCGTCTGAGTAGCTCATCTGTCCAGTGAAGTCTCCCCAGCAATACTGACCTTGAAACCATTGGTGGCTGACCTCTCTTGGACTCCACGAAGATCCTGCAGCCTCATCTTGAAGGGTCCCCCTGACTGCGCCCAGCTCCGGTAAAGAGGTTCCGACGTCCAAATCCACTCCTGCATCCTCCTCCCCCGACTTTGGGGAGCCCAGCTGACAGTGCCCAGGCGTCCACCGACACCTCTACTTACCTGCCCAGCTGTTGGTCAACTTCATACAGCCTCCTGGTCCGAGCCTGCAGCCTCTTTGTGCGACCGAGATTTCCCCTTCACTTGCATTGGAAGCCTGACGTTGATTTGCACCCTGCACCCGGCTGCCCCTGTGCTGCTGGTGGTGTGTAGTTGGTGTTGCCTTGTGGCCACCCTGTGCTTGTCTAAAACCCCGGGGGCCTGTGCCCTGAAACCGCAGGTGCCTACCTCCAACGAGCACCTCTGTGGGTGCCCCCAGTCTCCATTGACTAACATTGGGCTCATTGACCTCTGCATCCGGCCGCCCCAGTGGCGCAGGTGGTGCAGTATCTACCTTGATCTGACCCCTGCCCAGTGTTGATCTAAAACCCCGACGACTGAGTGTGTAAGTCGAGTACTTACCTGTAAATGTGCATAACTGTTTCCCTACCTTAGGATTGCATTGCATTACTTGATATTGCGCTAAGTGTCTATCTTTTACAATTGCTAAGTACTGCTACTGTTGATTGACACCACAAAATATTTTCAGTATCAATGTAAAATATTCATATTGCCTTTTCAAACACATTTCTACTGTACCTGAAAAGTATTGCTATTTTTATACTGGTACTGACCTGCAACTGAGTTCTTCTTGGTTCTGAAATAAAAGTATCAAGGTAATATTTTTATACAAAACAATTGGTCTTGGACTGTTTTTGAGCATGTTTAACCATTTCTTGCCTGAGTGTGTACAACAAATGCTTAACACAGCCCTCTGATAAGCTTAACTGCTCAACCACACTACCACAAAAGAGAGTAAGGTATTATCTACTTTAGCCTCTATAAAGCCTCTGGGGATCCACTGGACTGTGTGCACACTATACCTTACTTTGGCATAGTATATACAGAGCCAGCTTCCTACACTGCTCACTTCCAGTTCGAGGGCTCTGGTATGTTATTCTACCCGGACTTCACCCCCCACGGTCCAGGAGACCCGGCAGTCCTTCACAGAGGTCAAGAAATTCCTCAGAGTCAGGACCATTAAGTATTCCATGCTGTTCCCAGCGAAGCTCCAGCTGGAGTTTAATGCTAAAACTCATTTCTTTCAGCAACCGGAGACAGCACTTGACTTTATTGAACACCAGATAGCTGTGAGGAGGTTGACTCCTCCAGCGGTGGCAGGCTGTTTTTACCTACACTCTCAACAATGATTAATCTGCCAACAATGTTTATCACTTGACAACACTTACGAAGGCTGCATGGTGTTTGGTATAGTCATGTTCTCCAGATGTTTGTAGTGTTAATTGAACTATGCTTATGGTACTCCTGTGTAATTACTTAACGGGTATCGAATGTTTTTATTGATTGCCTGCTATGATGTTGCTGTAACCCTCACATATACTCTCTGGTTATCATGAGATGTGGGCAGTCCACCCGCTTATCACGTGGCATTAGGTAGAATAGACAACACGCTAATGCAGTTACATGTGCCGTACCTGGGGCCTAGCCGTGCTCCCTGGTCCCCCTCAATGTGAGATGCACAGATATGTTCTATGACGCTTATTTTCTTTATGGGTTTCTAGGTTAGGGTACTTTCTGACGATTGGGGTTGGTGTGGGTGGGGTTGTTGATTCGTCCTTTTTTTTCTTTGTGCCTTGCTGCACAGCTCCTCTGACAGATACTATCACAACGCATCTGTTCATAAAATGACATTTTGCGTTGACCTCATAGTGTTTGGCGGTTCCCATCTCAGTAGACTCGCATCATAGCTTCAATGGTGAATTCTGTCACCTAAAATATACGAGGAGTGAACACCCTCATAAGGCACGGCAGGTGTTAGCATACTTGGACAGACACAGGGTGGATGTTGCTATGCTACAGGAGACCCACTGTTCTCCGATGGGTCAACCCACCTTTGCGCTGCCTGGGGCCCGCATCTTTATTTTTCCTCATACTTAACTTACTCTTGAGGGGTGGTCACTCTTATGGAGAAAAAAAAACTACATTTTATGTGAGTGGAGTGTATTGAGGACACTACAGGCAGGGTGGTTATTGTAGCCTGCACGCTCGATGGACAAAAACTCTTACTAGTGAATATATATGCCCCAAATTAGGCTCTGCTAACTTCTTTGATGAACTGGTAAAGTTATGCTACAAATACACTGAACGGCTGATGCATAATTTGATATTCTCTGCACAACTGGACAGAACTCTGAGAAAACACTATCCCCCTCACTGGCCTGCATGGCGCTTACCCACATAATGCAGCTATGCAATTTAGTGGATGCCTGGCGGGTCTTAAATGCCAATGCCCCTGAGAATGCGTTTTACTCTCCAGCGCATTACATGTCCTCTCGTATTGACATGTGGCTGGTATCTTGGGCTCAAATTCCACGGTGGGCAAGGTTGAAATACTCCCTTGTACTTTATGTAATCACTCCCAAGTGATGATGCTATTAGACTGCCATTCCACCCCCTCCCCCCACAGTTGCTATCTAAAGGACATTAAGCTATATTTTTTTTGTTTAAATTTGTTTATTGAGTTTTATAATGGTAATTTACTATAGGTTATACAGCCACATCACAGTACAATATTGATTTAATAACTTTTGTCACGCAGGCTTGCGAAATGCTTGGATGGTACTACAAAGATGATTGCGCTGTTCTAATGAGTATATGGTATAACAATTTACAACATAACATCTGTATAACAGTGGGTGTTAACGCATTGACTCCTTCCCTCCAAACAAAAAAAAACAGTGCATTACAGTGTACATCTTTTACTTCGTCTTTCTGTGAGACCTTACACAATACAATTATTACCACTCAGCGCTTAACTTCTGCGTAATCTAAACGAGTTGGCACAGCCTAAACTTCCCTTCCACCACTAGTAGTGTTCGACACGGAGTATGTTGATTGACTTGGGTAATGTCAGTAAGGAAAACACTTCTGGTTTGCCCTGTATGCGTTGTTGGGTGTGCCATGAACGGCTTGGCGCGTCCTTTATGACCGAGCTGGCTTGTCAGTATCTAATCTGTGTCTCTTGCGGGTGCGATGTTTGGCACCTCGGCCCGGCCCTGCCAGATTGCGCGAAAGTCTGTCAAAATCGCATCCCAGTGTGCTGCAAGTGGCTGCTTGTGAATACCTTTTGCATCCTCGCGACGCAGCGCTATACTCTCCGCTTGCGCCCAGCAAAGCAGTGACTGGACCCAGGCTCGCTCCGCAGGGGATTCAGGAGACTTAAATTAATTGTAATTAAACGCTTAGCCACTACAAGTCCCAGATCTATATATTTGGACGTTACCCTGTATTTGCTGGGTCTTTGATACAGCCCCAATATACACACCTCCCATGACCAATGGATCGCGCGCTCTGTGCATTGTGTTAGGGTCGTGGTGACCACACCCCAGTAAGTCTGTAGTGAAGGGCAGGACCAAAGCACATGAAGCAGGTCACAGTCCACCTCACCTGGGACAGCCGGCGTTGGTACGATTAAAATACTTATTGATTTTGGCTGGTGTCAGAAGGACATTAAGCTATATAATGTGATCTTCAGGTATGAAATTAGAGCCGCCATTACAAACTGCTATAACCTAAATTATGACTCTGTTGCAGATGGAGGTACTCTCTGTGAAGCTTTTAAAGCGTAAATAAGAGGAATGTGTATACCTGAAAGTGCTGGAGTCCTCAAGTCAATTCGTAACCGATTGAATCGTTTTGAATCTGACCTCACATTGTTGGAAAATACTTTAAAAAGTACTAATAATAACGCGATCTTAGTCAAGATTGAGGAGGTTCTGTCTGAATTTAGAAAGGAGGTGGAGCACGAGGTCCTCTATCTGGGTTGAGGGGCAAGCGCCTGATGCTATGAGGAGGGTGATAGGGCGCTGGGCTGAACCCACAATGGTGCCATGTTGTATTCTAGCTGAGTTTTGCAGTTTTATGTTTGGCTATATACTCCAGGATCAGGCCCAGACAGAGTCGCTCTTGCAGGTACTTGGACCAAGTGGCACTAGCCAAGCTGAATGATGTCTACTGTATGATGGACAGTATCCCTTTATCCTGAAGGATCACCCCACCGCTGCTCCAATATAAGACAGTTGAAGACACACCTCTTTAACGAACACTACATGGCAATGAAGTAACAGTACACTTCTGCTACGAGAATCCAGCTTCCTCTGCTATCGCGTTTTGATTGTATGCTTGCCTTTGACCCTGTATGGTGCTCCACTACCTTTGGCTAGGTTTGTGTTAAACAAAACATACATAGGTGTTTTCAGTCAGCCCTCTTCAACCATTGGTCTGTAACTGTGTCATTTACATTGTTCTTCTACCCACTACAGCCAGAGGTAATCCACATCAGGTATTGGTTAACTTCACTGTGAGTTATGGCATTAAGCCCATTCACAAGGAGCACATCCGAGCACAAAGTAGTTTCCTTCAGTGCCCAATGGCAAATGTACTTTTTGAGATCAAAAAAATATTTTTGCTTTTAGCAAGTGTTTTTTTTTTTTTTAGATTAACAAGTGCCTGGCAGCTTCACATACAATAAAGTTTTCAAAAACCATTACAAAACAAAGCAAGCATTTATAAAGCGAACAGGTGGCAGCCAATGCCAAACCTATTGGCATTGAGAAGTGACTGTCTCAGTCCTGAGTTCCCAGCACATACAGTAATGCATAAATGAGTTGCTTTGTGATAGCCCTAGATTAATCTTAAAAATGAAATATTTAGTATATTATATAAATCAGGATAGATGTTGATTGTGAGTGCTCTATGGATGTCTCAGCAGTGGAACCGTGGCGCACGCTGCAAGGTACACCGTATACATGTACACCATGAGGAACGTCAGTGCACGATGCAAGTTAAAATGGAGGGGTATGGTGGGAGCTCTGCGAATGTTAAATAGTGGGATACCACCAGTGTATGTGCACGTCTCAATCGAGGGCACTGCGAATCTGTTCAATGGACCTCAACTGTAAAGTTATAACTGCTTTTATACCCTATATGTAATGGAAAGTATTACATTCCAATATATTTCATATTTAAAGGACACCACACAAAACAAATATGTTAGTGGTTGTAACACCTCGGAAATGTGTAACATAAAGTGGGGCATTGATTGGAATGGGGAGAGTGGAGGAGACAGTCAGGCGATGTATTCGTCTCACAGCAGCACTAGAGGGCACTGGAGCTGGAGGGCACCGAGAGCGCGGGTGGCAGAAGCGGCTCATGTGTCTGCTGTAAGCACCAGGGCCAGGTATGTGTATGATGCATTGCCACGCTGCCAGCAGCAGCCAGAGCCGGGCTGTAAAGTGTGTTTCTGAGCGGCGGTGAGGGGCAGACTCCGGGCATTCAAAGTAAAAGAGATGTTATTTCTCGGGTACCCCGAGCTCCCCTCACCCCCTGCTTCAGGCGTCCCTCGCCCGCCCACCCACTCCTCCCCTCCCAAGCCCTCCTCGTGGCCTCGGTGCCCCGTACTACCCCCCCGCCCCCCATGTCTCTCCACCGCCCCCACTCCAGTCCTGCCCCTCCCGGTGTCCCCACGAGTCCCCCAGGGAGAAGGCACCGCTCTGCCCGGTCTGTGTGAGAGAGGCCCAGCGCAGGTGAGAGGCCCCGCGCCCGGTGCTGCTGCGGACTCCACAGGGCCTTGTTCAATCCAGAGCCATCCCTTGTATGTGGGGCTAGCTGCGGCCTGTGGGGCCGAGGGGTGGGTGAGAAGGGCCGCACCTGCTGCTGGCTCTCCACAGCCCCCACACCCCCGTGGCTGCGGGGCCGGGGAGGCCGAGGGGTGGGTGAGAAGAGCCGCACCTGCTGCTGGCTCTCCACAGCCCCCACACCCCCTTGGCTGCGGGGCCGGGGAGGCCGAGGGGTGGGTGAGAAGGGCCGCACCTGCTGCTGGCTCTCCACAGCCCCCACACCCCCGTGGCTGCGGGGCCGGGAAGGCCGAGGGGTGGGTGAGAAGGGCCGCACCTGCTGCTGGCTCCACAGGGCCTAGTTCAATCCAGAGCCATCCCTTGCATGTGGGGCTAGCTGCGGCATGTGGGGCTGAAAAGGGCCGCACCTGCTGCGGACTCTCCACAGGCACAGGGCCTTGTTCAATCCAGAGCCATCCCGCGCCCTCCTGGGAGAGAGGCCTGCGCGTGGCTGTGGGAGTTAGCTGCGACCTGCGGGGCCTTCGAGCCCGAGGATGTGGACGAGAAAGGGTCGCTCCTGCTGCTGGGCCGAGGAGAGGTGGGGGGCACCGGCCCCTTATACACAGGCCCGGCCGGCAGCCACTGAGGCCTAGCAGCGTGAGAGGAAAGGGGGTCCCCTGGCCCGGCCGGCCAAGGGACCGCGCTCTTTAGGGACACGAGGCGCTCGGGTAGTGTCAGGGCCGGCCTAGCACGTGCGGGCTGGGCTTACGCCACGAGCCCTGACCTCCGGAGGGCTACTGAAGCTCCCTGCAACAGTCTCCGTCCCACTCAGGACCAAAGAACACTGTGTTTAAATACTTTTTACAGAGTTCCTGGCGCCCTTGTCTTTTTTGTTTGAGTTCTTTTTTTTCAGATCGCCCGTTAATCTTACTCACCGTACCTTTCCCCTACTCCTCCCATATGATCGGTACATAGGCAATTAAAGCGGACCGAGGTGGTGGTGGGGGGGGGGGGTGTTTCAAATATGGTTTCGCCCAGGGTGCGCCCACAGCAAAGGCAGCTGTATGTGAGGTACTAGCAAGGAGCCACAGGCCCCAGACACAGTAGGGCAGGGCTTTAAGTGGGATGAAAAAACTGGGGGGGGTCTCTCAAATGGGCGTGGCCAATGTAATTAAGGGCGTGGCTTAAAAACACATAAGCCTAAAAATCTGTGCTTAGCATAGTGTGCCGCCCAACTTGTATTTTGCTGTTTCTGTCATTGTATCTAGATATATGATACAAGTAACATCATACCTACAACAAGTCAGGACTATTGGCCTTGTCAATGGTTGTTAGTTGCATAAGATAAATAAGCAGCAACTATGGCTTGTATATAATATTGAAAAAGCTTCCAGTTAAAGCCCTGGTGACACCACTACAATGTTGCTGCTCCTGAGTTTTAACAAGAGAAGGGAAATCCAGAGAGAAGATGAGTCTCTTTAAAGGATTTCCCTTCCCCCTACAACGCTCACCTAGCATGACGTCATGCCGTAACTTCTCCACTAGTGAGAAGTGAGCAGTGTGAGCACACGCACATGATGTGCCTGCTGTCACTGCATCCCGAGAAAAAAAACGGACCACCTGTGCCAGGGCACAAAACAGAGCCAGATAGAGACCCGTTTGAGGCCACCTTTAAAAAACTGCCTGTGCTCAACACCGGTGAGACCTGGCCCACTTAAAGCCCTGCAGCAGGGTATGAGGTATTAGTAAGGAGCCACAGGCTCCGGACACTGCAGGGTATGAGGTACTAGTAAGGAGCCACAGGCTGTAGTATAATGAAAGTAGTCGAATCCAAGTAGTTTTCCATGTAGGTTTATTGAGTGGCAAGTTACATAGGAGAGAACCCCACCAGGAGCAGCCTCCCTGCTGCTCAGCCCATGCACCAACTGACTTAGGCACTCCAACATTCCAAATACCAACATTCTCTCACGCAGTCATTCTGGCTGAGCAGCAGGATACCACATATCTCCCTCCTTTACAATAAAAGGGAAGGAACTATCAAAAGACATCAGAAAAGAAGCAAGAAAAATGAGAAGAAAATACACTGAAACAAAGCATGGAAATAAAAGGTGGAAAGGTAAGAACCGCAAACAGTAAAAGAAAATACAAACGACTCATGCACCAAGAAAAGAAAATACAAACGACTCATGCACCAACTACCTTTCTCACACAAAGACAACCCACACACTCCCTCACACAAACAACAAAACAACCCTAGTACAAATATCATGCAAGCTGGCCAGGCAAACACGAGAAAATGCAAGGGCATAAGCAACCAGGTGAAGGAGAGAACAAAACACAGAAGCAAGAGAACAGTGAAAGGGTGGAAGACAGCCGCAGATAGAACAAGCAAGAGGATAGTTGCCTTTAACTCAAGCAAGAGCATGGGGAAAAGTCCCCAGAAAGACAGCAAATCCTAGGTGTGGCAGAAAGTGCCACACGATAGATACATTGCAATATACAGGAATGCAGAACTAGGTGTGGCGGAAAGTACCACCCGGCACAATGCAATAAAGAACAAGGTATGGCGGAGAATACCACACGGTACATTGCAATATGTGCGAACAGCAGAAATAGGTATGGTGGAAAATACCACACAGTACAATGCAATATGTACGAACATCAGAACCAGGTGTGGGGAAAAAAAACACAGTAAAATGCAATACAGAACTAGGTGTGGTGGAAAATACCACACGGTACAATGCAATACAAGAAACGTAAAACTAGGTGTGGCGGAAAATACCACACAGTACAACGCAAGGTGTGGCGTAAAATTCCACACAGTAAAACGCAAGGTATGGCGTAAAATACCACACAGTACAGTGTAATATGTAGGAATAGCAAACTAGGTGTGGTAGGAAATGCCACACAGTACAGTGCAAAACGCAGGAACTTCAGAAGTAGGTGTGGCGTAAAATACCACACGTTATAAGTGCCCCAACCAAAAGCTGGGGTGGAAGGTGTGGCAACTAGCCACACGGCAGAACGTACAAGAACAGAGCATACGTGTTTTGTACTTCCGCAAAACAGGTAAAGAAAGGTTCCTTAGCAAACAAATGAGAGCAAGTAAGAGCAACAGCATGTAGACGTGAATATAAATTTCTAGAATAACAGCCCTTGCAGGGGTAACGTAATGGTCTAAAACACATTAAGGAGAATAGGAAAGCAAGTCAAACCAGGAATTAATTCTTGAAAACAAAGTAAATAGGTTGCCCACAAAAGTTTATGTAGATTGCAGGATGACGCTGAGTTAACTCCAAGTAATGCAGCAGGCAAAGTTAATGTACTAGGTGGCACAGTGAAGAAATGAAAGTCCAGTACTTTGACTGCGCCAAATGTAATACAGTTGAACAAATTGCAGGAGTTACGTTAAGTTCCATTAGTGCAAGACCCGAAGACCAATGTAGGAGGGGCAGCAGGTTTACGAAAAACAACAGTACCTGCCGTGAAGCACGATGATCCACTACAGCGATCAGATGTTTATGAAGAAATCCATGCGTCAGGAGAAAACCGCAGAAACTGAAAGAGGCACGGCAGGGGAGCCTTGAGGGGAACTACAGGCGGCGATGACGTTCACGAAGACAACTTGAATAAACTTTATTGGCAAGCACGGTACGATGGCAGAGCGCGTAGCGTGCTGGGAGCTGCATGTTAATTGATGGAAGGCGCCAAAGACAAGATGGCGGCACGCACTGGTGACGCCGCGCCGGATGGCTCCCGGCATCACCGTGCATCCAAACGTCACTAAATGGTAGGAAGACTTGGCAGGCACACGTCACAGAAGAAGATGAGGAGGTATTGCAGGAAAGCATGGAACAGGTAAGGCTGCACGCGCTATGTGTATATGCGCTTTAGGCAGCTCGTGCCAATTTAAAATGTACGGCAGCGGTTCAACTGCCATGACGGGAGCACAGAGAGAGGTAATATGTAAAAACATAAAGTACTCACAATTGGCGTTCCGAAGACAGTAACGGGTCCCTTTCACCGCAGATACTTACAAAATCCCCCTATTTATGAAGGTGTAAGCGGGTTAGCACCACAAAGCAGAACAGGAAGAGCAGACACGGTGGTTACCACATAGGAGCTTGCAAGTGCGTGTAAGGAAAGCAACAGGCAAGACGAGCAATGCGTGATTGCTGAGGGCAGACAGCTGGGTTGGATCAACCAGGAACATTAGGTCTTCTCCACAGTAGTGGTCTTTAAGGACACTTGAAAGCAGAAAAGCAGAGAGGGCTGGAACAGCTCTCCAAAGGCAGCAGAAAAGGCAGGCAGCAAGACAGCAGGCAGGCAGTAACTGGCAGGCAGTAGGAGTTGGTAGACTTAAATTGTAACTGGCACGTTTGGGTTGTGGGCGACCGATGGAAGGTCACTGGTGGGGCTCAGAGGTGCCAGTTAACTTGAAGTGCTCAGCATTAGTTTCAAAGAAAGTCCTTTAGCTTGATCGTGGGTTGCCGGTTTCGTCAGCCTCTTCAAGTTTAGGAATGGCTTGATGTTTGAAATATCAGTAGTTCTTTTCCAGACCGTAGTTAGACACTCCTGGTACCAAAATGTAGTATAATGAAGGTAGTCGAATCCAAGTAGTTTTCCATGTAGGTTTATTGAGTGGCAAGTTACATAGGAGAGAACCCCACCAGGAGCAGCCTCCCTGCTGCTCAGCCCATGCACCAACTGACTTAGGCACTCCAACATTCCAAATACCAACATTCTCTCACACAGTCATTCTGGCTGAGCAGCAGGATACCACACAGGCCCTGGGCCCAGCAGAGTATGAGGTATTAGTAAGGAGCCACAGGCTCCGGACACTGCAGGGTATGAAGTACTAGTAAGGAGCCACAGGCCCTGGGCCCAGCAGAGTATGAAGTACTAGTAAGGAGCCACAGCCCCGGGGCCCAGCAGGGTATGAGGTACTAGTAGGGAGCCACAGGCCCAGACACAGCAGGGTATGAGGTATTAGTAAGGAGCCACAGGTCCCGGGCCCAGCAGCGTATGAGGTACTAGTAATGAGCCACAGGCCCTGGCGCCAACAGCATATGAGGTACTAGTAAGGAACCACAGGCTCCGGACACTGCAGAGTATGAGGTACTAGTAAGGAGCCACAGGCCCTGGGCCCAACAGCTTATGAGGTACTAGTAAGGAACCACAGGCTCCGGACACTGCAGGGTATGAGGTACTAGTAAGAAGCCACAGACCCTGGACACTGCAGAGTATGAGGTACTAGTAAGGAGCCACAGGCCCTGGGCCCAACAGCTTATGAGGTACTAGTAAGGAGCCACAGGCGCCGGCCCCAGCAGCGTATGAGGTACTAGTAAGGAACCACAGGCCCGGACTCTGCAGGGTATGAGTTACTAGTAAGAAGCCACAGGCCCGGGGCACTGCAGACAGTGTCAGCCACTGGCATGAAACCCCTGGTCCCTGCAGCCACTGGTAAGAAACCACAGGCACGGGCATAGCAGGGTGTGAGCCACTGGTAAGGAGACACAGGCCTGTGCGCAGGAGGCAGTGTCAGCCATTGGTAACAAACCACAGGCTTGGTCTCCGAAGGCTGTGTCTTCCACAGGTGATGAACCACAGGCCGTTGGCCCTGCAGCTAGTGTGAGCCACTGGTAAGAAACGACAGGTCTGGGCTCCGCAGGCTGTGAACCACTGATAAGGAACCAGGGGCCTTGGGCCTAGCTGCCTGAGCCACTATTAAGGAAGCATTGCCTAACTCGGTGCTTATGTGCATATGTCTGGTTCCTTGCTGAGGTGGCATGGTGGACAAAGAAATGAATGGACTAGAATCTGGCCCAAATAATTACCAGTGGCTGACATTGATTCAAGCTTGCACCTGTCACTTTTTTGTTTTGCTCAGTCCGGTACGATAAGTGTGATCACATGTAGCATTGCCCTCAGCCATCTATGGGGCTATAATTATTCATATGTATTTATTCACTTATTCATTTTATTTAACGTGTAATTACCCATGGGTGTCCTGGTGCTGATATAAGGCAGTTAAATATTGCTAATCGAGAGAGGGTAACGTGAGATTTGGAGGCAAATACAATTACAGATCATAGGTAGGTTTTTAAGGCCTTTACAATGTTGGGTTCTGAATGAAGCTCAGTGGGCAGCATGTTCCATGCCTGTGATATAACTATTGAAAAGGCTCTTCCACCCATTCTTCTCCTGCAAAACATAGGCACAGTAATCAGATTTGCCAATGACGAGCAAAGTAGTCTTGAGGGGGTACATTTTTTTGAACATAGAGGAAATATAGTTAACACGTTTGGGGTAGTAAGCATTACTGCATATACAGAGTGCCTTACACCAGCATCTCTTCTGTACTGGGAGCCAATGTAATTTCTTTTTATATACTGTAATGCTGTCAAATTTCCCGAATCCCAAATATCAATCTAGCAGACAAATGCTGGACTAGCTTCAATTTGCGTATCAAATAGCCAGGCATGCTAACGTACAGTGCATTGCAGTAGTCCAGCCTGCTTTTAATCAGAGCTTGAATTAGTAACTGGACTGTTGAGGGATAAATGGTAAAATCTTTTTTAATGTCTTCGTAATGGTGAAGCAGCGATTCATAAGTTTTCTGATGTGAGGCTCAAATGACAATTTATTGTCAAATATGACCCCTAGGTTGCGAGCAGTAGTTGATGGGGGTGGACTGGGTCCTACTGGCAGAGGCCACCAGGAGGAGGAACAACAAGATTGGTTGCCAAACACTAATACTTCAGTTTTATCTGAGTTTAATCGCAGATAATTAGCATTCATCCAACTGGCTACCAGCAGCGGCCGGTGCAGGTAAGCGCGGTGGGGCAGGGCGAAGGGATGTCGACAGATGACAAAATAGGGCAAATTAAATAAATAACTCCTATTCCGTAATTTGTCGACACCCCTCCCCCCCCACACCCCACCTTCCGGCAGCCCTCACCGCGCTTACCTGCACCGACTGCTGCTGCTGGCTACCTCAACAAGACAATGTTTAAATTGATCCTGCTGGTGGGTGGTGGTTGAGATTGCCCTCCATGCGGATAATCATCCGAGATTCCTCCGCATAGCCATGTTAAAGATTGTTGGGCTGAGAGCGGAGCCCTGAGGGTCTCTGCACACTAAGGGCCCCATTACGACCTTTCAGCGGAGCGATGGCACGGCGGTGCAAACCACTGTACCACCGCTTCGCCGAAGGTCGTCGCCGCCCGCCCAATTACTACTTTGCAGTGGACTGGCGGGCAGTGTGACAGTTCCCCCTGCGGTGGCCTTTAAAAGGCGGCAGTGCCTTTTAAAAAGGTACCACAATGGGAACGCCTCACAAGGTTCCTGCACGGCATGTACTCATTTTTTATATAATTTGTAAAGCGCAACTAATGCCGATAGGCGTCTTGGCGCTGTAGGAACTGATAAAACTTGCTGAATTAGATGACCTCATCAGGTTTAGCTAGGGCCGGGTGCCTTTAAGTCTCCTGAGGGAACAACCAGGTCTTTAGGGCTTTTCTGAAAGTGAGTAGGGAGGGAGCAACTTTCATTGGGAGACTGTTCCAGAGCACTGCTGTGGCCCTGAAGAAGCTCTTTCCACCCCAGTTGGTTCTCCTAAAAGAAGGAACAATCAAATTCATTGCGGAACCTGAGCGTAGTGTCCTGGCTGGGATGTACCATTTGAGTTTCTCTCTGAAATGGTCTGGTCCCAGTCCATGCAGTGCCTTATAAGCCAGGCACATAGCCTTAAATCTGCAACGTTGTTTAACCGGCAGCCAGTGCAGTTTCCTGATGGCTCCTCTTGCCGATTCATGTTTGGGAATTTTGAGGAGGAATCGGGCAGCAGCGTTTTGTAGAATCTGGAGCCTTTTTTCAAGACACACTGCGAGAGTGAGATAGAGGCTGTTACAATAATCTATCTTCATAAGAACCAATGCGCTGACAGCCATTCTCAGGAGTTCAGGGGGCAGGAATCTTTCAATCTTTTTTATGAGCCTTAGCGAAAAGAAAGAGGCTGATGTGATTTTGTTAACTTGGTCCCTGAACTTCAGTTCTTTATCTATCAACACGCCGAGATTTTTGACTTGGTTTACGGGTTCAGGAAGTGAGTCCAGTTCGGGTGGCCACCATTCCGGCATCCAGAGTGAGGGGTTGTTACCGAAGAGGATGACCTCAGTTTTAGTGGCATTTAGTTTGAGGTAGTTGTAATCCATCCACTTACTTACATTGGTCATGCAGGTTCTGAGTGCCATACCGGAGTTGTTTTCGGGCTTTGCCAGTGACACCACGATTTGGGTGTCATCGGCATAGGACGCAAGGTGAAAGCCTGCACTTTTGATGATTGTCGTAAGTGGTGCCACATAAAGGTTAAAAAGTGTTGGTCTCAGTGCTGATCCCTGAGGGACTCCGCAGGGCAAGGAGAAAGGCTTAGATGTAAAGTTTCCCATTGACACAGTATGCTGTCTGTTTACCAGGAAGGATTTGAGGAGATCTAATGCTGCATCCTCAATCCCTAGGCTGCGCATACGGTCCACTAGAATATCGTGGCTAACCGTGTCAAAAGTCGCGGAAAGATCCAACAGGATAAGGGCCGCGGTCCCTCCCCTGTCCAGCACTTCCCGAATCTCCTCAGTAAGTCCATGACCTGCAGGAACCTATGTGCATGCACACAGGAGGGCAAAAGTTATGTCCCCTTGTGTGCATCCACATATGTCTGAGGCACAGGGCTTTGTTTCCTCTCCTCCAGGCTTATCATGGCGGTTCCACCACCTGGCAGAGAGGAAACTCGTAATATGCTTGGCGGGACCCGAGGAAACTCGTAATATGCTTGGCGGGACCGTGGCGGCCCGCCAAGCATATTGCAGCCTCTGACCGCTGGGCCTACGCCAGGGAATGGCGGAGCCGGCGGTCCTAGTGCGGTCCGACTGCCTGAGTTGTAATTGGGCGGTGGGTAGATCCGTCGCGGCACCACGAGTCTGGCGATCTGAGGACTGCCAAAATCGTAATAGGGCCCTGAATCTTTAAAGTTAGAGCGATACAATGCCATTTGAACAGCCTGTGTTCTACCTGTCAAAAAAGACTTAAACCACTGAACGACATTGCCTTGAATACCGATTTTGCGCAGTGTCTCTAGAAGAGCCGTATGAGAGACTGTGTCAAAGGCTGCCGATAGATCAAGGAAGATTAGAGCAACAGAGCTCCCATCCCCCAGGATCATATGGATATTATTAGCAGCAGCAGTAAGCACTGTTTCAGTGCCAAATGAGGGCCTAAAACCAGACTGACATTTATTAATAATGTTATTTTCTTCAATTAAAGAAGATAGCGGCGTGTTTACCGAACCTTCCAGAATCTTAGTAAAAAAAAAGGGGGGAGGGAATTGGGGCGGTAGATGGCTAAGATGTTAGGGTCCAGAGTATGCTTTTTTAGTAAGGGGGAAACTAGTGCAGTTCTGCAGAATGAGGGTACAAAACCACCCACTTAGTGAACAACTATAAATAGTGGTTATTATTACAAAAGTCACATCTAGTCGCTTTTATCAGTTCTTTGTATACCTTAAGTTCTTTTTTATATGTCTCCTTCGCTGTTTCCGCATATGTAAGCCTCAATATCCTTTCTAACTTTTTACACTTTGTTTTGGCTAACATCAAGTCTTAAGAGTACCAGGGGTCAGATGGAGTTTTCCGATGTGTGTTGTCAGTTTTTAAGGGAAGTACCTCATATATGGCTTTTGAGAGCCATTGGTGAATGGTTTCATCCACATCATTATCAAACTGGACCCTAGAAATAGTGGTCAAGATAAGCGTTTTATTTTTCACTGTCCAATTTGGATCAGGCCCTATATGGTATGTTCCTAGCTGGTGGTGCATGAATCTTAACCTTTCCCACAAGCATATGGAAATATATAACCTCGGCATCTGACCAGGGACTTCTATCAATGAGTCAATTACTGCATGATTAACTTGTGCATAGATATGATCCAAAATGTGCCCCGCCTCATGTGTAGGTTCTAGAACGTGTTGTGAGAGCTCAAAGACCAAGCAGATGTTTGCCAGCACAGAGGCGTTAGACTCCTTAATGTTATCAAAACGTACGTTCAGGTCACCCAGTATGATAAGAAAGTTTGACTCAAGGCAAGTGGCTGAAAGTGACTCCCGGAGCGGCCTCTGTGGTCTAAATTAGTAGAATTTTCACAGAACAGTTATTACTATTACTAGCTGAGATAGACACAGTTAATGCTTCAGCATCTCAGGGAGTGTGCGTTCCAAGGAGAGCAAGTAGGAGCCTCGTTGTATATCATTGCCTCTCCTCACCCCGTTCCGTCACTGCGGTTGGCTGTGCGAATAGCATGCCCCTGCGTTATGGCTATTGCTAAATCGGGTATGGAGTCCTCTTTTTCCCAGGTTTCGGTTATGTTATTATTTTTTAAAGCGCTCAAATAGCTAAAAGGCATCTTGGCACTAGCTGAGTTTACAGAGAAAGAGATAATGCCCCGAAGTGTGAGAATTATTGTACAGGAAAAAAGTGGTTTTCAAGCCTTCCTGAAGGCCAGCAGAGAGGGCATGATTTTGATGTCTAATGTGAGCGAATTCCAGGCTTTTGCTGCTCCCAGCACAAAGCTTCTGCCTCCCCAAGACAAGCGATGAAACCTAGGCACTGCTACTAAATTAGCAGATGCTGATCGAAGGGACCTGCCTGGCATGTACAATTAAACATTTTCCAAAGAAAATCTGAAATTTGAAGGTTATTATGTGCCTGACTGGAAGCCAGTGTAGTTTCCTGACAAACTTAGAAATGGATTGATATTTAGGAATTATAAACAGAAGCAGAGCTGCTGCATTTTGTAATACTTCCAACTTGTTTATGACATACTGATGAGAATTAAGATATAGCCCATTACGGTAGTCGATCTTTGCCATCACCACCAAGGTTACAGCTGGTTTCTGCTGCAAATTGGCAGGAATGAAAGGCAAAATCTTTTTCACAGCCTGAGAGCATGAAACGCGTCTGTAGTAACTCCGTTCGCTTGATCAGAAAAAGTAAGTGTGTCCTTGAACTTGACTCCCAAGTTCTTTACTGTCCTAATGGGGATAGGAGGTGTGCAGAGTTCAGATGGCCGCCAAAACAAAGGTTTGGCCCCTAATATCAAAACCTCAGTCTTTGCTGAGTTCAGTAGAAGGCAGTTTCTGGCCATCCATTGACTAACTCTCTGCATACAGTCATTGAATCTGGAATCACTTCCTGAGTCCACTGGGCCTCATGACACAACAATTTGCTTGTCATCCTCATATGAGGTTAGGGAAAAATCAAATGATCTTATAAGCTCAGCCAGCGGTAAAACATAGATATTAAAAAGTGTCAGGCTGAGCAATGAGCCCTACGGGACTCCACAAGGAAGAGAATATGCAAAGGAGGTAAAGTCTCCTAGATTGTTTGTTCTCGATCATTGAGAAAGGAGTTCAGCAATTTTTCTGACACCCCTATTTTGCTCAGGCGATCCATCAGCAGCCCATGATTAACTGTATCGAAAGCTGCCGATAGATCAAGTAGCACAAGGGTGGCTCTTCCTCCTTAATCCATAGTATTTCTGATCTTCTCAGAGGCTTTAATAAGAGCCGTCTTTGTGCTGTGCTGTGCTCAACCCGGAAGCCGAAATGAGTGGAATACAAATAATTATTGGTCTGAATATAGTCGTCCAATTGCCTATTCAACACTTTCTTGATTAGTTTAGCTGTAAGGGGAGGCGGGAAATTTTCCGGTAATAACTTACGATTTGTGGGTCGAGAGAGGGTTTTTTAATTAGAGGCGACACCTGGGCTTTCTTCCACAAAGTGGGGAAGAGGCCTGAGACACAAATCTGATGAAATATGTGTGTCAGAGTGGTAGCAATTGTTTCTGTCGCTAGGCTGGTCACCTTAGGTGGACAGGGATCACACGGCGAACCAGACTTTGTTGACTCAATCACTTTTCTGATCTCTTTTCTTGTAGTAGAAAGAAACTCTTGACCTTGTCAAATGTAGTCTGATGGGTAGGTATGCCAATGTCTAGATTAGCCCCCGCGGTGAGGGACTTACATTTTATATAAATTTATATAAATTTATATAAATTTGAGGTGAAAAGCCTCTGCCAGGATGTTACAAAAGGACTGAGAACAGTCCTGGAGGGAATTGGAAGTGATAGAAGTTAATTTTGTCATGATTGAGAACAGTTCTTGGGAACATTTACTTGCTGCTTTGATTTTTCGTATGAAAAATGCTGTTTTTTCTTTGCAAATCTGCTCTGTATATACAGCTAAACAGTTTTTATAATTGACCTTTTCTAGTTCACAATAGGCTGAGCGCCTATAAACAGGTCTGCCCTCTGTGTTAATGGCAATTAAATGCTGAGATATACTGAGGGTATGAGTCCTTGCGCTATGTTAAGTGGAAATAACATAACAACAACGATGGCATGCAACAAAGGGCAGCCATGCAGTAGGCAAGCCAGTCTGTGCCCCTCTCCACTTGGGCTTGGCGCAGAGAAACACTCCATGGATCTCTTGAGTCCCATCCACCAGCCATGCCATGGTTTATCTATTTGAGGCAACAACTCCGCAATCCTAAACATATGGGGTCTGAACAGTTCCGTATGGAACAACTACTCTGGCCCCTAAACATATGGGCCGACTCACAACGATAGGTTTACATACAGAAATCTACATCTGTGTAGTAGAAAGCCTGTTACTAAGCTTACATTTACAAGTGTAACTGTTCACAAGGTACATTCAGAGAATTGTGAACATTCATTACTAGGATTGAGTTTCTCCTCCCTACCATAACTATGTAAATAGGCGGGAGGATGAATGTGCGCTTCAGTTTACAATAGTAATGTTACTACAAGTGTGGTTATAATTTAGCATATCCATTCCCACTGCTCCTCAGTGTAATAATATGTCTGCGCTTTGTACAACTCCGAACAAAAAGACACAGTCACACCTGACCACAATTACTCCAGGTAAAATTACAACCTGAATCATAAATACAAGTCATACCTAGGGCCCCTTTGTAGTGTGGTGCCTGGGCCCTATCAGATCCTGCAAGATCTGGTAACCTGCAGAAAAGCTCACTCAAGAGCAAGAGCAATTGAAGAGGGGACATACATTTTGGTGAACTATGTAGTTGACTAGTATGGTGAATTAGATGGCTTGCCTACACACGTCCTCAGTGGAGCAAAGAAGGCAGCCATATGGCAGAATGCTGTTGTGTTGAAGGTACGCACTTTATGGTAAAGTGAGATGTGGAATGATGTAATGTAATGTAAATAGTTCTTATATAGCGCATACTGTCACCCTACGGGTATCCTGGCGCTGTGACTGACAAAATCGACATTAGAGCCTGTGAGCATCTTACCCAGGAAAACATTATTGGGAACTCAGCCAGACCCTACCTGGGAAACAGCCAGGTTTTTAGCTGCTTTCTAAATAGGGGGAAAGATTGAATTTGCCTAATGTCTAGGGGGAGTTCATTCCACAGCCGTGCGGCTGTTACACCGAATGCTCTGCCCCCCGACTTCATTTTCGTAATTCTTGGAATGTTCACTAAGTGAGCATTTGCTGACCGATGGTCTCTCACGGGAACATACCATAAGAATTTCCTCTGCAAGGGCTTTGGGCCCATTCCGTGCAATGCTCTAAACACGGTACACAGGGATTTAAATTGTATCCTCTGGCAGATCGGCAGCCAGTGGAGATCTTTCAAGGCTAGAGAAAGTGAAGAACTACGCTGCCTATTTAGAGCCAGCTTAGCTGCAATTGACTGAATCCTTTGCAGCTTTTGAAGTAGTGACTTTGAGCCCCACAAATATAGTGAGTTGCAATAATCTAATCTGCTCAGGATTATACACCTCACAATTTGGGGTCTGATAGCAGTCGGTAGTAGCGGCAGAATTCTTCTCAGAGCTCTAAGCAGAGAGAAACATGTACCAACTACTTTGGTAACTTGTGATTCTAGCTGGAGATTATCATCCAACAAAACTCCCAAGTTACGCACCGTTTTAGCTGGCACTACAGGTTTGTCTGTCGGTGTTATTTGGAGCTCTATAGGAAAAGGCCGGGCAATCCTGGACGTGGAGCAGTATACAATCTCCGTTTTTCCTCCGTTAAATTGTAGAGAGTTGTTTCTGAGCCAGTTTGCGGTGTTCTGCATACACTCCTGAAAAATATCCAGGGTGATTGCCTGGTTCCCCTCTAACGAAAACACCAATTGCGTGTCATACGCATAGTTTACAAGATCCAACGCCAAAGGATCTAATAATGGAGATGAGAGGGCGCAAGTAGACATTAAACAGAATCGGACTTATCGCCGAGCCCTGTGGTACCCCATGACACATGGGGATTTTGGGAGACGTAAAAGGGGGGATTGAGACTGCCTGTTGTCTATCAGTCAGATATGATCGTAGCCATTTCAGTGCCAGGCCTTTCACCCCCATTTTTTCTAGTCTGTCCAGCAAAATGCTGTGGTTCACCGTATCAAATGCGGCTGACATGTCCAATAATACCAATATACTCGAGTTACCATTGTCAGCATGCATCCTCAGGTTATCTAGTACAGTCACTAGAGCGGTCTCCGTTCCGTGTCCCGGGCGAAAACCAAATTGGGCCTCGTCTAGCAAATAGTTTTCTTCAAGAAAGAGAGAGAGAGATTTGCTAACTGCCCGCTCCAGTATTTTAACCGGATAAGGGAGGAGGGAGATAGGCCTAAAATTGGCTGGGCAGAGGGGGTCCAATGTAGGTTTCTTAAGCAGCGGAGTCACCACTGCCTGCTTCCACCCCTCAGGTACTACTCCCTGTTCTAGGGATTGGCAACAGATATGCCATAGCCGTGGAAAAAGATCAAGTTTAAATTCTTTCCATATCCTCTGCGGGACAGGGTCCAGAGGTGATCCAGAAGAGACACTCAACGCTAATAAATTAAAAGCTTCTTCTGTGGGTGTTTGAAAATATTGGAGTACTGCAGGACAGTCATTATCGCTGTCTTCGGCCTGTGGCTTTGTCGCTGATGTATCCGATAATACTTTTTCCAACTCCGGACTGATATTATTGTTAAACTTCAGCCCATTAATAATCTTTTTAATCTTCTCATCGAAGTGGGTCGCAAGCTCATCGCATAGTGTTTGAGTTGCTCTAATCTTATTACCCACGCACGCCGGGCTGGACAATTCCTTCACTATAGTGAACAGGGTTTTTGTACTATTCGGTGCATGTAAGATGGTTTGGGCATAGTATTCAGCCTTCGATTTTCCAATCGCTAATGATGAGCAAAGATGGATGAAGCATATGTTTGTAAGGCCATAGCTGTACTCCACGGTGACACTTCTGGTAGCAGACCGGGATCCTGCTTCTAGGCAAGGTAAGATTCAGCATCACATGTGGTAGTGCAGTATATGCACTGCTATTGTCATCACATCCACCTACACCATTCATACACATGTAAACATAACCCATTCGTACAAAGGTAATGCATGCACATGCTGACTTGTGCCTCCTTTCCTCCTAGCCTCTATGCGCGCACCTTTGCAAGGACCAGCAGGAGCGACCAACACACGTGTGGCAGGGGGACAACTAGGACTGGCACGACAGGCTGTCCTCATCTCTCGGCGGGGTATGTGTTGACGCAAAATCTGGCCTAACTGCATACTTAGAAATGAACCACAAAACTGGTTCAATGTCACAACAGTGCTTCACCATAGGTTAGCCTACGTGAAGGCTTCTCCACATATATATGTAATGATCATGTGACTCATAGTAGCAGGCCTCAGTTGGCAGGCCCTCAGCCGCCCTACTCCACCTACGCTGGTGCTGCCCTGCTTTTGGTGCCATGCTAGGTAGCCACTCAGACTAGACGGACAACGCAGCCTACACATAAACAGGTAAATTACACTGCATGTCTGGGTTTGCAGACTGTCACTGTCACTCGCTCACACGCAAACTAATGCAATGCACGTATTGTTGTGGGTTTTTGGACACGTCTATTGACCACTCAAGACCGTCACTGGTGTCCTTAATTTCTAGGTCTTCTCTCAACAAATGTGTTTCTAATCATGTTTGCAAAGATGACTAACAACAATGGTATCCATTGGAACAGTGCTATGGGTTACACAGGAATGGCAAGACATTGCAGCGTTACATGTGCCGTTATTATGCTGTATACGATGGATTTCTCTTTAGTGCACGTGGCAAATAACTGCTAACCTATACTTGCCCGTGTGGTTACTATACGTGTTGTTCAATCTGACACTCTCATGTAACCAAACGTGATCAAAGGCATCACCGGTGCATAGGTTGTTAAAAATAATCGAAGCTCGGGGACCCACAGATTTTCTTAGTAGCGCATTGTTTGTATCGCTCCATGCTGAATACCAAGACTGCCTAGCCTTGCTTTCACCCCAGGCCTCTTTATTCCCCTCCGCCCACTTCATATCTCTTTAGCTGACACTTACAGGTTCTTTTTTATACTTACTTTCCCTTTGTCACTGTTTTCTTTCCAACCTTCTTACTCTCTTTTTGCCGTTCCCCCTTCTGTTGTTGATAAGTGTCTGATGGTGAAATGTAAGTCCAGGTCCTAAAAAAGGAGTGCCAGTCCACACCACCTGTAAACACCGGAACAAATTAAGCACTGGGCACCACATGGCTTATGATTATGTGCTAGTGAAGGTACAATTACTTAAATCCATGAACACATTGTACCAACAACACACTGATGGAGTTTGTCATTGTGACATGTCAAATCGACAGATCTGACATGATGACAGATCAGCAAGCTCTCATCACACAGATATTGCCAATCAGATAAGCTTAATCTAGACACTTTATCTACTACTAAATCTTGGCTAGATTTGCATCATGTGGTTATAATCAACCCATTGGTCTTGGCTACCCCTACTCTAAAACACACATTGCGGAAAATCTCACTAAATACATCAGTGGCGGGGTCTAAAACCTATTCCTACTTGATTCACTTAGAAAAATAATTTATCAAGATGATAATGTATTTTTTACCAAATTCTCACACGTTCCCAAAAATCAAGAGCAGGATCTTGTCAGGATCCTTCTGGAAATCTGGCCTTTACAAATGGTGCTTTCATGGTCTTCAAACTCATGTCAAAGTTGTGACATAAACTACAAGTTGTGACGTGCATAGGAATACAGTCATCCATATAAAGGTGCCAAACAGGTTTTTAAACAATCAAACAGGATATGTAGAGCACTGCTTATCACCCGTGAGGGGATCCATGTGCGGGCAGGGTGTGCTACTGCTGATGACTTTAGTCGAAAAGGCAGGTTTTTAGGCATTTTCGGAATTCCTGTAGTGTGGGGGCTGTTTGGAGGTGTAGGGGGAGGCCGTTCCAAGATTTTGCCCGCAGGTATAAGAAGGCGCGGCCACCGCTCCTGCTTCTGGGAATGTGGGCGTATGGGCCTGGGAGAAGGATACGGAACGAAGTTGTTTGACAGGTTGGTGGAAGTTCACCCTGTGATTGAGGTATGCTGGTCCCTTCTTAAGTAGGGCCCTGTAGGCGTGGGTGAGCAGTTTGAACTGGCACCGTTTGCTGATGGGGAGCCAGTGCAGAGGAAGGAGGTCGAGGATGAGCCTGGCTGCTACGTTCTGAATGGTCAGGAGTCTGTTTAGTAATTGTGAGGGAGTTGCTGTAATCCAGGCGGCTGGTGATGAGGGCCTGGGTGACGGTGCGTCTGGTGCTGATGGGGAGCCACTTGCAGATTTTCCTGAGCATGCGTAGGGTGAGGAAACGGGAGGACGAGACAGCATAGGCACTTTCGGGTAGTAGAGCGCGCTACAAATCTCTATTTCATTTTATTTATCTGCTTCTTCATCGTTAGCTTGTTGTCGAGTATGATGCTGAGGTTCCTTACGTGTTCTGTGGGTGTGGGATAGGGCCCATGTTTGGTTGGCCACCAGAAGTTGTCCTATGGGGAGGTGCTGCTCCAGAAGACGAGTATCTCTGTTTTGGCTGTGTTGAGTTTGAGGCACCTGTTCTGCATCCACTTAGCGACGCTGTTAGTGTGGGTCTGATAGGGAGAGGATGAGCTGAATGTTGTCAGTGTAGGATATGATGTTCATACCAGAGGGTCCATGTTTGTGTTGAACAGGGTTGGGTTCAGCTAGGATCTTTGGGGAAAACTGAAGATGATGTTTTTTGAGGAAAGGATGTGATCCACTTGAGGGCTCTGTTCTTTCTCCTTGCTTTCTTCTTAGTGGGAATGTGCTCCATATGTGGACAATTTTAATTATAAGATTTCTGTTATATTGGCTTTCAGTGCAGGGGTGTGGATTTTAATAACATTTCTACTTGTCCATGAGATAGGTTGCTTCATAAATCTGCCTGTAAAAAAATCCACTTGTCCCTTTGGTGTCACGTAGCGCAGCTACAAATTATGGCAGCAATCTCATTATATAAGACCTCTGGTAATAGCCTCTCTGATTATGCCAGGGCTAATACTATAGTAGGGTTTGATTTCTGGCAATTCCCTTATTTTGCCACCTTTCCACAGATCTACATAGTGGGGCTGGTGGCAGAGTTAGGCAATAGTTCTAGGGTTGGAATGCGCTTTTGAGTCTGTGCAAATCTACTAACATGCATGTAATAGGGGTTTTCACCAGCTCTTCTCTAATCTTTCTCCATATTGAGAAGGTTGGAAATTTACTCCTGACGAGCAGCAGTAAAACTTCTTTACAGTGTAGGGGAAAAAAGTGGCTAGAGGGAAAGTGAACTTGTAAACGCTCAACAGGTTTTTGCATGACCAAATCTATACATGCATATATACTCGTGCTAAAATTCAGTTTGCAAATATTTTCTTGGAGTGCAATTTCCTGGTCTACTTCTGTACATTTTTGTGAATCCATGAAAGCAGTAAATCTGCACTACTGCAAGGACTTATACCATGCGTGCACTTTTGTGACATAAATTAAGAATTGGGCCCCTAATGAGGTCTTCAGTTAACCAAGACTTTTTGTTTTTATTAAAATTCTGCATCTCTCTCTATCTGTAGGCTGGCTTCACTGAGTGACAGCATTCCGTTCTTTCCTAAGGATCATATCTGCACACAAAGTAGTTTTGTTCAGTGCCAGGGACTGCTTGGCAATGTGTGTTTTTTGAGACAAAAAATATTATTGCTTTTTGCCCATGTTTGTTTTATTGGTGAGGACCTGGCAGCTCCCACAACAATAAAGTTTTCCGAAAAACAGGCCAAAACAAGACAGGCATTGACAAACCAAAAGACTGACCACCAATGTCAGACCTATTGGCTTTGCCAATGATTGTTTATTTTTATGTTTCCCATAATCTTCTTGAAACTGATGACACTGATTTTCCATTCTGGCTATTTTTTGGGAAAACTAGAATGCATCAACATATTTTACTAGAGGATTCTTAAACGAAATGGTAGCTAAAATTTCACAGTAGTCTAGCAATGCGTTTTATTTCCTAGTTGCATTTTTTTGCGAACATTTTATTTTGAAAGCAAAGAATCATCAATCTTGCTTTCAAGCTTTTGCATATATTTGCATCTAGTCATAGAGCATGCTGGGAGCATTATACGTAGCCTCATATTGTTAAACTTTGCAAACGTGTGTACACATTTTTTATTGGGACCACTGTCAGCAGTTCGGTCCAAGCTTACATTTCCTTAGAGCCCTCACCCTAATGATAAATGCTTTGCATTAATGAACCCTAAATACAATTTCAAACAGTATTAACATATAGACACAAAGATCACCTTAACTGCAGACAATGCCCTTCCCTGATCCATAATGTGGTACTGTGAACTGATAGCCTAAAGGTTTTTGCTGCAGGGGGTTGGGCCTACTTGTCCCAAGGACAAAATAAACATGAAAACTTGTTGCCCTTGACCCCAAACAATATATCCTGGGAGGCGAGCTATAGGAACTCCACACTCCTGCACTGTCATTTTTCCTTCAGCACACTAGTCTTCCCTTACTTTAAAAAAAACTTGAGGTTCAAAATAAACCTCATTTCCTTAGGACAGATTGCTCTTACAAATATCACCACTTGCAACAACACCTTATCACTTATCATTCCCCTATTCTAAGCTGCTTCTCTAACATCCGTTGATACTGAACTTAAGGCAACCTTTTTTATTATTTAAAACATTTTATTGATTTTCAATATAACAGCTGTATAAATTAAACCGATACCAAAGGGGATGATGGACGGAGCGCTTGAGCTAATCAAACACTCACCCCCAGTCAACTGATCTGGGTTTAATCCATCATCATTCTTTAGCTCACTCCACCACCCCAGTTCAGACATGGCCATATGCAAATCAGTCTGACCCTGTGCCTCATGGGAACAGTCCAGCCCGAACTGCCAAGCCATGTCTTCCCTGGACTGGAAACAAGCATCCTGGGACCGGTTTCTGGCTATTCAGCCGTCATGAGCCAGGCTAGCTTGAATCCAGTGGCAAAGTGAGCAAGGGACCCACGTCTGGGCATACCCTGCCAACTTAGGGCGAACAAAGCGATACCAAAGGGGATGATGGACGGAGCGCTTGAGCTAATCAAACACTCACCCCCAGTCAACTGATCTGGTTTAATCCATCATCATTCTTAGCTCACTCCACCCCCAGTTCAGACATGGCCATATGCAAATCAGTCTGACCCTGTGCCTCATGGGAACAGTCCAGCCCGAACTGCCAAGCCATGTCTTCCCTGGACCGGAAACAAGCATCCTGGGACCGGTTTCTGGCTATTCAGCCGTCATGAGCCAGGCTAGCTTGAATCCAGTGGCAAAGTGAGCAAGGGACCCACGTCTGGGCATACCCTGCCAACTTAGGGCGAACAAAGCGATACCAAAGGGGATGATGGACGGAGCGCTTGAGCTAATCAAACACTCACCCCCAGTCAACTGATCTGGGTTTAATCCATCATCATTCTTTAGCTCACTCCCCTTTGGTTTTGCTATGTTCGCCCTAAGTTGGCAGGGTATGCCCAGACGTGGGTCCCTTGCTCACTTTGCCACTGGATTCAAGATAGCCTGGCTGATGACGGCTGTAAGCCAGAAACCGGTCCCAGGATGCTTGTTTCCGGTCCAGGGAAGACATGGCTTGGCAGTTCGGGCTGGACTGTTCCCATGAGGCACAGGGTCAGACTGATTTGCATATGGCCATGTCTGAACTGGGGGGCGGAGTGAGCTAAAGAATGATGATGGATTAAACCCAGATCAGTTGACTGGGGGTGAGTGCTTGCAATGTTCAACACTCCGTCCATCATCCCCTTTGGTTTTGCTATGTTCGCCCTAAGTTGGCAGGGTATGCCCAGACGTGGGTCCCTTGCTCACTTTGCCACTGGATTCAAGATAGCCTGGCTGATGACGGCTGTAAGCCAGAAACCGGTCCCAGGATGCTTGTTTCCGGTCCAGGGAAGACATGGCTTGGCAGTTCGGGCTGGACTGTTCCCATGAGGCACAGGGTCAGACTGATTTGCATATGGCCATGTCTGAACTGGGGTGGCGGAGTGAGCTAAAGAATGATGATGGATTAAACCCAGATCAGCTGACTGGGGGTGAGTGCTTGCAATGTTCAACACTCCGTCCATCATCCCCTTTGGTTTTGCTGTATAAATTAAACCAGCAGTTGCCTTATTTGAACATGATTTTCCCACATTAGCACATACACAAGCCTCATCCATCAATAATGTATCTCCACTCTCTCTCATAGATCTGCATATTCTTTAACAGGGCATCATTATGTTAAAACCAGTCAATTTGGAGGGGGCGGGATAGTGGGGGTGCCAACCAAGAGATATCCATCCAATCGCCCCACTGGCACTAAGGCCACCTGCCTCTCCGTCCCATTCGTCTATCTATTTTTCCCATATCGTCTCAAACTTTGGGGCTTCCCCTGTCATATATACTTTTTCACTGTCATACATTTGTCCATACCTCTCACTCACTCTTGTACGCAGGGCATTTCGGCACTCCCCCATCTATGATATCTCTTTTGGCAACGACAAATCCAAGATTTATCAATGTCCTTATATAACTTATGTCCATGTCAGTACAAATACCTAACAGGCCAAGGTGTGGTGCCATCTCAAGTGCAATTTCAGTATCATCTTCTTGCCATCCTGCCACTGCTCTCCAGTATTTTGGGATTTTATGACATTCCCATCAAATATGTAAGTACATGCATGCCCTTCTGTCCACATCCCTGTGTGCACCTATCATAGATGGCTTTTCCAATTTTGGTTGTTAAAGTTCTACTATTGTATACTATATGTAATAATGAAATGAAAATTTAATTTGTAAAGCGCGACTAATACCCGAGGGTGTCTAGGCGCTGACACAGAGAGAAAAAGAGAGGGCTGCAGTGAAGATTTACTGGTTAAAAAGCCAGGTTTTAAGAACTTTCCTAAAAGCTAACAGATCAGTTTTTCTTTTCAGTTCCGAAGGGAGGAAATTCCAAAGTCTGGAGGTGCCCACCAAGAAGCTTCTGCTGCCCCAGACAGCCTTTTTGTATCTGGGCTCTACAAGATTATGTGTTGAGGCTGACCGCAGCGACGTGACAAGAGTATACCACTGAAAACTGTGCTTAAGGAACTCCGGGTCAGTTTCATGGAGAGCTTTGAAGGCAATGCAACGAGCCTCAAAGACAATGCGCTTTCTGATTGAGAGCCAGTGCAAGCGGCCCAGCGCAGAAAAAGCAGATTTGTGCTTATGGATGCCAGGCGGGAGCAGCATTTTGTACAACCTGGATTTTAGTCAGGCACTTTTTCCCGATGTTAACAAACAGGGAATTGCGATAGTTGACCTTTGAAAGAATGAGGGCCGAAGTTACCGCTTTTTGTAGATGCTGAGATATAAAAGGGAAAATCTTTTTATGGAGTTTTAGCATAAAGAGAGAGGCAGAGGTGATGGTGGTAATGTGACCCTCGAAGTAGAGTTGACCATCAACGGTTAATCCCAGATTCTTCACCTTACTTACGAGTGTAGGGAGAGAGCCTAGTGCCTGGGGCCACCATGCTGACGACCAAAAAGAGATATTGTTTCCAAAACGTAAGACCTCTGTTTTGTTGGTATTGAGCTTTAAACAGTTAGAGGCGATCCAGTTCCCGACCTGAAGCAGGCAGTTATGGAAGCATGTGGCCATATCATTGGTGTAACTGGCCACAGGTATCACAATTTGGGCATCATCGGCGTAGGACACCACTGAGAACCCAAATGATTGAATCAGTTTTTCCAATGGTGCTACATACACATTAAAAAGAGTAGGGCTCAGCGATGAGCCCTGGGGGACGCCACAAGGGCGTGTGAAAGTTGGTGAGTTAAAGTCCGCTAAAGCAACAAATTGTTCCCGATCGGAGAAAAAGGACTTCAGGAGGGATAGTGCACGCCCTTTCATCCCATTCGAGCAACGCCATCTAGTAGCACGATATGATTGACAGTACCGAGCAGCTGGATAAGTCGGAAGCTAGTTTTTATTTCAACTTCTCTTGAGAATATAAGCGCATCTTCCCCATATATAGTCCTTTATTTCGCCTCTGTCCTTCTCCCCATTCGTTTTTGCCCTAACAGGGCTTTTTGTGTATTTTCTTTTAATGTGTGTACCTGAGTGATAAGGCCTTTACAATCATTCATTCTCCTGTCCAGCAATTGTCTTACCAACGGAGAGGCCTCTTTCATTTCTTGTTCCTTTGGAGTTTGGGATTGCAATGCATGTCGTAGTTGGAAGTATTTGCATTCCTGCGATGTGTCCATCTCATAATCAGACCCTAAGTAGGAGAAAAGCACTATCCCATTTGCGTCCCATATATCATCCAGTGAGGATATACCAATACTGTCCCATTTTGCAAAGCCCAGCAGTGATGCCACAGCCCCTAAGCGGGTGCCCAACCGCAAGGGGGTATTTGGGTCAACCTGTTGGGCCAATCCACTTCTCTATTCAGGCCACTCCATATTTGATTGCTGTATTTGTGGCTCGGTGGTGTACTAACTAAAGGCATCCTGGGGTACCGCCCCATTTCGCTGCTCCCGGCCTTTTCCAAAATTCTGGAAAAGCATATAAACGCCAATTGACTGCATTTGTGGAATCCCAGAACGCCCTTCACCCCTCTCAATCAGGTTTTAGAGCAGGTTTCTCTACCGAATCTACTCTTCTTGGAGTGTCTGAAATGATAAGACACAGGTTAGATGAGGGTGAAACCGTGGCCCTTATATTACTGGACCTCAGCACCGCTTTTGACACAGTGTCTCATTCTGTCTTGTTGAGAGCCTTGAAGGCGGTGGGCCTAGCTGGATTAGCCTTGCAGTGGATAGCATCTTTTTTAGCTGACCTAACCTTTCAGGTTTTTTCTGCGTCAGCGAATTCCAACTCCTATTCGTCCACTTATGGGGTTCCTCAAGGGTCAGTGCTGAGCCCTCTGCTTTTTAATGGGTATGTCCGTCCGTTGGCGGATGTTGTGGAAGAGGCTGGTCTCTCCCTCTTTTCCTATGCTGACGACACTCAGATAATTTTTTCGCTTTCCTCGGCTAAGGGGTCCGACCCCTCTACCCTACAGTCAGGTCTGAGTAAAGTTGCATCTTGGATGCAAAACAATCTACTCAAACTGAACGGTGGAAAGACTGAAGTTATGATTTTAGGAAAGGAACATGCTTTATGGGGTCCTCAGCACTGGCCCCCCCCCAAATTGGCTACACTGCCTTTGCCGGTACACCACTGGGTTTCATCATTTACGAGCATCTTTCAGTGAAGCAACAAGTCACTAGGTTATCCGCCATTTGCTTTACCATTTTAAAATGGCTGAAAAAAATCTTAGGGATGATCCCCCTCTCTGCTCAAAAAACGGTAGTCCATGCCCTAGTTACTTCTAGGCTAGACTACGTTAATGTTCTCTACCTGGGCTCCAATAAAGCTATAGTCCAAAGACTTCAAGTGGTGCAGAATGCGGCGGCTAGACTATTATGTCAGGTGCCTAAATCTTCATCAGTCACCAGCTTCCTCCGGAGCCTTCATTGGCTGAAGGTGGAGAACCGTGTACAATTTAAGGCCCTCTGCTATATGTTTAAAATCAAAACTGGAGTGGCCCCCAAATATTTACAAAAGTCTCCTTCGATCTACCAATCAGATGAGGTTCTCTGTCCCAAAATTCAAACTCTCCCGCATGCGTGGCCGGTCCTATTCTTATTTAGGACCTACTTTGTGGAACTCGCTACCTTTCTCACTTCGTGAGGAAACCGTTTACGGCCTATTCCGCAAAAGTTTGAAGACTTGGCTCTTCAATGCTTAGTTTTCTGGCTAGTTTTTCTCAGCTCTCCTATCTGTCCGGGGCCGGGAAACCCCTCGGGGTAGCTGTGCGCCTTACAAATACACATTCAATTCAATCCTTGACACTAGGAACAGCACAGGCCTCCACCTTGATCAGTTTTTCCATTTTGGGAATTGGCATCCAAGAAAAACAGTCTTCTCAAACCTTTTCCATTCCAGAACTACTACTTAGTGTATGTTATTTATTTATTTAGAGTTTTCTATAGCGCAGGCCAGACCCAGGGTAGGGTATCAGAGCGCTTTACAATGAGGGCACAGTACGAATAAAACAATTAGCAAAATATAGCATACATAGAATCAACATGTTTTGACAAAGTTCGGAGGGTCGCAGGCGTGAGAGTTGTTCTGAGCAACAGGTCATAGGGGCGAGGGTGTCCTTAGTGGGAGAGAAGAGGCAAGTTTAAGGATGTAGAACTGGAATGGTCCATGTGAGAGTTTACGGGAGGAATTTGCACATCAGGAATGATTTTGCTTCCCTTTTGAACAGAGGAGTAGAGGAGATTTTTCTGATATAAGGAGGAAGCGAGTTCCGTATTCTTGGTGCTGCTCCGGAGAATGCTCTGTCAGAGGTTTTTGTCTTGTTGAAACGTGAGGGTTTCAGGAGTAAATTATCGACGCTCCTAGAATGTCTGATTCCTCCAGATAAGGTAAGTTTTTGGGATAGGTACTGGGGAGTATTGTGGTGAAGCGCTTTGTGAGTGATGCATGCCATTTTTAGGTGGATTCGAGCTTCATAAGGTAGCCATTGAGTGCTTTCAGGTGTGGCGATATGTGGTCAAATTTCCTAGATCCTGTTAGGAGTCTTGCTTCGGCGTTGAGACAGGCTTTTTAAGGGGCGGTTGAGATTTTGGGAAGCCCCGCGAGGGTGGTGCATCCGGACTCCAGCCTTGAGATGACTAAGGACTGAACTGCAGTTTTGAGGTCCAGGTTCTCAATGAAAGGTTTCATTTTCCTAAGATAGCTGAGGTGAAGGCGTGCCTTTTTAGCTAACAGGTTGATGTGTGTTTGCATGTTAAGGTTCTTATCTAGTGTAATTCCAAGTGATTTGGTGGAGTCCACCAAAGTTGGCGTGCAATTCAGAGCAGTGATCAAATTGGTCCATTCCTTTGTCTCCGGGAGTTATTAGGGGGGAAGATTAGAAGAAATTCTGTTTTTTGCGAGTTTAGCTTGAGGAAGTTGGTCGTTAGCCAGTGGACGGTCTTTTCGAGTGCAAGGTTCATCGTTTTTATTTCTTCAATGGAGGAGATCTTGATGTAAAGTTGAGTCCGCGTATATGTGGTAGGCAATGTTCGCCTACTGTAGAAGTTCAGTTAGTGGTTCGACATATAGGTTAAATAGGGTGGGGGATAGGGTAGAGCCTTGTGGTACTCCTAGAAGGTTCGGTGAGGAGGGAGAAAGATTTTTGTTCACCATGAACGATTGCGTTCTGTTTTCCAGAAAGGATTTGAACCATTGAAGGACTGTGCCAGATAAACCCATCCTATTTTCCAGTCTTCTTAGAATTTTGTCGTGATTGACCGTGTCTAAGGCTGAGGAGAGGTCGAGCAGGACTAGTAGACAGGTTTCGTTGCGGTCAAGAGCTAGGAGGTCGTCGTCAACTATATGCAGAATGGCTGTTTCTGTGCTATGGCCGGGTCTGAAACCCGATTGGTGGATGTTCAGAAGGTTGAAGTTCATGATGTGTTGGTTCAGTTGTTGCTGAACACATTTTTCCAAGACCTTGGCTAGCATGGGAATGTTGGTTATGGGTCGGAAATTATTGGGGTCGGAGGTGTTTGCTATCGGTTTCTTTAGTATAGGGGTGACTTGGCCCGTTTTTAGGCAGTCCGGTATGTGCCCTTGTGCTAGCGAGGCGTTGATGATTTTGGTCCAGAGAGGGGAGATGAGTTGGTAGATGTGGGCAAGACAATTTGAGGGGACTGGGTCATTGAAGTGGTTGTTGAGTTTGGTGGTTGCTAAAGTTTTGGTGATGTCATTAAGATCGTAAAGTTTGAAAGTGGACCAGTGACAGTTATTTTTTGGCAAAGGTAGCTCGGGTTGTTCAGCGTTTTCAGCTTGAATGTTCTTTGGGGTGGCTGAGTTAGTTGCTGCCGTGTTAAGCTAGAGTTGGAGGGAGTTCGTTTTTGCTGTGAAGAATGAAGAAAATTCTTCACTGCTAAGCTGTGATTTCGAAGTCAAGAGAGAGGATTTAGCCAATTTGTTAGATTGTTGTTTAAGAATTTCAAAGAGTTTCTTTGGTCTATTCTTGGCATTGTCTAGTTCTGATCTAAAGAAGTCTTTTTTAGATTGTAGAATACTTTTGTTATAGGAGTTTCTAGCTTTCCGAAGTAGTTTAAGATGGAGGGGGGAGGGATGTTGTCTCCATTTCCATTCTGATCTAAGTTTACGTCTTTCTTCATTCAGGGCTCTGTTAAACCATGGGTTTTTATCTTTGTCTGGAATTCGTTTGAGTTTTGGTGGCGCAGCTTGGTCAAAGACCTTGGTCATCGTGGAGTTGTAATGATCGGTGAGGTCATTGACGTCTGACATGTTGTTGGGGGGGATGAGAACTTTCTCACAGTGGGAGGCTAGGTTGTTCCAGTCAAGGTTTTTCGTGTTTCTTATCCATTGTTTAGGCTTGTTTTGTTGCGGGAAAGTTTTCTTGGTAGCGGAGGAAATTTGGAAGGTGATGATGTGATGGTCTGACCAGTCACAAGGGGTGATCAAGATAGATTCAATCGTATTTTGTTTAGAGATGAGAAAGTCAAGAGTAGCACCCTTAGAGTGAGTGGGCTTTGAGATAGCTTGGATCAAGGAATGGTCTGCTAGGAAGGTTTTGAGGGCGTTGACCTGCTTGTCTAGGGGGTTTTCCCAATGGAGATTGAAGTCGCCGAGGAATATGTCGTTGGAATGAGGGGTAGAGTTTGTAGTAATGATTTCCATAAGTTGGTCTGTAAATACAGCGTTCTTACCTGGGGGATGGTAGAGGATATGTAGTTTGTGGGAGTGGTTATCTGATGATTTGACAGAGATCCCAAGGTATTCACAGGAGTCCATGGGTTCGGAGTGAAACTTCGAGATGGTGATGTCGGATCGATGTATGCAGGCTAATCCTCCGCCCTTTTTGAGAGGTCTGTCTAGTCTAATAATGTTGTAGTCTGGGGGACTAGAAGGTCTAGGCATGGCGAGGACGATTCATTGAGCCAAGTTTCCGTGAGGATGGTTATGTCCGTTTTCATGTTCAGGGTGAGGTCGGCGATGTCCGAGGCGTGTTTTAAGGCTGAGCGGCAGTTTAGGAGAAGGCAGGAGATCGGTTTTGAGGAATTCTTTACGGTCGGCTCGTGAATTTCGGGGTTCGGGGTTATAGATTGGAGGTTGTTCAGGTTTATTCCTCTGTGTGTTGGATGGGATGTTCTGTTTGGGTTGATAGGGACTGGGAGAATAGAGAATTCTTCTTCATTAGTGATGTGGCAAGCAGGGGATTCGTATGACAGTAGAAGGGTTTGGATTTCCAGGTCCGTTAGGTAGTTGAGATCTTCTTCATTTGTGTTGGGGCTCGTAGGAGTTTCGTATAGTAGTAAAAGGGTTTGGATTTCCAGGTCCGTTAGATAGTTGGGGAGTTTGCGAGTGCGTAAGTGTCGATTGGTCAGAGGCAGGGGGATAGTTTTTATCACGTTGTTGACTGCCGCTAGAGAGTGTTGAAGATGGGTAAGTTTGGAGAGAGAGTTTTCAGCAAGTAGTAGGATGCTTTTGATTTCTAATATAACGTTTTGTAGTTTCCTAGATGTGAGGTAGGACTGGGTATGAGTGAGTCTTGTTCAGAAAGGTGATAGGGAGGAGGAGACAGGATCGGCGAGCAGGGAGGGCTGGGAGTAGTATTGCTGAGGGGTCTGATGTCTGTGGGGGTAGTGTGGTGGGTATGTGTGGCTGGGAGCGGGGTAGTAGATAATGAGAGGGGTATGTGCTGGCTGGGGGCTTTAATCTGACTCGATAGAGTGGCCGTGTCGTGGTGGGTGTCATCACCGGTCGGTAGAGGGTTGTGGAGGAGGGTGAGGGTAGTGGAGATAGGGGAGGTGGCGGAGTGTGGAGATGAGGAAGGTCGGTCGGAGATTAGACATAACAGGAGGGGCGTTGTTGTTGGTTCTGATGATGTTTCCATTTGAGGGTGTAAGTGGTATGAGTTCTAAGAGAGGTGAGTTGTTGATGCCTCTTTCATAGGTTCTGGGTAGGGGTGGGGGACTCTGATCTTCAAGAGATGAGGGGGTGGAGGGTGTGGATAGGTCCTGTGGGGCTTTGGGTGGGGAGATGGTGTCGATTTTTAGGGTGAGAAAGTATTTGTCGAATAGTTCTAGGTCCTTGTTAGCTGCTTGAATAAGAACAGTGCCATTTTTGTAGGAATTATTAATTGTATATTGTTTATAATTAGGGCTCCCGGTTTTATGGTATTTACTTTTTCGACATTTCCGTCTGTATTTATCCATATTTATTTTTTGCTAATTTTGTCTATTTATCCATTTTTATTTTGTGTTTTCTGTGCAAATGAAGCTGCAATGGGTATTTTTCCACATTTATTTGACTGATAAATGTAAATTTGCATTTGAATGTCCAAATTGTTTCAGCAGTATACAGTGCAATAGCGTTATCTGAAAACACTTGCATTGTAGAATATCATAATTAACTGTAGAGCTGCACTTAATTGAGCTTAATTAGGAAACCTACTGTCTTTTTTCATCTCCCCTGCCTCTCAATCTGAACACCTGCTGACCTGGCACTCATGATTGACAGTAGAAAAAACACCCAAAGACAACTTATTTTCCGTATTTTTCTGTATTTAAAAATAAATACAGACAGGAAAAAAATAGTTTTCTGTCTGTATTTATCTGTAAAAATCCGTAAAAACGGAAAACTGGGAGCCCTATTTATAATATAAGAATATAAGCAACTTTATAACCATATACAATCACAATCTTAATTTGTATTGCAAATGAGTAAAAACAACAGGATGGATTGTATCTCTTAAAGAGCAAAGGAAAATATCCAAAGATATCTCACTAACAACAAAACTAACCAACATTAGCAACCTTCAATATAAAAAAAGCCACAAATCACCCTAGAACTCTCACTACTTTATAAAGCACTGTGCAAACCCTGCCCGGCCAACAAAAATCACCAGCCCTCAATTCATAGTCAACAATATTGCCAGACTACTCTGCACATAAAATAAACGTAATCCATAATGAAATCCCCCCCAAAACAACCTGTGTTGTTCCTGGAAGAGTCACCACCGCATGGTTCTCCTTCAAAGAAATTGACCCAGAAGCCATCTCACACATTATTTCCTCTAAAAGTCCATCTTCATATGCTAAGGACCACATTCCTGCATCACTGCTAAAAACTGTGTGTAATATATCTTGCATTATCTCTCAAGAAGGCATATTCCATTTAGCTGTGAAAATTGATCAAGTCACTGCCCTACTGAAGAAACGCAACTTAGATCAACTATCTGAATTCCAGACCAGTATATAAACTCCCCTTCTCCAGTGACTCTACACACCTAGTACATAATAGGCTCAACAGTCTTCATCCCTTAGGTATTAATCCACCCCTGGTCCCACATGCAAAGTCTCCCAGCTTCATCATTAGTCAAAACCTCAATCTAAATGCTCACCTCTCTAAACCAACTAAGGCTGCCTCCTACCAACTCCATCTGCTCGGGAAGCTGAAGGCATCCAACCCATACTCGGAACGTCAGACCTGCAGTTCATGCATTTTTTCTCATACATCTTGAGAGAGGAAATGCAATTCTAGCCGGTCTCCCCAAATACTCTACTGTACTGCTTAGAGTTATCCTTCTTGCTGCTAATGTTCAGTCACCGGAATCAACTAGTAGCACATCTGCTGTTCTGCATGGCTCAAAGTAATTAGAAATAGTGCTATGATGCGCCCAGCGCAGGCCACGTCATGGTCCTTTATTTGCTCGAAGCTGAGGCCCTCGAGGTGCGGGCCTAGTCGCATCGGGGATGGAGCCGCGAGCGGTCTCGGAGACCCGCCGGGCTGGTCTGTGCTGAGGAAAGTATCGGACAGAGTGACCGGGTGGTGGAGTGTTGGTGCCAGGCTGGGGGCTCCACGGACCGTGGCGCAGTTGCGGAGGTGGGGAGCTCGGTGAAGACGGAGCCGCGCTGGTTCGGCCCAGGCGGGCCCGGCTCCCGAGTGCGGTGCCCCGCTGGGACGCTGATTGCTGTGACCTCCTGAGGCTGCAAGACGGGCGGTGAGTGCAAGCTTGGGTGACTCGGGGCCTGAATCGATGTCCGGAGAGGGCTGCGGGGGGATTTAATGATCGTACCTGGTGCGTCCTGCCCCGCCTGTAATCGTAGTGGAGGAGAGGCCTTTACACACGGTGCACACCTGGGAATTGCAGGACCTGGGGGACCGGAGGGTTCCAAGTCCCAGGCATAAATTAGTGAGGGGCTTACCTGGCTGCGGGGGGGGCGCTCCCTCCCCGGTGATCTCTGGTGCCAGTGTTGCCCCCAGCTGGACCCTCCTCCCAGGACTGAAGTGAGGCTGATACACAAGGGGAACTTTGTCTTATATATATGAGCCCCCCCCTGATATGGCCCCTCTGGAATAAGCCTGCCTTGCACCCTTGAGAGACTGGAGACGGGGGGACAACCTGACAGGCCCCGCATTGTCTGGCTCCTGCTGCCCCCAACAACTTAACAAGGGGAGTGGCCTGGTGGACCTGCTCTACCTGGCTGGAAACTGGGAGTAGACGTTCCGGTAGTTAGAGCATAGTGAGGAGGAGTGCTTCGCAGACTGTGGGCACTACATACACTTGGCGAAAATGGGCAAGACCAGGAGAAAACAACTGGAAGCTGCCCCCAATTTCGAAGATGACCCACGGGGCCCGCTGCAGGAGTCTTGGGAGGTCCCAGCTAAAGCTGACCCAGTGCAACAGCAATTGGCTAGGATACTAGAAGCCATTACAGACACTAACACCACGCTGCACCAAGATATAAATGCCGTCTCGGTGGGATTGGGGCTCCTCCGAGCTGAGCACAAGAAGCTAGCGGATAGAGTGACCATGGTGGAGTCTGGAATGGCGGAAGTCACCCCGACGCAGCAGGCGCTGACTCAACAAGTAGCAGAGCTGACGAACAGGGTCCGGATACTTGAGCGCAGAGCTGAAGATGGAGAAGGACGCAGTCGAAGAAACAACATTGGAATCCTTGGTCTGCCGGAAGAAGTGGAAAGAGGGGACATGGTTTCCTACTTAGAGTCCTAGCTTAGTACTGTGGTGGCTCCGGGGTGTTTGTCACCGTTTTACACCCTAGAAAGGGCTCACCGGGTGCCGGCTAGACCTCTGGCCCCAGGTCGTCCCCCGCGCCCTGTGGTGGCCAGGCTCCTGCACTACAAGGACAGGGACATCCTTTTACTAAAGGCTCGAACGGATGGTCCTTTCGAGGTAGACAATAGTAAAGTCTCCATCTTCCCTAACTACACATTGGATGTGCAGCGAAGGCGAGCCTCGTTCTTGGAGGTCAAGAAGAAGCTGAGGGAAGAGGGCTTACAATATTCACTGATTTTCCCTGCTCGACTTCGTATAGAATTGGACAGAAGAGCCCATTTTTGTGAAGATCCCAAGGTAGCATGGGACTGGATTGAAGCATATCAAACAGAGAACCCTTTGGCGGGGCGGGGGTAGGGTCTAGGGGTCGAGGGCCCAGGAAAAGACCTAAGAAACGCCCTGCACATGGTTTACCAAAGAAGCCGAGTCCCTCCCAAACAGAGCAGGAAAGAGCGGCGGCGCTGCAGGCGGTCGCCGAGATCGCCCGAGGGAGGGGATCCCCATCAGAGGCGGAATCGCAATCTGTGAAAGGGACCGAGGACTCTGAATCGGATTCCTCCCGAGGAGATAGCCTTAATATGCCAAAAGTGACCCCGAAGACGGCGGATGATATAATATAGCAGCAGCCACTGCGGAAACGGCCCAAGCCCGGAGGCCATCTGGCGGTGGGACTGCCCCCCGGTATAGTAGTGTATTATTTTAAAATGTATTTGGTCCGGATGAATATTGGAGCCAGTGCACCCGGGATGTGCCATGGTGAGTTATTGAGCCGCGACCCCCACTAGCACCTTACCATGGTTGGTTTGAGCCCTTCTTGGACCTTGAAGATGTTTGACTGGTTTGGGTGGTTGGCCGTTGCTGAACTGTCCTGGGATTGGGGAGTTGTTGCTGGGAAGGTTTGCATACATGGTTTGTTTTGTTTCTTTTGCAGGAGAGGGGCTGTATTCTTTTTCTTTCCGGAAAAGGTGGTGGGGCGGGGGAAGGGTGCGGGGAGGGGCAGAAGCTTACTACACGGATGGCGTCAGCCCAACCCGCACTGAAGTTTCTAACATGGAACATTAAAGGGATAGGGTCAATGTCCAAGCGCCACAACATACATAATTTCCTGAAGAGAAGGGGGTGCAAATAGCTCTTTTGCAAGAGACGCACTTGCTCAAAGGTGAGGTTGAAAAGCTGCGCAGACGGTGGAGGGGACAGATTTACGCTAGCACATATTCCGCGTTTGCCAGTGGGGTGTTGATTTGGATAAAAGCAGGAGTTCCCTTTGAGCCAACACGTACCTTGATAGAAAAAGAGGGCAGATATGTTCTCCTTGTGGGGAGATTATTTGGCCGGGACCTCACGCTTGGCTGCGTATATGCACCCATTCAAGAACAAGTGGCCTTCCTGGCCCGCCTCTCTGCTCAGTTGGCGGATTTGATGATGGGGCCTGTAGGGTTGGGAGGGGACTTTAATTCTGTCGCAGATGTCTCGTTGGACCGCTCCCACCCACCCTTATCGGAAGTGCAGGCCAACCGCACAGCAGCGGGGTTTCGTGACTGGAGGGACTATTGGGAGCTGGTGGACATTTGAAGGGTGCAACATGCGAGAGAAAGGGAATACTCGTTCTTTTCATCAGTACATCAACTCCACACATGGTTAGACACCTTCCTGTGCTCGCGGGCCTTAGCGGCTCCATCACGCATTCTGAATACCTAGGGCATACTCTCTCCGACCACAGCCCGTTACTAATGATTTACCAACCCCTTGGGTGTAGACCTCCGATCCCCACCTGGAAACTTTATCCCTCACTGTTAGAAGATGCCCCGTTTGCGGAATCATTGCGTTCACTGATTGGAACTTTTTTCCCTGAGAATGCACAGACGGCGTCTTCTGCCTTAGTTGAGTGGGAACAAAGCAAACACAAGGAGATAATGGACGGAGTGCTGAAACCTTTCAAACACTCACCCCCAGTCACAGATCTGGGTTGAATCCATCATCATTCTTTAGCTCACTTTGCCACCCCAGTTCAGATATAGCTATATGCAAATCAGTCTTGACCCTGTGCCTCATGGGAACAGTCCAGACCGAACTGCCAAGCCATGTCTTCCCTGGACCGGAATCAAGCATCCTGGGACCGGTTTCGGGCTAACAGCCCTCATCAGCCAGGCTAGCTTGAATCCAGTGGCAAAGTGAGCAAGGGACCCACGTCTGGACATACCCTGCCAACTTAGGGCGAACAAAGCAAACACAAGGAGATAATGGACGGAGTGCTGAAACCTTTCAAACACTCACCCCCAGTCACAGATCTGGGTTGAATCCATCATCATTCTTTAGCTCACTTTGCCACCCCAGTTCAGACATAGCTATATGCAAATCAGTCTTGACCCTGTGCCTCATGGGAACAGTCCAGACCGAACTGCCAAGCCATGTCTTCCCTGTACCGGAATCAAGCATCCTGGGACCGGTTTCGGGCTAACAGCCCTCATCAGCCAGGCTAGCTTGAATCCAGTGGCAAAGTGAGCAAGGGACCCACGTCTGGGCATACCCTGCCAACTTAGGGCGAACAAAGCAAACACAAGGAGATAATGGACGGAGTGCTGAAACCTTTCAAACACTCACCCCCAGTCACAGATCTGGGTTGAATCCATCATCATTCTTTAGCTCACTTTGCCACCCCAGTTCAGACATAGCTATATGCAAATCAGTCTTGACCCTGTGCCTCATGGGAACAGTCCAGACCGAACTGCCAAGCCATGTCTTCCCTGGACCGGAATCAAGCATCCTGGGACCGGTTTCGGGCTAACAGCCCTCATCAGCCAGGCTAGCTTGAATCCAGTGGCAAAGTGAGCAAGGGACCCACGTCTGGGCATACCCTGCCAACTTAGGGCGAACAAAGCAAACACAAGGAGATAATGGACGGAGTGCTGAAACCTTTCAAACACTCACCCCCAGTCACAGATCTGGGTTGAATCCATCATCATTCTTTAGCTCACTTTGCCACCCCAGTTCAGACATAGCTATATGCAAATCAGTCTTGACCCTGTGCCTCATGGGAACAGTCCAGACCGAACTGCCAAGCCATGTCTTCCCTGGACCGGAATCAAGCATCCTGGGACCGGTTTCGGGCTAACAGCCCTCATCAGCCAGGCTAGCTTGAATCCAGTGGCAAAGTGAGCAAGGGACCCACGTCTGGGCATACCCTGCCAACTTAGGGCGAACAAAGCAAACACAAGGAGATAATGGACGGAGTGCTGAAACCTTTCAAACACTCACCCCCAGTCACAGATCTGGGTTGAATCCATCATCATTCTTTAGCTCACTTTGCCACCCCAGTTCAGACATAGCTATATGCAAATCAGTCTTGACCCTGTGCCTCATGGGAACAGTCCAGACCGAACTGCCAAGCCATGTCTTCCCTGGACCGGAATCAAGCATCCTGGGACCGGTTTCGGGCTAACAGCCCTCATCAACCAGGCTAGCTTGAATCCAGTGGCAAAGTGGACAAGGGACCCACGTCTGGGCATACCCAGCCAACTTAGGGCGAACAAAGCAAACACAAGGAGATAATGGACGGAGTGCTGAAACCTTTCAAACACTCACCCTCAGTCACAGATCTGGGTTGAATCCATCATCATTCTTTAGCTCACTTTGCCACCATAGTTCAGACATAGCTATATGCAAATCAGTCTTGACCCTGTGCCTCATGGATACAGTCCAGACCAAACTGCCAAGCCATGTCTTCCCTAGACCGAAATCAAGCATCCTGGGACCGGTTTCGGGCTAACAGCCCTCATCAGCCAGGCTAGCTTGAATCCAGTGGCAAAGTGAGCAAGGGACCCACGTCTGGGCATACCCTGCCAACTTAGGGCGAACAAAGCAAACACAAGGAGATAATGGACGGAGTGCTGAAACCTTTCAAACACTCACCCCCAGTCACAGATCTGGGTTGAATCCATCATCATTCTTTAGCTCACTTTGCCACCCCAGTTCAGACATAGCTATATGCAAATCAGTCTTGACCCTGTGCCTCATGGGAACAGTCCAGACCGGGCTGGACTGTTCCCATTGGGCGCAGGGTCAAGACTGATTTGCATATGGCTGGGTCCAAACTGGAATGGCATGGTGAGCAAAAAATGGATGGATTTAGGCCCAGATCTCTGTACTGGGGTGAATGTACGACATTGTTCTGCATTCTGTCCATCAATTGTTTTTGCATTTGTCACCCCTAGTGGGACGGGTATGCCCAGACGTGGGTCCCGTGCTCTCCATGCCACTGGAGTCAAGCTATCCTGGCTGATGAGGGCTGAAAGCCCGAAACCGGTCCTAGGATGCTTGTTTCCAGTCCAGGGAGGACCTGGCCTGGCAGTTCGGGCTGGACTGTTCCCATTGGGCGCAGGGTCAAGACTGATTTGCATATGGCCGGGTGCAAACTGGAATGGCATGGTGAGCAAAAAAACGATGGATTTAGGCCCAGATCTCTGTACTGGGGTGAATGTACGACATTGTTCTGCATTCTGTCCATCAATTGTTGTTTTTGCATTTGTCACCCCTAGTGGGGCGGGTATGCCCAGACGTGGGTCCCGTGCTCTCCATGCCACTGGAGTCAAGCTATCCTGGCTGATGAGGGCTGAAAGCCCGAAACCGGTCCTAGGATGCTTGTTTCCAGTCTAGGGAGGACCTGGCCTGGCAGTTCGGGCTGGACTGTTCCCATTGGGCGCAGGGTCAAGACTGATTTGCATATGGCTGGATCCAAACTGGAATGGCATGGTGAGCAAAAAAATGATGGATTTAGGCCCAGATCTCTGTACTGGGGTGAATGTACGACATTGTTCTGCATTCTGTCCATCAACTGTTGTTTTTGCATTTGTCACCCCTAGTGGGACGGGTATGCCCAGACGTGGGTCCCGTGCTCTCCATGCCACTGGAGTCAAGCTATCCTGGCTGATGAGGGCTGAAAGCCCGAAACCGGTCCTAGGATGCTTGTTTCCAGTCCAGGGAGGACCTGGCCTGGCAGTTCGGGCTGGACTGTTCCAAACTGGAATGGCGAGCAAAAAAACGATGGATTTAGGCCCAGATCTCTGTACTGGGGTGAATGTACTTGTCAGGGACTGTCCGGGACTATGTGGGGAACACAGTCAGGGACTTGGGCAAGGACTGGGAACTGGGTAGAAAACTTACATAGAAAGAGGAGTACAGCGCTGCCCAGGATCATACAGGGAGTCAGAGGAGAAAAAGGGATCCAAAGGGGAAGCCTGTACAAGTGAACAAGATGGGTAAGACTCAGAAAGGAAGGGCACTCACGAGGCAATTTTAGCATTCAGAATAACTACACCCAGGATGAATGTGCAAGACATATATATGAAACAACATTAACAATAAAGGGGTGTGGGGTAAAGCACTCAGGAGCTCCACACGGTAAGACTGAAGCTCAGTAAGTTCCTCACCCACAATTGCTGGTACACAGACCGACTGAAAATACCCACATATAGGATATGTATGCAAAGGCAGGGTCTGTGGAGCTTATACCTATGGTGATGTTATAACAGTAACTCAAAGACAATACTCACAGTGAACAAGAAACACCACCTAGGTAGTCAGCTGTGCCCACGGATCCTGGCGATCAAACAGGAACACGCAAGGCAGTAACTGCAAAGGGGTAGAACTAAACACAAGCACAATAGACCAGGTGCTAGCAAGGAGGAGTGCTTAACAGGAAAGGAAGGAAATCACAGGGCACACTTGGCAGAAAGCAGGTAACAAACATACGAGGTAACAGAAGCAAGACAGCAGAATAGAAAGCCAGCAAACTAGAACTGGAACCAAGGAAAGGGAAAGAAAGGCAGGGACTGGAAAAGGATATACAGAAGGGGAGGCTACAAGGGTATACTAGAATAGTGCAGGTTCAGGAATCAAGAAAACAAAGCATAGAAGGCAGTGCTGGGGCAGGAACAAGAATTGAGCAAAAGCTCAGGAGTCAAAGTAGCACTGCAGGCAGTGCTAGGTCAGGAGAAGGGAAACTGCTGCAGGCCAGGAACAAGGAATGCTAAGGCTCAGGAGTCAGGGTAGCACTGCTAGGTCAGGAGAAGGGAAACTGCTGCAGGTCAGGAACAAGGAATGCTAAGGCTCAGGAGTCAGGGTAGCACTGCAGGCAGTGCTAGGTCAGGAGAAGGGAAACTGCTGCAGGTCAGGAACAAGGAATGCTAAGGCTCAGGAGTCAGGGTAGCACTGCAGGCAGTGCTAGTTCAAGGGAACAGGAAATAGCTACAGCTCAGGAAACAAGGAGTCAAGAGAGCACTGCAAGCAGTGCAAATCAGGCACAAGAAATAGCTGAAGCCCAGGAACAGGAATAGCTATAACTCAGGAAACAAGGTAGCACTGCAGGCAGTGCTAATTCAGGTACAAGGAATAGCTATAGCTCAGGAACTCAGGAAACAAGGTAGCACTGCAGGCAGTGCTAATTCAGGAACAAGGAAAACAGCAGCAGGTCAGGAACAAGGCATAACTAAAGCTCAGGAAACACTGGAAACAATAGCAAAAGCTCAGGGAGCACTGGAAACAAGGATCGGTCTCACCGGTAAACAGCTACAATGACCAACACTGGGCTGAAGGGAGCTGGGGCTTAAAAGAGCTCTCAGTAATCACATGCATCAGGTGTGAGCAGGCTAGCAGCAGCCAGCCACAGGTGAGCTGAATTCCTCCACCCATCCTTGGCCTGCAGGGGTGGAGACAAAGCAGTGAGCAGGGAATTCTGGGTAATGGAGTTTCAGGCATGAGTAGGCTGGCTTCAAATATAAGCAGGCTGGCTTTCACAAAACCCGGCATGAATTGGGAATGGATGTCAATTCCCAATAAGTGTCCAAATGGCTGGAAGTCAGGATATGCATGCAGGGGAGGGTCTGGAAGCTTATTAGAAAACTGGAAAGTCCCACTATGCGGCCCCCTGGTGGGGGTACGAGAGCACAGGGAGCAAATCGTGACAGTACGACATTGTTCTGCATTCTGTCTTCAACTGTTGTTTTTGCATTTGTCACCCCTAGTGGCACGGGTATGCCCAGACGTGGGTCCCGTGCTCTCCATGCCACTGGAGTCAAGCTATCCTGGCTGATGAGGGCTGAAAGCCCGAAACCGGTCCTAGGATGCTTGTTTCCAGTCCAGGGAGGACCTGGCCTGGCAGTTCGGGCTGGACTGTTCCCATTGGGCGCAGGGTCAAGACTGATTTGCATATGGCTGGGTCCAAACTGGAATGGCATGGTGAGCAAAAAAACGATTGATTTAGGCCCAGATCTCTGTACTGGGGTGAATGTACGACATTGTTCTGCATTCTGTCCATCAACTGTTGTTTTTGCATTTGTCACCCCTAGTGGGACGGGTATGCCCAGACGTGGGTCCCGTGCTCTCCATGCCACTGGAGTCAAGCTAACCTGGCTGATGAGGGCTGAAAGCCCGAAACCGGTCCTAGGATGCTTGTTTCCAGTCCAGGGAGGACCTGGCCTGGCAGTTCGGGCTGGACTGTTCCCATTGGGCGCAGGGTCAAGGTTGATTTGCATATGGCTGGGTCCAAAGTGGAATGGCATGGTGAGCAAAAAAACGATGGATTTAGGCCCAGATCTCTGTACTGGGGTGAATGTACGACATTGTTCTGCATTCTGTCCATCAATTGTTGTTTTTGCATTAGTTGAGTAGGAGGCATTTAAGGTAGTGGCGAGGGGCCATTGTATGGGGCAGACAGTCGGTGCACAGAGGGTACTCCATCGCGATTTAACAACCCTCGAAGACGAGTTGTGAACACTAGATAATATACAAGGTACAGGTGCGCAAGCCCACACTGCCTTTCAAGATACCCGATCTAGAAATAATGAAGCGCTGGAGAGGCTAAGATGTTATGACCATAAGACATACCTAGTCAGAGTCCAGAAAGAGGAGAGGAAAGCTGGCCGACTGCTGGCTTATCTGATCAAGCCGGAGTCTAGAGGGACAAAAATTACGCAGATTCAAACTGGAACTGGTGCCCCCGTATACGACTCGGACAGAATTAACGATTTATTTAAGGGGTATTATGAATCGTTGTATTCCGCCCCGTTGCTGTCCCCCCAGACTGAACTCAAGGCCTTTTTACACCCGCTGAAACTCCAAACATTGAATAGACAAGACGGGGAGACCTTGGGTGGACAAGTGACGCTGCAAGAGGTCTGAGAAGCAATTGCTACAATGGCCACAGGAAAGACTCCGGGCCCAAATGGCGTTCCAGAAAAGATTTCTAAACTAGATATATTTCAGAACTGGCCCCTCACTTGGTGACCCTGTGTGCTGAGTCCTTGCGGCTTGGCCACTTGCCTGAGACTACACGGGATGCTATGGTGATCCCACTCCACAAAACGACGGCCGCAGGGGCCACGGTGGTAGATTTTAGAACCCTCTCGATGCTCAATTTGGATTTTAAAATTCTTAGCAAAATTTTAGCACTCAGATTGCTTCCACACATGAAGTCCCTAGTGCATGCTGACCAGAATGGGTTTATCCCCGCCCGTAACACCTCCTACAATCTACGTAGGCTGTACTCCGTGCTGTACCACCCTGGGGCACAGTCTCTTGTTCATGCGGCCATCCTGTCGGTTGACCTGGAGAAGGCATTCGACACGATCAGCTGGGATTACCTTCTCGAGGTACTGAAACGTATGGGCCTAGAGGAAGGGTGGGTGAAATGTGTGCGATTGTTATATACACGACCTACGGCATGGGTCCGAACGGGCAAAATCATATCCACGCAATATCAGATAGCGCGTGGCACGCGCCAGGGCTGCCCCCTGTCCCCGCTCTTGATTAACCTGGCCATAGAACCTCTGGCGGCGAAGTTCCGAGAGGGGGGGAGGGCATGGGGCTGACTAGAGACGGGAGATCGTACATTATATCTCTATATGCAGATGACCTCCTGATTTATTTGCACGAAGCTGTGGGGGGCTCCGGCACAGCACTGCGGCTTCTAGATAATTTTGGGGATCTGTCGGGTTTGCGGGTCAATAAGAATAAAACATACCTGTTTCCGGTGGCGGGTCCACTGCCCAGGCCCCCAGACATAACTGGACACCCACTACATTCAAATATTTGGGCATCCAGGTCTTCCACTCGTTGGATGACTTGAGGGAGGGAAACCTGGATAGAGCGCTGAGGGCGCTTAAGTCCAATGTACATTTCTGGTGCACTTTGCGGCTCCCCATGATGGCGCGGATCTCTTTGACTAAAATGGTCATGTTATACTTTTTTGCCAACCTTCCAGTCTTGATGCCAACATGGTGGTTCCGACAACTAGATTCGATACTCCGGGATCTCATCTGGTGAGACGGGAGGAGAAGAGTCTCGCTGAAGACCTTGAAACGCCCCATGATGGAGGGAGGCCTAGGGGTGCCAGATTTCGAGCTTTACTTGATGGCTGCTCAGCTGCAATGGCTGGCACAGTGGCTGGAGGGTGTTAATGAAGAGGGGACGTTCCTCACGGAGCCTAATAAGTGCCCCCATCTCTTACTGGCTAAACTGTTGGACCCCACAACCAGGGTCCCATACAATACAGTATTGCAGACAACTGCCCTGCAGTGCCGGAAGCGCTGTCTGGCCAGGATACCTAGGAACCCATTGTATTCTCCAAGGTTGCCTCTAGTGGGGCTGCCCCATGGGGAACTGCGGTCCATCATTGGGACGGATCAGGTACTGGCATGGACGGGGGCGGGACTTGAAACGGTAGGTGACTTATCAGGAGAATACCCTAATCCCGTTTGCAATACTGATGGAGGAGTGTGGCCTCCCGCCGGGGCAGTTCCTGCGGTATGAGGGGCTGGCTCGAGCATTTGGCCAACTATGGGGGTCAGGCAGGGAAGAACCGGAAACACATATGGTACTGCACTCACTGGTCACCTTGGGCTCAGCCGGCCACCAAATTAAATGGTTCTATGCCTCATTACTTGGAGCTTCTCTTACCCCGCTACGAGCCTTACGGGACAGATGGGAACGAATCCTTGACAGAGAATTCAAGGACAGGGAATGAGGTAGGGTCTTAGAATCTCCTATGAAAATCTCTTGCAACACTCGGTTAAAGTACATACAATTTAACTTTGTACATATGTCAAATATGACACCCCACCATTTACTTTGGGTTTATGGATGGGAACCACGAGGGTGCCCAAGGTGTGATCAGCTTGATGCAGATTTTATACATATGACATGGGGCTGTGAGAGACTACGCAAATTCTGGTCTGAAGTAATATCTAAGATCAACACTACACTGGGGCGCACTCTCACACTCACAGTAGAAACATGTCTGCTGGGGCTCTCCCCCACCCACCCAAGCGTAAAGTAGGTAATAAGTTTATGGACCTGGACCTGGCGTTGGCCAAAAGGAGAATAGCCATGGCATGGAAATCTGCCATAGGGCCGCTGATCCATGTGTGGAACCAGGATGTGGTTATGTGGGCTGGGGCAGAGGGTAGGGCCTTGCATAGTGAGGAGACTAAACAACAGAGGAGGCATCTGAACAATGGAAAGACACACTGTTCGCATGGGAACACCCAAGCCACACTAACAGTGAAGCTGAAGGCACGATGGTCTACAAAACAGAGGTCAACATAGACAGACCTGGGGCACATTCAGACGATAGGTAAAGTGATTGCTACTCCTCTCTGTGGAATACAGACAAGACCCCACAGGCAGGTCAACATCAAGTGCGGGCATCATACACAGCTGCTCTTCCTGCACACCAATAATCTCCCCCAGATCTAGCAAACAAATATATGTGTAGACTCCTCTCCTGCTCTAGTGGAGTTATTAAAGTTTGTTTGTTTTTCGTGATAAGAGGTATCATTGGCTATGTAACACTCCCTGATTCAATAATGCAGTCTTACAAGTGTAAACCCCCAAATGATCTCTGGACTGGAATGTGTTAGACCCGTTTACAGTGATATATTATTTGAATGCAATATGAGGTAAAGATAAGCAATTATAGAACCTAAGAGAGAGAGGTAATTTACCGGTAATCCAATAACCAACCTATATGTATAGCTAAATCTCACATGTGAAATGTTATACAACGTAAACTGTTAAAATAACCAATGGGCGAGAATGCTATGGTGTAATGTAAAGTACATAATCAAAATGCCAATAAAGATACTTAAAATAAGAAAAAGAAACCCTGTGGAGGACAGAAGGTTGGAGAGCCACCCCACCTGTGGATACCCCAGGAACCAGGATACCTACACCAGGGAAGTCGGGTGCATAGGTGCGAAGTGACGTGGGAAACCGCCAAAGACCACAATGGAGGACTTCAGTAAAGATGCAGCTGATGAAGACTGTGCAAGAGTCCGGTGGATTCCAAGGGTGGATTCTTGAAGAGAAGAACCTGCAAGCAGAGGGGACAGAGTCTATGCCACTCAGAGGTGACCAGGTGGCACGGAAGAGCAATGCCCACCAATGTTGGAAGATGCAGGAGTGATGACTGTGACCTGGTCGCTTAAGCTGTGAGGACCAGGCGATGCTGAGGAAGACCAGGAGCTGTGCATGAGCCTTCCCACGTCGGAAGTCGAGAACCAGGGGGGAGTGCAGAGCCAACAAGCCTTGGCAATGGTAAGTCGAAGCTGTGCACAGGGGTTTGGTCCCAGCGGTTCCGACGAGGGAAACTGGCCTCAAACTTGCTGAGAGGACAGATCAGACCTTGAGGGAGTTGCAGAATCACCACCTGTGTTGCTGAGCCTTTCGAAGTCCATGGGATGTCAGGAGCAGCAGACCGGTCAGCTTTGTTGCGGTGCCTACAGATGCAGGGGAGTGATCCTTCACTCCAAGGGAGATTATTTCGGGTGTCCTTGATACCCACAGGTCTGTTGAAGATCCTAGAAGAAGCACAGACGACGAAGAAGACATGCAGAATAGCGAGACCAGGAGCAGCAGGAGTCTTCAGTGATGCAGTCTTGGTTTCAGGCGAAGTCCAGGTGTCCAGACCGTCGAAGAGTGACGTGGTTTCAGACTTGAGTCTTGTCCCACGACGAATCTGAGGACCCACCCACAGGTAAGCCCTTTTTTACCCTAGGAAAGGGGTTAGGATGACTCAGGGGTCCCTCCCAGAGGAGGGGATGGACAGAGGAGAGGATACTCCCATGTCCTTTGTCCAGTTTCGCACCAGAGAGGGAGCCAAGGGCTTTCAGAACTGGTTCCAACTGGAGTATGCAAGGAGGGCACCAAATGTGCCCTTCAAAGCAGTCTGGTGGTGCTGGCAAGGGCCTCCACCCCAGCCCAATACACTAATTCCTGTCTTGGAGGTGGTCACACCTCCCTGTGACAGGAACCCTATTGTTCTACTTTCCCCTGCTCGAGCTCAGCTCAGCAGCATGAGGGCAGAATCATGTCTGGGGTCAGCAGCAGCACTAGCTTGCTGGCAGACCCTGGAAGGCTGTTACCGGTAGTACTGGGGGCTTCCCGGAGTAGCCCCTCCCCCCCAGTGTATGGAATCATACCTCCAACACCAGTAACGGTGTTGGGGTATGCGTCCAACATGTCTGATACCAAACATGCCCAGGTTCAGCACAGCCACTATATAGCTAGCCATCGCGTAATGATGAATGGCCACTATATGTATCAAAATGGCTGACCTCACTTTAAAGAGCCTGGAGAATCGACTCCGGGGTTTGTAGGGGTGTCCTGCTCATGCAGGGCACCCTCACACTTAGAACCAAGCACCCTGCCTTCAGGATTGAAAGGCCTACCTTGGGGGTGACTTATAGGTTTTAAGTGTAGTGACCTCAGGTAAAAGATAACGTATATCTGTCGTAAGTGGTGCTTCACCAGCTTACACAGACTGCAATGGCAGACCTGTAGTCACAGTTTGAGTGGTCTCTCATGGGTGGCACAATACATGCTGCAGCCTATGGGAGAGCCCTGGTGTACCTATGCCCTGGGTACCTCAGTAACATATACTAGGGACTTGTAGGGGTATACCAATAGCCAATTGTGGAGGTACAGAAGTACTTACCATGTCGAATATAGGGAGGAAGCACACTGACTGGGGTCCTCTTTAGCAGGATCCCAGTCAGACTAGTCAAAAAAACATACTGACAGCAGCAAATAGTGGGGGTAACCATGAAAGCAGATCCTACTTTCCTACACACGCATACTTGCACTGATCTCACAAGTGGAGTAAAAAGCTTTCTGGTTCTTGAAAACAACGATATGGTAGTCTACGCAGAGTGAAGCCATCGGCATCTTTACATTATTATCGTTAGTGCTGATCTGTGTACGTGTTCAGCGAAACAAAGTGGCTGCTAGTCGAGTCGTTGGTAATGGCAACAGTGTGGGTGGTGCCATTCCTTAAGGCAGATCTCTCAATTTATGCCTTTCCCCCACAAGATGCAAGGCTCACAGCACATCACATGCTGCTAAAAAAAACACATATTCCTTGCCGCACTGAAATCTGATAGTGAGAAGCAAATGCTTCTGGCCAACTCCCCATTGCAGTGCACAAAAATCAGAGGAACTGCACCAGCTAAGTTATTACAAAACCCCACATTCCGCCCACTACAAGAGTTTAAACTCGCACTCTCTCTGGATCAAAAAACCCAAAAAGAGTAATCACAAGCCTCACTCACCCCCAACAGCTTACAGCACTATCACCAGCGCCGCCATAAGCAGGCAGTCGGAGTCCAGAGACTGAAAACACAAGGATTTAAAAAAAAGATTTACAGGGTCGCCGGAGCTCGGAAACACGAGCGCTTACTACGAAAATGGTTAAAGCAGGGTCAGGGGAAGGAGGGGTCAAGCATGGCAAGAAGCGACGGGCGGGAGGTGGTGGTGGGAGGGACAGCAGGGGGAGATTAAGGAAGATGCAATAAAATGCAAGCAGCGATGTGCGGAAGGTGGTGGTGGGAGGGGACGGCTCGGGGAGATGAAGCGATTTATGTAATATAAAAAAAATAAGTGTCTCTGCAGGCACGCTGGGGAGGAGGGCGACATCAAGCTCGGAGGAGACAACAACATAGCCTCTGGCTCAAAAGCGCTCAGAGCGACAAGGAAAAATTAGCCCCCTAAAACAGTGGTTAAAATGGGACAAGTGTAAGGCTACAAGTAATAGGGCGGTGCTCCTTGGGAGGGAACAGTACATGAAAAGGAGGCACAAATAGGAAAGATTAACCAATCAATCAATCAGGAGGATTATAAGCGCGCTACTCACCCGTGAGGGTCTCAAGGCGCTGGGGGCAGGGGGAGCAGGGCCGGTCATTCGAAGAGCCAGGTCTTGAGGGTCTGCCTGAAGATGTGCAGGGTGGGGGCGCGCCTGATGTTGATCGGCAGCTCGCTCCAGGTCTTGGCCACGATGTAGGAGAAGGTTCTTCCACCCGTTCTTGCTCTGCGGATGCGCGTGGGTTCAGAGAGGGCGAGGTCGGCAGATCGGAGGTTCCTTTTGAGTACATGGAAGGAGATTCTGTCGTTGAGATATTGGGGTCCGGTGTTGTGGAAGCATTTGTAGGCGTGGGTGAGTATCTTGAAGGTGACTCTTTTCTCGACGGGGAAACAGTGGAGGTTGCGCAGGTGCTGGGTGATGTGTTCGTGTCGAGGGATGCTGAGGACGAGTCTGGCTGCGGTGTTCTATATGGTCTGGAGTTTGCGGAGTAGAGACTTGATGATCCCGGCGTAGAGGGCATTTCCGTAGTCCAGTCTGCTGGTTATGAGTGCGTGGGTGACGGTCTTCCTTGATTCGAGGAGGATCCATTTGAAGGTCTTTCGGAGGATGCGGAGGGTGTTGAAGCAGGTGGAGATGACGGCGTTGACCTGTCGGGTCATGGAGAGGGAGGAGTCGAGTACGATGCCTAGGTTTCGGGCGTGGTCCGTGGGGGTGGGGGGCTGCCGAGGGCGGTGGGCCACCAGTAGTTGTCCCATGCAGAGGGGGATGGTCCGAGGACGAGGACCTCTGTCTTCTCCGAGTTGAGCTTCAGGCAGCAGCTGCTCATCCAGGATGCGATGTCTTTCATTCCTTCCTGGAAATTAAGGGCCTCATTTATGAGGTTTTGTCGTAGGGCAGCGCAGCAGGCCTTCCTGCTGCACTTCCCTACGGCAAAAGAAAAGGGCAGGAATGCGCTGTATCTATAATATACGGCGCATTCCTGTCCTTTTCCCCTGCGCAGGCGAACAATGGGCTGCCGTGCGCCAACGCAGGCACCTTTGGACCATGGTGCAAGGGTGCCTGCGTTGCGGTGATGATTATTTTTGTACAGGAAGGGAAACCTTTCTGTACAAAAATAATCACAAGAGGCTTCTTCCTCTTTCTATGTGTGCTGCAGAATGCAGCACGCATAGAAAAAGGAAAAACGAGGAGAAATAAAGATATTTCTCCTCGTTATGCCTCCCTTACGCCTCCCCTGGGGAGGCGTAAGCTTTTGGCGCTGCCTCAGATTTACGATTTCTCGTAAATCTGGGGCAGTGTCAAAAGGCCATGGATGTTGCTGGGAACGCCGCCAGCAACACCCATTTCACGCCCCTTTAACACTGCGTTAAAGGGACTGATATTTATCAGGCAGCATTAAGCCAAAAAAAGTGGCTTAGTGCTACCTGATAAAAATCACGCAGGCTTCTGCGCCACAGAACGTCAAAAAAAGTGACGTTCCGGAGGCGCAAGGAGTCTCATAAATGAGGCCCACAGTCTGGTGGTGATGGGGTCCTTGGTAAGGGAGAGGATGAGCTGGGTGTCGTCGGCGTAGGATACTATGTTGAGCCCGTGCTGTCTGACGATGACCAGTAGCAAACAAGGCTCTTTAAAGGACTCAAATGAACAGCAATGGACTGGCTAAAAGCCTACAAAGTATATGCAACTTGTCTAAAAGACAGCCGAGACCTAAAAATGCAGAGTACATCACACCCATTCTAAAACTGCTTCACTGGCTCCCTGTTGATACTAAGATTGTTTTCAAAATTGTGTGCATAACTCATAAGGCAAGTCACAATGGCCTTTCGTCTTATTTGAAGATCAAACTCCAACTCACAGGTGGGAAAAGAAATACCACAAAAAGAAACCAACTCATTCCCAAATACCTCAAAGACTTAAAAATGCAAAACAAACCTTGCTACAAGATTATCAACCTCCATTCTTGAAAACATTTGACTAAACCCTGACCTCCTTGCTCTTCAAAAGAACATGAAAATGCAGCTCTGTAGATTCTAACTCCCTGATTAAAATACTCTGCACCACGTTCTTCCCTTTTACAACTAGTCTTTTCTTATCAGGATTCTATAATACATGGGATTCTGCACTCCCTGTATCAACACCAGTCACTAATTTCTTTATAATCTGCAACTTGTGATACACCAAATCGCCGATTACAAAGAAAAGAACTAGACGATTATAAGGTTATTACAGTTGAGTTCTGACGTCACCAGGCCTTCTACTAGAGCCAGCAGCCGAGGTGGAAGGCAGGTAAGGTCACAGAGCATAAAGCAACAAATGGAATGCTGCTTTTTTTTCTACTGATATATTTTAATAGCTTACAGTGACAAGCAGGGCGAATCTGTTTATTTTTGGCACTTCTTAGAGAAAAGCTAGAATCTTTCTGCATGTTTCTACACGTTCCGAGCTAATGCAGCTTTTTTTTTTTTTTAAAGGAAGTGACGTATTGAACTGTTTCTGATATCTGTTTGCAACAAATATCTGACAGGTTTTTGATGTGTTTAGTTTTTCTCTAAAGGTTTTAATGTTATTCTTCATGCTTGCAAACATGCTCGCCCTTTCATATGAAAGAGCTACGCACCAAGGTTTTATGTGGTTTGTGGGAAAAGTGATGGTGTGATCATGTATTATAGGGGATAAAGTACCTCCTGGCATACCGTATAAGGATACTGCAAGTCACCTCAGTGTTCCATAACCTTATAAATAGGGCTCCCGGTTTTCCGTTTAAACGGATTTTTACATATAAATACAGACGGAAAACAAGTTTTCCTTTGTCTGTATTTATATGTAAACACGGGAAAATACTAGCACATTTTGTGGCGCTGCCGTGCTCCAGCAGAGAGTTGCAAAACAGCAGGATGGTATGGTGATTGCTCACAGAGTAAGTATCGCCTCTGGTGTTATCATTATTTACAACAAAGCCTCGTTAGCAAGTGAATGGTCTTTTAAAGACCTGTGAAGTACTCGGGTGCGGCTGGCAGCTCAAAAACTGTGTGTGTGCCCGGGAAGTTGTCTCGGCCCGGCTGACACACACGACGTAGGGGGGAGGTATTGTGAAACGGTCCAGCTGCGTCTATAACGTCAAGCTTATCCCTCGACGCTACCTTAGCTTCAGCTCTGGAACTGTACGCCTGCCAAGTAGGGCAAAGTTCAAGTGGAGAAAGTGAACTCTGTAAACTGTGTCAGCGTAACTCCTCTGGTTGTACAGTTCACGCGGTTTGCACACAGTGTGCCCTTCTGTTACCATTCCAGACCCTTATCTACGCAGCGTTTCATAAGACACAAAACACACAAGGTAGAAACTAAACTGCGCAGAGGGGGATGTGAACTCTGGGCTACTGGATACATTCTCTAATGGTGTGTCCCTTTTTCATAATAATTCATAAATTGGATTCGACCATCACTTTTATGTTGACTTGGTAAAGCTCATCCATCTATCAGGAAGCAGGTGTTTTCAAAAACATGAAGTTGATGAAAATTATCTTCGCTCTGACAATATCTTACCTGGCGCAGCAGTCCAACTGCCTGATTCTATATGCTATTTACTGAAATGCCGTGGGTTTGCATCAATTCCATAATTCATTTCAACAAAACTGATGGTTTTCCAAAGACTATTATGATCAACTAAAATTATACCTTAGAAGGCACAAATCCATGAACGGTGCAAGGATTTATAAAGTCCCAGGCAAATACGTATCATTCCGCACTCCCGACAAAAGGGTAATATTTATAGTCCCCAGCTGTGACATTGTTTCCTATGCTGCCTCCTGCTGGTGGCACCGTACCTTAACTCGCTTCAAGAAAGTGCCTGCACTTAAGTAATTTTTACTGGGTTCCAGCTATGTATCATATATGTTAAATTATTAAATGAAAAACACACTCCAAGAAAAATATTATTTCTGGATCATGCGTTAACCCTTCAATAATTAGGACAATCCACAAACACTTGTCTTAAAGGGGTCTAAAAGCTTTTGTAAAAAGTAAGAAAAAATAAATGGAGGGGCTTAAAGTTTTTGCTTAGAAGCCCACCCTCGATGCCGATTTATACTCGACTGTGAACAGAGTTCAATCAAACCTGTACTGTTAAAATGGGGTTTCTTTTTTCTCTTAGTGCATCCCTTGCCCCTGTGTGTCTGGCCATAATTGCGGTCAGGATCTCAAGCTGACAATGGCAAAAACTAAAATATTAATAACCATGGAATTATAAGGAAACAGTAAAGTGCAAGCCACCCTCACTGTGCAATCTGTGTCAGTTAGGGTATGGAAAATCCCGATAGTTTTCCCAATTCAAAAATGATAACATGCAGTTTAGAAAGCAGTGTTGGGCACAGACAGACATGCTTTTTCAGGCAGCATATTACTCTTGTCTAGTGCATAATTTGAATTGAGTTGATTCCAGGTGTTTATAGTGGGGCACAATTGGGTTGTATCTGAAGGCAGTGTGAGGTTCTCTCAGTGGGGCAGTATGGTGTTCAGTGTGGGAGAGGATGTGGCACTCTGTGCCGATGACAGAAACTGCAAGGCTCTGAGACAAATGGCTTTTGATAGCACTTTTAGTCGTATTTGGGACATTCTGGGAATGGCAAAGTTTTCAGATGAATGTATTGTGTTGACCAATAACAAACAAGTGCATGTGTGCATTGTCAATTTAAATAAATGTGGAAAAATACTAGCTGCAGCGTCGTCTTTTACTTGTGGGAAAAATAAATGTGGATAAATACAGATAAAATGCCCAAAAAATAAATATGGATAAATACAGACGGAAATGGCAAAAAAATAAATACCATAAAACCGGGAGCCCTACTTATAAAGGAACTTATCCTTCGGCCTCTTTCCTCTATATGGTTATGGGACTCCTCAGTGACTTTCAATATTCTTGTAATATACGGCAGGGTGTTCTTTATCCCTAATATGTTATCTTGTTACTTGTAACTCACCCTGCGCCCTTTGTAGCTAGGTCGGCACTATAGAAATAAATAACAAATAAATAAAAATACATGCTAATCTTGAGTATGTTTTACCAGTAACTTTGGTATTAAGAAGATAAAAGGTTTGTGGTCAGCTTTTATAATAACATTTTACCTAAAGGTATGAGTTTAGTGTTCCAGTCCAGGCACAAAATAATGCTTCCCATTCTGTAGGGAAATATCTCTTTTCAGCCTCTCTTACAGGCCTGAAGCAAATGTCACAGTTTTTTGACACTTACAATCCAGAGAGTGTTCTGCCAGAAACCTCAATACTGGCATCTATAGTAAGTGTACATTCTGCAAATTCCTCACTGTGTGAATACCTCAAGGCGCCAGACTCGTTCATGACTTATATCAGCAATTCCCTTGTGTGCTGGAAAGTAGCATCGTGCAGCTCTGTGTCAGGTTGGCCAGCCCCACAAGTGATATTGGGGCCAGAATATAACCAATACTTCTGCACTGCAACGTCAGTTCCTTTCTTTCCACGCTTTTCGATTTGGAGCTTGGCCCCTTGACACCAATTACCTGACAGACTTCATTTTTAAAAAATTCTCAAATTGTTTGCAGTGTGTAAGGGACATGTCTTCTCCTTAAAAAAACTGGTTTTAAACTCTGCCAGCGTTGCCTCAAATGGAGATCATTGATGAACGTGCAAGAGGTCTCTCTCTGGTGTCTGAGCTCCTCGCATGACTCAGTCATGCGCAGACTGCGCCTGGATGAAGTCAAAGGCCATCCACGACCGTGAGGCTGAGGTCTACGTCACCGAGCAACATAGGAAGGCCTGGTCCTGGTCACAGTCGAGAATGTAGATGTGTTTCTGTTCCTGAGGCCGTTCCCAAGGGAGATTATTGTCACACTCCAAGTCCTCAGGTAAGTCAAAGGAAAAAAAGCTCAAGAAGTTGAAACATGGCTTCCCTTCTTCCTGCCACTCTCACCAGGAGAAGTCACATGAGTGTCAAAGTACCTTGAAGTTGTGGTCTCGGTCTCCTACCTTGGCACCCATTCCAGCCCAATTCCTGCTCCTGCCCGAATTCCTGGGTCCAATGGTGAGGCTGCAGCAGATCCAGACCTTCAAAGAAACCGTGCTGCTCCACTAGATCCCTCTGCAGTGCCTGTGGCCCCACAGCTCAGAGGAGGCCTCCAGTTGGGGGTACCGCCAGTGGATCCAGTGCAGATTGTGCCTCTCTACATTATTCGGGGTTCACCCTGACTCAGACTGCTCTAACCTCCCCTACTTCACCAAAACCTGTACAGTGGCCCTGTGCGTTGACGCCGGCAGCACAGCTGCCAATGCCAGAGGAAGAGCCGAGAGTCCTTTCAGATTTTGAAGCAAATCTGATGTGATCTTGGCCAGTTACGTCCACTTCGATCTGTCCCACAACGTCAATCTGATTCAGACACGCTTCCCTAGAATTATTGATAATCTAACCCGGAGAAACAAGATGATGACGGTGAAGATACCTCAAAGTTTTACAATGATGAAAACCTATTCCTTGACCTACAATATGTCAGTGGTCTGGAAACCAGACCAGACACTGCCCTAAACTCTTCCCCTCACCCCTTTACAAAAGAGTTCACCTCGTTTGCCTTGATTATCAGGCAAGTAGATGAAGTAATTTACCTCCATCTTTGCTCCACTTTGCTCTGTGGAAGTAAAGACAAACATGTTTACACAGGTACTGCAGCTAAGGCAGACCTCTAGAGCCCCTTTTACTGTTCAACGAGGCCCTGCTGGGCACGCTTTTGGCACGTGAAAGAAGCCAGAATCTTGCCGTCCTATCAACTTCTGAATAGCCCAGAGATATAGACTAGCTCTGCTCTGAAGGATCCATCTTTCCTCCTGCCGCACCAAACGCTTGAGAGCATAGTAGTTCAGGCCTCTGCTAGCCGAGTTAATCCCAATGCATTTTTGACCACCCTGCCTCACAGAGTTGAAATGCATGCATGTTTTGGGAAAATGCATGTGCTAGTCTAGCCCTCAGGTCTGTAACCTCGAGTTGCCTCCTGTGGTGTTATTCACATGCGTTGTGGCACATGCTAGCCAACATCTTGCCAGAGGTCCCTGATGATCTTTGGCCCAACCTACACAGAATATTCAGGATGGCCATGATGCATCAAAATCGTAATCATATCAAACCTGCATACCCCCAACTGGGTAGGACAGTTGGTACCAACGTGGTGCTTTGGTGTCATACCTTGATACTCTCCACAGGATTCTTGCTTTGACGTCCATCACTCATTGATATGCCCTTTGAAGGCACCCGTATCTTCTGTGACAAGGCAGACATGACGTTTGAGCGCTTCAAAGAAAGCAAGGCAACAGCAGCCAGGCAACGCCCGCACTGCAGTTTCCTCAGCAGTATCATCCCTTTCGAGGCTTCAGAAGGGGCTTACAGCAGAGGCTTTGTCAGACCTTGCCACAACAAGAACAGGCCTCCCAAGACTATTGAGGCAGAGGTCAGGGATCCGGCTGATAACGTCCAGGCTTCCATGGGTAACAAACTACCCATTACCCGCCCAACCCTTCTTCCCTACAGCTGCAAAACCCCTTTAGTTGCCCTCAGTGGGACACTGTCATCTAGTCGAAGGCCAGATAAGTTATTACTTCCACGGGTGGCAAGGCATCACAGATGTGTGCTTCAAATTGTCTAGCATGGCTACACCCTACCCTACCCTTCCTTTCCCCCCCTTCAAACATGCCACCCACACAGAAATGGCTTCCAGAGGACCTCTTGTCCATTCTCCACTAAGTTGAAGCTCTCTGGGAGAAGGGATCTATAGAGAGGGTGCAGGCATCAGAAGTCGGGACTGGTTGCTATTCCTGTTACTTTCTAGTGCTAAAGGAGGACAGAGGACTTCACCCTATTTTAGATCTTTGTCCCCTAAACTTCTTTCTCATGGAGGACAGTTCAGGATGCTCACTGTGGCCCAAGTTCTGTCTGCCCTGGAACCAGGAGACTGGATGGTGGCATTGGACCTGCATGATGCCTATTTCTACATCTCTGTCCTGCAGTCGCACCGTTCCAAGTATGTCATGAGCACTTTCAGTTCTCCGTGCTCCCCTTCGACCTTACCAGCGCCCCTCAGGTGTTCATGAAAGTGATGGTGGTAGTCATTTCCCATCTTCGGAGGTTGGGTATACCAGTCTTCCCCTACCTAGATGACTGGTTACTGAAGGTGTGTCAAACAGTCGTGTACCACCTCCAGACAACAATCATCCTGGACGCAGTGCTGTTTCAAGCCTAACCTCTGCTTTAACGAGTCCAGGATGTTTGAGCTATGATCCTGAGGTTTAGCCCTTGGCCTGGCAATCAGTGAGAGTGTCTCTGAGGACTCTTGGTCTCCTGCATCCTACTAGTGGATCATGCTGGGTGGCACATACCGGCTCTGCAGTAGGATCTGAAGTCTCAGTGGGCTCAGCTCCAGTAGAACCTCTCAGATTCCATCCAGGTGTAGGAGGGGACTGCAGAAGATCTGCAGTGGTGGTTACTGTACCCCCGTTTGATTGGCAGCACACTCCTCTTCCTGCCTCACCCAGAGCTAATGTTCATGAATGATGCATCGTTTCTGGGTTGGGGAGACCATCTAGAAGTGGAGACATCAGAGGACTCCGTTCTCTGTTGGAACACCGCTTCCATATCAACCTATTGGTTTCTCCGGTCTCTAGCCTAGCAAGGCCTTGCTGTGGCAACAGTTAATGGTTACTTGTTGGCCTTATCTGCTATTCTACGATTGCCTGATCATCCATCTCTGTTTAAATCACCTGTTTTGATGTTTTCTTTAAAGGGCTAACCCATATGTTCCTGCATATCAGAAAGAAACTGTTGTTGACGCGTGGAGGTGGAGGTTTTATTGTGGCACCAACGTCACTTCTGGTGCGGGATGGACCCAGCACACAAGGGAATCGCTGAGAAAAGTCTCTGAGTATTCACAAGATGAGACATCTGCAGCTAGATATAGTATCCCCTTACCAAAGGTGTTAGAAAGTCATCCTTTTGCCCTTTTCACCCCCATATTTTGCTGAATGATACTGGTGGTAACTAACTCGGTACCCTGAGCTCTGCTAACCTGGCCCAGGGCCAGTGCTATGTTTAAAAAGGTACATGTAATAGGGTACACTTACAATAGCCAATGATAGACCCTATAAGTCCCTAGTAGATAATAGGGCCAGGGGGTGCAATCTATTTATAAGTCTCTAGTATATAATAGGGCATGGCGGTTTTCAGGCCCAGCAGATTTTCTGCATTTGCATGTGTACACTGCTATGTGCTTGCTATACTTTGAAAGGCAGCTCTACCTTGCAGCCTGTCTTTAAAGTAAATTCTGGTATTGACAGACCTTAAAAGTCCCTATCATATAATTGGGCTAGGGGGCTCAAACTACCTTTAAGTCCCTATTAAATGCATGGAAGTTTAGAGGCCCAGCAGATTTCCTGCACTTGCATGTGTGCACTGCTGAGTCCCTGCTGCCATTTTAAAGGCAGCCTTGGTTTTCGGACTGTCTTTAAAAGTAAGTTGTATGCAAATTCGATTTTGGTGATATGGGTACCTTAAAGGTGATAATCTACCTCATTTTTACATATTAGGCACTCCCAAGGTCTCTCTTAAGTGTCCCTCAGGGGGCATGTAACTATAAGCAAGGACCTCATAAAAGATGTTTTATATGCTCTGGTGAGGGAAGAACTGCCCATTTCATTATCCCCATTGTAGGTTCTTAGCTCCAAAGGCTAATATTGCAATATTTTTTAAGCATAACTATTGCTAGGAAAGGAGTGAAATGTAATTGACAGACTTAAAAGTTGGGCAATGATAAATCCAACAACTTGCCACCGTTGAATTTATCATAACTAGTACAGGGAAGAAGTTATAGAACTTTCTCTTCTGTATTCCAACATCTAGCCTTCTAGTAGTCTTTGCTGATAGGCCAGCCTTAACAGACTTAGTCAGGCTGCCTTGATGAGGTGATAAGTGGCTGCATAGAGCATGGGTATCTGATGGAGAGAGACTGCAGCTTCAGAGGATAGGTCTTAGAGAGGGGATTGGGGAAATCAAACTGAGCTCAAAGAGAGAGCAGATCAGTAAGGAATGCCAGGCCTACTTACCCCCACATCATGTACCGCAAGCCAGATGGCAGGTTTAGGACAGTAATTTGCAGAGGTGAGGAGGAGGAGAGCTAATGGAAATGAGCCACACTGTGGGTTGGTTTAGCTAGTTTTTACTCTGGAGAGGATTCATCCATATTGGATTTTGGACGTGCAGTGCTTTGTGGGACAAGAAGATGCCACACTTTGGAGGACGTTGTCATGCTTTTGGGTGGCACCCAGCATCTCACTGGACAGAGGTGCCTCCCTGCTGACGCCCCAGAACACTGAATAAGTATGCGAGAGCTGCATAGTCTCTGAGATCTGCTGCCTGAAACCACAAAGAGAAGAAGGACTGCCCTGCTGGAATCTGAATTTGCACCCTAAGGCCTGCACTCTGACTGACTGCACCTGCTGCACAATTTGATACTACTGCCCCGGGGACTGTACCTTGCTTCAAGAAGGATTAAGGAGTGGACTCCCTGCAAGCTACAGGTTAATAGAGCCCACCTACGTCATCTCCACCAAAGAGTCCCCACCCTGGAGTGCGTCCAGTGGAATTTTAAGGATTTGTCCAGATGTATTGTGGGAATTATAGTCCAGACATCCCAGAGACCATCTAGGAGATTCTAGACCTTTGGATTGGTGTTTTTCACACCTGGAACTTACAAGGATACCTTCAGGAAGCGCCTCCTGAAGTTTGGAGAACTTTTGTGCAGGAGGTGACCGACCCGACGTCAGGAGTCAAGCCGACTACCTTCAACCGTGACCCAGCTAGGATTTCAGGTTCATCCCGCTGAAAGCTCCGGAGCTCCAAACTTCCAGGATTTCACCGGGGCCTCACAGAAAATCCAGCCGGTGAACCCTCATCGAATTGGGCTTGCTGTGGAGAGTTGACAGAAACGTTTCGGGGGCTTTTTCTTCTGACGTCGAAGTGTGAAGGTAAAATTTTGACCGAGGCCTCCTGCTTAGTGTATCCGACCAGGGCTCCATCGCGGTCAGTCTCGAACTTTGACTTTGTCCTGATCAAGCGCAACCAGATGTCCCCAAGTGGCGCTATAGACTTTTAAGCACTAGAAAGTGTTAATTCTTTAAAAAAATCATATCTCTGGTTCCCTACATTGGATTTTTGTCATTTTACTATCTATTTGTTCATAAAAATATAACCTTATTTTATAAATTGGTGTGGGATTTTTATTGTGTTTTGTGTCTTGCTTTTGTGGTGTATTGGTGTTTTTAAGTGCTTTACACTTCTGTCTCCTAAGTTAGGCCTGACTGCTCACTGCCAGCTACCAAGGGTTGAGCAAGGGCCTAATTTAGTGAGACCTTTACTGGACCTTACACTGCCTTAGTGGCCTTATTGCTATTGGTAGGTGCATACGTACCCCTATCAATAACCTACTTTCTAACAAAAGATAAGAAGCTTGTTCTTTAGGTAGCTTGTCAAAATAGACTAAGCCTAGGTGCAGCTAAAATAGATTTCTTTATTAAATTAAATGCCTTATGTTCTTATGAATTATGTTCACTAGACTATGTGATTGTGGTACCTTTTTAGAAACATTCTAAGTGGACTTGTTATTATTGCAAACCTCTCTCCAAATCTAGATTATGACTTTTGTACTCTCATGTATGATGTAAATTGAGGCTTATATTCCAGAACCTTCCTTTACTGGTGTTCTTTACTTACCTTTTATACTCTGTCTTCTATGCAGCCAGTTTAGTAAGCCCTGAAACCAGAGCAATCGAGTTGTGCTGCACCTAGACTGAAACAATTCCCTTTCTAAGGCGTGAGATCCAGTCAGTTGTTTTTCTCTTTCAATCCCCTTCATAGTTTCCTCCAGATTCCTACTGTAGACCTGTTTAGGCATTCAGGGATAGCAGGGGCTTCTGGCGGATCTATACATCCAGAACCAGACATGTTTAATGGTAGATCAAAAAGTATGATGTCGTCCTGGAAGGCTGTTACCCATTCTGGGTTTCCAAAGAAACCCAGCTAGTGGAACTAAGAATCTGGGTGCCAACCTAAGCGGCATTCTGAACTAACGAAATACACCATCTAGGGTAGCAATCACAATTCGATACCTGCACACGATCATAAGCTATAAAGAATCCATTATAGAGAAATATTGAGCTCTTGCTAAAATTGGCAAGAACTAACTTTTGATGAAGCATGGCAACTACCGCAATTTGTTTATTAACAGAAGCGAGTGAAGATCTGCACGCGGTCTCAATTAGCCCACTTTTTGAATTAAAACTATGAGGAAAACCCACTCTGAAGCCTTAAGGAGCTCATTTAGCCACCCTAAAGCACTCAGTTCCTGCCTAAGCCTTCAAGTGCAAAAAGAACAGATGATGAACGGAATGTTGAACAAATCAAACATTCACCCCCAGTCACAGATCTGGATTAAATCCATCGTTTTTTTGCACGCCACGCCATTCCAGTTTAGACCCAGCCATATGCAAATCAGTCTTGACTCTGCTCCATATGGTACAGTCCAGCCTAAACTGCCAGGCCCTCCCTGGACCAGAAACAAGCATCCTGGGTTCAGTTTCGGGGTATCACCCCTCATCAGCCAGGCTATGTTAAATCTGGTAGCACAGCAAGCTCAGGACCCACATCTGGGCATACCCTTCCCACTTAGGGCGACAAATGCAAAAAGAATAGATGATGGACGGAATGCTGAACAAATCAAACATTCATCCACAGTCACAGATCAGGGTTAAATCCATCGTTTTTTTGCACTTCACGCCATTCCATTTAGACCCAGCCATATGTAAATCAGTCTTGACCCTGCTCCCCATGGGAACAGTCCAGCCTGAACTGCCAGGGTAGGTCCTCCCTGGACCAGGAACAAGCATCCTGGGATCAGTTTCGAGGTACCACCCCTCATCAGCCAGGCTAGCTTGAATCTGGTAGCATAGCTAGCATGGGACCCACGTCTGAGCATGCCCTTCCTATTTAGGGCGACAAATGAAAAACGAACATATGATGGACGGAATGCTGAACAATTCAAACATTCACTTCCAACCACAGAACTGGGTTAAACCCATTGGTTTTTTTCACACCACTCCATTCCAGTTTAGACCCAGCCATATGCAAATCAGTCTTGACTCTGCTTCCCATGGGAACACACCAGCCTGAACTACCAGGCCAGGTCCTCCCTGGACCAGGAACAGGCATCCTGGGACCGGTTTCGGGTTATCACCCCTCATCAGCCAGGCTAGCTTAAATCTGGTAACATAGCTTATCTTTAAAATGACACCAAAACGTCAAAAATCCAATGTAGGGAACCGGGGATATGAATTTTCAAAGATTTAGCACTTTCTAGCACATAGAAACCTATAGCGCCTTATCGGGACATCTGGTCGCAATAGACCGGGTCAAAGTTTCAGGCCGACCGCGATTGAGCCCTAGGCGGCTACCCCTCGCAGGGGGTCTCGGTCACAGTTTTTACCTTCTGACTTAGAAACTTTTCTGGAGCTTTTCTTCCCGGGGTCGCTCAAAGCTCTCAGCCAGTCCGGATTCGGTGAGGGTTCGCCGGATTGTCTTGCGACGAGCTCCCGGTCAAACTTATGGAAGTCCGACCTCCGGAGCGTTCCAGCGGGGCAAACCAAGGATCCAGGCCGACATGCGGTTGAAGGCAGGCGGCTTGGCTTTCGCAGTTGCTCCCGGTCACCTTTTCTTCGTTCGGACTTAGAAACTTTTACGGAGCTTTTTCTTGCGGGGTCCCTCGATGCTCTTCACCAGGCCGGATTCGGTGAGGGGTCGCCGGGCTCGGATTTCTTCTACTCCAGGTCAAACTCTGGAAGTACGACCTACGGAGCTTTTCAGCGGAACAAACCTGGACGGCAAGCCGGCTCGCTGTTGAAGGCAGGCGGCTTGGCTGACCAGGTTGAGTCGGTCCCCTTATGGAGCTTTTTTCCAAAGTTCTCCAAACTTCTGGAACTTCTCCCTGAAGTTCCCTAAAGGGTCCCAAAGTGTCTCAAACTCACTCCAAGCGTCTGGAAGCTCCAAGATGGTCCTTGAAAGTTGAGGACTTCAGTTCCCACAATCCACTTGGACAAAATCCTTACAAATCCACTGGGAGTTCTCCAGGTTGAGGATTCTTGGTGGTGATGTTCCAGGTAAGCTCTGTTAAGCTGTATCTTGCGGGGAGTCCACTCTTTAGTCCTTTTATAGCAAAGTAATCCACAGGCTGTAGTTGCAGATGGTACAGAAGGTGCAGTCTTCAGAGTGCAGGCCTTTAGAAATGCACATCAAATTTCCAGCATGGCTGTCTTGATTTCTTAGGTTTCAAGCAGCAGATCTGAGGCGCTCTGCCCTTCTCAGATACTTATTCCAACTTCTCTGGGTCAAGCAGGAGGTCACTCTTGTCCAATGGGCTGCAGGGTTCCACCCGAAGGTCTGACCACTTCCCGCAGAGTGTGGCACTATTTTGTCCCAGAGTGCACCAATTCTTCCAAATTCATAATGGCTAATTTTCCAGGAGCGAGAGAAGAGCTGGCTAAACACACCCCTTGGATGGCTAATCTCCATGGTCTCTCCCCTTGCATCTGCTCATTCCTTCCTTAATCCTAGCATCTGGCTGGGGTTCACAAGGGTAAAGTTGTAAATGACACTGGGGTCCTCCCTTTCCCTTGAAGTCCATTGTTTATGACTCCTCCCCCTGCTCTGGCATTCCTGTGCAACAGGCCCTTGCCCTCCCAGCAGAGCTGTTCAACCCCAGGGGCTCTTTATCACCTCTTCAAAGAAGCCTGGCAAATCCCCTTAACTCTTACCACTCAGGACAGACCACTGGAAGGCTGAATTTGGACTTACAAACAAGAAAGTCTTATAATTTCTTGTGTGTACATTTTAGGAGAAATTCAACAATATCATATTGTTGGATTTATTAATACCATTCCGGGAAGTCTTTGAATGGCACTTTTAGTCTTCTCCTATCAAGAGTTATTAGTTAATAACTTTTTCCCATGTTAACTTATGTGGCAGGGGGTTTGCAATGGGAAAGATGGCCCAGCACCAGGGCTTATAAAAACATATTTTATAAGTACTCTGCCAATATCTACTGGATCCCCATCCTTGGTATAACTAGAGTAGACTTTAGGGGTTCTGAATATGCAGAAATATTGCAGATCCTCCCTCCACAGTGCTCCTACCACCAACGTCGATTTTGGGCAGCACTTGTGGGGAGTGAAATGTGTAATTTCACTTACCCCAAGGCATATAAAACTCATTTTATAAGGGTCCACCTTATAGATACTTGACCTGATTCCCCACCCCTGGGGCACCTAGGGGAGACCCTGGGGGTACCTAATATGCCCAAACATTGTAGGTTAACCATTTTTAAGTGCCCCAAACACAAAAGTATAGTTTGGGCACAATTTAATTTTTAAAAGCAGTCCTGCAGCACAGGGCTACTTTTTAACTGACCTCAGGCTCAGCAATGGACACATGCAAGTGCAGAAAAGGGCTGCTGCCCTGTAAACTGCCATGCCTTATTATATACTAGGGACTGATAGGTAGTTTCAATCCCCCTGCCCTATTATGTACTAGGGCCCTATGGGGTAGGTCATGCCAATTACAAGGGTACCCCAACCCTTAGTGTACCCTGGTGTATGTAGGTGTTTTCATAGTATTCTAAGTGTCTTTCAGCATAGCACTGGCCCGGGGCCTGGTTAGGCAGAGCCAAGAATCAGTCAGAGTCAGTTACCACCAGTACCAGTCAGCAAAATGTTGGGGGGTGCCCAGGGCACAGGATGACTTTGCAACAGTTCCAAACACCAAAAAGAGTTGTGTTGTTATGCATCACAATTTACCACTGAGCCATTCATGGGGGCAGCCCTTCCTTCTTTGAGCTTCACTTTGTGTACTAGGATACCCTTTGTCACCTGTGTCCCATGAATGCAGCTCTTTTTTGGGTCCCCAAAAATGTATAAAAAAACATTTCTGTTTGTGCCACTTGGTTGAGGGGTATCCACATATTAGATATAAGAGATAGTTTGGGCCTAGGAGTAATGGAATAGCCAAAGGAAACATTTATTCTTCGAAGGCCCATGAAGAATAAGAACCAAATGTAGGTGTGGGGACACCAGGTGGCTGGAATGAACATACATGTTCCTGCACCAAAATCCATCTTTTCTGAGTTTTATTACGCAGAGTGGGGAATAACGTGCACACATGGAATTAAAAGGACCTGTACTGCATGTGGTGTCCCCTTTCTGGCAGCAAATATACTCTCATTTACCACTCCCTCTATGCACGTAGGTGGTGGGGAGGGCATCAGGAGAGGCTGTTACCAGGGAGGATGGGCGTTACATGCTTTCCTTATGCCACAAGAGGAGGTTGGGGTGGGGGCCAGGATGTACTTGTGCCCGCAGACCCTGCTCAAATTATTTTACGGGTTGGATTTTCGAGCTGGTAGATTCGGTTCCTATACCTGTAAAATCCAATACCTGGGAACACCAGGCCTCATGATCATGTGAATGGTGTCCAGGCCTAAGTATAAATAATTCAGAATGTAGTTGATGGTCAATTTAGCTTCTCTCCTAACTTGTCCGAATTTTATAGCAAACCATAAAAGGCAACTGAAAAAATTCTTCTTACCTTCATCTTGTATTAACCGCCTTGATTGGGTTCTCATGTTAGTGATATAGTTACAATTTTTTTCTTTATTATTATTATTCATATGTTATTACTAAATATCGCTTACACCACAGATGCTTTATGACACTAACAAGTAATAGAGGATTAACATCTAAAAGATGAACAGTTAAGAGAATAAATATGCTTGTCTGAAGGCTAAATGGTTTGGGCGCTAGGCTATTGGTTAGGGCGCAAGGCAGCAAACGTAGCCGCCTAGACAAGATCCTTTTATTCGAGGCACATTGAGCAAAAGGTGACGTGAAGATCTAAAAGAGCGCTTGGTAGTGTAGGACACATAAAGTCTGTCATTCAGATCTTTCTAGCCATCAAGTAATGTTATGGGCTAAGCAAAGAGCCTTAATTACACTCTCTACTCAATTGGTAATCAATGAAGGCTCCGTCGAGCTTCAGATACATGTTCAAACTTCTTCAATTTGCTTGTAATGTACACAGCTAGGTCTAGATTTGCTGGAGTTTGCCAAGCAGGCAACTTGGGAGTCCTGAGTATAGCCTGTGACTATAGTCCAGCCGTAAAAGAGCAAGTGCAGACACAGCAGAATATGGTTATTCACAGTCAAGAAAGGAAGACTCTCTTAAATTCTGCTAGGCCAAGAAACATGAGGAAACCAAGCCATCGATTTGTACTTTCAAAGAGGAGTCTTGATGTATGCATGCTTTGGTATCTATATAGCACGCACCTAGCTGTGATGCAACATAGTGCTGTGGGGAAATGGCAGTGGATCTACAAGATTCTGTACATCAAGTGGGGAATTACACAAATAGATGATATTGATCAATTGAAAGGCCTGGGAAGGTGGTCTTTGATGCTGCAGGGGGCGCTGTCTGTGAGCCACTATAATATATCATACAAAAGGGGAATGATTATGGCCCAGGAACAGGAATTTGATTTTCCAAGGAACTAAGTTTTAAAAAATTGTGGTTCATCGATTGTTCGTAACATTGGATGAGCTCGATCCTCAAACTGGTTTTGTTTAAGCTGTCTGACTGGGGCTGCCGAAGAAGAGAGATACCTGTGAATTACATTTTCTGCAAATGAATGTGAATGCGTCTGCTCCTCTAGAATGTGTTTTACACTTGCAAAGTTTGTTTGTGTATCAAAAGTGCCACCTTCTGTGAAAGAAGAAATGGTGGATTGGGCTTTGTTTGTTACTGGTTTTTAGTGGTTGATCTTGAATTATTATATATTGGGATATATTTTGTACCCTGCAAAATGTTTAATCATATTTCGAAGCAGAATTTAACTGTGCACAATGATACTAATCACTAAGCATAAGAGGAGGACATTTTCAAGTACAGTTTGACAATACCATTATGTTTTTAAAAGTGGAAGTAAAAAAAAAGAAAAAGAGCTAATACTTGTTGCTTCTTCATTTTAGGATCATTTCTGGTGCCAGAGTGTTGTCTGAATCCACAGCCCAGTAAAAACCCCAGAAAGGTTGGAGGACAAGAGGAAAGAGGTTAAATCCAAGTGGAACTATCTTACACCCAAGGTGTGGTAAAACTACAGTGATGGTTCTACGTCCTTGCCAGAGAAGATGGTGCTGGAGCAACCGTGCTCTCCAAAGTGTTGTGCTAATAGTGCTGACCTTCTTGGTGTTGGGTCCCACGATGTGCCACCGGCTCCTCTACTCTTATTACTACTGCAGCAGCTGCCACCTGGACCACATGACCCATCAGTTCTTGCTCCAGAATCTGAATGATGGGGAAGCAGCCGTCAATTATTTTACTCATTTAATCCCACCAATCACCCAAAAGTCTGCACCCACCCTTGATGGGAAGGCGAGCGCCAAGGTCAGGCTGGTGATCACCATCATAACTGTTCGTAGGCAGCCAGAGTATCATTACTTAATGCAAGTGGCATCAAAGGTCCATCGTCTCCTGCTAGAGTGTGGGCACGCTTGCTCTGATTACTTAATGTTCATCTGCAATGTAGATCCCGATCCGAGAAGGCATGTCGACGCCAAACTCCTTGAGAAAATCTTTCCATCTACCATACGTCATGGATCCACCCCTCGAAATGTGAGCATCAATGAGTTTCAGAATGAGAAGCAGGACTACACCTACTGCCTGGACAGAACACTTTCCACCTTTGATCCTGAGTACGTGCTGCTGCTTGAGGATGATGCTGTTCCTGAAGAGGATATCTTTCGAGTGATAAACCACATTTTCCTTTTACGGTTTCCTAAGAAACCCTTAGGGGGTGCCCTTTATATCAAACTCTACCACCCTGAGCGATTCCAGCACTACTTAAGCCCAGAGCCCATGCGAATCATGGAGTGGTTGGGACTTGGAATGTTTGCAGGTGCAGCTCTGAGCTCTTTGTATGCCTGGACTACTGGACAACTGAGCCCCCACTTCTGCACGTTCCTTTTCTTTGCCCTCTACAGCATGGTGCTTGTGGAAATGGTTGGTCGCCACTACCTCCTTGAACTACGCCGCTTGTCGCCTGCCCTCTACAATCTTGTGCCCGCTACAGAGTGCTGTACACAAGCCATGCTGTTTTCTGCAGCCTCTGCCCAGCGAGTGTTGGTGCATCTCACTAAGATATATTGCATGTATGGCTTTGGAAAAGATAAGGCGCTGTATTTTGCCCTGCGTCAGATGTGGGAGGAGAGGGCTTATGTGGTAGAGCCCAACCTGGTGCAGCATGTGGGCTTATTCTCTAGACTCCCAAGAGGGCAGCTGTACTCTAAACTGCCCTGAAGACCCTTTATTAAAGTTTGAAAGTTGGACGTTTATTTACTATGAAATTCAATTCTTTGTGCAATTTACCTCTTTGGTGCAAATGCAGAATACCTAGGAAACAGCTGCTGGCCACAGGATGTCAGCATTTGCTCATCTTTCAGATGCTAATGGACAGAGGTCTTTAGTAAAGAAATCCACAGTCACAGTAGGTCGCAATTCAGAGTCTAAAAATGAAAGCATGAAATGACAAAAAGAAATTAAACACTCAACTGAGTCTCCCCTCCTGAGGGAGGTATACTGAGTGGAAAGTTATGTAGTCTTAAGAGTGTGGTAGATGCTCTAATAACTTTCTTACGTGCTTTTTGTTAACTCTCCATTCTCAGTTTTTATTCCATTAAAATTACTGTTTTGTTATGATAGTATTTGATTCAGTAGTTTGTTCTGTAACTGGTCATGTCAAACTATGGTTATCGCTCAAGGAAGCCTTCCTTTGAATGATGTCTAATGTCTGCATATCCCTTTCAGAGTTTCTATTATTCAATGTTAAACATGTAAGAGTGAAAGGTAGAATGTAGAGGAGAGTAGGTGGAGAGGGTGCTGGTGACGGATGAAATTGGTCTGGCTGGGACTTTATCTTCTGAAGATAAAACTAGTAAGGTTCACACAAGAAAACTCTTGTTATCCCTGTGTGATAGAGTACTCAGTTTTTTCTCTGGTGACAAGATATTTTGGAGGAGAGAGGTCTCTGCAATCCCTGGCTTCAGGTGAGAAAACAATGGATTTCTTGCAGCAAGAGTCTCATCAGTGTACACCAGCTGTCAAAACTCATAAATATGTGTGACCCTGTTCTTTAGAGCTACAAATTTACTGAGTTACGACCAAGTGAAGTTTGTTACTAGGCTTATTTTGCGTATGCTGTTTGTTCTTATATGTCCATGATTTGGTCACAGCTGTACCAGTGTGCAGAAGCTCGCCCTATCATTAACAGCTTTTTCTGTGACCAAAAACATTGGATGAAGTTACAGGATTGCTCCCTTACAGTGCACTTCACAAAGGGATTAAAACTTTGAATGTAAACACTGTGGGCACACGCGGAATACACTGGCCTTTCATTATACACAATTTATTCAAAATCCTATTTTATTCATTGACTGTGTAACTATGTTCATCTCTACAGCGATTGGCACACTCCATGACACTTGGTTTCAGTGTACCCTTACAGCGATTGGCACGCTTCATGCCAGTTGCTATCACAGTGACTGGCACACTCTGTACAAACTGGTCACAACAATTGGCATGTCTTTGCCAGTTAATGCTACAGTGACTGGCACGCTTCATAAGACTGCTTATGACCTCACATATTACATCACTCATGACGTGATCAGTGACATCACTGATGACATCACTGACATCTCAAATTACATCATCCACAGAAATACTCACACACCTACTCACACCCCCATACAACCTCATATACCCACTCCCACACAACCACTCATACCCATTTGCAGACTCATACAAAGTACTCACATACCCACTCACTGATCCATATAGCCACTCACCCACTCACTCATACAGCCACTTAAACAACCACTAACTCACCTGTAGAGCCACTCATTCACCCACTCACTCACACATCTTCATACAGACACTGACACACCCATTCATACAGCCACTCACACTGTCAGTCACCCATACAGCTACTCACACCTACTCACCCATACAGTCACTCACTCACCTGTAGTTACTCACACACCCACTCACTCGCTCATACAGATATTAACACGTACTCACCTATACAGTCACTGACACAAGCACACACTCACCCATACAGCCACTCTCACATTCATTCACTCACCCATACAGTCACACACCCACTCACCTATACACCACTTATGCACCCACTCATTCACCCATACAGCCACTCACACACCCCATCACTCACCTACACAGCCTCTCACATACCCACTCACCCATACACCACTGACACGCCCACTCACTCACCCACACACACAGCCATTCACTCACCCATAGAGCCACTCAGATATCTACTCACACATGGATATACACACAGTCACACACATAATGTGTGGTACAAATAGTATCACTCATTAGTAGTACATAAACTATACTCATTTAACTTTTGTAGTATTTTAGTATATATCTTTATAAAACACTCACAATCACTGGATGATGTCATCAGTGATGTCACTGACCATGTCATGTAATATATGAGGTCATAACCAGTGCATTGCGGGGCGTAAGTTATAGTTAGCTCAGGTAACTATAACTGCTGAATTTCATTGGTCTTGTACGAGTGAATGTGAGCCTAACTATAACGTCTCTGTAACCTATGGTTTTTTCAGTGAATTTCTAAGTTTTTTACATTTTGTTACCTAACTGTAACGTCCCTGTAACCTGAATTTCTTAAAACAGACCACTCTCTAACACCCTTCCCCCAATGCACTCTTAGCACAGTCTCCATAGGAACTCACTAGCACTAGTAGTTCACATGTTTGCAGTACATTCTAGGAGGGCTATACTAGTTACAAAATGAGCTGTTTACAGTACAGAACTAAAAACATGTCCAAGTCTACATTTCACTTTTTAGGTCGAGCCAAGGCAGCGCTTGCACTGTCTGGTAGATCTGTTGTATGTACTTTGTGGGCTCTGGAGATCATCCCCAGGACTTGTCTGCTTCCACTTTTGCTTAGGGACTCTTTTTTCTGTTCAACTGCCTCTATTTAACTGGCTTGATAGAAAACGACCAGTAGAGGTTAGTAAAATACCAGTATTGCTTTCTGCTTAGGGACTCTCTTTTTTTTCTGGTAACTGCCTCTATTTAACTCGCTTGATAGAAAACGACCAGCAGAGGTCAGTAAAATACCAGAATCACTTTAGCATTCCCTAGATTCCAGGCCATAGAAACATGTCTTCCACGAGCACCCGTAGACAATAATAGTTTTTTTAAATCTTGATTTTCAGTGATATGACCACCGAAGGCCCTGAGTTTATATTAAAAACAGGCTTTGGACAATACCATTTCCCACTGATGGGCAGTATTTCTCTCCATGTGTTCCCATACCTGGCGTGTTCCGCAGTTTGGTGCTTACTTTCCCTCCATGTTAAAGAACAGTAGGTGTTTCAGCACCCAGGCTAATGTGCTGCATAGCTAAATACATATAAGGTCCCAAAGGCGAGACCGATTGCATTGCAAATGCTTGTTTATTTGTCCTACAGCTAATCATAGATCTAGTTACGTAAGCTTTCAAGACACTACCTAATTTTATTCACCTCAATATTCACAGCATCCAATCAAATATGTTTTTTTAAACCAGGATCACACCTTCATTTTAACTGCCTTTCATTTTGAAAACTGCCTCATTCAGCTCCAGCCTTCTCCTGTCTGCTACTGCACGTCAAAATGGTTAGATAGTGGGCCACAGCTATATCGTTTGGGCTAGAGAGGCTGCAAGAAAATGTGGTATTGACAGCGACTTGGGTTTGCCTATGGTGGACATTACTTGGGTTGGCCAGTGAGGATTGAAGGGGCATCAGTTTCTGCCTTTGGTTGAAATCATTGTAGATTCCCAACCCCCTGACCTCATGATTGTGCACTGTGGTGGCAATGACTTAGGCACACTGACTGGGGTAGGACTAGAAATCCTAATGAAGGCTACCTTTACACAATTGATGACAATTTTTCCTCACACTGACTTGGCATTTTCCAACATATGCCAAAGACAGAAATGGAAATGGTCTAATCAATTCTGTCCACAGATTGACAAAGCCAGGAAACATGTTAACAAAACTGTTTCAGCATTCTTCAGAGACCATAACATGGACTCTATCTACAACAACAACCTGGGTTTTGACATGCATGGCATCTATATAAGTGATGGAGTTCACGTCATAGACGAAGGCAACCGGGTGTTTCTCAGCAACCTAAAACTCTGCATCCAGTCTTATGTGTAGCTCTCATTTACACAGAATGACCACAAAGGCTCTTCTGAAAGCCACCCTATTGCCTAAAATGTTGTTAATTTTCGTTATAAATATCTTTAAAAAAATAGTTTTTAATATTTGCGACAACGTTGCGATATTCGGGAATACGCAAAACAAAAGCAGACATTCAATAGCCGCCACCACATTTAAAATGTATAACTGTATAATTGATTCTAAGCATCATTCTATATACATCACTATCCAAATAACTCAAAAACGTATGATTCTCTGAGTGTGTCTGTGAGTGCATGTGTGAAAGTTTTGAGTGAGTCCGTCAGTGGGTGCATAACTGTCTCAGAACCTCTGTCAGAGAGTGTGGGAGAGTTTGGGTCTATGAGAGTGTGAGTGTAAGTGAGTAAATGAGTCTGAGTTATTCTGTCAGTGGGTACATGAGTGTCTGAGTGGGCCTGTGAGTTGTTACATGAGTCCGAATGTGTCTGTGAGTGGAAGCATGAGTCTGTGAGTGGGTACATGAGTGTCTGAGTGGGTGAATGAGTGAGTGCATCTGTGAGTGGGTGCATGAGTCTGGGTCTGAGAGAGGGTGCATGAGTGTCTAAGTAGGTCTGTGAATGGGTGAATGAGTCTCTGAGTGCATTTGTGATAGAGTGTGTGAGTCTCCGAGTGGGTCTGTTAGTAGCAGCATGAGTCTGAGTGGATTTCTAAGTGGGTGCATGACTGAGTAGGTCTGTGAGTGGGTGCGCAAGTCTCTGAGTGGCGCTGTGAGCGAATGTTTGAGTGTCTCAGTACCACTATGAGAGGGTGCATGAGTATCACAGTAGGTCTGTCACTGAATGAATGAATCTCTGAGTGGAAAATATTTTACGGAGTTGCGACTCCATCGCGGCTCCACAAAGCAGAAGCACAAATTCAATGCACAATACATTTAACATTTATAACTCTAATTTTGACTCTATACATATTACAAGGACTTTGTAAAATGTTTTATGAGTGTCTAAGTGTGTATGTAAGTAGGTGCATGAGTGTCTGAGTGGATCTGTGACTGGCTTACTGAGTCTGTGTGGCTCTGTCAGTGGGTACATGAGAATAAGAGTGGGACTATCAATGAGTGCCTGACTGGGTGCATGACTCTCTGAGTGACTCTTAGTAGGTGTATGACTCTGAGTGAGTGCATGAGTGTTGGACCATGGCCTTTTTGTAGGTTCTCCTCAAACCTTTTGCCTTCTTCCTCCTAATTTTTCTCACCTGTTTTTGTTGGTTTGAAGACTTGGGGCACTTTACCACTGCTAACCAGTGCTAAAGTGCATATATTCTCTGTCTAAAGTGTATTGGTGATTGGTTTATCCAAGATTGGCATATTCGATTTACTAGTAAGTCATTAGTAAAGTGCAGTAGGTGTGCCTAGGGCCTGTAAATCAAATACTACTAGTGGTCCTGTAGCACTGATCGTGCCACCCACCTGAGTAGCCCTGCAAATATGCCTCAGACCTACCACGGAATTGTCTGTGTGTGCAGTTTTAAACTGCCATGTCGACCTGGCAAGTTTACCCACTTGCCAGGCCCAAACCTTCCCTTTTACTACATATAAGGCACCCCTAAGGTATCCCCATGGGCAGGGTGCAGTATATTTGAAAGGTAGGGCATGTACTGGTGTGTTGTGCATGTCTTTAAAGTGAAATACTGCTAATTTCGTTTTTCACTATTGCAAGAACTATCTCTCCCATAGGTTATCATTGGGACTGCCTTGTAACCTCTTACAAGTGTAACTTCCAATTGGGAAGAGATAGAGATTTGGAGTGTGGGGTCCCTAAACTCACAATTTAAAAATACATCTTTTAGTGAAGTTGGTTTTTAAATTGCGTTTTTGAAAATGTCACTTTTAGAAAGTGGTAATGTTCTTTTAATTCTATTGCAAGTGTGACAATGCACTTGACACCTGGCCGCACACCTGTCTGAATTGTTCAGTCAAAATCACATAAATTAAACCAATGTTTCTACTTCATTGTATATACTTTCACACACATTATTTATCCTGTTACATTTTCTTCTTGTTATTTTTTGCGGATCCCTCTCCGCTGTTACACAATCAAAATTCGTATTTCATAAATTAACATCAATAATCACAAATATAAAATTAACACATGATTTGTTAAATATTCCAAATGTAGACAACATCCGTCTTCTCTCAACAATGGTCCCAATGCATTTCGGGATAAATATTCCCTTCTTCAGGGGTACTAGAAACGTAATCAGAATATAAACTAAAATTACAATTGCAAATACAGGAAGGAACTCATTCATCTAGTTAACAGTATGAATGGAAAGAGTCATTCTTCAAGGCATTCACCAATAGAGCTCAGTATATCCATGCCTCTTGTAGTGCCTGCACCAAACATACTTGTGCTTTTGTGTTCGGTTAATCTGATTTTGATTTTACGTTCAGTTTTTCCTGTGTACATCATGCCACATGGGCATTTGATGCAGTAAATCAAAAATGCCAAATTGCAGTCAGTTGAATGTCGTAATTTGAATGTTTTGCCCGTTTGTGGGTGCGTGATTGAAATTCCCAAAATAATGTTATTGCAGTGAATGCAGCTATGACATTTCTTCATGCCTGTTGCAGTGTTACTTAGTTGTGGTTTCGGTTGGTTAATATTTCTTTGATATTGCGACATCTGGTATAGGCGAATAAAGGCTTATTTGTGAATACGTTGTTGAAGTCGGGTTCATGCTGGAGAAGTTCCCAGCGTTTATTGATGATCTTTTTGATGGTCACTGATTTGGTTGAGTATCTCGAGACAAAAACCATCCGGTCCTGATCTGTTTTAGGTTTGGTCTTTAATAGTTCAGTCCTCGTGATTGTAGCTGCTCTGTCTACTGCCTTGTTTATTACAGTCTCTGGATACCCCTTTATTTGAAATTACACTTTTGTCTTTCTAATGCTGTCATAAAAGTATCTTGAGAAGAAGAAATTCTCTTGATCCTGAGTATTTGAGAGAACGGTAAGTTCTGGGTGAGATTGGGGGGATGAAAACTGTTGAATGACATTAAATTGTTCCGATCTGTTTTCTTCTGATACACAGAGATTTCTAGCGCTGTGTCTGTTTTTGTGATTTGTACGTCTAAGAAAGGTATACTCTTCATGCTAGTGTCATGAGTAAATTGTATGCGAATATTTTTCTGGTTCAACTCATTGATTTTCATTTCCAGTTTTTCTTGGGTATTGTTCCAAATCACAAAAATATTGTCAATGAAACGACGATATATCAAGTTTGATTCCCATTCTTGGTCTGTTAAAATGTGGTCTTCCTCAAATTTGGACATGAAAACATTAGCATACGCAGGTGCACCGGCAAAACCCATTGATGTACCGCTGATTTGTAGGTAAAATTCGTCATTCCACTGGAAATAGCTATGTTGTAGACAAAACTGGAGTAATTCCAAAATGAAGACTTTGTTTGCTCCCATTGCTGGCTGTAGCAATAACGCCCATTCACATGCCTCAACACCCTCTTGTAGGGGAATAGATGTATATAGGGATGTTACATCAATAGTACAAAGTATCCAGTGTTCATGATTTCCATAATCAAGTTCTTGCAAGAGGTGTAAAAGATGCGCTGTGTCTTTAATGTAAGATTTCCACTTCTGAACGAATGGTTGCAAAAAATGACCTACGTATTTGCTGAGAGGTTCAAATAAAGAATCACATCCTGAAACTATTGGCCTGAATGGAGGGTTGTGTAAGTCCTTGTGTACCTTTGGCAACATGTATAGCCGTGGTCGTCTGGGATGTGTTGCTGTGAGAAAACTGCGTAGTTGAAGAAATCCATTCCATTTCTGATGCTTTATCTAGAATGTTAATTAATGTTTCCTTGATTTCAACTGTGGGATTTGTTCCAGTTGCAGATATGTTGAGACGTCCGTCACATGTTCTTGTACTTTCATCAGATAGAAGCTTCTATCCATCACTACCAAAGCTCCATCTTTGTCAGCCAATTGGAATGTCAACTGTTGGTTGTTGGACAATTCTTATTATTCTTATCGATATTCACGTTTAGTCAAATTTGATCTGCGGTTGGATTGTAAATTCACTTTTACTAGATCTTTTTTGAGGAGAATTTCAAACGCGTCCAGCACATTGTGGGATACAGGTGCGGTGTACGTGCTGCGAGGTTTGAATTCTTTGTGTGTCAACTCATCTTGTTCTAGTGTAGGTAATTCCGCTACTACCTGTTCTCCCCTCTGCATGGCTGGTAATATATTCGTGGAAAAATGTCGTAACCTTAACTTTCTCATGAATTTGTACACCAACACATACAGATCCAAGCTGTTTGTATTGTGTGTTGGAAAAAACGATGTTCCTTTGTTCAATAATCTTGTTTGTTGTGTGGTTAAGGCGATTGATGATATATTTATGATTAGGTTTTTGTTTTGCTACGGAAATTTTTTCTGATTTTGTCTTTTTTCTTGTCCTCTACGTGTTTTCTAGGTCCGCTTGAGTCTGGTGGGCGTCCTGATATTTGACCTCCCCCTAAAAAAGACGTTGGTTGTGCACTCGAGATGTTAGCTTCTTGTGATTCATGATGTGCTGTTTCTGCTTCGATGTTCAATGGTGTTCTGTTGGTTGCTAACTCTTGGTCTGATACTATACTCTCTTGAGATGAAGTCGCTGGGTTCTGAATGGTTCTCCTGTGGGCGTATACCTCGGCCCAGGTGTATACCTCGTTTAGTTTGTAATCTATAGTATCGCGTTTGAATTTTCTCAGTTTACGTTCCTGGATCTCTTTTCCATATCTGTCCAATTTTTAGTTCAACTCATTGAGAGTTATTTCCCAAAAATCTGGTTCACATCTTGTACTTAGATCAGATTTAATGGTTTCTATCTCTTCCTCCAATTCCTTAATTTTCTTGCTTTATCATTCTGTGCCTCTGCCTACCTATGGAACCCACTCTGGTTTAGACTGACAGTTGGGCTGTTTGTGCATTCACTCTAGAGAGTCACACAAAGGGAGCTGAGGTGTGCTCCGCATATCCTGATGGCCCATCACCAAGCTGATGGGTCTTCCTGAGCTAGAGTGGTGGGAGGAGTTGTCCCTGACACCTGATTAGGGCTGCGTCTGTCTTCACACAAAGCTGTCTCCACCCTCTGTAGTATGTCTAGAGCCAGGTCATAGAAAGGCAGGGTCTTGTGCACTACAAAGACTTTTCTTTGAAGTTTGCGTACTTCAAAGGCAGAAACTGGTATTAAGTACTGGAGCTGTGACACCATAACTTCAGAACACTTCTGGACAAGGAGGAGATTCTGCCAAGAAGAAGAGCTGTAGAAGCGGTAGGAGGGGAACTACCACTCTGCTGGTTGCTATGTTGTGCTGGCCTACTGCTTGCTGTTTCTGTCTTGGACAGTGAAAGTACTGGACTTTGCTTTCTGTATCCTGCATGCCAAGCTTCTCCAAGGGCTTGTGTGTACTTGCCTCCTGTTAAGAATTGTCAGGGCTATCAAAGAATTCAGCCCCTGAACTTCTCTGCTGTGAGCTCTGACCTGCCAAGTGGTGCCAATTCCAGCTCTTGGCCCTTGGAGATGGCTTCTGCTGCAAGAAGAGAAGAAAATCCACTCACCGACCTTCAGCGCCTGTTTTTCCCGCCGTAGTCTCGCCATGCAGTTGAAAAACCATCGCAGTGGTGCGCAGAAGAATCGACGGAGCACCTGCAGTGTGGCCAGAAGATCGCCACAGTCTGAATCCTAAACACTGTCTCTTCAACGTCCGAGGCACCCGCTCTGACTCCGACACAGGTCCTGCTGTGCAGCTGAAGTTTCGACACATCACCTGCATCGCGGCTTGGAAATTGATGCAGCGCCTGTTTTGTCACCACTGCATCAACCCAGTGGACCAGATTTTCCACGCATCGCACCTGTGCAGCAAATTTTTATTGACATTGCACAGCAGTAAGGAACTGAGGCCGCATGTCCGAAATTCGATGTGTCACCTCCCCTCACAGAAGAGAATCGACACATCACCTACTCTGACAGCAAGGAATCAACGCATCACCTCCTCTGCACCTCAGCTAGGAATCGAAGCATCACCTCCTCTGGCAGTAAGGAATCAGCTCATCACCTCCCCTGAGAGTAAGGAATCAACGCATCACTTTGGTTTTGGCACCTCATCGCCCCTGCACCTGTTTTCGTCTTTTGATTTTAATGCACCCCAGTTACTCTGAACTAAAAAGTGACACATCCATAGTTTTCTATGAACTGAACTGTTTGAACCTTCTAAAGTGATATCTTTGCTTGTGTATTTTGGATTTTTATCGTTTTGGTCTTGTTTTATTTAGATAAAGATTGGCTATTTTTTCTAAACTGGTGTGGTGTCCTTTTGTAGTATTTTTACTGTGTGTTTATGTACAAATGCTTTACACATTGCCTCTGAGATAAGCTTGACTGTTCTTATCACGCTACCACGGGAGTGAGCAGGGGTTATCTTGGGTGTGTAGGTCACTTACCCTGACTAGAATAAGGGTCCCTACTTGGACAGGGTGCATACCTCTGCCAACTAGAGACCCCCATTTCTAACACTGGTGGTCAGCGGTGAGGATAGGACTTGTGTTTGTAATTGACATGCAGTGATAGGTGTACACTACCACCAGATTGCAGACCATTACGTACCCGCATACAGTTTTTTCTCCTTTTCTCTCAGTTGGTCATTTTTTCAAAAGTTACTCCTGCTTCATCTTGATCAACTTGGAACTCTGTGTCGTTGTTGCACCTGTGAAGCCTTGACAGAATGGAAATTAATTTCTGACACCTAGATATCTATATGATGAAGGAGCGGAAGGGGTTCTGCAAGGAGAGGGGGCTAGCTGTGAAGAGGAGAACCCCAAGGCGTGATCTTGAGGCGTGATCGTGGTCTGTTCTGTTATGAGGAAGCATGCTGGGTAGCAACACTATCAGAGGACTCTGAGGGAGAGGATCCCCCGCCAGAGTCCCAAGAGGGCAGTGACCCTAGGATGGAAGCTGAGGAGGAGAGAAATGATTTTGCATAGGGGAGTCCACATATAGGGAGTTCCCTTTTGGATCCACTGCTGGCAGCAGTGTTCCCTCGCTGGGCCTGTCTCCAGAGGAGCTGGAGCTTAGATGAAGAGCCTGGAAGCTTGAGTTGGAGCTTGTGAAACTCCAGTTGGAGCAGGAAGGAGAGAAAAGTTTGGAGATGGAGAGAAAAATTAGGAATAGAGAGAAGAAAAATGCTTTTTGCTCATGAACTGAGCTTGAGCGAGCTGGAGTTGAAAGTCGGGAGGGCTGAGTCCAGCCTAGATGGTGGCAGCGAAAATGTAATGTCCAGTACTGCAGAAAGGGTTCATATATCCAGAGACTTGGTGCCTGACTTCAAGGAGGGGGATGACATACAGCAGGGGGTTTGGGTTTATGAGGGAGCTCCAGAGGTGCGCAGGGTCCCTGAGGTGGTTTGGGGAACTGGCACGGGGAGTCATATTCCTAGTGGTGTGAGGGACACTCTACTGGCTCTTGTAGTGAGTGACAGTGAGAGGTGTTCCCCCATGGTAGAAGCCCTGGGAGGCACCCAAGAAGAGTGTGGCTTGAGTTTCAGAGACAGATACTGTCTCACCAGTCTCAGGAGGGTGATGTAGCGTACTTTTTCAAGGTGCTGGATGGTAGGGTGAAGGGTAGTTTGGTTAACACATGGGAGGCTGTTCAATTTGATTGCTGAAGAGCATGTTCAGTCACGGTTTTTCTGAGCTATGCCAACACCTGTGGAGTGCGTTCTTTGACCCCAGGGAGCTTGTACAGGAGGCAGACCTTTTGGTGGATGCCAGAGGGTTTGAAGAGGCTTTTGTGAGTGATCCTGAAGGTGGCGGCTCAGGATTTCCTAACCGAGGGAGGTAGGGGTGGTGTGCAGTAGCCCATATGGGTCCCAGTGTAGTGGGATGGGTAGAGGGTCCCATGTCCCTTCTCAGGGTCAGAGGAGAGGTGGAGGCGGGCAGAGGCCCAGGTTGCCCAACAAACAGTCCCAGGGCCTGGATGGTTCCCAGAGGGAGCGCCAGGAGAGGGGCCTAGTATGTACCGGGAGGCCTTCCCCTGAGGGGGACCCCATAGTGTCAGGAGAGCTGTGGGGGTGACTGTCACAAGCGTTCCACCAGTTCTGGGGTCTGGCAGCACCACTCCGGAAGGGAGGGTGCAGAAGTCTAGATGGAGGGGTGAGAGGGGGAACAGTCTCGAGTGGGAGCACCAGCGGATCAGGGGTTGCAAGCTCTGAGGTCGGAGCACCCCAGGACTGACCCTGTTGAGGCCACTTCTGGCTTGGGGGGGCTCCATGCACAGAGGACAGGAGACCATTGCCAAGCAGACTCTTGCACAACACTTGCAGTATTTCCCTTGGGGGTGGTGGGGTTGTACTCCTGTGGAAGTCCTGGCTTGCCAGGCACCTGCCCAGCCTAAGGGTACAGATCCTGGGTAGGGAGACCAGTTGCAGGATAGCAACTCTGAACTGGTGGGGGAATTGTGCAGGACACTTGCCACAAGCGCCCTGACAGTTCTGGAGTCTGGGGGTACCTCTCCACAGTGGAAGATACAGGACCCCAGAAGGGAAGTGTGCGGGAGGACAGGGAGACACCGATGAGAACCCCCCCCCCTTCTTGCCTCCTCACTCAGCAGTGCCTCATCCAGCGCCGTCCAGCCGATCATATGGGACCTGGAACCGAAAAGAAAAGGAGACAAAAGTCAAAAAAACTGAAAAAGGACTATCCTTGTCCTATGCAGGCGGAAGGTGGAGCTGAAGGGATAGGAAACCAATCTGGAACCCAGAAGGCAGAGAAAAGGAGACCACTAGGTACGGAAGGGGAGGAAGGAAGGGCGAAGAACGAGGCTGTGGTGAGAAGAATCCAGTAGTAGTGGGAAGTGAGACGCAGGCAACAGAATGGCTGGACAGCATCGAGAAATCCTGCCCCGGTGGACCCAGAACCGAAGATGCCTAACCCGAAGGGACTCCTGAAGAGTGGAGTGAGGAGTGGTAGTCACCCGCGGAGGACACGCATAAGCTGCCGATTCTCAGGAGAGTTGCGGCAGACACGGTACAAGGGTCGGAGGGGGAACTGAAAGGGGAAGGATCGGGTTGGTTATTTTGATTCGGGGGAGAATGGGGAAAGAGACAAACCTATTGTTTAGTAAACATTCATTTTCTTATTGTGTGCACCGCAATTTCCCCAGGCATGTGCTTATGCTAGCCTGCTAAATTTTTGTTATTTCTCAATCCTATTTAGGATCTTTTAATATTTGAGAAAAGGGGTGAGACCTGAAAGAGGATGGCATTATCAAGATGAACTGGAGCCATATAGGAGTTCACTTATATACAAATTATTAAGTTCTTGTTTTTTCCCCAAACCTACTAACCCCAAGCAGAAAGAGGGGAGAATTAGTGGAACAGTCGGAAGACTGTCTTTTCTTTACAACCCCCCTCCTATTTTTTCAGTTGTTTTGATTCACTTTATTGACAAATAGTCGACTCGTACCAACACACGGGTGTAGAAAAAGGATCCTATCCTACACAAATCTGAAGGAAAACGTATTACTTACCGCTACCTTCTTCCTCTTTCTGCTTTGAGGCTCCAGGTGGCGCCCTCCTGAATGAAGTAGACTAACTAGAAGGAGAGAGAAGAAAGAAGAAGTTGAAAGGAGCTATTTTCTCATTGATCAAAACTCTAAATAATTGTCCTGAAAATAAATACGCCATCATTAATAAACACATTCAGCCTCCTCACTTCTTTTTCCGCCCATCCCTCCCACAGGAGGACAGGGTGTGGGAGAGGCCACCCCAGTCTCCTGGTGACCCTCAGGTTGCGGACCCTGGGCTGAAGTACCAGTCTCAGGATACCACACCTGAACTGGTGGGAGGAAGAGTGGACAAAAGGTGCCAAACACCTGGGGCTACCGTCCCCCACTCTGGGAAAACACAGAGAGGCATATTAGCAAGACCCACGTTAAAATTATCGCTGTTTTAGCGGCAGGAAACTGCCGCTAAAACGGCGATAATGGGCTTGCTAATATGCGTTATAGAATTCCAATAGAAGCCCAGGTTAGATGTGCACGACATCTAACCTGGGCTTCTATTGGAATTCCATAACGCATATTAGCAAGCCCATTATCGCCGTTTTAGCTGCAGTTTCCTGCCGCTAAAATGGCGATAATTTTAACGTGGGTGTTGCTAATATGCCCCAGAGGTTGGAGAGCCCTGAAAGGCCTGGGGCCTGGCTCTTGTCACTGACTGCCGTCAGGGGCCACTGTGGGTTGCTGTCCTTGTGAACATGGTTGCTCCTGGGTTGGGGACAGGAGTCACACCCCAGGGGGGGAATGGACCACACCACTGTGTTGGACATGGTGGTACTGTCTGCCTACTGGGAGACATCTGTGAGCAAAGTAAGGTTAGGTACTGCCCAGATAGGAACCACAGGATCAGGATAAGTATTTCCCATGGGTTAGCTTAGTGGGCCCTGAGAGTATGGACGGAGAGATCCAACTGGGAGAGGTGTAGAACTGGAAAGTGCCCCTGCTGTTGCGCTGCAGGGTCCATGTACTATCGCCCTAAGCAGGGAAGTCCATCCAAGGTATTGATTAGTCTACCCAGGCTTTATGCAGGAAGGGGGTTGTGTTGGATCGTTCCCTTTTTGCAGGGTTATACCCAAGCCTTTTGCCTTCTTCCTCCTATTTTTTCTGACCTGTTTTTGTTGGTGTTAGGATTCTGGGCACTTTCCCACTGCTAACCATTGCTAACATGCACATGCTCTCTGTCTAAATTGTATTGGTGATTGGTTTATCCATGATTGGCATATTTGATTTACTAGTAAGTCCCGAGTAAAGTGCACTAGGTGTGCACATGGCCTGTAAATCAAATGCTACCAGTGGGCCTGCAGCACTGATTGTGCCACCAACATGAATAGCCCTGCAAACATGCCTCAGACCTGCCACTGCAGTGTCTGTGTGTGCAGTTTTAAACTGCCATGGCGACCTGGCAAGTTTACCCACTTGCCAGGCCCAAACCTTCCCTTTTACTACATGTAAGGCACTCCTAAGGTAGGCCCAAGTTAGACCCATGGGAGGGTGCATTGTATTTGAAAGGTAGGACATGTAATGGTGTGTTTTACGTGTCCTGCTAATGAAATACTGCTAATTTCATTTTTCACTATTGCAAGGACTATCTCTCCCATAGGTTATCATTTGGACTGCCTTGTAGCCTCTTACAAATGTAACTTCCAATTGGGAAGTTAGAGAGATTTGGAGTTTGGGGTCCCTGAACTCACAATTTAAAAATACATCTTTTAGTGAAGTTGTTTTTTAAATTTCGTGTTTGAAAATATCACTTTTAGAAAGTGGGCATTTTCCATTCTGTTCATCTGCCTGCCTTTGGAATCCACGTCTGGTTTACACTGATAGTTGGGCTGTTTGTGCACTCACTCTATACAGTCACACAAAGGGAGCTAAAGTGTGCCCTGCATATATTAGGCACAAATCAAAGGGGTAAGTGGTACCTCTCCTGATCCACCCTCCTGGATCACTAACCTTAAACACACAAAAAGGAAAAGGAGGCCATAAAATAATCAAGAATGAGTGTTATGAAGGCTAAACACAAGGTTTGCTTAAAATGCCCTCACCCACTAATAGTGGCATGCTTTATCATCGGGCTTGCTAACAACATTCCTGTGCTGACCAATGCCTGGGATGGAACAAAAGGAAAGGGAAGACAATACATACACATATGTTCAAGGGGTCCTACTGTGCAGAACTCCAACAAAACTGATTAAAACTGGCTCTGGAAAATCCCTAAGTACCTTTATTCTTGGATTTCCTGGCCAGGATAAAAAAATATATAAAGGACAGTGATGATAAGGGGGATGATTACCCCTTCATCCCTCCTATCTGCAAACACGTCTACATGTTTCATCCGCCGTGAATTTGCCTCACCGGGTTAATCGCCCTTCCTCAGGACTACAGATCCCACAATGACACTACGACTCTACCTGGAACTTCCACTAGAGAGGGATAACCAATTCTGGTATGTCATTGCAGGAGTATCCGCAGTGTGATTACAGAAAAATACCCCTTCCTTTTGCTCCTTCCCAGGCGTTGGTCTGCGCAGGGATGTCGTTAGCAACCTGATGATGAAGCATGCCACTCAGGCCTCGAAAAATCATAAAAATTTTACTACACCTGCAAGACTAGTAACTTAAATAATCTACTCGATCTATTTGTAATGCTCTTGACCCATAAACTGGTTTCAAATTATGTGATTGTGGGCAAATATTTTAATTCATTGTACGGCCATTTTCTTCATTATCACAAATGAGAGCACCTCCAAATCTGCGAGTTGAGCATGTCTGCTGTACCAAAAACTATTTTGTTTGATTTAATAGACTAAACTTTTTTTCCATATATAATACAAATCTAGCCACATATTGGATACACATGACACCTGGCCTGCCTCTTAGTTCATTAACAGCATTGTCATCAATGCGGGGGCAGGAATGTTTCTCAAATCAGGTTTAAAAAGTATAACTTTCAATAAATACATAACTAAGGCATGAAGTGGTAGCACACTGTCATTGGTAATCAGCAGATTGTACATTGAAATGGCCTCAAACCTTCCCACTGACATGCAGCTTTACTGATAAAACTATGTAGTGTACAAACAATGTTTGGAAATAGAGTTTTTGCAAATATGTGTCATTTGCACGTCCCCAAGTAAAGCGTTCTGGTTTGTTTTGCTCCTATGTAACTCTTGGTTTGCATCACACTTCTTAATTACAAAAAATGTGCTTTTGTAATTCCTGATATTTTTTGAAATATTTGCAATATTTATTTATAGGCTATTTATTTAAATGTTATGTGTTAGAGAAAAATAACTGACATCTTCAGGCAGCTCACTTGACAAAAACCTCTAACTTTGGTAAGAGAGAAAAAAATAAACTTCATTTTCCAAGCAGCAATTAGTTAAAAGACAAAGTGACATTTGACCTCTTTCCTTGAACAGACAGCAAATATGCCAAGATACAAACAAAATGTAATGCCATCTTGTTAGACCTGGCATCATTGGCGACGGTTTCCCCAGTATTTTTGCCTTTGCCCCCTGTGTTTTTGCTGTGTGTTGGACTTCGTTTTTGCTGGTCTAGATGATTTGGGCACTTTGCCACTGCTGTTCAGTGCCAAAGCGCAAGTGCTCCCTGTAAATTGTTATGGATTGGTGATTCCATGATTGGCATATTTGATTTACTAGTCAGTCCCTAGTACAGTGCACTGTGTGTGCCCAGGGCCTGTAAATCAAATGCTGCTAGTGGGACTGCAGCACTGATTTTGCCACCCACATAAGCAGCCTGTAAATGTAACTCAGACCTGCCACTGCGGTGTCTGTGCGTAGTTTGGTACTGCCATGTCGACTTGGTAAGTGCAGCCACTTGCCAGGACCTAACCTTCCTTTTTTTTACATGTAAGTCACCCCTAAAGTAGGCCCATGGTACCCCTGTGGGCAGGGTGCAGTGTACGTGAAAGGTAGGACATGCCCTGATGTGTGTGGCATGTCCTGATAGTGAAATACTGCCAATTTCGTTTTTCACTATTGTAAGGCTATCTGTCCCATAGGATAGAATGGGGAGTTTGCTCATAACATCTTATGAGCATTACTGCCCATGGGATCAAGATAGGAAAATAAAGTTTGATATGCCTGAACTCAGCATGTTAAGATGCATCTTTTGGTGAGGGTGATTTTTACATTCTGGGTTTAAAAATACCACTTTTGGAAAGTAGGTATTTTCTTGCCTAACCATCCAGTGTGCCTCTGCTAGGTTGTGTGTTGACTGTCTGGCTTTGGGGTGCCAGAGGCTGCTGGGGATGTGCATTCTGTTCAGACAGCCACTTAGGGGGGTTGAGGTGTGTCCTGCCTTTCCAGGGTGAGCCAGGGCTGGGCTGAATAGACCTGGGCTGCATTCAGAGTAGGGGGGGAGATTTCTTTCACACCTGAATGGGCCTGGTCTGCCAAGGACAATGCTGTCTCCACCTCCTGCCAGGAAGCTGCACCAGAGAGGACAGAACTGGTTTTGGCTGGGCAAAGAGCTTCTCTGCCACAGAGAACAAAGGATTTTGTATTATACAAAGAGGGGCCGAGACCCCAGACTTTTAGATCACTTGTGGAATTCAAGAGGAACCTTTGCCAAGGAGAAGAGCTGGAGAAACTGAACAGAAGTAATGCCCCTTTGCTGTGTGCTGTCTGGGGTTAGCCTGCAGTGACTGTTTCTGCCAAGGAAAAGACAAGGACTTTGCTGTGTGCTGTGTCCCCTGCTTGAGGAAGATCTCCAAGGGCTTGAAGTAGAGCTTGCCTCCTGTTTTAAAGTCTCAGGGATACAAAGACTTCACCCCCAGCTCACCTAAACTCCCTTGCTGAGAGTTCTGACATGCCAAGAGGTGCCTGTAGGTGTTCTGGGCCTCTGGAGGTTGTTCTGACTGTTGGGAGCTGGAAAAGTAACACAACGAGGAGAAGCGTGATGCATTCGTACCTTTTTCTGACGCATCGCCGAAGAAACCGGTGCAGCGCCTGCCCGCGGCTCAAGAAAACGCTGCACGCTGCATCGAGTGCACCGATCTACGAAGGCCGAGATCACCGCACCGATTCCGACGCAGGCCATGCTGTGCGGCTGCAAGAACCAACGCATTGTGGGACCATGGCTGAAGAAATCAACATAAGTGCTGTTTCCGCCATCGCATCGAGAACCAACGCATCCCCGATCCTCACGCATCGCACCGGAGCACAAAGTCTACAAGGACGCTGGGGCCTCAGTAAGAAACCGATGCATCACCTCCCCGCACAGTAAGAAACTGACGTATCACCCCCCGCACAGTAAGGAACCAACGCATCACCTCCCCTCCGTGGCAGTTAGGAACCAACGCATCACCTCCCCAGGAGTAAGGAACCGACGCCTCACCTTCCCTGCGCGTAAGGAACTGACGCTTCACCTTCCCTGCTGCTGTTCTTGCGTTTGATTTTGACGCATCCAAGGTACTTTGTGTTGAAAGTGTTGCATCCGCAATTTGCTATGAACAGAACTGTTTCTATCTTTTAAAAGTCATATTTTGATTACTGTATTGTGGATTTTTGTCGTTTTGGTCTTGTTTGGTTTAGATAAAGATTACTTATTTTTCTAAACTGGTGTGGTGTCCATTTGTAGTGTTTTCACTGTATTACTGTATGCATGCACAAATGCTTTACACACTGCCTCTGAGATAAGCCTGTCTGCTCGTGCCAAGCTACCAAGGGGTTGAGCAGGGGTTATTTTAGAAGTGTATCCCCCTTACCCTGACTAGGAAGAAGGGTCCCTATTTGGACAAAGGTGCAAATCCTTGCCAACTAGAGACCCCCATTTCTAACACATCTTTATTGCTCATTCACTTTCTGTATGAACAGAACGCCTGTTCCATTCCAGCCTAAGTTTACTCGCCAGATGGGACTAGGAGGTGCTAAAAATAGCTCGACCTGATAAAAGTTTACTGCAATTTCGAGTGGGCGAGTAGATTTTTCAAGGCCTGCCACTATCAGTGGGTGAGGGCTTTTTAAACAAACCTTGTGTTTTGCCTGTATAACTCTCATTCTTGTTTTTTTTAGGGCCTCTTTTTCCTTTTTGTGTGTTTAAGGTATTCCCTGCATATCCTGATGGCCCATCACCTGGCTGATGAGTGTTCCTGGGCTAGAGTGGTGGGAGGAGTTGTCACTGACACCTGAATAGGGCTGTACCTGCTCTCACACAAAACTGTCTCCACCTCCCTATAATGTGTCTGGAGCCAGGTCAGGGAATGGCAGGGTCTTGTGCACTACAAAGACTTTCCTTTGAAATTTGCCTACTTCAAAGACAGAAACTGGTATAAGTACGGGAGCTGAGACATCATTTTTTTTAATTATTTTACAGAGTCGGGTATCAGAGCGCTTTACATAGCACCAGTTGCATTACATGAGGACACATTCATTTTTTTTTTGTTTGACTTCAGAACATGACTTCAGAACACTTCTGGACTAAGAGGAGATTCTGCAAAGAAGAAGAGCTGGAGAAGAGGTAGGAGTGGAAATGCCATTCTTCTGGTTGCTGTGTTTTGCTGGCCTACTGCTTGCTGCTTCTGTCTTAGACAGTGAAAGAACTGGACTTTGCTTTCTGTATCCTGCTTGCCAAGGTTCTCCAAGGGCTTGTGTGTGCTTGCCTCCTATTAAGAATTCTAGAAGCCATCGAAGACTTCAACTACAGCCCCTGAACTCCTCTGTTGGGAGTTCCGACCTGCCAAGTGGTGCCAATTCCAGATCTAGGCCCTTGGAGGTGGTTTCTGCTGCAAGCAGAGAAGAAAATCCACGCACACACCTTAAGCTCCTGTTTTCCCGACAGCAGTCTTGCCGTGAAGTTGAAAAACAAACGCATCCCCGCAGTACGGCAGAAGAATCGACGGAGAGTCTGCCGTGCAGCCAGAAGGCCGCTGCAGCCTGAGCCCTGAACAACGTGTCTCTGACATCCGAGGCATCCGCTACGACTCTGACGCAGGACTTGCTGTGAGGCTGAAGTATCACCTGCATCGCGGCTGGGAAATCGACGCAGCGCCTGTTTTGGCGCATCGACCCAGCGCAATCGGATTTTCCATGCATCGCACCTGTGCATCAAATCTTCATTGACATTGCCCAGCAGTAAGGAACCGAGGCCGCATGTCTGAAATTCGGCGTATCACCTCCCCTCGCAGAAGGCAATCGACGCATCGCCTCTCCTGACAGCAAGGAATTGACGCATCATCTCCTCTGCACCGCAGCAAGGAATCGATGGAATCGATGCATCACTTCCTCTGGCAGTAAGGAATTGATGCATTGCTTTGGTTTCGGCACCTCATCTCTCCTGCTGCGTCTGTTTTCGTCTTTTAATTTTGACGAATCCCAGGTACTTTACACAAAAAGTGACGTATCCATAGTTTTCTATTAAATGAATTGTTTCTAAAAGTGATATTGTAGGAACGTAGGATCTGCTTTCATGGCTACCCCCACTTTCTGCTGGTATTAGTATGTTTTTTTTTACTAGTCTGGCTGGGATCCTGCTAATCAGGACCCCAGCCACTGTGCTTCCTCCCTAAATTTGTCATGGTAAGCACTTTGGTACCTCCATAATCAGCTACTGGTGTACCCATATAAGTCCCTAGTATATGGTACTTAGGTACCCAGGGCATCCAGGGGTCTCCCATGGGCTGCAGCATGTATTATGCAACGCATGAGCGACCACTCAAACTGTGACTACAGGCCTGCCATTGCAACAGATATGTTTCCTTGTATCTGAGGTCACTACACTTAAAACTTATTAGTCACCCCTAAGGCAGGCCTTTCAATCCGGAAGAAAGGGTGCTAGGTAATAAGTGTGAGGGTGCCCAGCATACGCAGGTCACCCCCTACAAACCCCGGAGTCGATTCTCCAGGCTTTGTAAGTGCGGTCAGCCATTTTGATAGAGTAAGTGGCCATGCGTCATTACACGATGGCTAACTATATATTGGCTGTGCCGAACCTGAGCATGTCTGGTATCAAATATGTTGGAATCATACCTCAACTCCTTTACCGTTGTTGGAGGTATGATTCCATGCACTAGGGGTCTCCTCCGGGAAGGCCCCAGTACTCCCTGTAACAGCCTTCCCGTGTCTGCCAGCAAACTAGTGCTGCTGCCAACCCCAGACACGATTCAGTCCTCATGCTGCTGAGCTGAGCTCGAGCAGGGGAAGCTAGAACAAAAGGTTCCCTGTCACAGGGAGGTGTGACCACCTCCAAGACAGGACTTAGTGTATTGTGCTGGGGTGGGGGCACTTGCCAGCCTCACCAGACTGCTTTGAAGAACACATTTGGTGCCCTCCTTGCATACTCTAGTTAGAACCAGTTCTGGGAGCCCTTGGCTCCCGCTCTGGTCCGGAATTGGACAAAGGACAGGGGAGTATTTATTTTATTTTTTTATTTTGAGAGTTTTATATAGCGCTGGCTAGACCCAGAGGTATCAGAGCGCTTTACATGAGAAGATAATTTAACGCAAACATGGCATATAAGTAGAAAAAAAGATAAAGAAACAAAGTGTGGAATATACAAAAACAAAATAAATATACATGTGCAAGAGCTATACACTTCAAGTAACTAGGTATATGATGTTCGGGTGGTGGACAGATAATACTGGACAAAATGTAACATGGTGATTGGAGATCAGGTGCAGTTCACAGGTTAGGACCCCAATAATAATTGGGCCAAACATGGCGTATAAGTAGATAAAAGATAATGACTACATGTGAAATATACAAATCAAATAGATAAACAAAATCAAACAGTTAGATAGACGAATCAAATAGATAAACGGGCAGGAGCTATACATATCAAGTAATTAGGCCGATGATGTTCATGAAATGGACAAATATTACTGGACTAATAAAACATGGTGAGATTGGAGATCAAGTGCAGGTCATAGGTTAGGATCCCCAATAATAATTGAGGAGGTGGATTTTGAGGTCTTTTTTGAAGCTGAAATAGGAGGGGTTGCAGCGCAGGTTTTTTGGGAGGGCATTCCAGATGATTCCCCTCTGTCCAGCCCTCCTCTGTGAGGGACCCCTGAGTCGTCCTAACCCCCTTCTTAGGGTATAAAAGGACTTATCTGTGGTTGGGTCCTCATATTCGTCGTGGGACAAGACTCAAGATTGAAATTGACTTATTTCTATAAATACACTAAGTGGTTCTTTTTCATTTAATCTACACTAAATGGTTAGTTCTGGTAAAACAAGCTGCTTAACACTGGACTAAGCCTGAAGGCTGCTCTCCACAGCTACCACTTAGAGAGCTTTCTATGGTTGTCTAAGATCACTAAAATCACCATAAGGGTTGTCTGGATTAGTGCAAGGTGCGTCACTTAAATAAGTGTGCACCATATACTAAGCCAGCCTCCTACAGATATCTTTGCGTGTGTATGTTGGATTTTTGTCGTTTTGGTCTTGTTTTATTTAAAGATTGGTTATTTTCCTAAAGTGGTGTGGTGTCCTTTAGTAGTGTTTTCAATTTGTTACTGTGTGTTTATGTGCCAATGCTTTACACATTGCCTCTGAGATAAGCCTGACTGCTCATGCAAAGCTACCAAGGGGATGAGCAGGGGTTATCTTGTTTGTGTAACCCTTACCCTTTCTAAAACAAGGGTCCCTACTTCGACAGGTTGCAAGCCACTGCCAACTAGAGACCTCATTTTCTAACAATGAATGTCTGAGTGGTTTGTGAGTGGGTGCATGAGTCTCGGAGTGGGCCTGTCAATGGATGCATAAGTGTCTGAGTGGGTCTGTGAGTGGGTGCATAAGCGTCTGACTGTATCTGTAAATGGGTTTGTGAGTGTTTGAGTGGGTTCGTGAGTGAGAGCATGAGTTTCTGAGTGGGTCTTTGAGTGGGAGTGTGATTGTCTGAGGGGGAATGTGAGTGGGTGCATCAGCATCTTAGTGGGTCTGTGACTGGGCTTAGGAAAGTGCCTCTTTTTAACATGGTTACGCACACATTTTGCCTGGAATGTGATGTGATTTAGACTGAAAGTGCACTTAGTTCCTGCTAACCAGGTCCCCAGTGCCAGAGCTCTTTTCAAAAACTATTCTATTGTTCCCCAACTGGCCCGACTTCAGCCCCCCATATAAGTGCCTAGTAAATGGTACCCCTGGTAACTAGGGCATTGGGACTGAAAAGGGTTCCCTAGGGCTGCAGCACGAATTGTGCCACCATAGGGACCCCCTCACCAAAACTATGCAAACTGCCATTGCAGGCTGAGTGTCTTGGTGAAGACAAAACTGAAGAGTTGACATGGCACACATCCCTGTGTGCCATGCCCACAGACACTATATGCGATATAGGTAAGTCACCCCTACTGAAGACCTTTCAGACCTAAGGCAGGGTGCACTATATCACATGTGTGGTCATATCAGCCTGAGCAGATATGACCCTGCAATATCTAAGTCCATTCTTAGATATTGTAAGTGCGCAGGGAAGCCATAGAGAGTACATGGGCTGGACACCCATCCTTACGAGTTCCCCAGCACCTTTTTGGCTTCACTGTACCCAGAAATGTTTGGTACCAAACATCTCGTCCTAATAAACCCACACTGATGCCAGTGTTTGATTTATTAATAACTGCACACAGAGGGCACATTAAAGGTGTCCCCTGAAAACCTACCAACTACTAGTGTTGTCACTGACTGGTCTCAGCCAGGCTGCCACCACTAGACTTGTTTCTGGCCTCATGGGGTGAGAGCCTTTGTGCTCAGAAGCCTGGAACAATGCCTACTCTGGGCGGGGTGCTTCATACCTCCGCCTAGCCAGAATGGCATTCCAGGGCGGGAAGCTTCAAAGTTGGTGCCACCTTTGAAATGCAACCCAGGTCTCTCCAGCTAGTGGAAGACGCCAACCCCCCCTGTCCAGACCCCACTTTTGGTGGGAGGACAGGTGGGAAACGTTGTTACATTAGGAGTGGTGACCATATCCAGCCAGCACCATCCCTAAGGTGGGATAGGTGATGTGGACCTCACTTTTCAGATTCCTCCATCTTATGTTGGAGAGAATTAGTCAACCATGGTCAGGGTTGTGCCCGCTTCCCACAGGAATCGATTACTCTCTAAAAACAAGCATCACATCTACGACCTTCTTACTGATGCAAAACCTGACATACTATTCATAACGGAATCATGGTTGGAAGATGATATGGCTCCAGTCCTACATGAAGCCGTTCCTCAAGGCTATCAAACTATCACCCAAAATCGTGTAGGCAAAAAAGGAGGTGTCCTAGCTGTTGTGTTCAGGCAAACATTACTTATCACTAAAGCTGACGACGTCTCCATAAAAGATTGTGAGGCCCTTTTCACCAGATCCAATCCTACACCATCTTCCTCCTGTAACTAACTGCTCCTTTACAGACTGCCACCTAGCAATGCAACATTCCTAGACACACTTCTAGACACGGTTTCAAACCTGATAACACGACACTCCAACCTATGCGTTCTCAACATTTGGTTTGACAAACTCAATCCGAAAACAAAATTTGCTGGCCTAAACGCACTGAACCTGCATCAGATCGTCCTGAAACCCACACACATCGCTGGACACATCCTAGATGTCATTTTTGCAAATACAGAACTAGTTACCTTTCAAACAATGACTCCAGTCACATGGTCAGACCACCATTTGCTTGCTTTCAAACACTTGCTTTCACTAAGCGACGCACCTAAAACCACCATACGTGCATCCACCTATTGACTGTGGAACAAACTCAATTTGGAACACTTAGAAGCACAACTAACATCCAGTACAGATCTAGACACAATAAATTCTGTTCAAAAACTATATGAGTGGCTACAAGACAACACAACAGAACAAAAGAAAACGAGCACCTTGGAGAAATAGAGAGATAAAGGAGACGAAACAACAAATTAGAAAGCTGCAACATGCCTGGCTCAAAACAAACACCAATCAAGGCAAACTTCGCCTACAGAAAATTAACAGATTATACAAGTCAGCTATGAAAAAAGCTAAGAAAAGGTACTATTCACACAGAATTCAAAATGCTAAATGTGCAAATAAAGAATTCTATAAAACTCAATGAATTTCGTAAACCAAATTGCCTAGAAGGAGCTCATCCAGTTACCTAAGATTTCACAGACAAACTGGCAAATCGTTATATGGCCAAAGCAGACACATTGGACTCATATTTAAAACAAAGATAAAGCACCAGCACCGACCCTTTTCCAAAACAACAATCCAAGAATACTCTAACCCAGCCTCTCCGTTCCTTCCAACACATTTCACACAAATTTATGGACCTGGTCAAAGCAAGTAGGCCCGCCTGCAGCCCTTCTGACCCGGGTCCACCGTAAACCTTCAAGACAATTCTTCTAACAACCTCTGCTGCTACACCAGTAAGAAGAATCATCAACAATTCTTTAACTACCTTAATATTTCCAGAAGAACTCAAAAAGTCATACATACGCCCATTACTGAAGAGAACAAACTTGGACCAGCTGAACCCTGACAACTACAGACTGATTACAAATGGAACTTTCCTGGGCAAACTGATAGAAAGAGCAGCATTTGCCCAGATGTCACAATTCATTGAAGATACTGCCATACTTTCAGACTTCCAAACGGGATTCCATCCAGGAAGAGGGACAGAATCTGCCCTCGTTGCCATCTGGGATGACCTGAAGAACACAGTTGACTGCAACGGGGTTGCTGCGCTACTTCTCTAGGACCTCTCGGTTGTCTTTGACACGGTTGACCATGACACTCTGATTCAAAGACTCTACAAAGCTAGCATAGAGGGGACTGCTCTAGACTGGATCACTTCCTACCTTCGCAACAGAACTAATGTCATCCATACCTCCCCTTTCTCTTCCAAACCATACTTCATGACAGCAGGGGTCCCTCAAGGCTTTATCATCTCGCCCATGCTTTTCAATATCTACATGAAGTCATTACCGGAACTGATCAATTAATTATACCTCACGTGCTATAATTATGCAGATGACACGCAAAAACTCCTACAACAAGAATGCCCCAAAGACATTGGAAAGTCGCCTATTCTCTGCTGTCTCAGAGCCGTGGATCAATGGATGACGTGTAGCCATCTCAAATTGAATGCTTCCAAAATGGAAATACTCATGTGTGGCAATTGGAAAAATTATGACTCGCTCCCCGCCTAGCCTGCTGATCTGGGAACACCGCCTAAAGTATCAAAGGAAGTAAGAAACCTGGGAATGACCATGGACTCCAAGCTATCGATGAATGCCCAAGTGGACAAACTAGCAAGATCAAGCTTTGTTACTATAAAAACTCTGCGATGAATCTTCCCCATTTGGGATTCCCACACAAGTTCCAAGCTACCATCTCCCTTGATCTGTCCAAACTTGATTACGCCAATAGCCTCTACCACGAATCACCTTTAACGACTATGAAAAGACTACAATGGATTCAGAACTCAGCTGCCAGACTGCTCTTACATATAAACCCGCAAGACCACATCTCCCCTGCTTTGATGGCCCTACATTGGTTACCGGTTGCCACAAGATCCACGTTCAAGCTGCTTTGTATCACCCACAAAGCAATCCATGGAATGGGACTGATCTTCATCAGGAATAAAATCCCAATGCACATTCAACAAAGGAACCTCCGCTCTAGAGTTCCACCTTGTTTCAGAATCCCAATGTACAAGAAAAAAAACATGGGTGGCACATCCTTCTCTGTTCAAGCAGCCAAATTATGGAACTCTTTACCCCCAACATAAGATCCACGGATAACCACCTTATCTTCAGAAAACTACTCAAGAATTGGCTCTTCCCTGCATAACCACCATATGCAAACAGAAAAATACAGCATATGCCTCTGTATATAAGCATTTCTTTGCACTAAAGATATGTACCTATAAATGTGTATTGCTTTGTATAAACATGTATAATAATTATGTTTTTAAAAATATAGATATTCATTAGTTCTGCTTAACAAATGTGCATATTACTGATAGTTACATTATTATATGTTTTAATATGTATATAAGTGACTGCATAAATAAGTAAATCTTTTATCATAACTATCTACAATTGCTTCACTATTGAATTACAAAAAAAAAAGTACAACACTTGAAAGGCAGAGTTTATTAAATGCATCTTTAATCTACATATACTACTTTCCTTATGTATATATATATACCTTCCATGTACTTATGTATCAAGATATGTATTACTTTTCTTCTAATTCAGCATATTCAATGCACTACCCTATTTCTGACCCTATACCACTCTCAATATATCCTCTACCTCAACTCTCTGACTCATCTCAAACCTCATTCTACTACTCTTTCCAATGCACTACCCTAGTTCTCACCCTATACATCTATCAAAAGATCCTCTACCTCAACTCTCTCATTCATCCCAAACCCCACACCACTAAAATGATCCCCAAAATAACCCTTTCTAGACTCTTCCCTACTCTACCCCTCCTTGCATTATCTCATACCTCTTTACTATTCCGATCTCCCAAACAAGCCTTTCTAAACCCTTCCCTTTGACTCTTCCCCCTCCACCTCCCTTTTACTCATCCCAAGCCTCCTCCTACTGCTATGACCTCCAAAAAAAGAAATCTAAATCCTTTCCTCTTCTATCCCTCCACTATTCTTTTCAATCCAAATAACGAGTATCTGAGTGGATCTGTAACTGGGTCTGTGAGTGAGTGCATTAGTGTCTGAGTTGGTCAGTAAGTGGGTGCATCAGTCTTGAGTGGGTCTGAGACTGGGTGCATGAATGTCTGAGTGGGTCTGTGAGTGGGTGCATAAGTGTTTGAGTGGGTCAGTATGTGGGTGCATCAGTCTCTGAGGGGGTCTGAGACTGGGTACATGAGTCTCTGAGTAGGCCACTGTCTGACTGGGTCTGTAACTGGATACATGAGTCTCTGATTGGGGCTGTGAATGAATATAAGTGTCTCTGTGAGTGGGTGTATGTGAGTCAGAGTGGGTCTGTGAGTGGGTATGTGAGTCTGAGTGAGTCTGACTGGGTGCATAAGTGTTTGAGTAGGTCTGTAAGTGGGTGTGTGATTTTATCACTGGGTCTCTGAATGGGTGCATCAGTGTCTGAGTGGGTGCCTGAGTCTCTAACTGGATCTGTGAGTGGGTGCATGAGTCTCAGAGTTGCTCTGTGAGTGAGTGTCTGAGTAGATCTGTAACTGGGTGTATAAATGAGTGGGTTTGTGAATGGGTGCATGAGTGTCTTAGTGCATCTGTCAGTGGGCACGTCTGTCTCTGAATGGGAGGCTGAGTGGGTGTGTGAGTGCCTAGCTGAAACGAGGGTGGCTAGACTGTGCCATGAGGAGCAGGGTAATGGCTGATTTGCATATGGCTGAGTCCAAACTGGGGTGGCATAGTGAGCAAAATAACAATGGATTCAATCCAGTTCTCTAGACTGGGGGTGAGTGGTTGAAATTTTTCAGCACTCTGTCCATCATCTTGTTGTGTTTGCTATGTTTGCCCTAAGTGGCCACGGGGAATGCCCAGACGTGGGTCCCTTGCATTCTGTGCCATTGGATTCAAGCTAGCCTGGCTGGTGAGGGGGTGATATCCCGAAACCGGTCCCAGGATGCTTAGGACCTGGCCTGGCAGTTTGGGCTGGTCTGTTCCCATGAGGAGCAGGGTGAAGGCTGATTTGCATATGGCTGGGTCCAAACTGAGTTGTGTCATGGGAGCAAAATAACAATGGGTCCAACCCAGATCTCTTCACTGGGGGTGAGTGCTTGAAAGGTTTCAGCACTCCATCTATCATCTTTTTGTGTCTGTTGTGCCTAGCACTGGTAAACACTGGCACAAATTAGGCACTGGCACGGAGTGAAGAAGATCAAAAACATCAATGATTCAAGAATCGTCTCGGCAAAAAGATTAGAGGGGTGAATTCAAAGAAAAATATGATAAGTGCAGGTGCATAGCAATTGGTAACATGTTGAAGGAGAAAGGCAAGAAGTTGCTGATCAATATGTATGGAAAAACTACAGAAAAAAAGTGAAAAGAAATATTGGGCAACATAACAGGAAAAAGTGACGTACCTTGGGTAATACCTTGAGTAAAGAGTGCCGAGCAGAAGGTAGCCATATTTCCCTAGAGCGAGAGAGAAGGCTAAAGTAGATGAGGAAAGGCTTATTTGGAGCGACAAGAGGGTGGACAAGAAAAGAGAGACAAGTAAAGAAGAAAGTTGTCCAGTCAAGAAGGTGACTCAACAGACCTTTTCAGCATCCTATCCTTCATAGATTGTGACACTAGTGACTCCTTAGATTTGGTAAAACAATAAATCCTTCACAGGACTTTGAACATGAGTTAAAATAACTGCACCTTAAGGATTCAACACTAAAGCAAAGCCTTGTGTCAGGGTCTAGTTAGCAACATGCCAGTAGTCTCTCACACTTTTCTGTGGATCCAGTGAAGTTTAGAGATCGTAGGGTGCATTTTACTTTTCACCCTGCTCAGTTTTGTTAAGACCAAGACTGATTAGTTGCCTTACTGGGTTAGTAATGGCTTGGGCAATTCAATCAGTAACTAATTTATAGCCATCCGATAGAGACTTTTAGCTGCAAATTCCTTACCTTGGAATATTTCACAGGCGTCAGATTGGATCTGGAAATTTTCGAGCAGTACCCCTATGTGCTGGTAGGTGGTGTCTTTTGACTTTGTGCTGGAAGTGATGTGCGGTGTGCCTATATAGGCACCACCACAGCACACTGACATCAGTTCTTGCCTTTCCATACCAGTCAGCGCAGACCCGGAGAGAGCTACCCTCAGTCAATTTTTGACTGACCTTTTTTGACTTTTTCTCAAGGATATGTTTGAGAAAATACTTCTCTTGGTGTGCTAGGGATGTGCCCCAAGAAACGAACAGGTTTCAAGCCATGTTGTGCCTGTCAAATGCAGATGTCTGTGACAGATTTGGTTTGTTTGTGGTGCTTTGAGTGGGACCATGACTCCAAGACCTGCGCGGACTGCCGCACCATGAACCCAGGAACATTCCCTGAAGCTCCTCGCCACCTGATGTCGGACGACCCCCATGATATTCAAGATCCCGGTCACTGCGGAGCCAATTTTGCGTTCGCCATCTCAGTCTCGCCTATGCGAGAGCTATTGGCTTTGGCAACGTGTTTTAACCATGTGCGGGTGAGGCTGCTGTTTAGCATGGCTAAAAGTTAATGGAGTGGCGTGGAGTACACTGGGGCAGAGTAGATTTGTGTAGATTGTTGTGGAGTGTAGTGGGGTAGATTGGATTGGAGTGGAGATGAGTAGAGTTGAGTGGGGTAGAGTGGAGTTGAGTGGGGCAGGGTGGAGTTGAGTGAGGTAGAGTATAGGGGGTAGTTTGGAGTGGGGTAGGGGTATTGTATACAGTAAAGGGCTTGGAGCCCACCCATTACCATTTGCTGGCTTAATTGTCATTTTTTTTTAGCTGCGTCCTAATTAGTCACCATATGCCTCATGTAACTTCCTTCTATTTCTACCAAACATGGACCAAGTACTAATTGATTTCGTTTTATATTGTGTACTTCCCCTGTCTGCCTGCTACTCGCACTGATTCGTCATACTTTATCCTTTTTTTTCTGACCAGAATTTTGTTTCTACAATTTTTGTTGGAATTCGCGTCTTCCTTTTACAGCAATAAACAAATTCCACAGACTCCTGAAGGTCGTGACTTTATTTCACAGTTCGGCACTTCCTTTTACGCACACCTTTGGGTTGCTTTGTCAAAAATATTTTTATTGGTTTCAAAGATAAAACAGTACACAGAAAACCAAGCCGTGGAAGGAGACACCAATGCATCGTATATGCCGAGAGTTACGGAAAGCTAAAGTATCATATACAGTTTGTGTACTAGGACTCGGCAAGCCCTTAATATGCTCAGCATGAACCTCCCAGGTCTCCAACGGACACCCCATATTGCACAAGTCAACAAGTTCTCATGGGAGGTCATAAAAGTCCTTGGCGATCATCCCTCCCTTCCCCACTCCCCCCCCCCCATAACTCACAAACAATAAACACAAATATACAAACTATGGTGTCACGGTCAAAGAAAGTTCAGATGCGGCTGCGGGTGAAGTCAGGGCCACGGAGAGAGGGGGTCCCCTCACCCCGGGAACCCCCCAAGCAAATCAGGGGAGCCAACGGATGCTCTAGATGTGAAAGAGATGGAGAGCTCGCTGTCGTGGCCCACATGCAAACAGAGGCAGCCCCTCCAATAGATATTAAACCAGGGGAGCCCAAACATAGTCGAACCCCTTCCTTGAGTCTTCCACAATGTCCGCCATTCTTTCCATCGCCAGTGGGTGCCATAACCTGGCATGCCATTGGGTAAGGGAGGGGGCCTCCTCTTTCTTCCATGCAGCCGCCACAGCCATCTTAGCGGCCCCGAGGCACAGCCACATCACGAAACGATCCCCCTGCGTTTGGCGCTTCAGGTTGGGATCCCGAATCCCCAGGAGAGTGTGTTCTAGCGTGTCCGGGATCGGATAGCCCAGAATCAGTTTGATTTGGGAAAGTACCTCCTTCCAGAATGGCTTGATGCGTGGACAGTCCCACCATATATGTCTGAAATCCCCCAGTAGCCCGCAGCCCCTCCAGCACCTATCAGAGGAGTTAGGGAAGATAGTGTGTAGCTTCTGAGGGTGCAGGTACCATTCGTACATAATTTTATAATGAGCTTCCCTTAAAAACATGGAGAGATTATACTTGGGGATGTCCCTACATAGTGAGGTCCATTGTTTCCTCTCCAATGGGGTGGCTAAGATTGAGTCCCAGAACCTTTGGTGCCTAGGGGTGTGGTGGGATCTCAAAGACCTTATGAGTGAATAAAGGAAAGAGATGGTCCCCCTCGTAGAGGCTCCTGACTGCGCATATTTTTCGATTGGAAGTAAATCCCTAGTGGCGGCCTGCCGTATCTGTGGTTGTAGGACCCAATGCTTAAGTTGCATGTAGTGATATTCTTCAGAGGGCTGAAGATGAAAGGCTCTAACACATTCCGCAAAGTCATCAATTTCCCCTGCTCAAACAGATGAGAGAGCATGAGACAGACACCCTCCCGCCAAGCCTCAAATGACCCCTCCCTCAGCGCCGGAGGAAACTCGGGGTTGAAGTGGATGGGCGTGTAGGGGGAAGGGAAGGTGGTAAGGGGTGTGGATCTAGCTAGCTCATCCCAGACCCTTAAGGTGGTAGCCGTAGGGGTACTGATATAGGCATTGCGTGGTCGATTGTGTTTCTGTTTCCACAGGCGGTCCCAGATCGTCCTACCTACTATTTGTCGGTCCATGTGGAGCCAAAGTTTTTCCGATTCTCAGAGGGACCACTCTGTAATCACTCTAAGTTGAGCTGCTCTATAGTACCCCAAGAAGTTCGGCAGGGCCAAACCCCCCATCTCTCTTGACCTAGTTAACACGCGGTTGGAAAGTCGCGCTCGCTGCCCCAGCCAAATAAACTTGGTAATCATTGTTTTCAGCTCAGAAAAAACAGCCCGATCTACTGGGATAGGTAGACCCTGAAAGAGATACAGTAAGCGCGGGAGAACGTTCATTTTGATAGCATTGACTCGCCCTATCCAGGAGAGATAGGCCGTCCTCCATCTAGACAGATTAGCTTTAAGCTGGCGCAGCAAGAGAGGGTAATTAGCTCCATAGAGGTGTTCTAGCTTGGGGGTGAGTTTGATGCCGAGATATGTGATGTCTTTGTGTGCGCTCTGGAAAGGGGCTTTGGGTTGCTTTTAAGTTCCTTGTATGGAGTGCAGGTTTGTTTATTAGTCCTCATTCTCATATGTATTCCACCAAAAGCGCTTTCAGGTGCCCATATTCATATGCACTTAGGTGCAAGAAATGTATCCTAACGGCCACAGCTACACTCCACTCCAATCTACCCCACTCCACTCCAGTGTACCCCACTCCACTCTACCCAACTCAGCTCCACTGTAGTCTCCCCTACTCCACTCCAGTCTACCCCACTCCACTCCAATCTACCCCTCTCCACTCCAATCTAGCCCACTCCTTTCCAGTCTACCCCAATTAACTACAGTCTACCCCACTCCACCCCAATTTACCTCACTTCACTACAGTCTACCCCACTCCACCCCAAACTACTTCACTCCACTTTGATTTACCCCATCCCACTCCACTCCAATCTGCCACAATCCGCTCTACTCCAATGTGCCTTACTCCACTGCCATCTACCCCACTCCGCTTAAATTATCCAACTCCACTCCAATGTACCCTACTCCACTCTATTCTACCCTACTCAACTATAATCTACCCTGCTCCACTCCACTTTACCCGCTCCACTCCAGTCTACCCCACTCCACTCCAATCTACCCCTCTCCACCCCTCTCCACTCCAGTCTACCCGACTCCACTCCAATCTACCCCACTCCAATCTACCCCACTCCACTCTACCTCCAGTCCACCCTAATCTACACCACTCCACTCCCCTCCAATCTCACCCAATCTCCATACTCCACCCCACTCCACTACAATCTACACCACTGCACTACAATCTAACCCACTCCACACCAATGTGACCCAATCTACCTCACGCCACTCCAATGTACCGCACTTCAATCTACCCACTACACTCCAATCCACCACAATCTACCTCAGTCCACTCCAATCTACCCTACTCCACTCCAATCTACCCCTGTTCACCACACTCCAATCTATCACTCTCCACTCCAATCTACTCCAACTCCACTCCAATTTACCCCCTCCACTACAATCTACCCCTCTCCAGTCTACCCCCACTCCAGTCTACCCCAACCCCACTCCAATTTACCCCAGTCCACTACAATCTACCCCACTTCACTCCAATCTACCTCCACTCCAACCAAATCTACCCAACTGCACCTCAATCTACCCCACTCCACTTCAGTATACCCCATTCCACTCCCCTCCAATCTACCCCAATCTGCCACACTTCACCCCAATCCAATCCAATCTACACCACTCCAATCTAACCCACTCCACACCAATGTGAACCAATCTACCCCACGCCACTCCAATCTACACCACTTCAATCTACCCACCCCACTCCAATCTACCTCAGTTCACTCCAATCTACCCCACTCCATTCAAATCAACCCCAGTCCACCACACTCCAATCTACCACTCTCCACTGCAGTCTACCTCACTCCACTCCAATCTACTGCAACCCCACTCCAGTCACCCCACTTCACTCTACCCCATTCCCACTACAATTTACCCCAGTCCACTACAATCTACCCCTCTCCACTCCAAACTACCCCACTCCAATCTACACCACTGTATTCCAGTCTACCCCACTCCACTCCAATATACCCCACTCCAATCTCCCCAGCTCCTCTCCACTACAATCTCACCCACTCCAATCTACCCCACTCCACTCCAGTCTACCGCACTCCACCCCAATCTACCCCACTCCACTCTACCCCACCCCAATCTACCCCACTCCTCTCCAATCTACCCCACTCCAGCCTATCCCACTCCACTCCAATCTACCCCACTCTACTCCAATTTACCCCACTCCAGTCTACTCCAATCTAACCTACTCTGCCACAATCTACCACACTCCAATCTACCCCACTCCCACACTTCAATGTACCCCATTCTACCTCAATCGACTCCACTCAACTCCAATGAACCCCACTCCACTCCAATCTACCACACTTTACTCCACTGCAATATACTTCACTCCACTCCAGTCTACCGCACTCCACCCCAATCTACCCCACTCCACTCTACCCCACCCCAATCTACCCCACTCCTCTCCAATCTACCCCACTCCAGCCTATCCCACTCCACTCCAATCTACCCCACTCTACTCCAATTTACCCCACTCCAGTCTACTCCAATCTAACCTACTCTGCCACAATCTACCACACTCCAATCTACCCCACTCCCACACTTCAATGTACCCCATTCTACCTCAATCGACTCCACTCAACTCCAATGAACCCCACTCCACTCCAATCTACCACACTTTACTCCACTGCAATATACTTCACTCCACTGCAGTCTACCCCACTCAATATACCCCACTTCACTCCACTGCAGTCTACCCCACTTCAATGTACCCCACTCTCATCCCAATCTGCCCCACTCCACTCTACCCCAATATACCCCACTCCGATCTATCCCAGTCTACCAAACTCACCCCCACTTCACTCCACTCCACCCCCCACCCAACTCCAGTCCATGCCACTAACTTTTAGCCATGCTGAACAGCAGCCACTCTGGTGTGCAACATGGCTAAAACACATTGGCAAATCCAATAGCTCTCGCCTATGCCTACGCAAGAGCTGTTGGGTTTAGCAATGTATTTTAGCCATGTTGTACACCAGTGTGGCTGCTGTTCAGCATGGCTAAAAGTTGGTGGCAGGGAATGGGGTGGGTTGGCGTGGAGTGGGGTAGATTGGTGTTGAGTGGAGTCGGGTACAGTGGGGTAGAGTGGAGTCAGGTAGAGGGGTATATTTGGGAAGAGTGGGGTAGATTGCATTAGAGTGGAGTGGAGTGTGGTAGATTGGAGTAAAGTACTGTAGATTGGGGTAGATTGGAGTGGGGTGGATAGGAATGGGTACATTTGAGTGGGGGGTGAGGTAGATTGAAGTGGGGTGGATTGGGGTAGACTAGGGTAGATTGGAGTGGAGAGGGTAGATTGGAGTGAAGTTAGGTAGATTGGAGTGGATTGGGGTAGATTGGAGTGGAATGTGGTAGAATGAAGTGCAGTATGGTAGATTGGAGTGGAGTGCAGTGTATTGGGGTAGAGTGGAGTGGGCTAGATTGCAGTCGAGTGTAGTGGAGTAGATTGGAGTGGAGTGTGGTAGACTGGAGTGGAATGGGATAGATTGGAGTGGGGTAGAGTGACATAGACAGGGGTAGATTGGAGTGTAGTGGGGTAGATTTGGGTGGGGTGGAATGGTGTAGGTGGGGTAGATTGGAATAGAGTCGGTGGATTGGGGTAGAGTGAAGTGGGGTAGATTGGGGTGGAGTGGAGTCATGTGTGGTAGACTGGAGTGAAGTGGGGTATATTGGAGTGGGGTAGATTGGGGCAGATTGGACTGGAGTGGGGTAGATTGGGGTGGAGTGAGTGGAGTGGGGTAGATTGGAGTGGTGTGGGGTAGATTGGAGTGGGGTACCGTGCGGAATGGAGTGTAGTGGGGTAGATTGGAATGGGGTGGAGTGGGGTACATTAGAGTGGGGTAGAGTGGGCTGGGGTAGATCAGTGTGGGTGGAGTTTGAGTGGAGTGTAATAGTCTGGGGTAGATTGGAGTTGAGTGGGGCAGATTAGGGTGGAGTGGGATAGATCTGGATAGATTGGAGCAAAGTGGGCTAGATTGGGGAAACCTGGGTTACATTGGAGTGGGGTAGAGTGAGGAAGGGTGGATTAGGGTGGAGTGGGTTAGATGGGTGGAGTGGGGTAGATTTGAGTAGATTAGATTTTAGTGGAGTGGGGTATATTGGAGTGGAGTAGGGTAGAGTGTAGTTGAGTAGGGTGGATTGAAGTGAAGTGGGGTAGTTTTAAGTTGATTGGGGTAGATCGGAGTGAGGTGCAATGGGGTGGAATTGGGGAGATTGGAGCGAAGTACATTGGGATAGATTGGAGTGGAGTACAGTAGATTGGGGTAGACTGGAGTGGAGTGGGTTAGATTGGAGTGGAATGGGGTGGACTGGAGTGGAGCAGGGTAGATTGGAGTGGAGTGTGGTACATTGGGGTAGAATAGAGTGAAATGGGATAGAGTGAAGTAGGGTAAATTGGAGTTGGGTTGAGTGGGGTACATTGGGGTATTTTGGAGTGGCGTGGAGTGGGGTAGATTGGAGTAGAGTGGAGTGGAGTAGACTAGGGCGGGGAAGCGTGGGGTTGATTGGGGTAGATTGAGGTGGAGTGGAGTGGGGTAGATTGAGGTACATCAGAGTGGAGTGGGGTAGAATAGGTTAGATTGGAGTGGGGTAGAGTGAGGTGTGGTGAATTGGGGTAGATTGGAGTGGAGTGGGGTAGATTGGAGTGGAGGTGGGTAGATTGGAGTGGAGTGGGTAGATTGGAGAGGAGTGGGGTAGATTGTGTTAGATTGGAGCAGAATGAGGTGTGGTGGAGTGGGTTAGATTGGGTAGATTGGAGTGGGTTCGGGTGGATTGGGGTAGATTTGAGCTGAGTGCACGCAATTAGAGTCAAGTGGAGTGGTATAGATTGGAGTGGAGTGGGGTAGATTGGAGTGGAGTGGGTTAGATCAGCGTATATTGTGGTAGAGTGGGGTAGATTGAAATGGAGAAGATTGGGGTGGAGTGGGTTGGACTGGGGTAGAGTGAAGTGGGAGTGTGTTACATTGGAGTGTGGGTAGAGTTGGTGGAGTGGGGGTAGATTGGGGTACATTGGAGTGGAGTGGGGTAGATTGGAGTGGAGTGGGGTATATTGGGATAGATTGGAGTGGAGTGGAGTGTGATAGATTTGGGTAGGGTAGTGTCATACGGTCCTACTAATTCAGTCAGTAATACTGTGCTTTTGAGCAACTTAAGCATCAAAACTATGTGGTACTGTGTCCTCTCATGTCATCAGAATATGTTGATCTAGTTCTTGGGTAGCTTACAGTGCCTCATCTGGACCCCTAAACCTTACAGGGTACCTAATGATGTCTGCAACCTCAGAACATGACGACCCTGATTCCCTCAAGGAAATTGTGGAAACAGATCTACCCTTTCGAAATACACAAATTGGCTTTCCAAACATTTATGGAAGCAATTGGATTCTTCTGTAAATTGTGTGAGCTGCAATTATTAGTAAGAGAAAACAAAGCATAGTAACCGGCATTACAAGAATGGTGAAGAAGATGAATAATCCAACCATTATAGTCATTGGATTGATTAAATGGATACATATCATTGTACTCCTGCCTAGCACTGCCTATCCTAGAGAGCTTAGGGTGGATGACATTCTGCCAGATACCTTAGAGTGGCCTAGCTCCCCATTTATCTGGTAGCCAGTCTGGTGTAGAACAGGCCGCCGTCCGTCTCAGGATAGTGATGAGATTCAGCTGAGCTATAATTCAGGCACGGGCGACCAGGGCAATCCATAGAAATGCTCCTCTGTCGAACGAAGGCTTGATGCAGGTTATATATTAAAACTGGGCCCATTTGTTCTGTCCCTTAGCTCTGGTCCGGCTGTCATTGTTGATTCTACCCACCCAGAGCTGTCGCCGAACAGACAACAACAAACAAGGACAGTTTGTGCAGTGTGCCCAGTCATTGGACAGAATGTTCTAAAGCATGGGTACTCACAAACATTTTCTCGGGGGCCGCAAAGTTTGGTCTTTGGTGTGACCGAGGGCCGCACTGATGCCAGCGGAGGTGTAAAGTGGGTGTAGGGGAAGCGAAGCATGTATATCTACTGGCTTCACTCAATTGCACAATGTGAAACCAGAAAACCTGGGATGAATCCCGGCTTCTCCATTTGACCAAATTGTGTGAGCATGGCCAATTGTTTTTTCTCAATTTGCCTCCTTTTTCTTCATTATCACATAACTTCATGACTTCAGGATGCCTGGAGCACAAAACTATCTCCTGTGCTTGGATGTAATCACTAATGGCATTGTTGTCAGGGTGGGAAAGCATGAACGTTTCTAAATGTATGTTTGAAAACCATCACTTTAAAAAAATACTTCTGAATTCACTGCTATAAATTTGATTTACTAAGGTGAAATGTTCGACCGGTCAATGAAATACACTTTTTGAATTTTGAAAAGTCTATTATATTTTTACATGTTTGTTATCTTTAAAAATGAAAGTGTTCCTAAAGTTAAGAGCCTAGTTACTTCCTTTTGTTTGACTGCAATTAACGTTTAACCCCTTCCCTGCGCATGACGGAACCACGCCGTCATGAACCACGGGCGGCGTGTGCTCATGACGGCGTGGTTCCGTCATGCTGCGGCCGCTCCGCCCACGCGGCACTGATTCCCCACCTGTGCGGGCGAATTAGTGAGTGGGCGGGGTCATGACGGAACCACGCCGTCATGAGCACAGCTCGCCCGTGACTCATGACGGCGTGGTTCCGTCACGAGCATGGCGGTGCCGCGCTCACCCCCCACCCCCTCAGCGCCACGGCGGAATTACCGCCGCGGCCAAGGGGTTAAATGGGTGCTTGCTGTATATTTACCTTTTTTTTTAATGTTAGTGCAGAGTCGAGTAAACAGCAGCCCAGTGCTGCTGCTCAAGGGGCCGCATGTAAAGGATCAGGAGGGCCGCATGCGGCCCCGGGCCGTACTTGGAGTATTACTGTTCTAAAGTATGATAATGTGCTCACAAAGAAATGTATTTATAAGCAAACCTTTTCTGATTAGACTATCTCATATGAGCGTGCAAGCAAATGTGTGCTAAAAGTCATCGTTTAGAAAGATGTCAACTTCAAACGTGAACATGTAAAATGGAAGTGTGTGCTCAGGGCCTATTAACCTCACAACAATAGATTGGGGTGGGGTAGATTAGAGCGGGGTGGATTGGAGATGATTGGATTGGAGTGGGTAGATTAGGGTGGAGTGGAGTAAATTGGAGTGGAGTAGATTAGGGTGGGGTAGTTTGGGGTGGAGTGGGGTAGATTGGAGTGAAGTGTAGTAGACGGATTGAGTGGGGTAGATGGGTGGAGTGGGTGGATTGGGGGAGATTGGAATGGAGTGCTACAGATTGGAATGGTGTATAATAACAATGGGGTAACCCTGTGTCCCTCAGAACCTGGGTATCTATACAAAAAAGCTACAATGGTTCCGTCGGGTAAGAACAATTGCTTAAACCATGCAATCGTTGACAGTGGAACCCTACAGAAACTAGCACCTAACCTGCTATCCCCTATTTGTTATGAACAATGGGAAATATCCAAACGACGTGTGCACACAATATAAGCACCCACTGTCACAGTGCCGTCCACCACTGGACTTAACAAAGTTTAACAAAACAAAGCAAATGGTGCACCACTTTGTGAACAATATAACAGAGAATTATAAGATCTGTGTCCAAGGTTGTTCTTCAAGTCTTCCTTTATTTATTTTAAATTAATTTAAACATATCAAGTTGAGTAGAACAGCCAACGCGTTTCGTCCAAAGACTTGGACTTCTTCAGGGCTGTAGAGTAACAGATATATACACATATCAGTACAATAAAAACATTTAAAACATTTAAAAGACACAACCTATACAATATATCCAAGAGACAATTTACATTGTGACAGGACTGACTATACATATATACATTTTTGACAAAAGTGCTTCACATGGACTTTTTTTCTGTGAACATGCAACGTAAAAAACTACAACATATAAAGTGACCCGCCAAGACAGGAACTATATGAAACAGTATATTTACTATAAAAGCTTAGGGTCCAAGTGTGTATCAGTGCCATGTAATCTGAGGCACTATAGTACGCCCCAACAGGGAGGCTAATTTGATGAGGAGTCTAGAAAAAGTTTAGAGTGTCCCCGAGCAAATATAGAGATGCTCCAAGGATCCAAATTGGAGAGAGAACAACAGGCTTGAAAATGAAATTTAAAAGAAAAGGAGCTAGGCACCAAGGAACAACAAGGATAGCAAGAGGGTGTGGCAGGGATCAGTTAGAATAACAGGAAAAAGAGAGCACCAAAAAAGTAGGGCATTCATGGTATGGGAAAAAGTCCTTACATCAGATGGAGCCATATAAGTATAGATGTAGATAAAGTCTATCCCCAATTAGAAACATGCAAGTGAAATGAGACCCATAGAACAGCAACGGCTCCAAAAACAAAGAGGGCAATTGATAATACCCACCATATGCAGGGCACTCCTAACATGTACGTCAGGGTATCCGTGTTGAATAAATATAACCAGCATATGGAAATAGCTGTACAGTGGACAACTGGATCACTCCGTATAGACTCTATATGGGCAAAGAGAAGAATAGTATATCTCAATATTCCTAGATGATATGCTATGTAAATATAAGGCATAAGGGTGTGCCTAAGCCATTATCTGATACTCACAAGGTTTGAATAAAACAGTGCTATGCATTAATACTAGAAACCAGACTTCCAATACGTCCAAGTAAGATAATATGTTCGGTCACACACAAATAGGGCGTGCCAAAGACGAGGCAAACATCAGTTCTTTTGAAGTTCAGAGGAGTTATCACGGATCATTACTATATTTTTTGTGACATTTTTCCTCTTTTATAGGGGATCGCTTGATAAATATACGGTTTATTTACTATTCAAAGATGGCGGCCACTAGTCAACGCTACGATATTACCCGCGTGCCTGCAGTAATGGGACACCCCCCCCTCACAACTGTCCCATGTCTTCAGGACAGGACAACAACAGGACAGCCGATTTAGTTTTAATGGGGTCAGTCAATGAACCGAAGAGTTGCAAGACTTGGCTGTAGTCCACGTCAGGCGCCTAAATTCCTTAATGAGTAGGAAGGCGGCTGGTGGCACCCAATGGTTGCCTTAAAGATCTGAAACTGATTTAGAGTGGTTTGTTGCAGTGGTGAATCTGCAAACTGGGGCGGAACTCTTGTAATTACTGGGAGCTTTCCATCGTCCATCACCCAGTGGAGACGCATGGTCACAGTCCCTGTAAGCTCGGAGCGCTTCGGTCACTCTGTAAGCAGCCTTACTGAAATGTTGACAGCCGCATGAAAAATTTGATTCAGAGAAAGAGTAAATTCTTACGACTCTGCATAAATTGTTGGCCTCAAGTGTTCCAGCTCACTCTCATGTGCAAATGTTGCATCTATCTTCAAATTCTGTTTATGATTTATTCTGGAGCGTATAAGCAATTGTTCTTACCCGACGGAACCATTGTAGCTTTTTTGTATAGATTGGAATGGAGCAGGGTAGGTTGGATTGTTGTGGGGTAGACTGGAGTGTAGTGGGATGGATTGGAATGAGTGGGATAGATTGGATTGGCAGTGGAGTGAAGTGTGGTAGATTGCAATTGGTTGGAGTGGAATGGGGTAGATTGGAATTGAGTCAGGTGAATTAGAGTGGAGTGTGGTAGATTGAAGTAGATTGGATTAGAGTGTGGTAGATCGGGATAGATTAAAGTTCAGTGGGGTAGGGTGGGGTAGATTTGGGTAGAATGGAGTGGAGTGGGGTAGATTGTGGTAGCTTTGGGTGGAGTGGAGTAGAGTGGGGTAGATAGGAGTGGAGTGGGATAGATTGGAATGGGGTGGAGTAGATTGGAATAGAGTGGATTGAGGTGGATTGGAGAGAAGTGGAGTGGGGTAGATTGTGGTAGCCTGGGTGGAGTGGGGTAGATTGGAATGGAGTGGAGTGGACTAGAGTGGAGTGGTTTAGATTGGAATGGAGTTGAGTGGGTAGAATGGGGTACATTGGAGTGGAGTGGGGTAGATTGGAGTGGGGTGTAGCTGTTAGTCTACATTTCTTGCACCTAAGTGCATATGAATGTAGGGCGCCTGAAAGTGCTTTCAGTGGAATACATATGAGAATGAGAACTTAGGCACAGGTTATTGAGTAGTTGCTGCACAGCACAAAACTGAAGTGCTTTAAACAGACACTTACTTAGTATATGCAGAGAAGAGGTGGAAGAGGTATGAGACTGATGACACAGGTTTTAAGGAGAAATTGATTAGCCGCAGCTCTGGCTAAAATTTAGTCACTTTTAAAAGCCACATACTTTGTGTCTGAAAAGGCACAGATGTGGCCAAAATGTTTATGTAGCTTAGTGGCGGCCTGGCCTGAAGCATGTGACTGGACTGCCTGTCTGGAAAGATAGAGAGTCCGGTCTCAGACTAGTGCACTCTTTAAACAAACACATACTTTGTATGTGCACAGCCTACAAACACATGCAGTCACACGGACTGCGTTAATATTCCGTACCATTTGTTCGGTGCTATAAAAGGAAGCACCGAACTGTAAAACAAAGTCATGAACTGCTTTAATAGTCTCTGCAATTTGTTTTGTGCTTTAAAAGCAAGCGCATAATTCCAAAACAAATGAAGGCAACAACAAAGAAACCTGTAGGATGGAAGTTAAAAGCAACCCGAAGGTGTAGCATGGAAGTGGAAATGAGGGCAGCAAAATGAAAAAAATAAAATTAGCCTGAATCACAGCGCAAGCAGTGGAAGGACACTAAGCAAATGAAATCAATGAGTACGTGGTCCATGCTCCCGAGAAGTAAAAGGAAGTGACATGAGTCATATGGTGGCCAATTAGGAGGCAGCTAAAAAGAAAGACAATGAATCCAGCAAATGGTAAGTAATAATGGGCTCCAAGCCCTTTATAAAAAACCCTTTGCAGCAAAAGAGCATGCTCACTATTAGATTGCTATGTTCCATATAGGTACCCCAATATAGGCTCACGTATCAAATATTCAAATCATGGGACATTTGTAAAGCGCTCATATCACCCGAAGGTCTCATGGCTCTTACAGGCATCTCCAACTAAGAACAGCTGATAGAGAAAAAACACACAGGGGGGTCAGTTGTCAAAAGACCATGTTTTTAGTTCCCTACGAAAACGATGATGGTCAGCCAAGGTGCGAAGGTGTAGAGGCAATTTATTCCAAAAGGTGGGGGCTAAGAATGAAAAAGATCTTCCTCCATTACGAATTGTACGGATTCTAATGGGGGCAAGAAGGTGTTGATTACTGGATCTGAGAGGCCGGCTTGGTTGACGCCAGCTCAACTTCTTTTTCCAGTAGTAGGGGCCGCTACCATACATGTTTCTGTGTGCCAAACAGAGAATCTTAAAACGCGTTCTCTTTCTCACAGGTAACCAGTGGAGCCGTCTCAGGTTTGGGGCCGAAGGGGAACCTGACGGGAGATTTAGAACCAACCTGGCTGCAGTGTTTTGCAGGACCTGCAGCCTAGATAAAAGATCCTCATTTATAGCTGATAGCAAGGCATTTCCGTAGTCCATGCGATTGATAATCAATCCCTGGACCAACGGTTTCCTTGCTTCCATGGGGATCCATTAAAAAACTTTACGCAGATTGCGCATAGTACCAAAACAGGACCCGATTATATGGTTCACCTGGTTTTTCATCGATAGGTTATTATCGATTTGGACCCCTAAATTTCGGACCGATTGTTTAGGTATTGGACTAGGACCCAAAGTTGCCGGCCACCAATCATTAGTCCAGTGTTTTTGTGCGTTCCCGAAGAATACTATCTCGGTTTTATCGCTGTTTAGTTGTAGATGGTTTTCGTTCATCCACCTGTTAACTTGTATCATACAGTCCCTGAAACGGGCCTTGGTGTCTATGGGGTTCTGACCAAGGGTGACTAGAATTTGAGTGTCATCAGCATATGACATTACGTCAAAGCCGTACGATCTGATCACCCTGGCCAGCGGTGTTACGTAAAGATTAAAAAGTGTTGGGCTCAGGATAGAGCCCTGTGGTACTCCCATCGTGACTGGCCTACTACAGGAACTGATGTCGCCAACTTGGACAGTAGTAACTCGGTCCATCAGATAGCTCTTGAACCATCCCAGGGCCTTTCCTCTGACACCAATCTCCCACAGCCGTTGTATTAGAATGCTGTGGGAGATGGTGTCAAAAGCCGCCGATAGGTCTAGTAGAATGAGGACAGAGGATTCGCCTCTGTCCAATGATAGTCTGATGTTGTCCACTACCTCTACCAGCGCTGTCTCGGTGCTATGGGCGGCCCTGAAACCAGACTGTGAGGGGTCCAATAGATGGTTACTCTCCAAATGGTGAACAAGTTGCCTGTTGACCATGGATTCAATTACTTTCCCAAGATATGTGAGCAGTGAGATCGGACGGTAGTTGACCAGGAGATTAGGGTCTGCAGTAGGTTTCTTCAGGATGGGTCTAACTCTAGCGATTTTCCATATTTTGGGAACTGTTTCATGGACTAATGACTAGTTGAATAAATCGATGACACTTTCAAGGACAATGGGGGCTATCGTTAATAGGAAACGTGGTGGAACAGGGTCAGCTGGTGAGCCAGATTTTATTTTCAACATGGCTTCTGTCACTTCCGTGGATTCAAATTGGGAGAATTCCTCCAGGACGGGGGACTGACATGTTTGTAAGACCGGGTTATTTTCCAAGTTTTTAGTTGGAGCTTCCTGAGGTGGGAAGGAGTTATGTATTACATTAATTTTATCTTCGAAAAACTTGGAGAGGGAATCAATCCAGTCCTGCGAAGGGGTAACCCCTGTCTTTAGTTGGGGGGACGTAAACTCCTTTAGGACCTTATAGAGCTCCTTGTTAGAGTTTGCCGCCTTTTCTATGCGATTTAGTAAAAACGCTTTTTTTGCCTGTCTGATACTCTCCATGTAATTACGATGGACATATTTATACTTTCTGTGATCCATAGGATCTTTACTCCTTCTCCACTTACGTTCAATCACTCTGCAGGAATGTTTTATTATTTTTTGCTGCTCCGTGAACCAAGGAGCAGATCTAGATTTAATTTTCACCTTAGTAAACGGGGCAATCTTATCTACGGTGCGAGTGATTTCATCTTCGAAAATAGTTGCCATCCTGTCTACGTTTTCGGCCTGGTCTTTTAAAAGTGGCCTGAAAAAAGCTGAAAAAGAGCAGGCCGTGACCTTTCGCCAGGTTCTTGCGCCAAATTAGTTCATTTTTATGCTCTATCTTTTCTAAAAAAACTGGAATCGAGAATTTTAAAAGATGGTGGTCTGACCACAGTAGTGGAAGGGAGGGTTCGACTATGACACCCGGAGAGTTGGTGAATAGTAAGTCTAGGGTATGTCCAGCAGTGTGAGTAGGACCTGTCACCATCTGAACTAGCCCCAGAGAATCCATTTCAATGGTAAGCTGGTTGATGTCTGAGTCAGTCAGGATTTCAGCATGGTAATTAAAATCCCCTATTAGAAAGAATTGGTCAGTGGCCAGTACATGTGGGGCTATCTGTTCACACAGCATGTGTGTGAAATCTTTCTTAGGGCCAGGGGGTCTATATACTAGAGCTCCTCTCCATGGGCCATGAAATGTACCATTGATTCTAAAAATACATAATTCTATCTGTTCGGTACTGATTGAGTCCAAAAAAGTAATTTTTATGCCTGGACCGGTGGCAATAAATAGGCCCCCTCCTCTCTTTCCCTTTCTATCAACTCTAATTATCTCATATGTTGGTGGAAAGGCAATTGCCACGTCTGGGGAGGCATATTCATGTAGCCAGGATTCAGTTATGAAGCAGATATCAGGAGATTCTGCATCCAAAAGGTCCCATATTTCAACTACATGTTTTGGTATAGAACGGGCATTCAGGTATATTCCTTTTAAAAACTTTGAAAGTTTTATATTATGGATATTGTGCGGAGCTTGTAAAGTGGTAGGGGACGCATGAGTAGAAGAACTTGCGTTTGACTGCCGGCATATGTAGTCAATGTCTCCTGGAATTACTGGTTGCTCCAAGTGGTCACGGTTAAGATTACTTAACTCGCGGCTGGAATATTGTTTTACATTCATTTTTCCTTCAATTAGTACACTCACCTAAAGAGCAGATGTAACCCTGGGGAGAGGCGAGGGGGACAGACGGTCCTGTCGACTGTCGACGAACTGGCGCAGACGGGCTTGCCTTAGGCGCTGCCGGCGCGCCGCTGCGCGCGTCGCACTAAGACTCGCCTTATATGACCCAGAGCGAGTGAACAGCTAAAGCGCTGACCCTATTTCCGGTCAGGGAAGTAAAGAATGCCTACTTCCGTCCCTCCGAACAATCGGCACACGCAGTGGCGGACCGGGGACTAAGGCAGCAATCTGGTATGTGGCAAAAGATGTTGCGGCGCAATTTAAAAGCAATGTCACACACGGTGGGGGGAAGAAAAACAGAAGAGTTAAAAAAACACAGTTGCCCTGCGGCTGTAATGTGCTGCGAGATGCCCGCTGCGCGTGTCGCGCTAAGACTCGCCTTATATGACCCAGAGCGAGTGAACAGCTAAAGCGCTGACCCTATTTCCAGTCAGGGAAGTAAAGAATGCCTACTTCCGTCCCTCCGCACAATCGGCACACGCCGTGGCGGACCGGGGACTAAGGCAGCAATCTGGTATGTGGCAAAAGATGTTGGGGCGCAATTTAAAAGCAATGTCACACACGGTGGGGGGAAGAAAAACAGAAGAGTTAAAAAAAACACAGTTGCCCTGCGGCTGTAATGTGCTGCGAGATGCCCGACGTAGTCACCTAACCTTTCACCTATATTCTCCCCTACCATTACACTGCATAACGGTTCTTAGTACTGACCTTTTACCTAGTTACGGCAATGCCTAAAGGACATGGGGTTTTCTCCGAAAAGCTTAAACCTCATTCATTATGCATGAAGATTCTTGGATTCACAGCAGGACAGCAGGCCTACCATCTCCTGCATAATAACTATGTACAAGGGTCTTTCCTTCCGTCATCCTAGCCTAACATGACACAGCAAGGTATATCCCCAGGAGGTACCACTCTGGGTATTTATACATCATCTCTTGCTGAGATAGAGAGAGGAGAAAAGGATTCCATGCCGACACACTGACCAGAGACGCTGAGGCTCCTGCACGCAGACACTCCAGCTCGCAGTGGTCTGACATCCCTTGCGGGGTGCCCATCTCGAGACCAAGACAGGGTCCCACAGTCTCTCACTTAAGGTAATGGGGTTGACTTTAACCTAGAGGGATTCTTGGCTTTACCACCACATACATGCTAGGTACATTTAGGTACATCTAGTTAGGGTCGCATTGTAGGAGTGCGCATTCTACTGTAATGTATTTTATATACTTGCCTGTATTCATTGTTTTAGCACGATGGTAGAAATCTACCATCCTTTTACTCTGTTAGGGGCATATCTACAAGGCCATGCGATAATTATCGCTCAGCGCTCTTAGCGCGAGGATAATTATCGCCGGCCGAAACTGAATTTTATCGCGGAGATAGCGTGCTATCAGCAACGCTTATCTCCAAAGCGATAAAATTCAGAGCGCAAGCTGCCAATTGTGCGATTATCGCTGGAAATACAGCGATAATGGCACAAGGTTTGGCGATAGCTTGCTGATAGGGCAAGACATACTTAGCCATGATATCCACCTTACATAGGATATCATGGCTAAGTCAGTCTTGAAGCAGGCGTAAGGAAAGTAGCGATAACAGAGGTTATCGCTACTTTGCTTGTCGCTATGCTTCATAGCGTGAGGCTTGATAATAGGAGAAATGTCGCTTAGCGACATTTCTCCCGTTATTCTGGGGAGGAACACCCACTTTGCATCTCATTAGAGATGCAAAGCTGGGCGATAGGAAAAGGGCGAAGAAGCATGGATTCATGCGTTAGCGTGTCCTTGCTAATAGGGCGTTAAAATTATCGCCGCTTTTCGTCCGAAACGGACGCTAAAGCGGCGATAATTTTAACTCCGGCCCTTGTAGATATGCCCCTATGTGCTTATAACAATTTATATCTGTTACTGTCTAATGGTTGTTTCAGCACACCTATTTTACACTAGAATGACGCTGGTTCAATAAATGCTTATTGAAAAACGTCCTCACCGTTTATTATGTGTATCTCTCTGAGACGAAGAGAGCACGAGTGACTGAGCGACCAGTAGCACTGTTTACACGATTCTGAGGGATCAGGGCTGTCATGTTTGATAGTTGCCAAGAACTATTCTCTCCTTGGTAAGAGGGTTTCTAGTGACACTGTGAGCTAGCTGGTATACAGGCTAACATACCCGGTGGGGGTGTCTAGAATCAGTCTGACACCAATCCTATAGTGTATGTTGTCTAAACGCGCAGATCCTATATAGGTTTATAGGAACTACACAACAGGATAAGACCTAAAAATGGAATTCTTCATGGGTTCCAGATGTTTTCACGTATACTCAATGCAATCTATGTAATTCTTTAACTTTGTGGCCTATTGTTATGGAAATTTTTGACTTTTATTGGACTTACCCAGTTCCAAAAAGGCTTTAAATGAAGAGGCCCGGTTGCCTCCTCTAAATCGCAGTGAACACTAGCTGGGAACTCAACAAACACAATTAAAGACGTATGGGGCAGCAGCTGCCCTTCTGGACACATTGATAATAATGCAGAAATGGCCACCTTAAAATTAGTATTGAACTTGCCATTTCCGCAGTACTTTACAGGGTCACAGCCAAGGGGTACCCAACATTGGCCAATGAGGGATGGCTCTAGATGTGTAAACTTCCTCCCCACCCCCTTCTTTGTAGTTGGGACGTGTTTCGGGGGTACCCTTCCCTTATCGAGAGTTTCAGGTAATCAAGATTTTTAGGCATTTTTGGGTGAGACAGGTAGCAGACTTTCAGAGAACATGGTTGTTTTGTCACTGAAGAGCAGGTGCATACAGGGAGGTTTGGTTTCAACAACTTTCAAGTTATTCTAAGGAAATTGGTCCTTTTGAGACCCATTTGAGAGATGCGGGCGGGGGGAGGGGTAGTTGGGAAGCAGCAGGAAAGCAACAGTTTGAGGATGAGCAGTGATGGTTGGCTGCCTGGAAGAGCGAGTGAAGAAAGGTTGTGCGCAGTTTGGACAAGTTGAGGGTGATTTAGGGGCGGGGGTGGATGGTTAGGTTGACTTAATGTCTAGTGAGGACGGGGTTTGATGCTAGTTTGTACGGCGCACTATCAAGGGTGCAGGGCTTTAAGTGGAATGAAAAAACTGGGGGGTCTCAAAGGGGCGTTGCCAATGTAATTAAGGGCGTGGCTTAAAAACATATAAGCTAGAAATCTGTGCTTAGCATAGTGTGCTGCCCGACTTGTATTTTGCTCTTTCTGTCATTGCATCCAGATATGATACAACACGTAACATCATACCTACAACAAGTCAGGACTATTGGCTTTGTCAATGGTTGTTAGTTGCATAAGATAAATAAGCAGCAACTATGGCTTGTATATAATATTGAAAAAGCTTCCACTTAAAGCCCTGGTGACACCACCACCACAATGTTGCTGCTCCTGAGTTTCAAAAATAGAAGGGAAATCCAGAGAGAAAATGACTCTTTAAAGGATTTCCCTTCCCCTACAACTCTCACCTGGCATGACGTCATGCCGTAACTTCTCCACTAGTGAGAAGTAAGCAGTGTGAGCACACGCACATGATGTGCCTGCTGTCACTGCAGTCCGGAAAAAAATGGACCGCCTGTGCCAGGGCACAAAATATAGCCCGATAGAAACCCGGTTCGAGGCCACCTTTAAAAAACTGCCGGTGCTCAGCACCGGTGGGACCCGGCCCACTTGAAGCCCTGCAAGGGTGGTTTAATTTTGTACCGGTCTCATTAAAGCGGCCCTTTATACATTTAACAGTCTCATGTGGGCTGTGGCTGCGCCCTCTCGCCCAATGACTGATACTTCCGGATCTGGCGGGTCAGTCCCCTTTCCAGGGTCTGACCAGCTGAAATAAAATATTCTGGTCTCCAGGCATCCAGGGACTGAGGGAGCCAACAGGATTCGAACTGGGGTCAATGAAATCTCTACAACTCATGCATTAGCCCACTGAGTCACCACATCTGGCTTCATGTGTTCTCTTGGCCTTTTCTGACATCTCTTACATTTCCACCACCAGCAGAATATGTGCTCAACTTCAAGCCTGTAAAGTCGGTGGTCCAGAGAGAGAATTCTTTACAGCAGAGGTTCCTTTTCTAGGGCAGTGTATCTTACTTTCTGGGGGAGTGTATCTTATTTTCCATAAAGCCAAGGTCACATCAATGACAAGTCTGGTCGACCGCTGCTTTCCGGATGTGTCTCTGTTTCTGACACCCTCTTTCAATATCTGTTATCACTGGCCCTCTCCCTATATGTACCTCCCTGTGTCTGAGGTTCAGCAGTGTTGTTAGACATTCTGCAAGAGTGCAGTTCGTACTGATAGTTTTCTCAAGCATTTTACTTGTGTTTTTTGCTTTTCATTTGTATTCGTGTATATTACCTAGCGGGCTGATAATCTTTATCTACCTTTGAGCAGCTCCTTAGGTAGTACATCATATCACCACACGATGGCGCTATTGTGCAAGGTATGTCCCCATTATATGATTCGATCACAGATCCATATTATACATTAATGACAGGGACAATCTAGCTGTCCATTCGTACCTAAGGGGTGATATGTCCCCAAGGTCTTAAGAAACGTTCTTGACTGAGTTTACGCGGAGGGTCCTGTGGGTCGGTCGTTAGCACGAGGATAGTTTCTGATCCCGTCAAGCTGAGACTTTAATTGTGAAGCTGTGCATTGTATTATACAGTGCTACATTTGAGCCGGTGGTTGCTGGTGGATGCCGCTCCGGCACTCATTTTTGGGGAACAGCACTTATTTTTCCGCATCAGATATTGATCAGGAGTGTCTGCGCGCAGACCAGTCTCTCTTCTCACCCAGTGCGCGCCAACTCTTCGGACCGGGAGCGGTGGAGTTCCTGTACGGACTTTGCTGCTCCCCGCCTGGACCGGTATCTAAGTCTGGTGAGCCCAAAGCAGGAATCTGAACTGTGGCATTCTCAGTAAGAATGACAGACACAGGTCAAGATTTAAGGAGTTTTATATAAAGTATTGGGAAGCATAATGCATGAAATATCCCATAAGCATGCTTAGCAAAAAAGACTACAAACCATAAGTACAGAGAACTCGGTAAAGTTCAATGCAAAACCCAGCATAGGTTCACCGTACAAATGGGAAGTGGAGGTGTTCAGTTACTGAGGAAAAGCATGTTCTTTTCTAGGACTTCAGACAAAGAATTTCATACATTTCTAGGCCTGTACATGGTTCTCAGCATATGCACCAACGGGAGACAAGCGAGAAGAAACCTTTTACTACAGAATGCATTTGAGGATTCTCTGTTACTAATACTATTACATTGAATACAGTCGCTCTCACAGTTTATACAAACACAATAGTCGACACATCGAATAAACAATAGCCCGGGACAGGGCGGGATGTCCTTGATGAGTACAACATGGTGAGAAGCTCTGGGGAGCGCTCACTGGGCCCGATTCACAGAACTAACTTAAGACAAAATCCTAAACTTACTACCATTTTGGTATTCACAGAAGGCACTTACTTACACATTTTGAGTAACTTACTCATTTTGAGTAACTTACTCATTTGTGTAACTTCCTCATTTGGTATTCACAGAAGGCACTTACTCATTGATGAGTAAGTGCCTTCTGTGAATACCAAAATGAGGAAGTTACACAAATGAGTAAGTTACTCAAAATGAGTAAGTTACTCATTTTAGTATTCACAGAAGGCACTTACTCATCAATGAGTAAGTGCCTTCTGTGAATACCAAAATGAGTAAGTTACACAAAATGAGTAAGTTACTCAAAATGAATAAGTTACTCAAAATGAGTAAGTAAGTGCCTTCTGTGAATACCAAAATGAGTAAGTGCCTTCTGTGAATACCAAAATGGTAGTAAGTTTAGGATTTTGTCTTAAGTTAGTTCTGTGAATCGGGCCCACTGTCTTCTAGTGAGAAGATTGCCATTATTTATTTAGAACCAAGAAATAACAACATTGTGGTGTGGTGCTGCGTCACTCTATCATGGACGACAGTATATCTTCGTCTACGTTAGCATATGTTTGATTAAAAGCACTTTAGTAGCATAAAGATGAAACAACGTTCAGACAAGTGAGAGGAAAAAACACACAAACGGGAAAGAAGGGGGATGAGAAAGAAAAAGAAACAGGCACAAAGGGAGAAAACAGGGATCGGCAATGGGGCAGCAGTGTCTGGTAGTGGAATAAAGAGGCCTGGGTGAATTCAAGCGTATGCAGCCCTGGTATCTGCACGTCAATGTTGAATTACACCGGCCGTGGGCTTCTGAGCAGAGCTTCAGGGCACCGGCACTCATTCTTTGACAAATTAAGAAGTGGTATTATGGTAATTGTATAGCGCTTACTGCCTCTATCTAGAATGCTGAAGCACTTGTCTATGCGGGTAGTCATACACAGCATGGGTGGGTCGTTGGAAGAGTGTTGTCTATGATTGGAGCCTGTTTGGGATTCATTTCCATGTCGTGTATCCTGGTTGCTTTGGCATGTCTGTGTCTGTATCTTTGCAGTGGTTCCTACTCTTTTCATACCACTATCTTTACCTTTTCTCCTTTCCTACTATAAGAGGATTTTACTGGATTCGACAGTGATTCTGCATTTCTCACATTACTCACAACTTCTCACCTGGCATCAAGAATGGCGTTGGTAACTCCATCGCTTTCTATGTCAGACTTGTTCTGGCCTGATGTACTTTCAATGGAAATATCTGGGCTTTACCCGTCCAACACCTTCATGTAAATAACGACTGCCTTTACTCCTCATTGTAAATTTGTCCCTTATTGTGACACTCAATTTACAGAAAAAGTCCAAGGATACAGGTGCGACAGAGAGTGAAGGTCACGTCCACCTTCTGGATATAGTTCAAGGTTTGGACAGAGGTGGAGACTGAATTTCACACTCACAGTTGGCCACTTAAAACCAACTTACCTGCTGCTGAGTAAGACATTGAAGATCTCTAACGGATCCCTCCCGATACAGGGATCATCACTAGCAGCTACGATATAGAGTTGATCCCTTAGATGCAGCGCTTGTTACGAGGAACTAAGATGGTGAATCCTTCAGATATAGGGCTGGTCACTAGGAGCCAAGATGGATGGTGGATCCTTCAGATATAGGGCTGGTCACTAGGAGCTAAGATGGATGGTGGATCCTTCAGATATAGGGCTGGTCACTAGGAGCTAAGATGGATGGTGGATCCTTCAGATATAGGGCTGGTCACTAGGAGCTAAGATGGATGGTGGATCCTTCAGATATAGGGCTGGTCACTAGGAGCTAAGATGGATGGTGGATCCTTCAGATATAGGGCTTGTCAGTAGGCGCTAAGATGGATGGTGGATCCTTCAGATATAGGGCTGGTCACTAGGAGCTAAGATGGATGGTGGATCCTTCAGATATAGGGCTTGTCAGAAGGCGCTAAGATGGATGGTGGATCCTTCAGATATAGGGCTGGTCACTAGGAGCTAAGATGGATGGTGGATCCTTCAGATATAGGGCTGGTCACTAGGAGCTAAGATGGATGGTGGATCCTTCAGATATAGGGCTTGTCAGTAGGTGCTAAGATGGATGGTGGATCCTTCAAATATAGGGCTGGTCACTAGGAGCTAAGATGGATGGTGGATCCTTCAGATATAGGGCTTGTCAGTAGGCACTAAGATGGATGGTGGATCCTTCAGATATAGGGCTGGTCACTAGGAGCTAAGATGAATAGTGGATCCTTCAGATATAGGGCTTGTCAGTAGGCGCTAAGATAGATGGTGGATCCTTCAGATATAGGGCTTGTCAGTAGGCGCTAAGATGGATGGTGGATCCTTCAGATATAGGGCTTGTCAGTAGGCGCTAAGATGAATGGTGGATCCTTCAGGAACAGGGCTCATCACTAGGAGTTAAGATCGAGGGTTAACCCCTACAGATATAGGGCTTCTCAGTATGAGTTAAGAACGGTGGATCCTTCAGGTACAAAGCTTGTCACTAGGAGCTATGATGGATTATGGATTCTCAGGTACAGGGCTCATCACAAGGAGCTAAGATATAGGGTGGATTTCTTCACATACCGGTATCATTACTAGGAGCTAAGATGGAGGGAGGATCTCTTCAGGTACAGGGCTCGTCACTAGGAGCCAAGAGGGAAGGGGGATCTCTTCACATACAGGGCTTGTCACTAGGAGCTTAGATGGATGGTGGATTCCTTCAGACACAGGGCTCGTCACTAGGAGTTTAGATGGATGGTGGATCCCTTCAGGTACAGGGATCATACCTAGGAGCTAAGATGTAGGGTGGGTCCCTTCAGCTACAGGGCTCTTCACTAGGAGCTCAAGTGGTGTGAAGATCCCTTCATATATATAAATACTTGGAGCTATGTTGGATCTGTCCAGATACAGGGCTCAACTCCAGGAACACAGATCTAGTGTGGATTCCTTTAGATGCAGGACTCATCACTAGAAGCTGAGATGGCGTCTGGATGACTCATCTTTTATCCCCACAAGAGACCAGAAGTGAACATCAACATCCTCAAACTGAAGATTCATGTTTCTTCTCGACGAGAAGAGGCATTTACCAGTCCGAGCCCCTCAGCCTCTAGTTTCCTTGGCCAAGCACAGCTGGTGAATCAAATTGGCTCCACATGTTGTTTGCCAACCTCTTGGGGTGAATCACGGAGCTGGAAGGCTCTCATCTCCGACACACCATCACACCATCATTATCCATTCAGTACAATGGAAGATTGCAACAGGACATCACCGACTCTAGGACGTCCTAGCCGACGGCATTTTAAGTTTCATATCACTCTCTCTAGCTTCACCCAACTCCATCTGGACCTCCTTTTAGCAACTGCTGAAGTCACATGTAAGCCCATCTCCAGCTCCCGGCTAAGCTCTTTAATGTTGCATGTACCAACTTACAAAAGACCGGAAATTAAATAAATAATATAAGAGCCAATGGTTGTGTATAGACACGATCCGACAATCCCAGACGTGTTCCTTCGAATGTCAGTCAATGATGAAAAATGTATAGCAAATGGACATCGTATTTGAATTCGACCACAAGACTAAGGAAAGAAAGATTTGAGTTTCTTGCCCATACTTCAGAGTGTAGCCGGGCTTTACATTGTCAAAAAGAAAAATTGTCTCCTCACCTGTCACCTTCCAGCGGTGATTCCCCCCATAAGGACTTCCTCTCAGTGTGAGGCTTCGACTCCCTTTCAGCCGTAGTTAATACTAAAGCAGGAGGACTCCATTCGGCTTTTAAGCCACATATCTAGCAGGAGACCATTCTGGTGTCTGTATAGGTGGGTGTCGCTAAAGGCAAAGGTCAAGGTCTTCCGCTGTTGGCAACCTGTAAAGATAACAGTCCATTGTGGATGTGGTTGAAAACAATACACAACTTGTGTGACTCTCTAGAAGGGTCACCCATGGGCTTTTTGGTGAGGTTCCTTCAATGATACATTCCACAAGGTACGTTGATGATTTTCCTGTGGGAAACAGTACAGGACAAAGTAAGTTCACAAGTGGTCTATCAGTGGCCTATCAAGCAGGAACCTATGAAGGTGTGTACCCACCCACAGAGTTGGACCCCAGGTAGTGAGAACCACTGGGATTAGCACTTAGGGCTGGATATGCTTTGAGTCCTAATGATAATGGAGGTCACAACAGGATAAAGAGAAGACAGACTGATAGCACCGGCCTCTAAAAGCATGTGCAGGAAGCAGTAATGTAGAGGCGCAGTATTATACTGATCGGTAACTCCAGGAATATTGACACGCAATGAATGATTCCCCCCAAGAAAACTCTTCTTCAACTGTTGCTGAAATGCAGTGACTACAGGTCTTTCATGATGGAAAACAGGCAGGATGATGGCCCTTAATTTCCCCAGTGGAGTGGGGAATATCCTGCACCAACATAGTGCACAGAGGCAGTAATTCACAATAGCAGGGGTTCCAAAGGAAAAGATTCAACAGAGGGGCGGGAAGGGGGTGGGGGCGGTTAAAGAGGCACTTAAATAGTAAACTATGTCTGAAGGAGCCACCATGATTGACCAATACAGACAGAACTGCCCTGCAAGCGTTATCCCAACAGGCCACAGAAAATCAGGCAAAATAAACAAGAGAGAGAACCCCTTAAACTCAAGATGGGCTAAGGGATATTCAGAATACCCCAAGCCGGAAGCAGGGAATGCAAGGAGTCAAGTGGGGGTCACCAAACGGGCTACAAACATTATCAGGAGTTCTTGGAGCAAGGAAACACCAGTCTGCGTCTTGGTTAAGCTTTTGAAAAGGCACTTGAAGCAGGGCTGGCATCTTTTTAAAGTGTCCCGGTTCGGAATAGTCCCTTTATGGCACGCATGCTCAGTACGTCTGGCCCGGGCCGTGATGGATAGGAAAATGGCGGATGGCGCTCGGGTTTAGTTCCTCATTCCTGCACCATGGATCGCGTTCATCCTAGTCTGTGCCTGTGTACATGAATTGGTCACTTGTAGGAGCCAAGGACCAGGGTCTAAGCAGGTGTAGTGGGCTGGGTGGTGGGCGCCCCAGTGCCACGTGGTGAGGCCTGCAAAGGGAACCCTCGCTGCACAAAACACACACACGCCACTTCTGTAGTTAGGGGGCGAAGACCACGAGCGGTCATGCGCCCGTTTATTTATCCCCTTTGGGAGAGCCCGCCCTCCGGGGTGATACAATGTGCAACCTTGTATAGTGTGGGCCGGGTGGCTCCCACACTACATCCCTCCTTTTCTTTAGCTGCTTACTGTCCTTCTGTTCTGTGATTCTTCTCACGGCATGCAGCACACAAAGTCTCGAAGCCTTTGGCTGTGGGCAGGGTTTGGCCGGAGACCATACGTCTAGCTCCGGGAGTTGGAACTTGACCCTGCCCTAGCGGGGCTGTCGGCGAGGGACGAGCGGCCTTGGATAGCATGAGGTAGATCTTCCTGATGGATGGCTCTTTCGGACCCCTCATCCCTAGGTAGATCTCCATCCACCCTGGGAGCGGGTGACGGCGTCAGGGCTTCTTCTTCGATCCGTCCGTGTTCCGGGTCTTCTCCCCACTCTGTCTGGGGTCGGTCCACCTTCTTGAACCACAGTACATTCCGGGCCAAGGTGTGCGAGCCTCTGCGGGCAGAGACCATGGTCCCTCACACATCAGTGACTTCCCATACCTCAGGCTCATATGGTGTCCGGAACTTCCACCCCGGGTGTCGATCCTTGACAAACATGTGATCGCCCACATGTATGTTGGCTGGTTGAGCTTTCCGCACCATGCTGGCCTTTTGGTTGGTGGCTTTTCTCCTGGCTTGAGTGGCATCACTGTCCAAATCATCTGGGCACCATGCCAGGTCCGTTGGTATGCTGTCCCGTGGAGCCCGTCGAAACAGCACATGTGATGGAGTGCAACGGGTGGTGCTGTATGGGGTCTGGCGGTACGCATTCAGAAATCGTTGCAGGCACTCCTCCACATCTTGCCCTCTTTCCACGCCGATCCTCAATGCCCGATTGAGGGTTCTCATGAAGCACTCTACTTCCCCGTTGACCTGGGGCCACTGTGGAGTTATCTTGCGGTGTCGGAAGGCATGTGCCGCCAAGTAGTCGTGGAACTCCCTCCCTTGGAATGGTGGGCCGTTGTCAGACCGTATCTTATCGAGGAGGCCCATCATTGCAAAAGTCCAATCGAGGACGGCCTTGACCTGCGGGAATGCCGTGGATGGTACCACTTCCACTATCGGGAACTTGGAATGAGAGTCTATCAGGACAGCGGTGCTGCGCCCATCGGGGAAACATCCAAAATCGATACTGACGTGAGACCACGTCTCGCGGCATGGATCTTCTGTCAGACTAGGATGAGGCGCGGGGTCGCCGCCGTGATGGCACATGAGTGGCACACCTGGATCATGTTGTCGACCATGGTGTCCATTCCTGAGAACCATACTTTTCTGCGGAGATGAGCCTTCGTCTTGGCTATCTCTTGGTGCCCCACATGTGCTAGTTTGACCACTTGCTGCTGCAGGCTCCGGGGCACAACGATGGCTGACCCTCTGAGCACCACCCTGTGGGGGCCTTTGCTGAGATCACTGCGAACCCTCCACAGCTGCTGTCTTGTTGCTTTGTCCTCCACGTTTAGCATCCGTGCTCCGTCCAGGAAGTGTTGCCACCTTCGGTCAGCTAGTGCTTCTTTGGCTTTTTCCAGATTCTCATACAATGTTGTTGCAGCCCCTATCTCCTCCAGGGTCAGTGCCTTGGGGCAGCCTTCTTGCATGATCATTCTCACCAGTTCTTCAGTGTCCTCTTCGTCAGAAGTCACTGCCTATCATTCCAACATGATGGGGTGACGTGACAGGAAATCGGCCGGGTTGTTGCCCCTGGTCGAAACACTATTTCAAAACGGTACACCTGAAGCTGTACCGCCCACCTCTCGATCCTTGGCGGGGCCAACCGTGCTGTTCCTGCAAACAAGGGGATCAATGGTTTATGATCGTCACGACTCGGAAGTCTCGCCCATAGAGATGAAGGTGAAAATGTTGGCAGGCCCACTTGATGGCGAGGGCCTCCCTCTCTATTTGTGCGTATCTTGTCTCCATTTCTGACAGCGCACTGCTGGCGTAGGCCACGGGGACCCAGTCTTTGCTGAGAGCCTCTTGGAGGAGGACAGCGCCCAGCCTGACGGGACTGGCATCGATGACCAACTCGGTGAGGCGTCCTGGGTGAAAATACGCCATCACCGTCTTGTCCATCAGGGCCTCCTGGATGGCTTGAAACGACGTGTTAGCCTCGTTGGTCCAGTTCCACGTCACCCCATTCTTTGTGAGAGCTCTCAATGGTTCCAACAGAGATGCCAGGTTCAGGATGAAAAGGCCGCAGTACGTGGTCATCCCCAGAAAACTGTGGACTTCGGTCGGGGAGGTGAGCACCTGCACTGAGCGGATGGCAAAAGCTTTCTTTGGGTCGACGTGCAGCCCCTCTCGCGAGAAGACATAGCCGAAGAAGTCGACCGACTCTGTAGAAACAGCATTTCAATTCATTGAGAGTAAGGCCGCTGTCTGCGAGGCATTGAAGCGTGTGTCTCAGGTGCATGTGGTGCTCCTCGAGGGTCCCTGAGAAGACGAGAATGTCATCACTGAGGTTTATCACTCCTTGCAGACCAGAGAGAGTCTTGTGGATGGCGTTCTGGAAGACCTCCGCCGACGACGACACCCCGAAGCACTCGAGAGTCACGGTTTTGGGCTATGTTGATGACGGAGCTGTCCTTACGAGCTCGTGGATTGGTCAGACGGAGACCTTTCCTGAATGAAGAACCGATTTTAACGCAGAAGACAGATATTTTACCCATTGTGGGTTGGAATTATCACCACATAAGAAAGGAATATACCAAAGATTGTAGAGCCTTGAGAAAGTCGCGGGATGATTTCCCAGTGTATGCGACAAAACAGGTGTCGGCTGAAGAGAAACTATAAGAATAAAGAAATAAAAACAAGAAACTCAAAATACTGTGTTAATATTCATGCATACAATGTGCAGACAAATGTTTAGATACACTACAGACATGTGCTGAGGATTTCCTTTGTGTATTCAGTGGCCTCGGCCACAATTTTGGGGGAGGTTGGTGGTTCTCCTCACCTTTCTGCACCGTCCAGAATTTAGGATCTATTGAAACTAATATATGTGCGATTTTCCTGAGTGGCGCCGTTTCACCTAGCTCAATACCACTGTCCGTTCTAAGGTCTTTTAGCCGAAGAAGTCGACCGACTCTGTAGAAAGAGCATTTCAATTTATTGAGAGTAAGGCCGCTGTCTGCGAGGCATTGAAGCGTGTGTCTCAGGTGCATGTGGTGCTCCTCGAGGGTCCCTGAGAAGATGAGGATGTCATCACTGAGGTTTATCACTCCTTGCAGACCAGAGAGAGTCTCGTGGATGGCGTTCTGGAAGACCTCCGCCGACGACGACACGCCGAAGCTCGGACGCTTATATCTACTCAGCCCTACGTGCGTGGGGAAGGTGGTTATGTACCTGCTCTCCGGGGCGAGTTCGAGCTGATGGTATCCGGCGTTTAAATCGAGCTTTGAGAACCATTTTGCTCCATTGAGGTCTGCCACGATGTCGTCCATCGTTGGTGTCAGGTGTCGCTCCCTCTTCACCGCCTGATTGGGAAGGCACATGTCAATGCACAGCCTGATGGGCCCTCGGCTGCTTGGGTTTGGGGGCAACGACGAGAGGCGATACCCACGGGGTGGGGCCAGAGACTTTCTCGATGACCCCGAGTTGTTCCAGCTTCTGTAGCTCTTCCTCCACCTGCGGGCGTAGGTGAAAAGGCACTCGTCGATGCCTCAAGACTGTCGGCCGGACTGATGAGTCGGTGTGTAGCTTGAATTGCTTGCCTTGGAGACGTCCGAGGCCCTCAAAAAGCATGGGGAATTCCCGCAGGATGGCGTCTGTGTGGGAGTCATGGACTTGGTTGACAAAGAAGACCAACTCCAAATCTTCAGCCGTGTGACAGCTGAGAAGAGTACCCCTCTTTCCTTCCGTGACGTGGAATTTGGTGGGAATGCAGTGCCCTTCACTGGCTACTTCCACCTCAATTACCCCTCTTGGGGAAGCGGCTCGGTCCCGCCATACGTGTAGATCTTCGCCTTGGATGGCGAGAGAGGAGGCTGGGGTGAGAGACGTTCGTACTGTACACTGTCCATTGACGGACACTCCAGTGTCAATGTGTGCCTCTACTGCGGAGCCAGCCATGAGGATTGAGTACATGGGAGGCGGCCTGTGGCGCTGGTCTGCGCGGCTGACAAACGATACCACAAAGACATCTTCATCGTCCACTTCCATGCCGAACCCTGGGCCTGGTGGGGTGGCATCTTCTTGTCCCACGGGGTCTTCCAGGGACAGCTGTCTGATGGCGGCCGAGGCTCCACGCTGGCTGGTGGTCACTCTCGACCGTCCGCTTCTGCACACCTTGGCAAAGTGGTTTAGCTTACCACACCGGGAGCATGTTTTGCCCTTCGCATAACAGGGGCTTGACGCAGGGTGCTCGATGCCACAGTTTCCACAGGTCCCTTTCGTGGGCACCCTCGGGCTTATGCGTGGTGCCATTGGGTGTCTCTGAATGGCATCTACCCTCTCTTCCTTGATGGTCGGTGTTCGAGGTGGTCCAGACATGGCCGGGTGCCTGTTTAAGGCTGCTTCCATTTCATCTGCTCATGCATTTGAGAGTTCATGCGACCTTGCGAGTACCAGTATTTCGTCCAGCGACATCCCCGGTTGTCTGACGATCAACCGGCGTAGTAACACAGACCTGCATCCTTGTATGATCTGTGCCTGTATCTCATCCCGTTGATCCTGAAACGTGCAGGAACTAGCCAACTTCCTTAGCCAGGCATAGAAGACTTCGATCGACTCAGTCTCTGCTTGTTTCGCCTGGCGCCACTTAAACCGTTCAAAATCGGGATTGATTTGCGGGTCGAAGTGTCGATTTAGTGCCGCCACCGCTGCATCATAGTCATCAGCGGCCCCTGTGTTCGGAAGCGTTTCGAACAGATCGTATAGTTCTCCACCTCCATAGCACATGAGGAATGACCTCTTGACTGTCCCATCTGTTTCTCTCATGCCAGTGAAATAGTAGTCTAGTCGTCAATCCACGATTTCCAGCGTGGGGCTGCTGTCGCAGGGTCTGCAAGCTCACTGAACGGTGGGAGGGGCGATACCGCCGCATGGCTCTGCTGCTGTGGGGGTGGTGGTGGTTATGTGGCATCTGCCTGCGGGCCCAGCAGCTCCTGCCTGGGCTTGTTGACTCATGCCTGTGTTTGGGGGTGCGCAGGCACTCTGCTCTTTGTGTCCTGTTGATGTTTAATGTTGTTATTTGTTTATTTCAGCAGGCCTCTTGCTCAAATGCAGATTTCCTTTGTAGCCTGTGTGCCCCTTCACCCTCTCTCTTGTCCTTTTTCTTTTCTTGAGGGTCTGTTCACTCCTTTCTTTACACCTCCCTTTTTGTATCTACCCCTCCTTTTTCCGGTTCTTCTTTTTTTCTTTTCTTTTTTTTTTTGTTGCAGCTGTGACCGGCTGGGCCTGTACGCTCTGCAGGACTCTCCTCCGGCCACACTGCTAGATGTGTGGGAGGGGCACGCAGTAGCGGTTATGAAGGAGAGAGAGCGAGAGAGATCACACGCTGGCTGCCTCCAGGCGATCGCGCGCTTCCTCGTCGCACTGACCTGGAGGAACTTTGAGGAGCCGGCACGTCACTTCGGGATAGGAGGCGGCAGGAGGCCTCGCGGTGTGCGCACCTGCTTCTGGGAGATGCTGTAGGCTGCGGTGCTGCCTTTACTCGCATGGGCCTCCGTGGAGAGGAGGGGCGGTGACAGTAGCCGGCTCAGGGGCACGGCAGAGGCTGGGGCGGCCACACCGGCGGGAGAAAGGAGCGTCGCCGGAGTCACCGGACAGGACTGCCTGCATGAAGCGGTGCAGGAGCAGGTAAGAGACCGCCTAGTCGCCAATGTAGTGGGCCGGGTGGTGGGAGCCCTGGTGTCATGTGGTGACCCCTGCAAAGGGAACACTCGCTGCACAAAACACACACACGCCCGTTTTTTTATCCCCTTCGGGCTGATACAATGTGCAACCTTGTATAGTGTGGGCTGGGTGGCTCCCACACTACATCAGGCAGCAATGCACCCCTTAATTTGAAGAAGGAACCCTGACATTATCCACCCTTTTACGACACTAAGGCCTTGTGGGATTGCAGGAGGTCTAGGTTTTAAAGGATGACGAGCATGAAGACATGTAAGTGTCTAGCACCATTGATAAGTTGATAGCAGGAACCAAGGCTGTTCCTCTAGGCCCCACGTCTTCCAATGCAATAAATATTCAGCCCACCTCCTTCTTCCGCAGCAATCCAGAACATGTTTTGTCTCATACTCAGGATATTTCGTGGAAGTTGGAAAGGGTTGATTAGGAGCACTAGACAGGTGATCTGCCTGACAGGTTTCAAAAGTCAAACGTGAAACCCTAGGTGCATATACCTAAACCCTGTTTTTTGTCAGGCAGCATCAGCTTCATGGATACCAGATAAATTACCTATTTAGTGACAAAAGGTCAACTATATTGAGGTTTTCGTTTAGCGCGGACTCCCTGAAAGAAGAGTATGTTTAGTGGATAGGCAGACCTCATCATTACTTTATCTTGTGTTCCATCTCGGTGTTTTCTGTCGCCATTTGGTATTGTTTTTTTTTTTTAATAAATTTGTTTTTATTTTTCAGATAAACAAATAGCACAACACAATTCTTACAGTGAGCATCACCCGTGATTAATCTCGTGTAAATAACATACATGATCGTCATGAACAGGGCCACTACCCCTCCATTAGATTAACGTGAGTTTGTATTTTCCTGTCATAACGTCTCGTTATGGTTGTATGGATTCGTTTGGAATCAAGGAACAGCAATAGGTGAGCACCAGGGACACTGTCTAGGGTAAGGCTCTGTCGGTTCCCTGTGTAGAGGTCCCCGGAATCGGTTGCGTTGTGGACTGTTGTGTGTCTCCTCCCATGTCAAGCCCAAAATGTCTTCTCCATGGGTCCCATATCTTGTGAAATTTCTTTGGGCACCCCCTGCTACGATATGTGGTTTGCTCAGCCGTCATATATATGTCCATTCCCCTTATCCATTCCTGTATAGTGGGTTTATCTGCCACCCCCCATCGCCTGGCAATATCTCTCTTGGCGACCACCAGCCCCAGAGAAGCAAAAATTAGTTGCGTTCTAGTGACGTCTACCTCGTTTGATATCCCCAATATCCCAAAGCGAGATTCCATCAGCAGCGTCACACCCAGGACCGTACCCAGCAGCTCGATCACCTGCGCCCAGTATGTCTGGAGCTCGGGACAAGCCCAGACAGTGTGAAAGAAATCGCTATGCATCGTAGTGCAAGTCAGGCAGAGTGGTGAGTCTGCCCTCCCCATTTTATGCAGCCTATCTCTGTCATAATAAGTTCGGTGTAGTATCTTGAGCTGAATGAGCCGAAGCCTTGCTTTTATGGCAACCTCTCTGGGGTGCATCAACGCCGCTTCCCAGTCTATGTCCTCCATAGAACCCACCTCCCTCTCCCACCGCGCCCGGAGCCCAACCAGCCCGTCCGGGATGTTGTTATTGATCATTTTATAGGTAAAGGAGACCGCCTTGTGGATCAACTCCTCTTGTAGGAGCCGCCCCTCTAAGGGTGCGAACTCCGGGAGATGCTCACTGGGGATATTCGCTTTCTGCCATGCGTGACGTAGTTGCGCATATTTAAGAAATTGGGAGTTGTTCATATCGTATTCTCGTTTAATTGTTGCCTATCTTTTGAGCTCCCCTTTTTCGATTATGTCCCCTATTGTGGAGATCCCCAGGAGATCCCATGACCCGAACCCTGTGAGCTTATGCAGCTCCTTAAACCAAGTCCCTTCCCACAGCGGGGTAGTCTTCATGACACGACCCGTCCACCCCATAGTCATGACACGACCCGTCCACCCCATAGTCTTAGTCGCCCTCCCCCATGCCGTCAACGTCACTTGGGTCGCGGGGAGCCCCCTTTCCCTCCATACAGATAGTGTAGGTATGTGTGTGGTTGCATTTCTTCCCGCTCAAGGCGGTATGTGGGGTGGTCCCTGCTTTTATGTATCCATTCATTTATGGGTATCAGGTGGGACGCCAAGTAATAAGCCTCTATATCGGGGAGCACTATCCTCCCATTGTAAGGATTACGTTGCAGTGTCTGGATCGCTATTCTGGGGTGCCCTCCCTGCCACAACAGCGATCGAAGTGTAGTATTTATTTCTGTGAAGGTGTCTTTGGATAGGGGATGGTATGAGTTTTGTAGAGCGTAAAGCAACTGAGGCAGGGTATTCATTTTAAAAATGGCCACTCGTCCGAGCAGGGTAAGGGGGAGATCCCTCCATCTCTCCACATCTGCCTTAAACTTACTCAGGACTAATCCTATGCTCTCCTTCCTACAGACCCTCGGGTACGGAGTCACAAAAATTCCCAGGTATTTGAATCCCTCTTGCGCTACTCGCAACTCTCCGGGCATGGGCCAATCTGCGTGGGCAGTGTTCGGGCAATAAAGCGTAGATTTGTTCCAATTAATTTTGTAGCCCGAGTGGCGTCCGTATTCTGTAATTGTGTCAAACAGGGCCGGTATTGTCGTGGCGGGATTAGTGATAAACAACAGAATGTCATCGGCATATGAAGAAATTGTTTCCTCTTCGGTATCTGCGGTAGTGATACAAAAGCCTCGGATAGAGGGATGTGTCCTAATGGCGCAGGCCAGGGACTCCAGAGTTAAAGCAAAAAGAAGAGGTGAGAGGGGACAGCCTTGTCGTGTCCCCCTCTCGATGGGGAAGGGTGCCGAGCACCTACCATTGACATGTACGAGGCCACCGGTTGGTTGTAGAGGAGCGCCACCCAGCTGCGGTATTTCGGCCCAAATCCGAATTTCTCCAGCGTGGCATCGAGGTACATTCAGTTTACGGCGTCGAACACCTTCTCGGCGTCCAGTGATAAGAACACCTGCAGGCTCACCTGGTTCCTTACCTTCATGAGCCAATTGTGAGCTTGTCTCAGGTTAAGACGAGTAGACCTGCCTGGCATGAATCCCGACTGGTCCTCATGGACCAAAGTCGTGATTACACCCAGGAGGCGGGTCGCCAGAATTGTAGCCAGGATTTTAACTTCAGAGTTAAGCAAAGAAATGGGTCTATAGGATCCACACTGGTTGCAGGGCTTGCCTTCTTTGTGTATGACCACAATAGTGGCCATCCTCAAGTCTGGCAGAAGGACACCCTCCTCATGGGAGTCTATGAAGAGCCGAAGGAGGTGGGGGCTCAGGATATCCGTGTAGCGCTTATAAAATTCCGCCGGCAGCCCATTGGTGCCGGGGGGTTTCCCGGGACGGAGTTTCTTCACCGCCTCCTGGATTTCTGCCAAGGATAGATCCGCCTCTAAGTCTTGTGATACCCCATCCCCTAATACCGGAGTGGGGATGCCCGCCAAGTAGTCCCTTATCTCAACCTGCGATGTGGGTGTTCTGGAACGGTACAAGTCCCTATAATACTCTGCAAATGTATCTGCCACCCCTTCATCTGTGGAATGATTGGTGCCGAGGTCAACCACCTCCCGTATCCATCTGTCTTGGATCTCCCGCCTGCTAATCCAGGATAGAAGCTTTCCGGCCTTGTCCCCAACCTCATAAAGGCGATATAGTGTCGCTAAGTGCAGTTTTTTGGCGTTGTCTGTGGCCAGTTCCTTATATTCTAGTCGCAGGATGGTGAACCTACGAGCCACGTCAGGGTCCCTTTTCTGGGAAACCAGAGCATCAAGCTCACATATTTCATGTTCTAGCTCAAGCAGATGTTTGTCCTTCTCTTTTTTCTCCCAAGCTATACGGTTTTGGGCTCTATCCCGCAATACAGTCTTATATGCTTCCCAGACTGTCACCCAAGAAGGGACAGAGTCCTTGTTTTCCAGGAAGAAAACCTTTGTGTCGGCTCGAATCCCTTTTGCTATTTTGGTGTTGTGTAAGTCCCATGGGCTCAGCCTCCAAGTATGGACCTTATCCCGGTCCCGCAGCCCCATCTCTACCAGGAGCGGGGAGTGATCAGAAAGGCCTCTAGCTGTGTACTCCGCCCGTCCTACGTCCTGTAGTTCCCCCTTAGGGATAAATATATAGTCCAATCTGGAATGCGAGTTGTGGGCCCCGGAATGAAACGAGAACTGTCTGGTCTGGGGATGTATGACCCTCCACGCGTCCGTCAGGCCCATCGTTGTGGAAAATCGTTTCAGAGGTGTGGATTGTACGGAGCCGTCTCCCTCCCGTGTACGGTCCATTACTGGGTCCATAACATCATTAAAGTCGCCCCCCACTATGTGTAAGGCAGAGGGTGTCTCTATCAAAATATCAGTTACCTTGGTCATGGTGGGCGCTTGTAATCTAGGTAGTGCATAAACGCAGATCAGCGTGACCTCGGTCCTGCCCCATGCCCTGTGACTCCCACGTATCTACCTAGGGGATCCTGCCAGAGGCATGAGGTTTGGAAGGGAATGCACTTCTTGAGCAGAATAGCCACCGCCCTCGCCCCAGATGTGAATCCAGAGTGTTCCAGGACCTTGTAGGCCCCTCGAACGATGAAGCCGCACTGCGTGCCCTTAAGGTGCGTTTCTTGTAGCATTGCTATGTCCGGGTGAAGCCTTTTAATGTGCTGCGATACCAGCCCCCTTTTTATCTTGTCTCCCAATCCATTGACATTCCAGGTCATAACCGTTAGATTAGGACGCCGGGTCATGTCACGTCTGGAGGCAAAGTGCATGTGGCCCCAAGGCCTGGTAACAGGGGAAGATAATGCTCCCTAATGTCCCTTAGTGTATAGGAGTGTATTTCTAGGACGGGCCCTGTGCTCAGTGAACCGATGTGCAAACAAATAAACCCCCAACTGTGTGATCCCCCTCCCCTCCACCCACCCCACCTCCCTCCATCCCCCCTCATCCTTCTGCCCCCCCCAACTTGGGAAAGACTCCTGACAGGAGAGAGTCGGTCGGTCTGTCCCCCCCCCACCCCCTCAGTTATATACCCCAAAACCCCAACTCTTACAAATTGCTGCTCAACTGTCCAACTTGTTCACAGTTCAAAGCTCTGTGAACTTCAAAGTGGGTGTTCGATACTGGCCCACGGTACCTTCCCGCTGGCTTTCACGATGCAGTGCCCACTTCAGTCAAGTCGGTCGCCATGGGTGGATCTCCATCCGCTGGCCTCTCGTTCTCCTCACTTTGTTCAAGTTCCTGAATTGCCACTTCCAGTGGGTGTCTTGACTCTGGTCCAGGGGACATATCGTCGTCTTGGGAATCCGTCTGTCGGGTGGGGGATTCAGTCCCTTGAGCCAAATCATTTTCGGATTGGGGGCGCTCGTCCGTTTGCAGATCAGGCCGCCCCTTATCGTGCTTGGGCTTTCGCATTGCGTACGGAGTTCCGTTGCCTAATCTCCGCGGTCGGCTCGTGGTTGCACGGCTCCTGCGCCGGGGAGACCTCTCTCTGTTAGTACTGTTCCGTGTCGTCTGGCTATCTGTGTGTGGACCTGCCGCCGAGGGTCGAAGCGCCGGTCGTTCCTCCACCCATGTCCAGGCCTCCTCTGGGGTCTGGAAGAAGAAGGCTTTTCCCTGGTAGAGGACTTTCAGTTTCGCCGGAAATAGGAGCATATATTGAAGTTGCAGGGCTCGTAGCTTAGCCTTGATCGAATCAAAAGTCCGACGTTGTTTCTGGACTTCTCGACTATAATCTGGAAACGTCATAATCTTCCGGTTTTCATAACGGACTTCCCCTTGTGACGCATTTCGCGGAGTATCATGTCTCTGTCCATAAAGTTCAGTATTCTGGCAATGATGGGCCTAGGCGGAGCCCTGGGAGGAGGTTTGGCGCTCAGTGCGCGGTGTGCGCGTTCTATAACAAAGCATTGAGAGAATAGTGCCGCTGGTATGAGATGTCAGCCAGGTTGTCAGGAACGCCACTACGTTGGAGCCCTCTGCCCCTTCCGGAAATCCCACAAAACGGAGATTATTCCTTCGGGCTCGATTTTCTGCGTCGTCGACTCTCCACAGCATGTCTGCTTCAGCACTATGCATGTCTCTCATCCCCTTTTGGAGGTCCTTGACGGCATCGTCCACCTCCGATATTTAAGTCCCGGCCTCTGTTACTCTCTCGGACACTTTACGGAGGTCCTGTCGGAGCAGCAACACCTCTGAACCGACCTCTCCAATTTTCCCCTCTAGGGCCTCCCTGGAGCTCTGTATGGCCTGGAGGAGCAGTGCAGTGTCCGTTAGCGGCTACTGCCGCCTCCGCCGTCTCAGCCGGTGCCGCGAGCACCTTGGTGTACTTGTCCATCTTTCCTTGTCTGGGAGGCTTCGGGTCCTTATCCTTGGCCATGGCTGAGACCTATACCAGCCCCGCCCGGGGGGGGGGGGACTGAGCTCGTCTCGTGTGAGTCCGCGCAGCAGGTCTGTGGGGATTACTCTCAGTGTCCGCCTTCGAGATTATGGCTTCCTAATGGAACAATGAGGCGGTCTGTCCTTTGTCACCACGGGCCTTTAGGGTTTAATGCCCAGTCCAATATGCCAAGCGGGACCACCCATCTATGGGGCCCTCCTGTGGCCTCTCAGCTCTCGGACGTGTTGGCGATGTGTCAGGCTTTGAAGTCCAGTGTCTCACGCCCCGCGCGGTTCCCGCTCAGGCCCCATCTAGTTCAGCTCGGGCCTTGTGACGCCCCAATGATCTCTGGGTCGCGCTGCGGGCCTGACGGTCCCCCACCCCTCTATGGCGTGATCCACTTCCGTGCGGGATTGCAGTGGGTCCCTGTGTATCAGCCCGTCTGAGCCTGTGTCATTAAGCCACAGATCGGCGCCTGGCTCTCACACCATGGGCCACCACCTTTCCCTATGTCTCAGGTCGAGAAGTCAGGTTCAATGGGCGCTTAAGACAGGTCAATACCGCTGCCCCCACCGCGATCTCCTTAGTGGCCGGCCTCATGGCAACTGCGCTGGCATGACCCGTTCTTCGCCGTCTAGCTCTGTGCGGCCATATGTCAGGGTCCGGATGCGTGTGTCCCCATATATTACTGGCCTCAAGGTCCAACCCTGTGCATTCGTTCAGCCTCGTTTCTCCAGTTGCTTCAGGGAGATGGTCTCACAAGCTCTGTCCCTCTGGCGCTGGCCGGTCGTGCACCAGCCTCTCCAATTACAATGTCAATGACCGGATTATCCCTCCAACGCAGTGATCCCGCCTGATCCCACCTGTCTCGGGCGATGGATGGCTCGCGTCCGTTGGGAAACCGACCTTGTGGCGTCTCCACCAGTGTCCCAGGGCCCTCCCGCGGCTGCGCCCGCCAGCCTCAGGCCTCGCTCTCTCTGTTTACTTTGCTCAGGGCGTGTGTGAGATCAAACAGGGTCTTTTACTGCCTCGCTGGCTGCTGCACGTTACGGGGGATTCGACGGACTCTGTCGGGGGGGTCTCCAATTCCCCAGGCAGGCCCCTCCACCCGCTCCGGAGCCCTCCACAGCTCTCGGGGAGGGGAGTGGGCCGCACTCCGCCCCGTCCGATCGGCTATCTTTCGGTGACCAGACAAGTCCCAGCCACTTCAGGTCGCACTTTACCTCCATGCCACTCAGTAAGAGATTTGGGGGCGTCTCTGCGACGGCGCCTGCTGGCGTGCACCGTCTCTCACCAGCCGCAGTCCACGGCCCTGCGGTCTCCTCCAATCGTGCGAAGTCGGGGCCGCTCAGGGCCTTCACTCCCTCTCGGTTCCCCTCGCCCCTCACGGGTCTCCGGGCGTCGCAGATGCCGCGGGCCGCCTCCTCTCCGCGCAGCCCGCCTGTCAAGTCCGGAGCTTCTCTGCACCACTGCAAAGCCCGGGGGAGGGAAGCGCCTCACTGCTATTATCCGGCTTGCTCCCGGGGGTCGGGCACAAGCGGGTCGTCTCAAGTCTCCCACGGGTCTGCGCCTCAAAGGCAACGAGCCGCCATCTTAGATCTTCGTACCCCTCACGGCTCGGGACCAGAAACTCCGCACCGCGCGATTATAGGCGTCTGTCAGGCTTCCACTTATCGCCGCGGGAGGCCAGCCCAGCGGGAGGGATCATCAAGAAGTGTACTTCACGTAGGTTACTGCAGGATTCAGAACGGATTTAGAGCTCCGGCGGGAGCTCGTCCTTGATGCGACTTACTCGGCCATGAGCCAGGCCACGTCCCCCGCCATTTTGCATTGTTCTTGGCATGCTGGCAGTGTTCTAGTGGTCTCCTACTTGCTCTTGGATGCCACTCAGGGTTTATACCATCTTGGTGGCTGTGGGCACAGCCCATTGCAGTGGTGGTTACATAATTTCAGGTAACACACATGGATTCTTTCCAGAACTATTGAAAAATTGTGACAATTTAGATGCGTGAGTAGCATAATTATAAGCGAACTCTGACAATAGCAAAAAACAAGACCCAATCTGCATGTGTGGCACTAGGGCACCAACGCAGCCATTGTTCCAGGATAAGGTTGGTTGCGTTCCGTTTGTCCATCTACCTGTGGATGCTATGCGATGGACAATGTAACCTTTAGCTCAAAAACTTGTTTATGCTTTTACAGAATAAGACAGTGAATTAAGGATGTTGATCCGTGATTACAGTTTTAGGTAAGCCTTATAATATGTAAGATGGTGGATAAATAAAGAAGCTAGAATTAAAGCAGACAGGAGTTTAGGTAGTGGAATGCTGTAACTGGATCGAAAAAAAAACATTTGTCACTGGTCATTAGCAATTTCCACCTCCATATCCTCATTTGTTGGCACCAGCCCTCATGTAATGGTCTAGTTTAGCACCCTCTTTAGGTTGAAGCCTACCAAACAGCACAGCTGTCTGGTTTGCAATCAACATCTTGGAGACATTCTGAAAGCTTCCCTGGGAATGCATTCTGCCTATCACTTACCATTGGCTTTGTGTTTTGTAACTCACATTTGCTTGCTTTCTATTTGCTGGCTTTATTTGTTTTAGGCTGTCTAGCTTGAGTTTGTCCCTACCGTGGAGCATAGCCTATTCACTGTATTACTCCTCAGCTCATTTCTGTAAACAGGCCTTTAAATATTGTTCTTATCTTGTCACATTTGCTGTGCATTCAAAGACAAATGTCAGGTGCCAGGCTCTGTCATCAGAGGGAGCTTGGTGTTTACTTTTCTTTCTCTAACTTTAAAGTGAGAGGATTCATGTGACAATCCTGCTAGGTAGAGGAGAGGAGAAGCTGTAGAATTATATTTTAATAGTACACAACAAAATTTAAATGCCTTTAAATGAACAGTGCCAATATTTCAGAATATATCAGAATTAGGAAAGCACAAATTAAGCATAATTTTTCTAATTCTGAAATGTGGTGGAAACAAATATCTGAATACGATCAAAACAAATCAGTACACTTGGTGATCTCATTTCCACACATTATCATTTGCGCGATGTAAAGTTTTTTCAGTAACACTCTATGTCTGTGCCAATGTAATGGTCATTTCAATTGAAAATGTGTTTTGTGTAGTGGCAGTGTGCTATTATACCATGCATACTATACTCTACACAACTCCACTCTGCAACACTCTACCTCCACTCTACGCCTGTCCACTCTAGAACACACTACGACACTCTAATTTTCACTACGCTACTCACTCTAAGCCACTCCACCCCACACCACTCTACTCAACCCCACTCTACGTCACTCCACTCAAAGCCACCCTACTCTACGCCATTTCACTCTATGCCACTCCACTCAAAGCCACTCTAGGCCACTTCACTCTAGATCACTCAACTCTATGACACTCCACTCTACTTCACTCCATGGCACTCTATGCCCCTCCACTTTACACCATAGGAGTCCCTGTGTGGTTTTCTTTTTGGAGTCAAAGGTTTCTATGCAGTTACGTAAAATGTTTATCTCTGGATGCAGCTATGTGTTCACACAGGTGTTTGTATCAACGCTTCTCGATGCCGTTGTGTTTGTTTCACTTCACACGCCACTCTCTAGACAGTGGGTTTGCCTCTCCTGGTGCATGTCGTTGTAGGTGTGCCTGATTCTGCAGTTGTCTGTCAGTGCACTTGTCTTCATCTCTTTGTGATTGTCAGTCAGTGCAGTTCTGCCATCCTCTGTGTCTGTCTCTGTACAGTTGTGTATATATCTGTGAGGATGTGTTCGCACAACCCATCGGTGAAACACAATGCGTCTGCATTAGAGATGTTGGTTTGCTAGTGACACAACTGAAGAATCTGTGTCTGGCTGTGTGCTTTCTGTGGTGGAGGTAGAAAGGACATGCTGCCCCAGGCACTCTGTTGAAGGTGTTGGCAAGAAGATTACAACTAATGAGAGTTAATGGGGAGAAGCAGGGTGACACAAGATAGCAACACTAACATGCCTGGACTTTGAGACATTGAGCAAGAGAGCAAGCTGAAACTCATGAGCAAGCAAAACACAAAAGAGGCAGCAGACCTGAGCTCAGAGGCAGGGAGGAATCAGCTCATTGAAGCCACATGGAGGAAAGTCAATGACTTTGGCCTCTCCACAAGTCTCAACGGACCATTCCCGGTAGACAGTCCACCTGACCAGCTACAAATGGTTTCTATTGGATATAGTTTCTTTCTTATGGAACTTTCATATTTACAAAACTCCAATGGGGAAATACTATTTAATTCCAGTTGCCACCTGGAAGTGTTTACTGGTCTCTTTTTTCTGGGTGCTGTTTGTATTTAATCGTAGAACATTAATTGTTTTTCGCAATACAAAAACTTTAATGCTGCAACAGATCGGATAAAAAACATCTGTCACTGGGCAACTACAAGTTCAAGCGGAATATCTTCATTTGGTGACCCCCAACCCTCATTTAATCAATGTTTTCAGTCATAAAAATGCCTGGCTTCATGCTACTACCCTCCAAACCCCCCTAACACCTTTTGGGACTGTGATGTGACCCCAGGAGTAAATCTGGAAGTTAGTAAATCTAGTCAGTGATGCAGGCCTCATGTGCCTTAACTATTTTATGTCGCCTTCACCCTGTTTAGAACGGTCAAACCTTGTGATGCCGGAGTGCTAATCAGCTTCCTGCATCCTCGTGATACATTTTCTATCCATTTTTAGGTCTTGCTCGTGACAGCGCATGCGCGCTCTCTCATGTGAAAGATATTGTATACACAAAAGGGGTTTGCAGCCCACCCATTACTCACCATTGGCTAGCTTGATTGTCACTCTTATTTCCTTGCTTCTCATTGACAAATGCAAAGGTGCCTCAGTTCCTTTTTGTGCGTTTCTTTCTTCGCTTCAAGCATGGACTGATTAATTAAGTTTCCTTCCGCTGATTAAAGTACTTTTTTTTGTTTCCCCTGTATTGTTGGTTCCTCCTGCGTCGTTACTTGTCCATCTCCTTGTCCCCTCCCACTTTGCTGCTTGATATATAATATATATATATATGTATATATAGCCTAGCAGTCACATCCTCATTCCCACATTTCGCAGTCCATCTGATTTACAGTTTTATATAGCTCAAACTCGATCCGAAGGTATTGGAGCGCTTTACATGAGCACCAGTTACATTACACAAGGACACATTCATTTTTGTAGGGACGGGGAGAGTCACTAATTTGCCCAGAATCACAGGATGTTGAGTCGAGGCTGAGACTTGAACCTAGTTCCCTAAGTCCAAAGTCGGCAGACCCGGCCGTTACGCCACCCTAAGCATTGCTTCAGAAGATCACCGCTTCTAGCTATGCTGAAAGTAAAGACAAAACGTTACTAACAAGTTATTTTACACTGTTATCATCTCTAACATACACACTATATATTTCTCGGTACAACCTCCTGTGTTATCTTTGTGCTAATTGGCAACAAATCTTCAGAATGCATTGTTTGCTAAAAATTACATTAATTTGAGAGCCTCATGACTCTTTAAACTTTACTTTTAGCCATGCCTCACAGCCACGCCGGTGTATAACATGGCTAAAATACATTGGCAATGGCAATAGCTCTCATGAAGACGAGACCTATTGGCTTTGCCAATGCTTGTTAATCTTACAAGGAAAACCCATGAATTAGTGTACCTGAGAAGTTTATTTCCCTATGTAATTTTATTTTATTCACACTTGATCCCTAGCAGTATCTAGAGCTCCCTCGGGAAGTACCAGCCCAGTAAGATGGTCTTTCATTCTGGATGAGGACTCAATGCCAAGCATGCCACCAATGATCTGTGGGTGAGAGTCCTTTTAAATGCCCTAGAGGAGTGTTGTTGCAGTGTAACTATGAGTGTGTATGGATTCCACAGTTACACAGAGGACTCGCAATCTTCACTCGATGGTTCTCCAGGTAGCGCATTGTGCCTCATTTATTTAACTGAATTTTAGGCTGCTCTCAGTACTTGGGGGCAGTTTGTTTTAACTTCCTGGCGCTCGCGGCTCTCGCTGACTTTTTTATCTTTTCTTTTAATCCCCACATTAGACTAGTGACTCACACTCCTCTTACCTTGCTGCGAGATTCGCTGTCTCCGCTCCCCCGGTCTGCCACGGTACTGCCGATTGAGCGGAGGGAAGCGGATACGCCTGACTTGCCTGACTTCCGGCGGAAGCAGGTCACAGGTCACCTCGCACCGGCCGGCTATTAAAACACATGCCGGGCCGGGTGCGCAGCTGACAGTTACACAGTGTAGTGTGGATTGTGGCCTCATGGTCGACATTGCTAAGTTAGCTTAGGCCTAGCAGCCATGATGCCTCCTTTGCACACGTTACTCCGTGACTTTGTTTTTCCAGACTCTGCTTGTGACCGTTCACATTAGAACTGTCTGCCTTTCTGCCTTTCACCTTTTCTCATGTTCTCTGTGGTTTTCGTCTGCACACAATGTACAAGGTCGAAAAACAACGTCCCTTGTTGTTGCTGTTCTGGTCAGCCCCTCGCACTTAGACATAACATGAAATACAGCTGAACTGGAGAAATTCGGCTGCTTTTAATATTGTGATCTCCCTGTTGGTGGCACTTGGAGAAAAACCTTTCCAGGGAGAAGAGCTGTGCTTGTCCGATGATGTAAACCTTGCATCTAGCTCTTGAGGTATGGGGGTCCCCCTGACAAAGCCCAGAGGTCTTCTATTTTTATAATAAACTAGTTACTAGCACGGGCAGGGTGGCAAGGCATTGTAGTCCTTCATCCACTGTCTTTATAAAATGCTGTCCACGTTTGTATTCTATGGAATTGTAACGATGCTTACTATTTTGTCCTTATGCATTATGCTGCTAGTACTGGCACGTGTACTGTGTCTTAGAGCACGTTAGTTGAAATAAGCATTTTAAACTATACTGTGTCTCTTAATACGCACGTTGTGGACAAGTATGAGTGAGTAAAGAAAGGGTGTTCTTACTCCCGCGATACCTGAAAGAGTCCGTGTTCTGGGATGTCTAATCATTGGTAGCTTCACTGTAGTACGGAGAACGAATGAGACACTATAGCTAGTCGGATTGGGATTTTGGGCACTAAGGTGGATGGTTGGTACACCACTATACACCGAGGTCCTGTTTTCCTGCGCATAGTTCTGTATATGTGAGAATCCCCGCAACATGGCGCCACCAACGTGGGGCTTCTTATCTGCGCGACGCTTGAGTAGTACTTGTGCTTGTCCACAATTCCCTTCACTTATGTTTCCGGAAACATATGTGAGGGTGTAACCTCCTATATTGATGTTTTTATAGGTTATTTCAAGCTTGAAGTTATTAAAAGGTGTTCTCTTTTATGTTAACCCTCTATTGCGCTGCCACGCACTACGTTGTTCTACATTCTTAGTCTTGATGGCTGTGAATATCAATATACCGGCACATAGCCGCGCTGCGCTCCGGGCTCATTTAGCGGCCTATGGAGTACACGACGCGGGTGTCGCCCTCATCTTTGTGGTCCAAGCTGATCCGGCTTACCACTTTGAGGTATTTTAGTCATGGGTCACTTTTCCGGCGGTGGAAGGAGCTGACAATTTGTTCCACGTTTACGCTCCCACCGCCCTTCCTAATGTTTATCGGCCTTATCAGGCTCTTGAAGTACCGCTCATGGCATGGCAACACCGTGTTTGGCTTAATGGCGCCCTCCCACATCCGGTCACCCCGATTCGTTTAGGCCTCTTATCGATAGATGGGGCCGCTTGGCCTGTTTTGGCCGGGTATACCCCACATCCACGTCATTTAGCGGTTCCAGTAGATGAACTGTGCGTGCTGCATACGTCTTTGATCCGTGTGCACAGAGCTTTAGTACAATATGTCACAGGCAACGTCCAGATGGCCCCTCCTGGAGTTGCGGTGCATCCAGCTGGGCTTGGCGGTGTGACCATAAGTCCCGTCATGGTTAATTCTGTGATGGGCAAGCGCCCACAAAATAAGGATGATTTGCCTTATTGGCTTGCAGAAAAATTTGACCAGCTGGAGGCAGTGTTTCCAAATACCTCTCCTTTGGAGAAACACCGGATTTTGACTATTAGTTTGCCAAAAGACTTAATTCCCGAGTTGACAGAATGCAACAACTGGGGCAAGGTATTCGCAGCAGTGTATGCGAAGTGTTTCGGCACTCCATCCATGAAGGTCCTCCCCACCGTGATTAAGCGTGTACAAGATGAACATGGCCCTGAAGCGGCTGTGGAACTGGGGATGAGACTGGTGGGAGTGTTCGATGTAGTGGCTGATCTGATCCTTGCGAATGTCAAGGGTGATGCAGTCAACTTTCAAGTCGCTAATGCTTTGGCTTTAGTCCCCGAGCTGGACAAGCCTCGCGAGTTACCAAAAAGTATTGCACAGGCTTATAAAACCATTGGCCGCAATAGTTTGGGGGTTAAGCCTTTTGCTAAAACGCAAGCTCAAACACAACCACAACAAAAATCTCAGTCTGATAAAGACGAGAAACCGTTCTTTTCTAAAAAGAACTGGAAGTTGAAGAAACAGGGTAAGCAACAACCAAAACCCGGGTCGCGTGCTGCGTCACCGGTTTCCGTATATTCTGAACACACTTATGATTTGCGCGACCGAGCGAGAATTAAATCTCCTGATAGATTTCAGGTCCCTGACCAGCGTTCTCCTCGTTCTTCACAGGCACCGTTGACCTCACAGGCTGGTGGAGGAGATCGCCAGGAAAGAGGCAGGGGTCGTGACGCCCCACAGGGACGAGACCAACCTCAACAACCAGGCAGAGGGAAACAAGAAGAATTTCCCCATTCTCGCCCACAGTTTCAGAAGAAAAAAGTTGCAGCTTTGACAGTGAGATATGCCACAGACGGTGAGAACGAGACTCCTGAATTGGACGTGGGCAGTGACCCTGCTAGACAGCGCCGCGGAAGTTACCACAGTGCGGGAGGCACTACGTCCTCATGTGGAGGCGACAGCAACTGACACTTTCATTACTGTCGAGACAGCTGACACCCGAGTGGCACCCCCTGACAGACTATTTAATATTGTCCTTCAAATTGAAGGTGACATTGAGCGTGTTATTAAAGGGATTTTTTGGGAAAATCTAACCTCTTCTTACGACATTTTGTTGGCGGAGGCAGATTGGCCGCCCCCATTTGTACTTGCTGCTCCGAGAGGGGAGGAAGTAATCCTTCCGAGCTTTTCGCATCATGTCCCCAAGGACAGAGCGGAAGCGTTAGCAGCTGAATGGGCTGTGGCCCAGGCCCCGGCACTGTACCGTAATCACGTGAGCTGGGATGAGGATTCTCCCCCCATGATATACCATTGCGGTCTCTGCCACAGCCTCAACCCCAATATCCCCTCCGGCGGGAAGCTAAGGGTCCCATTTCCGACATTCTGACACAGTTAGAATATCAAGGAGTAATTGAAACATGCGTGTCACCAATGAATAATCCCCTTTTCGCGGTTTCTAAACCCGATGGGTCTTACCGCTTGGTTTTAGACTACCGGCATTTGAACTCTCATTGTCGAACCTTTGCGGTACAGAATACCCATAGTTCTGCGCTCGTAGACAGTCTTGTTCGTAAAAAATATAAAACAACACTTGACCTTTCCAATGGTTTTTACACTCACAATTTGTCCCCGGACTGCAGTCAATGGACCGCGTTCACTTCCGGTGGAAAACAATTAAAATTCCGGCGTTTGCCAATGGGCTACAAGAACAGCCCAGGGGTCTACGCCGCCCGTGTTGTCTCTTTGTTGGACAGCATAGACCCAGATGCGTATTCGTACGTGGATGATATATATCTGACAGACGACGAACTATGGCCGCATCTTTCCAGAGTAGACCGCATTATTCTTGAGTTCGCGGTCTTAGGATACAAATTTAATTTTGCCAAATCTCACATCGCAGAATATACTGTGTTGTTTTTGGGCTATGAGCTCAACAATGAAGGTAGGGGCTTAGCTCCCCACTTCCTGGAGAAGTGCGCACTTTTGCGCCCTCCAATGACCCTGAAAAAACTTCAGTCTTTACTGGGATTTTTAAACTTCGGGCGGTCTTACATTCCCGAATATGCCCAGCGTATCAAGCCTCTCTATGCCTTGATACAACCTACCTTTTCGAAGTCATGCTGGCTTCCGGAACATTCGCTTATTCTGCAATCTTTGCAGTCTGATCTATTTGAATCTAAGTTCTTGTTGACTCGTGATAACCATACGAACCTGGTGATTAGAATTGTGCCAGGGGCAGTAGGTTTCACGTACTTGACGTTTAACGAAGGTGACACAGTACCTATTGCCTACAAGTCGCATCTTTACACTTCAGCGGAGTTGCGCTTTTCAACTGTGGAGAAAGTTTTGACTGCAGTGCAAATGGCGATTCTTAAGGAACGCGCACTGGCACAGGGAAAACGCATCTTGGTTGTCACCCCCTATCCTGCCCTGGAGGCAGTGACCAAGGCAAGTGTACCAAACTCTAAGGCTTTGCACCCCCGTTGGATACAATAGGCTACTTCTCTGACGTCTCCGGATGTCACTTTTATCTTTGATTTCTCTCTTCAGACACAGGAGTTCCTGCAGTATGAATTTGTTCATCCTCCTCCTCTGTCTTTGCTGCCACTTGAGGAGTACAAATGTATCATTTACACCGATGGTTCGGCGCAACCGGCCACGGGTTCTAAGCATGCGTACTCAGCAGCATGTGCTATTGTGGCAGGTCACATGGTGAACGGTGAGTTCAAATCGAGTGTTGTGCACACGCAGGCACTGGGAGACAGTACCGCACAATTGGCCGAGCTGCGTGCTTTGGTGCTCGCACTTGAGTTTGCAGATCCGGATGTGACTACACTTATTGTATGCGATTCTTACTACTGTGTCCAGTCTTTTAATGACAACTTATTCTTTTGGTCTCAAAACGAATATAGAGATTCTAAGGGCAGTGCAATTAAGCATAAAATGCTTTGGGTTCGAGTAGCAGATCTTAAACAACGTCTGCCTCTCACACAGGTGATTCACACTCTTGGCCACCAGCGTGTGGGCGCACACGCGGTCGGTAACAGTTTGGCGAATGAGGCTGCCAAATCAGCAGTAGCCACGTGCTCAGTAGCAGCCGTTACAAGATCCATGACAAAAATAGATAATGAGATTTTGGCAGCTACTGCTGCAACCAAGGAAGGCTCTAATTACCCACAGGGTTTCCCTTCCAAGTACTCTTATCACTTAAGTCCCGACCATGTTCCTTATGTAAGAATTCCGGACGTTGGTGATCGGTTGATTCCCAACGCGGACCGCAGAAATTCGTTGATAACAGCCGCACACGAAGGTTTGGCTTCGGCTCATGCTGACGTGTCTGAAACTGTTTCACTTTTGCAGCAGCGTTATTGGTGGCGTGGTTTATATAAACAGACCCGTAATTATGTCCTTTCTTGTGACATTTGTCAGCAAATTAAGCCCTCTACGGTTCCACGTCCGCCACAAACACAGCTCTGCATGTCTAATAAATCTTTTGGTTGTGTATACCTTGATCACTGTGGTCCATTTTCTTCTGATACTGCATATAAATATATCTTAGTTGCAGTTGATTCGTGCACACGTTTCATCTGGGTTTGGCCACAACGCAGTGCTGACGCTCGAAATGTCATCAGGGATTTGCGTGTCTTTGTGGGAATTTTTGCCTGTGGCACCTTCCATTCCGACCAAGGTCTAGCGTTCGCCTCTAAGGCGTACAAGGACGCGATGAGGTCTATGGGGGTGCTGGTGCAATTTTCGTCTCCATACAGGCCTGAGGGCAACTCAATTGTGGAGCGAATGAACCGTGACTTAAAGCAATCCTTAACAGCTAGAGTCTTAGGTACTGGCAGGAACTGGCTGGCCCACTTGTATGGCGTGCAACGTGCACTTAATAATCTCCCTAGAAGATCTCTGGGTGGGCGGACCCCATACGAAAAGCTCTTTGGCATACAGATGTTTGTGCTAGACCTTGATGGTCTAGACTTGGCGGCGAATGCCGCAATCTTTGACGTAGATAATCATTCTACTATGTTGCAGGACTTACAAGAGACCCGTGACAGACTTGCAAACGAACACTTACCTTCAGCCACTGACACTGCGTTGCAGATTCCGGTTGCCGGCTGGCTTCCGAAGATTGGAGATCTGGTCCAAGAGAAGGTGGAAAACAAAAAAGAATTTGGCCCCTCTTATCGTGCACCGGTTCCAGTTCTTGTACAGTCATCTTACCAAGCTACAACATTTGGCCGATCCTGAATAGTGTGACACCTGCGGTATCATGTCCAGCAATTTCAAGAAATCCTGTTCGTGGCCCTCCAGTCTCCACAGGCGCTGATGTTGCCATTGGGATGGTCGCTTTGCCAGATCGCCTGCTCAACTTCCCGGCTTCCTCCTGCAACGTGGAAACCGAGTATACATACCCCGCAAGTGAGTCAGTGGCTCATTTACCTACAACACCTCTGAACCCGACTCGTTTTTCCTTTGATTCGTCTTCCACCTCATCATTTGTCCCAACCAAATTCAGTATTTTTGTATCCTGGTTCAGAGACAATTTTTTGGTCCCTTTATGGACATACATCTGATTGGTGCTAATCCTGATTTTTCTGTTCATGTACATTGGCTTTGTGACAGTTTTTTTCTTGCTCATCAATGGTCACTACTTGCCAGAACGCTCTGCGGTGAACTCTGTAGCTGGAACTTTGGCTCCGCATTCTTCTTCTCACATCATGAAGCGTGACCACACATTTGTGAAAATTTCCGCCTTTCCAGTTGCAGATGGCATCGTATGGGATGCAGTGAATTTCCAAATTCATGGACCGACAGAAATTATTAATGTCCCTAATGTGCTTCGTGTTTCCATGGGTGATGTGGTAAAAAGAAATATTCATTCAGATGATTGGGATGTGCATGCCATTGAATCGTTATTTTCTGATTTGAAATATTATGCTGCTTTTAACACTGAGGATTTGTACTTAAATTCTGCTAATTATGCTGATTTGTATTGTTACCAGCACTACGGCAACCATTTTCTGCATAAACCCAGTACAATTCGAGGTTGTTTCAATTACACCCAATGGGAACATTGCCCGAGCCCTCTGCAAGGTAGCTCCCAAACACTGATAAATAAATTTACTTACTTTACAGACTTTGACAGATCAAACCCAGGGTCCTATTATTTTAAATTGAACATCTCTTCGAATCCAAAGGTGATGTTGACCCACACCAAATTTCTATATTCCAGTTCCTTTATGGACGCATTAGCTGTTGGTGGCTATGAACACTGGAGAAACACCATTGACTTGAAATCTATTTGGGGCACTAAATCGTGGCAAGTACGCAGTACAGAAGCTTTACACTGCGCATGCCTTATCCTCACCCAAATATTATTTTTAAATAGTACTATATATCAAACAACTTGTTTTGGTTTGGCGACTTCCAAACAATTAAATGCACCTTCCACTCCTGTGTTGTCGTCCTGGCCGAACAGGAGCTTGCATTTAAATTTTTCCCTTGATACATTGCAAGCGTTGTTTCAAAATAACTCATTTAATGTCTCTACACTAGATCGCTCAGCCTGGTTGGTGTGGCCCATAGCTTCTAATGCCTGCCAACTGCGTTTTCATAACTCTGCTCCTGGTTACAAACAGGATAGACCAGATCCACGTTTTCCTGATTCAAGTTCAGTCACAACATATTCGGTTGGTAAATTGTGTAAACAGTGGTTGCAGCACTCTACATTAGATTCCGTAAAACAACATTTATCCCTCCTAACAGACAACATCGATCTGGGCGATTTTGTTCTAGGACCTTGAGGTCCAAGTCCTAAAAGATTTGTTTATGCGTCTTACAATGAAATCTGGAAGCTTTCACAAATAGAAGCTGCTTCCCGTTTACGGGAAATAGATCAAGCAAATCTAGAAAAAGTGCTTGCTGTTGTCGACAATAGTATTAACACCCGGTCTTCCCGCATTTACACATTAGAGAATATTGTTTCATCTGTTGTTGATATTGTACAAGATGACGGGTCTGTGTTATATCATGGTCAGAATCAATTGCGTTCAGTAATGCAGTTTGCATGGACTTTGCAAACACTGAAAATGGAGAAGGTTCCATGGCATTTTTTAAACTCATCTGCCTTGTTCTTGCCGTTTAATTTAACTGAGAAACAGCATGAAAGATGCAACATACACACTTCTACATATCGAAAGAATAGATCCTTTACCATTCTCTTTGGCGGAGACTGACTCTGCAGTGTGGCTGGTACACGGGGTTATTACCTTGCCTTTTTCTTTATTTGAATTCAGTTCATGCATGAAACATTATCCGGTTGGCCGTTTTGAGCCTTTGGGTAGTGCCTTTTTGCACGAACTATGGCCCCTACCTTTCACATACAGATGCCTTAGGGATGACAAGGAGGTATTTCTCACAGGGGAGACTTGCGACTCTACAGTGGGTCATTCCCTGGTTTGTAAAAACATTAAATTGCACGGGGCTTGTAATGTTTCTGCCCCGAATCTTGCTTGTGTTTTAAAGGGCATTCCTGTTCCTGTTATATCACCTACTTTCACTATGCTTGCTAATGGTAGCTATCTCCTTTTAAATAATCAAGACTGCTGTGGGATGCAGGCAGGCATACCCTACATTGTAACTGTTTCGCAACGCGTAGTGTGCTGCAAAAATGTGCTTTTTCCACCCCGCGTGGAAAGTTAGATAGTTCCATTTGGCCTTACATACCGACTTTGAAGGCGGATTTCAATAAATTGAGCAGAATAAAGGCGCTATTATTAAACCAGGAGGTTATGCTCACTTCCGCACGGGAGACCTTCGTCCTCCAGGTGGCCAGCACCCACAGTGAGATACAGGCCCTTTTGAACACAAACCTCCCCCAACATTTCGGTGAACTGATTCACCGTATATTCAATGCTTCTAATACCGAAGGTATTGTGCACTTTTTTAAAATTGTGGGCTCTGGCCTTTTGACCTCCTTTCAGACTATATTTGGTGTAATTCCGGCTTTTATTCATTCTATTTTTTCCAGCGTCTTTGGTAGCTTCCCATTGATCCTGGCTTTAGCTGCTGGAATATTGCTTTTATTTTGTCTGTTGCACAATGGCTGCACCTCTTGTGGGCCAACACAACCCAGGTCGACTGCGGATGCTCCGTGACCGCATGATTGACAACTTCGGCGTCCTGCCGCTGGCGACACTCAGCGTGGCTTATGGTCTATCTTTTCGCTTTGCGTATTTCACTTGTGTGCAACCTGTGATGTCCTGCTTACGATGTCCGTTCTCTTGGTCCTTGGATGTTTGCCTCTCCAATACGTCTTGTTCTGACCCGGATTTCGACCAGTTGATGGGCCCCTTAATGGCCCATGAACGGGACTGTTCCGGTAATGGATTGATGGCGCGTGTGGCTGCACTTGGAGTCTTGGCGCAATGGGATATCTGAGCGGCTGCTCAGAATCTCCTACAACAAAGTTATATTGAGTATCACGCAAGTTGTCCCGCAATGCTGATCGCTGCTCCCTATTGTGAGGAGCATGAATGCAGTTTTGATTTGTTGAACTGGATGGCATCTCTTTTTTCAGACGATAACAATGATGTCTTTTTGGAAGGTGTTGCGGTTTTCTGCGCATACACTCTAATGGATTAGTTGCATTGACTCTCAATGAACTGCATAACTGGATTTTTTTAATTCTCTTTGAGTGACCTATTTCCTGGCCCTATCTAGAACTTTTTTTCCACGTTTTTTTTCAAAAAGACGTTTCCCACCAATAGACGTTTACATTCTGCTCCATCTATTTGAACTCTGTTTTCGTCCTATGTCTTGACCTAAGGACTGACCAGGGGAGGGTGTAGTGCGGATTCTGGCCTCATGGTCGACATTGCTAAGTTAGCTTAGGCCTAGCAGCCATGATGCCTCCTTTGCACACGTTACTCCGTGACTTTGTTTTTCCAGACACTGCTTGTGACCATTCACATTAGAACTGTCTGCCTTTCTGCCTTTCACCTTTTCTCATGTTCTCTGTGATTTTCGTCTGCACACAATGTACAAGGTCGAAAAACAACGTCCCTTGTTGTTGCTGTTCTGGTCAGCCCCTCGCACTTAGACATAACATGAAATACAGCTGAACTGGAGAAATTCGGCTGCTTTTAATATTGTGATCTCCCTGTTTGTGGCACTTGGAGAAAAACCTTTCCAGGGAGAAGAGCTGTGCTTGTCCGATGATGTAAACCTTGTATCTAGCTCTTGAGGTATGGGGGTCCCCCTGACAAAGCCCAGAGGTCTTCTATTTTTATAATAAACTAGTTACTAGCACGGGGAAGGTGGCAAGGCATTGTAGTCCTTCATCCACTGTCTTTATAAAATGCTGTCCCCGTTTGCATTCTATGGAATTGTAACGATGCTTACTATTTTGTCCTTATGCATTATGCTGCTAGTACTGGCACGTGTACTGTGTCTTAGAGCACGTTAGTTGAAATAAACATTTTAAACTATACTGTGTCTCTTAAAACGCACGTTGTGGACAAGTATGAGTGAGTAATGAAAGGGTGTTCTTGCTCCCGCGATACCTGAAAGAGTCCGTCTTCTGGGATGTCTAATCATTGGTAGCTTCGCTGTAGTACGGAGAACGAATGAGACACTATAGCTAGTCGGATTGGGATTTTGGGCACTAAGGTGGATGGTTGGTACACCACTATACACCGAGGTCCTGTTTTCCTGCGCATAGTTCTGTATATGTGCAGAATCCCCGCAACAACAGAGGACTCGTAATCTTCACTCGATGGTTCTCCAGGTAGCGCATGGTGCCTTATTTATTTAACTGAATTTTAGGCTGCTCTCAGTACTTGGGGGCAGTTTGTTTTAACTTCCTGGCGCTCGCGGCTCTCGCTGACTTTTTTACCTTTTTACTTTTCTTTTAATCCCCACATTAGACTAGTGACTCACACTCCTCTTACCTCGCTGTGGGATTCGCTGTCTCCGCTCCCCCGGTCCGCCACGGCACTGCCGATTGAACGGAGGGAAGCGGATACGCCTGACTTGCCTGACTTCCGGCAGAAGCAGGTCACAGGTCACCTCGCACCGGCCAGCTATTAAAACACATGCCGGGCCGGGCGCGCAGCTGACAGTTACACAGAGGACTCGCAGTCTTCACTCAATGGTTCTCCAGGTAGCGCATGGTGCCTCATTTATTTAACTGAATTTTAGGCTGCTCTCAGTACTTGGGGGCAGTTTGTTTTAACTTCCTGGCGCCCGCGGCTCTCGCTGACTTTTTTATCTTTTTATCTTTTCTTTTAATCCCCACATTAGACTTTTGACTCACACTCCTCTTACTTCGCTGCGGGATTCGCTATCTCCGCTCCGCCACGGCACTGCCAATTGAGCGGAGGGAAGCAGATATGCCTGTCTTGCCTGACTTCCGGCGGAAGCAGGTCACAGGTCACCTCGCACCGGCCGGCTATTAAAACACATGCCGGGCCGGGTACGCAGCGGGCGCACCGCTGGTGCGCCGAAGGTGCACCTAAGGCAAGCCCGTCTGCACCCGTCCGCGTCTGGCCGGAGCCAGGGGCCACAACCCCTACCACTTTTAAAAAAAATGTCTTTCATTATAATGCTGAACAGCTGAAACAACTAAACACAGCTCCTATGTCTCACTGTGCCCATTCCATTGCCCCGGGCAGCCTGGTCTCACGCTGCTTGCACTGCTCCTTCAGACTATCTCCCCTCACTCAAACCTCACAGGCCCGTCCAAAGCCATACAAAATGTTCTTGTTGAACTGCAGATCGCTGCCCAAGCATGCGGAGGAAATTTCTATTCTGCTAAGGGTAGAATGCCCAGAAATCGTGTTCCTGACTGAAACCTGGCTCAATCCAGGGTCGGACCCTGACATTGTCCAAGCTCACCCTCCCCCCTCCCCCCCCCCGGCTAATTAATTCAAAGGTTAGATCAAAGCTCCTGCAAAGGTGGCGGGATTGCCATTATTTACAAAAACCACCTCAGCTGCCGTACATCTGAGGGTCCTTTACCAGACTGCGAGAACCTCCTATTTACAATAGGTTTTACCCCCACGCTCTCGTTGACAGGCATCCTAATCTACCGCCCCCCTGGGGCATTAGGTCAATTCTGCAAAATGTTACCAGAGATGGCCGCAAGCCTCGCCAGTACCCCTGCTAATTTCACCTTGCTAGGCGACCACAATCTGCATTTTGATGACCTATCGCATATGGCCGCGGCAGAGATTACTAAAGATCTTGCCTCATATCAACTTAAACAAAAGGTCACCAATGCGACCCATGCGAGAGGTCACCTTTTAGACCCTATTTTTTCCAACTTAGAGGAATTAATTGGAATGCCTCCTATTCCTATACCCTGGTCAGATTATTTTTTGATTCCTTTTTTTTGGACCCCCACCTGTGTCACCCCTTCATCCAGGCCAATAAGAATTCGGTCACGCCCTTGGCCCAAACTCCCCACAGAACAGTGGGGACGGGAGCTAGAAAACACTAAGCCATGCACCAATAGTGATCCTATTGTGGCCAATGACCGATTCAATAATTGGATCGAGAGGACTTTGACCAGGTTCTCCCGAAAGAACTCACCCAACTTAAAGTGGGACCCAACAGGATACCATGGTATTCCCCAAAGCTCCGGTCGCTAAAACAGTTGTGCAAGAAATCTGAAAGAGCCTGGAGAAAGGACTTCTCGCCAAACAAACAAGCATTTGCAATGCAATAGGTCTCGCATTTACGCGAGTTTAAGCTATTGGCATTGTAAATGACAATGCCTTTTATTTAAGTTTTAAAAACGAAAACAAAACTAAAAGGCATTGTTATTTGTAATGTGAATAGCTCAAACTTGCGTAAATGCGAGACCTATTGCATTGCAAATGCTTGTTTAGGACTTGTGCCCTGTGAAAAACAGTCTTGGCTTACGCGTGAACCAAAAGGTTTAGTAGAAGGCCTTGGCTTACACTAGACATAAAACAAACCAAATACTTCTATATTAAAATAAAAAGCTCAACACCCGAATGTACGACAATCTCCCAGCGGCAAAGTTAGTGGGAGGTTCAGAATCGCCGCTGTCGCGATTTGAAATGGTGATGGATGCTTTCAGGAAGAGAGAGCAGGAAATGAAGGGACTGCACAAGAGGACAGGGAGGGGGGAGAGAGGGAATCAGGTAGCAGAGGCAGAGAATGAACAGATGGGAGGGAGAGGTAGAAGAGATTTGAGGGGTCGAGAACCTGGATGAGAGGGGGACGTGGTACAGAGGAGAGAGAGAGGAGAGACAGAGAAAAGTGTGGACAGAGAGGGAGGGAAGAGTGTGGAAAAGAGAGGCAGAGAAGAGTGTGAAAAGAAGAGACAGAAGAGTGTGGACAGAGAGGGAGGGAAGAGTGTGGAAAGAAGAGGCAAGCAGGGGGAGACGAGAAGGGAGGAAGTGGATGAAGGCAATTTGTGGGGAATGGCAAGGGAGAGAAGCAGGGAGAGGGAGCCCAAGACTGAAACAAGGGTGAAAAGCATGGAGAGGGAGACAGAGAGTGCAGGAAGAGAGAGAGCGCAGACAGGGAGCCCAAGAGTGAAGCAAGGGTGAGAAGCACGGACAGGGAGCCCGAGAGTGCAGCAGGGGAGAAAAGCACGGAGAGGGAGACAGAGTGCAGCAAGGGAGAGAGGAACGGAGAAGGAGCCTGTGAGTGCAGCAGGGGAGAGAAGCACGGAGAGGGAGCCCGAGAGTGCAACAGCGGAGAGAAGCACGGAGCGGGAGCCCAAGAGTGCAGCAGGGGAGAGAAGCATGGAGAGGGAGCCCGAGAGTGCAGCAGGGGAGAGAAGCACAGAGAGGAAGCCCGAGAGTGCAGCAGGGGAGAGAAGCACGGAGAGGGAGCCCGAGAGTGCAGCAGGGGCGAGAAGCACAGAGAGGGAGCCCAAGAGTGCAGCAGGGGAGAAAAGCACGGAGAGGGAGACAGAGTGCAGCAAGGGAAAGAGGAATGGAGAAGGAGCCTGAGAGTGCAGCAGGGGAGAGAAGCACGGAGCGGGAGCCCAAGAGTGCAGCAGGGGAGAGAAGCATGGAGAGGGAGCCCGAGAGTGCAGCAGGTGAGAGAAGCACAGAGAGGAAGCCCGAGAGTGCAGCAGGGGAGAGAAGCACGGAGAGGGAGCCCGAGAGTGCAACAGGGGAGAGAAGCACAGAGAGGGAGACAGAGAGAAGAAAGGGAAGAGAAGCACAGAGAGGGAGCCCGAAAGTGCCGTTAGGAAGAGAGGTGCGGAGAGGGAGCCCGAGAGTGCTGTTAGGGCGAGAGGCACGGCGAGGGAGCCCGAGAGTGCTGTTAGGGAGAGAGGCACGGAGAGGGAGCCCGAGAGTGCTGTTAGGGAGAGAGGCACGGAGAGGGAGCCAGAGAGTGCTGTTAGGGAGAGAGGCACGGAGAGGGACCACTGGGGCTGTGTGTTTCTGGGGCAGAATGTGTGTAGCTATCAATCTGCATGCATGCATGCAGTGTCAAGGATGCACTCGTGTGTGTGCATGAATGGGAAAGGTGTGACAGTGTGCATAAAGTTTACATTAGGCTGCCTTTTCCAGTGGAACCGGCGCGGGAAGGCTATTAAGAGATTAGGGAAAGCGGCCTTCCATTTCTACTTATTTTGTGAATAAAATAATATTTTTGCAGGCACCAGGAGTCTCTTTAAAGAGCTAATAGCGCTGTAGGCTGTCTGCGGAGCCGATGAATGCCCAGCAGCCCAACACTGCCACAGAAAGTGTCCTTGGAACTTGAATGGTGGTGTAAGTATTGCGAATACCTGGAATAAAGCTGCAGTTTGGTTTAGGATATTGTGGTATTTTATTGACTTATTATTTATCGTGTTCTAAAAGGAGCAACAAAGTTATGGCGGTAGGGTGACCAGGCGTCCCGGATTTTCCGGGACAGTCACCGTTTTTCACAAAGGAATATACAAGGTAGCCTAATTTGGTGACTGAAATAATTAGGCTTCTTAGCAGGTACGTGTGAGTGACCCTAATAATACCCAACTCAACCTTTAGGCTGAAGCGCGAGCAAAGTGCCATTGTAGTCCCTTGACTATGTCGAGGGCAGAGGTCGATAGTAGATTGAGTTCAGCTTCCTTGTTGACGCACGCACGCGCTGTGGTACGAGTTGGGGGTGCTGTACTGAGGCAACGACTAACCCCCCTAGAGGTAACTCCAGTGTGTGTTTTTTTTACCCTCTGCAGCTGGACGCTGCTCGCATGTTACTTAACACAGTAATAAACGAACTCTTCATATTTTTTAAAGTATACGATACGATTTGAGATTGAACTCTAATGCTGACAGTTATGAGAAGCATGCCAGAGGACGCGAACTGTTGTATTTTAAGGCCGATTGAATTGTTGTGAATATTGTGAATATTCTTTCATGTCTTCGCGTTCTCTGGTGATCGAAGGTGATGATATGGAGAATGACAGTTTTTATGGGATGTTCAGGAGAGGGCAAACGCGTTGTTGGTTGTGCTTTGCTGGGTCTTTATGCATATAAAGTGCGACTTCTAAAAAACGGATTATGCTATATTCACATTTCCCTTTGCGCGCGCCTCGCGCTGAAGGTTTAAAAAAAAAACGAGATGCCGTTAAAGTGACGAGAACGAGTTGGTGCGCGTGAAAGTGATCGCGTGCTGTAAGGGTGCCGCGAGCGCTTAATGAGCCATGACGGAAAGCCAGATGGCGCCTGTGCGCGTCACCGCGTGCGTAACCGCAAGCTTTAGGCCATGGTCGGATTTCTAAAGCCCACTTACTAAAGTCAGGCGAGACCTAAAAAACGGAATATAGGGAAGCCATAAGAGCATACAAAGCCGAAATCAAACTTGCCCAGGCCTCATATTATGACGAAAGAATCTCCCGGGCAGCCAATTCCCCCACGAAATCTTTCGCATAGCGAAAACATTACTCAAAGCCCCCTCACCCCCGGATAAACCTGATACCACCGGCCAACGTTGTAATGAGCTCGCAAACTATTTTCATAATAAGATCCAAACAATCTATTCATCATTCTCCCCGGTGGACAGTCTAAACAATTTCCACTCAGAGGATAAGGATCTACACAGAAGAGACCACCCCCTTGAGGCTTTCTCCCCGATGGACTGTGATTCCTTGCATACCATCTCGGCACTTGTAAAGAGCGGGTCGCCTATAGACCCGGCTCCACCTAATATATTGAACCAAGTGTCCAAAATAATCTCCCCAGTCATTCTTGACCTCATCAATGCCTCTCTCTCCTCAGGAGTGGTTCCACCCCTTTGGAAATGAGCGATGGTAAAGCCTCTCCTGAAAAAGCCTAGTCTTGATCCGGATCTACTGGGTAACTTTCGCCCTATCTCTCTCCTCCCAGGGATTAGTAAATTAGCTGAGAAACATGTCAACGCAGAACTCTCGACATATCTGGAGTCCCACAACCTCCTCCATCCCTCTCAAACGGGCTTCCGCCCGCGTCAAGGAACTGAAACAGCGTTGTTGGCAGTTGTCAAAGAATCTGAAAAGGTTCTCGACGCTGGAGGCTCAACAGCAATTATCCTCTTGGATCTTAGTGCTGCCTTTGACACGGTCAACCACCAAATGCTGATTCACCGACTCAGAGGTTTGGGGGTGACTGGGGTAGCTCTAACATGGTTGCAATCATTCCTGGACGAGAGATCCTTCCAGATCTTTGAGGGTGATGTCTCCTCAAAACCTCTGCCTCTCCAATGCGGAGTCCCGCAGGGGTCGTCCTTGAGCCCATCTCTTTTTAATGTCTATATGACTCCACTTGCAGAGATTGTGCTCCCATTTGGGGTTCATATAGTGACTTACGCTGACGACACCCAACTGGTCGTAGCACTAAACCACGCTGACAATGCCTCTATCGGCCTTTGTCCCTGCCTAGAAGAGGTAGTCAAATGGATGAATCAATCATACTTAAAGCTAGATGGTGATAAGACCGAGTTGATGCTCCTTGGCAACACATCCCTCTTCAGGGCAGATGCTCTTTGGCCAGCCTGTATGGGCCCCGTCCCTGTCCCTAAGACCCAGATGAAGAGTCTAGGTTTCTGGCTGGATCAGAATCTCAGCTTCATGGTCCAAGCACGGAAGGTTGCGGCTTCCTGTTTCGGCATCCTAAGGATGCTCCGTAAAGTGCTCCCTCTTCTCCCTTTCCGCGCAAGAAGGCTCATGGTACAGGCACTTATTCTTTCCCGCCTGGACTACGGGAACGCCCTTTACCTCGGAGCTCCGGTTTCGACCCTCACAAAGCTTCAAACGGTGCAAAACTGCGCTGCAAGGATGCTTATGGGGATCTCGAACCGGCAATCCGCAAAGCCCGCCTTGAAGTCGCTCCACTGTCTTCCTGTTCGGGAGAGAGTTAGCTTTAAAGCCATGTGCATTGCCCACAAGATGCTAACTGGGAATGGTCCCACGATCAACCACTCCATGTCCAGCCTTATGTGGCAAATAGACGGCTGCGCTCTGGCGATTTACATCTGGCTGCTGTTCCCAGGATCAAGAGGACCAGAAGTGGTGGCCGCCTATTCGCCTACAACGCTGCTAAGCTGTGGAATACCCTTCCCCTCTGCCTACGGAGGGAAACTAGCCATTTAGCCTTCCGGAAATCATTGAAAACCTGGCTCTTCCCTTAAGTGTGCTGCGCTGTCCTTCTCTGCTACTGTCATAGCACTGGGATGCCCCTGGGTAGCCATGCGCTCAATAAATGCTGCTTCATTCATTCATTCATTCATTCATACTGTTTCACCTTATCTAGTATCCCGCAAGTACAGCCCTCATGAGTATGTTGGCCATACCCAATCTTTCTGCCTTTGTGTGCTTTATTACATACATGCACAGCGAGCACACATGCAGGCCCCCATAAGTGCACATACTCAGTCACATACACATAGTTACATAGATACAGAACCCCTTTTTAGGAAAATGGTTAAGACCTGGCTCTTTAGGGCAGAATAATTGGGCCGGGGGCCTAGCCTTTCCGGTTTGCCAACTACGCACTACTGATCGCTTTAGCGCCGGGACACCTCTGTTTGAGGTAGCTGTCGCGCTCTATAAGTGTCTGTATTATTATTATTACATATGGACATACAGACGCACGCCGCTCCATCCATCGAACTCAGCCTCGCCCTTATTATGACTCCCTTCGAGGTAGTATTTAAGTCTTCCTTTACCAGAGCAACATATGCCCAAAGCTTTGTTATTGTGCTTTCTCACAATCTGCCATCTTGTTAATTGTTTTTAAAACCAGAATGCTCCCAGGGTGTCAGATTCCACGTACACACATTTGAGCATTTGTATAGTGCTTCATACCCTAGACAAGGCTGCGAAGCACTCTGATTCTCTTGAGTTGCTGGGAGCCCTTTTAGGAGGATGTGGTTGGAAGACTGTTGGATGTAGTATGACCTATGTTGGAGATGTTGGTTGAGGTACTTGAGGTTCGAAGACATGCTCCAAAGATGATGCTGTGTAGAACAGTGTACATTACTGCGCATGCGCATGAAGTGTTGCAGCCGTGCACGCCTACTTACCAGTTTGTGGATCATAGTCACTGATTATGCTTATACTCTTGAAGGGATGTGGCAATAAAGATGCTCCTCCCTGTCGACCAATACGGTGAGGCCTCTCACTCATTCCGTCACACTTTTAGAGCTTGGCTACCATTGGTTGTACAGAATGTTACCTGAGCTGAGATCCCTCGGACTGGGACCAAGTCCAGTGTTACCACATACCCATCTACACTGCCATTCAAAGTCTGACTATGAGGCTGGTGTCCGGTGCCAAGCTCTGCTCATTGACAAACTACTGGCACCCGGCCCTAAGTTTGAACTGTGAATTTTTACGACTGACAGACCTTCCACTGTGCCTGGAAATCATCAAGGAATAAAAAGAAATTCTAAGCCTCCATCAAACATAAGGGTGATAACAAAGAGAAATGTCCAATTTTGTATTTGTGCTTAATACACAAGGTTCACAGTTCCAATTTTAGCAGGTAAATTAGCCTGGTATTAAAGATAAGGTGGTTAGCCCAGGATCCCACAATGTGGTCAGGTGTAGAATTCAGGATTTCCCAGGTCTCCCTGGTCTGCAGTGCTGGAGGCTGCATGGCCATGAGCGGAGAGGTACGTCCGGTATCATGTGACTCTAAGAAACCATAAGGACCTGGCTGCAGCCATACAGGCTTGTAGGAAATCACTAAACTGCTAAGGGCATCACAATCTCATTCTCAATTGATCCCAGGTGCATCTTGTACCTGTGCTGGGGCCTAATGGGGCCTATTGGGTTGAGGTGATAGAATCAGCTTTTTGCATGGACACATATAGGTCCATTTAAAAAAAACTAAATACAACAATTAGAAAACACATGTAACTGGTCAACTGGAGTTTTCTACTCTACTATCAAGTGTGAGGTGAGTCACAGCAGTGGTATGTCAGGCTCTAGTTCCTGGGGCAGCCAGTGGTGAGTAACAGTTGTTTACTACCGGTGACTCAGGAACTTTGCAACTAATGTAAAGGCTGGTTCATTGCCAAGTCCTACTTGGGTCTTAACGCTCTGAGGGTAGCAAGGCAGAGCAGTCAAGGCTTACTTCACTGGTGAGGGCTTGGAACTCAGGTACTGTATGAAACAAAGTAACAACCCTCACTGCAGGTCACTGTCCAGAGGCACATCTTGCACAACAAACCGACCTTTATTTACAGCATCCAAAGGCAAAACTAAAATCAACCAGAAATTCTTGTCACCTTTGGAAACTAAGACCTCAAATGTTGTTCAAGCACTGACATGATTAGGCACTATACTCCAGTAAATGGTGTCCTAGCACGGACATAGTTAGGCTCAATATTTCAGTAAATGTGGTTCTAGCAATGACATGGTTAGGCGCTATACTCCAGTAAATGTTGTTCTATCACTGACATGGTTGGGCGCTATACTCTAGTAAATGTTGCTCTAGCACTGGCATGGTTAGGCGCTAAACTCCAGTAAATGTTGTTCTATCACTGACATGGTTGGGCGCTATACTCCAGTAAATGTTGTTCTATCACTGACATGGTTGGGCGCTATACTCTAGTAAATGTTGCTCTAGCACTGGCATGGTTAGGCGCAATACTCCAGTAAATGTTGTTCTATCACTGACATGGTTGGGCGCTATACTCTAGTAAATGTTGCTCTAGCACTGGCATGGTTAGGCGCTAAACTCCAGTAAATGTTGTTCTATCACTGACATGGTTGGGCGCTATACTCCTGTAAATGTTGCTCTAGCACTGGCATGGATGGGCGCTATACTCCAGTAAATGTTGTTCTATCACTGGCATGGTTAGGCGCTATACTCCAGTAAATGTTGCTCTAGCACTGACATGGTTGGGCGCTATACTCCAGTAAATGTTGTTCTAGCACTGACATGGTTGGGCGCTATACTCCAGTAAATGTTGTTCTATCACTGGCATGGTTAGGTGCTATACTCCAGTAAATGTTGCTCTAGCACTGACATGGTTGGGCGCTATACTCCAGTAAATGTTGTTCTATCACTGGCATGGTTAGGCGCTAATCTCCAGTAAATGTTGCTCTAGCACTGGCATGGTTGGGCGCTACACTCCAGTAAATGTTGCTCTAGCACTGACATGGTTGGGCGCTGTACTCCAGTAAATGTTGTTCTATCACTGGCATGGTTAGGTGCTATAGTCCAGTAAATGTTGTTCTAGCACTGGCATGGTTGGGCGCTATACTCCAGTAAATATTGTTCTAGCACTGGCATGGTTGGGCGCTATACTCCAGTAAATGTTGTTCTATCACTGGCATGGTTAGGTGCTATACTCCAGTAAATGTTGCTCTAGCACTGACATGGTTGGGCGCTATACTCCAGTAAATGGTGTTCTATCACTGGCATGGTTAGGCGCTATACTCCGGTAAATGTTGTTCTAGCACTGGCATGGTTGGGCGCTATACTCCAGTAAATGTTGTTCTAGCACTGGCATGGTTGGGCGCTATACTCCAGTAAATGTTGTTCTTGCACTGGCATGGTTGGGTGCTATACTCCAGTAAATGTTGTTCTATCACTGGCATGGTTAGGTGCTATACTCCAGTAAATGTTGCTCTAGCACTGACATGGTTGGGCGCTATACTCCAGTAAATGTTGTTCTATCACTGGCATGGTTAGGCGCTATACTCCAGTAAATGTTGTTCTAGCACTGGCATGGTTGGGCGCTATCCTCTAGTTAAAAGCAGACTCTCTGGGCTGTGTAATCATGTGAAGAGGGATCACAGACACACAGACTTTGGATCTGCTTTTGGTCTTTTCAATTCAGCACAAGGTTCAGTACCGACGTCCTAGTCAATGGAGTTTAGAGACAAGACAGAAATCAATAGAATGTCTCAAGGAGCTGTAGTTATCTGCTATTTATGAATGTATATATAAGTACCCCCTGCTACTAATATCTGTTCCCAGGGCAGGGAAAATACAATTGTTCAAAACAAATCCCTAGGCAACTTTTATTCTATTAAGCATTAGAAAACATAATTGCTACACAATAGTGGAAAAAACTAAGTGTACACAAAGTAATACATTATAAAAACTTTTTACTCATACAAAATGACATAAAAACAGAGTTTTTTATTGGATAAACACTTCCTGTGAAATCACATGGCAATAAAAACAACAAATATCACAATATCATTGTTCTCTAAATGCATGTGACCCAAAAGGGATACATTTCTTGTATTTATTTTCAATAAATGCAATCTTGTTCGGGTATGCATGTATATGGCATTTCTATAGCACAAACCTAGCCAAGCATAGTGTCAACGAGTAACCGGAGAGGAAGCTGAAATGTGCTAGGTTAATGGAAGGTGCAAGAGTCAAGATGGCATTGCAGGCCCAGAAGCCATCAAGGATGTGAAGCAGGGAGGTCATAACATAACAGGACATAACAGGCAGTACATAGAAAGAGACAGATCACAGTTCATTTCCCAGGGACACCAGCAAAGAACAAAAAACAGAGGCCTTAGGGTTGGTTGGAAGTGGTGGAGAACATTTTATGGACTCTAGGAGCAAGATCTAGACCGCCAACCCATTTGTGTACCCTCTTCCGGGTTAAGCCCACGTCTTCTGGTGCACTCTAACAAGTATTTAAGCTCAAACCAAGCATGCAGAAGCTGCATGGCAACATTCTGTTTAGTTGTATGTCTTCTGCTCCTTGCTCCTTTCTTGTTTTTTCCCTCCCCATTTCCTTTGTGTAGTAGGGTTAGCGGTCTAGATCTTGCTCCTAGAGTCTATAAAACGTTCTCCACCACTTACAACCACTAGTTTGTCTTTGTTACTTACCTCTAGCAGCTACATGGCTTCCAAGATGTCCTAAGGTTCCACGTCTGTATCCAGTCAGCGTGGGACTCATTACTGACCCTTCTACCATGGAGATCTGCAAGCAACACACACTCTTACTTTACTATGATATTTACTAACTTTGTGATTCTTGCACTTGGGTGTATAATTTTATTTGCATTTCTTGTTCACATGTAACATCATCTGCACTGAGGCAGCTTCCTCAGTGCTGAATCGAATAAGCAGACGATTGGCACCTGTGTCTTTCTTCACCCCCTCCCACATTTCCCCTCTCTTGGACCTGGCCCTCTCTGCAGGGTCACCCCGAAAGTGTTTGCCTTTACCCCTCCTGTTTTCTGAATCTGTTTTTGTTATCTTTAGGACTCTGCACATTGCGGCTGCCCGTGGCCCACGCAGGGGGCCACCCTAAGCGGGCGGCCCTCTAGTGCCATTTGGGCACTATCCCACCCCCCTCTAATGCCGGGACTCAGGGAGGAGTCCCCCCTCCTTGCCTGTGGCGAGCCGAGGAGTGGGGGAGGGTATATATGTCTTCCCCCGCCATCCTGGCGTCCTCTGTTGCGCCGGACACGCCGTCTCTGGGCGCGCTGTCTTTGTGCCCCGCTGGGCACGCTGTCCAGTCCCGCCGGTATCGTCAGGTTCAACTTCAGTCTTGTTTGCGGTGAGTGCGGGCCAGGAGGGGCTATTGCCGGGTTTAAACATCCTCCTTCCTATTTTCCATCTTTTGGGACTTGGTGGCTCCGACCTCCTGGTGTTGCCTACAGTGACGCATGAGATAGGGAGGACTGCACTAGGGGCTGGCATAATTGGGAGCTTACAGCAAGCGCGTGGCTGGCCAGGTGTCAAGCACAACATCCCACTTAGGCTACGCCGAAATACTCATGCTTTGATGTGATTTACCAATTTATGTGAAAATTGTTTATAAGGGTTGCGTATTGACCCTAAGCTGTTGTTGTCCCAACATCGTGAAACGACACCCTGGCCTCATAAGCGTAACTGCACTACCAATATTTCCCGATCTGGGAGCCTGAGGCTGTCCGGTGTGCTCGGGTCCCTATGTGTTCTGTGAGGGGGGTGGTGTGTTTGCAGCGTGGGTTGTGCCGCGTTCGGCACGCGGAGTTGGCGCCGTCAGCAGAGGAAGAGCAGAGTCTGCTGAATAGGTGAGCGGGTGCATAGTTGCGTTTGCCCTGCTCATGTCTTGCTATGGGTGATGTTTGGGTGAGGAGTCACCGTGACCTAGTGGTTAGGTCTCTGACTCTTACTCTAAAAGTTTATGGGTTCAAATCCTGGTATTTCAATGGTTTTGGTCCCTGAGTTAAAAATTATAAGCCGCTGTTGCGGGTCGGAGGGCTCCGCCACCCGCTTGGCCGACGCGCCGCACCGCACGCTGGTGGTGGAGGCAGCGTCGATGTATTAAGAGGGAGTCCGGGGCCCGTTGAGCCGCCACCCACCCCCACTCTGGTTTGAGGCCGAATGCTTCTGCCTCAGGACTTATGAGGCGTGAGTCGGGTTTTTTTTTGTTGGCGGTGAATGCTTGTCTCCCGCCCCCCCTCAACTGGAGCAGTCTGCTTTTTCAGCTGGCTGTTGGGCACCTCGCGGCTGTCCGTTCTGCTCGTCTGTCATGGGGGGGCGGGGCGGTGTGTTGTGTGCCCCTGCGGGCCTGCTTGTGCTCCTCAGTTGGCGCTGATGGGCACAGCGTGGAGAACCAGGTTGGAGCCACCCCCTCCCCCAGACTTGTCTGCAATTGTTGTGTTTGTTAACTGCCTCAGAAACCAGAGTTTCTGCGAACTGGACTGGTAACAGATTTTTCCATTTCACCTAAAATTTGGAAAACAGCTGAGCGTTTTGGGGTGCCACGTGGTTGGCGGGCGGGACGCTGTGCATTGGCAGGATGGGGCACTTCGACCAGGGGGTAGGTCTGGAGGCCTGTTGGAAGCGCGCCTCGGACGAGGGCTGTCTGGGGAAGTTTGTGCCTGACGCGGTGTGAATGAGCGGCACACTTTCTGCGCAGGAATTGCGACTCCGAGGCGGTGTTGTTGGGTGGTGTCGCGTTCGTGGAGCGCAGTGTTTTCGGTGGCAGGCATGCTTGCTCGGCACCGGCGGATGTAGACGTGCTCAGTGCGAGTGAGCCTGGATTTTACACGGATGGCTCCAGCTGATTGTAATCACAGGAGCGTTCGAGTGTCAGGGGAACATGGTTTGTGCCTCTTTCCCTAGGTATTTGGCAGAGGACCGGCAGGCTTGATGGGCACTCGGAAAGGGTACGCTTTAAGTGCTTTAGGGAAACTTGTAGTGAGGGAGAGGATGTGGCACAACGGCCAGAAGTGCCAATTTTGGAGCCTCAGTGCCGGCTCAACATCCGGTGAGTGTGATAAACGCAGCCAATCTCCCCGTGCCTATTATCAGCACCTAAAGATTGCTGGAGTGACTGATTAGGCGAGCTGCAGAAACCCAGGTATTATGGGTGTAACGGATTCCACATGTAAGCCAATGAGCAGTTGGTGACCGGTAAACTTGCTTATCCGGTGTATCACATTTATTTGCAGCCCACTGCAACCTCAACAAAGTTTTCATCAGATGGTGCAGGGGACTGTTTTCCTTTCACACGATTGTTAGTAGAAGGGCCAAGATACATGGAAATCCACCAGTACAATACGGGTACACAGGATTGGTTAGCAGTCCAGGTGTCTTCTTTTTGTTCACTAGAATGGTTTCGCTCATGGTTCGGGTAGCGCTTCCGGCCTAGGTGCAGTGACTCCGGAAGTGACTTTCGATTGGCTTGTTGTTGCTGGCAGTGTGGTGCCGGTAGAATAGTCTGGTCGTATTGGCTCCCCATTACCCATTAAGCGCCTCGTTCCGACGGTCATCATGCCGGAGTTCGCCGTGGAAAGAATGGTGGTGCATCCTCTGGTGCTTCTAAGCATTATGGACCACTTTAACAGGTGAGACCCGGCACATCCTGGCTCAGCGCTGTCAATGGGGAACCCGGGAGACAAGCCGCCAAAGCAACACAGCAAAATAGGGGTGGAGAGAACGGCGCCATGAGCTTGACGTGTGTGTGAGTGGCCCGCGGTTCGAGCTGTCATGATGGGTGGGGACCATGTTCGAGTCCCGATGCCGGTTAGCCACTTTTAGGGCATACAAATGCAGGTTCCTTTTGCCCAAATCAGTCTGGCCTTGGGCCCTGTTGATGCATGCTTTGGTTCGTTGCAGCACAGGTTGTATTGTGGCGTTCGGGCGCGGCAGATTGTCCTCGCTGGCTTCGCCGTGCTAGAAAGGAGTGCCAGCCACAAGGTTACAGTTTTGATTCAGTAAAGAATGTGGTTAGGCTGAGTTCGGTTTGGTGAATGTGGCTGGGGTAGGGACGGAGTCCCGTTTTTTTCCTCCCGTTCCATCAAGATAGTGGAAAACCACAATGCCCCTAGGGGTTGCCCTTCCTGATACTTCCCGGCCGGTGGTCCGGGGTAAGAACTGTGTGGCAGCAACCAGACACGGAGGGAAGTCTGGTCATTATTAAGCTATGAGCCAGTTAGGGTGCTGTGACCACTCAGCCCATGATTCCGGACATGCTGCAAAACATTTGCGTTTGGAGGGACACACCTGGATCGGTGAGCGTAGCGCATTTCCACTGATGGCCATGCTTTTCATTTGCTGTGAGCATGAGGATAGTTGTGCTGAATATGTAATGTAACTGGCGCTCATGTATAGCGTTTCTATACCTTTGCGTAGCTTCATTGCCCAACAGTTTAAATGAGTGTGGAGCCAAACCTGTACCAGGTTGTTGCGGTAAGGGCCCGAATTGTGTTGCAAAGAGTTTTAACGCTTTGAGAGTTAAAGAGTTTCTAAATATTGTTATTTCTCTGGCATTACCATTAGCTAGGGCAAGTTAATTTTTGTCCCGCTGGCACAGTGCTTAATGTGTAAAACAATAAGTGCCAGGGCTGTGGGCAATTTGTAAAACAATACACCTGGCGCCCAAAGTCCCCCAGCCTGCTCTAGCAGTATTTGGGGTGCAGAATACCAAGGCTGCGTAGTCTTGATTCCGCCTCATGCCTCTTTTATTCACCACCAGTCCCTCCCTGCTCATTGTTTCACTCTTGCCGGTTCTTTATGTCACTGTTTTCGTCTTTCTCTTCCATTCCGTGGTTTGTGTTTTTCTCGTTGGTGCAAATGAAGCACTGCACTGACACCAAAGAACCGGGAATGAGTACTACATTTCCCATTAGCACGGTGCTCCTCATCCACAAAAAGTCTTAGCACCTGGGTAAGCAGACACATTGATCTAATAATGCGAAATAATTATGGGACAGTTGTCCCACTTACTATGGCAGAACAGATCACCTTTATGAAGATGGATGCCTCTACCTAAACTCTTAGGCATGTTTGTGAATATTCTTATTTTCCTGCCCACTCACTTGTTTGGTCATCTCAGGTCAGTAATGGTCAAAGTAGCCTAGGCTGGCATTACCCAATGTCATATCAACCCCACTTAGCAGCTGAAACAGGCACAGCTCATCCCATATCCACAACCACCACTTTACGCTCTCTAGTGAAGCGTCCAATGACAAGAATAGATACTGACTGGCACGCACAGTGTGGGCCTGGGACAGACTCGACTCTCGAGCAAAATAGAGCCAGGTTCCTACACCTGACCTGAGCGCCCTGCTTCTCAGCATGCCGGATAGAAAACTGTTGTTGGGGAAACTTCAACATGACTTTATGTAAACAACAAGACCGTTGGCCCCTCAAACTAACAGGACCCACTTGTCGTCCTCTACCTGATTTCCTATCCTACTTTGGCCTGACAGATATATGGCGTGCTCATAATTCCAGAACACAGCAATACACGTTCCATTCGGGAGCACATGGCATCCTAACTTGAATAGACTACCTTTTTACCCTCAGACACCAACTGCAGTATTATTCAGGGGTCCAGCACTTGGCAAGAGGAATAACAGATCACTCCCCCACATGGGCTGTATTTGCTCTGTACAAGGGCTCAGTGCGACAAATCATAGTGCTTAGTCCCTGGTATCTTAAGGTGCCTCACATTAAGGAGGGTTTTGTTGACAGAGCAATAGTAATCTGAAAATTAGAATTTGGTTCACTCCACTCAGACCATAGGTGTATGAGCATGTCATAAAAGGCAGGGCCTTTCCCTATTGTGGGCCATAAACGAGATAATCTGGCTAAACTAGAGACACTTGAGCAATATATTCAAACATTAGAATGAGACCGTATTGATCAGCAGAGCACAGATGTCAAGCATGTCCTACAACTTAAATAGAAAGAATACAAATATGTTGCAACTGATGCCGCCAAAGCAGGCCACAGGGACATGCAACACCGCCTCTATGAGGTGGGCAATAAAGTGGGCAAACTTTTAGCGAGGTTGGACAAGGTAGAACATGCTGGCCGATGGGTATTGGATTTTAAAACCGATAACAACATCACTGTTAGGTACAAACAAGGAGCAGCAGATGCCTTTGCCACCTACTATACTCGGCTCTATTCCCCAGCTGTGTCTGCCACAGTTGAGGAATCCCGAGAACTGCTGGCTGATATTCGCTTAGCCTTACGGCTGTGTAGAGCCATGCTCATTTAGAGGTACGCCCAGGTTAAAATTGTGTGCTTCTTAAGGTTCTCATGACCAATGCGGTTTGTGGTATCTTTTCAAGGGGAAGAGATATAAGTTAGGCACTTTATCACTTACAACGTTGCACATTAAGGCGGGCGGTGTTTTATTGCAAGTTGCAACCGGGAGATTCCCTCATTAACGTCAGCAGCTGCGCACATGGCCAGTAGTACGCAGCCTGGGAAGCCTGGGAGCGAATACCACAGATTAAACTGTAAAGGCAAAATTCCTGTGCGAAAGGAGGGATAAATAGCAAGTACACGAGGACTCCCGGGCTTACTGTCACATATTCCATGGCGGGATAGTCACCAAGGTGGGACAGGCTATCGGGTATGTCTTGCCAGGACAGTGACACACACTTCACACGAACTGGAGCCCCTATAAAGGATAAATGCTGGAAACACAGACTGGGGTACGTTGGGTTCAAAAATCCTCTTCACCAAGCTGCTGGGCATTTTATTGCCATGAGTCGTTGAGGGACAGGCAGGGCATTAAGGGGCGGTATTAAGTAACGAGGTCATTTGCAGGGAGGCAGAGGGGTCCCAGCGATCCACTGTAGGTGGGCTGCAGCTAAACATGAAACTGGGAATCTTGGATTCCGACACTCTTGCTGGTTTAAGCATCTAGGGTCACAGCTGGATAGCAGGTACTGTGCATCTGTGATCGGACGGCAGTTAAGCCTGGTGAGCTGCGTAAGTTGTCACTCCACGAAAGGGTGAGGTGTCGTCAATAGTGGGCACAATACATATATTCTTTCAAACCAGATTTGACACCATTAATGTGTTCACCAGGGTTTAGCAATCAAAGAGGTCTGTGCAATTGTCTGGTCAACGGGGCGGAGTAAGTGCACTCCAGAACCGAGGGTAGGTGACATGTTGCTTCAGTTAAGCTCAAATGCCCCGTCCGGATAGCTACATTAGCCAGGCTGGGTGGGGACGATGTCAGACAACATATTGTGCTGCTATCCCAATAATTGGGGAAGCAAGGTGTCAAGCACAAAAGGCTACTATGTAAAAAGAACATTTGGTACGTCTAGTATTCAAGAAAATTTCAATTTAACGGAGCAGGTAATTTCCCACTGCTGGGGTTGCACAGGGTAGGCAGTGTGAACCACCAAATTTGGGAATAATCTAGTATGGGGGTAAACAAGGGCTTAGTCAATCCTGAATGTTAGGCATGTTAGAATGTGCGACAAATGTCGGGTCAACCGCAACAAAATATGTGCACTCTGCTCCATGGGCAGGTTTCGGGTTGCTTCAGTTAAGCATAAAACTTCTCGCCCTGATAGCCAAAGTAGACAGGCGGGTTGTGGGAGCGGTCACATAACAAGTGGGCTGCTGTCCCATAGATTGGGGACACAGGTGTTCAGGCACATACAGTGCTAGAAGGACGACAACTACAGGTTGCAGAAGGTTGGAGCCTACATTAGCCTGAAGGGTAATATAGCCGTGGTTAAGGTTAGACCTCCCTCTCCCACCGAACAGGTGTAATTTCGGTAAGAAATAAAGGATTCATGGCAAGTACAAGGGAACACACTTTCTTATTGTCACTTACTCCTAGTTCATCAGATAGTAGCCTGCCAGGTGCTTTGCAGGGACACACAAGGGCATAATGGAGTTGCATGAGGTAGGAGGTAACGTGCGGTGAGGCAGTGTGGTCTCAGCCGCCCGCAAAAGGGGGCTGCGGCAATACTTGCAACTGGGAATATTAGATTCTAACAGTATCATTGTTAATTTACGCACGTCTCCCTGGCCATGCGGGGTATGTATGTCCCACCCTGAATCTTAAGGGGACCAAAAGGTTAGCGGAATGCGGCTTTGATTTAAGGGAGGGCAATCATTCCAGGGATAACAAAGTGAACTAGGTCTATAGCTGGATTGAGCTCCAAGGGATACGTGATTGAACATTAGTTCAGTGAGCCTGGTAGACGGAGGAAGTTGTCACTCCGCCCAGGGTGCTGTGGCTGCACTAAAGTGCGCAATATGAGCATTCTTGGTCGCCATGGTTGAGCATTCGAAAAATGCCTGTACAAATGTCCGGTCAACTTCAACAAAGTATGTGCACGCTGCTCCCTGGGCAGGTCACGGGTTGCTTCAGTTATGCATAAAATTCCCCGCCCTCATAGCCATAGTAGGCAGGCTGGTTGTGGAAGCGGTCATCTAAACAAGTGTGCTGCTGTTCCATAAATTAGGGAAACAGGTGTTAGGCACAAAAATGCTAGAGGGATAGCAACCACGGGTTGCAGGAGATGGAGCCTACATTAGCTTGAACGGTAACATAGCTTTGGCTAAGAGTAGAACTCCTTCCTGGGTGGTCATCACATTCCTACAGGTCATGTGAGGCAGCGGACAGTCCCGGAGAAGGATGAACAGCGCCATGGGGCTTTGCTTCATCAGGCATGGGCTAATCCAGACGAACACCAAAGGTGATTGTGGAAAGTTGGGGGTGCACTTGTCACAGGTGGGAATGGACCTGTTCCTACTGGACTTACAGGAGGCCCTGGAGATGAGAGGTTGCAGGTGAGAATATAGCTGTTTTGGTGGGGGGCTCTGGCGTCGACGGGGGCCGCCTCCAGAGCCGTGGCGGAGTTACAGGGCATCTGGAAGCAAATGGGTACAGAAGGGTACCTCTGCAGGAGCACAATAGGGGTGCCAGAGCCAAATCCCAGGAGCCTCATGGCAGGTTCCTGGAAAACCGCGTCGGCGTCCCGTTAGTCCTTCGGGCGGTTGTGGGCCTGAACAACCGGGGGCTTGCCTTGCTACGCTCCGCCCTGAAAGGGGCGTGAGTAATAAGGGACCAATGTGTCACGTGATCCGGAAAGAGGATCACCCCATAAGGTGTAGAACCAGATTGGGTTCTCCACTGTGCTTGGCTCATCAGGCGGGCAGGGCAGCATAGGTTGGTTACAGCTGCCTGCCCTTGGATCGCCCGTAAGATAACCCACCATATTGCATACTTTTGTATGGAATAAACCTGCAGCAATATTTTCCCAAACAAAAGTTGTGTTGTGTATTTATTTATTTAGCATGCATGCTCTGTGGTTGTGTGGGTGGGGTTGTGTTGCCAATAATGGCACTATGCGGCTGCCCGCAGCCCACGCAGGGGGCCACCCTAAGCGGGCAGCCCTCTAGTGCCATTTGGGCACTATCCCACCCCCCTCTAATGCCGGGACTCAGGGAGGAGTCCCCCCTCCTTGCGTTTGGCGCGCTAGGCGCGTCACTTCCGGCGCGCCGAGGAGTGGGGGAGGGTATATATGTCTTCCCCCGCCATCCTGGCGTCCTCTGTTGCGCCGGACACGCCGTCTCCCACCCTACCGCTTACCCGGCGTGGGGGTGGCAGGCAAGGTACATGGAATGTTGTAATGTTCTCTTTTGTGTTGCAGGCGGAGTAACAGGGCGATCTGGAAGCAAATGGGTACAGAAGGGTACCTCTGCAGGAGCACAATAGGGGTGCCAGAGCCAAATCCCAGGAGCCTCATGGCAGGTTCCTGGAAAACCGCGTCGGCGTCCCGTTAGTCCTTCGGGCGGTTGTGGGCCTGAACAACCGGGGGCTTGCCTTGCTACGCTCCGCCCTGAAAGGGGCGTGAGTAATACGGGACCAATGTGTCACGTGATCCGGAAAGAGGATCACCCCATAAGGTGTAGCACTGATTGGGTTTTCCACAGTGCTTGGCTCATCAGGCGGGCAGGGCAGCATAGGTTGGTTACAGCTGCCTGCCCTTGGATCGCCCGTAAGATAACCCACCATATTGCATACTTTTGTATGGAATAAACCTGCAGCAATATTTTCCCAAACAAAAGTTGTGTTGTGTATTTATTTATTTAGCATGCATGCTCTGTGGTTGTGTGGGTGGGGTGTGTTGCCAATAATGGCACTAGTTACCACTGCTAATCAGTGCTAAAGTTCTTATGCTCTCTCCTATAAGCATGGTGAAATTGGCTTACAGCCAATGAGCGCATTTAATTTACCTATAAGTCCCTAGTCAAGTGGGTACTACCTGTACCCAGGGCCTTCAAATTAAATGCTACTAGTGGGCCTGCAGTACTCGTTGTACCCTTTACTTAAGTAGCCCTCTAAACATGTCACAGGCCTGCACTGCAGCCTGTGTGTCTAGTTTTTAACTGCCATTTCGACCTGTTGCTATTTTTAGGTTTATATTATAAAAACTGAAAAAATACCGGGTTTCACAGCTTTCCCTAATTTGTTTTAAATAACATGAAGATAAAAATACAGGTGCGGCCGGTAAAATGCCTTCCAGGGGTAGGTGTGGTGCTGGTGCAGGCACGGCGCTGTCCTAGCTCAGGGATGACGTCCGTCCGCGTCACTGCACGCCGACAACAGGTAACCTGGGCCCCGGGGCAGCCCCGTGATAACCTCCCGCTCCCACAGAGGCAGCCGAGCGGGTTTAAACACTGTCTGTGTCTGACCTTCACCGGGGCGAGCTGTCTACTGGTTCAACTATTAACCATACAAGCACGAGGCTCGAGGAAAACTCTCTGCTTCCCGCTGGACCCAACCGTGTGACCCTGAGCATATCACCAGCTCTACATCTCCCAGAGTCCGAGTTCCATTAACGAACGGCACAAAAGAAGGAGAACTCAGATGCTGCTAAATAAAAACTGGTCATGTATATTTCACGCAATGAAATAACAAGACACATGGGCGGGCTCCACAAAGATGTAAAGTGTGATCAGGTTTCTGCTGTGACCCCATTGGGACAGAGGGGCTCAGCTGGACCCCAGGGTGGCTAGCGCTGTGCATGGTGAATCGAAGGGGATTAATCTTTCTCCCTAATCTCTGGGCCACTCTTACAATCAGTCAATCAGGATTTATAAAGCGCCGCTAATCACCCAAAAGGGTATCCAGGCGCCTCTTTGACCCCCTCTTTGCAGTCACTGGGAGCAGTGGTACTTCGAATGGACAATGAGCGCCGCAGAAGTAAACAAGACGTCTGTCTGGAGAGCCCGCCCTGGACAATGGGACCCTCCCCAGAGACAACAGACCCCCCTCATCACCTGTGACCCTGCTAATACTAAGGGGCATATTAGCAAGACCGGCGATAAAATTATCGCCGTTTTAGCGGCAGGAAACTGCCGCTAAAGCGGCGATAATGGGCTTGCTAATATGCGTTATAGAATTCCAATAGAAGCCCAGGTTAGATGTGCAGGACATCTAACCTGGGCTTCTATTGGAATTCCATAACGCATATTAGCAAGCCCATTATCGCCGTTTTAGCGGCAGTTTCCTGCCGCTAAAGCGGCGATAATTTTATCGCCGGTCTTGCTAATATGCCCCTAAATTCTTCAGAAGCTGCACGTGCATTACTCCAGGGTCACTGCCCGTGCGTGCAAACTAACCCTGGGCGTAGTAGCACTTCACGTAGCTACGTGAAGTACATTTTGAACTACACATAGCTATGCAAATTGCATAGTGCGTAGCTGTGTGCTTGACTGCACTGTACAATAATTGCCAAAGGCATCTTGCACAGTGCAAGTTAAGATAAAATAAGTATCTCTGTCTTTATATGCTAAAATGCATATAGCATTTCACAAAAGTGAAATCAATAAGATAACAAGCAGTGAGAGAGGTGATGATTTTGGTATCCTCCCTAACCTAGGGAGAGAACCAAGCAGATGCCTTGAAAACAAAAAGCACATCTTTTGAACGATTCGGTGGTGGTCCCATCCTCTTAGACCCACCCCAAGCACAGTTATTGGCAAAAATACAATCCCAACCAAAGGCCCTGCAAAGCATTATGGGACGAGATTAGCAGTGGGCAGTGAATATTATAGTATCCAATATCAAAATAATTCTACAAAGAGCTGCAGTTCCACTAGTCGTTACTAGATGTCCCTCACGAGTCAAATGCAAAAGCTTCATGAAAGGGTTTCAATGCTTTTGCATTTGACTCGTGAGGGACATCTAGTAACGACTAGTGGAACTGCAGCTTGATGTATTAATAATTTCAATGCTTTTGCATTTGACTCGTGAGGGACATCTAGTAACGACTAGTTGAACTGCAGCTCTTTGTAGAATTATTTTGATATTGGACACTATAATATTCACTGCCCACTGCTAATCTTGTCCCATAATGCTTTGCAGGGCCTTTGGTTGGGATTGTATTTTTGCCCATAACTGTGCTTGGGGTGGTCCTAGGAGGAAGGGACCACCACTGAATCGTTCACATGATATGCTTTTTGTGTTCAAGGCATCTGCTTGGTCCTCCCCCTAGGTTAGGGGGGTCCCCAAAATCATCACCTCTCTCATTGCTTGATATTTTCATTGCCAAAGTTCACTTTTGTGAATTTGTTATAAGCTTTTTAGCATAGAAAATTGCTTTAACAAAGCATTTGTATGTGTTTAATATACTGCTGCTACGCTATGTTGATTAGCACAGTTTTTTACACTGCTACGTGCAATTTGCGTAGTGCGTAGTAACACAAACTTTGCATGCTCCGTGAGCGTAGCAAAGTATTATGCCCAGGGTTAGTGCAAACACAGTACACGCTGCTCACGGCATCTGTCCTCAGAGGCAGCGGGCCCGGGGAAGTGATGAGCACACTCCATAGGACTCAGTACAACACTCACAGGGAACACAACGCACGCCATAGGCCTCAGTACAACACTCACAGGGAACACAACACACGCCATAGGCCTCAGTACAACATTCACAGGGAACACAGCACACGCCATAGGCCTCAGTACACCACTCACAGGGAACACAGCACACGCCATAGGCCTCAGTACAGCACTCACAGGGAACACAACACACGACATAGGCCTCAGTACAGCACTCACTGGGAACACAACACACGCCATAGGCCTCAGTACAACACTCACAGGGAACACAGCACACGCCATAGGCCTCAGTACAGCACTCACAGGGAACACAGCACAGGCCATAGGCCTCAGTACAGCACTCACAGGGAACACAACACACGACATAGGCCTCAGTACAGCACTCACAGGGAACACAACACACGCCATAGGCCTCAGTACAGCACTCACAGGGAACACAACACACGACATAGGCCTCAGTACAGCACTCACAGGGAACACAGCACACGCCATAGGCCTCAGTACAGCACTCACAGGGAACACAGCACACGCCATAGGCCTCAGTACAGCACTCACAGGGAACACAACACACACCATAGGCCTCAGTACAGCACTCACAGGGAACACAACACACGCCATAGGCCTCAGTACAACACTCACAGGGAACACAACACACGCCATAGGCCTCAGTACAGCACTCACAGGGAAAACAACACACGCCATAGGCCTCAGTACAGCACTCACAGGGAACACAACACACGCCATAGGCCTCAGTACAACACTCACAGGGAACACAACACACGCCATAGGCCTCAGTACAGCACTCACAGGGAACACAACACACGCCATAGGCCTCAGTACAACACTCACAGGGAACACAACACATGCCATAGGCCTCAGTACAGCACTCACAGGGAACACAACACACGCCATAGGCCTCAGTACAGCACTCACAGGGAACACAACACACGCCATAGGCCTCAGTACAGTACTCACAGGGAACACAACACACACCATAGGCCTCAGTACAACACTCACAGGGAACACCACACACGCCATAGGCCTCAGTAAAACACTCACAGGGAACACGTCACACTCCTTAGGCCTCAGTAAAACACTCACAGGGAACACGTCACACTCCATAGGCCTCAGCACAGCACTCACAAGGAACACGTCACACTCCTTAGGCCTCAGTAAAACACTCACAGGGAACATGTCACACTCCATAGGCCTCAGTACAACACTCACAGGGAACACGTCACACTCCATAGGCCTCAGTACAACACTCACAGGGAACACGTCACACTCCATAGGCCTCAGTACAACACTCACAGGGAACACGTCACACTCCATAGGCCTCAGTGCAACACTCACGGGGGACATGTCACACTCCACAGGCCTCAGTACAACACTCACAGGGGACACGTCACACTCCGTCCGCCTCAGTACAACACTCACAGGGAACACGTCACACGCCATAGGCCTCAGTACAACACTCACAGGGGACTCGTCACACTCCATAGGCCTCAGTACAACACTCACCTGGGCAATATTACACTCCATTAGTGCCAATATCAGTAACATACCCCTCCTGCAAACACAGCAATCTCATAATAAAGAACATACAAGACACATTGTTTGCTGGAGAAAATATTGCTGCAGGTTTATTTGCATAATAAAATATATGCCAACATGGTGGGTTAACTTACGGGCGATCCAAGGGCAGGCAGCAGTGACACCCCTAAGCTGCACTGCCCACCTGATGAGCCAAATTGCACCGTGGCCTTAACCAATTGGTTCTCACCATTTAGGGGGATTACCTCTTACATCACGTGGACCGTCAGTCCACCCATTTACTCACGCCCCTTGAGGGGGCGGAGCGTATCCAGGCAAGCCCCCGGTTGCTCAGGTTTACAACCGCCCGCAGGACTAACGGGGCGCCATCGTTCCTCCAGGGTCCTGCCGTAGGGACTTCCTGGGGCTATTTGGCATTTGCACCCTTGTTGTGCTCCTGAAGAGCGTACCCCTATGTACCATTCAGTCTCTGGATCACCCTGTAACTCCGCCACAGCTCTGGGTGTGGCCCCCGTCACACCCAGGGCCCCCCACCAAGGCAGGCATTCCTACTTACAGCCAGCTGATTCTAGGGCGTCACCCAGGTCCAACAAAAACAGGTCCATGCACACTCTAGACAGGTGGACCCCATCCTCATCAAAACCCCCAGTGGACTTGGCATGCAAAAGGCTGTGCCTGATAAAACCAAAACCCCTCTGTTCAGTGAATTTGTCATGGCACTGTTTACTCTCCTGCGCAAGATTTCTACGGCCTCACCGGTGCCGGCCTCTGAAGTGGGTGTCCCTCAGGGCTCCATTCTCAGCCCCACCCTCTTTAATATCTATCTATCCCCCCTTGCATCCATGGTAGAGGCAGAGGGGGCCAAAATTATTTCCTATGCTGACGACACTCAGCTGATCTTCTCCTGTGATAAAGGCTCCGACCTGGATGGGGCAAGGATCGGGGCCTGTCTCACGAAGGTGTTCAACTGGTTTAGGATTAATCAGCTTAAGTGTAATCCGGACAAAACAGAAGTGGTTTTCTTCGGAAACCCGGAAACCCCTGAGTGGCGCTCCTGGTGGCCTGAGGATCTGCCGCCCCCACCTGTAGAAAAGGAGAAAGCCAAAAACCTAGGAATCGTGTTAGACAAAACTCTCTCCATGCGATCTCAGATTCAAAATCTTACTGGCGCATGTTTCGGAATCCTACGAATGCTAAAAAAATTCCTGCCACTACTTCCGCTGGAAAGCAGAAAGAGCGTAGTGCAGGCAATGGTGACTTCAAAGTTTGATTATGTCAATTGCCTGTACCTGGGTCTTCCTAAATCTCTGATCCAGCATTTACAGGTGGTCCAAAACGTGGCGGCCAGAGCCATTCTTAAACCTAAACTTAGATCTAATATAACTCCGATTCTTACATCGTTACATTGGCTTCGCATAAAAGAACGGATAGACTTTAAAGCCCTGACCATCTTCTTTAAAGCATTCCACAACGTAGGAGCCGGCTACCTAATCAAACGGGTTAACCACTACACTACCTCTAGACCATTACGCTCTTCCAATGCCAACTTGGCCAGCGTGCCTAGGACGGGAGGCAGATCCTTTGCTTTCCTAGGCGCAAAATTGTGGAACAGCCTTCCGGTGGCCCTGAGGCTTAATACAGACCTACTTTCCTTTAGGAAAAATTTGAAAACTTGGCTTTTTAATCATTAATCTGGGTCCTTTTCACTCTTTTTCCCCAGCTGTCTAGGCGCCAGGACACTCTAGCTTGAGTAGCTGTGCGCCCATACAAATACCCTATTTCATTTCACCCGACCGGGCCCCTTGCCAAACTAAACGTGGGGTAATCTCGGACCACCATAATTCGCATGCCCCCAATTGGTTGCTTAACTTACACATGGAGGATTTCATCTCTTGCAGCAGGGCCTTCCTACCCATGAAAGTCAAATCATTGCCTCACAAGTGTATGACCAGAATGTTGGGAGAGGATTTGCCTCCCGCTAGTCTGTGCCGCAGCTTCTTCAGCAAGCTGTGCCAGCGCATGCCTGGGAACCCCAACCAGACTATCTCAGTGAAGGAAAACCCATGCCTCCACTTCCTTCTTTCCGCCCATCGTGCCACTCTGGAGATGTAAGAATGGCCAATCACCCAGACCTTTGATCCTGGCAAAATAAAGAAACGCAGGGTTGCAAAACACAATTCTATAACTACTACGCAAGATTGCCCATAGTTTGCTCAGAAATCACACTGCACACATATTAGCACATGGTGCTACGCCAAATTGTACATAGTTTGCTCAGAAATCACCATGCACACATCTTAGCAGATGGAGCTGCGCAAGATTACACTTAGTTTGCTCAGAAGTCGCGCTGCACACATATTAACACATGGTGCTCCACAAGCGCACTCAGCCCTTGAAGGCTTCACGGGCGGATATAACGCTTGAAACACTGGGATTTCCACCTCCCAACCTGCCGGCCCCCACCTGTATGGGAGTGCCACGCCGGACAGGATTCTTGGGCCAGAAATTGGGACAGTAGTACCCTTGTTAGCTGACAACTCCCACCCCAGCCTGGCTACGAAGGCTATCAGGGCGGGGGATTTTTTGCTTAACTGAAGCAACCTGTAACATGCCCTTGGTTCCAGAGTGCACATACTTTGCTGAGTTTGACCAGACATTTGCACAGACCTTTTTGATTGCTAAACCAAGTCGAACACATTAATAGTGACAAATCTGGTTTGAGGGACTGCATGTATTGTGCCCACTATTGCCGTCATCGCCCCCTTTCTTGGAGAGGCAACTTACTCAGCCCACCAGGCTTGCTTAACTGCAGTCCTGAAGGAAGTGGCCCGAAAAGGGCCACCCGGGTTTTCTACAACCTCCTAATCGCCTTCCACAAAATGAAGAGTCGGTCAGACAGTAGAGAATACAAAACAATTGTTTATTACCAATGCTCTGCAGAGGAGTCCAATCTGACCTGCACCCTAAGATATCTGCCGAGGGACTGACCCCCCAACAGTCTGCAACGCATAATCATTCTTCCCAAGGGCCTCCCAACCATGCCCACAATGGAAAGTTACCGGCTTAGGCCGAACATGAACAAAGGAGGCACAGAAGGATGGGCTACCACTTGCTAGATGGGTACACGCTATCACTATCTCAAGGTTGCCGTGCTGGGTCTCGGCGTCTTCTAATGTGGGAGCAGAGCTACACACAAGGGTAGGTATGCGAGGGCAGAATGGCCTATTCATTAGCAAGTCAGAAGGCAACCTTGAATAAAGAGAAAATAATAGCTGAATACAGTGTTCTGCTGAGGCAAGCAATACGAATAATGAGGCCTAGTACAGGCACAGCCTAATAGGGATTACGAAATTCAAAATGGAGTCACACTTGCTAACTGAAGCTCGCACATTGCAGGGATAACTCAGCGGGTTGCATAACGTGAATACAAATGGTGTCTAATTTAGCCGTACACTGCTCACCTAATATAACGTAGAACAAGTGTAGAATGAGAATGAGATTTTCAAACCTAACAGACCCTCCTTTTAGCAGTGGAGGCTACATCCTTTATTGACGCTATCCGGTAGGGTCTTACAATTCTAAGCAGGGAAAAGAGATAATTCATAGTCACTTTAATATCAAAGGAAAAGTAAGCAACACATCTATAACAAGATATTTTTAGTACTCAAAAATACCCTCATCTATCTGCATCATATCCTGTATTTCTTGCATCATCATATTAGAGACTTTATCACTACCGCTTGGCAATTTAGGGGTAGGGGTGAGTTTACTCACACAATAAGTGCAGCATGCTGGAAGGCAATTGACACATAGGCAGCACGTAAAGATGACACCTGCAATAGCTACTAGGAAAAGAAGAATCTTCCAACCCCAGGATGATAGCAGACTCCAAAACCACCCTGTGATGGACCATGAACCATTATCCTGATGAATATCGGATGCAAGCCTATGTAGCTTCTTGATAGCTGAGTATACATTAGGGGCGTGGTCTGGGATGTAAACGCAGCAACTGCTGCCTATGACGCGACAAGCTCCACCCCTATCTGCAAGGATAACATCTAAAACCATCCTATTTTGAAGAGCAACGAGTCTGGTAGCCTGGAGCTCAGCCGTGATGTTAGTGAGTATGCCTGCTGTAGTGTTGATAACCCCTTCAACAACCCTGGTGAGACGACGAATGCTAACACTGTTGTACATAGGTCCCCAAAAAGGGACAATACCCTTCATGGCATCCATGAATTGCTGTAGGGTAGTATCAGTTTGATCGATATCTGCTGTGTCAATAACTCTCCTTACCCGGGACAAGTACACGTGTCTCCGCTGCAGCCTATGGCCTTTGTGATAGTTGGACGGTGCAATGTAAACGGGAGGTAAAAGGAAAGAGACATAACACCGGCCAGACCATCCCCTAGGGAGCCATGTGTAGGCCTGCTCCCCACAAACAAAGTATACATTTGGGGGAGTGAGCAAAGGTCGGCTACTACTAGTGTTTAATCGATAGGTGTAGTTGCAACTGCTCTGTCCCACTAGAATATTCCCAGAACCTTTGACACAGAAACTAGCTGCTGTATGAACCACAGGTACGGGCATGGCTTTATCTTCAGTGATATTTCGTGCGTGGAAACATTTAAAGTATTCAGTAACATTGAATTCTTGAAAATCCAACATTTCATTTTCCAGCCATGTGGCATTCTTGTTACCTTCGTAAACATTCATGCAAGCATGTGGATGTAAGGTACCTTCCTTTCCTCCCGTCCCAGGTGTATAACCCTGGTGTCCCACAATATATCAAAAAGTCACAAAGAATCCCCCCTTGGGTAAAAAACACCTATACAACACCACATTCACACGAGAAACCTTATATCACCAACACGTTAACAATAAACAAAGGATCCAAGAAATAAACAAATCAAGTTAGTTCTCAATGAATAGTACAAATTTATTAAATTCAGTATACAATAATTAAAAATTCATCTTAAAACTTCACAGTATTTTTTCTAACGTTCATCATAAAACAATAATCAAAGAAGCTTTATCAAGTTAAAAAGGATTAGACACACATATCTTGAGGGCAGATCAATACATACAATTAAAAAAACAAAATACAAAAAAACATATATGGGAGAACGAGCAGGAAAATTGTTTCCAAGTCACAGGTATAGCCACATAATCATACACAGATCAAATGTCAACTCATGAGAGAAATCTCTCCTTTGTTTTGTACTCAGTAACAGTTGTCCACATCGATTTAAAATGGGCTTCCCTTATCTGTGCATCGACGCGTTTCGGTGGGCACTATGTTTAGGCCAACACCTTCTTCAGGATAATAAAATCGTCCCAATTTATCAATCACTTTCTGTAATAGCAATAACAACAAAAATCAGACACATATAAATCAATAAACATAATCATTGATTCTTCACTTCTTAGTCCTAATAAATCATCAACATATTGGTGACAAACCAAGGTTTCCTCATTCTCACAAATATACCATCCATATACACATTCATTCATCAACAATGCCAATATAGGCGACATCATTTAAATAAAAGGAATTATCATAAAGACATCCTTAACAGTAGCATAATACTCTTCATTTGTAGGCAAAGGAGGGTATTTCTCATTCCTCCCAACAGATATCTGTGATAGCATAATCAAGAGTGTACGGAGCAAATACTCTCCAGACTAATACATTTCACACATAGCCAGAATAGCATCTTTGGCAGATTTACCTCAAGTATCTTAGTGATCACACCTCCTTGGGTGGTCCGTATCTAGGGGGGATTCTTTGTGACTTTTTGTCGGATTTGGTACCCCTCCCCTTTGGTGGTTGGGTCCCTCTCTCTCTTTTTGTACCACAATATATTCCAAAACACACAAGATGATGGACGGAATGCTGCACAATAGCAAACATTCACCCCCAGTCACAGATCTGGGTTTAATCCATCGTTATTTTGCTTCACCACGCCACCCCAGTTCAGACATAGCCATATGCAAATCAGTCTTGCCCCTGTGCCTCATGGGAACAGTCCAGACCGAACTGCCAAGCCATGTCTTCCCTGGACCGGAATCAAGCATCCTAGGACCGGTTTCAGGCTATCAGCCTTCATCAGCCAGAATAGCTTGACTCCAGTGGCGTAGTGAGCACGGGACCCACGTCTGGGCATACCCTTCCCATATAGGGCGAAATGCAAAACACACAAGATGATGGACGGAATGCTGCACAATAGCAAACATTCACCCCCAGTCACAGATCTGGGTTTAATCCATCGTTATTTTGCTTCACCACGCCACCCCAGTTCAGACATAGCCATATGCAAATCAGTCTTGACCCTGTGCCTCATGGGAACAGTCCAGACCGAACTGCCAAGCCATGTCTTCCCTGGACCGGAATCAAGCATCCTAGGACCGGTTTCAGGCTATCAGCCTTCATCAGCCAGAATAGCTTGACTCCAGTGGCGTAGTGAGCACGGGACCCACGTCTGGGCATACCCTTCCCACATAGGGCGAAATGCAAAACACACAAGATGATGGACGGAATGCTGCACAATAGCAAACATTCACCCCCAGTCACAGATCTGGGTTTAATCCATCGTTATTTTGCTTCACCACGCCACCCCAGTTCAGACATAGCCATATGCAAATCAGTCTTGACCCTGTGCCTCATGGGAACAGTCCAGACCGAACTGCCAAGCCATGTCTTCCCTGGACCGGAATCAAGCATCCTAGGACCGGTTTCAGGCTATCAGCCTTCATCAGCCAGAATAGCTTGACTCCAGTGGTGTAGTGAGCACAGGACCCACGTCTGGGCATACCCTTCCCACATAGGGCGAAATGCAAAACACACAAGATGATCCCCTTTGGTATCGCTTTGTTCGCCCTAAGTTGGCGGGGGTATGCCCAGACGTGGGTCCCTTGCTCACTTTGCCACTGGATTCAAGCAAGCCTGGCTGATGACGGCTGGAATGCCAGAAACCGGTCCTAGGATGCTTGTTTCCGGTCCAGGGAAGACATGGCTTGGCAGTTCGAGCTGGACTGTTCCCATGAGGCACAGGGTCAGACTGATTTGCATATGGCCATGTCTGAACTGGGGTGGTGGAGTGAGCTAAAGAATGATGATGGATTAAACCCAGATCAGTTGACTGGGGGTGAGTGTTTGATTGGCTCAAACATTCCGTCCATCATCCCCTTTTGTATCGCTTTGTTCGCCCTAAGTTGGCGGGGGTATGCCCAGACGTGGGTCCCTTGCTCACTTTGCCACTGGATTCAAGCAAGCCTGGCTGATGACGGCTGGAATGCCAGAAACCGGTCCTAGGATGCTTGTTTCCGGTCCAGGGAAGACATGGCTTGGCAGTTCGGGCTGGACTGTTCCCATGAGGCACAGGGTCAGACTGATTTGCATATGGCCATGTCTGAACTGGGGTGGTGGAGTGAGCTAAAGAATGATGATGGATTAAACCCAGATCAGTTGACTGGGGGTGAGTGTTTGATTGGCTCAAACATTCCGTCCATCATCCCCTTTTGTACCACAATATATTCCAACACTGCTTCATAGTCAGACTTCGTCATATTCATAGCATCAGTATGGTAATGCATATACACCATGGAAAGCAACAGGAACCATGCCTCACAACTACTTAGGTACGACAGGGGTAAGGACACCAGTAAATCGTTCTTGTGCATATCTGAGGGGAGTAACCCACACACCCAGCAATTCGTGGCATTTGTTGTATTATGTACCTGGTGAAGCATTTGCAGGAAAACATTTTCAACATATGTTTGTCTATGTCTCTCTTTATGTGGGGCCAACGTAATGAACAGATGCTCAGGTGGAGACGGGTAGTCCCTATCAAAGTGTGGACAGGATGCTGTTCTTCTAGATACCACACTACCCCAAACAGTATTATCATTACTATGAGAAGGAACACTACCACCACTATCTTACTCCTAGGAGACCAGCTAGACCACACAGGACTACTCTGCCTCGGTGGTGGTGCCGCTAGGGGCTGTTCTTCTTTCATGACAGCACGGCCAAATAGGAACATGAGAAGAGCCTTATGAACTGGAGCCACAAGAATACAACCGACCAGAGGGGCACTGTTTACCCAGCGTCCGTTTAGAGCCTCGCTGGTAGGCTCCTATCGTTCATCAATGATGGTGCTCCGAAGCACTCCCTTGAGGGAGCCGCGCGATCACAGCCCTTACTGGAAACAAATCCTACTTCTTGCAGGATAGGGCACCCTCCCTCCTGGGCAAGTACCCTCAACGATCCTGTCCAGTGTCTCAGGCAGTGCACCAGTGTTGTTCACCCTAATCTGACGCAGGCACTGCAGACATAGTACCTACACCCTAATCTCAAGTCCTTCCCTAACTCCTGGACTATCCCTCTGGCGCACTGTCCTTCTTTCCGGGGTGCAAGTTATACCTGTTAACTCCAGGCACTGTTTCATCAACAAAAAGGGGGCGAAACTCAGGCTCGGAAGGGCATGGGGACTCAGATGCCAGTGGATCAGATGGGGCAGAAACCGGGGCTGCCCTTATCTCCGGAGGGACCACATCAAGCAGGGCGGCGTCACTCTCTGCTTCCGTCTGCGCCCACCTTAGCCGGGCGTCAGAGAAAGGAACAAAGAGGGCCACCCTTTCCTCTTCTTGGTCAGCAATGCCGTCGAGCACCCACTTGTCGTAGGGAAGTGGGAGAGGAACCCTCTTGCAGTGGGTACCATGCACCCAGTTTTTCCGGCCGCCGAGTTTCACCGCCGTTCTAGTGGCAAGGAGGACCAACAGGGGGCCCTTCCAACGGGGCTCCAGGCAGCTCTTCCTCTGGAAGTTCTTGACGAGGACGTAATCTCCGGGCTGTAGCTGATGCCCGGGCCCATCTGGCACCAGCTGCAGTGTCTCCTGAATCTGTTGATGAAGAGAACGAAGATCTTTAGTTAACTCATTCAAATAGTCTATAAGCAAGGGGTGCTCTATCTCAGAGAAGCGCTTTGGTCTTGGAACGCCCCAGATATTGGCCCGGCGACCAAACAGACTGTGCTGTCGCCCTGGTGGATAACAAGGCCAGGGGCAACGCATCTGGCCATCGAAATCCTGTGCTTTCCTGTATTTTTGCTAACTTTAGCTTGAGAGTGCCATTATATTTCTCAACCAGACCTGCTGACTGAGGGTGGTTGGCTGCATGAAACTTTTGCTTGATGTGCAGACCTTCGCACACCAGTTGGATGACCTTGGAATTGAAGTGACTTCCCTTGTCACTCCAGATCACACGCGGCAATCCGAAGCGCGGGAAGAACTCCTTCATGAGTGTCTTCGCTGTCGCCATAGCCGTATTCTCTTTAGTGGGGTAAGCTTCAATCCATTTACTGAATGCACAAATCACTACCAGCACATACTTCAAATTGTTGACTCGTTCCATTTCGATGAAATCCATCTGGAGAACCTCGAAAGGGAAGGAAGGCGGTGCAAAGTTACCAGACGGTGTAGGAGTACCTTTCCCAGGATTTTGTGTCATACAAATCATACAGTGTTTCACTAAATGAGTGGCTGCTTTGGAAATATTGTCATTCTGCCACACTGGGTCCAACACCTTACATATTCCCCTGGCGCTAATGTGGGCTGGGCCATGGGCCATGGTAACCACAGGAAGTACATAGGCATTAGGTAACATCCATCGCTGTTTCTCGGACTTATCAGTCCAGCACCCATCCTCATCCAGACGCCCTGTACTCTCCTGCCATATTGCCAATTCGTCTAGGGTCGCCTCGCTTTGTATCTCTTTGACGTTTTCTAATGTGTCCTTGAACATTCCATTCTCCGGGACCCACCTAGCAGGACCTGCCACAAACATCTTTTTCATCTTTGATCTAGCTGTCTCTTTAGCTATTTGATCCGCAAACGCATTTCCTCTCCCAACATCATCGGTTATTGCTTTGTGGGCACTACATTTTATTATTGCTAACCTTTTGGGAAGTGTCAGAGCTGACAAGAGTCTATGTATCAATGGGCCATTCTGTATTCGTAATCCATGCGATGTTAAGAACCCTCTCTCCGCCCAAAGGCGTCCAAAATTATGGGCGACCCCAAAGGCATACTGGTTGTCAGTATAAATATTGACAGTCAGTCCCTCACTCAACTCACAAGCCCGAAGAAGGGCAACCAGCTCTGCGGCTTGGGCTGATTGATATTGGACACGGGATGTCTCAACTACAGTGTGTAACGTTGTAATTGCATATGCTGCAGTGGTGGTGCCATCTGGTAGTTTGAAACAAGAGCCATCAACATATAGTTCCCCATGGGGGTCAGATAGGGGAACATCAGTCAGGTCTACCCGTCCCTTCGTCTCCTCTTCCGTTCTGTACACACAATCATGTACATCTGTGTCATTACTCGTCGAAGGGAGGGGTAGTAACGTGGCTGGGTTCAGAGTGGCACATCTTTTGATGGTAATGTGCGGAGCAAACAAAGTTAGTTCATATCCAGTCAGACGTGCACTAGTAAGGTGCTGTGTCTTTGTCTTATTCAAAAGCGTATCCACAGAATGGGGTACCATTACTGTGAGAGCAGTATCAAGAACGAGCCCCGCTGATTGTCTGATAGAAACTGCCACCGCCGCGGCAGCTCTCAGGCAGCTCGGGAGCGCTCTGGCTACATTATCCACCACAGCAGAAAAATAAGCGCAGGGTCTTTGCTTACCACCAAAACCCTGTGTTAAAACAGAAAGTGTGCAACCGTCCACCTCATGTACGTAGAGCACAAAAGGCTTCTGGTAATCAGGAGTACCAAGCACAGGAGCAGAGCAAAGCGCAACCTTTAATTGCTCAAAAGCTTGCTGGCATGCGGATGTCCAAGGCAGGGGTTCATGCACTTCTTTAGTGGTCAGGTAAAGGAGGGGTTTTGTTAGTAAGGAATAATTGGGGATCCAGTGTCGACAATACGAGGTAATACCAATAAATGCGCGTACTTCACGTTGAGTCTTAGGAACAGGCATATTAGTGATAGCAGCTATGCGCTCGGGTGTTAGTCTGCGACCCTCCTTCGACAGTAGGTGACCTAAATAGGTGACCTCCTGTCGACAATATTGAAATTTGGAAAGGGACACCTTATGGCCATGGCCCGCCAGATGTAACAACAATTTAACAGTGGCATCTTTACTGCCATCCTCAGTATCAGAGGCCACAAGGAGGTCGTCCACGTACTGCAATAGCACATTACCAGTGGGAAGTACCAAAGAATCCAATTGACTTTTTAAGGCTTGACTATAGATACTAGGACTTTCTGTATAGCCTTGAGGAGCCCGACAGAATCTAAAGCTCCTGCGGGCTAGGGCGAATCCAAACAGATATCTGCTATCAGTATGAATAGGAATGCTAAAGAAAGCATTCTTCAGATCAATCACAGAAAATAATTTTACCGATGGGGGAATCATTGTCAATATTGTGGTGATGTCTGGGACTACAGGATATTGGGGTACTACAATTTTATTGGCAAAGCGATAAACATCAGGATGAGCATCAGAAGAGTCCAAGGGTGTCTTCTTGAGAATCGGAAGGATAGGGCTATTGCACACATTCGCCACTGTCTCCTTGACCACACCAGTCTTAATCAAATTCTGTATTATTTGCAACAAGGCCTTTTCTCCTGCTTGTGAAATCTTGTACTGGGGAATACGTGGCAAGACAGCATTGTCTTTGATCTGAATAGAGACCGGCGGGATCTGGAGTAACCCCACATCCGTGTCTCCTGCTGCCTACAAACTACGGGGCACCTCTTTGAATTCAGCGGGGAGGGGTGCGTCCTTTGCAAAGCATTGTTTAGCATGAGCCACTTGTGGCCCGACGGTCATGTAAACACCATCTGCAGAACAAAAGATGGTGGCATGCAATCTCTTCAACAAATCCAATCCCATCAAATTCTCCCCACAATTTGTCGTTAACAGGAATGGCGAATCTACCGTAAAGGGACCAATAGTCAGAGCAAGAGGTTTGGAAATGGGGCTAACAACCGGCATGCCTGAGAAACCTACCGAAACATTGTTTTGGTCAGACAGAGCTGCCCCTGGGACCAGCGAACGAGAAACAGAGCTATTCATAGCACCCGTGTCAAGTAAGAACGTCTTGGGCGTGCCCTGCAAATCCGCAGTGACATAAGGTCCCCGCTGATCTACAGGCACCGGAACCGGTCCCTTACCCTGTCCCTGGCTGTGGGACATCCCCGTCACTTTGTCCATGTCATAGTCGTCATGATAGTACTGCCTTCCTCGGGGTTCGTCGAAATAGTTCTGGCTCTGCTGAGCATACGATGTATCCTCAAACTGTCCCTGTCTTCGGCCTCCTCCCCCTCTACCATGTCCTCTAAAACCCCTACCTCTCAGGGCCTCAACTTTCTGCAGTAACTCCGGACACTCACTTCGCCAATGCCCCTCCTTTTTACAGTACCCACATTGGTTGTACCCCACGGGTGCATCCAGTGTACTGTTCCGGTCAGACCGGGACCCCCGCTGGGCCGGACCCAAACCTCTTCTTCTTCCCCTCGCCACTTGCTGCATCAACACCCTTGTCTTCAACTCCTTTGACTTTTTCTCCACCTTCTCTTTGTCCTCATTCTCTCTTTGGTCGTAGTACTGTGCCATACTCAAAATTACTGACGGGGAGGAGGTGGTCCAAGTACTTTTCGAAGCCTGCAACCTAGTCGCAATCTCGGGAAGCAAATTAGTGACAAACCTGTTGACAAACAAACGAACACCACCCTCCAGTGACAGATCCTGGCCACTAAAATCCCAAAACACCCCTTCAAACCTAGTAAAGAAATCGGACACACTTTCATCCTTCTTCTGACGACACGCAGTCAACTTGTCCCAATCCACTCGTCTCGGCGGGATAAGGGAATGCATGTAAGTGATAATCCGCCCCGGCAAGGCTAATAACTCCGCCTTCGGTTTCTCGTCGGGCTTGCGCCCCTTATCCCATGCCCTGATCTCATTCCATGTTCCACCCAATTTCACCGCATGATCCTGTGTATTTACCTGTCTCCATATATCTACCAGCACCAACAGGCCGAAAAACAACTCTATATCAGCTAATGTCATCACCGTGGAGGAGGCCGCCTCCGTCAATTCTTTATAGTACGCAGTTGGATTTTTCCGAGGGTCCGGCAACTGTCCATTTAGGGATATTACCTCACTCCTCTTCCAAAGAGTGTATATCCACTGTTCCTGGAAATGGGCCGCCACTCGTGGGCGAGTAACAATATTATTCCCATCTCGCAACTCTGGTATTTCGGGGTAGTAAATGGGATGATCTTCCCTCATGGGGAACTGTGACACTGTCGTCGGGACCTTCTGGAGCAATCTACCCCGATAACCCACCAATGTCGTCACATTACTGAAAACGTCATTTGGGGCCATATCTGTAGTATACACCCTATCCCGAATGTCATAAATTATCTGCGGTGCAATACCCTTGAAACACTGTTCACACAATCCTATCAGCGTAGCCGACATATGCTTAAGAGCATGTTGCTGTATAAACGGCTCATAATCTTTCATCACGCTCCACACATCTTCCACACTATAAATCGGATTCCGGGCCCACTGTGCAGCCTGGTCAGCCACCATTCTCTTTTCCTCATCACCCACAGCAGAACGCACCAGCACTTTATCCATACGTTCACGTGCCGCGGCCCAATTCACTTCATGCACTCCACGCACAGGCGTCTCGGCATTTCGCACTGCCTGAGGTAACACACTCAAAGGGGAAAGAGCAGAGGAAGAAACAGGTACCATCGCGCTCAAAGACTGTGATGCAGGAGTAAGAGGAGGCGTGACCACAGGGACGGAGTCGGGAGACAGAATAGGGAAACCGGTGGCTCCCGTCCCTGTAACTTGCAAAAGTGGGGAAGACGCAGGAGGGGCCGGGGCCGAAGCAGTAGGGCCAGAGACAAGAAGAGTAGGAATAGCAGAACCAGAGGCCGAAGACTGAGGTCTTGAGATTATGGGATATATCCGGTCGGGGGCATAAGGAGGTGGGAGCCGAGAATCCAATAACTCCTCAACGAAAATATCACCTTCCTCTCTAGCAACATAACATTTATCACTCTGCAATCGAAACTTCCTATCTGCACACTCTATGCCTTTCTCGATCTTTTCTCTTTCATACGCTACCGCTTTCTGCGTTATCGTTTGCGTCTGTTCCCTCCGAGCTTGCTTCTCTGCCCTCATACGCCGTTGCTTCGCTTCCTTCTGCCATGTCCTCAGAGAATCAAACATTGACTGCCTGCTCTTTTTGGCGAACAATTTGTCCTGCAAGTAATTCAACTTTTGTTCATCAAATGTGCCAGTAAGCGGCCACTGTAACTCAACATTGTCCCTCATATATTTATTCCACAACGTGCTAAACATAATAGGGCCAATGCCTGCTTGACGTATACATCAAAATTTGGGGTACCCTCCAGAGGCGCCGGCTGCCTTTCTTCCAATCGAGCTTCGGTGGAACAACACCGACATCCAAAACACCCTAACTTACTTAGAGAAGGCATCATAATATAAGACACATACACTGTCCCCAATGGACACCAACCAACAAATGGTCCAAAAACCAAATTAAAGCGGTCCAAAACCGCACAAGACGGTCCGCAGACTGTACCAAGACAAGAAGACAGGCTCTAGCCCCAGACCTTTTCAAGAATAAGCCGAATTTCAAGTTGGCCTGGCAGATTGTTCGCAAACAGCCCCAAACCTTTTCAAGAATGGGCCAAATTTCCAGTTGGCCTGGTAGACCGTTCACAAACACTCTGTGTCTTTTCAAGGGTCCACAAACCCACCAAGTTCAAGACAAGACAGTCCAGAGACTGTACCAGACACAGCCCGTAGGCTCGTGCCGTTCAACCATGGCGCCGCATTTTCCAAGAATTCAAGTCACTCACCCGGTGCACTCAGGTCGAGCAATATTATTCTCCACTGCCGACTCTTCGGACCAAACGGTCAAATCCAAGGTTCCGCCTTCTCAGGACCCCGGCCGGTGACCACTAGACGAGGAGTCGCCCGATCAGACGGGCGGGGCAGCCAAGAGAACCGGGCTCTTATCGTGTGGGGATCCCCGATCCGCCCGACCGACCGGACGCCACCACGACCCTACAACCCGATTACGGGCGAGTTGGGTCACCTTGCGGAGTCCCTGTTCGGGCGCCAACTGAAGGAAGTGGCCCGAAAAGGGCATCCCGGGTTTTCTACAACCTCCTAATCGCCTTCCACAAAATGAAGAGTCGGTCAGACAGTAGAGAATACAAAACAATTGTTTATTACCAATGCTCTGCAGAGGAGTCCAATCTGACCTGCACCCTAAGATGTCTGCCGAGGGACTGACCCCCCAACAGTCTGCAACACATAATTATTCTTCCCAAGGGCCTCCCAACCACGCCCACAATGGAAAGTTACCGGCTTGGGGCGAACATGAACAAAGGAGGCACAGAAGGATGGGCTACCACCTGCTAGATGGGTACACGCTATCACTATCTCAAGGTTGCCGTGCTGGGTCTCGGCGTCTCCTAACGTGGGAGCAGAGCTACACACAAGGATAGGTATGCGAGGGCAGAATGGCCTATTCATTAGTAAGACAGAATCTAACCTTGAGCAACTAAGGAAAATAATCACTAGACACGGGGTTCTGCTGAGGCAAGCAATACAAGTCATGAGGCCTAGTTCAGACACAGCCTAATAGGGATTACGAAATACAAAATGGAGTCACACTCGCTAACTGAAGCTCGCACATTGCAGGGATAACTCAGCGGGTTGCATAACGTGAATACAAATGGTGTCTAATTTAGCCGTACGCTGCTAACCTAATATAACGTAGAACAAGTGTAGAACGAGAATGAGATTTTCAAACCTAACAGTCCAATCACAGATGACACCACCTGCTAACCAGCTGTGATCCTTGGTGCTTGAACCAGCAATAGACCTAGTTCACTTATTTTTCCCTGGAATTGATTGCCCTTCATCAAATACAAGCTGGGTTCGGCTTTCATGTTGGAACATTTTTACCCCGCATATCCAGAGAGTCTTGCATATTATTGATCCAATGATAATGTCAGAATAAGATTCCCAGTTTCATGTTTTGCCACAACCCACCTTTTGTGGGGCCGCTGGGACCCATCTGCCTCCCTGCAAGTAACCTCGTTACTTAATACAGCTCCCTTACTGCACTTGCATGTCACTCAAGGACAACTGGCCACAACATGACGCCCTGCAGCTCGGAGAAGAGGATGCTTGAGCCGACGTACCCCAGTCCGTGTATTCAGCATTTACCCTTAATGGAGGCTCCCGTTCGTGTAAAGTGTGTGCCAATGTCCTGGCAAGGCATACCCAATAGCCTGTTCAACCTTGGTGACTTATCCTTCTATGATGTGTAAAGGCTCAACTATCTGATGAGCTTAGAACTATGTGACATTAAGCAAGGGAGTCCTCGTGTACTTGCCATGTATCCCTCCTTTCTTACAGGAATTTTGCCTGTTCAGTTTATCTGTGGTGTTTTCCCCCTGACTTCCCAGGCTGCTTACTGCTAACCACGTGAGTAGCTGCTGACATTAATGAGGGAAATCCCCTGGTTGCAACTTGACTTATACACCGCCCGCCTTAATGTGCTACGTTGTAGGCGATGAAGTACCTAACTTAAATCTCTTCCCCTTGAAAAGATCAATAAGCCGCCTCGGTCATGAGAACTGTCAAAGCCCAAAGTTTTAACATGGACATCCTCTAAGTGAGAATGGCTCCACCCAGCCATAAGACCAGAGATACTCATGCATTAAACCCACAGATATACCTTTGAGGTATGCTAACCTGCCCCAAAATCTGCTTCCCTCTGCTCCTGAACTGGGATCTGTTGCCTGGAGGTGCAACCCCTCCGCCCCTGAAACTCTCAATGATATCAGCCGGCTGAAGCTGCAACTAAATGCATTACATTTGTTTGCCCAGGCCTGTTGAAAGTAAATTTTATTCCTTATTCGTAGTCTGGGTGATCTTGAGGTGGGTGGGGGGACTAATACCTGCCTTTGTAGAACCAGCTTATTGTTTTAACCAATTTATGATCCACGTGCTGCAGAAACTGGCCCTTCAGATCTCTGACTCTATCCAATTAAAGCATAAACCTGTGGCTTTACCTAAGAAACCTGTATGTATGTGTATTCGAGTGCACCGTCACCCTGAAAGGTCTGTTGGCTCTGAATAACCGATGTCTGTTGATACTCCACTTAATGGTGGTCATATTATCGACCTCAGGAAGCTGAAAGGCTAGGTGAACCTGCTGGGAGCTGCACCTGTGACCAAGGGTTAAAGACGGTCCCCTACCGGAGATGCAATATTCTTAATGCTCCCATCTTTCTAAAGCAAGGAATGGCTCCACGTGCAGCCCTCAATCCCTCCTGAATCATAATTGTTTGCACTGGCAAGGTTAGCCTAGGTGATAGTTCCCTTGAGGTCCTGTATGGGGCCTACTTCACACTTAAAGAAATGCCTACTATCTTGAAGGAGGTGATGCATGTTTGGACTGGCAGCTACCACGTTACTTACGTATGAATATACTAGGCTCAGAACAGAGTGCCTAGCTCTGCAATCCCCTGGATTCTTGCCTGGCATTCCTATATGCCCAGATATACCTAAGGCACTGCTTCAATTCTGACATGTTGGGACTGTGCAAGAGCTGTACTGCGTCTTCGTTTTCTTTTTTTTCTTTTTCTTCCAAGGTGGGCACCCCTTTAGTTTTTTATAATACTACCCCATTCCTATGTACCCCATCCCGTCCCAGCTCCAATGGCTGATCTGAGGCCTTGCTGCTTTCCCTTTTACAACAGAGAAGGGTTTTTTTTTTTTTTGCTTTTCATTTGTCAATGCTTATTAGTTGCTTCAGATAACTGAGCCCCAAATATGGCTTCGTTGAATAGCATACTGAACATGCTACCATTCAGAAATGGAGGGACTGTGAAGGAACTATATTGAGTCGCATTGAAAGGGGCAGTGAACTGTGGTATTCTCCACTGTAGTGTCACAGTGTAAGGTATAGACCTTACAGGTGGGCGCACTCTCTGCCCTCGCACTGCTGTTCTGGAGTTTAACTCATGTTCTGAGCTCTCACTTCACTTCCGAATCCAGCTTCAACCCAGTCCCCTTGACTGACTGCTTGTCCTGCGAGGCCCAGGCAGTGTTAGTCAAATGTCTACTCTGAAACCCTCACCTGCCCCGCTCTAAAAGCGCTGCGAGGCCGCGTCTGGAGCTGCACCAGCCCCCTCTGCTCTGGTGATATTAGATATACGATTTCTCGTGGCAGGCTGTCACCAGCACTGGAGTTGACAGTGAAGTGCCAGGCGGGGACCGTAAACCACAGTGTCAGGTTAAGCATTGTTACTAGAGCTACTCATATGATAAATGGTATAATTTCTGATAAATGTCTGTGTCCAATTCTTACTTGCTAGGTTTTACTCGTTAGGAAGTGTCGCTCTAGGTTCCACACATTTGGTAGTTAAGTGTAACTCATAAAAAAAGAAAACACGGAAAGGACACCTAAGCAATCTGAAAACTTGGCCAGTGCACATTTCTGTAGTAAGGCGTACTTGCTCGGTTTTACTCGTGAGGAAGTATCACCCTAAGTTTCACACATTTGCTAGTTGGGTGTCATTCCTAGGTAAAAAGAAATCATGGCAGAGTCACACCTAAGCAATTTGAAAACTTGGCCACCCACAACACATTTTTATGTAGAGAGGCGAGCTTCCTCCTGACTTAAATGGTGCTTAGTGCAAAGTCTTGCAGTCGAAGAAATAACCGCAACCCCCTGGACAACTCCTTCAATTAATGGCACTCTTACTAGTGCTAGACAATGTGATGTTCGAGCAATTAACATAAAGGTCCGACATCAACCTACACGTATCTTGCCCTTGTGTCACAAACCGGACAGTGGGGAAGATTAATCCATACGCGCCGGTCCCCGAGCAGCAAACGTTTTCACACGCGGACAAGCAGCAATGGCGGCTGCACCGGACCCTTCAGGTTCCGTGGGCGGCTAAAGCTGGGCCCCACGAACCCAGTGCGTCAGCCCTGGAGATGCCTCCTATGAAAGCCCCAACCACTACTACTTATAGAACTGAGTTGCGGCAGTAAATGCAAGATCCCCCGGTGAGCCCAGAGCGCATCCGCCTCACTGTCCACCTACTCCCATGCTGTGAGAGGAGCCGTGTTAGCGACTCCCTGGCCCGCATGCATCAACATCGCGGTACCGCCCTTTGTTTGTCTAACATGCTGCACACGCAGGGGGGGGTTAGTTAGCCTTTTAATGCGATCGAGAGCACAAGACCCCTGTCGCCAAATGAATGCAAAGTGGCGGAGCCCAGGCGGTGACCTTAACAGTGCCTGAGACATGCACCGGAGAAGGGGGACAATATTATAAACACGGTTTTACAACCTCTTAGCGCGTGGCTCGTGGAGCACCCTTGAAGAGGTATGCAAAATTTCACATTTGTGAGTTGGAGACCTAATAAATAACCCCCACATACAAACCATTTCTTTTCCTCTTCTCACACTACTTACTCTCCCTCTGCTAGAATATTTAAAACCCGCCATGTTCCAGATGACTCCTGCAGTCAGCTGGGGTTAGGAACAAACTGAGAATAAGGCTTTACTGGCCGCATTGCAGTCATTGCCGCCTAAGAAAAGGAATACAAAGCGGCCCGTGGCTCTGATCTCGTTAGATCACATGGATAAAATCTGAGAGAGAGGAGATGGACCCCTTTCCCACCACACCTCTGGTTCCTGCTGAAGTGGAAAACCGACTGATGGGGCTGGGTGAGCTGTCCCTAGCACCCAGGACCAGTAAGAGATACAGGTCCTGCGTTGCCAAATTCTGTTCTGTGGTGGGATCCTGGGAGGAAGGCGGGTCATCGCTAGAAAGCAGGGTACAGTCTTTCATATTGTGGGCCAAGGACAATGGGAAGAGTCATTCTTGGATTTCAGGCCATCTGGCGGCAATCAGTCACCACACTATACTAAGGGGCCAGTCCGACCCCACCAAATCCTTCTTGATCAGAGCAGCATTAAAAGGTTGGGCCAGGAGTGAACCGAGGGCACCGGACAATAGGTCCCCCATAGACTTCAAGACCCTGCAGGGGATGCTAGACTGGGTGCACAAGGCTACCCACTCAGCGTTTGAGGCGGCATTATTTGCTGCCACCTTCAGCCTGGCTTTCTTCGGGGCCCTCAGAATTAGTGAGCTAGTGGCTAGATCCAAGCACGACAGGTCTGGGGTGGCTTTGAAGATACAGGATGCGGTGCTCTCGGGGACTTCCCTCAAAATAACTCTAAGAAGATCTAAGTCGGACCAGTCCGGGGAGGGAAGGGTGTTCTGCCTACACAGTCTGGGTGATGGCAGGTATTGCCCAGTGGGCCTGTTCGCCGCTTATCTGGCCCTGCGCCCGGCAGCAGAAGGTTATCTTCTCTTGCATGCAGATGGCACGCCCCTTACGAAGTTCCAGGTGGAACACATAATGCACGCATGCCTGGCGCTGTCAGGCAACATGGATCCGGGCAAGCGCTTCTGCAGCCAATCTTTCTGCATAGGGGCAGCAACAACAGCATTTAATGAAGGCTTGCCAGCAGAAGGTATCAAACAAGTGGGGCGGTGGGAATCCCAATGTTTCAAGAGACACATACGGCCGTGGGCTCACAAACTTTAATTTTGTTTCAGTCACCGGAGTCCCGGTGACTGGCAGCAGTGTGTTGTGGAGTGTAATTTACTGTTTTCAATTTGGTGTGCTGTGGTGTCAATAAACGTTTTGCAACATCACATTTCTTTATTTGCCAGGAACAAAGGTCTGGGTGATTGGCCATTCGGGCATCTTGAGACTGGCACGGTGGGCTGAAAGCAGGAAGTGGAGGCATGGCTTTTCCAACATCGAGATAATTTGGCAGGGGCACCCAGGCATGCAATGGAATGGGTTGTTGGGCAAACTACAGCAGAGACTGGGGGGAGGCACGCGTCCTCCCAACGTTCTAGTTATACATCTGGGGGGTAACGACCTGACTGCCTTGGGGAAAAGGACATTGCTTCAAAACATGAAGACCACAATGTGCGAATTAAGCAACCAGTTGGGGACATGTGAACTTTGGTGGTCTGAGATCACCCCCCGGCTCCTCTGGCAGGGAGCTCGGTCAGGGGAGGCGATCGAGGATGCGCGCAGGAGGGTCAACGGCGCTATGCGTAAATTCACGGAGCAGAGGGGATTTGGCTTCATTAGACATGGGTTGCTGCACGCCAAATCCACAGGGTGTTTCGATGACGATGGGGTACATCTCTCCAGAATAGGCATGGACTTGTTCTTGCTGGATCTGGGGGAGGCCCTAGAAATAGCAGGATGTAAGTAGGAATGCCGGCCTTGGTGGGGGGCCCTGGCTGCGACGGTCGCCACACCCAGGGCTGTGGTGGAGTTACAGGGCGATCCAGAGGCGGAAAGGTACTCAGGGGTACCCTCTTCAGGAGCACAAAGGGTGCTGAGGCCTAATATCCCCAGGAAGTCTTCGCCGTGGACCCTGAGGTGCGACGGCGCCCCGTCTGTCCTACGGGCGGTTGGAAACCTGTACAACCGGGGGTCGCTTGAACGCTCCGCCCCTCGTAGGGGGCGTGAGTAATGGGGTGGACCGACGGTTCACCGGAGGTGGGAGGGGCTATCCCCTCACCATAACCGCTAAGCACCGATTGGCTAAGGCCACGATGCAAGTTGGCCCATCAGGTGGTAGGCCGTGAGGGGCGGCTTGCCTTTGGATCGCTTGTAAGATAACCCACCATGTTGGCATAGTTGGTATGCTAATAAACCTGCAGCAATTTTCTCCACGAAAACAGTGTCTTGTCTGTTTATTTATTGGGTATGATGCTGCATGAGGGGTTATGAGAGTTGCCGATATTGGCACTATGTGGGCTGCCCGACGTCCACGAAGGGGACCCTCCTAAGAGGGCGGCCCCTTTAGTGCCACAGGATGGCACACGGGACAGCCCAGCGTCGCGAGACCCCTTTGGGGTCCCGCTCGTCATTTCTGGCCCAGGTGGGGGAAGGGGAGAGGTATAAGTTCCTCCCCCGCCCACCTAGCGGCCTCTTTCTCCTCACCCCTGACGCCGTTCCCTCCCTACCGCTTACCCGGCGTAATCAGGGTGGGGGGGAAGGAATTTTTAATCTGTTATTTTGTGTTGCAGGCGGAGTTACAGGGCGATCCAGAGGCGGAAAGGTACTCAGGGGTACCCTCTTCAGGAGCACAAAGGGTGCTGAGGCCTAATATCCCCAGGAAGTTTTTGCGGTGGACCCTGAGGTGCGACGGCGCCCCGTCTGTCCTACGAGCGGTTGGAAACCTGTACAACCGGGGGTCGCTTGAACGCTCTGCCCCTCGTAGGGGGGGGCGTGAGTAATGGGGTGGACCAACGGTTCACCGGAGGTGGGAGGGGCTATCCCCTCACCATAACTGCTAAGCACCGATTGGCTAAGGCCACGATGCAAGTTGGCCCACCAGGTGGTAGGCCGCGAGGGGCGGCTTGCCTTTGGATCGCCTGTAAGATAATCCACCATGTCGGCATAGTTGGTATGCTAATAAACCTGCAGCAATTTTCTCCACGAAAACAGTGTCTTGTCTGTTTATTTATTGGGTATGATGCTGCATGAGGGGTGATGAGTGTGCCGATATTGGCACTAAGTAACATAAACGAGTGTTCAGTGGAAGGCGCCACTGCGGCTAAAGTCCTGTGGCGTGCAGGGCCTGCTCCTTGGTTACTTCCTTTACCATGCTACCTCACGCCACTACCACCTCAGACTTGGTAAGAGTCTTGTTCGCAAAGGCTCAGCCTAAACGCCCGAAATGTAGTCACTCATGTCTACCTTCCTGGCTTTTACGGAATTCCAAGAATTTTCCTGAGTGCTCCTGTGACAGTGGTGCACTCCCAGGTGTCCTCGCGTACAGAACCATGAACACATACAGTGAGACACGCACATAGTCCTCACGACTACTCCACAATTGAACATTTAAACGTGGTAACATTCTACAGGGCGGGACAAAAGTAAGATGCCAATGATCACAGTGCTCCCAATGCAGCTTGTGTTGACACCGCGACCCCCCAGGAGCTCCGGTGCTGTGCTCTTATGCCCACCCCCCTCCCCCCCCACTATATACCTTCGAAAATGCCCATAACTCCTTAGACCTCCTCCCACATGCCAGCTCGTGGGGCAGCAATGGCTGCGCCTCAGGAAGAACCCCCACCCAGACAAGGAACACTGTTTCATAGTGCACCGTCTTATATTCAAATTCACAGACCTGGGCACTCCGGTGGGCTTTTCTTGCAATAAATATTAGACAAATACCGAAAATCTAACCTCCGTGGAAAATCCGTAAATATGCGCAATTCCTCTGTCGTTGAATTGTGACAGAGACTCTCTTATTTGTGTCTGTCACGTCTGGGAACGGCGCCTGTTTATATTGTGGTAAAAATTATGCAGAGTGCCTCTGAGAAGCAAAGAGCATACCTTCAAAGGCTGACATGATAATTAAACTCTCCGTGCCTCAAAAGTGTTTGCAATACGATACACGTCTGTTTAACGAGGGAAGACACCGCCGCCGATGACCCTTTTAACGTACTCAAAGAATGTGCCCGAGATAAACAGGTCAGACAGGTCAGCAGTATTTCTGTTTCCTGAGGGGATGGGGATCACCGCACAGGGTCTTGCCCCTCCATCCCGCACAGCCTGCGCTTAAAAACATGTATTTCGGGGGCGGGAGGAGTGTATTTTAGCTTGCATCTGCTGCAGCGAAGTGAGCGCGCCCAGCCACAGACCATATACCTCCGCACACCCTGGATGCCCGCGCTGCCTTCGCGCCTGGACATGGAGTTCTCCACCCAGCGCCCTCCTTTCAGGCTGTGCATCGCTCGCATATCTAACCTGTCTAAAGCTTCAGCAAAACGGTTCAAGCATAACACCATTGAACAATTTCCTGATTCCCTCTTTGTTGATCAATTCCATAATGGTCGTTATGGGAGGCTCAAAAACGATTTCATTTTTTTCACTCACGACATCCCTTCCTGGTCCACCAGCTTCTATAACTCCTTCAACGTCACCTCCTCCTCATCTATCCGTCATGGGCAACAGCTCAAAATTTCCCCCTCTACTTGTTTCAATGGCTCACTCACTATTTCACTATATAACAATGGTACTGTCTTGATCCAAGCTAAGACACCTGTCTCTCTCTCTTTGACCACCTTTTCCCTTCACTACTCCCCACCCCTTCGACAGTGATCTCCCTTGATTCTTCATCTAGTTCCACCCTTTACTCCCTATCTCCTCCCATGACCCCCCTATACTCCAATAGGCCGCTCTCCCGGGAGGCACAGGCCGACCCTCTGCCCCCTCCGTCCCCTGTTCCCTCCCCTCCCATTCTGCCCCCCTCCCATTGTGTACTTCCCCTCAACACGCCAACCATACCGCTAGCTAACACTCCCCTTTTCCACTCTGCACCTTCCCGGTATCCCAATGCTACCTCCTCCCACCTAACCCTGCCCCCCACCCCCTTATTAAATCCACCTCTCCTACAACCTGATCTTCCAGTTTACTTTCCATACTTTCCCCCTTCTTCCCCCCTTCTCTTCTTCCCTTCCCGCTCCCCCCTCTCCTTGTACCCTGACTTTTTCACAAACCCCTTGCATCTCTCTTTATCCTCCCATTCCTCCTGTAATGCTGCTCAACCCTTTATCCCCCCTTGGTAATCCCCTCCTTTTCCCTCCCTCGGACACAGTAGAACCATATTCTTTCCTCAACCACCCTCTAGCCCACTCCCCCCCCACTCTGCCTGGTGCCTGTCCCTTCACATTCACCTCTCCTAGCTTACGGGTCCTTTCCAGCCCCCTCTCCTCTCATCTTCCCAATCCCCCGCCATTCTATGACACCCCTCTTTACCCTCCCCGCTTTCCGCCCTCCATCCCCGATCCTCACCTATCTCCTCCTAAATATGATCTCAACTCTTCTCCTCTGTTCAACTTCAGCAATGATAACTCTCTTTCCACCTCAGATGCACCTACAACCTCTCTCAACCACCATCTATCCCCATCTTCTACTCCTGCACCCCAATACCCCCCCCACACTCCCACCTCTCCCTGCCTTCCCTCGCCAATTGCATTTCCTCCTGTTTCCATCGAGCCACCTAACCTTCCGTGCTCGGCCCGACTCTCTCTGGAAGATAAATTAGGTTTCCTCATCTCCTCTATTGCCCAGCTTGAAGCGTCCATCTCACTCTTAAGCACTAAGTTATCCAACTTGACAAACACCCCAATTCCCTTGGCAAATATTCACTTCCCCAAACTCCCGAGGAGTACCTTGCTCCCGCGCCCAAAAAAAGCCAATCACAATCTGTCTTCTGCAGACATTGCTAACTTACAGGCTAGTTACAAGACTTCTAACGTCATCCCGCCTACACTTTCGTCTCCAAGTAAATCTACTCTGTACACTATTCCGACCATCTCTTCTGTCAGAACTAATCTTCAGCCTTATTCTACACGGGCACCCTCTTACAAGAACATTATCCCTATCACCCCCAAAAGCCCAATCGCCCCCGTAACCAAAACAGTCTTGTCAGAGTTGCGCTGTATGCTCCACAACTGCAGATCTGCAACTAAACACAAACTGGAAATTTCTGACACCATCACCCTCCACGATCTTGACATGCTCTTCCTCACTGAGACCTAGTTCAACGACACCTCTAATACTATGTTTGATCTTCTATTACCCACTGACTATTCTATCCTTAGAAATGACAGAACAGACAAAGTTGGGGGAGGTGTTGCAATCATCTTCAGAAACTCCCTTCAACTTAAGGCTTTTCTTAATAGCTCCTTCCGTACATTCAAATGCCTGTCTCTGGAGCTTCAAGTTCAACACTGCTCACCCTTCAGATTTCATGCCACTTATCACCCGCCTGGTGACTGCTCTTCTTTTTTGGAGGAACTCACCGACTTCATCAGCGACCAATACTCTCAAAGTGACAGACAGATCTTCCTGGGAGACTTCAATCTTCACTGGGGCTCTTTAGAAGACTCTGCTGCCAATAGGCTTGCCACTTTTCTCTCAGAAAATGATCTTATTCAACACTGTACTGAAACAACACACTCAAAGGGCTCCATTCTGGACCTTGTTATATCGAAAGCAGACATGCTTACTATTGCTATCCCTATTCATGTAGACTGGTCTGACCACTTCCTCATCCCCTTCTCTCTTCACCTATCACACTCTATAACTCTTGGCCAACCTAAAAGGTCTACTACCTGGTTCCGCAACACCAAAAACATTGACCTTGACACACTATGTGATTCTGCTATGCTTTCACTTCCAAGGCTCGACCCTAACTTGTATGTCAACGTTCTTACCTCCCAATGCCTCTCAGTCCTTGCAGTCGAAATCGATAATGTCGCTCCACTCCAAAGCAAAAGGAAAAGGCCTATTTCTTCAGCACCATGGTTCAATAAATCCCTTTATGAAGAAAGGAAGAACCTGAGAATCCTGGAGAAACAATGGAGACAATCTCCATCCACCACTAATCTTTCTATTCTACGCTCAGCAAGATCAAATTACCACAAACACATCTTCCATGAAAAAGCTTCACATTTCAGAACCCTCCTCGACTCAGCCAAAAACAGACCCAAAAAACTATTTGACCTCATCAAAAATCCTAACTGCTCTACCCCAACCATCAAGCCTGACGATTCTCCAAAGAAAGCAGCAGAATTCGCTATATTCTTTGATGAAAAAGGGAAATCACTGGTTGATCAGGTCATTCACCCTACCCCCCCAGAGGAGCGCAAATCCGTAGTCATTTGGCAGAACTTTGACACCATCTCTGAAGATGCCCTCCTCAAATGCATTCTCGAAACAAAGCCCTCTAACCATTCTTTTGACCCCATCCCGAGTGACATTGCCACTGATTTCTACACCTACACTCTTTCCTGTTGGACCAGTCTGGTTAACCTCTTCCTCAGCCAAGGCTCCCTTCCTGTTGCCCTTAAAACAGGACAGGTTACCCCACTTCTTAAAAAACTCTCCGCTGATGCGAACAACCTCAACAACTTCCGCCCCATCACTAACCTCCCTTTTCTTGCGAAAATCACAGAAAGATGTGTAGCGAAACAACTTTCCCTACACATTAAGGATAATAATCTTCTTGACAATTTCCAGTCTGGTTTCATTCAAAACTGCAGCACTGAAACAGCCCTGCTGCAAGTGATCGGCGATGCGCTGCGTATACTCGATTCAGGGAAGTCTTGTCTTCTGATTCTTCTAGACCTTTCTGCAGCCTTTGACACTGTTAATCACAACACCCTCCTCAACACCCTTCAACAGAGAATGTGTTTGGAAGGCACAGTGCTTAAATGGTTTGCCTCATTCCTCTCGGACAGATCCCAAATGATCAAAATAGCGAACAATCTTTCGTCCTCATTGGCGGTAGGTCAAGGCGTCCCTCAAGGTTCTATCCTTGCACCCACTTTGTTCAATCTCTATTTGGAACCATTGGGAAATCTCCTAAGTAAATCTGGGATCCGTTACCATCTTTATGCGGATGACACTCAAATCTACCTGAAGGTGTCTTCTGCACACGATATCTCAATCCTCAACTCTACTCTCTACTCTATCCAAAACTGGTTGTTAGCTCATCAACTCATTCTGAATCCTTCCAAAACTGAATTCCTCCTCCTCTCTACCTCACTCTCTCCTCCTCCTGTTCAATCCTGGATGGATCAGTTGAATTTACTCAACACTAAACCTATCGTTGTCGACAGCGCAAAATCCCAGGGTGTTATACTTGACAAAAGGCTCAATCTACGCTCCCACATCAATTCCATGGCAAGGAATGCACGATACCAACTGCGCCTTCTCTGGGGGATTCATCGTTTCTTTTCAGAGAAAGACCTAAAAACCTTGGTCCAATCTCTGGTTCTCTCTAGGTTGGACTATTGCAATTCTCTCCTTACTGGCCTCCCCAAATCCCACCTTTCCCCTCTTAAATCCGTTCTCCACTCAGCGGCTCATTTTATATTTGGGGCCAAAAGAAATGACCACATCACACCCATTTTGACTTCTCTTCGATGGCTTCCCATCGAGGCAAGATCAATCTACAAGACTGCCTGTATCACCCACAAAGCCTTGCACACTTCCTCCCCTCGATACCTGGCGAATAAACTGAAAATCTCTGGAGGCTCTAGACCGTCTCGTAATGCGGAAAATTTACTGCTTGAGCCACCCACCTTATAAAGGGAAAGATCGATGGCTCAATCCTTCTCAGGCAATGCGGTGAGAATCTGGAACTCGCTTCCTCCACTACTCCAAACCACCACCTCTACCCGGACCTTCAAAACTGACCTCAAATCTCTTCTCTTCCAAAGACACTTCCAGAATTAATACACCCCCTCTCATCTCCCTCAAGGAAGTTCTTTCATTATTGTAAATTTGTAATCTATGCCTGTACAATCCTCATCCTATTGTGTTTTGTGTGTTTCTGAGTGACTGCCATCTATTATTTTATTTTACCTGTACTTGTTTCTCATTTGTTTCTGCAACGTGTTAATTTGTAATTTTCTCCTCATGTAACGTACCTGGCTCTATTGTGAAGCGCTCTGACACCTTTGGGTAAAGTCTGCGCTATATAAAATTGCATCAAATAAATAAATAAATAAATAACCTACGCTGATCTAGCGGCCTGAGTGTTTCTAATGGCAGTGCCCATGAGGGGCATGCACATCGTGACCGCGCACCCCTTAGTTTTGGCGCCGGTGCATCTAGCCACCCATTGGGGGTCCGGGCTCGACCAGGCCTCGGGCCTTCCGAATGCGTTGCTCTTCCCCCCCCCCCGCCACCGGGCAGGACCGTGCAACATGCGTTGGCCATGGCCACACAATCAGTCCTCACTCGGCCCAAAACAAAACCCGTCACTTCCCAGTTGGGACACGGCACGCAGAGGTCAACGCGCCCATCCTGGGCCTCGGACCCAAGACCTTGCCATTAAGACCTGCTCGGGCAACCACCGAGATCAGGTACCCCTATGCCACGGGAAGTATTAAGAAGGTGGGGAGGGGGCGGTAAAGGCGCGCACTTTCCGCATCAAACCCGCCGCCCACGGTATCCCACAACCATACGACGCGACCTTCCCCGCGGTCTGGACACAGCGTGTCCAGCGGGGACAACACGGCGTGCAACCTCGGCAAAAAAGGATCGCCAGGTGGGCGGGACAGGTAGATATACCTGGCTCCCCGCCCCCTGGCCGCCCGGAAATGACGCGAAACGCGCCGGACCCAAGAGGGTCCAAACACTAGCTCGGCTGGCTATGTGCCTTCATGTGGCACTAAGGTGGCTGCCCTCCTAGGGGGGGGGCCCCTGCGTGGTCCGCGGGCAGCCTCAAAGCCTCAGTATAACATCACGTGGGACACGTCACACTCCGTCCTCCTCAGTACAACACTCACAGTGGACACTTCACACTCTTTAGGCCTCAGTACAACACTCGCAGAGGACGCGTCACACTCCGTAGACCTCAGTACAACACTCATGGGAGAAACATCACACTCCGTCCGCCTCAGTACAACACTCACAGGGACACGTCACACTCCACAAGCCTCACTACAACACTCACGGGGGACAAGTCACACTCCGTAGGCATTAGTACAGCACCCACAAGGGACACGTCGCACTCCATAGGCCTCAGTACAACACTCACAGGGGACACGTCGCACTCCGTAGGCCTCAGTACAACACTCACAGGGAACACGTCACACTCCGTAGGCCTCAGTACAGCACCCACGGGGGACACATTGCACTCCATAGGCCTCAGTACAACACTCACGGGGACACCTCACACTCCGTAGGCCTCAGTACAACACTCACGGGGAACATGTCTCACTCCGAAGGCCTCAGTACAACACTCACAGGGGAAACGTCACTCTCTGTCAGCCTCACTATAGCAGTCAAGGAGGACAAGTCACACTCTGTCGGCCTCAGTACAACACTCACAGGAGAAACGTCACACTCCGTAGGCCTGAGTACAACACTCACAGGGGACAGGTCGCACTTCACAGGCCTCAGTACAACACTCACAGGGGACACGTCACACTCCATAGGCCTCAGCACAGCACTCACGGGGGACAAGTCACACTCCATAGGCCTCAGTTCAGCACCCACGGGGGACACATCACACTCCATAGGCCTCAGTTCAGCACTCATGGGGGTCAAGTCACACTCCGTAGGCCTGAGTACAACACTCACAGGGGACACGTCACACTCCATATGCCTCAGTACAACACTCACAGGTGGCACGTCACACTCCACAGGCCTCAGTACTACACTCACGGAGGAAACATCACACTCCATAGGCCTCAGTGGAACACTCACAGGGCACACGTCACACTCCGTACGCCTCAGTACAACACTCACAGGGGACACGTCACACTCCACAGGCCTCAGTGGAACACTCACAGGGGACATTTCACACTCCGTACACCTCAGTACAACACTCACAGGGGACATGTCACACTCCACAGGCATCAGTACAACACTCACGGGGACATGTCACACTCAGTAGGCCTGAGAACAACAGTCACGTGGGACACGTCACACTCCATAGGCCTCAGTATAACACTAACAGGGGACATGTCACACTCCACAGGCCTTAGTACAGCACTCACGGGGGAAACATCACACTCCATAGGCCTCAGTAAAACACTCACAGGGGACACGTCACACTCCGTCTGCCTCAGTACAACACTCAAAGGGGACACATCACACTCCACAGACCTCAGTACAACACTCACAGGGGAAACATCACACTCCATAGGCCTCAGAACAACACTCACACGGGACACATCACACTCCGTAGCCCTGAGTAGATCACTCACGGGGACACATCACACAACATAGGCCTCAGTACAACACTCACAGGGGACACGTCAAACTACACAGGCCTCAGTACAGCACTCACTGGGACATGTCACACTCCACAGTCCTCAGTACAATACTCACAGGAGACACGTCACACTCCGCAGGCCTCAGTACAACACTCACAGGGGACATGTCACACTCCGTAGACCTCAGTACAACACTCACGGGGGACACGTACCACTCCGTAGGCCTCAGGACAGCACTCACAGAGGATACGTCACACTCCATAGGCCTCAGTACAGCACTCACACGGGACACGTCACACTCCATAGGCCTTAGGACCACACTCACGGAGGACACGTCACACTCCGTCCGACTCAGTACAAAACTCACAGGGGACATGTCACACTCCGTAGGCCTCAGCACAACACTCACGGGGGAAACATCACACTCCATAGGCCTCAGTACAACACACACAGGGGACACGTCTGAGAGAAGTTGGCCTGGTATATGCTGTCCACTAGTTAAAGTGGGCACCCTGTACCAGTCCAAACGACCCTTATGATGTATGAGGTCAAGGATAACCTTTAGAAAGCTATCCTAGTGGTAGCTTTGGAGAGCAGCCTTCAGGCTTAATCTTGAAGGAATGTAAAGCAGCTTGTTTTACCAGAATATCACCTCCTGAATGACTAAATGAAGGAGAACCACACAGTAGTTATATAAAAATATGTATTTATTACTATAACACTCTCTACTATCCTCTACACGAGGATAGAACACAAAGCACACAATACGAGATCAATAGAACAGTTGTAAGTAGCACAATACACAGTGGGCTCCAGGGGGAGACCAAACCATATACTTAAATAGTGGTATAACAGTCACGACTGAGATCAAGACAAGGTCTGGACCACGTAGAATCGCTGGGACCCCAAGGAACCACCCAAGGTGAGTAGACAGGGACCCCACGGAGGCCGGGTGCAGTGTGGGAACACAACCGCGGGCTCCGTACAATTCTATGGGAAAGTCGCAGTTACACCTTTAAAGTTTAAGGACCCTTCTAGGAGGACTTCGAGCAAACCTGTTGGAACTTAAGAGTTTGAAGAGCCACCCCACCCGTGGATACCGAAGTACCCGAGTTACCTATCCCAGAGGAGCCGGGTGCATAGGTCTGAAGTGGCGTCGGAAACTGCCGTCGTTCTCAATGGAGAGCTGCAAAGAAGTACTGCTGCCGTGAAGGTGAAAAGGGTCCGGTGGAATCCAAGCCTGGATTCTTGAAGGAAGGAACCTGAAAGTAGAGGGGACAGAGTCTGGGTCACTCCAGAGTGACCAGGGGCTCAGTAGACGAATGCCCACCGATGTCGGGTCCTTCAGGTGCGTTGACAGGGAGCTTGACTCTTCAGCTGCAGGGACCAGGAGATGTCTAGGATGACCAGGAGCTGGATACAAGCTGTCCCACAAAGGATGTCAAGTGCTGAGGGGTCGGTGTCCGGCGGGAGCACCAACAAGCCTTGGCAGCGGCAACCCACAAAGATGGTCAAGTTCAGTTACGGTCTGGCCCAACAAGGACCAGGGGACTCACCACAGCAAGGGGAGTCAGGGCAGGCCTGGAGCAACCAGGGGAGCCCAAGAAAAGCAGTATTGACCCTCAAGTGGACCCACAGGCTGGAGGCACAGGAGTCGCGAGGGGACCTCAGGCAGTTTCACAGAACAACAGCTAGCAGGGCACAGAGTATGAGGAGGCCAGAGTCCTTTATAGAAAATCTGCGCTGGGGTTGAGGCTACAAATAGCCCAATGCACAGAATTGTTGCACAACAACAAGCATATGCAGCTGCAAATGAACGCAGTGCACAGAGGTATGGGTTATGCGGTCCTCACAAGGGATACTGGCCTCAAACTTAGTGAGAGGGTAGCTCGACCTCGGAGATCTTCGGAACCCACCTCCTGTGTTTCTGAAGCCTTCGGAGTCCACAGGAGCTCAGGATCAGCAGACTGGTCAGATGCATTATGGTGCCTGTGAATGCAGGGGGGTGACTCCTTCACCCCAAGGGAGATTCTTCAGTTGTCTTGGAGTAACACAGGGTCCTGCACAGAGCCTGTATGGAGCAGGGACACAGACGAGGCTTGGGACGCAAAGGGAAACGAAGTCGAGCCCAATGGAGGTCCAGCGAAGTCCAGCGTGTCCAGATGGTCGAAGCGTAGTGGTTTCTTCTTGTAGAATCTTGTCCACATAAAATCCAAAGTCTTACAGCCAGGTAAGCCCTTTTGTACCCATGGGAGAGGGTTGGACAGATTCGGGGGACCCTCCTAGGGGAGGGTCAGGACAGAGGGGTGGTTACACCCATGTCCTTTGTCCAGTTTTGCACCAGAGCAGGAGCCAATGGCTCCCAGAACTGGTTTGAGCTGGACTATGCACAGGGACACCAAATGTGCCCAAGGTGCAGACTTTCAGGCACTCTCAGAGTGCACCCACCCAGCCCCAATACACTAAACCCTGTCTGGGAGGTGGTCACAACTCCCTGTGACAGGATGCCTATTGTGCTGCCTTCCTCTGCTCGAGCTTGGCTCAGCAGCAGGAGGGCAGAAATGTGTCTCTGGTCGGCAGCATCCATTTTGTGCTGTCCGGGTCAAGCAGGCTGGCACTGGTTTGACCAGTGACCCCACGAAGCTCGCTTCTGAAGGGTGGAATCATACCTCCCACACCAGTTACTGGTGTGGAGGTATGATTCCAAGGTATTTGATACCAAACATGATATGTTTCTATGCAGCCGTTTTCGAGATAGCATTTACCGCGAGGTTATAATGCACCTCTACCTATATGTCCGGCTGAGTCACAGACAACCCGGGAGAATGGTCTCCGAAGGCTGCAGAGAGGCTCTGCTCATGCCGGGGCACCCTCTCACATAAAACCCAGCACCCTGCCTTCAGGATTGATAAGGCCTGCTATAGGGGTGACTTATAAGTTTTAAGTGTAGTGACCTATAGATATAGTGAACCTATCTCTAAAGTAAGTGGTGCAAGCACCATCTTACACAGGCTGCAGTAGCAGACCTGGAGTTCCATTTTGCATGGCCTCTCATAGGTGGCATAATACATGCTTCAGCCCATGGGAGGCCTCTGGGGTACCTATGCCCTGGGTACATGGGTACCAAATACTAGGGACTTACAAGGGTACCCCAGTATCCAATCTGGAGGGTACCAAAGTACCTGTATGTCAATTTAAGGGAGAAAGCAGATAGACTGGGGTCCTGATTAGCAGGATCCCAGTCAGACTAGTCAAAAACAGTGAGACATCAAGCAAAAAGTGGGGGTAACCATAAGAAGCAGATTCTACTTTCCTACAACGTCACACTCTGTAGGCCTGAGTACAACGCTCATGGGGGACATGTCACTCTCCATAGGCCTCAGTACAACACTCACAGGGGCCCGTCACACGCCACACGCCACAGGCCTCAGAACAGCACTCACGGGGACACATCACACTCCACAGGCCTCAGTACTACACTCACAGGGGACATGTCACACTCCACATGCCTCAGTACAACACTCACAGGGGGCACGTCACACTCCACAGGGCTCATTACAACACTCACAGGGGACACGTCATACTCCATAGGCCTCAGTACAAGACTCATAGGGGCCACGTCACACTTTACAGGCCTCGGTACAACACTCACGGGGGACACATTCCTCTTCTTTAATAATTGTCACAAACCTTGTGTGAATACAAATATTCAGTATTCTTACAGCACACACTCGGGGTCAGTGAGCTTTAAACTCTTCGAGTGCTGGCGGATGTGACAACAGAGGCACAAGGAAGAGGAACGTATCTGCCTAAAATCATACAGTTTGTTGAAGTGGGGAAGCCGGGATTAGAAATCAAAAGTAGTAGTTACACTGGGGTGAAGCCCGTGGGTGATTCCCTGGGGTAATTATGATGCACTTGGATGGTTCCCTTGGGTGATGCACTGAGGTGATACAGTGGGGCGATACAGTGGAAACATCACACTCCATAGGAATCAGTACAACACTCACAGGGGACACGTCAAACTCCATAGGCCTCAGTACAACACTCACAGGGGACACGTCACACTCCACAGGCCTCAGCACTTCACTCACAGGGGACACGTCACACTCCACAGGCCTCAGCACTTCACTCACAGGGGACACGTCACACTCCACAGGCCTCAGTACAACACTCACAGGGGACACGTCACACTCCACAGGCCTCAGTACAGCACTTACAGGGGACACGTAATTTCCACAGGCCTCAGTACAGCACTAACAGGGGACACGTCACACTGCAAAGGCCGCAGTAAAACACTCACTGGGGACAGGTCACACTCCATAGGCCTCAGTACAACATTCACAGGGGACACGTCACACTCCGCCTGCCTCAGTACAACACTCACAGGGGCACTTCACACTCCACAGGCCTCAGTACGGCACTCACAGGGGACACGTCACACTCCATAGGCCTCAGTCCAACACTCGCGGGGGACACGTCACACTCCGTAGGCCTCAGTGCACCACTAACGGGGGACACGTCACACTGCACAGGTCTCAGTACATCACTCACATGGGATACGTCATACTCCATTGGCCTCAGTACAACACTCACAGGGGGCACGGCACACTCCACCGGCCTCAGTACAACACTCATGGGGACACGACACACAACATAGGCCTCAGTGCAACACTCACTTCACGCTCCACAGGCCTCAGTACACCACTCACGGGGACACGTCACACTCCACAGGCCTCAGAACAGCACTCACGGGGACACATCACACTCCACAGGCCTCAGTACTACACTCACAGGGGACATGTCACACTCCACATGCCTCAGTACAACACTCACAGGGGGCACGTCACACTCCACAGGGCTCATTACAACACTCACAGGGGACACGTCATACTCCATAGGCCTCAGTACAAGACTCATAGGGGCCACGTCACACTTTACAGGCCTCGGTACAACACTCACGGGGGACACATTCCTCTTCTTTAATAATTGTCACAAAGCTTGTGTGAATACAAATATTCAGTATTCTTACAGCACACACTCGGGGTCAGTGAGCTTTAAACTCTTCGAGTGCTGGCGGATGTGACAACAGAGGCACAAGGAAGAGGAACGTATCTGCCTAAAATCATACAGTTTGTTGAAGTGGGGAAGCCGGGATTAGAAATCAAAAGTAGTAGTTACACTGGGGTGAAGCCCGTGGGTGATTCCCTGGGGTAATTATGATGCACTTGGTTGGTTCCCTTGGGTGATGCACTGAGGTGATACAGTGGGGCGATACAGTGTGTTGGTGCAGTGGGGCGATACCGTGGGGTGATGCACTGGGGCGATACAGTGGGGTGATGCACTGGGGTGATGCACTGGGGTGATGCACTGGTGTGATCCAGTGAGGCAATAGGGTGGGGTGATGCAGTGGGGTAATGCACCGAGGTGATGCACTGGGTCAATGCACTGGAGTGATGTACTGGGGCGATGCACTTGGGTGATGCACTGGAGTGATATCCTGGGGCGATGCACTGGGACGATGCAGTGGGGTGATGGACTGGAGTGATGCACTGGGGCGATGCGCTGGGACGATACAGTGGGGTGATGCACTGGAGTAATGTTCTGGGGTGATGCACTGGGATGATGCACTGGGATGATGCATTGGGGTGATGCACTGGAGTAATGTTCTGGGGTGATGCACTGGGACGATGCACTGGGATGATGCACTGGGGTGATGCACTGCCTATAGCGACACCCTGTCGTGTACATGAATCAACCGGGGCCTATAGCGACACCCTGTTGTGTACATGAATCAAGCAGGGCCCTTGAGCGGCACCCTGTTGTGTACATGAATCAAGCAGGGCCGTAAAGTGACACCCTGTCGTGTACATGAATCAACCGGGGCCAATAGCGACACCCTGTCGTGTACATGAATCAAGCACGGGCCCTAAAGCGACACCCTGTCGTGTACATGAATCAAGCAAGGCCCTGAAGCGACACCCTGTCGTGTACATGAATCAATCGGGGCCTATAGCGACACCCTGTCGTGTACATGAATAAACCGGGGCCTATAGCGACACCCTGTCGTGAACATGAATCAAGCAGGGCCCTGAAGCGACACCCTGTCGTGTACATGAATCGAGCAGGGCCCTGAAGCGACACCCTGTCATGTACATGAATCAACCGGGGCCTATAGTGACACCCTGTCGTGTACATGAATCAAGCACGGGCCCTAAAGCGACACCATGTCATGTACATGAATCAAGCAGGGCCCTGAAGCGACATCCTGTCATGTACATGAATCAAGCACGGGCCCTAAAGCGACACCCTGTCGTGTACATGAATCAAGCAGGGCTCTAAAGCGACACCCTGTTGTGTACATGAATCGAGCAGGGCCCTAAAGCGACACCCTGTTGTGTACATGAATCAAGCAGGGCCCTAAAACGACACCCTGTCGTGTACATGAATCAACCGGGGCCTATAGCGACACCCTGTCGTGTACATGAATCAAGCACAGGCCCTAAAGCGACACCCTGTCGTGTACATGAATCAAGCAGGGCCCTAAAGCGACACCCTGTCGTGTACATGAATCAAGCAGGGCCCTAAAGCGACACCCTGTCGTGTACATGAATCAAGCACGGGCCCTAAAGCGACACCCTGTGGTGTACATGCATCAACCAGGGCCTATAGCGACACCCTGTCGTGTACATGAATCAACCAGGGCCCTAAAGCGACACCCTCTCGTGTACATGAATCAACTAGGGTCTAAAGCGACACCCTGTGGTGTACATGAATCAACTAGGGCCTAAAGCGACACCCTGTGGTGTACATGAATGAACCAGGGCCTATAGCGACACCCTGTCGTGTACATGAATCAACTAGGGCCTAAAGCGACACCCTGTCCTGTACATGAATCAAGCAGGATCTAAAGCGACACCCTGTCCTGTACATGAATCAAGCAGGGCCCTAAAGCGACAGCCTGTCGTGTACATGAATCAACTAGGGCCTAAAGCGACACCCTGTGGTGTACATGAATCAACTAGGGCCTAAAGCGACACCCTGTGGTGTACATGAATCAACCAGGTCCTAAAGCGACACCCTGTGGTGTACATGAATCAACCAGGGCCTATAGCGACACCCTGTAGTGTACATGAATGAACCAGGGCCTATAGCGACACCCTATCGTGTACATGAATCAACCAGGGCCTATAGCGACACCCTGTAGTGTACATGAATCAACCAGGGCCTAAAGCGACACCCTGTGCTGTACATGAATCAACCAGGACCTAAAGCGACACCCAGTGGTGTAAATGAATGAACCAGGGCCTAAAGCGACACCCTGTCGTGTACATGAATCAAGCAGGGCCCTTAAGCGGCACCCTGTTGTGTACATGAATCAAGCAGGGCCGTAAAGTGACACCCTGTCGTGTACATGAATCAAGCAGGGCCCTAAAGCGACACCCTGTCGTGTACATGAATCAAGCAGGGCCCTAAAGCGACACCCTGTCGTGTACATGAATCAACCAGGGCCTATCGCTGCACCTTGTCGTGTACATGAATCAACTAGGGCCTAAAGCGACACCCTGTCGTGTACATGAATCAACCAGGGCCTAAAGCGACACCCTGTCGTGTACATGGATCAACCAGGGCCCTAAAGTGACACCTTGTAGTGTACATGAATCAACCAGGACCCTATAGCGACACCCTGTCGTGTACATGAATCAACCAGGACCTAAAGCGACACCCTGTGGTGTACATGAATCAACCAGGGCCTAAAGCGACACCCTGTCGTATACATGAATCAAGCAGGGCCCTTAAGCGGCACCCTGTGGTGTACATGAATCAACCAGGGCCCTAAAGTGACACCTTGTAGTGTACATGAATCAACCAGGACCCTATAGCGACACCCTTTCGTGTACATGAATTAACCAGGGCCTAAAGCGACACCCTGTCGTGTACATGAATCAATTAGGGCCCTAAAGTGACACCTTGTAGTGTACATGAATCAACCAGGACCCTATAGCGACACCCTGTCGTGTACATGAATCAACCAGGACCTAAAGCGACACCCTGTGGTGTACATGAATCAACCAGGGCCTAAAGCGACACCCTGTAGTGTACATGAATCAAGCAGGGCCCTTAAGCGGCACCCTGTGGTGTACATGAATCAACCAGGGCCCTAAAGTGACACCTTGTAGTGTACATGAATCAACCAGGACCCTATAGCGACACCCTGTCGTGTACATGAATTAACCAGGGCCTAAAGCGACACCCTGTCGTGTACATGAATCAACCAGGGCCCTAAAGTGACACCTTGTAGTGTACATGAATCAACCAGGACCCTATAGTGACACCCTGTCGTGTACATGAATCAACCAGGGCCTAAAGCGACACCCTGTCGTGTACATGGATCAACCAGGGCCCTAAAGTGACACCTTGTAGTGTACATGAATCAACCAGGACCCTATAGCGACACCCTGTCGTGTACATGAATCAACCAGGACCTAAAGCGACACCCTGTGGTGTACATGAATCAACCAGGGCCTAAAGCGACACCCTGTCGTATACATGAATCAAGCAGGGCCCTTAAGCGGCACCCTGTGGTGTACATGAATCAACCAGGGCCCTAAAGTGACACCTTGTAGTGTACATGAATCAACCAGGACCCTATAGCGACACCCTGTCGTGTACATGAATTAACCAGGGCCTAAAGCGACACCCTGTCGTGTACATGAATCAATTAGGGCCCTAAAGTGACACCTTGTAGTGTACATGAATCAACCAGGACCCTATAGCGACACCCTGTCGTGTACATGAATCAACTAGGGCAGAAAGCGACACCCTGTGGTGTACATGAATCAACCAGGGCCTATAGCGACACCCTGTCGTGTACATGAATCAACTAGTGCCTAAAGCGACACCCTGTGGTGTACATGAATCAAGCAGGATCTAAAGCGACACCCTGTCCTGTACATGAATCAAGCAGGGCCCTAAAGCGACACCCTGTAGTGTACATGAATCAACTAGGGCCTAAAGCGACACCCTGTGGTGTAAATGAATCAACTAGGGCCTAAAGCGACACCCTGTGGTGTACATGAATCAACCAGGGCCTAAAGCGACACCCTGTGGTGTACATGAATCAACCAGGGCCTATAGCGACACCCTGTAGTGTACATGAATCATCCAGGGCCTATAGCGACACCCTGTCGTGTACATGAATCAACCAGGGCCTATAGAGACACCCTGTAGTGTACATGAATCAACCAGGGCCTAAAGCGACACCCTGTGGTGTACATGAATCAACCAGGACCTAAAGCGACACCCTATCGTGTACATGAATCAACCGGGGCCTAACGCGACACCCTGTTGTGTACATGAATCAACCAGGGCTCTAAAGTGACACCCTGTGGTGTACATGAATCAACCAGGGCCCTTGAGCGACACCCTGTGGTGTACATGAATCAACCAGGGCCTATAGCGACACCCTGTAGTGTACATAAATCAACCAGGGCCTAAAGCGACACACTGTGGTGTACATGAATCAACCAGGACCTAAAGCGACACCCTGTGGTGTACATGAATCAACCAGGGCCTAAAGCGACACCCTGTCGTGTACATGAATCAAGCAGGGCCCTTAAGCGGCACCCTGTGGTGTACATGAATCAACCAGGGCCCTAAAGTGACACCTTGTAGTGTACATGAATCAACCAGGACCCTATAGCGACACCCTGTAGTGTACATGAATTAACCAGGGCCTAAAGCGACACCCTGTCGTGTACATGAATCAACCAGGGCCCTAAAGTGACACCTTGTAGTGTACATGAATCAACCAGGACCCTATAGCGACACCCTGTCGTGTACATGAATCAACCAGGGCCTAAAGCGACACCCTGTCGTGTACATGAATTTAGCAGGGCCCTTAAGCGACACCCTGTCGTGTACATGAATCAACTAGGGCCTAAAGCGACACCCTGTGGGGTACATGAATCAACTAGGGCCTAAAGCGACACCCTGTGGTGTACATGAATCAACCAGGGCCTAAAGCGACACCCTGTGGTGTACATGAATCAACCAGGCCCTATAGCAACACCCTGTAGTGTACATGAATCAACCAGGGCCTATAGCGACACCCTGTCGTGTACATGAATCAACCAGGGCCTATAGCGACACCCTGTAGTGCACATGAATCAACCTGGGCCTAAAGCGACACCCTGTGGTGTACATGAATCAACCAGGGCCTAAAGCGACACCCTGTGGTGTACATGAATCAAGCAGGGCCCTTAAGCGGCACCCTGTGGTGTACATGAATCAACCAGGGCCTATAGCTGCACCCTGTGGTGTACATGAATCAACCAGGGCCCTAAAGTGGCACCTTGTAGTGTACATGAATCAACCAGGACCCTATAGCGACACCCTGTCGTGTACATGAATCAACCAGGGCCTAAAGCGACACCCTGTCGTGTACATGAATCAACCAGGGCCCTAAAGTGACACCTTGTAGTGTACATGTATCAACCAGGACCCTATAGCGACACCCTGTCGTGTACATGAATCAACCAGGGCCTAAAGCGACACCCTCTCGTGTACATGAATCAAGCAGGGCCCTTAAGCGGCACCCTGTGGTGTACATGAATCAACCAGGGCCTATAGCGACACCCTGTCGTGTACATGAATCAAGCAGGGCCCTGAAGCGACACCCTGTCGTGTACATGAATCAAGCAGGGCCCTGAAGCGACACCCTGTCATGTACATGAATCAAGCACGGGCCCTAAAGCGACACCCTGTCGTGTACATGAATCAAGCAGGGCTCTAAAGCGACACCCTGTCGTGTACATGAATCGAGCAGGGCCCTAAAGCGACACCCTGTTGTGTACATGAATCAAGCAGTGCCCTAAAGCGACACCCTGTCGTGTACATGAATCGAGCAGGGCCCTGAAGCGACATCCTGTTCTGTACATGAATCAACCGGAGCCTATAGCGACACCCTGTCGTGTACATGAATCAAGCACGGGCCCTAAACCGACACCCTGTCGTGTTCATGAATCAAGCAGGGCCCTGAAGCGACACCCTGTCCTGTACATGAATCAAGCAGGGCCCTAAAGCGACACCCTGTTGTGTACATGAATCAAGCACGGGCCCTAAAGCGACACCCTGTGGTGTACATGAATCAAGCAGGATCAAAAGCGACACCCTGTGGTGTACATGAATCAACCAGGGCCTATTGCGACACCCTGCAGTGTACATGAATCAACCAGGGCCTATAGCGACACCCTGTAGTGTACATGAATCAACCAGGGCCTAAAGCGACACCCTGTGGTGTACATGAATCAACCAGGGCCTAAAGCGACACCCTGTCGTGTACATGAATCAAGCAGGGCCCTGAAGCGACACCCTGTCGTGTACATGAATCAAGCAGGGCCCTAAAGCGACACCCTGTCGTGTACATGAATCAAGCACGGGCCCTAAAGCGACACCCTGTCGTGTACATGAATCAAGCAGGGCCCTGAAGCGACACCCTGTCGTGTACATGAATCAAGCAGGGCCCTAAAGCGACACCCTGTTGTGTACATGAATCAAGCACGGGCCCTAAAGCTACACCCTGTGGTGTACATGAATCAACTAGGGCCTAAAGCGACACCCTGTGGTGTACATGAATCAACCAGGGCCTATAGCGACACCCTGTCGTGTACATGAATCAACTAGGGCCCTAAAGTGACACCCTGTGGTGTACATGAATCAACCAGGGCTCTAAAGTGACACCCTGTGGTGTACATGAATCAACTAGGGCCTAAAGCGACACCCTGTGGTGTACATGAATCAACCAGGGCCTATAGCGACACCCTGTCGTGTACATGAATCAACTAGGGCCTAAAGCGACACCCTGTGGTGTACATAAATCAAGCAGGATCTAAAGCGACACCCTGTCCTGTACATGAATCAAGCAGGGCCCTAAAGCGACACCCTGTAGTGTACATGAATCAACCAGGGCCTAAAGCGACACCCTGTGGTGTACATGAATCAACTAGGGCCTAAAGCGACACCCTGTGGTGTACATGAGTCAACCAGGGCCTAAAGCGACACCCTGTGGTGTACATGAATCAACCAGGGCCTAAAGCGACACCCTGTAGTGTACATGAATCAACCAGGGCCTATAGCGACACCCTGTCGTGTACATGAATCAATGAGGGCCTATAGCGACACCCTGTGGTGTACATGAATCAACCAGGACCTAAAGCGACACCCTGTGGTGTACATGAATCAACCAGAGCCCTAAAGCGACACCCTGTCATGTACATGAATCAACCAGGGCCTATAGCGACACCCTGTCGTGTACATGAATCAACCAGGCCCTATAGCGACACCCTGTCGTTTACATGAATCAACCAGGGCCCTAAAGTGACACCCTGTCGTGTACATGAATCAACTAGGGCCTAAAGCGACACCCTGTAGTGTACATGAATCAACCAGGGCCTAAAGCGACACCCTGTGGTGTACATGAATCAACCAGGACCTAAAGCGACACCCTGTCGTGTACATGAATCAACCAGGGCCTAAAGCGACACCCTGTCGTGTACATGAATCAAGCAGGGCCCTTAAGCGGCACCCTGTGGTGTACATGAATCAACCAGGGCCCTAAAGTGACACCTTGTAGTGTACATGAATCAACCAGGACCCTATAGCGACACCCTGTAGTGTACATGAATTAAACAGGGCCTAAAGCGACACCCTGTCGTGTACATGAATCAACCAGGGCCCTAAAGTGACACCTTGTAGTGTACATGAATCAACCAGGACCCTATAGCGACACCCTGTCGTGTACATGAATCAACCAGGGCCTAAAGCGACACCCTGTCGTGTACATGAATCAAGCAGGGCCCTTAAGCGACACCCTGTGGTGTACATGAATCAACCAGGGCCTAAAGCGACACCCTGTGGTGTACATGAATCAACCAGGGCCTAAAGCGACACCCTGTGGTGTACATGAATCAACCAGGGCCTATAGCAACACCCTGTAGTGTACATGAATCAACCAGGGCCTATAGCGACCCTGTCGTGTACATGAATCAACCAGGGCCTATAGCGACACCCTGTAGTGTACATTAATCAACCAGGGCCTAAAGCGACACCCTGTGGTGTACATGAATCAACCAGGACCTAAAGCGACACCCTGTGGTGTACATGAATCAACCAGGGCCTAAAGCGACACCCTGTGGTGTACATGAATCAAGCAGGGCCCTCAAGCGGCACCCTGTGGTGTACATGAATCAACCAGGGCCTATAGCTGCACCCTGTGGTGTACATGAATCAACCAGGGCCCTAAAGTGGCACGTTGTAGTGTACATGAATCAACCAGGACCCTATAGCGACACCCTGTCATGTACATGAATCAACCAGGGCCCTAAAGTGACACCTTGTAGTGAACATGTATCAACCAGGACCCTATAGCGACACCCTGTCGTGTACATGAATCAACCAGGGCCTAAAGCGACACCCTGTCGTGTACATGAATTAAGCAGGGCCCTTAAGCGGCACCCTGTCGTGTACATGAATCAACCAGGGCCTGTAGCAACACCCTGTCGTGTACATGAATCAAGCACGGGCCCTAAAGCGACACCCTGTGGTGTACGTGAATCAACCAGGACCCTATAGCGACACCCTGTCGTGTACATGAATCAAGCAGGGCCCTGAAGCGACACCCTGTCGTGTACATGAATCAAGCAGGGCCCTAAAGCGACACCCTGTCGTGTACATGAATCAAGCAGGGCCCTGAAGCGACACCCTGTCATGTACATGAATCAAGCACGGGCCCTAAAGCGACACCCTGTCGTGTACATGAATCAAGCAGGGCTCTAAAGCGACACCCTGTTGTGTACATGAATCAAGCAGGGCCCTAAAGCGACACCCTGTCATGTACATGAATCGAGCAGGGCCCTGAAGCGACATCCTGTTGTGTACATGAATCAACCGGGGCCTATAGCGACACCCTGTCGTGTACATGAATCAAGCACGGGCCCTAAAGCGACACCCTGTCGTGTACATGAATCAAGCAGGGCTCTAAAGCGACACCCTGTTGTGTACATGAATCAAGCAGGGCCCTAAAGCGACACCCTGTCGTGTACATGAATCGAGCAGGGCCCTGAAGCGACATCCTGTTGTGTACATGAATCAACCGGGGCCTATAGCGACACCCTGTCGTGTACATGAATCAAGCACGGGCCCTAAAGCGACACCCTGTCGTGTACATGAATCAAGCAGGGCCCTGAAGCGACACTCTGTCCTGTACATGAATCAAGCAGGGCCCTAAAGCGACACCCTGTCGTGTACATGAATCAAGCACGGGCCCTAAAGCGACATCCTGTGGTGTACATGAATCAAGCAGGATCAAAAGCGACACCCTGTGGTGTACATGAATCAACCAGGGCCTATTGCGACACCCTGCAGTGTACATGAATCTACCAGGGCCTATAGCGACACCCTGTAGTGTACATGAATCAACCAGGGCCTAAAGCGACACCCTGTGGTGTACAAGAATCAACCAGGGCCTAAAGCGACACCCTGTCGTGTACATGAATCAAGCAGGGCCCTGAAGGCGACACCCTGTCGTGTACATGAATCAAGGAGGGCCCTAAAGCGACATCCTGTCGTGTACATGAATCAAGCACGGGCCCTAAAGCGACACCCTGTTGTGTACATGAATCAAGCACGGGCCCTAAAGCTACACCCCGTAGTGAACATGAATCAACTAGGGCCTAAAGCGACACCCTGTGGTGTACATGAATCAACCAGGGCCTATAGCGACACCCTGTCGTGTACATGAATCAACTAGGGCCCTAAAGTGACACCCTGTCGTGTACATGAATCAACTAGGGCCCTGAAGCGACACCCTGTCGTGTACATGAATCAACTAGGGCCCTAAAGTGACACCCTGTGGTGTACATGAATCAACCAGGGCTCTAAAGTGACACCCTGTGGTGTACATGAATCAACTAGGGCCTAAAGCGACATCCTGTGGTGTACATGAATCAACCAGGGCCTATAGCGACACCCTGTCGTGTACATGAATCAACTAGGGCCTAAAGCGACATCCTGTGGTGTACATGAACCAAGCAGGATCTAAAGCGACACCCTGTCCTGTACATGAATCAAGCAGGGCCCTAAAGCGACACCCTGTAGTGTACATGAATCAACCAGGGCCTAAAGCGACACCCTGTGGTGTACATGAATCAACTAGGGCCTAAAGCGACACCCTGTGGTGTACATGAATCAACCAGGGCCTAAAGCGACACCCTGTGGTGTACATGAATCAACCAGGGCCTAAAGCGACACCCTGTAGTGTACATGAATCAACCAGGGCCTATAGCGACACCCTGTCATGTACATGAATCAACGAGGGCCTTTAGCGACACCCTGTGGTGTACATGAATCAACCAGGGCCCTAAAGCGACACCCTGTCGTGTACATGAATCATCCAGGGCCCTAAAGTGACACCCTGTCGTGTACATGAATCAACTAGGGCCTAAAGCGACACCCTGTAGTGTACATGAATCAACCAGGGCCTAAAGCGACACCCTGTCGTGTACATGAATCAAGCAGGGCCCTTAAGCGACACCCTGTCGTGTACATGAATCAACCAGGGCCTAAAGCGACACCCTGTCGTGTACATGAATCAAGCAGGGCCCTAAAGCGACACCCTGTCGTGTACATGAATCAACCAGGACCCTATAGCGACACCCTGTCGTGTACATGAATCAACTAGGGCCTAAAGCGACACCCAGTTGTGTACATGAATCAACCAGGGCCTAAAGCGACACCCTGTCGTGTACATGAATCAACCAGGGCTCTAAAGCGACACCCTGTCGTGTACATGAATCAAGCAGGGCCCTGAAGCGACACCCTGTTGTGTACATGAATCAAGCAGGGCCCTGAAGCGACACCCTGTGGTGTACATGAATCAACTAGGGCCTAAAGCGACACCCTGTGGTGTACATGAATCAAGCAGGGCCAGTAGCGACACCCTGTGGTGTACATGAATCAACCAGGGCCTAAAGCGACACCCTGTGGTGTACATGAATCAACCAGGGCCTAAAGCGACACCCTGTAGTGTACATGAATCAACCAGGGCCTATAGCGACACCCTGTCGTGTACATGAATCAACCAGGGCTCTAAAGCGACACCCTGTTGTGTACATGAATCAAGCAGGGCCCTGAAGCGACACCCTGTTGTGTACATGAATCAAGCAGGGCCTGTAGCGACACCCTGTCGTGTACATGAATCAAGCACAGTGCCTGGGTGTGCTCACCAACTCCGAGTTCAATGAATGAGTACACTTTGAAACTTCCGTGCGAAATCCCCTGCTCTTCCGGATTCAAGTCTCCTTCCAATATTTCATAATATTTCACAATACATTAAATGTTCAGTTAGCTCCTAATAGTGGAATTCCGCCTCTTCCTCTGCACTCCCGGTTTTGGTTCGCAAGGGAACCTCACTGTGACTTGCTCAGGATCACACACTTATGCTAGGGCAGACATCATGGCTAGGACAGTCTTCTGGTTCTACAACACACTACATACTTACTGCACCACATCTCCATCCGGCATGACGCGGAGCAGACAATTACTTCAGGCCATCCCCGCCATGACCATGCAGAAAGAGACGTGAGTTGTTGGTGATGGCCTCTGAGTAACCACGGGCCGCTTCACAAATCTGTGAGTGTTACGCTTAAATAGCCCAGGCGCGGCTGGTACAGGTAAGAGCGGTGCGGCGGGGCAAGGGGCAAGGGGCAGTCGACAGACGACGGGGTAGGGAAAATAAAATAAATAAATAAAACCACTAACCTTGCGTTCACTGCACCTACATTTCCCAGTGGGTCTCTGGCTTAATCTTAATGTGGTTTTAATCAGCCATCCGGTAACACCCTCCCACCACTCCTGTTGGACCCAGGCTTCTCATGCATAAGGACTCTTAGAAAATATGGCTTGTTGGCCGCCTGTGCGAGAGATTCTCCTTGATTATTTGGCAGTGTAAAACATGATTGTAGTTGTTGCATCTGCTTAATTTTCCTCAACTGCAGAAAGAACAATTGATGGATGGACAAACATTCATCCCCAGTACAGAGATCTGGGCCCAAACCCACCGTTTTTTTGCTCCCCATGCCATTCCAGTTTGACCCTGTTCCCCATGGGAACAGTCCAGCCCGAACTGCTAGGCCAGGTCCTCCCTGGACCAGAAACAAGCATCCTAGGACCGGTTTCGGGGTATCACACCTCATCAGCCAGGATAGCTTGACTTAGGTGACATGGTGAGGACGGGACCCACGTCTGGGCATACCCTTCCCACTTAGGGTGACAAATGCAAAAAGAACAATTGATGGACAAAATGCAGAACAATGTCAAACAGTCATCCCCAGTACAGACATCTAGCCCTGAATCCATTGTTTGTTTGCTCACCACACCATTCCAGGGTGGACCCGAGTAGGAAGGGTAGGCCCAGACGTGGGTCCCTTGCTCACTTTGCCACTGGATTCAAGCTAGCCTGGCTGATGAGGGGTGATATCCCGAAACCGGTACCAGGATGCATGGCCTGGCAGTTCAGGCTGGACTGTTCCCATGAGGCACAGGGTCCAGACTGATTTGCATATGGCTGGGTCTAAATGGAATGTCGTGGCATGGAGAGCAAAATAACAATGTATAACCCAGATCTGTGATTGGGGGTGAATGTTAGATATGTTCAGCACTTCGCACATCATCTTTTTGGGTTGCTATTATTCCTCAACTAACAGTTTTCCCAACAATATTGAGAGGATATAATCATAAATAATAATGAGAGGAAGCAGACATTGTGATAGCTCACAGAAGTCTAGCATTCAATGCACAAATAGCAGACACTGGGGATAGCTCATTCAAGTCTAACATTCAATGCACAAATAGCAGACACTGCGATAGCTCACAGAAGTCTAGCATTCAATGCACAAATAGCAGACACTGCGATAGCTCACAGAAGTCTAGCATTCAATGCACAAATAGCAGACACTGCGATAGCTCACAGAAGTCTAGCATTCAATGCACAAATAGCAGACACTGCGATAGCTCACAGAAGTCTAGCATTCAATGCACAAATAGCAGACACTGTGATAGATCACAGAAGTCTAGCATTCAATGCACAAATAGCAGACACTGGGGATAGCTCACAGAAGTCTAGCATTCAATGCACAAATAACAGACACTGCGATACCTCACAGACGTCTAGCATTAAATGCACGAATAGCAGACACTGCGATAGATCACAGAAGTCTAACATTCAATGCACAAATAGCAGACACTGGGCATAGCTCACAGAAGTCTAACACATTTAATGCACAAATAGAAGACACTGGGGATAGCTCACAGAAGTCTAACATTCAATGCACAAATAGCAGACACTGGTGATAGCTCACAGAAGTCTAACATTCAATGCACAAATAGCAGACACTTGGGATAGCTCACAGAAGTCTAACATTCAATGCACAAATAGCAGACACTGTGGATAGCTCATAGAAGTCTAACAGATTTAATGCACAAATAGAAGACACTGGGGATAGCTCACAGAAGTCTAACATGTAATGCACAAATAGCAGACACTGCGATAGCTCACAGAAGTCTAACATTCAATACACAAATAGCAGACACTGTGGATAGCTCATGGAAGTCTAACAGATTTAATGCACAAATAAAAGACACTGGGGATAGCTCACAGACGTTTAACACACTTAATGCACAAATAGAAGACACTGGGGATAGCTCACAGAAGTCTAACATTCAATGTACAAATAGCAGACGCTGGGGATAGCTCACAGAAGTCTAACACATTTAATGCACAAATAGCAGACACTGGGGATAGCTCATAGAAGTCTAACACATTTAATGCACAAATAGAAGACACTGGGGATAGCTCACAGAAGTCTAGCATTCAATGCACAAATAGCAGACACTGGGCATAGATCACAGAAGTCTAACACATTTAATGCACAAATAGAAGACACTGGGGATAGCTCACAGAAGTCTAACATTCAATGCACAAATAGCAGACACTGGGGATAGCTCATAGAAGTCTAACACATTTAATGCACAAATAGAAGACACTGGGGATAGCTCACAGAAGTCTAACATTCAATACACAAATAGCAGACACTGTGGATAGCTCATGGAAGTCTAACAGATTTAATGCACAAATAAAAGACACTGGGGATAGCTCACAGACGTCTAACACATTTAATGCACAAATAGAAGACACTGGGGATAGCTCACAGAAGTCTAACATTCAATGTACAAATAGCAGACGCTGAGGATAGCTCATTCAAGTCTAACATTCAATGCATGAATAGCAGACAGTTTGGATAGCTCATAGAAGTCTAACATATTTAATGCACAAATAGAAGACACGGGATAGCTCACAGACGTCTAACACATTTAATGCACAAATAGCAGACACTGGGGATAGCTCATAGAAGTCTAACACATTTAATGCACAAATAGAAGACACTGGGGATAGCTCACAGAAATCTAGCATTCAATGCACAAATAGGAGACACTGGGCATAGCTCACAGAAGTCTAACACATTTAATGCACAAATAGCAGACACTGGGGATAGCTCATAGAAGTCTAACACATTTAATGCACAAATAGAAGACACTGGGGATAGCTCACAGAAGTCTAGCATTCAATGCACAAATAGCAGACACTGGGCATAGATCACAGAAGTCTAACACATTTAATGCACAAATAGAAGACACTGGGGATAGCTCACAGAAATCTAGCATTCAATGCACAAATAGCAGACACTGGGCATAGCTCACAGAAGTCTAACACATTTAATGCACAAATAGCAGACACTGGGGATAGCTCATAGAAGTCTAACACATTTAATGCACAAATAGAAGACACTGGGGATAGGTCACAGAAGTCTAGCATTCAATGCACAAATAGCAGACACTGGGCATAGCTCACAGAAGTCTAACACATTTAATGCACAAATAGCAGACACTGGGGATAGCTCATAGAAGTCTAACACATTTAATGCACAAATAGAAGACACTGGGGATAGCTCACAGAAGTCTAGCATTCAATGCACAAATAGCAGACACTGGGCATAGATCACAGAAGTCTAACACATTTAATGCACAAATAGAAGACACTGGGGATAGCTCACAGAAGTCTAACATTCAATGCACAAATAGCAGACACTGGGAATAGCTCACAGGAGTCTAACATTCAATGCACAAATAGCAGACACTGTGGATAGCTCATAGAAGTCTAACAGATTTAATGCACAAATAGAAGACACTGGGGATAGCTCACAGAAGTCTAACATGTAATGCACAAATAGCAGACACTGGGGATAGCTCATAGAATTCTACCATTCAATGCACAAATAGCAGACACTGTGGATAGCTCACAGAAGTCTAACATTCAATGCACAAATAGCAGACACTAGGGATAGCTCATAGAAGTCTAACAGATTTAATGCACAAATAGAAGACACTGGGGATAGCTCACAGAAGTCTAACATGTAATGCACAAGCAGCCAGCAAGCTTCAAAAGTATTCTAAGTGCAATTTGCCATTTCAAGTGACCAGAGCTCCGCCCGGTTTGACCAATTGGAGTATGTAATACTAAACTACATACATATTGGCACTACCTTTATACAGTTTTTCTCAGTGCAATAAGCGGAGGACAGGATGACACGTGATCCAACAGTAACTTCGGATAGACACTAGGGAGGAGGTGCTGGGCCCTTCTTGTGGGAAGAATGTGAGAAGGCGCCTTGAAGAAAGATACAACAATCTGTGGTAAAAGGCGGACTTGACTAAATCTGTACTTCTCGCTTCATTGTGACAACTTCAGAACAGGACCGTGCTTACTTGAACCGCTGGGCTAAATGTGCAATGTCCAACAAGAGGTAACAAGATGACAGTGCATTTAAAATACGTGTAATAATACGTGCAGTGACGCTAAGACTGTATTAGTGCTCTAACAGGTATAAAAACAAATTCACAACTGTTATTACAAAGAGCTGGGAATACATATGTAACAAAAATACACTCTCCAGACTCTTCCCAAATAACCACAGGATTATGAGTGCACAGCCATGAGGTATCACGCTCCAGAGGGAACATCAGTGAGGGAGTGACATCAAAATATATGAGTCTCTGGGACCCATTACAAGCAGTGGTCGAAGTGGGGGGAAAAAAGTAGGGGAACTGTGGGCGGGGAATCAGAGGGCGGGAATAACCCGAGGATTGGGTCAGTGGGCGGAGTCAGAGATGTGGCCGAAAGAGCAAAAAATCCCAATTTTTAGTATTTGTTTCCCATTTCACTAATCGGTTTCAGCTTATCACGCTATTTAATTCAACCAGTAGTTACACATATTTATTTAAGGTTTAATATGAGTTATTGACATTAAAATACATTCACAAAGTGGAATATGTTTCCAATCACAAAACATCCCAAATATGCTTAAAAGTGGAATCACAAGCCATTTGTCTCCGAGCCATGGAGTTTCTGTCATCAGCACTTCTCCTCCCTTTTTGAATAAGAGCAGTTCAAACATGAATGGCAAAATATCCTAGTTTGCAAATGTTTTGAACATAATTATGGCTCTGCCATATTTGCCACATAATACATTATCTGCTGCATAATTTGACAATTTTAACTAATAAATTGTTTGTAGCCCAAACGGATCAAAAGTTACTAAAAATATGACTTGTGCTGCTGTGAAGTGGAGAGCCCTTTGCAAAGGTTGATTGGTCACCTTTCTCACTGCCGCATTTGTATGTTCCACTGGTACTAATAAGGAAAAATCTTTGCAGAGACTGTTAGCATGTGTAAAAATGTCATAAAAATAAAATATCAGAAAATTTACAGTGCCACTAATACCAGTGTAGGGTGTCAGAGCACTTTACATCACACATATTGATTTCTATCCAAAGAACCCTTTTTTGCAACAATAGGATAATCAAAGAGTTGGGGAAAAAAACATAAGGCTCTAATTTATACCTTGCAGTTTGCATTTAGCTCTTAGGTGACAGTTAATAGCTCACTGTTCTATGTTTGGATTTTGACTTATAAACTATCTCTGATAGAAGCAGTAACCCACTTACCTATTTACAGTATGTGCACTTTGTGATCTCCGTGGTACATGTTCTTAGCAGCAGGCATATTAACCCTCTGCACTTTCTTTCCATGAGTCAACACTTCCCCTAGACAAAACACCATCTCTCTCTACTAAGAACATTAATCACCGGAGTTATCATGACATTTTTATTGTTGCCAGGAAGAAGGCAGCAAGTGCTTTTAAAACCATATTATACTTGCAAAGACGACGCCCCCACCCAAAGTCAGCGCCCGGTGCGGTCGCACTGCCCTAGAGCCACCCTGCTCAAGGGTCCTGTGACCTCAGTGACAGAGTCACTGTCACTCTATGGTGTGCTGCTTCATAGGCCTGCCTGCAAGACTGGAGGTGAACTTCAGTATGGATTGTGGTGGACAGGCCTTCAGGGTTAACCCACACTTGCCACCGCTAGGGCCCACTTGCTGGTGCTAAGACAAAGGGCTTCTAAAGTCTTGGGGGCCTTCTAAGGTCTAGTATGGGAATTCGCTCCCTCAGGAAACTGGTCTGGGGGACTGGTCAAGAAGGCTGAACCTGGTTCCCAGTTCCAAATTCGGCAGTTCTTACCATGGTGCCACATCCTCTCCCCCACTGAACACCATACTGCCCCACTGAGAGAAACTTGCACTGCCTTCCACTACAACCCAATTGTGCCTCGCTATAAACACCTGGATGCGACTAAATTCGAAATGCGCACTAGACAAGAGCAATATGCTGCCTAAAAAAAAATTAACAACATCCTGGAAAAAGCAAACACTCTAAGGGAGCTAGATTAAGTAAAGCAGGTGAAATGTAAGCAGGAACAACATGGTTACCTTAACGCTTTTACACTGATTCAGAAATCAGTAAGTGCTTTTGCCGGAAACGTTAAGGCCATGACTGCAGGGCCCAGAAGGGACCCTTTTCAATGCCCATTGCTTATATTCTTACAATACGTAAGCAGTATGGTAAAAAGACCACATTCAACACACAGCCGCCATTTTGTTTTCCAATTCACTCATCAAGCAGGTATTTCAGTACCTCCAGGAATGGTGCACTTTTCCACCCGGGAAAACAATGTTGTTCAAAGAGAGACGAGAACATAAAAGTAGCGCTTCACTGGCAAACACTGTAAAGTGGCGCTAATGTGTTTGGGCATGAATAAAACCAATCTGGCCCAAGGGGGAGCGGCAGGGCAGAAGTGGACACTGTACTAGTCTTCTCTGGCCAAGAAGGAAAAGACAGAGACCTTTTCCTTATCTGCCCGCCTGCCCGTCCCCGAACGCCGAGCCTTATCTATAGGCTTTGACGATTTCTGGCGTCCTGGGACGCATGTTTAAAATAAAAAAGAAGGCGAACGGAACCTAATAAATTAAAGAAGTAGGGGCACGCCGTGCCCTGCCGATCCCGCCCACTTCGACCACTGATTACAAGTAGCCAGGAGCGGTAGCCCTGAGGAGACACCGCTCTAGGGAGCTGCACGTTTTCCGATATCTCCCGGGCTGGAGTTATCGGGTTCTCAAGTTCCGGACTCAATATTCACGGGCCTGGAGACCCCACACCCAGAACCCATCAGCAGGGCCGGACTGGTCGTAGCAGGCAACGGGCGTTTTCCCGGTATGCTGGAAGGGTGGGGTCCAGTTTTGCAGTGGTGGGGGCCAGTTTTGTTACTGGGGGCCGGTTTTGCAACGGTGCTGCAGTATCGGCCCCCAGTAGCAAAAGCAGTAGTGCTTTACCTTTGCCCCCTGGGGGGTTGGTCTGACAAAATTGCTAGGGCTGCTTTGGGTTCCCAGTCCGGCCCTGCCCATCAGCAGAGTTGCGGGGCTGCAGGCAGCTGGCGTGCCGGGCCCCGCACTCCACATATCGTAGCATGGGCGAGCAGAAGGTCTCCGCAGCTGAAGAAAAAGAATAGCTTTCCTTCCGCTGCTCCTCGGGCCCCTTTTGCCCACCCACGGGCAATAGAAAAAGTTCCAAGTAGGTGGTAAATGTTTGCAGATTTTGACCAATTATTTTCCCTGGAAGGGGAAAAATCTACAAAATTGGACCCACTATTTCAGATTCTGCATGCTATTCCCATTCTGCAGGAAACAACTTGTAATCCCTGTTATTTCACGGGAAGATACCAACCAGTGTCGTAAATTCCGGCCATTGTAACTCCTCGCAGAGATAACGGGGAACTAGTAACAGGGCCCAAAGTGTCCATCACAGGATGTGTTTCCCAACATACATCCGGGGTTCCATCAGTCCCCAAAATGGCTCCGGCCAAAGTCTTTCTTGTAAAGCAGCACCCAGCTGGTCACAAAAGGTTGAATCAAAGACGCTTCGGAGGCACCATAGTCCTTCATAATTGTTTTCAGTGCAATGATGTGGGCTTGTGAATTAAAACTATTCCTTATGTTCGCAACCAGCGGAGCTCAAGGAAGGCATGCCTAGGGTTTGCCAGTGAAAAGGAAACTTTCTAGCTTTCCTCCAAGGAGCAAAAATTGCAAACAAAATCTCTATTCTTTCTGCAGCATTCCTTTTGTCTGCATTTCTTTTCTTCCCAAGTAAGATGGTTCTTCAAAGACCCAATCAGCAGTGGCTCTTCTGTACTTTTTTCTGATTTAGGAGTTTCCAGTTGATATGTTGGAACAAAAAGTTGACCTCCCGTTGCGTAAGAATCTATTGCTGAGCCTCAATGCTAAATCAATTAAGGCTTTACTTGGTGTTGGTCAATCAAGCACTAATGATATAGCATCCTTTCTCTCTTCCTTCAATCAATAAAAAGCATCTGCCACTCATTCATCTGTCCATTCTGCCTCTGACCCGAGTTCTTGGAATAAACTCATATATGACAGAAAACCAATATAAATAAGCATAGTGGGCTGCTTGTCTTCGATCAATCACACTTGAAAAACATGACAGGAACTCTGACCAATTAGGTAACTTAGAACTATCACTGTTAGTTAATGGTGTGGTCCACATGCGAGCATCCTTTGGAAAATATGATAAAAGGAATGCAGTCTTCATTGAATCATTTTGAAAGCCTGCTGGTGATGTAAAAAATGGGCAAAACCACTTGAAACAACTGTTGATTCCCAGCAACTTTTTCAGGAGAAGCCAATCCTGTAACTGTACCTGGAGGTGCATCATTAATGACAGTAGAGGATCTTAAGATAGTAGATGAAAGAAATATTGTGCATTGTGATTTCAAACTGTCTTGATTACTTCTCAGACCTGTTACTGGAATAACCCCTGGGTCATAGCCCAGTAGCCTCTGCTTGACCCGCTGCCGCCAAATGGGTTCTGACACATTGTGCCTTTAAAACAGGCTAAGGCATTTAAGCGTCACACACTTCATAAACACAAAGGCCATATACCAGCAATTAAAATGTTGTTGTGTCAGCAAAGTAATTACATCAAAGAACACACACCGGCTATAAATTACAAGCTAATCACGAGGTTGCATCTGCAGACTAACTAAAGGACAACTTAATGGGTAAGCTAATGGGAAAATGTAACAGTCCACACACTACTGTAGCCTTGATGGACAGCACATCCAAGGAACGGCAAACCATGAACAACACATGAGAGCCAAATACTGAAGGGGGCTCAAAACACACTTTGTTTCTTTACTACTGCTTCTTGTACTTTTTTGAAGATTGTATGACCTGAGATCATTCAGACAGCTAAAGCAGTCTGTAGGCAGACTCATGAACAAGCATATTTACTTGCTCAGCAGATCTTGGCATAAACAAATATATTTGTGTATATCTGCTCATGTGAAAAGGAAATTGCTAAAGGTTTTCCAAGAGTATGCCTTGAAACCCGTTACTGTTGTGGGTTTCCAGGCTAACTTGCCAAGCAATTGTGAGTTCCTGAAAGTTGTGAATCTACCCGCTTGTGAGCTAATAAACCGGTTAATGCCGATTTACAACTTTCTTCAACAAGCATTTGCAATGCAATAGGTCTCGCATCACTGATAGTTTGAGGTATTGGCGTTGCAAATAATAATGCAATGCCAATAGCTCATACTTTCAGTAATGCGAGACCTAGTGCATTGCAAATGCTTGCGTAGTGAGCCAGGAACCAGCATTGTATGTCTCAGTGCAGTACCGCAAGCTGCTCCTAGAGGTCCCTAGTGAGCAAAGCACCAACATTGTATGTCTCGGTGCAGTACAGAAAGCTGCTCCTAGAGGTCCCTAGTGAGTAAGGCACCAGACTGCATGTCTCGGTGCAGTACAGCAAGCTGCTCCTAGAGGTCCCTAGTGAGCAAGGCACCAGCACTGCATGTCTCGGTGCAGTACCGCAAGCTGCTCCTAGAGGTCCCTAGTGAATCAGGCACCAGCACTCCATGTCTAGGTGCAGTACTGCAAGCTGCTCCTAGAGGTCCCTAGTGAGAAAGGCACCAGCACTGCATGTCTCGGTGCAGTACCACAAGCTGCTCCTGGAGGTCCCTAATGAGCAAGGCACCAGCACTGCATGTCTAGGTGCAGTACCGCAAACTACTCCTAGAGGTCCCTAGTGAGCAAGGCACCAGCACTGCGGACCTCTTTTGGTCACATATGGTACTGCACCCTGCAGAAGATATGGTAAATCCACCCTACCCATAATGCATTGCATGCAAGACAGTAATTTGAGTACATTCAAATAGCTATGTCCATATATACAATTAGTAGCTTTGAAATGTGATAAAAGAATTATTACATTAATTTCGGATTAGTTTGTACTCTGTGTGGAGCTGATGAAGGGAAATTTATAGACAGTCTCATATAAATGTGAGATGTTCTAGTGAGCGAAGTAACCACTGCCAGCCGAGCTTAGGACCAAGTGTGTGTCTTGCCTGAAGCCTTTTACGAAAATATTGCCTTGAGGCTGTAATTAAAACCTAGGGAGTAACAACACATGTAACAGGGGGTGTCCTCATGGGAGGTTACAAGAAGAGACAAGGCAGTACTAAGCAGGGACTACTAAGCCTATTGACCAATGAAAAGCCACCATTTACAGAGGACAGGGACAGGAACCAAATAAAAAGATGGGTGGAAAGTGGGCAGAGCTTTATGCCCATATCCTGAAAACAGCATGTCTCGAAGAGACAGCGCAAGCGCTGCCTAGGCGAGACCTAAAAATTGGTACACACGTGAGCCCGAACAGAGCTTACATCTCATATCTCCTCTGAAGTGTGCGTTGAGAACCTTCATGCTGTGTAGCACATGAAGATTGTTCACTACATCGTCATCATAGAAAAATGAAGATATTGTTGCAGAAAATCTGGTAGGAAAGGGTATTTATCAACAAATTCTATGCTGTGGTTTGTAAAACGAGTGTGTAGCAGTACTGAGACATCTCTCTATTTCAGTACACAAACTGTTTATATTTATGGCATTTCTGAATGTGTATAGATACGTATGAGTTATTTGTATGGTGCGAACCTAGCCGAAAGGAAGTGGAGTGCTGTACAGGGTCACAGTCAAGCATACAGTCAATGAGTGACAGGAGAGGTAACTGATTATGAATGAATGTGGATGTCCTTAATATAAGTTAAAAAGAAAGTTGAAACTCCATTTTTTTCTATAAGATGTCATTTCTGACAACCTAACATAGTGTTGTTATTTGAGAAAATTCTTCCAGCATCAAAACCATTGAAATCTGTGTTTTACAGTTCTGAATGCTTATCGTTGGCACTCCCCACTCCCTTTACCCGATTATTTTCTGCCCTGGATTTGAGGATTATGCCCAGTTAAAGAGGATTATAATATCCTACTAAATTATTACCTTGATTATGCTAATACTGATTCATCTTGTCATTTAGGGTTATCCACTTTCCATATAAAAAATAATCAAAGATTTAAATTGCACAAAATTTCTATATTTATTTTGATGTTTTACATAACGCTCCATTTTTTTTTTTTAAATATATTTTTATTATTTTAAAACAAGTCGATACAATCATTATCAAGATACATGGGCAAGCAGGTATTTACGCAATGATAGTACAACATGGTCGCATCTAAGCACAGGTGACATAGAGATGACCCATATACAATATATTAGTAGCAACCAATTAGCTTCGAGGATACTATAATAAAGAAACTCTCTTGCCGCATCCTTGCTGCTACTAAGCAAACTCCCTTCCCTCCCTCTTATCCCGCCCCCCTCCCTGGCGTAACACATATAAGCGATAATCATGCCTACGGTTAAATACATCTCAAGTGGTTTCAATAATGGTACATTACCTCAAATAACAATACATTCCCTCAGCGCCAGAGGCAGCTATGATCAGAGATGCCAGGGACATCTACACCCACACAGGACATACAGCCATCAGGTCTGAGCAGCCGGGTCAACAGTGGCAAGGTCATCATCTGAATCCGTGTCTGGGGTTTTTAACAATACTACTAGGTTTTCCCAAGCCCTTGCCATCTCTAGCGCTTTTTCACTATTGGTCCGCTTCGCTAATTGTAATCTAACAGTTCCCTCACACTCCGCCCATTAAAGGAGGTCAGCCTGCCATCTCTGGATGTTTGGCCCCTTCCTGGATTTCCACTGAGCTGTAATATCTCTCTTCGCCAGAAGAAGGCCCAAGTCCAAAAATTTGCTTGTAATCTTGTTCTTAGAGGTATGGGGAAACCAGTGCAGCAGGCAAAGGCCTATAGTGGGCTCTATATCCCTACCTGTGATTTCCTGCAAGAGTGTGATAACCTCCTCCCAATAAGTCCCAAGTTGGGGGCAACCCCACATCATGTGGCGAAAATCTGCTCCCACCGTGTTACATCGCGGGCACATTGCCGAGTTTGTGTCAAAATATTTATTCATTTTTGCCGGGGTAAGGTATGCCCTGTGCAATATATAGAAATGCACCAGCTGAAATCGAGCATTTCTAGTACTTTTCCACGCCCGCTCAACCAGCTCAGCCCATATTTTCTCAGACATCTCTTCGCCTAAGTCCTCCTCCCACTTTTGCCGTAGTGTCAGTAATGGAGACAGTGCCTCGTGCGTCATCCGCCGATACAGGCATGTGACTGCTTTAAAAGTTCCCGCTGCCTACATAACGCTCCATATCACCTTTTAGTCACTTCAGAACACTTACAGAGCAGACTACAAAACATGAAAGTGAGTCCTCGTATATGTAAAGACAGCGATGAAGAAAACCAGGACTTGGAGTTATGAAGATTACCAGTGAGTAATCAGGCCATTATCAAACTACCTACTGCCTACTCCTCACCAGTGTTTAATTTGAGCCAGTGGTTGCCAGTGCTCGGCACCGGCATTTGATTTACAACACCGGTGCTTGTGACAATCGGGTACAAGGTGACGCTGTCTGGCAAATTTAGAGATGATCACAACAACAGTTTATTATTAATTCAATATACATTGAAAATGACTATTACCTGCCGCCCAAGCCATTCCTATAGCTTTGGGGGCCTGAAATAGTCCGAATTGTCAGCTTGTAAGAGTGCAATGCTTAGTAGTTGTGTTGTTGCTATCATTGGCAGCGCTGGCAGGGGCAATGTGTGGTGCAAGCTGCAATGGCCTCCTGATGGGAGCCCTGGCACTTATTGTTTTTTACAAATTAAATACGGCTCCTCACTAACATTTACAATCATCAGAAGACGCTCTCTCAATAGAATCCCCACCCTGACCCCGTGCAGACCAGAGGCAAAGCCTCCATGATGCAGATGGCATCAATCTGGAACAAACTTCATACTCATTGCAGTCCAGATCGGGGCTGAACACCCAACCATTTGACAAATCATTACTACGAGAATCTGAGAGCCTTTGCTTGATGGCGGGATGTAAACATTTCACGAGTCAGCACTGTGATTCATATGTGTATATATATATATGTGGTATTTAGTGCAAACCTAGAAGAAAGGCAGTGGAGCGCTGTACATAATCAAGGGCAAAGATACATTCAAAGTGTGATTGGCGAGGTAGCTGGTTTCTAAGAGAGAGAATGGACACTGGCTCAGCCACCGAAGATGGTGCGCTTGTGGCTGTGACAACTTTGGGGCTGATGCAGCCAGCTTGGAAGATGGTCCGGGCTGGAAAGAGGAGCCAATGGGGTTCCATCAGGATGGAGGTGATGGATTTTCACTTTAACACTTTCTGGGGCGATTCTTAATGAAATCACCGGCAATAAAATGCAACAAACATCCCTAAACAAGAAACTGAACATGGATCGCAGCTTCTAAATACAGAGTTAACTGTGGACCCTGTAGGTTCAGCATTCCAGGCACCAGAAAGAAGACAAGGGAGTAAGTCCTCACGTACTCCTACATCCTCCTGCCAAGATCCCTCTTAAAGCATAACCTCAGAGCTGAAAGGGGCAGACAAGAAAATCCAGCATGAGGCATGTGTATTGCAAGACAATCAGTGCTGTAGAGGAGCACCTATAAATCCTTAGGAAGACTCAACCACTTCTGAAGCTAATACTTTATTGCTTTTAGGAAAAACCTATTACATGACATTGTTTTCATTCCATGATACCAGATACACAGCTTCGTATATCCAGGCAGCACAATCCCCTTGTGCCTACTCCAATCACAAAATAAGAAACATGCAAAGTGCATCCGGAGCATCGTGAATGGCTCAACACACACTGAACATCCCTGGGGTGTTCTCCATTCAGTGTCATCTCTGTGCTTGCCATTATAGAACATAACCCATGGTTCTGCTTCATATGGTAACAGTTTGCATATGCCTTAAGGTGTCAACAGAAGATCCCACAAGAGGGCGCCAGAGCGTAACAAAGAGCATGAGAAAACTGCCTTGCTGCTAGCAGAGAGGGAGAGCCAATTTGGCAAAATTCATTTTACATAAAGCTCTGAAAATCCTTGCACCGGAGCTGCATTTGCAGGGCACTGAACTGGCAGGCAGCTGGTGCCCACACATCTGAGGGCTGTTAGGATTCCTACCAAAAGAATGCCCATACCATATTTTTCCACCAATACCTCTTAGTAGGGCGGTCTGAGCCTGTCAGGCGTACAAGATGGCACCTCATGGAGACATACAATCTATGGCTGCACCTCACTATTCATACAGACCTCAGTATATTGCGCGACATCTCAAACTTCAGAAGATACCCAGCGCTTTCACGTACCTTGCGCTGTAGTTGTTTATGACTATCTGTGGGTCCGCTCAGTAACCAGGTTTGTACATGCTGAGACTTTGCACTGTTCTTTTAATGTGTACATTGAAGACAACAAGCAGAGGACACTCTGCATGAGGACATGAAAAGCCCTAGTTTGACCTGAGCCCTGTGGTCATGGAAGTGAGAAAACCATTTCAGTGTAGTTCACTCATGCCCTGTAACTCCTTGGTCTGATAAGATGCTTGTTCTCTGGCAACCCAGATATTCATCCATCTCACACGTCTGAACAGCTTCCTGCATGTGGTTTCTGGACTCATCAATCTACCAAGAAAGTATGACCTGATCACATCTTTGCTACAGAACTACACTTGTTCCTCTGCTCAACGACGTCACCTTCCAGACTTCTCGTGTCACCCTCAAGGCAGTTAAACCCTCCCTGGTTATTGGAGCTGCACATCGGTGACTTCTCAGCAAACCTCTACACATGCAAAATCCTTAAAATGTATCCTAGACCTCCACGTCATGGTGGGTGCGCATGTCCAACATAACATCGGCCAACTTCACCCAGTGAAGACAACCACGCCTCTCCTCCTCCCAAACGACTTACGTACAAACACACAAACTGGGTTTATCCCCTACTGATATGAGAAGTGCCGTCCATGCAGATCTACGGAAATCCATGCTAGCCTTTCTGAAAGTGATCCTTGGCTGAGCTGCCAGATCCAACATGGGCTCAAACATACATGACCACATCCTCCTGATCCTCAGGTAACTTATTTGGATCCTCTTGGAGACCAGGGTTGATTCCAAACTAACCCACATCACCACACATTCACAAGCCCCCTCCACAGGCCGGTCTTCTCACAGCCTCTGGTGGTTCCAGGGGAGTAGAAATAATACTAATAGATATAACTTGTTATTTATATAGCAGTAAATAACACACTTCTGCCACTTCCACACACTGTACATAACATGGTATTTAATGACATTCAAAAATCAGTGGCACATCTCACTTTTACCTAACCTTAAGGTTCACAACAGTTCTCAATTCCATAAAACCTAACATGAAATTAATGTGTAGGCGTATTTATTTTTAGGGCTTCCGGTTTTATGGTATTTACTTTTTAACATTTCCATCTGTATTTATCCATATTTATTTTTGGGCCATTTTATAACACTACACCAGCGTGTAAATATTAGCATTATTTACAAATATATGTTAACATATGCCTGTATTTAAGGGGATCCCATCCTGTTTTTAAATCCCCATGGTGTCTATCTGCTTATCAATTGGTCTGGAATTCATGAAGAACAACAAGGAGAGTCACAAGAAGCACAATTTTCTGTAATTTTCCACTTTTAAAACAAATACAGACAGGAAATTGATTTCTATCTGTAAAAATCAGTAAAAACGGACAACTGGAAGCCTTTCTTATGATATATCCAACATGTTTCTTTCACAGGTCTTTTTCCAAGCAAAACTTTATGAAACGGGAGTTGATCCACTCTCAATGAATTTAAATCGTAAGAATGTGTTGGAAAATAATTTAAAAATACATTTTATATAATTGCATCAGGAGAATTTGAATTATCGTAGGTCATCCAATTTTAAGAGAATGGAAATTAGTGCGGGCTGTGTTAATTTGTTACACCAATTATAAACAACCATCCTAGATTTTCCACATAACTGATCGTTGATTGGATCATTTGGGTTGGTGAAAATAACTGCTGGTCCCCGTAATTAAAAAGGAATTTGCTGCACTTAATTTACCAACCTATGGAAGGATGGAAGACTGAACATGCATTAAAGGGATTTAAACTTATGAACACTGGAACACAGCATTTTGTCAGCAATAAACATTCAGCTTCCTGAGCTATCTCCATATCTCTTAAACCCTGTAGCTGTGCCCTGTGCATCTATGTAGGACACTGCATGCACTTCAATATGTTTCTGGAGTGACAGAAGACAAGTTAAAACTACAAATGGATGTCCATTTAAGCAATGAGCGTGTGGCTGTCGGCAGCTAAGCAGGCTACTGCGTGAGTCAAAGCACCTAGGAGCATATTTACAAGCCCCTTGCGCCGCCGGTGCGTCACTTTGTGTGACGCACCGGCGGCGCAGTGTGGTGCTCCATATTAACAAGGACATGTAAAGCCACCCTGCATGGCTTTTCGTGTCCTTGTAAATACGGCCCCTTTTCACACAGCACTTTGCCTGAAAGGGGCGTTCCATGGGTGTTGCTGTGGGTGTTCCCACGCAACACCCATGGATTCTGCCGCATTCCCAGATTTACAAGGTTTCGTAAACCTGGAAATGCGTCAAAATCCTACGCCTCCCCAGGGGAGGCGTAAGGAGGCGCAACGAGGAGAAATACTTTTATTTCTCCTCGTTTTTTCCTCGTTCTATGCAACACGCATAGAAAGAGGAAAACACCTCTCATGATTGTTTTTCTGCAGGAAGATCTCCCTTCCTGCATGAAAACATTTGTGCAGGAAGGTATCCCTTCCTGCACAAAAGCAATCATCCCCGCAACGCAGGCACCCTTGCAGCATTGTGCAAGGGCATGGCAGCATTGGCGCATGGCAGCCAATTGTGCGCCAGCGCAAGGGAGAGCTCAAGGATCCGTCATATTGTTGTAAATATGACGCATCCCTGTGCTCTGAAAGTAACGCAGCGCGACACAGCCAAATGGCTTGCAGAACTGAGCTCCATTACTTTCTCGTAAATAAGGCCCTCTATGTCTAGAGCAAAGCATATTGGGCTAACAGGAAAAAGATAAGGGTTTGCTGACAAGTAGGTGGCTTGAAAACTGACTCTCCACTTACTTTATTAGGAGGTAAGTGATGCTCCGTGGGCCTCCAGGGTGGGACTGCTCAAAGGACAAAAGCTTCCAAACTTTTAAAAAAGCCTCATGGAGAGAAACAGTGCCTTTAACAACTTTTATGGAGAGATGACAGGTTTGCATGTATGTATAGCGCATAAGTACATATATGCAAACCCCTGTCCAATCAATAGTTTTGTGGTCCCACACAAAGAACATAAATAAACATATTTGGCGGCAACAGTCTGGTTTACTTGCCTAGAGATGGAGAACCTGGGTTCCATCGAATGGTTTCTAAATAGACAGGCACGAAAACAGTTTATTAACCCCCCATTCCCATGCCTTCCTGCTTTAATGAAAGGTTTAACCATTTCTTCAAGCCCTCCAAAGCCCTGCCTGAGGTGGCCCTCGGTCTGCATACAGGGCCCCAGGACTGGAGACTGCACATTGTCTGTGTCTGATGTGAACAGGAGACAGTAAGCTGCAGTTTAGCACCATGGATTAATTCACCTGATGTCTATATCTGTGTGTGCAGTTTTAAGATCATAGGTTTCAATTCGATCCGGTCATTAATCGACCTATTGAGTATTACATTTATTAACAGCAAGATGCAAAAAGAGTCTGTGACATGTAAATACCATTTTTATACAAAACTCAAAAAAGTACTACGGCAGTCCAGGGAAGCATTGCAAATTCAAAAACCAAACAAGCATTGCCTAAGTGATTTTGTCTTGCTTTGTGGTTTGAGTGAGTTTGAATGTTGGCCAAGCAGATGTGTGTTGTGCTTTGTCTGTAATATATAAATCTGTAATAGTCTGAGGCATTTATTTGCAATCCGTCTTTTGCCAAGTACTTGTGTGTGTGACACTATGGGACTAGGAGTGGGTTTGTGGTTAATAGTTACGCTACTATCTTTACCATTCTAACGATGACAATGGATTTCTGAGAGAATTAATCATTAACGTTGTAGTGGGCAGCAAACACAGATTGAGACTAACCAGAGGATGTGGTCCTGCCCCGGAAGAAGAAATGTCTGTTTAGCAATTGCATCCTCGCAGACTTTCCAGAAATAAGCTGCTAGGAAGGGTTTCTCAAACAAGATCCAGGTTTGTGTTCCATTTGTGTTTTTCACCTTATCTTTCACAACCGTTGGCATCCAGCATTCTTTTCATAAAATACACTTCTTTTAAAGCCTTACTTTATGTGGACTCTGCCACTCGTTTGGTTATCACTTTCTCTTTGAAACCACTTAGTTTGTGGTGTTTAAGACTAGGATCGAGCCTCTTGTAATCCCCAAAAGTAATCATATATAATTTACTCCAACATATAAAACCAGGGGCTTTGGGTCACCCACACAAGATGTTGCTTTCTTGAAGTGATATTAACAGTCGCATCATATATGGAGAGGAGAAATGGGTCAGGCCCCTTCCACCAGTGACATCACTGCTGATGTCATTCGTACTTTGGAACAGCACAAGGACGGCCATTCGATGTTTGAAGTGTCAAGCAGTCTCAGTGATACATTAGGTCTTGTTTACTATGGGAGTCCGAACAGGGAAGCGGGCGGGGTCATTACGCAAGGGAGTCCGCCTTCTTCTTTGCTGCAGAAGAGGACGAGGAGCTGTGATTGGCCCATGCAGTGCAGCCACAGGTTCTCCAGTCCTCTGGTGAAACCCAGTCCCCAGGCACACAAAAAGGGAGCGCATGCCTCATATTGACAGAAAGATCTGCCTGACCCTAAAATGGCCACCATTCAAGATTGTTGCATACCCTTCCATATCAGAGAGCTGATGTCTTACAGAAGCCTTTAGGTTCGCCAGAGGTGTAAGTAATAACAGCCCTACAGGAATCAAACACACCGTACGTTTCCCTCCCTAGAACTGATGAGCAGGCAGGCATATTAACCCTCTGGGCTACTTGATGTTGAGTCACAACTGCCACTAGTCAAAACTCCAACCTCTCTCCAGCAGGAACATTAATCACCAGAGTTATCTTGACAAATGTATTGTTCCTTGAAACCTTCTGGACACACAAGGAACTCTGCAGCAGGTGCGTTTAAACCCATAACTTATTTCTAAACACAAAGCCCTTCATTTAAATGAATGTGCTGTTTGCTGTGTAGAATACAAGCATTGGGCCACAGGGCACTGGCGGTAGCCCCAGGGAGCTACTGATATAAACAATGTTCAAAACAAAGGGGCCGGCATGACTTGCATCCATAGTTGTTAGGAGGCGCAAGGCACTGTTGCGGTCAAACCTAATAAGGCTGCTTTCTAAGTGTCCTAGAAGACATGGTTGTGCTGCCCCTAAAGTTACCGTTTTAGCAGCACAGGAGCTGGTGTTCCACGCTGCTCCACTGCACAGAGTTGGTCCAACTGGTGCCTTCCCCCCTACCTCCAGCTGTGGTGACCACTCTCTCATGGTGGGCGGAGCTGAGAACCAGTGCTGCGCCTGGTGCCACCTCCAAGACCGTGAAGCTGCTTCAGCAAACAGGACCTGGTCCCACAGAAGGTGGCGCTCTCTGCTGCCCCGCCACCACCCTTCAATTGCTTACCCAGTGTTTACAGTTGCTTAGTTTATTTTATCAGAGGTCAATTCTTTGTCCTGTCAGCAATTCAGAGTGCCCAGTGGCACTGTTGTGCTACCGTGATGTAGCACCCGCTTCTCCTGCCAGGCCACCCTTCACTATTTCAGAGCACCCGGTGGGCCACTCATCAATCAATCAATCAAACATTTATAAAGCGCGGCAAATCACCCGTGAGGGTCCCAAGGTGCTGGTGCCCATGCTACTGGTGTGGGGCTCCCTGCTCACCAGCATTAGCAAAGCCCATAGGTCCGGCTTCAACGTTCACGTATGAGCCTGCAAGCCGTACATATGGGGTTTGTCTTTATAGTCGGGAGCAGTGAGTGCTTCCACACCTCTAAGTACTCACCGCTCATGTTATTGATCGGATTCCCATATCCAATTCCTAGTATTGTTTATGGCATACGTTTTGGCAGCATCTGTATTTCCAGGTGTCTGTGGTCTTGTGAAACTCTGTGTCTTCCTAGAATTGAAACACAATTTAAAGCTTTGGAACATATGCCAAGTGTTAATAGCTATTATGCATTTCTCACTCTAAACAACTACCCTCAGGATTACACGAATATGTTCTGAGGTTGATGTGAGAGAGTTGTAGATGGCAACATGAGAAATACACATTAGTGTTACAGACGCCCCAGAAAATTGTGGCATGGATCATGAAATTTTGCATTAACAAAATGGAAATTTTGCGACAACAAAATGGAAGGTTTGCAGCAAACATTTATGGTTTTGGAAGAATTTTGCAGCATGTTAGTTTATTGACTGTCATTTCTTTTTGTCCAGTTCTGCCTTGTGATTTTAGTAGCTGTACTGTAGGTAATTATCTCAGGGTGCTCGTTTCTAGCTTGTCTGCATGGAGGCTGTGAAGGAGAAAGGGGGTGAGCTCTGAGCTCTGTCATGAGAAGGATTGCCTATTGTAGAGGGGTGCGACCCTGTGGGAGGGTAGACTGAGGCCTACCCCAAACCCTGTAAATGATGTGATGCTCACATTGTGGTTCTTTGTGTGGCGGGACAACCCCGAGCGGTCTCCCACCGTTTATTTATATCCTCGGGCGAGCCCGCCCTGAGGAGTGGTGCAGTGGCAACATAGTAGGGGAGAGCTCGGATGGCTCTCTACATCCCTCCTTTTCTTTAGCGTCTACCAATCACATTAACATCATGCTCAAGGTAAAACACACACAAAGTCTCTGAGCCACTGGCTGGGTGCAGGGTTCGGCCGGAGACCATACCTCTGGCTCCGGGAGCTGGAACTGGATTCTGCTTCCGCCGGATCGCAGGTCAACGGCACACTTGGGGCATTCTGACCGTGTGTGTCATCGGCTCGTGCTGCTCCGCCAGCCCATGTCTCTTCTTGGCTCCTTCTGAGAGTTGGTGAGAGTGGCAGACCGTCACTCAGGGGGTCCCCTGCTGCTTCGAGTTCAGTGAGCCCGTCTTGACCAGGGCAGGGCCCGTGCACTTTCTTTTTTTTTTTATAAATATTTTTATTATTTTGTGATAAAACATCAAACAACTCAGCAGGTACATCCCAATCAGTGTCCATTGATTACAAATGACAATGCCTACAATCAGTAAGGATACAGAGTTTACGGCATTGTGATTATCTTCCATGAGCCCCCACTGCCGCCCACCCCCTGTGTGAGACACCTCTCAAGTCCCTTAGCTGGATGGGAGCCTAAAATTACGAACCCTGCGCCTGCGCGCCATTTTATGTGCCTTCCAGTATGTCTGTCTCCTCGTCTTCCATCTCTATGTTGTAGTAGCTCAGCCACGGCTGCCAGACCTTCCTAAACTTTCTTGGGCAACCCCTCGCTCTATATACTGTCTTTTCGGCACCCATGTACATGTCCATGCCAATCCGCCACTCTTTCAAAGTGGGAAGTTCTGGTCTCCCCCAGTATTTGGCTATATCACGTTTTGCAACTACGAGGCCTAGGTTACTCAACAGAAGTTGATATCTGGGAATGTCAACGTCTGTGTGGATGCCCAATAGAACGTACTTAGGGTCCATCGGGATTTGTGCATGTAGTATGTTATTGAGTTCCTGCACTATCCGTGACCAGTAGTTATGTATTGGTCGACAGTCCCATAAAATGTGGACGAAGGATCCGCGTTCTGTTCTACAGCGTAGACATTCTGGCGTCTCTGCTCTACCCATCATACGTAATTTGGCCCTGTCATAGTATGCCCTATGTAAGATTTTGAATTGAACAAGTCGTAGCCTAAGCTTAATCGCCACCTCCCTAGGGTGCATTAGCGCCGTCTCCCAATCTATGTCCTCTAGTGTACCTACAAGGTCCTCCCACTTGCCCCGGAGTGTTAAGAGGTTGTCAGGCATATTGTTTATTAGGGTTTTGTACGTCCATGTGACTGCTTTCTCGGGTATCTCTTCTTGTAACAACCGGCCTTCTAATGGGGCATATTCCGGGAGGTCTATGATGTCAGGTTTTTGCGTCTGCCAAGCGTGCCGGAGTTGAATATACTTATAATACTGCTTATCCGTAAGGCTATATTCCGTTTGTAGCTCTGCAAACGTTAACAGGGTGCCCTGTTGTGTTATGTCTCCAAGGGTGGTAATCCCAATAGCATCCCATCCTTGAAACCCCCGTAGCTTTGCCAATTCAGGCAGTCGTTTGCCTTTCCATAGAGGTGTGGACCTAGCTAACCTCTTTTCCCATTTCATCACACGTTCGGCTTCCCTCCATGCCTCAATCACCCTCTGCGTTGCTGGCAGCAAACTTGTCACCCCTGGGCCCCCGTATATGTAGTGGAGGTAGGAATGGTTTTGAAATTGGAGTCTCTCCAGGGTGTATGAGGGGTGGTCCTGGGGGGCGTGCCCCCATTCATTAATAACCACGAGGTGGGCCGCTCTATAGTATGCCCGGATATCCGGGAACGCTATTCCCCCATTATACTGGCTGCGTTGCAGCGTTTGCAGCGCTACTCGGGGATGGCCCCCGTCCCAGAGCAAAGTTCGTAGTTAATTATTTATCGCCCTGAAGAGTGCCTCCGGTATTCTACAGTACGTGTTTTGAAAAATGTATAATAGCTTGGGTAGCATGATCATTTTGAACATAGCGGCCCTTCCCAGTAAAGTCAGAGGGAGACGCCACCACCTAGCCACGTCATCGCGGAAGTCCGCTAGAACGCGCTGCATGTTATGGGTGAGGCAGTTTGTTACGTTTTCGGAAATGAAGAGTCCTAGCTATTTAAAGCCCTCTTTTGCAATGGGAAGACACGACGGTACAGAGCACATATCAATGCGACACCCCTATGGGGTATACGGTTGACTTCCCCCAGTTAATCTTGTATCCCGCCTGTTTACCATAGGTTTCGACTACATCAAAAATGATCGGGAGTGTCTTATCAGGGTTAGTTACGTATAATAGGATGTCGTCTGCGTAAAGCGAGATTCGTTCATCCAACAGCTGTCTCTTGGGATCCCGGAACCCTGTTACATCAGGGTGTGCTCTAATCAAACATGCAAGGGGTTCCAGAACAAGCGCAAAGAGCAAGGGGGACAGCGGACAGCCCTGTCTGGTCCCCCGCTGGATGGGAAACTCAGCTGATTTAACGCCATTTACTCTTACTCTAGCCCTGGGGTTCGTGTATAAAATATCGACCCACGTCCGGAAGCTATGCCAAAAGCCCAATTTTAGGAGGCCCCGCCTCATAAAGGGCCAATGTACCGTATCGAAGGCCTTTTCGGCGTCGAGTGAGAGTAGCAGATGGGGAATCTCACTCCCTTTGGCCACGTCCAGCCAATTTGCCAGCCTACGGAGGTTAAGGCGCGTGGCACGTTTGGGCATAAAGCCTGACTGGTCCTTATGTATCAAGGACGTGATAACCGTCAATAGTCGTGTGGCGAGTATGGAGGCCAAGATCTTGGTTTCACCGTTAAGAAGTGAAATTGGGCGATAGGAGCCACAATTTTCCAGGGGCTTGCCCGATTTCGGTATTACCACTACTGTGACCTGGCAGAGGTCCCGGGGAAGCGCTCCCTCCTCTTTCGCCGCTAGGAACAAGTTTAGTAGACGTGGAGCTAACATAGTATTATTTAGTTTGAAGAATTCCCCTGGCAGTCCATTTGGCCCTGGGGTTTTCCCCGACTTCTGTTTGGCAATGGCCACAGAGACTTCGTCTAAAGTAATCTCAGCTTCTAGGGTCGCTGTGTCCTCAGTTTGCAGGACGGGCATATCTATTGCCTTAAGATAATCGTCTATGCTGTCCTCATCAGTCGTCAACCGGGCCGCATATAAATTAGTGTAATAGTCCGCGAATGCCGTCGCGATCGCTGGTGCCATTATATGTCGTGACACCTTCTCTTCTATTTGGTTTACCCAATTCGCTTCTCTTTCTTTCCGGCTCAACCAGGCTAGCAACTTCCCCACTCTATCCCCAGATTCATATAGTCTATGTTGAGTGGTCTGGATTTGGATGCAGGCTTCTCCCTCTACTAAAGCTCAGAGTTCCCTCCGTGTGACCTCTAATTGCCGAAGCATCTTGTCCTCCGTATCTGGGGACAGTTTATTTTCTAATTCTAGCAATTTGCCTTCCAAGTCTTGTATTTGGATCGTGTCCTCTCTGCGTTTCCGTGCAATTACGTCTTGCAGCCTCCCCCGAAGGACTGCCTTGTACGCCTCCCAGAGGGTGGCCTCCGAGGTTACGGAGCCTTCGTTATCTTGGAAAAATAATTTAGTCTCGATGTCAACGGTATCTGCTACTGTCTTGTCACGTAACTCCCAAACATTAAGTCTCCAGTCCGACTTGGGCTTATATTCACTGCCCCCTACCCTTAACTTGAGTGGCGAGTGATCTGAGATGCCCCTAGCCAGATATTCTATATTCTCAATCACTTTAATCTCCCCTGCCGGGCAAAGAGGTAATCGATTCGGGAGAAGGTCTTGTGTGCCCCCAAGAAAAAAGAGTAGCTACGGTCAAGTGGGTGGTATCGGCGCCAAAGGTCCATCAGTCCTAATGACCTCACAAATTCCGCCAGTGGGGTGGGCGTCTGAGTGCCCCGTCGCCACCCGGGAACTATCCAGATGTGGGTCCATCACATCATTGAAGTCGCCCCCTATTATGTGGGTTGAAGAGTCGGAGTCTAACAATATCTTGGCCACTGCCTGTAGTGTCTGGGGCTGCAGTCGCGGTGGAGCATAAACACTGGCCAGGGTGAACTCTCTCCATCCCCATGTACCCCTAACCGCTGTGTATGTGCCCCCCGGGTCAACCCAGGTCTTAGCTATCTGAAAGGGTTTTTTTTTTTTAAATAAGGACAGCCACTCCACGGGCTCCAGGAGAAAATCCGGCATGAGCCAGTGTAGCATAAGCCCATCTCCCAATAAATGCACATCTAGTACCCCGGAGATGGGTCTCTTGCAGAAGGACCACATCAGGCTTGGTCCGTTTGATATACCTGTTCACTAGGCCCCTCTTAATCTTACTGCCCAGTCCGTTGATGTTCCACGTCAACACAGTGTATGGTGTATCATGCATTATGGTCGTGAATCATGCAGTTCGTACGAGGAGTGTTCCCTATCCTGCCAACTCCTGTCCCATTGTATCCATCGCTGCAATTGAAGACATCCTGCTGTAACTGAGAACAAAAACCTTTTGAATCGAAAAACTCCAAACTCCCTCACCTTCCCCTCCCTAAGTCCCCCACCCCACATCCTCTCGCACCCTACGTCTAACCCTTCAACTGTCAACATGACAACAAGCGTATGAGTCCACTGAGGAGTCTGTCGAACCCTCCCTTTCCCACCCCCTTGTCACCAAAGAATGACCAAGGCAACAAAGGATATTATCTCAGTTCAGGAGAGTAGGTCACACAGTCTCTCCTGGTGCAAACAGGTCTAGGAGGGGGGCCTCCTTGCAGTCGCCGTTTTGCCGGCTTGTTCTCCGCTCACGCCTTTGGTTCACATTTCTTCGCCACTTTTGTTTGTTTGCAGTTGGTGTTCGGGTGCCCTTTCCGGAGCCATCGCCCCAGATCCTTCAACATTATGAATGGCCTTGAGCAGGGGGTGATCGCCATCAGATTCCTCTGGGGATTCCTGATCCGAATGGTCAGCATGGGTACTGTCCCCTTGAGTCGAGTCTCTGGTGGTGGCCTGAGCCCCCTCTACCCCCTCCGGTGTGGGCTCCCCTCTCCACCGATATGGAGTCCCAGGCTGCGTGGTCCCCGAGCGCTTCATATTTTTCGCGACAAGACGCCTCTTCGGTCTTGTTCTCTGTGGTCTAGGCTCCCATCGTGGTTGCGAGTCACCAGGACGCGTCGCACTGCTACTCATCTCTGGTCTGGGCCTCGGGCGGTCCTCGATCCATGCCCAGGCGTCTTCAGGCGTTTGAAAAAATTGGGTCGAGTCTTGAAAGATGACCTTGAGTTTGCCGGAAAAAGAAGCATATATTGGATGTGTAGAGCCCGGAGCTTATCTTTCACAGAGTCAAAGGACCTCCGCATCTTCTGCACCTCTCTGGAGTAATTGGGGAAGATCATAAATCTGGTGTTGGCCAATTTGAGTTCTCCCATGTTCCGCGACTCTCGTAGAACTGCGTCCCGATCTTGATAGTTCAGGAACCGCGCGATCAGAGGGCGCGGAGGGGCCCCAGGTGGAGGCCTCGTAGCCGGCATCCTGTGTGCTCGCTCATTGAGAAAACAGGTGGAAAACTTGGCGCCTGGCAGGGCTTCTCTCAACCATCTCATCAGGAAGGCGATGGGATCTGTGTTCTCTTGTCCTTCTGGTACCCCAATAAAGCGGAGATTATTTCTCCGAGCTCTGTTTTCGGCATCGTCGACCTTCCACATCACCTCCCTCATGTTAGCTTGGAGCTCCTTGATGTCTCCTTTGGAGTTGTGTGCCGTGTCCTCCACCTCTGATATGCGAGCCTCCGTTTGCGTGACTCAGTCTGCAATGTTGCGTACGTCTTGCCGAAGGAGAGACACCTCAGTTCGTATCTCAGCCATTTTGCCTTCAATTGCCTCTCTCGAGGCATGGATCGCCTGAAGGATGACTGCATTATCTGCTGCACAGGCATTCTCCCCTTCCGATTTAGTGGGCGCGGGAAGCACCTTAGTGTATTTGTCCATTTTCCCCTGTTTTTGGGGCTTGGGGTCTTTATCTTTGGGCATTGTCAGATATGGCAGTTGAGTACTATCGTCCGCACTTCTAGTGGCCGGCAGCACCAGTGGGAGGCTCACAAGCTTGCTGCGGAGAGACTATCGTGGTGAGCGGTATCTGGGAGGTGGGGTCGTCTCACCCCTCTTGTGCGTGATGTGGACTGAAGGGCCGCTAGCCTGCGTCTTCTTCCCTTACTGCGGCGCCGTAACACCTCTCCGATGGCTAGGCCAGTTTACAATAACACCCCTTGGTACATGTTACCCTTCCATCCACAGGGACCTCTCCCCAGTGCTCGCCAAGTACACCTTCCCCAGTGGTAGTTCTCCTGGATCCCCCCGTTCCGGTCCTATGTGCCCTCACCGGGCCAGCCAGTACCAAGGGCCCCCTCTCAGGCATGAATTTGCGGCATCTCAGCCCCTGCCAACGTCTGGCGCGGTGTTGCCCCCAAACAGTCCTCTATTTAGAGAGAGAGGGACCAAGTTCATATATGCATGGCCGGCTCATGCACCCCAGAGAGTCCACCAGCGGATGGCGCGGGTACAGACACTCAGCAGACCCAGCCAGGCACTGCAGCATTTCTCCAGGGATCCATTACTACAGGCGCTCCCATGGATTGTCACTATATCCAGGAACTGGAGGGCTCAAGCAGTATGTGTATCTGTCCCCAGGTGTGCCAGCAGCCCGCCCCTCAAAGGGGCTTGTTCGCGGAGTTGAGCACCGGGAAGATCGTAGCGCTAAAGCAAGTCCATCTGCAGCGTACCGCTCCTCAGGATCGCTGCGTGCACCTTTAGTCGCCGCGGGCCAGGGGGGGAGGAAAGGGAGGCCCAACTCCCACTGCGCAGGAGGCCGGCCGCCCCACAACCTCTCTGCCCTAAGAAACGGCCTCAGCGCCGCGCCCTCACCGGCCTCTGTTGCCGGCAGCAACTCCTTGCCTCCGGGTGTGTCTGCAGCATACCCGCGGCCCTCACCACACTGCGGGCCTGGGCACACACGGAGCCACCGCGTCGAAGCGAGCCCGTCTCCAGCTCGCACTTTGGCAGGATTGTTGCACAGCACCCCACGTCTCGGCGGGTCGAGGGGGAAGGGAAAAGGGGGCCCCCCCTCACCTCACAGCGCAAGACACCTCCTCGGCCACTCGGATGATGGAGACCTCCTTCCCGGCGCCACGGGGTCTGCGGGGCCCAGTCTCGACGGTCTTCACCCCTCAGTCGGCCAACGCAGTCAGTGCTTTACCAGTGGACCAGCACTATAGCGGGCGCAGTAGAGCATAGGGGTCTTCCTCGTATCATGGCCGTGAGGAACCTCGGGGCAATGTTGGGAGATTATCGGGTCCGGACGGCCATCTTGGCGGCCGAGTCTCGTCGCCGTATGAATCGCATTGCTGCCCCTACTCACTCCGCAATGACCACCTAGGCGGCTTCTCCTGCAGGGCTAAGATTCGAAGCACACTCGTCTTGAAGGTGAGTGCGTTTTTTGTGGTCAGAAGACAGGATTTCAAACAGGATTCGTGTCGGGCGAACGGAGCCTCGGCAAGTGCGGCTACTCAGCCATGCTGCTGGCCACGCCCCCCGGTGCACTTTCTTAAACCAAGACACGTTCCGGGTGACCACCCGCTTGCCCCTCTGCGCTGAGACCATGGTCCTCTTAATGCTGATGACTCTCCACACTTTGGGCTCATAAGGAGTCTGGAACTTCCAGCCTGGGTGCCTGTCCTTCACTACCACGTAGTCACCCACGCACAAAGAGGGTGTCTCTGCACCTCGGGCGAAACTTGCCTTACGGTTGGTATTCTCCCTCAGGGCCTGCACAGCCGCATTGTCCCTTTCAGTGGGGCTCCAGGCAGGGTCAGTCGGGATGCTGTCTCTCGGGCACGCTTGAAAAGCAGATGGGATGGCGCACAGCGAGTGGTACTGTGTGGGGTGTGCCGATATGCATCGAGGATCTGGTGTAGTGATTTTTCTGCGTTCTCTCCTCTTTCCACTGCAATTCGTAGCACCAGGTTGAGAGTCCTCATGAAGCGCTCAACCTCTCCATTCGCTTGGGGCCATTGCGGGGTGATCTACCGGTGTCGAATGGCCTTTCCTTCCAGATACTCCTGGAACTCTCGTCCCTGGAATGGGGGCCCATTATCGGGCTTGATCTCCTCGGGTAGGCCCACTAGCACAAAGGTCTTATCGAGGGCAGCTTGGGCCTGTGAGAATGCTGTGGACGTGACCAGGGAACTTTGAGTAAGAGTCTATAAGCACCAGAGTGCTGCGGCCATCAGGGAAGCTGCTGAATTCAATGCTCACCTTCAACCACGGTGCTTCACTGGGCTCTTCCGTGATGACTGGGGCTGGAGCGGGGTCACCCCCCATGATCGTGCATGAGTGGCAGTTCCGGATATTCTCATCCACCATGGCATCCATGCCAGGGAACCACACCTTGCAGCATAGGCGTGCTTTGGTTTTCGCCATGCCTTGGTGCTCAACGTGTGCCAATTCGACGACTTGGTCTTGCAGTTTGTACGGAATCACGATTACATGGCCGCGCAGCACAACGCCGTGCTCCCCTTCACTCAGTTCACTGCGGACCCTCCTTAGTTGCTGTCTTGCCTGATGGTCTTCTGCATTTAGCGCATGCGCCCCATCCAGGAAGTGCGCCCATCCTCTGGCGAGCAGGCCTTCCTTGACTCTTGTCAAGTTTTCGTCCAGCGCCGTAGCCTTGCCGATGTCCTCTAGCGTCAGTGCCTTTGTGCATGCCTCTTGGGTGACCATCCTGATGAGCGCCTCCGTGTGCTCTTGTTCAGCATGCAGTTGTTGCAGATCCGTTATGTCAGGATGTCGTGATAGATAATCGGCTGGGCTGTTGGCCCCGGAGCGAAACACGACCTCGAACCTGTATGCTTGCAATTGGACCGCACACCGTTCTATCCTGGGGGGAGACAGCCGTGAGGTTCCTGCGAATAGGGGAAGCAGCGGCTGGTGGTCCATTACCACTCGAAACGCCTGCCCATAGAGGTACAGATGGAAATGCTGGCAAGCCCACTTGATGGCCAGGGCCTCTCTTTCGATCTGGGCGTATCTGGTTTCTGTTGCCGACAGGGCACGGCTGGCATATGCGACGGGTGCCCACGTGTCGCTTCCGCTTTCTTGGAGTCCACGACCAGTCCATGATGGAAGCATGCCATAACTATCTTGTCCGTTAGGAAAGGTCTTGATGGCCTGGAAGGCCGTGTTGGCTTCTGTGGTCCACTCCCAGGCTGCTCTGCTGCGTGTGAGGGCTCGTAGTGGTTCAGACAGCGAGGCCAGGCTTGGAATGAATCTGCCACAGTAGGTGGCCATCCCCAAGAAACTGCGGACCTCAGTTGGTGTGGTGGGGATTTGTGCCGACCGGATGGCTGTTGCTTTTTTCGGATCCACTTGTAGTCCTTCCCTTGAGAAGATGTACCCGAAGAAGTCGACTGACTCCTGGTAGAAGGAGCACTTTGCTTTGTGGAGGGTCAGGCCACTGTCTGCCAAGCGTTGGAGAGTGGCTCGCAGATGCGTGTGGTGTTCTTCCAACGTGCTTGAGAACACTAGAATGTCATCACTGAGGTTGATGACTCCTTGCAGGCCGGACAGGGTCTCCCTGATGGCATTCTAGAACACCTGGGCGGCTGACAACACCCCAAAGCTCAGCCTCTTGTACCTCCTGAGGCCCACGTGGGTGGAGAACATAGTGATGTACCTGCTCTCCGATGCGAGTTCCAGCCGATGATACCCCGCATTCAGGTCGTGCTTCGAGAACCACATGGCCCCGTTGAGGTCCACCACGATGTCATCCATCGTGAGGGTCAGGTGTCGTTCTCTCTTGATGGCCTGGTTGGGGAGGCGCATGTCCACGCACAGCCGGATGGCCCTGGGCTGTTTGGTCTTTGGCGCGATTACCAGCGGCGACACCCACGGGGTTGGGCCGGATACGCGCTCGATGACGCCCATATCTTCGAGCTTTTTCAGTTCAGCTTCTACCTGCGGTCATAAGTGAAATGGCACCCTTCTGTGCCTCAGAACCATTGGCCTGATGGAGGAATCAATGTGCAGTTTGAACTGCTTGCCCTTGAGTTTGCCCAGGCCCTCGAAAAGTTGTGGGAATTCTTGAAAGATGGCGTTGGTATGTGAGTCATGCACCTGGTTCGCAAAGAAGACTAAGAAGACTTCTGCCGTGTGGCAACTGAGGAGGGTGCCCTTTTTCCCTTCCGTGGAATCGTGCCCATGTCGTGTGCTTGTTGCTGGTGACTTCCACTTTGATTGCTCCTCTTAGGGGGAGTGGGCGTGTCCCGCCATAGGTGTATATTCCTGCCTTTGTGGGAGGGGGTGCACAGTGACAGGCGCTCGTATTGCTCTGAGTCCATGACATTCACCAATGCCCCGGTGTCAATCAGCGCTTGGACAGTGAACCCAGCCACCTTGATGGAGCACATGGGAGGAGGTCGCCTTCGCTTGTCAGCACGGTTTACGAAGGATATGACAAACACGTCGTCATCCTCGCCCTCAGTGTCAAAACCAGGTCTTTGTGATGCGCCGTCTTCCTGGGTGTGGCGGTCGTCGATCAACAGCTGCCGGATGTTTGGCGTGAACCCGCGTGGCTTGGTGAAAGCTGACCGGGATTTATCGCTCCTGCACACCCTCACAAAATGGTTTTGCTTTCCACACCGGGAGCAGACCTTTCCTTTGGCGTAGCAAAGGCCTATCGGGGGATGTTTGGCTCTGCAATTCCCACAAGGCCCTCCGGTATGTGCCTTCGTACTGGTGCGGGTCGGGTCGCGTTTGAATGACCTTGACTCTCTCTTCCTTGACCTTGACAGGCTGGGGAGCATATGACGCGGTGGCACTCCTGTTGAGGGCGGCTTCCATCTCGTCCGCTCGGGCGTTGGACAGCTCGTGTGACCTAGCTAGTACGAGGATATCGTCCAATGACATTCCAGGTTGGCGGAGGCTTTGCCGCCTGAGTGATACTGACCGGCATCCTTGTATGACCTGAGCCCTTATCTCCTCTCTTTGATCCGCAAACGTACATGTGCTTGCTAGCCGCCTCAGTCATGCATAGAACATGTCCACTGACTCAGTTTCGGACTGCCTTGCCTGCCGTAACTTGAAATGCTCAAAATCTGGGTTGAGCTGGGGGTCAAAGTGTCGATCCAATGCTGCCACCGTAGCCTCGTAGTCATTCTCGTCTCCGGTATTTGAGAGTGTTTCAAAGAGGTCATAGAGTTCTCCGCCCCCGTAGTATATCAGTAGCGATCTCTTTACCGCCCCGCCTGTCTCTCTCGTGCCCCTGAAATAGTGATTGAGGTGCCCTATCCAGGCCCTCGTCGCGGGGTTGGCGAGTTCGCTGAACGGAGGGAGTGGGGTCACTGCAGCATGGCTGTGGAATTGGGGTGGTGCTGCGGTGCCTGCCTGAGGGTCAGCAGCGCCTGCTTGAGGGCCTGCTGCGCCTCCTTGGGGTTGCGTTATCATGGTTGCTTGTCTTGTGGTCGGTTGCCCTGCCTGGGAGCGCTGGCAGTTGGCCTGCATCTTGAGGGCTCACCTTTGTTCTGTCCCTTGCAAATTGGTGTGTTGTGGTGTGTAGCAGACACCCTGTTGAGCTTTGCTGTCTTCACCCCTTGTGTTTTTCTTTCTTTCTTTATATATTCATTTTCTTTTTTCTGTCCCTCTCTTCTTTTTTTTTTTGTTTCCTGTGAGCACCCCGGAGCCAGCTCATGTCTTTAATAACTTCCTTCACCTTTCCCCTTTTTTTTTTGTAGCGTGTTATGTCCTTTATGCTATTCTCCCCGCGTGTATGTGTGACACGTGGGGCCCAGTGCGCTCACTTCCGGTTTCACATGCACTGGGTATAGGTGCTCTAGCGCCGCTCACAGCAGCCTCTTCCGACCGGCGTGCATGTGCCGGGACAATTCGGGCGTGCCATGCTCTCCAGAGCAGGGGCAGCTGCAGACGATGTCGCGCAGCATCCGCTAGCCAGGGGGCACCAGGCCGCCTCGGTCTGAACGCTTGGAGTCCCCGTCCGTGTGGATGGCAGGGTGGGGGTACGCCACCGTTGGTCCGAGAGGCAGCAGCCGAGGAGACGCTCCACTGAGCAGCACGCCAGGACAGCGTGAGGAACAGCTGCACCGAGCGGAGCAGGTCAGTCAGTGAGGCGCTGGTCCAGCACCGGTCTCGTTGCCAGTGTAGAGGGGTGCAACCCTGTGGGAGGGGAGAGTGAGGCCTACCCCGAACCCTGTAAATGATGTGACGCTCACACTGTGATTCTTTTTGTGGCGGGAAGACCCCGAGTGGTCTCCCACCATTTATTTATATCCTTGGGGCGAGCCCGCCCTGAGGAGTGGTGCAGTGGCAACATAGTAGGGGAGAGCCCGGATGGCTCTATACACCTCGTAAAACACGGCGTAGCTGAGGACCATGCACGTGACACAAGTAGCAACAGGGAAGGGGAGGGTTGTTCGAAAAATGTAGACAGTTTGTTGCAAGCGCAGATTGCACTGGAATCCACCACCTTTGCTATAAACAGCAAAGCCAGTTTTTAGGTCTCGCCTAGCGTCGCAGCGCATGCGCTGCTCGCTCGGCGAGACATATAGTGAGAGAGTAGATTTGAGAAGGGGACTTGAAGCCCCGCCCCTCATTTTCATTGGCTGGCGTCACCGTTTATGCTAAACGGTGGGCTGCCATTGGAAATTAGGTTTTTTGTTGCCGCCCTTTCGCCTTTTCGTCCGGCCGATCCGGACAGGGTCGTCTGCTTTGCGGCTGTCGCGAAGCAAATTCTTATCTTTGTCGGGCCATCTGTTTCTAATTAGCACTCTCAGGTTACTTGTCTTGTTGCAGTTCGTTATCCGGAAGCTCCGTCCTCTCTCAATCACGTTAGCGCGAGCGATGAAGCAACGCCCGTCACGTCACAGCAGGCCCATCGCTGCTCGCATTTCTGTGTCTGTCTGGCCTGTGCTTTATTTGAGGCCTTTCCTTCACTGCTCTTTAGAAGTTAATTCTGTGCAATAGAAAATTCCACCCCCGGCAGCCCTTTCCCCCATCCCTCCCCCTAACAAAAAAGCTCCTTCTCATACAAGAAGATGCTGATGACAGCGGCAGGCCCTGCAGGACAATTTCACACCACATTTCCAAGGACGTCAACAGCTTCTAACTGCATGGCCCCTGCGGATATTTTGGTCAGTGAATGGCACAGGTGAATAGCGGCCGCAGGGTGTGATGTCCCGTGATTGCCGTAAATGTGCATATTGCTTACAGCGCTGCATTTCAATCCCGGTCGTCTGAACACTCAGTGTGTGGGAGGGGTTTAAGATGGGGGCTCGCTTCACAGGGGGTGTACAACGCACCATTATTCCCCCTCAAACCAGCCCTCCCAGAAATAACAATTTAAAAGATTAGGAAATCCGCCTGCAAACTGACGTAGGCCTGCTTCGTGTAAACACGAGGAAACAAACAGTCCTCCGAAGGGACAATGGCTGAAACCAGATCACCAAATACACATGGTAACAGGACACTGCCGAGGAGAGTCCGCCCCCGTAGCAAGGAGGCAAAGCAAAGATGAGAACAATGCCGCGTCTCCCCGCGTCAGGGAACCGCACCTGAACCGCTACGTCCTTACTATTGTAAGGGCTGACAATAACACGGAGTTCATTAATCTGTGTTCGACCACTCTTGGGATAAAGACAGGTTTCTGCGGCAGCAAGTCCAGTCACACTTGGTTTCTTCTGTATGCTGTAGCTCGGCTGTGAGGAGATGGGTTGAACTACAGTGGAGGCATTCCTGTTGAATCTGGGGGCTAGTTATGAGTGAATAGCAGAGTCCATTGGCTCGCTACAAAGGCGACCAACCCTTCTGCTGCAGCTGCATTCAACAGAAACCATTTGCAACAGGATAGCTGGAATTTCCTCTACGGAAACTTCTATTCTCGGGGCCACTAGCCAATAAAAAGACCACAGAAAACCTTTTTGAAGCATTGTCCGGAGGAGGTGGTGGAGGGTGCCCTTTCAGAGTCATTTAAACATATTGCCACTCTAAACTTTCGCTTGTTGCCTTAAGCTGTCCAGGCCATGTCGTCAAACATTTATCCGATTTTTGGCGCTTCCTTGTGGTTGCCGTGGTAACGCACTGTAAGGTCACAGTCCTTACAGTGCGTAGCGAAATGGGGTGACAGGACCTTCAGGGACCCCCTTTCGGTTGTGGGGATATAAAAAATGAAATTAATGAACGGACTTGTCCTAAAACAAGATTTAAAACACAAAACCAAACCGTGACTCCGGGCAACAATGTGTTTTTCTTTCCTTCAGTGCAAACATTCGCTTTCGATAGTTTGTTTGAATTTACTTTTTTTTTGGCCCTTCTTGCTTTTTAAGGAATTTGCTATTCAGACTAGAAACGTGCCAATGCAAACAGACTCCACTGACAGTTTGCTCTGCTAAAATGTCATGAAGGTGGGTCACTCACCACCCGCGTCTCTCAGCTAGTCTGGGCACACCTGAACGACAGTGCCCGGACTGCAGCGAAAGCTCCCTTTATGAATGGAGTGTCTATTTAAAAGCCTTTTGGCACCCCCGGACCAACACCTTCCCTGCGGCACTCTGGAAGACACCTCAACCGCCCAGGCTCACAGGATGTTGAGCCATGCCGAGATTCAACACTCCACTCCCCTGCTCCAAAGCAGGCTGGTCCGAACCTCGAGCCCCCCCACTTCCTTTTTCTACCCTGCCATCCACTGCTATTGTCCAGAGTGCATTACCCCCCCGGGCCAAAAACCTCGCCCGTAGTCGCCTGAGGAGATTCACCCCTCTGCCCAGGATCACCGCATGTCAAGCCAATCTCCAGTCTGCCGCCCTGCCCATAAGGCCACATCGCTTCCCCCTTTTGTCTCCGCCACTGCCCACTGTCGTCCAGTGGGCCCCACCGACCACTCGCCTCCTACACCGAGCCTCCCGCCCTCCCGAGAGGCCATCCCCCCGCCGAGCGCCACCCCTACCTCCCAAGCCTCCCCCGTTGCACTGGGCAACAACCATTATCCCCCTATCCACATTGGTGCCCCCCGTTGCCATCCCATTCACGGGCACTTCACCGCTCTGCACCATCCTCATCCTCTGCCCCACCGTATATCCCGTGCATCGCTGCATGTTGGCGGCAAAAGCCCCACACCCATCCCTCACCAACGAATGGCACCCGAATCCCTGCTGTGCCACTCCCACCACTCTGCCCCTTTGCATCCACCCTCAACCCCGTCCGCCCCCATAACCACACACATCCCTATTCTATTCCTTGCATTCACATCAAACAAGGCGCGGGACACGTTACTGCCTCGCTTAATGAAGCCCTCATTTCCACTTATACTCCGCCAGTGTCTGCAGTGCTATAAAATCCTCTCCATTCTGTACAAGTACATATGCATTGTGGTATACTTCATTACCTTTATTGTACATTAAACCCAGTTAGCGTGTAAGCAATTCCGTGCCCATGGGGGCATCGCGTTACTTCTTCTGGTGATGTTCGCTACTGCTGTCTGCATGTCCTTAATACTGACGCCCAGCCACCAACCCCCTGCAGGCTGCAACACGCCTTCTCACCTACCCTTCTCTTTAACGGTACTTCATCCCTCCCAAGGCCCACTGCTCCCCGAACCCCCGCCACCCCCCCTCACCTCACACTCTGTAGCAGCAGCACTGTGTTCTTCAGATTACAGGCACACCTCTGTAGCAGGCACACGAACCCACAGGGCGGTCGTGGTGGTTGTTCCCCTGTAACAGACAACCTTTCCCAAGTAGGCCAAGTTTTGAACTTTGTATTTTGGGAAGAGCTTGACGGCGAAGGGTTAATCGTCATGATCTTTCATTCCCAATGTTTGCATGTGTTTTGGTGACCCAGGCAGTACTTGAACCATGGCAGTGATATTTCTCAGTTCTGTCCTCTTTTCTTTGGCAGTTTCAGAGCATGTTTATTAGTTGTACGGAGATTTAAGGCCCCATGGCTTTGTTTTCCTGCTTAGAACATTGAATCTCCCTCAGCTTCTGGACATGCTTGTCTTGGTCGCTGGACTGACTGACCAGACCAAATGGTCCCACTCCAGAGAGATGCCTGATCCATTCACTGGCTAGACCAGATGGTCCCACTCCAGCGATATGCCTGATCCATTCACTGGCTAGACCAGATGGTCCCACTCCAGCGATATGCCTGATCCATTCACTGGCTAGACCAGATGGTCCCACTCCAGCGATATGCCTGATCCATTCACTGGCTAGACCAGATGGTCCCACTCCAGCAATATGCCTGATCCATTCACTGGCTAGACCAGATGGTCCCACTCCAGCAATATGCCTGATCCATTCACTGGCTAGACCAGATGGTCCCACTCCAGCAATATGCCTGATCCATTCACTGGCTAGACCAGATGGTCCCACTCCAGCAATATGCCTGATCCATTCACTGGCTAGACCAGATGGTCCCACTCCAGAGAGATGCCTGATCCATTCACTGGCTAGACCAGATGGTCCCACTCCAGCAATATGCCTGATCCATTCACTGGCTAGACCAGATGGTCCCACTCCAGCAATATGCCTGATCCACTCACTGGCTAGACCAGATGGTCCCACTCCAGCAATATGCCTGATCCATTCACTGGCTAGACCAGATGGTCCCACTCCAGAGAGATGCCTGATCCACTCACTGGCTAGACCAGATGGTCCCACTCCAGAGAGATGCCTGATCCACTCACTGGCTAGACCAGATGGTCCCACTCCAGCAATATGCCTGATCCATTCACTGGCTAGACCAGATGGTCCCACTCCAGAGAGATGCCTGATCCATTCACTGGCTAGACCAGATGGTCCCACTCCAGCAATATGCCTGATCCATTCACTGGCTAGACCAGATGGTCCCACTCCAGCAATATGCCTGATCCACTCACTGGCTAGACCAGATGGTCCCACTCCAGAGAGATGCCTGATCCATTCACTGGCTAGACCAGATGGTCCCACTCCAGAGAGATGCCTGATCCACTCACTGGCTAGACCAGATGGTCCCACTCCAGAGAGATGCCTGATCCATTCACTGGCTAGACCAGATGGTCCCACTCCAGCAATATGCCTGATCCATTCACTGGCTAGACCAGATGGTCCCACTCCAGAGAGATGCCTGATCCACTCACTGGCTAGACCAGATGGTCCCACTCCAGCAATATGCCTGATCCATTCACTGGCTAGACCAGATGGTCCCACTCCAGAGAGATGCCTGATACACTCACTGGCTAGACCAGATGGTCCCACTCCAGAGAGATGCCTGATACACTCACTGGCTAGACCAGATAGTCCCACTCCAGAGAGATGCCTGAACCACTCACTGGCTAGACCAGATGGTCCCACTCCAGCGATATGCCTGATCCACTCACTAGCTAGACCAGATGGTCCCACTCCAGCGATATGCCTGATCCACTCACTGGCTAGACCAGATGGTCCCACTCCAGAGAGATGCCTGATACACTCACTGGCTAGACCAGATGGTCCCACTCCAGAGGGATGCCTGATACACTCACTGGCTAGACCAGATGGTCCCACTCCATGGGCTCAACGCGGATCCAGCACACAAAGAAACAGAGCAATTTTAAATCACTACACAACACACCAGGATTTTGTCACTCTAAACGGCCTGTAGGAGGTTGCAAAAAGAGCTCGTCATGCTGTAGTGGGAGTTGTGGTGGGTCTCCAGTACATGTAAGCTAAGATTCAAGCCCCTTCCCTTTCTATGAGTAGTAGTGATTGCACCATCAAGGCGGTGTCACTGCTCTTTAGGTTCACTCAATAACCGGAAGTACAATACAACCTGTCCCACCCAGTCTGGCCATGGGTATATGTAATATCCACTCAGAGTCCTTATTCCAAAATGAGTGGGTATTAACATTTTTAATGCATTAGATTAATGTGAGAAAAAAAAAAACATTAATAAAAGCCAGTACCATTTACAATACAAAACTCACACTAGTACATATGCAATGCAATAGATTTCGCAATTACAACAAAGTGAGCTATTGCCATTTTGCATTACACCATTTAATTAATGCTTCACGAAGGGAAAAAAAAAACAATAACATTTACAATGACAATGTCATTGCGAGACCTATTGCATTGTAAATGCTTGTTTAGGAATGATTTTACCATTGAAGAAGGACTGGCTTGAAGCGTTTCCCATCACTCAGAGCCCTTTTCGAAGCAGCCTGCAGAGGACAGCAGCTTTCCTTGTCATTGTTAGAACCATGCTGATTTATGGGGATACCAGGTGGCTTCATGTCATCAGGTGCACAATATTCCAGTCCCGGCCTTTCACTTTAACAGCCTGATACATTCTGGAAGTTGTAGTCTCTGTTATATGGCAGCTTAGGCCAGCTTAGGGTTCTCCGTTTAGACAATGAACAATGTTTCTATCAGAACTTAAAGGATGTTCACAATGACAATATGCCTCACGAACCCAAATTAAAAAAAGCCTCAACACCAATACGACCCTCGTGCATCACAGCAATTTTTTAGGGTCACTTACTCATATCTTTAGCCACTGATGCAAGAAACACCCAAAGTGGAAAACTATTATCTGTATACTTTCAGAAACACCCCCAAAGCTCTTGCAACTTGTGCACATGACCAGCAAACATACATCACAAAAGGACTAGTTTAAGAGTGATACAGGTGCATTCTTTTGGATTTAGGGTTTATAAGACAAAATATACATGTGCATTTAGGACATAAGATTTATGGTTGGTTGTGTTATATTTGGATAGTTAATCCGTGTGAATCACTCCCATAAGCTGCACAGATAAAAAGAAAGAAACATGCTTTGCGGTCTCTTTGCCTTTTTCCAAAACAAGGCCACAGGAGGGGTGGAGAGGAGGCGAAAGTAACTCCTTTGGAAATCACTCTTTGTCCATCCTCAGACTCTTTGGTTAAAGGGGCAGTTTAACTGATCATGCACAGCAGGGTGAGCAAGCACCGCTGTGCACTGCAGAAGGAAAAAAATTAATCCTCCACATTATTCATTTTTTTCTTTGCTTTTCCTTACTTAATTTGTTGTACTTTAAACTTCTTCCTGACTACATAGGGAGCAATGAACATGCACTTTATGATGCGGGGTGTGCAGAACCAATAGCCAGGCAGCATTTTCAATAAATAATGGAAAAAAGCCCAAAAATGAGGTAGAAACTACAGGCATCTCGGCCCTTTGATGATTCTGCACTTAATTAGCAACTCGTGAAACCGCTGAAAGCTAGAGGCTTTCATTACAGAGTTCTTCTAGCAACAAGCAATCACTTCCCCACTAAGTTGATACCTTAAGAAAATCGATCAAACTCTGCACAAAGAAGTAGATGCTTTTTTGCTCCTCCAGTGGACACCGTGCATATACTAGGATTAACAATCCACCTGAAAATCGTGTTCAAATATACATTTACATTGTTAAAAACAAGTGCAGTCCTAGATTACTTATCTCTATCCAGTTTAGTCTTTCAACAACTTCTAAATACAGTGCTTAATTTGAGCTGGTGGTTGCAGGTGGGGCCCATCGGCACTCATTTTTGGGGACCAGCACTTATTTGAACTCATCTGACATGGACGAGAGTAAGAGAGGGATAAAACACAAAGGGGAAAGAAGGAGGAAGAGAAAGACGGACAACCCATCAAAGGGGGAGAAAGCAGGAACCTGCGAGTCATCGATAAAGGGGCAGGGAGTATCTGGTAGTGGAGTAAAGAGGCCTAAGTGGGATTATCATTCGCACGCTGACATTTAATAGCACCGGCCACGGGCTTCTGAGTACAGCTTTGGGCACCAGCCCTCATTCTTTTACAAATTAAGCACTGTCCAAAGATAATAACATTCTGCAAAGTCTTCACAACTCTTACAAGAAGGTCACAACTGCAGCACCTATGTATCTTGACTGTCTAGCAAGGATGTTCTGGACCAAAAGGAACTTACACTTTAAGAGTTCAAGATGGCCACCACTGTTGCAAGTCTAATGAGAGTCCTGTAGCTCCATGGTGAAGTGTCGTGAGACTATGTGCGCTAGGACCCTCGTGGTTCTGGGTGAACTCAACAGGGGAATTAAGTACCTTGCTGGGAGGTGTTAAGGTGTGGTTATTAACATATTAACAGTTATGATGTAATAAGAGTGCAGTGTGTGATCGCATGTTGAGGAATAAAAATGTCTGTTACAGAGCTCTGTGTGTGTCGTATTTATTTGCATGCTTCCGGGCTGGGGGCGATGCTACTTTTGGCGAAGAGTAGGGGATACATGCCCCAAAGAAACAAGACTGCTCTCCCTGAGGGTTTGCAACGGTACAGCAAACTGCTTGTGCATGTCATGTGCGCCCCAAGTCGATGCAAAGCAGTCTGAAGTTGGCGTATGTGGAATCGAAGCCCCACTCCAGCCTAGACACGGCCGTTGAAGAAGTTGAAGGCCCTGCAGCGGAGCACTCTCAAAAGGTCCACCAGAATCTGCTAGTAAGGCTGAAAGGAGAGATATTGAGCTGTGCCATAATACGGAGAAATGACTTGAATGAAACAAAAAGATGACAGTAAAGACAACCTGGTGTGAAAAAACAGAAAACTCACTCACCATCAAGGATGAGAAAAGTGCTATACGATCTCCGTGTGGGCATGATGACCCCAGCTCAAGCACAAGGTGGGGGCTTACAGAAGGTACAGTTTCAGGTGCACAGTAAAAGCTGTTGGAACAGCATGTACACTCAACGGCAGCCAAAGGGGGCGCAAAATTCATGGCAGCCCTGTTCCTGAAACCACCACCACCATTTGACACCGCCAAGAAGCAGAACATTGGTGCCAAGTGGACTACATGGGTCGAGACGTTCGATGACTTCATAGATGCTGTAGAAGAGGTAGATGATAAGAAAATCATTAAATACTAAAAGAATCTTGCTGATGATGGAGCAATATCGTACCGTCAGATCAAAAAAGCATTGGAAACCAAGTTCAATCCGATGCCAAATGTCGACTATGATAGGTACATTTTCAATCAAGCAAGACAGCAAGCTTGTGAAACGATGGATGAGTTTGTTGATAGACTTGATGTGCTTATCAAACACTGCATGTTTAGTTAATTTAATGATGAAGAAGCCATAAGCCTCAAGATCATTGATGGCTGTCTGTCAGACTCATTCAGAAGGTGCATGTTGAGAGAGACGCTCAGTTTGTAAAAAGTACTAATGGCTGCAAGGGCAGATGAAAGAGCGATTGACCAGCTGCTGGAACAACGAAAAGTGACTCAGCATTGGTCACAAAAAGCAAGCACAAGTACATGGATCCATGCAAGTCGACGTCTCCAAAGAAGAAAAAGTTGTGTTTATGATGTGGATTTTCATTTTCCCATGAAGGTAAATGTCTAGCAATAGGACAAATGTGCAAAGGTTGCGGGGAAGACTACCCCCGTCATAACAGTTTCCAAGGCAACAGAGAAACCAACTGTGTCACCACGAGAAGAGAAAATTTCCGAAGCGTTCTAGCAATGCCCACAAGGCCAAAAATCAACCTCAGTTACGACAAGTAGAAACCAGACAAAGCCGATCATCATCAAGTTCATCCTAAAAGGGCTCTTCAGAGTCATTATCAAGCACAATTGAAGAAGATGGATGTGTGATGATGGTATCGACCGAAGAACAACATGCACATGTAGGTTTGACTGCTTGCAGAGAAGAACAATGGGAAAAGAGAAATCAACAAACAAAACAACGGAACTCATTTGAACACTGCCACAAGATTACAATAATGGTCAACGGTTGCCCCATACCTTTATCATATACAGTGGTGCATCAATTAACATCATGCCAGTCGAAAATTTTAACAGCCTGTCTCCTGTGCCATGCCTCAACCCGTCAAACACAAATGTATACACGTAGGCTGCTGCCAAACCATTGCAGAGTCAAGGGTCATTCATAGAAACCATGCGACATAAAACAACATCAGTGCTAGCGCCAATTCACGTTCTGCAAGGAACTTCATCCAGTGAATGCTTACTCAGTTTTGGCACTGCAGCTGACATGGGACTGATATCCCTCAACTATAACCTCCATACTTAATCGGAAATTATGAGTCAGTTACTGTCGTTATTTCATGGCCTGGAAAGGCTTAAGAAAATGAAAGTGCAACTTCATATTAACGAGGACATTTGCCCTGTTGCCCAGCGGCACCACAGAGTCGCTTTTCACTTGCAAGAAGCCGTTGAGAAAAAACTGGAAACACTGTTGAAGCATGAAAATCATTGAGCGATCCACCGGTGCTACGCCCTGGGTCTCATCCATAGTGGTGTTGTCAAAAAAGCACAGTGGAGGTGCGGTGTGCATCTGTGTTGATATGCACCAGCCCAACAAAGCAATTGAGAGAGAAAGACATCCTGGTCAACACATAGCTGACATGATCATGCAGCTGAATGGAGCCATTAATGGAGACTTTAGCATCTTTTAATTTAGTCAGTGCTTCTAGGCGCCCTACCCATATAGCGGCTCATGCTATAGAATGTGTACTTTCTAACATAACGCTCAAAGTGGAATCTTCTCAGCCAGTGCTATGGTCAGATAACTTTTTTCTGCCTTTTGCATGCAGTTTGAGTATTTAAAGGTTCCCCGTCCTCCCCTGCCTCAGAATGATTATAGATGCTGGAGTAGGCTGCCCTTGGATGAGTTAAAGAGTACCCTGCTGTATTCATTACCGGTCATTCCTGACTCCGTTAAGGATGGGGACACTGCGGTTAGTTCATGGCTTTGGAGGGCCCTTCAGGGACCCGAAAAAAGCTACCAAAACTCGGTCAGTGTGCTGGTTCTCGATGGAATTGGCTTCTGAAAGAGAAGCATGTAAGAAATTAGAAAGACGTTGGCGGCACTCATATATCAGGAAGCAGATAAAGTCCGCTATAAAAAAGCTTTGAAATCCAACCATAGAAATGTTAAGAAGACCCATAGCACCTTTTACACACAGTGTATCAGGGAGGCGGAGAATGATGGAAAGGAAATTTTTAATATTGTGGCTAACTCTACAGACCCTAAATTCACATCCCCCCGCTAAAGCCTAGTCGGCTCCTATGGTCCCGTTTGAGTGATTTTTTCAAGAAGAAAATCCTCAGAATTCAGTCTAATCTGTCAGGGGGAATAAGATGCTGGGAGAGTTAGAATTAGGAGATCCAGTTGGCTTAATATCACTTTCAATATTGTCACATTTTCTGTTGCCATCAATGGAGTAGGTGACCGCTTCTTTTGTGAATTATAGGTCTGTGTCTCCAATAGATCCCATTCCGCCTCACATTTCGAAGTCCATTGCGGACATTATTGCTCCACTGTATCTGGAACTATTTGTGATCTCTCTTCAGTCAGGGGTAGTACCAGATGACTGGAAAAGAGCCACTGTGATCCCTTTACTGAAAAAGGTCAATGCTGACCCTGAATCCATGGCTAGTTATAGGCCAGTGGCATTTCTCTCAGTAGCCTCTAAAGTGCTTGAGAAGGTGGTAAATCGTCAACTGGCCACCTTCATGACAGAGAATAATCTACTCCACCCCTCCCAGTCAGGGTTTAGAGCCCGACACAGCACAAAGTCGACACTGTTAGAGGTCTTAGAGTCCATTAAGTTTAGTTTGGATTCAGGCCTCAATGCGACTTTGGTGCTGTTGGACCTGTCAGCGGCGTTCGATATTGTGGATCATAACATCTTGCTGCACAGGTTAGAACATTTGTGGGTTGCAGGTTCTGCGTTGGACTGGCTGAGCTCCTTCCCGAAAGGACGTGAGCAGGTGGTATGGCTGAAACCATATGCCTCAGGTGGGAAAATGTTGAAGTGGGGTGTGCCACTCCTCCCTTAGTCCCAGTCCCTTCAACATTTATATGTCGCCTTTGGCATATTTAGTGGAATCTTATAACATCAAGATCATCTCATACGCAGATGATGCTCAACTCCTGCTCACATATGATGGGGGTCCTGTAAAAGCAAGGGTTGCATTTGCCAGCTACATAAAGGCCCTGCTTGATTGGCTGAAGGCCAACAAATTGCAGTGTAACCCTAAATAGACATAGGTCTTACTTCTTGGGTGTGACCACCTTCCGGGAGGTGTCCCTTCCCCACCCACTCCAATGATGGTGGTTAGGAATTTAGATGTGATGTTTGATGTTCAGCTCTCGTTTGAGGCACGGGTGTCAGCAGTTGTGAAAACTTGCTCTTGGATTTTGCATATGTTGAAGAAAGTTATTTGCCTGCTTCCCTTTGAGGCCCAAGTAACAGTGGTCAGGTCAATGATTTTATCGCGGTTGGACTATGACAACATTCTGTTCCTCGGTTTACCAGAATATCTAATCCAACGGCTGCAGGACATGCAGAATATCGCAATCCGTTTACTTTTTAAAATTCCAAAAGGTTCATCGGTGTCTCCATATCGGGATGGACTTCACTGCTTGCCAGTTCGGCAACGTATTAGGTATAAAGCACTGACTCTAACACACCAAGCTCTCTACAATAGAGGACCTATGTACTTGAACGAACGCATTGTGGCATATAGCCCTGGGAGATCCTTGCATTCCAGTTCTGCAGGTATTATTGTGGTTCCTGTTTTCAAAAACAACGATGGGGAGGCTCCTCCTTTACGGTTAAATCGCCAGGTCTGTGGGATAGACTGCCGGAACACTTGAGATTTATCTCGGACGAGGAAAATTCTTAAAAAGAATTGAAAACATTCTTATTCAGAGCTTAGTGATGATGGGTTGGAGGCGCACTTTTCAATGCAATGCTCTTTTGGGAAGCCTTGTAAAAGTGCTGGGGGAGTCCTTGGAGTAGCTGTGCACTATAGAAATTACTTAACTCATTCATTCATTCAAAGTCTTCTCCCGTCTTGACCAGAACAAAGGATACCATCAACTCGAGCTGGAAGAGAACTCTAGGTACATTACTACTTTTTCGACTCATGTTGGTTTGTTAATATATAAAATGTTGAGTTTTGGAGTGTCGTCGGCTGCAGAAATATTTCAGGATGTTATACCTCGAATAATTCAACCTGTTACACATGCTTTTAACTACAGTGATGACATACTGGTATTTTGTACAATGCAAGAGGAGCATGACAAGGCTCTTACACAAGTGTGCCCTTTACTTGAGGATGCCGGTCTCACTCTGAATGCAGCAAAGTGTGAGTTTCACAAGACCAAACTTAAGTTCTTTGGGCACATATTCTCTGATGGGGGAATGACTCCTGACCCAGACAAAGTGCAAGCACTGTCAGCTCCTTGCCCCCATAAGATGTCACCATGCTGCGATCCTTGTTAGGCATGGTCAGTTATTGCTCAAGGTACATTCATAACTTTGCTACTGTGAGTGCCTCATTGAGACACTTGACAAAACAAAATGTCCCTTTCCAGTGGTCTTCCTAATGTGATCAATGTTTCAAAAGAATAAAACATGCAATTGAGAATGAAACCTAGAGTGCCTATTTTGACCCCGAACTATAGACTGAGATCACAGTAGATGCAAGCCCGGTGGGCCTGAGGGCAATCCTTTCTCAACATGATGGTCATCCGAATGCTCAGAGACACATTGTGGCCTATGCCAGTCGAAGCCTGTCTGACACAGAACATGCCCATTCTCATTCGGAGAAGGAGAGTCTGGCTGTAGTGTGGGCCTGCGAACATTTTCATGTGTTCCTACATGGAAAACATTTCACTATCATTACAGACCACCAAGCATTGATCATTATTTTTGGAAACCAGGAATTCAAGATACCCCCTTGCATTGAGAGGTGGGGGTTCGGACTGCAAGAGTATGACTATGCAATTGTACACAAGACAGGAAAGATCAGAACACTGCTGATTACTTTTCACGGGTACCACTACATCGTCACAGTACGGCATCCAAAAAGGCCGAGGAGCACATCAACTCCATTGTGAGGTCAAGCGCACCAGCAGCCCTATCTGTCGGACAGATTAATGCTGCTACTAATGCTGACAACAACACGCTCATCCTCAAAGACATCATTTCAACTCGGTCGTGGAAGAAGAGTAGTCGACCTTTTGCTGACGATGTTGAATTTCAAAAAATTCAAAAATGTACAGGATGAATTGTCCATTACCAAGAAAGGTGTTATATTGTGTCTCGAGAATTGTCATACCTGCGAGCTTAAGACAGCAAGTCATTCAGCTGGCCCATAAAGGACATCGTGGCATTGTAGCCACCAAAAGAGCAATAAGAGACCAAGTGTGGTTCCTGCGACTAGACGAGCGAGTTGAGAGGGAACTTAAAGAGTGCCATCTGTGCAACTGTCTTTCCCCCAAAGTGTCGCAGCATTCAGTGACAATGACTGACCTTCCTGCACGTGCCTGGGAAAGAGTTGCCGTTGATGTCGTTGGGCCCCTGGGAAATGAACATCATCTCATGGTAGTCATTGATGAATACTCGCGTTTTACTCTGGTGGAAGACTTATGAAATGAAATGAGGATTTATAAAGCGAGACATATACCCTGAGATGTCTAGGCGCTACCTTCTGAAAAAAGACTGCATAGACACAATGGAAGATCAATGTCTGAATAGCCAGGTTTTCAGGCCCTTCCTGAATCTTAACAGATTGGATTCCTTCTTCAGTGTTAATGGCATGGAAACTCCTGCCGCCCCATCTCACTTTTTTAAATCTAGGAACGATAAGGTTACCGCTGACCGCTGATCTAAGTGATCTTGCTGGAATGTAAGGCTTAAGGTATTGTGATAACTGCTCTGGCCATGCACAGATTTGAATGCTATGCATAAGGCCTTAAATTGAATGTGTTTTGCAATTGGCAACCAATGCAGTTGCACTAGGGCTTGAGAAGCTGATTTGTAACTCGCAATACCCAAGAGTAGTCGAGCTGCAGCATTTTGTGATATCTAGAGTTTGTTGAGGCAATGCTTTTGTGCGCTGGTGAACAGAGTGTTGTAGTAGTCAAGTCTAGAGGATATAAGAGCAGTGACTACTGTTTTTTGCAAGTCGGAGGGGATAAGGGGGAGTATGTTCCTCAAGACTCTAAGGATGAAAAAGCATGTGGAAGTAATATGATTGATCTGTCCTTCAAACGAGAGTTTGATGTCGAATAACACTCCTACATTTTTTGCTTTATTCATTGGTATTGGGAGGGGGCCTAGTTGGGAGGGCCACCAGTTGGTTGTCGAAAATGTAGGATTATTGCCGAAAAGTAGCACTTCAGTTTTCGATGAGTTAAGCTTTAAGCAATTATCTAGCATCCAATTGCCGATGTGACACATGCAGTCATTAAGGCGGACCGCTGTTGAGTTTGGTGAGCTGGTTACTGAGAGGATTATTTGCGTGTCATCCGCATATGACACTAAAGCAAATCCATAACTTTTTATTAGTTCAACCAGTGGGGTGACATAAAGGTTGAACAGAGTAGGGCTCAACGATGTTCCCTGGGGTACTCCACAGGGAAACGAGAAAAGGGGTGAAACATGATCACCCAAGGCAACAGATTGAATTCACTCCGTAAGGAAGGAGGCTAGTAAGGATAATGCTTTATCCTTGATCCCTAGCGAGGCTAAACGATCAACCAGATGTTTATGGTTGACCGTATCGAAGCCGGCCGATAGATCTAATAAGATCAAGGCCGCGCTGCCTCCATTGTCCAGGGATTGTCTGAGCTACTCAGTGGCGGTGATCAAGGCTAGCTCTGTACTGTGATGAGCCCAAAAGCCAAATTGGGATGGATCAAGGATAAAGTTGTTTGTAATAAATGTAGTCAGTTCCATATTTATGGCTTTCTCTACTACCTTGGAAGGGAAGGAAAGTCTCGAGACTGGTCTGTAACTAAGAGGATCACTAATATTCAAATTCAGCTTTTTCAAGAGTGGGAGTATTGAGGCCTTCTTCCACTCATTAGGAAAGAGTCCCAGAGTGAACATCCTGTTAAAAAGCAGCGTGAGGTAGGTGGCTATAATCTCAGGAGACGTGTATAATTCTCGGTGGACATGGTGTAGGAGAGTAGGATCTGCTTCACATGGGTACCCCCACTTTTTGCTGATGCTTCACTGTTTTTCGACCTTAGTCTGGCTGGGGCCCTGCTAATCAGAACCCCAGCCTAGCTGCTTCCTCTCTAAAATGGTTTCCATGTGCCTTAGGCACATCTCTGATTGGAATCTGGAGTGCCCTTATAAGTCCCTAGTATATGGTATACTATGTACCAAGGGCATAGGTACCTCAGAGGCCTACCAGGGGCTGCAGCATGTATTATGCCACCCCTGGAAGGCCATCCAAACTGACACCACAGGTCTGCTACTGCAGCCTGGGTAAGGTGGTGCATGCACTCCTTACTGTGATATAGGTTACCTATATCACTAAATACATACACACATATAAACCTATAAGTCACTCCTATGGCAGGCCTTATCAATCCTGAAGGCAGAGTGCGTGGTTCCTATGTGAGAGGGTGCCCCTGCATGAGCAGGGCCCCTCTGCAGCGTTCGGAGACCCTTCTCTGATGCTGTTTGTAGTGCAGCCTGACCATATACTCTTAAGCGCATTATAACCTCGCGTTAAATGCTAACTTTGGAATGGCTGCACCGAAACATGTCGTGTTTGGTGTCAAACATCTTGGAATACTACCCCCCGCCAATTCTGGCGGCGGGGGTAGCATTCCACCCTTCTAGAGGGAGAGACATGTTAACCCTGGCCTGGCCGGTAACTTCTTTCTAAAGCCCTGGCATCACAAAATGGATGCTGCTGCCACAGACACAAGTCTGGCCTCCTGCTGCTGGACGAAACTCCGGCAGGGGAGGCCTGGACAATAGGTTTCCTGTCCCAGGGAGGTGTGACCACCTCCCCAGACAGGATAATGTGTATTGGGGCTGGGCGGGAGCACTTTCGGGTGCTTTGAAGTCCTGCACTGGGGGCACACTTGGTGTCCCTGTGCATACCCCAGTTCAAACCGGATCAGGGGCTTGCAGCCCCTGCTTTGGCGCGAACTGGACAAAGGGAAAGGGGTGTAGCCACCCCTCTGCCCTGACCCACCCATAGGTGGGGCCACAGAGTAGTCCAACCCCTAAACTTGGTATAAGTATAGGAACCCAGTCCTTAGGACTTTAGATTATCCCTGGACGAAACTCTGACACTGAATCCTGGACCTTCGACGCTCTACTCAAGACTAGAGGACAGAAGAATCTCCCTTGGGGTCAAGGAGTGACTCCCCTGCTTGGCAGGCACCAAAGAAGCAATTGTCCGGTCTGCATCGCCTAAGCTCCTGTCGGACGCCGAAGTCTTTGCATCACCAGAGGTGGATTTCCAGACTTCCCCGAGGCTGTCCTGAGTCCCCAGCAAAGCTGAGGCCCGTAGCTGTCGTGGGTAACGTGGAACCGTGACCCCTGGACACCGCACGCATTTGCTAGTGCATCCTCTTCTGGGTCTCCCACGAAGTCGTGCTTTGGGCTCCGAGTAGCCCTAGCCTCCAGCACCAACTGCACCGAAGATCACTGGCCTCCACTCCACGAGTGTCCTGTGAGCCAGCTCCACGTGCGACGTCTCGAGGCTCCTTCGCGGTCGCTAGCCCGTTGGCTAGTAGCCCTTCACGAAGGCCAATCCTTTTCTTCTTGGGCTCCCTGGTTGCTCCAGGCTTGCCCTCACTTACCCTTGCTGGGTGAGTTCCTCAGACCTTGCTGGTCTGCATCATCGTCATTCTTCATCTTACATCGAGACTTGCCGTTGCCAAGGCTTGTTGGGTCCAATCCGGTCGCCGATACCTCAGCACTCGACAGACATCGTGTACCAGCCCGAATCCTGCTCCTGGTCGCCGACAACGCCTCCTGGACCTCGTGGCTGAAGAGTCAAGACGACCGTCAACCTACCTGAAGCACTCGACATCGGTGGGCATCCGCTCATCGCCTTCCTGGTCACTGGCTAGTGACCCAGACTCTGTCCCCTCTGCTTTCAGGTTCTTCAGATCTCCGATCCACTCTTGGATCCACCCGGACACTTTCCACTTGGTCGCCAGCAGCACTTTGCAGCAGATCGCCATTCAAATCGACGACGAAACCCGACCCCGAAAGGCACCTATGCACCCGGCTTCCCTGGGTGAGGTAACAAGAGTACTCCGGTGCTCCCGTGGGTAGAGACTCTAGAACGACCTAGTTCTCAAAGGGTTTGCTCCAAGTCCTCCTTTAAGTGTCCCTTTTCTTTAATTTCCTGATCGCGACTTTCTCCATAGAAGTTAACGGCGTCTCGCGGCTGTGTATTTACACTGCACGCGTCCCCCGTGGGTCCCCTGTGTCACTACCTTGGGTGGTTCCTTGTGGTCCAAGCACTTCTAGAGGCTCTAGGCCTAGTGTCTAGCTCAGTCGTGGTTCTTATACCACTTTATTGGTATATGGTTTGGTACGCCCCTAGGGCCCAAACGTGTATTTGTGCTATTACTGTGTTTAAATAACTTATAACTTGTGTATTTCGAACTCTAGCCTCATAAAGAGACTAGAGGGGTGTGTTTAGCAATAAATACATATATTTTGAATATATACCTGGTGTGGTGCTCTTTCATTTGATCACTCAAGAGATTATAGACTGGTAAAACAAGCTGCTTTACATTCCTTCAAGACTTAGCCTGAAGGCTGCTCTCCATAGCTACCACTAGGATAGCTTTCAATAAGGTTGTCTTTAACCTATCTCCAATAAGGGGTTGTTTGGACTGGTGCAAGGTGCCCACTATAATTAGTGGACAGCATATGCCAGGCCAACTTCTCACATTGGTGTGCAGCGTGTGGGATTCCAGCTTGCTATTGTTTTACCAGATAATCTCAATTGAATTGATCAACTGAAAACCACTAAAGGTACCTAAGGTACATATAATTTAAGCTTAGAATACAGTAAGTTCTACTGAACTTAGAGTTGTGTGTTAAGGGATAGCACACCCTTTCTACAACTCAAGAGAGTTTAGTAGGCCACACTAGAGTAGGTAGTGCATACACCACACCTCACTAGTGATGTCTTCAAAGCCAGGACCCAGTGAGTCCTTGCCAGAAGCCCATGGGCTTCTCCCTCCAAGTATGATACACTCCCATTCTTGGAATTGAGAGCATTATGTAACTTGAGGAAACTGAAGACAGGACAAAGTCCCACCACCCAACATCTTAGAGAGATGTTGGAGGCTTATGATCTCAGCAGGCCCTTAGGGACTGAAGGGGTAGGAGCAGAGGGTGGGGCAGAAGATGAGGATGGGGCCAGGGGTAGCAGTACCCCCAGCCCCCTCTGGAACTGACCAGGAGGGTGACAATGACCCTGACCTGGATAACCCAATCCCTCCTGTGGAAGATGAAGAGGAAGATCAGAATGATCCCCACTTTGTCCCCCAGGAAGGATTATGAGTGTGCCCAGAAGGTCTAGGTCTCCTTCTCAGGAGTCTAACCACTCTGGCACCTCCATAGGGACCTCTGTCTCCTCTCATAGGAGGGAATCCTCTCATGAGAGAAGAAAGAGGCTGGTTCAATATGAGGAAGCTCAACTTGAACTCAGAAAACAGCAACTGGCTATAGACAGGGAGTCCCTAGATCTCTACAAAGAGAGAAGAAAGTTGGGACTAGAGTCCCATGGTGGCAGCCATGTCCCTAGAGATAGGGAAAGGTCCTATGACCATAGGAACCTGAGCAAGATTGTCCCTCCCTACCAGAGTGGGGATGACATCCACAAATGGATAACTGCTCTAGAGAGGGCCTGTAAAGTACAGAAGGTCCCTCAGGAGCAGTGGGCAGCAATCTTGTGGCTCTCCTTTGCAGACAAAGGTAGAGACAAGCTCCTCACTGTAAGAGAGGAGGATGCTGATAATTACAAGGTCTTGAAGAGTGCTCTTATTGATGGGTTTGGCCTAACAACTGAACAATACAGGTTGAAGTTCAGAGATACCCAAAAGCACAGACTCAAGACTGGGTAGACTATGTGGATTGTTCTGCTAAGGCTCTGGAAGGCTGGTTGATGGGCAGTAAGGTGTGTGACTTCACAGGATTGTACAATCTGATAATGAGGGAGCAGATTCTTAATAACTGTCAAAATCAGCTGTTGCATCAGTACCTGGTGGACTCTGATCTGACCTCTCCCCAAGAATTGGGAAAGAAGGCAGACAAATGGGTCAGAACCAGGGTGAGGCAGAAGGTACAGAACCAAGGTGGTGACCCTAAGAAGCAAGATGCTAAGAACTCTGAAAAGGGTGGGGAGAAGGGTAAAGATCAAAAGTCTTCACAAGGCCCCCAAAAATCTTCTTCAGGTGGGGATTCACAGTCTACAAAAGGGAAAGGCCAAAGAAAACCATGGTGCAAGGTCTGTAAGCAAAAGACCCACTGGACCAGTGATTGCACCAAGTCCAAAGACTCAAGTCCAGCACCCACCAATGCCCCTAAGGCACCTGTTCCCCCTAGTACAGTTACAGTTGGTGGGAGTGCTCCAGCCAAGGGTTTAGTAGGGTTCACCCTGGGTACTGAGTTGGGCTCTGACCTAGTCAGAGAACTCACTCAGGCTGTGTTAGTCTGTGATGGAGGCATGGATGTGACCTCCTCTGTGAGTCCCAGTAATCTGGGCAAGTACAGACAACAGCCTTTAATCAATGGACGAGAGGCTTTGGCATTTAGGGACACAGGGGCAAGTGTCACCATGGTGACACAAGACCTTGTGAATCCTGGGCAAGTTATACTTGGTGAGATGTACCAAGTGACCAATGCTAGCAACGTCAGAACAGACCATACTCTGGCAGTTGTTAACTTCTCCTGGGGAGGGGTAACTGGCCTTAAGAAGGTTGTGGTGAGTGCAAACCTACCAGTCGAATGCTTGCTTGGCAATGACTTAGAAACTTCAGCTTGGGCAGAAGTGGAGCTCAGGACCCATGCAGAAATGCTGGGGATCCCTGCAGATGTGTTTGCTGTGACCAGGTCACAAGCCAAAATGTCTAGCACTGAACAGGCCTTGGATTCTGGAATAATGGACCAAGTGCCTTCCAAGAGGAGGAGTAGTAGGGTAAAGGCAGTGCCTTCCCCTTGGCTCAGAAGGAAGATCAGTCCCTTGAGGGGGATGATCTCAGTCCTGAGGAAGGAACTGTCCCAGAGGAGCTTGAACCTGACCAGGTTGAGTTCTTGGGGACAGGGGGACCTTCCAGGGCAGATCTGAGCCAGGAGCAGCAGAGCTGCCCCTCTCTTGAACCCCTCAGACAGCAAGCTGCTGCTGAGGCTGCTGGGAAAGCTAGTGGTCCCCATACAGTGTATTGGGATGATGGACTCCTGTACTCAGAGTGTAGAGACCCCAAGCCTGGTGCTACCAGGAGGTTGGTTATACCTCTAAAGTTCAGGGGCTTCCTATTGACCCTAGCCCATGATATTCCCTTGGCAGGTCACCTGGGCCAGAACAAGACTTGGGACAGAATTGTCCCTCACTTTCACTGGCCCCACATGTCTGAAGACACCAAGGAGTTTTGTCGCTCCTGTGTAACCTGCCAGGCCAGTGGCAAGGCAGGTGGCACTACAAAGGCCCCCTGATACCACTACCTGTGGTGGGGGTGCCCTTTGAAAGGGTGGGGATTGACATTGTTGGTCCCATGGATCCCCAAACAGCATCTGGGCACAGGTTTATCCTGGTGGTAGTGGATCATGCCACCAGGTACCCAGAGGCTATTCCCCTTAGGACCACTACAGCACCTGTGGTGGCAAGGGCCCTCCTGGGAATTTTCTCAAGAGTGGGCTTTCCTAAGGAGGTAGTATCAGACAGGGGTGCAAACTTTATGTCTGGATACTTAAAAGCAATGTGGAAGGAGTGTGGAGTGACTTACAAGTTCACCACACCCTATCACCCACAATGCAATGGTTTAGTTGAGAGATTCAACAAAACCTTGAAGGGCATGATTAAAGGGCTCCCAGAAAAGCTTAGGCGAAGATGGGACATACTCTTGCCCTGCCTTTTATTTGCATATAGGGAGGTGCCTCAGAAGGGGTTGGTTACAGCCCTTTTGAACTTTTGTTTGGCCACCCTGTCAGGGGTCCACTGTGCTTGGTGAAGGAAGGATGGGAGTTACCTCTCAAGCCCCCAAAGCAAGACATAGTGGACTATGTACTTGGTCTCCGCTCCCGGATGGCTGAGTATATGAAAAAGGCAACTAAAAACCTTGAGGCTAGCCAGGAACTTCAAAAGGCCTGGCATGACCAAAGGCTGTTCTGACTGTTTACCAGCCAGGACAGAAGGTGTGGGTGTTGGAGCCAGTGGCCCCAGCAGCTCTCCAAGACAAATGGAGTGGACCCCACACTATTGTTGAGCAGAAGGGTGAGGTTACCTACTTAGTAGACCTAGGAACACCCAGGAGTCCCCACAGGGTTCTCCATGTCAACAGGTTAAAACCCTATGTGGACAGGGCAGACATGGGCTTGCTCATGGCTACTGATGAAGGGCAGGAGGAAGAGAGTGACCCACTCCTGACCTGCTCTCACAGAACCCTGACGATGGGTCAGTAGATGGTGTAGCCTTGGCAGGCAGCCTCACTACCCAGCAACAAACTGATTGTAGACAGGTGCTCAATCAGTTTAGACACATGTTTTCACTGACACCCAGTCAGACCACCTGGTGCACTCATGAAGTGGACACTGGGGACAGTCTGCCTATTAAAAATAAGATTTATAGGCAACCTGACCATGTCAGGGACTGTATCAGGACTGAAGTCCAGAAAATGTTGGAGTTGGGAGTTATTGAACCCTCAGATAGCCCTTGGGCTAGTCCAGTGGTCCTTGTGCCAAAACCTCACACCAGTGGTGGAAAAAGAGAGATGAGGTTTTGTGTGGACTACAGGGGTCTCAATGCAGTCACTAGGACTGATGCCCATCCAATACCAAGGGCAGATGAGCTAATAGATACTTTGGCCTCAGCCAAATATCTCAGCACATTTGACTTGACAGCTGGCTACTGGCAGATCAGACTAGCTGATACTGCAAAGCCCAAAACAGCATTCTCAACCCCTAGTGGGCATTATCAATTTGTGGTGATGCCCTTTGGTCTGAAGAATGCACCTGCCACTTTCCAGAGGTTGGTGAATACAGTTCTCACAGGTCTGGAAGCCTATAGTGCAGCATATCTAGATGATATTGCTGTCTTTAGCTCCACCTGGGAGGATCACCTGGTCCACCTCAGGAATGTTTTACAGGCCCTGCAAAAGGCAGGCCTGACTATCAAGGCCACTAAGTGCCAGATAGGGCAGAGTCAGGTTGTGTACCTGGGCCACCTTGTGGGTGGAGGCCAGGTTCAACCTTTGCAGAGCAAGATCCAGACTATCATGGACTGGACTGCTCCAACTACCCAGACTCAGGTGAGAGCCTTCTTAGGCCTGACTGGGTACTATAGGAGATTTGTCAAGGGGTATGGATCAATAGTGACACCCCTGAATGACTTAACTTCTAAGAAAATGCCCAAAAAGGTTCAGTGGACAGTTAGCTGTCAAAAGGCATTTGATGACCTGAAGCAGGCCATGTGCACTGCTCCCATTCTACAGAGTCCTGATTACTCCAAGAAGTTCATTGTTCAAACTGATGCATCTGAATTGGGGGTAGGGGCTGTACTGTCACAATTGAATGAAGAAGGTCAGGATCAGCCAGTAGCTTTCATTAGCAGAAGGCTGACCCCTAGAGAGAAACGTTGGTCAGCCATTGAGAGGGAGGCCTTTGCTGTGGTCTGGGCTCTGAAGAAGTTGAGGCCATACTTGTTTGGTACTCACTTCCTTGTTCAAACAGACCATAAGCCCCTCTTATGGCTAAAACAAATGAAGGGTGAAAACCCCAAACTGCTTAGGTGGTCCATTTCCCTACAGGGGATGGACTTCACAGTGGAACATAGACCTGGGAGTAACCATGCCAATGCAGATGGACTCTCTAGGTACTTCCACTTAGAACATGAAGACTTAACTGGGCAAGGTTAGTTTAATGTCCCTACGTTTGGGGGGGTTGTGTAGGAGAGTAGGATCTGCTTCACATGGGTACCCCCACTTTTTGCTGATGCTTCACTGTTTTTCGACCTTAGTCTGGCTGGGGCCCTGCTAATCAGAACCCCAGCCTAGCTGCTTCCTCTCTAAAATGGTTTCCATGTGCCTTAGGCACATCTCTGATTGGAATCTGGAGTGCCCTTATAAGTCCCTAGTATATGGTATACTATGTACCAAGGGCATAGGTACCTCAGAGGCCTACCAGGGGCTGCAGCATGTATTATGCCACCCCTGGAAGGCCATCCAAACTGACACCACAGGTCTGCTACTGCAGCCTGGGTAAGGTGGTGCATGCACCTCTTACTGTGATATAGGTTACCTATATCACTAAATACATACACACATATAAACCTATAAGTCACTCCTATGGCAGGCCTTATCAATCCTGAAGGCAGAGTGCGTGGTTCCTATGTGAGAGGGTGCCCCTGCATGAGCAGGGCCCCTCTGCAGCGTTCGGAGACCCTTCTCTGATGCTGTTTGTAGTGCAGCCTGACCATATACTCTTAAGCGCATTATAACCTCGCGTTAAATGCTAACTTTGGAATGGCTGCACCGAAACATGTCGTGTTTGGTGTCAAACATCTTGGAATACTACCCCCGCCAATTCTGGCGGCGGGGGTAGCATTCCACCCTTCTAGAGGGAGAGACATGTTAACCCTGGCCTGGCCGGTAACTTCTTTCTAAAGCCCTGGCATCACAAAATGGATGCTGCTGCCACAGACACAAGTCTGGCCTCCTGCTGCTGGACGAAACTCCGGCAGGGGAGGCCTGGACAATAGGTTTCCTGTCCCAGGGAGGTGTGACCACCTCCCCAGACAGGATAATGTGTATTGGGGCTGGGCGGGAGCACTTTCGGGTGCTTTGAAGTCCTGCACTGGGGGCACACTTGGTGTCCCTGTGCATACCCCAGTTCAAACCAGATCAGGGGCTTGCAGCCCCTGCTTTGGCGCGAACTGGACAAAGGGAAAGGGGTGTAGCCACCCCTCTGCCCTGACCCACCCATAGGTGGGGCCACAGAGTAGTCCAACCCCTAAACTTGGTATAAGTATAGGAACCCAGTCCTTAGGACTGTAGATTATCCCTGGACGAAACTCTGACACTGAATCCTGGAACTTCGACGCTCTACTCAAGACTAGAGGACAGAAGAATCTCCCTTGGGGTCAAGGAGTGACTCCCCTGCTTGGCAGGCACCAAAGAAGCAATTGTCCGGTCTGCATCGCCTAAGCTCCTGTCGGACGCCGAAGTCTTTGCATCACCAGAGGTGGACTTCCAGACTTCCCCGAGGCTGCCCTGAGTCCCCAGCAAAGCTGAGGCCCGTAGCTGTCGTGGGTAACGTGGAACCGTGACCCCTGGACACCGCACGCATTTGCTAGTGCATCCTCTTCTGGGTCTCCCACGAAGTCGTGCTTTGGGCTCCGAGTAGCCCTAGCCTCCAGCACCAACTGCACCGAAGATCACTGGCCTCCACTCCACGAGTGTCCTGTGAGCCAGCTCCACGTGCGACGTCTCGAGGCTCCTTCGCGGTCGCTAGCCCGTTGGCTAGTAGCCCTTCACGAAGGCCAATCCTTTTCTTCTTGGGCTCCCTGGTTGCTCCAGGCTTGCCCTCACTTACCCTTGCTGGGTGAGTTCCTCAGACCTTGCTGGTCTGCATCATCGTCATTCTTCATCTACATCGAGACTTGCCGTTGCCAAGGCTTGTTGGGTCCAATCCGGTCGCCAACACCTCAGCACTCGACAGACATCGTGTAGCAGCCCGAATCCTGCTCCTGGTTGCCGACAACGCCTCCTGGACCTCGTGGCTGAAGAGTCAAGACAACCGTCAACCTACCTGAAGCACTCGACATCGGTGGGCATCCGCTCATCGCCTTCCTGGTCACTGGCTAGTGACCCAGACTCTGTCCCCTCTGCTTTCAGGTTCTTCAGATCTCCGATCCACTCTTGGATCCACCCGGACACTTTCCACTTGGTCGCCAGCAGCACTTTGCAGCAGATCGCCATTCAAATCGACGACGAAACCCGACCCCGAAAGGCACCTATGCACCCGGCTTCCCTGGGTGAGGTAACAAGAGTACTCCAGTGCTCCCGTGGGTAGAGACTCTAGAACGACCTAGTTCTCAAAGGGTTTGCTCCAAGTCCTCCTTTAAGTGTCCCTTTTCTTTAATTTCCTGATCGCGACTTTCTCCATAGAAGTTAACGGCATCTCGCGGCTGTGTATTTACACTGCACGCGTCCCCGTGGGTCCCCTGTGTCACTACCTTGGGTGGTTCCTTGTGGTCCAAGCACTTCTAGAGGCTCTAGGCCTAGTGTCTAGCTCAGTCGTGGTTCTTATACCACTTTATTGGTATATGGTTTGGTACGCCCCTAGGGCCCAAACGTGTATTTGTGCTATTACTGTGTTTAAATAACTTATAACTTGTGTACTTCGAACTCTAGCCTCATAAAGAGACTAGAGGGGTGTGTTTAGCAATAAATACATATATTTTGAATATATACCTGGTGTGGTGCTCTTTCATTTGGTCACTCAAGAGATTATAGACTGGTAAAACAAGCTGCTTTACATTCCTCCAAGACTTAGCCTGAAGGCTGCTCTCCATAGCTACCACTAGGATAGCTTTCAATAAAGGTTGTCTTTAACCTATCTCCAATAAGGGGTTGTTTGGACTGGTGCAAGGTGCCCACTATAATTAGTGGACAGCATATGCCAGGCCAACTTCTCACACATGGGTCCCAAGGGGATCCCGATTTGACTGAGGTTAGTATATTAAGGGTCTGATCTTTGGTCAGTATAGTGAAGTCCGAAAGGGTGTTTGTGGTGTTACAGGATCTTAGTGTGGGGGCAGACAATATTGTAGTTTTTGCTGTTGAATGGGTGGCTGGACAGAATGCTTATCCGAAAGCAAGAAGGTGTTGTATACAGACTTGACCTTGTCCTGAAAAGAGGTGGCCAGGGAGTTGCAGAATTTTTGACTTATTATAGGATTTTTGGGTCCTGCGAATTTAGAAAGTTTTTTCACAGTGGCAAATAAATCTTTAGAGCAACCATTAGCAGCTTTGATTCTTTCTGTATAATAGGAGGCTTTTTCTTTCATGGTTAGGCTCTTGTAAGTGTGAATTGAGGCTTCATATTTAAATTTATCATGCATGTTGTCGTCTAACCTCCATTTTCTTTCGAGTCTCCGACACGCTTGTTTCTGGGATTTTAATGCGTCGTTGAACCAGGATTCAGGTGGGAGAGTCCTGGATCACCGATGATTATTCAGAGGGGCTAATTGAGCTGTTGCTGATTCTAGCCAAGAGTGGGAATTAGTGACCGCTAGGTCAAATTTAGAGGGGTCTCGGGCAGCGACTGATTGAGTAAAGCATTGAGTTGATCAGTCTTTATCTTATTCCAAGGACGGCTGGAAGCCATTTTTTCGGGGTGCTTGAAGGAGGATTTGGGTAGGCCTGTAATTTCAAACATAATTGCATTGTGGTCAGACCAGGTTAAAGGGAAAGAACAAGTCCATTTTAAGTTGGGATTATCAGAAAAAATTCCATCCAGACAGTGCCCTGCTTTGTGGGTGGGGCCCTTTACTATCTGGATAGTCCAGCACTGGTCATCTGATCTAGGAGAATTTCTTTATTCGAGTACCTAGTGTTCTCCAGATGATAACTGAAGTACCCTAGGATCGAGAAATTGGGGGATTTCGCTTCACATTCCAGAAGGTGGCCAGTGTTGTCAATAAAAGAGGCTTTGGTCCCCAGGGAGCGATAAAGTAGTATTCCATTAAAGGAGTAATGGCCATTCAATTCAATCTTAAAAGCCAGTGCCTCGCAATCTGTGACTTCGGGATGGACTCCAGAATGGGATTTCAAACCGGTTCTAAGAATTATTGCAATGCCTTTTTTCCCTACTCTATCTGCTCTATGGATTTTAAAACCTACTGGTAGGGCCAGAAGTAAATCTGGGTCCGAAGAGGCATTGGCCCACGTTTCAGTGACGAAGGCCTAGTCTAATTGGTAAGTCTCTATAAATTCCCGAAATGCTACTGTGTTTTTTATCAGAGATCTTGCATTGATGAGCACACCTGAGGCTCTGGAGCTTAGTGAGCCGTGCATTTGGGGGGTCGGGTGTGAGTGTTAATGATATTAGCTGGAAGGTTGAGATAAGTGAGTTCACACTGGTAGCAGCGAAACAGACTACGGGCAGCCTGTGGGTCAAAGCATTGACCAGTGCAGATCTTACCTCGTGGTTTGAGCCTCATAAGAAAGTCCCTTGAATATTTGACATTAGGCAACGGTTGTGGTAGATCTGAATCCAAACCGGCAGGGTGGCTGGCGCTGAGTGCGGACCAAGTGCGGACGGACTTGCCTTTGGCGCGACTTAGGCGCACCAGCGGCGTGCCCGCTGCATGCATCTGCTGTGCGGACGTGCTTGTGGGCCGGCTTTGTAGCCTGTCATCTGACGGTGGGTTAGGGGGCGTGGCCCCAGGCGCTACTAAGCGCGAGGGCTAAACAAACAGTGAGGGCAAAGGAAATTTCAAAATAGGGTCCAGGTACCCTGGCTACACCTCACAAGCTGCCTTGTGGGTCGTAGCTACTGTGAAATAAAAACAAGTTAAAAGAACGGTGGGAAAGTAAAATTAAAAAATGATAAAAGATGACGGTTGCAGTCGGGAGCCAGGCAACTCCCAGGCACTCTAGTACCTACAAGGAAAAGAAAGAGACACTGATCGACGGGGTCCACGCTGTATCAGAAGGCTGCGTGGACAACACATGACAAAGTCATTGAGCATCTTGATGACATCCCCGTTATTCTCAAATCTGATAATGACCCACCGTTTAATAGCAAAAAATTAAAGGAGTTTCTAGTCAGACTCAATGTCAAGCATCAAAAGAGTTCACCTCTCTGGCCCAAGCCAATGGTGTTGTGGAACAAGTAATGGGTGCCCTCAAAAGGGTAGTTCAACGAACATCGATTGAGGAAATGGAGTTAAACCAAGCCCTGTGTCAAGCCCTCCGTGCTTATCGTTCAACTCCTCACTCCACAACTGATGAGAGTCCTGGCAACTTGCTATTTGGAAGATCCATCGGACCCAAACTGCCACAGTGGACAGCTCACCGATCCGTGAATACTGATAAGGTTCGTGTCACAGACACTTCTCAAAAGTGCAAAATGAAAACAAATGCCGATCGGAGTTGACGGGCTCAGGAAACAGCCTGCGATGAAGGTGACTGGGTCCTGGTCAAGCAGAAACGGAAGCGCCTCTTCTGCTTCTGAAAGCGCGTACATTCGGGAAATTCAGTGTCCCTCCTCGCCACACAGGACCAGCGTGAAGAGTAAAGCGCTTGCCACGAATCATGGCAACCATTGCCACTAACCCTTATATTACCGGCCTGACTGGTATTTTCATAGCAAGACACAGAAAAAACACAGGAAAACCAATGAAATGCGGTATTTTTCCACTTTGAAATATAAAGCGATACCAAAGGGGATGATGGACGGAGCGTTTGAGCTAATCAAACACTCACCCCCAGTCAACTGATCTGGGTTTAATCCATCATCATTCTTTAGCTCACTCCACCACCCCAGTTCAGACATGGCCATATGCAAATCAGTCTGACCCTGTGCCTCATGGGAACAGTCCAGCCCGAACTGCCAAGCCATGTCTTCCCTGGACCGGAAACAAGCATCCTGGGACCGGTTTCTGGCTATTCAGCCGTCATCAGCCAGGCTAGCTTGAATCCAGTGGCAAAGTGAGCAAGGGACCCACGTCTGGGCATACCCTGCCAACTTAGGGTGAACAAAGCGATACCAAAGGGGATGATGGACGGAGCGTTTGAGCTAATCAAACACACTCACCCCCAGTCAACTGATCTGGGTTTAATCCATCATCATTCTTTAGCTCACTCCACCACCCCAGTTCAGACATGGCCATATGCAAATCAGTCTGACCCTGTGCCTCATGGGAACAGTCCAGCCCGAACTGCCAAGCCATGTCTTCCCTGGACCGGAAACAAGCATCCTGGGACGGGTATGCTCAGACGTGAGTCCCGTGCTCTCCATGCCACTGGAATCAAGCTATCCTGGCTGATGAGGGCTGAAAGCCCGAAACCTGTCCTAGGATGCTTGTTTCCAGTCCAGGGAGGACCTGGCTTGGCAGTTCGGGCTGGACTGTTCCCATGGGGCACAGGGTCAAGACTGATTTGCATATGGCTGGGTTCAAACTGGAATGGCATGGTGAGCAACAAAACGATGGATTTAGGCCCAGATCTCTGTACTGGGGTGAATGTATGACATTGTTCTGCATTCTGTCCATCAATTGTTGTTTTTGCATTTGTCACCCCGAGTGGGACGGGTATGCTCAGACGTGAGTCCCGTGCTCTCCATGCCACTGGAATCAAGCTATCCTGGCTGATGAGGGCTGAAAGCCCGAAACCGGTCCTAGGATGCTTGTTTCCAGTCCAGGGAGGACCTGGCTTGGCAGTTCGGGCTGGACTGTTCCCATGGGGCACAGGGTCAAGACTGATTTGCATATGGCTGGGTTCAAACTGGAATGGCATGGTGAGCAAAAAACGATGGATTTAGGCCCAGATCTCTGTACTGGGGTGAATGTATGACATTGTTCTGCATTCTGTCCATCAATTGTTGTTTTTGCATTTGAAATATAAAGCGGCATTTAGAAGAGGAAAACAGGTCAAAAGAATTTTAAGGCTGCTTAGAATATCCCTAAATGATGTTCAAAGCACATGTAGGCAGAATGGTTGTTTTATGGAGGATGTTACACACGCATGTTCGTGTATAAGTTTCTGGCCCATCCATCAAACCAAAGCACCCACAAATGACAATCTTTTCTGAGAAAGGCGGCGACCCTGTTTGCCATTTCTTGTTATTACTTTTTCAATGTCTGCACACAACATAAAAATCCAGACGATGCACTCAGATCTTAAAACTCTTCTCCTCCAAAGGCACTTCCAGGAATAATTCAACCCATTTCATGACCCTCACGGCCGCCTGGCACTCACATGAGGTCAACTATGCAGATGACACGCAAATACTCCTTCAACTGGAATGCCCCAAAGACTTTGGAAAATCCCCAATTTTCAGTTGTCTCAGAGCCGTGGATCAGTGGATGACTTGGAGCCATCTCAAATTGAATGCTTCCAAAACGGAAATACTCACGTGTGGCGATTGGAAACATTATGACCCGCTTGCCGCCTGGCCTGATGAACTGGGCTCACCGCCTAAAGTATCGAAGGAAGTAAGAAACCTCGGAATGACCATGGACTCCAAGCTATCGATGAATGCCCAAGTGGACAAACTAGCAAGATCAAGCTTTGTCACTATAAAAACGCTGCGAAAAATTTCCCCTCATTTGGGATTTCCACACAAGGTCCAAGCTACCATCTCCCTTATCCTGTCCAAACTCGATTACGCCAATAGCCTCTACCACGGTTCACCTTTTACAACCATGAAAAGACTACAACGGATTCAGAACTCGGCTGCCAGACTACTCTTGCATATCAAACCGCGAGACCACATCTCACCTGCCTTGAAAGCCCTGCATTGGTTACCGGTTGCCAGAAGATCCACGTTCAAGCTACTTTGTATCACCCACAAAGCAATACATGGAATGGGACCGCTCTTCATCAGGAATAAAATCACCAAACACATTCAACAAAGGAACCTCCGCTCTAAAGGGGCATCTCGCCTCAAAATCCCAAGATACAAGAAAAAAGCCATGGGTGGCACATCCTTCTCTGTTCAAGCAGCCAAACTATGGAACTCTTTACCCCCAACATAAGATCCACCGACAACCACCTTATCTTCAGAAAACTACTCAAGAATTGGCTCTTCCCCACATAAGCACCATACGCAAACAGAAATTTACAGCATATCCCTCTGTATATAAGCATTTATTTTCACTATAGATATGTACCTATCTTTGTGTATTGCTTTGTATAAACATGTAGAATAATTATGTTGTAAAAAAAAAAAAAAATCATCTTTGGTCTACATGTACCTTCCATGTACTTGGATCTGTGTGTTTGTTACTTTTCTCCTAAAATGTAAATCCGTATTTGTAAAGCGCAAACTACTCACCCTTACGGGTCTCGAGGCGCTGGGGGCCGTCGTGGAAATTAAGTGAGCTATTGCCCAGAGTCACAAGGTGCTGAGCTGCCGCCGGAGATCGAACCGTGAGCCCTGTGCTCTGAAGTCAGCTGCCCTGGCCGCTGCACCACACCTCTCCACTAAAAAAGCATATCCATTGCACTACCCTATTTCTCATCCTGTACCTCTATCAATATCTTTAATCTACATATACTTACCTCTTTTATGCATCTATATACTTTCAATGTACTTATGGATCTATATATTTATCACTTTCTTCTAATTTAGCATTTCCAATGCTTCTCTCAATATATCTTCTAGCCCAACTTTCCGACTCATCTCAAACTTCTTTCTACTACTCTTTCCAATGCACTACCCTATCTCACCCTATACATCTATAAATATATCCTCTACATCCACTCTCTCTCATTGATCCCAAAGCCCATACCACTACTATGATCCCCAAAATAACCCTTTCTAGACTCTCCCCTACTCTCCTCTACTCTACCCTCCTTGCATCATCTGACACCTCTTTTTACTATACTGATTCCGCAAAACAAGCCTTTCTAAACTCTTCCCCTCCACATCCCTTTTTACTCATCCCAAGCCTCCCACTACTGCTATGACCTCCAAAAAAAAAAAGAATCCAAATCCTTCACTCTTCTATCCCTCCACTATCCTTTTCAATCAAAAAAACAGACTAACATGTTCACTTCTCAAATTCCATATTCCACTATACTAATTCACCACTAATTCTTTATGGGTTCCAGAGTAGCGTGCTACACGCCAATAAAGTGTTTCAACACCCCATCAGGGTTACAAGCGCTATATAAATGCAAACCTTTTTCCCTTTTTTTACCCCTCTCCAACCCTTCTCAATCCAAATAACTGACTAACATATCCACCACTCAAATTACTTTCATGTTTCACCATACTAATTCAACACTAATCCTTATGGGTTCCAGAGTAGCGTGCTACTCGCCAAAAAGCGCTTCAAAACCCCATCACGGGTAGCAAGCGCTATATAAATACAAACCTCTTTCCCTCTTCTATCCCGCCACCTACCCTTCTCTATCCAAATAACTGAATAACATATCCACCACTCAAATTACTTCATATTTCACTATACTAATTTTCAACACTAATCCTTTATGGGTTCCGGAGTAGCGGGCTACTCGCCAGAAAAGCGCTTCAACACCCATCAGGGGTAACAGGTGCTATATGAATGCAAGCCTTTTTTTCCCTCTGCTACCCTTCTCAATCCAAATAACTGACTAATATCCACCACTCAAATTACTTTCATATACACCACTAATCCTTTATGGGTTCGGGAGTAGCGTGCTACTCGCCGAAAAAGCGCTTCAACACCCCATCAGGGGTAACAAGCGCTATATAAATACAAACCTTTTTTTCCTCTTCTATCCTTCTGCTATCCTTCCAAATCCAAATAACTGACTAACCTATCCACCACTTAAAATTACTTTCATGTCGGAGTCCCTCAAGGATCAACCCTCTCCCCTACCCTCTTCAATCTTTACCTTGAACCTCTCACCGAGGTGCTTCGTGCCGCCAACATGTCCTACCTCATGTACGCCGACGATACACAGATCTACATAAAAATCTCTTCCCCTGAGGACATTTTCTCCCTGAACGAGGCCTTTAAGCTGACAGTCCATTGGCTCACCGCCAATCAGCTTAAACTCAATGCAAATAAAACTGAATTTCTTCTGATCTCCCCACCCAAAACCAATCCTGACATCCAGGAATGGATCAAGACAATCACAGCACTAAACTGCCCTCCTACCATTGTTGACTCGGCGAAATCCCTTGGAATAACCCTTGACAGCAGCCTGAATATGCGTGGCCATATAAACTCGATGGCCAAAACGGCTAGATTCCACCTGAGTTACCTAAGAAACCTAAAACCTTTCCTCGAAGTTTCCGACCTTAAAACGGCAATCCAGGCACTAGTCATTTCCAGACTAGAATATGGATGCTCTACTCTGGCAGGGCTACCCAAGAGCTCTCTGGCCCCATTGAAAGCCTGCCTCAACACCGCCGCCAGACTCCTAACGGGCACAAAGAAATTCGACCACATCTCTCCTCACCTCAAAGCTCTGAACTGGCTTCCCCTTCAGGCCAGAATCCAATTTAAAGTGGCCTGCATTACTCACAAAGCTCTTTACTCCAATTCCCCTACTTTTCTCGCACAAAAACTCGTGGTATCTGGAGGGACCAGAAACTCCCGATCTGCCAAAGACCTGCTGTTGCAACCAGCACGCTTTCGGAAGAAAAAACCTACAATCGGGCCTTCTCTGGGGCCGCACCAAGAATTTGGAACTCTCTCCCACCCGCCATCAGAAGACTTCCGTCCTTGGCACAATTTAAGAAGGAAACCAAAACATTCTTAATGGGAAAATACCTCGTCTAAGGAACACTTTACAATCACCTCATCGACATGTTCCACCCTCCACCTCGGCATTCATGGCCTCTATGGATGATACATCTTGCTGCACTCTGGGCATCCCCCCAAGAGCTGAGACTGCGAGCCTTCTTATATACTATATCCACTTTTTTTTTTTTTTCCCCACATGTAGCTTGGACTCTAGACTGCGTGCTTGTATATTCTATCCACGTGCTTTAAGTCTCTGTTTTTCTTCCCCACATGTAACCTGGACTTTAAACTGCGTGCTCCTCCTGTATAATGTATTCCCTATCTATCCCAATTTGACACCTCCCATCCTTAAGCGTTGTATCCCCCTTAATCATGTAAAGCGCTCTGATACCCTCCACGGGTCTGGTTCGCGCTCTATAAAACTATAAAATAAAAATAAAATAATAAATAATAATGTTTCACTATACTAATTAAACCCAGATCAGTTGACTGGGGGTGAGTGTTTGATTGGCTCAAACGTTCCGTCCATCATCCCCTTTTGTATCGCTTTGTTCGCCCTAAGTTGGCGGGGGTATGCCCAGACGTGGGTCCCTTGCTCACTTTGCCACTGGATTCAAGCAAGCCTGGCTGATGACGGCTGGAATGCCAGAAACCGGTCCTAGGATGCTTGTTTCCGGTCCAGGGAAGATATGGCTTGGCAGTTCGGGCTGGACTGTTCCCATGAGGCACAGGGTCAGACTGATTTGCATATGGCCATGTCTGAACTGGGGTGGTGGAGTGAGCTAAAGAATGATGATGGATTAAACCCAGATCAGTTGACTGGGGGTGAGTGTTTGATTGGCTCAAACGTTCCGTCCATCATCCCCTTTTGTATCGCTTTGTTCGCCCTAAGTTGGCGGGGGTATGCCCAGACGTGGGTCCCTTGCTCACTTTGCCACTGGATTCAAGCAAGCCTGGCTGATGACGGCTGGAATGCCAGAAACCGGTCCTAGGATGCTTGTTTCCGGTCCAGGGAAGATATGGCTTGGCAGTTCGGGCTGGACTGTTCCCATGAGGCACAGGGTCAGACTGATTTGCATATGGCCATGTCTGAACTGGGGTGGTGGATGAGCTAAAGAATGATGATGGATTAAACCCAGATCAGTTGACTGGGGGTGAGTGTTTGATTGGCTCAAACGTTCCGTCCATCATCCCCTTTTGTATCGCTTTGTTCGCCCTAAGTTGGCGGGGGTATGCCCAGACGTGGGTCCCTTGCTCACTTTGCCACTGGATTCAAGCAAGCCTGGCTGATGACGGCTGGAATGCCAGAAACCGGTCCTAGGATGCTTGTTTCCGGTCCAGGGAAGATATGGCTTGGCAGTTCGGGCTGGACTGTTCCCATGAGGCACAGGGTCAGACTGATTTGCATATGGCCATGTCTGAACTGGGGTGGTGGAGTGAGCTAAAGAATGATGATGGATTAAACCCAGATCAGTTGACTGGGGGTGAGTGTTTGATTGGCTCAAACGTTCCGTCCATCATCCCCTTTTGTATCGCTTTGTTCGCCCTAAGTTGGCGGGGGTATGCCCAGACGTGGGTCCCTTGCTCACTTTGCCACTGGATTCAAGCAAGCCTGGCTGATGACGGCTGGAATGCCAGAAACCGGTCCTAGGATGCTTGTTTCCGGTCCAGGGAAGATATGGCTTGGCAGTTCGGGCTGGACTGTTCCCATGAGGCACAGGGTCAGACTGATTTGCATATGGCCATGTCTGAACTGGGGTGGTGGAGTGAGCTAAAGAATGATGATGGATTAAACCCAGATCAATTGACTGGGGGTGAGTGTTTGATTGGCTCAAACGTTCCGTCCATCATCCCCTTTGTATCGCTTTGTTCGCCCTAAGTTGGCGGGGGTATGCCCAGACGTGGGTCCCTTGCTCACTTTGCCACTGGATTCAAGCAAGCCTGGCTGATGACGGCTGGAATGCCAGAAACCGGTCCTAGGATGCTTGTTTCCGGTCCAGGGAAGATATGGCTTGGCAGTTCGGGCTGGACTGTTCCCATGAGGCACAGGGTCAGACTGATTTGCATATGGCCATGTCTGAACTGGGGTGGTGGAGTGAGCTAAAGAATGATGATGGATTAAACCCAGATCAGTTGACTGGGGGTGAGTGTTTGATTGGCTCAAACGTTCCGTCCATCATCCCCTTTTGTATCACTATACTAATTCAACACTAATCCTCTATGGGTCCCGGAGTAGCGTGCTACTCGCCGAAAAATCGCTTTGACGCCTCGTCAGGGGTAGTAAGCGCTATATAAGTGCAATTACAATACAATACAATACAACTTTGTAAATATGTATTCTATACCTGTATTAACCTAATGCTGGAATTTTTACAAACCTGATTGTATATGTAACTTGTTAATGTGTAAATTCTATCATGGGTACCTTTTGTAACTTACCTGGTTCTTCTGTAAAGCGCTCTGACACCTTTGGGTAAAGTTCGCGCTATATAAAACTTCATTAAATAAATAAAAATAAACTCGCACCAAGGAGAGGAAGGTCTAAGAACAGAAAATGTGCAGCTGTCTTATATTTACATTTTTAGAAATACGAAATGTCCCTAACAGTGAAGCCATGGCTGACTTCAGGCAGCGCTTAGAAGTTTTGAAAGTTGCTTTTAATTCCTGGTTAATCACAGACGGCCCTGGCCCCGCCCACCCCCACGTTTCTTCTGCCTCGGAGTCCTCGTGATGTGCAAGCATCCGCCTTTCACAATCAGACCCTTGTGCAGGGAGGGGCGGGACAGTCCCCGGGCAGCCAATCACAGGGAGCGGCCTGGCTGCCACCCTCCTTGCCCACCCCTCAGGGACACGGGCGGGGGCGGGCCCCACAGCACAACCTGGGAATCTTTAAAAGACTGCTGAGGTGGAAGTTCCGGCCTGTTTCGCCTGCAGGAGACAAGACAGCAAGATCTGACTCAGTCTCAGCTCAGGAATCCGCCCCAGCCCAACCGTGAGTTTCTTTATTCATGCATTTATTGTGTATTTCACGCAGCGCTGTGTTATTGTGCATGCACTATTTAACTATACAAGTTGTGCAACTTTTATTATGCGGGTATTTAAACACACAGGGTAATTCCCAGTAGATGAGAATGGAGTAACCGAACTTTTCAAGTAGGGAGCAAAGTTCACATACGTTACCGTCAGTCAGCTGAGCTGTCCCACTGGACCCCGGACGTGCCTCGTACGAGGCTCGCAGATCACAGAGGCGCTGAACACTTTCTGCCACCTCACTGGATCTTGCAGCGTGGTGTACTTAGCGCTCACCTGCAGGCGCTGAACCCCCGGAGCTATCTCACGAGGATTGACGCCGCTGGTGCCAGGGTCTGCATGGATCTCTGCAGCGGGGAGTCCATCACCGGACAGTTTCCAGCACGTTTTTATAAGGTGGGAATTGGGATGGGAGGAATGTACAAATGCTCCTGGAAGTTGGTTCAGTTAGCTCTATGTGCTATGCAGAAATGAACTCCTACTAAAGATTAATCGTATGCAGATTGTGACAACAACAAAAAAACTCTGACTTTGCCGCGTGCACAGACAATTGTGTCAATTTTCCAAGACCCGGTGGCCGATTATAGAACACGAGCTCCACTTAGGAGGCAACTTCGGGGTCCGGGGTCCTGTTTCGTATACGACATCTGAAATAGTGTGTCCAGTTGTGTTGTAGTGTGCCTGACTGGGCACAAGGGCAGATGGGCACATGTGAGGTAATATGGATGTGTACATGTTGGGCATTTTGTTTACTTGGGAGTGGAGGGGGCATCTGAATTATTGCCACCAGTTTAGAAGGCCTCCTGATGAGCGCTCTTTCCGGATTACGAGGCAACATCTCAAATATGACATTAAGTTCATTTTGTCCCATCTGGAGAGAACACTTGAGGATTGTGTCCAGTTCCAGAGACCTCTTCTAGACCATTGGATCTGCTCTTGAGGGCACGTCTGGCCACATCTGGAGTTTGGTGTCACTTGTAGAGGTTCCCTCTGCGGTGTGTTGTACAGTTGAAGTATTGTGCCCATTTCTGAAGGCCTGTTCTGGGGCAGTGTATCCAGTTCCGCAGCCACATCTTACGAATTGTGTCCAGTTCTGCAGGCCTCTTCTGGGGCAGTGTATTGCAGTTCTGCGGGTCTTGTCTTATGTATTGTGTTCAGTTCTGGAGCCTATATCTTGAGTAGTGTGTCCAGTTCTGCAGGTTACATCTTAGTATTGTGTCCAGTTCTGGAGACCTCTTAGGTATTGTGTTTAGTTCTGGAGGCCTCTTACGTATTGTGTCCAGTTCTGGAGGCCAAATCTTAGGTATTGTGTCCAGTTCTGGAGACCACATCTTAGGTATTGTGTCCAGTTCTGGAGGCCACATCTTAGGTATTGTGTCCAGTTCTGGAGGCCACATCTTAGGTATTGTGTCCAGTTCTGGAGGCCACATCTTAGGTATTGTGTCCAGTTCTGGAGGTCACATCTTAGGTATTGTGTCCAGTTCTGGAGGCCTCTTAGGTATTGTGTCCAGTTCTGGAGGCCAAATATTAGGTATTGTGTCCAGTTCTGCAGGACACATCATGGAGGCCACACCTTACGTATTGTGTCCAGTTCTGGAGGCCAAATCTTAGGTATTGTGTCCAGTTCTGCAGGACACATCATGGAGGCCACATCTTAGGTATTGTGTCCAGTTCTGGAGGCCACATCTTAGGTATTGTGTCCAGTTCTGGAGGCCACATCTTAGGTATTGTGTCCAGTTCTGCAGGACACATCATGGAGGCCACATCTTAGGTATTGTGTCCAGTTCTGGAGGCCACATCTTAGGTATTGTGTCCAGTTCTGGAGGCCTCTTAGGTATTGTGTCCAGTTTTGGAGGCCTCTTACGTATTGTGTCCAGTTCCGGAGGCCAAATATTAAATATTGTGTCCAGTTCTGCAGGACACATCATGGAGGCCACACCTTAGGTATTGTGTCCAGTTCTGGAGGCCACATCTTGGGTATTGTGTCCAGTTCTGGAGGCCACATCTTAGGTATTGTGTCCAGTTCTGGAGGCCTCTTATGTATTGTGATTCTGAAAGGTAACATCCCTAGGCAATACTAGGCCAAGCTAATTGTATAGACCTATTCAAAACACATTGATACTAGCATAGACTCAGTGTACAACAAATTCAGAATAAAAACTTCATTTTATTGATGCAATTTCATGTTAAAAGATAATTATATCAAACATATATATCACTACACAAAGGACAATACCACATACTGTACTCAATAGAACAACATGTAAATGTGCAATAAACAAACATGTATAAAATACAAATTAGTGTGTAATTTCCAAAAGATTTTCATAACGCAATACACAAACAAACACATGTAAAAAATTCCACAAATGACATAGTGGCTGAATAATAAGGGTTCTTATTTTCTCTACGCGCGTTTCGGCGTGCTGAGCGCCTTCTTCAGGAAAGCCGCAGTGATTCTTAGACAAACAATAAAAAACACTGAATATGGACACATAAATGTACACTGAGTCTTAGATCTAAACAACTTGATTGATACTAGAAAATATATATTCCTATATATAACTCTGTGTCTGTGATAAACAGTGAAGGAATTTGATCCCAAAGGAAAAGTTAAAAAGAATAGAGGAAAAAAGAGAAAGGAAGAGAATATTTTTCTTGACTTTATTGTTAGTATCTATGTGTTTCATGGTATAGAAACAGACCAAACCACAACAACAAGATAAAGTCTATATCCTTGAGAATAGACAAGAAAAAGAGAAGAAAAATACCGCAAGCAATACCCACCCCGTGCATGATAATCAGAAGCAGAAAAGGTAAAAAGTAAAATTGAGAGAGTGGACCCAAGATGTCACATATACAACTTACCAAAGGGTAAATGATAAAGACCCAATGGATATAAGAAGCTGATGATATTGAAATTAGATAAATGATTTCTAAAGGAAGAAAGCAACAATATCAGATAAAGAACATAATATTGCAAAAATAGTAATAGGGTTTTAGCTCAGTTAGGATAGTAATAATCAATCGTCAAATTACCTCCACTAGGAATTAAATGTCCCAAGGTGCCGGGTTTGGAACTGATAAAGCTAGAGATGAACGATATTTCTACAACTAAAGAAAGAAAGACATAACCTTAAAATATACCGTAGGCAAACTGAGAGATACTAAAGTAAACTAAAGGTCTGATGAGGGGATCACCTTATAGTTGCTGAAACACTGGCACTTGGGTCCAAGTGGCCAGAGCCGTAATCGGTCCACGAACCGCAGATAACTTTACTACTCCCTAAGCGAGACTACAATTAGATAGAGAAGGGTTCTCGTTATAACCAGACTGAATCAGAAAATACAATAAAGACTTATAGCACATTTCATGGCAAATATTTACGTTCAGTGTGAAAAACCATCAAGGATGGATGTATAATTGTCCAGCCTGGCCGATCTCTAGGTATCTCTGGATATAATAGTGCAGGGTACTCTGCAAGAATGAAGGATATTTACAGACTCGGGTTAATCTGAGCTAATTACAATACATCGTATTTTTACTAGATCGATAGCCTTATAGGTCTAGAAGAAAACCCAGCTGGTCGCCTGTACAGGGGCACGGCTAACAAGCGTCTCGTAATCTGTCTAAAAATAAGTACATTCTGCTAATGCTGTATTATATCTTACTCCCCGTATAAAGTTTCCTACATAATATCCCGGTAGCTGATCAGTTTCTGAAGGACACCAAAAGAAGATTTGGGGCATTAAAAATAAATCATAGTGCCATCCGATTCTTAAGGCCACTGCGCTTTAACCATTACGCGCATATACAACAGAAATAGGCAGAACAATACTAAGGGCTAGTGCGTCCAAACGAAAAAATCAATTGTGCCCTGATGGCTGCAAGAGGCGTGTAACAAAGTGCGTTACTTACATGTACGGGACACGGCAAACACTCTTCATGGAACCGGAACCTAGGCCTAGGTTACCGCCGAACACCGTGTTTTTGAAGGGCGGGTAGAGAAAATAAGAACCCTTATTATTCAGCCACTATGTCATTTGTGGAATTTATTACATGTGTTTGTTTGTGTATTGCGTTATGAAAATCTTTTGGGAAATTACACACTAATTTGTATTTTATACATGTTTGTTTATTGCACATTTACATGTTGTTCTATTGAGGACAGTATGTGGTATTGTCCTTTGTGTAGTGATATATATGTTTGATATAATTATCTTTTAACATGAAATTGCATCAATAAAATGAAGTTTTTATTCTGAATTTGTTGTACACTGAGTCTATGCTAGTATCAATGTGTTTTCAATAGGTCTATACAATTAACTTGGCCTAGTATTGCCTAGGGATGTTACCTTTCAGAATTGTATTTTCCCTGCCCTAGGAATTTTCACTATTAGCAGGGGGTCCTTTTGTTTGACATTCTGTTACGTATTGTGTCCAGTTCTGGAGGCCTCTTAGGTATTGTATCCAGTTCTGGAGGCCTCTTCTGGACCATCAGATCTGCTCTGTAGGGCACCTCTGGTCACATCTGGAGTTTGGTGTCACATTGAGAGGTCCCCTCTGTGGTGAGATGTACAGATGGAGTACACTGTCCACTTCTGGATGCCACATCTGGAGCAGCCTGCCTGGTTCCGGAGGTATTGAGGGAGAATGAATAATCCGTGATGCTGGTTGGCTATGAAACACACTTCACGAGCTCTCTAAGCCCCCCTTCTCCCCCCCTCAAATCTGAAGCTGCATCACCTAGCGTTCCGGAAGGACCGGGGTAACCTCGGTAGCGATGCTTCACCAAAAGAGCAGTATTAGCTATATATATGTATATTCTTCCTGGAGGCACAGGCAGAGGGGGAACATCGAGGGGTAGAAAACCAGCCTTGGTGCTGCATTCTAGCTATTTCAGCAGCTGCCGCCGGTGTCACCGCCAGAGGGGGCCAGAGTAAAACATACGGCCGCGTTGTTGTCAGAAAAGCAGCAACAGTTAATTCCGCAGCTGCTGGGGCTGCACTGGGCAGGCACTGGCAGTTGCATCTTGAGGGTGCTGTGTGTCCCGGGTTCGGCCTCTGAGTGCAGACACCGGGTGCTGTGCGCCTCCTCGCTCTGTGCTTTGCTAAACACCTTATTGGGTAGAGATGGGGGGGGGGGGGTGCCTGGGGTGCTGAGGAGAATGAACCTCTCTCAAGCCAAAGTCCGTCTCTTCTGGGAATAGTCTGCACTGATCAGTCGTCCGTACCTCACCCTTGGTGTTCCTTCTACTAACTGGGGCAGAAATATCCCTAGCGCATAGAAGCCGTACTGAGAGACCAGCTCCGTACTAACGTCTCTTGGGGGTGGGGGGTCTAGTTCGACAGCCCTGTGAAGGGAGGCAAGGACAGCTGATTTATTTAAATAATGGACTGTTCCAATATGTCCCTGGCTGACAGTTTGTAATTCAAGCGTCTGATGCCAAACAGGACTGCGGCACCTCTCGGTACAAACCTGAGGTAGACGCTTGTTCTGCCTTCTCCGTGGGCTTCTGTCTTGTATTGATGTAACGCTTCGCACGAGGCAACAGAGCAGCGGCACACTCATGAGGTGCAGAAGCAGCGCCCTAGCGTATGGCTCTATGGAGTATAACCTTATGATGCTCTACTGAGAGATGCTCATGAGGCGCGGGAGCAGCAGCGCCCTAGCGTATGACTCTATGGAGTATAACCTTATGATGCTCTACTGAGAGATGCTCATGAGGCGCGGGAGCAGCAGCGCCCTAGCGTATGGCTCTATGGAGTATAACCTTATGATGCTCTACTGAGAGACGCTGATGGGGTGCGGGAGCAGCAGCGCCCTAGCGTATGGCTCTATGGAGTATAACCTTATGATGCTCTACTGAGAGATGCTCATGAGGCGCGGGAGCAGCAGCGCCCTAGCGTATGACTCTATGGAGTATAACCTTATGATGCTCTACTGAGAGATGCTCATGAGGCGCGGGAGCAGCAGCGCCCTAGCGTATGACTCTATGGAGTATAACCTTATGATGCTCTACTGAGAGACGCTGATGGGGTGCGGGAGCAGCAGCACCCTAGCGTATGGCTCTATGGAGTATAACCTTATGATGCTCTACTGAGAGATGCTCATGAGGCGCGGGAGCAGCAGCGCCCTAGCGTATGACTCTATGGAGTATAACCTTATGATGCTCTACTGAGAGATGCTCATGAGGCGCGGGAGCAGCAGCGCCCTAGCGTATGACTCTATGGAGTATAACCTTATGATGCTCTACTGAGAGACGCTGATGGGGTGCGGGAGCAGCAGCGCCCTAGCGTATGGCTCTATAGAGTATAACCTTATGATGCTCTACTGAGAGATGCTCATGAGGCGCGGGAGCAGCAGCGCCCTAGCGTATGGCTCTATGGAGTATAACCTTATGATGCTCTACTGAGAGACGCTCATGAGGTGCAGAAGCAGCGCCCTAGCGTATGGCTCTATGGAGTATAACCTTATGATGCTCTACTGAGAGACGCTGATGGGGTGCGGGAGCAGCAGCGCCCTAGCGTATGGCTCTATGGAGTATAACCTTATGATGCTCTACTGAGAGATGCTCATGAGGAGCGGGAGCAGCAGCGCCCTAGCGTATGGCTCTATGGAGTATAACCTTATGATGCTCCACTGAGAGACGCTGATGGGGTGCAGAAGCAGCGCCCTAGCGTGTGGCTCTATGGAGTATAACCTTATGATGCTCTACTGAGAGACGCTGATGGGGTGCGGGAGTAGCAGCGCCCTAGCGTATGGCTCTATGGAGTATAACCTTATGATGCTCTACTGAGAGACGCTGATGGGGTGCGGGAGTAGCAGCGCCCTAGCGTATGGCTCTATGGAGTATAACCTTATGATGCTCCACTGAGAGACGCTCATGGGGTGCAGAAGCAGCGCCCTAGCGTGTGGCTCTATGGAGTATAACCTTATGATGCTCTACTGAGAGACGCTGATGGGGTGCGGGAGTAGCAGCGCCCTAGCGTATGGCTCTATGGAGTATAACCTTATGATGCTCTACTGAGAGACGCTGATGGGGTGCGGGAGCAGCAGCGCCCTAGCGTATGGCTCTATAGAGTATAACCTTATGATGCTCCACTGAGAGACGCTGATGGGGTGCGGGAGCAGCAGCGCCCTAGCAGCGTATGGCTCTATGGAGTTTAACCTTATGATGCTCTACTGAGAGATGCTCATGAGGCGCGGGAGCAGCAGCACCCTAGCGTATGGCTCTATGGAGTATAACCTTATGATGCTCTACTGAGAGACGCTGATGAGGTGCAGGAGCAGCAGCGCCCTAGCGTATGGCTCTATGGAGTATAACCTTATGATGCTCCACTGAGAGACGCTCATGGGGTGCAGAAGCAGCGCCCTAGCGTATGGCTCTATAGAGTATAACCTTATGATGCAGTACTGAGAGACGCTCATGAGGTGCAGCAGCACCCTAGCTCATGGCTCTATGGGGCATAACCTTATGATGCTCCACTGAGAGACGCTCATGGGGTGCAGAAGCAGCGCCCTAGCGTATGGCTCTATAGAGTATAACCTTATGATGCAGTACTGAGAGACGCTCATGAGGTGCAGCAGCACCCTAGCTCATGGCTCTATGGGGCATAACCTTATGATGCTCTACTGAGAGACGCTCCTGAGGCGCAGAAGCAGCGCCCTAGCGTATGGCTCTATGGAGTATAACCTTATGATGCTCCACCGAGAGACGCTGATGGGGTGCGGGAGCAGCAGCACCCTAGCTCATGGCTCTATGGGGCATAACCTTATGATGCTCCACCAAGAGACGCTGATGGGGTGCGGGAGCAGCTGCGCCCTAGCGTATGGCTCTATAGAGTATAACCTTATGATGCTCTACTGAGAGACGCTGATGGGGTGCGGGAGCAGCAGCGCCCTAGCGTATGGCTCTATGGAGTATAACCTTATGATGCTCTACTGAGAGACGCTCATGAGGTGCAGGAGCAGCAGCGCCCTAGCGTATGGCTCTATAGAGTATAACACAATATGAGGTAAAGTTCCTAGGCAGTTGAATGGCTTGAATTAGATTAAACACTCATCAACAAGAACAAGAATGATAAGAAGAACTCAGCGTGAATAAAAAATTGCTACATTAAAATATATATCATTCTACTGATATGGTGGACATAATATAGTTCTAATGCACATTTGATATTAAATAGCCAAACAATTGGTCTCAAATAGACAAAACATTAATGTATATACATGGACAAATTAAAAAACAAGATGACATGAACAACAGCAAATAGTGTGGGGTGGTTAACAGATGATTCATCTGTTAACCACCCCACACTATTTGAGACCAATTGTTTGGCTATTTAATATCAAATGTGCATTAGAACTATATTATGTCCACCATATCAGTAGAATGAATGTTCTTAGTATATATTTTTTTATATACATAATTATCGGTTACAATCATGAATAAAGCAATTTTTAAATATATTTTAATGTAGCAATTTTTTATTCACGCTGAGTTCTTCTTATCATTCTTGTTCTTGTTGATGAGTGTTTAATCTAATTCAAGCCATTCAACTGCCTAGAACTTTACCTCATATTGTATTATTACCCTGTCCTAGGAGTCTAGAATATTTACAGGGGGTCCTTGTTACGTTGCATCTATAGAGTATAACCTTATGATGCTCCACTGAGAGACGCTGATGGGGTGCGGGAGCAGCAGCGCCCTAGCGTATGGCTCTATAGAGTATAACCTTATGATGCAGTACTGAGAGACGCTCATGAGGTGCAGCAGCAGCACCCTAGCTCATGGCTCTATGGAGTATAACCTTATGATGCTCTACTGAGAGACGCTGATGGGGTGCGGGAGCAGCAGCGCCCTAGCGTATGGCTCCATGGAGTATAACCTTATGATGCTCCACTGAGAGACGCTCATGAGGTGCAGCAGCGCCCTAGGTATGGCTCTATAGAGTATAACCTTATGATGCTCTACAATGTGTATGCAAGGTTTGGCATGCTGGGAATGATCGCTGGAGGGCAGGCTCCTTGTTTTACCACCAGGGCTGACACGTCACACTCCCCAGTGCGTGCTCACGTGAAACCGGTACTTACAGGGGGCGAAGGTCTAATGTACCAGTGGCAAACAGGACAGCAGCACCGCGGTTTATGGGCCTGCCACGTGACTGGCTGAATGACACGCCTGCCCAGGATCACCGCAGAAACAATGCGAGTCCCAAACTGCTGACTTGTGTGTTTTCCTGCATAATCCGGTCCGGCTGGTTTCTCTTATCTGAGGCCGTGTTCTCTGGGGCGAGCTTGGGGGAGGGGCGGGGCGGGGCGGGCCGGAGCTCAGACTGACCCGTAACCTCTTGTTTTTATCATTCCTCACCCCGTCTGAGGCGGGAGTCGGAGGGAGTCCATTGGATAGCAGAGATGCGAGCTCCAGTGGCCGCCCCGCCCTCCCTCTCCAGCTCACCCATGCACACTCCTTATAGTCACTCGTCCGCTTTCCATGTCTCCATCACCCCACCCCCCTTTGTTTGTCTGTCTTTGCCCCTTTGCTACCTCTTAAACCGTGTCTCTTCTTCCACCGACCACCACATACTTTTTGTCTCCTATAGTTTGTCATCTCATCTGTCTCCCTCGCGCTCTCCCTAAGTCTCCTCCTCGCTTTCCATCGCTCCGCCCCTTTGTGGTCTGTCCGACCACTTTACTGTGTCCTTCATTGTCTCTTTCTCTCTGACTCTACTCATATCCCTCTCCCAATCTGTCTCTCTCACCATGCCCCCTCATCTCAGCGTCTCCTTCGCCCCCACTCGCCCTCTCTTCCCCTCACCCTATCTCTAATTTTACCTTCAACTTCTCTCTGACCCCTCATCTCCTCTTCCCGTGTCCCTTATGTATGTCTCCCTCACCGCCCCTCTCTAGGGCCCTCATGTCTCCCTCATCCTCGCTCTTTCCCTCTGTTTCTCCGTCACCTTTTCTCCCACGCATCTCTCTTAACCCCACTCCCCCTCATCTTCCCTCCCTGCCAGATGTCTCCCCCTCCCATAACTCTCTTTCTGTTGACCTCTATGTCTCACTCATCCCTTCTCTCATCCTTCCTGTCTCGCGAGCCCTCCATTTCGTTATGCCCCCTTTCTCCCTTACCCCCACCTCTCATCTCCGTTATGCATGCACGTGAGGATACTGACAGCATCAACACGCGCCCTCAGCCTCTTTCCAGCACAGATTCCAGCACAGCGGCGATGGGTGCAATGCAAGCGTCTCCGCTTCTGGTAAACGCCGGAGGCCACATTCCAGTCCATCGTTTTTCGCCCAGTATGTCACTCGACAGACACCAGCACGTGCACATCAGCTTTTGACCTGCCCCAACAGGAACAGTCCAGCCCCAGCTGGCAGGCCAGGGCCTCTCTGAAGGGGAGACAAGCCACCGCTGACCTCCAGCCCACGTCTGTCCGGTCAGGGGGTGGAGCCTGAGTTCTGTGGCTAGAGGCCCCCGGGGACTAGCCATCCCAGAGCTCGCCACCAGTGCCATGCTCGCGCTCACTGTTGCAATCCTTGGGTTTCCTTTTGTGATGAGGGCAATAAAGTGCACACATGAGGTTCTTCTACACAGCAGCAGGTCTTCCCACTCCAGTGACCCGCAGATGGCATGCACTGCCAGCAGCATTATACCTTTTGTGTATGCCAACATCCGGGAGCCTCCCATGGTTTCTACGTACCGGGGCACGCCAGTATTGCAGAAGGATTCCTGGCAGGGGTGTACGAGGAAGAGAGCAGTTACATGGCTATGGAAGGAACAGTCTGAGGGAGCGTGGGTGATGGTGAAGGGGCGTGAAACTACATGTAGGGCACAATCATGGTGCAGCCACTCGCACAGAAGCACTGAAGGTGCAGCCACTCACACGGAAGCACTGAAGGTGCAGTCACTCACATGGAAGCACTGAAGGTGCGAGCGCTCACACAGAAGCACTGAAGGTGCAGCTACTCACACGGATGCACGTCAGCGTGCAAGAACTTACAGCGAAAGCACTGAAAATGTAACCACTCACATAGAGTGCTGTAAAGGCCTCACCCCTAGGAAGCATTCAGTGTGCACCCTCTGATACAGGAAGTACTGAAGGTGCAACCACTCACACGGAAGCGCTGAAGGTGCACCCACTCACACGGAAGCACTGACGGTGCAACCACTCACACAGAAGCACTGAAGGTGCAGCCACTCACACAGAAGCACTGAAGGTGCACCCACTCACACGGAAGCACTGACGGTGCAACCACTCGCACAGAAGCACTGAAGGTGCAGCCACTCACACAGAAGCACTGAAGGTGCAGCCACTCACACGGAAGTGCTGAAGGTGCACCCACTCACACGGAAGCACTGACGGTGCAACCACTCACACGAAAGCACTGAAGGTGCAGCCACTCACACGGAAGCACGGAAGGTGCAGGCACTCACATGGAAGCACTTGAAGCACTGAGGGGGCAGCCACTCACACGGAAGCACTGAAGGTGCAGCCACTCACACGGAAGCACTGAAGGTGCAGCGTCTCACACGGAAGCACTGAAGGTGCAGCCACTCACATGGAAGCACTTGAAGCACCGAGGGTGCAGCCACTCACACGGAAGCACTAAGGGTGCAGCCACTCACACGGAAGCACTGAAGGTGCAGCGTCTCACACGGAAGCACTGAAGGTGCAGCCACTCACACGTCTGTACTAAAGGTGCAGCCACTCATACGGAATCACTGAAGGTGCAGCTACTCGCACGGAAGCACTGAAGGTGCAACCACTGATTCAGGAAGAACTGAAGGTAAAACCACTCACATAGAAAGCACTGAAGGTGCAGCTACTCACACGAAAGCACTGAAGGTGCAGCTACTCACACAGATGCACTTCAAAGTGCAAGAACTCACAACAAAAGCACTGCAAATGCAACCACTCACAAGGAGAGCTGTAAAGGTGTCACTACTAGGAAGCATTGAATGTGTAACAACTGTACGTGGAAGCTTTCAAGGTGCAACAACTCACGGAAGAACTGAAGGTGCAATCACTCTCACTGAAGCACTGAAACCACTGCTTGAGGTGAAACCACTCTCACAGGAAGCACTGAAGGTGTGAGCACTCACAAAGAGAGCTGTAAAGGCCTCACCCCTAGGAAGCATTCAGTGTGCACCCTCTGATACAGGAAGTACTGAAGGTGCAACCACTCACACGGAAGCACTGAAGGTGCACCCACTCACACGGAAGCACTGACGGTGCAACCACTCACACAGAAGCACTGAAGGTGCAGCCACTCACACAGAAGCACTGAAGGTGCAGCCACTCACACGGAAGTGCTGAAGGTGCACCCACTCACACGGAAGCACTGACGGTGCAACCACTCACAACTAGGAAGCACTGAAGGTGCAGCCACTCACACGGAAGCACGGAAGGTGCAGGCACTCACATGGAAGCACTTGAAGCACTGAGGGGGCAGCCACTCACACGGAAGCACTGAAGGTGCAGCCACTCACACGGAAGCACTGAAGGTGCAGCATCTCACACGGAAGCACTGAAGGTGCATCCACTCACATGGAAGCACTTGAAGCACTGAGGGTGCAGCCACTCACACGGAAGCACTGAGGGTGCAGCCACTCACACGGAAGCACTGAAGGTGCAGCCACTCACACGGAAGCACTGAAGGTGCAGCGTCTCACACGGAAGCACTGAAGGTGCAGCCACTCACACGTCTGTACTAAAGGTGCAGCCACTCATACGGAATCACTGAAGGTGCAGCTACTCGCACGGAAGCACTGAAGGTGCAACCACTGATTCAGGAAGAACTGAAGGTAAAACCACTCACATAGAAAGCACTGAAGGTGCAGCTACTCACACGAAAGCACTGAAGTTGCAGCTACTCACACAGATGCACTTCAAAGTGCAAGAACTCACAGCAAAAGCACTGCAAATGCAACCACTCACAAGGAGAGCTGTAAAGGTGTCACTACTAGGAAGCATTGAATGTGTAACAACTGTCGTGGAAGCTTTCAAGGTGCAACAACTCACGGAAGAACTGAAGGTGCAATCACTCTCACTGAAGCACTGAAACCACTGCTTGAGGTGAAACCACTCTCACAGGAAGCACTGAAGGTGTGAGCACTCACATGAAAAGCAGTAAAGGTGCAACCACTGATACACAAAGAACTGAAGGTGAAACCACTCACATGGAAGCACTGAAGGTGCGAGGACTCACACTGAAGGTGCAACCGCTGATACAGGAAGAACTGAAGGTGCACCCACTCACATGGAAAGCAGTGAAGGTGCAACGACTGATACAGGAAGAACTGAAGGTAAAACCACTCACACGAAGCACTGAAGGTGCAGCTAGTCACACGGATGCACTTCAAAGTGCAAGAACTCACAGCGAAAGCACTGCAAATGCAACCACTCACAAGGAGAGTTGTAAAGGTGTCACAACTAGGAAGCATTGAATGTGCAACCACTCTCATGGAAGCTTTGCAGGTGCAACAACTCACTGAAGAACTGAAGGTGCAACCGCTCTCACTCACACTGAAGGTACGAGCACTCACATGGAAAGCAGAAAGGTGTTACCACTAGGAAGCATTGAATGTGCAACCACACTCATGGAAGCTTTGAATGGAACAAGAAGTCGCTGAAGAACTGAAGGTGAAACCACTCTCACGGGAAGCACTGAAGGTGCGAGCACTCACATGGAAAGCCGTAAAGGTGCAACCACTGATACACGAAGAACTGAATGTGCAACCACTCTCACGGAAGCACTAAAGGTGCAACCACTGATACAGGAAGAACTGAAGGTACAACCGTTTGCACGGAAGCACTTAAGGTGCAACCGCTCACACGGAAAGCAGTGAGGGTGCACCACTGATACAGGAAGAACTGAAGGTAAAACCACTCACATGGAAAGCAGTGAAGGTGCAACCACTGATACAGGAATAACTGAAGGTACAACCTCTCGCACGGAAAGCACTGTTGTAATAGCGGAATGTTCTAATAGCCTTTATAGCCCGCTGTAGCTGGGGTATACCAGCCATTAAAGGCCTGCTCCCTTGTGAAAGGTCCTCGCATTCAGCTCGGGCCTTTAACGCTGGAGCGGGCCTTTAATGGCCGGTATACCCCAGCTATGGTGGGCTATAAGGCTATATTAGAACATTGGAATGTTGGGAGCTCTATTGAAGACAATGAAGTGGTTGAGGGCCATTAATGGCTGGTAGAGGCCGTCTGATTCAACATTGCAATGCTTGTCTTTTTATGTCTAAAGTAGAACATTCTACCCTCAGTAGCTTGATGTTCCTACAGCTTTACAGCCATTCTGCCCCAGGTTATACTGTTTTTAAAAGCTCTCTCCCATGTCATAATTCTGGTTCAGGGCCTTTAAAAACGGTTCAGCCCTCGGCTGTGGGCTTTAAGGCTATGGTAACCAGCTAGAGCGCTGGTCAGCACCATACAGTTTAGCTGTGTCTGGCTGTATTAAAATGCAGAGGGAAATAGGGGAATAGCTGAATCCTAAATGGACTATAAACCCAGGCTTGGATGAGCTACTCAGACCAGCATGATGCAGATTAAGATGCCTGAAGAGCCCGTGTGTTCCAGCACTTGGGCGTCGTTACGTATCACCACAGAGACACCAAAAAGTACCACCACAACTGACCCACTTGCATCACCTCCAAACAAGTGCAAAAGGGTAACATTTGATTACAACAGAGACATTTTGAAAATGCATTATTTACATCCTCTTACAAGTGTGCCAGGAACGCAAGAAAAAGTGAAAAACCAAACCCCTTATGCGGCTGCTGCCTGGCACAATAGATAGTTAGCCGTAAGAGGCTTCCATAGTAGGGGCTTCCATAGTAGGGGCTTCCATAGTAGGAGCTTAGGAGGATATAGGGGGCTCATTGGTTTCAGCGTGTTCATCGCAGGGTGCCAAGAAGTCTCGTTCTTATTCCTGTCCTCGCTCATAGCGCTGGAATAACAGAAGCAGTCTCACATCACATTGACCAGTTGGTCAATGTCTTTGTCCTCCATGTTGGTCCTGACCCTCTTCCTATTTTTAGTGATTTATTCGGCATACTTGACCTACCTTCCCTCCCCCAGCAGTGTCTCATTGATGTCCGCCATCACAACATCACGTCACACAAGATGGCGGTCGAGGTGAGCCAGTTACAGCGCGTCCTGGCGTCAGATGTTCAGCAGTCCTACCTTTTTATCTTATATTTCTGCGCCTTTCTGCACTTGTAGTTCTATTCTTCCCCATTGGATGGGACATTATGGAGAGGATGGGCGTGTCTTAGCGCACTTGACAAGCAGGTCCCATTGGCTCACCTCTAGGCAGCACTGGTACAGCTCAAAGCTCTTCACTCAGCGTCATGTGCTGGGGATGCAGCGATTAACAATCTCAATTTAATACAGTCAAGAGGTGCAGACCTAGAAGGATTCTGTGGGTGCAAAGCGTTCTCTGCACACATTTACAGGCTTCTCACGTGCAAAAATCCAAAATTGCGGAGCACAAAACCGACAATGCAATTCACAAATGCATTTGTAAGTTACCTTAGTTGGGATTCCAAGCTCCAAAACTGTCCAGTGGGGTTCACATGCCTGGATTTCTACCTTCCATTTTCAGCAGAGTATGTTCCATATCCTCAGTGGAACTACCCTTCTGTTGGCCAGTTGTACGCATGCATCATGTCGCTTCCAACATGGCTCCAGCCAGTCTTGGGTTGGGGCCACCAATGGCCCTCTTCTCTTCTTATAGGGAAACTTCAGCTGTCTCTGACCCGTGAGTGGCACAAGTATATGGGGGCTTTGGACTACACTGGTGTCTGTGTCTGGTTTTCATCCCCAGATGACAAAGAACTGTCCAATCCCCTGCTTAATTAAGGAAACACAACATTTTATCTGGTGTGATAAGAGGGTACATGCTGGAGACGGTTCCAAAAGGTAACATCTGCACTTGCATTATATTCACCAGAGGCTGAGCCTTAGCTGCTACTGTAGTGATTGTGGAAAAGGGAATATTTCTCATGCTCACCAGAATACCAACATCATTAATAGGGTTTGCTTCAAGTTTTCTCAATGCTCTAAAATTAGATTAATTCAAGCATTCACCATAAAGATTTAGAACTGTGATTTAATTAAAGGGCGGTAAGATTTCCGGCATGGTCTGGTGACCTCATGCTGAGCGTGTGTCGTAGACCCAGTGACCCTACTGTGTTGGCTGCCCCATATTACTGAACATAAGTCACGATACCTCCCTTGAGCTACTAAGCTCACAAGCTTGTGTTGATGCACCTGAGTGAGTGGTACAGAGACCTGAGAAGACTTTAGGCAGCATTTCCAGCACCCCCAAAAGGACTTGTTGCTCTCTACTAATGAAGGAATTAATCCAGAAACACGTGTCTAGAGTTACACAGCACAGGCTGCACCAGCAAGGGTGAAAAATTAAAGACTACTACTGAAGTGAGTGATATCATGCACTGCATTTATCATGATGCATTGGGGCAAATTGAGTGCTAGGATATGAGGCTGTGTGCTCCCACCCTCCTTCTATAAGTCAAAATAGGACAGCATCGGCATCACATGTTAGGTCTGCGTGCAGAAAGAGCCTCGGTAATGATACTGATGTAACTGCGCTCCGGTGGCGAATGTTGCGTAGAAAAGACTGGCCTGATTTAGAGTTTAGCCGATGGGTTACTCCATCACAGACGTGACACTATGCCGTACTCCTCATTACAGGTGCCATAGGATATAATGCTCTTATAATAAAATGGATGGTATATCTGTCACATTTGATTGAGTAACTTATCCGGCAATGTGTAACTCAAGCCCTTAGTATTTAAGTACAAAATACAAGCCTTAATCCTCATCTCCTGAGGAGTGGGGTTGAAATAAAGGCTGCTTCCTTAGTCTCATGTTCTGATTCCTGTTACAGATGCAGGACTAGAAGGACTAGGCTGCAGAAGTGGCTGCCCTTTCTTTCTACTTCTCGTTCATCCTGCCTTCTTTCATCTTTCATGAACCCTTTTCTCATTTCACTTTTATTGCTATGCACATCTAGGGGTGATTCTACATGAAGAGGATGCTGTGATGTTGGGCCTCAGGCCCGCATTGCAGAAATGAGGGACACAGACACCAGGTGAATGTAGAGTAGTAACTGGCCACGAGCACGTGCACCCCGGGCCCTTTTATTAGCGGGCTCACGTCACTCGTGACACCCATGATGGATGGGTGTGGGGGTGCAAGTGTGTCCAGCCCTCGAGGGAGTGGCTGGGTGCACAACTTCCTGCCGAACACTAGAACATGTCCGGCAGGACACTTCAGATGCCATACTGCTACAAATGACTTCAACAATAGTATTACATCTGTGCCAGGAACTTACCAGAGGCAGCGAGTGGTGGGCCGCATTGAGAAGGCATCACGTCTCTGGTTTCTGTGACCGGTGTTTGGTGAGGCAGCTGGTCTCTGGTCTCCAGGCTCAGTGCATGAGAAGTCGTCCCTCCCTTTGCTGCCCAGACTACTTCAGTGTTTCTTGGGTGACCTGGAAGCGGGTTTTATGGCTTGTGTGGAGCACCGGTCGAAAAGACAAGCGGTTCGGGCATAGAAGCTCACAGGGGAAGAAGGATATGAAATTTAGGTTCTTCTCATGCCTGAAAGATGCTATATATCTGAAGATTTAGGTGTGGCTAGTCTTATATATGACCCATTCCAAAATGGTGGCATTTCTAGTGATCGCTGTCTGAAGTTCCCAATCCAAAATGGTGCCAATCTTTTTCCTCTAACGTCATTTCCTTTTTAAACCATGATTACGATGCACTTATGGGAAGTGGCTGAGACACAACGCATTTGTTCCTTTGTTTTTCATCGAGTTCATCACCCACTTGCTATGCTTTTTGTCTCTTATTTTGCTGTACTTGGAGATGGATTGCTGCTTCGACTTATAGCTCTGAAAGATCTACTCTGGGCTCTGTCTCAACCCTGGCTCAGTGGCGTTTTGGCGCCTAGTTTATCAATACCTCCGTTTATTCATCCTAATCAAGAACTACCAAGATTACAAGGAGGTTTTTCTGCATTTTATGGCATTTTCCACCTGCTTGTGACCCTCTTAAAGAGGCACATCACACCCTTCATGTGTATATAAAGTGCAGGGTGCACCCGTCTTAGGGAGGCACTTTTTCCTTTGACGTGTATATAAAGTTCAGGGTGCAGCCCTCTTAGGGAGTCACATCACACCCTTCACGTGTATATAAAGTTCAGGGTGCGCCCCTCTTAGGGAGTCACATCACACCCTTCACGTGTATATAAAGTTCAGGGTGCACCCCTCTTAGGGAGTCACATCACACCCTTCACGTGTATGTAAAGTTCAGGGTGCGCCCCTCTTAGGGAGTCACATCACACCCTTCACGTGTATATAAAGTTCAGGGTGCAGCCCTCTTAGGGAGTCGCATCACACCCTTCACGTGTATATAAAGTTCAGGGTGCGCCCCTCTTAGGGAGTCACATCACACCCTTCACGTGTATATAAAGTTCAGAGTGCACTCCTCTTAGGGAGTCACATCACACCCTTCACGTGTATGTAAAGTTCAGGGTGCGCCCCTCTTAGGGAGTCACATCACACCCTTCACGTGTATATAAAGTTCAGGGTGCACCCCTCTTAGGGAGTCACATCACACCCTTCACGTGTATATAAAGACACCCTTCACGTGTATGTAAAGTTCAGTGTGCGCCCCTCTTAGGGAGTCACATCACACCCTTCACGTGTATATAAAGTTCAGGGTGCACCCCTCTTAGGGAGTCACATCACACCCTTCACGTGTATATAAAGTTCAGGGTGCGCCACTCTTAGGGAGTCACATCACACCCTTCACGTGTATATAAAGTTCAGGGTGCGCCACTCTTAGGGAGTCACATCACACCCTTCACGTGTATATAAAGTTCCGGGTGCGCCCCTCTTAGGGAGTCACATCACACCCTTCACATTTATATAAAGTACAGAGTGCCACCCCTCTTAGGGAGTCACATCACACCCTTCACGTGTATATAAAGTTCAGGGTGCACCCCTCTTAAGGAGTCACATCACACCCTTCACGTGTATATAAAGTTCAGGGTGCACCCCTATTAGGGAGTCACATCACACCCTTCACGTGTATATAAAGTTCAGGGTGCGCCCCTCTTAGGGAGTCACATCACACCCTTCACGTGTATACTCTTAGGGAGTCACATCACACCATTCACGTGTATATAAAGTTCAGGGTGCGCCCCTCTTAGGGAGTCACATCACACCCTTCACGTGTATATAAAGTTCAGGGTGCGCCCCTCTTAGGGAGTCACATCACACCCTTCACGTGTATATAAAGTACAGAGTGCACCCCTCTTAGGGAGTCACATCACACCCTTCATGTGTATATAAAGTTCAGGGTGCACCCCTCTTAGGGAGTCACATCACACCCTTCACGTGTATGTAAAGTTCAGAGTGCGCCCCTCTTAGGGAGTCACATCACACCCTTCACGTGTATATAAAGTACAGAGTGCGCCCCTCTTAGGGAGTCACATCACACCCTTCACTTGTATATAAAGTTCAGGGTGCGCCCCTCTTAGGGAGTCACATCACACCCTTCACGTGTATATAAAGTTCAGGTTGCGCGCCTCTTAGGGAGTCACATCACACCCTTCACGTGTATATAAAGTTCAGGGTGCGCCCCTCTTAGGGAGTCACATCACACCCTTCACGTGTATATAAAGTTCAGGGTGCACCCCTCTTAGGGAGTCACATCACACCCTTCACGTGTATATAAAGTTCAGGGTAAGAGTCACATCACACCGTTCACGTGTATATAAAGTTCAGGGTGCACCCCTCTTAGGGAGTCACATCACACCCTTCACGTGTATATAAAGTTTTGCAGCGTGAATCTTTCTGGATTCACTATGCTGTGCATTATTCCGCCATCTCGTGGTTGGGTCCGGATTCGTAGTCTTTTCTTTGTTTTTTTTTTTTGTTTTTGTTTTTTTGTTGTTGGCCCAGGTGGGCGGCGACGCCCCACCATTTGGTGTCTTCGGTGACGTCGTCGCGCTTCCGGCGGAAGCTCCCACCTTTGGTAGCCATCTTCAGATTCTTTTTTCCGCCGTGGGGTCTGGATCGTTGCCGAGAAGTTCCAGAAAGTTTGGACGAAGAATCTCGAAAAGTCGAAATTTCATCACAGAAGATGTACTCCTGAGACACCGGACGACGACACTAGTACCGGAGAAGAAGGACGACGAGGTAGAAGGTCCACGACCGAAATCTCGACGCCTACAGAGAATGCGCTCACAGGGGGCTCCCTAAGCGCGGTTATGGACAAGACTCCGTTCAAGTTCTGCAGAAATTGCCACCACAAATACGCCCAAAAAGACCAGCACCCAGTCTGCAACCTCTGCTTGCCGCTCGACCACGCCAGCGAAGACTGCAACGCGTGCTCGGCGTTCACCCCGAAGACCCTCCGGGTGAGAGACAGACAGAGAAGGGCGAACTACAGCATGCAGGGCCAGGGACCAGCACCATCTCTCCGAGACCTGGGTCTCTCGAGCGGAGAGGAGGACAACATCGCAGAGGGACCAGAGGACTGCGCTGTCGTCGAAATCGAAAAGAAAACGTCGAAGGAGGTAAGGGAGTCGTCGACCCCAAAACACCAAAGCGACGCTCGAAAGAGTGAAGCCAGAATCCCTAGCGACACTCCGAGAAGTGTAGCAAAGTCCTCGAAGGGAGCGTTGCCGCCGAAACACTCGACGAAAGCAACAGCACCAAGGGACAAACAGCCGAGCGGATCCTTGGACAAGGACTCTCAATCGGCGAATGCCTCCGAAAACGAAGGCGTCGAAGGTCGTCCCCGAAAGGAAACCTCGACACCGAGAAAGGAAGGCCCGGCGTCTGTTTCGACGACCGCGACCACGAAGAGAGGCACTGCACCACTCGACGCCGAAAAGGTCCACGAGATGGCGAAAAAGAAAAGGAGGCTCGAGGCAGAGATGGCGAGCATCCTGCAACGCAAAAAGACTTCGACGAGAAGATGAAACAATACGCTATTCCGTCGAAGCAAGCCCACGAGGCAGTCGAGGAGTTCGAGGCCGAAGTCGTCGAGGCCCCGGGGACACCCGAACAGCTCGAAGACCAGGACGAGGAATACTACTACTTCGAGGCCGAAGGCGAAGAAGAGATGCTGTCTTACAGGGACTCGGCGTCCTCTGAAGTACAAGACCTAGACTGGCAAGACCTCGACACAGAGTCACCAGAAGAAGGGGTAGACACTTACCCCTCGAGACCTTCGCCGCCAGACGACATCGGAGTCTACAATGAGGTCGTGCAGAAGGCTGCAAGGACTTATGGGGTCGAAATGCAGGAGGAAAAAACAAAAGCAGGTTTCCTCTTCGAAACACTGCTCCCCCAACAGACAAGGAGCCAATTTCTACCCATGTTACCTGGCGTTCTCGACCAGGGAAGGGAGGCCTTCAGGGAACCAGCAATCTGCAAGGCGGTTACCCCGAGGAGCGAAAAGAAGTATAAGCACTCCACAAAAGATCCTGCATACATACAGGGGTCTGTACCAGCAGACTCCATTATCGCTGCAACAGCCAGGAAGAGGGCCGGTGTGCCCACCAACACAGGCCCACCTCCAGACAAGGAGAGCAAAAGAATAGACCTCACAGGACGTAAGGTGGAGAGGAACGCAGCCATACACTGGCGTATCGCCAACTCCAACGCCCTCATCAGCAGGCATGCATACCAGCATTGGGCAGAAATGAGCCAGCTCATTAAGCACCTGCCAGAAGAACACCAACAAAGAGCCAATTACCTAGCGGAAGAAGGCAAGGCCATCGCGAACACTTGCCTAAAGTCAGCCTTGGACGCAGCAGAGAACTCCAGCAGGCAAATGATGATAGGGATGACTGAGAGGAGACACGCATGGCTCAGGATCTCCGGCTTCAAACCAGAAGTACAGAGCAACATCATCAACACACCGTTCGACGGTGAGAAACTGTTTGGAGCAACAGTTGACAACAAATTAACACAACTAAAGACGGACAACGAAACTGCAAGGTCCATGGGAGCGCTGCAGTTCAGGGGAATGAGAAGAGGGAACCCCTCAAGGCGAGCCAGTGGTAGAGGAGGCAATGCACCTACCACCTCACACCAATCACAACAACAAGGGTACCAAGGGAACAACCAGGGCCAAAACCTGCAGGGACAACAGCAGCAGAATTGGCAGTACCAACCCAGAGGACGGTCCTTTCGAGGGCGCGGATACGGACGGGGACAGGCCCGAAGAGGGGCCAGCAGCCCGCCTCAAAGTGACTCCACACTCAGAACAAGCCCCCACCGTTAACACCAAGGTTGAGGGGAAGTCCGCAAAAGGAAAAGATAAAGAGCAGAAGCACACAGCAAATAACCACCGAGCATACGACACCAGTGGGAGGAAGAATAGGAAAATTTCTCACACAATGGAGGAAAATTACCACGGACAAATGGATACTAAACACCATACAGCACGGGTACTGCATAGACCTCCAAAAACACCCGCCAGGGAGAAGACCAAGACATCGGTCAATACCCGCAAGAGAACTAGCCCTCCTCCGCCTAGAAGCAGAGGAACTGCTACAAAAAAGAGCAATAGAGCCAGTTCCAAACAACGAAAGGAACAAGGGAATATACTCAACGTACTTCCTAGTGCCAAAGGTAGACGATACACTAAGACCAATACTGGACCTCAGATTCCTGAACAAGTTCGTAAAAACTCAAAAATTCAAGATGACTTCACTTCAGGAAGTAATACCCCAAATCCAAGAAGGGGATTACATGGCGACCTTAGACCTAAAAGATGCATACCTGCACATACCCGTCAACCGCAAACACAAACGGCTATTAAGATTCGTGATAGGCCACGATCACTACCAGTTCACAGTGCTAGCCTTCGGACTAAAGTCCGCACCAAGAGTGTTCATGAAATGCCTAGCAGCAGCTGCAGCGCACCTTCGGAGAAGGAGCATACATGTATACCCCTACCTCGACGACTGGCTGGTAAAAGCAGGATCATACAGACTCTGCAAAAAACACATCAAACAAGTCATAGAAACACTGTCCACATTAGGTTTCTCAATACATTGGGAAAAATCGTCAACAGAACCCCAACAAATCAAGATATTCTTGGGGGCACAAATAGACAGCACACAGTCCAAGGTGTTCCCCAGCGACAAGAGAAGTATAGCGCTCCTGAGGGAAACACATCATTACCGCAAGGGGCAAGTTCTGACAGTGAGGACGGTGAGCAGGATAATGGGAATGATGGCATCATGCATCCACCTTGTCCTGCATATCAGACTGCACATGAGACCGTTCCAGGAATGGATACAACAGCAATGGTCACAAGCCACAGGGAGTTGGGAAGATCTAGTGGTTGTCACACACGCAGTGCAGAAAGAAATAGCGTGGTGGAAAGAAGAGAACATATTACAAGGGAAGCCATTCACACAGCCAACTCCAACAGTGACCATCACAACAGACGCCTCACAGCAGGGCTGGGGCGCGCACATGACCAGACTCCGCGTCAGGGGGCTCTGGTCACAACAAGATGCAGTGAAACACATCAACTACCTAGAACTCAAAACTGTGTTCCTAGCCTTAAAAGCCTTTCAAAAGCAGCTTTACAACCAGCGAGTGCTGATACAAACAGACAACACAACTGCAATGTTCTACATCAACAAGCAAGGTGGAACACAATCAGCACCGCTGTCAAGTCTGGCACAACAGATCTGGAGATGGGCCATCCCTCTAAGGATAGACCTGCTAGCAATACACCTCCCAGGAATAGACAATGTAGAAGCAGACTGACTCAGCAGGCAGACGTCTGCATCCCACGAATGGGAACTGAACCAACAGGAGGTGCAGCAACTGTTCCAAAAGTGGGGAACACCACGGATAGACCTCTTTGCAACACCCCAGAATGCAAAATGCCAACATTACGCATCCAGACAGCCGGACCAAAGGTCCCTAGGGAATGCCCTATGGATAAGTTGGTCGAACGAATTTGCTTACGCTTTTCCCCGATACCACTGTTACACAAAGTACTCAGCAAATGCAGGAGCAGCAGCATGACACTCATACTGGTGGCACCTCAGTGGGCCAGACAAACATGGTTCTCACAGATAATGGAAATGGCGCAGGAACCAGCACACAGGTTCAGCAGAAGGAAAGACCTCCTCACAATGCAAAACGGAAAAGTGCTCCACCCAGAACCAGACAGCCTCAGCCTAGCAGCATGGCTCCTGAGGACCTAGAATTCGCACACCTCAAACTACCTCCAAGCACCATGGCAGTACTCAGAGAAGCAAGGAGACCCACTACAAGAAAATGCTACATTGCAAAGTGGAAAAGGTTCTCACAATGGTGCATTACAGAGGGACTGCAACGAAAAGTCACAAAAGAATCAACAGTACTGCGATACTTAACACACCTACTACAAAGCGGGCTGAGCTACTCGTCACTAAGGGTTCACCTAGCAGCCATAGTGGCCTACACCAGGGAGAAGCGGTAAAAAGCTTCTTCACCTCCCAAGTGGTCAAAAGATTCCTGGAAGGAGCTAAAAGAATAGCCCCCTAAAAGGATGCCAGCCCCAAGCTGGAACCTCAACACTGTACTGACACAGTTGATGAAATCACCATTTGAACCCATACACAAGATCACACTGCACATGCTCACACTAAAAACGGCTTTCTTAGTGGCTATCACGTCACTGCGAAGAGTCAGTGAACTACAGGCTCTCACACTACAAGAGCCCTACTTGCAAATACACAAGGACAGAATTGTCATGAGGACGGACCCACACTTCCTGCCAAAGGTGGTGTCGCGGTTCCATATCAATCAAACAATACAGATACCAAGTTTCTTCCAGAAACCTTCAACACCCTCAGAAAAGGCGCTACACACGCTAGACGCCAGAAGGGCAGTGATGCACTACATAGAAAGGACGAAGGAATGCAGGAAAACAAAACAACTCTTCGTTTCCTTCGCAAGCAGTTTCCTGGGACGACCAGTAACAAAAAATACCATTGCACGGTGGATTGCACAAGCAATACAACTCTGCCACAAGCAGGCAGGACAAGAGTTACAAGGAGCCGCCCAGGCTCACTCAACAAGGAAAAAGGGAGCAACGGTTGCGTTCCTAGCGAACACACCTATACAAGACATTTGCCAAGCGGCAACATGGTCTTCCGTGCACACGTTCACCAAACACTACTGTGTTGATATCCAAATGAACAAAGAGGCACAAGTAGGACAGAAGGTCTTACAGCACATTTTCAGCAACCAATGCTCATCTTCCACCCAACCACCGCAATAACAAAACCGCTACTAAGTCTATGCACAGCATAGTGAATCCAGAAAGATTCACGCTGCAAAACGAATAGTTTCTTACCTGTCGGTGTAGTTTTGCAGCTTGAAGACTTTCTGGATTCACTAGCGATCCCACCCGCCTCCGCAAGGAAGATAACATAGGAGGTTAAGGGTACAACTGAACTACATACAAGGTTAAAGGGATCAAAGAATAATTGAAGGATTAAAGGTTAAAGACATAGACAACAAAAAACTGTAAGAGGAAAAGAAAAAAGAATCCGAAGATGGCTACCAAAGGTGGGAGCTTCCGCCGGAAGCGCGACGACGTCACCGAAGACACCAAATGGTGGGGCGTCGCCGCCCACCTGGGCCAACAACAAAAAAAAAAAAAAAAACCAAAGAAAAGACTACGAATCCGGACCCAACCACGAGATGGCGGAATAATGCACAGCATAGTGAATCCAGAAAGTCTTCAAGCTGCAAAACTACACCGACAGGTAAGAAACTATTCGTTCAGGGTGCGCCCCTCTTAGGGAGTCACATCACACCCTTCACGTGTATGTAAAGTTCAGGGTGCGCCCCTCTTAGGGAGTCACTTCACACCCTTCACGTGTATATAAAGTTCAGGGTGCACCCCTCTTAGGGAGTCACATCACACCCTTCACGTGTATATAAAGACACCCTTCACGTGTATGTAAAGTTCAGGGTGCGCCCCTCTTAGGCAGTCACATCACACCCTTCACATGTATATAAAGTTCAGGGTGCACCCCTCTTAGGGAGTCACATCACACCCTTCACGTGTATACTCTTAGGGAGTCACATCACACCCTTCACGTGTATATAAAGTTCAGGGTGCGCCCCTCTTAGGGAGTCACATCACACCCTTCACGTGTATATAAAGTTCAGGGTGTGCCCCTCTTAGGGAGTCACATCACACCCATCACATTTATATAAAGTACAGAGTGCACCCCTCTTAGGGAGTCACATCACACCCTTCACGTGTATATAAAGTTCAGGGTGCACCCCTCTTAGGGAGTCACATCACACCCTTCACGTGTATATAAAGTTCAGGGTGCGCCCCTCTTAGGGAGTCACATCACACCCTTCACGTGTATATAAAGTTCAGGGTGCGCCCCTCTTAGGGAGTCACATCACAGCCTTCACGTGTATACTCTTAGGGAGTCACATCACACCATTCACGTGTATATAAAGTTCAGGGTGTGCCCCTCTTAGGGAGTCACATCAAACCCTTCACGTGTATATAAAGTTCAGGGTGCGACCCTCTTAGGGAGTCACATCACACCCTTCACGTGTATATAAAGTACAGAGTGCACCCCTCTTAGGGAGTCACATCACACCCTTCACGTGTATATAAAGTTCAGGGTGCACCCCTCTTAGGGAGTCACATCACACCCTTCACGTGTATGTAAAGTTCAGAGTGCGCCCCTCTTAGGGAGTCACATCACACCCTTCACGTGTATATAAAGTACAGAGTGCGCCCCTCTTAGGGAGTCACATCACACCCTTCACGTGTATATAAAGTTCAGGGTGCGCCCCTCTTAGGGAGTCACATCACACCCTTCACGTGTATATAAAGTTCAGGGTGCGCCCCTCTTAGGGAGTCACATCACACCCTTCACGTGTATATAAAGTTCAGGGTGCGCCCCTCTTAGGCAGTCACATCACACCCTTCACGTGTATATAAAGTTCAGGGTAAGAGTCACATCACACCGTTCACGTGTATATAAAGTTCAGGGTGCACCCCTCTTAGGGAGTCACATCACACCCTTCACGTGTATATAAAGTTCAGGGTGCGCCCCTCTTAGGGAGTCACATCACACCCTTCACGTGTATGTAAAGTTCAGGGTGCGCCCCTCTTAGGGAGTCACATCACACCCTTCACGTGTATATAAAGACACCCTTCACGTGTATGTAAAGTTCAGGGTGCGCCCCTCTTAGGGAGTCACATCACACCCTTCACGTGTATATAAAGTTCAGGGTGCACCCCTCTTAGGGAGTCACATCACACCCTTCACGTGTATATAAAGTTCAGGGTGCGCCCCTCTTAGGGAGTCACATTACACCCTTCACGTGTATATAAAGTTCAGGGTGCGCCCCTCTTAGGGAGTCACATCACACCCTTCACGTGTATATAAAGTTCAGGGTGCACCCTCTTAGGGAGTCACATCACACCCTTCACGTGTATGTAAAGTTCAGAGTGCGCCCCTCTTAGGGAGTCACATCACACCCTTCACGTGTATATAAAGTTCAGGGTGCGCCCCTCTTAAGGAGTCACATCACACCCTTCACGTTTATATAAAGTACAGAGTGCACCCCTCTTAGGGAGTCACATCACACCCTTCACGTGTATATAAAGTTCAGGGTGCAACGCTCTTAGGGAGTCACATCACACCCTTCACGTGTATATAAAGTTCAGGGTGCGCCCCTCTTAGGGAGTCACATCACACCCTTCACGTGTATATAAAGTTCAGGGTGCGCCCCTCTTAGGGAGTCACATCACACCCTTCACGTGTATACTCTTAGGGAGTCACATCACACCATTCACGTGTATATAAAGTTCAGTGTGCGCCCCTCTTAGGGAGTCACATCACACCCTTCACGTGTATATAAAGTTCAGGGTGCACCCCTCTTAGGGAGTCACATCACACCCTTCACGTGTATGTAAAGTTCAGAGTGCGCCCCTCTTAGGGAGTCACATCACACCCTTCATGTGTATATAAAGTACAGAGTACGCCCCTCTTAGGGAGTCACATCACAGCCTTCACGTGTATATAGAGTTCAGGGTGCGCCCCTCTTAGGGAGTCACATCACACCCTTCACGTGTATATAAAGTTCAGGGTGCGCCCCTCTTAGGAAGTCACATCACACCCTTCATGTGTATATAAAGTTCAGGGTGCGCCCCTCTTAGGGAGTCACATCACACCCTTCACGTGTATATAAAGTTCAGGGTGCACCCCTCTTAGGGAGTCACATCACAACCTTCACGTGTATATAAAGTTCAGGGTAAGAGTCACATCACACCATTCACGTGTATATAAAGTTCAGGGTGCACCCCTCTTAGGGAGTCACATCACACCCTTCACGTGTATATAAAGTACAGAGTGCACCCCTCTTAGGGAGTCACATCACACCCTTCACGTGTATATAAAGTTCAGGGTGCACCCCTCTTAGGGAGTCACATCACACCCTTCACGTGTATATAAAGTTCAGGGTGCGCCCCTCTTAGGGAGTCACATCACACCCTTCACGTGTATATAAAGTTCAGGTTGCACCCCTCTTAGGGAGTCACATCACACCCTTCACGTGTATGTAAAGTTCAGAGTGCGCCCCTCTTAGGGAGTCACATCACACCCTTCACGTGTATATAAAGTACAGAGTGCGCCCCTCTTAGGGAGTCACATCACACCCTTCACGTGTATATAAAGTTCAGGGTGCGCCCCTCTTAGGGAGTCACATCACACCCTTCACGTGTATATAAAGTTCAGGGTGCGCCCCTCTTAGGGAGTCACATCACACCCTTCACGTGTATATAAAGTTCAGGGTGCGCCCCTCTTAGGGAGTCACATCACACCCTTCACGTGTATATAAAGTTCAGGGTAAGAGTCGCATCACACCGTTCACGTGTATATAAAGTTCAGGGTGCACCCCTCTTAGGGAGTCACATCACACCCTTCACGTGTATATAAAGTTCAGGGTGCGCCCCTCTTAGGGAGTCACATCACACCCTTCACGTGTATGTAAAGTTCAGGGTGCGCCCCTCTTAGGGAGTCACATCACACCCTTCACGTGTATATAAAGTTCAGGGTGCACCCCTCTTAGGGAGTCACATCACACCCTTCACGTGTATATAAAGACACCCTTCACGTGTATGTAAAGTTCAGTGTGCGCCCCTCTTAGGGAGTCACATCACACCCTTCACGTGTATATAAAGTTCAGGGTGCACCCCTCTTAGGGAGTCACATCACACCCTTCACGTGTATATAAAGTTCAGTGTGCGCCCCTCTTAGGGAGTCACATTACACCCTTCACGTGTATATAAAGTTCAGGGTGCGCCCCTCTTAGGGAGTCACATCACACCCTTCACGTGTATATAAAGTTCAGGGTGCACCCCTCTTAGGGAGTCACATCACACCCTTCACGTGTATGTAAAGTTCAGAGTGCGCCCCTCTTAGGGAGTCACATCACACCCTTCACGTGTATATAAAGTTCAGGGTGCGCCCCTCTTAGGGAGTCACATCACACCCTTCACGTTTATATAAAGTACAGAGTGCACCCCTCTTAGGGAGTCACATCACACCCTTCACGTGTATATAAAGTTCAGGGTGCAACGCTCTTAGGGAGTCACATCACACCCTTCATGTGTATATAAAGTTCAGGGTGCGCCCCTCTTAGGGAGTCACATCACACCCTTCACGTGTATATAAAGTTCAGGGTGCGCCCCTCTTAGGGAGTCACATCACACCCTTCACGTGTATACTCTTAGGGAGTCACATCACACCATTCACGTGTATATAAAGTTCAGTGTGCGCCCCTCTTAGGGAGTCACATCACACCCTTCACGTGTATATAAAGTTCAGGGTGCACCCCTCTTAGGGAGTCACATCACACCCTTCACGTGTATGTAAAGTTCAGAGTGCGCCCCTCTTAGGGAGTCACATCACACCCTTCATGTGTATATAAAGTACAGAGTACGCCCCTCTTAGGGAGTCACATCACACCCTTCACGTGTATATAGAGTTCAGGGTGCGCCCCTCTTAGGGAGTCACATCACACCCTTCACGTGTATATAAAGTTCAGGGTGCGCCCCTCTTAGGAAGTCACATCACACCCTTCATGTGTATATAAAGTTCAGGGTGCGCCCCTCTTAGGGAGTCACATCACACCCTTCACGTGTATATAAAGTTCAGGGTGCACCCCTCTTAGGGAGTCACATCACAACCTTCACGTGTATATAAAGTTCAGGGTAAGAGTCACATCACACCATTCACGTGTATATAAAGTTCAGGGTGCACCCCTCTTAGGGAGTCACATCACACCCTTCACGTGTATATAAAGTACAGAGTGCACCCCTCTTAGGGAGTCACATCACACCCTTCACGTGTATATAAAGTTCAGGGTGCACCCCTCTTAGGGAGTCACATCACACCCTTCACGTGTATATAAAGTTCAGGGTGCGCCCCTCTTAGCGAGTCACATCACACCCTTCACGTGTATATAAAGTTCAGGGTGCGCCCCTCTTAGGGAGTCACATCACACCCTTCACGTGTATATAAAGTTCAGGGTGCACCCCTCTTAGGGAGTCACATCACACCCTTCACGTGTATATAAAGTTCAGGGTAAGAGTCACATCACACCGTTCACGTGTATATAAAGTTCAGGGTGCACCCCTCTTAGGGAGTCACATCACACCCTTCATGTGTATATAAAGTTCAGGGTGCACTCCTCTTAGGGAGTCACATCACACCCTTCACGTGTATATAAAGTTCAGGGTGCACCCCTCTTAGGAGTCACATCACACCCTTCACGTGTATATAAAGTTCAGGGTGCACCCCTCTTAGGGAGTCACATCACACCCTTCACGTGTATATAAAGTTCAGGGTGCACCCCTCTTAGGGAGTCACATCACACCCTTCACGTGTATATAAAGTTCAGGGTGCGCCCCTCTTAGGGAGTCACATCACACCCTTCACGTGTGTGTAAAGTTCAGAGTGCGCCCCTCTTAGGGAGTCACATCACACCCTTCACGTGTATATAAAGTACAGAGTGCGCCCCTCTTAGGGAGTCACATCACACCCTTCACGTGTATATAAAGTTCAGGGTGCGCCCCTCTTAGGGAGTCACATCACACCCTTCACGTGTATATCAAGTTCAGGGTGCGCCCCTCTTAGGGAGTCACATCTTACCCTTCATGTGTATATAAAGTTCTGGGTGCGCCCCTCTTAGGGAGTCCCATCACACCCTTCACGTGTATATAAAGTTCAGATTGCACCCCTCTTAGGGAGTCACATCACACCCTTCACGTGTATATAAAGTTCAGGGTAAGAGTCACATCACACCGTTCACGTGTATATAAAGTTCAGGGTGCACCCCTCTTAGGGAGTCACATCACACCCTTCACGTGTATATAAAGTTCAGGGTGCGCCCCTCTTAGGGAGTCACATCACACCCTTCACGTGTATATAAAGTACAGAGTGCACCCCTCTTAGGGAGTCACATCACACCCTTCACGTGTATATAAAGTTCAGGGTGCGCCCCTCTTAGGGAGTCACATCACACCCTTCACGTGTATATAAAGTTCAGGGTGCGCCCCTCTTAGGGAGTAACATCACACCCTTCACGTGTATATAAAGTTCAGGGTGCGCCCCTCTTAGGGAGTCACATCACACCCTTCACGTGTATATAAAGTTCAGGGTGCGCCCCTCTTAGGGAGTCACATCACAGCCTTCACGTGTATATAAAGTTCAGGGTGCGCCCCTCTTAGGGAGTCACATCACAGCCTTCACGTGTATACTCTTAGGGAGTCACATCACACCATTCACGTGTATATAAAGTTCAGGGTGTGCCCCTCTTAGGGAGTCACATCACACCCTTCACGTGTATATAAAGTTCAGGGTGCGCCCCTCTTAGGGAGTCACATCACACCCTTCACGTGTATATAAAGTACAGAGTGCACCCCTCTTAGGGAGTCACATCACACCCTTCACGTGTATATAAAGTTCAGGGTGCGCCCCTCTTAGGGAATCACATCACACCCTTCACGTGTATATAAAGTTCAGGGTTCACCCCTCTTAGGGAGTCACATCACACCCTTCACGTGTATATAAAGTACAGAGTGCACCCCTCTTAGGGAGTCACATCACACCCTTCACGTGTATATAAAGTTCAGGGTGCACCCCTCTTAGGGAGTCACATCACACCCTTCACGTGTATATAAAGTTCAGGGTAAGAGTCACATCACACCGTTCACGTGTATATAAAGTTCAGGGTGCACCCCTCTTAGGGAGTCACATCAAACCCTTCATGTGTATATAAAGTTCAGGGTGCACCCCTCTTAGGGAGGCACATCACACCCTTCATGTGTATATAAAGTTCAGGGTGCACTCCTCTTAGGGAGTCACATCACACCCTTCACGTGTATATAAAGTTCAGGGTGCGCCCCTCTTAGGGAGTCACATCACACCCTTCACGTGTATATAAAGTTCAGGGTGCGCCCCTCTTAGGGAGTCACATCACACCCTTCACGTGTATATAAAGTTCAGGGTGCGCCCCTCTTAGGGAGTCACATCACACCCTTCACGTGTATATAAAGTGCAGGGTGCGCCCATCTTAGGGAGTCACATCACACCCTTCATGTGTATATAAAGTTCAGGGTGCGCCCCTCTTAGGGAGTTGCATCACACCCTTCACGTGTATATAAAGTTCAGGGTGCACCCCTCTTGAGGAGTCACATCACACCCTTCACGTGTATATAAAGTTCAGGGTAAGAGTCACATCACACCCTTCATGTGTATGTAAAGTTCAGAGTGCGCCCCTCTTAGGGAGTCACATCACACCCTTCACGTGTATATAAAGTACAGAGTGCGCCCCTCTTAGGGAGTCACATCACACCCTTCACGTGTATATAAAGTTCAGGGTGCACCCCTCTTAGGGAGTCACATCACACCCTTCACGTGTATATAAAGTTCAGGGTGCACCCCTCTTAGGGAGTCACATCACACCCTTCACGTGTATATAAAGACACCCTTCACGTGTATGTAAAGTTCAGGGTGCGCCCCTCTTAGGGAGTCACATCACACCCTTCAAGTGTATATAAAGTTCAGGGTGCACCCCTCTTAGGGAGTCACATCACACCCTTCACATGTATATAAAGTTCAGGGTGCACCCCTCTTAGGGAGTCACATCACACCCTTCACGTGTATATAAAGTACAGAGTGCGCCCCTCTTAGGGAGTCACATCACACCCTTCACGTGTATATAAAGTTCAGGGTGCGCCCCTCTTAGGGAGTCACATCACACCCTTCACGTGTATATAAAGTTCAGGGTGAACCCCTCTTAGGGAGTCACATCACACCCTTCACGTGTATATAAAGTTCAGGGTGCGCCCCTCTTAGGGAGTCACATCACACCCTTCACGTGTATATAAAGTTCAGGGTGCGCCCCTCTTAGGGAGTCACATCTTACCCTTCATGTGTATATAAAGTTCTGGGTGCGCCCCTCTTAGGGAGTCCCATCACACCCTTCACGTGTATATAAAGTTCAGGGTGCACCCCTCTTAGGGAGTCACATCACACCCTTCACGTGTATATAAAGTTCAGGGTAAGAGTCACATCACACCGTTCACGTGTATATAAAGTTCAGGGTGCACCCCTATTAGGGAGTCACATCACACCCTTCACGTGTATATAAAGTTCAGGGTGCGCCCCTCTTAGGAGTCACATCACACCCTTCACGTGTATATAAAGTACAGAGTGCACCCCTCTTAGGGAGTCACATCACACCCTTCACGTGTATATAAAGTTCAGGGTGCGCCCCTCTTAGGGAGTCACATCACACCCTTCACGTGTATATAAAGTTCAGGGTGCGCCCCTCTTAGGGAGTCACATCACACCCTTCACGTGTATATAAAGTTCAGGGTGCACCCCTCTTAGGGAGTCACATCACACCCTTCACGTGTATATAAAGTTCAGGGTGAACCCCTCTTAGGGAGTCACATCACACCCTTCACGTGTATATAAAGTTCAGGGTGCGCCCCTCTTAGGGAGTCACATTACACCCTTCACGTGTATATAAAGTTCAGGGTGCGCCCCTCTTAGGGAGTCACATCACACCCTTCACGTGTATATAAAGTTCAGGGTGCACCCCTCTTAGGGAGTCACATCACACCCTTCACGTGTATGTAAAGTTCAGAGTGCGCCCCTCTTAGGGAGTCACATCACACCCTTCACGTGTATATAAAGTTCAGGGTGCGCCCCTCTTAGGGAGTCACATCACACCCTTCACGTTTATATAAAGTACAGAGTGCACCCCTCTTAGGGAGTCACATCACACCCTTCACGTGTATATAAAGTTCAGGGTGCAACGCTCTTAGGGAGTCACATCACACCCTTCATGTGTATATAAAGTTCAGGGTGCGCCCCTCTTAGGGAGTCACATCACACCCTTCACGTGTATATAAAGTTCAGGGTGCGCCCCTCTTAGGGAGTCACATCACACCCTTCACGTGTATACTCTTAGGGAGTCACATCACACCATTCACGTGTATATAAAGTTCAGTGTGCGCCCCTCTTAGGGAGTCACATCACACCCTTCACGTGTATATAAAGTTCAGGGTGCACCCCTCTTAGGGAGTCACATCACACCCTTCACGTGTATGTAAAGTTCAGAGTGCGCCCCTCTTAGGGAGTCACATCACACCCTTCATGTGTATATAAAGTACAGAGTACGCCCCTCTTAGGGAGTCACATCACACCCTTCACGTGTATATAGAGTTCAGGGTGCGCCCCTCTTAGGGAGTCACATCACACCCTTCACGTGTATATAAAGTTCAGGGTGCGCCCCTCTTAGGAAGTCACATCACACCCTTCATGTGTATATAAAGTTCAGGGTGCGCCCCTCTTAGGGAGTCACATCACACCCTTCACGTGTATATAAAGTTCAGGGTGCACCCCTCTTAGGGAGTCACATCACAACCTTCACGTGTATATAAAGTTCAGGGTAAGAGTCACATCACACCATTCACGTGTATATAAAGTTCAGGGTGCACCCCTCTTAGGGAGTCACATCACACCCTTCACGTGTATATAAAGTACAGAGTGCACCCCTCTTAGGGAGTCACATCACACCCTTCACGTGTATATAAAGTTCAGGGTGCACCCCTCTTAGGGAGTCACATCACACCCTTCACGTGTATATAAAGTTCAGGGTGCGCCCCTCTTAGCGAGTCACATCACACCCTTCACGTGTATATAAAGTTCAGGGTGCGCCCTCTTAGGGAGTCACATCACACCCTTCACGTGTATATAAAGTTCAGGGTGCACCCTCTTAGGGAGTCACATCACACCCTTCACGTGTATATAAAGTTCAGGGTAAGAGTCACATCACACCGTTCACGTGTATATAAAGTTCAGGGTGCACCCCTCTTAGGGAGTCACATCACACCCTTCATGTGTATATAAAGTTCAGGGTGCACTCCTCTTAGGGAGTCACATCACACCCTTCACGTGTATATAAAGTTCAGGGTGCACCCTCTTAGGGAGTCACATCACACCCTTCACGTGTATATAAAGTTCAGGGTGCACCCCTCTTAGGGAGTCACATCACACCCTTCACGTGTATATAAAGTTCAGGGTGCACCCCTCTTAGGGAGTCACATCACACCCTTCACGTGTATATAAAGTTCAGGGTGCGCCCCTCTTAGGGAGTCACATCACACCCTTCACGTGTGTGTAAAGTTCAGAGTGCGCCCCTCTTAGGGAGTCACATCACACCCTTCACGTGTATATAAAGTACAGAGTGCGCCCCTCTTAGGGAGTCACATCACACCCTTCACGTGTATATAAAGTTCAGGGTGCGCCCCTCTTAGGGAGTCACATCACACCCTTCACGTGTATATCAAGTTCAGGGTGCGCCCCTCTTAGGGAGTCACATCTTACCCTTCATGTGTATATAAAGTTCTGGGTGCGCCCCTCTTAGGGAGTCCCATCACACCCTTCACGTGTATATAAAGTTCAGATTGCACCCCTCTTAGGGAGTCACATCACACCCTTCACGTGTATATAAAGTTCAGGGTAAGAGTCACATCACACCGTTCACGTGTATATAAAGTTCAGGGTGCACCCCTCTTAGGGAGTCACATCACACCCTTCACGTGTATATAAAGTTCAGGGTGCGCCCCTCTTAGGGAGTCACATCACACCCTTCACGTGTATATAAAGTACAGAGTGCACCCCTCTTAGGGAGTCACATCACACCCTTCACGTGTATATAAAGTTCAGGGTGCGCCCCTCTTGGGAGTCACATCACACCCTTCACGTGTATATAAAGTTCAGGGTGCGCCCCTCTTAGGGAGTAACATCACACCCTTCACGTGTATATAAAGTTCAGGGTGCGCCCCTCTTAGGGAGTCACATCACACCCTTCACGTGTATATAAAGTTCAGGGTGCGCCCCTCTTAGGGAGTCACATCACAGCCTTCACGTGTATATAAAGTTCAGGCTGCGCCCCTCTTAGGGAGTCACATCACAGCCTTCACGTGTATACTCTTAGGGAGTCACATCACACCATTCACGTGTATATAAAGTTCAGGGTGTGCCCCTCTTAGGGAGTCACATCACACCCTTCACGTGTATATAAAGTTCAGGGTGCGCCCCTCTTAGGGAGTCACATCACACCCTTCACGTGTATATAAAGTACAGAGTGCACCCCTCTTAGGGAGTCACATCACACCCTTCACGTGTATATAAAGTTCAGGGTGCGCCCCTCTTAGGGAATCACATCACACCCTTCACGTGTATATAAAGTTCAGGGTTCACCCCTCTTAGGGAGTCACATCACACCCTTCACGTGTATATAAAGTACAGAGTGCACCCCTCTTAGGGAGTCACATCACACCCTTCACGTGTATATAAAGTTCAGGGTGCACCCCTCTTAGAGAGTCACATCACACCCTTCACGTGTATATAAAGTTCAGGGTAAGAGTCACATCACACCGTTCACGTGTATATAAAGTTCAGGGTGCACCCCTCTTAGGGAGTCACATCAAACCCTTCATGTGTATATAAAGTTCAGGGTGCACCCCTCTTAGGGAGGCACATCACACCCTTCATGTGTATATAAAGTTCAGGGTGCACTCCTCTTAGGGAGTCACATCACACCCTTCACGTGTATATAAAGTTCAGGGTGCGCCCCTCTTAGGGAGTCACATCACACCCTTCACGTGTATATAAAGTTCAGGGTGCGCCCCTCTTAGGGAGTCACATCACACCCTTCACGTGTATATAAAGTTCAGGGTGCGCCCCTCTTAGGGAGTCACATCACACCCTTCACGTGTATATAAAGTGCAGGGTGCGCCCATCTTAGGGAGTCACATCACACCCTTCATGTGTATATAAAGTTCAGGGTGCGCCCCTCTTAGGGAGTTGCATCACACCCTTCACGTGTATATAAAGTTCAGGGTGCACCCCTCTTAGGGAGTCACATCACACCCTTCACGTGTATATAAAGTTCAGGGTAAGAGTCACATCACACCCTTCATGTGTATGTAAAGTTCAGAGTGCGCCCCTCTTAGGGAGTCACATCACACCCTTCACGTGTATATAAAGTACAGAGTGCGCCCCTCTTAGGGAGTCACATCACACCCTTCACGTGTATATAAAGTTCAGGGTGCACCCCTCTTAGGAAGTCACATCACACCCTTCACGTGTATATAAAGTTCAGGGTGCACCCCTCTTAGGGAGTCACATCACACCCTTCACGTGTATATAAAGACACCCTTCACGTGTATGTAAAGTTCAGGGTGCGCCCTCTTAGGGAGTCACATCACACCCTTCAAGTGTATATAAAGTTCAGGGTGCACCCCTCTTAGGGAGTCACATCACACCCTTCACATGTATATAAAGTTCAGGGTGCACCCCTCTTAGGGAGTCACATCACACCCTTCACGTGTATATAAAGTACAGAGTGCGCCCCTCTTAGGGAGTCACATCACACCCTTCACGTGTATATAAAGTTCAGGGTGCGCCCCTCTTAGGGAGTCACATCACACCCTTCACGTGTATATAAAGTTCAGGGTGAACCCCTCTTAGGGAGTCACATCACACCCTTCACGTGTATATAAAGTTCAGGGTGCGCCCCTCTTAGGGAGTCACATCACACCCTTCACGTGTATATAAAGTTCAGGGTGCGCCCCTCTTAGGGAGTCACATCTTACCCTTCATGTGTATATAAAGTTCTGGGTGCGCCCCTCTTAGGGAGTCCCATCACACCCTTCACGTGTATATAAAGTTCAGGGTGCACCCCTCTTAGGGAGTCACATCACACCCTTCACGTGTATATAAAGTTCAGGGTAAGAGTCACATCACACCGTTCACGTGTATATAAAGTTCAGGGTGCACCCCTATTAGGGAGTCACATCACACCCTTCACGTGTATATAAAGTTCAGGGTGCGCCCCTCTTAGGGAGTCACATCACACCCTTCACGTGTATATAAAGTACAGAGTGCACCCCTCTTAGGGAGTCACATCACACCCTTCACGTGTATATAAAGTTCAGGGTGCGCCCCTCTTAGGGAGTCACATCACACCCTTCACGTGTATATAAAGTTCAGGGTGCGCCCCTCTTAGGGAGTCACATCACACCCTTCACGTGTATATAAAGTTCAGGGTGCACCCCTCTTAGGGAGTCACATCACACCCTTCACGTGTATATAAAGTTCAGGGTAAGAGTCACATCACACCGTTCACGTGTATATAAAGTTCAGGGTGCACCCCTCTTAGGGAGTCACATCAAACCCTTCATGTGTATATAAAGTTCAGGGTGCACCCCTCTTAGGGAGTCACATCACACCCTTCATGTGTATATAAAGTTCAGGGTGCACTCCTCTTTGGGAGTCACATCACACCCTTCACGTGTATATAAAGTTCAGGGTGCGCCCCTCTTAGGGAGTCACATCACACCCTTCACGTGTATATAAAGTTCAGGGTGCGCCCCTCTTAGGGAGTCACATCACACCCTTCACGTGTATATAAAGTGCAGGGTGCGCCCCTCTTAGGGAGTCACATCACACCCTTCATGTGTATATAAAGTTCAGGGTGCGCCCCTCTTAGGGAGTTGCATCACACCCTTCACGTGTATATAAAGTTCAGGGTGCACCCCTCTTAGGAGTCACATCACACCCTTCACGTGTATATAAAGTTCAGGGTAAGAGTCACATCACACCCTTCATGTGTATGTAAAGTTCAGAGTGCGCCCCTCTTAGGGAGTCACATCACACCCTTCACGTGTATATAAAGTAAAGAGTGCGCCCCTCTTAGGGAGTCACATCACACCCTTCACGTGTATATAAAGTTCAGGGTGCACCCCTCTTAGGGAGTCACATCACACCCTTCACGTGTATATAAAGTTCAGGGTGCCCCCCACTTAGGGATTCACATCACACCCTTCACGTGTATATAAAGACACCCTTCACGTGTATGTAAAGTTCAGGGTGCGCCCCTCTTAGGGAGTCACATCACACCCTTCAAGTGTATATAAAGTTCAGGGTGCACCCCTCTTAGGGAGTCACATCACACCCTTCACATGTATATAAAGTTCAGGGTGCACCCCTCTTAGGGAGTCACATCACACCCTTCACGTGTATATAAAGTACAGAGTTCGCCCCTCTTAGGGAGTCACATCACACCCTTCACGTGTATATAAAGTTCAGGGTGCGCCCCTCTTAGGGAGTCACATCACACCCTTCACGTGTATATAAAGTTCAGGGTGAACCCCTCTTAGGGAGTCACATCACACCCTTCACGTGTATATAAAGTTCAGGGTGCGACCCTCTTAGGGAGTCACATCACACCCTTCACGTGTATACTCTTAAGGAGTCACATCACACCCTTCACGTGTATATAAAGTTCAGGGTGCACCTCTCGTAGGGAGTCACATCACACCCTTCACGTGTATATAAAGTTCAGGGTGCACCTCTCTTAGGGAGTCACATCACACCCTTCACATGTATATAAAGTTCAGGGTGCACCCCTCTTAGGGAGTCACATCACACCCTTCACGTGTATATAAAGATCAGGGTGCACCTCTCTTATGGAGTCACATCACACCCTTCACATGTATATAAAGTTCAGGGTGCGCCCCTCTTATGGAGTCACATCACACCCTTCACGTGTATACTCTTAGGGAGTCACATCACACCCTTCACGTGTATATAAAGTTCAGGGTGCGCCCCTCTTAGGGAGTCACATCACACCCTTCACGTGTATATAAAGTTCAGGGTGCACCTCTCTTATGGAGTCACATCACACCCTTCACATGTATATAAAGTTCAGGGTGCACCCCTCTTACGGAGGCACATCACACCCTTCACGTGTATATAAAGTTCAGGGTGCACCCCTCTTAGGGAGTCACATCACACCCTTCACGTGTATATAAAGTTCAGGGTGCGCCCCTCTTAGGGAGTCACATCACACCCTTCACATGTATATAAAGTTCAGGGTGCGCCCCTCTTAGGGAGTCACATCACACCCTTCACGTGTATATAAAGTTCAGGGTGCGCCCCTCTTATGGAGTCACATCACACCCTTCACGTGTATATAAAGTTCAGGGTTCACCCCTCTTAGGGAGTCACATCACACCCTTCACTTGTATATAAAGTTCAGGGTGCGCCCCTCTTATGGAGTCACATCACACCCTTCACGTGTATATAAAGTTCAGGGTGCACTGTGGCTACTGGAAGGAATCACCCTGTTCTCATACAGTCAAGAAGGCAACTTGAGAGACCTTCACAACATCCAGTCCTTAACAAATAGTCTTATTGCTAGGTGATGAAGTGACCAAATGGCACAATGTCCTTTTACTTGGGCTTGCAAACAACCTTGCAGTGGTGATGCACTCGTTTCCCTTTCCTAAGTTGTAAGCATAAAAAGAGAAGGACGTTGCTGTAGTCAGTACTATGGTGATTATATTGCCATTTCAGACTGTTTCCTGTGATATTCTGAGCATTATGTTGTTGTCCTCTTTTGGCGACGAACGTCGATAGTGGCTTTGCTGCTCTCTGCTGTTTCCTAAGGATGAGGCAGCGGCACCTGTTATCTTGGGCTTTACTTGTTGTCCCCTCCTCACCGCTTTTATGTTTCCCTAGAACATTCACCCTCCCACCTTTCTTCCCTTCCTCTTTCTTTTTCACACCCATGTCTCAGCATGCCCCAGCACCTTCTTTCCTTATTATACCCTCCCTCTGTTCTTTGTTCTCTATTCTAGTAGTAACAGGGTCCAGGGGCAGAGGGGTGAGTATTTAGCCTGGGTGCCACCTGGAGAAAGGACTAAAGGTCCAGAGATAAAATCCGGGAGGGAAAGCGATATTTATCACCCTATTGAGGTAATAAAAGTTACCAGCAACTCTATATTGCTTCTCTGCTTAGGCATAGCTTAAAAATACTGGTAAAGCAGGGGCAGTCTATTTCCCTCTTTGACATATTATCACAGGTAGAGGGGATCCTTACCAGCCTTCTCCTCTCACATGCATGCAAACCTGGAAATCCAGTCCCAGTCTAGTCCTCTCCCCAGACATATTATCTCTTCATCTCTCCACGTGCATGCAAACCTGGAAATCCAGGGCCAGTCTATCCCTCTCCTCTGACATTTTATCACAGGTATAGAGGATCTGTACCAGCCTTCTCCCCTCTACGTGCGTACATTCCTGGAAATCCAGGGCCAGTCTAGTCCTCTCCTCAGACATATTATCTCTTCACATGCATGCAAACCTGGAAATCCAGGCCCAGTCTAGTCCTCTCCTCAAACATATTATCTCTTCATCTCTCCACGTGCATACAATCCTAGAAATAGTGGCCCAATCTAGTCCTCTCTTCTGACGTGCTATCACAGGTACAGGGGATCCTTACCAGCCTCTCCTCTTCACGTGCATGCAATCTTCGTAATCCAGGCTGTGGACTTGCAACCTGGGCAGAAAGTGTGGGCAATGGAGCCCATGGAGCTCAGGCCCTCCAGGACCATTGAACTGGTCCTCACGATATTGTTGAGCGGAAGGGGGAGCCACATACTTGGTGGACTTCAAGACACCCCCTAAGGATTATCCACCGCAAACGTCTCAAGCCCCATTATATGAGGTCTGAAGTCACCGTGCTGTTGATGACAGATGGAGAAGAGGAAGAGGAAAGTGAACCTCTCCCTGACCTCTTAGCATCCAGAGAGAAGGATGGGTCAGTGGAAGGTTTAAACCTTTCCCCTGCCCTGATTCCTGAACAGGAGAGGGACTGTCACAGCTGCTGGGACAGTTCTCCTTTCTGTTTTCCCTCACTCCTGGGGTTACACACTTGTGTACCCACAACATAGACACAGGAGACAGTCCCCCTCTCAAAAACAAAATCTACAAGTTGTCCGACAAAGTGAGGGCCATCATTAAGGAAGACGTTTCCAAAATGCTGGAGTTAGGGGTGATTGAACCTTCCAGTAGCACCTGGTCCAGCCCTGTGGTGCTGGTACCAAAAGGTGCCCCGAAGGGCACTACACCAGAACTCAGGTTCTTTGTAGACTATAGGGGGCTCAATTCAGTCTCTAAAACTGATGCTCATCCAATTCCATGGGCGGATGAGCTGATTGACAGATTAGGAGCTGCTCAGTTCCTGAGTACTTTTGACCTCACTTCAGGATACTGGCAGAACACCCTAACCGAAGGAGCAAAGGATAGGTCAGCCTTCTCCACCCCAGAGGACCACTATCAGTTTAGGGTGATGCCTTTTGGACTCAAGAATGCCCCTGCTACCTTCCAGAGGTTGGTAAATTAAGTCGTGGCTGGGATGGAGGCTTTCAGCGCTGCGTATCTGGATGACATCGCTGTCTTCAGCAGCAGCTGGAAGGATCACCTCTTCCACCTCCAGGAAGTGCTTCAGGCACTGCGACATGTAGGCCTGACGATCAAGGCCAGCAAGTGCCAGATAGGGCAGGGGACTGTGGTGTACTTCAGACACCTGGTGGGTGGGGATAAGGTGCAACCCCTCCAGGCCAAGATAGAAACCATCATGGCCTAGGAGCCCCCAAAGACTCAGACAGAGGTGAGTGCCATTTTAGGCCTCACCAGATACTACAGGACGTTTGTCAAAGGGTATGGCATCATTGTGGCCCCCTTGACTAAACTGACATCAAAGAAACAACCCAGGAGTGTGATCTGGACAGAGGCATGCCAGAAAGCATTTGACTCCCTGGAACAAGCCATGTGCACAGCCCTGAGGTCAGGGCCTCTGACTTTTCCAAGGAGTTCATAGTTCAAACTGATGCCTGAAGTAGTTAGGAAGCCCGGTTGAAATTCTGCCTCTTTAAACGCTCCACTAGTGGCAGTGGACCATGACAAAACTGAACAGGGCTGGTCTCCTCCCCCACACAAACTGCTGGAGGTGCTCGGACGCCTATTAGGATCTCACCCATGTCCTTTGTAAATGCTCCTCGGTCGGGGACACGTTGGGAGCGTCCATGCCACTACAACTCCCCCTCACTGCACCCGTCATTTTCCTCCACGACACTAGACACCACGGACCTGTCTCGTCCACAACGCCACCTCCATCACACGGCCCTGGCCACGGGCAAGATTTGTATCCTCCTCCAGTGGAGGTTGCCCGCATCCCCCTCGCAGGATGATTGGACAGTGGCAATGATCCAGGAAGCGTTGCATGAGCACGTCATTTACAGTTTGCAGGACCAAACAGAGGTGTTTACGCAGACGTAGGCCCCCTTCCTACGTGACGCCGCTTGAGGTGACAGATGTCACAGCTACCCTCTCCTCTGTTAACCTTTCGGAGTGCCGAGACTCGCATTCTTGGGAGCCGTACAGACGACACCTGGCGTCTCCTTAGGAGGCCTCACGTCCAGTCGCCCCAGCCACAACACCCACATACTGCTGCGTTTGTCGCCCCCACCGCAACCGCTGCCCCCTATCCGACACTGCCCTCCCTACCTTTAGCCCCACCCATGTCCGCCCCCTTCCTCTTCCCCTCTTCTCTCTAGCCCCCTCCTATACCCTCCTCATATTTCCCCCCCCTTTTTTACCCTGCTTTCTCCCCTCATAGTCCATCATCCCCATTCTTTCCTCTCCCACCCCCCTCTGCCCCCCTCTACTCATTCCCCTCCTCCCGCCCACTCCCCAGACACATAGGTATGCGGGCCCTCTCTATGTGGGTTACCACCACCACAAACCCCGCCACCCCCTGCGTAGCCCTCTGGGGGTCTCACCCTTCTCTCCCTGCCTGCGGACTACTGTCCTCCTCGGCTAGACACTGCGAGGCTCCCCCACACTGCCACCACGCACCTCCACCCCCAATAAATAAATAGCAAACAAATGAGGAAGGGTCGGCTGACCTCTCCATCTTACAACAGGGCTTGCGCCCTCCACCACCCCTGATCACCCCCAGCAGCGGGACATTCAGACCCTCCACCTCTCCCCCACCACCCTCCATGGGGCCACGACCCGCTGGCTCCTCGACAATTGCTATCCGGGGGGACACCCAGCGCTGAGACAGCTAGCCCTACGGACTCTAATGTGATATGTTCTATATTCCTGTGCCTCCCCCGGCCCAGCCACCATCCTCCCCCGCCATTTTGTATTGTATCGAATAGTACTGCTTATTCCTTCTTTTATTACACTGTACCCATGTTGTGTACATTTGTTTCAATAAAAATGACCACACAAAAACAAAAAACTGATGCCTCAGAGCATGGCGTAGGGGCAGTACTGTCACAACTTAATGAGGAGGGCCTGGACAAACCTGTAGCTTTCATCTCCAGGAGGTTACTACCCCGGGAACAGAGGTGGAGTGCTGTTGAGCGGGAAGCCTTTGCTGTGGTCTGGGCACTGAAGAAATTGAGACCATACCTGGTTGGAACTCACTTCTGGATTCAGACCGAGCACAAGCCCCTAAGGTGGCTAATGCGAATGGGGGGTGAGAATCCAAAATTGTTGAGGTGGTCCATCTCCCTACAGGGAATGGACTGTACGTGGAACACAGACCTGGGGCAGACCACACCAATGCTGATGGTTCCTACAAGCTCTTCCACCTTAGTGATGAGATCTCCCAGGAGGTTGGGTAGCTCTCTCCACTTTCAGCTGAGGGGACACGTGTTAGACCTGTCAGCCTAAGTGTTGCCTTCCCCCAAACCTTTTGCCTGTTTTGCCTCACTTTTTGCTGATCTGTTTTTGTTGGCCTTAAGACTCTGGGTATGTTGCCACTGCTAACCAGCACTAAAGTGCATGTCCTCACTGCCCTAAAACATGGTAACAATGGTGTATCTACAATTGGCATATTTAATTTACTTATAAGTCCCTAGTAAAGTCTATTATATTTGCCCAAGGCCTGTAAATTAAATGCTATTAGTGGGCCTGCAGCACTGATTGTGCCATCCATTTAAGTAGCGATTTAAACATGTCTCAGGCCTGCCACTGCAGAGCCTGTATGTGCACTTTGACTGCCATGTCGACTTGGCATTTAAAACCCCTTGTCAAGCCTTAAACCCCTTTTATTACATATAAGTCACCCATAAGGTAGGCCCTAGTGCAGTGTGCTGTGTAAGTACTTTTTAATTTTACATGTCCTGGTAGTGAAAAACTCCCAAATTTGTTTTTCACTACTGTGAGGCCTACCCCTCTCATAGGTTAACATTGAGAATTTCTTAATACATTTATTAAGTGTAATTCCTGATTTAGAAGGAGTAGAACAGTCATATTTGGTACCTATGGACCCACTGGGTATAAGAACTGGACTACTGACCCCACCAAATCAGTATACTTCTGGACCTGTGGATACTCTGCCAGGAAGAAGTACTGCTGTGCTGCTTTAGGACGGCTTTTCTGTGGGACTGCTGCTCTGGAAGAACTGCTTTTCTACGATGCTGCCCTGCCTGCTGCCCTGTCTGCCTGGGTGAGAAGGACTAGACCTACACCACTCTAACCCAGTGTGACTCCAAGGGATTGTCTGCTTAACTCTCATTCTGCAGTCTCAGGGACATCAAAGATTGCCTGCAGCTCTCCAACCAGCACATGGACTCTACCATCTGTGAGTTCTACCCTGCCAAGTGGTGTCAATCCAGTCCTGGACCCTTGGACATGGGTTTTCCTGTGCTGCAGCATCAAAATCCACGCAGTCTCAACTTTGCACTAGTCAGAACCGATGCATCCTCATCAACGCCAACACAGTGCCTCTTCGAGAACTCCACAGTGTTGACAGCGTGGCTCGACGAAGATGCATTGCCTTCATCGCCCTGAGCGCGAAGACCACTAAGGGACCCCACCCCGACTGCGCGATTCAGAATAGACACATCATCTACAATCCTTTGAATCAACAACGACGCATCACCTCCTCGGTTCCTTGCAGCTGCTCCTCGACGTCGATGCTTGTTCTCCGTGAAGGTACTGTTTCAGCAGGGCCTGCGTCGCTCCTGTATCCTATCCGCGCTACATCGCGGTTGGTTTGACTTTTCAGATTTGACCTTGTCCAGCACAACCAGATAGCGTCGGTTAGCGCTTTATGACTCTACGCACTATATTTCAAGTTATTCTTTAAAAATTCATAACTCCGGTTCTAATTATTGGACTTTTGTATTTTTGGTCTTGTTTTGTTCAGTAAATGAAGCTACAATTTTCTAACCGGGTGTGAATTATTTTTGTGTGGTGTTTTCACTGTTTTACTTTAATAAGTGTTGCATAAATACTTTACACTTTGCCTCTTAAGTTAAGCCTGCCTTCTCTGTGCCAAGCTACCAGAGGGTGAGCACAGGTTAATTTGGGGTGTGTATCTGACTTAGTGGTGGTCTCCACACGGACAGGGTGCATACCTCTGCCAACTAGAGGCCCCATTTCTAGCACCATATTTTAGGCATGGGCTATGTGGGCATGCAGGTAACCGTGATGCAAGTTAATAACAACTGGTCTTTACCTTCCTTCTTAGGCGTGCCATCATGACTCACCAGTTTCCAGCCCTCACTGTGGAGAGGAAGAAGGAGCTCTCAAACAATGCCCGGCGCATTGTGGCTGCTGGGAAGGGGATCTTGGCAGCCGATGAGTCTGTAGGTGAGTAGACCACCTCTGGGAGAGAGAGTATGGGGATGAGTCTCATAGACTGCTTGAACGGGGTCTGTGTGGGAAAAGATGGAGTCCATGAGAAGAGATGGCGTCTGAGTGGGAAGAGATGGAGTCTGCGCAGAAGACATGGAGGAAACAGATGGAGCATGTGTGGGAAACGGTGGAGTCTTGAGTGAGTCTGTACAGGAAGCAATGGAGTCTGTAGGGCAAGTTATTGCGTCTGTGTGCAAAGACATCTGTGTGGGAAGAGATGGAATCTGTGCGAGTCTGTGTGGGAAGCGATGGAGTCTGTGGGGCAAGTTATGGCGTCTGTGTGCAAAGAAATGTCTCTGTGCGGGAAGAGATGGAGTTTGTGTGAGTCTGTGCAGGAAGCGATGGAGTCTGTGGGGAAAGTTATTGCGTTTGTGTGCAAAGACATCTGCCTATGCGGGAAGAAATGGAGTCTGTGTGAGGTTGTGCAGGGAGCAATGGAGTCTGTGTGCATAGACATGTGTTTGTGCGGGAAGAGATGGAGTCCATGCAGGAAGAGATGGAGCCTGCGCAGGAAAAGGTTGAGTGTGAGAGAACAGATAGCATATGTAGAAGAGCAGATGTAAACGACGGGAGAGTCGATTGAGTCTGTGGGAGAGTAGACGGGGTCTGTGGGAGAATAGATGCCGTCTGTGGGAGAACAAAGGGAGACAAGGAGCTCGGGTCTAAGTCTTTGGGATGGTAGGTATAGTCTGTGAGGGGAGAAACTGAGGGCCAGATGTATCAAGCGTTTTACCGTTCGCAAACGGGCCAATTCGCACATTAAAAAGCCTTTTGGGATGTATCATCCCAAAAGGCATTTGCAAAATAGGGAATCGCAATTTTTGCGATGACCTATTTTGCGAATGCATTTAGGGAATCACAATTTTTGCGATTACCTATTTTGCGAATGCATTTAGGGAATCGCAATTTGCGATTCCTTAAATGCAATGCAGGAAGCAAGAAAAAATTGCTACCTGGCTTTATGGAATCGCAAATTACCACCAACTTCACGTTGGTGGTAATTTGCAAATTCCTAGATAAATGCACATTTTTGCATTTTTCTAAGTGCCATGTGGCGCACACACATGCCACATGTGCATACTTACCTTTTTTGGGGGTGCATCAGGGTGGCCTTTTGGCCCCCTTGCACGCTTGAAGTGCATGCGCAATTTGCGAGTACCTATTTGGTACTCGCATAGTTGTGAATGTAATCTATTCATTCCTATGGGCCTCTAGGCCCATAGAAATGAATGGGAAGGTATTCCTTAATAGCGAATCGCAATTTGCGATTGGCTATTAAGAATATGTAAGAATCACTATTTTTTTTGCAAATCCTACATACATTGCATTTTGCTATTCTTTAATAGCGAATCGGTAAAATTCGCTATTTAAGAATTGCAAAAGCAATTCTTGATACATCTGGCCCTGAGTCTGTGAGAAGAGCTGGAGACTGTGGTGAGTAGATGGCACCTGTAGATGAGGGTCCGTCTCTGGGAGTGGATGGCACCTGTAGGTGAGGGTCAGTCTCTGGGAGTAGATGGCACCTGTAGGTGAGGGTCAGTCTGTGGGAGTAGATGGCACCTGTAGGTGAGGGTCAGTCTGTGGGAGTAGATGGCACCTGTAGGTGAGGGTCAGTCTTTGGGAGTAAATGGCACCTGTAGGTGAGGGTCAGTCTGTGGGAGTAGATGGCACCTGTAGGTGAGGGTCAGTCTTTGGGAGTAGATGGCACCTGTAGGTGAGGGTCAGTCTCTGGGAGTAGATGGCTCCTGTAGGTGAGGGTCAGTCTGTGGGAGTAGATGGCACCTGTGGGTAAGGGTCATTCTCTGGGAGTAGATGGCTCCTGTAGGTGAGGGTCAGTGTGTGGGAGTAGATGGCACCTGTAGGTGAGGGTCAGTCTGTGGGAGTAGATGGCACCTGTAGGTGAGGGTCAGTCTCTGGGAGTAAATGGCTCCTGTAGGTGAGGGTCAGTCTGTTGGAGTCGATGGAGCCTGCAAGAGAACAGATGGAGCCTGTGTGTGAAGAAATGGATTCTACGAGAAAATCGATCAGTCTGTAGGTGAATAGGCAGAGTTCAGGGGTAACGAGGCAGGGTGTGGGGAGTGGACTGTGCATGAGAAGAAAGCATCTGTGTGTTAACTGATAGTCTGTGTGTGCATATACCAAGCCTGTAGGTGTGTAGTTGGAGCATACTGTGTATGGAGCATACTGTGTATGCGGGGCTTTAGAGGGCCCGGCTCAACTGGAGATTGGGTGGTCTGAAGGAGTCTGTGACTGGGCGGAGTGTGTGGGTGGGCAGAATGTTGGTGCATTGAGTCTGAGGTGCGGGAGGTCAGTGGGTGGATAGGGCCTTTGAGTGTGTAGAGTCTGAGGTGCGGGAGGTCAGTGGGTGGATAGGGCCTTTGAGTGTGTAGAGTCTGAGGTGCGGGAGGTCAGTGGGTGGATAGGGCCTTTGCGTGTGTAGAGTCTGAGGTGCGGGAGGTCAGTGGGTGGATAGGGCCTTTGAGTGTGTAGAGTCTGAGGTGCGGGAGGTCAGTGGGTGGATAGGGCCTTTGAGTGTGCAGAGTCTGAGGTGCGGAAGGCCAGTGGGTGGATAAGGCCTTTGAGTGTGTAGAGTCTGAGGTGCGGGAGGTCAGTGGGTGGATAGGGCCTTTGCGTGTGTAGAGTCTGAGGTGCGGGAGGTCAGTGGGTGGATAGGGCCTTTGAGTGTGTAGAGTCTGAGGTGCGGGAGGTCAGTGGGTGGATAGGGCCTTTGAGTGTGTAGAGTCTGAGGTGCGGGAGGTCAGTGGGTGGATAGGGCATTTGAGTGTGTAGAGTCTGAGGTGCGGGAAGTCAGTGGGTGGATAGGGCCTTTGAGTGTGTAGAGTCTGAGGTGCGTGAAGTCAGTGGGTGGATAGGGCCTTTGAGTGTGTAGAGTCTGAGGTGCGGAAGGTCAGTGAGTGGGTAGGGCCTTTGAGTGTGTAGAGTCTGAGGTGCGGGAAGTCAGTGGGTGGATAGGGCCTTTGAGTGTGTAGAGTCTGAGGTGCGGGAAGTCAGTGGGTGGATAGGGCCTTTGAGTGTGTAGAGTCTGAGGTGCGGGAGGTCAGTGGGTGGATAGGGCCTTTGAGTGTGTAGAGTCTGAGGTGCCGGAGGTCAGTGGGTGGATAGGGCCTTTGAGTGTGTAGAGTCTGAGGTGCGGGAGGTCAGTGGGTGGATAGGGCCTTTGAGTGTGTAGAGTCTGAGGTGCGGGAGGTCAGCGGGTGGATAGGGCCTTTGAGTGTGTAGAGTCTGAGGTGCGGGACGTCAGCGGGTGGATAGCGCCTTTGAGTGTGTAGAGTCTGAGGTGCGGAAAGTCAGCGGGTGGATAGGGCCTTTGAGTGTGTAGAGTCTGTCAGTGACCAGGGTCAGCCGATGGGTGGGTAGGATGTGCAAGCTAGTAGTCTGTGTCTGTCAGAGAGCAGAGCATGACTGTTTGAGTAGATCATTGGACATGTGGAGAGTGTCTGCTGGATTAGACAAGGTCTGTGGGTGATTGTCAATCTGTTTCAGCTGTTAGCAACCAATACCTGTGAGTGATCATACCCGTCTGTACAGTAAGAGCAGACAAGGTCTGTGGATGGGTAACGGAGGCTTGGTGAGTGGGTGGGAGGAGGACAGCCTGCATGCATTGAACGGGAAGGGTATGTGTGTGGGAGGTGCGGTGTCCCCGGGCTGTGTGAGAGGAGGCCATCTCCTGAGCTATGTGTGAGGGGTGAATACCTGAAGTTATAGAACATCGGGACAGCTTTCCCTCCATCACCAGGCTCGGTGCCCCTTCTTTGGTTGTGGATTCAGAGACTCCAGAGGGGGTGATTATGGACACTGGTGATGAACCTTGCCCTAAAGCGAGGGCCGCTCCTTCGGGGAACAGTTGTGTGCCACTGGTGGGCCACTGCTTGATGGGCTGTGCTCACTTGTGAAAAGACTGGGGGACATTAATTCAGGTTCAGAGAGCATGTTCCCTCTGAGGCTGGACTCCACTGGCCGTGTAAACATGATGCTTAGTACATACATGCAGTAATCTGTGGCCTGTCTTCTAGGCACCATGGGAAGCAGACTGAAGAAGATCAACGTTGAGAACACAGAGGAGAATCGGCGCTACTTCCGCGACCTTCTCTTCTCCGTTGACCCGTCCATCAGTCAAAGCATCGGAGGGGTCATCCTCTTCCACGAGACCATGTACCAGAAATCCAGCAAGGGCAAGCTGTTTCCAGAAGTCATCAAAGAGAAGGGGATCGTTGTGGGCATTAAGGTATGCTTCAGTGACCCCTCTCCCAATCAACAAGAAGGAAAGTGGTTTCACCCACAAGGACTCTTGCACACTGTTCCTCATGGACACTTCCGTAACATTATCCATAGCAGTTAGGACTCTTAGCTCATGCACATACGTCAACGTACCCTTATTTGACGGGTGTCACCCTCCTTTAAATCACATTCACCACCTAACAATCCAAATACCTATTGTGACTTGAATATGTTCATCCTCTTTTCATGACTCTAACATTCTCCTAAAATGGTTTATCGCCATTGACTTCGATGGGATCTTCCCTTGTGAAACATCTGACTTTCCCTCCAGTCAGGTTATCCGAAGAGTCCTGCCTCTACCCGCAAGTGTTTGAACTCGTCATAGCTAACTCCCTGTTGGGAGAGAATGGGAATTCTGGAGCTTGTCTCTGATGATGACATCTACCATGTACAGGTTGGGTGTCTTGAACAGCCAGAGGTGCAAATGGAGGACCTTCCATTTTTTATAGATCTTTTGTTACCGCCCTTCGCTAAATCAGCCTCAAAGCTTTTACAAAGTAATGTGATTACTGAGGTGAGGTGGATGTTTAACCTCTCGTACCTCTTGACAGGTGGATAAAGGCACAGCAGCGTTGGCCGGGACGGATGGTGAGACCACTGTGCAAGGTAAGAATTCTCTTTCATCCGTTTTCCTCAGTGACACCTGTTATACCAGAGTCTGTTCAAAAACAGGAGCTTTAGGAAGTGACATGATCATATAACTCACAATTTTAGAACAGACATGTTCCCATAACTTAAAATCTTAAATCTTAAAAGGTGAATCTTCCCAAATTAGGAGCTTTAGGAATGTGGACTATTAATAGGGACTATTATCATCTCTATAGTAGGAATTCTTAAACATTGACTATTATTTAAGTAAGAACTCTGACAGGTTAAATATTCCTGTGATAAAAACATCTAAAGGGGGATTTCAAGAATTTGCCTGAATGACCGATTCTCAGAATTCCTGTATTGAGAGTTCTTTGGAGCAGAGTTTTCCTGTAATAAAAGATGTTAGAAATATTTAAAACAGAATCTCTAACAAGTAGAAGAATTGTCCTCTGATGAGGAACTGTTACAAGTGGAGTTTTTCTGTTACGAGCGCTCTGACAGGTAGAATTGTTCTATAAAAAGACTTCTTAGAATTAGACTAGTCTTTCAAGGGAAGTTTGAGAAAGTGGAAGATTATTATAAAATGGATCGCTCAGAAGTGGGAAGCTCCTAGAAGACATATTTCTTTATAGGAAGCTCTAAAAAGTAGAGTTTTCCCTTAAGGACAACTCTTAGAAGAAGGGTTTTACTATAATTAGACCCCATAGGAGTAGACTATTTCTACAAACAAAGTTTGTAAAATGAAAAGATTCTTATAAAACTGACCTCTCAGTAGCGAAATAGTCATTAAACATCTCTCAGAAGTGGAATATACATAGAACAAATTCTCCTAGAAGTGCAATACCTCCCCGTCATAAGTAGAGTTTTCCTTTAATAGGAGAGCTTAGTAATTGATTGCTTATAGAACAGGAGCTCTTGCAAACAGAATTTTTCTATAATGAGGATCTCTTATGATACATCTCCCAGAAGTGAATATACAAGGAGCAAATGCTCTTAAAAGTGCAATAATTTCCCTGGAAGCGCTTCCCCCGGCCTGCCGAGTAGTTATTCAGATATGGAGACGGGTAGTTGGGTCCATGGGTTGGTGGGGTACGTTGACCGGCGCCACTCCCCTCTGGCAGGGAACGTGTCTTCGGCCTGTCACGTCGTTGGTGGGGTTTCGTAGATGGGATGATATCGGTATATCTACACTTGGGGACATAATGCAGGGGACCACCCTCAAATCATTTCAAAAACTGCAGGCGGATTTTGACCTTCATAACTCACAGTTCCATCGCTATTTGCAGCTCCGTCACTCACTGACCCCTCTGATTCGGCAGCTAGAGTCGTTACCCGAGTTCCACCTGCTGGAAGGTCGCTTACTGATGGGAGATTTAGGGGCCCACAAAATCCGGCAAATTTACCAAACTCTCACTACACACTCCAAGACCACTATTCACCGAACCCGGGCAGCTTGGGAGGCGGACCTGCCAACTCTGACAGACGACGATTGGGCTGAGGCGCTGGCTAGTCCTCGGTACGCCGCCGTCTCTACCAGATACAGGGTAATCCAATTTAAATACCTCCACAGGGTATATTACACACGTCTTCGTCTTTGGAAAATGGGGGCAATTCAGTCTCCTGTCTGTCTCCAATGTGGCGCAGACGAGGGGTCGTTCCTGCACACGGTGTTGAGCTGCGGAGCATTGCAGCTCTTCTGGTCGGGTGTGTTATCTTGCATGGGGCAGGTGTTGGCATGGGATGTCCCGACGGACCCTAGATTAGCGCTCTTACACAGCACAGAAGACATCGGGGGGAACAGGTATAAAAGACACCTGCTGTTTTTGGGTCTCACATTTGCTAAGCGGGACATAGCACAGCACTGGAAGGATACGTCCCCGCCTTGTATAACCAACTGGAAAAAGGCCTTGGATAGGTGCATGTCAGTGGAGATTGCAGTGTTCCAGGCGAGGGGGTGCCCACAGAAGCATGGGAAGATTTGGTCCAGGTGGGCCAAGTACAGGGGTATAGATTTGTCCCTAATGTTGCAGACAGCCACCCGGGACCCTATAGAACGACTGGTGGTGAATGACTTACCTGTGTAAAGTACCGGTGCTAAAAAGACGTAGATGGGCATTCCTTTGGTTTGTACATATAATATTATCAAAATATGTGTGGCGCACTTGGGGGGGTGGGGGGATGGGTGTTTCCCTCGGTCTGATGTTCTGCAGACCTTTGGGGTGGGTGTTATACAGTACCTAAGGACCTTTCATTCTGCAGTTCAATTGTACTTTGCTTGCTGGGCTCTGCCCTTCTGGTACAGTGAAAATTCAATTAAATCTGTTGTTAAAAAAAAAAAGTGCAATAATTCTTCATCATAAGTACAGTATAGTTGCCCGGTAATAGGAGAGCTAGGAAATAGTTTGTTCATGAAACAGGAGATTTTACAAATAAAACATTCCTATAATGAGGATCTCTTAGAAGTGGAATTTTCTGTGAGAGCTCTTGAAGTGGAATATTCTTATAACTGAAGATTCTTAGAAGTGGAATATTAGTAGAAGCTCTTACATCAAGTACAATGAAAGGGCTCAAGAGTGCAAATGTTTCTTTGCAGTTTTTAACATTTATCCCTTTTACCCAGGTTTTACAATATTCAGAGTTATATAGGCTGCTATATGTCTCCATTTGGTTACTTCTGAGCACTTTGTAGCTACAATCTGTGCGATTTGAAAGAAAGGGGGTGTCCCAGTTCAGTTAGTGAACTGGGGATCTTAACCGGACATTCAGCACTCACTACCCCCGAGGATGTCGAGTTAGGTGAAAATGAGCTGGGACAGTTCAGGTTTCAGGCCTTTCCTGAAACTGATGTAGTTTGATTCTGCCCTGAGGCTTAGTAGTTATTGTGAGAAGAGCTGTTAGTAAGGCACTCCTCCTATGACAGATTTCGCAGACAAACATTGTTCCTGAAACTCTCCCCAGAACAGGGACGTCTAAGTGCTGACGCGAGCCCTTAGAGTGGAACTGGCCATTGTTTCTTGCTAGTGGTTGAGCCATTGCTCCATGTCTAACTTGCTCTCAGGCACAAAGCTCAGATCTCACTGTCTGGACAATGGTTACATCCTTGATTCAAGGTTACCCATCTATCTGAGTAGGGTTGGTAGTGTACGGTGCAGCTGTTCAGTAGAGTGTTGCTACAGACCAGCAATAGTGCTACGGTTCTGTGCTTCTGTCAGTTTGTTGTGTAAAGGTGCTGGATTGGGGACAGTTACTCCATGGCCAACTCTGGCCTTCATGAGCAATCAGGAATCATAAAGTGCTTCTTCAGGACTCCTCTTTGACCCCCATCTTTTGGCTGAAGGGCTAGCACGTGTTTGAGTAGGACTAGCGAGCCTTTGATACTAACATGGTGCAAGCAAGCGCGGTCAAGTCTGGTCACTTTACTTCTTCATCAAGTTAGTGTCCGGTCAATGTCGCGCTTACGCTACAAAGCCCAGAAACCTGTGTAGGATTCGATCTCTGTGATGGGTGGATGCAATGTGATAACGAAGCACACTGGGTTTCAGAGGCCGCATTCAAAACCAACGTGCTAAGAGAGCACAGGTGTAAAAACAACACAGAATGATTAACTCGGGAAGAGGCATAGAAAATCATTTACCTGCCAAGGACGCTGCCGGGAACTAAACCAGAGATCGGTGCAGGTTTAATGATAGCCATAATGTAACTCGGGGCAGGAAGGGAAGAGAAATAACTGCTTCAATGCGACCCACTGGAATAATGAGGAGCAATGTATTGTTATGTTAATGGGCATTTCATATAGCGCAACGACTAACCCCTGAAGCTGAAGGGGTATCTCAGCACTGAAGTCAGTTTGGAGCGGCAAGTCAGAACAGCCAAGTTTTAAGATGTATTTAAAACTTGTGAAGTCCGTGCATGAGCGAATGTATAAGGGTAGCCTATTCCAATGGTAGGGGGCAAGGTAAGAAAAGGATCAGCCGTATCTTGACGTATGGATACGGCGGGGACATAGCAGCAATTTGTTTTAAGATCTTAGGTTTCTGCCAGGACAGTAGTAGGCGAGTTTCTCCTGTAGGTATACTGGGCCTTTGCCGTTGAAGGGTGTATGGGTCAGGCAAAGCAATTTGAACAAGGATCTTTTCCTGATTGGGAGCGAGTGAAGCGCTCTAAACAAAGGAGCCGACGGCGCGCTTGGCGGCAGTGTTCTGAACGACCTGCATTTTGGAAAGGAGGGATTCATTACACACTAGTAGTAAGGCATTTCCATAGTCCAAGTGACTAATTATTAATGCCGGAGTAAGAGTTCTCCTCGATCTCAACGGAAGCCACGGAAATACTCCTAAGAAGGTGCATAGTTCCAAAACAGGTACCAAAAGTGGATATAAACTGATCCTTCATGGATAGGTTTTCTTCAAGAAGGACACCTAGATTACTCGCTGTTCTACTAGGAGAAGGCACAGGGCCTAGCTCAGGCGGCCACCATTCCTCCGACCAGTTTAGCTGAGCTTTTAAAAAACAGAAGGATCTCTGTTTTGACTCCATTTAACTGAAGACGGTTGAGGTTCATCCATGTAGCAATTTTCTTCATGCAAATGATGAATCTGTGTTTGACATTTTCTATGTCATGCCCAAAGGAGATGACAAGGTGTCGTCTGCATAGGAAAGTATTTCAAAACCACAGAAGGTAACTGTCTGGGCAAGGGGCGCCACATAGATGTTAAAAAGAGTGGGGCTCAAGGAGGAGCCTTGGGAGACCCCCTTGCCCAGAGAAAGGATCTTTGATTGAAAGGTGCCGAAAGAATCCACTTGGGTCATGTCATTAAGAAAATCTTTGAGCCAGTCTAGGGCTGTTCCCTGGATAATTGTAAGTCAAGGCAGGATTTAGTCCCAGCTGTGGGCACCTCCCCTTATTTATGGGCATAGAAGTATATATTTTTTAGTTAACTGTTCATATTTCATCAAATTGAAATCTCAGGAGATCTTCTATAACTCTAACGCACCTGGGAAGCCACGGATTACTGTACATAGCAGAACAGAAGAATAAACGTCATTGGTCAGACTGCCAACGTGGCCATGACTGGGTGTCACGAGAGTAAGGAGGCGCCATCTTAGCCCCTTCCCAGAGCCATGGACCGGTGGAAAGACACATGCTCAGTACCTGGCAGAGTCTGAACGCAGATATAAGACTGGGATTCTTCTTGGTTTCCATCAGGACTTGATGCTCCACCAGTGCAATGTCTGTAACAAACCTTTATTCCAGATGCGCAGGAGGGCGACCATGATGCCTTCAGACACTAGTGCCAAGAAATCAGTTAAGTGCTATTGGCTCATTAACCTGTGGTGGGAAAGCGGCATTTTAGTCATGTCTGTGTAGTGACTCGGGTACTCTGAAGATTTCTAGAACTCCAAAGGCGTGAGGTGCCAACCCCGATGTACTGGTCCAATGGAGAAGCAGTGCAAGCATTACGTTCATAGTCAGTATCAGAGACTTGCCTATTTGGCTCGCTTCCAGCCTAGCGCAGCATTTCGTGCTGAGTTTTTTTTTTTGTATTTCTTTTTTTGTCAAAATTCTTTTTATTAAGCATCATGAAAAAGGCACAATGGCAGCAAACCTACAGTAGGGCGAGCAGGCCCCGAGGTTGCATGACTTTCAGCTATTGTGGGTCTCAGATTCAGAAAACCCTAGGCCATACCAAGCCCCCCTAGCAAGGCAAATAATGCTAAGTTTTGAAATAACAAACCCCTGAGGAGGTTCTCCAAACTAGAACCTACCCTCCGAACAACCTTCCCCCTCCCCGCCTAAAACAACCCCCCCCCCCCCCCGGTCCTGGTGGGGATGGAAGTATGCAGTAGAGTCATGAGGTATTGAAGCGCTGCCGTGGGTTAGAGTGTGCAGCGTGAGGCCCCCTCCAATCACATATTGGGGGTCATGCTGTTACGAAGTGGGCTGAGGTCAGCTCAGACTTGGAAAAAGGTGCATAGCCCGTACGGAGGGTGGACAGACTGCAGAGGGCAAACCCTGGGATAAAAAGGCAACCAGTGGGCCCCAACTAAGTTCGAAGCCCTTATAGTTATCTCTAAAGATGTCTGCCAAGCGTTCCATGGAGAGGATCCTCCCATGCTGAGTTTTTTAACACACGCACTCCATCTACATCTTAGTGCCCCACATCTGCTCACTTCATCCTTTCTGAATAAGGCCCTTTTTACTCATTGGTTTAACCGAAACATGCAAGTTTCTATTGGATGTCTGCTGTTATTAAATGCAGCAATTACCATGTAGGGCATGTGGGGCTAAGTAAAAAGCGTGATGGGCTCAGTTTTATGATCTTAAAGGTCCTTAAAGGCATATTTATTGGGGAATTCACGCAGTACAGTGCAGAAAGTCACCTTGCTGGGCTGCACTGCGTGACAAGGAAAGGGCAAGAATGCTCCGTATTTAAGGCAGTACGGAGCATTCCTGTCCTTTCCCCTGCACGGCTCCCTTTTGGTTGCCTAGCGCCAACGCAGGCACCCTTGCTCCATGGTGCAAGGGTGCCTGCGTTTCATGAAGGATTGTTTTTGTTCAGGAAGGTGTACCTTCTATGTGTGCTGCACACAGCAAGAGGAAAAAACGAGGAGAAATAAAGATACTTCTCCTTGTTACGCCTCCCCTTGGAAGGTGTAAGATTTTGGAACATTCCCATGTTTACAAGTTCTTGTAAGTCTGGGAATGCATCAAAAACCTTGGGAGTTGCGTGGGAACACCCAACGCAACGCCCATGCAGTGCCTTCCCAGGTTAGAGTAACGCAACGCAGCGATTTGTGCTGCGTCGCGTTACTCCAGATTTTTGGAGCCCCTCAGGTCTACGCAAAGTGGCTTTGCGTGGCTTCAAACATCTGTCTTCTGGGTTTGCGTCACTCTTGCACCACATTGTGTAATGCAGGAGCGATGCAAACGGCCTCATAAATCTGCCCCTTAGTGGTTAGAGACTGGAGTCCAACACTCTTAACCACGCTGTGTTTTTTTAAAAACCCCACCCCGCCTTGTCCATGCTAATGCTGGTGCCATGTTTTCCCCCTTTTCAAGGACTGGATGGGCTGTCGGAACGCTGCGCCCAGTACAAGAAGGATGGGGCCGACTTCGCGAAGTGGCGCTGTGTGTTGAAGATCTCAGATTCCTGCCCCTCACAGCTGTCCATCCAGGAGAACGCCAACGTGCTGGCACGCTATGCCAGTATCTGCCAACAGGTAATAGAAATCAGCTACAAGGACAGGGTTGGGGCAGTCTCCAGGGAGATTCCATAGGGCACTTGGCCGATCAGTGTCACTTCACAGACCCACCCATTTTTTCATGAAGTGAATTGAAGTTTTGATCCCTTTCTCATGTTCATTTGAAGACTAATATGACCCCAAATCTCAATGAAGGGGACCCAGAGAAAGCATGTCAGTAACTGCCTTATTGGTGGAGGAGCAAACACGTAGAGTGAAAGAATGTCATGCTTTACAGATGTTTACAGGTGTATAATACTGCTCTTCATGGAGTCGTGTCCGCTTCTGATCGGATACCGATGCATGGGCTGGGGCAACCAGCAGCAGACTCTGGTTAACGACCCGGTGCTCCTGGCTTGGGTTCACTTTGAGCATCACTCTCATGGCAGGGGTATTGACTCCTGATACGATGAAGATCAGACCAAGCACTTTCAATGGTGGCTGAAGGTGGCCTCTTGGCTTCAGGTACAGGAGTAGCTTTGTCACTTCAATTTCCATTTCATGAAACCTACTTGTCAGTCTCAGCGGCACGCCAATATATGCTGCTTTGGCGTCCTCGAGGTTGGGCGAGAATGTCAACTCTTTTTTTTAGGGAGGGACTCAGCTGAGGCCTGAAAGATATCTCCAAGCCAGACCACTTTGTCTCAAGTTCAGCTGTGGAAGCACTTTGTGGAATCTGAATTAACAGGATCCATGCCATAGAGTCAGACCACAGGCTGGGTACAGGGTGATCAGTGTAAAGCGGGCAATGCCAGTTGAGTTATTGCCTGCTGCCAGATAGTAGCTGAATGGAGGTGTAGAAATAAATAAGCACTGGCGGAAGGAAAGATGCACAAGTGGCAATATTTAATCTGGTGGAGTCGAAAGGAAACAAAAAAATCAAATTCCACTACAGTCTGAATTCATAGGCCAGGTCTTTGCCTCAGCTATCACTTCCAGTATCTAGTTTCTGCTTGCAACATTCTTTTTGCGCAAGTTCCTTTCTGTTTTGCATAACCATGTTGCCACACTATTCATGCACATGCAGAATAAATAGATATTAAAACCGTGAACGCTGTACAGACCTGTGCAGAATCGTTGAAAGAGCCTGCAATCTGCATCGATCAAAGGCCAAAGATAGGGACACGCCTGGGAACAGGTACATAAAAAACGTTAAGCCAGCAATATTGCAGCAGTTTGGTCAAAGTGCAAAAGAACGAAAAAACAGGCAGCAAGAGCAAACAGAGCACTGGAAAAACAGGTCCTGGGAGTAAACAAGTAGAGGGAAAAGGTCACGTGAGCGGGGAGCCAACTCTGCAGGAAGAAGCGAAGCCTTGGAGAAGGGTGGCGGATGTGGTGTAACGCAGCATGCGCATACAGGGATAAACCAACGGTGAAGCCAGGGCTGGGGGGGGTAAGGATAGAGCCTGTCTGCGTACCACATACCTTGTTCAGCCACACTAGCCGCAAAATGGTATATGTTTATACTTAAATAGGGACTCTTAAATTCAATTACATTTAAAACAAGCAGTGGCAAAGCCAATAAGTCGGGCCTTGGCTAGTAAGCGATGTTTATTTTAATTTTTACAAACATATGCAATATGAATTATAATGCTAAAAGTCATGAAAGTGAAAATGCTGCCACGTAAAGATGACGCACATATTTTTTCATTAAAGTAAAATATGAGCTGTTGCAAAAATAAATTAAAACAAAACATTACATGAAACGAAAGCAGAGGCTAGCTCTGACTCAAGTGGACTACTTCATAGGTGTATGTGCACTACTTTATAGGCGTATGTACACTATTGACACGGCGTCACTCAACTGATGGCTGAAGTTGGTTGACCCGTAGTCCCCCGCTGTGTGCTGTGGTGGGTGGAACCAAAATGTGAATGACAGCATCGCTTTGATCTCACAAGGGTTCGCTTTAGTTTAGATACTTACCATTAATGCTGGGGTACCCTGAAAAATGCTACTCTGAAGGAGCTAGGCCCTTCCCCGTGTAATGGAACCGCTGATCAGTCTAATCTGCATATTATGTTTTTCTGTTCACTGTAAGGGGTTCCTAGGAAAACATTGTTGGTTCCCCTTCTTAAAAAATATAGGGGCATATTATCAACGAGGCGATAAACAATTATCGCCGCTTTGCGTCCGTTTTCGGACGAAAAGCGGCGATAATTTTATCGCCCTAATCAGCAAGGTCACGCTATCGCGTGAATCCTTGCATTATCGCCCTTTCCCCCAACGCCCATCTTTGCATCTCTAATGAGATGCAAAGTGGGCGTTACTGGGCGTACCCAGGATGGACTACGTTGCAAATTTCGCTGATGTTCACATCGCGATATTTACAAGGCAGCCCACATGATTTTAGCAGAGGTTAGATTTTGGCAAAAACGGACGTTTTCGCCAAAATCTAACGTCTGCTAAAATCCTGACTTAGCCATCCCTAACATAGGGGGTGGATTCTGCTGATACGACCACAGGGTCGTATCAGCAAGGTTATCGCCGTTTGCAGGGAACATCGCTGGAAAACCAGCGATGTTCCCTGCAAAACGGCGATAACCTCGCTATCTCTGGAATTTTTATCGCCCTGGAGAAACGCGTTGTTAATAACGCGCTACCAGGGCGATAATTAGCAGAGATAGCCTGCGATAGGACTATTATCGCTAAGCACGGCCAGCGATAATTATCGCTGGCCGTTGATAATATGCCCCTATAATTTTGCGCAGTGCAGACCTGCTCTCTGCTTTTTGCAAAAACCAGACGGCCCTCTGGTATGCCATGCGGTGGCATCGTTCATCCGGCATTGGTTACGGCTAGGAAGGCGAGCCTTGTCCTGAAGGACCACTGGCACCATTGCTCTCCCTTAAAGGCGTGGCACTTTAGAAAGCAAACGCAATCTATCGGCAATTTAATGCTCCCTCTTCTATAATAGAAATAACTTTTGCACAATAACCTGTGTAAGAATATTGGACATTTTAATGAGTTTTTGATGTTTTTACAACAGTTTGTGAATCCGTATTTTAATACTCAGACATGTTTAACACGCATTTGCAGTTTATTCCTATGCCCCCTCTAGCACTGCAGAAAGCTGAAAATGTATTATCCTCTACAAGATTGTTGCAATTTTTAATAATTTTAAAAGAAGTTTTAAATCATTTTATGGTCTGAGGTGCATTAAGACTGGCTGCTACATGCCTGCAAGAGCCTAAAGCTAGCTTTAGTATACAACCCGCTTTTATGCTGTTTTATATGGGAAACTGTAGATGAAATTTGTATCTGAGTGTCTTTCTCTTCCTTTCTTGTTTTTATTACTGTTTTTCTGTACTTTTATGCTGCGGAATCTTAGCGAATAAAGTTACTTACTGACTGGCTGAATGACACTTGAATAAACCCATGGATGAAAAGGGCATTCCAAAAACCTCTATTTGTATATTGTTTTTATGTATTTTAGCTATGATTTTTCTGGAAAACAGGAGGCTGTCGAGACAGCTAAAGCTGTCAGTAGGCCAGACCTAAAAGCAAGAGCTCACTGTTGTGTCCTGTGGTGGGGTCTGTCTCATGTCTCTTGTCTAGGTCCTTAAGGTTCCATGCTCTTGCCTATGAATTTGCGGTGAGGCAAGTGTTGTCAGCAATTTTGAATGTGGGTCTGTGAGGATGGCCAGCTAAACCAGAGGGCTGAGCCTCCTGGTGGGGTGCTACACTTGCATATGTAACACCAGACCAACAATGTGGTGTTAGATGAAACAGTGGTGAGAAAGGACATTCAGAAAATCACATTCCAATATCCATCCTCTTCAGGTTTCTCTTATTTTAATTTAGGCGTTTGAAACATTTAACTTTTGAGGTTGGTGCGGTGCCACATTATCATCACTGCCGCCTCCAGGCGATGAGCGACAATTCCGCGATACCCCAGCATTGGTCCTATGGATCACTGGAGAAGAGGCTGTGTTTCCTGAACAGACTCAAATCACCTGTAGGTCGTCTTGGTGCAGTCACAGGTGACACATTGTTGGAGAAGAGATCTTACAGAGCAGAAGACTGGCGAGCAGTAGCAGTCTCCAAATGTAAAGAAAGGCACCCCGGCCCATGTTCCCCAAATATTTTTAAACTGAGGTCTCAGAGGGAGACATTTTATTCAGTGTTTTTATTGCAATTGATGGTCATACTACTTTCTAAGTGCTTCCTACTTTGACTAATGCAGGGCCTGAGGCAGAGAGAGATGAATCGGTTTGCTCAAATTATGGCTAATTTTAGATGTGAGAACTAGTTTTTCTGGTTTTACAAACAGCGACGTAACCTCTACACCAGAGATGCACGTACACTCTCTGGATCTGCAGTGCTGCTCTAGTTTCCTCTCTTTTCTTCTGTCTTCCTCAATAGCCGTCTTTTGTTGTTACTGCTTTCTGTTAGTATGGTTTTTGTATACTTGTGCTCCATACTGAACCACCTTTCTGCCCTTGTGTATCCACCTATCTCCTTCCTTCATAGCCAGGGATCTTTCTCTTGCATTTCTTTCCTTTGCTTTCACCCGTTTTCCTATCATTCACTCACTCCTCTCACTCAGTTTCTATCCTTCCCTCTCTGTGTCTCAGTTTACCTTTCTAGTGTCTCCTTCTGAATGGGAACCATGGCTGTCACTCCCTCTTCACCCGGTGACATTGTTAACCGCTCTCTGATTTCTGCTGGTAGAACGGACTGGTGCCCATCGTGGAGCCTGAGATTCTGCCCGACGGTGACCACGACCTCCAGCGATGCCAGTATGCCACCGAAAAGGTAGGTTGCTCTTAATGCAATCACTGTCGTTATTGATAACGCCTTAATTACCACGTCAGGTCTTCAGTGTCAACCTATATCTCTTCAACCTTCTGTCCTGTCTCTGTCTTCGCCGACTCCTGCTCACCAATGGTGTCAACACATACACATGAACAAACATGCAGCAGAATCTGCTGGACACCTGTGGTTTCGAGCTGAGGACATTATTTTCACTGACGGTTCAGTCCGCTGTGACCTTACCCATGTCTTTGATGTTTGAGTTTCTTATGTCCCTCCCTGTTGGTTCCCACCCTGCCCCTGCTTTTCAGTAGCATTAGAGTCCATGAACCTCCCCATGATTTTTAGTAATGCTTGAGTTTGTGAAGATCCCTTCAGTTTTTTTTTAATGGTTGAGCCTTTGATACCCCCCTACACGAGTTTTCAGTGATGGTTCGGTCTGAGATCCGCTCTTCACGTCACGGTTTAGCCTGCAGTGTCCTCCCCCTCGCCGGTGATGTTTGCACTTTGAGCCTCTTATGCCGCTGCTTGGTTCCCGTGTCTTAGGTGCTGGCTGCAGTTTACAAAGCTCTGAGCGACCACCACGTCTACCTGGAGGGGACCCTGCTGAAACCCAACATGGTTACCGCCGGCCAGGCCTGCCCTAAGAGGTACACCCCCGAAGAGGTTGCCATGGCAACAGTCACCGCCCTCAGTCGCACTGTCCCGGCAGCGGTGCCAGGTAACTAAAGTTCACGCTTTGCAGTCTCTTGACCTCAACCTCAAGCCCTCCTGTTGCTTTCCCATCACCTGCTACTTTTCCGGCTTCCACTCTTGTGTCAGTCCTTTTCTTCGCAACCACTGATGGCTAAAAGGTGTCACTCTCCGCTCCCTCCTCTTGGATCGTATTGCTCTGTATTGGCTGAACACACAGACCGTCTTGTCTGGAAGATGGTCTAGTCCTAGTTGTGTTCTAGTCTTATTATTTCTGTACACTCCATTGTTGTCTTCTGTATTTATCTTGTTCTTTCATTCTCCTTTTTCATTATATCCTTGACCTTTATGTTTCCTTAAACGTTTTTTGTCAACTACCCGTTTTCTTCATTTTCTCCCGCTTTCGTTCTCCGGCATCCGTCCTTCTCTTCCTGCTTCTCTTTTCCATGCCCCCCACTTTGCACCACAAGCAATCACTGCTGACCTCTGGTTTTTCAACTTTCAGGGATCTGCTTCCTGTCTGGAGGTCAGAGTGAAGAGGAAGCCTCCCTGAACCTGAACGCCATCAATCGCGTCCCTCTCCCCAAGCCCTGGAAGCTCTCCTTCTCCTTCGGACGGGCCCTACAGGCGTCTGCGCTTGCTGCCTGGGCGGGGAAACCCGAGAACCTCAAGGCTTCCCAGGAGGCCTTCGTCAAGAGGGCCAAGGTACAAACGACCCCCGGCAATCACTTCTTACCCTCTTACCACCAGCTACTGTGGCACCAGACCATAGTTTTATAAATGTTCAGGGCTCTTTACACTGAAAAATATATAATCATTGTGGAATTTAGAACAATTTTGTACCATGTAGGTGCTGAATCCAAGCCTGAATTTCAGGATATCCATTTTAGATACATTTGCATGACTCTGCATCTAAATGGCTCTCATAGGCAGTGGTTACCTTGAGAACCTGGCACAAATTTGGGCTGCTTCGGCCTTCTTTTGACACCTTCGATTAACATCTACACCTGAAAGACCATCAGAGATATTCACCTTCCATGGAGAGCCCGGGGATGTTTTCCAGTCCGACTCTACACTTTATGGAGAGCTGTGGATAAAAGTAGAGAATTTGCCAGTTTCTTTTTTAAATTATTTGTAACATAAACATTACCATGAACGTAGCTTCACAGCGCAACAAATATTGAGAAAAACAGCACTTCATTATAATGGAATAGACGTACTATAAAATAGCAGCAAACAGACTGAGGACAGACTGAGGACCTGATTGAGAGATATTATGGGACTTATATTTCAGCGGACAGGATATCCGTCACTGTTGTGACAGAGTAACCCATCCCCCAAAATCCATATCAGACCCAGAGTTTAGATCTCAAGGAAATTCCTAACTACTACATCAGATATCTCAAAAATGAGTGAGACGACAGACTTAAATATCTGTTATTAAAAAGTGTTTGCTGTTACCTTTGAAAGGTGAACAAATTATTTTAGGGTGTAGTCTTGAGCTTGCCCTCCTCTACCTCCAGCACCCTACTGCCTCCGCTTGCTCGTAAGTATTTATCACCTTTAATCTTTGGACCACCACCAAATCAAGGGACCCCGTTTGAAGCCTTTGATTTAAAACCAATTTCATAGCAAACAAGCCCAGTCGGAGCCTGAAAAATCAATCCGCTCGAATTAAAAAAACATAGCGGGCCTCTTGGGATATTTCCACCTCAGGGCTGTAATTCTGGCCTGAATTTGGTCATTAATGGTTAAACACCCAAGATGACGACAGAACAGTGTTATGGAAGCCTCATCCTTCTCCCCCAAGAGGTAATGTTTTTGGAAGATTGTGCATGTGGCAAACTTAAATATACAGGGCAGTGTTCACACAATACAAAACAATATCACATAAACATTTAAGCATTTCATCTATTAAAAAAATAGTATAGAAAATACATGTATTACTGACATCAACACAATTATTGCATTCAAAACACTGAACAGGACGACAATGCATAAAACCTCATTAGACAAAGATAATCGTTCAAGTACCCCTACCCACATTTCAACACAGAAAGAGTTGAGCATATCAATCTCAATAAAATCATGTTTATACAGTATTGAGGATTTTTAATTATTCATCAGTGCTTTTTGATGGTATATATTTTAAGACCACCTTCCTCAGGACAGCACTATTTAAACAAAGATGCTCTCTGCTACCCCAATAGATTTGTAGCATGACGGTATTGTATTCTTTATCCAGTTTGTCTGCAGGAGAAGCACCTTAGTCTTCTTTGCATAACATATATCCTTCTAGAATGTCATAGGTTAAAAACAGGGTCAAGTCATTCTTATGTTATAAAATTCTTAAAAAATGGGCTTCCTTCTGTTATATAATATGTATGTGTGTGTGTGTATATATATATATATATAGTATATATATATATATATGTATGTATATATACATATATATGACCACTGGGTAGTTATAGTTAGGACCAGGTTTCCATAGGAAAAGCCTTTTTGGTTTGCTGATAACTTTGGCCCTGTTTGCCGAATTTTCACAAAGTTTTCCAAATAAAAAGTTCATCCACCTCAGTTCAGGATAGTTTTTGGGTGATCCGTCAGTTGGGGGACGACAAAAAGCAAGGGCCCCAAAACATGCTTTCCTTGTGTGACTTTCCATAGCAAAATTAGACACAGCTACAGCCAAAACAACTGAAAGGAATACAAATTTAGCAGAAAGCTAGATTGTGGTCCGAAAAGCGTACTTTTGTGATTTGGTGTAAATCCGTTCTGTCGTTTTTGAAAAATGAAAGTTAAAAATTTACGTATATATCACGCCACAGAGCCGACAGATCTAAAGATAAAAGCTACAAAGAAGTGGTGGCAGCCATTTTATCACTCGGGGACTCAGTCTTCTCAGGGAGTCAGTCTCCAAAGGCCTGATGGGGGGGTCCCAGAGATACATCCCTGGGGCAAAAAATGATACGTTTTTTTTATTTGTGCCCCAGAAACAATTTTAAAAATTGTGATCTCCAGCCCTTTTTTTTTTATGCCCCTTGGGGTGAGCCAGGGCCTGGCCGATTGGTGCAAAAATGTTTATTAGGGAGCGTGTGTGCGGCCGCCTCCTCGAGCCGTCTTTAGGCCCCGGGGACTTCACCAATTATAGTTATCTCAAGTAACTATAGTTCGTGCCCACGCCATGCACTGCTGATGACCCCACATATTACAGCACTCGTGTGCTATGACTTGATTGATAACATCAGTGCAACACCTGAAATTTCATAATTGATGACCACACTGTGCATGGGGGGATGCGAGTTATAGTTACTTTAGGGCACAAGTTATAGTTACTTGACATAACTGTAACTGGTGAATTTCAGTGGTTTTGTTAGTTTAAAACAGTATGTTTTAACTGACATTTTCACCTAACTTTAACGTCCCTTTTACCTTTGTTTTTTCAGTATATAAATATACACATACATATATATTTTGCCTTAGTGGTCGCCTTATCAATAGATTCTCTGGTCAAGTAGGTTTTCTTAAGTATGTAAACTTCTTCTATGCCCAATGTGTGGTATCACTGGAAAAGTTAAACTCCTTGTTAATACATTCTCGTAAGGCGCCAAAAGACATCTCACAATCGCCACCGACTGGAATTTCAATATTAGTAACTAATATTCTTTGCTTAAATTGTTGTTGATTTAAAAACAAGGTCAAATGTTTTGGTTCTTTGTAAATTAGGACCTTTTCCCCTTGGATTAAAGGAGTTGCTCTCATGGTGTTGGATAAATGTGGCCATCTCAATATACTTTGCCTGCTCTCCTGATCAGAGGGAGGGGGCCATCCACAAATTGCGTGTAATCATCCGTCCTTCCTACCACCCTTCCCATGGCATGCTAGAACCCATAAACAAGAGCCCCTGGAGTAGGGGGAACTCAAAGTTATCATGTGGCCAGTTTCACAGACTAGTATAGTAGTAAGAGGGGTATGATACATTTTCCTTCTAGAAATCAGCCCTCTTATAATTTTTCTTTTTTGCTCTCACAGATTAACAGCCTGGCCGCCAAGGGGGAATATGTCGCCTCCGGAACAACGAATGCTGCTGAAGCCCAGTCTCTCTTCACTGCCAGCTACACCTACTAACTGACTCGTCTTGGATCTCCTCTCCTGCAACGTCTGACTCTTTCCAATGCCCACACCCCCATTTTTCCACCCTCCATCTCTTCTCTAGATATCTCTCTTCTCCCTTAGTGCAACCACCACTTTTGCGCAAAAGATCACACACTTCGAAAAGCCATTCCGTTCATTCTCCTTGCTCCCCATTTGACGAGTTTTATCGCCTCTTCAGTTCTTTGCCCGGATCTCCCCTGCTCTCGGATGTGAAAATGAAGGACCCGTCGGGCGCTGAAAGGCCACAACTGATTTTATGCAAATGTAAATGTGAAACTGTAACTGGAAATACAAAAGCCTTGAAAATCAACAATTGAGTGTACAGTCTGTTCTTTGAATTCTCACTCTAAAAAGCATTACTCACCAGAGTTTTGTAAAACTTCTTATATCTGATTTTGGTAGACTGTCCCAAAATCCTAAGATGGTAGGTGGCATAGCTCCTTCTTCAGCCCATACTCCTCACTGGCGCCCTGGGTGGTACTGTGACGTAAATGCTTGTGGTGCAGTTTGTACTGTTAAAGCGTGATCCTGGGGTTCAACGCAGATCACTGAAATGAATAGTCGCCTGAGATACCAGACCCGGATAATGACCGAGCAAGCAGACTGGAGTCCGGCAAAATCTACTAATGCAAAAAAAAGTTTACCAACAACTAAGCAAAATATCAATATAGGTGTGTCATGAGTTGATTGTTGATGATCTTTTCCAGTACCTTTGCTGGGAATGGAAGCAAGGAGATTGGCCGGTAGTTTTTTGAGTTTGCTGGAGTCGGCAGAGGGTTTTTTGAATAGAGGTCTGACTTCAGTGTGTTTCAAGGCATCGGGAAATGTTGCGGTGGTGATAGAGGTGTTGAGTAGGGTGGTGAGTTTGCCGTATTCTTCAAATAACATTGCTTCTTAATGCCATGAGTAATATTTATACCTTATTTGAAGAAGTTAAGCGCACGAAAGGGACAACCTGAACCAACTGCCTTGTCTGGAATCTTGACATGTCTTTCCATCACCGATTCCGATCTGAAACCATGTCAAGATTCCACACATTACCACAAGGATATTACACATTCCCTTCCGTAAAACAAACAAAGGTTTGAATTTAAATAACCATATGTACAATCATTTTTTCCAAACAAAGCTTTAAGCATCTTCAAACCCTATATACAATAATTTTTCTCATTAGCATTTTGCCACTAGTGACAATTGATATGGGTTATGCACACGTCTTCTCAACTCAACACATAAACCTTACTCCTTACTCGTGACATTAATCTTTTGTTTCTTTAATCCACACTCGTATCAGATCTTATTCCCACTTTAGTTGATGTATCATTGCTTATCCCACCCTCTTTGGATCATACACAATTTTTTAATATTGACATCTTGCTCATACTCCATATATTCCCATCTGATAATTCCACCACATTGTTTCCTACTCTAACAACTTTCATAGGTTCAGAGAACTTGGATTCCCCTACTCTTACATACCTCCCTTTTTTCACACAAACCCAATCATCAACCTTAGGAGTCACATCTCGACTCTTGACTTCTAGGATTGGAGGCTACTTCATCACGCCATCTGTTACTGATGTTCAATTTATCTTCCCTCTTAACCTTGTCAAACACATCCATTATCCACAACTGTTTCATATTAAAACAAGCAGACCGTTCTCACATCTTTTCAGATGGAGACTTCTCTCCCACATCCCTAGGGGTATTCCGATAACTCCAAAGTAATTCTCTAAGAGTTTGATGAGAATTGTTTCCACACACCACAGCCAATTGCAACCCTTCCTTTAATACCTTTATCCACCTCTCCACAATGCCATTACTTTGTGGATAATACACTGATGTGAGAATGTGTTCAATCCCATGTACTGATATAAAGGATTTCATCTCCTAAAATGCCAATTGGACGCCATAATCTGTCACTAAAGTCTTAAGGAAACCTTTCAAATACATCCTTAAAAAATAGAATTACATTTCTAGATGTAACCTGATTAACAAATTTCACTTCAGGCCACTGGGACAACTGATTGATCAAAACTATACAAAACATCTGACACTTGGCTAAACACATGGGTTCTGCAATATCCAAGGATACACTCCCCAAACTCTGCTAGGCCTTGACATAGGTCCTTTAACATACTTGACCACTTTCTGGGATGTATCAAATGTTGCACATTTTATGCACAACCTCACTTTCTCTTTAATCTCTCTGTCCACACTGGGCCACCAGAAATCACATCCTACTCTCCTCTTCATGCTACTCATACCTGGATGTCCCTCATGAGCCATTTTTAAAATGTTATGTCTAAACCTGCTTGGCACACCATGTTGTTCACCTCGTCGCAAAATAACATTATGTTCAGACAATTCTTGCTCCACTTGCCAATATGACAATAACACAGTCTTCCATGGCCAACTACCTGTAAACTAGCTGTAATGTACTTCAAAACTAACTATCTCTGTATGATTATCTCTAGCTTTTCTCCATTGATCTTCTGCTAAACATCCTTCAGAAATTTCACATATCAATATCACTTTATCCATATCAGAGTCAACAAACTGTGACTCATCACCATTAGATTTTGGTAGCCTTGATAAACGATCAGCTAGAACATTACTATCACCAGGAATATATTTCACATGAAAATGGAAATCTTGCTACTTATACTGCCATTTTGCCACTGGGTGTAGCCCTCCGACAACCACTTGTAGTAAATAAGTCAGTCAAAGGACGATGATCTGTTCTTATCTCAAATTCTGTTCCATAAACAGATTTCCTAAAATATTCGATTCCCCACCAGCATGTTAGGGTTTTTTTTTCCAATATTGAATACTTACTTTCTGCCTCCCTCAAATGCCTTGAAGTAAAGGCAATGTTTACCACACTTCTATCTTGGTCCTACATTAATACTGCACCTACACCTACATTGCTGGCATCCGTCATTACTATGGACTTGCATTTGGTATCAAATGGTGCACAAGCAATGCATTTTTTCAAATTGTTGAATTCACAACTGCAATCGTCATTCCAATAAAACTTATGATATAACTTTAACAATGCTCTCATATGTACTGTCTTATTTGAAACATTTTTTGATGAATTTACCTAAGTATTCTGCTAAACCTATAAATGATCTTAACTAATCCTAGTCTTTGGATTCCGATGCATCTTCAATGGCTCTTACTAAATTTTTCTTAGGTGCAATGGCTTGCTTAGCAATATTATGACCTAAATAGTCAACAGAATCGATTTCGAATTTGCACTTCTCTTTGGTTAAAGTTAATCCGTTTTTCTCCAGAATGGTCAAACATTTACCAATGTCTCAGCATGCTCTTGTTTTGATTTCCCCCTCACCAAAATATCGTCTTGAAAATACATTACATTGTTAACATCTTTAAACAATTTGTGCATCACACGTTGAAATACCGCTGATGCTGCAATGAAACCAAACAGCATCCTCTTATAGCGATATGCTCCCTATGGAGTAATGAACGATGTAGACGTCTTACTGCCCTCATGTAACGCAATTTGATGATATGCATTTGATAGATCTGGTTTTGTGAACGCTGTGGCCCCTTTAAGTTTAGCAAACATTTCTCCACTATTTGGCAAAGGATAACGATCTACTCACACACAGTTGTTTAAATCCCTCAAATGCACTCATAATCTTATTTTCCCATTCGATTTGTGCACAACGACAACCGGGGACAGCCATTCTGACGATTCAATTTCTCCTATAATACCCAGTTTACTTAACCTCTCCAATTCTTCCTTCACCACTTTCCTCATTGATATGGGCACATTACAAACTTTGTGAACTTTCGATTCTGCAACTTCCTTCAGAATCATTTTCTGTACAAAATGCTTAAATAATCTTAAATCAGATGAAAACACTTTAGAAAAGGTTTTCCCAGTCTCTGGAACTATCTTCCCTCACCTAAGCAATCAAATCTTCATACCCTAATGCTTGCTCAGGATAGTTAGGATCCAGCTTAATCATCAGATCCCTTTGTTGTGGCCCCCAATAAACATGACCCTTCTTTGGCAACATATATCTTGGTGTCTATTGTTTTTCCTTTGTAAGTCAGAGAAGACAGAAAATATCCAATCACATCTATGGGTTTGTTACCAAATCCCACCAATTTATTGTCCAGTGGAGACATCCGTACATTAGGAAAGCAGTGCAACAAATCATCCTCGATTAAAGTATGTCTTGCTCCAGAACCGCTATAACCTTTACTTTCACCCCTCCAGTTTCTACTAAACAAAATGGTGCATCCTTCTTATTTTCAATCACCTAATACACGCGAAGTACGTACTCTTCTAGCATTGTTTCTCCATCTTGTTTAACCGCTCTAATTTGACCTTGTTTGCTAGCCTCATCATTGACAGTACGATTCCTATTTTTGAAAATTGTGGCAAAATGACCTTTAACTTTGCAGTTTCTGCAAATCTGCCCAACAGCCAGACATGTCCTGTCATAAGCATAATGACCAGTTTGACCACATTTGAAACACACAGTTCCCCTCCTCTCCTTAGTTACATTGTTTCATTCTGTTATCTTGGGTTTGGTTTTCCCACTTTTGGTAGATTTGCGATCTGGTTCACTTTGTACTACATGTACATCTTCTATGGCTTTGTGTGCTAACGCTTTTATTCCTAATTTCATCTCCTCAAATTGAATTATTATTTTATTGCTTTACTCAACGTCAAATCTTCCACCAATAATAGTTTCTCTTGTAGCTTAATGTCATGTGCACTAACTGATCTTGTATCATTTGAGCCCTAAGGAACCATAATTACACTTTGTGGCTAGCACCCTCAGATCACTAATAAATGAATCAATAGATTAATTGGGTAGTTGGCCTCTTCCTATCAACCTTGTTTTTTTTTATACTGTAGCTCCAATTGCTGAATAGCCGCCTCATACACATCAGTTTCATCTTCTTCATCTAGTACCACTTTTGGTAAATGAAGCAAAACCCTTCTTCCTTCAGATCCCAAACAATGTTTTAAAATTGCTAATTTCCTTTTATCTGTAAATTTGTCACCTTCAATGGCTTCCAAGTAAACTTCAAATCCTTCCTTCCATTGTTCCCAAGCAAGCGTTGGCTCTCGAGGGCTGGAAAAAGAATGGTGCTGGAGCACTAATTCCCTCCATTGTTCTAGAATTGGAAACTGAGGAAGAAAACAAAACTGAAAAAAAACAACTGAACGAAACAAAGACAAGTAAAACGAAAGAATATAATATGCCAACTTCTTAGAATTTGTGAATCACTGTTTTTGCACTAATACAAGTCCCTTTTATTTATATACATATATATATATATATATAAATATATATATCATCCAACAAATGCCACACAGTCTGCCGAACTCTTTTCAGACAGGTGCCTCCGGCGTGCATGTGGCCTGCACGTTTTAAATCCACACCAATATTCCTCCACCTGGAACAAACAGAGCACTCTTAGGGTTATGAAAATGAATTTATTCAGCTCAGTGTTTTTTTTTTGAATTTACATTCCTTTCATTCAGCATAACGCGTTTCAGCAAAGCAGCCTTTATCAAATGCTATGAAAGTCGTGTCAGTGGTTATGTAGTGCACATTACTCCTCCTCCATTACGGTCAAAAGAGGACTGGGATTTCATTGTAGTTCCTCTGGTTTCTAGCACCGCCATCACTAAATGTCTTTCAAAATCATTGCAGTAATGTTTTATCTCAGTGATAGTTCTTTGGTTGAGTACCTTTTCATTTTATCACATATTGATAGCGGTATCATACTTTACGCTGTGATTTAGGAGTGACTACATGGCACGTTGTCCCTCTCGTCAGCCGCTTATTTCCCATGAGTAATTTTGATACCTGAAGGAGTTGGTCACAGTGACTGTTCCTTGTCATGTTGTCATGCCTAACTTCGTGTTAGCAGGCCAATTTTATTCATCGGGTAGCGACGGTTCTGGCAGATCAATATTCACCATCCAACAAATGCCACACAGTCTGCCGAACTCTTTTCAGACAGGTGCCTCCGGCGTGCATGCGGCCTGCACGTTTTAAATCCACACCGCGTCATGGCTGTAAAGGTTGGAGAGCAATAAATGTTATTCTTTGCTACACTAAAACTGAGGTCCGTGCTCCGTTACTTGGAAAGCAATCCATGTCTAACGGAGTTTTTCTTATATATATATATATGTTCGAGGCATGTGAGCTGTAGATCACATGCTTTGCATAAGATCGCCATCTAGTGTTGGGTCCGGATGTTTGCACTTTGTTTTTCTGGAAGATGTTTTCCCTAGTCACGAGGTAGGGGACTCCTCCCTTAGGTGATAGTGCGCATGGTCATCGGCTCCATCTTCAGATTGTTTTTTTCCGCCATCGGGTTCGGATGTACCTCGCTGCGCTCCGGTTCGACGTCGATCCTTCGATCTTTCTCTGCGTGTATCACATTCACACTAGACGGTATTGTTTCCGTTCGTGTTCCCCTTTCACCGCGGATCGTTATTCCTAACGAAAAAGTTCGATCGGAGAGCTCGTGGTAGGCCGTCGGGCCTAGCCCCTGGTTCGACTCGCAGTCGATGGAACGAACTCCTTTCAAGTTCTGTCCTCGGTGCCACGCCAAATACCCGCGCACCGACTCACACGAGGTGTGCAATTTGTGTTTGTCACCCGACCACAGAGAAGACCACTGCGACGCGTGCCGAGCTTTCCGTTCCAAAAAGACTCTTCGCGATCGTCGGGCCCGACGACGCGACATGCAGACAACAAGCAGGTTCCATTCCGGACCTCTTCGGACCTCAATCAGAAGAGGAGGAAGGCGACGAGCCCATCGGAGCCGATGAGGAACAGGAAGACATCTTCGTTTCCGAAAATAGCTCCGATGAGGATGAAGACATCCCGCAGGGACAACGTACCCGTGAGTACAGCCCCTACCTCGCCCCACCTTCCACTTAAATCCAAGAAAAAGGCTCAGCACCAACCTGCGCCCTCGGGCCCCGGTGGGCGCCGAGAACAAGCTTCCGAAGCCCCGCCTTTGGGCTCGGCACCAAAGCTTACTAAAAAGCCTTCCGGCTCTGAAAAGCCCCATGCCAAATCTGGCACCGAGCCAAAGATTTCGGAGTTGAAGAAAAAGTCTGGCACCGATCATCCTCCGTCGGCACCGAAACAAACTTCGGATCCGAAAACCCCGGCCAAGAAACCATCGGCCCGAAACATTCGGAGCCAAAACACACGGAGACGCCGAAGTCACCAAAAAACCATGTTTTCGGTGATCCAATCGACAAACCGGATCCGAAACAAAAAATCCTGGTTATACACCCCAAGACTGGACATATCACCACTAAAGTGACTTTAAAAAGAGGTGCTACTACAGAACAGGAATACCACATACCATTGAAGAAGAGAACTGTTGTGACAAATCCTTCCCCTCCTCCTCTTCCTTCACCTTCTCTACCCCAGACTATACCTGTGCCAACTTCACCTGAGCACTCACCACCACACACACCTGACAATCAGGGTGATGGGGATAATAATGATGATGATCAGCCTGGAGACGTGTGGGATGACTATAATACTGATTCTCCCCTGATAACGACCCAGACATATATCCTGCCAAACCCTCTCCACCAGATGACAGTGTAGGATTTGGCGAATTGTTAAGTAGGGCTGCTACTTACCATGGAGTCCCACTACACAAAGAATCCCTTGAAGAGGACTTTCTTTTCGAGACTCTACACAACACACAAAAGTCTATACACATGTTGCCCATGTTGAAAGGCATGACCAGACATGTAGACGACATTTTTAAGGATCCTGTTAGAGCACGTATCATTACCCCAAGGGTAGATAAAAAATACAAACCTGCCCCATCAGATCCAGTCTACATAAAAGGTCAACTACCATTAGATTCACTAGTAGTTTCTAATGCACGGAAAAGGGCAAACTCCCAGACTACTGGAGACGCACCACCACCAGATAAAGAGTCTAAACTCCTTGATGCTTCAGGGAATAGGATAGCCTCCCAGGCTGCTAACTTCTGGCGTATTTCCAATACACAAGCATTGTTAGCACGCTATGACCGCGCACACTGGGATGAAATGGAGCAACTCATCCAGTTTCTCCCTCAAGAACACAAATCAAAAGCGCAAGACCTGGTTCGTGACGGGCAGTTAATTTCTAACAACCAAATTAGATGCTCCCTAGATACTGCTGATACATCTGCCAGAGCGGTAAACATTAGTATTCTTTTAAGAAGGCACGCCTGGCTGCGCATATCAGGGTTTAAACCGGAAGTTCAAACTTCCATACTAAACACACCCTTTGACAAGGAACACCTTTTTGGGCAGGTGGTCGACACTTCATTGGATAAAATGAAGAAGGATACTGAAGTGGCTAAATCCAAGGGAGCACTTCAGTCTCCACAAGGGCGTGGTTCCTTTCGTCGCTCCTTTTATCGAGCAGGATCTAAGACTACTTCCTCAGACACTGCGTCCACCTATAAGGGCAATAACCAGCCCTCAGGTTCCAAGGGTTTCTATTGAGGCAATTACAGAGGAAACAACGGCAAGGGCAGAGGTAGAGGTTCCAACACACGTACCTCGCCATCCAATACAAAACAGTGACTTGCCCATAGTTCCCTCCGACCACTTAACACCTGTAGGGGGAAGACTGTCACAATTTCTACCAAAGTGGCAGTCAATAAGAACAGACAAATGGGTTCTCCAAATTATCCATTCTGGTCACTGCCTGGAGTTCATCAACACTCCGCCAAACATTTCCCCAAAGTCGCACAGACTTCCACCTGATCACACAGATCTTCTCAAACAGGAAGTACAATCCCTGCTACTCAAACAAGCCATAGAGCCTGTGCCACCCCAACACCAAGGGTCGGGCGTGTACTCCTTTTACTTTCTAATTCCAAAAAAGGACGGCTCTCTCAGACCCATACTGGATCTCAGAGAACTCAACCTTCACATACAGTCAGACCACTTCCACATTGTAACACTGCAACAGATACTGCCTCTTTTGCAAAAAGGCGATTTTCTTTCTACTCTAGATTTAAAGGACGCCTACTTCCATATTCCAATCCATCCGGCTCACCGCAAATTTCTCAGGTTTGTGGTAGCAGGTCAACACTACCAATTCAAAGTGCTCCCATTCGGAGTCACCACAGCTCCCAGAGTCTTCACAAAATGTCTGGCGGTAGTAGCCGCGCATCTCAGAAGACAAAGCATACATGTCTTTCCTTATCTGGACGACTGGCTCATCAAAGCCAGCACAAACCAGCAATGTCGCAAGCACACTTCAGTAACCATTCAGCTGCTTCAACAGCTAGGGTTCTCAGTCAATGTTTTAAAATCATATCTTCAGCCAAACAAAGTTCAGGATTACCTAGGAGCCACTCTAGATACTCACAAGGCTCTAGCGTATCCCAATGCAGCCAGAATTCGAAACATTCAGGCGCTCATTCTCAAATTTCAACCCACTCAGTCACTTCCGGCTCGAATGTTTATGCAACTGCTGGGAATGATGGCATCTTGCATCATGATCGATTCCCACGCCAGGCTACATATGCGTCCACTTCAAGAGTGTTTAGCCAGTCAGTGGAACCAGTCTCAAGGTCTATTAACCGATCTAGTGTTGGTAAGCGGCCGTACTCATTGCTCTCTGCAGTGGTGGAACACACAAAACCTATCTAAAGGGCGGCCGTTCATAGACCCGATTCCACAAACAGTGTTAACAGCGGACGCATCCCTTACTGGCTGGGGAGCTCATCTTCAACAACACACAGTGCAAGGACTGTGGAGTCGCTAGCAAAAGATGCTCCACATCAATCACTTAGAGCTCATGGCAATCTTTCTAGCTCTCAAAGCCTTTCAAGATCACCTGTCTGGCAAAGCTGTGTTAGTCCGAACTGACAACATGACAGCTACGTATTACATACAAAAACAGGGAGGGACACACTCTCTCCAACTGTCCCACTTAGCCCAGGACATCTGGAAGTGGGCTATTCACCACAAAATGTACCTCCTAGCGGAACACCTCCCAGGAGTCAACAATCAGATTGCGGACCTCCTCAGCAGGCAGAGGTATCAAATACACGAGTGGGAACTTCACCCTCAAGTTCTACACCCATACTTCCAAAATTGGGGAGTCCCTCACATAGACCTGTTCGCAACATCCAGACAAAATGCCAAAGCTTCGCCTCCAGGTATCCACACCCTTTGTCCAAAGGCAATGCTCTATGGATGAACTGGTCAGGGATATTTGCCTACGCTTTTCCGCCTCTCCCGTTCATTCCATCAGTGGTTCGGAAACTCAGGCAAACATCACTCACGCTAATACTAGTAGCTCCAACATGGGCACGTCAACCCTGGTTCACAACCCTGTTGGAACTCTCTCTGGTACCACACCAAAAATTACATTTGACTCCCAGTCTCCTCGCACAGAGCCATGGAGAAATCAAACACCCAGATCCCAAACAGCTGAACCTTGCGATCTGGCTCCTGAAGTCATAGTGTTCGGTTAGCTCAACCTTCCACCAGACTGTATGAACATCATTAGAGAGGCCAGAAAGCCTACCACAAGGGCCTGCTACGCAACCAAATGGAAGCGTTTTGTCATCTATTGCAATAACAATCACATCAACCCCCTTGATGCTTCCATACAGAACATACTGTGCTACCTATTGCATTTGCAGCAGTCCGCATTGGCCTATACATCCATCAGACTGCATCTTGCTGCCATAGCAGCTTACTTTCAAACTAGGCAACATTTATCGCTATTTCAAGTGCCTGTCATCAAAGCATTCATGGAAGGGCTAAAAAGGGTAATACCACCAAGACTCCCACCTGCCCCAGTATGGAATCTTAATATAGTCCTCACAAGGCTAATGGGTCCGCCATTTGAACCTATGCACAAATGTGAACTATAGTTCCTTACTTGGAAAACAGCTTTCCTCATTGCAATCACTTTAAGGAGAGTGGGTGAACTACAGGCACTAACCATAGAAGAACCCTTTTTCCAGCTACATAAAGATAAAGTGGTTCTTCGTACCAACCCTAAATTCCTACCTAAGGTTGTATCTGCATTTCACATCAATCAGTCGCTTGAATTACCTGTATTCTTCCCTCAACCTGACTCTGTTGCAGAACGAGCTTTACATACCTTAGATGTCAGAAGAGCTCTTTTGTATGACACTGAAAGAACAAAATCATTTCGTAAAACCAAACAACTCTTTGTAGCTTTTGCACCACCTCATAAAAGCAATCCTATCTCCAAATCAGGAATTGCTTGGTGGATTGTCAAGTGTATTCAGATTTGTTATCAAAAAGCCAAAAGGACTCTCATAATACCCCCTAGAGCACATTCCACTCGCACATTAGGGGCTACTATGGCTTTCTTAGGGAATATCCCTATTGCTGATATCTGCAAAGCTGCAACATGGTCTACACCACACACATTCACCAAACACTATTGTGTAGATGTGTTAGCAAGACAACAAGCTAATGTGGGCCAAGCAGTACTTAAAACCTTATTTCAGACAACTCCAACAGTTACAGGATAGCCACCGCTTCGGGGAGACTGCTGTATAGTCTATGCAAAGCATGTGATCTACAGCTCACATGCCTCGAACGGTATGCATCTGTTCTTGGCATGTAGAGCTGTAGAATCTCATGCGCCCACCCACCTCCCAGGGTACCTGTAACTGCTATAGTTCTCTGTTTTACTACAAATACTTTCGCATGGACATCTCTATTCTTTACTACTACTCCATTCTCTCACCCTCTGCGGAAAACAATCTGAAGATGGAGCCGATGACCATGCGCACTATCACCTAAGGGAGGAGTCCCCTGCCTCGTGACTAGGGAAAACTTCTTCCAGAAAAACAAAGTGCAAACATCTGGACCCAACACTAGATGGCGATCTTATGCAAAGCATGATATTCTACAGCTCTACATGCCAAGAACAGATGCATACTGGGTAAGTAGCATTTTCCATATTCAGTATTCGCAGATGACTGTTGAATATGAATATGTTTTTGAATAAGTATAATGTGCACCTGTTGCTTAGTGTGTGAATCACTAATGTTGACACCACCCCCGTATGAATAGTACATTCAATATGGCCGTGCATAAATTCTGGCGCACGCAGGCTTCACGCTGTGGTTGTTCACACTAGAGACCCAAAATCATTAAGTCTCCTTCACAATCGGAATCTCCATCAGCACAAGAGGGACTCTGCTCTAACCTCTAAAATGGCCGCCAAAATGTCAAACACGTTTTCAATAAGAAATTGGGCTTGCTCCACCAGCACGGCACCAATGTTTACAGGTGATACGTGCACTAGAAATGCTAATCTCACGAATGCACGTATAGGGGATGCCTCACACTAGGAGTCACAAGCCGCTGATGAGGGAATCTGCCTCCACCCTTGCATGAGAACTCATGCGGAGAACTCGCGCTGGCACACGTGCAGCCCCAATAGAGTTTAAATCCCAACGAGGCTTAAATATCAATAAATAAAAATTAATCGTCGACCTTACTGCACCCTTGATCAGCTACACAGATAACAGTACACTCCGAACTCCCACAAATATGGGATCTGACTGTTGACGATCACTCTCACGGATTTCCTTCGTCCAAGCTCCAGGTTTCCCTTCTGTGTTCCCGCTTTCTGCCCACTTGTCACCAGTGCTGTATTCTTCAAATAAAGTTGCTTTTTTACGCTGTGAGTAATATTTATAGTTTTATTCGAAAAAGAAGATTATCACACAGAAGGGACAACCTGGACCAACTGCCACGTCTGAAATCTTGACATGCCTTCCGTCACCGATTCCGATCTGGAACCCATGTCAAGATTCCACACATTACCATGAGGATATTACAGAGTTCCTGGCCGATCTTTTGGTTTCCGAGGTTGAAGATGTGGTGCGGGCATGGGTCTGTGGGAGCTCACGAGTGGATGGATTTCATGGTGGAGGTGGTGTCCTGGGTGGAGAGGTTGTTTCAGGTGGTCAGTGTGTGGTTTGTGTCGGTTACGGTGGTGGCGTATTTGTCGAGGAAGTCGGTAGGCATGGGTTGGGGTTTGAAATTTCTGTATATTGTTGCATTCTTGTTGTGGAAGAAGTGGCGAGGTTGTCGCACAGCTCCTGTGAGGGTTGGATGTTGTTCCCGGCAGTCGGATTGGAGAATTCCTTAACGATGTTGAAAAGTTCCTTGGTGTTGTTGACGCTGGTTTCAATGCGTGCGGCAAGGGCTGTCTTATTTGTTGCCCTCAGCAGGCGTTGGTAGAGGCTGAGGGAGTCCTTGAAGGCTGTCCTGTCAGAGGTGTCCTTGATGGCACGCCATCTCTTCTCCAACTGTTGGCTGTCCATTGCGCTGTCCTGAGTTCTTGGGTGTACCAGCTCCTTTTTGGAGAATTTTCTCTGGTTGTTGCTCTTGATGGGGACGATGCTGTCTGCACAATTGGTGATCCAGACGTTGTTTTTCACTCCATGTTCGAGGTTGGTGGCAGTAGCAGGGTTGGAGGTGTTGAGGGCGTTTGCCCAGCTGGTCTCTGAGATTTTGTTCTACCTCCGTTGGGGGGCGTTTGCCATCTTGGGGGTGGCGGTGCGGGAGCTGGAGATGCAGAAGCGGACGATGGAGTGATCGGTCCATGTGAGTTCTGTGACATGCGGTTGCTGGATATAAAACTCTTTGCAGGTCTACATTACCTTAATCCAACATGTCTTAAAATGGAGAGCAAAAATCTTTTCCTCAGACATGTACAATTTACAGAATAAGTTAAAATATAATAAATATAATAACGTATGAGAGGTCATTAAGAACCAGTGGAAAATACCTCCATTTGAAAGCAGGCAATAAAAATTCCTGAAAGTGTAGGAAATGAAAGAAAAGCTTTAAAACAATACACAAAACTAAAACTAACACAAAAAACACAGTACATGCAGTGTTTGAGATGACGCAACTGCACACGGCCAGATCTACATAAACAAACATGGACAGGTGAAGCACTCACAGGTTGATTGCAGCAGCCCACACTTCCATTCTCCAGTATACCATCATGGATGCCTCACTGCTTAGCCTCTATATCATGCCATGCAAGATTTATGTTCTGCTACAAAAAAACATGCAACATGAGGATGGAAACCAGGCCACCAATCAATGACCTCAAATGGTGGAGCAACGCAGCAAAAAAGAGACAGGATTGACATAGTAAGGCTGGAACCAATAAACATGCGTCAGCTTAAGATCCAGAGAATACACAGGCTTGATATTGGCACCATACAAAACATATTTTCATCATTACGGATACCCTGGAGCCAACGCAGGGATCCACTGCCATCTACCCTTCATGAAAATGCTAGAAGCACTGGAATTATTTGCAACAGGCACCACATAGCAGACAGTAGGATTGGTTCATAGCATTTCTCAGTCAACCTTTAGCAAAATAGTCTGCTAAGTGGTGGATGCTTTGCAGAGAGTGACGGAGCAGCATATACAGTTCCCCTTGAACACCCACATAGCTAATTCTAGCAAAGCAAATATCTATGATACAGCAGGATTTCATGACATTCGAGGGCCAACTGACTGCACTCACACACACCATGTAGCAACGGCCTTCATTCCACTGTGGAAGTTGGTTCTGGCGGTTGTGGGTTCATTGGTGAGGGAGAGGATCAGCTGGGTGTCAATGGCGTAGGAGACAATGTTGAGTCCGTAACGTCTGACAATTGCTGCTAGGGGGTCATGTAGACGTTGAAGAGGATGGGGCTCAGGGAGAAACCCTGGGGTACTCCACAGCTGATCTCCGTGGATTCTGAGAGGAACGGCGGTAGTCTGACTCGCTGGGTCCGGCTGGTGAGGAAGGAGTGGATCCAGTCCAAAGCCTTGTCGCGGATGCCAGCGTTGTGGAGTCTTGTGATTAGGGTGCTGTGGGAGATGGTGTCGAAGGAGGCCGAGAGGTCTAGTAGGATGAGGGCTGCGGTCTCGCCCCGGTCGAGGAGGGAGCGGAGGTCACCTGTGGCGGCGAGGAGTGCCGTCTCTGTGCTGTGGTTGCATCGGAAGCTGGATTGGGAGCTGTTCAGGACGTGGTTCACTTCAATGAACTCGGAGAGGTGGGCGATGATGGCCTTCTCTATGACGTTGGCTGGGAAGGGGAGGAGTGAGATCGGTCTGAAGTTCTTGAGGTCTGTTGGGTCTGAGGATGGCTTCTTCAGCAGAGGGTTGATCTTGGCGTGTTTCCAGTCATCGAGGAAGGTCGCCCCGGTCGAGGAGGGAGCGGAGGTCACCTGTGGCGGCGAGGAGTGCCGTCTCTGTGCTGTGGTTGCATCGGAAGCCGGTTTGGGAGCTGTCCAGGAAGTGGTTCACTTCGATGAACTTGGAGAGGTGGGCGATAATGGCCTTCTCTATGACGTTGGCTGGGAAGGAGAGGAGTGAGATTGGTCTGAAGTTCTTGAGGTCTGTTGGGTCTGAGGATGGCTTCTTCAGCAGAGGGTTGATCTCGGCGTGTTTCCAGTCATCGAGGGAGGTGACGGTTGATGGTGCGGCAAAGCTGGGGGGGCGATGGCGGCAGCTGCTCTGTGGAAGATGTGGAACGGGCGGGGATCCGTCGGGGCATCTGAGTGGAGGCTCTTCATGGTCTTGAGCGTGTCCACTGTTGTGAGCAGTGTCCAGCAGAGCACGGTCTGCTGGGGTGCGGCTTGGTTGTGTACGATGGTGGCTGGCGTGGTGGCCGGATCTGAGGTGTCGAAGCTGTCGTAGATCTTCCTAATCTTGTGGTAGAAGAAGGTGCAGAGTTTGTTACAAAGGTCTTAAGAGGGGGGGTCATGTCTGGGTTTTGCTGTTGGGCCTGGCAAAGTCCTTGACGATGGCAAAGAGTTCCTTGCTGTTGTATACATTGGCGTTGATTCTGTCTTAGAGGGCCATATTCTTAGTGGTTTTCAGGAGGAGGGAATGTGCATTGACGGAGGATTTGAAGGTTGCATGAGTTTCCGGGTTTTAGTTTGAACAACGGCGGACCACAGGTACCGCACCTCGTGCCAGTTCCAAAAAATAAAGTTTTGATGCGCAAATCTGCCCCTACGCCAACCGTTGCGTGGCGTCACTGTGCTCCAGATCAGAAAATCAATCACTTTCAAAGGGCGTGCGCATCACACAAAGTCCAATAGTCAATTGTATTTACAAAAATTGTGATTTCTTTATTTTCATCAGTATAAAAAAGCATTGAACATTAACACTCCAGCCAACGCGTTTCATTCCCACACTGGGAACTTCATCAGGGCTGAAAGGTAACAAATGATACACATATTATTACCAAATCACGACACAAGACTAGACAAAAAATAACCTTCACATAACTCCACAAAACATCAATATATATTTAAAATAAGACAACATCAAACGTCCACATTTACAACAACACTGACCAAAAAACGAAATTATATATAAACATATATAAATTATTTTTTGATTTATATAAAAAGTTTTCCTTAGAGAACTGAACATCCTCACACCAGGTGCCCCTAAATACCAGCACCAACTGACCCATCACGCAATGCAAGTTATAAAATTGCACACCATCATATACAATGTCCATATAAGTGGACTCGACATGACCCCTCATTGAACACACATCTTTTATAATTAATTGCCTGTAATTATGTATCTCAATTTCCTCTTTATCAACAAAAAACCAACCCATGATCAAAAGAAAAACATGTGTGGGGCTGATGGATCATATTTAACAAAGATAAAAACAGTTTAAAATCACCGCAATCGTTAAAACCACAAAGTTGGGTATTCTATTGCAATTCTTACCGAATTAAAAAGGAAGAAAAAATCGTTTCAAGTCCGTAGTTTTTATATTCCTTGTGTAACTGATCACAATTGAGGTGCAATCACCTCTGACATGTGTATGAGTATACGTTTTTCAATGTGCCTGTTAATGGAAGAGCAGATTTTACAGCATGCACATGACATGTCAGTTCTACAATACGCTCAATTCTTTGCTCTAATTTGAATTACAACAGAAACACCATAAGTGTTAAAGAATAACAAGAAACGAAAAAGGAAAAAGAGGGGAAGAGGATGAGTAAAAAGCAAAGGAGAAAACATGTAATGGGATACCTATTCAAACACACACCAAATGTGTCATTAAACCAAAAAATCATATACCTAACCCTAACACCATAACATGCATATCTCCTTAAGACAGAAGAGCACACCATCATCCTCGGTTGGTCTTTAATCATAATAAATATGCATGTTATACAGACAGACCATCCCATATGGGAAAAACCATTCCCGTCACCTGACGAATCAAACACAAGTTGATGGCAGTAATATACACATGCATCACATACTATAAATCGTACTACCATAGGGAGAAGATAAATTGGCGAGCTTCATTTATAATTTGAATGTTAGAAAGAAAGAAATAAGAGTGCAATGAATCAGTACTCATCTACCAAAATATATAGTATAGTCAAAAAAAGGGGGAGAAAAAACATTTTTCATTTAATATTTAAATATTTGCTCTATGTTAAATTGTTAACCTAACTTTTAGACACTTGCTGGCAGTAGTCAGAAGACGTTGTAATCATGTACTCTAAATGTAATTGGATATTCACGGTGGGTCATACCTCTTATCTTGATATTCTCAATCACTGAGCTTGCGGTTGTTTGAGGCACGGTCCTGTGTATTCCACTAGGACCCAACAATATGGTCTTGAGTATGATAACTCCTATAAAAGATAGGAGAAGAGGAAAGACCCCAAATTCATATCACAGTAGTACAACAATTGCTAATTAAAGTAGCTCTCATAATAATTTTAACAAGTGTATCTGCCGTGCAGCTACCCCGCATACCACAATGATAGTCCACAAAGTGGATGTTAATCAAAGTGGCTACCTTGTTCATTTCACTGGCATCTCCCCGTACCGCTATCCCGCAATTCCCAAACCATGGAGTTTAGACCTACGCGCTCCCCGCTTAGATTCCTACCTGCGTATACATGATAATACACATGTCAATACGTATATATCCTGAGCCACATATCTTTGCCTGAATTATAAAGCACACTATTGTGCATAAATATATCCTAATAGAACAACCCCACTATGAAAAAAGCGGGGAGAGTCCCACAATCAAAGCCGACACCGCCCCTCAGCCTGTGCCGGACACAATATGCCGTAGAGCAAGTGACTAATTCTCACTTGTTTCCCACGCCGGCTTCGGTCAAAGATATAACAACAAAACTGCCGTTTCTACCAATAAAGGATCCCGCTGCGAAATGCTGTACCGCCCTTACCACCTTACCTCGCAATCGTACGCGTCTTCCTCCTTGTTCTCGTGTCAAATGAATTCTCCCGCCACCGTTCGTAAATACCCAAAAATCCCGCCCACATGAAACGTAGACGTCCAATCGGCGGACACAAGGGGCGGGGGTATTAGAACGCCTGTCTGGGATAATCAGCGGGCCGGAAGGTCAACACGTCGCCATTTGTAAGTGATAAAGAATCACTCTAAACTAAGTACCACACCTTGATGTACCAACATATATAAGCCTAAATAGGTAGAAAAATATGAAGCGGTATGTTTTACTACAGTCATCAAATTACGTTGATCCACAATATATCTAAATTGGACTACCTGGTCACAATTTAATGTCCCAATTGCGACCCTTAATATTCATAAAAATTACTCGTATTGAGATTATAAATTGTAATTAGCGAAATCCTACATGAATCCACTTCTATATAACACGATGTCCCTAGTAATGAGTATATCATAAACTACACCGTATTGGAGGCCGCCATTGGTAAGTGGTTAACTTCACAAATTCTGCATCTATGCAGACAAAACATGGGGGAAAATTCCTGCCCATAACTGGAATAAAGATATGTAAAACGGTACCTATAAAGAAAAAAGGGGAGTGTAGGATATCATAATATTACTCCATACTGGTATGTGTATAAAGTCATATATGAAAAAGGATAAACGGTGTCCCTATGTTATTCCATGATGGTATACTAAAACCATATTCGATACCAGGATACAGTTATGCCAGCAAGTGTCCAGAAGTCAGGGTTTGGATAATAATCCAAAAGAAAAAAAGAAAAACCAAATAATGCGCACACATACATTAATGATGTTAGAGAGGTACAAGGCATCTTGGGTCATGAGTGCTCAATATATCGCAAATGAGTCGTCAAGAATACCAACCAATGCAGTGCTTTACAACATTTTTGTCAGGGTGGTGACTCAATCAAAGCCTTAAGTGCACATGTCACTCCTATAAATGAAACAGCCAATTACAAACACACACTGCTTGTTTGTCTTTTCAGGATATAATACCCTGTAGCCCGAACCGAAACTGGGAGGAGGGGGAAGGGGGTGGGGGGAGAAAAGAGGGGGGAAAAGAGGGGGGAAAAGAAAGGGGGAAGGTTTTGAGGGAGGAAATAGCTAGAATTCTTAAACCTATCCAAATACTCAACACATTCTTGTACATACTGAGGGCTAAATCGTTTTGACACAGATGTATCAAATGTTACACTCTTTTCACAGTGAAGTAGAGCATTTAACTATTTCCCAAGAAGAAATGCATTTCATGGTCTGTGTTAAACCCCCTACTAATACTCCTTAGCCTGCATATCCACTTGGATTCACACCTTCGTAGGTTGAGTTCTCTATTGCCTCCCCTAGCCCCTACCTCCACATGTTCAATGGCATGGAACCAGAAAGTGGCTTCACCTCTATGGTTTTCCATGAAATGTTCAGTCATTGGATACCGTAAATCTTTATTAAGAATGGCCCTTCTATGTTCCTGAATACGCAGTTTCAAGCTGCGCTTGGTGCTGCCCACATAGATATGTCCACATGAACAACCAATCACATAGACCACATGGGTGGTATTACAATTAATAAATTTCGAAATGGTAAACTCGATAGATCCATTGAAGGCAAAATTCTTAGTCCTATTGATGCCAAGATGACATACATTGCATGAGCTACAAGTGTAAAAACCCTTAGGTTTTACTGGTAACCATGTCTCCTGTTTCTCTGGGGTTGAAGTTACATAGCTCGGACATAGTTCCTGTCTCAATGTATTGCCTCTCCTGTACGTAACTGATGGATTCTTTCTAACCGAAGTACAGAGGTTGGGAATCTCCTGTAGCAAATACCAATTCCTCTTCAATAATTTGAAGATCTCACTGCTATGTGTGGTATACTGTGTGATAAATCTGATATCCGCATTCCCCCTCTTGTCTCTATTTTTATTTTTTTAGCTAGTGTAGAATCCCTAGTCAACTTACGTACTCTACTTTCCGCTGTGTCGAGGACCTGCTTCTTATATCCCCTTGCTAGAAATCTTTTCTTCACTTGTTGTACATTACTGTTGAAACAGTCATCTTCGCTGCAATTGCGCCTCATGCGCACCATCTCTCCGTAGGGGATATTCTTGATGGTTGAACTTGAATGTGCGCTATTAGCATGCAGTGTCGCATTGCAAGCTGTTTCTTTGCGATGCAGTGTACTTTGTATAAGCCCATCCTTGATATAAAAGTGTAGATCTAAAAAGTTAATGCTTTCCTTGTGATGCTCCATTGTGAGTTTGACATTGAAAGGATTGGTGTTTAAATATTGGAAGTATTCCAAAAGCAGTGTTTCGGTTCCCGACCACAGGCAGATGATATCATCAATGTACCTCCCCCAGAACACAATGTGCTCAGTGTAGGGGAGGCACATTGGTTCCAGGCGTGCCCCCTCTCATACCACCCCATGAAGAGGCAGGCATAAGAGGGGGCAAACCTGGTCCCCATGGCCGTACCTCTCCTCTGATGGTACCATGTGCCATCATGCAGAAAGTAGTTCATTGTGAGGATAAGCTCCATCATTTCAAGGACCATCTGATTGCGTTCATAGTGGTCAGCCGTCTCCCTGTCTAAGTAGGATCTCGCAGCCCTCAGTCCAAACTCATGCTGTATGCAGGTGTAAAGACTTGTTACATCAAGTGTCACAAACAGCAATTCATCTGACCAGACAAAGTCTTTAAATTTGGATAAAATATCTCGGCTGTCTTGGATATATGATGGTAAATCCAGAACATGTTTCTGTAAACTGAGGTCGATGAATTCTGACAGTCTCTCAGTGGGCGAACCCACCCCAGAAATGATGGGTCTCCCTGGGGGAAATGCCCCTTGCTTGTGAACTTTGGGGAGAATATAAATACAGGGAAACCTGGGATTCTCCACTCTCAGGTACCTATATTCCTGTTCACTCAGCAGACCAACCTCCCTCCACTCCACAAGTTTGAGATTAATCACCCTTGTTAGGTCATTAATGGGATTATGTCTCAATTTCTCATAGCATTGTACATCACCAAGTTGGCGTTCGATTTCACCAAAATAATCCATTTTGTTCATCACAACGACATTTCCGCCCTTGTCAGCCTCCCTTATGACAATTTCAGTATCGTTTTTAGCCTTTTGAGGGCTTCTTTTTCACCTCCCGTCAAATTATACATAGACCCCTGGGTTCGTCTCATTTGGTTCTCCAATTTATATATGCCTTCACTTATTCTATCAGTGAATACATCAATATTATGATGATATGTTGTTGGTGTAAATTTCGAAGTGGGTCGCAATCCACTTTCCCCTGTCAAGTTCTCACAAATGTTTAATTCCTCTAAAACCGAGTGTACATCCACCTCTTCCTCACCACCCAGTGACATCAAACATTGCAGGTTTCTAACTTCAAGTATAGTATAATCAGTTTGTTCCACATTATTAACAGAGACATTTTCATGCGACAACTTCTCATTAAAGAAATCTTTTAATTTTAAGATTCTCGAAAACTTAAAGAGATCCACATGTACATTTGTTAAGTCACCTCCCTGAGTTGGGCAAAAGCCCAAACCCTTACAAAGTAAACTTGTTTCATCAGAGTCCAATATTTTGCAAGAGAGGTTGACAATTTTCAATTCTAAGTCACCCTCCGCCTCCACCCCTAAAGGATGAGTATCCGTATTCAATCTCACTTCTGTTTGGTCTTCGCCCTCTCTGATCTCCTGAGCGTGTCCTCGGCTACCCCTTCTTCGCCTACCTTGTGACTTCCTGCCCCCTCTCCTTGTCTTTTTGGTTGTACTTTTTTCAACTGATTTCCACTGTTCCTGAGTCTGGCTAGTTCTCTTTGAAAACCAGTGGTTCCCTCCCCTAAAGGGCGCTCACCAGTAATATTACTTGAAGATGCACTACTCACTGATGATAGTGATGTGCTACTAGATGACCTTGCTTCCTCACTTCGCTCTCTTACCCTTTTTCTGTCCTCATTGCCGGTAATCATGTCAAATTTTTTCGCAAAAGTATATATTCTGCCATCCCTATAGTCCCTATCATCCCGCTTGATCTTACGCAGCTTTTTCTCTTTCAAGTAATTTTGATGCCCCTCAATCACCTTTCTAAGGATCACATAGTTCTTATCCACCAGGTCCTTATTCTCACAAGACTCAATTTCTTTCTCAATTATCTCAATCTCTGACAAGAGCTTCGCCCCCTTCTCAATCGCGTGTCTTATCAGGATTTGCATCATAATGAGAGAGGCACCCTCTAAATTCACTTCCCACTCCTTGAGGAGCTCATCACTGAGATCCTCAAAGGTGGGAAATATTAATATACGTAACCCTCTAGGCGTTTTTTGTTGTCGATATACTGTTGTAGAGTTACCCCGTCCCACCATCGGGAGAGTTCTTGTTTTTTAAGACGTTCTAATTTGATAAATAGGGCACGTAAGCCCGATGTATTTTGAGCACTTGATCCAGTCTGTAATGATGTTGTATTCTTTCCAAACAGGTCTTGTGCCATTTCCTTTCTTTTATCGTCAAAACGTGCCATGTTGTTACAAGGATGGCTGCGAGTGCTGGTTAGTCCAATAAGATAAGTATCAGTTTGAACAACGGCGGACCACAGGTACCGCACCTCGTGCCAGTTCCAAAAATAAAGTTTTGATGCGCAAATCTGCCCCTACGCCAACCGTTGCGTGGCGTCACTGTGCTCCAGATCAGAAAATCAATCACTTTCAAAGGGCGTGCGCATCACACAAAGTCCAATAGTCAATTGTATTTACAAAAATTGTGATTTCTTTATTTTCATCAGTATAAAAAAGCATTGAACATTAACACTCCAGCCAACGCGTTTCATTCCCACACTGGGAACTTCATCAGGGCTGAAAGGTAACAAATGATACACATATTATTACCAAATCACGACACAAGACTAGACAAAAAATAACCTTCACATAACTCCACAAAACATCAATATATATTTAAAATAAGACAACATCAAACGTCCACATTTACAACAACACTGACCAAAAAACGAAATTATATATAAACATATATAAATTATTTTTTGATTTATATAAAAAGTTTTCCTTAGAGAACTGAACATCCTCACACCAGGTGCCCCTAAATACCAGCACCAACTGACCCATCACGCAATGCAAGTTATAAAATTGCACACCATCATATACAATGTCCATATAAGTGGACTCGACATGACCCCTCATTGAACACACATCTTTTATAATTAATTGCCTGTAATTATGTATCTCAATTTCCTCTTTATCAACAAAAAACCAACCCATGATCAAAAGAAAAACATGTGTGGGGCTGATGGATCATATTTAACAAAGATAAAAACAGTTTAAAATCACCGCAATCGTTAAAACCACAAAGTTGGGTATTCTATTGCAATTCTTACCGAATTAAAAAAGGAAGAAAAAATCGTTTCAAGTCCGTAGTTTTTATATTCCTTGTGTAACTGATCACAATTGAGGTGCAATCACCTCTGACATGTGTATGAGTATACGTTTTTCAATGTGCCTGTTAATGGAAGAGCAGATTTTACAGCATGCACATGACATGTCAGTTCTACAATACGCTCAATTCTTTGCTCTAATTTGAATTACAACAGAAACACCATAAGTGTTAAAGAATAACAAGAAACGAAAAAAGGAAAAAGAGGGGAAGAGGATGAGTAAAAAGCAAAGGAGAAAACATGTAATGGGATACCTATTCAAACACACACCAAATGTGTCATTAAACCAAAAAATCATATACCTAACCCTAACACCATAACATGCATATCTCCTTAAGACAGAAGAGCACACCATCATCCTCGGTTGGTCTTTAATCATAATAAATATGCATGTTATACAGACAGACCATCCCATATGGGAAAAACCATTCCCGTCACCTGACGAATCAAACACAAGTTGATGGCAGTAATATACACATGCATCACATACTATAAATCGTACTACCATAGGGAGAAGATAAATTGGCGAGCTTCATTTATAATTTGAATGTTAGAAAGAAAGAAATAAGAGTGCAATGAATCAGTACTCATCTACCAAAATATATAGTATAGTCAAAAAAGGGGGAGAAAAAACATTTTTCATTTAATATTTAAATATTTGCTCTATGTTAAATTGTTAACCTAACTTTTAGACACTTGCTGGCAGTAGTCAGAAGACGTTGTAATCATGTACTCTAAATGTAATTGGATATTCACGGTGGGTCATACCTCTTATCTTGATATTCTCAATCACTGAGCTTGCGGTTGTTTGAGGCACGGTCCTGTGTATTCCACTAGGACCCAACAATATGGTCTTGAGTATGATAACTCCTATAAAAGATAGGAGAAGAGGAAAGACCCCAAATTCATATCACAGTAGTACAACAATTGCTAATTAAAGTAGCTCTCATAATAATTTTAACAAGTGTATCTGCCGTGCAGCTACCCCGCATACCACAATGATAGTCCACAAAGTGGATGTTAATCAAAGTGGCTACCTTGTTCATTTCACTGGCATCTCCCCGTACCGCTATCCCGCAATTCCCAAACCATGGAGTTTAGACCTACGCGCTCCCCGCTTAGATTCCTACCTGCGTATACATGATAATACACATGTCAATACGTATATATCCTGAGCCACATATCTTTGCCTGAATTATAAAGCACACTATTGTGCATAAATATATCCTAATAGAACAACCCCACTATGAAAAAAGCGGGAGAGTCCCACAATCAAAGCCGACACCGCCCCTCAGCCTGTGCCGGACACAATATGCCGTAGAGCAAGTGACTAATTCTCACTTGTTTCCCACGCCGGCTTCGGTCAAAGATATAACAACAAAACTGCAGTTTCTACCAATAAAGGATCCCGCTGCGAAATGCTGTACCGCCCTTACCACCTTACCTCGCAATCGTACGCGTCTTCCTCCTTGTTCTCGTGTCAAATGAATTCTCCCGCCACCGTTCGTAAATACCCAAAAATCCCGCCCACATGAAACGTAGACGTCCAATCGGCGGACACAAGGGGCGGGGTATTAGAACGCCTGTCTGGGATAATCAGCGGGCCGGAAGGTCAACACGTCGCCATTTGTAAGTGATAAAGAATCACTCTAAACTAAGTACCACACCTTGATGTACCAACATATATAAGCCTAAATAGGTAGAAAAATATGAAGCGGTATGTTTTACTACAGTCATCAAATTACGTTGATCCACAATATATCTAAATTGGACTACCTGGTCACAATTTAATGTCCCAATTGCGACCCTTAATATTCATAAAAATTACTCGTATTGAGATTATAAATTGTAATTAGCGAAATCCTACATGAATCCACTTCTATATAACACGATGTCCCTAGTAATGAGTATATCATAAACTACACCGTATTGGAGGCCGCCATTGGTAAGTGGTTAACTTCACAAATTCTGCATCTATGCAGACAAAACATGGGGGAAAATTCCTGCCCATAACTGGAATAAAGATATGTAAAACGGTACCTATAAAGAAAAAAGGGGGAGTGTAGGATATCATAATATTACTCCATACTGGTATGTGTATAAAGTCATATATGAAAAAGGATAAACGGTGTCCCTATGTTATTCCATGATGGTATACTAAAACCATATTCGATACCAGGATACAGTTATGCCAGCAAGTGTCCAGAAGTCAGGGTTTGGATAATAATCCAAAAGAAAAAAAGAAAAACCAAATAATGCGCACACATACATTAATGATGTTAGAGAGGTACAAGGCATCTTGGGTCATGAGTGCTCAATATATCGCAAATGAGTCGTCAAGAATACCAACCAATGCAGTGCTTTACAACATTTTTGTCAGGGTGGTGACTCAATCAAAGCCTTAAGTGCACATGTCACTCCTATAAATGAAACAGCCAATTACAAACACACACTGCTTGTTTGTCTTTTCAGGATATAATACCCTGTAGCCCGAACCGAAACTGGGAGGAGGGGGAAGGGGGTGGGGGGAGAAAAGAGGGGGGAAAAGAGGGGGGAAAAGAAAGGGGGAAGGTTTTGAGGGAGGAAATAGCTAGAATTCTTAAACCTATCCAAATACTCAACACATTCTTGTACATACTGAGGGCTAAATCGTTTTGACACAGATGTATCAAATGTTACACTCTTTTCACAGTGAAGTAGAGCATTTAACTATTTCCCAAGAAGAAATGCATTTCATGGTCTGTGTTAAACCCCCTACTAATACTCCTTAGCCTGCATATCCACTTGGATTCACACCTTCGTAGGTTGAGTTCTCTATTGCCTCCCCTAGCCCCTACCTCCACATGTTCAATGGCATGGAACCAGAAAGTGGCTTCACCTCTATGGTTTTCCATGAAATGTTCAGTCATTGGATACCGTAAATCTTTATTAAGAATGGCCCTTCTATGTTCCTGAATACGCAGTTTCAAGCTGCGCTTGGTGCTGCCCACATAGATATGTCCACATGAACAACCAATTACATAGACCACATGGGTGGTATTACAATTAATAAATTTCGAAATGGTAAACTCGATAGATCCATTGAAGGCAAAATTCTTAGTCCTATTGATGCCAAGATGACATACATTGCATGAGCTACAAGTGTAAAAACCCTTAGGTTTTACTGGTAACCATGTCTCCTGTTTCTCTGGGGTTGAAGTTACATAGCTCGGACATAGTTCCTGTCTCAATGTATTGCCTCTCCTGTACGTAACTGATGGATTCTTTCTAACCGAAGTACAGAGGTTGGGAATCTCCTGTAGCAAATACCAATTCCTCTTCAATAATTTGAAGATCTCACTGCTATGTGTGGTATACTGTGTGATAAATCTGATATCCGCATTCCCCCTCTTGTCTCTATTTTTATTTTTTTAGCTAGTGTAGAATCCCTAGTCAACTTACGTACTCTACTTTCCGCTGTGTCGAGGACCTGCTTCTTATATCCCCTTGCTAGAAATCTTTTCTTCACTTGTTGTACATTACTGTTGAAACAGTCATCTTCGCTGCAATTGCGCCTCATGCGCACCATCTCTCCGTAGGGGATATTCTTGATGGTTGAACTTGAATGTGCGCTATTAGCATGCAGTGTCGCATTGCAAGCTGTTTCTTTGCGATGCAGTGTACTTTGTATAAGCCCATCCTTGATATAAAAGTGTAGATCTAAAAAGTTAATGCTTTCCTTGTGATGCTCCATTGTGAGTTTGACATTGAAAGGATTGGTGTTTAAATATTGGAAGTATTCCAAAAGCAGTGTTTCGGTTCCCGACCACAGGCAGATGATATCATCAATGTACCTCCCCAGAACACAATGTGCTCAGTGTAGGGGAGGCACATTGGTTCCAGGCGTGCCCCCTCTCATACCACCCCATGAAGAGGCAGGCATAAGAGGGGCAAACCTGGTCCCCATGGCCGTACCTCTCCTCTGATGGTACCATGTGCCATCATGCAGAAAGTAGTTCATTGTGAGGATAAGCTCCATCATTTCAAGGACCATCTGATTGCGTTCATAGTGGTCAGCCGTCTCCCTGTCTAAGTAGGATCTCGCAGCCCTCAGTCCAAACTCATGCTGTATGCAGGTGTAAAGACTTGTTACATCAAGTGTCACAAACAGCAATTCATCTGACCAGACAAAGTCTTTAAATTTGGATAAAATATCTCGGCTGTCTTGGATATATGATGGTAAATCCAGAACATGTTTCTGTAAACTGAGGTCGATGAATTCTGACAGTCTCTCAGTGGGCGAACCCACCCCAGAAATGATGGGTCTCCCTGGGGAAATGCCCCTTGCTTGTGAACTTTGGGGAGAATATAAATACAGGGAAACCTGGGATTCTCCACTCTCAGGTACCTATATTCCTGTTCACTCAGCAGACCAACCTCCCTCCACTCCACAAGTTTGAGATTAATCACCCTTGTTAGGTCATTAATGGGATTATGTCTCAATTTCTCATAGCATTGTACATCACCAAGTTGGCGTTCGATTTCACCAAAATAATCCATTTTGTTCATCACAACGACATTTCCGCCCTTGTCAGCCTCCCTTATGACAATTTCAGTATCGTTTTTAGCCTTTTGAGGGCTTCTTTTTCACCTCCCGTCAAATTATACATAGACCCCTGGGTTCGTCTCATTTGGTTCTCCAATTTATATATGCCTTCACTTATTCTATCAGTGAATACATCAATATTATGATGATATGTTGTTGGTGTAAATTTCGAAGTGGGTCGCAATCCACTTTCCCCTGTCAAGTTCTCACAAATGTTTAATTCCTCTAAAACCGAGTGTACATCCACCTCTTCCTCACCACCCAGTGACATCAAACATTGCAGGTTTCTAACTTCAAGTATAGTATAATCAGTTTGTTCCACATTATTAACAGAGACATTTTCATGCGACAACTTCTCATTAAAGAAATCTTTTAATTTTAAGATTCTCGAAAACTTAAAGAGATCCACATGTACATTTGTTAAGTCACCTCCCTGAGTTGGGCAAAAGCCCAAACCCTTACAAAGTAAACTTGTTTCATCAGAGTCCAATATTTTGCAAGAGAGGTTGACAATTTTCAATTCTAAGTCACCCTCCGCCTCCACCCCTAAAGGATGAGTATCCGTATTCAATCTCACTTCTGTTTGGTCTTCGCCCTCTCTGATCTCCTGAGCGTGTCCTCGGCTACCCCTTCTTCGCCTACCTTGTGACTTCCTGCCCCCTCTCCTTGTCTTTTTGGTTGTACTTTTTTCAACTGATTTCCACTGTTCCTGAGTCTGGCTAGTTCTCTTTGAAAACCAGTGGTTCCCTCCCCTAAAGGGCGCTCACCAGTAATATTACTTGAAGATGCACTACTCACTGATGATAGTGATGTGCTACTAGATGACCTTGCTTCCTCACTTCGCTCTCTTACCCTTTTTCTGTCCTCATTGCCGGTAATCATGTCAAATTTTTTCGCAAAAGTATATATTCTGCCATCCCTATAGTCCCTATCATCCCGCTTGATCTTACGCAGCTTTTTCTCTTTCAAGTAATTTTGATGCCCCTCAATCACCTTTCTAAGGATCACATAGTTCTTATCCACCAGGTCCTTATTCTCACAAGACTCAATTTCTTTCTCAATTATCTCAATCTCTGACAAGAGCTTCGCCCCCTTCTCAATCGCGTGTCTTATCAGGATTTGCATCATAATGAGAGAGGCACCCTCTAAATTCACTTCCCACTCCTTGAGGAGCTCATCACTGAGATCCTCAAAGGTGGGAAATATTAATATACGTAACCCTCTAGGCGTTTTTTTGTTGTCGATATACTGTTGTAGAGTTACCCCGTCCCACCATCGGGAGAGTTCTTGTTTTTTAAGACGTTCTAATTTGATAAATAGGGCACGTAAGCCCGATGTATTTTGAGCACTTGATCCAGTCTGTAATGATGTTGTATTCTTTCCAAACAGGTCTTGTGCCATTTCCTTTCTTTTATCGTCAAAACGTGCCATGTTGTTACAAGGATGGCTGCGAGTGCTGGTTAGTCCAATAAGATAAGTATCAGTTTGAACAACGGCGGACCACAGGTACCGCACCTCGTGCCAGTTCCAAAAATAAAGTTTTGATGCGCAAATCTGCCCCTACGCCAACCGTTGCGTGGCGTCACTGTGCTCCAGATCAGAAAATCAATCACTTTCAAAGGGCGTGCGCATCACACAAAGTCCAATAGTCAATTGTATTTACAAAAATTGTGATTTCTTTATTTTCATCAGTATAAAAAAGCATTGAACATTAACACTCCAGCCAACGCGTTTCATTCCCACACTGGGAACTTCATCAGGGCTGAAAGGTAACAAATGATACACATATTATTACCAAATCACGACACAAGACTAGACAAAAAATAACCTTCACATAACTCCACAAAACATCAATATATATTTAAAATAAGACAACATCAAACGTCCACATTTACAACAACACTGACCAAAAAACGAAATTATATATAAACATATATAAATTATTTTTTGATTTATATAAAAAGTTTTCCTTAGAGAACTGAACATCCTCACACCAGGTGCCCCTAAATACCAGCACCAACTGACCCATCACGCAATGCAAGTTATAAAATTGCACACCATCATATACAATGTCCATATAAGTGGACTCGACATGACCCCTCATTGAACACACATCTTTTATAATTAATTGCCTGTAATTATGTATCTCAATTTCCTCTTTATCAACAAAAAACCAACCCATGATCAAAAGAAAAACATGTGTGGGGCTGATGGATCATATTTAACAAAGATAAAAACAGTTTAAAATCACCGCAATCGTTAAAACCACAAAGTTGGGTATTCTATTGCAATTCTTACCGAATTAAAAAAGGAAGAAAAAATCGTTTCAAGTCCGTAGTTTTTATATTCCTTGTGTAACTGATCACAATTGAGGTGCAATCACCTCTGACATGTGTATGAGTATACGTTTTTCAATGTGCCTGTTAATGGAAGAGCAGATTTTACAGCATGCACATGACATGTCAGTTCTACAATACGCTCAATTCTTTGCTCTAATTTGAATTACAACAGAAACACCATAAGTGTTAAAGAATAACAAGAAACGAAAAAAGGAAAAAGAGGGGAAGAGGATGAGTAAAAAGCAAAGGAGAAAACATGTAATGGGATACCTATTCAAACACACACCAAATGTGTCATTAAACCAAAAAATCATATACCTAACCCTAACACCATAACATGCATATCTCCTTAAGACAGAAGAGCACACCATCATCCTCGGTTGGTCTTTAATCATAATAAATATGCATGTTATACAGACAGACCATCCCATATGGGAAAAACCATTCCCGTCACCTGACGAATCAAACACAAGTTGATGGCAGTAATATACACATGCATCACATACTATAAATCGTACTACCATAGGGAGAAGATAAATTGGCGAGCTTCATTTATAATTTGAATGTTAGAAAGAAAGAAATAAGAGTGCAATGAATCAGTACTCATCTACCAAAATATATAGTATAGTCAAAAAAAGGGGGAGAAAAACATTTTTCATTTAATATTTAAATATTTGCTCTATGTTAAATTGTTAACCTAACTTTTAGACACTTGCTGGCAGTAGTCAGAAGACGTTGTAATCATGTACTCTAAATGTAATTGGATATTCACGGTGGGTCATACCTCTTATCTTGATATTCTCAATCACTGAGCTTGCGGTTGTTTGAGGCACGGTCCTGTGTATTCCACTAGGACCCAACAATATGGTCTTGAGTATGATAACTCCTATAAAAGATAGGAGAAGAGGAAAGACCCCAAATTCATATCACAGTAGTACAACAATTGCTAATTAAAGTAGCTCTCATAATAATTTTAACAAGTGTATCTGCCGTGCAGCTACCCCGCATACCACAATGATAGTCCACAAAGTGGATGTTAATCAAAGTGGCTACCTTGTTCATTTCACTGGCATCTCCCCGTACCGCTATCCCGCAATTCCCAAACCATGGAGTTTAGACCTACGCGCTCCCCGCTTAGATTCCTACCTGCGTATACATGATAATACACATGTCAATACGTATATATCCTGAGCCACATATCTTTGCCTGAATTATAAAGCACACTATTGTGCATAAATATATCCTAATAGAACAACCCCACTATGAAAAAAGCGGGGAGAGTCCCACAATCAAAGCCGACACCGCCCCGTTTCCGGGTTTTGTTTAGTCTCCATCTCTTCTCGAGACGTCTGCAGGTGCGTCTGGACTTGTGGAGGGTGGGAGTAAACCAGCTGGCCTTCTTGGAGTTTTGTTCGTGTGGTCTTTTCTTGAGGGGTGCCAGGGTGTCGGCGCAGTTGGAGACCCATCGGTGGAGGTTGTGGGCTGCGGTGTTGGCGTCCGTGGGCGTTGGCGGAATGGTGGTGCTGAGAGAGTTGATGAGAAGTTCTTCGGTGGCCATGATCCAGCTCTGAAGGGGGGTGATTATGGCGGTGGTGTACGGTGGCGTGGTGAAGGCGATATGTTCGCAATGAGGTTCGGCCCAGGAGAGTTCGGTGGTTTGGCTGTAGTTGAAGTTCCCGCTGGCGGAGAAGATGGGGTCGAGCGTGTGTCCAGCTATTTGGGTCGGTGCGGTGACTAGCTGCTTGAGTCCGATGTTGGCGAGGTTCTCCAGGAGGGAGGTGGTGTTCTGGTCACTAGGGTTGTCCAGGTGGAAGTTGAGGTCTCTGAGTAGGATGATGTTGGTGGATGCGAGAGCCTGGGGGTGGGATGAGGTATACAATGGCATCGGTGAAGGGGGGTCAGGGGTCGGGGGCCTGTAGACGGGGATGCCATGGAGTGTGGTGTTGGGGTTGGTCCGGATCTGGAAGTGGAGGTGTTCCATGGTCGCCGTTGGATCATTAGAGTGCGTGGTCAGACAGAGTGTGCTTTTGTGGATGATGGCAATGCCTCCTCCTGAGAGGTCGGGGTGGTCCTTGTGGGTGATTTTGTAGCCATCTGGGATGGCAATGCCCAGTCCAGAGCAGAGGCTGTTCCAGGTTTCCATGAAGAAGGCGATGTCTGGAGAGGTGGCATCGGGGAGGTCCCAGATTTCTGTGGCGTGTTTGTGGTGGGACCGCACTTTGAGGAGGATGCAGTTGAGCCGGTCATGTGCGCTGTTGGTCGGCTGGGCGGCGAGAGGAGCTGGTGTGTTGGCGTGGCAGAAGGTGCAGTTGCAGTTTTGGCAGGCGAAGGGCCCAAGGGTATTCTTCTGTGATGCTAGATGGCAGGCAGCGTGGCGTCCAGGGTTGAGGGCGAGGAGGGTGCTGGCATCGTAGCGGTGGAGTGTCCGAGAGGCAGGGTCCTTGGTGCTGGGCGCAGTCCAGGCGAGGATGGCAACAGATGGGCTTGCCTTTGGCGCACCTTCGGTGTGCAAGCAGCGCGCTTGCTGCGCACGGCCATGCAGCAGCTGCCATTAAGTAGTGCTGCAGGGGGGTGCTGGACAGCTGGGAGGCGGGAAACGCGGGAGCGGGAAAGGACACTGGAGGGGGCGGGCCACGGGGGATCGCAGCGGCAACGAGAGAGAGGACAGGGAAAAAGGAACTGAAAAAAAGGACTGAAAAAACAAAGCCAAACAAGGCAAATACATTAAAAAAAGCCAAACAAAGCAAATAAAAAAGAACAAAGCCAAAGGCAGAGGCAGAAAAGCAATGGAGAAGAGCAGAAAGAGGGACAGTAACAGCAAAAAAGAGGGACAGGAGGGCAGTCAAGCAGCAGAGCAGTGATGCTCTACCACTGGACCACCAGGGATGAGGCACAGGCAGGAGCCTACGGGTGGAGGAGGGCCTCGAACTCCTGATCTTCGGGTCAGAGGAACCAGCAGCAGCAGATTGGGACAGCAGCAGCTATCAGACGGCCCTGTGCTGTGGAAGGAGCAAGTCCACTAAGAGAGAGTCCCCCGTACACACAAAAGCACACTAACAGGGGGCGAGGAAAGGCATCACCACCCGGTCGCCTCCTCCGATCTAACAGTGGCGACCAGATTTCATGTTCCCCAGTGCCCCAGCGAGTAACTGCTGATCAAGTTGCGGGCCCAAGGACCTGGCCCGAAAAGAATCCCTTGCCCCTGGCACCTGCTGCCACCAACGGGCGATATCAGCGACTTGAGCCAGTTAGTGGAGTCCCCCACCAGTCTTGTGCGGTGTCCTCGGCGATGTGAGTCCGCCGCAGCACAGGGATTGCTCATGGCATGATGTGCACCACCCACAGACGCTAGGCCTGGGCCCGACATGACCCCGGGGCCTCCTCTGCACCCTGCCCCACATTGTCCTCACCTGGACATTGAGACCAGGGCTCAATCCGCCGCGCTCTCTCAGAATCTGTGACTCAGCCAGTAGGATCCTCAGCCAGGCTGGATTTCACAATCCTGGGTACAGCAGTCGCCTCCGAATCCGCTGCGGAACCTCTTGATGCAGGTGATGCAACAGGGCCCTCTTAGGCGTGAAGTCACGCGCTCCCGCCACACAAGTTCGGCACAGCTCAGGGGCCTCACCCTCCACAGTGTCTGGCCAGCGCCACCTCCTCCGGCCTGTGATGCAGAGAGGCGCGGCCCACCATTGGCAATCTCCTCCGTGCACCCCGGTGTAGTGGTGGCGCGTGTTATGCAATGCAGACTTCCCCACGTCGGTGCCCAGGAGCACCTCTACTGATCACAGCTCCAAGGGGCACCAGGCGGTCTTCTCACACAGGTCAGCAATGTGTCTCCATGCGACCTGCCAGACTTCGCCACCAGGTAAGGGCGATCGCCGACGCCTCAATGTCTATAGCCGCGGACCACAGGCTCGGGCCCGACGCGGCTCGCCTCCATCATCAGGCAGCAGTAACTCCACAGCACTGGTGCCTCCCGCTACAGGTCTTAGACACATGGCCAGCGGGGCCTTCAGGCCCTGGGGACTGTGTGCGCTTTCTGGCATCGGCCTCCATGGTGTCGCAAGGATGGTGCAATGAAAAGTGCTACATCGCTGTTTTCCCCAGCAATCCGCCACTTTTCATTAATGAGGCCCTGATTCTGCATTTCCTCTTCCCCTGGGACTCTTCCCCTGGGACTCTGGCTGGTCATCCTGGCTGTTGGGGTGTTTGAGGGGGGGTTGTTGACCTGTGCTGAACTTGGTCCTGGCTGCTCCATTCTGCATTACGGTGTTTTTCTTTTCTTTTATTTCCTTAGAGGTGTATTTGTAAGCTCTTTTTGCCTCTAGAGGCTGAAAAGTGATGGGCTGACTAACATTAATTTTTTTGCCACTAATTGGCCGGCCGGCACATTTTTCACTCTAGCGTCAAGATATTTATCGCCGTGACGCTAGAGTTAGCGTCAATTTTCGCCGCCACTAGCTGATCCTAATGCCATGTAACGACGTATTGTAAATATGTCGCTAACATAGCGATAGTTTTCGGCGATAGACAGTGTTAAAAAGATTGCCACCAACCAGCGTCAAAACTGCTCAGCAGCAATTCTTGTAAATATACCCCCAGGTTTTTAGCTTCTTCCTAAAAACAGGAAGCTCAGAAATGGCACAAAGTTCCAGAGGGAGTTTATTCCAGGCCCTCGAGCCAAGGTACGAAAAGGATCTTCCTCCAGTTCTTGCCTGGCGAATTTTAGGGATACTAGCTAAATGGCCGTGAGAGGATCGTAGTGCCCTGGGTGGGGCATAAGCACAGATCCTCTTCCTCATGTACAGGGCATTATGCGCTAGGATCAGTGTCTTAAAAACAATCCTCTTTTTAATGGAGAGCCAGTGGAGTGCTTTCAAATGCGGGGTCATATGGGGTCTTGGAGCCAGATTAAGAATTGTTCACTTGCAGATGACTCAGAAGATATTCAGGAAGACCCAAGTAGAGTGCATTTCCATAGTCAAGCCTGGAAGTAATCAGGGCCTGGGTTACTGTTTTCCTAGCTTCAACAGATAGAAGAGGGAAAAACATTTTCAGAGAGCGTAGCAGCCCAAAACAAGAGCCCACCAAAGCCTGAATTTTAAGTTGAAAGAACAAGGCACTGTTGAATTTGACACCCAAGTTTTTTACCGAGCTCTGAAGAGTACTGGGGAAGGGAGCAAGGGAGGGGGTGGATACCCTGGGGCCACCAAGTCTTCCAAACCTCATGTGGGGTGGAGGCAAAAAAAACACTCTTCGTTTTATCAGTATTGGATTTTAATTGCTTGGTAGACAACCAGTGGAACACACTGGTGAGGCAGGATTAAATAGCTCCTCCATCAAATTCTGCCCCTTTTTCACAAGTAAAAAGTAACTGCGTGTCGTCAGTGTATGATATTACTTTTGACCCCAGTGCCTCTGCCAGGATGACCAGAGGTGTAAGATAGGCATTGAATAAGGTATGGCTCAATTCCGAGTCCTGAGGTACTCCAACTGCCAACTCACTGATTGGGGAAGAAAGCAGGGGAATCCAAATTTCTTGACTTCTGTTCAGAAAGGAAGTCAACCACTTCAACGTCAAATCTCCAATCCCAATGGATTGTAGACTGGCCAACAATCTTTCACGGGGGACCGTATCGAAGGCCGCCAATAAATCCAACATGATCAGGATGGCCTTGCCCCCATTATCTAGCGTGCCTTTAATGTATTCAACTACTTGTAGCAAAGCTGTTTCCATACTACAATTGGCTCTGAAACCCGACTGACTAGAGTGCAAAAGATTGTTACTTTCAAGGTAACCTGAAATATGAGAATTGACATATTTTTCTAAAACTTTTGAAAATTCCGGAAGAAGGGAGATCGGCCTGTAGTTGGCTTGGGCTTTAGGATCAGTGGTGGGCTTTTTAAGTAGAGGCAGGATTTTGTCGTGTTTTCAACAGGTAGGCACCAGTCCAGAAGACAATGACGCATTTAAAACTCTATTTATAGCTGCCATTACATCGTATGTTCTCCTTTCTCCCCATTTTTGATTCTCAGCTCGTTACGGTGTGGGCGAACACGTGCTAGCCTATGGAGCAACCCACAACTTACTAATAGGTAAGAACGCATGACATGCCATGTTCTACTTCACCGCAACCTATACTATGCGTTTGTGCTATATGCCGGACGTTTTTTGGAATGCGAGTTTGCACTTTGGCGCTATATTCCCACAATTAACCTAGGCGCCCACGATACAGCTGTCTTCTTTATGGCACAATATAAAGGTCTAGCTAAACTGTATTGTATTGTATTGTAATTGCATTTTTATAGCGCTTACTACCCCTGACGAGGCGATGAATTTATTGCGATACCCCGATTTCAGCCCATGAGCCCTGTATGTATACTGGTGTGTGAGAAGCGCCATCTGCCAAAATTCTACTAAGGCACTACTGGCACTTTTTCGTTTGCCTGATAATCGAGTGTATCAATGTGGTGAAGTGCAATCAATAATCTCAACGCTGAGCATGATTCTACATTTATGTTGTATGTCTCGTTTGTATTTTCCTGTGGTCATCATGTGAATATACTACTGGGATGAGGTGCAATCAATCATCTCACCGCTGAGAGACTTATAATAATTTCACCCTTTGTGTTTCGTTTTCTATGCTTCTTTCCCCATCTAGGTCGCAACAAGAGCGGTCACTAATTGAGCTTAGGCCACCTTGTAGCTTGTCACAAGGGGGACCGCCTATTTTTCTTTAGTAGGGTTCTTTACCCATTCACGGTTTTATTCACTTCATTGGTCCTGAGGAAGCGCCAGGGATCGTTACGTCCATTTTAGGGCGCGAAACATGCCGACCGAAGAGTTACTGAGGCACATTATTGCCTAGTCAGTAACGCACAACCTATGGGTTTTTTAACCTGTCAGGGGAACCCACGCATTAAACTAGCTTCGTTTTGGTATCCCCTAGCCAGTTTTAATCATTCACTCACCCTTTCCTACGAACCCTCAATCTCACACCCTCACTCATCATATGGCGTTATCAAAAGATCTCCGCTAAAGCGACCCTTTGGGGGACCCATAGGGCATTGCAGTGCCGGCCCGACGAGGAGCAACGCCTGATGATGAAGCATGACATCCCTTGGGATGTGTGAGTGCAACAAGAGACAAGACTTGGGCTTGCCTCTATTCTGTGGGGTTTAGACCTAGTCCTTTCTGTTCCTTTTTCTATTTGTCTTTCTCTGTGGACAACTATTGTGCCCACACTGGAACAGTTACCCACCGTTTGGTTTGAGCAGTTGCAGTTTTGGCAGGCGAAGGGCCCAAGGGTATTCTTCAAGGATGGTGGCCTGCTGGGGTCAGCAGACCTCCATGTCTGGGACTGCTTTTAAATAAAGCAGTTTTTTAGGTCGAGCCTCGAGTAGCGCGCAAGCGCTGCTCTGCGAGACTTATAGTTAGGGAGTTTGAAAAGCTGACCAGACGCTCGTGCGTCATGGCCTTTTCCCTGCGGTTACGCGCGCGGCAGACATGTGTTTCCAATTATTGTGCCCAGACGCGGGCGCGATAATTGGAAACACATGCTGGCCGTGCGGGGAAAAAGGCCATGACGCACGAGCGTCTGGTCAGCTCAGCAGGCTGCCGCGCTCGCTCGCCCCCGCTCCTCTACGGAGTATCCCATCCGTCACGTTTGTGAAATTGGGCCCTATTTCGCACCCTCCTAACCAGCGCCCTCATAGGTAAGAAATGAAGTTGGCTGGAACCCCAGCCCTGTTATGGTTCGAGCCCTGTGATGCCCGCTTCGCTGCTGGGTCCTCTTACCATGACGCGTACACCAGTGTCCACCTGTTGAAACAACAGGTATTTGCAGTAGGTGTATCTCTGAGTGAGCATCTGTGCCTCGATTGCAGGACTGTCTTTGCGAGCGCGCACCAATTTGCCATTTTCATTCATGTTTCTCGCTGTTCTGCGAGCAGTGTTCTAAATCCTGGAGTCGGATTAGCGCGCGCCTTGCTTTGCAAGTAAATCTGGTTCGGCCTGACCTACATGCCCGGAGCTGTAAGTGGTGAAGTTCGGTCTGGCAGCCCGTGCCAGTGAAACCCGAGCAGGCACCGGGTCCACGTGTTCAGTGGGCGGGGCGGAGGGAGGAGAGGCCGCCTGCCCGAGACGCCTCGACGGGATGAAAGCTCCAGTCAGACGAACCTGCGCGGTTTGTTTTCCCTTTCCAACGCATTGTCTCAGTGTAAGCTGCCATGTCTGGTTGGTAAACTGAGGGCCAAGGTATGGCTGAGGGGATTGCTCGCCTCACCAGAGCACAGTAGCGCAGCATGAACTTCCAGGCGCTGTGGATGGTGCGTTTGTGATTCCAGGCAGCGAGCGCTGAAGGCAAGTATGCTCCGCCGACAGCTTGTTGATTCTCGGGCACGGGTGTGAGTGAGACTGGCAGAGCTTGGCATCCTTGAAAGGCGAGGCTCGGCTTTGAGTGTGTGCCCTGCTCGCTGTGTTTATGGCACGCTCTAGTTTCTTTCGTTGGTGATTTGCATGCTGATTGAGTGAGCCTGTGTGATGGTGAACGAGGACGTGTGTTTAGCGAATTCCCAGATTGTTGTGTAGTGTAGGTAGGGCTGTCGCACCTCATTATTGCCGATTCGGGCTGACAGTGTCCGCATAAGAGGCATTACTGTGTCAGCTCTTAAGCGAGGCTGCTTTTAATGGCCGATGCTTAAACCAATACTTTTAATTCGGATCGGGACGAATGAAATAGACCTCGATTTTTAGCCTTTTCCCCATTTTGTGTACTTTATCAAAATAAAGACATTTGTGTCCTTGTTTGTGCCAACGAGCCGACTGGGGAATTTACTTGAAGCGCAAGGTTTTTAAGTGTGCAGTGGTGTTTTGTTTGCTTAGCGGATGTAGTGTGCAATGTATTGAGCACGGCAATTGCTCCCACTTCTTGTTCGCTATTTGTGTCTGGCACCGATTTCAGATTTTTCAATTAACAGTCCTTCATTTTTCAAGATTGCCTGGGAGAATAAGTTGAGGGTAACGTAAAGCCATGAGTATGGTATCTGGGCTGCATGCATTTTTGAGAAAACACACTGGTCGCAAAGTGAGACGGTAGAATGTGACCTGCTTCAGTGTAAGGAATAGTTTCAGGTTAAACTTGAAACCAGAATAAAGCTCATTCAAGGAAAACAGAACAGAGAACCACTGAGAAATCTGATATGCAGGAATACAGATCTTGTTTCATAAAACACTTAATTACCTATTTGCATTTCCAAGCTCTGTAAATAGAAGATGTTACTATTGCTAAATTCAGTGGTGTTCAGTTTACTCAGAAGGATGGAGAGCTGAGTGTCCTCTTGGGATTCGAATTGTCCTTCAGATCATTGTAGATGTCAGCAGCGATCATGAAACTAGCTGAGCAATCCTGCCTGTTGTTTTATGGTTGTTAGCATACAGGGCCTCCGTTGAACACCTGTGTATTATTGTCTGGGGTTTTCCCTACTCCGTAAACCTAGATTCGACACACATTTTGGTGAGGCAGCGGGTTGCTGTGCTGCTTTTGTTACAGGCTTGGCCACGCACCTGACTTTTTGGTACTCCTATAGAGCTGCAGCCTGCAATTGAAATTAATTTGCCGGAGAAATAATTTGGAAAGTCACTTTGGGGCAATAAATGTTTTAATTTTTATAGAGGCGGGTATATGGATGTCAGTCCCATCACTTTGAGCTTACTTACGACACGTCATGCAGAGTCCCACAGCGTACATACTAATTTTGTAATGTTGTGCCCCACGTTAGTTTATATAATGACGTGCGGCAGCTGAAGATACGGTACCCCCGCCCACCACGTATCATCATTGATCATATAATGGTGTGCTTCAATGTCAACACCCCTCCCCAAGTGTCATCAGTGGTCATATAATGGTGTGCTGAAATGTCAGCAACCCTCCCCAAGTGTCATCAGTGGTCATATAATGGTGTGCTGAAATGTCGGCACCCCTCCCCAAGTGCCATCAGTGGTCATACAATTATGTGCTGCAATGTCAACAACATCCCTCCCCAAGTGTCATCAGTGATCATATAACTGTGTACTGCACTGTCAACAACCCTCCCCAAGTGTCATCAGTGATATATCATAGTGTGCTGCAATGTCAGCAACAACCATATAATGCTAGATCACACTATGTCACAAGTGATCCTGCAGTGAACTGTTCAACAGTGATTATGTAATGCTGTGTCCCACATTGTATGAATACTTATATCATTCATTGAGGTGTTTTGCAAAGAGCTATGGGATAGTTAGATACAATAAGAAACAAATTGGACAAATAACAATGAAAATAGAGGAAAGGCAAAACAGTAGCAAAATTAAACAAGCATTGGCATAGCCAATAGGTCTCGCCTTTGGAACCTTATAAGTGTTTAGTCATGCAACAGTTGATGTTGTTGCTCCAAGGATATTGTGCTGCATAACCAAATACTTATAAGGTCCCAAAAGCGAGACCTATTGGCTATGCCAATGATTGTTTTAAATGCAGCCGTTTTCCTTAAAGGAAAACGGGATGCATTTAAAATTAAAAAAATGAAACATTTTTTTTTCATTTTTTAGGGCAGGTAGTGGTCTAAAAAAATGTTTGCTCACCCATTCACAAAGGCGAAGGGGTCCCTGGGGACCCCTTCCCGTTTGCAAATGGTTTACCACCCTCTTGTACAGGGTGGTAAACTGCGAGTGTTTTGCGACCGCAATTGCGGTCGCAAAACATTCTTACATAGGGTTCAGACTCGCTATTAGGAAGGGACGCCCTCGGAACGCCCCTTCCTAATAGCGAGTCGCTATTTAATTAGCGACTCACATAATAGGGTTAGTACATGGGCCATAGGTTTTTTTGCATGCGCAAACGGGTCTAAAACCCATTTGCGCATGCAAAAATCCGTCGTACATCTGGCCCGTAAAGGCTTGTCTATATGGAGGTTGAAATCACCCAGCACTAAAAAATGTGCATATTTAAGGGCCAAGGAGCAAGAATGTTACTTAGTGATCTCAGGAAGCGGCCTGCATAACCGGGGGTCCTGCACAACCGGGGGGTCTGTAAATCAGAGCCCCTGCCACAGACTGCTGAGAGGACAGAGAGCAACAAAAGCTGAAATTGGATAACAAAGTTGCTCCCTTTGATTTTTTCTATACAGTGAGGGACAGCAGTCATGGCTTATTCTGAAAGGTGTCAGGGGTTAGACACTCAGACACACTGTGACACGGAATATAACACACAATGGGCTAGATTTACTAAGGTAAGGCCTTGCACTAGCACAACAAAAAGCGACGCAAAGAGGCACATACTATCTACTATCCAGTGCAAAAGGTGTTTTGCTCAGTAAGGGTTACCTTTTAATAGTGCCAAAATCACTTTGCGTCAATGGGGCGTAACAGGGCGCGGATCTGCGCACACACTCATAGGTTATATGCAAAGCCTGATCTACCAAAATAGCCCTACGGATTTTACAGCAAAAACTAACACCTACTTGAAGCAGGAGCAAAAATGTGGGGAGAGTGTTCATTTCTCCAAAAAAACTAATGAATTACATGTGTGCTGCAGTGCAGAGCACACGCCCATTGCGTATGACCCTTTTGCTGTTGTCCATGCAAAGGTTTTTGTACTGGAAGGGTGTGCTTCCAGTACAGATCCTATGCTGGACTGCGCACAACGCAATTGTGTGAGGCTGTGCAGGTCGCAAGACAGTCTATCTGTGCGTCAGCTCAGGTCAGGGAGCACAGCAGCAGCAGGTCAATCTTACTAGGTATGGCTTTACTCGTTTTTCTCCTTCACTCAACTCACCACAGCTAATTTGAGTTCTGTGTGAAAAGTTTGTGAATCTGGGCCATTAACTTCAATGTCCAGTTAGTGATTTAACTTCAAATAAGAAAGGCAATATTAAAACAGTTAAAGTTAGGATCTAGAATGAAAACTAAAAGGTACTAGCATCTCCTGAGGCAGCGATGTGACCCTGTTTTTGTAGCTCATTTGTACTAGGCACTAGATTTGCTAATAACCTTTGGGGATGCACTTAGGATGACGCACGGGTCTTCAGAACCTGTCGGATTCTTGTTTCTGTGAAGGATTTTTCATGCAATAGATTTGGGTTTCACTAGTTCCAATTGGATTTAAGGTGAAGGTCTCAAAAGGTAGTACAGAAGTTGATATCTCTGAACCCTGCAAAGGATCTGCAGTCAGGTCTGGGTCCAGTGCCAGGATGTGAAGGCAGGTTGGCTCCCAGTGCTTCTGGGAGTGGGGAGAGTGTCCTACAGGCACTCTATGAGCACTGAGCAGGGTAGAGATGGTGCAGGCGCACCCGATGGCTAAAGACAGGGGAGCTTGCAGCTCCAGGACCTAGATGTTGCAGTTCTTTGTTCTTTTTTTCTCCTGGCCAGCTGGGCTTGTGGTTCTTTGGAGATTACAGTTTATTGGGATGTCCTCAACAAAGATTCTCCCATCAGCTGGCCCTTGTGCACGCCTTCCTATGACCAGGTCACTGCCTCTGGGCATGTACAGTCCAGCTCATCGTGTGGCAGGTGTGCTCTTTGTCGCTATCCAGCTCACAGCAGCAAAGCTTTACACAGGGTTCCCAGGCATAGCCATCATCTGGATGGATAGGAGCAATCCAGCAAAGACTCAATTCACCATTAAGTCATCTGTTCCTACACTGGTGTGCCAGCCTCGTTGATGTCTAGCTGAAAAAAAGCAGTATTAATTGCCACATGATGGTCCTGGCGGGAAGCCAGAGATACCTAGAGATCTTCTTTATTTAACATTTCAACCACTCCACTCCTCGACAAGTGTGTCTTCCTGTCGTTCGCTTTTTCCAGGCTCTGAGACCAAAAGTAAGAGGTTCGACCAGCTTGGACAGACCCAGTGGGTTTCTGGATTGCAATTCAGGCAGAACTCTGAGTCTACTGGCATTTCCTGGGAAACAACACCAACACAGGAAGAAGTGGATAGCTGGGTTTCACTGAGGCAGGGGGGTGCTATGAACAAAGGAATGGACTAAAGACTTCCACCACACATCAGGTAGAAAGTATTTCGTGGAGGGAGTCTAGGAAGGAGTACATGCAGACTGGTCCAAAAACCAAATAAGAGCCAACCTCTTGTGGCACACAGAGTTGAAAATAGGCCTCATCACCACTGCAAGGTGTTCACCTGCCCTCCGCATTAAAAAGGAGACAATAAAGCAACAAGAAAAGCGAGTAACACGGAGAGGAATACAACTACATGCTTCTCACAGGGTCCTCCGCGTTAAAAATGGGACAATATGCCAACAAGAAAAGCATCGGCTGTAACTACCAAAGACAGACCACTACGTTGTTTCTGAACCAATATAAAGCCAACATACAATGTGCCCAATCAGCATGCCTCAATGTGTAAATTAACAATCCCAATTACCCTAAAATTCTATTTAAAATTGTTATGTGAACCTGCAATTCCATCTAGCCTTCCAAGGGAGCAATTGCACCGGGTTGATGCCAAAAGGTGAATTCCTTCCATGATCCTTGATGTGAGAAGTGTAGTCGCCTCACTAAAAATTAGCATTATTATTTGTTTGTTTCCTCAACTATCAGAATTCTAGCATGTTATTCTTTAGTTGTACTGGCTAAATGAGTTTGATTTATGCGTTTACATTGTGTTAAAATTAATAAAGTATGTAGGAAAGTGCCCCTTTTGGCATGGTCGCCCCCACTATTTGCCTGGTATTTGATGCAATTTTGACTGAAGTGCACTGGGTTCCTGCTAACTGTTCAATTATTCCCTAATTGGCAAGGCCTTTAGCACCCCTGTAAGTCCCTAGCAAATGGTACCTCTGCCACCTAGTGCATGGTACTTAAGAGGGACCCTAAAGGCTCCAGCATGTATTGTGCCACCCAAAGGGACCCACCACCAAACCCATGCAGGCTGCCACTTCAGGCTGAATGAAATGGTGAAGACCAAAGTGAAAACACAAGCAGCAAAATGGGGTTTGAGCCTATAAAGCTTAAGTGGGGGAGGGATCAATCAGAACAGGCCGAGAACACATGGGACCGCCACTGGATATTGATTAATTATTTCAATATTGTACGCAAAACAGCATGTTAATCCTGTGTGTTATCATGAGTCATGTATTATTGTTTTAATCTCATTATTCATTTTGATTACAGCTTATTACACAAAATCTCTTTGAGGTCAAAACGCGTTGGCAAGTTTGCACGAGGAAGGTGGAGTGACCATTTCCATTACTGATCAAGAAATTAAATAACAACACCCTGGAGAATAAATGGACAGAGACTAGCAGGAAATGGGACTCACACACATATATACAGAGAGATAAAATCCACTCCTCATTCCGCTATTTGGGCTATTCACGACTTGTTTAAAACAAACCCAATGATTTGTTCGAGGGGTAGCCTTTTACAGTTTCAGGCTACAGAGTTCTGGACATTGGCCATTTGGATGTGACAATCTGAAAAATCTCTGAATAAGTTGATGATGTTATGTATTTGTCTGGGGTGTAGGGAACCATTGTTCTATTGTCTCTTGTGTTTTTGTAAAGTATCACGACGTGGTTTGTATCTACTTGTACAAGAAGAGGCTATTTTGTGTAATAAGCTGGACTGGTATCATCCAGCCTGCCACCCCAGACATGTTTCCGACCCCCTGCAGGTGAGAGCCCAAGCTCTCTGAGGCCAGAAACAATGCCTGCTCGGGAGGAAGGTGTACACCCCCTTCAGCAGGATGGCTAGTGAATCTGCATACCAAGGCCAGGGACTTCAAAGCCCCTGCCGCATTTGATATGCGATCCCGGTTTCCCTCCAGACTGGGGAGATGACACCCCCTGCCCTGAGGCCCATTTGTCACCAGGACAGGTGGGAAATTTGCAATGCTAGGAGGTGTGGTGCACTACCAGGTCAGTCACACCCCTAAGGTGGGCTGCCTGATGTGCCCAAAGAAAGAAAGTTTCCACCATTTTGATTTTGGTGGAATTAGGAATTCTGGGACAAGGTTAAGCTCCCTACGCACAGGAAGTGGTCATATAGTGGGTGTAGTGACCGCATGGGTAAGTAGCCCATTGGCTACTACCCTTCACTCCCCTTAACACCCCTAAATTCTGTATTTAGGTGGCCCCTGACACCAGGAACTCAGATTTATCTGACTTAAGAAAGAAGAGGACAAAGAAGAGTCGAAGCAGCAAGAATTGCGGAAAGCTGGAGGACTTTGTTACCAAACCCTGCCTGCCTACCTTCTCCTGTCCTGACAACTGTGACAACCCAACTCGTCCCACAGCTATGTAACCTCGGAGGGCCTCCATAACTTCACCAAGCCTTCAGCATCTCCCTTGAAGTGGAGAAGCCAATTCCCTGGAGCCTGCGGGCAACAACTGCAATGTCCGGCTAACTGTTCTGCTGTTCACCAGGTCCACTGATGCAGCAGCCGCCCATGAAGGGTTCACCATGCTCCAAGAGGTGAGATCTGTCTCCCCACCAAGTAAGTAGATGCCAGGAACAACCGGAGCCGACCTGCACCAATACCTGGGGTACCAGACCCCTTGCAGCAACCAAAGCTTGTTTGAGTCCAATCTGGACTACAACGCCGCGGAAACCAAGCAGCCGGCGAGGGACGTCAGCATCGCAGAGGCAACCACCGAGAGTGGCCCAGCTGTCCTAATTTGTCCCCCTTTGTAGGTCCAACTGAGAACCTTTGGTGCCTTTGACGCACGGGCACCAGCTGACCAAAACCCTCTGCACCCGAGCTCTCTAAGCCGGGTCCAAAACAACCAACAGTACTCTCCTGCTCCCAGGACCCTCACAAATTCAGCCCTACATTGGGAGCCCCCTCTGCAGCCTGTTTCTAGATGCCCTCCCCTATTTGCCTATGGAGTAGCGCGCAAGGTTACCAACCTGTTCAGCACCTATGCACCCAGACACCCCAGAGCAGGTAAACCCTGAACTGCAGGTAGTACTTTGGACTTTGGCCTAAAGGGGACCCCTGAGTACCGTTTGCAAATAACCGTATGCAGAATATGCCTTTTTCGCAATAGGAAAGCATTACCGCGTAAATTGCTAGTATAAACAGTACTTACCCAATGACGAAGTTCTTGGTGTTAAAATAAATACAAAAATACTTGTTATTTTTCTAAATTGGTCTCGAGTTTCTTCTTGAGTGTGTGTCTCAGTTATTGACTCTGTGTGTGTTCAACAAATGCATTAACACTAACTTCTGATAAGCCTAAACTGCTCGCCAACACTACCACAAAAGAGAGCATTTGGAATTTTTTATTTAAGCCCTGTAAGCCAATAAGGGTCGCTTGGACTTTCTACATAGTATGAATACCTTGTTGTAGTATACTTCATAAAAAGCCAGCTTCCTACAAAGTATATTAAAAAAACACATACGCCATGTGGCCCGAGTTAACTGCAATCAAACTTTAGAAGAAGGAGACGTTATTACCGACTTGAAGCCCAGCATGTGCTGACCCGGCCACAAAGCACCAACTCCAAACACTTCTGGTCAGTGCTTGCTTGCACTGGCTCAATATCATCTGTATCACAAGGAGAAGTCCCACGCAGCCTTATTTTAGGCAAATATTGGGATGAAAATGTCCCCTTGCACGGCTCGGTCGGATGTACACTCTTGCTCTGAATGCCCTTCGCAGAATGTTTCTGTAGATTCCTGATTTTTTGCTTAAGCACACACAACAAGCATTAATGTGTGCTGGGGGCCTTCTATGAAATGGTATGAGGCCGTGAGGATGACTCTGAGGTCTGGGGTGATGCACCATGTGTACTCCTTTTTAGGTCGAGCCTCGAGTAGCGCGCAAGCGCTGCTTAGAGGCGAAGACTTTTAGTAAGCGAGTTTGAAAAGCTGTCCCAAAAACGCTTGTGCGTCGTGGCTGGCCTTTTTGGGATGGGTACGCGCGGCAAACATGTGTTTCCAATTATCGTGCCCAGACGCGGGCGCGATAATTGGAAACACATGCCGGCAAAAGGCCATGACGCACGAGCGTCTGGTCAGCTGAGCAGGCTGCCGCGCTCCCTCCTCCCCCCCCCTCCGCTCCTCTGTGGTGCGCGCGCACCACTGTTTTTTTTTTTGTTTTTTTTTACCGCGGGGCCGCCATTTCTTTTTTCCTCTTCTACTCCCGGCTCCTAAATGTTTCCAAGTGTCGGATTGTACACAGGTGGCATCTTGCTGGTTTTGGTTTGTGGCTGCCAGCACACCCGGGGACACTCAAGTGGGTCTCCCTGTCTCAAAAGAGGAAAAGCCTTACAGTCAATTTCCAGACTGTGCAGGATATCTGGCACGGTGTCGGTGCATGGCAGGTGTGGTAGTTCCATAGGTTCGAGCCCTGCTAATGAGCTCTGCACCTCACAAAACGTGTGCAGAATATAGAATATTTGAATTAGTATCCATCTCACGGGAGGATATCAATCTACCATCTATATAATAGCAAAATGATCCCGTAGCGCATAAACCAACACAAAAGGGCATTCTATCCCCACACGCTCCCAGTCCCCCGCGCTTTTATGCAACAGCCTCGTATAGATATTTCATGTGTGCAATATTATACGGAGCAGAGAGGGCTAATCCGTTTTACACACTGCCTGGTCTGGGGTAGTAGGCGCTAAATAAATGTCATTTAATCACGCACTGTATGAAGTTATCTATAATTAACACAAGAAATACTATCATTTCTGTATGAGCCGCCAACAGGCATTGCCACCTTTTTGTTGCACTAACAGAGAAAAATCTATTTTGGAGCTGGTGCTGAGAACAGACTCTGAAGCCTGTAATTCAATAGATGAACGTGCGGCTGAGTGACTGAGTTCGACGGATGCCCCACAGAGTACAAGCTGGTGTCATGTTTGACACACTTCACCACTTTGCACATTGCAGAGGTTGTGAAGCCTTACAAGCTGCAGCCAGCCACGCACAGAATAATGATTAAAGAAGAATTTCACTGCATTCTCCAGGAAAACTGGCTGACTGGAGAATGCGTCATTTACTTCAGGAACCCAGCAGCCCGCTAGGGACTTATTTTCTGCGACGCGAATGCTAACAAGTGTCAGGCGTTCAAGATTTAAGGGACTCGCTGAGTGCATTTAGAAACAAAACTCTCTCAGACTTTAAACGCCATATTATTAGAAAAGCCAATTAAAACAGAAATCTCTGAGAGGATGCCGGTTATAATTGACCAGAGTGTCGTGATTACTTCACTCTACGTCTTCCGTGTGACCCCAGCACTGTCTCACCAACCCCACTAATTCTGTTTTGAGTTCCTAGAGTGGCGTGCCACCCGCCGAAGTGCTTCGACACTTCATCAGGGGTAGCAACAGTAGCGGCTCCTCGAGGGAGTGCTGCGGGGCGGTGGGATGGGGGCGGGGGAGGGGCAGGGTGGGGGTAGTAAACTCCGGAATTGGGCCGAACGGAGTTGAGTAAAGAAATAAATAAACGAATACATTGCGCGCTGCATCGCCGATTTGGCGTTGCAGCGCGCGCAATGTAATTCGTTTTGTTTATTTCTTTACTCAACTTTGTTCGGCCCAATTCTGGAGTTTAATACCCCCAACCTGCCCCTCCCCGCCCCGGTCTGACTTCAAAAGCATTTTTTTCGCAGACCGAGCGCCATGGGAAATGTCTGCAGGAAGCAAATGCAGTCAGTGATCACACGTCTCCCTGCAGTGTCTAGGGTGTGAGAGCAACTCGGTCCTGTGACAGATGCACCCAAAGACCATCAGGAAGTGGGAACAAACTTTTCTATGTCTAGCACAAACAAGCATTGGCATAGCCAATAGGTCTCGCTTTTGGGACCTTATAAGTATTTAATTATGCAGCACAATATCCTTGGTGCAACAACATCAACTGTTGCATGGGTAAACACTTATAAGGTCCCAAAAGCGAGACCTATTGGCTATGCCAATGCTTGTTTCTGAGAGTGACTACTATCATCTCACCAGGCTAAGAAGAACTGGTTGTTGTAGCAGACACTGATTATAGACAAAGGACTGTGGGGCATATTAACAAGGGCCGGCGATAAATATCGCAAAGCGCGCTTAGCGCTTGCATATTTATCGCCGGCTATCTCTGTAATTTATCGCCCGGTTAGCGCGTTATCAACAACGCGGATCGCCGACGCGATAAAAATTCCAGAGATAGTGTGGATATCGCCGTTTTCCATGGTGGAAAACGGCGATATCCTAGATGATAGGGCCTGTGGTCTTAGCCACAGAATCCACCCCCCATGTTAAGTATGCCTTAGTCAGGAATTTAACAGACGTTACATTCCTGCGTTAAGGCATACTTAACGCGATTTAAATAATCGCTACCCTTCCTTGTTAATATTGCGAAGCTGCCTTCGCGATATTTTCCCTGGTTGGTTTCACAGCCACGCCTACTTTGCATCTCATTAGCGATGCAAAGTTAGGCGTGCTGGAAACGGGCGCTAAGTCAGCAAAACACGCGATAGCGTGTCTTTGCTGATAAGGCGATGAAATTATCGCTGCTTTTCGCCCGAAAACGGACGCAAAAGCGGCGATAATTTCATAGCGCCGCCTTGATAATATGCCCCTTTGTGTCTGCTGCCCTCAGTTGTAGAGTGAACTATCATCCTCTCCTGTTTTAAATGTTCCTTTCAATTGTGCCCTTTGCTCCATCCATATGCGGCATGGATGGCTCAGATATATGTCCTTTGTATGAGTAAGGCATATGAAAGCATCTGGATGTTGCATCATTGGTACGGTCTGCGACCCCAGAAATCCAGACGCATCACTAGAAAGCAGGAAACACTGAACTGCTCACAAGGAAACAGAGTAACAAGTGGGGCACTTTGAGTGTAGCTTCTTTTATGGGGCAGTCTTAAAGATGTCAAAGATGACAGTTGTTAAAATCTTGTGAGACTTATCACATCTCATCCCACAAGACTTGGTCGAGACCTGGGCGTACACGGTAGGAGGTAAATTAATAGAAAAACAAAAATATTGAAAGCATATTGGAGGAAACAAAGTCATGGATATCCTTATTAAAGGAAAGAAATTTATAACAAAACACTGAAACATCGAAAACTAGAGGAAACATTTAAATGGAAATGCATTTAAATCGAAAATGTAAAGGAGCATTTAACTGGAAACACAATTTAATTCAAACTACAGTACAAACAGAACAGTGTCATGAGGATTTATTGAATGTTACACAACGAAGCAACAGTTACACAGCATACACAGGGTCTTCTAGCCTTCTATAACACTCCCAAAAAGGCAGCATTGCATCTCCACCACTGGACCATGCACTTTTCTGGATATAAAAGTATAAATGTAAAACAGACTGCAGCATATATGAACACAATACATACATGAGTTCCACGAACACATCAACTGGCATTTCCATGTTTATCATTTTCTATGTTCACTGTAGATTGTATGTTTATTCTGAGTGTCAATTACTGTAACAGCAAATTCACAGGATGTACCTCTGCCCGTGCAGGAGCTGAACAAATGTATTTTTGATTTTCCGGATACTGCAAAGGTCACCAGGTCAGTTGTCAGATGTGCCTGGTCAAGACCCAGTCAGTTTGTAAAAACACTCCCCCTCCCCAACCTGAAAGTATAAACCTGACACAGAGTGGGCTGGAAACATGCTCCTGGCTGAGTGGACAGCAATATCTCTCAGACGCAGAAATTCAAAACAGAGTCAATGATAGGAATATTAGAATAAGTTCCAGATTTGCGTTATTTTCTAGTATGGATGCTGTTTCTGCTCCACATAGCCTGGAAATAGAGACAGACTTGAAAGGAGGTTGGGGAGTGATCAGGGTTTGTGCGGCCCATGCATATAAAGCTGTATGTGCACAGGAGGATGGAGCTTTCACACTTTCTAAATAGTCAGTGCCATTCCCATTAAACCTGATCTGGATACTTTAAACCTCTGAGAGTACGTGTCTGCATTCAGGAACTGTGCCTACTGGGCTGCACAGTATTTTAAAGTGCTGACGTATAGCCCAGTGAGACCTTTGCAACAGCTGAACTCACTCCTCCTCAACCTGTTGGATTAAGATCCGGAGCAAATGCCACACAGGGTATCCAGACGAAGCCTCACCAGAGACCAGGATTGATCGCTCCACCACAGGGATGCTCACAGTGCCTTGTGATCATAACATGTCTACAAGGCCCTACCATGACATGTCTACTGATCTCTCTAGTTTAAATTTTCCTCCAGTCTTTTACACCTGGTGCCTTCACTCCATCTTTTTATTACCAGGATGCCACATGTATATTTGCAATGTGCGTGTATAGAAGGATGAGGACAGTGAGTGTGTGATGGCTGACTGTGAGCACCAGGAACACACTCTGGATCCCTGCTTAGATGGTGTACAGGACACTGAGTGTGTGATGGCTGACTGTGAGCACCAGGAACACACTCTGGATCCCTGCTTAGATGGTGTACAGGACACTGAGTGTGTGATGGCTGACTGTGAGCACCAGGAACACACTCTGGATCCCTGCTTAGATGGTGTACAGGACACTGAGTGTGTGATGGCTGACTGTGAGCACCAGGAACATACTCTGGATCCCTGCTTAGATGGTGTACAGGACACTGAGTGTGTGATGGCTGACTGTGAGCACCAGGAACATACTCTGGATCCCTGCTTAGATGGTGTACAGGACACTGAGTGTGTGATGGCTGACTGTGAGCACCAGGAACATACTCTGGATCCCTGCTTAGATGGTGTACAGGATGGATACAGCCAGACAGCTAGGTGAAATGCAGGACTCCTCCAATGCATTCCTGAGGGCCATTGAAGTCAACCAGACTCTAGACTACTGGAGTAAAGCAGACAGGGTCCTGTTGGACCATAGAGTTAATCTCTGCCCCACCTCCTGCACCATGTCTACCAGACGTTTACCCCCAACAGGCTGAGAGGTGGCTGAGCGGCAGATGTGTAGAGTACACTAAGTAGAGAAAAGTAAGTTAATCTTCCTCTTGTGTGTCTTTGTTTTTGTTTTCTCTTATAATGATCTCCCAGTCCCACCTGGGGGGAAAACAGAAACAAAACAAGCATTGGCAAAGCCAATAGTCCTCGCCTATGTGAGATCTATTGGTTTTGTCAATGTTTTTTGCCTGTTACATAGCAGTGCAGCTCTGACTGGCTCTTTGTATGCTTCCACTAGTGCTCACTTTCTGAGAACTCTTTTTTCTATCTCGTGAGGCACTTCACAAGAGTACATGTTTTCAGTTGTCTCCCTTGTATACTAGTTTGCGGCAGTAAATGTGCTGTATTTGTTTGATAGGTTTCCTGCCTCCTATCTGTCTGCTTGACTGATTGTTCTTATCTCTGCGTGTTTATTTTGGTCACTGCTCTTTACTAACAGCATAACTTAAACAATCTTCTTCCTCAACAGGATTTATGCAACAATCTTGCTGGGTACTGGGGGTTGAAGGGAAAGGCTGTGGCATGTTATTTTTTTCTAGCACGCAGCATAATTTAAATGCCAGTAAATGAACTGTAGAAATATTTCAGAATACATCAGAATTAGGAAAGCACAAATGAAGTACATTTTTTGTAATTCTGAAGTGTGTGGAAACGAATATTTTAATACGATCAAAACAAATCAAAACACTAGGTGGTGCCGATTTCCACACATTATCATTTCTGCTGTGTATTTTTTTATGTCTGTGTAAATGTAATAGTAATTTCAATTGAAAACGTATTGTGTGTAATGGCGGTGTGCTTCTACACCATGTATACTCCACTCCACTCTACGATACTCTACTCCACTCTACGTCATTCCATGATACTCTACTCCACTCTATGCCACTCAATGCTCCTCCACTCTATAACATTCTACTTCACTCTATGCCACTCTACTCCACTCCACGACACTGTACTCCACTCAAAGCCACTCTATTCCATGGCACTCCATCCTACGACACTCTATTCCACTCCACTCTACGCCACTCTACTCCAATCTATGCCACTCACTGCTTCTTGACTCCACTCTACGTCACTCCACACCACTCCACTCTATACCACTCCACTCTACACCACTCCACTCTAAGCCACTTCACTCTACGCCACTTCACTCTAGGGGCCAGTTGTACGACGGATTTTTGCATGCGCAAATGGGTTTTAGACCAGTTTGCGCATGCAAAAAACCTGTGGCCCATGTACTAACCCTATTTTGCGAGTCGCTAATTAAATAGCGACTCACAAAATAGGGTTAGCGACTCGCTATTAGGAAGGGGCGTTCCAAGGGAATCCCTTCCTAATAGCGAGTCTGAACCCTATGTAAGAATGTTTTGTGAACGCACTTGCGGTCGCAAAACACTGGCAGTTTACCATCCTCTTCAAGAGGGTGGTAAACCTTTCGCAAACGGGACAGGGTCCCCAGGGGACCCCTTCCCCTTTGTGAATGGTTGCGCAAACATTTTTTCAGAGCAGGCAGTGGTCCCAGGGACCACTACCTGCCCTTAAAAAATGAAACGAAAACGTTTTTTGTTTTTTTTTTTAAATGCATCCCGTTTTCCTAAAAGGAAAATGGGTTGCATTTTTTTTTTTAAAGCTGCTTTATTTAAAAGCAGTCTCAGACATGTAGGTCTGCTGACCCCAGCAGGCCACCATCCCTGGGAGTGCCAGCCATTCCCAAATATGCATGAGGCATGCAATTTGCGACCCCATTGGGAATCGCAAACAGTGTCTCAGACACTGTTGTACATTGGCGACTCGCAATTTGGCACAATTTGTGAGTCGCAATTACCAATGGTCGTACATCTGGCCCTAGGTCACTACACTCTATGCCATTATACGCAGTTCCACTCTACGCTACTCTACTGCATGTCACTATACTCCTTTCTACGACACTCTACACTACACCACTCCACTATAAGACACTCCTCTACAACACTCCACTCTATGACACTCTACTCCACGCCACTTTACACCACTTCGCACCACTCCACTCTATGCAACTACATTCTACTTCACAAAACATTAGATGGTGAATCTGTTGTTTCGCCAAGAAAACAGGGGGATGTTATTGGGATAACAGGGCCACTTTAGGCCTTGGCAGTATCCTAGAGACTACCTTAGAGGAACTACCCAGCTGGGCAGGAACAGAAATAGCAAGTTTTAAGGCATTTATGCAACAAGCAGTGGAAACTGCAAGGAAGGTGAATTAAAGGAAAAGTCTTAAAGTGGTCCCCCGATTCCTGCTGCCGCTAAATCCTGAAATAAATACTCTAGTTATTCCTCAGAAAGATATTATAGAATATTATTATTAAAAAGGAGGAGGAATCGGGTAAAGGCCAGGTTAAGAAAGGAGAGGGAAGACAATATTTGGATAAAACTTAGAGAAGCAGCCTCTAAATGCCAGATAAGAACATTTTGGTCTCTTGTCGCGGAGGGTTGGGGAGCCAGAGCCCGATCACTCCCTGTGGCTATTGAAGAACATAAATGGGTTAGCTTTATTCGGGATCTATATGCAGCTAATGAGGCGGCAATTAAGCCCCTCGCCCCAAAGGAAGACTTTACTTTGTATGGATCGCCCTCTGAAAAAGAAATATAAATGGTGATCAGGGGAATGCGTACCTCAGCGGCAATCAGCCTAGATGAAATACCAATCACAGTCATAAAACAAAACAGTACACTGTGGAGCAAGATTCTTTGCCCGGTTTTTAAATATTGTTATGAAAATAAAATGGTTCCCTCCCCCTGGAAGGGAAGTATAATAGTCCCTCTGTTCAAGAAAGGAGACCGAGATCTTCCTCAAAATTATCGTCAGATTGCGCTGCTTGATGCGGTGGGTAAAGTCTTCGCTAAATGCCTTTTGTCCCAAATTAGCGATTGGACGGATGCCAATAAAATCTTACCATTGGAGCAAACTGGGTTTAGAACGAAACATGGAACAATTGATAATTTAACTGCCCTACAGGTAATAAATGAAAAATATGTTGAAATTAGACGAGGAAGGGTGTATACCGCTTTTATAGACTTCTCCACAGCATTTGACAAAGTAGATCGTCCTTTGCTGTGGAGTAAGCTTTTAAATTTGGGTATGCCGGGCACTCTTTTGGAGTTAGTTGGTGCCCTCCATACGGATACTTGGTGCAGAGGTGTAGTCCAGCGGCCAGGGCAGCTGACTTCGGAGCACAGGGCTCATGGTTTGATCCCCGGCTCCAGCGGCAGCTCAGCTCAGCACCATGTGACTCTGGGCAATAGCTCACTTAATTTCCACGACGGCCCCCAGTGCCTTGAGACCTGTAAGGGTGAGTAGTTCGCGCTTTACAAATACGGAATTACATTTACAGAGTCCTAATGAGAGGGGAAAGAGGTCTCTCACAAGCTATCCCCACCGAAAATGGTTTAAAACATGGATGTTTATTGGCTCCCCTGCTTTTCTCCCTATATATCTCTGATCTCCCGCACTATTTCGCCCAAAGTGAGGGCATTGCTCCGGTAATTGGGGGAAAAACGATTGTGTGTCTACTCTATGCAGACAACATAATAATTTTGGATCTAACGCCCAGGGGATTAAATAGTCGTCTGCAGGCACTCCATTAATTTGCTGAGGCTCACCATTTAAAGATTAATATATCAAAAAGTAAAATGATGTGTATGCATGGAAGAAAGAAGCTGAAGTACGGAAATTTTGTATGGTCTGTAGGTGGCCAATAATTGGAGCTTGTAAAATCATATACCTTTTTAGGAAAAATAGTGTGTGGCAACCTAAGTGATAAAGCCCATATAGAAAATAACATCTCTAAAGCCACCATTCAGGGGAAAAGCTTGGGTTTCCTTTATAAGTCTACCGGAAAAAGACATTTTGCACTTTTATTGGAGGTGTTTCGTGCAAAAATCCCCGCTTCCCTGCTGTATGGAATGGAATTGATCAATGTAGAGAAATGGCTTTTTTTAAATGCAACGGAAGGCCGAATTTTAGCCTCAGTTAATTCGGCATGTCCCGCGGCCTCCCTCAGGTTAGAATTATTTTTTTTACAGAGTTTTATATAGCACAAACTTGACCCAAAGGTATCAGAGCGCTTTACATAGCACCAGCTGCGTTACATGAGAACACATTCATTTTTGTTAGGCACCTAGAGATTAAGTGATTTGCCAAGAATCACAGAATGTTTAGCGTCATTGCCGAGACTCGAACCCAGTTCCCCAGATTCGAGGTTGACCGCCCTAGCCGTTAAGCCAACTCCTCTCCCCAGTTTGGATTAAGAAGTATCTGGGCACAGTGTCTCGCGGGGATAGTGCGTTGGGTCCTATTTCTGGTAAAGGGGGATTTTGGTACATTAAGATTTTTACTTCGGAAAGAAATTTTAGAATGTTTAAAAGAACAGTCATTAATTTTTAGAAATTTTAGGACTGCGATTGATTTGCTGCAATTAGATCAGTCCGTTTACCTTATCGCTGGAACCAATTAAGGGCCACCCTGAAACAGGCCACTCGGGAAACAAGTTTCATAAGGGTTAGGGAAGCTTGCACTCTGAAGAGGGGTATCCATCCGGTCATTGATACCTGTGTGATAAATAAAGTACAGGCATATATTTCTTGGAACCTGCCACATGGAGTGTGCCGTTTTTGGCTATTATTGAGGCAGGGTATGCTCCCTTTAAATCCTTTATTGTCTAAATGGTATGGTTCATCACCGATTTGTAATTTGTGCAATAATGGCCTGCAAGATGTTAATCATGTATTATTTATTTGCCCAGCATTATTATTGTGTCAGCAAAAATGGATGAGACCAATATGTTTACAGCTATCTATTCTTTCGGCCTCAGCACTAATTGATTCTCTTTATGAGCCGCCAAATGAAATGTTCTGTCATAGAATTTTTAACTTTTTAAAGTGTTTTCTAAACATGTACTTCGGCTCATTAGGTATGTAGGGAGCAGCTGCTAATACTTGTTTTTTATTCTATGTTATTTATCTCCTATATCTTTGCACTAAGGGCATGAAGGATATTTTTAATCATTTTGTACCGTATATTATATTGCTATGTTTTAATCTGAAGATTTTTTATATTGTTGGATTCCGCTTAGGACTCGCTGATGTCTTGTCGGGTAGGAACATTTTCTGTGTTAATTTTATCAAAATAGAATCCGTATTATTGTGTTGTTGGTTTTTCCAGTTTATGTGGACCTCCACGGAGTTCCGTAATCATAAATAAAATTGATTGAATGCTATTAAGCAAAACAATGAAAAGGGATAATAGCTTTGTAGTGGCCTCATTCTCCAGTCCTTTGGTCCTACTATCTTCAGGTCATCAACAAAGCCCAGCTTATTTTTTTATTTTCCTCTGGGTCTTATAATTTCCACACAAAGTACGCTGTGCTGGTAAGAACAATGAAAACAACTGCAATGATGCAATAGGACTGGCGGTATGTTTAGCAAAGAGCTTGTGTTGTACGAATGCTTGTTGTGTATAGTTTTGTAGCACTGTGTGAGGGAGGTGTAGCAGAGCCCTTCTTAAGATCTTAATTATGGTGTCCAAACTTCACAATGCAGGTTGGCAAATGCTCAATCTTTCATTCTTTTACATTACAGGAACCTAACTGCTTAGTTCCATTTCTCAAAGTGTCACACATTAAGGCTCGAAGTGTCACACATACACATGCTGAAATCATAAAAACAATGCTGCTAAGGTTTCAGATCGCTTATATGTGACATTTTCATAATTTCAGTGTAATTATGAGTGACATTCAACGACTATGAGTGACACTTTTCTTGCAAGCAAAATCAAGCAATGAGGACAAGGGAAACATATAAATATCAGAAATTACACTCATTTGAGCAACGAGAAACTGTAAGACGATCTTAAAACTGCTGCAAAGCAAGCACCAGAAATGGAAGAGCACTAACCTAGTGCCCTTTTAACCTGATCATACTGGTAAACAAATGTGCAATCATGAGGGCTGCCCAGACCTCTGAGGCTGTAACCTCAACCAGCCTCTAGGTTATTTACAAAACCCCATAGCTGCCAAGTTTTCAGATTCTTAAGTGTGACATTTCCATGGTTTCAATACACTTATGAGTGACATTCAACTGTCAAATGTGTTTGACCTTTAAAGTGACACTTTCTTGCAAGTAAAACCAGGCAATGAAGCGCTTTGAAAGAGATAAATATCAGAAATGACAACTTTTTGAGCAATGAAAAGCTCTAAAAACATCTTGAAACTATTGCAAAACTTCTGAAATGGAAGATCCCTAACCTACAGCCTCTTTCTAAGATAACCATACTGCAAAAAACAATTATGGCACCATTATTCATCACAATTAAGACACACCATGAGGAAGATCGCAGGGGACCTATGGGGCCAAATGCTTAGCTTGACAAGACATCAATCGTGGATCAACACTATGAAATAGGCACCAAATAGGTTTTAGAGACCAGTATGTCTAAAAATATAATGAAATTAAGAAAAATATGCTTTTTGTTGTTAGTATAATATAACTAAACCAAGAAGGGTGGCCTGGTAGGTTAATGCGCATACTGCAGAAATTAGTAAACTTCGGGGCAGAGAGAGTGCATGACTGACCTTCCTAGACTGTACAACCAGAAGTGCCTAGGGAGTGCTCCTGCCAGGATGGGCATCTTATAAGTTTTTTGGCTGGGCTGGGGGGGGGGGGGGCACTAGGCTGCTGCAGCAAGCAGTGCTAATTCATGTAAGGCTGAAGAGCTGCATAAAGTCCAGTCATGAACTGCCAGAGAGCTCACCTGGTCTAACAGTCAGACTGGAGAGGAAATATAAAGCTAGGGCACTAAAATAAAGGTGGCCCACCATCAGCCAATCAGCCAGTTATTAATGTGGCCTACATTTGCAAATTGGGGGGGGGGGGTTGAACTTGTCAAGACAAGCTGTGTAAATATTTTGCACGGTATGGGAGACTGCATGGATTTATACTTGCTGCAAGCAAGGTATGTGGTAATATCAGGGAAATCAACAGTAAAACCTGCCGCACCAGACCAAACAGTACCACAAACAGCCAAACAAAATCAGCCCATACGCTGATCCCCTCAAGCCTACACTTCGGGCACTGTACTGGCTGTGGGAGCGGCAAGGAAAAAGAAAACTGCTGTGGCGCCCACCACCTCACGCTGTATAAGTGTTTTGCAAAGTATGGAAGACAGCATGCATTTAAGCTTGCTGCAGGCAATGTGTTGTGGTTATGTACAAGCCCCTTTAAGTGCACCTGCACAGCTCATGCCTAGAATGCTCATGGTCTACATGGACTAATATTTTACCATAGTCAGTTGGAAATTGAGAGCATACTGGGAGGCTGCATGTTGGTGGTGTTACTGGAAGAAATAAAGAAGTTGGAAAACAGTGACTCTGTCTTCTTTCAACACTGGTGATGAGCGAAGCTGGATTGGGAACCAGTTGGCCACACCACCAATTCAAACATCGATTTGTTTATTCACTCTACTCTGGATTGATTTCTTCGAGGACTATGATGATCGACCATCGACCATTCTCATGGTAATTTTTTTTTCTCTTTAGTGAGGCGGACTTGCAGTGATTTTATTTATTTAAAAAAAAAAAAGAAGAATCTCCTTCCTGCTTACCGCTATTGGGCTCGAGCGCGTCTCACCTCGCGCAACAAATCAAAAGGCCAGCGGAAGAAGTCACAGGGAGCATGCTGAGAGCTCCATGGCAACGTCAGTAGCAAACCAGTGTCAGGAATGTGAGCACTGCTCGTGCGCCACACGTCATTGCGGTTGAGCTGCGAGAGAAGAACTTCACGGCAAACTAGCGGCAGCAACGTGGCGTGACGTATAGCGTCATCATGTCACATGACCTACGCGTCACTGTATGCATGCGCCATTTTGATTTGGGATTTCACTGACGGATTCAGTCAGAATTGTTCCTGACAGTATTGGTTTGTCATGTTTCTTTCCTTGTGCAGTGCAAACAGATTTATACCTAGTCACGGACAATGGGGTACAGTTTATCTCGCAGGAGATATGTGAATTCCTGAATCAGGTTGATATAACACATCAGAGAACCGCTTTACATGCACCACAGGCAAATGGTCTTGCAGAACATATGAACAGGTTGGTGAAAGCCTATGTGCAAACCGCAGCAGAAATAAGGGTACCACTTAAGGTGGTATTGAGGGACATGTGGTGGGCACATCGCACCACTCCCAAATGCGTGACACAAAAATCAACTTTTGAATTCTTAAGGTGCAGAGCTGCTACTTCAAAATTGAATCCTGTGTGGCTGCCTACCAATGGCACGCCCAGTTTGAGTAAGGAGGAGATTCATGATAGAGTAACTGCTTACCAGCTGAAGTATAAACAGAGGTATGATGAAAAGTATTCAGTGAGGGAGAAGAAATGGAATGTGGGGGACCTGGTATTTATAAAGAATCCAAGGTGGGAGAGGAAAGGTGTGACTGAGCACATGGGTCCTTTCACCATTACCTACATTAAAAAGAATGCAGTGACAGTTCATACTCGTTGCAAGTGGAGCATGTCCAGATTGGTGAGATATCCCGCTAACATCTCTAGAGGAATGGGTGACTCTGACGAGGGCACCAGAAAGGGGACAGTCGGGAGTGGGAGACCAAGGTAACCTGCTCAGATGCATAGCAAAATTCCCATTTGCTTTAGGGACTTTGTTATGAAGTAAATGAGTCTTTGACTTGCCTCTTATTCTGTTTATTTTTCTATTCCCTGCAACTTTAGTTTTAATTTGTGTTGTTGTTGATTGTATATAGTATTATTTATTTGTTTCTCTTACCTTTGTAAGGGGGATGTGTTGTGGTTATTGCACAAGCCCCTTTAAGTGCACCTGCACAGCTCATGCCTAGAATGCCTCATGGTCTCCATGGAGAAATGTTCTGCCATAGTCATTTGGAGATTGAGAGCATACTGGCAGGCTGCATGTTGGTGGTGGTACTGGAAGAAATAAAGAAGAAGTTGGAAAACCATGACCCTGTCTTCTTTCAACACAATGCTTGTTCTAATAGCAGGGAATTCAACAGTAACCCCAGTGCACCAAACTCAACAGGCCCACAAACAGCCAAATAAATCAGCCCACACATTGTCCATCCTATCCTTCAGGGACTGCACTGCCGGCAAGCGCGAAAGGAAGAGAAAGCTTCCACCTGCCGCCTCAAATGGAGTGGGGAAGGTATGACTGCTGGCCTAGGAAAAGCTCTCCCCTGCACCTAGTGCTTAATTTGCAAAAGAATTAGTGCTGGTGCCCGAAGCATGGATCAGAAGTTCGCAGCAGGTACAAGTAAATGTTGGTGCGCCGACTACCTAGGCCAGTGGTTCCCAAACTTTTTCGACCCGCGGCTCCCTTGACATAATTGGTGGTTGGCCGCGGCTCCCCATCATGTCAATTTTTTTCAGGGAGGGGTGATGTAAGCCTGACCACAGGCGCTGGAATGTACAGTGATTAAGAAGGAGATGTAATAAATGAGAAAATGTTATGTCACATGCTACTTTTGGTATGGAGGCTTACTGGTGTTGTGAGCAAACACATACCGTTGACGTGAATTGTAAGGTAAACCAATGTGTAATCAGGGGAAGAAGAGATAATTGAAATGAAGAAAATTGGTCCGGTGGCTTCTGCAGTGCTGACCTCGTGGTAGGTTTTCTGAGATAACTGTGTGACATTAACAGAGACTAGCAACTTTCTTCAGTAAACCTTTCAGTGCACGAGTCAAGATTAGGAGACCTACTCACTCTTTCCTTTACTGCTGAGGTCTCTGCGCAGCTCAAGGCTGTGTCACCACTAGTACTCTTTGGGTTTTTTTTTAATAGAAAGATGACAATCTATTTTTGTTTAGACAGCACCGTTCTGCCAAGGGAATGTGGTGTCCAGATTTGCAAAATTATTTATTTTAACCTGTGGCTTCTGTTTCATTACCGGCAGCAGGGAATCTATACAAATATTACTGACATTTCTTTTTAGGGCATTACACGATATTCGCGGATATGTTGTCAATGCAGGATTTAAAAGCATAGTAGTGCCACCTGATGCCAAGGAGTACCCCCTTTCCCTCTCACCCTGCATATTTTTCGCACATTTTGTTTAAACACTGAAAGCACTGAAATGGTAAACTCACTGTGACTACTACCACGATCAAGAAACAGCCTTTCCTATTTTACTGTGTGCAAAGTGTGCGCTTTGTTATTGCCATGGAAAGGCTCATTCCTGGAAGGTAGATATGTCACAGTGCATCTGTGCCTGTGCTATGTAAGAAATCAGTCCTGTTTAACGATTGAAGTAATTTTGGCAGGACATTTCTTGTTTAGATCAAACATTCACAAATTGTGAACAGTGAAATCACCAGCTCTGTGCGTTCACCTCCAAACGGACTCATGCAGATTCATGTGTAAGAGACATAGGCATACACTGGTATAGCAGCATGAACAAAATATAACCATAATATTAATATTCATTGTATTTCATTCTACTCCTTGCTAAGCAAGTCATCAAATGATTGTGTATCCTTTACTAAGAAGTTCAGATCCTATGTAGTGTACTGCACAGTACTGTAGCTTTTTACTGAATATCAGCACCAATAAGTGAAACATTGCTAATGTAATCAATTTTGATTATTCTTCACTGGTGGCTCTTCCTGTTAATGCCACAAAACATGTTGCCTTCTCCATCACAGCTGTGGAAATTCATACATTCTCCTACCTAGCGTGTCCTCATTCACGATGCCCTGCAAACCTCCTGACTGACTTATAATAAACTCCATTACCATGAGCTGCGGTAGTTTGGTGCTGTGCGTTAGAACTGTGTCCGGTTAGATAAGAGGCATCATATTTCATAATATTAATTGTTACTTTGAACTTTCCTATTCATTTCCTCTGCAGGTAGAAGTGGGTAAATTGGACTGCAGCAGGAGATATGTGTTCTGACTTAACATGCAGCCAGTTGCACGTGACGCTCAAGACGTCACTGCATCCATCTGGCGTTCGATTCAAATAAAGCACTGTATGTGTATAACAGTGGCACCAGGCTCTAATAAACAAGATTTGAGTATTATAGCGTCAGCCCATCATTCAATAGTTTTTCAACTACTCCGAAATTACTTGGAAAAATCCATGTGCTTAGATAAGCCCATTTTAATAGATGTGAGGGTGTTTTCAAACATGCGTGTGCCATTGCATTTCAATGCTTTGTTTTACAGTACGCACAGTGTGGTGAACATTTTGAAAGAATGGAACACAAGCAATTTGGATTCTTAACATTGGAAAATAAGGCAAGCCAACTGAGAACATGGTATTTTCAGTGGAAGGAAAGATTACAACGCACATTGCAGTTCGCCAGAAATCTCAAACACCCCCCAAAAACTCCAGAAACACTCTCAGCTGGTCGTAATTTGACCTCTTCACTTCACAAGATCATGTTTACCCGTTTTTCGGATTATAAGAGTGGCTGACGGCAGCAATCACACTCGCTCGGCAGCACTATCCTGATTGTTACATCACGCGCTGGTTCAAACCATTCCAGACGCTGACCGGTGGGACTTCTGTAACTCCCCCACATGACATTCCCACATGGGTTACTCGGGGCCTCCAAATGCACATTACAAAAAAGGTAAGTGCATGTCTTTATAACAGAGCCGTATTAAGCAAAGAAAGACTCGCAGGGTAAACAAATGCAAGGCAGTCAGCATCACCAATAAAAGCATCAGGTTAGTTAAAGTTACAGTACTAGAGCAGAACCTTTCCGTTCCCAAGAAGTGCGCGGCGCCCCTGGTGAGTTCCGATGGCGCACAGTTTGGGAACTACTGACCTAGGCTAATAGTTTTAAATCCATCTCATGCCTCTTTAATCCACTACCAGACACTCTCTGTCCCTTTATATCTCTAATGAGGGTGCCCATTTTCTTCATTTGTGTATTTTCTTCTTTCTCTTACTCTGTCTTTGCAATTTGTGTGTTTCAACTCTCCTGCTCTCGGGAAATATCTGCTGCAGAAAAATAAGGGCCAGTGGGTTCCACTGGCAACCACCGGCTCAAATTGAGCAGTGCCTGAACCCCCATACTTGGAGGAGTACCAGATCCGAGGCTCAACATACCAGTGGAAGAATCTTAAGAGGTGTAAATTCACCCCCCCTCTCGCTGTTCGCCTCTTATATAAAGTAACCCATGCTTTCTCCAAACTTTCCTTACAAACATATATTTACGCCTATGGTGCTTGAAATATCCAGAAGTTACTTATTGCTTCGAATGAACAGTCACCGTGGGAGAGTCCGTGTTTCATCACCTCATGATTCATGATAGTTGTGCTTGAAACCTGCAATATGACTGTGCTTAAACGTGGTCCTTAACCCTCTTATGGATCTGATGAAAGTTACATTGGGAGGAACGGCAATCTCCGGAACATGAGCTCAAACTTATAAGATTGCACTCCTCAAATGTGCTCAGGCAATAGAAACACTTGCATTTTAACCGAAATGAGCTAGACAGTGTGGTTGTAAGGTGTGGGCCTCCAGTTTTCCCGTTCGCCGGATCTTCTACATTTATCACATCTCAACACTCTCCTTTCACCTCCAATCAGTGAGAAACCAAGGAGCTCCAATGAAGGAGGGGCTGGGGCTCTGTCAAATGACATAAACAGTCAGTAAGTGTGTGGGTCTTGACTAGACTCAAGATAAGTTTGCAGCACAGGGTGTGCACGGTGAGCAGAGCACACACCGCGCTGCTATTAATGCAGCTCTGATGGTGCCAGGCGTGTCCCAGCTTGTGCCTTGGCCCCTCGCAGCCCGCTCAGGTGGTGTCAAAGGTAAGGCGTGACCAGTAGCAGCCCGTGGTGGAAGTGCTGCTGGGCGCTGACGTGGGGGCGGGGAGGGGCAGGGTGGGGGGTAGTAAACTACGGATTATGGCCGATTAGAGGTAAGTAAACATATAAATAAATAAAACGAATTTCGTTTTATTTATTTATATGTTCACTTACCTCTAATCAGCCGTAATCCGTAGTTTACTACCCCCCACCCTGCCCCTCCCCCGCCCCAGGTCAGCGCCCAGCAGCACTCCCACCACGGGCCGCTACTGGGCGTGACTATGCATTTTAGTGTGGTGATGCGGACCACCACACTAAAATGCGTTAGTCTAATGCCTGAAGCGTGGCACTTGGCAGGGCTGCTTGAAAATGTCACACATAAGCAAACTCTAAACTTGGCAGCTGAGATAATATAACAATATGTCTTGCTGGGCTTTGCCAATGCTTGTTTGGGACTGAGGAATTCCAAATTGCTTAGTTCCACCGCGTGATGTCTAAAGGTTGGTAATGAAGATCGTAAAGGAGGGGCTATGGTTGCCTTTCCGTTTATTTAAAGAGAAAAAAAACAGCAGCTCCTCACCAAAGAACAGAAACTAGACGTACAGCACTACAAAACAAGTTCACGTGCCCATAGCGCCACGCGCCATACACGCTCACTCAGCTAAGGCCACTTGAGGCCAACTTTATGTATACTGCCGCCATCTTGGAACGGGTACTGAATCTCGCTAAAAATATTTTTATGATTGCTTCATGATTGCAAATGATTCTCTAAAAATATAGGCTGTTTCAAAATCTGATACCACTTGACAGAGATAGTGTTTTTGCTTTCAGTGCATAGGTTCTCCGTCCCAGGTCTCTGCCAGTTGCTTTCTTATCGACACCCATTCCAAGATGGCGGGTGATTACTTCCGCCGAAAGAATTATTTCCGGCTAGGTCAGCGCGGGTCAGGAGAACCTGAAGCACGATGTCTGCTGCGTTGCTCCGGACTGTTGCGGTGGCCGGTGGATGCCGCAGGGCGCTGTGGGACGGCTTCAGGTACTGGTCCAAGGGCGACGGGAATGCAGGAGGGGTCGGGAGGAGGGACAAGTGCTGGGTGCAGGGATGACACGGTTCTGAAGCTCACAGCAGTCAGATTTGAAGGTCGAACCAAAAGTTATTCTGACTGTAAAATGATGGCGCCACTCTGTAGTCCAAGGGTCTTCAACCTTTTCTGGAAGAAGAGCCACTTATGTTTAATGAAGAGGATCTCGAGCTGCTAATATTGTTTGTGGTCAAACAGTGACTACATCGGACTAAATTATATTAGTGGACACCACACACAAGATCATCAACAGTGATTAACTCGAAGAAGCTGGCAGGGGTGGGGGGAGGGAGGGCAGGGACAGCCCTGGGTGGTCTCAATTGACCCCCATACAAAGTACCAGCGATCTGCGAGCCGCAGGCTCCAATAAACGTATACAATTGCAAAGTTCTGAAGTGAAATAATGGTAAAGGCGGGCATGAGTTCCTATTTGTGAGTATGCTTTATTGTTTTTTTATATTCTGAGAAGAAAATAGGTGAAAGAACATGAACATAGCATCTTCATGCACCAAGCAAACAAGGGTTGCAGGGCAGTGGTTCCCAAACTTTTTCGCCCCTGCGACTCCCTTGACTTAATTGACAGTTGACCGCGGCTCTCTATCATGCCACTTTTATTGTTGGGGATGTAACCCCGGCCTTAGGGGCTGATGAAGGTATTAGTGCACATGCATTGTAAACAACAATCGTGGGTCAACCAGAAACCAATAAGCATTTGTAGAGTGTAGCACCCGCACCACTGGGGTGCGAGGTCTCCGTTGTGCCAGCTCCCCCTGTGACAGCTCTTGAGGAAACAGCGGGAAGAAACGAGCAGGAAACGGCAAAACAGAGGACAGAAAAACAAGCAAGCAGAAAAGGCATAACAGAGGGCAGAAAAATGATCAGAAAAGGCAAAAACAGAGAAGAGGGCAAAACAAAGGGCAGAAAAAAACTAACAGACAAGGCAAAACGGCATAAAAGACAAAACCGAGGGCATAAAAGGCAATACTGGGCAGAATAACGAGCAGAAAGGCAAAGCAGAGAGCAGAAAACAAGCAGCAGAAAAGGCAAAACAGAGCAGAAGAGGGCAAAACAGGAAAAACGAGGGCAAAAAAATTGAAATCACTTGCTGTTCTTTACTTTGCGTGCCACCAGAAGATGCAAGTTGGGGGGGTATGTTCGTTTCAATTTTGTTTCACTGTGTAATCATTTTACTGTGTGGCCATGCTTTAGCGGACTTCTTCCTTTGATTAAAACTTTATAAACTACCCTGCTCCCTGAGTTGTTGCTGAGCGGGGGCGACCGATCAGGCCATCATTTCAGCCACCATGAATGTGAAATATGACCCCTTCACAAGGCTACTAGAGACACAGAAATGTAGTTTATTGTACAGCCACACAGTTCATAAACCTGCAGCTGAGTCCTTGAATGAAATTAAAACATTCGAACAATGCCTGGCAGGTACCAGAATAGAAATGAAAATATAGCAGAGGACAATATGCATAAGATAAGACATTAGTACTGGCATAGGATATCACTCCAATCTGTCCCATTACAATGCCATGCGTTCATAAACGCTAAAATCTGCTTCAGATAACTAGATATTCTCATGTATTATGCCTGCTCCTGTGTCATTTGAAATGATTTATTGTGGCGCTGAATGTCCACACAGTGCAGTGTTTATACTCTCCTGCTTTCCACAGGACTAATTAACCTCTTTTACTGTGCCATTCGAAGGGAAGTGTTGCATTATTCACTGAATGAACACATTAGGTGTTGTACTACTTTGCTTCTCATTCAGTGCTCATTAGTGCCTGCTGCTGGGAGGCGGCCGCGCTAGAGCTGTGGTGTCTGTGTAGGAGTTGGTGTGTCCCAAAGCTGAGAAGTTTTGGTGGCTTCGTAATCGTAAAGGAACAAGGCTAGGAAATGACTGCAGCAAACTGTCCAGTTTGACGAGATCTCGCCTTGTGGATCTCCTCCAACAGGCTTTGAAAAAACATAAAAACGTTACTAGACCTGCAGGTCTAGTGACTTAAATAATCTACTCGACCTATTTGTAATGCTTTTGACCCATGAACTGGTTTTATATGATGTGATCATGGGCAAATAATTTAATTGATTGAGCCGCTATTGTCTTCATTATCACCTTCAAATGTGCAAGTTCAGCATGTCTGCTGTACAAAAAACTCTTTTGCTTGATTTAATAGATTAATCTTTCTTTACATATATAATACAAATCTAGCCACATATAGGATACACATGACCCTGACTTGCCTCTTAGTTCATTAACAGCATTTTCATCAGGTTGCGGACAGGAATGTTTCTCAAATCGTGTTTAGAAACTATCACTTTTAATAAATACATAACTAAAGCATGGAGTGGTAGTAGGCTGTCATTTGTAATCAGCAGATTTTACATTGAAATGGCCACAAACTGTCCCAATGACATGCAGCTTTACTGATAAAACTATATAATGTACAAACAATAATGTTTGCAAATAGAGTTTCTGCAAATATGTGTCATTTGTTCATCACTAAGTAAAGTGTTCTGGTTTGATTTCCTCCTATTTAACTCTTTTCTTGCATCACACTCAATTACAACCAAAAAAATTGATAGTGAAATTTCTGATATATTTTGAAATATTTGTAGTATTGATCTACAGTCTATTTATTTAAATGTTATGTTAGAGAAAAATAACTGACGTCTTCAGACAGCTCACTTGACAATAACCTCTAACTCTAGTAAGAGACAGAAAAATAAACCTAATTTTCCAAGCAGCAATTAAGGCAAACTGACATTTGACCTCTTTGCTTGAACAGACAGCAAATGTGTCAAGAAAAAAACATGCATCTTTATTGCTCATTCACTTTCTGAATGAACAGAACACCTGTTCCTTTCCATCCTAAGTTCCTCTCCAGCCTAAGTTTACTCACCAGATGGTACTAGTAGGTGCTAAAAATATCTCAACCTGATAAAATTTTATTCGCAATTGCGAGTTGGCGAGTAGATTTTTCGAGGCCTGATCAAGTACAAGGCCGACCTTACACAAGTCTAATTAATGAGCGGGGTGTTCTCCGACTTGGGAACTGTGTAAAAATAGGAACGGGTGATTGACTTTTATTAACAATGGAAAAGCTGAGATTAGATGAGAAACCTAGTTCTTTGGTTAAAACGTACACACAGGACCACATCTAGTGGCTGAATCGTGCTGTCTGCTAGCCCAAGAGAAGTGCCAACTGGAGGTCGATTCAAAGGTCCTTTTATAATTGGATTTTTAATTATCTAAAATGGTTTAATTATTTTTCTAGCTAGTCCTATTCCTGACATACAATATTAGGATTTTAACATGTACTCTGTTTTTCTACATAGGACAGCTAGGCCTGCCACAGTGAAAAGCAGCTTTTGGGTGTTTGTCACTGTAGGACATGTTAACATAAAATTGCTACATGTCCTATCTTTAAACACCATGCATAGTGCCTTGGGGGCAACAAGGCCTACTTAGTGGTGACTTATTATTAGTTAAAAGCGTGGTTTTTACTTGTCAAAAGGATTTATTGGTTCTTGATGTTATGTTTTGAGAATCTAGTCATGATTCTATCAAGTGGTAGTGCTGTGTAGAGGGGTGTACACTTGCATGCTCAGGCAAAGAGGCAGTTAGGCTTCCTGATAGCTTTTTAGTTGACAGGATAGATTCCAGCTTGAACGCTTGAGATGGCATTACTGAACAACAGGATCTCCCTTACTATGTGGAATGTAAGGGGACTGGGCTTGGCAGCTTAAAGCCATAAGACCATTCCATGCTTGAAGAGAGCGGATACGCATATCACATTCCTCCAAAGGCCCATCTTACTAAGACTAAGGTCTGTAGACTACAAGAGATAGAGGGGGTCAGATACACTGGGTACTCATCTTTTGCAAGAGGGGGCTTAATCTGGATCAGGTCCGGGTCCCAATCCCTGCATCATATACTGTGATGAAGAAGGAAGATATGCTCTGGTGGAAGGTAAGTTAGATGGACAGGAGTTTTTGGGCAGTATTTATGTGTTAACCAAATGCAGGTACCATTCCTTGCAGTGCTGACTTCGCAACTGAATCAGCTGTCAGGGGCCTCTGTGCTCATTGGAGGGGATTTTAACTGTGCTAGCGATATACATATAGATCGCTCTATGCCACCTTTGGCAGGTGCTGACTCCATTAAAGTGGCCAAGGGCTTTACTAATTGAATATCGGATTGGGAATTGGTGGATGTTTGTAAGCTGCACCACAGATACAAAAGGGACTACTTGTTCTACTCCCGTATGTATGATGTTCACATGCGAATGGATGCAGTGCTCTACTTTAGTACCTTGTCAATGCATGGTGAGTTCAGAGTACTTGGGCAGAAAGAAGATTGTAAGACCATAATCCATGCTTTTGTGGGAGTACATCTGGGGAAACCCCACAACTGATACCCACTTGGAGATTGCAGCCTAGTGCCCTGACATATGCAGAATTTCGGACCTCGTTGGAGGAGGTGATTACGGAATACTTCTGCACTGTCCAAGGTACGGCCTCTGACGTGATGTTTAAATGGGAGGCATTTAAGGTGGTGGTGTGAGGTAGCTGTTTCATAAGGGTAATGGGAGGCTGGAAGGCACTAGATGATGAACCATGACAAAACCATTCATGAGTTGGAATTAGACACAGTAAAGGTCTGGGCTACTAAGAATAAATTAGCTGACAGTAGGGAGAGGTATACCCAGATCATCAAGAAGTTGTATTGTTATAATTACTAGGAGTACACCAATAGGGTACATGAAGGCAAAGGTAGGCCTGGGAGGATGTCCCAGAGAGTAGAGGGTCTCCGATCACACAGATACAGGATCCTGGTGGTCACACGTTATGCTACCAGACTCAAATTAATGACACCCTTCCTAAAATATTATAGGGCTCCTTAAGTACAATGGAATAGGTGAAGACATTTTTGAACAGGGCACCTATGAGTGTGCTGGACTCAGAAAGCAAAGAGACTTATGGAGGTCCAATCACAGAAAAATAAATCAGGCAAGCCATTAAAGACTTGTCTAAGGGTAAAACCACAGGGAGTGACGAGCTGCCAGCAGAGTCTACTTATTCCATTCACTTGGTGCTGCATTTGGTCAAGGTATATGCAGCGGCTTGGAAGAAGTGCAAGTTCCCAGCTTCTGCTAGGGAGACCTAAGTGGTACCACTCCTTAAACATGGAAAGAATTGAGACATTCTAGTCAATCAATCAAGTGGATTTATATAGCGTGGCTAATCACCCGCGAGGGTATCCAGGCGCTTCATGGTCTCAATGCTTCAGGTGACTCAGTGGAACAGCCAGATCTTCAAGGCTCTCCGGAATTTCATTAGAAAGGTGGAGATCTGTAGCTGCAGAGGGAGGTCGTTCCAGGTTTCTGCTGCGAGGTACGAGATGGAGAGTCCTCCGCTGTTGCTTCGGTAAATGCAGGGTTGTGGGTAAGTGAGAGGGAGGCGGAGCATGGTAGTCTGGTAGGGTGGTGGAAATTCAGGCAATGGTTGATGTATGCTGGTCCTTGGTTGTGCAGGGCTTTGTAGGCGTGGATCATCAGCTTGAATTGGCGTCTCCTCTGTATGGGGAGTCAGTGGAGTTTTCTGAGGTGGGTGTTGTGTTGATCCGTCTTGGGAGGTCGAGTATGAGTCTGGCAGCAGAGTTCTGCATGGTCTGGAATCTCTGCAGAAGGTTAGTGGTGATCCATCGTAGGGTGTGTTGCCGTAGTCTACTCGGTTGGTGATTGGGGCCTGAGTGACGGTATGACTGGTGTTTAAGGGGAACCATTTGAAGACTTTGCATAACATACGAAGTGAGCAAACGCAGGCAGAGGCGACTGCGTTGATATGGGATTTCATGGTCAGTTTGCTGTCCAGGATTATGCAGAGGTTCCTCGCGTGGCCAGCCCATTTGGGTGATGATCCTAATTCCGAGGGCTACCAGGAGTCGTTGCAACAGTGGTGGTGTTGCTGAAGATCAGCACTATCGTTTTGTCAGTATTGAGTTTCAGGCAGTTGCCCTCAGTCCAGTTGCAGACGCTTGTCATGCACCTGAGGAAGTTGGTTCTTGTATTGGCTGAATCTTCTGAGAGGGAGAGAATGAGCTAGGGTTTTTCTGCGTAGGATATGAAGTTTAGTCCGTGGGATCTGATGATTTTGGCCAAGGGGATCATGTAGGTGTTGAAGAGGGTGGGGCTAGGGAGGATCCCTGAGGGACACCGCAGATGATGTCCTTGGGTTCTAGTGTGAATGGAGGTAGGCGGACCTTCTGCGTTCTTCTGGTGTGGAAGGAGGCGAACCACTTGAGTGCATTTCCTTGGATATCGATGTGATGCCGTCTTCTGATCAGGGAGTGATGAGATATAGTGTCAAAGGTTGCTGAGAGGTCGAGGAGGATCAGAGCCGCTGTTTCTCTGTGGTCAAGGAGGGATCTGATGCAATCAATGGCTATGATCATGGCATTCTTGGTGCTGTAGTTGGTGCAGAATCCCGTTTGGGAGGTGTCTAGGAGAAGTTTTCACTCCAGATATTTCGTGAGTTGTCGGTGGGGAAAGATGGATTGGCTGTAGTTTTTGAGTTTGCTTGGGTCGGTGGATGTTTCTTGAGCAGTGGTTTGATTTCTTTGTTTCCAGTCTTTGGGAAAGGTGGCCGTGGCAAGTGAGGAGTTGAAGAGGGTGGTGAGCTCGCCGTTGATCCTGCGGCTTTCGAGGTTGAAAATGTGGTGCGGGCAGGGGTTTGTGGAGGCTCCTGAGTGAACGAAGTTAATGATGGTTGTGGTGTCTTGGGGGATGAGCTAGTCCTATAAAATAAGTTGGTGGACCATGTTTATTTCGGTGAGTGCGTGAAAGTGAAGGAACTTGGGCTGGAGTTTGAAGTTCTTACAGATAGTGGTGATCTTGTTGTGGAAAAAGTCGGCGAGTCTGTCGCATAGTTCTTGGGAGAAGGGGGATGCTGTTTTCTGTGGCTGCAGGTTTGGCGAACTCAGACTATTTTGAAGAGCTATTTGCTGTGGTTGGAACTGGACTCGTTGCGGTTGGCTAGGGCTTTCTGTTGTGATGTGTAATCTAGTCTTTTCATCCATCATCAACGTGTCTCGTGGGGTTGCTGTGGTATCCGTGGAATGCATCGGCATTCCAGGGAGGCTGGGCATTCTACGTGAGGCGGTTGACGGATGAAGCATGCTGGGATCCCCGTTCCTGCGGAAGAGTAACAATAAACGTACCTTTTGGACTTTGTGGTGTCCATCGTTCTTCTCCAGTACTTCAACATTTTGGCGACCATTGCCTGCAGCGTTTCTTGGGCAGCGAATCCACGGTGTTCTTCCCTTCGGCTCACCGATCCGCTTGTTCTTCTCCGGGTGTTGATGCTTCAAATCTTCTTTTCTGTTGTGTGAGAGCCCAGAGCCGTTCTTCTAAAAAAAGGTACTGTTGGTTTTTCTTTACTTTATCGAGCCGTTTCGCGCTTGCTCTCCAGTGAGACCTTTGCTCGCGCTCTGTGTTAGCGCGTTCCCTGGCAACTGCAGATCTTCAACGCGGCCAAGGCTTTCTGCTACGCTTTGGTTATCAACGTAATCGCGCACACGGTGACATGACGCCATCTTGGATGTGCTTTCTTTTTGCCTTATCATGCCGTTTCGCACAGCTGACTTTACAGATACTCTGTGTTCTACTCAGCTGACGATCTGTGTTAACGTGCTGACTTCTCGCGTTGATTGGGTCACGGTTTTTCCCTCAACTATTCTGCACACCAATTTTACGCTTTATTAAACCACAACATTGTGGCAACACAGTGATTTGCGCACTTGGTCTTACAAGTCTTGCAGATCGACACAGTGATCTGCACACCTGCGCTGAGTTGCATTATCCGCATCGACACAACCGTGTGTAGATCTATACGGTGATTTGCACACCACTTTTCATACTTGCCGATTTTATGTACCGCAAATTTCTACGGTGATTTGCCCACCCTGCTCACACTTACCTGCCGAATTAGTGGTTTACCACCATCACTCTATATCTCATTCTACGCACCAATTTTTTTTTCTTTCTGTTTTTCTCGTTTCGCCTGTGTTTTGTTCTACAACGTCATGGCAGCAAATCAAATGGTTTCATCGCCCCCCATATTTTTTATCAGAAGGCGAAGCACCATCCATAGAATGGGAAGAGTGGATTGGAATTTTTGTAAACTATATTGAAGTCATTGATGGTCTCAGATTTCAAGTTACAAGGATAAAAGCTTTGTTATTAAACTCATTAGGAAAAGTAGGCCAACATGTGTTTAAGTTTCTACCCGAGGTTATGGGAGCTGATGGTGAACCTATTGATAACCCGTATGTAGAGGCAAAGAACAGACTTGGAAAGTATTTTGGCAAACAAGTCAACATTGTAACGCAACGTCACAAGTTTTATTCTTTACCTCAAAAGGAAAGTGAAACAGTAGATCAAATGGTCACACGGTTACGAGAATTAGCACTTAAATGTGACTTTGGCGCTATGACTGATCAGATGATTAGAGACCAGTTAATTGTGCAATGTAAAAATAAGAGAATGCAGGAGAAACTTTGGGCTGCTAGAAATCCTAAATTGCTTGAGACCATTTCTATTGCTAAAATTGTAGAAGAACCTGATAAATGTATGCGAGAAATGCATAGTCTTCAGTCAAAAAAAGAAGACACTGTACACGTGGTTGCTAAGAAGGATGATCAAATAGACAGTGAGCTCAAAGTAAAACAGAGTGATGGCAGATCTAGTTCAACCAAATTCAAACCTAAGCCTGTAGGCGATAACAGAAGTAAATGTAATGGCTGTTATAGATGTGGTGGTATGGGTCATGCTGCGGATTATGTGGGATGTTACGCTAGAGACAAAATCTGCAGAAAGTGTGGGGAAAAGGGCCATTTAAGCAGAGTTTGTACAGATCTTTCAAGAAACAGTCGCTTTTGTTGATGAAGGTTATATTGCACCTGACATATTATTGTGTGTGGAAGACAAATCTTTGAACAGATTACAAAGACCTAAAGCAACCTTCTTAGTGAATGGGGTTGCTGTAGAATTGATGGTGGATCCTAGTTCTATGTTCACTATTATACCCTTTCACATCTTTAATGAGTTTTGGCCAAATGTGTCACTCACCATTAGTGACATTTCCCCCAAAGGGTATAGTGGTGAAGCTATTTCCATCAAAGGCTTTAAGGAAACTAAGTTCGAATTCAAGGGAAGAAGTTCAATGGGAAGGGTATATATCTCGAATCATGGTCCTGCTATATTAGTCTGGGTACAACAGCATGATTTGCATGTAGTCATAGATCCCAGATCTACCGAACAAGTAATGGTGGTGGAGGATCGTGCTACACTTGATACCATTTTATCCAAGTACAATGAAGTTTTTCTTGTAGACTTAGGAAAATTGGTGGGGTATGTGCACGAGATCAAACTTAAGGATAATGCTCAGCCAGTCAGACATGTGTTAAGGAAGATTCCCATTTCCATTCGGGATGAGGTTAAGGAGATGTTGAGTGACCTGTTGAAACAAGACGTTATAGAACCCTTAGAAGTCTGAGTGGCTTTCTCCAGTGGTTGTCACCAAGAAAAAGGATGGTAAACTTCGGTTTTGTGGTGACCTCAGGTCCCTTAATCAAAACATCATTGTCGATAGTTTTCCTTTACCAAACATACCTGAGATGCTACTTTTGATGGACAAAGCCAAGTTTTTCACTAAATTAGATTTAAGGTCAGCGTACCATCAAGTTATGTTGCATCCTGATTCGAGAAAGTTAACTGCCTTTCTTACTATGGAGGGGGCATTCCAATTTAAGAGACTTCCTTTTGGCCTCGCATCGGCCACTAGCGTATGCCAGCGCATGATGCACAGTCTACTTAAAGGGGTAAAGAACACTCACTATTTTCAATATGATATCCTTATAACAGGCAAAGACGAAGCAGAACATAACAAAATGTTGGCGAGGGTCCTGGAGATTTTACATAGGGCGGGTCTAACCCTATGGAAGGATAAATGCAAGTTTTTATTGAAAGAGGTGGATTTACTTGGGGTACACCATTTCGGAGGGTGGTGTTCAACCTAAAGAAGACTTGTTGAAAGCTATCAAGCTGGCTGCCATGCCCACTACTAAAGATCAGCTCAAATCCTTTATGGATATCGAAGTCTGTTTTTTAATTTTGCACACAAAACTGAGGCTTTAAGAGAATTGTTGAGTAAGGGAGCACCATTTATTTGGAGTGTAGCACAAGAAAAGGCATTTCAAAGTATTAAGGGCGAAATTGTGAGTGCTGGTATTCTTACTCCATTTGAACCTGGTAAAGATACCTTTATCACCGTTGACGCCAGTGCTTACGATATTGGTGCTGTTCTATCGCAAAACACATGTGGTGTAGAGAAAACAGTGGCGTTTGCATCACGCACACTCAATAAATCTGAACGTAATTATGCGGTCATTGAAAGAGAGGCCTTGGCTGCGGCATGGGATGTTCAATATTTTTGTACCCATTTGTGGGGTGCACACTTCACCTTAAGAACGGACCACAAGCCCCTTATCAGAATGTTGAGTCCCGGGGAGGGGGGGCAAGTAAAGGCTCTTAGCGATTGATGAGGTTTGCGGCCAGGCTGCAAGAGTTCATGTACAAACTAGAGTATATATCAGGATGGAAAAGCGTTCAGGTGGACTGTCTATCTAGACTAACGCTTAGTGTGGAGGAGAGTGGAGAGAACGATGAGGAAATGGTATGTATGCATTGTAGCCAGTGTTGAGGATGTGTTTGTAAATGAATTCTAATCCGTCTCTAGGGAAGAGTGGCATGAAGCAGTCAAGAATGATGATGATTATAGAGAGCTGGTTAGTTCCATCAGGTCTGGATGGAGGCATGAAGGTGATCTCAAGCCAGCCTTAAGGAATTTTGTCAAACTGCAGGAGGAGCTCAGTATTGGTGTGACGGACAATTTAGTTTTAAAGGTTGAAAGATTTGTAACCCCTAGTGTACTCTAGAAAGAAATTGTTTCTTCTGGCACATGAAGGTCATCTAGGACAAACCATTAAGAAGAAACGTCTCAAGGACAGTTTTTGGTGGCCAGGTCTAGAGGAAGACGTCAGATTGTGGATAAATAGCTGTAGTTTGTGCAGGGAAAGTGAGAAAAGGCTCAAAGTTGGTTCACAAGGTATGGGTTCCTTTTCTGGAGATCAATGTGGAGTAGCATGGGAGAAAGTGTGTATGGATTTCATTGGCCCCATGGATTTTCTACTAGGAGACGAGCGATTTGCTATTGTCTTGGTGGATGTCTATTCATGGTGGGTCATTGTAGAATTCTTGAGAAACATCACTACTAGTACGTTGATCAAGAATTTAGACACGATTTTCAAGAGAGGTTTGCCGAGTATTATGGTGACTGATAATGGCACTCAACTGGTGTCACTGATGAAATGCCGTTTAAAAGAATGAGGGGTAGAGTGCCAAAGACCAAACTCACTCCTCAGTGGATGCTTGAGTGATGTTCGTGTCAAAGGAGAGTACTCTGTGAAGGGAGGTAACATAGAGAGTGGTGATTTAGTCAAGCTGAAATTGGGCAGAAGAGAGCAGGGTGTCAACACATTTTCTGCACCTGTGGAAGTGAAAGAAGTGCATAAGTGGCATGTAGTTTTAGTGAACGGACAAAAGTGGAACAGGAGGAGAGTAGCCCTGTATTGCAAGAAAGGTGATGTCTGTGTGGATATGAATATCGATGAAATTTCAGGAGACACTAGCACTAAGTCAGTGCGAGGTGTTGTATCTAAAGAAGAGAGACAACCTCGTTCACGTTCTGTTCCCGTAAAATTTAATGATTTTGTATTGGGGTAGGGTTGAAGTTTTCTTGGTTTCTTTGGGATTGTCATATTTTGGGTGCTTCGTTCTCTCCGTTTGTTGTGCTTATCTTTTGATTCTTTTTTTGCTTATGTTTGTAAAGTAAGGGGATATGTTGTGATGTGTAATTTAGTCTTTTCGTCCATCATCAATGTGTCTCGTGGGGTTGCTGTGCTATCCGTGGAATGCTATCGGCGTTCCAGGGAGGCCGGGCATTCTCCGTGAGGCGGTTGACGGATGAAGCAGGCTGGGATCCCCGTTCCTGCTGAAGAGTGACAAACTTACCTTTTGGACTTCGTGGTGTCAGTCGTTCTTCTCCAGTACTTCAACACTTTCCTCTTTGTCTTTCTCAGTTGCTGGGGGCCTTGATGGGAGGGATGTCATTGCTTCATCATATAGACTTTTTCAATGCTGAACATGGAATTTAAAATCATTGGTAAGGTTTTGGCAGGTACACTACCAGCATCTGCTGAGTTTAATCCATCGAAGTCAGAATGGTTTCATGCCCGTCTGTAACACGTCTGGTAATCTCAAGAAACTATACAGGAATTTAGATGAGACAAATTTAGCTTTATTCTGTGATGAAACAATAACCTCTGTTGACTTTAAAAAGGCCTTCAACACTGTAAACTGGAATTATCTTGAGACTGTTATGGACAGAATGAAGCTGGGGCGGATTAAATGGATTAGGGTATTGTACTCTAATCCAGTCTCAACAATATTCTGTATAAATATCACTGGTCACAACATGGTTGCCTTCTTACCCCTCTACTTTTAGCTATTGAACTTCTGGTGTTGGTAAGCCAGAGAGCGGGGTGAGGGATGGGATGGCCTGAGGCATTCCATTTTGTGATGGGGTGCATATTATATCACTTTACGGGGACAACTTATTATCGTATGTCTGTAGCGGGACATCGGATTTAAGGCTAACCATGCACCTTCTAGCTAAGTTTGGAAGGGTCTCTGGGCTTAATACAAATACTACTTAAGCCTTATGTCTTCTCGGTTAGCTTGGATGGGCAGGAACTGGACCTAGCTGGAATTGAATGCAGTGGTCCTCTCATAGCTTCTAAATGTTTTATATAGATATCTATCATTGACCGATGGACCTGAGAGACGGTAACTTGTGACTCGCATTAAGGGCATTGAAAAGACCAGTGGCATTTTGGCACTCCCTCAGCCTGCCGATTATGACAAGGATTTCTGTTGCCAAGATGGTGGCCTTGCCCAGGCTGCTATACTTATTAACCTCCCAGTTTGCGACCCTATCAAGTTGTTTTGAGAGACACTCTCCTTCGCTTCGACCACTGGTATGGAACAGAGGGAGGCAGAGAATTGCGTTGGAGAGGATTGAAAGCACAATTTTAGATGGGGTCCTTGGTGTTCCTGCTTTGAATTAGATTACCTGGCAGCCCAACTACAGTGCATAGCAAAGTAGATTGATGGTGTGAACATTAAGGAACTGGGGGTTAGAACCAAATCGGGTACTTTGATTGCAGCTCTAATGAGGAAATCCACCGAACCCCCTAGACCCAGTACAGTGCTTTCGGTACCATGACATTTTGGGAACAATGCTTTGCAAGGACCTCTGGACAACCATTGTATACTTAGGCTTTGCCCCTGGTTGGCCTCCCATGCGCAGAGCCACCTGTTTTTTCACCGCAGAGCAATTAACGCATTGGACGGAGGTGGAGATACTCGCGGGGGGAGAATGTTACGCCAATGGAGAAATTATCTTGCTGGAGACATTTAAGGATAAAAATGGCTGGACCCTGGTCAATTTTTCAACTAGGGAGCGCTGAGACAAACTAATGAGGGATCATGGAGCACAGGACTGGCATAACTGCCTCAGCATGCATTACTTCAGCACTCATACGGAATAGTAGGCACATGGTTAGATGTCTCTATGCAGCAATGAATGGAATATTTAGGAGAGGTCTAGACTAGGCCTGTGCGTTAAAACTCCGCTGTGCTTGCAGAGTTTGCGGAATTCGGCAACTGCGCGTTCCACAGAGAACATGGCGTTACCTATAAACGCGCAACGGAGCGGAGCTTTTTCCTGTTGACACACTCGTTACATCGTTTCGCGTGTGGGGGGACCGCAACGAAACTTGCCGGGCACTTGCTAACACCCACGAAATTTGCTAGCTGCCCTAGAGCTCCCGTGAGATTTTGTACCCGTTAATGCGGCTTTAGGCCGCGCCAGCTACTTCTGGCGATTTGTGTCGTAGGCCAGCACGATTGAGCACAGCTGCAACCCGGAGAAGATTCTTTCCATGAGAAGCAGCTAAATCTCCTCAAAAAGACAATTTGGAGTTAAAAAAACCTCTCAAATAGACCGTTCACTTTGGGTTTTTTTGCGAGGGGAACTTTTTTTATTTTACTTTTTTATTTCCAACAAGGAGGAAGTGCCCCAGAGACTTCAACTTTCTATTCCTGTCCAGCCGGCTCCTCCCAGTGCTTTGTCCACCTCCTCGTCCCTTCTCATTTGGAGCTGGAAGGATCACTCTGTCTGCTGCATATATATATATACACCATTGGATTTGAGGACTTTGTTTTTGTGATATCACAAGTAAGTTCAAAAAGTGTTGTCTAAGAGTGTTTGTTTGATAGAGGGTAAACACAGGATTTATTTGTACTTTTATTCAATTTTTAAAATTTATTGTGGTGGATAACCTTCAGTTTCAGTAGGGTTCTAGTTATTTTTTTTTTTGCATGTGATTTTTCTTTTATAAAGGAAAAATGGTGCACGGCTCAGTACATTTTCTCAATTTAAAAAAAATAAATTTGCAATATTCATTTAATTCACTATGTGGTCTAGACTGCCAATGAGTCTTCCAGCCAGTAGGCCCAGTACTAGTCATGGGTGAATGAAACCACTGTTTCTGTGGTGTCTGTTGAATTAAAACATCATTTAGGCCATGGATGGCATTGGATGAAATTACAAAATGTTTTTTTTTTGGGATGTTTCACATTTTTTTCTTCCTGCAAACAGTGTATAAGTGGAGTAATATATTTGATGCCTTTGGAGGAAGTGCGTTTTTAGCCCAGTTAATTTTCGTTTTTGGCATTACTGAATTAATGCTGTTTTCTCCTGTGTTACCATGCATACTAAGTCTGGCCAGTGTGGAAGTGTGTATGCCAAAGGCCACCATTTGTCTTTGTTCCGCATGCCATGTGGCCAGGTGCCATTTTGTATAGGCAGTGTCCACCCTAGGTCTGCATGTGTTCTTTGTTTCCATGCCTCCTGCTTGTTGTTTGACCATATGGCTGGTGGCCATTTTGTGAAGGCAGCCAATGTGCTTTCTCAATAGGCCTGCATGTGTTCTTTGTTATAGCCATCCCTTCTTGCTTGCTGTTTGGCCATGTGGCCTTTTTGTGCAACCATCCTTTTTTCAGTTATCAAAAACGTTTTGTATGTAGAGGCTTGAACCTTTTTGTTTGGACGATTTTTTTTTTTTTTTTTTTTTTTACTTTACCCTCATATCAGCTTAGTAATATGCTTGAGGCGTAGTAGCTCACTGCTCTTGCTAAATGTACAGTATGAAGTCTTTTATATTATACTTTTTTTGCATTTTTCCCCTGCACCACTCCTTGCTTCCCAAATCCCAGTTGGTTTCTCATAGTAGTTCCCGAGTAGATCAGCAAATATATATATATATATATGTATATGTATGTATGTATGTATGTATGTATGTATGTATATACATATACACACATACACGTGTGCCTTCTCCCAGGTAAGAAAAGGCTCGACACACTCCGGTGTCTTTCAAAGGCTTTATTTAAACATTACACTTGCGTGATGCTGGCCGTCCCTGAAACTATATATATATATAGTATTTTTTTGCTATTTGTTTCACAATTTTTTTAAATGAAATTAAAAAAAAGTGTTACATTTATTTTATTAATTTTTGAAAAACTTTTTTAAAATTAAAAAAAGAATTATTTTTGTCATATTTTCTTTTTTCACATTTTCCCAACATCCATCAACCCCCGTCTGCCATAGACGCACAGCCGCACAAGAGCATTCATTTCCCAAGGATTATTCCATTGTCACCTGCACCACCCTGAGTGCCACATCCCAACTTGTTGCTCTTTCTTATCCTTCCTGATTGTAAGTGAAAGTTGGTGTGGTTTTACTTTTGAATGGATACACTGTATTGTTAATTATTTATAACTTAAGTAACCACACTAAATGATATTGTTTGTACTACTAATTCAAACTGCAACAATGACACATTTCACTGATGTTCTTTTTGCTCGTTTGCTTTTAGGTGCATAAGAGAAGCGACATCACCCACATTACTACCAGACGGAAGGCATGTGCACGTGACCACACAACAAAGACATCTCTTCAGCTTGTGAAGCTAAGTGTCGCTGCCAACTGATGGCTTCAAGATGGCCCCAAAGAAATGTGCTACCAAGAAAGTGGCCAGTGATAAGAAGGAGCTTTCCACCACTGGTATGTTGCCCCAGACAGGTTTTGGGCTAAGTCGTGTGCCTACCGTACCGACTTCCGGGAAGCAAGCTCGGAGCAGTACTGTTGCATCAACGGCCCCACCCCAACCTATGCCCATATCTGGCACAGAGGCAGCTACTCTAATCACGGCAACGCAGACTAGCAGTTATGTTGAATTCGAGTTATCACTTTCGCAAAGTAGTACCCAATCGTTGCCGGAAACTCAGCTAAGTGGACAACCGCTGCAGCCAGCAATAGTAGTTTCTCCCGAAGTAGGAGCACTTCAGGATATTGAGTTTCCTGCCAAGGAAGTAGTAGAAGCCCCTCTTTCAGAAGATCCATTGGCTTCCAGATCTCCAGCAAGAAAAAGGAAGGGTACCCCACCATCTTCTTCTCCAAGCCCACCTTCTGATGATCAAGACTCCGCTTGGATGCCGTTTCAGTCTGAGTCACGCCAGGAGAGACTAGTGAAAAGGAAACTTCCTGAAAGCCTTAGAGTTATTGATGAAGAGGAGGATTACGACGACTCCATTATCATGGATGTTAGCCCAGCCCCAGAGGAGACTGACGTTACCCCATCTCAACCTGCTCTGAGGGATGTGCCAGAGATACCACCACCGCCTGCTTCTATATGTGCAAGGCCCCTGCGACCTACATCCACAACCACCTCAGTAGAAGTAGGCACTGCGGCGAGGCAAACGTCAAAAAACCCACCTACCGCCACTTCTTCCGACATTGGTAGTGGCACCAGTGTCAGAAAGTTGACCTCCCCAGTTTGGGACTTCTTTACTGTTAGCAAACAGGAGCCAAACATTGCCATATGCTCCATTTGCAAAGCAAGTGTTAGTCGGGGTAAGCTTGGTACAAACTATGGTACCGGAGGCCAAACAACCCATTTGAGAATCCACCACGCAATCCGCTGGGAGGCGCACCTTCGCCAAAAAACTGCAAGTGGTGTTGATGAAGGTGGTGACAGCAGGGAATCAGATCAGAATATGGTTGAAGGTGAAGAAGAGGGTGACATTTTTGTTACACAAGTCAGCCCTGTCCCCAGCAGTGCAGCAGTATGGTCCACATCCGCAACAATGCAATGGCACAAGACTTCGAGTCAGGCTGAGACACCAAGGCAAGAGCATACAGTGACTGCTCCGCTGAGACGCACATTGACCCTACCACTTTCTGCTCTCAAGAAGTCGTCTGCATCAGTGGCACCAGAGAAGAAAAAAATCCAGGCTCATATTCTTGGCATGTTTAGGCAGGGGGAGCAGTACGAACACAACCACCCAACGGCACGTTTGTACAACGGGAAGCTGGCTAAAATGTTAGCGCTGGACCTCCTTCCTTTTTCTTTTGTGGAAGGAGTGGGTTTTCTAGAATTTGTGGCGACCATCTGCCCGAAATGGAAGGTTCCCAGCCGGACCTATTTTGCCAGAGTTGCTGTTCCAGCGTTACATCATGAAGTGCTGGATTTGGTTGGTCAAGCTTTACATCAGAGTGCTGTTCACACTATCCACCTGACGACAGACATGTGGACCAGTTTCCAAGCGACAGATTACATGTGCATTACTGCACACTGGATCTCTTTTATGGGGGTTAGGGAAATGATATCTGCAGGTGTTGACACTGCTGACATTTTTAATGGCGCTCGGAAGCATGCAACAGTAGCCATGTTCGCCATGGAGAAATCCCATACAGCTGCAAACGTCTTGGATGACTTTAACGACAAAGTCTCTGAATGGCTGCGACCCAGAGGGCTTAAGATTGGATTTGTTGCCACGGACGATAACAGTAATATAGTTCAGGCCATGTCAGATGGTGGCTATTTCAGGGTCCTGTGTTTGGCGCACTGCATTAACATAATTTTACAGGACTTTTTCAAAAAAGAAGGCCGAGTCAGCAACTTACTGTCCACCTGCAGAAGAATCTGCACTCATTTCAGTCATTCTTTTAAAGCCCGGAAGCAGTTAAGGGTCATTCAGCGTGATAATAGAATGCCAGTTAAAGCACTCATACAGGAGGTGCCAACACGTTGGAACTCAACTTATTACATGTTGCAACGTCTGTCTGAGCTGTACACACCGATCAATGAATATGTCATGCAAAGAGGGGATGCAACTGTGAAAGGTATGAACATTGAGATGGACCAATGGGGCCTAGTCAAATGCCTGCTAGAGATGCTGCTTCCTTTTGAGGTTTTCACAAGGGAAGTATGCAAAGAGGACAGTACCATGGGCAAAGCTATCCCGTTGTTGTATATGCTACAGGAAGAGCTGAAGGAGGTGTCTGAAATGTATGCAGGCGTAGACGAAAAAACAGATGCGCATGAGTTTGTGGAGAGCTTAACCCTTCGCTTGGCTGTTAATACAAAGTTGCAAAGAGACATTGTGTCATCCAAACATTACATCTGTGCCACAATTCTTGATCCACGGTTTAAACAATTACTGGCCACTTTAATTCCTTTTTCAGATGGGGATGTTTCAAACTATAAGACATGGATTGCTGAGCAAGCCAGTGACCTAGAAAAAGAATGGCTGGAAATTAGAAGCCCACTCCTGGGCAGAAGTTGTGGGGTGCAGCCTTTAACACCCATAGAGCCTGAGGGCAGTGCTGTTGGCTCACAGCAGCCAAAACCACCAACAAGAACACCAGCAACAACAACCGGAACGGGAGCATCGCCCTCAAAATCTGCATTTGATTGGTTTCTTAAAGCAGGACTTAAGGCCAGTGCAGATTCAAAGGCAAAAGAGGCCGAGCAAGTTGGAGCACCAATGACTATTGAGAGGATGGTCCAGGCCTATCTGGATGACCCAACAGAGGTCTATCTGGATCAAAACCCATTGGTGTATTGGTATGGGAAGAGGCGCCAGTGGCCAGTGCTCAGCAGGCTGGCAATAAAGTATCTGGCTTGTCCCGTAGCCAGGGTGTCAGCTGAGCGTGTGTTCAGTGCAGCTGGTGCAGTTGTCAAAGTGAGAAGGACCAGTCTCTCGCCCCAAAACGTAGCGAGATTAACCATGATCAAAATGAATCAGCACTTTATACCACCGAATTACACCATACCTGAAGTGCGACAGGAGGAGGATGAAGGTGATTGGTCAGACTCAGGTTATGCTAGTGTGTTAGCTGACCAACTTCTAGGCGAACCACCTGAGTTTGAGGACGAACTCTACTTCCCTGATTACTGAGTAGGCCTGGGCCACCATAGAACTTTCTTTCGCCAAACTGCTTTGACAAAAAAAAAAATAGCTAGGAGAACTTTATATTAGTTTGTTTCTGTCTCACTGACTAATGCATCCCCACTGTTTTAGACACGTATGGCCGGATTGGAGTTGGACCAGTGTGCAGTGAAGAAGCCTCCCCCATCCCCCCCATTCCCTTCAAGGACATTAGAGAGACAATGCCTGCCTCCATCCCGTGCCTATCCTTTCTTACATCCCCTAGCAGGACTGCGCCAGAATATTTGATTTGCAAGGCTTGCCAATGTGTGTTGCGAGAATCAGAGGTTCGGCAATGTACCGCCGTGTTTGAATTGGAACAGGTAAATAATGCACCAATTAATGATATATGAGTGATTGTGAGTTTTGAGATGTTTCATGTGGTGGCAGACATTGGGGTGGTTGTTCAACTATAATTTGTTACCTTAATTGTGTTTGTGATGATTTACAGTGTTGGTGACCTAATGGGTGATTTTTTTTTTCCTGAAGGTGTCTTTTTTCCCTTTCCCCTTTGACACATAGCAAGATTTGTTTGTCGGGTACACATTGCTTTGTTTTCTGGTTCACACTCCTCAAATTCCCAATGTAGGAAAGTAGGATCTGCTTTCATGGTTACCCTCACTTTTTGGCTGGTGCTATGCTGTTTATGACTAGTCTGACTGGGATCCTGCTAATCAGGACCCCAGTCTCTGTCCTTTCTCCCCTAAATTGGTATGGTAAGTATTTAGGTACATTCAAGATTGGCTACTGATGTACCCTTATAAGTCCCTAGTATATGGTACTAAGGTACACCAGGGGTCCCCCATGGGCTGAAGCATGTATTATGCCACCCATGAGGGACCACGTAAACTGTGACAGCAGGCCTGCCATTGCAGCCTGTGTAAGCTGGTGCTAGCACCACTTAAGACGGATATAAGTTTCCTTATATCTGAGTTCACTACACTTAAAACCTTTAAGTTACCCCTAAGGCAGGCCTTTCAATCCTGAAGGCAGGGTGCTCAGTTCTAATTGTGAGGGTGCCCCTGCATGAGCGGGACACCCCTACAACCTTCAGAGTCCATTCTCCCAGGTTGTAAGTGCATCGGCCATTTAGATATATATAGTGGCCATGCATCATCACGCGGTGGCAATCAATCAATCAATCGGAATTGTAAGCTCGCTACTCACCCGTGAGGGTCTTAAGGCGCGGGGGGGAGGGCTGTCCGCAGATCTGTTTAGCCGAAGAGCCAGGTCTTGAGGGTCTTCCTGAAGGTGTTCAGGGAGGGGGCGCGTCTGATGTCTGTCGGTAGCTCGTTCCAGGTCTTGGCTGCAATGTGAGAGAAGGATCTTCCGCCTGCTCTGGCTCTGCGCAGGGTTTCAGCCAGTGCGAGGTTGGAAGATCGGAGGTTTCTTTTGGGTACGTGGAAGTTGATTCTGTCGTTGAGGTATTTGGCTCCGTTGTTGTGTAGGCATTTGTAGGCGTGAGTGAGGATTTTGAAAGTGACTTTCTCCACTGGAGCCAGTGGAGACTTCGTAGGTGTTGGCTGATGTGTTCGTGTCGGGGGATGCCGAGGACGAGTCTGGCGGTGGTGTTCTGTATTGTCTGGAGTTTGCGGAGTAGGGACTTGTTGATGCCGGCGTAGAGTGCGTTTCCATAGTCCAGTCTGCTGGTGATGAGTGCGTGGGTGACTGTCTTCCTTGACTCTGGGGGGGATCCACTTGAAGGTCTTGCGGAGGGTGTTGAAGCAGCTGGAGGTGATGGCGTTGACCTGTCGGTTCATGGTGAGTGATGAGTAGAGTACGATGCCGAGGTTATTGGCGTGGTCTGAGGGGGTAGGTGGGCTTCCGAGGGCGGTCGGCCACCAGGTGCTGTCACATGCAGAAGGGGTGGTACCGAGGACGAGGACTTCTATCTTCTCGGCGTTGAGCTTCAGGCAGCTGTTGGTAATCCAGACTGCAACGTCTTGCATTCCTTTCTGAAAGTTGAGTTTGGCAGTGGTGGGGTCTTTGGTGAGAGAGAGGATGAGCTGGGTGTCGTCGGCGTAGGATACGATGTTGAGGCTGTGTTGTCGGACGATGGCTGCGTAGATGTTGAAGAGGGTGGGGCTCAGTGATGAACCCTGTGGGACTCCGCATGTGATTTTCGTGGGGTCGGAGAGGAAGGATGGGAGTCTGATCCTTTGGCTTCTTCCGGTGAGGAATGATCGGATCCAGTCCAGGGCTGTTCCTTGTATGCCTGCGTCGTGTAGTCTGGCGACCAGTGTGCGGTGGGAGACGGTGTCGAAGGCCGCTGATAGGTCGAGTAGGATGAGGGCTGCGGAGTGGCTTTGGTCCAGGAGGGTGCGGATGTCGTCTGTGGCGTCGAGTAGGGCGGTCTCTGTGCTGTGGTTGCTTCGGAATCCGTATTGGGATGGGTTAAGGACGGCGTTCTCTTCAATGAATCGCGTCCGTTTCCTGTTGACTGTTTTCTCTGCAACTTTGGCTGCGAAGGGGAGGAGCGAGATGGGCCGATAGTTCTTGAGGTCGGTGGGGTCAGCTGTGGGCTTCTTGAGCAGGGGTCTGACTTCTGCGCGCTTCCAGTCATCTGGGAAGGTGCCTGTTTTGAAGGTGGTGTTGATGGTGCGTTGTAGTTCAGGTGCGATGGCGGCCGCGGCTCTGTGGCAGATGTGAGGGGGGCAGGGGTCGTGGGGGGCCCCCTCCGAGTGGATGCTTTGCATGGTCGAGGCAGTGTCTTCGGCTTTGATCGGTGTCCAGTTGGAGATGGTGGGCTGGCTGGTGTTTCTGGGGGGCGGGGGGTCGTCGTGGCGCCTGGTGGATGGTCACCTGGCTATAACGATCCCTGTTGTGTTTGGTATCAAACATGTACTCCCGGTACCAGTCTTCCAGAGCCGGACAGCAAGCTAGGGCTGCTGCCTGTCCGAGACACATTTCTGCCATCCTGCTGCAGAGCCAAGCTCGAGCAGGGGAAGGCAGAACAATAGGTATCCTGTCACAGGGAGGTGCAACCACCTCCCAGACAGGGTTTAGTGTATTGGGGCAGGGGCGTTTGCCAGCGCCACGTAGTCTGCGTGCAGGGCACATTTGGTGCCCTTCATGCATAGTCCAGTTCAGAGAGCCGCTGGCTCCCTCTCTGGCGCGAAACTGGACAAAGGACAGGGGAGTATCCTCCCCCTTGTCCAGCTCCTCCTTTGGGAGGGACCCCTGAAACGTCCCAACCCTTTCCTTAGGGTATTTAAGGGCTTACCTGTAGGTGGGTCCCTAGACTCGTCGAGGGACAAGATACATTTTCAAGACCACTCCATCTTCGACCATCTGGGTACTTTAGACTTCGCTGGACATTGAGACTGCAACTGGGAAGACTCCTGCTCTCGTCGGCTGCATCGTCGGTGCCCGTGCACCATACAGGAACCTTCCAAGGCCTGTGGATCTCCAAGACACCAGAAGTAAATCTCCCTTCAAGTGAAGGAGTCACTTCTCTGCATTCGCAGGCACCGCAACAAAGCTGACCGGTCTGCTGATCCTGGGCTCCCACGGACTCCGAAATGCTCAGCAACACAGGTGGTGGTTCTTCACATCCCTCGAGGCCTGACCTGTCCTCTTACCAAGTTTGAGGCCAGTATCCCTCGTCGGAGCTGCAGGAACCAAACTCCTGTGCAACGCATCGACTTGTAGTTGCAAAGGCTTGTTGGTTTCCTTCCTCCAAGATCTTCGGGCTCCAAGTAGCCCCAACCTCAAGCATCTCCAGTGACCAAGATCTTCGTCCTCAGCGCATTCCTTGCATCGTGGGCTTGCATCTTTGGTGAGCTGCTCGAGGTCCCTCTGTGACTCCAGTGCCTCTGGCCTGTGGGTCCTCTTGAGGGTCTCCTTTGATTTCTGCGGGCTCCCCTGATTGCTCGGGGCCTACCCTGACTCCCCTGCTTGTTGTGAGTCACCTGGACCTTGCTGGTTCCGATCCTGCACCTTCTTCGCTTTCCACGTTGGTTGCAGTTGCCAAGGCTTGTTGGTGCTCCCAACGGACACCGACCTCCTCAACTCTCGACATCCGGTGTGGGACAGCTCGTTTTGCCACCCCAGTTCAGACACAGCTATATGCAAATCAGTCTTGACCCTGTGCCTCATGGGAACAGTCCAGACCGAACTGCCAAGCCAGGTCCTCCCTGGACCGGAAACAAGCATCTTAGGACCGGGGTCAAGACTGATTTGCATATAGCTGTGTCTAAACTGGGGTGGCAAAGTGAGCTAAAGAATGATGATGGATTCAACCCAGATCTGTGACTGGGGGTGAGTGTTTGAAAGGTTTCAGCACTCTGTCCATCTCCTTGTGTTTGCTTTGTCTTATAATAACTACATATTTTTATAAATTCACTATGTGGTTCTTTTTCACTTCATCTATATCAATAAGAATATATTCTGGCAAAACAAGCTGCTTTACACTCCTTCTGGACTAAGCCTGAAGGATGCTCTCCACAGCTACCACTTAGAGAGCTTTCTAAGGTTGTCTAAGACCACTAAAATCACCATAAGGGTTGTCTGGATTAGTGCAGGGTGCCCACTTAAATAAGTGTGAATGAATTTATTTTATTTATGTGGTTACTTAAAACCATTACAATATACAACATTAAAACTTATAGCAAAAGAAAAGTGCAAGACTTTGTTAAAATCAGATTTCTTTTTTGTTTTAAAAGAGAAGTTCATAATATTAGAGACCAGATCGTCAAAGTGATGAGTGCACAGGTGATGTAGTCATAATGTTTTTTTTTTTTTAAACATAGAACATCGGGACGGAATTAAAGCTTGAAGGGCCCCATGATGGATCAACTGTTCAGTAGTGGCCAGACTTCCGGGACGGTGACCCTGATGTTGAGGGGCACCTGGGCTGTTCGTCACACTCTGCCTGTGCAGACTTGTCCTTCAAAAGTGTGCGAGTATGGTGTACAAATTTCCCAAAGTTGGCCATGTACTTCACAATGTCCAAAGTATAGAGCTGTTGAACGGCCTCCTTTGCTGTACGGGTGCCCAGTTGAAAAAGAATAGGTCTGAGGTAAATCCTGCGGGCTTTCCGCAAGGCAGGACAGCACAATAAGATGTGTGCCAGGGACTCTCTCTCTATAATGCCCAGCCGTGCTTTCCAAGATGGATGTAATTCTTTTAAGGGGAGCGGATGTAGTCTTGCTGCTAAAATCCGATGTAATGCTTGTCTCCCCACTGGCTGTGTGAGGTGGTGTTTATGAGTGAGCAAAATGTGAGGGAAACATTGGGTTTCATGAAAGCCTCTGGCTGCCAAAGATTCCATGTCCAGACTGCGAGAGCGTAAACGTAGTTGTCTTTTTATTGTTGTTTTAGTGGTAGCTTAGTTGATTGTATTAGGGTCCCAGTTCTGTCGCTAATTGCAGAAGATCTTTGGCTGTGGCGAGGCTGGCAGATCAAGGGTAATTTGGTTGTGAAAAGATGGATTTTATGACTGCCTTCATGGAATTATCGGGTGCCACAGTTGTAAGATAGAAGTATTTTGTCAAGGCGGCCAGCTCTTCTAATTTTTGTTGGTCAAGGTCAAATTCAAGGCGAGGCAAGGTGTTTCTTGTGCAGGCTGGTAAGCGAAATATCTTTTTGTACGCTGTACAATGTATTTTTTCCAAGTCCTGTGCAAACCTCCCTGGAAATGCCTGTTGCGTATAATTGGGAGACGGTAGTAATTTAACCCTCAATACTCTGAATAGCCGTGGTTGTTGGGCTGTGTAGGGTGGCATATAATTTGCAGATGGTGTGTGTGACCATTTTTCCTTTCTGCCGCAATTTTTTTTGGAGGTGGACCCATGGGCTGCCCGTCTTGCTAAGCCAGTCCCCAAGGTAGTTGTAAGTTTGTACGCATTCCAAAATCAGGGGGCCCAGCCTCCACTTAGCAAGTTTTTTCCTCGGGTGGCGGCCAAAAATCACAATTTGTGACTTGCTTGGGTTTGGTAACCAGCTTGTTTTCGACGTTGTATTCAGACAAGGCGGTAAGCGCTTTTTGGAGGCCTATTTTGGTGTGATCCAAAAGAACAAGGTCATCGGCATGTTGAATCAGCTGGATCTTTGTGTAGCCGATCTTAAGAGTGGCTAGAGACGATCCGTGCAGTGCTCAGCCCAGGTCGGCGGTGTACAAATTAAAAAGCATCAGTGCCAGGACGCATCCCTGCTTTAGCTCCTGGTCTGTGGCAATTTTCTCCGTGGCAGACTCCCTGGAAAGTTTGACCCTTACCCAGGTTCGAGAATACAGCGATCTAATTGCTTGTAGTAGTGACGGACTGATGTTCCACCGTGCCAATTTCTGCCAAAGGATGCTACGAACTATCCCATCGAAGGCTGCGGAGTAGTCAATGAAGCAGGCGAAGAGCGGAGGGGAGCGATGGGCCACAGCTTGTTGGGCTAAGTATGACAGGGCTGTGACGTCTACAGTAGAGCCCCCTGGTCTGAACCCCGTCTGGTAAAATAGCAGGAGACCTTCAGTGTGGACCCCATCGGCTAATTCCTGCAAGAGTGTACTCTCGTAGGCCTTACCCTCGATGTCCAACAGGGCAATCATCCGGTAGTTCTTAGGCTCGGTATTTGGCCATTTTTGAAGATTACATAAGTGAGCACCAAATAATAACTGAGCTTCTCACACTCGGCCAGTCCGTTTAGCTAACAAACACTAATCTAGCCTACCCAAAAAAATTACTTCTCTTGTTGTTCATCAACATTATTGCACTTCAGATCGATCTCTCTCATTTGGGTCGGGCAGGGCTTTAAGTTGGCTGAAAAAACTGGGGGAGGATCTCTCAAAGGGGCGTGGCTGATGTCATTAAGGGCGTGGCTTAGAAACACATAAACTAAAAATCTGTGCTTAGCATAGTGTTTCGCCCGACTGGTATTTTGCTGCTTCGGTCATTGCATCGAGATATATATTACAACAAGTAATATTGAAATACTCACTCTAAAGTGGCCCCCTTGCAGCAAGCTCTGCATCTTTTAAATGTCCAAAATAAAAGCTCTGCGTCTTTTAAATGTCCAAAATAAAAGCTCTGCGTCTTTTAAATGCCCAAAATAAAAGCTCTGCGTCTTTTAAATGCCCACAATAAAAGCTCCGCGTCTTTTAAATGTCCAAAATAAATTAATACCATTCCATAGTGCATCAGAAGATTGTACCTAAAATACAGCTTGGAGATGTGCCATGAAAAGTTGCCTTGTGATGTAATATTATTTACCTATATGCCTATTTTTTAAATCATCATGAACACAATGTATGTTGTCTTACCTAAACAAGAATGGACATTATCATTTTCATGCACTTTCTGTTGTCAATTCTATTTTTCCGTATTGATGGTCAGAAATATTCACATATATTTCTCAGTCTTATTCAATATTTTTCTAATTGTATCACGCACGCGGAGCCGTGCTCCCTTTCCTAACCACTTCAATGTTCGTTTCAGTATTTCCACGGTCAAAAACGATTTTGTAGGGCATTTTCTTTCTAGTTAAAGTAACTATGTTGCGTCATTGTAAAAACTTCATTTTTTATGTCATTGAAATGAGTATAATTATGCAAATGCGCTCTGCATTTTATATTTATTCCCTAATCAGTTCATGATTTACACAAATTAGTTCCTGGTTGTTGAAACTGAAATAAACCTCTTGTCACTATATCAACTCGTATTTTGGAGCGCTGCCTGTTCTCTATTTTCATCTTGATACCGTGAGGCAACGGGCTACCTTCAGACTGGCACTGTCACATTTTTATATTAAGAACCCTGAACATGAGGGCAAAAATGGAGTGCCCGATAGGGACAAGTCTCAGCACCTGCTTTTTAGAACTGCCAGTGCTCAACACCAGCAGGATCCGGCCCACCTAAAGCCCTGGGGTCGGTAGTCAGAACGGAGTTGGACATATTTGTTACTCTGAGTAAGGAGAATGATGGAAGGAATCAGGGCATGACTACCTCAACAACTGTCAGAAGAAGGAAGTAATCTTCACGGAAACCAACATGGCAATGACTCTAAGAGGCCTACTTAACTCTGTGGACTGTGGGAGGTGCGTTGATTACTTGATTTGGGAAATGCAAGGTTGCTGAGTATGTGTGCTGGCTGGATCAAATTTGGTACTATGTGGTTTGTGGGGGGCCTGTTGTAGGTAACTGGAGACAGACGTGATGTCACATAACATTATGCACGCACTAGGCTAAATCTTATGGTGATGTTGATCATGACAGTTGCGAGTTTGATCAGCCCGATACATGCAACCACTTGTCTGTGATTGTTGTTTGTTGTAATTGCTCTCACTTAATTGATCGCACATGAGTCATAAAATGAATGATTGCAAAGGACTTTGCTCTTGCTCTGCCCCTGAGTCTTCTTGGTACACTGCTCATGAGGCTTTCTTTCTATACATCTCCTTGGCTCTAAAATATCATTTCTGTTATACAATCCGCAGGCCTTCTCTTCCCCTGCACAACAAAAGGCAAAAGTCATAACACTCATGCTTTCCATATCGGACCACTTCAGCTAGGCACCCAAGATTGACGGATAATCCAAGAAGAATGCAGATGCACCACTCAGTCTGGCAATACAGTATCATTTGTCTTTTAAGAATAATTTTTTTAGAACTGTGTGGGTTTGCGTCACTCCTCCATAATTTGTATTTACTATTTTTCAAACCTAGGTGACAGAACATTTAGATATATGAAAATGTAATAACTTGGGTCTCTGGGGCTGACGGACTGTTTTCAATGCATTTAACTTAACTGTGTCATACTCATTCCTTCATTTCCTTCCAGAACAGATTGATGATGGTTGCTGCTCATCGCCCACGTTAATATTTTCTTTGTTTGTCTTTGTCACACCTTTCCCCAAATCCCTTTTCCGATTCATTCATCAAACCCCTAATCCCCGGGCTGTGTGATTTATTGAGGTATGACTTAATTTACACCATTAATTGATCACACACTTGGTGGGGCGGATGTGGTGAAAGCAACAGCAACTCACTGCAGTATTTTCAGTTCTATTACCTTAGCAATAGCCCACACTGGGCCCATTTACCCACCCCCGTTTAAAAAGTGATCGATATTTCAGATACAGAAGAACATCATTCGTTAGCATTATCATTCAGGGATTGGTTGCATAAACGCTTATCCTTGTCCCACTAACTCATTGTTTTTATTTCAATTTAGTCGCCTGTGATGAATAATCCTTCTGATTAATCCTCCAATTGGAGTTCACCTAGGTGGGAGTGGTACCTTGCTTCTGATTTCCTACACTGTTAGGGCGCTAGCCTGCTGCTACTACTACAACCACCATAAGTAAGATGACACCTTGGGAAACAATGCAGTCCTCTTCATCTGTTCAGGTAAGAGAACTCTGGAGCATTGTTGTAGGCATTAAAGGTAATGCCCACCACCCCCTTAGAGGTCAATGTAGTTGCAGACTGCAAAGACTAGGAGAGCAGTAGGACAAGGCTACCACATAACTGAATTGTTATACACTATAAGCGGATTTTAAAAACGGGCTGCGCTAAAAAATAGCAGTGAAAAGTAAAACACCCAATAAAAGATTTGAGGCATAAATAAAGTAAAATAAATATTTATTACCCTTTTTAACAATATAATAGAACCCACCCCTCTCGCCAAACAAATCTCCCTGTCCCCAACCAGTGTCCAAAATGTCCAACAATAAATTAAAGTCCAAACTGTCCCGGTCCCAACTCCCATCATTCCCACCCTCTCCACCTACAACAAGTCCCACCCACCAAAGCAAATGTTAAAAAAGGGGGTAAAAAAGAGAGCACTAGACACGGTGGGCCAGAAGGGTTCTGAAGTGCCCCTCCATCTGTGCCTGACTGGCTTCTATGTGCACCAGCCTCAGCAGGATGCGGCGTTGAAAGGTGCGGTCTCAAATTGAGGGGGGGGGGGCGCAACAGTGATGGAACGACGGCGGGTGGCTGCCGGCGGACTGCAGCACTGGTGTTGCTGGAGGCGCTGGCTGGGCCCCTGGGTAGCTGCCTCCTCCTTCTGGGCCACTAGCCACTGGAACTCTACCCGTATGGCCTCCACCTATGCTTCCACAGATGCCCTGCTATATCCTGCCGAGATGGACCAGGAGGAGTAGCTATATCGAGAACGAAATGAGACAAATTGTAAATAATGCGCTGTGCAAACACTTGTTTAAAAGTATGCATTGTCACAGTAGTAGTACATTGCTGGTGCCCTAGGACCACATTCGATTTTGATGTGATTAGATTCACAGCCATTACTCACACATGCCTCACATAAAACTAAAGGTAAATGGCAAATGCACAAATTGTCTGAAAAGAATTAAGGCAGAACAGCACACCAGTTTAATTTTTCTTTTTTCTTTTGAAGGCTTTCCTAGTTAAAAAAAACAAAAAACTAAATCTACATTTTGTGTGGCCCTAGTCGTACTCGTTAGTCGTACTTTGCTACTGTCTGCAGTCTGCAACTGGGGCAGCTGCAATAGACAATTATTTTATTCTAGTGGCTCTGCTCTTCTCCAAAATTCCCTGACTACAAGACACATTAATAATAATGAATGATACACATCACATCCTGTCTGCCATAAGTAGATGGTGGGAAAAGCGATGCTGTGCAGTACAGGGAAAGGATTGAGGAACGGGATATAGATTGTATTTGGCACGTTCGTCAGACTATCCCATCTGCAAAAGTCAAGGCACTTACTTAGTCCCACTTTACTCCCTGGCCTCACCCTCCACCACACTTTATAATTATTTTTTCCAACAAATAAATTTGCTAGGCAGTAAGGTAAGGAAACTTAACTTACTCTACTGCAGGGTACATTAGAGGGATTATGCTGGGTAAGTAGACGTTTAACTACAGATTAGTGGGGTGTCACTGATCAACATCATGTACCTAAGCTTTGGCTAGTGAATCACTGTGGTTGACAAATGTTGAAAGGGAAAAATTTGAACAGACGTATATCCGTTTTTGAAGCCATGATGAAATGTATCACTTGGCCAAAAAAATGTGGCGCATGCCAAGAATAGATTTTTCAAATTTTTGGGAAGGCTGAGACAGAACTTGGGAAAGAATAAAGAAGTGAAGCTCTAGCAATTGAGTGAGTGGGTACTGGGAGGGAAGGGAAACACCTTGTTTTTGCATTGCCATGCATTGGAAACCTTTGTAAATGCTGCATTAACTGAAGCAGACGCACATTGCACAGCCAACACTGCAGTGCCGAATTGAACCATTGCCATGGGTAGGGAGGGGCGTGATGACTGATGGGTGGGCTACATAATATCTTCCTCACTTTAAAAATAGTCATTCAAAGGAGTAGACAGAACAACCTCCCTAACCCTTAAATCAAAGCTTTGATAAAACCATTCCAAGCAAGGGAAGTAAGTAAGGCCACCCCTATACAGAAGAGCTCCCTTGTTTCTTCACCCAAACAATTATCCATTCATCATTTAATTGTTCTAGTATTCTTCCCCTTGATTTTGATGCACGCCATTTAAGCTTCACATTCTGTCATCCAGTCTCTCATAATGGAAAATCAGCCATCCATATATATTCATCCATCCAAACATAGCTCTCAACGAACCTTTCACCAACATCCATTTACACTCCCATGCATCCTTTCACCCATCCTGTTTTAACCCACCCAAGCATTCCTTTCACCCACCCAGGCAGGCATCCTTTCATCCATCCTTCGCCCACCCATGCATCCTATCACTCACCTGTATGCATCTGTTCACCCGCGCATCCTTTCACTCATATTACATTTCACCCATCCTTTCTCCTTCTATCCTTTTTTTTCCTTTTCCATCAACCCATCGTTGTTAAACTTCATTATGAACCTTTGTCTGCAGAGTTGCAGATAGAAGAGGCTGTTAAGTACTCAACTCCCGCTGTATCGGCTAAAGCGGGGTGTTCACTCACGAATCAATACCCTTGCAGTGAGTATAGTACTAATTGTCAATAAGCAGGCAATGTGACTTACTACCGCCTGTCCCTGCTGCCGCTGGGACCCCCTTCGACTGCCGCGTCCGCTCCGTTGGCGCTCTCGCTGCCGGCCCCAGCACTGGTTGTCTGTGCGGCTAGAAGAAACATTACACATTTTAGATGCCAGATACGCCTCCCCCTATTATTATTTTTTTAGCAAAATACAACCACAATACATCACTACAGTTCGGTTACAGTATCTTCTATCAAGATATCACGTTTGGTATTTTGTTGGTTGGCAATGTTTGAAAAGCCATGTAGTCGAGCCAACCAGAAACCTTTTGTAATGCAGGGGCAGAGTTATGATGAATCTGGGTCATTGAAGCGCAATGAAGGGGTGGAATAATTGGTCTATGAAGGACATATGGTCTTGGTTGGCAAATGCAATGGGGCCGTCTTCATACATCCAGCCATGCTGCACTGTCATCTGCGGGTATACTATGATAATACACAACATTGGGGGGAGGGTCCACCAGGACCATGGCCACTCTCCCGTTTTACTGTTTGAGCATGAGCAAGAAAAAGAAAGCCTTCTCAACAAACATGCATAGAATACCTTACTTGGGCATGCAATCTTCACAATAGAGTAGATGCATGCATACTACACATCACTGGGAGATAACATGGGACTGTACGAGCTTCAAAAAAGAAAGGCACAGAGAAGTGAGAGAACACTAACTTACAAATACTAAATACTAATAACTACCACTATTTTAGTGACAGGACAGAGGAGTCTCTGCATGACTTCTTAAATAATCAGCCCAAGCGAGCGCCCACGAGTAGGATTAGATAGCGCTGAGCACCTGGCTAGATGATTATCACATAGTTTTTGCAACCTAAAATAAACTTAACTGACCAAGTATGAGCAGCATTCTTGCTATTTGGGAACAAAATATTAGCATAGAACACAACAAATAAATGATTATTACTCACCGAGCCCCGCAACCTTAATTCCCAGGTTGAGTCGATGCTCCCGTAGGCCATACCTACTCCCAGGCCTGCTGCCAGGGAGGAGGGGAGGTGGCACTGCACATAAAAAACTAGCGCGTCCACCTCTGAAGAAATGGCGCAGGGCTGCTCTCCTTCATGGTGCCGCTGACCACAAGGTAAGCGGCTGGTGCTTCGGGGGTTCGGGAGGGAATGGGGGTGGCCTAGCGCTGCCGTCCCCCTGCTCTGCCATGGCGCTGGGTGAGGGGGGAAGATAGAAACAGGAGAAGGAAGGAGAAATAACAAGGAAGTAAAGCGAAAAATGAAGTCACCAAAAACACCCAAAAAATTACAAAAAAACAAAGTGCACAGACACAAATATAATAAATAAAAATGAGGGGTAGATAAGTTAGAGAGGGGGATGATTAAAGAGATTAATAAAAGATTGAAAAAATAGGCCCAGCACCATAAACATAGCAAAATCCAGCTGGCCACACCTATGCGAACAGTGTGATGCCGTTCGTGCACGTTTTCCGATGCGAGAATGCACTTCGCATTGAAGAAAACGTAATGTGTCACGCGAACGGGTGTGGCAAGTAACTCCACCTGCTCGCTGAACTCCGTGTATTGCGATGGAGTCTTTTTTGGGCACTTTGCAGAGTTAGGTGTAGCGCAACTCTGCAAACTCTGTCCAGGCCTAGTCTAGACAAACCCAGAGAAAGCCGAGACGAGTAAAGACCACAAGATAAAAGGCAAGGAATGGGAGCCAATATTAGCATATACTCAAAAAGTGTTGAGAAACACTAGGCTGAAGTATATATAATTTAACTTTCTCCACTAGTCCTACCTCTTTTCCATTAAAATTGGTGAGCTATATAAAGAGGACCCTAGGCATTGTGCCCGATGCCGGTCTCTATATGTAAATTGGTTCCAAATGGTGTAGGGCTGTATCCAAATTAGGGAATACTGGGCTCAAACAAGACAGCATTTAAGTGGGCCTCTAGATAGTGATTAAATGTAGGCAGACCTTTGTTTATTAGGTGGATTCCTTCGTCCCAAACCTAAGTGTATAATAGTCTATTAGACTTGAGACTCCCATTGGCCCAACGACTGGTGACAGTCATGTGGAAAACTAATCACGGTCCAACATTTGCACGATGGAAAAATGTAGAAGTGTGGGCTAGGGCAGAGGAAGAGGCATTGAGGCGAGAGAAGGCATGTGGGTTGTGTAGGCGCCCATTGTCAGATTTGTGGTGTGAAGTATTGCAGAGTTTTGTTGAATGTAGGCCTATGCAAGGACTACTACAGGAAAAGACAGAAGTAAATTGATTGCGTAACAAAGCATGATGAGCACCACTGTAATATAGCATTTGTTTGCATTGGCAAAGTGGTGCCCCAAGTTTCAGGAACAGACTTAAAGGACTGATGGTTTGCTACCAGCCACGCGGCAAAGTTACACCATAATCACTAGATCCAGTGAGAGAATATTCATTGACTGACTCGTTTTGTTAAGTTATTGTTTGTGTTTCCACATTATACTGTAGCCTTCTGAAGACATGTACCTAATACATACAAAACACATATATGTAACTGCATTGTTGTTCACAAGGTGTATGTAAAGCGAGATGTAAATTGAAAACAATAAAGAGGTTTAAAAAAAAAATATATATTGGTTCCTTGAATTAAGATATGCTGCTTTATAATGAATTTCACAATACAACGTGCCAGTTCTTTAAGAATTTGTGCTTGCCTGGAAGACAAATGTAAACATAGATCTACATGATAAGAGATTTAAATGTAAATCGTGACAAGCAGGTGTTCAATGCTTAGTAGCATTCAACCTTTGACCGTCTTTCAAATGCAGCAAGAAATAGAAACCTTACGCTTTACTCATTTTGCTGCTAAACCTTTGCAGCTTGCCTGGGAGTGCAGCAGCGCCAGCCCCACCCCTAGTTGTAGCGCCACTGAAAAGCTGCAGGTGTCCGGGAGGACGGCACTTTCATCCTCCTCTTTGTCAGCGTGAAGCTCGATTTCAAAGCGGCAGTTTGGTATAGCAGAGGAGGCCCTGGGGATTACTTTTTTTTTTTTTTATCCTCCTCTTCCTCTCCTCCCCCCCCCCCAACCTTGTCCCCTTTGTCCCCCCAACTTTAAAATCTGGGGGTTGTAAATCCCCTGCGTCCCCCACATTTCCTACGCCCATGGAAGCAGGCTTTGTTACCAGTAGTACTAGAAGTAATGTAAATAAAGTCTTTGTCAATATGCAATCCATCTACTTTGGTAATACATAACAGCCATAGTTGCAATGTCTCTGGCACCAAGGTAATAATATTAGTAACAAGTCTCCCCAACACTGCTTGATTTATCACTGAACTATCAGCTTTAAATATATTATGGATATTAAACCATTTTTCTGAAAACATCAACTTATAAGTTTTGAAAATACCCACATTTTCATCTCAAATAAATGCTTTTCAATTGTTGCGTGCATAAATTAATTCAACCAAGCAAAAACTTCAAATTTAGTAGGTTAGGTTGCACAGAGGAGAGCTACTTGTAGATAGCTGGACAGCTACCAGTAGCTGAAGCTACTCGGCGGCGAAGCCTGCTCTAGACAGCTTCTCCAACTGCTACTTCACGCACAGCAGTACATAGATTATGTATCGGAGAATTTGTATGCGGAGCTTAGAACCAATACTAAAAGAATTACAGCCGCCACTGCACACACCTATATACATAGCTGGCAAGTTTCCCAGATCCATGCGCGGTGTGAAGCTCCAGTCCAGGTTTAAAAAAAAAAATGTATTTAATGTTGGGACTTGTAGTCTTTGTTACTCCATTATAAAACACGACTACAAGTACCAAGATAAAAAGTGGAGCAACATATTGTGAATTGACATGTGAAACTGGATAGGGCTGCATCGGCCTTGGTAGGGCTATGTCAGACTTTGGGATTACAAGCGTACGCCTGAACGCAAGGCGAGTGGAATGAGACTTCTGTCCACAGGAGCCAGGTTCACCGAATTATTGTTGCTCAGATTTTATGAGCTGCTTCTTCGACGTGCACAGTCGAACTTGTCCTGTAGGATACCCACCCAACATGTCTGAGGGTCCATGCAGAAGAACCAGAAGTGACAAACACACTCAAACTCCAGAATCATGAGTGAGCCACTAAATTATTCATTTTATGTACCGCTGACCTGCCAGTGCTGGACACCCAAGCCACTCGTGCCTGAGCCCCGAAAGAAGCCCTAAAAACACACAAATGAGGGTATAATTAGCATAGACAACGTGCAACAAAGCCACTTTGTTATTGGTTTGTCACGACCTCATCGTATCTCATTTGCAGTCATAGCTCAGTTAAAACTTTGTAATGCATGTTATAGATGCATATAACATGTTAATTACAATGTCTTTTTTGATGTATAAGGTACCTGCAAATATCTCCGATTTCGATTGGTACCCTGAAGCGAACTTCTGATTGTCTGAACACTATCAAAAACAACAAACTAGGTATTAGCACAAATGGAAATGTGGAAAATATTTAAAGGTTATTTTAACTACTTTTAATCATTTACGCATTTTCCAAATAGTAAGCTATAGTTGACCGTATGAATAACTCAAAATTAGAACGCTCTAAAACAAAGGTAAGTTAAGTTTGCTTGGTGCCTTTGAAGGGGGTCGTACAAGTGAGAGGTGGCTTACAGTTGCAGCCTGAATGTCTCAAACCCCTCCCTGCCCCATTTAGATATGCTGATATTTCTTTTTCTCGCTTTGTCTTTCTAGTAAACCATGTAAAACGTCCTAGCCCAGCGGTTCGTAACCTGTGCTCTTGGGGGCACTGGGGGTTAACAGTGCCTACTCGGGGGGGGGGGGGGTCTGTGACTGCTTAGAAAATTAAATAATAACAGATTCATAACATGTATAAAAAATAAAGAAGCAAAATTGAACATTTTAAAACGTTCCGTAAATACGAAGGAATTTGACATTGGAGGTTAAAAATTAAGTTGGTGTTCTCAGACTTATAAGTGGGAGCAGTGCAAATTAACATTTTGAACTTTTATATTTGTGAATTAAATTAAGTACTCTTTTGTGTATTGGTTTGATGAATGCTTTTTGTGTATTTGTTTGGGGGTTCAAATCATCAAAGTTGCTTAAGTCAGGCTCCCCGGCTTCCAGTAATGACTCAGTGTGGGTTCTCGGATTTCAGTAATGATTTAGTGGGGGTCTGCAGAGTCCATTAATGATTTAGTGGGGATCCACAGAAGTCAATGGATTAGGAACCACTGTCCTAGCCTGAACCTGGAACTCTTAACTTAAATTATTTGTGGGACCCAAGCACCACAAACCCTTAAAACCTGCCACCTGTGCTTGTGTCTAAATGTGCCACTGCTTCAAGGATTGAAATGCACACAGTTAGATTGCTTCATTGCAGAAAACTTCCGTCCAGTGAGTGATGCGCTGCTAAGTTTTCTACTCGTGTAGCATGAGTATTACAGTTCTCCAAACTGTGAGCTACACACCGACTATGCAGTCAGTGAATATGAGAATGTGCTCCAAGGCTTTTGGGCTGATAGTTGTGGCCAAGGCAAGATCCTGCATCAAGAGACTGGCTCCCAAATAGCGAGACCGCTTTATGGTATGAGACACCTCCCAGTGAGTGGTGCTTCAGAGTTTGATTCAACACCTCCGTGTGTGAAACTCGCATGTAGTGCTTGAAAGTCTCACTCCTTGTGTGAGACTGTTTTGAATTGCATGAGTGTTCAAAGGTGGATGTATTATGTGATATGGCTGGGGGGCCTTATGGAATACTACCACAATACACAAAAGTGGACCTCTGATTCGCTCACAGCAATCCTTAGCTCAGTCCTGGTAGAGTGGCAAAGGGCAGTCAGGCTTCCTCACAGGAACATGTGTAAAGCATTTCACAGTACCAGCATTAACTATAAGTAAGTGACATGGCTTGAAAGAAATCCTGACGCCAATTTATAAAAATATTGTAATTTTATATAGACACCAAAACAAACTTGATATGTTACTTATAACCAGAGTTATAGATTTTCAAAGTATTAGGCAATAAATGCAATAAAAAGCTGTCAAATGTTCACCATTGAAGTTAATGAGGGAAAACACACTTAGCAAAACGATATTTGCAGGGCAAGTTCAAATGAAGCCTCTTGTGGTTAAGGTGCTGCGGGTCCCTAGACCAAGACTCCGCAGTCTTTACTTGGTTACCTTCCCCAGGGAGTCCTGGTGCAGAGGTTACTTGGCTGTCCTTGGTACCGAATGGGAGACGTGGTAGCTGTCAAAATGCAACACCTGACAAAACCACACTTGTAGATTGAGTTACACTCTACCCTCGGAGAGTAGAGACCTTTGGGGGTCCCATGACCCGGGTGCAACAGTTGGAATTCTTCTACCTTGCTCTGCGGCTCTGGGTGCAGAGGTAGTTGGCAGCTGTAAGTCACCGGGGCAGGTCACGCTAAAGATGCTTTGCCACACACTCAACGACACCAACTTCAGGATGCAGGAACACAGCAGCGTGGTCATTGCAGACGTCGGTCGCTGTGAGTTGGACTTGAGATGCCACTCAAGGGGTCTATCACCCGACTGGCGATCACCAAGCGTTGGCAGCGGACACATGTTGAACACTCAGTTCCAGTATATGGTCTCTTCAGGGCACTTAAGTGTCCTACCTTTGTGTCCTGTTATCGGTGACTGTGTCTTCTCTATTCCTCTTCTCGGATTCCAAGTTAGAACTGAAGTTCTGGTGCCAGGGGAGCCCCTTAAATCCTAGTTTAGGGGGTATTAACGGTGTGAGGGACACTGGCCAATGGGCTACTGGTCCCTGCGGCTAGCCCGCCCCTGTAAGGACAACATGCTGCTGGTGTACATCACTGTGCTATTCAGAATACTCTATTTCAGGGTCTGCCAAAATGGCAGAACCCTTTCTTGGCTGTACAGACCCCTTAGCCCACCCTAAACGTGTGGCTAGGCTTTGCTTAGTGTACGCCTCCTGAATAACGAATTTTCCCTCCTGCCTGAGCTGCAGGCGTGCAAAGGGCTTGGTCCTCGAGTGGGGGACAAGGTAATTTCATATCAAGCGAGGTGAAAGCCTGTGAAGGTCACCGCCTTGACTACTCTAAGCACTAGCCGCCCTGGGAGGGAGAAGGTGTCACCTCCTCCCTTCCCAGGCCTTTGTCTCCATCCTGGGGAAGTGTTAGCACATCCCACCAGGAGGGCAGACTCTTGTCTTGGCGGCAAACGGCTCAGGGAAGCCCTCCAGGCACTGGAGCTTTGTATCCTAGGGGGTTCCCACACAAGGTGGCACCCCTGTGCATGCCAGTTCACCCTCGACACAAGAATCGTGTTGGAGGTGAAAAAGCACGGTGTTTGATGCCAAACGCGACACAATTCGGTCGTTCCTTAATAGAGACGGCTATCTCGAGTTTTCTCGGTAGCCAGCCCATGTTACTCTATGGACGTCTAGTCACTTACAGTAAAACCTTGCTTTACAGGATTACTGTAGGGATGTATATGTATAAACATATATATCCACACCTTTAATATAATGTACTCTACCCCCTGGGCTTATGAGGACAAACTTGAGTGACTTACTTACATTAAGGCAGTGGTGGGGCTCTGCAGCACATGGTGTGTGGAGAGTCACTCTTGAGCAGACAGACTGCTCGTGCAGGGCTGCAATGGCAGACTTGCATGCGTACTTTTACTTTGGTCACACAGGGTGGCACAGTATAGTGCTGCAGCCCTGGTGCCCCGTCTTAGCACCGTTGCCCTGGGTACCACTGGTACCATATACTAGGGACTTACAAGGAGTGATAAGTGCTTGCCAATTGGGTGTACCAATTCAACAGTTACAGCTTAAGAGAAAAAGCACTAGCACTGGGGCCTGGTTAGCAGGTCCCAGTGCACTTCCAGACCTTCAAAGACAGCATCTAGAGCAAAAAGTGGGGGTGGCCATGACAAAATGGGCACTTTCTAACCATGCGGCTTATTGCTAATGAATGAAAATTTACCTTAATGATGGTGTCTCTCAAAGTTTGACACTGTTATGGGGAGAGGAGTTGGCCTAACGGCTAGGGCGGTCGACCTCGAATCTGGGGAACTGGGTTCGAGTCTCGGCAATGACGCTGAACATCCTGTGATTCTCGGCAAATCACTTAATCTCCCCGTGCCTAACAAAAATGAATGTGTCCTCCTGTAATGCAACTGGTGCTATGTAAAGCGCTCTGATACCCGATTCGGGTCAAGTTCGCGCTATATAAAACTCTGGAAAAAAAAAAAAAAAGTTAAAAAAAGTTTTAAGGCTGCGTAAGCAGTGTAACTCCTATCAAGGGAGTGCAAATCAATGCTTCAGAGCACAAGATATGTAGACAAGATGAGTGCTAGACTGCTTGTAAGTATGAGATTTGCACCAGATGTGCTCTAAAATGTTTAAACTGCATTGTAAATGAGTGAAACTGCTCTTATGCATAAGATTCACAGTGGGTGATTCGTTTTGTGTTTCAAAGTTTGAGAGCCACATGCAGTGAGTGTTTTGAAATATCATTTGTGAAAGGGACAGTGCTTTAAAGTGTGAGACAAGTTAAAGTGTTTCATAGTACAAATCTCGCCCAATAAATGAGAATGTACGCTACGCTGAACACAAAATGAAGTGGACAGTGGTTTTCTACAGAATTGTAATCTGTCACAAATTTAAGTCTTGTATTGGTTTTTGGCAACTGCTCGCCCCTTCTGAGTGTTCAGACAATTCCTGATTTTTGTTTTGAACTGATGCGTGTGCATGACCGAAGAGTGCTCCGACAACTTGTGATTTTATCTACATGTGCACGATCTTTATATTAAACCGACAGCTACTCCTCCTTGTGCTGGAAACTGGAGCTCCCTTCGATTAGCTAAGCTGCAATCATGCATCCCTTTTGTTGCACAGAATTTGCTGGTAAAGCAAAACTGTGAGTTAGGACAACAGGCTGTTAGAATGAATGGACTGAGTCTCTCTACAGTGTCAGTAGCTGTCGGCCCAATCTTGGCTAGCTCACAGTGCCTCACCTGAACTCCTAATCTTCCCAGAGTAACGGGTGATGTCGGCAACCTCGAACATGACCCTCTAGTCTCCAAGGGAACCGTGGAAACAGATCGTCCCCTTTCGTGACTCACTTACTTACTCATGCATGCCTGTAGTAGACATAAGAAAGACACGAATAAAGTTTACAATACATTTATTGAAACTATTGTAGACTATTATGAAGCAAATTTGCTGCGATCATTAGGCAGATGCAATCAAACAAAGTAATTGGCATTACTAAAAGACTGTAGAGGACAAACATCCCAACCATGGCAAATTATATATTTGTCTACGTCCATCTACCCTTACTATGTGAGCACAAGGATATATTTGCGATCTCTGGGATTGGCCTAAGACCCCATACCTCGTGTATGTATTTAGGTGGCCCGCATCATAAGCGTAAACTTAGTTTACGCAGGGCTGCATGTCAGGCACAGTATTCTCTGCTTGAATTATCCTCTCTGCCCACAGGGGAACGGAACACAGTTTATATCAAACTATTGTGCTGGAGCTGCATCTGTGCAACTGTGTTATGTCTAAATGTTAGTAGCTGTTGCTGAACGAGTAAAGAAAACAGTACAACATGGTGTTATGTATTCCCAGCAACCTTGTACAAAGTGTGTAGACGAAATCCCAAGAAGAGTCCCTGAATAACAAACCACATGTACAGCATATTCTTAAAATAATTTGCAAACACGTGTTATATGGCTATGCAGAGCGAGCAGAGGCAGCCTAAAAACGTCTAAAACGCAAAACTAAGGGAGAACCAAAGTGGACCCAAAAGGGGATTCACTACACTTTCTCACAAAAAAGTGACACTGTGGATTAATTCATAACTACCAAAAACTTAAACGGTCAGAACAAGTCACCTTAGTAAAAGAAAGAAAAAAAAATGTATTGATCCAAGATGTTTGTCACAATTCTCACACGTTTTATGAATATATCAAATTATCTAAGATTTTAATAAATTAAAAATATAAACCAGCCTTAGCTGTGGCAGTCTGTTGAAGAAAGAATGCTGGTTTAAGAGTAGAGATTAACCGTTTAGCCTACAAGCATAAACGAGCAGGGCTCATGCTCAACATATAACCAGTCCTTTCCATTTCTGGACGCTGTAGTTTCTACCCACGTTTAATTTTTAATAAGACTTCTCGGTTGTACTAGATCTGGTAGGTGATTGTGGATAATTTCACTTAAGTCAGGAACGGAATGAAGTGCCTCGTAAAGCATAAGTATTTGTTAAGTGTACATTCACAACTTGGATGCGACTAGCAGATGTTTAGTATTACCCTCCTCATTGGTACTCATTTTAAAGACCTTGGAAGGATGAAAGGCTTAGTGGACCCCCCCAGGAATTTGTACCTGTAACCATGAGGTCGAAAACAGATCACTGGATTGGATGCATTTGTCTACTGAGCTACCAGACCACCTTTATTAGTAGCTTATACAAGATTTATATAGACTCAAATGAGTCACCAGGACTGTATGCAAGACTGCTTTAAGGTAATATATGTCTGATTTTTCTGGTTATAAGAAGCTCCAGAGAACCATCAATATTAATGTGTATTTGACACATGAATACTATTCAGTAGGAATGCAACAAATATTAGCAAAGTGATGGCTCACTGCTCAGGTGATTAGACCGGTGTGAAAGTGAGACAAAGATAAAGATTTGTCGGTCATGTTTGTAATCGGTTAGAAAAAGGGGTAGTAATGTCTTTATTCTGAGGTTTTTGATGTTACCATTATTTGGCGAAACACAGTCCCAAAACCTATTGATTCAGCAACGTTTTGCTCGCTCAGGGAAGAAATATGGGAGTTTTCCAAGGACAGAAATCTGACAATTGAGCGTAGCAGCCCTCTCAGTAGAACTTGGGAGGGAGTTGATTGGTCTTGCGAAATTGTAAAGTACTTCTGTTGAAGTGAAGTTTCATCAGTCTTATCAAATGTTGAGATGTAAAGTTCACAGATGGATCTGTAGATGATATCTACTGATGTTTTGATGTTAAGTTGCCACCTCTAGTGGGAAGACTGCTGCCTGGCTGCAGGATAGCTGCCTCCTCTTGGTTACTGGAAAATCATTTATTTAATCCATTTGGATCGTACCACAATAATTTGATGTTTTCTGCATTCCACTTTATCCTAGCTAAAAATCCCCTTGTGGACATTTCTTCTCCTTCCAGGCAGCTGCTCCATCGAATGCTCTCAGCCTTTCGTTGTGTATGTATTCATTGATCGTCTCTCCTTTTGAACAAAATGTCTCCAGTCTTAGATTTTGGATGTTAAAAACAGAAATGACCTGATAAGTTGGAAGATTCCCTAGAAATATTTTTTCCTGCATAGGACAGAACTTTGCAATACAATTTCAGAAGTCCTTTGTAATATGAAGCACTGTGGTGATCGATTTTGAATGGAACCTCCTTCCATGGATGATGTCAAAGCTGCACACATAGTTGAGGACTTTATCCTTTTATAATATTTATGTAAAATAATTCTCTAGTTTGCCAATTTCATGCCTTTTGATATCAGGGGTGTGAAACTTTTTAAATATTCTACATGTCAAAGGGACAAAAAGCAACAAAAATCTATTTGTCATGGGAGAAATCTAAATGTTCCACTGTACCAGCACAGAAATGTTAACATTCTTATATATTTTTTTTATTTCTATGAAACAGACAAATTGTTTTGCAACACTGCTAAAATTAAATATCTTCTTTACTGGGGAATGTGCCATTATCATAATTCACTCCAAAACTACTGCAAAATAATAGTTTTGGAATAATTAACTTCAAGTACTGCAGTTTAGTCATACCATAAAGCAGGCTGCGCCAATTTGTAAGGACAGGTACGCTGTAAGAATAATTACACTGACAATAGTGATCAGTAATGATAATGGGGCCTTTTAAGGCCACTCACATGGTGATGGGGTAGTAAAATGGTAAAAATAGCTAAGGAAGCATGCAAGCTGAGCATCTAGCAGATCAGGTGTTTGTAGGGGTGAACAATTTCTTTGAGATCCTCAGTGTCTATCACAAATGAATGATTTTAACGGTAGGTAAAAAAAAAAAGCTCTTTTGAATGTAGATTAGAAATACTATTCTGAGCAAAAACCATCCACTCTTTCCTAAATACTAAATTGCCACCACAAACGTTTTGGGATTTTTTTCCCCTCACTGGATTTTTAAAAGGTCAAGACTGCCCTGTTAGTCTCAAATTAGATTCCCTGCTGATACCATGCCTGGCTCGCTTGTGCTCTGATTAGTCCTGTTATTTCTCCTATGATTTGGGGCTGCCTTGAGTGGGCAAGCACTGGCTGAAGTCGAATCCATTTAAAAATGAAGTAGTGGGCTATACCATGGCCTGGATAAGGGCATTTATTGGCCCTTCAGTTGTTGTTGAAGTCTGCAGCTCAGATTGTGGTGAGCACTCACAAATGTGCTCTGGGAACTCCTATTGTCAACACACTCCACTGACGTGCATTACAGCTTAAATTTGTATTAATGTATTGTGCATAAAGGTTTCTTGAAAGTCAGACTTATAAGTTCTACCACCAGGTTTACCTTTCACTCTACTTTAACCAGGGTTTTCTCTTGATGTTGCGTATTAAGATACCACAGATCGTGAACTGAGCCTTTACTGTTGCGGCTAAGTTCCTATAAAGTCTTCCTCCTTAGCTTTGACTAATCATTTTTCCTTTTGATAGAAGATTAAAAGGTGGCTTCTTCTCACCTGTGGAAAATTTAAAAGGGATGAGTGTATTACTTGAATTTATTTCAGCAACTGGTTATTGCTGTGAGCTGAAATCCAGTCCATTGTGTTTTTGCCTGACATGCCACTACACACTAGAATCAGCAATAGGCCTTAGCCATGTTCCAATAAGGACATGCTAGTGCAAACTGCTAGGCCTTTTCTACACAGGAACACATGCTACTCTAAGACAGGTTTCAGGCTATGTGTGCCTCGTCAGGAGGGTGTAGCTTGAATGCTGTAGGACAATTAGTATGACTACCTGTAGGAAACTGGGTTTTTGTTGTAGTATCCCACCACTTTTTGCCCCCTTTTTGGCTGCTGAATGCTGGTTTTTCAACTCTGACAGTGCGCTGACTAGACCGGAGTGCCAGTGCCCTTTCCTTGAAACAAGGTGATGTCTAATTGTAACACAGTTGGCAAAGGACTTTAGTCCCTAGTAAATGGTAACCCTGGTACCTAGGGCATTGGGTACTAAAGAGGGTCCCTAAAAGCTGCAACATATCTCATGCCACCCTAAAGGACCTACACACAGACTGGCACACTGAAAACACGACCTGGCACATTCCTGTGTGCCAGGCCAAAGTCGCTGTATTTAATATAAGTAAGTCACCCCTACAACAGGCCTTTGAGCCCTAAGGCAGGGTGCATTATTTTTTATGTGAGGACATATCTTCCTGAGCAGACATACCCCTGTGATGTCTAGTGCTGTTACTAGATATTACAAGTGATCAGTGAAGCATCTTAAGGTGTGTACTGGTCAAAACGAGTTACCCTGCTACATAATGGCTTCACTAAAAAACATGGTGTTTGGTATCAAACACCTCGTATTAATAAATCGACACTGATTCCAGTGATGGATTTAGTGATTCTTGCACCCAGCGGGAACCTTTGAGGTTCCCCCGGAACCCTACTAATCCTCTAGTGTGCTGGCTGACTGGTCTGGTCCAGTCTGCCACCACAGACTAGTTTCTGACACCCTAGGAGGTGAGAAACCCTCTCTTAGAGGTCAGGAACAATGCCTGCTCTGGCAGGAGGTGTTTACGCTTCCTCCAGAAGGCGGGCTAGAAAATCAGCATATCAAGGCTAGATGCTTCAAAGCCTCTGCCGCCTTTGATATGTGAGCTTGCTCCCCCTCCCCCCCCCCGACCTGGAAGATGACACCCCCTGCGCTGAGGCCCATTTGGCACCAGGGCATTCAGGAAATTAGCTAATCAGGAGGCGTGTTACACTGCCAGGCTGGACACACTTCTAGGGTGGGCAGCCTTTAGTGAACACGAAAGACAGGATTCCACCATCTCGTGTGTGGTGGAGTTAGGAACTCTGGGACAGGGTGATGGGCATGCCCCACAGTAAGTGGTCATCTAGTGGGTGTCGTGACCCCAGGGGTAGGTAGCCCATTGTCTTCTACGCCTCACTCCCCTTAATGCCCCTAAATTGAGTATTTAGGTGGCCCTCTGAGGAAGAAAGATGGACCGAAGAATGCAAAAACTGAAGACCTGCACCAAAGATTGGCGCAAAACCCTGCCAGGCTGCTTGCACTTGACCATTGCTGGGACCAACTTCACAAAGAGCTGGACAGCCTCCCCAAAACCCTTGGAGGACTGCCCAGCGCCTCAACGACCGGGAAAGAGCTCCCTTGGAGCGGTGGATCTGCTCTCCTGCATCTGCAGGCACCGAAACACATTTTCCCGGTCCACCGTGTTGCCGGCCATTGGGCCCACCGTACGAGCAGCGCGACTGGAGAAGGTCATCGTGCTCCAGGAGGTCAGGTCTGTCTACTTGCTTAGTTTGGAGATGCCAGAAGCCGCCCAGCACCCAAGCCCAGGAGGTTGGGCTTTCGGGATCAAATGCAACTCAGTTCTACCCACTGACATAGTGACAAAAGCCTTATATATGTTCTGTTCCTGCTAGCTCATGACAGTTCTGGTTTTTTTCTGCATTCCTTGAATGCAGATCTTGAGCTCTGCTCCCTGCTTTTTTTTGGTTTTTGTTTATTTGATTGAAGCTTATCTCTAAAAACGTTCTTGGCAGTGAGCACAGATGAGTAAAGCTAAGCTGTACGTCCCCAAACAGAGAAAATGTGGTTGGTCCAGCTCCAAGTTGGCAGTCCATTCCCTGAGTCAAAGTAAAAACACAAGAGGCTTGTGGCCTCCTCGGCGTTCCAGGGAACAGTGTCCTTGTTGGTGCTGTAGGATAGGATATAGTTTTATAGAGCGCTCGATTGCCGAAGCGTCTTGGCGCTAACAGGTGAGATTGAGAGATTGCAGCAGCTGTGCCTGACCTTAGAGTACTGGAAACAACCACGTTTTTAGCGTCTTTCTAAAGAGAAGCCTATTCGACAATAATCTCATAGAGATAGGCAGCTGGTTCCACAGTTTGGCTGCGGAATGTGATAGGCTCCTCCCTCCCCATCTGGCTTTACGAATTTTGGAGATACAGATGAAACCTGCGTCTGTGGATCTGAGGTTTCTGGTGGGGGTGTACCAGGAAAAGAGTTTCCGCAAATCTTCTGCCCCTCCGCCATAAAATGTCTTATGGACCAAGCATAAGGCTTTAAACTCCATCCTTTGCTGAATCGGGAGCCAATGTAATGACCTGATGGCAGCGGAAGTGGGGTGACCCCTAGGAATGTTTAGCAATAGCCGGGCAGCAGCATTTTGTATTGACTGCAATTTTATCCTCTGTGCTATATTAATGCCTATAAAAAGCGCTTTGCAATAGTCTAACCGCGAGAGGATGAGGGCCCCTACTACTGATTTCCTCAATTTTTGGGGATGAAAGGAAAAATCTTCCTAAGAAGCTTCAATACAAAGAAGCAAGACGAGGTTACGCTGTTGATCTGGGCCGCAAAATTAAGCTGGTCATCAAAAATGACCCCCAGATTCTTAACTTTATTGGACGGCACTGGACATTGCCCCGCCTCTGTCGGCCACCAGGTTGGATTCCACAGGGATGGACCTCTGCCAAATTCCATCACCTCCGTCTTATCCGTGTTGATCTTAAGATAGTTACGACTCATCCATCTCATGATGTGGGTGAGACAGGCATGGAAGTTAACTGCCGTAGCTTCGGACTGTTTGGATACAGTGATGACAATCTGTGAATCGTCTGCATAGGAGACCAACGAAAAGCCATACTCTCTAATGAGTATGGCAAGTGGAGTGACGTATATATTGAACAGTGTAGGTGACAGTGCAGATCCCTGCGGCACTCCACACGGTAAGCGGAAAGGTTCGGATTTCACGCTTTCCCAATATATACTCTGCTCCCTGGAGGCCAGGAATGAAGAAAGAAGGGACAGGGCCACTTCCCCAATCCCCACCGCCCTCAGCCGTCACACTAACACCGTGTGATTCACGGTGTCGAACGCTTCCGAGAGGTCTAAGAGAATGAGGATGGCTCTGCCCCCTCCATCCACCTGTCTGCGAATTTCCTCAGTTTCCATGATCAGGGTGGTCTCGGTTGAGTGGCATGACCGGAATCCATGCTGACTAGAGTCCAACAGATTGTTAGCGTCTAGATATTGCATAAGCTCCTGATTCACCGCCCTTTCGAGGATTTTAGCTGTAATAGGCAGACACGAGATGGGTCTATAATTCTTCACTTCCATGGGGTCTAAGGCTGTTTTTTTCAGAATTGGTCTTATGCAGGCTGTTTTCCAGACCAGGGGATACGTCCCCGACTCAAGTACTTGATTTAAGAGGGGAGTTAGATATGAACTAATCATCCCGGAAACCAGGTGCATGACCATTGGTGGACATGGGTCATTCGGGGAACCAGACTTGGTTGCCAATAAGATTCTATTCAGCTTTTCTGGAGTGAAGGAACTAAAGCTAGTTAATTGGCACTGAGGCGTTATGTCCTCCAGTGCCAAGACCAGGCCATTTTCCACAGACTTCAAGTTATTATAAAGATCGTCATAGATTAGTTTCACCTTGGTCTGGAAGAAATTCGCCATTTCATTACAAAATGCTTGGTCTGGCTTAAATGAGCTAACCTGTTGTGGTTTAGATAACACTTGGACGGTTTTAAAAAGCTCCTTAGAGGAGTTTTTGGCCGCCTCAATTTTTGCAGTATAGTATGTAGTTTTAGATGTTATAATAGCCTCTTTATAAAGTTGGAGTGTTATGTTATATGCAGCCTTATGCTCCTTACTGTAATCCGTCCTCCAGGAGCGCTCCGCTCTCCTGCACGTGGCTTTTAAGCTTTTTAGCTCGGGTCCATACCATGGCGAGGACACTCGAGATCTTCGTACTTTAATAGTTTTTTCGGGTACCACCTGGTTAACCGCGGTAGCAATCCATTTATCAAACTGGAATGCAGCATCATTGTTATCCGTGACCCGCAGGGGGGGGCAGATGTTTAAAGCCTGCTCAAGTTCCGCCCCTTGGACTTTATTCCATAATATAATTTTTAGACTAGCAGATTTATTTGCAATTGGAATATTAGATTGAGTGACCTTAATGTTGAAATATATCGCCCTGTGGTCGGTCCAGGGAAGAGGGGAAGTTTTAACCACCGTAACGTCGGGGTTATTCGTAAATATACCGTCAAGTGTGTGTCCAGCAGAATGAGTAGGTCCACACACTATCTGGGATAGGCCATACCCTGCCAAGTTATCCAATAGCTTACTGGAGTCAGAATTATTATTAAGTTCCAACTGATAGTTAAAATCACCCAAAATGATGAGCGATTTTGACTCTAAACAAGATTCCAATAAAATCTGTAGGGCTTGAGTAAAAGCAGCTCTGGGACCGGGTGGCCGGTACAAGAGTATGCCATGAAGAGTAAAGTTATTATTAACTTTTAACACAAAGCGCATCGCTTCTGCAGGTAGCTGTAAGATAGCCTCTACATGCACCTTTAACTGGTTCCGATGAATTATCGCTATTCCCCCTCCAGCATTCCCTACCCTATCCTGGCTGGCCACTGAGTAACCGGACGGGAGGGCAATATTCCAATCAGGATCCGATGATTGATTAGTCCATGTCTCAGTTAAAAATATTAGGTCCGGGGTAGTGACCTGCAGTAGGCATTCTACCTGGTATTTGTGCTTTACCAGTGAGCGCGTATTAAGCAATATGCATTGAAGTGGCTGGTCACACGTCACCCCCACCTTGCAACTCGAGTGGTTGTATTTACCAGTTCGGCCATCAGAGCTATTAGAACCAGCCAGCACTATTGTCTTATCCCCCCCCTGCATCCACCATTATTTTAGCGACGTCCGGGTTGGTAGGGTAAGTGTTTGTTGTCATAGAACATCGGAACTCACAACTGGAGCACTTGAACTCCTCATCCTACCCCCTCATGCAGTATACCTCCGGCGAGCAGCACTCACCTCTCCTGAGCGCTAGTAGCTGTTTATTGCTGTATACCTGGGTCACAAAACGGGCAGGGTCTCTGGCGCGCTCCGGGCGCCGATGGGCTTGCCATCGGCTCGCCGGCAGCGCGACTGCTGCGCGCTCGCCCCAGCGTGCTTTATGTAGCCCTGGGGGGAAAAGACTGGACCGCTGACCCTGAAAACACAGCGGCCCCGCTCTTGCAGACGGGGACCGCGGGACAATTAAAGCGGTGCCGATTAAAAAGAGGGAATTTGTCGGTAAAGTAGCCCAGTAAAAATGCAGCCAGAACAAATTTAAACAATACTAAAACGTAATCAGACAATTTTATAAATGCAGTTAAAACAGTTTTGCGACGGTACTAAAATGCAGTCAGCTGTGCCGCCCTCTAATGCCGAGACATCTGAACCATGTGAAAGAGTTGCAGCATGGCCTCTCAAGGCCTGCTCCTTTCTGCTAAGTCCAACTCTAATCTGATTCTGGAGTCAGTGTGCCAGAGCTCCCCAGACTCTGATCGACTCCACAGCAGATCGCAGCCTTGAGAGGCCATGCTGCAACTCTTTCACATGGTTCTAGATAACTATGGTGCACCTTAAGGTCCCACAGATCCCTTGCAGCCTCCACTTGGCCTAGTACGTCATTCATATTGTTCTGTTCTGCCTTTCAGTTTCTGAACACACGTCTCACAGTCCCCCGTCTTTTGTTCAGTCTTCAGCGGATTACTCCACTGTTCTTTCCAAGTAAGTGATTTCTTTACTGGTGGAAAGGGCAAACTCATCCCTGAGATGGACAGGGCCTTGGTGAACCTGGAAGCGTATTTTCATGTGAAAGTTGTGCAGTCCCAATGCAGGTATTGCTTCTTTGTGGTGGGGTTGGGCCACGTGAGTTCACGATTCTGCCCTTTGGCTTGACATTGGTCTCTGTTTATTACGAAGGTCATGTAGGTTTTGGCCCATCTTTGCAGGTTGGTCACCCATGTATTCCCATACCACGATGACTGGTGGTTGAAGGCACATTCACCGCCGCTTAGCTTGGACCGCTTTCAGGCGACGACGTGATTACCTACTTTGGGATTTACATCAATGAGCCCAGATCCCATCTTTTACCATCTCCGATTTCCCTACATTGGCGCCAATCTGGACTTAGTTTGCTGTTCCAAAACCATAGAGTCCAGACCCTCAGGCTGTAATCCTGATGTTTCAAGTAAAAGCTACTGTCTCACCCTTGACGATTCTGAGACTGGTCTTATAGCATCCTTGAGGTACCTCACTTTCATTGGCAATGCAGCCATTCACTGGGTCTTCATTTGAAGTGGGGTTGGCATTGAGGGAAGCCTCACAAAAAGAATTCACATCTCCAAATAGGTAGCCAGTGACTTTTAGTGCTGGATGTCAGATGCCAGCCTGATGTGTGGCAGGCCATTCTCTCCTCTGTGTATGGAAGTCTCAGTGGTGACAGATGTGTCCAGTCTAGGTTGAATTTGTCACCTGGGTGGCATGGAGGTTCCATTAATGCCAACCTTTGTAAAGCAGAAAGCGGGCGATTTAATAAAAATAATCGTGGGATTTTTTTTCCTATTGACTTGTATTGAAGAAACAACAATATCAGATGTGAGAAATCTAAATGAAATATTTTTGGCTTTAAAAATCAGGATTTTCCTGCTTGAGTCGGGTCTGTTTGCATGTACGAGGTAGGGTGTCTCTGGGCTTCCCTAGAACAGCACCACCATATCAGTCTTTTGGAGCAGAAAAAACCTGTGAAATGTAGTACTGCAGCAAGTGGTGTCCCATGCCCTCTCCTGGAGGCTCCGAGACTGGTGGTGGCTGGAACTTGAAAAACTACGTGGGTCAGACAGGTCAGTCCCTTGGATGCGTGCACTTTTTTACTTGAAACAAAGAGTTTCTTAACTTGATTTTATATATTTTTTCTCAAAACATATGCGAACTCCATAAATGATTGATCCTTGAATTTATTCATTCATTTTTTTGAATCTTCAATATACGATTTCATTAGTTCATCAATTTCTCATAACTTCATCAAAAACATTGTTTTCAACACACCCAATGCATTTCGGGTCATTGGTCGACCCTTCATCAGGGGTCTACAAGATAAATACAGGAAAACCAAATGAGCCAGTCTCCAAAAATATAACAAATAACAATATAAACGACTTCACTCATTACAAATCAAGTGTCTAGTGTACATATTTTCGCAGTACTCCAAAAAGTTTTGACATAAATGAAACCAACATTAATTTCAACATATGCGCAAGTCTGAGTGTACGTAGGAATTTAAAGATGGCTTTTTCTGTTTCTTGCGGGTTTGTTCTGTAAACTGGTACAAATGAAGTTCCTTTGTTTAACATTTCATCTAATGCGTAATTGACGCTCCAAAGCGCTATATTGTGGAGTAATACAAGCAAGGTTGGGACATTTTAGACCCGATATATACATAATGACACGGAGCGCAGAGTAGTGTGTCACGTGAAGGGGGAGCGTGAGATGAGAGGTTGGTTACCAACATGTGACTAGGGTCATTCCGCGAGCGAAGAGTCACGTGCAGAGTTAACACTGAACCAATAGGTTCACTTCTAACCCGTGATATGGACTATCTCCATGATGAGGTTTGCGCTGTTTTACACGGAGTGAAACTCAATGTGTCGTCCGTGCATGGAGCTTCCCCAGAACGTTTTGAAAGTAAGTGCATATATCAGAAGACGGTCTCGCAAGTAGCGTTATAGATAGAATTTTGGGTACAGTGTTCATGACTTAACGTGCTACTTGAACTCAATACGCTTTGACATTTGGCATGCTGAAACGGTTTATTTTTTCATGTAACTTGAGGTTAAATTAATACGTTGGAACATCCAGTGCGCATATGTTGAAATTAATGTTGGTTTCATTTATGTCAAAACTTTTTGGAGTACTGCGAAAATGATATGTACACTAGACACTTTATTTGTAATGAGTGAAGTCGTTTATATTGTTATTTGTTATATTTTTGGAGACTGGATCATTTGGTTTTCCTGTATTTATCTTGTAGACCCCTGATGAAGGGTCGAACAATGACCCGAAATGCATTGGGTGTGTTGAAAACTATGTTTTTGATGAAATTATGAGAAATTGATGAACTAGTGAAATCGTATATTGAAGATTCAAAAAAATGAATGAATAAATTCAAGGATTAATCATTTATGGAGTTCGCATATGTTTTGAGAAAAAATATATAAAATCAAGTTAAGAAACTCTTTGTTTCAAGTAAAAAAGTGCACGCATCCAAGGGACTGACCTGTCTGACCCACGTAGTTTTTAGGTCTCGCTGAGCCAGCGCATGCGCTGCTCTGCGAGACATTTAGTTAGTGGCTTTTCAAAGTGCTACCACAATCTTTTCCTGGCCTCAAGCTTGCGTTCACGAGCGCCTGCACGCGCGCAGCCGCCATGTGGCTTTCATGGCTCATTAAGCCTTGCTCTCCCAAGCGCCTCGCTCTGCCCCTCCCCCACCACAGAGCGTGTCCCTGCCATCACTTTTGCTTTCACGGCCGCGCGACCAATGCTTGTTTTCCTTAGTGCAGCCTGCACAACATGCTTCTACTGCGTCTATCGTTTTTTTAAAGTTCTCTGTGTGTCTCATTTGTGCTATTTGTAAAATCACAGCACGTTATGGAGGTGGAAGCAGCTCGAGATGTGCATCACTCACCCTGTGCCTCGGCTGGTAAATGGATTCCCCAGCTGCTCTTTCACTGGCCTTCTTCATCCCATACTCTTGTGGGCTTGAACAGACAACTGCACGTTTATTTTTTCCCTTGGCTCTATTTCGTGCACTGTGCTCTCTGCACGGCTTGGCAGCTTACGAAGCAAGTTATAGTCTTTGTGGGAAGTTTGTAGTTTGTAGTGTAGTTTGAGATCCTGTTGTTTATGGCAACTGATTCACTGTGTGTTCTCTGCATATGCCACAGCAGTAAAGATAACCATCTTTACTACGAGCCTAATTTGCACTTTATTATCCCGTTGCTGTCTCCTTTCCCAACACTCGAGAAACTAGTCAAGCCTATCACACTAGTCCAGACTGTTTATCGCATCCACCCTTCTTTTTCTCATTATAAAGTATGAATACATTACAATTAGCTTACAGTATAAAGGTAGCTTAAAGACAATGTTACCCTTTGTGATAATTTAAAACTATGGACAAAATGGTGTTGCTTTATGTAGTTTTTTCGAGCTTGCGTTGATGCATTTAATAAATATAATTTTTATTTTAAAAATGTGTACAACTTACTGTTGTGGAAAATAAAGGAGGGGATGTGGCGTAATGGCAAAAGCTGCCGACTTCGTATCTCGGGGTCATCTCAACATCTTGTGATTCTGGACAAATTACAAAATCTCCCTACCCTACCAAAGACTAATGTGACTTTGTGTAATGTAACTGGTGCTCATGTAAAGCACTCCAATACCTTCGGGTTGAGTTTGCTTTGCATAAAAAAACTGCTTAAAAAAAAAAGGAAACACTCCCTTCAATTTTTGTGTTGGACAGTGCTGCTATATCAAAAGCAGCAAGAGCCCTTTTCCTCTTCCATGTTTCTTCTCCTCTTTGTTTGTACCTAACAATATCTCTTCTTAAAAGAAAGTGCCGCTGCATTAAAAGGCACGTAAAATAACTACAAAAAGAACTGTTTCACATATAAAGTACCCGCACCGTTTCAGATGGAAAGTAACTCTTTGAAAAGAAATTGTTTTGAATTTGCGTTTACACATTTGAGTAATATATTTTTTAATACTTACTTTATTTTACTTATATGCTTTACTACAAACAAAAGCCAGTTATCCTTAATTATATATTTAGTGTTAAATAGTGCTTAATTATATTTGAAAGGCAGCATGTTTTTTAATGTTATTTATTTGAAGGTGCAATGATTTATTTAACATGGGAACGGAGCGCATTAAAGTGCCAATAAGTATTTTAGGTGATACTCCGCCATATTACACTTCTCGCCACAGTACTTACATCTGAGAACGGGGTAAGCGACCACTCATTACTACTTTTTATGTGGACTAAACATAATCTAGGTAGAGCAGGATGGGTGGGTGGCGTTATAGTAAAATGAAATTTTCTCTTGCTGTCACTTATTTAGTTCTACATCCAGTGCATATATTTTTAGTCACCCTTATTGTTTGTTCATTTCATATATGTATTTCATTGTAAAAGACTTTATTTATATTTTAAATGAAGCGTGTACGCAAATTGTTTCAGTACTTTTCAAATATGCGTTTGCCTGTTGACCAAGTCATATTCGCCGAGTGCACACTTTGGACGAGTAGATATTTTTGCATTAATTAGTGGCTGCTTTTGCTTTTGGATAGCTTGTTGGGATTTGCTGTCCTAATCCTACTCTGCCCATGTTTTGTTCATTTAGTCCATAGCCTCCTTTTTTGCAGTTTCCCCGTAATGTGAGAGACGCCTACACAATTCCAATACAACACATCTCTCCCTCATACTTCCACCAACACTATCATCTCTCCCCAACACACCCATTACCCCTCTCATCTCTCCATCTCCCTCACACTCCCACTACCCCCTCTCATCTCACAATTTCACTGCACCCTGTAATCTCTCCCTTACACTCTCTATCCCTCTCTATAATTCATGCTCACACATGCTACCTTCCGGTACCTCCTTGCGCTGTGCACGGCTACACCTCTTGCCTCCCCTTCTCCCCTAGGTGCCCCTCTCACTTGTCCCCCACTTTCTCTCTCATACTATCCCTCACCCCTCTCTATCGCTCTTTCACGCACTAATCCTGCCTCTCTCATCTGGTTATCTTTAGCTCTTCGAGCACAATATCTTTCCAGTGCATTTTCTAGGTTTCCGTCCCTCAAACCACGCTCTCTTCCTCTTCTTTGGGTGTCTTCTGCATACACAAACGCTCGCTCTTTATATACCTATAGTCTGCTAACCCCTGCTTTCTCTCTCTCACACACTATTACTGCTCCTCTCTCTAGAGTTCATTCACCACTTCATGCACAAACTACAGATCCCTCTCTATCTTCCTTTCTATCTATTACTTGCATCTCTCACCCCTATCTATTCACCATACCACATAATTCTATTACACAAATACACTACACACCACACAATACCAGCCCACACAATTCCACAACTAATAATTCCACTACACACCACAAACATCCACATCACTCCAAACAGAAACACATACGTAAAAGACATTATCAATTACAATGCCAAAACCTCTAACTCTCGCAAATGCGAGACCTATTGCATTGCAAATGCTTGTTCATTATGCATTAGCACTGCTAGACACAGTGCAGGATGAAGTAGCACGCAACGAACACTGGAAGAAAAATTGAATAGCGGTAAAATATAGAGTGCACAGAAACTGAACAGTTCAATATTATTCTTTGGTGGCTGGAACTTCACATTATCCCTGATGGTTAATCACATGGCAGGATTCCTCAAAAGCAAGGCAGGTGAACTCATCAGGTTTCACCTTTCTGATCACGACCGGTGTTAGAAGTGGCAGAGGATATCTTGAACTGGTGGGGTGTGCCATCAGTAGATCTGTTCAGTAACTCAGAAAACACTTGGTATCGGGCTTTTGACGCTTTACAGTTTCCTTCGTGTGGGTCTCTGAGACTTTCTGCCTTCTATGGGATTCTGGCCACCTATACGTATTTCCAGCTCTTCTCTGATCCAGCTGGTCCTCAAGTAAGTTGGGCGTGATGAAGCACAGCAGATTCTCGTGACCCTGAATTGGGCCAAAAGATTCTGGTATTCCAAACTGCCGACCGTCCGCATGCTCCCTCTTCGACTTCCTCTTTGGTAGGATCTACTGTTCAAGCAGCAAGTCAGACTACTGCATCTTAACCTCCAGTCTACACCTCCATGTGTGGAGATTGAGTGGGTAGCAGCTGAGAGGTTTTGATCTTCTGTCAGACGTGATGGGTGACAATTTAGCAGTGAGCCTACCTTCCGCAAAGTTTTTTTTTTTTTTTTTAAAGGTATTTCTTTTATTTGAACAGTTATGCTATTCATTTTTCACATTGTCAATTTTAAAATATCTACCCAGTATGTTCAGTACTGACAACATCAATATATAACAAAATTCAAGGCTGACCTTTAATACTTAATTCGACCACCCCAATGCCCCTTCATACCACTTTACATGAATACAGGTTTCCAGCTCAGATAATAATTGTGCAAACTGTGTCTAAACATGAGTGCCTATTACGCTAAACCACTCACACCCAATGACATGACCACATTGTCTGTCTTAGCAGTAGCCGAGAACACTTACCCCTCCATCCTTACCTTCCATAAAGTTTATCTCCTCAGGCCACTGGCCCAGGTTCATCGCCTGGTGCAAGGAAACTGCAGGATGATCCTATGCAGACTAAGTTGCTTTATATCCTTTTGTTTGTAATAACTCTAGCCTGGTAAGGCTTTGCCCGAACCTTTATTAAAGGTTACTTATCAACCATTTTGGGCTTTTTCGTTTGCTTGATTATGCCTCTTCATTCAATTCACCCTGCTTTCACCTATGTTTCCATCTGCTCCCTTCATTGTGCCACAGTTGGACCTCCGGGTTAGTCTTCACTTTTCTGATGTGCTTTTTAGCATCTGCGTATTTGTACCTTGTGGCTCTTGACTCTGAAGACCTTGTTTTCATTTCAGTAACTTCTGGTTGTAGCATGAGTGCGCTATACACATTGTCTGTACAGCCTCATCAGTACTAAATTTGTAAAATAAGTGCCGGGACCCAAATGTCAGGGGTGCCAAATAACAAAGCTGTGTAGTCTTGCTTCTACCATTTCATCCACCACCAGACACTCCATGCCCCTTCATCTCACTCTTTCAGGTTCTTTTTCATCCCTGCTTTCTTTTTTTGCCCCCGTTTTGTCATCTTTCTCTTCCTCCTTTCCCCCTTTTGTATTATGCTCACTCTTGCTCTGGGTCAAACTCTGAGGAAACGTAAGTGCCACTCCTCAAAACGCCAGCTCAGATTAAACGCTGATCTATCTTCTTCATTGACCAGCTGGTGCTTAGGACTCTTGCGTCCTTTCTTCTGAAAGTGGTGTTACCATTCCATGTGTGCAGTCCATCACACTCCCAGTGTTTATCTCTCCACCTCATTCTTCTAAATAGGAGGAGATGCTATATCCACAAAGGACTCTTAGATTCTAAATTGACAGAACTATGCAATACATGGAAGATCAGCATTTTGTTGGTGTTGTGGGTGCAAAGAAAGGAAAGGTGGCTTAAAAATTGACCTTATTGTGATGGATAGTTATCCGCATCAAACTATTATGCCTCTGCCACAGAGGACCATCCTGAGACACTTGGGGCTCATTCCATCAGGTCAAAGGTTGCTACTATAGTCCTGGCTATGGGTGTCCCTGTGTTGGATGCCTGCCAGATAGCCACAAGAACACCCGATCATACATTCAGCAGGGTCGACTGTATCGATTTGCAGGTCTGCAGAGGGGGCCTTTTTTCCTATTCGTTGATGTTGGGCTTCCTAGTGTAAAGTCTACTCCTCAGATCGACCTCCATGAGGAGGGAGGAATTTGGGGATTTCTCTGGTATTGAATCATAAATTAAGGATCTGCAAATTCAAGTATCCATTAGAAGATTGTTACTTACCTTCTGTAACACACTTTCTGGTGGATACCCTAACCAGGGATTCTTCACTGTAAGCCCACCTCCCCTTTCTGTGGAGTGGAATTTTAGAATGCTAAATAATTTTTAGGTTTCACCTGCACAGCCCTTGCACTGGGCTTGTGAAATCTCTTGTATTTAATAGATCTTAAAAGGGGTCTTTTATCAATTCCCAAAGCCGAATTACTGTGTTCATTCGCTTTTGTGTGGAACTTCTTTTTTCTGTTAACTTCCCCTGTATGCACACATTTAAGATTCTAAAGCTGTTCACGATACTCAAGCTGTTTAAGCCCCATTCACTGTCAAGATAAGATCTCTTTCCACAGAAAAGGCAGACAGCTTCTAACAGGATGCTGGAATGCTTTATTTTCATTACTTAGTTGTGTAAAGCAGATGCTTTAGCCTTAAAGCATTTGTGGCATTTCCTATTTATGCCTCAGTACCTTTCTTTGCACTTTGTTGGCATTATCGGATTGATTTTTTTTTTACTTAATCTATTTGGTCATTATAATCAAATTCAAAATGTTTTAATATTGCACATTAAAAATAAAGTTAATATACAAGAGCTATGCTATATTATTACTAAACAGGCAGCCACAAGTGCAGCTACCTTGCAGACAACAGGGTCATGATTTTGAATGGTGCAGCAGCACCGGGCACAAAAGTTGTCAGAACACCTCTAAACACGTAATATTGCTATATTTGACTTCTAAACAGGCATTCACAATTGCAGTTACCTTGCAGTTAAAAGGGACTTGAATGGTGAAGCAGGTGCAGTGGCACCGGGGCCAAAAGCTCTAGGGACCCCACTAAGCCCAGATTATTGCTAGAATTTAAAACTAAGCGGGCACCCCAGTAAACACTTAAACTGTTATTTTTTACTACTAAACAGGCAGTCACAAGTGCACTTACCTTGCAGACAACAGGATAATGGTTTCAATGGTGCAGCAGGTGCAGTGACATCAGGACAAAAAGCTCTAGGCACCCCAGTAAATACCTAAAACTGCTATATTTTACTACTAAACAGGCAGTCACAAGTGCAGTTACTTTGCAGACAACAGGATCATGATTTCAGTGGTTCAGCAGGTGCATGACTTTCACTATACTAATTCACCACTAATCCTTTATGTGCTCCAGAGTAGCGTGCTACTCGCCGAGAAAGCGATTCAAACCTCGTCAGGGGTAGTAAGCGCTATATAAATGCAATTACAATACAATGCAATATTTTACTACTAAACAGGCAGTCACAAGTGCAGTTACCTTGCAGACAACAGGATCATGATTTCAGTGGTTCAGCAGGTGCATGACACCAGGACTAAAAGCTCTTGGCACCCCAGTAAACACCTTCTATCCCTCCACTATCCTTCTCAATCAAAATAAGTAACATATCAACTACTCAAATTACTTTCATATTTCACTATACTAATTCACCACTAATCCTTTATGGGTTCCGAAGTAGCGTGCTACTCGCCGAGAAAGCGCTTCGACGCCTTGTCCGGGGTAGTAAGCGCTAAATAAATGCAATTGCTATACAATGCAATATTTTACTACTAAACAGGCAGTCACAAGTGCAGTTACCTTGCAGACAACAGGGTGATGATTTGAATGGTGCCGCATGTGCAGTGGCATCTGGCCCAAATGTTATCAGTTCTCCTCTATACACCTAATATTGATGTATTTTACAACTAAGTGCAGTTATCTATGAAGCGCTAGGGTCCTGATTTTCAATAATCAGATAGTTTCAAATGCCATGTCCTCCCAGATTGAGTATGTTTCCTACAATGGTGGGAAAAACACAGTGTTTTTAAATACCCCTCACACACCAAAAGGGCCCTTGGTGTCATGCTTCATCATGGGGGTCTTCCCGCCCCTCTACGGGACGGGGCGTGCTACGACCTACGGTTACGCGGGAGCACTGTTGTCGTGAAAAGACTGTGTCGTGTAGGAATGTGAGTGGAAGGGTCAGGGGTGAATAGAAAAGTGAGGTTAAAAATACCTGGCTCGGCGGTTTAGAAAATAAATTTTTAATATACCTTTGAGCTGGTATTGTTAAAAGAGTGGGGACGGAGGTGTATTTGCCTCAATGAGCTATGCCTCCAAAGTCAACATGTTTCGAAGCCCCCCTGGCTTCTTCTTCAGGACTTAACGGATCCCTTCTACACTCACTTAATATGTGGTGTGTTTTTAACCTAATCCTCTCTAAAAAAGTGTGGGTGAGAGTGAATGAACAGTGCATGCAAATATTTAATGCACATATACGATACCAAAATAGGTATCTGTCATCGTTATCTGGAAGAAAAACGGCATTATACATATATATTAAAAATTAAAAAGCGGAAAAACACCATCCATCGTGATAAGATAGTGACCTAAAAGGAAATAAAATGAGTGAACATTTACTCCTTATCGTTAATTCACAGTGCAGTTTGATGGTGATGTGTCCCGCTATTAATCAGAGGAAAAAGACATTTAATGACAGACTCACACACATGAAACATAGCCAGGTATTTTTTAGAGGGGCGGGAAGACCCCCATGATGAAGCATGACACCAAGGGCCCTTTTGGTGTGTGAGGGGTATTTAAAAACAGTGTTTTTCCCACCATTGTAGGAAACGTACTCAATCTGGGAGGACATGGCATTTGAAACTATCTGAGGGTGGATCTTTGTGGTTTAATAACTATTGACTTAAGGAGGACGTATCCACCTCCACTGCTTTTGACAAGCAGTACCTCTTTACTCCCCTTTTTGTTCTTCCTGATTTCAATAAGGCAGCAAGTGCAGCGGCACCGGGACCAAAAGCTCCAAGCACTCCACTGAACACCGATTATTGCTATATTTTACTACTAAACTGGCAGTCACAAGTGCAGTTATCTTGCAGACAACAGGGTCGTGATTTGAATGGTGCCTCATGTGCAGTGGCATGCGGCCCAAAAGTTATCAGAACTCCTCTAAACACCTGATATTGCTGTTACATCAATTAATTCTATTATTCTTTCATTTTTCAAAATTTTGCTATTACTTATCCACACTATACCACAAGTAACCGCACAATATATTGCCTTTTTGTACATAAACGAGTCATAACACTTTAACATACTTTCTGTAACTTTTTAAACAAAAAACAGCTTATTATTAATCACACAGGCGAAACCTAATGCATTTATCAATGTTTGTTCAAGTTAGATATGCGCACTGTACTTTCATATACTGTCATGATCTGTGCCTGAGGGTGCAAAAAAGACAATAGACAAACGGACGTTAGCATGCAGGAGTAGCGCCTACTTGTGGATGTGTGTCATCATGTCTGAGAAGCGGAGGGAGTCACGGGGGAAACCGACTGCACCACCTGCCTGCCGGCCCTCTGCAGCTATTTTAAGACGTTTCACATCCTCTGTCACCTTGGGAGGTCCACAAGGTGAAGAATCTCTGGTTAGGGTATCCCCAGAAAGAGCAGCATTTTCGCAGAGGAGTAACCTATTTCACTGGGCCACAAGGCCTTGACACATTTTTTTTCTCACCCATTATAGCATTTTATAAAGAGCTCCTAGGTCTCATTAGTGGTTTATCACAACTCGGTCAGCATGCTAAGAAGAGCTCTTCAGTCACATTCCTTCCATGTCTCTGCTTTCATAGTATAAATGAAAGAACTCTTGGATCATTATGGAACATTAATCACTGTAGCTCAAGTGTTTCTAGTATAGGTCAATAAGTTTGGATCTATGGTAGATTTTCAGGATAACCATGACTAAGAAAATTATTTGTATGTAACTTCATTGTATATAAATTCATTATGTGGACAATCTGACAAGGATCCACCCTTCCGAAATTCAAGGTGGATACCCCTGATAAAGGTAGTCAAGAAAGAAACCGGGGACAGTAATTGCTGCTATAGGCCCTCTGCTCCAGCGTTTCAGTATTCCTATTCCCGAGGAGACCTGTTGTATATACTTTGTGGGCTTCAGCATGCCCATAGGCTTCCCATTTGCTGGCTCCATCGTCTCTCTCCAATTCTTTCTCCCCATTTGTCCATATCATACATGCATCATACCTCTTCCTGTTTTTAGCCCTCCCTGAGAGCATGGACCAATTACTAGTATCCAGTTACAGCTTCCATTTTAGCAACTGTTTTAGGAACTACTTTTTAAATTGCTTTTGAGCACTTCACACGAGCGCTTGTGCTTTTATTTGCTCCGAGCGCAGTTTCTGTAAACAGCCCTGTAAATCGTGTCCTTATCTCGTCACATTTGCTGTGCATTCAAAGACCAAGATCACACTGTTTTCTGAAGGCGCCTATTCCCTTGCCCAACCCTCTCTTGCTTCAATGCTTGACCCGTTCCCCACCCCCTCCTCCATTGCTGCTTGCCCCCTCCTTGTTTCCTCCTTCGGTCGTCAGCCTCTTTCAGTCTCCTCTCTCTGAGTCCTGTGTTCGTCCTACCTTTATTTCTTCGCCTCTCTGACTCCAAATCCGGCAGAACTATCTTTAGCTTCCTGGCCGCTTCCTCCTTTGCGTTGTGTTCAGGAGGCGAGCGCGGCTGTCTCAACCAAGCCCAGCGGGCGGCTGGGATATTAGCACTTTTCAGTGGTGTCTGCAGTTCCGGGAGCGGGTGTCAGAGGCTGTGAACCTAGGGCGTTAAGTGCCGGCTGCTTCTGGGGGTGTGGGTCAGCTCGCTGTGCCAGTCGCTAGTTTGTTTAGGATGAACTGAGTTTCTCCAGTTGCCAGGGACTACGAGACCAATTCAGTGGGGCGCTGGTGTTAAAGTCCGGCACCCCCTACTGTCCAACCTGCGCCTCACATCCTCTGTAACTAGACTGGCACACCTGGCTTGGAGCTCCCTGCTGTCCAACCCGTGGCTCATGCTGCGCCCTCTTTAAATTCCCTCAGACGCTCGGTATGGCGTTCCTTGCTGTCCATCCTGCTATTCATCTCAAGATAGTCATCTGCAATTTCACTCAAATACCCTCCCACCAACTCCTGCTGTTAAACTTGTGGCTCATGTCACGTTCTCGAACTTCATTTTCACTCAGACCTACTGTTGTACAGTCCTAGTTCTTACAGTTCCATGTGAGTTGCAAAGTGGGGAGTTGGATTGGTGTGCAGAAGGGACTGGAGTGGCTACCGCTCACTTTTCCTCGTGATTTACAATCAATTGCAATGCGAGTCACAAAGACAGCTGTGACTTGCTATTCCACTTTTGTGCCCAGTGATATGGGTTTTTACATTCACAAAGTTTACTAGTTTGTGCCGGCTTTGGATTGCAAAAACTCTTTAAACATCTTTCCCTGTACCTCCTGTAACTGCAATAAAAACTCAGGTTTTTGCTTTTGCATCAATAATACCTCGTTTGAAGGCATTTCATAATAGAGCCTTGTTTTTAAATTACAACACAAGGCCATTACCTCTTTATGGTACATCCTTTTACAATGTGCTTTTTTAGTTAAGATTTTGAATTCACAATATTTCCTTAAATAATGCAGAATTCTGTGAAAATACGTCATCTGCACAGTTTATAAAATTTACTACAATAATATAGCCGTGCTGCTATTTAGCATGGCTAAAAGACATTGACAGCGGCAATAGCTCTTGGGTTGCCGAGACCTATTGGCTTTGCCAATGCTTGCTGGAACAGTCTCCTTTTGAACCCCAGCGATTGCTTTTTTTTTTTCTCTGCCAAGCATAACTAGAGGGTCAATTTACCTTTATTGTTGTGCAAGAATTACTGTCTTTTTAGGTCTCGCGCCTAGCGTTGCAGTGCGCAGCACTGCTCGCGCAGCGCGAGACCTCTAGAAAGGGCTTCAGAAAGCTACCCACACGCTCGTGCTTGTGGTTTTGCTTTGTGAAGCCCACATTGGCTGGAGCGTGCGTTTTTTTTACCGAGACGGTACGCGATTGGGCAAAGGCGGGCGCATGTCCCGCCTTTGCTCCTCCCATTCCCGACGGTGGCCAGAACGCGCAGCAGCGCGCGTTCGCCTCGCTGCCGTGCTCCCTCCTCCCCCCCGCCCCCCCCTTCCCCACTCAATGTTTTTTTTTTTTTTTGCAGCTTTAGATAGCGCAAACTCGACCCGAAGGTAATGGAGCGCTTTACCTGAGCACCAGTTACTTTGCACTAGCTCCCTGCAAACATCGGGCCAGAATGATCTCAGCCAGCCTGAGTTTGCGATTGGTAACTGTCAGCCGAAACGTTATTAGAGGCAAAAAAGCGAGTGGGGACCTCGTAATTTATCCCTTTATTCTGATATTGGCTACCTTGACCTACCATTGGCTGTGGAAACCTCTGTCAGTCGTTTATTGGCTCTGAGGATTCTGAGACCGCCCGTGTCCTTCCACTGGCGTGGGGGGCGAAAGATGCATCTGTATAGGTACAGTGTGTGGCCCTGGCGCTCGGCAATCTAGCTACTGCACGCCCCGCCTCCGGCCGGTGGGTGGACTCCAGAGACGTCAGAGCCGAGATGTTGACTCTTTTCTGTGTGAATGCAGTGGTTGTTTTAGATACCTGCGGCCCGGAGCCCAGGCTGCCTGTCCATCCGAGTGAGCCCTGCCCGAAGCCAGCCTCAAGACCCTTGTGAGCCGCGAGAACCGGAGTATTGCTGGTAAGTGGGCAGGCTTCTGGGTGACTGGATTCCAGCTCGCGCAGCACGCTGCTTGCATCCTCCAGCCGAGAGCCACCCGACTCGTACCTTCGTCAGGAGCTCATCATCTTCAGCTCCCACAGTGTCCCCTGTCCGGTGCTAGACCCTCAGCCGCCCCCGGGTACCGTCGCCCGTCACCGCTGAGTGCTGTGTTCGATCTCCGCGACTCCCAGTCCACGGCTTCCTCCACCTCTGCCCAAGCCCTCCGAGTCCGACCCGGCTCTGCTACGAGAGCGGTGAGTGTGCGACTTAGTTGCCCCTCAAGCTCCCCACGCACATCAGCTTTAATGGTCGGGGTTCACTTGACAGGCTGCACACGGTTCCTCTCGGCTGCTGCAATTACCAGGGGCAGAACACGTGATCGCCAGGGCTAGCCAGGGTGGCAGTAAATAGACCCAGCGACTACTGTTACTTTATGTGTAATGTATACTGTAAATTATTTGTAGCAATATACGAGAGCACCCAGAGTGAGTGTTTATGTACATGGGGACAGCCACGATGTCTGGTGGCAATAAGCAAGGGCTGCCAGAGCCGTCAGTGGGCAATAAGGCGAGGCCCGTACGAGTGGCGAAAGGCAATGTGGCCCATGTAAACCTAATCAGCTACCTGTCATTTCGATATGTGCCTCTGAGTGACCTTCGCTGTGCTGATTTAAACCCCATTGGTACCACTTGCTCTACATCACGTTTAATGTACTCGGCCCGACCACTGGGATCCATTTCTTTCAGAACCCTGTGTCCCATCAGCTTCCTCTTGACCCTTAGTACTCCTGTGACGACACACCTAAACACCAAAAGCAACCACGTCTGATTGCCCACTTTGTCCTACTCCCTGCTCTCCCTTTCTCCCCTGTCCTCCTTTACTGTAAATATGGATATATGATGTGTGTGTATATATGAACATTCTTTCATTAATTGTCTGTGCTTTAGTGGCTCGCTCTATTTACTTTCCACGAGACAATCCTACTTGCGCAGTCAGAATGTTTTTGATCTTATGCATTGTGTACTGTTGATACCGTACATCATTTATTTATGGACTTGCTTATGCAGCTCCGATAATTAATTAGGCATATACATGGATGCAGCCAATGACACATGTTAGAATACATGGGGTAAACCACAATGTGCCATGTGGCTTGTGCACATTGACAGCCAGGATTATGTACAGAGAGGGTAAACAGGGGCCCACGGTTAATTTCGACTTGAGGGTGATGGGTGTGATTTAAAAGTTGAGGTTTGCATGAATTCTCATCTGTACAGATCAAGTCATGCTTGACAGGAGCAGACCCTCCCTCGCGCACTCAACAGTATCTATAAGACTTTAGTCTTTTATTCTAGCTAGGACTCCATCTTGTGCACGGCAGATACAGTGCCTTCACTGTCCACAAAAGGGAAGTTGCAGGAATGCCCACAATCTCACATCGTCCAAGTGTCCCTCACTTTACAGTACCAGGCCGGACTTCGAGACGTCACACCTTGAACACCATAGAAAACAGATTCATAGCGAGGTGTTAAAGGCCAGTACTGGCTCTTGGACTGCCACACACATGCTTTCCATACCCTGCCAGCTGTATGGAAGTTCTTCTGTACTGTTTTTTTTTTTTGTCTAACCAGTCGCGGTGCTTACTGAGTAAAGCGTCCCCAAAGGACTTCCACACTGTTGGCCATTAGCCCGTCATTCAATTTTAAAAAGCAGCTAGGAGTTAACCTTTTGCCTACGGAAGCAAAGCAGAGGTACTTCGATGTCAAGTCTGTGCTCAGCCTAAGGTAAGGCTCGCGTTGAGGTATTTTCAACATGATGCACAACCGGGATGGGCGAGGTAGAGCAGACGTAAGACATAAGCAAGGATCCTAGTGGGAGGGACAGCAATGGAGTAGGGGCCGAAACGCCTTAAAGAGGGGCTGTAAAGCTGGATGAATAGAGTTACTGTATGGGGTCGGAGAAGTGCACGGCGAAGCCCTACCCCATTCTCATTTGTTCTCTTCAATTCCATTTACTCCATCACAAAGCAAAAATGCTACCATTTTTCCGTAGGGCTTTAATATCTGCAAACAGGACATACGCTCCTAAAATCGTTTATTTTCACAAATTTCAAGGGTTTACGTTCTTTGAATTCCCATGAATTGCCATTGGGAGTAATAGCAAGGTTTCGCTTGGCTTATATGTAACGTTTCGATGTTGTATGTGTAATACTTTGAGTGACGTTTTATAGGGAACTAACCGTCTCGTAACATCTGGTAAACAATATGAAACGTGTTAGTTGCGTGTGTTTATGAAGGTAAGAACTGGACACACGGAAACAGGAACGCCGGTATGAAGTTAAATTAAACAACATACTTAGTATTAATGAGTCCACTTCAGCGTGGCGCACAACTTGAGTAAAATGAACAACTGCGGCACCTGACTTTATGCACTGCACTATTCGTAACACGCTTATGGCATACATGCACACAGACACACAGTTCACCAATTGTATCACATGCTTAGTATAGTCAGGCACATAACTAGACTTTATGCGCTGCACTATTCGTAACACGCTTACGGCATACATGCACACAGACACACAGTGCACCAATTGTATCACATGCTTAGTGTAGTCAGGCACATAACTAGACAGTATGCACTGCACCATTTGTAACACGCTTGCGGCATACAGGCACACAGTGCACCAATTGTATCACATGCCTAGTGTAGTCAGGCACAAATAGAGAATGCACTCAATGCTCCACGCTTAGTATATTCAAGTGTAGACAGGATGTACACAGTGCACCTTTTGGAAGGTGCACAGTGCACCATGGGTACCACGTGCATGCTGGATTCAGGCACAGAGTGCACCATCTGTATCAAGTGCTCGCTGCAGTCGTCAGACTACATACTGCACAGGAAAGACAGAGCTGGAAACATGTGAGTTTATGCCATCAGTCCCACGGTGGTCCCCGCTAAAAGGCCACTCAGAATCTAACCAAAGGGCGAAGAAAGCTCAGTCATGACATAACCCTGAAGGAACTACATTTGCTGCCCCTCCAAGCCTGCATGGTCCAGCCAGCTGCATCACCTACAGGCCACTTGCAACAGCACCCCTGCATACCTCAACAAGAAAAAAAACAAGCATTTGCAATGCAATAGGTCTCGCATTATTGAAGTTTGAGCTATTGGTGTTGCATTATTTAGCAATGCCAATAGCTCAAATTTTAATAATGCGAGACCTATTGCATTGCAAATGCTTGTTTCAAGGAGGAGCTACAATGGGTGTTCTTAACTGATGCCATTACATTTTGAAATTGCGGTTTGTGAGTATTTTTGTGTATTGATATTTTGTTACGTGCATCAGTTTAATATTTGTTTTTCTGGGTATGCGATGTAAGCTGTGCTTGATAAGTTTCTGAAATAGTCACCCCCGCAAAAAAATAAGCCCATTTGTCCCATGTGAATTAAACTGACTTATAAACAAGTAAGGATCTTGCAGTGCCCTCTGCTATATTTTCCTTCAAAAGCACCCATTTAAAGATTGTGTAGGTAGGCCTGGCGGCCGACTTCCTCCTATCCGTTCGCAGTAACCCACAGATATGATCAATCCAGCTGAAGATTTTTGGTGCTCCTGTCACTCTTCCTTTTGATCTCCATGAGAAACTGAGCAGCAAAAGTCATGGTTGGCTATAGTTATGCTTAAAAAAAGCACAACAATATTCTGGAAGGGCATTATTGGGTAAAGAACCAGGACCACTGAAATTAAGTCCGCACAGGACCAAATTATGCGTTGGGGTTGTCTAAAATGTGTGGCACACACTGTGGCGGATAATCTTGCTGTTTTGCCAATTTAAGATTTCGTCTTGCATGAAAACTCAGGAACACTATTCACACAGTCTCTTCTAACTCCAAGCGTAAAACATTGTGTTTCAAAATGTAGGTAATGCAGATTTGTTTTTTGCTGTGTGCAGCATTGCTGCTCCATTGAGCAGGAAATACTCCAGCACACGTCTTGTATTAAAATGTGTGGTAGAGCTGGTCTTCCTTGTGGTTTACTGTGTGTCGCACTCAGACTTTTAGAAGCAACCATTTCCATTAAGAGCTTCGTGTAACTGTATTACAAATGTATATTGTATGTGTCTGACAGGAGGCACTTCAAGGTTCAAAACATCAGACCTTAAAAGGAGAAGCAAAACGTTTGAAATTTTCTGTGCTCCAAGTCCCTTTTGGTGTAACCTCTGCTCTAAGTATGGTGTCTCTGGTGTACAATAAATTTGTGGGATAAAGAAAGAAAATATTTTCATGACGGGAGGAATCTTCATTTCCATCCTATTTTAGCTGTTTAAGGACTTATTTCCTGAAGCGTACAAACGCCCTTTTTAGTCCATCAACTGGGGATATGGTTTTACGTCATTGGTAGTTTAATACCAGAATGCAGCAATCAGCAGCTGGTGGGGGTGGGGGGACATTTTGCAAAGTTAACTTTTGACATGCTTGAGCTGGAAACTTTTTTTTTTTTTGTAGCAGATGGTTGAGTATGTGAGACATTTCTTACGTCCCTAATTGATTAGAAAAAGCAAGAGTCACAAATCTCATAATTCTAGTGACCATTTTATTATCCTCCAGTCTGCACCTGTATTCTAGATGCACTGCTTTTAGTGGTTGCTGAAGTTTGGACCTGGTGCAAGATCTTTTTGAGGTAGGGAGTCCAGTCCCCCCAAGTGTGTCATATGGACTGGCTGAGTCTAAGGTAGCAATGTATTACTTGTCATGATTTGAGATGGGGATGAACGAAGCAGAGAATGTAAACCCGTTTTCTTGCCCTTGATTCTGGCAGGAAGAAGACTGCAGACCCTGAGGTTGTGAGGGTCACAGGACATCTAGAGCTAGCCTCCAGCCAAGCGGAGCCTGCTTCGGTGTGCCCTCCTCCCCGCAGCCGGAAGTATAGCCCTCCCCCAGACCTGGAAAAACTCCTGGAGGCAAACGTGAGGAAGGTGTTTGGGGTCTCTGCTGACTGGCAACGGGTATCCCTTGAAGATGGTCTACAGAAATTCCACTTGCTGGCGGGACTGGCATCTGAGCTGGGCCATGCTGTGCCGAACAGCCAACTGCGTGAGATGCAGACAATCGCTGACCTGCTTGCCTTCTACAGAACCCCTGTTAAGGAGGCGTCCAAATTTGATGAACTCGTAGCTGCAGACCTACCTGCGAATCTCAAGATCGAATGGGGATACTGAGCATTAGACTGGACTGCTTGTCGCGTACTCTGCTAACTTGTGTGTGCTCCAAACCTTAACTGCATCTTCTCTATCAAGAATGCCCTTCACACTTGGCTGTGCGGTTTGGACCGTACATGCTTATAGACACTGCAGAGATAATTAGCAAACTCAAACAGGATTGATCTCACTTCCTGGACTGATCAATGTTCTGGTTTCATTAAAGTTGTTATAGAAGTTGCTTCTTTTCGGAAATAAATGGCAGAATGTGATGGTAATAAAGAGTGATGCATTACAAATGTGTATAGTACTTGCTTGGTTGTCTGGACTTTTAACGAAGATCTATGCTTTTTTGGAAGATTTATGCATAGTATTGGATTAGGTTTTGATATTTGTTTTTTTTTTCTTGAAGATTTTACAGATGGCATAAGATTAACATGCCAGAGTTTAATATTTTAGCAGGTGTGCATTTCACCTTGCTCTCTGAATTGGTTTTCGGAGCTTCTAATTTTAGAGTTTGAGTTAGGTGTTGATTGTATCTCTCAGATGACCCTGCATTGCACACTGTCTCGTGATGTCACGCTAGCTCTGGAAGGACAGCATGGCTCCTATGGGCTTCTTTTACAACACTTGTCGAGTTCTGTGTTGGGTTGTATTGCTGCATTTATATAACACTAGCCTTTTGTGGAACACTGAAGTGCTTGCCTGTGTGTAAAGCCAGCTGCACCATGTAAGGTGTGCGCTTGAAGGCGAGTTGTCATTGTTTTTTATCCTATGTGGAACTTGTTTTTGTGTAGTGCCTGATGACCACAGTAGTGCAGTTATTGTGTTATGGCACGGTTCGCTTAGCATCCTGGTGAATGAAGAGATATGAGAGATGGGTGCACAGTTTTTTTTCAGTAAGCTGACCACTTTCAGCAGCTCTGTAGGAACCTTTAAGGTATTTCTTATGACCATAGTCTACCTAGCTGGTTGCTGCACTGGGATGTCCAGCCCGATATTTTGTTTAAAGTTTTTAATCCTGAGCCTCTAGTTGGAGAGAGAAATAGTGTGGAGATCTGCTGAGATGGCCTTTGTTACAATCAGCTAGTTGGGTCCTGCTTTGGTGGGCTAGGTTAGAGTCCTCCGATTGCCACCAGTAAGTGACAGATCTCTTGAGTTATTCCATGCCTGTTCAGTTGGTGATGGCTAGATTTTTTTACAGGTAAAGTACTGGACACCACCTGTAGCATAAATGTCTTATGTGAGTAAGAGGATTAAGCTATAGTTGTCTGCCGACACCGGAGTGTTATGGTATTAATATGTGTGAGCCAGAGCGCTGTTCTATGAGTTGACGTTACTCTATAATACCCAGGCTAACCATAGGTCAGCCTTCTTAGCTTACCTGGAACCAGAAAATAGTGTGCTAGTTGGGTTGTTCCATATTTGTGGGCTTTAAACTATAGATTGAATTTGAAGGTTTAATTGACTTGCCGGGTTCTATCACAGGGTTATGGGAGGAAATAGTTATCTTAGAAATAGCCTTGTTTTCAGTGGTCTTCTCGTGTGTATGCTCCTCTTAGCTTCGAATTTTGGCTGGTAGCGAGTTCCAGAGCTTGGCGGGTTGTATTGAAAATGCAGTATATCTCCTATGATCTGAGAATTTGTGGTGCAAGCCTGGAGAGCAGTGTCCTGTTTTGTTTGTATTGGTTGAATTTAACTTGTAGGTATAGTGGTCCTTTTTCATTGGCGATTCTGTTACAATGGAGAGTTCCTTGAACATTGTCCTTCTAGCAATATGCAGCCAGCGAAGTGATTGTAGGACTGGTGTCATGCGTTCTCTTGGGTGAAGGTGAAGAAGGGGTCTTGAGATAGCAATTTGGATTAGTTGTGTTTCACATATGAGTCTGGTTTCACCAAGGAATAGTCAAGCTTGGAGATTACGAGCATAGTCAAATTTGGAAATTAAGAGCGCGAGGATGGCTTTTAGTTTTTGTTGATATCCAAAGTATAGGAAGATGGGATGCAGTGTTTTAATAGGTCGGTATTTTTGCCACTGTCCACGGGTCATGTCAGTCTTTGCTGTGTTGAGCTTTATGTAGTTACTCATCATCCATGTGTTTATTGCACAATAGGATAATCGGGTTTTGAATTATACAGATCTTCCAAGCCATCCATTTTTTTAAATGATTTGGGTGTCATCTGCATAGTGAGGTTGAATGATTTAACCAGGTTTGGTAAGGGGGTCAGGTAGATGGTGAATAATAAAGGAGATCTGGGCATCTGAGGGACTCCAGTGTTGGATGTCAGGTGCTGATGTGGAAGGTGGTACGTAAACATCACTTTTTGTGTCTCTCTGAGGTAAGAAGCAATCCATTTTAGACATTTTCACATATTCCGAGATGGTGTTGTGTGTGGTGGTAGACCGTGCCAAATGCAGCTGATAAATCCAAAAGCAATATGGCAGCCGTCCATTGTTGTCCACTGTGAGTTTGAGGTCCTATCAAATGGATATGATGGCTGACACTGTACCTCTGCCTGATCTGGAGCCGGACTGTAAAGTCTGACATTAAGCTGTTTTCTTCTGTAAATTATGAAGGTTGGGTAAATACTGTTCTTTAAATTGTTTTTCCAATATGGTTCTTTTGATAATGGCCTGTAGTTTGCTGGGTCAGATTGGTTTAGGTTTTTGTTTTGGAGGAGTGAACTAATGTAGGAAGATTTCAGTTTGTGACAGAAGGAACCTTGTTCCGGGAACTTGTTGAGCAAGCATCGAATTATTTCCCCTGCACAGGTTCTGTGAATTATATCTTTAAAGAGTTTTAGAGGTGCTGAATCTGAAGGTGATCCCTATGGTCTGCTTGTAATAATGTTGGGGGAATCTGTTCTTGAAAGGGTATTGTAAATATGTAGCAGTGCAAGATTGCTTTTGTCTTTTTCTATGTTGGTTGTGCCTGGGGTGGTGTCTGTGTTCTCCGTAAGGTAAATGTCTGTCTTTGTAATTTTTAAAATAAAATCAATGGGGATTTTGTCACAGAAGTCTTGTAGCTGTGGTGTTTCTGTATTCTGGAACTCTGTATTGCGGAATTCTGTTAGAATCTTGTGACATTCCCTAGATGGGCAGTCTGCTTACTGGTATACCTGTAGAGTAATGTTGTCTTTTCGTGGCTCTGTAAGCTCTTCTGATCCAGCGGTGTACTAACAGCAGATACTCCACTACCATATACTCACTTGGGCCCATATAACTTCTTCCACTAAATACCAAGTAGACCGCTGGAAGTTAGTTTATGATTTTCATACTTCAAGATCTAGTTATATCTCTTCCCTAACTAAACCTTTTCACTGATCAATTAGTTCTTTCCTCTGGTCAATGGACCATTAGTTGGAACTAGTTGATGGTGATAATTAACATAACTTATTAAACATCTCTCGATTAAATGAAATAATCACAGACTCTGGAAGTTTTAAAATCTTTATCTAAATTAAGTGAGTGTGAACCATCTCAACGTTTCAGTACAAACACCCTCCTTCGCCAGAGTGTCAATTCAATCAATTCTCAATAAGCAAATAGCAATTCAGATCCACACACTAACTATGCTCAGAAAGAAGAGGACAGAGAGAGAAGAACATCTATCAATACGATGAATTTATAATTACAGAGAATGGTGTGAAGACCAACCCCCTGGCCAAAGGGCTGGTAAGGGTCCCCGGGATAGATCAGGAGACAGACTTCAGGACAGGTATCGGGACAGGATACTTCACCTCTCTAAATACCGACGACTGCGTCTCACCCCTCTCTGACACTCTGTTCCTCCTCGTGGTTCTACCGCGATCTTCTTTGCAACCCAATTAAGTTAAAATAGATGGTTCTGCATTCGATTTCAATCAAAATAGCTTTATTTCGATATTCGATTTCTTAATCAGCGTCTCACAGCATCAGCACCACCCACAGCACCGACAGCATCCCGAGCTCTGCTTCTGTGCTCCCGTTAAGCCTAACTAACTAAAACTACCTCAATTATACCTTTCCATAACCATGTACCACCCATTAATGTTTCAATTTAACAAAATACTAACTCTGATTGGACAGGCGAGGGGGGGATGATCATCACACCATGCTTACATTTCACTTATTTCATTAAACCATTGTTTTCAAATCCCTCCCCTCAAACTTTATTAAATCATTTCCTTTCCCATACATTTCCAAACTTTATTAATACAAAATGTTGTAATGTCATGAATAAAGCTTCTTCATATGAACTCTTCACCCTCATGTTCCCAGGGCACATCTTCGCTGGCCTTGGACGCGTGACAAGTCCTTACTCATCTTTCCTTGCTCCCTCTCTGGTGCGCATGCGTGGGGTCAAGTCAGTCAACTCAATTCAGACCAGTGTGGAAGGCCCAAATGCGCACTAATAATAAAGTCAAAAGAAGAAATGTTATTCTCAAAAATAAATGGTTTCACTGTACACCACCAACCTCTACTCTAACCCACTCTAATTATTATTACCCTTTCTGCATTTGCATAAAACTTATTTTCTATTTCAGCCAAGCAGGTGCCATGCATGTGAGCTTTCAAGCGGCCATTTTTAATCTTTTTGCGCGGGCGCAAGAATTTCCCTCCAAGCATTAGTACGTCATACTACGTAGATGCAGTAGACGCATGCGCAGTAAAGATCCCTTGTTAGAGTGCGTTTTAGTCCTTCGTTCATGTTATTACAGTTAGTAAACACATAGGCAAGCTTCACTGTCCCGTGTGTCTTTTTCTAAATACGAATTATTAATTACAAATACGTTGTTAGTAATTCGTTAATGACAAAAGGATTGCTTCTGAGCAAGTCTCATTTACGAGTCCTTGCTCCATCACTTCTATAGTGGCTTAGTGTGATTTTGTCTTTTATCTTTTGGTTTTCTCTACTTGCTTTGTCGTATGTTGAGTTGTTTTTATTCTTTTGATGTTGTCATTAACCCATGTGATCTTTTTGTGGTGAACTCTGGATGTGGTCTTTATTTGTATCTTTTCGTCCAGTGCAGTGGAGATCCAGTTGTATAAGGTGTGTATGTTTTGAAGTTGTATTTTTATTAGGGTTCTTTCAAGATGGGAGTTGAGTTTCATTGTCTAGTTGTTTTCCATTGTCTGAATAAGCGATTTTTATTATTTTTCTGTTGATCAGTGTGTTTATCTTGAAGTGTTTGAGTGGTGTGCCCCTTTCACTTAAATCGGACCCTTCAGACATAAAACAGTGTACATTGGGTTCACCCCCTTCCACAACCTGTATTTTATGGATCGGATTAAGGCTCACTAGCCACCTCTAACACCCCAATCCTAGAAACATTATTGATTTTGCCCAATGCACGATTCAGAACAGGCCTTGTTAGCATTCTGTAGGCTTATTGTTGCCTATAAGGATCATGAGGCCAAAGAGAAGACCGGTTCAGGTACACCCGGCCCAAACTCTTCCACCTTTCAAACTTCAAACAAACGTGCAAGAATCATTGTTGTGACTTCAACACAATTGTAGGAACATGGAGGAGAAAGTTGGGACATGTACATTAATGTGGGTAGGGAACCAGTCGCCAGTTGAGTCATGGGAGCTCGGAGGAAGAAGGGAAAAGAAGAACAAGCAGTGCGCGAGGACACTGCCTATGGAAATATCCACGTAAGTCAATTTGCTAAAGGAATAGATAGCCGCATTTCTGCTGCAGCAGTAGGTCATGTAATTTTTAAGACCTACACACATAAGGGCTTGTAGTGAACCTTCATCTCACACCCCACAGAAACCTCTATTTGGCAAAAGTAAACCATGCTAATGGGCTTCTCGGATCCAAAACATGTTCACACTGCTGCCAGGTTGTTGGTGTGGCGAGAAACTACCAATACATTGTAATAGGCTCGGCGGGGAAGGTGGGTAAGCAACAGAAGTAAAGGGTTGAGGCAGGAACCTGAGACTTGGGATGATGAGCATGGATGAGCTGTAAGAGATGTAGTAAACTGCAAAGCAAGAACTGCGATGCACTGAAATTGTGAGATAAAAATTGTTGATGGAAAAGACCAGAAAGAGAGATCTGTGTTCAGAGCACTGGGGTAGAAGGTGTGTGCATTGCATACACTGTGTAAATAATGTGCAAGGTGTTGATTGGACTGCAGAGAGATGATTGTGTTGGGTGTGCCGCCCCGCCCTCCTGCCTGTAATTCTCTTTGGATTATTGGTAGAGACACATTTGAAGTCTGCACCTCTGTATGGGTCACTGATCTGTAACGTGGGAATGAGTGAAGACCACTTGCAGGAGCCACAGCACTCACTATCTCAGTGAACAAGGGAGAGAGATACCTAGTTGGTTGGGTTTAGGGTAGGGGACAAACGTTTTGTTTCATACATGTAATAGTACTTTTTTTTTTTTTTTTACTATAGAGTAAAACTGCAAACCTGATTTTTAAGGTAAAACGTTTTTTACCAACTGACGATGGTAGCTGCATGTTGGATAAATAAAAGAGGCACTCATATAAGATGGCAGCCCTGTGTCCCTGGTATGGGAGCCTGTGCGAGTCAAAAATGGCTGCTGTATGTGGTAGTCTTGTTCTCGCCCCGATACTCTTTCAGGAGTGCACATACGCGCTCTGTCTTTTAACCCTATGTAACTTGTTTTCAGGAAGGGGTACCGGTGCCAGTCAAAGACGCAGCTGTGTGTCTCTGCTAATGTGACTGAGCACCAAGCAAGAGGATCGGGCAGCAATCCAACACAACTCCTTGTATTAGAGCCAGGAAATCATGCATGGCAACTGTGTTTGAGCGAGTACTGCACTGCACTTGAGTGGATGTCGTGTCCAAACGGCATTTGGGCTAGTAGTGGTCCACAACCTATGCAATTCTTGAGTGAAATATGCTGGGGACCGAAGTTTAAGAGGGTCCTCCCAAGATTAAAGTATATTTTTCTAACAAAGAAAGCAATAAAGCCGTAAACACTACAACTTAAAATTTGCAGAGCAGCAGACGTCCAACGCTGAATGACTGATGTTAGCAGAAGTTACTGGCTCCCTGACAACATGTACCAGAAATATTTTATCGTTTTAGAGTAGCCATTCCTCCTTTGCCTTTGTTTTTTTAATCTATGCTTGAGTGATGTGTATGTATATTTGCCTATAATTATATAGTCCTTAATGTCGCAATGCTAGAGTATCAGACAGTCTGGTCCAAAATATTAGGAAAGGTCCTCTTTGTTTAAACCCTTATTAGAAGTTTGAGATCAGCAGATCTTGAATGCCTCCAATGAATGAATGTTGAACGCTCCGAATGGAGCCAAGGTCTGGAATACATTGTCTTTGGTGTTAAGAGAGGAGTAAAACCTGTTAACTTTGAGGACGAAAAACACACTTGTTTCCCAAGTAAGCATGCTGCAGCAGATCTACGTGTTTTATCAACTTTGCCTTTTCGCTAGTAGCTCTATTACTCTGTAAATGACAAGTACAAATATTGTACCCTGCTCCTTTGTAATGCAAGACCCTAAATCAAGCACTGCTTCCTTGTCTCATGGTAGCCCACTAGATATGACATTCTCTGTTGGACAATAAGGTCGAAGTCACTAGTTTAGGGAGAAAGTGAATTTTCAAAATCTGTCTGAACTGACAGGAGTCTAGGGTGCAGCTCCTGTTTAGTGGTAATGTCTGCCGTACTCATGATGGTGCACACCGCCCAAGACCCTTTCATCATGCTGAAGTACAGGCACGAGGACCAGCATTCCCCTAGGGATCCCTGGTCTTGCTGGGCATCGGAGGATTCAGGGACTCTCAGTACTCAGATCCATACCCTGCAGGGCTCAAAAATGTTAGTATTTATTTTTCTGAAACAAGAGCGACCCAAATGTCTATGTGAACATGGGTATCTAACAAACTTTAAACAGGTGTTCACGTGGATCTCATACACAGACTATAATGGGACAGAAAATAAGTGTCGAGATTTAATCTGGAGAAGAACAATTAAGTAACAACCAGTATGAAGTTGTTGCAATCAATTAATCTGACTTGAATTTATTTTAAACAAGAAATGCAAATTGCATAAGCAAAGTCAAGAAATGTTGTGACGAGTGTAAAAGGTTAGAAAAAGCCCCAAGTGAAAGAACCAAAAAGGAAACATCTGAAAGAGACACGTTAGTGACAGATTCCTTACCTTAGAATATCCCCAGGCGTCAGGCTGGATCCGGAAAGTTTTTTGCGTAGCAGTACCCTTGCGCGTCGGTAGGCGGCGTCGTGCGGCTCCGCGTCCGTCGTCGGCGTCGTGATCGCCGGGATGACGTCGCGGGCAGTACTTAGGCGCCGCCCCTGCGCGCTGACGTCAGTTCTTCTTTTTCTGCGCCAGTAAGCGCAGATCCGGGAAGAGCAGTGCCCTAGTCACTTTTTGACTATCTTTTTTGTGAAATTTTTCACTGTTTTCTTCAACGAGTCTTCACGACTCCTAAGGTGTCGTAGGGATGCCCGGCTTTAAGCCCTGCGAGGAATGTGGTCGTATGATGTCCATCACGGACCCCCACCTCGAAGTGTCTCTTCTGTCTCGGCCGAGACCACGACACGAAGTCGTGCCCTGACTGCCGGAAACTTCATCCGAAGGCTTTGCGAGAGCGGTCTCGAAAGCTCCTTGAAGTCCGGCAGTCGGCTCCGCGCCGCACCAAGCCCCGGTCCCGGGAGAGGTCGAGGGGCCGGACGCGGAGTCCCCGCCGTTCGTCGGAATCCAAGTCTTCGCGCTCCTCCGGTAAGTCGAAGCACAAGAAGTCTAAGCGGCGTCATCGCTCTAAGACTTCGCCTCGCCGGTCGCGCGACTCGGCTGAGGTCCCTGTCGGCACCGTCCCCGCGGCCCCGGACGTGCCTGTCGAGTTGCCCCCGCATTACCCGTCCTACCCGGGTTCGGGGGCGGCTCCGGCCGAGATACAGAAATTCCTGTCGGCCATGGCCCGCCTCTTCGGGCCTCAAGGTCCCTCCGGTGCGCCTTCGGGCCCCGCGGGCCCTGATGGGGTTGCTCCGGCGTCGCCGTCGACTCCGGTCCCGGCGTCGCCTGTCCCACCAGCCTTCGTCCCGGCCTCGGCTCCGGCCCCGGCCTCGACCCCGGTTCCGGTGGTGCCGCATCCCCCATCGACGCCGGTTGACCTAACCACGCCTCCGCCGACGCCGATGTCCCCGGTGCCGTTTCCGACGCCGTCCGGGGCTCCGGGCGGCGTCGTTCCTCGGTTCTCCCGGGTCCGGACATGGAGCCGGACCGGCGTCGCCCGACGCCGGTTCCGGCGCCGATGAGACCTTGGGTCCCTTATGTCCCTCCTCCTCCATCTTTTCAACCTGAGGAGGACCAGGAGAGCTGGGAGGGGTCTGACGACCCTCTCACACAACAGTGCGAGTTTGACCCGGACTGGGTTGAGGAACTTGGGGATGCCAGTGGGCTGGATACCTCCCCCGACTCTGGCATGCTGTCTCCTCCCGTGGCAACGGAGGAGGGGGCTAATTTTGCAACGGTGTTGCGTAGAGCTGCTGGAGCCTTAAATCTCCAGTTGCCTACAGTGGCCGTCAGGACTAACCTCCTGACTGAAGTGCTTCAGCCGGCGGCCTCCTCTTCGGAGCCTGTGCTGCCGTTCAACGATGCACTCACTGACGTTCTTTTGGGTGCCTGGTCCAAACCCACCACAGGGGCTCCTGTGGATAGGAACGTGGCCCGACGCCATCGCCCGGCTCCGGGCGACCCCCTGTTTCTCTCCCAACACCCCACCCCTGAGAGCTTGGTTGTCCAAGCCTCTGCCTCCCAAACAGCCTTCCCTACCGCCCCTCCGGATAGGGAATCCAAGCGCCTGGATCACTTTGGGAAGAAGGCTTTCTCTTCCTCCAGTGCTGGCTTGCGGTCTGTTTAATACCGCTTGCCTCTTGGGCCGATACACCCACTCCCTGTGGGATTCGGTGGCTGATGTTTTGCCGCAGTGTCCTGAGGAGGTCCAGACACTGCTTACCCGCGCTATTGCGGAAGGGGGTGATGCGGCTAAATATACCATCCGCTGTGGCCTTGATACCGCTGACTCGCTGGGCAGATCGCTTGCAACGACGGTGGCGCTGCGTCGCCACGCCTGGCTGAGAACCACTGGTTTTTCAGGGGATGTCCAGAATACTCTCATGGACATGCCCTTTGATGGAGTCGGTCTTTTTGGTTCGAAGGCAGACCATGCGCTGGAGCGTTTCAAGGACTCACGGGCTACTGCTAAGTCCCTGGGCCTTGCTGTTGTGCGCCCTCCGCAAACGTCTGCTTTTCGCCCCTTTCGTGGCCACGGAAGGGGCGCCCAGTCACGTCCACAGCCCGGCCAACGGCCCGCGCAGCAAGCGCCTTCGCGTGGCCGAGGACGTGGATACCGCCGTGGCGGTTCGGGCAACCAGCGTGCGGGTCAGGCCACCACCTCCAACCCGTCCGCGGCCTCCAAGCCCTCCTAGTCCCTCCTTTCAGGTGCACAGCACGCCAGTCGGGGGCAGGGTCCGCCATCACCTTCACCACTGGCGTCCCATCACCTCGGACAAGTGGGTCTTGGACATTGTCCGAAGGGGCTACTCCCTCCCCTTCGAGACCACCCCCAGCCATGCCACCTCAATTCCACCGCATGTCAGGGGATCACTTGGTGCTTCTACAGAGGGAAGTCACGGCCCTCTTGGCCAAGAGGGCCATCGAGCATGTTCCGACCCCAGAAGTAGGGCGTGGTTGCTACTCCCACTACTTTCTGGTGCCCAAAAAGGACAAGGAGGACATGCGTCCTATCTTGGACCTCCGGAACGTCAATCGCTTCCTCCGGAAGGAGAAGTTCAAGATGCTCACTCCTAGCTCAGGTCTTGACTGCCCTCGACCCCGGAGACTGGTTGGTAGCGTTGGACTTGCAGGACGCCTATTTCCACATCCTCGTCCTGCCGGCCCACCGGCGTTACCTTCGGTTCACGGTAGGCCTCGAGCATTTTCAGTTCACCGTGCTCCCCTTTGGCCTTACCAGTGCCCCTCGGGTGTTCACGAAAGTGATGGCGGTGGTCGCAGCTCATCTGCGCCGGGCAGGGGTTTCAGTCTTCCCCTACCTCGACGACTGGCTGCTGAAGGCGGGCTCGTCCCAGGCAGTCGTCTCCCACCTCCAGACTACGGCCGAACTCCTGCACTCGCTGGGGTTCTCCATCAATGTGCCAAAGTCGCATCTGATTCCTTCTCCACAGCTCCTTTTCATCGGAGCAGTTCTGGACACGACGCAGTTTCGGGCCTATCCTCCCGAACGGCGAGTCCGGGATATTCAGGCTATGATTCCGATCTTTCAGCCTTTATCCTGGGTTTCGGTACGGATGACCCTGAGGCTGCTGGGCCTCATGGCCTCCTGCATCCTGCTGGTCACTCATGCCAGAGGGCATATGCGGGCTCTGCAGTGGGACCTGAAGTTCCAGTGGGCGCAGCACCAGGGCGACCTGGCCGATCACGTCCAGATCTCGGAGGGGACTGCAAAACAGTTGCAGTGGTGGCTCTCGAACCGGCAATGGGTCATGGGCAGATCCCTCTCCCTTCCCCAGCCAGAGCACACAGTTGTGACGGACGCGTCCCTTCTGGGATGGGGCGGTCACATGGGAGAGGCGGAGATCAGAGGCCTCTGGTCTCCGGCGGAGTCCCGGCTCCATATCAACCTTCTGGAGCTCTGGGCGATCCGACTTGCACTCAAGGCATTCCTTCCCTCTGTCAAAGGGAAGGTAGTGCAGGTGTTCACAGACAACACCACCGCCATGTGGTACTGCAACAAACAAGGCGGGGTGGGGTCGTGGACCCTTTGTCAGGAGGCTCTGCGCCTCTGGACATGGCTGGAACACCAGGGCATGTTCCTGGTGGTTCAACACCTGGCAGGTTCCCTGAACGCCAGGGCGGACGAACTCAGCCACAGGTGCATGATGGATCACGAATGGCGTCTTCACTCGGAAGTGGCGCAAGGACTCTTTCTACAGTGGGGAGAGCCTTGGTTAGATCTATTCGCCACCGAAGAGAACGCGCAATGTCATCAGTTCTGCGCGTTGGAATTTCCAAGGCGGCACTCGCTCGGCGACGCTTTTCGTCACGAGTGGAGTTGCGGTCTATTGTACGCCTTTCCGCCTATACCACTTCTACCCAGAGTGTTGAAGAAGATTCGGCACGACCGGGCCCAAGTCATTCTTGTGGCTCCGGACTGGGCTCGAAGAGTTTGGTATCCCGAGCTACTCAATATGAGCGTAGATCCCCCGATCCGTCTGCCTCTTCGGGAGGATCTTCTGTCGCAGCAGCAGGGGACGGTCCTCCACCCGAACCTGTCCAGTCTACACCTGCTTGCGTGGAGATTGAGCGGCGGCAGTTGATTCCTTTCGACTTGCCTCCCGAAGTTTGTGATGTGATTCTGGCAGCCAGGCGTCCCTCCACTAAGGTGGTATACGCCTGCAGGTGGAACAAATTTGTGGCATGGTGCACAGCAAAGGCTGTGAATCCCCTTTCTGCCCCTCTTTCTGAGGTCCTTCTGTTCCTTCTCTCTCTGGCCCAACAGGGTTCTGCCCTGGGTACCATCAAGGGTTATCTTTGTGCTATCTCGGCCTTCCTCAGGCTCCCTGATCAGCCCTCCCTTTTCAAGTTGCCTGTTGTTAACAGGTTCTTAAAAGGCATTACTCACCTCTTCCCTCCTGTTCCGTTTGTGATGCCTCAGTGGGACTTAAACTTGGTTCTTACCTTTTTAATGTGCGCTCCCTTTGAGCCTCTACATAACTGTCCTCTTCGTCTTCTGACTCTGAAGACAGCCTTTCTGGTGGCCATCACCTCCGCTCGGCGGGTGAGTGAGCTCCAGGCTCTATCTTGCAAACCTCCCTTTCTGTCTGTTCATCCAGACAAGGTTGTTCTTCGGACGCGTCCGTCCTTCTTGCCAAAGGTGGTTACTGCTTTCCACATTGGGCAGACCATCACTTTGCCCACCTTCTTTCCGCCTCCGCATCCTTCCAGAGAGGAAGAGAGGCTCCACCGTCTGGACCCAAAACGTGCGCTCTCTTTCTATATTGACCGCACAAAACACTTCCGGGTGGATGACCAGCTCTTTGTTGGCTACGTGGGCGCCAAAAGGTCGGGCGGTGCACAAGAGGACCATCTCCCGCTGGGTTACCTTGTGCATCAAGACCTGCTATTCTTTGGCTAAAAGGAGCCTCCTGTTGGGCTGCGTGCCCATTCCACCAGGGCAACGGCTGCTACCACGGCCTTGGGCCGCGGTGTTCCGCTGCCGGTTATCTGTCAGGCAGCTACGTGGGCCTCGCTGCACACGTTTACAAAGCATTACTGCCTTGACAGTCAGGTCCGGAGGGACGGCTTCTTTGGCCGTTCTGTCCTCCAGGACTTCCTTGTCTGATCTTTGTTCGCAGACCCACCACCGGGGTTGGTATTGCTGGGGTATCTATTCTAAGGTAAGGAATCTGTCACTAACGTGTCTCTTTCAGATGCACAAGTTACTAACTTGTGTAACGATATATCTGTAAGAGACAGTAGTTAGTGACAGATTCCCTACCGCCCCACCCATCCTCCCGTTCTGCGAACTGATTTCTAGGGTTAAGGACATCCCTTTCAGGGCCCTAGTATTTTTCAGACACCTATGTCAGCTTCTTGCATGGCTCTGCGTTACTGGCGCGGAAAGTCGTGTACAGAACTGACGTCAGCGCGCAGGGGCGGCGCCTAAGTACTGCCCGCGACGTCATCCCGGCGATCACGACGCCGACGACGGACGCGGAGCCGCACGACGCCGCCTACCGACGCGCAAGGGTACTGCTACGCAAAAAACTTTCCGGATCCAGCCTGACGCCTGGGGATATTCTAAGGTAAGGAATCTGTCACTAACTACTGTCTCTTACAGATATATCGTTACACAAGTTAGTAACTTGTGCAATAGTGACAAAGTATGTGTGATATCAGTACATTGATGTTGAACACAGCCTCATCCAGTAAAGACGTCCTTGAAATACAGACATAAAGTAGCACTAGGGAAAATCCTGTAGTGTTGTTTTTTAAACAGTGGTCTGTCTGTGAGAACGCCTGTCCAAAATGTTAATGGCACACTTCACATGGAACCAAGACAATACACAATTTGGAACAAGAAGCTATAGTAACGGAGGTAATCAAAAACTGTGTACTGAACAGCTGTTGAAGCCGGCGTTAATCCAACTGAAGGTGGGAAAGATTCATTTTCAAAGTTTTTTGAAAGATCAGAGATTTGATGCAGTTCTTCTAAAGGCACAAAGGACCGTAGGTGTGCAGCCACTGTGAAGGATTGATTTAGTCCTTGGGCGATGAGTCGGGTCATGGAAACGATTACAACCTTAGGCGATGCATTAGAATGAGGGACACCTCCAGGTTTGGCATTTGCAAAATCCGAGCTGGCTAGAACTAGTATGTGGGCTGCTGTTTTCTGCCGAGTTGCAGACACCAGGTGTTTGATTTTAAATGGAGTAGAACGTTTATTTTCTTGCTCTTAGCCTTTTGTTGGGAAAGATGTACCAAAATGGTGTAAGCCTTCTTAACATAGGATGTATCTTCTTTGGATAAAGTAATTATTTTTCATTAATTAAGTTGATACATAATATGGACCACTTCTCATCAGTAAAGCAGCTGCATTCACCACAAGCTGCAGCCTTCAAGGCAATACGAAAATGGTACACATTGTGGGTATTTTTGTGCGCTAAGCCAGTCGGTGGGCAAGTGTGAGATAGCGAATACTTGACCTGGGCTACGAGACATGGAGTGAAATCCTTCAACAACTGCTATTTGTAAAAGCCTAATGTTGCAATTGACCAGTATCTGAGATCCTATATTAAGGATAATGTCAAAGACATGGTCTTGACTGTGGACCTGACTGACAAGAAGTGGGTAAAAGACATCCTCTAGTCATGGAGCTTAAGATGTCATAAAGCACATGCTGGGCTCTGCCCTCTGCTGTGGATGAAGCTCAGCGGCTCTCTAATTGGGAACATTCTGCCTCTCCATAATTTTGCTCTACAAAAAGGGACAGATGGGAGAATACAAGTCCTGCTTTTGATAGGTGGGGAGATGGCAGGTGAGGGTGGGGGGGGAACACACAGACTGCCCTTGAACCACCCCCTTTTTAAAAGGACCTGTTGACTATTTAAGTCACTGTTGGTGTCACTAACTTTAATAAATCCTAAAGAGCCACAATTGTTTGGGATCAAAGTCTTAGAAGCTTCAGGAGAGAGGCTGTTACGAAGATCCTCTTCTTAGTTCAACCTATCTCCCAGTGTCTTGTGTCTGAACTTTCTCATACAGTCTAGAACTTATCAGGGAAATGAGAACATGCACAGCACAAAGAGATACCAGACACCATCCGTATTGCAGAAAGAAAAATGGCATACTCCCTACACAGCCGAAGTGCTACATATGTCTTTACATGCAGATGGGCACATCACATCAGATCTATAACTCAAATACAACAACACAAGCTAAAAGGAACAGTATTAATGCCACAGCTCAAATGAGCGAGTTCTCCCATAAACATCTACAGCATACAGATGGAAAAAACTGTGCATTCCCTATTCTACACCACTCAGTGTATCTATTTCCAGAGGCATGACAACATGACACAAAAATAATAAAAACACAGGGTTGCGCTGTGAGACTGCTCCAGTCTTCGGTTTTCTTTGGACAACTCCATGCATTCTGGATATTGTAGTGCTGGGCCACCATAATTGAATGACTGAATTTCTTAATTTGAAGTTAGTGTACAAAAAAACTGGACTGTTTTCTTCTTCAAAAGATTTTATTACTTTTAGTTCAAGAACATACATGGGAATCAGTAACATACATGGAAGCAATGTCGCTAGCCATTTATATATAACAACTTGAAAATATTAACATTAGCGTTGAGTAGACTGATGTATATGATTGTTTATACAGAACTAAAATTATTTGTTTGGCATGTAGGCTTTTCTATACTTCTTCCAAATCTGAAAGAGTGGATAGATGAGAGAAAAGAGTAGTTGCAGAAGATGAAGAGCAGGAAGGAGATAGGTAGATAAGCTATGGAAAAACTAGGAGGGCTAGGGGTGGGTGGGAAATAAAGGGTGTCACGTACGCGTAACCCTGATTTTGTGTGTGGACCCTTTGCTGATGGTAGTTGGAAAGTGTGGTTATGAATGACTTGTATAGTTGGTGATGGTAGTGCAGTGTGTGTCTCAAGGAGGTTTTGACCTCTAAGTATAGTTCTAGGGAGGATCATGGTTGGCGTAAGAGTTATAGTCGGGATTTTTGAGTATAGTAGTATCTGCACTTATGAAGCCTACACATCCCCATCATGTACGATATGAAATGTTGTAGTTTTTCCATTCACAGATAACCGTCTTGATACCTAAAGTAAGTAATATCTAGCATTAGTAGATCTGGAGTTTGGAACCCAAGGCAATGTTGATTGCATTGAGTGGAATGTCTTGCTAAGAGATTTAATTGATGGTTTTGTTAATGAGTACCGAGAGGGGCTTTACAAGATTGCAATGAAAAAACATTTCCAGTGACTTCTGAACAGTTCCAGCATTTATCTGACTCCAGTAGGCTGGTTTTGAACAGTTTGTTGAGGGTCCAGAAGGATCTATGTAGTGTTCAATATTTACATTGGAGAACGATTGATGAAATCTAGGATTTTTTAACAAATTTCTATATGGATGCCCATATTTGTTCTGATGGAGACTTTATCTCCTGTTTCGCACAGGCTTTTCTCCATTTTCCCTGTATTTAATTTTTATCATTATTGGTGCTTGTGGTAATTTGTATATTTTTGCTTTTAGGTGGTTTTGGGTAGATACTTGTCTAATCCAGTTAATTTGGTCTTATGTTTGCGGTGCTTTAAAGATTGTGTTTCTGTTGAGTGCTTCTTTAAGTTTGAGGAAGTTATATTAGTCCATGTTTGAAAGGTTACGTTTCTGTTGATGTGTTGCGAAAAGGATATGGTTATCCGGCAGATCAAATCTTTAATATATATAAAAACCGGACTGTTCTAATAAAATTCAGTCATCTGGTAACTTTAAAAACAAGAGACATCTAATGATGTAGGTTTGCTGTCTTGCCAAATCGCACTAAACTTGCAGCAGAACCACTGCTGCCTGTCACGAGTACCAAAAAACAATAATTGACTCACCATCCATGTAACTAGCCAAGGCCCGCTCGCCTGAAGGCCACAACAAATAACACGTTGATTCTGTTGAGACAAATAATCAGATTGTTCGAGGCATATGAGCTGTAGATCATATGCGTTGGCATAGATCGCCATCTGGTGTTGGGCCCGGATGTTTGCACTTTGTTTTTCTTCGGAGAAGTCTTTGTAGTCACAAGGTAGGTGACTCCTCCCTTTGGTGATAGTGCGCATGGGCATCGACTCCATCCCCAGATTTTTTTTTCCGCCATCGGGTTCGGACGTGTATTGCTGCGCTCCGGTATCGTTTTCGAACCCCTTCGACGCGCAATCCTCTACCCCCGACGGTATTGTCTTCGATCGCACTTTCCCATTCGTCGGGCTTCGTCCAAACTGTGAAACCTTCGATCGGGAACTTCGAGGCGGGCCGTCGGGCCTACCCGTGCCGACCACGCCAGCAGTCGATGGAACGGACTCCGTTCAAACTATGTCCCGGGTGTCGTGCTAAATTTCCACACACGACCTGCACGAGGTCTGCAACCTGTGCCTATCCCCGGAACACGAAGAATCATCCTGCGAAGCGTGTCGATCATTCCGAGCGAAAAAGACCATCCGTGATCGTCTGGCTCGACGCCACGAGATGCAACGCGGCAGCGGCTCCGTACCGGACATCTACGGCGACGAAACACAACACAGTCCTGCCGCAGAAGCCGAAGAAGAAGAACTGGTCTCCGTGTCCGAAGCCGACTCCGACATGGAAGAAGAACTGAGCGTCACTCCGGCTCAACGGACTGTGAGTACACACCCCCAGGTGCCCACTCAACCTAACGGAAAGGCTCCAGTATCACCCTCGCCTTCGGGCTCCGGTCGACACCGTGAAAGTTTCAGATGCCCCGGCCCGGCTACGAAATACAAACACAAGCCTTCTTGTTCGAGCCGACCCCAGTCCGGTGCCAAAACAACACCTTCGGCACCGAAACATAAGGACAAACATGGGACTCCTCCCATGTCGTCGGTACCAAGAACATCTTCGGCACCGAAAGCCTCGGTCCCGAATCCCTCCAAGCCAAAAGAGCCAGGACCCAAGTCGTCCAAGCCGAAATCCTCGGAGCCGAAACGCTCCACACCTAAAAGCTCGGAGCCGACAACCTCCGTGCCGAAAAGTTCGGAGCCGAAACAAACTACTCCGAAGACTACACCTAAACCGGCTAAAACTAAAGAGCTAGATCCCAAACTTTCAGCACCCAAAGACTCTGAACAAAAATCTTCGATGCCGAAATTCACTCCAAAAGGGATAGACTCCTTCCAAAGAACTTCCATCTGAAGAACTACCTCTGGATACAAAACAGAAAAAACTCAGTATTGATCCCAAAACTGGACACCTTATGACTACTCTTCCCAAGAAACAGAAGTTAGACCTCCCACAAGAGGCCCCTATACTTCTTAAACAAAAAAGACATGGGTACCAACCCTTCTCCCCCTTATATACTTACATCTCCTCCTCCTATTCCAAACAACACACCATCAAATTCACCACCTCCAATGTCACCAGACTCACAGGATGACAATTTCGATGAGGGGGATGGGGATGATCATCATCATATCCCACAAGACACAGACTTACCACACGACACTGACCCATGGGATCATTACGATAAAGATCCAGATATACCAAATAACCCTGATCTATATCCCTCTAGGCCTTCCCCACCTGATGACAACATTGGCTTTGCACAACTCATCAACAGGGCTGCACAATATCATGGGGTGGAACTACATAGTGACCCTCTAGAAGAGGATTTCCTCGTAGAAACGTTCACACATTCACAAAGGTCTACTAACACTCTACCCATGCAAAAAGGCATGTTAAAGCATACCAACGAGGTATTCAAGGATTCAGTTAGAGCCCGAATACTAACACCTAGGGTAGATAAAAAATACAACGCCGCACCTTCAGACCCAGCATACATAAGAGGTCAGTTACCACTGGACTCTTTTGTTGTGTCTAATGCCCGCAAGAGAGCTAACTCTCAAACAACTGGTGACGCTCCTCCTCCTGATAAGGAGTCAAAACTTATCGATGCATCGGGCAAAAGGGTAGCTTCCCAGGCTGCCAACTCGTGGCATATTGCCAATGCTCAAGCTCTATTGGCACGTTACGACAGGGCCCATTATGACGAATTAGAAAACCATCTACAACATTTGCCAGAGGAACATAAGGCCAAAGCTAACGACCTCATTCAGGAAGGGAAGCTCATCACAAACACTTCCATAAAATGCGCCCTAGATGCTGCAGATACAGCTTCACGTGCTATTAACACTAGCATACTCCTGCGGAGACACGCTTGGCTTCGAATCTCTGGATTCAAGCAGGAGGTACAATCCTCCATACTTAAGCAGCCCTTCGATAAAGAACATCTTTTCGGGCCAACAGTGGATACTTCATTAGAAAAAATGAAGAAAGATACTGACACTGCAAAATCCATGAGAGCGCCACAATTACCTTCTAGCAGGGGCTCCTTTCGTCGCTCCTTCTACAGGGGTGGCTCAAAAACAATTTCGTCTGAGAATCCCTCCTCTTATAAGGGGAACAACCAATCTAGCCCCTCCAGAGGCTATTTTCGCGGAAGTTACAGAGGAAACAATAACAAGGGCAGAGGAACAGGCAACTCCACCTGCACTTCCCCTGACAACAAACGGTGACTTCCCCCCACCACCCCTGACCATTCCACTCCCGTCAGGGGACGTCTCTCACAGTTCCTACCGGTCTGGAATTCAATCACCTCAGACAAGTGGGTAATACAAATTATCCAAAATGGTTATTGCCTGGAACTTACCAGCACTCCACCACCAATACTTCCAAAACAGCGGGCAATGTCACTAGAACATCTCACCCTCTTAAAACAGGAGGCCCTCTCTCTCTCTCTCTCTCTTACACAAACATGCAATAGAGCCGGTCCCCTTACACCACCAAGGAACAGGAGTGTACTCCCTATACTTTCTAATTCCCAAAAAGAACGGCTCTCTCAGGCCCATACTGGACCTCAGACAGCTAAACCTCTACATTCAATTGGACCACTTCCACATGGTCACCCTACAACAAGTGCTCCCACTGCTTCAGCAAGGCGACTTTCTTTCTACTCTAGATTTAAAAGACGCCTATTTCCATATTCCCATTCACCCGGCTCACAGGAAATCTCAGGTTTGTGGTAGACGGACAACACTACCAATTCAAAGTCCTCCCATTCGGGGTCACTACAGCACCAAGAGTATTCACCAAGTGCCTAGCAGTAGTAGCAGCTCATTTAAGAAGACAATATATTCACGTCTTCCCTTACTTAGACGACTGGCTAATAAAAGCCAAGTCGCAACACAGCTGCCTACACCACACACAAAACAGTTCAACTACTTCACAGCTTGGGATTCACTGTGAACCTCACCAAGTCGCATCTACATCCCTCCAACACACAACAGTATCTAGGAGCTGCAATAGACACCCGCAAAGCTCTAGCGTACCCCAACCCAGTCAGAATACGCAACATGCAAATACTGATATCACAATTTCAACCGCAACACTCACTACCAGCCCGGGTGTTTATGCAGTTAATTGGAATGATGGCGTCTTGCATTCTAATTGTTCCTTACGCAACACTCCAAATGCGTCCCCTACAGGAATGCTTAGCACGTCAGTGGAACCAAGCTCAAGATCAGTTAACCGATCTGGTGTTGGTGGACGGCCGCACTCATCGCTCTCTGCAGTGGTGGAATACACAAAACCTTTCCAAAGGGCGGCCATTCCTCGACCTGGTTCCACAGATGGTACTCACTGCAGACGCATCACTCACTGGTTGGGGAGCTCATCTTCAACAATATACCATTCAAGGCATATGGACACTACAACAAAAGCAACTCCACATAAACCATCTAGAGCTGCTAGCAATTTTTCTAGCATTAAAAGCTTTTCAACTACACATAGTAGGCAAGGCTGTCCTAGTCCATACAGACAATGACAGCAATGTACTACATACAAAAACAAGGGAGGTCACACTCTCTACAGCTTTCACACCTAGCTCAAAGCATATGGAAATGGGCCATACCTCAAAAGATATATCTCCTTGCAGAACATCTCGCAGGAGTAAACAAGCAGATTGCAGATCTGCTCAGTCGTCAAAGCCAGCAGATCCACGAATGGGAACTACATCCTCAAGTACTCCTCCCATTCTTTCAAATATGGGGCTACCCAGAAATAGATTTGTTCGCCACACACCTCAACGCAAAATGCCCAAACTTCGGGTCCAGGTATCCACACCCACTGTCCAAAGGCAATGCACTATGAATGAATTGGTCAGGAAAATTTGCTTACGCTTTTCCACCTCTCCCGCTAATTCCATTAGTGGTTCGGAAGCTCAAACATTCCCTCACAATGATCCTAGTTGCTCCCTCATGGGTTCGTCAACCATGGTACACAACCCTGTTGGAACTATCAGAAGTTCCTCATCAAAAGTTACACCTCTCCCCCAAGCTTCTCACTCAGAACCATGGAGAGATAAGGCATCCAGATCCCAGTCAACTCAACCTTGCGATATGGCACCTGAAATCATAGAGTTTGGCTATCTTAATCTCCCGCCAGACTGCATGGACGTCAGTAAAGAGGCTAGACGCCCTACCACAAGAGCATGTTATGCAGCAAAATGGAAACGTTTTGTAATTTATTGTACTAACAATAAAATCAATCCGTTAGATGCTTCTACTCAAAACATAATTTGCTATCTTTTACACTTACAACGTGCTAACTTGGCATATTCATCTATACGATTACATCTTGCCGCAGTAGCGGCTTACCTACAAAACAGACACTTGTCTTTGTTTCGGGTACCCGCTATCAAAGCCTTTATGGAGGGACTCAAAAGAATCATTCCTCCTAGACTTCCACCTTCTCCCGTGTGGAATCTTAACTTAGTCCTTACAAGACTCATGGGCCCCCCACTTGAGCCTTTGCATAAATGCGAACTACAGTTTCTCACTTGGAAGGTAGCCTTCCTAATAGCCATCACATCTCTTAGAAGAGTTGGTGAGCTCCAGGCACTAACCATACAAGAACCATTTTTACAAATTCACCACAATAAACTGGTTCTTAGGACTAACCCAAAATTTTTACCCAAAGTAGTTTTGGCTTTTCACCTCAACCAGTCTGAGTTACCTGTGTTTTTCCCTCAACCAGACTCAGTAGCAGAACGTGCTCTTCACACGTTAGATGTGAAAAGAGTGATACTTTATTATATTGAAAGAACCAAATCTTTTAGAAAAACTAAACAGCTCTTTGTTGCTTTTTCCCCACCACATAAAGGCAATCCCATTTCAAAAGCAGGTATTGCACGGTGGATAGTTAAATGCATCCAAATATGCTACCTCAAGGCTAAACGCACCTTAACAATTCCCCCTAGAGCGCACTCTACACGCAAACTAGGGGCTTCTATGGCATTCTTAGGAAACATACCCTTAGATGACATTTGTAAGGCTGCAACATGGTCTACACCACACACATTCACAAGCACTATTGTGTAGATGTGTTAGCAAAACAACAAGCTAGTGTGGGCCAGGTAGTTTTAAGAAGACTATTTCAAACCACTGCAACAGATGCAGGTTAGCCACCGCTGGGAAAAATAACTGCTGTATAGTCCATGCTAACGCATATGATCTACAGCTCATACGCCTCGAACGGAAAATGCTACTTACCCAGTATGCATCTGTTCTTGGCATATAAAGCTGTAGATTCATATGCACCCACCTGCCTCCCCGGGTACCTTTATCTGTTACAGCATTATCTTACTTAGATACACTATACATGGACATCTTTTTCAACTCTTACTAACTCCATCATCAACCCTCATGGCAAAACAATCTGGGGATGGAGTCGATGCCCATGTGCACTATCACCAAAGGGAGGAGTCACCTACCTCGTGACTACAAAGACTTCTCCGAAGAAAAGCAAAGTGCAAACATCCGGGCCCAACACCAGATGGCGATCTATGCTAACGCATATGAATCTACAGCTTTATATGCCAAGAACAGATGCATACTGGGTAAGTAGCATTTTCCTTCCATTTTATCTGGTCTATATTCATTACAATCTCCTGATCAGAAAAGAACTAAGTCCACCTAAGTTGTCTTGGGGTAAGTGCTGTAGACGATTTTTTTTTTTTAAAGAACGAAATCTTAAGATTTTAAAACCAAAGAGTTGACCGATTCCCCTGAGCTGTGTATACTACAACAGTGTATTTGCCTCTAGCAAATAATGCCTCCACCCATAACAGCCAGAAGCTTTTTGTCAGTGACGGTATTCTTTAACTCTACTTGAGAACATTTTTGAGAAAAATAAGCTATTGGATGAAGTTGCCCAATGTTTGGATTTCTCTGAGACAAAACATACATCATGACGTGATAAGTGGCGTCGGTCTCAACAATAAATAGACTTGATATTGCAGTTTTGGGAAATAGGAGAACTCGAAAAAATGTATTCAGAAAACAAAATGCCTGCTCCTGCTTCTTTGGATTACCCAAAAACTGCTTCTTTCTATAATAACCTTGTGATGGGTCTTACTGTTTCAGACAACAGATGAAAGAAACTTTTGTAAAAACTTGGCAATGCCCCCCAAATCTTTATTCGATCAGATTACGAGTGCAAAAGTGTTCGCTAACTTCGATTTCCTGAGCATACCACGTAATCTGAATTTGAGAGGTTGATGAGGGAGCACTCACCTAGTCCAAAGAAAAGACTCCGTAAAAGGAAAACTAGTCACTTCGAAGAATCCATTGATTTTCCTTTGGGAGGTTAGTTCAAGCAGCAAGATTTCCCTGGAAAATGATGTCCTTCATGTGCAACAACTAAGACAATACTACTGTTGAGAATGTAAAAACTAAATAACCCAAGTATGTTAAATAATTATAATTGAGTAAGGAAGATACCACAAAAATGAAGGAAATCTTATGGTGTAGCTAAAATTGGGGTTACTTTTAGTCAATAGTCTTCGGTTTTAGTGACCAGGTCTTTCCTCAAAATGGCCTCCAGATGCAGTTTTGAGCACTTGGAAAAAACAATACCTTTGCCAGCTTGTTTAGGAGAAAAAGATGTCCTTAGTAAATTGTGTTTATTAAGGAATTGTTATTCTTACTCGTAGGAGCAAATCTTGTTAAAAAGTACCTTGACGGTAATGTCAAATGTGATGATCTTGTCCCACAGACACCAAGCCATTGTTTACAGTTGCAGGAGGATCCTCACAACTCCAGTTCAAGTCCATAGCAAAATGTCCAGTTACAACTGGTTCTTGAGATTTCTCTAAGCATTGCAGAAACAGGCAGTAGAAATGACTAGTTACAGCTTATGCGCTAATGTTCTTCTAGATCTTCAGGTCCACAGCAAAATGTCCAATTACATCTGGGGCTTGGGTTGTCCCTAACGTAGCATAGAAACAGGAATTAGAAATGTGTTTGCGTGGGCTTCCTTTTAAAGTCTGCCAGCTAACCCCATCAGGTTTATGGAATATTAGGTGTGAATAGGAGGCGATCTAGGTATGTGACAGGCTTACTGTTGAGCTGGGCAGCCTGAGCTTCAGGAAAGATTACTTTTGTGGTATATTCCTAATAGAATATCATAAATTAGGTTTTTATTCCTATTGTACTTTTTAAAAGCAGAATGTTAAGCTTGCTTCAGTTAATATAGTCTCTTTCAGCACGGTATTTATTTAGATGCATGCAAGTAAAAATCCCCTTAATTTCTGCATGCTATCATTGAACATTGTGGAATTGCATAAAACCTTTCATAGCATTTCCGGTTCATTTGATCAATTGTCAGTTAATGCATCTCTAGGGTAAAAACATTTTCATTTTCAATCCGGGTATCTCGGGACCCAGTCAGCAGGCCTCTGCTTCTACAGGGACAAAATACCAACAGCCCAGAGAAAAATGAAACCAGGAGAACACAGCAAACAGGTGGATTTTCTCACCGCGCCAGAAATTGTAGTGCTTGGCTCAGTGTCTGTAGCGCTTTCCTGCTCCTTGATGAGGCTGTTTTTGCTTTCTGTTGGGTCAAGTAAGCAGCTACTCCATTTGTTGTGCATGGTCACTCCAGGGTGGTGGTTGAGACCTATAAATAGTCTGTTTTGGTGTCATGCGTGAACCTTGGAGAATGTGGAGCAGACTTGGTGTAGCAGCATTTTACGCATAGATCGAAATGCAAGTGCAGTGTGAGGAATAGTTTCACAGGCAAAGGGGCCCTACTAATACGGGTTTTGGTGAGAGGCCACACACCAGTGGCATAAATCCAATCTCTGGAGGCATTGTCAGTGCACTGAGAAATACTATATGGGGTCTATCTTGTAGCGACAGATTCACTATTGCTGAAGGAAAAGTTAGGACCCCAATACATATTATTTGAAGTTCACCCCAAAGTGACAAAAGTCTATAAGCATACACTGTAGTGAACCTTCCCAGAAGTGTCTGAAGCCCAAAACTGAGGAACCCGTAACTGCAATCTGGAGTCCACCCAGCGAGACTGAAATCCAACCCCTGGAGGCACTGTTTGGTCACAAGTGAACAACTATATGGAAACCCCAAACAGTAGACCAAACACTGGAGGCACTGGCAGGCCACCAGTAAATACTATATGGAGACCCCAAAAGCGAGCAACAGCAGATCAAACACTGGAGGCATTGTTGGCACTCTCCCCAAGAGGGACCGGCGCATAAATACTGATGGCACTGTTTAACCACTGGTAAGTGCTACAGGGAGTCCACCCAGGAGTAGAGAAGGCCAACCCGTGTAGGCAGCCAGTGTATATTATATGGGGACTAGCTCAGAGCAAGATGGACACCACTGTAGCAGGTATATAGGACAAACCCAGAAGAGGATAAATGCAAACCAGGGGCTAGTAAATTAATATAGATGCTGCATTTGACAAAGGCTTAGTCTAGAAATGTTAGTCTGCGGTCAGGCTACGGACTCCTGCAGGAAGACCGTGTTAGATTAAGTGGAAAGTGAGGGAGGGTGGGAGAAGCCAAAGGCCTTAACCTCTCTGCCCTTTACCTGCATGCAACAGTGCAAAATTACTTTTTGCCCCTTTTCTTGGAGTCATTTTTAATGGCTTTAGAAGCATTCAGATGTCTTCCTGCTGGTGGTGCCATGTACCCCATGGTTGATGTAGTTCCAGTGCTGACTGCTTTACCCCATTCTCAGAGTTAAGTATCAATGGGGTAACCCGTAATGCTACCTGACCCGGGTGAAAACTGCAGTACATTAGAAAAAATGGTCACAATAGCGGAAATTTCAAAACGAAAAAATTAAAGCATTCATAGAATCATATTCACAAGTATGCAATTGATTCTCCAAACATCAATGGATTGTTAAAGATATCGTAATTGTCTATACATTTGAAAAAATGGTGCTCAGGATGGGGGAGAGAATAAAGTGCTCAGGATAAATGTGCGTTAGTGAGGGTTGGAAAAGAGGGAAAGGTAATGTGCCATATATACATTATGTTTACATGATGAAACCTGTCCAGCCTATGACAGGAAAGTTACTACAGCACAGACGTATAGCAATGTGAGGACGCTGATAACGAATCTGTCGTCAAAGCTTGTCTTAAAAAGAGCAAAAGTCAACGTTTCGACCCCTTCAATAATCAAGGTTAAGTCCTTACTTTGGGGTCTTCATCAGGACAGAGAAAGGGAGCACCTAGAAGGAATTGAATACTCCGTATTAATTTTGTGAAACCTCATGGCTAAATGTGAATGCACAATGAAAAAGATGTTACCACATACTCCATCATCTTGCAGCGGTGGAGTCTGTGGGACAGATAGGTGAACCAAAGATGCTTCAGGGTTCTCGCAGAGCTAACCCTGGTTTGGAAGGCCTTCACTCGCAGGATGTTAGTTTGTTGCTCTCATTTGACCCCATAATGAGGTCAACAAATTACTAACAGAGACCCCCTTCCCACACTCTCATGGTAACAGGAGCTGTGGTCCCACATGATTGCTGACCCCTTCAGCCAGCTCGACCCTCCAGTCTACAATGTAAATATGGGTTTTAAAATCCCAGTATTGAAAGTGATGCCGGCCACAAAACCAGGACTGGCAGAAGGTGCCTCAAGCAGCACTGGGCCAAGAGCTGGAAAATTGAGATTTTCCTATCCTTGGTGTCAGAAAGGCTAGATTTTATTAAAGACACAGAGGTGAGTTTTATGCAGTCTTTTCTTGCTGTTTATTTAATAGCAGCCAATCAAAAAACAGAAATACATTACCCAAAAACTCTGGATAAAAAACTACAGAAAATGACATCATAATAGAAGCACCAATAGGACATTGAGTTCCCCTAATAATTATCTTTACTGAAGGCAACAAATCCTCTTTTCTTGAGGCGAGTTAGTCAAAGTGAGGCATAGAGAGAAAAAACAAAACCGAACCAATAGAAAAAAGAATAGTTCATAAATCCTCCAGGCAGAACAACATCAGCCGAGGAAAAGTCCTTTGGAAGGGAAGAAGAGGTCCATGAAGAACATTATCCCAATCCATCGAAGATGAAAGTCCAGAACGGTTAGGAGGAGGTGGAAGCACCAGATGATGGAGCCGGAACTGCAGAAAACAAAACAGGGTGGGTTATTTCAAGTGGTGGGATAATACTTGCCTCTCTGTCTTTAATAAAATCTAGCCTTTCTGACACCAAGGCTAGGAAAATCTCAATTTTATTACAAGACCGGAGGCTCATATTATGCTTGTTCAAAGCACTGAAATAACAGAATCGGATACATGCGCAATAGGTTTACAATAGAAGCTTCTAAAATTGTTAACGTTTGACCAATCTGCAGATTTGAGAATGTTGTGCATACCTGCACCGGCCCAAAAGGCCTTAGAAGCCATTGCTCCTCTGGCCGAATGGGTACCAAAAGAATCCACATCAGTACCAGCCAAAGACATAATCCACTTTACCCAGCGAGCTAGAGAGAGAGAAAAAACAGGCTTATGGGGTTTCTGAAAAGAAATTAACAACTGAGTAGACGAGGCGGACCTCAAATCTGCAGTTCGTAAAACGTAGGATTTCAAACAATTACCAACACATCATTTTTGGTTGAGGAGGGAAAAAGGGATAATGAATTGTAGACAAATTGGTCTTGGTATGTCTATGAATTTGAAAAGTAACACCAAGGGGAGAATATTGGAAGGAGTACACATCCAAATCTTTGACATCAGAAACACTTTTCAAGGGTATTAAACATAAAAGCTTTGTCAATTTTGCAGATAACTGTTTCAGAGAGAGAAACATATTATCTTGCCATGAAGCAAACAAATTCAATACCAGATTAACATCCCATAACGTTTTGTACTTAGTTTGAGGATTGACATAACATACTCCCTTTAACAGACGACCAACCAAAGGGTGTTCTCCAATGGGTCTTCCCTCCACTAGAAGGTCTTCTGCAGAAATTGCTGACCTCTAGGTATTGATTATGCAATAATCCTTTCCTTGAGACGCAAGGTAAGCTAAAAAGTTGCCAATAAAAGTCACATCTGCCGAAATGGCAGCTACACCAGGCCAGCAAGGTTGCTTTATAGAGTCTGGAAGTGCCAGGGGCTCAAGATTGTTTGATGAGGGAGATAGCCTCCTGGGAAATTCCTGAGATTCTCCAGGATGACCCAAAAGTCTCCAGGCTATCAAATTGTGCTGAAGGCCCTGAGGATTGAGTAGGAGATTAGGAAAATGAGGGAGCCAAACTGGGAAGTCCGATGAAAGTTCCAACAGAGTTGGAAACCAAGGTTGGGCCTGCCAAAAGGGAGTTATGAGAACCAGTGATGAATGCTGTCTGCGAGCTTGGGATAGAACACACACAATTAGAAGAAAGGGAGGAAAGGCATAGAGAAGAGATTGGGGGCCAGGATTGAAGAAACGCGTTCATAGCCAAGGCTTGAGGATCCGGTCTCCAACTGAAGAATGCAGGAAGTTAGGTATTGAGTCAGGAGGCAAATAGATCGATTGACATGATGCCAAAGATAGAAGTAAGCTCTACTAAAGGGGGCAGTTGCCTGTCGCTTGAGTCGAGAAGGGGTCTTTAGTACCAGTCTGCTACTACATTCAGGTTTCCTGGGAGATAGACAGCTCTGACCGAGATTTGGTGTTGAAGACAATATTCCCAAAGACGTTTGGCGAGATCCACCAGAACTTTGGATCTTGCGCCCCCCAGATGATTTATGTATCGGACCGCTGTCAGATTGTCCATTCGTAAAAGAATAGCACATTTTGCCTTGTTTTTTGTAGAGGACTGGATAGCAAAGGAACTTGCAAGCGTCTCAACTGTTGATATGCAAGAATGATTACAGATGAGACCATGTACCTCCAGTCGAGAATTGACCACATCTTGCGCCCCAACCTGTCTGACTTGCATCGGACTCTAACACCAGATCTGGGGCGGCAGAGAAAATCGTTCTCCTGTTCCAGGCATCTAAATAAGTCAGCCACCAAAGGAGTTCCTCTTTGGACTCTGGATCTAAAGAAATGGGGTCTGAATAAGCGAAACCTCTGTGAAGATGCCGGATTTTTAATCTCTGAATGGCCCGATAATGAAGAGACCCTGGAACAATTGCTTGTATGGAAGAAGCTAGGAGCCACCAAGCGGGCAAATGATCTGAGAGACAAATGCGTGAGAGAAAGAGTGTGACAAATCTCCTTTTTGATGAGGGTGGCTTTTTGAAGAAGCAGTTGCAGAATAGATCAAGAAGTATCTATCAGGAAACCGAGAAACTCGAGTTGACAGGATGGAATCAATGCCGACTTTGGAATGTTGATAAGAAAGCTGAGGCAAGAAGTAAGTCTTGGCAAAATTGTAAATGGAGCTTTCTTGTCTTGTGCCATTATCAAGAAGTCATCTGTGTAGACAATGAGTCTTATACATTGCGCTTTGAGGAAGGCTGCAACCGGTTTGAGAATCTTGGTGAAACACCAAGGGGCTGAGGAAAGACCAAAGGGAAGAGTCTTGAAACGAAAGAAAGAAGTTCCCCATTGGAACTGAAGAAACTTTCTGTGAGAAGGATGAATTTGAACTGAAAGATAAGCGTCCTGAAGATCTAATCTGACTGGCCAATCCTCTTGAAGAAGGATATCTCGATGATGGAGAGTAGTTTCCATCTTGAAATGATAGACCACGAGATTTTTGAGAACCTTTAGATTTAACACTAGGCGAAATGTTTTGTTCTTCTGCACCAGAAAGATGGTGCTGAGAAATCCTGAATGATCGAGATCTGTATGTTATGGCTTCCTTGGATAGAAGAGAAGCGATCTCGTTTTGAATTAAATGAGATTGCTGTTGAGAAAAAGAAGAGGAGGGGGAAGATGGGATTGAATTGGGTTTTGATAGAGTTCTATTTGATAACCTTGCACTGTCTGAAGAATCCATGGATCTGAGGTTAGAGATAGCCATGCGTCTAGACAAATTGCTAATCTGCCTCCTACGGGAAATAGGCCAGAAGTGAAAAGTCTTACCTGCATATTGGTCTCCTTTGTTCCTGTATCCCCTGAAACAGAATCCTCTGGAATGACGAGGATAGAACTGGGGTTTGTACCAAGTATAGATGTCGATGGGATTTGTGATCAAAGGGGCCTCCGGAGAGGAATTGACCTCTTGTGTTGAAGTGGCCAGCAAAGCGACTCCTGCCGGCCCTGGCAAAAACAAAGGGGCGGGAATTTTTCTTGAGAGAAACCTGGGATTTGTCCATAGTAGCAAACGTGGAGACCTATTTTCCAAGTTCTTTTTATAAAAGAATCTTCAAATAATAGGCCAGTGGAACCTCTTCCTTGGTGGCCAGACTACTGAGCTTGGGATCAATTTTTAGTAGAAGGCTTTTTCTCCTTTCCTGTGAAATATGGGCGTTGGCATTGCCGAAAATACATATAGCCTGTTGAGCCCAATTGGATAAAGTATCTGGATCCACCTGAGTGCCTTTCAATTTAGCCTCCTCGGCTAAATCCAAAACCTTGGTGAGAGGACCAACCAAATCTCAAAATTCGATCCTGGCAACTGGACCAGGCCCTGTCAACACCTTTTTTTTAGGGTCTTTTCTGTATTTAGTGAAAAACATTAACAAGTTGGGATCAACAACAGGAGTGGAAGTTGTTATTTGGGAGGGAAGGGCGGGGACATTCAGATTTTAATTTGTTACGTGATGTCTTACCCAGAGCATGCCGAAGATAAAAGGAAACAGTCAGTCACGTGCTCAGAGGGAAACCAATCATTAGAGTTGGGGTAGTGACTGAGAGAGGGGTCATACATGGGTTCACCAAGATGGTCCACTAAATCAACAGACAGTGGGTGAGCGACATCACCGTCATAAGGAGAAATGTTTCACCTTTTCTCTGGAGCCCCATAAGTTGTAGGATCTGAAAATCCATCCAAATTATCATTCATGACATCGTCGTCATCAGTGTCCTTGAGATGGGTCACAATCAGGGGGGATGACGTGAGCCCCGAAAAAGAAACCACTCTGGTGTGAGGACCAGCAGTGAGAGAAACGCCTTTATAAGCGACACCAGAGGTGGCTGCACATTTCTGACCCTTTTTTGAAGGAAGAAAACAATTTAGACAGGGACGCTTCAAGATCTTTTGATAAATCCAACATAGACACTGTAACCGCTTGTTGCACAGAATCCTTAATGAAGGATTTTAAATTATCTTTAAATCCCTTTGTATCCTCTTCCTTAGACATGATAAAGGAAAATGATTTAATAACTATAAAACAAAGATAATGCACAAAAAGCTGTCCAAACAGCTCAAAACACAACAAACTAAAATTGCAAGGGCAAAGAAGGGTTAATGCAGCCAACAGTGCTTGGGGTAGTGGTTAGCCAAATGTGGGTGTGAGAGGAGTTGCACGTGTGGGAAGGAGTGGCTGTTGGAGGAAGGCAGTGGGGGCACAGCCTTACTGCCTTGAGGAGAATGCCAGCAAAGGCGTGAGCGTCGTGGTCGGCAGGCAAGGAGCTTTACGTCGGAAGGAGCGTTTGAAGTAAATAAATAACCGACGCCGCACTAAACAGAACGAGTGTCATGAGGGAAAGGCGCATGCTGCAGAAGCGTGAGGATAAACGACAGGTAAACTGAGAAAATATTTGTGAAATTATAGCAGAGTAAATACTGAATACTAAAATATACACAATCAAAATAAAGGAAAGTGGTAATTGGAAAAAATTATGCTTATCTTGACTGCGAGCAGCAAGAAAAGAGGATTTGTTGCTCTGTCAAGATAATTATTAGGGGAACTCGATGTCCTGTTGGTGCTTCTATTATGATGTCATTTTCTGTAGTTTTGAATCCAGATTTTTTTGTGTAATGTGGTTCTGGTTTTTTGATTGACTGCTATTAAGTAAACAGCAAGAAAAGACTGCATAATATGAGCCTGTGTTAAATCCATAACTATGGTGTGCCAGTCGAATCGTCCTGTTAACTTTGGGCCACGCTGGTGACCGTACCAGTTCCCTAAAATAGAGGAGCCAGGCTTCTGAGGGAGGAGCAGGTGTGTTTTATGAAATCCATCACACTCTGGTTAGAGGGATTTCAGTTAAAACTCAGGGTTCAAGGTTCAGGCCTATTTATTGTAGCATTAGCTGCATTTCTTCCTGTTAAATATAAATGAAATTGTATTTTTGCGTGAGATAAACTTTAATGTTTTGTTTACTAGTCTTGTAGTGACTGTGTGCTCGAATGCTCTAGATTTTAGTACGAATATCCTACTTTGTGCCGTAGATTAACTTTTTAGGGTGCGTGAGTTCATGGGTTTTTGTTGTAACCACCAAGAACCGGGGGGTCTCTTCCACCCTGAAGGGAAAAAAGGAAAGCAACGGCGTGCAGAAAGTGGCAATGTAAAATCAAGAAAAGGAATTGAGATGTAGACGATTGAGAAAATGAATAAACCTACAAACCGAAACATAAAAAAGTAATGGAAAGGAGAGGCACGTTATGAACCCGGGACATCTAAGCAGTCATCCATCTAACCGAAACCGTGTCGCAGAAGCACCACAACCTTTATAGGGCTCGTTGACATATATAAGTTCACAAAGGTTTATCAAGAAGATTCAGGGGTGGCAGAGAACTGATCTTCATGGTAAAGATTCGATAACTTTGGAGCAGCTGCTGAGAGCACTTGATTGTGGGACAGGGGATGTTAATGTGCAGGATATCCTGATGAAGGTCTTAAATAAGGGTGGGCGAAGTTGGCGGAGTACCACTCCGCGGAAATCTGCGGAGTTGAACAAAAACTCCACTCCTAACTCCGTTCCATCTCATCCCAATTAATAAAACGGAAACCTCACATACCTTTGGTAAAACAAGTAACTATCTTTACATGCTAAAATGCATATAGTCATCTCACAAAAGTGAAAATGAAAATAGAGCAAGCAGTGAGAGAGGTGATGATTTTGGCGTCCTCCCTAACCTAGGGAGAAAACCAAGCAGATGCCTTGAACACAAAGAGCACATCATTTTTTGGTACAAATGAGCCCCCCCTGCAGACCTTTGGTGGCACCGAAATGGGCTGTCCTCCCACCCCAGCAGGGTGTGCAAAAAATTTGGGAGTAAAATGGCAGGCGGACTTATCTTTTTCGGCCCAAATTCAGCAGGTGACAGGTGTTTGCTTTAGCAGGCTGAGAAACCTGCGAAAAGTCATACACCTTTTGCCAGAAAACTGTCGGCGGGTCGTTGTCCATGCCACAGTAACTTCCTGCTTGGATTACGCGAACGGCCTTTATCTGGGCCTACCGGCATACCAGATAAAGAAATTGCAAATGGTCCAGAATGCGGCTGCGAGACTGATCAAACGTGTTCCATTTAGACAGCATATCTCTCCGCATCTCAAAGAATTGCATTGGTTGCCGGTCGCTAACAGAATTAAATTGAAGGCCTTAACCCTAGCCTTTCGGGCATTCTATGGAACTTGCCCCAGTTATTTGAAGCTGAGGCTAGGTGCGTACAAGCCGTCTCGGCCACTCCGGTCTAGTTCTCAGAACCTGCTATGTACCCCCCGAGTCAGGAAAGCACGGATGGGCGGCAGATCTTTCATGCTCAGGGCCTCCATGATTTGGAACGGCTTGCCCAACGCCCTGCGTCAGATTACCTCGGAAACACAATTTAGGAAAGCAGCTAAAACATGGCTTTTTAATCAAGAATAATCTCCCGGATTCTCTGAACTCCGCATGCTTTTTTTGCGCACCACCTGTTGCTATAGCGCCGGGACACCTCTTCGGAGGTAGCTGTTCGCGTTTTACAAATGGCAGTATTATTATTATTATCATGATGAACGATTCGGTGGTGGTCCCATCCTCCTAGGACCACCCCAAGCACAGTTATGGGCAAAAATACAATCCCAACCAAAGGCCCTGCAAAGCATTATGGGACGAGATTCTAGAGTGCAGTGAATATTATAGTATCCAATATCAAAACATTCCTCAAGCGGCATCTCTCCGGCTCAGCAGAGAGCTAATACTATAATATTCACTGCACTCTAGAATCTCACCCCATAATGCTTTGCTGGGCCTTTGGTTGGCATTGTATTTTTGCCCATAACTTTAGCTTGGGGTGATCCTAGGAGGATGGGACCACCACCTAATCAGTTCAGCATGATATGCTCTTTGTGTTCAAGGCATCTGCTTGGTCCTCCCCTAGGTTAGGGGGACCCCAAAATCATCACCTCTCTCATTGTCTGATATTTTTCAAAGCTCACTTTTGTGAATTGGTTATATGCTTTTTAGCATGTAAAGGTAAAGTTGTTTTATCAAAGGATTGTGGGTGCAGTAGCTAACTCCGCTGGCGGAGTCGGAGTTTTTGCATGAATTCCGTGTTTTCAATATAATGCGTAGTTAGCAAATCTCCGCAACCTCCGCTTTGCCCACGGTTAGTCTTAAACCCAAATGTTCCTGGACAGGCTCCTCTCACTAGGCAGCCCTCGGCATGCTCAAGTGAGTCTGAAACTGAACCTGGTTCAGTAAAAAAACACTATTCTTTTTTATATAAATATATTTATAAATGTTTGCAGGTTATACAATGGATCACATTATCTATAGCATTACGCCTGCTCAATACGGCAGCTTACATGAAGCTAACTTTGAGGCCAGACAGAGTATATTAATGTTCACGAAAAGTTCCTTAAAGCTCCTTTCAAGGTTGGGGGGGGGGGGGGGAGGGGGTCACATCTCCCAGTTCCATGTTTGTCATCGGCCTTCTCATCAACAGAGATCTGAGGCGCTTGTCATCAATTTTATTGCTACACGAGTACCTCTTGTTACAGACAAGGGGTGGGGAAGGGCAGTGTCTAAGTTTCAAGACTGGCTGGTACTTCGGCTTCAAAGAATGCTGTTTAGCACATTTTCTTGTAAGCTGTTAGCCTTGGGTATTTTTTTGTTTGTGTCATGGTGCGGTTTATTTTTTCTTTTGTTTGTTTACTAAGAATACACTGTAAATGCTAATAATGTTACTTGGGTTGCTTTTGAAAAGCTGCCGCACATGGGACTGAAGAGTGTTTCTTTTTGTCTCGGTGGGGCTCTATTTCATCATATACCACCCTATATCACGAGGGTGTTCAATACTTTGTTACAAGTCATGCCAGCTTCTCTTATTAACATATAATATACTTAATTCTAGCAGCCACATTTAACTTGTCAGGTTTACGGGCGGGGGGTGGGAGGGCTATCTGTAAAGACTTATCGGGGTGCCAGAAGAGCAGGTTCTGACCAAGTCACAAGGCCAACCCACCATACTAGACTACACAGTGTTTTGAATTGTCCATCAAGCAGACTCGTTCTCTTTCAGCTTCCAGGGTGCCCTTTCAGACTTCTGCTGTCACATCTCTAGCACGGTCCTCATGCAATCAGGATTTTCCATTTTGAGTGACATATTGGTATCCTCTGCACCGTGTAAGATACCCAGCCTAGCTGACTGTCAGTTGTCTGCTGGTTTTATCAAAACCACCAGGCAACTGCTGAGCTAGAGAGAAACCAAAAATGTTTATGCATCAGACCAAATCTGCCTGCTCTAAACATGCAAAACAGTTCTCAGGCCATTCAGCATGGCATGGGGCGGGTAAGCGCCAGGGGGTACACCTGACCAGTAAGTACAAATCTTTCTATGCCAAACACACTCCTGTCACCTGTATGTCCTTGTGCCCCTTTTCTTGTTAAATGAGCCACTCTGGGACTCCTTAAAAGGTCACAAAACCCAGAATGCCCCTGCCTCCTCCATTGCTGAGGAGTACAGGGTGTGCTGCAGCCCCCTCAGAATTACCATGCTGGAGTTCAGAAGGTGAACGACCAATATAGATCCTTTTAAATTGTGTTTTCATCTTGACCCATTTGTGATGCATTCAAAGACGGAGGTCAAATGTCTGGCTATGTCTTCTGACAAATTGCAGCTTATTCTTTTCACATGGGGATGGCTGCTTGCTTTTAACTGCAAAGTTAGAGCACTTAGTAAAGAGAAGTATCTGACAATCTTGCTGGGGTACAGGGAGTGGGAAAGGCTGTGGGATCTTGGTTTCTTTCTAGCACACAACAAAATTTAAATACCTGTAAATGAACCGAACACAAATTTCAAAATCTATCATCGGATAGAAAGCACAAAAGAAGCAAATTTTTTGTTATTCTGAAGGGTGATGGATACAAACATTTTAATAGGATACAAACAAAGCAAGTCACTTTACTTGGCGATATGCAAATGATAAATATTTGGTGAAGCCCGATTGTTTGTGAGCCATGGTTTTATCAGTAAAACTTCCTCAGTGTGAATTGTGCAGCCATTTCAATGGAAAATGTGCTGTTTGTAAATGGGAGTGGGCCACACCATGCTTTATTAATATATTTGTGACCGTGTGCTCCTAAATGCACCACCAGCTACACACCACACCCCTACACTCTCGTACAGAATAGGTGTGGCTCTCTTGCTATACCTATTCTTCGTGTGACGCGTGGATTTTTTTTCCAATTCCTATAAATTCAGTGAGGTAACGTTGATGGCAGTACCACTGCCTCACTATGTAGTTTATCCTCGCAGAGCAGATCTGTGTCACTGATTGAACACCTCTGAAGAGGAGGCCGGCTCCTCTCTCAGCCTGCTACTTCCAGCAGGACTGCATCTTCGCTTTAGTGCCGCTGCAGCTCCCACCCCATCCCTGCGGACCGGCCTCTTTGGTGCTTGCGCTTCCGCTGCATTCTAGGATGTGTGGTGAGTCAACGCACTGGTGGGGGGGTGTGTTTCTAGTCTACCATTCTCGTTGCAAAAACACTACAGATATTCTCTCTACATATTTATGCTTCTTTAACACCTATTTACAGGTACATTTTTTCTTAAAATGAACATCAATGCAAACCTCCTACTAGGCGCTTCTGTTCTCTCGAGCTCAGCCTGTCTCATTAGGTCGAGCTTTCGAGACCTGCTGTACATACTTTAGTATATGCTTCTTTGTGGGCTTAAAGTCCGCACGCTGCATTTTATTTGTTTGTTTCAGTGTCCTTTAAAAATCCTTGCATGTATTATTTCTACCACTATTTCCACACTCACAGAACACCCTCCCACCAGAGAAGCCTCTACACACCCAGCCTGAACACCAATCAGATGCCCCAGAGATCCATCTTCAGACCACTAATTGCTGACAAGTGCTGATGAGGAAGGGGTGGGTCAACTAGATTAACCACTACCTTGATGTCCCAGGGAAGGATTGACTGACGGGTCAAGACTGCTTGTTTGTAATCCATCCAGGAACGTATCTTTGATCACCTAACCAGCATGAAGCACAGTCTCCTACCCCCAAATTGGCTACACATTGGGGGTCCTATAGGCAGCGAGACAATGGGGTGCTTCTCTTGCTTCGGAAGAAACCAGCTCCAGGTATCCACCCTTCTTAACACGAAGAATGCATACAGGTAGACTACGGGTAGGCAGAAGACCAAGGCAGGGTGGTCAAGTGCTGTGCTGCGGTCCTGTAAACAGGGTTACTGGAAGTTGGAGGCAATGGTGGACCAAATTATGTGGCAGGGTGAATTTAATGATGCAGCAAGGAAAACACAAAGCAGCATAATGTGGCGCCTTCTGTGGCAGAATTATTTCACTATTTTGTAATTATTACACTTATTATTACTAGTTAAGCAAATGTGTCACCTTATTAGTACCAGTTTAACCTGAAGACAGCAGTCAGCAACTCAAAGGTGACCAGTAAGCCTCTGTCAAGGAACTTTTGATCTGTTTGAAATAGAATGTTTTTGGTTGAAATCTGCAAAGTATGTATCGGGTGGTGTAGTATGTGGCTAGGGTTGCAAATCCACAACTATGTGGAAAATGTAGCAGCCACAGATTTGCATAATTTAAGTTCTTCCTATAAATCATTGCTGGTCATTCATAGTCTGTACCTTAACCACATTCCTCCAACGCTCCTCGAGCAAGAAGTACAACGGTGGTTTTCTTTGTCTCCAGGAACAGTAAAGCTCAGGAGACAGCAATGAGTTGCTACAAATGCACTTGAGAGAGTTGGAGAGAGTTGTCCACCCGAGTAGAGCATTTGTAGGTGAATGGAAAGGGTTATGAACTAGCTGGTGAAATCATAAATTAGCCACAATGTACACATGGTCACTTTTAACCCAAAGCCAAAAAGCAAAAGATTTACAGCCCTGGCACATGATCCTATGTGAGGCTAAAAAATAAAAAGCAAAATCATGATACAATAGGTCTTTGTTGAGATTATATTCACTTTGTAACGTCGTTTTCCTTTCCTTTTTTCAGCTTTGCCTGATTCCGCAGCAAGCCAACAAAAAGAGAACAGCACAGCCAAAGACCTCTGCAAAGCCACTGGTGAGCTTGTGTGTTGTGTCCCAGTGTGCTAATCCTTTACTAAATACACTAATAATCTTCTTTTCAGTAGTTTCACTGTAAATATAAATATACAGCCTCTGAAGTTGTTGCTTGTCCCTTCCTAGGGTGCGCTGTTGACTCCTGCCCCGGCATTGCCACCATGAGTGAAGACGATGGCCCAGCTGAGAGGAAAAAGCGCTTTGTGCTTCCATCTCAGGACGTCGAAATTGCCCCGGTGAGAGTGGGCAGGAGGGTGTAGAGTCACCTGAATATTGCTTTCATTTGTGTCATGTTGAGCCAATCGTTCACCACCACTCCCTGTGAGGCAATGTAATAATGGTGTAGGTCTGCCATCCCCAAACCCTTGTCGTAGGGGAACTGTTGGCAGCTGTTGAAGGCGATACGAGTTCGATCCCCAGCCCAAAGGAAGGACAAATGATGGAATGGAGGGCTGTAAACCATTGGGCTTGGATAGGGAGGGGGAAATTCTGGAAGACCTATAGGAATTGAGGTAGTACCATCATTTTGAAGAGGGCCACATGCCCGAGTATGTGGGGGGCCAAACTACCCCAGCGCTGAAGGTCTTTTTCATGCATGCGCTGTCTCGAAGAGACCTGTTGTGTACAACCTACGGGCTTCAGCTCGCCCATAGGCTTCCCATTTGCTCGCTCCATCGTCGCTCTCTTATCCTTTGTCCCAGTTTGTCCTGGGCATGCTTGTGTCATGCCTGTTCCTGTGTTTGGCCTTCCCAAAGAGCACGGATGAATTACTTGTGTCCATCCACTGCTCCCTTTTTGGGTGCTACTTTTTTTCTTTGTATTGGAGCACTCTATACGAGTGCTCCTGGTTTCACAAGCTCAGTCTCCTCCCACCCGTGTGGGAGGAGTGTATGTGTATGTTCGAGGCATATGAGTTGTAGATCATATGCGTTAGCATAGATCGCCATCTGGTGTTGGGCCCGGATGTTTACACTTTGTTGAAGTCTTTGTAGTCACGGGGTAGGTGACTCCTCCTTTTGGTGATAGTGCGCATGGGCATCGACTCCATCCCCAGATTGTTTTCCCGCGAGGGTTGATGATGGAGTTAGTAAGAGTTGAAAAAGATGTCCATGTATAGTGTATCTAAGTAAGATAATGCTGCAACAGATAAAGGTACCGGGGAGGCGGGTTGGTGCATATGAATCTACAGCTTTATATGCCAAGAACAGATGCATACTGGGTAAGTAGCATTTTCCGTTCGAGGCATATGAGCTGTACATCATATGCGTTAGCATAAACTATACAGCAGTTATTTTCCCCAGCGGTGGCTAACCTGTATCTGTTTTTTTCCACCGTCGGGTTCGGATGTGTATTGCTGCGGTTCGGTATCGTTTTCTAACCCCTTCGACGCGCAATCCTCTACCCTCGACGGTATTGTCTTTCGATCACGGTTTCCCATTCGACGCGCATCGTATAATTTGTGAAAACCTTCGATCTGGAAATTCGAGGCGGGCCGTCGGGCCTACCCGTGCCGACCACGCCAGCAGTCGATGGAACGGACTCCATTTAAACTATGTCCCGGGTGTCGTGCTAAGTTCCCACGCACCGACCTGCACCAGGTCTGCAACCTGTGCTTATCCCCGGAACACGACGAGAAGGACTGCGAAGCGTGTCGATCGTTCCGATCGAAGAAGACTCTTCGTGACCGTCGGTCTCGACGCCACAAAATGCAACGAGACAGCGGCTCCGTACCGGACATCGTCGGCGAAGAATCAGAGGATCCCCGTACAGACGTAGAGGCCGAGGAATAAGAACCGGTCTCCGAAGCCGACTCCGACATGGAGGAAGACCTGAACATCACCCCGGGTCAACGTACCGTGAGTACAAACCCCCATGTGCCCACGCAACCCAAGAAAACTAAGGCTCCGGCATCACCCTCACCCTCGGGCTCGGGTCGACACTGACATAAAGTTTCTAATGCCCCGCACTCCAGACCGGCTACGAAACATAAGGACAAGCCTTCCGGCTCGGGCTCGAGCCGGCCCCATTCCGGTACCGAAACAACACCTTCGGCACCGACACATAAGCCGCCTCATGTGCCACCCCCTAAACCGCCGGCACAGAAGACACCTTCGGCACCGAATGTAGGAAGGTGGAATCTGACTGCATGGTTGCCCCCACTTTTTTTCCTGGTGTTTTGCTGGTTTTCGACTTAGTTTGGCTGGGATCCTGCTATTCAGGACCCCAGCCTATCTGCTTTCCCTTTAAATTAATTGCATGTACCTTAGGTACACTCCAGATTGGATTCTGGGATACCCTTATAAGTCCCTAGTATATGGTATACTATGTACCCAGGGCATGGGTACCCCAGAGGCCTCCCAGGGGCTGCAGCATGTATTATGCCACCCCTGAGAGGCCATCCAAAATGACACAACAGGTCTGCTACTGCAGCCTGTGTAAGGTGGTGCATGCACCCCTTACTTAGATATAGGTTCACTATATCTATCCTAATCACTGCACATATAAACCTATCAGTCACCCCTATGGCAGGCCTTATCAATCCTGAAGGCAGGGTGCTGGGTTTTATGTGAGAGGGTGCCCATGCATGAGCAGAGCCCCTCTGCAGCCTTCGGAACCACTATTCCGGGGTTGTCTGTGATGCAGCCAACCATATACTCTTAAGGGCATTATAACCTCGCGGTAAATGCTAACTTTAAAACGGCTGCATGGAAACATGTCGTGTTTGGTGTCAAACACCTTGGAATCATACCTCCACCCCAGTAACTGGGGTGGGAGGTATGATTCCACCCTACTAGAGGGAGAAACATGGCACCACCGGTACACCCGGTACCAGCTTAACAGAACCCTGGCATCACAAAATGGATGCTGCAGCCACAGACACGAGTCTGCCCTCCTGCTGCTGGACGAAACTCCGGCAGGGGAGGCCTGGACAATAGGTTTCCTGTCACAGGGAGGTGTGACCACCTCCCAGACAGGCTTTAGTGTATTGGGGCTGGGTGGGTGCACTCCAAGAGTGCTTTGAAGTCTGCACTGGGGGCACATTTGGTGTCCTTGTGCATAGTCCAGCTCAAACCGGTTGCAGGGGCTACCAGCCCCTGCTCTGGCGCGAAACTGGACAAAGGAAATGGGTGTAGCCACCCCTCTTTCCAGACCCTCTCATAGGTGGGTCCTTAGAGTTTGTCCCACCCCTTCCTTGGGTATAAAGTAGGAACCCCTGACTACAGGACTTTAGATTTACCTGGACGAAACTCTGCTACAGAATCCCAGAACTTCAACTATCTACACGACGTTGGATGACCGAAGAATCTCCCTTGGAGTAAAGGAGTTACTCCCCTGCTTGGCAGGCACCAAAGACGCATCTGTCCGGTTTGCATCTCCGAAGCACCTGAGGACTCCAAAGAATTTTGCAACACAGGAGGTGGGTTCCCGTGGTCTCTGAGGTCGATCTGTGTGCTCAGCAAGTCTGAGGCCTGTATCCCTCGTGGAGACCGTGCAACCCGAACCCCTGGACACCGCGATCATTCACAGAATCATCAGCTTTGAGGCGACCTCTGAGGCTGAGCTTTGGATTACTTGTAGCCCTGACCCCGAGCAGCAATTCCACCGAAGATTGCCAGCCTACACTCCACGAGTGTTCCGTGAGCTGGCCCTTTGTGTTTTCTCTCGAGGTCCCTTCGCGATCCCTGGTCCGTCGACTGGTGGGTCCCTGTGAAGGCAACACTAAGATTAATTGGGCTACCCTGGTTGCTCCAGACGTGCCCGGACTCTCCATCGATTGGGGAGTCCCACGGACCTTGCTGGTCCGCACCAAAGCATCTTTACTCTTCCTGCGTGGGTTGCTGTTGCCAAGGCTTGTTGGGTTCAATCCGAGCACCGACACCCCAGCACTCGACATCCTTCGTGGGACAGCTCGAATCTGGCTCCTGGTCGTCCTCGACGTCTCCTGGACCCCGTGGCTGCAGAGTCAAGCTTCACCTCTTCGCACCTGAAGCACCCGACATCGGTGGGCATTCGTCTATCGTGCCCCTGGTCACTGGCTAGTGACCCAGACTCTGTCCCCTCTGCTTTCAGGTTCTTCACATCTTCGATCCAGGCTTGGATCATCCCAGACACTTCATCTTCACGGCAGCAGCACTTTGCAGCAGATCGCCATTGAAATCAACGACGATTCCCGACACCATTTGACACCTATGCACCCGGCTTCCCTCGGTGAGGTAACTCGAGTACTCCGGTGCTCCAGTGGGTGCTGGCCCTAGAACCTCTTAAGTCTAAAGGGGTTTGCTCAAAGTCCTCTCCTAAGTGTCCTTTATCTTTAAAATTCCAACCGCGACTTTCCTCATAGAATCCTACGGCGCTCGCGGCTGTGTTCTCACACTGCACACGTCCCCCGTGGGTCTCCTGTGTCACTACCTTGGGTGGTTCCTTGGGGTCCCAGCGATTCTACGTGCTCTAGGCACTGGGTCTAGTCAAGTCGTGGTTCTTATACCACTTTCTTAATATATGGTTTGGTCCCCCCCTGGGGCCCATTGTATATTGTGCTATTTACTGTCGTTTTAATACTGTGATATTGTATATCTTGGACTCTAATCTCATAAAGAGATTAGTAGTGAGTGTTTAGAAATAAATACATATATTTTATATATACCTGGTGTCGTTCTCCTTTCATTTGGTCATTCAAGAGGTTATAATCTGGTAAACCAAGCTGCTTTGCACTCCTTCAAGACTTGGCCTGAAGGCTGCTCTCCATAGCTACCACTAGGATAGCTTTCAATAAAGGTTGTCTTTAAACCTATCATCAATAAGGGTCGTTTGGTCTGGTGCAAGGTGCCCACTATAACTAGTGGACAGCATATGCCAGGCCAACTTCTCACATTGGTGTGCAGCGGTTGGATTCAAGCTTGCTATTGCTTTACCAGATAATCTCTTTGAGTGACTACCTGAAAACCACCATAGGTACATATAAATCAAGTCTAGAATACAGTAAGTTCTACTGAACTTAGAGTTGTGTGTAAAGGGCTTAGCACACCCTTTCTACAACTCAAGAGAGTTTAGTAGGCCCCACTAGAGTAGGTAGGTGCATACACCACACCACACTAGTCATGTCTTCAAGGGCAGAAGCCACTGGGCCTCTCCCAACTAAGTATGACCATGTCTCATACCAAGAATTGAGGACTATGTGTGCCTCTAGGAAATTGAAGACCGGGAAAAACCCAACCACACAACATCTCAAAGTTGTTGCTTGCAGATGACCTCAGAAAGACCCCAGGGTCTGATGAGGTTGGCAGAGTGGGTGGGACAGCAGAAGAGGAAAGGCCAGGTAGTGAACACTACCGTGACCCAGACTCTGATGCTGGCTAGGAGGATCAAAATGATTCTAACCTGGAACAGCCAATCCTTCCTGAAGGTGAGGAGGGAGACCCCAGTGGGGCTCTCTTTACCCCACCTGGAAGGGTTAACAGTTTACCAAGAAGATCTAGATCTCCTTCTGTGGAATCTAATCGTTCTGGTACATCTGTAGGGAGCTCTGTTTCTCATAGGACTTCTCATAAAAGGGAGTCCTTTTATGAGAAGAAGTGCCAACTGCTTGAGTTTGAGAGAGCTAAGCTCAGGATCAAGAGAGAGCAATTGGCCTTAGACAGGGAATCCCTGGAGCTTCAGAGAGGTTCTCAGAAGTTGGGGCTAGAGCCCCATGGTGGCAGCAACAGTGTCCCTAGGAGTAGAGAAGATACTCATCACCATAGGAACCTGAACAAGATTGTCCCTCCCTATCAGAGTGGGGATGACATCCACAAATGGATAACTGCACTTGAGAGGGCCTGTAAGGTACAGAGGGTCCCTCAGGAGCAGTGGGCAGCAATCATGTGGCTCTCCTTTGCAGACAAAGGTAGAGACAAGCTCCTCACTGTTAGAGAGGAGGATGCAGATAATTATAAAGTCCTGAAGAGTGCTCTGATTGATGGGTTTGGCCTAACCACTGAACAATACAGGTTAAAGTTCAGAGACACCCAAAAGGCACAGACTCAGGACTGGGTTGACTTTGTAGATTGTGCTACTAAGGCTCTGAAAGGTTGGATACATGGCAGCAAGGTGCATGACTTTTTAGGATTGTACAATTTGATTATGAGGGAGCAGATCCTTAATAATTGTCAAAACCAGCTTTTACACCAGTACCTGGTGGACTCTGATCTGACCTCTCCCCAAGAATTGGGAAAGAAGGCAGACAAATGGGTCAGAACCAGAGTAAAGCCAAAGAATCAGGGTGGTGACCAGAAGAAAGATTCTTCCAAAAACCAAGAGAAAGGTGGGGATAAATCAAAAGATAAATCCACTACAGGGCCCCAAAATTCCTCTTCTGGGGGTGGGTCCCAAACTCCTTACTCCCCTGAAAAGAAACCTTATTGCCATATATGTAAGAAGCCTGGCCACTGGAAAAATGACCCCAGTTGCCCTAAGGCCAGCAATAAGGAAAATGTTCCTCCCAGCAATACTACCACTCCTCCTGGTACTACAAGTAGTAATCCCCCAGGTGGTAGTAATGCACCCAAAAAGTTAGGTGCATTTTCATGGGGAACTGAGGTGGCCCCCAGCTTATCAAGGTCCTCCTCACAGGCCACCTTAGTCTGTGATGGTGGCATGGGATTTGCCACTTTTACTATGAGTCCCAATACTTTGGGCAAGTACAGACAGGAGCCCTTAATAAATGGTCAGAGAGCTGTGGCACTCAGGGACACGGGCTAGTGTCACCATGGTGACAGGGAAACTAGTCCCCCCTCAACAGCTTTTACCTGAGTTCAAGTACCAGGTGACCAACATTGATGGTATCAGAACAGATCATCCCATGGCCATAGTCAATCTCAGCTGGGGAGGGGTCACTGGCCCAAAGAGAGTGGCAGTGTCCCCAAACTTGCCTGTTGGGCAATGATCTAGAAGTTTCAGCCTGGGCTGAAGTTGAATACCAGGCCCATTTAAAAATGTTGGGCCTCTCTGAGAAGGTTGGTGGGGCTGTTAGGGCCTCAGCCCCATCCCAGGGAAATTTTGGAGAAGTGGAGCCTGAAAGAATGGCCCACTCTACTCCCCAAGAGAGCAGAAGGATTGAAGAAAAGTCTTCTTCCCCCCCAGACTATAGATAAGGGTCAGCTTCCTCAGGGAACTGATCCTACCCCTAGTGAAGGAACTGCCCCAGAGGTGGTCAGGCCTGGCCTGGCAACACCCCTGATGGCAGGGGACCCTTCCAAGGTGGTACCCAGTCTGGAGCAGGTAACCTGCCCTCTCTACCCTCCCTCTGTCAGCCCAGGGCTGCAGAGGTCAGTGGACCCCTAAGGGCTCCCTGTCCAGAGGAACCCCCTCGCCCACAGATTAGGGGCACCCAGTCTAGTAGCCCTAGCCAGGTGAAAATTCCCCAGCACACTGAGGGATCCCTCTTACCATTGTGTAGGGACCTCCCCCAGCTGGACTCTGTTGGGCAAAGGCAAACCTGGGACCAAGTGGTTCCAAACCTACCATGTCCCTCCATTGTTCCAACCAAAGGGACCCAACCCCCAGCTGTAGGCTGCCAGAGGTTGCTTAGGGCCAGATACAACTCAGTCATGGAAAGAAAGGCCTCCATGGTGACCAGTGATCTGAGGAAGCTGAGACCAACTTTATTAGGGCCTCACTTCTCCACTCAGACACCCCACCAGCCTTTTACTTTGCCAAAACACCCTACAGGTAGTAATTCCAAATGGCGGAGATCATCCAATACCCTTGGGGTTAGGAATTGCTTAGTGGACCATAAGACAGGGGGTAACCATGCTAGTGCAGGTTCTTCCTTATATGGCCACTTAGTCAATAAAAGCTCAACTGGGCAAGGTTAGCCTTATCTCCTTTTGTTTGGGGGGCGGGGGGTTATGTAGGAAGGTGGAATCTGACTGCATGGTTGCCCCCACTTTTTTTCCTGGTGTTTTGCTGGTTTTCGACTTAGTTTGGCTGGGATCCTGCTATTCAGGACCCCAGCGTATCTGCTTTCCCTTTAAATTGATTGCATGTACCTTAGGTACACTCCAGATTGGATTCTGGGGTACCCTTATAAGTCCCTAGTATATGGTATACTATGTACCCAGGGCATAGGTACCCCAGAGGCCTCCCATGGGCTGCAGCATGTATTATGCCACCCCTGAGAGGCCATCCAAAATGACACCACAGGTCTGCTACTGCAGCCTGTGTAAGGTGGTGCATGCACCCCTTAATTAGATATAGGTTCACTATATCCATCCTAATCACTGCACATATAAACCTATCAGTCACCCCTATGGCAGGCCTAATCAATGCTGAAGGCAGGGTGCTGGGTTTTATGTGAGAGGGTGCCCATGCATGAGCAGAGCCCCTCTGCAGCCTTCGGAACCACTATTCCGGGATTGTCTGTGATGCAGCCAACCATATACTCTTAAGGGCATTATAACCTCGCGGTAAATGCTAACTTTAAAACGGCTGCATGGAAACATGTCGTGTTTGGTGTCAAACACCTTGGAATCATACCTCCACCCCAGTAACTGGGGTGGGAGGTATGATTCCACCCTACTAGAGGGAGAAACATGGCACCACCGGTACATCCGGTACCAGCTTAATAGAACCCTGGCATCACAAAATGAATGCTGCAGCCACAGACACGAGTCTGCCCTCCTGCTGCTGGACGAAACTCCGGCAGGGGAAGCCTGGACAATAGGTTTCCTGTCACAGGGAGGTGTGACCACCTCCCAGACAGGCTTTAGTGTATTGGGGCTGGGTGGGTGCTCTCCAAGAGTGCTTTGAAGTCTGCACTGGGGGCACATTTGGTGTCCCTGTGCATAGTCCAGCTCAAACCGGTTGCAGGGGCTACCAGCCCCTGCTCTGGCGCGAAACTGGACAAAGGAAATGGGTGTAGCCACCCCTCTTTCCTGACACTCTCATAGGTGGGTCCCTAGAGTTTGTCCCACCCCTTCCTTGGGTATAAAGTAGGAACCCCTGACTACAGGACTTTAGATTTACCTGGACGAAACTCTGCTACAGAATCCCAGAACTTCAACTTATCTACACGACGTTGGATGACCGAAGAATCTCCCTTGGAGTAAAGGAGTTACTCCCCTGCTTGGCAGGCACCAAAGACGCATCTGTCCGGTTTGCATCTCCGAAGCTCCTGAGGACTCCGAAGAATTTTGCAACACAGGAGGTGGGTTCCCGTGGTCTCTGAGGTCGATCTGTGTGCTCAGCAAGTCTGAGGCCTGTATCCCTCGTGGAGACCGTGCAACCCGAACCCGGACACCGCGACCATTTGCAGAAGCATCAGCTTTGAGGCGACCTCTGAGGCTGAGCTTTGGATTACTTGTAGCCCTGACCCCGAGCAGCAATTCCACCGAAGATTGCCAGCCTACACTCCACGAGTGTTCAGTGAGCTGGCCCTTTGTGTTTTCTCTCGAGGTCCCTTCGCGATCCCTGGTCCGTCGACTGGTGGGTCCCTGTGAAGGCAACACGAAGATTAATTGGGCTACCCTGGTTGCTCCAGACGTGCCCGGACTCTCCATCGCTTGGGGAGTCCCACGGACCTTGCTGGTCCGCACCAAAGCATCTTTACTCTTCCTGCGTGGGTTGCTGTTGCCAAGGCTTGTTGGGTTCAATCCGAACACCGACACCCCAGCACTCGACATCCTTCGTCGGACAGCTCGAATCCGGCTCCTGGTCGTCCTCGACGTCTCCTGGACCCCGTGGCTGCAGAGTCAAGCTTCACCTCTTCGCACCTGAAGCACCCGACATCGGTGGGCATTTGTCTATCGTGCCCCTGGTCACTGGCTAGTGACCCAGACTCTGTCCCCTCTGCTTTCAGGTTCTTCACATCTTCGATCCAGGCTTGGATCATCCCGAACACTTCATCTTCACGGCAGCAGCACTTTGCAGCAGATCGCCATTGAAATCAACGACGATTCCCGACACCATTTGACACCTATGCAACCGGCTTCCCTGGGTGAGGTAACTCGAGTACTCCGGTGCTCCCGTGGGTGTTGGCCCTAGAACCTCTTAAGTCTAAAGGGGTTTGCTCAAAGTCCTCTCCTAAGTGTCCTTTATCTTTAAAATTCCAACCGCGACTTTCCTCATAGAATCCTACGGCGCTCGCGGCTGTGTTCTCACACTGCACACGTCCCCCGTGGGTCTCCTGAGTCACTACCTTGGGTGGTTCCTTGGGGTCCCAGCGATTCTACGTGCTCTAGGCACTGTCTAGTCAAGTCGTGGTTCTTATACCACTTTCTTAATATATGGTTTGGTCCCCCCCTGGGGCCCATTGTATATTGTGCCATTTACTGTCGTTTTAATACTGTGATATTGTATATCTTGGACTCTAATCTCATAAAGAGATTAGTAGTGAGTGTTTAGAAATAAATACATATATTTTATATATACCTGGTGTGGTTCTCCTTTCATTTGGTCATTCAAGAGGTTATAATCTGGTAAACCAAGCTGCTTTACACTCTTTCAAGACTTAGCCTGAAGGCTGCTCTCCATAGCCACCACTAGGATAGCGTTCAATAAAGGTTGTCTTTAAACCTATCATCAATAAGGGTCGTTTGGACTGGTGCAAGGTGCCCACTATAACTAGTGGACAGCATATGCCAGGCCAACTTCTCACACCGAAGGCCTCGGATCCGAAAAACGCTTCGGAGCCGAAATCGTCCATACCGAAATCCTTGGCACCTAAAAGCTCGGAGCCGACACACTCCACACCGAAACATTCGGAGCCGAAACATTCAGCTCCGAAACATTCTGTTTCTAAACACACCAAAAGTAAGCATTCAGACTCGGAACGTTCGGCGCTCAAAGACCCTCATAAATCTTCCACGCCGAAACCCGCTCCAAAGGAGAAAGACACTCCTTCCACAGAACTTCCATCCGAAGACACCGTTTTGGACCCAAGACAGAAGAGACTCAGTATTGATCCAATACTGGACGCCTTACAGCCACTATTCCAAAGAAACGGAAGCTGGATTTCTCAGAGGACTCTCCTATTCCTCTGAAGAAGGACATGGGTACTAACCCTTCCCCCCCTTACATACCTCCTTCTCCTCCACCTAACCCAAATTTTCTAATCACACCAACAAATTCACCACCACCCACATTTTCCCCTGAACCACAGGATGATGAGGATTATGGGGACAGGGATGGGGATGGGGACGAGGATCAGGACATACCACAAGACCAGGACATTCCACATGACACTGATCCATGGGAGGATTACAATAAGGAACCAGATCACAATAATGACCCTGACCTGTATCCCTCCAGACCCTCTCCACCTGATGACAATATAGGCTTTGCACAGCTTATTAACAGGGCTGCTCAATACCACGGGGTGGAGCTACACTCAGACCCTCTAGAGAAAGATTTTCTTGTGGAGACATTCACTCATTCACAAAAGTCCACTAATACTTTGCCCATACTCAAGGGCATGATAAAACACGTAGACGAGGTATTTAAGGACCCAGTCAGACCAGAATACTGACCCCTAGAGTGGATAAAAAGTACAAGCCCGCTCCTACAGACCCTGTATATATTAGGGGACAGTTGCCCCGAGACTCTCTTGTCGTATCTAACGCCCGCAAGAAAGCTAATTCTCAAACTACAGGCGACGCCCCTCCTCCTGATAAGGAGTCTAAATTGTTAGATGCATCAGGCAAACGAGTGGCCTCACAGGCTGCTAACCATTGGTGAATCGCCAATGCTCAGGCCCTGTTAGCACGCTAAGACAGAGCTCACTATGATGAGTTAGAAAAACTCATCCAACACTTGCCTGATGAATACAAGTCAAAGGCTAACGACCTCATTCAAGAAGGGAAGCTTATCACCAATACTTCCATAAAATGTGCACTGGATGCAGCAGACACAGCATTTCGTGCCATCAACACCAACATACTATTACGCAGGCACGCTTGGCTTCGAATCTCTGGATTCAAGCAGGAGGTCCAATCCTCCATACTCAATCAGCCCTTTGATAAAGAGCATCTTTTTGGGCCAACAGTCGACACTACACTTGAAAAGATGAAAAAGGACACCGAAACTGCTAAGTCAATGGGGGCCTTACAATTACCTTCCAGTAGGGGTTTCTTTCGCCGCTCCTTTTATAGAGATGGCTCAAAAACAGTGTCGTCGGAGACTCCCTCCTCCTCTTATAAAAACAACCAATCCACCTCCTCCAGAGGTTATTTTCGAGGAGGCTACAGGGGAAATAATAACAAGGGAAGAGGCAGAGGTAACTCCACCTGCACTTCCCCTGCCAATAAGCAGTGACTTCCCTCCACTACCCCCGATCATTTAACACCTGTCGGGGGACGTCTCTCACAGTTCCTACCTGTCTGGAATTCAATCACCACAGACAAGTGGGTATTACAGATTATCCAGTATGGTTATTGCCTGGAACTTACATGCACTCCCCCAACTCTCCTTCCAAAAGAGTGTGCAATGTCACCAGAACACCTCACTCTCTTAAAACAAGAGGTTCTCTCCCTGTTACAAAAACATGCAATAGAACCAGTCCCATTACACCATCGGGGGACGGGGGTGTACTCCCTATACTTTTTTATTCCAAAAAAGGACGGCTCTCTCAGGCCTATATTAGACCTCAGAAAGCTAAACCTCTATATTCAATCAGATCACTTCCACATGGTCACACTTCAACAGGTGCTCCCACGGCTTCAACAAGGCGACTTCCTTTCCACTCTAGATTTAAAGGACGCCTACTTCCATATTCCCATTCACCCGGCTCACAGGAAATATCTCAGGTTCGTGGTGGACGGACAACACTACCAATTCAAAGTTCTCCCGTTCGGGGTAACTACAGCACCCAGAGTGTTCCCCAAGTGTCTGGCAGTAGTCGCAGCACACTTGAGAAGACAAAACATTCACGTCTTCCCTTACTTGGACGATTGGCTAATAAAAGCCAAGTCACAACACAGCTGCATACAACACACTCTCAAAACAGTTCAGCTGCTTCACGACTTGGGATTCACTGTAAACCTCACCAAGTCTCATCTCCAACCCTCCAACACGCAAGCATACCTGGGAGCCACAATAGACACTTGCAAGGCTCTAGCATACCCCAACCCTCTCAGGATACGCAACATACAAACCCTGTTATCACAATTTCAGCCTCAACACTCATTACCAGCTAAGTGTTCATGAAACTCATCGGAATGATGGCATCTTGCATTCTACTCGTTCCTTACGCAAGACTCCAAATGCGTCCCCTACAGAAATGCTTAGCACGTCAGTGGAACCAGGCTCAAGGTCAGTTAACCAATCTAGTGTTGGTAGACGGCCGCACCCATCGCTCTCTGCAGTGGTGGAATACACAAAACCTTTCCAAAGGGCGGCCATTCGTCGACCCGGTTCCACAAATAGTGCTAACGGCAGACGCATCGCTCACTGGTTGGGGAGCTCATCTTCAAAAACATACCATTCAGGGCATATGGACACTACAACAAAAACAACTCCACATAAACCATCTGGAGCTGCTAGCAATTTTTCTGGCATTGAAAGCTTTTCAACTACATCTAGTAGGCAAAGCTGTCCTAGTCCGTACAGACAATATGACAGCAATGTACTACATACAAAAACGGGGGGGGACACTCTTTACAGCTTTCACACCTAGCTCAAAGCATATGGAGATGGGTCATACCTCAAAAGATATATCTCCTTGCAGAACATCTCCCAGGAGTAAACAATCGGATCGCAGATCTGCTCAGTCGTCATAGACAACAGATCCACGAATGGGAACTACATCCTCAAGTACTCCTCCCATTCTTCCGCATGTGGGGCTACCCAGAAATAGATCTGTTCGCCACACACCTCAACGCAAAATGCCCAAACTTCACGTCCAGGTATCCACACCCATTGTCCAAAGGCAATGCGCTATGGATGAATTGGTCAGGGAAATTTGCTTACGCTTTTCCGCCTCTCCCGCTAATTCCATTACTGGTTCGGAAGCTCAAACAACATTCCCTCACAATGATCCTAGTTGCTCCCATATGGGCTCGACAACCATGGTTCACAACCCTGTTGGAACTATCAGTAGTTCCTCATCAAAAATTACATCTCTCCCCCAAGCTTCTCACTCAGAACCATGGAGAGAGAAGACCTCCAGATCCCAGTCAACTCAACCTTGCGATCTGGCACCTGAAATCATAGTTTGGCTACCTTAATCTCCCGCCAGACTGCATGAACGTCATTAAAGAGGCTAGACGCCCTACCACAAGGGCATGCTATGCAGCAAAATGGAAACAATTTGTAATTTATTGTACTAAAAATCAAATCAATCCGCAAGATGCTTCATCTCAAAACATCATTTGCTATCTGTTACACCTACAGCGTGCTAACTTAGCATATACATCTATACGATTACATCTTGCCGCAATAGCGGCTTACCTACAAAACAGGCAACACTTGTCTTTGTTTTGTGTGCCTGTTATCAAAGCCTTTATGGAAGGACTCAAAAGAATCATTCCTCCTAGACTTCCACCTTCTCCTGTGTGGAATCTTAATATAGTCCTTACAAGACTCATGGGCCCACCATTTGAGCCTTTGCACAAATGCGAACTACAGTTTCTGTCTTGGAAGGTAGCCTTCCTTATAGCCATCACATCTTAGAAGAGTTGGTGAGCTCCAGGCACTAACCATACAAGAACCATTTTTACCGATTCACCAAAATAAAGTGGTTCTTAGGACTAACCCAAAATTTTTACCCAAAGTTGTTTCTGCTTTTCATCTCAACCAGTCTGTTGAGTTACCCGTGTTCTTTCCTCAGCCAGACTCAGCAGCAGAATGTGCTCTTCACACATTAGATGTGAAAAGAGCGATACTTTATTACATTGAAAGAACCAAATCTTTTAGGAAAACTAAACAACTTTGTTGCTTTTTCCCCACCACATAAGGCAATCCCATTTCAAAAGCAGGTATTGCACGATGGATAGTTAAATGCATCCAAATATGCTACCTTAAAGCTAAATGCACCTTAACAATTCCCCCTAGAGCGCACTCTACACGCAAACTAGGGGCTTCTATTGCATTCTTGGGGAACATACCCTTAGATGACATCTGCAAGGCTGCAACATGGTCTACACCACACACATTCACAAAGCACTATTGTGTAGATGTGTTAGCAAAACAACAAGCTAGTGTGGGCCAGGTAGTTTTAAGAACACTATTTCAGACCACTGCAACAGATGCAGGTTAACCACCGCTTGGGGAATAACTGCTGTGTAGTCTGCTAACGCATATGATCTACAGCTCATATGCCTCGAATGGAAAATGCTACTTACCCAGTATGCATCTGTTCTTGGCATATACAGCTGTAGATTCATATGCACCCACCCGCCTCCCCGGGTACCTCTATCTGTTGCAGTAATAGCTTACTTAGATACATTCTACATGGACATCTCTTTACTACTCTTACTAACTCCATCACCCGTTATGGCAAAACAATCTAAGGATGGAGTCGATGCCCATGCGCACTATCACCAAAAGGAGGAGTCACCTACCCCGCACCTACAAAGACTTCTTCAAAGAAAAACAAAGTGCAAACATCCGGGCCCAACACCAGATGGCGATCTATGCTAACGCATATGAATCTACAGCTGTATATGCCAAGAACAGATGCATACTGGGTAAGTAGCATTTTCCTTATTTCCCTCCTCACCCACCCTCTCGCCATTTAAGTAGCATTTTGTTACTTTTTAAAATGTTGTTGTGTTTCCTTATTAAAGGCATTTGACATTCTATATCGGTTATTTTTTATGTTTCTAGAAGAAAAATACATTTTCACATAAAACCCAATGCGTGTAGTCACTTTCATTGGATACACAATATCGGCGGCATATATAATATATAAGGCGGCAGCAGGTCCTTGGCTTGTACAGAAAGAACCTACAGACTGCCCGCCAGATACCCAATGAAGCCGACCACCAGTATGTGAAGGAGTGGGCCCAGGAGGAGTTCAAACGCAACAAGGATGCCACCGATGAGGTGGTGATCCGTATGATGGTCACGCAAGGGACCATGCAGCTGCAAGAGCTGGAGAGATCCCTGCAGTTGGCCCAATCGTAGCCATGTGAGGATGGAGAGGTCTGGACCCCTCTCGGCCAATTGTTGATGAGGAGAGAGACCAGTGACTCTTCGGCTACAGCTACAGGATCTGCTGAAGATGGAGAGAGACAATACTAGACACCTTGACGTGTGTCCTAGAAAGCGTCTGTGTCCTTCCATACTGACCGAGGATGCACTGTGGACAGTTGTAAAGTTTTAAGTTTAACAATATAATTTAATTTAAGTTTAATAAATTGATCACATTCTGCTCAACACATATTCTATTCTATTCTGTGAATCTTATAAAGCGCATAGCTACCCGAAGGCTCCCAGCACTAGGAAGATTTGCCGTTTTAAACGGCGGCCGGCGGGAGCCCGGTGCACTGTGATATTGCCGGTGGCGCTTGGCGGTTCTGACGAGCTTGAAACACTTGCATAGCGGCTGATGATTGGGGGCCCTCTCCGTATCCCTGCAGCAGCCTGAGAGCCCGACCCCGCCGCCTGTGAACCACGACCAGCCTCCCCAGCGCTCCGGTTGATAGGACTGTGATCCTTGTGTGGACCCCCAGGTGAGGAGCGGGGTTCCACGCTGTACGTAGGCGAGCACTGGTAGGCGCCGACTGTTGCCCTCTGAGCTGGAGGGTACTGGGGGACACGTCCTGCAACTGCTCTAGCAAAGCCCCCGGGAGCGCGGTGCCTGACCTTAAAATGGCGCCGGTCAGGCATCTGCTCCAATGACTGCAGCCTCGAGACAAGGCCTCCGGCCGGGGGCCCCATGCTGTTCATTTAAAGTACTTTACCCATGTGCTGGGCCTCTAAACCTGGGGGAACACTAAAGCAGGCACAGTCTGGGCAGTGGGAGCTCTGCCTGTCTCACACACCGAACAGTGAAATCCCTGGCGCAATCCTCCAGATCAGGTCTGCGGTGCCCCCACGGTGGGTCCCCACAAAGCCCACAGCCATTTCTGCCATAGGAGGGGCCCCAGGCTGAAGTCGCACCTTGATCCTTATCCACAAAAAAGGCACAGTCCGCAAAAGTCGCCAGCTCCTTCACCCCAGCGATCACTGGGGCAGACAAAGAGGGGATGGCCCAGTCCGTTGGAATCATGGCACTCACTAGGGAAGACCTGCTGATCTCGCTGAGAGAGCTTAAGAAGGAGCTGCGTGATGACATATTTGATTGGATCCAAAGATGGCTAGGGATTGCCTTTTGGCTCTTATCCCCTGGAATCTCCCCCTCTTCAGACCTTTTTACTCACCTGGGGTTACTTGGAGTGCGGTCCTTCGACTCTCTAACTCCCGCGATTGAGTTTCGAAATCTTCTGATGAACTGTTAATAGTGTACCGACCGCGGAGCCCGAGCAACATGGCCGATGCCCGATGGAGCTACCAGATAGCTATAGAGAAGATTGGCTCTGGTTTACCCCCTCGGCCGTCACCTACCCAGCCGGACATTGGGCACAGTTTTACTCGTCTCTCCGTTGTCTCTCCTTCCTGCCCCACCTTCCTTACAAATCTCCAAAGATCTGCAGACGGCGGAGCCAATTTCAGCACGGCCGATGCCCGGTGGAGTTACTGCACGACCCAAATTCTGCGTTCCTTTCCCTTTTCTACTTTTCCCCCTCTACCTTCTTTGCCCCATATGACGTGTCTTTGTTATTCTATGCTCTAGTTACTCATGTTACTGTGTCACACTGTTTATTATGTTGTCCTTGTTAAGCAATGCTTTTTGTTACTAAGCTCCTGTAACTGATGTAATTTTGTAACTTGTAACTCGCTGATCCTCATGTAAAGCGCTCTGATACCTCCGGGTCTAGCCAGCGCTATATAAAACTGCAAATAAAATAAAAATATCAAAATATTTGCTTTTTTTGAGAATAAAAAGCTTGTCGCATTGCTTAGTCTTTGAAAACAGGTTGTTATTACTGTTTCTTTAGTTTTTTTCGAATTATTGGGATCCATGTTTCCAATTTTAAAATGGCCGACGTGCTCATAGTCGGTGAGCATGAGCTCTGAAGTCAGAATTAATAATTGTCTGACCTACCAGTGTTGTTCTCAATTGCTGTGTTCTTCCTTTCTCCCAAACTCTTGTAGTCTCATTTGCTGACCCAGAACCCGCAGAGATGGCTGGTCACCATGGGCAGCAAGACGGCTACTGCCAGCAGGGTCGTTCGGGTAACTTTGCAAATGCCCCCGTATTTGAAAGGAGAGACTCATAAGGGAGGGCTAAAGACAGTCTCTAAAGTGGAGCAAAGGCTCTGGTTTCTATAATGGCGGAGAAAGTGTCCCTGAGACAAAGCCAGCTAGACTCTACGGATTAAGTGCTGCATGCCACGGGCTGGCATGAAGCCGCACTGATGAGGGTGGGTCAGATACAGCAGGGTTAAATGCAACAATTGGCCAAGACCTTGGCAAACACCTTGATCACTGAATTGGTGAGGGATATGGGCCTATAGGAGGCACAACTATCGAAGGGTTGGCCCGCCTTGGGAATGACCAGATGGAGGCCATGTCAAGCTCTTGGGGAAAGGCGCCTGTACGCACAGCCTCAGAGTATATGTCCAGCAGGGGCTTGATCAAAACGGACCGAAACCTATGAGCACAGCCTCGGAGTACATGTTCAGAAGGGGTGGGATCAAAACGGACCCAAACCTTCGATAGTATTCGATAGGGTCGGGAGCCAGTAGAGGCACGGGGCCTTACCGGAGGGCATGGCCGAGAGTGTCGCCCCAATCTTGTCGGCCATGCTAGCCTGGTCAGGTTTGTGGGCCGGGGGGTGGGGGGGGAGGTTGTCTGAAGAGGGATCTCAGCCAGCAGCGGGTGTGCCACGTCCCTGGGAGGCGGAGGCCTAGGGCGTACAACTCCTGGTTGGAGGTAGCAAACACCCGCAGAATGTTAGGGGTACGGACTTGAAACAACCATTAAACAATGCTAACTAAAGTGCATTGAAAACTAAAAGAACGTGCATTTGAAAAAAAAATTTTACGAAATGCAATGAGGAGTACTTAAATAGGAAAAATCTGAAAATTATATGAGAAGAATGGGAGCAGAGGCAAGTGGTAGTTGCCGGAGGCAAGGGTGGCAGCTGAGTATTTTTTCTAAACATTAGAATATCTGCTGCAGAGTTAAGATTATCTGGGGTGCCATGAGATCAGGTCTTAGTACCCTTTATGGAATGCAAACACTAGCTACTCCTTTTTTGCCTCCATTCTACATGAAGTCGCGACATGACGCTGACAGGGACCGGTGATGTTTTGCACTCCGCTTTCAGTCAGGATAGGCGGACTGGTGCTAGGGTTCCTTGACCTGCACTCTGTATTTTATTGTGGGGTGCTGCTCCTGGATGCCCTCTCCTTTTAAGGCATGTAACATTGTGGGGGGTTCACCCTCCGCAGTACGCAAACCTCATAGTTAAGAAAGAAAATTCACCTCCAGAAGTTTGTTTAAAGTTATAAGATTTCAATGCATTTACTTGTAGTAAAATATTCTTCTTGGTTTATCTGATGTTTTGATCTGTTTATTCATCAATCAAATATTTCTTGTGGTTCTCTGAGCAAACCATGTTGTTTTATCAAACAAAAGAAGTAACACAATTTTTGTCGCATTTGAGGATGAAACCCTTCCTCTGGGCAACATTTTTTTCCCTTTCATCTGTAACAAGTGGTACCCAAAACAGCTTTTTATAATTTGCTTTTAACCATTTTAATGATGGTTTTGGAAAACACCCATCCTCTGTCGAAACTTAACTACACTTCAATGATCAGTTACATAGCAGTCCTATATAGAGTCCATATAGAGTTTGGCAGGATCCGCCATCGAAGAAGCAAATGCTACCTTTTCGTATTCAAACTTCAGTTCAGTTGTTTTTTATATAGTGCATGGCTACCCGACCAGGCCTCCCAGCACTGGTTGCAACACCCTCAAAATACCCTACCGTAATGAACCCATTGACAGAAATCTACACTCCTGAAAAGGTGTTTTTAAAACGTTTCAGAAGCATAGTTCCGCTTGCTGACTTCTAAGGGACAGGAAGCATAGGGCTCAGGTTTGTAGGAGTATGTCTGACTCATGCTGATGTTAGTACTGCAAGTAGTGCCGTAATCTACAATATTGTTGCTTTCCTTTATTTTTAAATAGCCCATGTCATTGGGCAATTCAGTTACAGCTTGTAGTCAATATGGCCGGATTTAATACTTCCGTAACAGAATTGATGCATTGTGTTCCTGAAGTCCTGTTCATTATCCCTCCTATGGAATGCTGGTCCTAGTAGTTTAAAGGCTAAGAACACATTCCTCTCAAACAAAACATGACCAGTATTGTTCATCATTTAGTCCTTACGCGTTTAGTGTTCAATTTCTCCATCCAGTGTAGCTCATGTTGGTGTAATTTTTATTCGTATCACCACCTCTTAAGGGTAATTGTATTTGTTTACATATTTAGTTGGCACAATTGTAGAATTTAGTGTCATTCTTCTAGACAGTGACATCCAAGACTGGATTCAATATTGTAGATTGTAATGGTTTATTTATGTTCGCCAAATCTTATTTTGAAAAATAATCTTATGTCCTACATCGTGGCGGGCAACAGCTACTGCCCTGTGTATACTAATATTGTTTTTATGTGCTTCAGCAAATGGTACTTTTATTATATCATCATCTACATTTACAAAAGCCACAATTTTCGAGTAGGTACTGTTCTTTCACCCAGACCTAATGATCGCTCTGTTGCAGAATTCTCTACTGCACAGCCATTTCATTGCACCTCCCACGCCTATGGCTCAACCTCGGTTAAATTTGGTTTCTGTCACACCATGAACATTCTATACTTGTAAACTTGAAAAACAGTAATTTGTGCTGTTTTCTCTCTCTTGTGCCCCAGGTGAAACCCCTCTTCAGGTCCATGGCCGGAGGTGATACATCAGCTCGGGGTGGACCGGTGGCACCACAGCCGCAGAATACCGGGACATATGCAGACTATATCTTCAAGCAAACGGCGAGCGTGTCAGCACCCGTTCGTCCAGTTGGTGGAGGGCATGGACCATTGAGGACCTCCAAACCCACAGCGGGACCTTCACCGGGTGCACTCATATCAGGGGATGGGAGAGAAGGTGCTTCGGTTGAGGCTGTGCCTACTGCGACAGTGGCTGCGCGAGAAGTTGGGTCTGTGCAACTGCCACCTGCTGGCAGTGCCGGTCAGATGTTCCCAGAGCCCACTGTTGATGCAGCACAAGAGATAGGACCACAGGCTGAAACTACACCAGGAGAAGAAAAGGCAGCGGTCCCAGCGAAAGCCATCGGAAAAGGAAACTGTCTGGTGGTGAGCCCGCGTCAGGTGAGCAGAGATGTGCATGGCCTCCGATCCCTTCTGACCTTGACCTCTATCCACCAACTGTTGTCTTCTTTCTCGCTGTTGTAAGTTATCTTATATGGTACATCCCCTTTTCTTCCCTTGTCCCATTCCCCCTCCTCTTCCTTCCCATTGGTATTGTCTTGCATTCTAAAATGAACATTCACCTGAAGCTCGCAGTAGAATGTTGGCATTGTGAGACGGCAGTTGAGCTTATGGCAGTTGTAGAGGGCTCTTCATTAATACCCGCCCTTTCTTACCTGATCTGATGTGGTATATTTCTTCCCTCACACGTTTCTTCTCTCTCTTTCTCCACCCATGATTGCTGTATTCTAACCTTTGTCTTCCTCATTTTGTGCTTATCTACTCCCTTTTCTCGACCTCATCTTTATTTCTCTCAATGAATTTATGCCTGTCTTTGTTACCTCTACTGTTTTGAAGTTTCTTCTACTTTTTCCTTCTTTTTCAGTATTGCGTTCTAGTAAGTCCACACTCTGAATGTTTTTTTTCCTGATAATAGTAGATTTTATAAACGCCTCCTTTTTCTTTTCTTTTTTGGCTACATATCTGATTTTATTTTGCATGTCTTTTTTCCATTTCACTTTTTTTATTGGCTCTGATATGTTCTCTCCATTTTAACTTTGTTAATCCCTTCTTCTGTCAACACCTTCCATTTCCCCTTTCCCGCTTCCAGTTTCTTTTTTTTAATTATTTTTTTGTTTTTGCTCTCACCCTTTTTTCATGATATTTACACACTCTCGGTGTCACTCTTTTTTTGTCTTCTCTTCATTCAGAGAGGAAACCCAATCCTGAAGTTTGTCCGCAACGTCCCATGGGAGTTTGACGATATCGTCCCTGACTATGTCATGGGTCCCACGACATGTGCCCTCTTTCTCAGGTCAGTCAACCTTGTTATTCTTCCACCAGTCCTGCCTTTGCATTCTTAAGGAGTTGTAGAGACCCATTAATAGGAGAATGGGATTGGTGTGATGCTGCTGGTCAGGGGCAGATGCACTTGCATAGGGGTGTAAAGTGGGCCCCACATTTAATGTTTTAGAGTAGAGCCTACAGCATAGGTACAGGAGGCCATGATATGTGCCAGATTTTCAGGGTTATCAGCTGTGTAAATGTCTTACATTTAGGTTCATTTGTAGTTAAAGGTCTCCTGACCCTATTGTGGACAATCGGTTTTAGGGGTACATCATATTATGCATGATTGAGATGTGTTGGCAGAACTGCAAGGGGGATCCATACTGCAGTTCCAATAAGGACTGTATGAGAGGATGAGGGTGCCCTGGTAGCAGGATTTGTGGGTTTTGGATTGGATTACTAGGTGTTTTGAAGTTCCAGGGCAACGGGTGTTATCAAAGCAGTTTTAGGAACTGTATGTGAGATTCCAGTACATGAATGGTTGGGCGTGCTGCATTGCACGGTTGAGGTGCACTGGTAGTGTTGGCAGCTGTCATTGTTGTGTCCTTTGAGCTGTGCAGGGACATATTCTGATATTTATCTCTGTACTGCAGCCTCCGTTATCACAACCTGAACCCCAACTACATCCACGAGAGGTTGAAGGTGCTGGGGCAGTCGTTCGCACTGAGAGTCCTCCTGGTGCTGGTTGACGTGGTAAGTGGACAGCACTTGAGGTTCCCTGGAGGGTGCCTGTGAGGGTCCCTGGAGCGTTGTGATTTGCAAGTGATGGAGGGAAAAATCAGAATTCTTTACCATAACGCATTTTGACATGCTGAAGACTCTAGCAATGGTGAGCATTCCCATACCATATGAAATCCATCCTCATGCTGGAGCTTGAATATCATCACCCGCTAGTTATTTGCACCATGATAGTCCCATCTCGAAAAAGCTGAACTTGTACCTGGCTGAAGATCGTTTTTATTTTTAAGGTGTATCCCTAGCTCCTAAGCATTTCATGTGGGCTTTCCTGATATGTAGTAAGTAAGATGAAGTAATCTGTGGGACTAGGAATGGTTGGAGTACAGGCTTCCTTTTTTTCTGAAAATACCAAACAAAAATGATTTCTCTGTCTGTGTAGATCTAGAAGCGATGCTCGCTCTTGAGAGTTTTATAGAAAAACTGAAAGCATTTGTAGAATCAAGGTAGCTGTGTGACAACATTTCTTGATTTCTTCTTGTGTAGCAGGTTTTGGAGTGTTTTTTGTTTTCGCATGTTTTATATTTCATATAGATATACATTTCTTTTTGTACAACGTACTGACTCTTGGTGCGGTAACAATGACATGACTATAATAATATTACTGCTCTTTGCACCAATAGAAAGATCCTCACTTTGCACTCAAGGAGTTGGCGAAGATTTGTATCCTAGCGGACTGCACCCTCATCCTGGCTTGGAGGTAAGAGACAGAGGCAGTGATGGAAGAGTGTCTCTAGCAGTCGAATGAAAGATGAGCTAGAGGTTGTTTCTTTGCTCTCATGATGGGCAACAGACATTGCAACAAACAACAAACCCTGGTGATCACTCGGAGCTGCATTGTAGTTTTCCACCCACTCTGCCACTCTAGACAGAGACCAGCCATATGCAAAGAATCCTTGGTCCTGCTCCAATTGGAGCAGTCAAAACTGACAGACCAGGTCCACTCAGAATAGGGACATAAGCAACCACAGATAGGTTTTGACCTGTTTAGGTCTCGTCAGTGAGGTATAGCTTTAGTTGTATGGCACAGTGAGCACAGGAACTACTTTTGCCATACCTGTTGCACTTCAGAATGTATTGCAACAAACAACAAAATGATGGAACACATACTTTTTTCGCGAAGATCAACATAGAACACCCTAAAAGAATAAAAGAGATGCAAATATAGTGTCGGACGTTATATTCTAAAAAAAAAGGAATCGTCCCCTGTGTTAAGTTGTCTAGAATTGACTGCCACTCAATCTGATTCTATCCCCTATTTCATGCACACCACACATATTATAAGCCTTATTTTTGGTAAAAAATGTATATCTCCTCCTTTATTTTCAATGTAATCAAAACAATTGTTTTCACATTAAAATCAATCAATACATTGCATAAAACCGTTTACATAGAACAAATACAAATAACTTAAAAACGATAACACATTATTCATTTAAAAAAATCATGTCTTATAGAGAATACTTCAAAAAACAGCCATGTCAAACCAATTTATAGTAAACAACAGTAGTCGACGCGGTGTTTCGGTGGACAAATTGGTTGACGCCACATTCTTCAGGACAGAGTTGTTAGTTAAAAACAATATTGTTAATCATATCACGCGGCGTCCCACCTATTGGTTCTCAACGACTGGTGGTTCGGCATCAGCACCGACCCGGCATATCGAGTGGAGAAATGGCTGATGGGAGATATGTTGCAGCACAGACTGCTATATGCACCGAGGGAGTTGCGCAGGCTGCCGCCCGCTACCCGGGTTGTATTCGGTGTGTGGACAGACTCACTACGTCGGGTGGGGTGGCTGCGGCGGTTGACGAGGGAGACCCCACTCTGGCAGAGCGGCCTTATGCCGCAAGTGACTGCGCTAGCGGGATTTAAACAGTGGGATGCCATCGGTATCTCTCTGTTGGGTGACGTTATGAGGTGCACTACGATGAAATCGTTCCAAGACCTCAGGCTCGAATATGCTATGCCACATACTCAGTTCTACAAATACCTGCAATTGCGACATGCCTTATCCCCATACATTTCACACCTGGACTCCCTTCCCGAATTCAACCCTATTGAGACGAAAGTCTTTATGGGGGACTTGGGTGATCATAAAACTGCAAAGATATACCAGACGTTAGTGACTAATCTGTCCATGACATTAGATCCCCTCCGGGATAAATGGCAGACTGACTTGGGCCCCTTGGATGGTGATGACTGGCGAGAAGCCTTGGAATCCCCGAGATACGCGGCGATTGCCTCTCGTCTCAGCCTTATTCAATTTAAATGCCTGCACCGCACATATTTTACTAGATATCGGCTTTGGAGGGCAGGGATGATAGACTCCCCCATGTGCCTCAGATGTCATGAAGAGGAGGGTACACTGCTCCACACAACATGGAACTGTACAGCCTTGGGCCGGTTCTGGAGGGGGGTCATTCGCTGTCTATCTGAAGTTCTGGAGTGGGTTGTGCCTTCTTCCCCTAGGCTTGTTCTGTTGCACATAACGGACGAGATAGGGGGTAATATATACAAAAGGCATCTCCTGTTCTTGGGTCTTACCCTGGCTAAAAAGGACATTGCTAGAGCATGGAAGGACCAGTCCCCACCCAAGTTGAGCGCTTGGCGAGCTGGTCTCGACTGGTGTATGGGCCAGGAACAACCTATTTTTAAAGCAAGAGGGTGCCCTCAGAAACATTATAAGATATGGAAACGGTGGGCGGATTATAGGGGCCTTGAACTGGAGCCGCCTCCTCCGCTCCCTGCGGATGCCGAAACAATATAGGGATGTTGCGTGGGGCTTTATGGCTGCTCAGATGGACCTGAGGTATGTCGACGGGCGTGTAGGGCACAATCTGGGTTCTGTTTTACAGTATGCAACACAGTGTGTTACAATGTTTGGGGCTCTTGTTTACGGTCCCGAAATGTTTAGTTCCTTAGTATTTTATTACTATATAATAGTCACCTGCTCGGTGTTCAGTGTATGGAATATTGTATGTTTCCTTTGCTCTGTAATGCCTGCAAACACTATATCAGCTGACTTAATAAAGAGTTTTGAAAAGAAAAAAAACCAATATTGTTGATTCTAAAGATAAAAACAATATAGATATAAGGCTCAGAGCAAGGGGAATTTTACCAAAAATTCGGCTCAGCTACTTTAAAATCGAAACTCATTCATGACACAACAATTTTTGCTATTGTGAGTTTAGAGAATCACTAACCATACACCAGCTACTTTAAAATCGAAACTCATTCATGACACACAACAATTTTTGCTATTGTGAGTTTAGAGAATCACTAACCATACACCAGCTACTTTAAAATCGAAACTCATTCATGACACATACAACAATTTTTGCTATTGTGAGTTTAGAGAATCACTAACCATACACCATTTAGAAAACACATATTTAAAAAACACATTCAGAACAAGGGGGAATTTTACCAAAAATTCGGCTCCGCTACTTTAAAATTGTAAACTCATTCATAAGGGCACATGCAACAATTTTTGCTGTTGTGAGTTTAGAGAATCACTAACCATACATCATTTAAAAAACACATTTAAAAAAAACACATTCACCCTGATATCATACTTTTCTAAGCCAATTTATCCATTCAACACTAATTGGCAGTTTACTTACTTGAACATTTTTTGAATTATATATTCAAGATCTCAGTGAAAGATTCTATTCTTTTTGATGTATTTTATGTCAAGTAGAGGTTCACCACACAATGGTTGATGATCTATAACTATATATATACAAATTAAATTAATCCATCTATTGATAAAGAGTCTTTCAGATTGTGCATGCTGACATAGATAGTAAAGGGTCTCACCCTTATCTTTTAAAAAGAAGTTTTCAATCGACTTCGTTCCTGATTTGAAAGGCGCTATTCACCCTGTTTTTGTGCACTCTGTAATATAGATTTATATAATCAATTCACATAAGAGTAGTCTATTTTATAGTTTACAGTGAATGCTTAAAAACATTTTTGTTTAAAATAGTTAAAAACGCTAGCAGCTCACCATAGGACAAAGGACAGCGTTATTTAGTCCTCCCAGTATTGAGAAGCCGTGACACCATGGAATAAGACCGGTAGCCGTTGAGTCTCAATTTCCTTCACATTCAATATGATGCTGTTCGGCTGTATTTGCTATTTTATTTACTGCCAATATCTAGATTAGAAAAGATTTTACATGATGATAGAAGCTATGGCATCTTATAATCCTTATTATACAGTTATTTTAGGTTGCTCTATGATTCGAGTCACTAAATAGACTATCTTAGTTGACCCAGTTCCTAAGCACTCTGCATAGTAATCATTCGTAAGATATTTATCCAATTATTCTGGGACTGCATTAATCCGAGACCACAATGTTTCTAGTGATTGTATTCAAGTACATATGCTATAAGGTTGCCCATGGGTCCCTCAAATTTATATTAACACAAATTATTCCATTTTATGTACTACATAGTCATAGATGTATAAATCTCCAGTAGGATTTATAGACTATTGTAGGCAAGTATTGGTTCGAGGTTATTAAACCACTAAAGACCTAATTTTAACCCAACGTCTATTCCCCTCACTAAAAGCTTGGCGCTTCATGCTTACTGCACGTATTAATCTGTGTGTATCGGCTGGTTGGCACCCGTCATCAATCCTCTTTAAATTATTATAAGGTCCACTATATATACTCTTCCTGTATATGTTTACATAATTTCTTCCCGCCACTCGCGTTAAGTGTTTCCGGGATTAGTTCATGACCATTTCCGGTCTGAACAAGGTTATCTAGCTTAATTGGATATCCTGGCGGCCATCTTGTAATGTACCGTACCCGTATGGGAGTAGTTATTTAAATTTTGTCTTTCATTCCTTAAACCTTTCCTTATCTTCCTAAATGTTGTTTGACTAGGTTAAAAATTATTATACCGCTAATGTGGTTATTTCCACTTTGTGAAAAAGATGTCCAAACTACATATATATTAACTGGCGGCCATCTTTGAAGTACCTAAACAAAGCGGAGATACTTATTAGCCTATTAGTAGTATTAACATTCGCTATCTAGTTCAATTTATATGTTACAGTATTCTTCGAACCAGTCTTTTTGATCTATAGTACAAAGTCACAAATTGTTTCAATAAGCATATCAACCTTCGTCGTTAAGCTGTAATACTTCAGGAATGGATATGGGGGATATTCCTATAATTAACTCATACCTCCAAAAATCTCATATACGAACTTGTATTTCGTTGTGCAGAACTATACTAGAACCTTGCAATAGACCTCTTATTCCAGACACCATGGTTAACATGGTGTTAGTGTCGGTAGAAACCGACTACATCTATCATTTCTTTTTTTAATTTATGCTCACCTGACGACAGAGGGTCTTCTCGTGATATCATACTATTGGTAGAGGTCGGTAGAGTATTATTATGCTGACCCCTGATATTAAATATTATTCAGATGCAAAAATTATTGGTATCTTTTACGTGCGTGACTAACCTATCTATTCTTCTTCTTTTATTATAAGATTCTTTCCCATTCGTCCCTATTGTTTAAACCGTATATATAAGTTTTAAATTTGCTCAAATAAAATTGTTCCCTACACTTACGTTTTTTATCAAGGTCACCCCCACGTGCAGTGCCAGTGATTTTTTCCAGTATGCACCATTTGATATCTTCTAATTTATGGTTACTAGTGAGCCAATGTTCAGTTAAGGGGGCATTCTTTTTACCCGTGCGTATCGCTGATCTATGCTCATTCAAGCGAGTGCGTACTTCTCTTGCCGTCTCTCCCACATACCCCTTGTTACGGGGACATATGATTAGATATATCAAATTTTTGGTCTTACAGTTTAGCAATGAGTTATAGGTGTGTTTAATACCCTCAAGCACTATTTCTCTGCCTTTAATCAAAGAACTACAATTGGTACAACTACTACAGGGGAAGTTACCTACTGCTTTTTTGTTGTCATCAAGAGGGATCTGTTGCATTTGCTTAGGTTCTCTGTATGTTTGTACTAAACTATTTCTTATTGTTTTGTTTCTCCTATATGCAAACAGTGGTTTATCCAAGGCTCCTTGATTTTTGCCTGACAACAAGGACCAATTTATATTAATCAGATTCTTTATTTTGTTTCTGATATTGGAGAAATTCATCACACACACTATTTTATCATTACGTTTATTCTTCTCTTTATTACTATCAAATAGGAGTTCCCTATTATAATATTTTGCTCTTTTATAAGCCTGTTAAATTATATTCTTTGGATATCCTCTATCGCCTAACTTCTCTTTCAAAATAATCGCATGGGACTCAAAATCACTCCTATTCGTGCAGTTCCTCCTCAATCGGAGGAACTGCCCGAAGGGTATGTTGTCTTTCTGGCATCTTGGGTGGTTACTCTCATAATGGAGGATAGTATTTCTATCCATAGGCTTTGTAGAAAGTTCCACCTGAAGACTCCCCTCTATCGCTCTGATTTTGATATCTAAAAAATCGCAGGACGTCTGACTGGTAGTAGTAAATTTTAAATTTGGGTCTCCACAGTTGAGCCACTGTATAAAATTGTCCAGATTCTCTTTTTCGCCATTCCAGATGAAAAACACATCGTCAATGAAGCGCGACCAGTGTGTTACATTCTCAAAGAATGGCGCTGCCTCATTGAAGATGTGCTTTACCTCAAACTCACCCACGTATAAACATGCCAGACTGGGAGCACATGTCGCTCCCATGCTGGTCCCTTTAATCTGACAAAACAAATCCCCATTAAAGAGGAATATGTTGTGTTTCAAAATCAATTCGGTAAATTCTATAATTAAAAGTGCTCGTGCATTCAAATCCCTATTTGCATCACGCAATAGATTCCTAATAGTTTCCACTGTAGCTGTCTGTGGAATGTCTGTGTACAGTGCTTCGATGTCTAATGACACCAACCACTGACTTTCCGAATTCAAAGGCATCCCTTCCACTTTTCTAATCATATCAGTGGTGTCCTTTTATATATGATTTTTGTCTGGACACCATAGGTCTTAAAAAACTGTCTACGTATTTGCTGAAAGGCTCAGTTAAAGAGTTTATTCTGGATATAATAGGACGCTTTGGGGGATCAAACATACTTTTATGGACTTTGGGGAGCCCGTACATGGCTGGTAACACTGGATGCGGGTTATTCAGAAAATCATATTCTTCTTGGCAAATGATTTCGTCCTCTTTGGCTAGAAGTAAACACCGTCTAATCCTTACTTGTAACTCCATCCATTCCGATCGGTTAGAGGGTCTATAGTGCTCCCTCACTTGTAACAGAGCCTTCATTCTCATATTGTAGTCACTGGTGTCCATCACAACGATACTGCCCCCCTTGTCCCCAGGTTTTATTGTAATACTATCGCATGTTTGTAAGTTTTTTAGAGCTGTGTGGAGATCTGGTGAAAAATTAGGTGGTGCTGTGGGGGCAAATCCTAACCCTTTCTCCAATACTCGAGTTTCTTCCTTAGTCAGAGTTCTAGTAGACAGATTGATTATAGGAGCTTTTTTACTCAAGAATCCCATAACCTCTGACTCCTGGTCCTCATATATTGATTCCTGTAAGGAGCTTGTCGTTGGAAGTTCCATGTTCTCCCTCTGGGGCCCTGGTTTTGCCTTGGTGGTTGTTCTAAAAAAGACTTTTGGCCCTCCCTTTGTTGGCCTGTGCCATTCTCTTTTCTGTATCGTTGATCTGTTCTACTTTCATCCTCTGATTCTGTGCTAGCGTATGAGGTATCAGAAAAGCTCACATGTTTTTTCTGGCCCCTGGGCCTATACGGGTACCATTGTTTATTATGACATCCTTCCTGAGCTTGTTTGTCATAGTAATCTTTTTGAAGATATGGGTGCACATTGATGACATTATATCTATTTACATCCTTTCTTAGTTTGTTAGTTTTTTTATTTATCAAGTATTCTCTATATCCCACTATGTCTTCTTTTATTTCCTCAAGTTTACGCTTAGCATCATCTAGAGCTGTACTTTCTTTTAATTGTTCCAGTTTATCTATCTCCTTTCTCTCTAATATGATTACTTCTTGGGCTGTTTCTATGATTAATAACATCCACATCTAGAGCTGTACTTTCTTTTAATTGTTGTTCCAGTTTATCTATCTCCTTTCTCTCTAATATGATTACTTCTTGGGCTGTTTCTATGATTAATATCATCCAATCTCTGCTGCATCGATTAGCAATCCGAGTCCAATGTTCAATAAATTTTTCATTTTTCACAAAAAGACCAGGTTCATTCTTTACTTGAAGCCCGATCGGTATGATGCCCTTTTTACAATATTCAATAAGAAAGTCCGCATGTAATTCTGTGTGTATAACTTTTTTCTTCAGATTCCACAGGGTATTCCATTTTTCTGAATTTTCATCTGTAATCGTCAATGTGCTAATTGTCTTGGAATTCCCCCTATTATTTTGGAAAACTGGTCTTCAGAAAAGCCAAATGTTTTTAAAGTATCCATATTGTAATTATGATAAATGACGTTATATTCAACACTTTATTTTCATCCATTTGACTAATATGTAACAGAAAAGTAGAAAAGGCAACCAAAGGTTTCCTCTTTTTTTCTTACATTTAACATTAAGAGGTGGCATTACTGACCAGAAAAAATGGCCCAAATTGATTTCACTGATAAACTTATAACCTAAGAATTCTCTTATTACTTTTATAAAGGCCTTTTGATTTGTTTTTATATCTTCACTTTTTTCCTATTGTGCTTTTTTTGCAACATCACACCACATGTGGGTTCTTGTAAGTCCACACGCTTTGTGTGATGTTTCAACAAGGAAGTGAAAGAATGGAACAGCAAATTTAATCTTAATGCATGCTGGAAATGATATATGTCCTATTGTTGCCACTCCCTAAACTCTCTCTATTGTTCTCCAGTGCAGAAGAGGCCGGGAGATACCTTGAGACCTATAAATCCTATGAGCAGAAGCCAGCAGATGTCTTAAAGGAAAAAGTGGATCAGGACTTTATGTCTAAAGTAAGGTCCAGGAGTGCAAATGTTGGGCTTGAATGTTACAGTAATGCGTGGTTCCCCGATCAGCAGAGCTCGATGCGGATTGGGTTGATAAGCGTAACAGGTGGTCTAGCATAATTCGTACCTCTGATATTACAGGAGGAGGTGGTCTCTGAAGTGTCTGACTTTGGTAACCAAGAGGTATACATGCTGTAACTTACATTGAACTCATGAGGAGAGCATGATAAGGACATTGGGCTGAGTGAATTGCATGATTCAGTAGCTCTTGCCCTAGGTGAAAGAGATTCCTCACAGGCTAGTTTGAATTTCATTGATGGTGGAGTGAGAGCACGTACTTGTCTGAGGAAGTAATCACTGAACAGAATGAACAAGCAGGCAGAACTTCTTCTAGCCTTAGGAAATGAAGTTGAATTTCAATAGGGAACTCTTGTTGTGCTGACCTGCGAGCTAGGCCACCTCCAGTCTTTTAAAACAGCCCTGGAAGCCTAGCTGCTAATGTTAGAATTGAATGCAGAAATGACCGAAAAGATTTTGTAGGGCTGTAAATGTGATTGGCAATTGTTCGGTCTCTGTGCTGTTCACCGTCATGTAAGATACCAAGAGAGCTCCAACTAACGGCTGTAGAAGTGATCCAGTCACCAATACACAAGGCATGTGGTCTTTCTGGAATAGTAAAACCGTTTTCATACCTTGTATGAGGAAGAGAAAAGCACTATGTACATTGCTGACTTGGGTCAGTATGGATTTTCTTTAATACCGGTGCATGAGTTGGGCATGTTGCCGTTTTAAAGGTCATAGCTTAGGTGTCCAAAGTTCATCCAGCATTAAATCTGGAAACGCAGTCCCAGTGAATGGTTTCACAGTAAGCCTCAAACCCCAAGTGAACCTCAGTAGCCAGAAATATTTTAGATTCTTTATTGTTGGTGATGCAGGAAAGGGTAAAGAATAGTGTTCTTCTTCCTTCTTTAAGATGCTTCAGCAGCTTCCACTGGTTGAGCTCTGAGAGACCTTTACTCATAGGTGACCACACTTCGTCTCCATGAAGTGTTATTAGAATTTAGGTGCTACCAGCATAGTTGTAGAAGATATTGAAGGCTTTAATCTGTGCATTAAGTAAGTGAGGAAATAAGTTGCAAAGTATTGGCAACCAGAAGGTGGTCTCGGAAAAGCTTGATGGAGCAGGAAGAAATGTGGGCTCTTTGGCTGTGGTCTGCCTAAGGAGCTAAACCACTTGACTTCCATATCTCGGCTTTTTCCATGCATGCGATTCGCACAGTTCCCCGATCATGTTTAACACTGCAGAAAGATTTAATAAAATCAAACTGCTGACACAGTATCAGAATCTGGCGACCAATATCGCATCTCCTTTAAGTAGGGGCATATGCTTCTGGGGCAGGGTAGACTCTCTGGTTAGCGTCTGAGGGGGATCATGAATTTGGAATTGCATGAATATCATGATAGACTTTCTTCTAAATACAAATTCAGGTGTATATTAGTGGAGAGCTTTGAATATCTTTGGAGAGGGCTGCATGAGTTTCTTCTGGGGGGGTTTAAACTAGACTAATTTTTTATTCACCGTTTCTTATTGCAGATTACTGACTGTTTGACAACTGTGAAATCAGTGAACAAAACCGACTGCACCACACTCCTCTCCACCTTTGGGGTAAGATTTCACTTTGAATGAAAGAAAAACTTTGTGCACCTAAGGTACCTCAATTATACATTTCTGTTCTGCCTTGAATGCTCAGCACTGTACAACTGTCATCACATTTATTTCCTGGAGATGCATTTTCTTCACCTTGTGTCTCTTTTTCGTAGAAGGACATTCAGTTTGTCTTCATTATCTTTTCCAGTTCCAATAAGCCGTCTCAAGGCATTTCTTCCTTTAGTTTAGCCTCTCTCACCTTCTATGTGCATATGTCACATCCTATGCTAGCATGTCTCCCTCTGGCGTTCTGTCTCTGCTAGCCCTTGTCCCTCTCTAGCAGCCTCTGAATCTCTTGTAGTCTTTCTTTACCTCTTTCTTCTTCTCCCACTCTTGACGCCTCTCTCTCTCTCTCTCTCTCTCTCTCTCACTCTAATATTATCTTTCTCTCCCTCATATATCCTCTCTCACCCCCTCTTGTATCCTCTCTCCCTTATGTGTCCCCTCTCTCCTCTGTCCTTTCTCCATCTCTTATAACCTCTCATCCTATTGTTTTTAGCCTTTCTTCATTTCCCTGTTTTGTATCCTGAGACTCTCTCTTCTAGCCTTCCTGCATCTCTCTCTCAGAGCCTCACAAATTGTTTTTATTCCCTGGGTCATCTCTCTTGCTCTCTTTTAGCCTTTTTTATCTCTTTAGCCTCTTGCTTCCCCTCTGGTATCCTCTCTCCCTCTCTTATAATCTCTCTTCATCAATAGCTTTTTTTTCCCTTTCCCTTGTTTGTATCCTCAGTCTCTCGCTTGTAGCCTTCCCACACCTCACTCTTATAGTCTCCCTCCATTTCTTCCTCACTGGGTCATCCCTCTCACTCCCTTTTAGCCTTTTTCCACCTCTTGTAGCTTCTCTCTATGGTGCTCTTTCTTGAAGCCTCTGTATTTCCCTCCCTTGTAACTTCTGTCCTGTTCGCTCTCTTGTAGCCTGCCCTCTTCTCTTAAAGTATCTTCCTCTCCTGCACCCTCTCTCCATTTGGAAACAGTTTGTTTGTTTTTCTTCTACATAGATTGTTTAGTTACAATGCCAGAAACCAAAATGTAGTGATTTGCCAATAATTATTTCCTTACTTCTGTGCTAATTAGAGTGTAGGTTTCCATGTCCAAAACTTAGCAATTCAACCACTGAATCACATTATTTTCTCAATAAACTTTACTCTCGTGTCAGGACAGTGCAAGGCCCTGTTCTTACACAGCTCTCAAGTAGACTCTTCTGTATCTGAAAGGCTCATTCTTCCTGTAGAGGCAGTCGTTACACCCACCCAGGCTCCGGTGCATGGACCATGCAGATGTCCCTGTGTCTCACTCTCTCTCTCTCTCTCTCTCTCGCTCTCTCTGTGAGGATTAGAAGATCACCATAGCCTGCTCACTCCCTCTCTCACACACACACACACACACACACGGTCAGCATAGCCTTGTCTGGCCTTTGTGCATGTCAGCAGATGTTCCTGTCCACCAGGCTGCCACTCTGACAGATTATACAGTCCCCATAGCCTGCTCCGGCTGCTTTCCATTATTACTGTAGACGTCCTTCTCGAAGTCTCTCACTATAAACATGAGCCACCATTATCTGCCCCCACCTGTAGGCATTCCCTATTGATGCCACTCTACAGGCCCCAGCCATCCAAAGTTGGAGTTCAGAATTCCCCTTCCAAGTTTCTCAAAGGTTGAGCACCAGCTTCTGACTTTGTTCTGGTTATCGTTCATTGTTCTACAGGAAATAAACTTTTTCTTCTTTCCTCTGCAGTCCCTGGCAGATCTCACAAAAGCTGCGCGAGAAGACCTTTCTCTTTGCCCTGGTCTTGGCCCTCAGAAGGTGAGCTGTACAAGAGCCTAGAATAAGAAGTGGGAGAGGAAGAAAGATTACTTAGGAGGAGGTTTAACTGCAATAGTTTAAGAATGCAACGAGATTGCTAGAGGCTTGATGGAAGAGAGGAGGTAGGGGTAACTATACAAGAGCATACCGCCTACCCATCAGAATCCTGAACTATAAATAGGCACCAGTAATAAAGAGTAACTTCGGCAGGAGCACATGACACTACGAGAGCGAAAAAAAGGCAGCCATTTTGACAGCTGTAAAGTTATGTTTGATTGCATGTGTGGCTGTAGATACACATGCTCTACATACTCCGGCTATCTAGTGTTGGGTCCGGATGTGTGCAGGTTTTTTTCTACGAAGAAGTCTCTCGAGGCAAAGTGACTCCTCTCGGTGATATTGCGCATGGGCATCGACTCCACTGTTTGATTGTTTTCTTTCTGCAATTGGGTTTGGACGTGGTCTTCGGTGCTCCAGTTCGAGACTGCTTTTAGGCTCCCTTCGGTTAGTTGTTAACCTCTATACCCGTCAGTATTGTTTTCGTGCGTGTTACACTATTGTCTTTCGAAAACAGAAGCAATCCTTCGGGTATCCATTTGATGTTCTCCAGTTACAGCCTTTGGGCCTCGCCCATTCGGGCCTGGTTTCTTGTCTCATCGGCTCTGACCAACAATGCCCTGCTAATGGATCGAACTCTATTTCGATTCTGTCCCAACTACCACGCAAAATACCCGTATACAGACCTCCATCAGGTTTGCAACCTGAGTCTGTCTCCCGACCACAACAAGGAAAACTGTGAGGCCTGTCTATCTTTTCGATCGAAGAAAATATTGCAGGACCGTCGGGTGCGTACAATAGAGATGCAGCGAAAAGATTTGGAAGAGACACCCAACATCTTTGGCCAATACGATTGTCGAACAGGAGGAGGAAGAACTGCATGAGGCTCCGGCAGCAGAGGAAGAGGCCCTTTCCATATCGGATTCCGCATCTCAATCTGAAATGGAGTTTGGCCTACAGATGCGGGACATGCCTTCAGGACAGCGCGCAGTGAGTACTCATGTCCCTGTCCAACTCAATAAGAGACCTTGGGCTTTGACCGAAATGACTGCTCCTGGGCTACTACTGCCGACACGCTATGGTAGGCATCGAGTATCTGCTAAGGATGCCCCGCCCTCAGGCCTGGCACTGAAAGCCAAGCTGAAACTTTCCTCATCGAGTCGACCAGTCTCGGTTCCAGGCCAACCATCTGGCACATCGGCTCCAAGCACCCTGTACTCTGCCGATTCGGCACCGAAACAGAGACTACGTTCAGCACCGAAACCATTTCGGCACCAGAGCCGATCCTTGAGACTATGAAGTAGAGGCTCGATCCAAAGCAGAAGATACACATTCAGCCTTCTACTGTTTGGATTTTGGCAAAGACAGTGCAATCGGCACCTATTCCATCGAAGCAGCAGCTTATTTTGAGGAGGCCATCGATCTATCCTTACCTTCTAAGATACAGAAAAGGGACATTGCAACCAGTCTCTTACAGCCACCTTTGCCCGCTTCTCCTCCAACTCCCTCACCACCACCACCTCCTTCATCACATCACTGTCTTAGTGATTATAGGGTACAATACTCCACAGGACTCCCCACAGTCTGACACCGGGGATCAGGGGGGAGGAGATGACCGTGATCTGCCCACAGATCCATTGGGCAGCCACAACATTGCCCCCCACCCCAGGGATAATGACTCAGACCTTTACCCAGCTAAGCCATCACCCCCAGATGATGCAACATCCTTCCATGAGCTTATATCTAGGGCAGCTGCATATCACCAGGTACCCTTGCACAAAGACAATAGAGGATGACTTTCTGTACGAGACACTCTCGTCTACCACTAAGCCATGCCAATATCTGGCCATGCTAAAGGGGACACTCTGTCACTCAGATAAAGTCTTTAAATATCCGGTACAGGCACGTATTATTACACCAAGAGTAGACATGAAATACAAAGCTGCAGTCTCAGATCCACCTTACATCAAGGGTCAACTCCCCCCAGACTCGCTGGTAGTATCTAATGCCTGCAGGAGGTCTAACTCTCAGACATCAGCAGATGCCCCTCCACCTACAAAGAGTCTAAACTCATTGACACTTCAGGGAAAAGAGTGGCAGCACAGACAGCCAACCATTGGCAAATTGTCAACACTCAGGGGTTGTTGGCAAGGTACGACAGGGCCCATTGGGACAAGATGGAGGAATTCCCCCTACATCTCCCTGAGGAGTACAAGAAACGAAGCCACCACATTTGTCCAGAAGGGTAAATTAATTTCAAACAACTCCATCAGATGTGCCCTTGACTCGGCGGATACAGCTGCCAGAGGCATAAATACAAGTATACTGCTGCCTAGACACACTTGGCTACGCATATCTGGGTTTAAGCCAGAGGTACAGCAGACACTCATGATTGTCCCTTTTGATCAACAACACCTGTTTGGTCCCCAAGTGGATCAAACATTAGAAAAAATGAAGGACACAAAGGTTGCCAAATCAATGGGGACGTTTCAGACCCCAACTCCTCGTGGTTCCTTTTGGCGCCCCACATACAAACGGGGAACACAAGCAACACCATTGAGTGCCTCTACCTCTTCATATAGGCAACAGCATCACACCTCCCCATAAAGAGGATATTACAGAGGTACATATAGAGGAAATAATTCCAAAGGGCATGGAAGAGGTGCCTCCCCTTGCACCACACCCTCCACTTTCAAACAGTGACTCATTTGTCATTCCCCCCGAACATTTAACACCTGTTGGGGGACAACTACAACTTTTCTTCCCCGCTTGGAAAACCATAACAGACCAGTGGGTGTGGGTGTTGGGTGTTGGAGTGGTAATTGTCTGTAGCTCATCAAAACCCCTCCAAACATCCCACCTCTCAGGCACATACTTTCCAAACAACACCAAACCTTGCTCAAACAAGAAGTACAGGCTCTCTTGCAAAAAGGAGCCATAGACCCTGTTCCTCTAAAACAAGAAGGTTCAGGAGTATACTCTATACTTCCTCATTCCCAAAAAAGACGGTTCACTCCAGCCCTTTTAGACTGATAAATCGTTACATCCTCTCAGAGCACTTCCACATGGCAACTCTTCAGGATGTGATTCCGCTAATACAACAGGGGGACTTTCTGTCTGCACTAGACTTAAAGGACGCTTACTTTCACATCCCAATACATCCAGCTCACCGAAAGCACCTCGTCAAAGCAGGAACACATCAGTTCAAAGTGCCTCCATTCGGAGTCACTACCACACCCCGGGTGTTTACCAAATGTCTAGCTGTAGTTGCAGCACATCTACGCAGACAGAGTATTCATGTCTTCCCGTATATGGAGGATTGGCAAGTCAAAGCCAGTACTCTTCAGTTGTGTCTACAAAACACTCAGACCACTCTACAACTTCAACAATTGGAGTTTACAATCAACATACAAGAATCTCACCTTCAGCCTTCACAGATTCAGCCTTATCTAGGAGCTATTCTCAACATCATAGCGCTGCTACATCAATTCCACTCCAATCAACACTTAAGTCACAATAGTTCAGACTTCTAGGCATGTATGGCATCTTGTTTTGCAATAGTGCCACATGTGAGACTTCATATGCGTCCTCTGCAGAAATGTCTGGCGAGTCAAGGGTCTCAGTCACAGGGTCAATTACAAGATCTAGTGTTGGTGGACAGTCTCACACATCACTCTGCAGTGGTGGAATACACAAAACCCATCACACCTGTTCCCCAGATCATTCTCACAGTGGATGCATCCCTTACAGCTTGGGGTGCACACCTAATCTCACAGTTTAGGGTCTCTGGGACACCAAACACCAGAGTCGCTACATCAACTACCTAGAGCTTCAGGCATTTAGCATTGAAAGCATTTCTAGTCCACCTCAAAGGCAAGGTTGTCTTGGTCCGGACGGACAACACCATGTTCTAGTTACAAAAACGGGGGGGATACTCCATACAGTTATCACGCATATCTCAGACGATTTGGCGTTGGGCAATACGTCAAACATTCACCTGTTAGCATAACATCTACAAGGAATGGACAACGACTTCGCCAACCTCAGCAGCATGCGGAAACAAGTCCACAAGTGGGAACTCCATCCCAGAGTCCTCCTCCCATACATCCACAAGTGGGGGTTTCCACAGATAGACTTGCTCGCAACCCCAGACAATGCAAAAATCCCAAACTTCACCTCCAGGATCCCACACCTACTATCCAAGGACAATGCTCTATGGATAAACTGGTCAGGGATATTTGCCTACGCTTTTCCACCTCTGCCTCTTCTGTTTGTGGTTCGGAAGCTCAGGCAAGCATCTCCCACCCTCATTCTGGTAGCATCCACTTGGCAACCATGGTTCACCACACTACTCGAGCTTTCAGTAGTGCTACACGAAAAGCTTCCTCTCAATCTGGATCTTCTCACTCAGAATCATGGGGAAGGCAGGCAGGAACCCAAATCCAAAGGAACTCAATCTTGCGATTTGGCTCCCGAGCTCATAGGATTTGGTTACCTAAATCTCCCACCAGAATGTATGACCATTCTCGAAGAAGCCTGTAAACCCACAACTAGGGCGTGTTACGTTGCAAAGTGGAAAAGATTTGTTTTCTTCTGCCGTGATAAACATACTGACCCGTTTGATGCAACTGATCAATATATTGTCTATCTACTGTGTTTGCAGACTTCTGGAGTAGTGTACACTTCAATATGCATGCATGTAGCTGCTGTAGCTGCCTACCTGCAAAACAGACAACATTTATCAATGTTCAAGATACCAGTTAAGGCATTCATGAAAGGCCTTAGAGTAATGTCACCCAGGGTTCCACCTGCACCTGCTTGGAATCTCAACATTGTACTCACCAGGCTTATGGGTCCACCATTCGAACCCCTGCTTAATTGCCCTCTCCATTCTATCTTGAAAGGTCTACCTTTTAGTAGCCATCACCTCGCTTAGACGGGTCAGTGATCTCCAGGCACTAACCTTGGAAGAACTCTTCTTTGAGCTACACAGAGATAGGGTAGTCCTTCGAACAAACCCAAAATTCCTTCCAAAGGTAATTTTCTACTTTTCAACTAATTCAGTCAGTTGAATTGCCTGTCTTCTTTCCACAACCTGATTCCGTTCCAAAAAGGGCTCTTCATTCAATAGATGTTAATAGAGCTTTAATGTACTATATTGACAGAACTAAAGAGACTTGTAAAAACCAAGCAACTCTTTGTGGCTTTTTCGCCCCTCTCACATAGGCAGGCCCATATCAAAACCAGGTATTTCTAGATGGATAATTAAATGTATTCAGACATGTTACATCAAAGCTAAAAGAACTTTGCCCACACCTCCTAGAGCACACACTACCCGCAAGATAGTAGCATCTATGTCTTTCCTGGGCAATATACCAATAGCTGACATTTGTGAAGCATCTACATGGTCAGCCCCATACACTTTGACTAAACATTACTGTGTGGATGTATTAGCACGCCAACAGGCGAATGTAGGACAGACAGTGCTACATACCATTTTCTAAACAGCTGCAACACCCGCAGGTAAGCCGCTGTTTTCTGGAGGGCACTGCTTTATAGTCTGTGCAGAACATGTGTATCTACAGCCACATATGCCAATCGAACGGATTATGTTACTTACCCTGTAAGCATCTGTTTATGGCATGTAGTGCTGTAGATTCACATGTGCCTGCCCTCCTCCCCGGACACCTGTGGCTGTTCCAGTACCTACTACAATATCATATGCGTGGTCATCTCTTTACTAACACTTATTCACACTCCATTCTCACCCAACTGTGGGAAAACAATTTAACAATGGAGTCGATGCCCATGCGCAATATCACCGAGAGGAAGTCACTTTACCTCATGACAAGAGAGAGACTTCTTTGAAGAAAAACAACTTGCAACACATCCGGACCCAACACTAGATGGCAGGAGTATTCTGAGCATGTGAATCTACAGCACTATATGCCACGAACAGATACTTACAGGGTAAGTAACATAATCCTTCTCACTTGACCCTCCCAACCAATCATTGATTAATCTTAAAATATAATTTTTTTGTTTGAGTATTTATAGCAGAAATATTGCAACATTTCAGCCGTAGTTAGTTGGTAAAGGTTGTGGATGTTAGTTGGTAAAGGCTGGAATAAAAACAAATCCGAGTGTGCCTAATCTACACTGTGCACTGTTATACACCAATGTATAGAATCAGGCTCTGCCAGCTAGGCACGTGAAATCACTGATGTGGAGCTCTAAAGAAAATATTAACTGTATTGCTTTATAGGAGGCATTTCTAAGGTCAGTTGAAGTAATGCTCGGAGACTGGAAGAGATTCGGCTCCCAGAAACTGTAATAGGTACAGCTCCAACTGAAGAATCTGCAGCTTAAAGAGACAAAGGGGTTTATTTAGAGTTTGGCAAAGAGGATTCTCCATCTCAACAGTAACTATCACACCCCCTGTGCCCCTCCCCAACTCTCCCCACAGTTTACTATGGGTAAATTTCGGCAGGTCAAACCTTCTGGAATTTGCCTAAGAAAAATACCACTACATGTTGAATTTGGTGTTGCGTGTTGAGCACAAAATTCTGAGGGAAAACGAGGAATAGGAGGTATTTGGTGCACCCAGTAAATGACCTTACCATGCATGTTTGTATTTACAGGGTGCGGTATGTACCTCATCCCCATCCACCCCTCTCGTGGTCATGGCCCGAATGCCTTGTTTATTAATTGTAACATTGCTGTTACGGAACACAAGATGCTTGAAAGCTCAGAGTTAGATGTGCTATTTGACTTTGACCTGTTTTCTCCCACTGGCTCAATTTGTATATTTTCTTGGCAGGCAAAGAGGCTGTTCGATGTCCTACATGAACCATTCCAGAAGACCAAGAAATAGCCAACGAACGGAGAACCTGCAGATAACCAATGAATAAGGAAGGCAGCTAATTAATGATCAGCGGATCATGAAATGAAACACAAGACCCAATAAATGAACAATACACAACACACTAGTTATAGCCTTCATGTGGGTTCGTAACCAAGCGCTAATTAGGAGACAATTAAGGTTTATGATGCAACCAACCAACTAACTAGTTTAATAAGTTATTAAATTACTGTTGACCGAGAAACAATGGAGACCATCAACCTAGTCAATTAGTCTGCCAATAAATTCATTTAGAGATTCTTGAAATGACCCACCCAACATGCCGATCAATGAAGTCCTAGGTCGTGGGAAAAGATCCATGAGATCCATGAGATAACCAACCCCTTTAAGCGGAGTGAGAGGTAATCGAGAAGACGCACCAAGTAATCCAGCATAAGAGCCAATCAACTGAGTGAGGGATACGCAGTGGCAGCACCCACCCCCAACATAACTTAACTCAAGTGCCTTTCAGCACACAATAGCTCTGTAGATTGAAATCTCTCCATGGAAATAGCCTGAAATCATCAATCCCACATCTGATTGGACCAAATGGTCTGCGCTGAACATTGTCATTGTTCTGCGTCTTTCCTTTTTCACGGAAAGTTTAAAGAGGTACCCCTTTCACAAGAGTGTGGCTGCTAGGGACATTTATCGAACAATTCTGCACCAGCCTTCTAACAGAGGAATATCAACAATAAGGCAGTCTGTGGAGCTACCTGTGCCTACCAGACCAGTGTCTGCTGAGAAGATCCTACCATATACAGTATGAATTACTGCTGCCTGCATTTCTAGACAAGGCGAAATGTTAAGATTGGAAATTTAGAAAAATATTGACAAATATATCAAAGTTTGGGTAGCCAATCTAACGGGTACTGTAACAGAGACCGTTTTATAGCTTTGCTTGTATATGATTCTAGACTGATAAGGTGAGCATCAGCAGACGTATGACAATAAAATCGGGCAATAAACTGCAGTGACTGAAAAACCTTTCTTACCATTGGAAACGTTAGTCTCATCAGCTTATATACTGGAATTGTTGGATAACCACTTACAATGCACTGGAAGACAGCGGCTACAGACCAGAGGACACCCTGTGCTCATGTGTGCCTGCCAGACAGCAGATACTGACTAGAGGACACCCTGTGCTCATTGATGGCTGCAAGACAGCGGATACTGACCAGAGGACACCTTGTGCTCATGGGTGCCTGCCACATCGGAGAACAGACCAAATCCTTATTGTCATGTTTTATTTTTTGAATTTGCAAATGTGTTTTGTGCTTGATATGACCCCGCTTTCTGAATCTGGCCTCTGCCATCTTTGGTTCTGCAGACCTAAAAGTTGCTCCAAATGATTCAGATACAGATCCTAGAATCTTGTGTAAACAAACCCATTCATTTGTATTTGTAATATTTACTCTCCAGCTTATTTATTCAAATATAGCTTTACTTGAAGCCTTAACAGTCCTAATAAACGTTGGATCTAGCTAGCTTCTCACTATAAATAAGGGGGTGAAAATGTCAGTGATGCACTTGTGTTCCCAGATAGTTCTACATTTTATATCATATTTAGATCTGTTCTTTCTTTGTAATAAAACTTTGCATCTTGTTTAGTTCATTATTTAGTTTTTTACGTCTTACCTGAGAAAGTGTGTTTCTGTGAGTCTATTGCTCTTTAAATAAAAAAAAAAAAAAGGAAAATGCCTTTAAGCCGGCTTGTTACTTACAATTGGTTGGCTTCTCTTTGGTCACTGGTCCGGGGTTCACTTCCCCTTTGTGAGTTTGTCCCTTCGATGGAGCATGGGCCAAGTACTGATAAATGTCTTTACAGATGTCCTTACACTGCTCATGCTGGGATTGAGGTACTTTTTTTTTTTTGTTTCTTCCAGTCATCGCTGTTTCTAGTCGCCCTTGTCCCTCCCTTGCAGCCTCGCAATCTCTGGTAGCCTCTCTTTACTTTGTTGCTTCTAATTGCTTACACCTGCCCACCTCCTGTTGTTGATTGTCCCCTTCTGTTGTTGTTGCTTGTCCTCCCAACTCTTTTGTTTGCCCATGCCCCCTCGCCTGAAAAAAAGCCAATGCTATGACACGGCCAGCGCTAGCCGCATCGTAAAGCGTGTTTAACTAATCCTTGCGCTGTCTAAGCTAATACTCACTGAAATCCTCTTAGGGCATTCACGGAATGCAAAGGAATGTAACTAATGTTGGCAGCGCATATATTGGTCTCCAACCACTAACTCACCAGGCGTACCTAGGACTGGGACTGGAGTAGTCACTTTTTCTGTTTTAGATAAATTTACATGAATATGCTGAAACATTCTCTTAAGAATGACAGACAAGGATTGGCATTTCAAGGCTTTATATAAAGAATTAATAGACTGATTACAATAAACATGCCACCAGTAGGCTTAGCAGCAAAGCATACAAATCATAAGTACAAAGAGCACAGTACAGTTCTAAATCAAATCCGGCATAGATTTGCCTTCTAAAGGTCGGACAAAAGGGTGGGTGTCTCTGTTACAGAAATCCACGTCCTTTGTAGGGCTTTGGACAAACTTTTTTTTATAAATTCTGTGGGAATACATGGTTCTCAGGATTTGCACCACTAGGGAACAAGCTAGAAGAAACATTTTACTACAAAATACATTCAAAGGTTCTCTCGGGGTAGCAATACAATGAGATTCAGTTGTTCTCACAACTTTTAGCTGAACAGTTAAAAAGTACAGTGTTCGAGCAAGAGCCAGGGACAGTTGGGTACATCCTTGATTCAGTACAGTGAGAAAACTTCTCTGAGAGCACTCTTTGCCTAGTCATGCGAACACTAGTAATACTCTTTTATTTATTTATTTTTTAGAACCTAAATCAGCAGTAGTCATCATGTGGCAAGATGGAGGACACTGTAACCACAATTTAATCTTAGCGTAATCTCAGTCCTAATGCTCTTTTATTAACACAAAAACAACTCTCACAGTCCCCCCTCTGATGATTTGAATCATCACTTAAATTCTTTATTACAACACATCATTCATCAACTTTGGATTCTTTTGCTTGTTCTCTCCCAGATCCTTCAGTGTTGTAAAGTTCGCTTTGCATCTCTTCAACCTTGACATCCAGTGTTCGACCTGGCACGATTGGCGTGGGTCTCCTCGGCATTTTTGCCTTTGCTGCCTGTGTTTTTGCTGTGTGTTGAACTCCGTTTTGCTGGTCTAGATGCTTTGGGTACTTTGCCACTGCTGTTCAGTGCCAAAGTGCAAGTGCTCCCTTTGTAAATTGTTGTTATGGATTAGTGATTCCATGATTGGCATATTTGATTTACTTGTCAGACCCTAGTATAGTGTACTGTGTGTGCCCAGGGCCTGTAAATCAAATCCTGCTAGCGGGCTGTAGCACTGATTGTGCCACCCACAGAAGCAGCCTGTAAAATGTAACTCTGGCCTGCCATTGCAGAGCCTGTGTGCAGTCTGGGCCTGCCATGTCGACTTGGCAAGTGCACACACTTGCCAGTCCCTAAACCTTCCCTTTTCTACATATTAGTCACCTCTAAGGTAGGCCCAAGGTACCCCTGTGGGCAGGGTGCATTGTATGTGAAAGGTAGGACATGCCCTGATGTGTGTGACCTGTCCTGATAGTGAAATACTGCCAATTTCGTTTTTCACTATTGCAAGGCTACCTGTTCCCATTGGACAGAATGGAGAGTTTGTTTATAACATCTTATAAACATAACTTGCCCTGGGAACAAGGTAGAAAAATAAAGTTTAGTATGCCTGAACTCAGAATGTTAAAATGCATCTTTTAGTGAGGGTGATTTTTACATTCTGTGTTTGAAAATACCACTTTTCGAAAGTAGGTATTTTCTTGCCTACCATCCAGTGTGCTTCTCCTAGGTTTGTGTATTGCATGTCTGGCTTTTGTATAACAGGGGCTGGAGAGGGGCAGCGGCCCCAGAAGTCTGATGAGTCAGGGCCGGGCTGAATAGACCTGGGCTGCATTTAGAGTACGGGGAGGAGATTTCCTTTCACCTGAATGGGCCTGGTCTGCCTTCAACAATGCTGTCTCCACCTCCTGCCGGGAAGCTGCACCAATGAGGACAGAACTGGTTTTGGCTGGGTACAGACATTCTCTGCCTTCAGAGAACAAAGGATTTGTGTCTATAAAAAGAGGGGCCCAGACTTTTAGATCACTTCTGGGAATCAAGAGGAACCTTTGCCACGGAGAAGCTGAGGAGGAATACTGCCCCTGTGCTGTTTGCTGTCTGGGGGCTGGCCTGCAGTGGCTGCTTGCTGCCAAGGAAAGGAGAAAAGGGACTTTGCTGTTTGCTTTGTCACCTGCTTGAAAGAAGATCTACAAGGGCTTGAAACTGAGCTTGCCTCCTGTTCTGAAGTATCAGGGACACAAATACTTCACCACCAGCTCCCCTGAATTTCCTTGCTGGAAATTCTAATCTGCACAGAGGTGCCTGCTGCTGTTCTGGACCTCTAGAGACTGTTGTCCGCTGGGAGCTGGAAAATCAACGCAACTTCAAAGAAGCGAGACGCATCTGCACCTGTTTCCGATGCATCGCCAAAGAAACCGCCGCAGCGCCTGCCGTGGCTCGAGAAATCGCCGCATCGAGTGCACCGAAGTCCGAGATCACCGCACTGAGTCCGACGCAAGGCCTGCTGTGCGGCTGCACGAGTACATGCATCGTAACCGGATCGTCGCATTGAGGCGCCAAGTCTGTCGCATTGTTGGGGAACGCAGTAAAAAACCGACGCATCACCTCCCCATGCAGTAAGAAACCGACGCATCACCTCCTCTCCGGTAAGGAACCAACGCATCACCTTCCCTGCGCTGCAGTAAGGAACAGACGCATCACCTCCCCCGGAGCAAGGAACCGATGCATCACCTTCCCTGAGTGTAAGGAACTGACGCATCACCTTCCCTGCGGCCCGTTTTGTTTGCGTGACACATCCCAGGTACTTTGTGAGAAAAGTGTCGCATCTGCAATTTGCTTTGAACTGAACTATTTCTACCATCTGAAAGTCATATTTTTATTACTATATTGTGGATTTTTGTCGTTTGGTCTTGTTTTGGTTTAGATAAAGATTAATTATTTTTCTAAACTGGTGTGGTGTCCATTTGTAGTGTTTTCACTGTGTTACTGTATGTGTTCACAAATGCTTTACACACTGCCTCTGAGATAAGCCTGTCTGCTCGTGCCAAGCTACCAAGGGGGTGAGCAGGGGTTATTTTAGAAATGTATCCCCCTTACCCTGACTAGAAGCAAGGGTCCCTATTTGGACAAAGGTACCTACCTCTGCCAACTAGATACCCCCATTTCTAACATCCAGTCTTTTCTTCTTTCTTCCTCTCGTTGCTGACATCCTCTTATACCCACAATTCTTCCCCTTCAGTGATGAAATTCCTTTGCAAAACTTCAACGAAATGAGCACACATGCAATTCCAAATAGAATAATCAAGATAGGTGTTCGTGGCAACTTCATGGTTCCTTCTCCTACACTGCCAAGCCATTCTCCTATCTTAGCAAACCCTTTACCAATGGATCCAAAGAATGATTCTAATGCTTCCCAGGCACCTTATTCTTACAGTTCAGTTAATTCATGCATTGTGTTAATAATATTAGTAATCTAGCTGTCGAGCTTTTTATCTTTGAGGAATGTATGCACAACATTTCAGAGCATGAATGACTGCAAATTCTGCCTTTTTTTGCAAGGAGTAAATCTAACACAAGGCGACTTTGCATAATCATAGCTCTCATTGCAAGCAATTCTTTATTAATCACAGTCAATGCACCTGCGGTGTTAGTCACGAGTCGATCAACTAAAGTGGACAGTTTTCTAATATTTGTCGTTTAGTGCCACTTCTATGGATGGTATGAGTGCTCCAAAGATATCACTAAGAATCTGCTTAAAGCTATACTTCCTTTGCCTGATGTGTTGTTCAAGAGGAAAGTCTAACTCAGAAGTATGGTAGATCCTGGGGAAAACTAAAGCTGCATAACAACTGCCTACCCAATTGTGTGGTAGCTGAAAATAAGCTGACTTACCACACACATAATAAATGCCCTTGATGATACCCTCTAAATTAGAAATAGTTTTCCCTTTTACTAAATAATTATGCTCACACACTCCATTTCAATTTCTCAACTGTCTTGTTCCCCTCTGGCTGTCATATTGTGCATGAAGATCCTTTCTTGGTGACTTCAATGTCAATGCTTAATCTTGGGGTTCCCTTAAGGTCGCCTTACCTTTCCCAATAACATGCTCTGCGCTTGTCTTCCCTTCTCTCCTCTATTCTTATCCTTTTGTTCAATTAGTCTACAAACACCCTCTCATCTTGGTTAATTTTGCAAGTTACATTATGCAGCCTATGGTTAGTTCTGCTCATCTTAGTCACAGGGGTAAAGTATTTCATCATATATCATGCTGAGCCCTTAATTTCGACCCTTGATAAAATTAAGAAATTGATCTGATAGAGACATCTAGCCGCAGATTCCTTAACTTAGAATATCCCCAGGCGTCAGACTGGATCCGGAAAAATTTTGCGCAGCAGTACCTCTGCGCGCCGGGGGGCGGCGCCACCTGGCTCCGCCATGACGTCAGTGGAGCTACATAGGACCCCCCGGCGAGCTGACGTCAGTTTCCTTCTTTTCCGTGTTCCAACGCGGATCCGGGATTCAGCTGTTCCTCTGGCCTGTTTTTCTTCAGGCCCCTTTTTCGACGTCCTTTTGGTGTCGGGGAACAGTGTGCGATGCCTTCGGGCTTTAAATTGTGCGAGACTTGTTCGCGTCAGATGTCGGCGTCGGACCCACACGCCATTTGTATGTGGTGTCTTGGGTCGCACCACGACTCCGTGGAGTGTGCTGCCTGCCGGCAGATGCGCCCGGAGTCCCTACGGGAGCGTCGGATGAAGCTCTTGGCCGCCCGGATTTCCCGCACGGTGTCTCCCCGACGTTCTCCGGTTGGTTCTTCTCTCCGCGTCCGCTCCCGGAGTCGATCCCGCGGACGTTGCTCGACGGGTAAGTTGAAGAAAAAGTCACGGAGTCGAAGTCCTCGCCTCCACGTGACAATGGGGGACCATGGTTCCCGTTCCCTCACGGAGCCGCGCGCCCCGGAGTCAGCCTCCCTTTACCCGCCCTTTCCGGGTACTGGTGCGACTCGGCCCCAGATGGAAGCCTACTACAAGGCTCTGCCCTCCATCTTCGGGTCACCTCCTCTCCCTGGCGCGCCTTCGGGTCCCACAGTGGAGGTAGGCATTCAGGTCGGATCTCCGCCTCGGCTCCGGAGCCGTGCCGGCGTCGGGTACCAACCCCGATGGGCGTTTCAGCCCCACGCCGTGCCATTCTGCCTTGTCTCTGCATAGCCCCTGGCGGCTCCCTGCGTCGACATCTGCATCATCGGTGCCGGCGGCTGAGTGCCTCGACTCCGGCTCCGGAGTCGTGCCGGCTTTGGGTCCTAACCCCGATGGGTGTTCCAGCCCCCCGCTGAGCCATTCTGCCTTGTCTCCGCATAGCCCCTGGTGGCTCCCTGCGTCGACCTCGGCATTAGCGGCGCCGCCGGCGCCGTGCCTGTCACCACCTGGTCCTCAGACTCTGTCTCCGCGCCTCTCCATGGTGGGTTCGACGCCTTTGCGGCGTCGGACTGGCGTCGTTCGATGCCGGAGCGGTCGGCAGCACCTGTCGGTTCTCCGCTTCCGGAGGACACAGGCCGGGTATGCCCGGACTTGTCTCCACGCCAGTTGCCTCCAATGCCATGGGGGAAGTGGGGCCTTGTTCCTCCTCCTGTGGGACGTGAGAGCTTGCAACCGTCCCCTACAGATGGGCTATTGTCCCCCCCCAGGACGCCCACTGAAGCTTGTGCTTTGTTTTTGAGGGGTGTTCGTAGGGCTGCAGTTGTTTTACATTTGCGCCCTTCTTCTGTCTCCTTATCTTCCGACCCTTTATTGGATCTCCTCCACCAGGGTGCGGTAGATATTGAGCCCTTGCTGCCTTTTAGCGGCTTATTGTTCAACGCCCTTCTCGGGACATGGGCACGGCCCTCTTCCGGAGATGCTGTCGACAGGGCTGTGGCGCATCGGCACCGTCCGGCCCCTGAGAGCCCAGCCTGTTTGTCCCTTCAGCCTGGGGCTTACGGCCTCGTAGTGCAGGTGTCTTTGGCCACGCAACCTTCCTCTCCACCTCTTATGCAGCCTCCTACTAGGGAGTCTCGTTGGTTAGAGGCGTGTGGACGCAGCATTTTTGCGTCCTCTAGTTCAGCCTTACGTGCTCTAAACACGGCTTGCGTCTTTGCCCGGGCTTCTTCTGCCCTATGGGACTCGGTGGAGTGTCTTTTGCCTACCCTCCCTGAGTGTACTCGTGCTGACGTAGCCCGTCTTCTTCACGAAGGCCGAGAGATGGCGCGCTTTACCGTTCGGTCCGCCGTTGACACTACCGATTCAGTGGGTCGGGCAATGGCGAGGTCCGTTGCTTTGCGCCGCCATGCTTGGCTGCGCGACGGGGGTTTCCCCGAAAATGTCCGTGACAGTCTCCGGGACTTACCATTTGATGGTGTGTCCCTGTTTGACGCACATGCGGACTCTGCGGTTCACCGCCTTATGTCTACCCTTCCGTAGTGTGTCTTGCTTCTTGTTGGCCCTGGGTTCATGCTGTAATACCTGGACGGCCTAAGCGGCTTCTCGCCGTCTTTGCTTTCTTTCATACAGCAGGTCAGCTGCTTATTTTTCTGAATCACTATGGCCTAGTGGTTCAGGTTGCACGCCCTTACCCCAAGGGTTATGTGTTCGGAACCTGTGCTTTCTGTGTTCCCAATTTACGTCCTCTGTCTATGAGCTCACGCTCAAGAGGTGCCCCTTGTTCGGGTTGATGCTTACCCTATCTGGGGTATTTGTTAGCTATTGTATAGCTGCCTTCTTCCCACAGCAGTGTTTGTACGCTTTTGTGGGGCCCTTTTTACTAGGTTGTTCTGCGGCTGTGCCTGTGCACTTTTACTGCTGCTGCATGCCCTCCCGGGGCCTTCTTGCGGTCCATTTGTTGGGCTCTCTCATAGTGGCTGCTGCTGGTCTGTGCCGCTCCCCTGCATCTCACTAATCCATTTCTTGAGGCCGGAAGGGCTTTCGGGTCCCTGCCGTCTCGCCTTGGTTCTTTCGCTGCGGCCGTTCCATCTCTGGACTGCCTATCACAGGGCTCTGTCGCTGTGTTCTATTACGTACAGTGACTGCTCCCTTGTATGCTCGCTCTCACAGGCTGGTGCGTTTTCCGGCACCTTTCCGTTGCACAGTTCTACTCTCCTATGCCCGTGCTGCGTAGTCCTTTCATGTTTGAACTAAGTTCTCCGTGGCGGCATTCTGGCCCCAGACGTTGATGCTGTCATTGTCTTGTGCCTTGCTTTTTTGGCCATTTCCCCTGCCAGGGCTTTCCATTTCCCTGCTGCATTCCGCGCAGGTGTTGTCCTGTTTCTCCTTCCACCTGCGGTTGCTGCTCTCAGCGGGAGTGTTCTCCTCCGAGCAGTGTTTTCTCTGGTGGAGTATTGTGCGTATATCCACTCTTGTTCCTCCGCAACGTTTCGTACTGTCTCCTTCCAGTACTGTTCGGCCTCCCGGTCTGTCTCACGGTAGCCAGTGGATCTTTCCTACCACCTGTGGCTGTTGTCTCTGGGCCAGTACCATTGCTACGTAGCTGTTGGTGCTATGGTGTTTTTTCTTTCTCAACTCATCCACCGGGCTGGGCCCTGTCTTCTTTAGTCCTGTCCGGCATACTACACACACCCAGACCTCCCGCAGGCGTACGCTTCCTTGCGGTGGCTGTGGTCTTGTTCCTCACTTTCGTGAGTGCAAGTCTTCGACTTGTGTTAGTTTTACCGGATCTCTTTCACACGATACACCTATTAGTGCGACTCTCGTGTCTCAGCTTTTGCTCGTGGCGCTTTATGGGGCCTTCTCCTCTCCATGGTGTGGTTCTGGTGGTACATACGGTTTCTCTTGTGTACTTCTGTTCCCCACATTCGTGGCACTGGTTGTTGCCGTTCTTCTCTGCCCTTCTGCCTTTTCATGCCTGCCCTTTCGCATGTCCGGTGCATGGGCCACAGTGCATTAGCAGGTCTTGTGTTTCCTTTAACACTGCCTCATCCTGGGAGTCATCAGCATCCTTCCGCTGCTGTTCTCACTTCCACGGTGCTTCTGCAAGTCCGTCCTGCCTGCTCGGACTCGGTCCATTCTTGTACCCTAGCTACACCTTTCTCTTTTGAAAGTCCATCAGATCTTGTGGATCCCTCATATTATACAATTGGTTCCTCCCCTTTTTCGGAAGGTATCCACTTTTATTCCGCACTGCCCTTCTGGTTCTGTGCTCACTTTCTCCTCTGTTTCACCAACGGGGATTTCCTGCCGCCCTCGGCAGCTTTAATGCTATTGCCTCTCATTGTTGGCCACTCCCTATGGAGTATCCTAGTCCGGTGTTGGCCACTCTGGCAGTTCTGCCCCCACTGTGTTTAGCCGGTTGGTTGACACTTCTGTTCCCCTAACAACTTAGTGGGGTTCTCTCGCAGACCCGCCTCCAATGGGGTATGGCTTTGGTATCTATTCTAAGTTATGGAATCTGCGGCTAGATGTCTCTATCAGATGTACGAATTACTTACCTTCGGTAACGATGTATCTGGTAGAGACGTTGTCTAGCCGCAGATTCCTTAACGCCCACCCATCCTCCCCGATCTGCGAGGACCTGTTCAGGTGGGGTTTCTGCATTCGCATCCCTTGGAGTGGCTTATCCGTCTACGGGGCGGTATCTTCCACCACCCTCCCCGTCAGGCTTATTCTTTGGATTTACTTGTTCTGCTTCTCCCAATCTCATGCTTGGGCGATGGGTTCAGGTGTCCTTCTGCGTTTTTTCACATCAGTTTCCTCCAGTATGGGGCCTACTGGTGTTCTCTATCCTCCCACCCTCTCCGTTGCCACTCCTACAGCCCATTAGTTTTGAGGTCTTTCTAGCCTGTTCCTCAGTCCAATGGTTCTATCATAGGGGACAGAGTCTCCCTATTTCTTTCTTTAATCCTATGGGTTGGGGCTTTCTTGTTTGTCGCTGTTGGCTCAATTCATTACTCCTTTGCCTCAGGAGAGGGCATTCTCTCGCTTTTGTGGGGTTGCTTTTCATTCCCTTCATCAAGTGCAGACTTTCTGTCGTCTGCCTCGGTCTTCTTTTTATACATCTATTTCCCTCAGGGGTGACATTCACTTTGCTTTTGCGAAATAGCTTCTCCATGTATTGCTCTGCTCTTTCCTTTTCAACACCTTTCAGTCAACAGTGCTTCTCACTGTTGTTCATGGTGCTTTCTCACCCATTTTCTTTTTTATTCGCACACTGTTCCCATACTCTCACAGTTTTGCTGGGGGCTCCGCGTTGTGGCGCGGAAAAGTTCCTCCGAAGAAAACTGACGTCAGCGCGCCGGGGGGGTCCTATGAAGCTCCACTGACCTCATGTCCGGGGACGACGTCAGGGCGGAGACAGGCGGCGCTGCCCCCCGGCGCGCAGAGGTACTGCTGCGCAAAATTTTTCCGGATCCAGTCTGACGCCTGGGGATATTCTAATCTAAGTTAAGGAATCTGCGGCTAGACAACTTCTCTACCAGATACATCGTTACCGAAGGTAAGTAACTCGTACTTTAGTAGCACACAGATTTTCTCCTCTGATGATTGGCACATTTTCTAAAGGATTATTAGAATCTGAATCAAACAGTTCATTGAGTTTTGCTGGTAAAATTGATTTAAAAAGACAGAACAAGCAATTGAGTAAGATAAAGGTAGGTGAAAGTAATTAAAGCTGAAGCAGGAAGATAAGAGCAGAAGAAGCAATAATCTACTTCCATGACCTTTACATATTCAGACAACATCTGGTAACACAAATGATTGCTGTACAGACACTCATGCTGTGGAAGATGTGAAACTTTACTGTCGGGCCAGGGAGGCCTATCTACAGGGGCAGTGGTAAAACTGGTTGAGACAGGAATATTATTCCTTCCCAGCAAGTAAACATCCAACAGCCATCCAGACACAGAAACTGAAATGGCAACTGCCAAACTCACAATTACAATTTTGCAGCGTGCTGCACCATGTTTAGCTTAAATCAGATCAAGAAAATCTCCAAAGGGTTAGTCCTCTAGTTACTACCCTATTGTCTATACCCTTTCTCGAAATCTACCAGGATTTGTTTTCTGTTAGCTGAAGGCCTAAGGGAGCTAACGTCCTCTGACCGTTACCCTGACTTTATATTCGTCCTTTGGACTTTTGTCAGCTGTCAATATGAAGAGGTTTTCATCACCACGAGTCCTTGATCTCAGGGAGACTCGCCAGGATCAGTCAGGCAGTCTTCTGTGTCGAACTTGATCCTTGCGAAGTATGTCCAGCCTGAACCTGAATATTTTTGATTAATCTTTCTTTCTCTTTTAGGTCGTTTTGTATTGCTCAACTCCAAGCCTACATCTGTGATGTCAATCTGGTCCAGTTGTTCCTCTAACTCACTATCTTCCCTAATGCTCTCTGGTCTCGTCTTGGGCGTCAATTGTCTCTTTCTAGTGATACGTTTTTGGCCAACCTTCCTTGGAGATACTCAAGATTTCTGGCTTTGATGGGTCCGATTCTCTTTCCGAGGAGGAGCTTCTGTGTTCTGCCCTGGCTTGCACTCCTTGGGGAAGTTGCTGCAACAGGTTAGTCTCGGCCTTCCATGAATTTTCACTGTCCCAGTGAATGCATATTCTCAATCCAGTTGTTGGTATCACAGTGGTTGCTGGAATGGTAGCGTTCCCATTAGTCTCCGGCTCCGCATGCTACTCATCCAATAGAGACTGCGGATTTCCGGTCTGGTCTTCCTCTTCTCAGACCTGGGCTGGCTTGAGGAATTGGCAGATGTTGACTCTGCTTCTTGCCCTTCGTACCTTGCCCTGTTAGTATGGGAGGCGTGGATCCAAACTGGCTGACCAACACACTTGACAGCAGTGTTGGTGTCCAGGATCACTTGTTAGGGTCCATGCCAGCGCTCTTCCATGCATGACTTGTGGACTTGCTTCTTGATGTGGACCCAGTCACCAGGGTTCAAGTCTGGAGTAGCGACGTCGACCTGATGAGAGATAGAACGCACCACATCAGACACTCCTTTGCAGTACTCGAGTATCATGTCATCTGTGATATTCACATTGGGACAGTGGATATTTGCATGTCTCCTCCAATCAACACTTCGTGAGGAGACAACCCGGTTCTTTTACAAGGGGTCCTTCAGATACTCATGAGCACTAAAGGAAAGGGTGCCAGGCCATTTAAGTGATGTGGACTCTCAAGCTTTAGCCATCTTAGCTTTGATTGTCCCATTTAGCCTCTCTACAATTCCTGATGCTTCCAGTCTGTAACTACAGTGAAATATTTGTCAATCCCTAGAGCTGTACATAGTAACTGCATGACCTCACTTTTAAAGTGAGTTCCTTGGTCTGATTCAAGATGAACTAGCATCCCGAATCGTGGTTTTAACTCCCTCAACAATAGTTTGGCAACTGTTAGGCTGTCACATCTCTGGGTAGGATATGCCTTGACCCATACTGAGAACAGACATGCGATGAGGAGGATGTATCTCAACTGATTGCATCATGGCATTTCCATAAAGTCAATCTAAAGGAGTTTTAAAGGACCATCAGATTTTCCAATGTGACTCATGGTCACCTTAACGTTCTTGCCCGCATTTTGCTTTTGACATGTCATACATCGTTGGCACAAATCATCTGCTGTCATTCTGAATTGGGAGTTAAAACAGTAGGAATAGAAGGTTGGCGCCATGCCGCCCCTGCCTACATGAGTTGGGCCATGCATGTGCCTCACCATCGCGGGCAGGAGAGAATCGGGAAGAACTGTTTTTCCCTCATTAGACATCCAAATATCACTGGCATCTTTGTGCATCCTAACCTTTCCCACGTGCCCTTTTCTAGCTCTGGGGTAGTGTGTTGTAATTCTCTTAGCTCATTGGAGGCGTGTACAGTATTCAGTAACATATTGGACACAGTCTCTTCCTCTGTATTACATGGTTCATCTAGATGAAGGTACTGCACTCGAGTGTAGTATTGAGCGACTTTGTCTGCATAGCGGTTGCCCCTGGTGACAAAGTTACTGCCACTCTTGTGTGCCGTACACTTCACCACTGCAAATTCCTATGGCATTTGGAGAGTATTTAGCAAATTTGAAACATACAACCCATTTCGGATGGGTGTACCAGCCAAAATCAGAAGTCCACACTGCAATCATAACTGGCCGAAGTAATGCACAATTCCAAACGCATACTGGCTGTCAGTATAAATGGTAACTCGTGAACTTTCTGTAGTACAGCAAGCTCTGGTAAGGGCAATCATTTCAGCTACTTGCGCTGAGGTTACATGACATAATTAAGAAGCTTCCACCACTCTGCTCAGTGTACATATGGCATAGGAACCTTTCAGGATGCCATGTCGATTTCTCAGACAAGGCCTGTCAACAAAGAAGGTATGGTCAGATTCAGGAAGGGGAACATCCAGTATGTCAGGCCTTGTTTTGTGCACAACTTGTTACTCTCACACAGTCATGGTTGAAGTAACCCTCATCATCTCCCTCTGGGGTTGGTAATAGAGAAGCAGGGTTTAGTGCGTTACATCTCCAAATGGAAACATTCTCAGCTGCCAACATAATTCTCTCATAGCTGGATAGAAGACCGAGTCATGAAGATCTCAATAGAATGCGACATCACAATTAAAGGGTTGCCCATTACAGTCCCCTCAGTTTGTTGTATGCTAAGGCTAACCGCAGCAACTGCTTTGAGACAACCAGGCAATGCTGCGGCCACTGGATCAAGAGTAGCTGAAAAATAGCTGGTGGGATGCTTGATGTCTCCATAGGCTTAGGTTAGTACAGACAGTGTACACCCATCTCTTTCATGACAAAAGAGCACAAAGTATTTCTGATAGTCTGGCATTTCAAGAATGGGTGCGCTCCTAAACAAATGTTTGAGCTCCTGGAAGGCTTCAATGCTTTTGGCATCCTTTGATACGGGTCATTGACATCCACGTGCATCAGCCTTATCAAAGGCTTCGCCACATAGGAAAGGTTTGTGATCCATTGTTGGTAGTAGCCGACCATGCTCGAAAACAACTTCACGTCCCTCTGAGCAGTTGGGAACATCATTTTAAGAACTGGTTCTATGTGGTCATGAGACACTCGCCTCACTCCCTTTTTCTATTTGATGTCCCAGATGCATGACTTCCTTTCTGGCAGTTTTGCAGTTTCCCTGGAGAACATTATACCCGTTTTTAGCCAAATGGTTGAGTAAGCAAATCGTGTCCTGTTTGCAAGCTTCTTTTGTCAATGAGGTGATCAGGAGATTGTCAATACATTGAATGAATGTCGAGCTACATGGAACCTGCAGGGATTCTAGGTCCTTTTTGAGAGCTGTTGGGGTCGGGCGACCGCCTGTCAAGGAAAATACAGACGACCAAGGGTCTCAAACAAGGGTGTGTGTTAGCTCCGACCCTTTTCAACATCTTTATGTCGGATCTCTCATTGAAATTAGATGAAAGTAACCCTCATGCCCCGAACCTAGGTGGCCTAAGTCTTTCGAACTTGATGTATGCAGACGATATCGTGCTCATTAGCCGTACGCCGATAGGGTTACAACGCTTAATCGACACAACACATAATTATTCGGCAATGAATGGCCTCAGCATAAACCTCTCAAAAATAAAAGCCATGAGAATAAACGCGAAGACGTCTACACCCAAGTCTAGTTGGCAAATGGGAGGAATAACACTGGAAACTGTGGACGAATATAAATATCTGGGCGTAATTGTCGATAGAAAAGGGTCATTTCAACCACAGAAAGAAGCAATAATGAGGAGAGGAATCTCAATATCGGTCGCACTGAGGAATCTTAAAACGAAAGCAGCAGGCCGCAGCTTCACCCCACTATTACAAGTGATCCAAGCAAAATTAATACTGGCCATCACCTACGGAAGCGAATGCCTCCGAGGGAGGGATGCGCAGATATTGGACAACACAACCGCTAGGGCAATGCGAATGATATTCAACTTGCCTACGTATACCTCGCAGGCACAAATAAGGCTTGAATTTGGCCTGAGGAATCCAAGAATAGAAAGAATGGGCGCCTATGCCAAAAGCTGGCACAAAATACAGGGAGCCGAAGTCTCAAGCTTGGATTACTATCTCTGGAAGGAGGTAGAAAGAAAAAAAAAAGAGTGCAGCTGCAAACTATTTAAAGCTCTCAATAGACTCCTTGGAACTACAAGATGCCTGGAAGAGCATAGGATCTCATAATACTTTTAAACAACTAGTAAACAAATCTGTTAGGATTATTTCACTAGTAGAGGACAAAGCAACATTAGCTAACAGGGCTCACGGTTGGACCGTCATTCAAAACTATACCAGCAGCGCCTGTCAAAGTTACCTAGGAGTCGGTTACACACGAACCACAAAGGAGAAGTTTATACGATTACGGCTGGGTATTCTCCCATCACAATATCATCTCCCCCCGTGGAAACGGCCGCAAATGATAACAAATTGCCGTTTGTGGGGATCCAAAAGAGGACATTCTTCACCTAATATGTATTTGCAAAGCCCTGGAAAAGGAGCGCAGATATCATTTGAAACCAATCCTAAAGAAACTGGGAATAAGAACATGTCGGCAGGCGGTTAAATCATGCTTTGACGGCAAAAATATCCAATTAGTAAGCCATTTTGTTAAATTTCTGGAAAAAGTGGAAAAAAGCAGAACGCCAAAAGTGAGAGACTGGACGAAACATATTCATATGGCATTTAAGTTCAACTGCCCCACTCGGCAATGACTAGGAACAACCACTTCAACGTTAAAACCTTGCATAAAAAAATCTCCGGATTCCCCTAACTGTTACGCTGGCACGTAGGGGGCATAAGAAAAAGGTATTCGCCATTAAACAACATAAGCAGCGTGCCTAGATAGTCTGGCTGCGCCCATCTCAATTACAAAACAAAACAGAAAAACAATAAAAGCCTTCTTTTTTAAACGAGCATATACACTTCTGTTATAAAGGACCGGTCACAACGGTACAAAACCGCAGAAGCTGCTCGAAACCAACGGTCTATCTTTTGACTGTCACGTTCATCTGACGGTGTTGCCCAAAACAGTCCCAAGAACCTGTAGCCGCATGGACTTGAATTCAGACACTTTGGGCCACATAACGACTCATTTTTATCTTAATTTATGGAATACGTTAATGAAGTCTAATTCTCAGAACGCATATTTTAGCCTTATGAAAAGTTTTTTACGTTTTAAAGAAATTTTAACTAAATTCATTTATAAAAAGGGGTGTATTAGATAAAATTGTATTTTAAGTTTGTTTATATGTATAAGCTCATGTGGCCGATTGCAATGGTTTTAATTAACTGAGCAATAAAGAATTACTTACTAGGTCCTTTTTGAGAGCTGGTTGAAATAGGATGGACTCTCTGTATACCCTTGTGGGGCGTGACACCACACGAGGGCCTTCTGTTGGAACCGAAACGCAAAGAGAAACTGATTGTCTTCCTGTATCTGAAAGAGACACGTTAGTGATAGATTCCTTACCTTAGAATATCCCCAGGCGTCAGGCTGGATCCGGAAAGTTTTGCGTAGCAGTACCCTTGCGCGTCGGTAGGCGGCGTCGTGCGGCTCCGCGTCAGTCGTCGGCGTCGTGATCGCCGGGATGACGTCGCGGGCAGTACTTAGACGCCGCCCCTGCGCGCTGACGTCAGTTCTTCTTTTTCCGCGCCAGCAAGCGCAGATCCGGGAAGAGCAGTGCCCTGGTCAATTTTTGACCATACTTTTTGGTGATTTTTTCACTGTTTTTTCCATCTTTAAGGTGTCGTAGGGATGCCCGGCTTCAAGCGATGCGGCGCCTGTGCGCGGATGATGTCCGTCACCGACCCGCATTGGGAGTGTCTCTTCTGCCTCGGCCGAGGCCACGACACCGAGTCTTGTCCCGAATGCCAGGCCCTCAACCCGAAAGCTTTGCGAGAGCGGTCTCGAAAGCTCCTCGAGGCCCGGCATTCGGCTCCACGGAGGCCCCGGTCGCGTGAGAGGTCCAGGGGTCGCTCGCGGAGTGCACACCGGTCGTCGGCGTCGAAGTCTTCTTCGTCCGGTAAGTCTAAGCACAAGAAGTCCAAGAAGCATCGTCGCTCTCGGACTTCGCCTCGCCGGTCTCGCGACTCGGCTGAGGCCCCTCCCGGCACCGTCCCCGCCCCCGCGGCCCCGGACTTGCCTGTGGAGTCGCCCCCGTCCTACCCGCCCTTCCCGGGTTCGGGGCGGATCCGGCCAAGGTACAGGAGTTCCTGTCGGCCATGGCCCGCCTCTTCGGGCCTTCAGGCCCCTCCGGTGCGCCTTCGGGCCCCGCGGGCCCTGATGGGGTTGCTCCGGCGTCGCCGGCGGCTCCGGCCCCGGCGTCGCCCGGGACTCCAGCCTCGATCCCGGCTCCGGCTTCGGCCCCGGCCTCGATCCCGGCTCCACAACCCCCATCGACGCCGGTCGACCTCACGACACCTCCGCCGGCGCCGATGTCTCCGGTGCCGTTCTCGACGCCGCCCTGGGCTCCGGGCGGCGTCGTCCCCCAGTTCCTTCCGGCTCCGGACATGGACCCGGAGCGACGTCGCTCGACGCCGGCTCCGGCGCCCGATGGGCCCTTGGGTCCCAAATGTCCCTCCTCCTCCTTATTTTGAACCAGAGGAGGACCAGGAGGACTGGGAGGGGTCTGATGACCCTCTGACTCGCAACTGTCAGTATGATGAGGACTGGACAGAGAGTCTAGGGGAGGCCAGTGGTCTGGATACTTCTCCTGACACTGGCATGCTGTCTCCTCCCGTGGCTACGGAGGAGGGGGCCAATTTTGGTACGGTGTTGCGTAGGGCTGCTGGGGCCTTACGTCTCCAGCTCCCTACTTTGCCGGTCAAGCCTAACATCTTGACAGAGGTGCTTCAGCCGGCAGCCTCCTCTGCGGAGACTGTGCTGCCGTTTAACGACGCCCTCACAGACGTTCTTTTGGGCGCCTGGTCCAAGCCCAACACAGGGGCTCCTGTGGATCGGAACGTGTCACGACGCCATCGCCCCGCTCCGGGCGACCCCCTGTTTCTTTCTGTCCACCCCACTCCTGAGAGCTTGGTTGTCCAAGCCTCCGCTTCCCAAACCGCCTTCCCTACCGCTCCTCCGGATAGGGAATCCAAACGCCTGGATCAGTTTGGGAAGAAAGGTTTTTCTTCCTCCAGTGCTGGCTTGCGGTCCGTTAACACCGCTTGTCTTTTGGGCCGCTATACCCACTCTCTGTGGGATTCGGTGGCGGATGTTTTGCCCCAGTGCCCTGAGGAGGTCCAGGCACTGCTTTCCCGCGCCATTGCGGAAGGAAGGGATGCGGCCAAATACACTATCCGTTGTGGCCTTGACACCGCCGACTCGCTGGGCAGGTCGATTGCAACGACGGTGGCGCTCCGCCGCCACGCCTGGCTGAGAACCACTGGTTTTTCAGGGGATGTCCAGAATACTCTCATGGACATGCCCTTTGATGGAGTCGGTCTTTTTGGGTCCAAAGCAGACCATGCGTTGGAGCGCTTTAAGGACTCACGGGCTACTGCCAAGTCCCTGGGCCTTTCTGCTACACGCCCTCCGCTGCCTTCTGCTTTTCGCCCCTATCGTGGCCACGGTAGGGGCGCCCCTTCACGTCAGCAGCCCAGCCACCGGCCCGCGCAGCAGGCGTCTTCGCGTGGCCGAGGACGTGGATTCCGCCGTGGTGGATCGGGCAACCAGCGTGCGGGTCAGGCCACCACCTCCAACCCGTCCGCGGCCTCCAAGCCCTCCTAGTCCCTCCTTTCAGGTGCACGGCACGCCAGTAGGGGGCAGGGTCCGCCATCACCTTCCCCACTGGCGCACCATCACCTCGGACAGGTGGGTCTTGGACATTGTCCGAAGGGGCTACTCCCTCCCCTTCGAGACCACCCCCAGCCATGCCACCTCAACTCCACCGCATGTCCGGGGATCACTTGGTGCTTCTACAGAAGGAAGTCACGGCCCTCTTGACCAAGAGGGCCATCGAGCATGTTCCGACCCCAGAAGTAGGGCGTGGTTGCTACTCCCACTACTTTCTGGTGCCCAAAAGGGACAAGGAGGACATGCGTCCTATCTTGGACCTCCGGAACGTCAATCGCTTCCTCCGGAAGGAGAAGTTCAAGATGCTCACCCTAGCTCAGGTCTTGACTGCCCTCGACCCTGGAGACTGGTTGGTAGCGTTGGACTTGCAGGACGCCTATTTCCACATCCTCGTCCTGCCGGCCCACCGGCGTTACCTTCGGTTCACGGTAGGCCTCGAGCATTTTCAGTTCACCGTGCTCCCCTTTGGCCTTACCAGTGCCCCTCGGGTGTTCACGAAAGTGATGGCGGTGGTCGCAGCTCATCTGCGCCGGGCAGGGGTTTCAGTCTTCCCCTACCTCGACGACTGGCTGCTGAAGGCGGGCTCGTCCCAGGCAGTCGTCTCCCACCTCCAGACTACGGCCGAACTCCTGCACTCGCTGGGGTTCTCCATCAATGTGCCGAAGTCGCATCTGATTCCTTCTCCACAGCTCCTTTTCATCGGAGCAGTTCTGGACACAACGCAGTTTCGGGCCTATCCTCCCGAACGGCGAGTCCGGGATATTCAGGCTATGATTCCGATCTTTCAGCCTTTATCCTGGGTTTCGGTACGGATGACCCTGAGGCTGCTGGGCCTCATGGCCTCCTGCATCCTGCTGGTCAATCATGCCAGATGGCATATGCGGGCTCTGCAGTGGGACCTGAAGTTCCAGTGGGCGCAGCACCAGGGCAACCTGTCCGATCACGTCCAGATCTCGGAGGGGACTGCAACGCAGTTGCAGTGGTGGCTCTCGAACCGGCAATGGGTCATGGGCAGATCCCTCTCCCTTCCCCAGCCAGAGCATACAGTTGTGACGGACGCGTCCCTTCTGGGATGGGGCGGTCACTTGGGAGAGGCGGAGATCAGAGGCCTCTGGTCTCCGGCGGAGTCCCGGCTCCATATCAACCTTCTGGAGCTCCGGGCGATCCGGCTTGCACTCAAGGCATTCCTTCCCTCTGTCAAAGGGAAGGTAGTGCAGGTGTTCACAGACAACACCACCGCCATGTGGTACTGCAACAAACAGGGCGGGGTGGGGTCTTGGACCCTTTGTCAGGAGGCTCTGCGCCTCTGGACATGGCTGGAACATCAGGGCATGTTCCTGATGGTTCAACACCTGGCAGGTTCTCTGAACGCCAGGGCGGACGAACTCAGCCGCAGGTGCATGATGGATCACGAATGGCGTCTTCACTCGGAAGTGGTGCAAGGACTCTTTCTACAGTGGGGAGAGCCTTGGTTAGATCTATTCGCCACCGAAGAGAACGCGCAATGTCATCAGTTCTGCGCGTTGGAATTTCCAAGGCGGCACTCGCTCGGCGACGCTTTTCGTCGCGAGTGGAGTTGCGGTCTGTTGTACGCCTTTCCGCCTATACCACTTCTACCCAGAGTGTTGAAGAAGATTCGGCACGACCGGGCCCAAGTCATTCTTGTGGCTCCGGACTGGGCTCGAAGAGTTTGGTATCCCGAGCTACTCAATATGAGCATAGATCCCCCGATCCGTCTGCCTCTTCGGGAGGATCTTCTGTCGCAGCAGCAGGGGACGGTCCTCCACCCGAACCTGTCCAGTCTACACCTGCTTGCGTGGAGATTGAGCGGCGGCAGTTGATTCCTTTCGACTTGCCTCCCGAAGTTTGTGATGTGATTCTGGCAGCCAGGCGTCCCTCCACTAAGGTGGTATACGCCTGCAGGTGGAACAAATTTGTGGCATGGTGCACAGCAAAGGCTGTGGATCCCCTTTCTGCCCCTCTTTCTGAGGTCCTTCTGTTCCTTCTCTCTCTGGCCCAACAGGGTTCTGCCCTGGGTACCATCAAGGGTTATCTTTGTGCTATCTCGGCCTTCCTCAGGCTCCCTGATCAGCCCTCCCTTTTCAAGTCCCCTGTTGTTAACAGGTTCTTAAAAGGCATTACTCACCTCTTCCCTCCTGTTCCGTTTGTAATGCCTCAGTGGGACTTGAACTTGGTTCTTACCTTTTAATGTGCGCTCCCTTTGAGCCTCTGCATAACTGTCCTCTTCGTCTTCTGACTCTAAAGGCAGCCTTTCTGGTGGCCATCACCTCCGCTCGGCGGGTGAGTGAGCTCCAGGCTCTTTCTTGCAAACCTCCCTTTCTGTCTGTTCATCCAGACAAGGTTGTTCTTCGGACGCGTCCGTCCTTCTTGCCAAAGGTGGTTACTGCTTTCCACATTGGGCAGACCATCACTTTGCCCACCTTCTTTCCGCCTCCGCATCCTTCCAGAGAGGAAGAGAGGCTCCACCGTCTGGACCCAAAACGTGCGCTCTCCTTCTATATCGACCGCACAAAACACTTCCGGGTGGATGACCAGCTCTTTGTTGGCTACGTGGGCGCCAAAAAGGTCGGGCGGTGCACAAGAGGACCATCTCCCGCTGGGTTACCTTGTGCATCAAGACCTGCTATTCTTTGGCTAAGAAGGAGCCTCCTGTTGGGCTGCGTGCCCATTCCACCAGGGCAACGGCTGCTACCACGGCCTTGGGCCGCGGTGTTCCGCTGCCGGTTATCTGTCAGGCAGCTACGTGGGCCTCGCTGCACACGTTTACTAAGCATTACTGCCTTGACAGTCAGGTCCGGAGGGACGGCTTCTTTGGCCGTTCTGTCCTCCAGGACTTCCTTGTCTGATCTTTGTTCGCAGACCCACCACCGGGGTTGGTATTGCTGGGGTATCTATTCTAAGGTAAGGAATCTATCACTAACGTGTCTCTTTCAGATGCACAAGTTACTAACTTGTGTAACGATATATCTGTAAGAGACAGTAGTTAGTGATAGATTCCTACCGCCCCACCCATCCTCCCCGTTCTGCGAACTGATTTCTAGGGTTAAGGACATCCTTTTCAGGGCCCTAGTATTTTTCAGACACCTGTGTCAGCTTCTTGCATGGCTCTGCGTTCCTGGCGCGGAAAGTCGTGTACAGAACTGACGTCAGCGCGCAGGGGCGGCGTCTAAGTACTGCCCGCGACGTCATCCCGGCGATCACGACGCCGACGACGGACGCGGAGCCGCACGACGCCGCCTACCGACGCGCAAGGGTACTGCTACGCAAAACTTTCCGGATCCAGCCTGACGCCTGGGGATATTCTAAGGTAAGGAATCTATCACTAACTACTGTCTCTTACAGATATATCGTTACACAAGTTAGTAACTTGTGCAACGGGACAGAGAAGAATGCCTGATAAAGATCAATGACCGTGAACTACTCTGCTTCTGGAGGAATTTGGAATAGGATCACAGCAGGGTTTGGTACCACAGGATAGGATGGAACCACAATTTGCTTAATCTTCCGGAGGTCTTGAACGATCCTCCATTTTTTCTTTGACTTCTGTCAGGCCAAGATGGGGGGAGTTAAAAGGACTCCCGATAACTTCCTTCAGGATGCCTTGTTTTATCAAGCTCTCAATGACGGGGGTGATTCCTGCAATGGCCTCTGAGGTAATTTTGTATGGACGAGTCCGAGGTAAACGGCATTGGGTAGGAGGGTAATCTTTAAGGGCTTAGCGTCTTTAATCAATCCAATCTCCTTTCCTGTGAAATCCTAGACCTCTTCCTTGACCGTCTCCCTCAAGTCTATTGGCAAGGAGGAGTTGTGAGGACCAGATATAGCCTGATGACAGGCTCCAAGGACTGTAATTTAAACTAGGCATCGGCCGCTTGGGGTTCAGTTCCGACCCCATCCTGCATACAATATATGACGTAGTTGAGTTTGCAAAGGAGGTCCCTACCTGAGAGGTTTACAGTACTGAAGTCGCAGATTAGGAATTTATGTTGCTCTCTGTCTCCTATTTTTACTGGCACAGGGGTAATAACTTGGTTAGTACCTGTTGATTTATAATGCCCATAACTTAGAACTGTTTAGGTCCCTAACATACCCCTCTCAGGAATAGAAGTCTAACTGTTGATCAAGTGGCTCCAGTGTCTATTAGTAAAGATACAGGATGTCGTTAAACTCTCAGTCCACATACGGTCTACTGTGATCTGCTTCCAGGACTGCGCCAAGCACGCACTTCTTCGCCCCCCTCAGGCACCATCATTGATCCTGATCCGTGGAAGTTTCAAACATCATTGGAACTTGGCTTCTTTGTAGCATCATCTGGTTTTGGGACACCCTGTAGGTTGACTGAGGAGGCTGGACACCTTGCATCTGTATTTGATTGAAGTTTTTGAGCAAAGCTCCAGATTTTGGAACTTTCTGTACTGTCATAGGAGGTCTAGGTATTGGGGAAAGCTCTCTGTCCTGCTGATGTCATCCCTTGGGGATCGATTGTAATTCGATCTGGATTATACCAACACTCCCGCTTCCAATGTCCTACCCTGTTGTAAATGTGGCACCGTGTAACCTTCTTTAGGGCACTTATGTTTGTTCCTACCGCACTCCCCCGACCCCTCACTGTTCCGGGAGTATTTCCACAAAACTTTGAAGAGGCTCCTTGCATTGCCATTCCAAAACTGGGATCCAATTCAGTCCATTGAGGTGGGATCCCAAATCTTAGTCCCATACACTCTGGGCTAGGTGTCTGGGCCATCATAAACTTCTCTTTAAGCCCCTTCGCCTCTAATGTCTCGCTGTAATATTTTGCATACTGCAGAATCTCATCAACAGGCGTGCTTTGCCAACAAAGAATGCCCTGAATAATTTAATTGCGGATTTCCAGCCTTCGTCCTTATACAAAGGAAGCTAGAAATCCTTTGATGTTCTCTAATGGATCATTCATCCCACTGTGCTCCCTATACACCTGCATCAATCTCTCAAAGTAAGCGTTCACTGATTCTTTGGAACCTTAAGAGGTTCGGTAAATCTTAGGCCAGTTAATCTCTCTCTGGGGGACCTTTGTATTTATGGAACTATTCCATTTATTTAAGCGATTCCGAGTTTCATTAAAACAGCTTAGTGCCTACAACCATTGCCCGGCAGCGTATGTCTAAGAATGAGGTTCTACACAGCTTTGCGCCTACAAACCCGGAGGCTGGCAGCGATAGTCAGATCATATTGTAAAAGGAATCAAAACAATACAACCTAGGATAACAAAGGAACAAAACTCAGACCACCCCACCCTCCCTTCCTCCTGATCCCCGCACCAGTCGCCTAACTGCCTAAGCCATATGAAAAATGTGGGCCAATAAGGACACGTGCTACTCTGCAGTTTCCGCCTGTGGTGCTGGTACGGACTCCATCCCGCGATCTGGGAGTAGTCGCAGTATTTGGGGCATGTGATTTCACGTAATTCTGTGGAGAGGATCTGAAGGAAGGGGGCCCAAAGCTCGGCATGTCTCCCCCTTGTGATCCGCCACTGACATGCTTTCCATTGCGAGTGTTATCCATAGTTTATGTAGCCATGCAGTGTGATCTGGGATATTCTTGGTGCCCCATCGGGCCAGGATTACTTGGTGCGCTGCTAATAGTGCCAGTGCGATCTGTCTACCATTTAGGGAGCGCAGGGGGAAAGTCAGAGGATTCGGCCACCCCAAGATGGTGTATGCTGGGAATCGTGGAAGTGTGGTGTCAAATGCTTTGTCTGTCATTTAAAACTAGTTCCCAGAAGCGTGTCAGTTTTGTACAGTGCTATAGTAAGTGCACCAGTGAGCCCGTTAGGCCACATCCCCTCCAGCACCTCTCAGAGCATTCTTTATCCCAGCTATGAATGCAGGCAGGAGTGGGGTACCAATATGTTATCACTTTATAGGCCGATTCCGTCCCAGCCGTGTTGTGCGCCATGTGATGTGCCGTATAGTGTATGTCTGTCCATTCTTTATCTGAGAGTGTCCTCCCCAGTGCCTCCTCCCATCCATCTGTCCTTTGGTTCGCCCTCCCTCCTTCCCTGTGGAGAGCATGGCATATAGCTCAGAGATGAGATGTTTGTCATCGTGTTTGCTCGCCAACCATTTTTCAAAGACCGTGAGAGGTCGTGACGCCGCCGACTGATACTCCGGGGAGGTGACCCAGTGACGTAACTGGAGGTAATGGAACCCGCTGGCCTGTGGGAGTGCATATTCCTGCCTCAGCTGCTCAAAGGGAATTATCACATTAAGGTCAAAAAGGGAACCAACTCGTTTACACCCCTATTCTCTCCATCTCTAAAACACCTCCAAGTGACGGCCCGATGGGAAAGCCGGGGTTGTCTACTATTGGGGACATCGGTGAAGGGAAAGTAGTTAAAACATTTTTTCAGGCTACTGCGTCCCAAACTTTTAGTGTTGAAGAGGTTACTGGGGAGGAATACAGTCCCCAAGCCCTGTGTTTGCGTGAGAGCCAGGCTTCTTGCCAAATATTTGCCCCTGTGACCGTTTGGTCCATAAAGGACCAGTATTTTTCGGAGAGAGGGAGATTCCACTCAACTATATAGCGAAGGTGCGCTGCTTGTAAGTATCTGTGGACCAACGGTAGCCCTACTCCGCTTTCTCGCTTAGGTTGTGTCAGTTGAGCAATCGATAATCGTGGTTCCCCCTCATGACAAATTTATTAATTGCTAGTTGTAACGTGCGCAGAGCTTTCTGGGGTAGGACCAAAGGTAGCGTTTGAAAAATGTAGAGAATGCGCGGCAGCACCGTCATCTTGACTGCTGCAATTCGCCCAAACCATGCCAACCGTAGGCACGTCCACCCATCCAACGCCTTAGTCGTCTGGTCTAGGAGTGCCGCATAGTTCAGTGCTAAGGTTTTTGGTATGGTTGGGCCAGTAGAATGCCCATATAAGGTATGGATTGTTCCGCCCAGGGCTGCGGGAATTTACTCCGAAGGCTCTCTTCATGGGCACGGGGCACTGAGAGATTTAAGATTTGGGATTTGTTTAGATTGACTTTAAAACCCGAAGCTCTTCAGCCCATCTAGCAGGGCCGGTAAAGAAGTCAGAGGCTGATTTTGTGAGTGTCCTTACCGAATCAGATGCCCTCAATCCGTGGATCATCCCGGATTCTTTGTCTAACGGCTCCATATATAATGCGAAAACGAGTGGGGACAGCGGACAGCCCTGCCACGAGCAATAGGGAACGATCCAGAAGACGTCCCGTTCACTCGGACAAGCGCTCTTGGGGCACGGTTGATGCAACTGACTCATTTTATAAACTGTTCCCCAAACCCGAAGTGGCGAAGTGTATCAAAGAGAAACATCCAGCGCACTCTGTCAAACGCTTTTTCAGCGTCAATTGACAGGAGCAGTGCTTCTTTGCGCGATCTATGTGTGGTATTCTGATGTTAGAACATGGTGGGAGAATGTTCTGGGGATTCTATGTACAGGGGTTCTGGGTGAGACAGTTGAGAAGGGGAACGTAGAGATCTGGAGCTGTTGTGGTTGTTAAGCTGTCTTCATGTAATAAACCCTTATTTTGCATCTAACCTGTGTACGAAGATACTTCACAATTTTGGCGACGATCGGGACTAGATGAAGACCGCGCTCACACGTGTGAACTCTACAAGGTATTTCCGAAATATATTGAGTGCTGTGATTGCACCTGCAGCTGTTGTAGGATTAATGTGCTTTTGATTACACCTGCAGCAGTGGTAGTGTTTTAAGTGGATATTTTTTGTTTTGAGGCTGATTTTGGCAGAGCGTGCATAAATTTTGTGCGGAGCGCATTTGTGCTTTGATTGCACCGGCGGCGGTGAATGTTTGGAGTGTGCGCGTAGCACCGGCGGCAGTCTGTAAACGTCGTGAATTCTATACCATGGATCTGCCTATGTTTTATTTATTTAATTGAGCTTTCCGGCAAAGGAAAAAAAAGGAAACGGTTCAACGGCAAGTTTCAAACGTAATGTTCTAATTGCTCGTTCTCGGACTGCCTGCATTCTTCTTCCTCGTCACAAGAGCATTGTGGGAACGTATCACGGCAAAGCATAATGGGAACGTCGTGACATCACACGCTCATCGGCCATCTTTGAGGAAGTGTTTCATGATGTTGTTAGTTCAGCTTCACGACGAAATTTCTCCGGAGATGTATAATATAAGAATCGGTGATAAGAACACTCGATAGTACGTTGCCGCATGTGAGTGATATTCTACGGTGATTCACACACCCAACATCCTCTGTGTGAAGATCTATTTACTTATTTTTTTAATTTTACAATGCCTATGTGATTTTATCTTTGTGCATTTCTGGATTACAGTATAGCTCTCCCTCTCTTTGCATGAACTTATCATTATTGGCGTCACATTTGTATAACAAATTTACAACATACAGGGTAACATGTCCAATATCTCTGCTCCACCACACTTCCTACCGATAGCTGGTGAACCTAAGATGGAATGGGAATTATGGTATCCCATGTATTTAGCTTATGTCGAAGTACTAGAGGAAGATGGGTGTTCTCCTAAAAGGAAACTTGCCTTATTAAAGCACTGTTTGGGAGGTGCAGGTTTGAAGGAGTTTGCAAACCTGCCACCTATTGATGGGTCAGGTGATATGAATATTTTTGAGGTAGCTGTTAAACAACTTGACACTAGATTTGGTAGGAAGATTAATGTTGTGATGGAGAGGTTTAAATTCTATTCGCGTGCACAGAAGGAGGATGAATCTATTGAAGACTATGTTTCCGTTTTACGTACCTTAGCCGGTTCTTGTGCCTTTGAAACCATTAATTACGAGCAAGTGTTAAGGGACCAGATTATGATAAACTAAAAGCAAAAAAATTCAGGAAAGGTTATGGATGGGCATAGAATCTTCTTTGTGTGCGGTAGTAAATATCGCAAAAGGTATTGAGCAATCAGAGATTTGTTAGTGAAATTAGGGGTCAAGTAGTTAAAGTAAATGATACTGTCTCTGAAGTTTCTTTGGTGAAGGATCAAGCGGTTCAAAAAAAAGTTCATTCCTTCAGCTGCTAGAAGGGATTTTAGTGTAAAAGACAACAAGTCGTTTGGAAAAAAAGCACAAATAGTGTGCTACAGATGTGGTAATTTTGACCATGTGGGAAGTTATAAAGGGTGTCCAGCATGGAATATAATTTGTGTTAAATGCAAGAAGGTTGGACATTTTGGTAAAGTTTGTAAGTCTACACAAAGAATTAATTACATGACACACGAAGAAGATGTAATTCCCGCAGAATTTAATTCCATATCATGTGTGAGCAACAATAATTGTAAAGGTTTTCCTACGTGTACAATGTTGATTGTTGACAAAGAAGTGTCAATGATGGCAGATTTGTGTGCATGGTATACTATTATTGGCAAAAGTGTATTCAATGAATTGTGGGGAGCCAGAGAATTACTATTACCTGCTATTCAACCAGGTGGGTACTCAGGTCATGAAATTGATCTGGAAGCTTTCATGTGGGTAGAGTTAGAATTTAAGGGCAGGAAGACCAGAGGCAAGGTGTACATAGCCACCAAAGGAGTATCTATATTAGGATGGCCTCATCAAAAAGAGTTGGAGATGAAGTTAGATCCTAATGCATCGTCACCTGTCTATGTTGTTTCTTCCGATGATGAGGAACTGACACTAGACATTAAAAACAGGTTTCCCAAATTGTTCAATGGGTCTTTGGGGGAAATATGAGAATTTTAAGCATAAGATAATCCTCAAGGATGGTGCAGTTCCTGTTAGACATAGAGTAAGGAATGTACCATTAGCATACCGCAGAAAACTCAAAGGCATGCTAGAAGATTTGGTTACAAAAAATATTATTGAACCTATACAATCTTCTCCATGGGTTTCTCCGGTTGTTTTATCCCTTAAGAGTAATGGGGATCTTCGCTTATGTGTTGATCTTCGCAGTTTGAACAGTGAAATTTGGATTGATAGACATCCATTGCCTAATATACATGAACTAATCTCAACACTTTCAGGTGCTCGTGTTTTTTCAACGGTGGATTTAGCCAGTGCATATCATCAGGTTGTATTACATGAGGAGTCAAAATGTTTAACAGCATTTGTAACACCGGAGGGAATGTTTCAATTTTCACGGATGCCATTCGGTCTTGCCAGCGCTGCTTCTGTATTTCAAAGACTTATGAAGGAGGTCTTGGAGGGATGTTCTGGCGCGATAGCCTTCCAAGATGACATTCTAATTTTTGGTAAAAACTTTGAAGAACATGACAAAAACTTAGAAAATGTGCTGAACTGTATACAAAACAAAGGTTTAACTTTGAAACGCTCCAAATGCAAGTTTAGGCGCAGTAAAGTGGAATATTTGGGTCATGAGATCTCCAGTGAAGGTATTAAACCCAAATTTAATCACGTTCAAAGTGTTTCTAAAGCCCCCACACCTGTAAATAAAAAACAACTTTCCTCTTTTCTAGGGTTGACGGAATATTACAGTAAATTTGTGCAGGATTATTCCACCAAAGCACATTCCTTAAGGTTGCTATTGAAAAAGAATGCGAAATTTGTGTGGAACAAGGAACAACAATTGGCTTTTGACACTCTAAAAAAGGAAATTGTAAATGCACCATTTTTGAGACCTTTTGCGATTGGCAAAGAGTGCATTGTTGCTGTGGATGCAAGCAACATTGGACTAGGTGCTGTTTTGATGCAGAAGGACTATAGAGATGAATATGTGGTGTCATATGCCTCTAGAATGTTACGTGGGGCTGAATACAACTATTCTACTATCGAAAGAGAGTTATTAGCATGTACTTGGGCAGTTCAACATTTTCGAAAATTTTTGTGGGGTACCAAATTTCATTTAAGAACAGATCACAAACCTTTCATTAATATGTTGGCAGCAGGGGGTGGTAGAACTTTGATGGCACGTTTGGCAAGATTAGCTGCTAAATTACAGGAGTACCAGTGTGTTGAGTATGTTCCAGGATGTCAGAATGTTCATGCGGATTGTATGTCACGATTACCTTTGACAAATGAACAGGAAGATAACAATATTGACAAAGATTGTGATGTAGCTTACACTATGGATGATGCTAATAGTGGGTGTATCAATGTTGGTCTTAGTGGAATCATCTCTGAGATTGAGTGGAAGGATGCCATGGGTGCGGACAGTTGTTTGAATGAGGTAGAGAAATTCTTTAAAAAAGGGTGGCCAGAGGAGAGGAAATTAAGTGGTGAGCTTAGCTCATTTTTCAAAATTAGAGATGAACTTATGTTTTCACAGGGTATTGTTACTAGAGGGGATAAAAGTGTTCCTCCGTGTGAACTTAGAGAGAAAATTGTAAACATGGCTCATGAAGGCCACATGGGCATGTCCAGTACCAAGAGGAAAATAAGAGAATTTTATTGGTGGCCTGGTGTTGATAGTATGGTCGATAAATGGGTTAGACAATGTATTCCTTGTTCCAGAAGTGATAAGTCAGTTAAACCTGTGATGGTGGAAATAACTCCCATTGAGTATGTGGAAGGTCCTTGGAGGAAACTTGGCATTGATATTATTGGTCCTTTAGGTTCTCCATCTAATAAAGAAGTTTATGCTTTGGTTTTAATAGACTATTTTTCTAAATGGCCTGAATTGAAGATTGTGGAAAAAATAACTTCTACTCAAGTAATTGTATTTTTAAGTGACATTTTTTGTCGTGAAGGCTTGCCTGCAGAACTTATTTCTGACAATGGTCCACAGTTTACTAGCAAGGAATTGGATTTGTTTCTTGAAGGTTGCGGTGTTGTACACAAGAGGGTGTCCAATTATTATAACCCACAGGCCAATGATCAAGTGGAACGATTTAATAGGGTTGTAAAGGAATCCATCCAGCTTGCTGTTAAAAGTGGTATTGAGTGGAAAAAAGCTTTACAAGCTACTCTGTTGTCATACCGTGCATCACCTAATTCTGTTACTGGTCTATCTCCGTTTGAGATGTTACGAGGAAAGAAACCTGGTTCAAAGCTTATGCCTTGGTGGTTGAGAGTGAGGAATTCGTATGATTCTGTTATGGATTTGTCTCAGGTCAGGGAGCGTGTTCATAAATATCAGGAGAGAATGAAGAAAAGCTGCTCAGGGCATCAGTGTTCAGAATCTAAAATGAGTGTGGGGGATTTTGTCCGTGTTAAGTTGGGCGGGTCCTTTAATAGGAAATGGTCTAAATGGTCGGATCCGGTTAAGGTGGTGGAAGTCTTCAGTAAGGCTGTTAGAGTGGATGGAGGTAAAGTTTGGAATTTTAGACGTGTATCTTTATGCAAATTTGTACGCTCTCAGCCCATGACTATTGAGTCCGATATGGATGAAGATAAATTTCCTAGTCATCTTGATTTCAAGGATGATTTAGGGTCTGGTTTGAAGGTTCCGCATTTGAGCACAGGTTACACCAATACTGATAACAGTATAGTTCCCACTGGCAGCTTTTATGATAATATGGTACAACATGGTAATAGTTCTAACGTTGATAAGCAGGTAGTTGAACTAAGAAAAAGTTCCCGTATAAAGCATGTACCTGTTAAATTGAAGGATTTTGTAAAAATGTAATGTGTTATATATATATATTTTGTTTATCATTTTGTTTTTTTTTCTTTCTTTTCAAAAGGGGGAAGGTATGTGGTATTCTGATGTTAGAACATGGTGGGAGAATGTTCTGGGGATTCTATGTACAGGGGTTCTGGGTGAGACAGTTGAGAAGGGGAACGTAGAGATCTGGAGCTGTTGTGGTTGTTAAGCTGTCTTCATGTAATAAACCCTTATTTTGCATCTAACCTGTGTACGAAGATACTTCACTATGGATACCGTTCATGAGGTGAAGTCTCTTGGTATTATCCCCTACCTGCCGAGTGGGGATGAAGTCCGCTTGGTCCGGGTCCACTAGACCTGCCATCAGCGGGTTTAGTCGGGCTGCCACGATCCCGGCGAAGAGTTTTTTGTCAATGTTAAGTAAGGATATGGGTCGGTAGGACCCGCATTCACTGGGGTCTTTAGAGGGCTTGAGGATCACAGATATTCAGGCTTCCGCCATGGAATCCGTGAGTGATCCTGTATCGAGGAAGGAATTGAACAACCACATCAGAAGCAGTGCCAGTTCCTGACAAAAGGCTTTATAGAATTGTGCCGGAAAACCATCCGGGTCCGGTGCTTTTAGCAACTTAAGGTGAGCGATTGCTGTGATCATCTCCTCGATTTGTATCGGTTGGTCAAGTTGAGTTGCAATTGTTTCTGGAAGGTGGGTAACCGGGCAGTCTTTAAGATAAGTGTGGGCCTCTTTATGTGTAGAGTCTAGGTAAGAGTATAGGGTTGGTAGAAGGTCTTAAAGGGCTCCACTATTTGCGTGTCTGCATGCACCTCCTCCCCAGTAGGTCGTCCAATCGAGGCGATCACCGCTGCCATCGTTTTAGCTCTAAGCCTTTGTGCAAGCAGCCGGCCGCATCTGTCACTGCTCAGATAGAATTTGTGTCGGAGCCTGAGGAGGGCGTATTCTGCTCTGTCCAGGTCTTAGCATTTCAGGAGGAGCCTTTTCTTTTCCAGCTCTTTCCATATTCTCGGTGCACCGGTGCGTTTGTGAATAGACTCCATCTCTGCCACTTCGTGCTCTAAGCTCTGGCGCTTCTCCCGGCGCTCCCAATTCTCTGCCGCCGATATCGCGATACATTCTCCCCTCATTACTAGTTTTAGTGTTTCCCACACTGTGGCCAAGGAGGTTTTTCCTACGTCATTTCTATGTTGGTACTCTGTCAGTTCCGCGCGTATATCCATTAAAACCGCCAGAGCCTGCAGGAGGCTTTCCCACGGTCGCCATCTACCCGGGCTCGGCTGCCCTGTATCTGCCTGTATCATGACCGTGATCATTGCGTGGTCTGACAGGGATCTTGGTTCAATCGACGTGTCTTTCAGTCTGGGTACCAGCGCTGATGATGCTAAAAAATGGTCTTAGCGCGTATGTTTTGTGGGCCGCAGAGTAGAACGTGTAGTCACAGACCCCCGGATGCTGGATGTGCCAAGTATCTTGAAGGCCATTCTCCGCCAACCAGCGCTTGCCTTCGGCCAAAAAGGCCCCCGTCTGCGTGGACCGCTGGCTTACGCAATCTAGTGCAGCATCCATCACCAGTTTGAGATCTCCTCCCACCAGAATTGCTGCATTGGGGGATGCCAGCACGTCTGATAGGACCTTAATGTTGAAGGGCTGTTGTTGGGCGTTCGAGGCGTAGATATTAGCTAAAGTGAAATGTGTGGATCCCCAGTGAATTCTAACTGCAAGCAAACGCCCCTTCACCTCTGCTATTGTAGAGACTACTTTGCCGGAGAATTCGGCTCCCAGTAGGATGGTGACACCATTCTTTTTAGAGGACCAGATTTGGTGGGGGAAGCGACGGGAGCGCATGCGTGCTGTGTCCCTTGGTAGGAGATGTGTTTCCTGCAGAAGACATAGGTCTCCTCCCGAGTTCTCCAGCAGGAAAAGGATCGCTGAGGCCTCGGGCATTGGGGCTTACGATCTTCAGGTCTCTACCTATAATGTCCCTGTAGGGGTGAGAGTATGTGACTTATGCTTAATGGGTGTGAAACTGCATGTGAAAGGTAGGAGTGCTGTTATGTCAGCCTGTATCTGTCTCGAGGTTCTGCCAGAGACTGGTGCAGGTGGAATGGAAAAAGAGATCTGCCCAAACCTAAGTAAAAACCCCAAATTGAACTACCCTTAAGAGTCCTATTGTTGACAAAGGATGACAACAGTTCGTCAAGGTAGGCGATCCGAAGGGGGCCGCAGGCCAATGAAGGTCCGGATGTCTCCAGTTCATCCATCCGCAAGCGTATCTTCCTAGAGTCCCTCACAGTTGGTCAGGCGTAGGGCAGGTAGGTCCCCCTGACCCCGCCCAGGTTGGCATCTCCCCACGTTGATGCAGATCAGCTCAAGTGGAGACCAGCTGATTCGGCGATCCCGAGAGAGAGTTAATGACCGCTTCTCTTTCTCTCGCTATCGTCTCCATGTCAGGCTTAAGGTTGGCGGTGGGCTTCCCAATCGTTTGCCAGCGGGGGTGTTTGTTCCTAGAGCTCTCTGGAGGTTTGTCTCCATTTTCTTGCACCATGGATTCTGTTATCCCCAGGACCTCCTGATGTTCCTTCAGTGATCGGAGCAGTCTTAGCTTCCCTTCATGTCAAAAGATGATCCGGAAGGGGTGCCCCCGGAATTACAAGATCCCTTGCTCTCTGAGGTGGTTCGTGACTACTCAGAATTCCCTCTTTTTATATAGCGTGGTCATAGACAGATCCTGGAATAAGGTTGGCGAATGTCCTCAGAATTGCACTGGTTGGGTGTCTCTCGCACGGCGAATGATCAATTCTTTGACTTGAAAGTCGTGCACACACGCTAGTATGTCCTCTGGGGGAGATTTGCTACCTCTTGGGGGGCCTACACGGTGCACTCAATTAATCTGGATGTCAGAGGTATGTTCATTGACAGACCATGACGGAAGAGGGCAAGGACATAGGCCCCTATGTCATCTCCCCCTGCGTGAGTCGGCACTCCTCTGATGCGGACATTATTTCTTCTGGAGGGATTTTCCAGGTCTTCAGTTTGGGCTTGTAATTCTATATGCTGGACCCTCAGCCGGATGATTTCTTGCTGCATCATTTCGATCTCTTCGTCTCTGCTGGTGTCTCGCTCTTCCACGGCCGCTACTCTGACACCCACCTCCTCCAGATCCCACCTCACCTCCTTCAGGTCAGCCGAGAGTTGCCCTTTCATTTTTTGCAGGTCTTCTCTGAGGGATGTGAACAACGAGGTCATAAATGCTTTTGTGGCAGGGCCATCCGTGCCCTCCACTCCTTCCTGCTGCCCTTCTTCGCTGAGGGATGCCCCGGTGGGGGACCCAGCCCGGGCTGTTTCATCAGCATTTCTTTTATGGATCGCTCCTTTTTCGTCCGAGCCGTGGCCATAGCGTTTTTCCCTTATTTCATCTCCGTTGAAGGAGGGGCGAGCTGATGTGGAGATCTTAATAATCTGACTACGCCTCCCTGCTTCAGCGGGTCCCTTCCTAAGCTGTTGTCGGAGGCAATGTTCCGCCACCCCGTGGGTCTCTTCTCGGCCCTGGGAGTGTGTCGCTGCGGCTTACGCCCCCCCAAAAAAGTAGCTGCTACCTGCTGGGTTTGCCTGATATAGCTGTGTCCCAATGGGTGTTTCCGCACAGTTTGGCTTTTAGGCTCAGTGTCGATCCCCGAGAGCCCTGGTTGCAGTCTCTAAACTCGTGTGCTTGTATGCATGGATCACGGTTGTGCCCCTCTGTGCCTTTTCTTGCCCGCCTCACAGGAGGCGTGTCAGGTCTCGCTCTTCGGGGTGATCGGGGCAATGCTAGATCTCGGCTGGGGGAAGCACCCTGAACCGGGCCGAGTCAAGGCCCCGCTTGTCTAAGCCCGTAACCTGGGTGCGGCGGGCAGCTCCCTCCAATGCCCGCCGCCCGTCCAGGATCACTTGTTGGCGCTGACTTTGTTCTGTTTTCTGTCTGCTTGTGAGGTGCAGGGGGGAAGACCCGTCTGTTCCTCTACTAAGTCCTGATATCCCTCCCGGCCCCTGGATGAACGTCCTCTGTTGATGCTAGAGCGGGGCTAGGCATGAGTGCGCCCGCCCTCCAATGCAGGCCGCGTTGTCTAATATTCCTTGCATGGGCCCCGCGGGGCCCTCAAGTGTGCCCTTCCTTTGTCGGTGTCTACTCGGGGGAATCTGCTAGTGCAGGGCTCTGCAGCAGGCTTCGGTGTGGGGGCTCTGCCTGGCCCGTCCACTCCCAGTCGTTGTACACGTTGCCGGGGATGGAGCCTCCTTCCTTGGGCAGTAGACGGCCAAAGTCTTGTCCGGTTGGGCCTCCCCTGCGTCACACCGCCATCTTGGGCACTGTTCACCAGAGGCCTGCTCCTCTGCTCCAGGGCCTGCTTCTCTAGGCTTCCGTTGCTATCGCGTGCCGCACCTACCAGTGCATGTACGGTGATCTCTGCTCCCCTTTACTTTGCCAGGGGCTCTCGGGCTCGCCACAGGGTCATCCAGCTCGTCACAGGAGGCCGGATCTCGCTGCTTCGGGGCTTGGAGCTCCGGTGCTCCTCTCCGCTCTTCCGTGCAGCACGTCAAGGCCGCGCTTCCCCCAGCAACAGTCTCCTCGAGCCCCAGGACAGCGCGGCGCCCCCCTTCAACCCGTTCCATTAGCACCGCAGGAGCTCCGGGACGGGACCAGCGGGTCTCTCCATCGGCGATAACCCGTGGGAAGGAGCTATGACGATGCTATATTTCTGCGGAGTCTGAGAGACACAGAGACACATCTTATCCGACCGCCATCTTGGCCGCGCCCCGGACCTTTGTATTTAGATGTCTTATGACTTCATCATATTTGGCCTTAACAGTGGGTAAAAGGGCATTCGTCCCTGGCACCTGAGTTGGTTTTTGTGTAGGCCACTCAACAATTTTCTTGCATTCTGCCTATAGAGCCTTTGGGACTGCTACCTCAAATAACACATCCAGGTCCTCCCACAAAACCTTAGATATAGTCACTATTTGCTCCATCCGGATGTACCACTTGTTGGGGTTCTCTCTAAGCTTTGGAAGGGAATTGGTAAAATGGAAAAGATCTGATCGCGACCATGGGACATGTACATACGCTCCTCCTTGTACTTCGAACACAGGGAACTCCTTTCCCTCTCCCCCAACGGCTCCTTATTCACCTTCCTTTTGCTTTACCTTGGCCACTAATCACTTTTTCTGGCATATTGCTCTATCGCCCTCCGGGCCCAGCTGGGCCATGGGCACTGTCTATTCCTGACCTAGTAATTCCTCATATCTTGAAAGCTGCTAACTTTACCATTCTGGGCGATTTGAATCTTCATTTAGAAGATCCCAAATGCACCAAAAGTATGTCATTTATTGCTGATTTAGAAGCACTAGACATCCGACTTTGTAATTCGGGTCCGACCCATGTAGCAGGCCATCTGCTTGATCCTATTTTTTCAAACTTGTCGGCCCTCAGTTGCACTCCGGCCCTTCCTTTATGTTGGTCCGATCATTTCGCTGTTACTTTCTCATTGAAAGTCTCGCCTTGTCCCCCAGCTATGTCTACGGGGCCTAAACAGAAAGTTAGAAACTGGGCTAAACTTGATGTTTTGGCCCTGAACAAACACTTAACTGACAGTAGGCCAGAGGTCGAAAAGTTCTCACCAACTGATCTTGGTTCCATCTATAATTGGATTTTACAAGCAATTGATATCTGCCTCCCTCTGTCTAATAAACGTCCTAATAATCATCGACCACCAGCCCCTTGGTTTACTGACAGACTTAAGACTGAAAAGTCCAGATGTGAAACCCTTGAAAGACAATGGAGAAAAAACTACCAGACTGTTGCTAAAATAACATATAAAAAAGCTTTAAGGGAATATCACACTCTCTGTAGAGCTGCTCGAGCTGAGTTCTTTTCTGACAAAATTTCGCAAGCACACAACTGCTCCAAAAACTCTTTTCAAGGTGGTAAAAGAACTATCCGGCTCGGAAACTCAGACCACTCCACTTGTTCTCACTGGTACGCAATGTGAGGAACTTGCTCAATATTTTGTGGATAAAGTTGAAAAAATACATTCTGCACTGTCTAGCACCAACTTACAAAATAGTCTATCTGATACCGAGACCTTCCCCAATGCAATCAATGATGGTGGAGCTGAGACTGTCAATTACATAAAGCCAATCAAAAAACTGGAAGCTTGGTCTCTCCTCGAACTCAGCTCATTTAACCGCCTCTTGAATAATATTAAATCTGTTTCGCCCCGTGACATACTTCCTATTTCTGTGATGAAACATCTTGCTGCTCCGACTCTCTCCATAATCATGAACCTCCTCAATGCTTCCCTGCACGAGGGCCTAGTTCCTCTGGAATGGAAACATGCTATGGTGCTCCCCCTTTTAAAGAAAGCCAACGCAGATACGTCTAAGTTATCTAACTTTCGTCCCATTTCGTTGCTACCGGCCTTCTTGAAAATCCTTGAAAAGCATGTCAATACTCCGCTGACTTCCTTTGTTGAGTCTCAGAAATTTCTTCATACCTCTCAATCTGGCTTTAGAGCTGGTTTCTCTACAGAATCAACTCTTCTTGGTGTCACCGAAATGCTGAGGCACCGGCTGGATGAGGGAGATACGGCAGCTCTCGTCCTGCTTGACCTCAGCGCTGCGTTTGATACGGTGTCCCATGCTGTTCTATTGAAAGCCTTGAAGTGCTTGGGCTCTGCCTTGCAATGGCTCAGCTAGTATCTAACTGGCCGTACCTTTCAGGCCTTTTCTACAGCGGCCAGCTCCAATTCCTTTGTGTCACCCTATGGCGTTCCTCAGGGCTCGGTGCTGAGCCCTCTGCTGTTTAATGTTTATGTTCGTCCATTGGCAGATGTTGCCGAGGAGGCTGGGTTGTCCCTTTTTTCCTACGCCGTTGACACCCAGATTATTTTTTCCCCTCTCCTCTTCTAAGGGATCTGAACCCTCGGCCCTTCAGTCAGGTTTGAGTAAAATTGCATCTTGGATGCAAAACAATTTACTCAAACTTAATGGAGATAAGACGGAAGTCATGATCCTAGGAAAAAATCACGACCTTTTGGGGACCCCATCACTGGCCGTCTGAAATGGGTATTCTGCCCCTGCCAGTACATCATGTTCGTAATCTGGGCTTCATCATTGACGACCATCTCTCAATGAAACAACAAGCCAATAAGGTGGTCGCCACATGTTTTTGTGTTTTGAAGTGGTTAAGAAAAATCTTATGGATGATTCCTCTCTCTACACAGAAGACGGTGGTTCATGCCCTGATCACATCTAGATTGGACTATGGTAACGTCCTCTACCTGGGATCCAACAAAACCACGATCCAAAGACTTCAGGTGGTGCAGAATGCGGCAGCTAGATTGCTATGTAACATACCTAAAACTGCCTCAGTCGCTGGCTACCTTTGCGATCTGCACTGGCTAAAGATTGAGAATCTAATTAAGTTCAAAGCCTTATGCTATATGTGTAAAATCAAAATGGGAGTGGCTCTGAAATATTTGCAATCTTTGGTACAACTCTACTTTCCCTCACGACCTTTGCGCTCTGCCCAGCAAAGTAGGTTTACTATCCCTAAAATCAAACTTTCCCGTATGCGTGGTCGGTCTTTTTCTTACCTAGGCCCCACCCTATGGAATTCTATGCCTTTCTCTGCGTGAGGAAACCATGTATGGTAGATTCCGTAGAAATCTGAAGACTTGGTTGTTTAACCTCCGAGTCCCTTTTCGGCTCTTTTTTCCTACCTGTTGGCGCCGGGTAACCTCTTGGGGTAGCTGTGTGCCTTACAAATTCAGTTTAATAATTGATAATTGACCCTCTCTTATTTAGACCACAACTCTCTGAACTTTTCATTCCATTCCCAAATGTTTTTGTTCAACTCCCTCACATGCATTCTCAACCCTCTCAACTTCAGCAGCTGCAATTCCTTCTCATTCGTTTCCATCCTAGCATGGGCCTCTCTTGCTATTCTTGCTGCTTCCTTACACAAGTACAGCAACTCGGTCTCCCCATAATATCCTAAGTAGTACATGCCCACATTTCCCTTCACAAGTTCCTCAAATTCAGTTTTTAGCTGTGCTAGATTTATACTCCGAGTGATTTGACCTGCACCTGGAGAGATAACTGGCAAATCTGTGCTGGTCGTTAGACCTACCATTCCCCTAGTGACTGCGTTCCCTCCTTGATAAGGAACTGCTGCCCTGCCACCTGTGCTTGGTGCAGAGTCCTGAGGTAAACTCAGGACAAGGATGCCCTTGGACAGGGCTGGCAAATGCCTCAACTGGGGATACTTGGCAAAGGCACGGTACCTATTGCGACAAGCGGGGCTCTGAGTTGAGAATGGAACTGTCATCTCTGTATGACTTGTGTGCGCACAAACCTCTGATGAGGATCCCACAGCTATTTCTGTCTTGGACGACACCGGTGCAGTAGCATTAGGTGCATCCTCTGCATTAAATGGGGTGGTCTTGCACTAAGGAGCTCTTCCAGGAGGGCATCTTCCTCCACGCTCTCTGTATCTAACACCTTTGATTTTCCATTTCCTCTTCCTCCTCCTCTAGATTAGGATAGGCCCCAACCGTCTCGGACTTCCTCCCTCCACTTTCTCTGCTTTTCCTCATCCTGCTCCCTTCTCCATGAATGAGCCCTACTACAAATCTTAAATTCAAACTTCTCTCTTTGCTTTCGCTTGCCATTTGTTCCCAAAGTTTTAATGCCGCAAATTGTGTGGGTCAAGGATCTCCTCCTTAAGCTTTCTATTTGAGGGATGTGGAAAGTTTCACTCAATGGGAATCGAAGCTCTCTATCTCTAGATTAGGCTGGGCACTGAACTCCGCTCCGTTTGTGGAGTTTGCAGAGTTTTTCGTGCTCTATGAAGCTCGCTGAATTCCCAAAAACTATGCTCCGCTTAGCAGAGCAGAGTTTTTTTTTCCTTGCTCTCGCTTGCCAACGGTAAGTTGGTGAGTGCGAGCGAGGAAACTCCAAAGCTAGACCGCTTCACAGCAAGATTTCTCATTACGGATGGTTGCTACCGCTTGCGTAGAGAAACCTTTCGTTCGCGTTGAGGAAGCTGCCGCTCGAGTAGACGTTCTACTCGAGCGGCAGAAAGAAGCAGTGCCCTCTTGCGCTGTGCCTGATGCCGTTCGCACTGATTTTACTGTGCGGGACAAACACCCGTGCTAAAAATCAGTGCGGATGGTGAGAGGTAACGCACTCCATCGCTCATGGAACTCCGTGTACCTTGGCGGAGTTTTTCTTGTCACTTTGCGGAGTTCCGCCCACGCCGACTCTAGATGTCAGACTATGTGAGGAGGCTAAAGACTTGACAGCTTTTATAACCCCTTTTGGGACTTATTGATTTAATCGGATGTCTTTTGGGTTATGTTTGGCCTTTCTGCTTTCAAAGGGTTATGGAGTATCTGTTTGAAGACTGACAGGGGTCCGATTTTTCTCTGATCTATTCTAACTCACTTGAACAACATCTGGACAAAGTGAAGAATGTGTTCCGAAATTCTTTCTGTGCGAGGTTTGACTCTCAAGGTTAGCAAATGTAAATTTGTCAAGACTGAGATTATACTATCGGGGACATTTTATGTCTAGTGAAGGTATTGCACCTAAAACACTTGGTGCAAATTATTCCGAATCTACCTAGTCCAACCAAGAAAGAGGAAGCGCAGACCGTCTTGGGTATGATGGAATTCTACTCTGGGTTCATTATTAACTTCGCTAGTGGAACAGTTGCCATCCATCAATTACTAAAGGAAGGTATGCCTTTTTGATTGGACTAAAGATTGTGAGGCAGAGTTCCAATGGGTTAAGTCTTGTTTGCAAGAAGCTCCTAAGATAAGCAGTTTTGAGTCAGGTCAACCTTGTGTTCTGGTGACCGATGCTACTGAAAAGTGTCTGGGAGCTGTTCTTGAACAAGTGAAGAATGGGGTTGAGTACATCATTGGGTTTGCATCTAGAGGATTACGCGGAGCTGAACATAAGTATGCTACTTTTGAGAAGGAATCGTTGGCAGTGTTTCAAAACCTTTTTATGAAGTGTCAGTTTAGAAGTGCACTCAGACCATAATCTGCTACAAGACGTATTTGGAAAGAAAGGGCTCAACTCTGTTTCAACCAGAATTTGGAAGTGGATAGTGGCGTTGCAGGATTTTCAATTTACTGTCAAGTATTTACTAGGTGTTCTAAACAAGACTGCCGACTGTCTTTGTAGATTGGTCACAGAATGTCTTGAGGTTGATGAACTGGAGGAGGAATGGTAGTGGGATGACGCCGCTAAGGCGTGTGCTATTACTGATGGGTGTATCATTGACGCCGCTAAGGCGTGTGCTATTACTGATGGGTGTATCATTGACGCCGCTAAGGCGTGTGCTATTACTGATGGGTGTATCATTGACGCCGCTAAGGCGTGTGCTATTACTGATGGGTGTATCATTGACGCCGCTAAGGCGTGTGCGATTACTGATGGGTGTATCATTGACGCCGCTAAGGCGTGTGCTATTACTGATGGGTGTATCATTGACGCCGCTAAGGCGTGTGCGATTACTGATGGGTGTATCATTGACGCCGCTAAGGCGTGTGCTATTACTGATGGGTGTATCATTGACGCCGCTAAGGCGTGTGCGATTACTGATGGGTGTATCATTGACGCCGCTAAGGTGTGTGCTATTACTGATGGGTGTATCATTGACGCCGCTAAGGTGTGTGCGATTACTGATGGGTGTATCATTGACGCCGCTAAGGCGTGTGCGATTACTGATGGGTGTATCATTGACGCCGCTAAGGCGTGTGCGATTACTGATGGGTGTATCATTGACGCCGCTAAGGCGTGTGCGATTACTGATGGGTGTATCATTGACGCCGCTAAGGCGTGTGCGATTACTGATGGGTGTATCATTGACGCCGCTAAGGCGTGTGCGATTGCGATTACTGATGGGTGTATCATTGACGCCGCTAAGGCGTGTGCGATTACTGATGGGTGTATCATTGACGCCGCTAAGGTGTGTGCGATTACTGATGGGTGTATCATTGACGCCGCTAAGGCGTGTGCGATTACTGATGGGTGTATCATCGAAGAAGAGTGCCAAGTGAGTTAACCTGGGATATTTTGTTGTAGGAAGTTTGCAAATCAGTTTCACACGATAGGGCAACCCAATAAACCCTCTGGAAACTGGGTATCATAGTATAAAAAACACAAGGACGCTTGAAGAAGTACATTACCAGGAATCACACGGTTAAAGGATTGGTAGGAAGCATATCCAATATGAAATATATTAATTCATAGTCCAACAATAAGATTAGGTGCACTTTGAGTATAGAGACAAACATATGTTTTTATTTGACAAAAGTTATTATAAGGTCACCAAGGTAGCTTCAGTCCAATTTGTGACCCTAAATAGCGTGGCAGCCACTCAACATAACCCGCTCAAAGTCCTTTTACTTGTAGTAGGTTTTGAACGTCCATTCCAAATAACTTGCAGTGGTCAATGTGTCGATGTTTTGGTCTTCCAGTGTCTAAATAGTACTCAAGACCACCCTTAGGACAAAGTGCCAGATTACATTAAAAATAGAAGCTTCTCCAAACGAAATCGATCCATGTACCAAATGTCAAAATGTCTCAAAAGATTGTGTCATTTACAATTCCTGAAAGTTATCAGAACACAATTCTTATTACAGCTGGGCAGCAGTCCGGCGTGATAAATATAAATCCTCTTTCTGATTTTTGGAAGTTTGTAAATCAATCAAAAATGTCTGGGGTAGGAGTAGAGAGGCAAATTATGGTGATCAGCTAAAAGCAGTTGAAAGAGTAAAAACTGAGCTTTCCATGGAAGGTTCATTGCTTCTTTGTGGTGCAAGATTGATTCCGCCAACGAGTTTGAGATCAAGATTTATTGAGTTGGACCATATGGGACAGCAAGGATTTGTAAGACCAAGGAATTGTTGAGGATCAGTTATTGATGACCAGGATTAGACGTGGATGTTGAAACAGTGATAAGAAACTGTTCTGAGTGCAATAAAAGCGATAAAGTAAAGAAGATTTGGACATCGCCAATGGTATGGAGAGAGTTGCCGATCAGTCCCTGGGAAGAGGCATTGTTTGATATTATAGGACCTATGCCAGGAAATTTGTGTTCCTATCTTTTAGTATTAATCGATGTGGTCTCCCATTGGCCAGAGGGATCTGTGATCAGAGATGCGACCACCAGTTTAGATATTAGTCTTAGAGAAAGTCTTTGGAATGGAAAGCAGTCCCAAAAGTATTCTTACTGATAATGGAGTTCAACTGACATCACGTGAGCTGGGATTATCTTTAGAATAAACAAGCATAACATTAAAAAAACGCTCTCTTTACCAACCTCAGGGGAATGGTATGCTGTAAAGGGTTAGTAGGACACTGAAAGAGAATATTCAGCTAGTTAGGAGTGTAAGAAAAGATTGAAGAAAAAAAAGTTCAGTTACATGTTGAGGTTTTTAGAAACACCGCATTCAATGACCGGGGTCACACATTTTGATTTTTAAACAAAACAAAAAAAGCAAACCATGTACAATGGTATGTCCACCATGGGTTGAGAAGAAAATGCAGAATCAAGACGGTGTTACTCTGAAGGTTACGTAGATTAGAGTGTCAGGGACTGTCCGGGACTATGTCGGGAACACAGTCAGGGACTTGAGCAAGGACTGGGGACTGGGTAGAAAACGTACCGTGCACAGAAAGAGTAGTACAGCGCTGCCCAGGATCACACAAGGAGTCCGAGGAGAAAAAGGGATCCAAAGGGGAAGCCTGTACAGGATGGCTAAGACTCAGAAAGGAAGGGCACTCACAAGGCAATTTAGCATTCAGACTAACTACACCTAGGACGGACGTGCAAGACATATATATAATACAACATTAACAATAAAGGGAATGTGGGGTAAAGCACTCAGGAGCTCCACATGGTAAGACTGAAGCTCAGTAAGTTCCTCACCCACAATTGCTGTTACAGATACTGACTGAAAATACCCACATATAGGATATGTATGCAAAGGCAGGGTCTGTGGAGCTTATACCTATGGTGATATTATAACTGTAACTCAAAGACAATACTCACAGTGAACAAGAAATACCACCTAGGTAGTCAGCTGTGCCCACGGATCCTGGCGATCAAACAGGAACACGCAAGGCAGTAACAGCAAAGGGGTGATGGAGCAAGGACTCACAATGAGACTTGCTCGTACACAATCTTCTCACAGTATTAATTAATTAAACTTTGTAATGTCTTTATTAATAAGTGCATACACTACACCTTATCAGAGAGACGCTTGCCTATGTGTTTTCAGTAATAAGTAATCCTTGTCTAAATCCAAAATGGCCGCTAAAGCGCGGAAACAACTGCGCATGTGTCAACCATATCACGTGGTATGACGTCTTTCTTTGCTTGGAGGGAAACTTTGCTTCTGCGCAGTGTATGCTAAAATGGCTGTTTTATGTTCTCAAATGCTAAAGCTTTCGCGTTGCTGCAATTAATAATGTGATATTCTAACTAATGCAGGATAGATTTTATAATTAAATGGGAATAGAGTAGAAGTAGGGGGTATACAGTGAAAACATTTTATTTTTGATTTTAATATGTTTCTTCTTTGATTTCTATTAGTTCATAAAAGGGCCTGGGTTAAACGGAACAGCAGCTCAAGAGCCATGGAAAGTGCGCATGCGCTCTGATAATAACAAGACAAAGCGATGAAGTCAACTTGGAAGATATCCAAGGACACGACCCGTTGGTCACCTCCACTGTACATCTGAGATGTTCTATCAATCGCAACATTTTATATACACTTTATATTCAAATTTGTCGTGAGACGGGTGGGAAATAAAGCAAATGTATTAATTGTGAGGGGCAGTATTTTAAAACAATGGGCTTAAAGAAAGTGAACTAAATTGTCATGGTGTGAGGATCAACCCCCTGTCCAATCAGAAGTAGTGGGCCCATAATTTTGAAACATTAATGGGAGGTACCCGGGTGTAGAAGGGTATAATAGATATAGAATTAGCTAATTAGCTAGCGTTGAGGCTGTCAGCTTGGAGGACCACAGAACGAGCTGATCGATTGCAGACTGAACCGCTGTACAAAGAGGTCCTGAGGTGGGGGCGGCGGATTCCATTAGAAAGAAGACACGGAAGAATCGAGGAGGAACAAAGTGTCAGAGAGGGGAACGACGCAGGCGTCGTTGATAGAGAGGTCACCTATCCTGCACTGAACCTGGTCCGGAGGTCTTTGGTCTTCATCCTTCTTGGGACCCTTTCCAACTCCTTGGCCAAGGGGTTTGGTTTCTCACACTTTAGGTAACTATAAATGCGAAATCTTTTAGTTGTACTGCTGTCTCTATCTTCTCTTTTCTGAGGGGCCGTCATTTGATGCTTAATAGGTGATATTATAATATATTTCCTCCTTGATATGCGATTAAGTACTAAGTGCATTGTAATTTACTCTGCTAAAGAATTTAGATAAACATTTTAAAAACTTCCTGAGTCAGTGGTTATTTCAGGTGTTTATGATATTATTTTGTATGATCTCATTTTATCCCCAATTATCAAAGGTCCATTGGTAAGTCATTACTCTTCAATCAGGAAAGGTAATTGGTAGCAGATATTTTGATAAAGAGTACAACTGATTCCCACCAGCGGTGATTATTAGTTAGTGTGAATGAATGGGCCCAGGTGAGTATTTTGTGTATGAATGCTTGTTGCTAGTAACCCGCTGGATCAGTTTTCTGGCTAGCAGAAGATGGTTTTGGTTTTACTTTGTTAATTGGGTAATGAGAATTTTATTTTTGTGAACTAACATCCGTTTGTTTAAAAGTTTTGTTTTATGTTGTCTAGAATCCCCGGGGAATTTGAATAGCGGATGGTAAGTGGAAGCCATACTGCAGTGAGGTTATCTGTCAGGCAGAAATAGTACTGAAAAGTTAAGCAGGGCTAGCAGTACTTGTTAGGGACTCTGTGCGTGTGAGTGACAGCAAAGGAATACGCTGGTGAAAATTTGATGTTATATCACCTAGAAAGGGTAACATTGAAGGAGTAGTAGGTATTTCTGAAGCTTATGTGAAGAGTAAAACGGAAGGGTTTTTACTCGTAGTGTATGTCTAGTAAACGGAAGGAGTTACTAGGAAGTGAGAGAAATCTATCTTTTCAAATTTAGAGAAACTGGCACGATAGCGAATGTTTTATGTTGTTATTGAATTTTAAAAGGAAGCGTTGAAAGTTTTGTGTACGATTTTTGTAAAGGGAGGGTCAGCTGTCGGAGTAAAGGCTGACGTCAGAAACGCCGCACTGGGATTGGTCGACAAAGCGGGCGTGGAGTGCACTTGTAAAGGAGGAGTCGGTAGTCAGGAGTAATACTGACGTCACAGGTGCCGCGCTGGGATTGGTTGAAATAGCTAGGGACAGAGAAGCGCAGATTGTAAAGGAGGGGGCGTCAGACAAACGTCACAGAAATGCCGTGCTAGGATTGGCCCAGAATAAAGGTTAGCTGGAATTTGATTGGTTAACAGCATAGAAGTTGAAATTTTAGTGGACAGTGTAGAATACATGTGGAAACGTGATCCGACGTTAATAGGAACACGTCCAGACAGGAGATTCCTAGGTTTTGCCGAATATAATTCAATAAACAGATATTTACCCAAAATGTACGGAGAAAAGAGAAAAATTTCATTTTTACAAAAGATCAAGAATTATTTCAAAAAGGATAAGCCAATCAAAACTAGGGAATGAATTATCATTCCACCAGCAAAAACGCCCGCCTCATTCATGATGATGGAAAGGGGTTATCATACTTGCGTCTGGTTAGAAAATTGGATAGAATATACCAAGGATGACGGAATATTAGCTTTTCCGGAGAATGGTACTTTCAATGGGAGAATTCTTCAAAATTTAAGAATAAGAATGAATGATTTAGAACCCAGACTAAGATTAACGCAATACGAAGCCCTAGAAGAATGGGAAACGGAGGCATTTGAACGAGATAGACCCAGAAGTAATAGGGGTTATAGGGGATTTTTCCCTAGACACCAAAATGAGACAAGAGAAAGTCAGATGAAACAGTGGAGACGAGCGATGCTTACCGAGGGTTTGTATCCAGTATTCATGGCAGATGAGCCATTTGGGAGCAAATGCAAAGAAAAGACAAAACACATGGGTTTGGAGAATCGGAAGATGAATTTATGGAAGAAATATTAAAGAACCCTCCACCATACCAGGAAGGGTTGGGTGGATGTTCCCTAAGTGCGCCAATTTTGAGAACACCATTGGTACCTCAAGTACTGCATAATCCACCAGTTAATAGGGTACTTCAGGATAAGGAAAGAGAGGCTGTAGACGGGAACAGAGCAGAATTGATACAGAAAATAACACAGTTGAATGTACATCCTGATTCCCTGACCATGCCTGTAACCATTGGTCCTGTGGTCCCTTTATATGGTGACAAAGTTAATTGTCAGAAACCTCTAGTTATGCCTACACCTGTGGACATTCCAAAACATGAAGCTGTAATAATTGATGACCATATCAGCGATTGTGAATCTATGATTTCACTAATGGATTTACCTATTCGAGACTCTGTAAATAGCACCCCAGAAGAGTCACACCTGGTTGCTCAAAGGATGTGAATATAATAACATCGTCAGGAACTAAGAGTGCAACAGTAGTAGCCCCAGAAGATTTAGAAAGATGGGCACAAGGAATAGACAGACAAAGTTCACCCCCAAAGATTTTGGACATTTATAAATTAAAAGTCTAGTTAGAAGAAATGATAGCAGGCAATGTAGGAGTGGATCGTTTAAATACCTACAGTGAAGAAGAACTATTGTTCGTATGTAGGAGCATAACAAGAAATGTAAAGATATTTTATGAAAAGTTAACGGATTTGGCCTCAGAAATGGGAATTGAAATAAGAAAGTCAAAAGTACTACAGAAACCATATAGAGCAGATTTTACTGACAAAGATTTAGAAAATATGAATGCATCTGGTAGGAAATTACAAGTGAAAGAATTAATGTCAGTATTACAGAAATGGGGACAACTGGATAAATGGAAAACTAGGTGGACAAAGAAAAAGGAAGAGGCACGTTACAGTAGAACGAATTCCGAATATTTACTGAAGGAAACAGGAAAAGTAGAACAGATATACCCGATGCAGGAAGTTCCAGGAGGAGGTTATGTTCATGTCCCATGGAGCAGACAAGACATTTTGTCATTTACAAATGATTTTCCAAAGTTGAGAGAAAAACCAATTGAATGGTACAAGCAGGTTGAGAGGTTTGTGAAAGTTTCAAAGGTATTGTTAAAAGATTTGGATGGTTTGTTTGACATAGTGGTACCTGCAGATTTATGGACAGGTTGTAAAATTACAATCGACTGACCTAGTGAAGAGTATCCTAGAGATGCAAAGACAGGTGCCCCATCAAATGATGTGATGAAAAAGTATCACCAGGTAATAACTTATTTGAAAGGGAAAATACCACCAAAAGAAACAGATTGGGTGAAGATAGACAGGACCACCCAAGAGGCAAGTGAATTGGTACGAACGTCTATTTCAGGTGTTTAAGCAGTACAGTGGTTTTGAGGATATTGGAGACAAAAATATGAGTCAGTTTGTCTATCGATTTGTTTATGGTCTAAAACCAGAGATTTGTCAGATGATTAAGCAACATATGTTATGCTGGCAAAGGAAGCCTATTGACAAATTTTGAAATATACTAAATATTGTGGAGACAACATTGAGGATAGGCACAAGAAACTACAAGAAAAAGTGATGTGGGCTCAAGTGAAAATGGCTGAGCGACAAGGAATTAATCTGGATAATCCAACAGATAGTAAGGGAAAAGATTCTGGAATGAATGGTGACACAGGAAATGGTGGAAAAGTGAGAGGACGAATGAGTAGAGAAGAGGCTAAAAAGAAATTTCCTTGTCATGGATGCGGAAAGTTGGGACATTGGAAGAACGAATGTAAAAAGTTTCAAAATAATAATGGCCCAAATCATAATTTAAATCCACAGACGCAGAATGACTCACAGCAGGGTGTAAATCCTCAGAGTCAGTTGCCACCTTCCCCTATACAGGGTAATGTAAGCAGAGCAAAGCACGGTACAGACGTCGAATATCAAGGAGGAAGTGGTAAGAATGAATATGTAACTTCACAATTCCTTTTACAGGATGAATTTAATCCCTATAGTTATCAATGACGGTGCCTAGGAGAGGGGATAAGGAGTGCGTACTTTGCGCATCCTTGCCGGTAGATCAGTCAGGTCCATATGTTGAAGGGAAAGTAAAAGGTAATGATATCACTTTTCTTTTGGACACTGGTGCTACCCGTTCTACTGTAAGAACAGCAGACATCCCAGACCTCCCTCTCTCTGGAGAAGCTATCCAAGTTGTAGGTGTAGCAAATCAAAAGATCAAAACACCCCTTACTGAGCCCATGGAAGTAAGAATAGGAAATTTCCAAGAAATGCACCAATTTGTGGTGTGTGATTCCAGTCCAGTGAATTTACTGGGCAGAGATTTACTGTGCAAAATGAATTGCACTATTTTTTGCACACCAGATGGTGTCGCAATACAGACCCCGGATGAAGATCATGTATACAAATTCATGATAGCCAAGCAAGGTACGGAAGTAGATGAGATGTTCTCCTTAATAACCAAAGATGAGTTACCAGAAGAGTTAAGAACTACAGTGAACTCAAAGGTATGGGATTTTACTGGGAAAGAGGTAGGACTTATGGCAAAAATAGACCCGGTAAAGATCACTGTAAAAGAAGGCGCAATTTTCCCAAATACCAGACAGTACAAAATGAGTGCAGAAGTAAAAGCAGGAGTTACTGAAGAAATTGGCAGAATGGTGAAACAAGGCATATTAAAAGAAGTTCTGAGTAGCCCTTGTAGCTCACCCATTATGGGATTGAAAAAGCCTAGTGGGAAATATAGGATCGTCCAGGATTTGTGGAAAATTAATAAAATTGTGGTACCTTGTTGTCCTATAGTGTCCTATAGTACCAAATCCTGCAGTGATCCTATACCAGATACCATCGGATGCAGAATGGTTCACCGTGATTGATTTGTGCCAAGCATTCTTTTCAATACCATTGCATCCAGATAGCCAATATCTGTTTTCGTTTAAATTCGAAAACCATGTCTATGTGTGGAATCGTGTTCCTCAAGGGTACACAGAAAGTCCCTCCATTTTTAATCAGATATTGAAAAAGTGTCTAGAAAAACTAGTATTGCCCAGGAGCTCCGTCCTGGTGCAGTACATAGACGACTTATTGGTAGCGTCAAAAACTCATGACGATTGTGTCGCAGATTCAATTGCAATACTCAACCATTTGGCTGAGGAAGGACACAAAGTGTCACCTGAGAAGTTACAGTTCTGTACAACGGCAGTTAAATATTTGGGACACCAAATTGAAAGGGGAAAAAGAAGAATAACGTCTGATAGAATAAAATTAATCAAGCAAATGAAAATGCCAGTAACTCAAAGAGAAGTAAGAATGTTTCTTGGACTAGTAGGATACTGCCGACAATGGATTATAGGGTTTTCACTACTATCAAAGCCTTTAATTCAGCTAACAAAAAAGAAAGCAAAGGACCCAGTTGAATGGGATGATGAAAGTGCCAGTGCATTTGTAAAACTAAGAAATGCTTTGTGTGAAGCACCTGCCCTGGGCATGCCTGACTATACAAGAGAATTCACACTGTTTTGCTGTGAAAGAGAAAATTGTACACTTTCAGTGCTAACCCAAAGACATGGACTAGACCGGCGTCCTATAGCATATTGTTCTGCTACATTGGACCCAGTGGCTGCAGCATTGCCTGGCTGTTAAAAATCAGTTGCTGCTACCTGTATGAGCATTGAACAAAGTGAGTCAATAGTAATGGGATATCCTGTTAAAGTGTTTGTCCCACATGCAGTTGTGATCCTGTTGACAAGAACTAGAACTCAGCATCTCACACCTGGTCGGATGACAAGATATGAGCGAATAATTCTAGGAGCTGAAAATGTGACCATAGCTAGGTGTACAGTTGTAAATCCTGCTACGTTATTGCCAGATCAATATTGTGAAGAAGTTAAGGACGATCCAGAACATGACTGTTTACAGGTCACAGAGTTGTGTACCAAACCTCGTCCTGATATACAGGAAATGCCCCTAAAGAACCCAGACAAGGAGCTGTTTGTGGACGGCTCATGCCTATGGCATGAGGATGGCAAATTGAGTGCAGCCTATGTTGTATGTGAACTTTCTGGAATAGTCGAAGCATCCTATTTAGCAGGAGTCAAATCTGCACAAGTAGCCAAATTAATTGCTTTAATCAAAGCCTCCAAAATTGGGAAAAATCTAAAAGTAACCATATTTACGGACAGTCAATATGGGTACGGGGTTGTGCATGATTTTGGCCAACTGTGGATGCAGAGGGATTTCATGACTTCTTCAGGATCCCCAATCAAAAATGGGCAGTTTGTAAAAGAATTATTGGAGGCAATACAATCACCAAAAGAATTGGCAGTGGTGAAACGTGCCGCACACCAGTCAGGAGATGACTGGGTGGTAGCCGGTAACAAATACGCAGACCTAGTTGCTCAACACTGTGCCAGAAACAGATTGGCAGTAAACCGAAAAGTTGAAAGGATGGGAATCAGCTGCCAATTTATGCTATGTTCAACACCAGAAACATGGAATGATGTGAAAAGATTGCAAGATGATGCTGAGGAGAGTGAAAGATGTTTGGATAAAAATAGGGTGTACCCGAAGAACAGATTATGTATGGGTATATTCAGATAGCAGACCAGTCATGCCCGACTGTTTGATTTCGCAAATGGCCAGAATGTATCACGGAGACACACATGTAGGGAGAGATGCCATGATTAGACTTTTCAGACAAAGTTGGTACAATCCAAGGTTTAGGGCTGCAGCAGAGAGTCTTTGCCAGAGGTGTTTAACTTACCAAATGAATAATCCAGGAAGGAGAACAGTAATTGGATTGGGAAAAATTGGAAAGGCTGAAAGTCCCTTTGTGAGATTGCAGTTAGATTTCATTCAGTTATAACCATGTAAAGGACTGAAATACGTACTTGTCATAGTGTGTCTGTTTTCAAGGTGGGTGGAGGCTTACCCTACTAGAAGGAATGACAGCATTACAGTTGCAAAACTGTTGCTACGAGAACTCATTCCTAGGTTCGGTTTCCCAGTAACTTTTGAATCAGATAGAGGAAGTCACTTCAATAACGATGTAATTCGAATAATCTGTGAAGCATTTAAAATTGAACAAAAATTGCACTGTGCATACCGCCCAGAGGCTTCTGGAGTGGTTGAACAAATGAATGGCACAATAAAATCAAGATTGTCAAAAATGTGTGCATCTACATAGTTAGATTGGCCAGATGCATTGCCTCTTGTCTTAATGGGACTCAGAAGCATTCCTGATAGAAATACAGGATTGAGTCCACATGAAATCATCATGGGCAGAGCAATGAGACATGCACATGCACCTGGAAATAAACTGCTGAACATAACTGATGATATGGTTCTAGATTATTGCAAAGCATTGGCTGACCTCGTGCGTTCTGTCTCTCACCATGTTGGAGAAGACGCAGTTACCAGGCAGCCTGAACAAGAGCATGATCTGAACCCCGGAGACTGGGTGGTAGTGAAGCATCACACCAGAGAAACGTGTCTATCACCCAGGTGGGGCGAACCTTGTCAGGTTATACTAGTTACGAACACAGCAGTGAAATGTGCAGGATTGCCTAATTGGATTCATGTAAGCCACACCAAAAGGGTGCCAGCTCCTGAAGGAAAAGATCCTCAGTCAGCATCAATAACTGAGGAAGCTGAAGGTTGGCCAGCTGAAGAATCCCAGGTGAGAGATTCGAGAGAAGCTGAAGAAGAACAACCGAGCACAAGTCAGGACTGGATACCAGTGGTTGAGATACCAGAAGTTTACAACAAAACAAGAAGTAGAGCTACATTAGAAGAAATTAGTGAGGACCAGATAGGTGAAGAAGAAGCAGCTCAGGATAGGGAGAACGAAATAATAAGAAAACCTGAGCAGGCCCAGTTAGGGAAAGGAAATTGGGCTCAAATTAACAACGAAACAGCAAAATTTGAGCAGGGACAGACGGGTTTAGAAGAACGCGGTCAGGCTTCAGAAGTACAAAGTGCAATAAGCCCTGATCAGAACCAGTCAGAACAAGAAAAACACGTTCAGGGAGAAGAAAACCAAGAAAACCTCGAGCAAGAAAGCCTCAAGCACGAAGACGTAAATCCTGAACAGGGTCAGTTAGTAGAAACTCACACACAGGCAACTGAAGGAACAACAACAAGACTCGAACAAGAGCAGATAGAAGAGGAAACTGAAAACGAGGAAAACCAATTGGTGCCACACCTTGAAAATAAAAGAGTTTTTGGAAAAGACTCAGAAGGTGAAGATACAGTGCAAACAAAGAAGGTCAGAAAAGGTGATCATTGGCCTAGTGTCATTAAAAGAGTGAAATACCACATAGTAACACGAAGTGAAGATCCAGAACAAGTAAATGAAGTAACAAGCTTATCTGGACAAACAAGTGGGACTGAAAAACGAGAAAGCAAAAGACTGAAACTTGTGAACAATAAGGTCCAGATTGGACTTATATAATCCTTGAAGACTACGAGAATTCAGAGTCAAGTGAAAGTGGTGACGAAAGAACAAGTGCAGAACTGACCTACGAAAAAGAAGTGAAACCTCCTTGATAACGTTAAAATCTTGAAAGAAAAAAAAAAGAAGAGAAATATTCTTTTGTCAAAATGCCTGACGACAGAGTTTCTGGGAGACCGAAACGGAAATGTTGTAAAAGATGCTGTGCCATATGCATATGTAGTCTGGTAGTGGTGCTCATAGTGTGGTTAGTTGTGATTGTAGCAATTCCTTACCTTATGATAATGGAGAAAAAGAATAATAACGATACTAAGGGAAGGATAGATAACATGAAAAGTGATAGAGTAAGAATAGAAGCAGAAGATGAACAAGAGTTTCATCACGTAGTAACATAACGATACTAGCTTAAATGTTTTCACTAAATTATTGTTTCAGTACGTAGATACAATGGAAGTTAGTGACTTAAGGCGGATGGGGGCCCGGCCGCGCAGCAGTGAGTAGCGCGTGCTGAGTTGTTTCAAAGCTGGCTGATTTTAAAAGTGATTCTTAAGTTTTAAAGTGTAACTGCATTTTGCACATTATTTTATCCACCTGCCTGACTTGGTTTCGCTGTCCCTGGTCCGTCACGGCTTTCAGTGCCGATTGCACGGAGGGACGCGACTCCTCCCCCAATCTTCCGATTTCCTGCCCCGGTGTACTTAAGGCGGATGGGAGCCCGGCCGCGCAGCAGTGAGTAGCGCGTGCTGAGTTGTTTCAAAGCTGGCTGATTTTAAAAGTGATTCTTAAGTTTTAAAGTGTAACTGCATTTTGCACATTATTTTATCCACCTGCCTGACTTGGTTTCGCTGTCCCTGGTCCGTCACGGCTTTCAGTGCCGATTGCACGGAGGGACGCGACTCCTCCCCCAATCTTCCGATTTCCTGCCCCGGTGTACGTAAGGCGGATGGGGGCCCGGCCGCGCAGCGGACGTGCGCAGCGGGCGCGCCGCCGGCGCGCCGAAGGCAAGCCCGTCTGCGCCCGTCCGCGAGCCGTACGCGACCAGCGCCAGCCATGCTGCCGGTTGGGAATGCCGGGAGAGGGTTATACGGTGGTCTCGAGACGAGCTGTTGTCTCGTAAATGGGATGCTTGTCCCGAGCTACATAAGATTGATCTTGCTGTGACTAGTCTGCCAGACAGTTGTAATTCTTGTGGTCAGGGGTTGAATTATGCGGGAGGGATGCAAAATAAGAGCAACTCTGGGATAATAACCCCTTTGGACATTGCACCAAAGCATATGGATACAATTAGAGCGTGCCTAGTTAATTGTAGGTCCCTTGCTAAACATGCTGATGATATCTGGCTGGCCCTAGCCGATCTCTCATGGGATGCCATGTTTTTAACAGAAACCTGGCTTAATGCGGACACTGTGGCAGCAATTACTCTTGCCATCCCGCCAGGTTTCAAAATGTGTTATGCAAATAGAGAGGGCAACAAAAGAGGGGGTGGGGTGGCCATTATATTTAAAGACTCATGGGAGTTAGTTTCCTCTGTCCCTCTCAACATACAGGGAATTGAAGGCCTCAATTTTTGCCTCCAAATCAATCCCTCTTCATCCCTTTCAGGTATACTCATTTATAGACCACCTGACTGTGTAGCCAATATATGTCAGGATCTTTGCAACTATATTGCTCAAAAATCGCTAGATTATGCACATTTTATGGCCCTTGGCGATTTTAATTTACACGTGAATGATCCTCACTGCTCACAGGCAGTTCAGTTGGTCTCCTCTCTGGCAGGCGCCAATCTATTGCAAATGGTAGCCGCTCCTACCCATAAAGCAGGTCATACCCTGGATCTAGTCTTCTCGAATATCTCTTCAATGGTTATGGAGTCTCCCTGTCCTCTGGTATGGTCGGATCATTATCTGATTCCTTTTTCGGTTAGGCTGACTAATACCGGCCAGGCCAGAGGCAAGCGTTTTGCCATAAAAAGAAACTGGAAAAATCTGACTGCGGCAGCACTAGGTCCTACCCTTCAGAACAATCTTCCTCTTTTATCTTTAGACCCCAATGTAGATGCTCTTGCAATAAATCAATGGATCTCCACGGCTGTGGAGGCCGTTGCTCCGGCTAGAATGGTGAAGTCTTGTAGACTGTCTCCATCGGCGCCTTGGTTCTCTGATTTACTCAGAGAAGAAAAGAGGAGGTGCAAAAGACTTGAACGCTTGTGGAGAATAAACTATTGCAACTTAGCTAAAGCAATCTACAAAAATGCTCTGAAAGATTTTCATAAGTCGCAAAAATAGCCAGAAGAAATTTTATTGTCTCAAGTATCCATAAGGCAGATAATTCCAGCAAAGAGGTGTTTAAGGTAGTACAGACCTTCTTTAAGCCAAAAGCAATAGAGACTGAAGTGCAACCATCCCTAGCCTTGTGTGAAGATATTTCTAGCTTTTTTGATAATAAAATTTTAAAGGTCTACGACTCCTTTTCAGCACCCATGGTAACAGAGAAACCGGACACTCCTTTGGAAGCAGTGGAGGTTCCACTGTTTACAAATTTTCTACCCATTTCACATCAGGATGCACTGGCTGAAATCCAAAAATGTAGATCAGGTGCCCCAGATGATCCTTGCCCTCCTAAACTTTGGAAAATGTTGTCTCTATCTCTCACTGGTGTGCTAGTTCATATCTGGAACGTATCTCTTGGAACTGGCATTTTTCCCGACAAGTGGAAACACGCTACCCTTCTCCCTTTGAGAAAGAAACCCAATGGTGACCCAGGAGATCTCAACAATCTTAGGCCAATCTCCTTACTGCCTGCTCCGGGTAAAATGCTAGAGAAGCTGGTCCAGTGGCAACTGACCAACTTTGTTGAGAATAATGCCGCCCTGCATGATACACAATCTGGTTTTCGGGCAGGCTATAGCACGGAGACTGCCCTCCTGGAGGTGGCCCAGTCGGTGAGATGGTCGTTAGATTCAGGGGCTTCAGTGGTACTGGTGCTCCTGGATCTGTCTGCAGCTTTCGACACCGTCGACCACACCATGTTGGTGCAGAGATTGCAAGACACAGGTTTTGGGGGGGAAGGTTTTGACCTGGCTGAAATCATACCCAAAGAGTTGCTTTACAACCATTTGAATCAAAACCTAAAGCCCTATGGGGCGGCGTCCCTCAAGGCTCCGCGTTGAGTCCTTTACTTTTTAATTTGTACCTAGCCCCTCTTTTCTCTTTGATTGCCAACTGGGGTGTGACGACACCCAGCTGGTTTTCCCTTTTCAGGAGCGAACGACAGAGGATTTTATGAATTTTAAAGGTTGTTTGAGAGACATAGCCATATGGATGAATATAAACAAACTAAAACTCAATGCGGGAAAAACAGAGGTGCTGTTTTTCGGCAATGGCCCTGTGCCTGCTTCAGATCTGTGGTGGCCAGTAGAAATGGGCCCTCCGCCTTCTCCTAGCACGAGTATTAAAAATCTAGGGGTGAGATGGGAGGCGGATCTCTCTTTCTCGGCCCAAATCCAACAGGTCACCGCTTCGTGTTTTAGTAAAATGAGAAATCTTCGTAAATTTCTACATTTTATGCCAGAAGATTGCCGCAAAGCCGTAGTCCATGCCACAGTGACATCCAGGCTGGATTACGCAAACGGCCTATATCTTGGCCTGCCTAAATATTCGATTAGACGTCTGCAGATGGTGCAGAATGCGGCTGCGAGACTAATTAGACGCATTCCTTTTCGACATCATGTCTCTCCGCATTTACAGGAACTACACTGGCTCCCGGTAGCCAAAAGAATTGAATTTAAGGCCTTGACTTTGGCCTATCGGGCTCTTCAGGGAAGATGTCCTAGCTATCTTAAACAAAGACTTGGCCGGTATAAGCAAAATCGCTCCCTGTGGTCAAACTCTCAGAATCTGCTCCATGCTCCCCGCTTTGTGAAAGCCCGTCTGGGCGGTAGGGCGCTCACAGTAAGAACGGCTAAATTGTGGAATGCCCTACCTGGGTTTCTCCGCCAAGCTAACACTGAGATCAGTTTTAGAAAAGCGCTGAAGACATGGCTCTTTAGCAACGATTAGGCCTGACTTCAGTGCCTAAACTTATGTGCACGCGCTGCTTGCTGCTAGAGCGCCGGGACACCTCTGTTTTTGAGGTAGCTGTTCGCGCTATATAAATTTCAGTATTATTATTATTATTATGTCTGTATGAAGTTACCTGAATCAGTAGCGGAAGGATTAACATATCATCATTTACCATTAACCTATGGCATATCATGTAGTGTACTAACTAGTTTATTCTATAGAACAGGGAAACTTCAGTATTATTATTCAAATATAGATGTGATATTTTCAGAGGTTCCGATTCGAAAGAATATGAACCCAGTGCTTAGTAGTCAAGATGCACAATTTATGGGAGAATTTTTCTTAACAATGAAGTCGATAGATATAACACATGCACATAGACACAATCTAACATGTTCTTTACTTGAAGAAGAAAAGATATTTTTTAACTTAGTTGAGAATAGAAGACAGAATTTCCAAAAGAAGGCGTCTGAGCATAAGCCTCACCTTCCACCTTGGGCTGAGAAAGAAGGTAGTTACACACCTGGCAAGGCTCAAGCTGCTATGGCTCTAGATTTTGTAAAAACAGGGAAAATTTGTCTGCATAGGTTAAAGACTGATTATAACAATGTTTTCATCGGTACCAGTGAATGTGAACACAATTTCTTAATTCTTGGAGGTTGGGGACTAAAAGGAGGAACAGATTCAGTTTTTCCTGGGATCTATTTTGTGTGTGGGAGTAAGGCTTATTTTAGGCTTCCTGCACAGTGGTATGAAAGTTGTTATTTTGGAATAGTTTTTCCAAAAGTATACCACGTAAAAAGAAACACTGGGAACAAGGAAAGTAATAATGAATTAACACGCAGTAAAAGAGCTAGTTTTTCAGAAATAGTAGGTGACATATTTGGTGCATTGATAGCTTCAGTGGGAATAATTCTGAACTCAAGGAAAATATGTAAATTGTCTACAGTGGTTGATCGTTTATCAACGGATACTGCTGGAGGATTTCTAATGATTAATGCGGAAATGGTTGCGATTAGATCTATGGTTATGCAAAATCGACTTGCTCTTGATATAATATTAGCAAAAGAGGGCGGAGTCTGTAAACTATTGAAAACGAAACATTGTTGCACGTATATTCCTGACAAAAGTGCAGAAATTGGAACGTATATTAAGAATATAACAAAACTTGAGAATGAACTGAAACCACTGGAAGTTGATAGTGTATGGGAAAGATTGACAAATAGCATTGCGTCTATTAGTACCTGGTTTACTAATGTAGGAAAAGGACTTATAGGTCAAATATTAGTACCCTTAGTAGGGATAGCAATAATAGTCTTGTCAATAATGATATGGTGCAAATGTTGTAAAAAGAATTAAACATATAGAGTGACAGGAAAAGGAAAGAAACGGAAATTTGATGAAATTGAATTAGAAGACCTAAAAAGTGAAATATACAAGAAACTGAAAGGAGAAGATAAGAATAGAAAATGTAAAAATGAGACTGACAAAAATATGCTAGAAGTTGGCATCTGGTTGTAGGTAGTTTTGATGGCTCAGAAACGCCATCAGAGAGGGGATTGATGGAGCAAGGACTCACAATGAGACTTGCTTGTACACAATCTTCTCACAGTATTAATTAATTAAACTTTGTAATGTCTTTATTAATAAGTGCATACACTACACCTTATCAGAGAGACGCTTGCCTATGTGTTTTCAGTAATAAGTAATCCTTGTCTAAATCCAAAATGGCCGCTAAAGCGCGGGGAACTCAACTGCGCATGTGTCAACCATATCACGTGGTATGACGTCTTTCTTTGCTTGGAGGGAAACTTTGCTTCTGCGCAGTGTATGCTAAAATGGCTGTTTTATGTTCTCAAATGCTAAAGCTTTCGCGTTGCTGCAATTATTAATGTGATATTCTAACTAATGCGGGATAGATTTTATAATTAAATGGGACTAGAGTAGAAGTAGGGGGTATACAGTGAAAACATTTTATTTTTGATTTTAATATGTTTCTTCTTTGATTTCTATTAGTTCATAAATGGGCCTGGGTTAAACGGAACAGCAGCTCAAGAGCCATGGAAAGTGCGCATGCGCTCTGAAAATAACAAGACAAAGCGATGAAGTCAACTTGGAAGATATCCAAGGACACGACCCGTTGGTCACCTCCACTGTACATCTGAGATGTTCTATCAATCGCAACATTTTGTATACACTTTATATTCAAATTTGTCGTGAGACGGGTGGGAAATAAAGCAAATGTATTAATTGTGAGGGGCGGTATTTTAAAACAATGGGCTTAAAGAAAGTGAACTAAATTGTCATGGTGTGAGGATCAACCCCCTGTCCCTGTCCAATCAGAAGTAGTGGGCCCATAATTTTGAAACATTAATGGGAGGTACCCGGGTGTAGAAGGGTATAATAGATATAGAATTAGCTAATTAGCTAGCGTTGAGGCTGTCAGCTTGGAGGACCACAGAACGAGCTGATCGATTGCAGACTGAACCGCTGTCCAAAGAGGTCCTGAGGTGGGGGCGGCGGATTCCATTAGAAAGAAGACACGGAAGAATCGAGGAGGAACAAAGTGTCAGAGAGGGGAACGACGCAGGCGTCGTTGATAGAGAGGTCACCTATCCTGTCCTGAACCTGGTCCGGAGGTCTTTGGTCTTCATCCTTCTTGGGACCCTTTCCAACTCCTTGGCCAAGGGGTTTGGTTTCTCACACTTTAGGTAACTATAAATGCGAAATCTTTTAGTTGTACTGCTGTCTCTATCTTCTCTTTCTGAGGGGCCGTCATTTGATGCTTAATAGGTGATATTATAATATATTTCCTCCTTGATATGCGATTAAGTACTAAGTGCATTGTAATTTACTCTGCTAAAGAATTTAGATAAACATTTTAAAAACTTCCTGAGTCAGTGGTTATTTCAGGTGTTTATGATATTATTTTGTATGATCTCATTTTATCCCCAATTATCAAAGGTCCATTGGTAAGTCATTACTCTTCAATCAGGAAAGGTAATTGGTAGCAGGTATTTTGATAAAGAGTACAACTGATTCCCACCAGCTGTGATTATTAGTTAGTGTGAATGAATGGGCCCAGGTGAGTATTTTGTGTATGAATGCTTGTTGCTAGTAACCCGCTGGATCAGGGGTAGAACTAAACACAAGCACAATAGACAAGGAGCTAGCAAGGAGGAGTGCTTAACAGGAAAGGAAGGAAATCACAGAGCATACTTGGCAGAAAGCAGGTAACAAACATACAAGGTAACAGAAGCAAGACAGCAGAAATAGAAAGACAGCAAACTAGAACTGGAACCAAGGAAATGGGAAGAAAGGCAGGGACTGGAAAAGGATATACAGAAGGGGAGGCTACAAGGGTATACTAGAATAGTGCAGGGTCAAGAATCAAGAAAACAAAGTAGCATAGAAGGCAGTACTGGGGCAGGAACAAGATCTGAGCAAAAGCTCTGGAGTCAAATTAGCACTGCAGGTAGTGCTAGTACAGGAGAAGGGAAACTGCTGCAGGTCAGGAACAAGGAATGCCAAGGCTCAGGAGTCAAGGTAGCACTGCAGGCAGTGCTGGTTCAGGAACAGGGAATTACTAAAGCTTCAGGAGTCAAGGTAGCACTGCAAGCAGTGCTAGTTCAGGAGAAGGGAAACTGCTGCAGGTCAGGAACAAGGAATGCCAAGGCTCAGGAGTCAAGGTAGCACTGCAGGCAGTGCTGGTTCAGGAACAGGGAATTACTAAAGCTTCAGGAGTCAAGGTAGCACTGCAGGCAGTGCTGGTTCAGGAGAAGGGAAACTGCTGCAGGTCAGGAACAAGGAATGCTAAGGCTCAGGAGTCAAGGTAGCACTGCAGGCAGTGCTAGTTCAGGAGAAGGGAAACTGCTGCAGGTCAGGAACAAGGAATGCTAAGGCGTCAAGGTAGCACTGCAGGCAGTGCTAGTTCAGGAGAAGGGAAACTGCTGCAGGTCAGGAACAAGGAATGCTAAGGCTCAGGAGTCAAGGTAGCACTGCAGGCAGTGATAGTTTAGGTACAAGGGAAACTGCTGCAGTTCAGGAACAAGGAATGCTAAGGCCCAGGAGTCAGGTAGCACTGCAGGCAGTGCTAATTCAGGAACAAGGAAAACAGCAGCAGATCAGGAACAAGGAATAACTAAAGCTCAGGAAATACTGGAAACAAAGATATCAACAGCTCAGGAAACAAGGGTATCAAAAGCTCAGGAAACAAGGATCGGTCTCACCGGTATACAGCTACTATGACCAACACTGGGCTGAAGGGAGCTGGGGCTTAAAAGAGCTCACAGTAATCGCATGCTTCAGGTGTGAGCAGGCTAGCAGCAGCCAGCCACAGGTGAACTGAATTCCTCCACCCGTCCTTGGCCTGTAGGGGTGGAGACAAAGCAGTGAGCAGGGGATTATAAGTAATGGAGTTTCCAGCATGAGCAGACTGGCTTCCACAAAACCCGGCATGGATTGGGAATGGATGTCAATTCCTAAATGATGTCCAAATGCCTGGAAGTCAGGATATGCATACAGGGGAGTGTCTGGAAGCATATTAGAATACTGGAAAGCCCCACAATTCGGCCCCCTGGTGGTGGGAACGAGAGCACAGGGAGTGAATCGTGACAAAGAGAGACTTATGCAAACAAGCATCTCGCAAAGCTAACTTCGAAAAGCTGTTGTTGATCAGATTGTTTGTGTTCGGGATGTAGTGGTGGTTTAACTCCCAGAAAAGGGGAGGTGGTCAAAGTTTGATAAACCTCTGGAAGTGACCAAACTGTTCAAGGGGGCTGTGAAGCTCGAAGATGGACGCATCTGGAATTTAAATCGCATTTCTGTTATTCGTCAGTAATCAGTCACATTCTGGTGTTGTTGCTTGTTTTTCTTCGCTCAAGGAATTAAAATCGCATTCTTATTTTTAATTAATTATCCTTTATATCCTTTTGTTGCTTGATTTGTTTCCTCCAGCTATGTTTAGTTACTTTGCCTGGTTTGTCCCTGTTTGTGTGTGTGTTTGTATGTGGGTGGGGAAGATGTGTGGTATTCTTCTGTGTCTGTAATAATGATAGTGGAATAGTGTGTCATGTTTGTTCTGAGAATGCTGACACTGGAAGGGGTAGAGATTCTCAGGAGACAGTCAGTCTTGTCCTGGAGGGATGAGACGATGGATGCACTCCTATGTTACGTAATGAACAACTGAGAATCGTCTCTGCGTTGTACTGCTTGGGTTTTGTGCGGCGATACCCCAATCTCTCTATCAAGCCCTGTGATCTTGCTGCTGTATGTCAGTAAGAGGAATGTTTCACAAACAGCAGGACGATTTAGGAATACATTCTGCATGGCACCCAGCCTCTGGCACCACTGCTCTGCCCCTCCGAAGGAGGCACCTGCACCTCTTGCTCATTCCTCGGGCCTCAGTCGGAGGTTTTCAAGCGCACACGTTAGGTTTTATGGCCTCTTGCTTTGAGATGTCTGAAAATACTTTTGCTTCAATCGATTGTCATAAAACTTCAGTTTTTAATGTGAACCTAACTGCTTCGTACAGCAGGCCCGGTTCTAGCGGGTGGGCCGGGTGGGCCAGGTGTGGTAATAGAAGCAGGACGCCAACACCGGTAAGAGGGATGAGAACAGGATTTATTGAGAGCGGTGAGGAGAGAGAGCGGACGCCTCCAAGCCAGCACAACAACTGACTTGGAACCGAACGCCTCTCAGGTGACGAGCCTAGAATGCAGTGACAATAGCGAGGCATAGTGTTCTAGAAACACTATTCCATGTATAACACATCTTCTTCCTTTCCTATAATAACAATATACATGCAGAAACAGAAGTAAAAAACAAAAGTAAAACCAAATTAATAGCAAACAAAGTCTTTCAGGTAAGCTGGTTGCCTGCGAGGCCTGAGCAGGCGTTGTGACGTTGGTGTGTCGCCTTCCGTTGCACCAGAAGAGTTGGCACCCAAAGGGATTATGGAATCTCCCCTACGGTGGAGCCCGAGAAACCTCCCGAAGACCCACCATCTTGTGCTAACAGGTACCCGCTATTACCAGTACCTTCAGAACCTCCCCCGGGCTGCAAGGGGCTCTGACATTTCTTGTACAAGGCCACTCTTCGCAAATTCCAACACTCCCCATTGTTTAGGATAACTCCATGCTTGAGGATTTTCCTTATGGTGAAAGGACCTCTAAACTTTGAAAGACCTCTCCCTATTCTCCCAGATTTGACCTTAACCTGATCACCCACCTGCAATCCACACCTGGAACCCGTCAAATCCTCCACAATGTCTTGAGAGTGTAGAGGAGTGACTAAGTGTCTCATCCAAGGAGGCATCATCTTGCCACTCGGGGCCTGCCTCGCATGAATTCAAACGGGGACTTTACCTCACTGCCATGTGGAGTTGAGCGATAGGCCCATACCATGTCGTCCACTAAGTCTCGCACCACCTTTCCACTGACCGTAGCCATCTGAATAATCCCCTTAACTACTCTGTTAGCTCTCTCACATATGCCATTTCCCTGAGGGTTATAGAGGGCCGTGCGGTGATGAGCTATGCCGCATCTCTTTAAGAATGTTTGCATATCTTTAGAGATTAGCTGAGTGCCATTATCAGTGATAAGTGTAGATGGCAATCCCTCTTCTTTAAATATCTTCTCTAAGAGTTTTATGGTGCGCTCGGTGGTGATATTGTTAGTGAATTCGACAATGAGCCATTTGGAGAACACGTCAATAACTACTATGGCGAATCTGTCCTCTTCACACATCTCACCCATAGGGCCTATAAAATCCAAGCAAATGGTATGCCAAGGTATTTTGGGACTCTCTATATGTGTCTCGCCTGATTTTTTGCCAATTTTCAACCTCTTTTCTCCTTCTAAACACAAGGGACATTTCTCCACCCACTCCACCACTTGTGAATCTATCCCTGGCCACCAAAAATGATCCTTCAAGCGACGCTGCGTAAGTGTCTGTCCCAGGTGACCTTCGTGTGCCAACCCAAGTAACTTCCCCTAATGCCAAAAGGTGGAATGAAAATTTCGCCTTTGACTAGAACATGCTCCCCGCACAAGGACAGTTCGTCTAAGATTTTTGCATAAGGACGCACTGAAACTGGAAGACAGCTCTCCCTTCGGGGCCCAGATTTAACTAACTTAGCCACCTCCATTAGCGTGTGGTCTTTTTGCATCTCGTGTTCCCAATCTTTGGCACTAAAGGTTCCTTCCCCGACCACAACTATGTCTTGTACAGAGGCGACGGCAATATCATCCTCTAACGTAGGTGTTGTACCCGTGGTAGTGCGCCAGTCGACAGACAGCCTGGAGAGGCAGTCAGCTTGTATGTTCCTCCAGCCCTGAATGTACTCAACCTGGTATTGAAAGCTCTGGAGTTTGGCTGCCAACTTGACTAACCTTGCAGAACCTTTACCAGTCCCGCCCGGTGATAAAACCTTGATTAGAGGTTTATGATCTGTCTTTAGTGTAAACCTCGTTCCCCATAAGTAGGTCCTAAAGTACTCAACTGCCCATGATGCAGCTAACGCCTCCCTCTCTATTACTGAATAATTTTTCTCTGAGTCAGTCAAAGTCCTTGAAGCGAAAGCTACAGTTTTTTCCATCCCAGCCTTTCTTTGAGAAAGTATTGCCCCCAACCCAGTGGAGCTAGCATCTACTGTAAGGATGGAGTGGGAGTGAACATCAAAGGGGTTAAGACATTAGCATTGCATATTTCACTCTTTATGTTTTCAAAGCATTCACGATGCACCCCTTCCACTCAAAACTAACACCTCTTTTAAGCATTGTACGTAAACATGCTGTCTTATCAGAAAAGTTTTCTACGAACTTAGAGTAGTACTCTATTAGACCCATGAAAGAACGAAGTTGATCTTTATCCACCGGGGAAGGAGCAGATCTTATGGCTTTACACAAATCTTCTTTGGGGCGGATGCCCTCTGCGCTGATCGTGTAACCTAAATATTCTACTTGTTCTACCATAAATTTGCATTTATCCTTCCGCAGAGTTAGACCAGCCTTGTTAAGTGTGTTGAGTACCATCTTCAAAATTGTGTTGTGCTCTTCCACAGTCTGGCCGTAGACCAAAATGTCGTCTTGGAAATAGATGGTATTGCAAATCCCCTTAAAGAGATCTGACACCAGACGTTGGAAAACGCTTGCGGCTGAGTTCAACCCGAAAGGTAGGCGTGTGAACTGAAAGGTGCCTTCCGGAGTTATGAATGCCGTCATTTGCTTTGAGTCCTCATGGAGTTTGATCTGGTGGTATGCGCTGCGTAGCTCGAGTTTTGAAAAGAATTTTGCCCCTTTAAGTGTGGTGACCAGTTCAGTAATGTTGGGAAGGGGAAATAGGTCTGCTACCACTGACTGATTGAGGGTGCGCAAGTCCACACAGAATCTCAATTTTCCGTCGGCCTTCTTCGTGACGACTACTGGCGAAATCCAGGGAGATGCTTCGACTACTTCAATGACGCCAGAAGAAAGCATGTCTTTAATGAGGCTCTTAACCTCCTCTATCACTACAATGGGAATCCGTCTGACTTTATGTTGGACTGGGATTGCGCCTTTTTTTAGTACAATTTGATGTACATAACCTTTGAGTAGGCCCAATCCATCCCTAAACACCGCATGAGCCTCCCCCAAAATGTCTTCCAAGCTTTCATCCTGCACCACCATTACTTGCATAGGTGCTCGTGGGTTGACGATTATGTGTAAGTCGTATTGGTGTACCCATCCTAAAATGGGTGGGCCATGGTCAGCAACGTACACTTTACCATAGGTGGACCGCTGTGAAAAGCTTATGTTAGCCTCAAAATATCCTAGAATATCGATGGTCTCACCTTGGTAACCGCCTGGAGATATATCTTTAGGTAATAGGCCTTTATGACCCCATGTTTCTCTCACTAGGCATTTTGGAAGGATGGTGTATTTAGAACCAGTATCCACCATCAATATTACTTCCCGCCCATCGATTATAAAGCTCGCTTTGGGTCTGTTTGTTCTTTTATCTTCGTCAGATATCTCTTCTTGAGTCGTAACAACCAGAATCTTGTCTTTATGCATGTTATTCGTGGTATCACTCACTACTTGAACGCTGGCAAAACTCTGTGTATTTTTGCTTCTACACATTCGTGCGTAATGCCCCACTTTCCCACATTTAAGACACTCTTGACCGGAAGCGAAACAAAACATTGAATCTGTGTTATGTAAATTACTACCACATCTACTGCACATTCTAGTGCTGACACTCCTTTGGCTCACCGCTATCCTCGCGGTAGGCGCCTTCTTGAAGAACTTCCCTTTATTCTTCACAACTGACACGCCATAGTCCTCCTCATCTTTTCGTTCGTGGACTGAAACCTCACTAATATCAGTACTGTAATTCCTTTTTTCAAGCTCCTTCATGCATCCCTCCGACTGCTCTATGACCTTCGCGAGGTCAATGGCAACTTTTAGATTGGGGTTTTTAGCTGCCCACAAACGTTCTTGTATTTTCTTGTTGCTACACTGGACTATCAATTGGTCCCTTATTAATTCCTCATTCATGGCGCCAAAATTACATTTTACAGACATTTCGCGCAGCCTTGAGACAAAGTCATCTATGGATTCCCCCATCCTTTGATGTTGGGTGTAGAACTTGTATCTATTGAGAACAAGGTTCTCCTCCTTTGTGTATCTTGCTTCAAGTCTGCACACTGCTTCTTGGTATTCGTCGGGTAGTGGTTGACCATTACCTTGGAGTGCTTGAGGGAGGAATTTAAATACTCTTTGTCCTTCTTTCCCTAAGATGCTCAATAAAATTGCTTTCTTCCTTTTAGCTGGAAATTCCTGCCCATCTAGAGCTTCTAGATAATTTTGGAACATAGGGTACCAATCTTCCCAGGGAATATCAGGAGTACCAGGTTGCGCTAGGAAAGTGGGTGGTAAGGCTACTGTTATTTGCGATGTTGCCATATTGAAGTGTAAGACTATGGGAAGCCCTGGGGACTTTCTAAGTAACAACTACTATTATGTGAGACTTAGCAGGAACCTCAGTGGTATTCCGGCTTAAAGTTCTACTGGGTATCAACAGATGTCACTCAAGTAAAATTCAGCAGACGTGCACATCGTCGAAGAGGTCATAAAGAGGGTTATTGTTTGTGTCCCTGCAAGCTTATATGAGAAGGGCTAATTTCTTTTAAGTCCCTGTGCTCTGAAGGTCAAGGCTTCGCAGCGCTTTTAATCCCCTGTCTGTTGATTATGGTTTCGCTGCGCTTACCGCTTGTTCACTGTGACGACCGCTGACTTCAAACACCTGTTTCTGTAGTGTTTTGTACTCGTTGCGGTGCTTCTCCGACCTCGGTGCTGGTTGCTATGGAGACGACTCTTGTGGTGAAATTCAAGATGTCCGCCGACGTGCTGTGAGCGTGTGACGTGAACAGATGGTTATCACGTGATGGCGTGATCAGCTGACGCTCCTGCGTTCTGAAGAAACCACGACCATCAAGTCCTCTCCGCTGTGACGTCGGTAAGAGTCGCGTTGCTAGGCGACTCTCTTTGGATTGCCGTTGGTCGCAATGCTGGGCCTGAATGTGGCTCTTAGTCTCATATGCAACCCCTGGACATGGACAGCTCTCCTGGGCAACCTCCGCACCCTCCGCTCTCTCTCCAGCTCACCGTGCTCTTCTACGTGTCTCCGGCTGTGATGCCTGGTCTGCGCTTCACCTCTCTGGATAACTTGAGGTCGCTGAAAACACCGGAGATCCTTGCACTGTGCGTGGGGTCCGTTCACTGTCGTCGCCAAATTGTGGTAATAGAAGCAGGACGCCAACACCGGTAAGAGGGATGAGAACAGGATTTATTGAGAGCGGTGAGGAGAGAGAGCGGACGCCTCCAAGCCAGCACAACAACTGACTTGGAACCGAACGCCTCTCAGGTGACGAGCCTAGAATGCAGTGACAATAGCGAGGCATAGTGTTCTAGAAACACTATTCCATGTATAACACCAGGCCCACCCAAACATGAGCCTTGGCCCTCACAGTGACAGCATGAAGGCCGATAGAAAATAGTCACTTTAATTTAAAAAGTTCCTCCGAACGTTGTTTTTCTTCCTGTCCTGGGAGTTGCGTGATTGGGCCTGGGCTCTTCCTCACAGGCACCCCCAATCACGCATCTCCTTTTAAAAAGGTGAGCTGTGTCCCCGCCCCCTCGTGCAGGTAAAATAGGGGCATGGCGAAGGGGACAACTCCTTTCTTTGGCACGGCTAACCTTTGCCTACTGTCCTGCTGCGTGGATATTTCCTTTGCTATTCCACGCTAGAGAAAATAAGTTTGTTTATCCTGATTCACCTTTCCTGGCCCCTGCAGCTGCTTATCAGAGTGGACTGTGACATAGAGTTTTTAAAATCAGGAAAGGCCCAGCAAGACACATACTTTCTGTATGCTTCATTTAAATATTTTTTATCATTATCAAGGTCGGCTCTGCCACTGATGCAAGACAATAAAAAATGACCAGATAACTCTGGTGATTTATGATCCCGCTGGAGAGCAATCATTTGTCTGTTGAGAGTTTTGAAATGCAGATGAACTCTATTTTATGTGGATAGCTCAGTGGGTTACTGCCTTTGTCACAAAGATCCTTTTGTTATTTGCAGTTCAGAAGTTAAAATCCTTACATAAGCAAGTGACCTATGAACTGTCATCAAAGAGCTACATACAAACCTGAATGGTACAGTTAGAACTTCACTTTTTTTTGTGTGTGTTGCGATATAGTTAGAACTTCCCCACTCTTTCATTATTCTAATGTTGCTAAAAAGAGTGCGTTTGGGCAGATATACATTTTTATCAGTAAAGCCACCCCCCAAGCACTGGATTACTCTCTAAATCCTGAGTTTGTGCTTCTCCAGACCAAACCCTCTTAAAATATTCTGCCCACCAGCATGGCTGACATGTGATTCCTACACCTTGTAATCCTCATTGGCTTATGTGACATTCCCTATAGACTAATTTGCATACTTGTATGATTGATTGTCTCTGTATAATGTGTGCGAGGTGTAAAGTACTGTGACACCCTACACTAATATGAGTAGCGCTATACAACAAATGAAATGCATATGAGAGAGTGGCTACGGAGAGATGAGGTGCGCTGGTGGAGGGTGACAGTGAGGGAATCCATGGTGAAGGAGGTCATTGGAGGGGCTACGGAGAGATGAGGGGCACTGCAGGAGGGTGGCAGTGAGGGAATCCGAGAAGGAGGTCAATACGGGGAGGGACTACGGAGGGATGAGGGGCACGGGTGGAGGGTGGCAGTGAGGGAATCCGAGAAGGAGGTCAATAGGGGGAGGGACTACGGAGGGATGAGGGGCACTGGTGGAGGGTGGAGGGTGGCAGTGAGGGAATCTGAGGAGGTCAATAGGGGGAGGGGCTACGGAGGGATGAGGGGCACTGGTGGAGGGTGGCAGTAAGGGTGTCCGAGGAGGAGGTCATGAGGAAGGGAGGTACGGAGAGATGAGGGGCACTGGTGGAGGGTGGCAGTGAGGGATCCGAGGAGGAGGTCATGAGGGGAGGGGCAACGGAGAGATGAGGGGCACTGGTGGAGGGTGGCTGTGAGGGAATCCGAGGAGGAGGTCATGAGGAAGGGAGGTACGGAGAGATGAGGGGCACTGGTGGAGGGTGGTAGTGAGGGATCCGAGGAGGAGGTCATGAGGGGGAGGGGCTACAGAGAGATGAGGGGCACCCGTGGAGGGTGGTAGTGAGGGAGTCCGAGGATGAGGTCATGAGGAGGAGGGGCTATGGAGAGATGAGGGGCACTGGTGGAGGGGTGGTAGTGAGGGTATCCGAGGAGGAGGTCATGAGGAAGGGAGGTACTGAGAGATGAGGGGCACTGGTGGAGGGTGGTAGTGAAGGATCCGAGGAGGAGGTCATGAGGGGGAGGAGCTACGGAGAGATGAGGGGCACTGGTGGAGGGTGGCAGTGAGGGAATCCGAGGAGGAGGTCATGAGGAAGGGAGGTACTGAGAGATGAGGGGCACTGGTGGAGGGTGGTAGTGAAGGATCCGAGGAGGAGGTCATGAGGGGGAGGGGCTACGGAGAGATGAGGGGCACTGGTGGAGGGTGGCAGTGAGGGAATCCGAGGAGGAGGTCATGAGGAAGGGAGGTACGGAGAGATGAGGGGCACTGGTGGAGGATGGTAGTGAGGGATCCGAGGAGGAGGTCATGAGGGGGAGGGGCTACAGAGAGATGAGGGGGAGGAGGAGGAGGTCAAGAGGAAGGGAGGTACTGAGAGATGAGGGGCACTGGTGGAGGGTGGTAGTGAGGGAATTCGAGGAGGAGGTAGATGAGGGGCACTGATGGAGGGTGGCAGTGAGGGTTTCTGAGGAGTAGGTCATGAGGAAGGGAGGTACGGAGAGATGAGGGGTGCTGGCGGAGGGTGGTAGTGAGGGAATCCAAGGAGGAGGTCATTGGGGGGAGCTACGGAGGGATGAGGGTGGTAGTGATGGAGTCTGAGGGGAGAGGCTACGGAGAGATGAAGGGAACTGTTGGAGGGTGGTAGTAAAGGTATCTACGGAGAAAGAGGTCATTGGTGGGCTCCAAAAAAGACTTTCACACCAGCGCTTAAGCGGGCCCTGTCATGGCCTTTCTGTTTTTGTTTATTTAATTAGCAGTGGGTCATTAGGGCAACGGTGGAACATATTTTATGGAACAAATCTGTTTTATTAAACATTTGAAAGGTGACTCAGATGTTATACACAGCCTTCTGCCTACAACCACGTGGGCCGGCGGCTACCAACAGTGCTATCAAGGGCGAACCGGAGGCACTGTGGTCAGGCCAACCTCTCGGAGGTAGACGTCAAATAGAGTCAGTGCAACAGCCAATGTGTGGCCTGTAACTTCAACATCAGTGTGGCCCATGGCAAGAGTCAACTAGAGGTGGAAACAACCATACAGAGAAAAAGGAAACCCCCTCCCACCCGCCCACCCTTCCCATACCAAGAAACCAAAAGAAAGGAGAAATTAATGGGGGACTCCACATCCGAGTGACAGGTGCTATAGAGGAATCGCGCTCCAGTAACCCATCCGCTCCCTTTTACGCTATGGCAGCGGTGTGCGCAGCTGATGGGGAGGGTATCAAGTGCAGGACCTGCAGGAGTTTGGGGCAGGTGACCTCGCGGAGATCCCTCGATAGTAAAGCTATGAATGGGGCCCAGAGTTCAGTGTATTTCTCGCCCTTCTGTGTTTGGAGTAGGGAGAGCCGTTCCATTGCCAATGTCATCCACAGCCTATGTAACTATGTAGAGTGTTCGGGCACCGTGGAAGTGCCCCAGTGTAGTAGGATCGCCTGACGCGCCGCAAGGAGAGCCAATGCCATTTGCCTGCCGCGAAGCGACCGCAGAGGAAAGGTAAGGGGATTGGGGAGCCCTAAGAGGATGAACGCTGGGAAGCGAGGTATCTCCGTGTCAAAAGCCGCATCAATATCATTGAGAACCGAGTCCCAGAATCGCTCTAGCCGCGGGCAGTGCCAGAGGAGGTGCGCTAGTGAGCCCGTCATCCCACAACCCCGCCAGCACTCCTCCGTGTGGTTTTTGTTCCACTGATGAATCCGGGCAGGGGTGAGATACCAATAGGTCGCGACTTTAAACGCCGATTCCGTCCCAGGTGTATTATATGCTGTGTGGTGCGCTCTATAATGTATGTTATCCCATTCCTTATCTGTGAGAGCCCTGCCCAACTCTGACTCCCACCGAAGCTGTCCACGAGTGCGAACCCCTTTCTGACCTGGAGTAAGGAGCACATAGAGTTCAGTTATGAGGTGTTTATCATCTTCTTTCTTTGCTACCCATTGTTCGAAAGGAGTGAGCCTGCGCGAGGCCCATGAGAGGCACGCCCTAGAGGTAGCCCAGTGTCGTAGTTGTAAATAATAGTATTCGTCGGTGCGGGGGAGGTCAAGGTCGGAGCGTACACGGCTAAACGGAATGATGCCTTGAAGATCAAAAAGGTGTCCTAGTCTCTTAAAGCCCGCTTCTCTCCACCTCTGTGCGACTGCGGACTTCATACCCGGAGGAAAATCTGGGTTATCTACTAGGGGCGTCATAGGGGAGGGAAAAGTTGTGAGGCCTTTCGCAGTTGCTACTGTATCCCACACTTTCATGGTGGCTGCAGTGACCAGGGAGGAGTAAAGGCCCCAAGCGCGGAGGCGACGGGGAAGCCAAATTTCTCGCCAGACATTCGCGCCAGCTACCGCTTGGTCCATGAAGGTCCAGTGCTTCTCCGACAGAGGGCGATTCCATTCCAATACATAGCGCAACAATGCAGCCTGTAAATATCTATGAATGAGAGGTAACCTTACCCCTCCGTCGTCTCTGGAGCGTGAGAGTTGCGCCAGGGAAAGGCGCGCCTTCTTCTTGCCCCAGATGAAATTATTTAAAGCGAGCTGAAGTGTCCTCACCGTACCAGGCGGCGGAGTTAATGGAAGGGTCTGGAATAAGTACAAAATACGCGGCAATAGTGTCATTTTGACCGCTGCAATGCGACCGAACCACGAAAGTGTGTGTTTAGCCCAGCCGGCTAGGGTTTTCCACGTCTGTGTCACTAGAGCCGTGTAGTTCACTTCCAGCGTGCGTGGAATCGAGGGGGTCAGAAGGATGCCCAGATATGGGACAGGATCATGTGACCAGTGTAAAGGGAGAGATCGTTGGAGTGCCTCTAGCTGTGCCTGTGGTAGGGACAGGTTAAGTACCTGGGATTTGGTGAGATTCACTTTAAAGCCCGAAATTCGGCCGAAGGCCTCGAGTTCGTCCATTAGTGCAGGAAGTGACGTAAGTGGCTGCGCGAGGGAAAGGATGATATCATCGGCATATAGGCTTACCTTTTGGTAATCACCCCCGAACTTGAGGCCCTGAATATCGGGGTGGTCTCGGATTTTCTGTGCCAGGGGTTCCATGTAGAGGGCGAATAAAAGGGGCGAGAGGGGGCACCCCTGCCTGGTGCCCCGCCCAATTTTAAAGGAAGCTGAGGAGACCCCATTAACCCGCACGAACGCCCAAGGGGACTGGTGTATGCACTGTATCCAAGTGATAAAGCAGGGGCCCAAACCGAAGCTACGGAGGACGTCAAACAAGAATGGCTAGCACACCCTGTCGAACGCCTTCTCCGTGTCGACTGAGAAGAGTACTGCGCCAACCTGAGAGCGATGAACACTGTCAATGAGGTGCAGGAGGCGCTTGGTGTTATCGCTGCCTTGCCGCGTGGGGATGAATCCTGCTTGGTCAGGGTCGATAAGGCCAGCCATAAGGGGATTCAACCGCGCAGCCAGTATGCCAGTAAACAATTTCGCGTCTATGTTGAGCAGCGAAATCGGGCGGCAAGAGCCGCATTGGCTCGGGTCCTTATTAGGTTTAAGGAGCACAGAGATCGCTGCCTCACCCATCGAGTCCGTCATTGCCCCACTATCCTGAAAGGAATTGAATAGGCGAGTGAGGAGGGGGGCCAGTTCGTGACGGAACGTTTTGTAAAAAAGAGCCGGGTACCCGTCAGGGCCGGGCGATTTGTCTAACTTCAATTTAGCAATGGCGGAAATAACCTCCTCCAGTCGAATAGGATTCTCGAGAGGATCCGCTTCTGCCTGCGGAAGGCGGGTGAATTGGCTCGCCGTCAGATAATCCCGGGCATCAGGTACATTCTGGTGATCGGGGCTATAAAGGGTGTGATAAAAACCGCGAAATTCTTCGACGATCTGGGAATATAAATGGAGCTCCTCTCCTTTAGAGCTTTTGAGGAATGAGATGGCCCCCGCTACTGCCTGCGCGTGTAACTTCTGTGCTAGCACCTTCCCGCACTTGTCCCCTCACAAGTAGAACTTATGTCGTAGGCGGAGTAGGGTGTAGTCGGCCCTGTCTAAGTTGAGGCGTTTAAGGAGAGTTCGTTTCTTCTCCATCTCGCGCCACACCCGAGGTGCCCCGGTGCGTTTGTGTATCGCCTCTAGTTCTGTCACTTCCTGCTCAAGAGCTAGGCGAGCCTCCTTCCGTCTACGTGTCTCAGCCGAGGAGATGGCCATGAATGTCCCGCGCAGAACCGCTTTAAGTGCGTCCCAAACCACGGCAAGGGAGGATTCGCCGTCGTCGTTAAAAGATAAATACTCCTTGATTTTGGAGCGCACCTCGTCGACCACCTCGGGGGAGTGTAGGTGACCCACTCGGAGCCGCCATCGGGCAGGTGTGTAACCAATTCCCTCGGGCCGTAGGGAGAGGGATACATGAGCATGATCCGAAAGGGAGCGTACCGCTATTGACGTGTCTTGAACCCTGGGGAGGAGGGCTTCGGAAACCAGTAGCATGTCTAGTCTCGCATAGGTTTTGTGTGCTGCCGAGTAGTGCGTGTAGTCGCGTGTGTCGGCGTGTTGCAGGTGCCAGACATCATGGAGGCCATTCACCGCTAACCAATGTTTCCCCTCGGGAGAGAGGGTTCCTATCTGCGTGTAGCGCTGCCCTGATCTGTCCCAGTCGTTATCCATCACCAGGTTGAAGTCTCCACCTACTACTAGCGCTGAGTCCGGCGACGCCAACCCTTCCATCAAGTGTCTGCGAAGGAATGCCTCTTGTTGTGAATTGGGAGCGTATAAGTTGAGTAAGGTGAAGACTGTCGAGCGGTGGTAATAATCAAGAGAAGAGCGAGGAGATAGGGGCCAGTTCACTTCCCCTGGGTATAGTATAAGTATCAAAGGGAACTAGCTACTGAATAGGAGCTCCTAGTATGTGTATGTATGGCGACACATATGTGTTTTAGAAGACCCTCACTCACCAACCTAGTTGGTGACATGCTTCATCATCGGGTCCCACCCAAGGTACCGAATGTACCTTGGGTGTGCTGCGACGCCTGGATACAGCGGAGCTGGTTCTGTGCAGTGAGTGTGCAGTGAGAGTGAGATGAGTGTGGTTTAAAAGCTGTCCGTAGGGTCCCGTTCAGGTAACAGAAGGACTATTTTAATATATGGGCCCTTGGCAGTGGTTAAAAAGAGAGGTGGATATCTCTGGAGTTAATTAGGTTCCGATATCCTGGTCAACATGTTTCAGCCAGTCTCTCTATACTGGGCTGGCTTTCTTCAGGACCTTATGTGTGTGAGGTTAAAAGGTGGTCTGGAACAAAGTGTGTAAGAGACCATCTATGTGGTGCACTCGCTAAGGTGCATTATGTGATGGAGGATGATTTCCTCTGGCGACGCATACTCAGGAATTGTCTGAGAAATGCCCCATGAGTTCCGTGGGGGGCCCGACCTATTGTCACACTTTCTTCAAGATCAAGGGCCCGTCTCCGTACCTAGTCTGGCCGCATCAGGGCCCTTGATCTTGAAGAAAGTGTGACAATAGGTCGGGCCCCCCAATGAACTCATGGGGCATTTCTCAGACAATTCCTGAGTATGCGTCGCCAGAGGAAATCATCCTCCATCACATAATGCACCTTAGCGAGTGCACCACATAGATGGTCTCTTACACACTTTGTTCCAGACCACCTTTTTAACCTCACACACATAAGGTCCTGAAGAAAGCCAGCCCAGTATAGAGAGACTGGCTGAAACATGTTGACCAGGATATCGGAACCTAATTAACTCCAGAGATATCCACCTCTCTTTTTAACCACTGCCAAGGGCCCATATATTAAAATAGTCCTTCTGTTACCTGAACGGGACCCTACGGACAGCTTTTTAAACCACACTCATCTCACTCTCACTGCACACTCACTGCACAGAACCAGCTCCGCTGTATCCAGGCGTCGCAGCACACCCAAGGTACATTCGGTACCTTGGGTGGGACCCGATGATGAAGCATGTCACCAACTAGGTTGGTGAGTGAGGGTCTTCTAAAAACACATATGTGTCGCCATACATACACATACTAGGAGCTCCTATTCAGAAGACTGTCGAGCCCCATTGAATCCTAAGAGCCAAAACCCTCCCCTTAGACTCATAGAAGGTAGACAAGACTTTGCCCTCAAATTTGGCCCCCAGTAAGATGGCCACCCCATTCTTTTTCGCCGCTCCAGAGGACCAAAACTGGCGCGGAAAGCGGCGGGAACGAATACGTGGAGTGTCTTTAGCCAGTAAATGGGTCTCCTGGAGCATACAAATAGGGCCCTCAGACTGCTCAAGGAGTGAGAGAATCGCAGTGCGCTTCGCGGGGTGATTTAGGCCGCGGACGTTTAGGCTAACAATTTTCAGGGCTCTAGGCATAGGCAACGGTTAAGGGCATAATTGCTGAGCAGGGGGGACATAGGGAACGCTGCAGAGGAATTGGGCCGGTGTATGCAAGGGCACGGGCGGAGGAGCAACAGGTGCTACACTTGAGACGGAAAGTCCCCAAAAGAAAAAAACCCCATGAAAGAAAGAAAGGAGAGCGAAAGAGAAGAAAGAACCCCAACATGAACAGTACACAACTTTACGGCCCAAGGGGGCACAGTCCCAGAGGAGTGTGCTGATGTGGTGGCCAACAAGAAGACCAGACGTCTTGTGACTAAGGCTTGGGACAATGAGGCGAAACAAGAGACTAAAGTTTGTCTGGTGGAAAATCTCCGGAGGGGATGGAGCCTTGATAGAAAATTCCGAACTCGGTATCAGGAAGCTGGCGAACCTCAAGGGGAAGTCCGGGAAGTCTGAAAGGGTGGACTACTCCAGGGCTCCTCCGGCTCAGCAACAGTGCTCCCATTCCCATGGTATAAGTGAGGGTGGCTCACGGTGTACGTGGGTGGTCCTGGGACTGCGAGAGTGTGGAGAGGACTGCGTCGCGCTCCTTCGCTATCTCTTCCGGGCCGGGCCTGGTGGAGGTCAGAGGCTTGCCAACCGTTTGCCAGCGGGGGAGTGTTTTCTGGTAAGGCTTTGAGGGACTGTTCCGTGGCGTCAGATGTGTGTCTGCAGAGATTCCTAGGAGGTCCATAGCTTCAGAGAGAGAGCGTATCTGTCTCAACTTCCCTTGGTGCTTGTAAATGATTCGAAATGGATGGCCCCAGGAGTACGGAATCCCCTTGTCCCGAAGGTGAGACGTAACGACGCGGAATTCTCTCCGTTTGGCGAGGGTCGACGCTGCCAGGTCTTGAAAGAGGACCGGGTCGGTTGGGCCACTCTTGCCAGGCGTAGGATTTGTTCTTTCAGCTGAAAGTCATGTACACAAACCAGCACATCGGGCGGGGGGGCCTTTCCGCTTCTGGGGAGGCCCACACGGTGGACGCGATCCATCCGAATCTGTTGCGGACAGTCGTCACCCAAGATTTGCTGGAAGAGGGACAGGGCGTAGCCTCTCAAGTCATCACCTTCCGCCTTCCAGGGCACTGCACGGATGCGTATGTTATTCCTTCTGGATCGATTTTCCAGGTCCTCCGTGTGTGCCTGGAGGTCTAGATTTTGGTCCCGCAGTCGGAGGACCTCCTGTTGCAGTTGGTGAAGATCCTCTTCTCTCGCTAGGTCATGCTCCTCTAATACAGCTACTCTCTCCCCCACCTCGTCGACATCGCGGCGTACTTCCTGAAGATCCGAGCTGCCCCTTCAGCTCCGAGATGTCCTCCTTTATGGCAGAAAACAGTTCCAGCATGAAAGCCTTTGTAGCCGGGCCGTCAGCCTCGTCACTGGGTTCCGTGTGCCCTAGGTCTTTGGACGCTCCTTGGGACGTCTCGGAGCCCCCGGGTTGCTTGAGAAAGAGTTCTTTGAAGGATTTCTCTCTCCGGGCTCGGGCCGAGGCCATCCTTGCCCCGGGTAGTGTAGAAGACAGGCAGAGGGTTAAGCGCAAGGCGGGTGTTGTACAACGGCTCCTGCTATAAGGCTACGCCCACGCTCTGGATCGAAGCGGAAGTCCAAAGGGCGCCAACCGTGGAGAGCCCGTCAAGGCTTGAAAGTCCAGTAGGAAGCCGTAGTGCGGTGAATAGCGGTGTCCCTCGCCGACGGGCCCCCTGATGCGGGTCAGGCAGTCCGGGCCAGCAGTGCCCAGAGGGATGGTAGAGCCCATCCGCCGTGTCCACCGGGCCCGCAGATGCGGTGGGGGAGGCCGGCGTAGCAGCTAGTCAGGAGCGTGGACGATTATAAGAGGGCGGCCGCTGTGCAGGCCGCGTCACGTACCAGACCACAGCCACTAGATATGGGGGTTTCCTGGCCCCCAGGACAGTTAGTCAGGGATGGAGGCTACTGCTGCGGTATTGCGGCCGATCCGGCGTGGTCAGGGCCAGTCTGCAGGGGTGCCGAGCCTCTGGGTGTTCCAGGCGAATGCTGCCACTGCCTCGTTGGTGTCAGCCAGTGTCCGCCCCGGCCCGAGTGCAGCCCCCAGTTAGTGTGGCGCAATGGGTGCGTGGAGCCGTCTAGTCTAGTGCACCCTGTAGGAAGTCTCCTCGCAGCTACCAGGAGTGTCCGCCCCAGGGGCTCCCCACGCCACCGGTCGAGGCGCCTGGCCGCCCGCTGCCAGTCAGGATGGGAAACCAGTCACCTAAAAGGCCTCCAGGCCGCACAGCCAGCCACCGCTCCCGGGCAGTAGGGCAGCGATGATCTGCCGAGTAAGTGTCCAGCAAGGCTATCAGCCCCGGGGTTGTTTAGGAAGGTGCTGCGTGGATGCCGTAGGGGCAGAAGAGTCGAACGCCGGGGAAGCGCGCCACTCACCGGGTGTCCTCGAGGCGCCGGTCGCTGTTGGATATGGATGGGCGACGAGGTGGTGTGGCAGCCAAGGCGGTCAACCCCTTCCCTGTAGGTCCTCACAGATCGCTACCAGATGAGCTCCGGTGCCACTGTCCAAGAGCCCCGTGGGCACGAGTGAGGGGACCAGCTCCCAGACCCCCAAAAGGGGTGGTCCCGCCACTGGTCCCCCACCTTTGTTCAGTAAGGAAGGGCCGCAGGCCGTCACGAGTCAAGATGGCCGTCCCAGCGCCCACTCTCCACCTGCGTCGGGTCTCTGCGCCTTAGGGGCCCGGTGTAGCCGTATCGGTGGCAGTCCCCTGCCAGGCTCGGTTACCTCCGGTCGTCTCGCTGGGTGGGGCTGACCGCCGCCGAGATGAGGGGGACTAGCAGTGCTGCCGCTCCGTGCACCACAAAATGGCGGTCTCCGGTCGGGCCCCGCTCAAAGCACGTCTCCAAGCTCCTTGCGGCGGAAGGCCCCCGCCCCCGGGACCCCCCGTCTGCGGTGCTGACAGCTGCCGAGGCGGAGCGGACGCACCGGCGCCCTCCAGGCTTGCGCCGCGGTGCCGGGGGTAAAGGTCTGCCAGGTAGCGCTCCCAAGGCCTCCGTCCCCACCGCGGGAACCCCAACGCGGTCCGCTGTGAAGTCCTGCCAGAGAGCTTAGGCAACCCGAATTCCGGCTCACCGGCACACCGGAGGGATCAGGAGCAGATGTCGTGCCTTTTCCCGCTCTTTGCTGTGCGGGGAATGGGACAATTACAACGCTAATAGAGTGACGGGGCCGGAGGAGCAGAGACTCGCATCCTACCGAGCCGCCATCTTGATCACGCCCCTCTGGAACATATTTTAAAGTGCGTGCTAATTATATTTACTGCTATATTCAATGTTTTAAGTTTGAAGGTGATTTTACTAATGTTTTTTACCGGGAATAATGAAAGTGGAACCGGATGGTGGCTGGTATGGGGCTGAGGCCCAATGTCAGCTGTGAGATAAGGTACACTGGAGAGGGGTGGTAGAAAAGTGGATAATCAGGCCTGGAAGGGAGTGAGTGGCAGAGTCAGGGGTCAGGGGGAGGTAGTAATGAAGAGGGATTCTCCCTGAAGGCTCGCACAAAGGGAGCCCGAGAAGTGTCACTTGCCTGATTCTCCCACCTCAGAAACCTCCTCTTCCCATCAAAGGGACATTACATGGAAAAAAACACTTTTTGAGAGTGATAAGATTTAGAAAGAGATTTGGAAAAGAGTGTGTTTTACTGGGCTTTGTAAGATTAAGGAGATAAAGGAGGGCCCTGAAGCAGGCCTGGCTAGTCATATAAGAGACAAATCGGGCCCGCAGTGGCCCACCCGAATGCACCATTGGCCCACCCAAATAAAAACTCCTGGAGCCGGGCCTGTCGTACAGCCTTGTGCTTTTTAGGTCTTGCCTAGCGGTGCAGCGCATGCGCTGCTCGCTTTGCGAGGCATGCAGTATACACTATAGGTGAGGGAAGCCCCGCCCACTCCCTCGCCCACTTTTTCATTGGCTTCTGGCTTTTTTCTTTGTAAGTGCTGCCTTCTAATTGGTTTAGAGGCTGCTAGTCCCGCCTTATGACGGCCATATCTCCTTCCACGGCTATTGGCCCCTTTACTGCATGTTTCCTGAGCACTACTTTGTTCCCGTGCCACCCCTCCCGCTGTCCCAGCCTTCTCTCCCGCCCCCGCCATTTCCGTTGTTCGTGCCTTATTAACGCCCGCCCACCCGCACTCCCGTTTGCAATACAATAGATGTCCCGTAAATGCAAGTCCTTTTGCATTGCAAATGCTTGTTTTTTTTGGGAGGGTATATATTTTGATGGATATCTTCTTCGGCCTCCCTGAGCTCGTGATCGCCTAGGTGCCTCCTCTTACTCTCGCAAGCGAGCTCCTCTCAAGTCGGCAAACAGTAGCTGACAATGGCGAAGGAGCGCGAGCCCGCGGTACAACGCTGAAGCGTGCGTTCTAGCCTGTCAGCGGCAGAGAGAAAAGCAAACTCCTCCTGCCATTGGCTGCTCTCGCGGCACGTGACCTTGAGTTCGAAAACCTCAGAGGGAGCCAGTGGTGGGTTGTATTGACGCCATTTTGGATGCCGGGGAACGAGGTTTGTGAGAGTACGTAGTCTGTAGAAGTGGTAGTCCGTTGTGGCGAGTCAGCGACGTCTGTACCTTTTACCGCCCTTGAGCTACGAGCAACGGAGCGGACAATTCTGTTATTTTAAACGTAGTATGGCGCAACTCATCTGTGAGGTCCTCAACGTTACCATGAGTGCGGGGAATACCTGGGGCTCTACTAGTTTTAAGGGCATTTAGTAATCCTGTCCCGCTGTAGCTGCGGTGCTGCAGGGGCCATGTTTGCGGAGGGACCTCCCTTGAAAGGAATGCACATCAGCGCTGCTGGGGCAGTGATTGCCAGGCACTTTTTCAATTGTTTATAATTTGGAAAATATTGGAACTTTACTAATGGTATGTTTATGTGGCGCTGCAGGGGCTCTTGCTTTTTTAAGGCTATATGGGTTCACTATTTTCTAAAGTTCGTAGCTCGTGTTTTTGTATTGCTGACTTTTTTTTCAAAATAAAAGGGCATTTAGTGAACGTGTCCAACTGTAGGGGCGTGTTTGTGGAGGCACTGGGCTTCAAAGGGCCGGCATCCGTGCTGCGGGGGCCATGTTTGCCGAGGCACCGGCCTTCTAAGGGCCATGCTCTTTTCTCAATTGTTTAGTTTATGAACGTTTTGGAACTTGTATCTGTGGTGCGGCAGCGGTTTATATGTATTCTTACTCATTGTTCCTATATTTATGCATCTATATTTCTGTGTTGGCTCACTAACTTCTAAATTTCGGGGCTCGTGTTTTTGGATTGCTGTTCTCTCCCTTTTTTTTTTAAAGACATTTAGTAATTTCGTTCACCTGTAGCTGCGGTTCTGCAGGGGCCATGTTTGGGGAGGGACCTGGCTTTAAAGGGCCGCGCTCCTATGTTGGTTATTTTGGACTGTCTTTTATTAAAAATTAATAATCACGTCCAGCTGCGGCGCTGTAGATGCCCTGTAAGCAGAGCCACTGTCCATTAAACATCTGCGCTTTCTTCGCTGTATCCTTTTGGCGTTACATCGCCATCCCTCACTTCTCCCCACAAGTTACTTTGTAGCGGCCCAAGTTATTTTCGTACGTACTATAAACAAGTTGAAGGGGACATGACACATTTATATGACACTGCCAATTTTACCGTACTTGTTGTTTTTGGTTTACAGTAAGATATTTCTAAAACATTCTTTAAACACGTGCAGCTGTAGATGCATCGCAGCAGGGTCCTTGTATGCGGAGGCACTGGGCTTAAAATGTCCACGTACCGGTGTCTACCAGATCACATTTAAAATCAAGAGTCCCTAGAGCTGCAAACCAACTGGCTTGAACCTTGTACAGTTGTAGCACTGCAGTAGTCCTGCATACGGAGGCACTGGGTTTCAAAGGCTCACGTTTCAAAAGCTGTACTGTAGGCGAATACATTATTGCCTACCTCTATAAAAAACATTTGTGGACAATTTACAGAAGGTCTTGATGGTGTCAGCAAAGGGTCTTCCATTACAAAGGGGTTATATTGTGTTATGGGGATGTATTTCTTATGGTTGGCCGCATTGACCCCTTTCTTATCAGCACAGACAAAGCAATACATTACATACAGATACTGCTTAAACAGATTGCCGACGTGATGTACAGGGCCATGGATTTCGCTCACACACTCTGTTTAGCAACAGGGATTTTTATTACGTTGTTACTAAGCTGCAAGTTTTTTTATTCAATTCTTTTTGGAACAGTTTAATATAGTGTCAAATCCATCAAAAGGTATTTGTGCGGTTTACATTAGCACCAGTTAGGTTGCACAAGCATACATTCATGCTATAGCGCCGGTACACTCCCAGGAGCATCTGTGCGCTTTATAAACCTGTCTTCATCATCATATCAGCGTTCCAGTATTCTTCGACCCCGCGGTTCCACCTGACCCCTCCACTGCCCCCCATCATCTCCTGGCTTGTTCATCAGCACTCCGGCTCCCCTCACCCTCACCTCTCTCCCCACCTCCGGTTTCCGCCCTGCTTCTTGGTGTCCCTCCATCCTGAAGGACCCTCACCTCCCCCACCCCCATGCATCTCACCCAACATTCCACCCAGTACTCCAGGTGCCCTCGGGGCCCTCTGCCTGAGCACCCTTCATACCCCTCACTCCCCCAGTGTCCCTGACTTTCCACTGTCCCTCACCCACCCAATATCACTCACCCTTCCCCCATCCCTCGGCCCTAATACCCTCATCCCTCTATGGCTTCACTTTCTTCAGTATCCTTCTTGTTTCCAGAATTTCTCACCCTCCACTTTCATTCACCCCTCCTGTGTCCCTCACTCCTTCCTAACCCCGCCTCCCACCCCCACCCTCACCCTCACTCTGCCGGTGGCCCCTGGGGCATTGGATGGCCTCCGGATGTCCGCAGAGGCTACTGAATTTGCAAGGATACAACCAGAGTGTTCCCTCCATATGCGCACCCACTATCAGATTGTGTTAATTTGTGCGGGAGACAAGTGTGTGTGTGTTGTGGGGGGTGGGTTCACCTGCTAAAGTGGCATTCACAAAGGCTTGTTTTTGCTCCCATTCCTTGTTTTCTAAATGTACCTGCCTGAAGCAATTGCACGGCGCGCTTTTCAGATAGAGCGTACGCCACGTTGCGACAAGCATACCCAGAGGTCAGCGGCAAGAAGGGAGGGAGCGCAGTGGAAAGGCAGTATTTAATCGCAATGAGTTAAGTTTGCTTAATGAAAAGGGGGCAGAGAGTCCACGCAAACGGTGTGATATTGCAGGGAGCTGAGTGATGTCTTGTAGCTAAATCCAGTCTTACCAGAATCACTTTAGCATTCTTTAGATTCCAGTCCATAGAAATTGTCCTCCACGAGCACCCGTAAACAATAATATTTTTTTCAAATCTTGTATTTTCAGTGATATGACCACCAAAGGCCCTGATATTATATTAAAAACAGAGCTTTGGACTATTCCATTTCCTGCTGAAAGGCAATATTTCTCTCCATGTGTTCCCATACCTGGCGTGTCACGCAGTTTGGTGCTTACTTTCCCTCCATGTTAAAGAACAGTAGATGTTTCAGCATCCAGGCTAATGTGCTGCATAGCTAAATACATATAAGGTCCCAAAGGCGAGACCGATTGCATTGCAAATGCTTGTTTAGGTCAGTATGTGCGTTTCCTGGAGAACCTTTTGGGGGTTATCGCTAAAAGACCGTTTTTAAAATCCTGCTGCACAGCGTTGTCTTCCATACAAGAACAATGTTGCGTTGTGTCCTGAATGTGGATTTTTTTCCCTTTTCTCTGACATTTTTATTTTTGAGACAACATTATGAAACGAGTAAATAAATCTCATGTAATGTCAGGTGCTGGACTTGTGCTTTGGTTATGAAGTCTAAGCGCCACCTAGTGGAGAATTACCCCATAGCCCAATAGTTTTTAAAGCGAGGTGAACTTGGGTTTGAAATAGCTCGTGTTGGTGGTTGTTTAGTACGCGTTAGAATTCTGCCATTTAAAAAAAAAAAAAATCCTAAGTATTACTTGCTACAAGTAAATGTTAATCATAGTCAGCAAGTTGTACGTCTGAATCCCGACCGGTCCACTCAGCATCTTTCCTAGGTTGATAATGGGTACCATTCAGTTAGGTAACGTAAACATCTTTCATTCAGCGCCTAGCTATCCAAAGAGGTGAACATGCGCTTTACAATGCACGTTATGTGTGCCGGTTTTACCTTATTTTGATTTCATATCAGTGATGTGGTGAGTATTCTTTTTATTGTGCTTTCAGAGCAGCAGGACAGGCGCCTATGGCTCGAAAATGCCCTATAATTTGTATATTTTTACACAAAATTGAAGCACCGGTTAAACCCATGAAGATTATGGTTGTGATTCAAATCATTGTCATCTCTGTTTCATGTATATCATTTTTTTTTCTTTTTATATCAATAACAAAATGACGATGATGGCAGACAGAGGCAATGTTTGATACCAGAGAGTGGAGATGGTACCTGAATGAATGTAAGCGAGCCGTAGTGATTCGCGAGGAGACAAGTTGGCTACGGTGCACACGATCTTGTGGGCATCCTTTTGAAGTAAGCTCCATGCAAGCGTATCCCTTGCTACTTCATTGTAAAGCTGGCTGGATTACTTTTCATGAAGGCAAGCCATAATTGATGTTTTTCCCCACCTGCCCTCCGAGTTGCCTCCTGCCCTTTTCAACATGGTCACCCCCCTCCTTCTTTTTGCCTGAAAGTGCACTGGGTTCCTGCTATCCAGCTCCCCAGTGCCAGATCTCTTTCCCAAAACTGCGCAATTATTCCCCTAATTGGCAGTCCCTTTAGAACCCTTCGAAAGTCCCTAGTATATGGTACAGCTGGTACCTAGGGCCTGAGGTACTAAAGATTGTCGTTCAGGGCAGCAGCACAAATTGTGCCACCCTGAGGAACCCCTCACCAAGCTCATGCAAACTGCAGCTGCAGGCTGCGTGTCTGGGTGCGGACAAAAGTAAAAACAAGACATGGCACACAGCCTGTGGGCCTTGCCTGCTGACACTTCATGCAGTATAAGTAAGTCACCCCTATGGCAGGCCTTACAGCCTGGCAGGGTGCGGTATACTACATGTGAGGGCATCTCCACATGAGCACGTATGCCCCTGTGCTCATCAGTTCTGTTGCTGCCAGTACAAGTGAACAGGGTAGCAATTTTAAAAGCATGTGCTGGGCACTGGTGAAAACGAGTTCCCCAGCTACATGATGGCTATGGCCGTCACCTACCCAGCCGGACTTCGGACATATGTCTCGTCAGTTTCTCCGCTGCTGTCTCCTTCCTATGGTCTCCCAACTCTCCTTGGTCTTTTGTTGGGTCTTGATTTTCTTGCTCGCTAGCAACTCCTGTCTTGACTACGTAATCATGCTGTAACTAATGTGAAAGATTTGTAACTTGTAACATGCTGTTTCCTTATGTAAAGCGCTCTGATACCTCCGGGTCTAGCCAGCGCTATATAAAACTCAAATAAATAAATGGCTTCACTGAAAATAGGGATGTTTGGTATCAAATATCTCGTAGTTATAAACTCATTCTGATGCCAGTGGTGGATTTATTAGTAAATGCACACAGAGGGCACCTTAAAGGTACCCCTTGAAAACCTACCAGCTACTGGTGTGCTGACAGACTGATTTAACTACCCTGCCAATAGAGACAAGTGTTTGAATCCCAAGGGTGTGAGGGCCTTTGCTCTCAGGGGGCCATAAACCTAGCCTGCTCGGGCAGAGGGTATGGTACACCTCCTCCCATAGGATGACCTGCAGATTAGCCTTCCAAGGCAGGGGAGCTTCAAAGCACTTACTGCCTTTGAGGTGCAAATCTGGTTTCTTTCACAGGAAAAGAAGCCGCCCCCCTTTGTCTAGAGCCATTTGGCACCTGGACAGGCGGGAAAATTAGCTAGTTCGATAGGCATGTCCACCCTCAGGCTAGTGCCACCCCTAAGGTGGTCTACTTGAAGTGGAGGCGACTTTTCAAAGTTAGCAATCTTGGTGATGGCAAAATTAGGAATCCTGGGACAGGGTTACGACCACCTCCCCCCAGGAAGTGGTCATATAGGGGGCGTAATGACCCCAAGGGTATGTAACCCATTGGCTCCTACTCTACACTCCCCTAATGCCCCTAAATTCAGTATTTAGGGGAACCCCTGGCACCAGGGAAACAGATCCTACCGAACTAAAAGAAGGGCCAAAGAAAGCAAGTACTGCAGAAGAAGCAACTGACTTGGCACCAGCCCTGCCCGCCTGTTTGCCTATTCTCGACAATTGCACCAAAGACGTCTCGCCGTGCAAGCTGCTGATCCTCCAAAGCCTGGGAGTCTGATAGCACCTCACCAAAGACACAGGAACCCCCGTGGAACAGCAGAGCTGTTCTCCTGCATCTTGCAGGTACCAAAGACTGAGCTGTGAGGCTTCAAGACCGCGAAAACCTGAACCCCGAATGAACCACTACACCTGAGTCGCCTAGCAGGTGGGCCACTGGTGCCAATGTAGTCACCAGACTCGAAGCCCACCTCGGGTCTCCCCACTGTGGACTTTCCGACGCAGCCTGCAACATCTGTTTGTAGGCCCCATCTACCACAGTCGCTCCCGGTGACAAAAACCCGACGTATAAGAACACCTCTGCACCCGTCGACCCGAGCCCCTAGAGAAGAGGACCAGAGGTGACCCCTGTCCCCGAGCATGATGAGGTCTGAGCCCTCCTGTTGGTTCATCCTGACTGGCCTTCCAGTCCGACACTGCAGCATCCGTTCACAAAGACCGACCCGCATCAACTTCCATTGGGCACCTGATGCTGTTTTGCACCACTGCACCCGGCTGCTGGAGGTGATCCACTGGTGCTGCCTTCGACCTTGCCCCATACTTACCTCAAGTCCAGGAGGTTGGTCTCATAAGTTGGTGACATGAACTTGTATGCCGTATTTGTTCTTCCTTCATTTGGATAACATTGCAACCTCTGAAAAATGCACTAAGTTTCGACTGTTTAAATGCAAAAGTATTTCTCTTGAAAAACGTACTTACCTCATCGTATCGATTCTGATGCCGAAACATATATAAAGATATGTGTTATTTTTATAACTCGGTGTTGATCTCCTTATTGAGTCGTGTGTCTCATTTATTGACTATTGTGTGTATTTACAGATGTCCCACACTCCTCTGATAAGCCTAAGGCTGCTTGACCACACTACCCCCTCGAAGAGCACCTTGGGATTGCTAGAGCAAGCCCTGTCCACTCGTAAGGTAATACCTGGACTCTGCACTGTATATCTTGTTTTGATATACTACATAAAGAGCCGGCTTCCTACATTGTACAGCAGGCACACTGCTGTACAACATGGCAAAAACATTGACAAAGCCAATACCTCACATAGACCAGACCTATTTGCTTTGCCAATGCTTGGTTGTTCCATGTTTTCATGTGTTGACACTTTTAGATGTGATTTTCGTGGGTGGAGGCTCTTCCACAGTAGCAGAAGCTGTGTGAGTTCGACAGTGGTTTATATGAAGATGGGTTATGAGTGTGAAGTAGGGGCACACACAACTTCAAGGACACCACAAGAAGTGCTGGATGACACTGGGTGACACATTTTCTACATCTTGATTTGGCTTTCTCTTTCAACAGCATTTAAGACTGCATGTGCTTCCATCTCACTCGAGTGCCTTCCGGGATCTAGCTCTGAGATGTGACACTCATTTGATTTTATTCCTTTCTGACAGATGTACCCAGATGGTGCCATGAGGATTTTTAACTTCAAATTCTCACCTCCCTTTAGCGTTTGTTCCTCAAGGATCCGTCTGGCAGCACGGTACACTACTCGATGCTCTAGGCGGGTTACATGTTGTCCTCCCATTATAGATACCTTCAGAAGAGACATTGCAATTTAGTCTCTCTAACATGCTCTGTATTATCTATATATTATCGGGGAGCATTCATCACCTCGAGGATGTAAAGAGGCTAAGCCAGAGAAGGTCATAAATCTACATGGATTTAAATAAACTCTGAGATAGCTTGTATGTGTAAGGTCAGCTGGGTTTCCAAAAGTACCTTTCACCCAAGAGCCACTTTCTAAGCTTCACACGCCTGTATCTCACTGACCGTGCACTTAGATGCAATGGCAGCTAGGAAGCTGCTTTTTCAAGGATCAATGTAGCAGACTAACTTTGCCCATGGGCTGAAATGTAGGAGTCTTAAAGGGACAGTGTTTAACAATAAAGATTCCTGGGTTTGGGGAAGCTTTTCCCAATCTCCGAAGTGCGTCTAAAAATCCATAATCATTGGGGTGGTGCCGAAAGATGATTAGGAAGTAATCTTTTCAAGATTGGTCCCTTTTTCACGTCATCCAACTTTCACAGTGTGTTCCATCCTTACCTTCTTTGAAGATCAGCAAATAACTTCTTGCTGATGGTTCCTCACTTTGAAAGGTTGGGCAGATTTGCTTGTGCCAACTCTATGGAATTATTTGTGGTTGGCAGGTTGTTCTCTGCTTGACCAAATGGTCCTCAGGAAAGCTTTAAAGCTGTGGCCTTCCCTCTAGCAAGTTATCTGTAGCCATTGAGTGGAACAGTAGCTGTCAAAGTGCAAAGAACCATTTCTGGTGATAGGGTGTTATGGCAGCACTTTCATTTATTTTTGACTCAATTCTTTATTAAAATGTTGTGGTTATACAGCAACAGTAAGAGGAAGAAGAAAAAACGCCCCTTTGTACAATTGACGTCCAAAGGAGTCATATACTGCGCGTAAGTATAAAGGGCAAAAGGGATGGTGAAAACCCAGCCTATGGTCCCCTCTGAAGAACAGAAAAAAATGTAGACAGCGCCGTAGGGGCCGAGAACCCATCCATGGCCACGGGGTGGTTAGTGGGGAGGAAGAGAGAGGTCATGGGGTATGAAGCATGGGGCGCTCCTTATCGGGCAAACATTAGGCAAGGTGCAGGGGGCGATGTAGTATCTAGGTAATTGAATCCGGCAGTCAGGGTGGTGAGGGGGGAGGTTGGGGTCCTGCCCCCGTCGCCTGAAGTAGAGCCCCCAAAGAGGTGTGGAAGACCGTGTCGGGTTGGGCGGGGTCAGCTCTGACAGCATTATGAATGGGGTAGCTAGCAGGGGAGTGTGGTGTGGAAGAGACTGACAGCACGAGGGCGGTCTTGATCGGTGTGGGCTACACTCTAGGGTGACAGACAAGTCACGTCATACAGGAGAAGCGAAGAAGCCAGGAGGGGGCGGGGGTAACCCCAGTGGTACAGGTCGTGAAGTCATTAGATCCACATCAACAACACAGTTGTGCGGGGAGAGAGGATCATGGTCCAGGAAAGGGGTCCAGATGGCAGTGAAAGGTCCATGCAGTCTTGTAGCTGATATATGATCCAATTCTAGGCAGCTACTGTATACATTGCCATATCCACTCATCCTCTGAGGGTATCCGTGGAGACCTCCAGTGCCGGAGAATGTATAGTTTTGCTGTAGTCAATGCGATGGTGAGAAAGCGGCAAGCATGACCCGAAAATGTGCAGATGTCTCCCGCATAATGTAGCAGGGCCAGCGTGTGTGGGAGGGTGTTTGGGACAGCACTTTAATTTGATTTAACCATGATGTGGCCACTGACATGGCATAGTTTTTGTTGAATCATCCAAACTTCTGTGTTGAGCCTGACATGTGGAGGTGCAGCGTGATGCATGGTTCTCACTCCAGTGTAAAGTGTGGGGTTATCCAACCTATCTTTACTTCAAAGAGTTAAATGCGCTTTCACTTAATACACCATATCCTATGTATTGTCATTTTCATGGTGCACCATGCATTCCAATGGGACTGTGTTCAGCTGATCAAGAGGAAGTCCCAAAGCATCTCCGAGGAGAGAGGAATTTGTTGACTTAGATCCAGCCTGCCTACTGTGCTGCATTGCATCTGGTACCATGTCTAGTATCTTGTGAGTTAAAGATGACGGGACCCTTTTGGTTCCTGACGGACTACATAGAATAGTGACGTAAAGGCGTGACTGTGGGGCACAGAATTCTTAATGTAGAATGTTCAGTTAACGGTAACGCTGGGGAATAAAGACGTGTAATACAAAGCTCTGTGTAAAGCGTGATCATTTGCATGTACCCAGGCTGGGGTAGGACGCTACAACTGGTGGTGAGATAGGGGATTACATAAACCCCGCAACCCGAAGAAACAAGAGTGCTCTCCCAGAGAGTTTGCAGTGGTGCAGCAAACTGCTTGTGCATGCCACGTGTGCCTCAGTCGAAGTGAAAATCGACAGTTGGCATATGTAGAATCAAAGCGCCACTCCAGCCAGGTTTAGGCCTCTGAAGAAAGTGAGGGCCTTACAGAAAGTTTGTTTGTTGGCGGCTAGAAATTTGCTGATGAAGTTGAGACACGAGGTACTGCGCCACAACGAGACACGAAGCAGTCATTCATAAAGTATGACTACGCTAAAGGCAGTGACAAACAGGTACAGAAAGGCGCTAGAGGCTGTGCTAGCCGACTGCAAGGAAGTGCTAAAAGCAGAGATATTTCTGACATCAAGAAACGCTGAGGGTAGTAACAACCAGGTACGGAAAGTTCAACGAGCGGTGACAGCCAGGTGGAAGAGATCTCTGTCAGTAGAAGCAGAGAAATGCAGAGAAACATTAGAAGCGGCGACAACCAAACATAAAAGAATGTATTCACGTTTACCAGAACTGGAGAAAAGAGAGTCCTCATTCCACAGCCTTTCACCCAGGGGTTTTGAATATGGAGCCGGTGATCCCCGAAGAGGACACCACAGACGGTATCGGGTGCGTTTCGCACAACTCCAAAGTCTTTCAGAAAGTGAATGGCTCCAATGGCAACACTAAAATAAGCCACACAAGTTCAGATTGGACATAGCTATCCTGAAGCTAGCACGCCGCAAGGACTTACAGATGGTATGAACAGTGCAAGTCCAGGTGAACAACACCTACTCTCATCAGTAAGGGCCATAACTGGTTATAATGCCGCTGTTTTCTTAAAACCACTGCCAAAAAGCAAAATATTGGCGGTAGATGGACTGCCAGGATCATAACCTTTGAGGATTTCATTAATGCACTAGAAGAAGTAAATGACAAAAGATCATTAAATATTTAAAGAATTTAGCCAGTAAAGCAGTAAAAGAAGTGATAAAGAAAGTACCACAAGGTGATGAAGTGACGTACCGTCAAATCAAGGAAGCGTTGAACACCAAGCTCAATCCAATGCAGAATGTCGACTATGAAAGGTACATTTTCAGTCAGGAAAGGTAGAGAACTGGTGAAATGATGGATGAGTTTGTAGAAAGACTTGATTCACTCATAAAGCATTGCAAATTCAATGAGTTCAATGATGAAGATGTCAAGCATCTCAGGGTAATAGTTGGTTGCCTCTCCGATTCCTTCAGACGACGCACTCAGCTTGGAGCGAGTACTCATGGCTGCTAAAGAGGAAGACAGAGCTGTCAGACAGACCGCTAATATGGAGGCCTGAACGACCCAAAAAGAATCAGTGCTGAGTGTGACAAAAAGTAAGCCGAAACACAAGGCAGAAGGCCATAAAGTAATGTCTCCAAAGAAAATGAAGTTGTATTTTCAATGTCAATTTTCTTTTCCACGTGAAGGTAGATGTCCCGCCATTGGACAGGTATGCAAAGTCTGCGGGAAAGAGAACCATTTTGTAACAGTCTGCAAAGCGAGGGAAAGATCAAGTGCCTCACCATGAGAAAATAAAATGGTTGCCAGAAAGTTACAGACGCAACGTTTTACGCACACCCACAAGGCTAAGCGGCAACATCAGTTGAGGCAAGTAGAAACTGAAGGATGCTGATTGTCATCAGATTCTTCATCTTAGAGTTTGTCACCCTCATTGTCAAGCGACAGTGTGGAATATGGGTATGCAGTGTCAATTTTGACTGCCGGACGATGTGTGCATGTAGGATTAGCTTCTTGCAAGGAAGAATGCAGGCCAAAGCTATGTCGACAAGTGAAAGTGCGAAATTCCTTTGGACACTGTCCCAAGATCACACAAAGTGAATTGGTGTTCCATACATAACATACCTTTTATCATAGACAGTGAAGCATCAATAAACATTATGCCAGTGGAAAAGTACAATGAACTGTCTCCAGTGCCCTGTATAACTCTGTCAAAGGCCAAAGTGTATACGTGTGCTGCTTCAAGGCCACGCAAAGTCAAGGTTCATTCATAGCAACTGTGACACATAAAAATACAAAAGCACAAGCGACAATTTATGTCTTGCAAGGTTCTTTATCAAGCGCATGTTCCCTCAGTTTCAGTGCTGCTGCTGACATGGGACTGATTTCTGTAAACTACAATGGGTATCACTCATAGTGGTAGTGGCGAAAAAGGATAGTGGAGGAGTCGTGCGCATCTACGTCGATATGTGCCAAGCTAACAAGGCGATTGAAAGAGAATGACATCCAAGTCTGCACATTGCTGACATGATTACGCACCAACTCGAACTTGAAGTAAATTGCAGGTACATTACTGCCTTTTTGACTCATGTTGGTTTGTTAAGATATAAAAGACTATGTTTCAGAGTGTCATCAACTGCAGAGCTTTTTCAAGATGTCAATCATCGCATCATACAGCCAGTCACAAATGCTTTCAATTACAGTGATGACATCGTCGTTTTTGGGGCCACAAGAAAGGAACATGATAAAGCTCTTGCACAAGTGAGCCATATTCTTGCTGATGCAGGTCTCAGTTTAAATGCGGCAAAATGTGAGTTTCATCAAACCAAACTCAAGTTCTTTGGCCATATCTTTTCTGATGGGGAAATAACTCCCGATCAAAATAAAGTACAGGCCTTGTCATCCACTCCTCCCCCACAAGATTTAACTATGCTGAGAATGTTCCTTGGTATGGACAGTTACTGTTCAAGGTATATACTTGACTTTAAAGCAGAAAGGTATGCGGTTCCTAGTGAACACTGTAAGTTGATGTGTGGTTAGTGTGTAGTGGAGTACACACTAAAAGCAGGAGGAAATTTCCTCCTTTCGGAAAGGGACCCTCACACACCCCCATCAGTGGGGTGTCTTGCTTCATCATCGGGTCTGCTCCTTATCGGGTCGGCGCTGCAATACCCGATCGGCGCCCTAACGGGGCCTTTTGGCGGAGATCTTTTTTCCTTTTGCCGTAAGATGCAGTGCGTGTGAGGGCCCTAGTGAGTGTAGATGTAATAAGTAAAAAAGTGAGATTAAAACAGGAGGTAGTGGTCCACCCAGAAATAGTTTAATGATAGTGGCCACTCTCCTGATTAAAAAACGTGAAGATTGCGCACCCCTGTTATAAGGTCACGGGGATGTGCGCATTTGGGGTCAACATGTTTCTTGCCATTAATTCAATTTGAAGGCAATTCTTCAGGACCAATACAGGATCTATCCACACTTTTTGGTAGTGGTACACACTTTACTAAGTAAGTGACCACCCATACAGCACCCTAAAAAGTGGTACCTGCCGGGACCGGCAGAGCAGGGGTAGGTTTTTCCCGCGATCCGCGTGGATGTCCAAGACACTGCACTATTCAGTGTTAGAACTCGCCGGCCACCGACGAAACATTATTCCGACCCTACTGGGTTGATGTCCTAGAACTACAGGTACCACTTTTTAGGGTGCTGTATGGGTGGTCACTTACTTAGTAAAGTGTGTACCACTACCAAAAAGTGTGGATAGATCCTGTATTGGTCCTGAAGAATTGCCTTCAAATTGAATTAATGGCAAGAAACATGTTGACCCCAAATGCACACATCCCGTGACCTTATAACAGGGGTGCGCAATCTTCACGTTTTTAATCAGGAGAGTGGCCACTATCATTAAAATATTTCTGGGTGGACCACTACCTCCTGTTTTAATCTCACTTTTTTACTTATTACATCTACATTCACTAGGGCCCTCACACGCTCTGCATCTTACGGCAAAAGGAAAAAAGATCTCCGCCAAAAGGCCCCGTTAAGGGCGCCGATCGGGTATTGCAGCGCCGACCCGATAAGGAGCAGACCCGATGATGAAGCAAGACACCCCACTGATGGGGGGTGTGTGAGGGTCCCTTTTCCGAAAGGAGGAAATTTCCTCCTGCTTTTAGTGTGTACTCCACTACACACTAACCACACATCAACTTACAGTGTTCACTAGGAACCGCATACCTTTCTGCTTTGTAGTACTTTAGGGCATGTATGCTGGACCTGGATAAATATAGCCCTTAGTCCCCCCCTATTTGTTAATAATATACTTGACTTTGCCATTGTAAGTGCCCCATTAAGAGTCTTAACTAAATAAAATGTCTCATTTCACTGGTCAAGTGAATGTGGACAAAGCTTCAAGAAAATCAAGCATGCAAATGAGATAGATATAATGGCATACTTTGATCTGAAATTGCAGACGGAAGTTGTTGTTAATGTAATGTTAATGTAAGCCCAGTGGGGTTGTGTGCCAACCTTGCCCAGCACACTGGACATCCCAATGCCCCAGGCACATTGTGGCTTATGCTAGTCAAAGTCTGTCATTGACAGAACTTGCCTATTCACAACCTGAAAAAGAAAGCCTTGCTTTGGTGTGGGCTAGTGAGCATCTTTGTGTGTTCAAGTCTGTTGTCTCCGATCACCAAGCATTGCTTACCATTTTCTGCAATCCTAAAGCAAAGATGCCCCTCGCGTCGAGAAGTGGAGGTTGTGATTGCAGGAGTATGATTACACGATTGTGCATCGTCCAGGAAAAGATCAAAACCCTGCTTACTACTTCTCACGTGTACCAATACAGTGTCATGCACTACTTCTAAAGTGGCTGATGTTTATGTTAACTTCGTTGTCAAGTCCAGTACCCCTGATGCCCTATCAGTTGAACAAATCATTGCTGCCACAAGCACTGACAGGGACTTGCTGATACTCAAAGACATTATTGAACACCAATGGTGGCGAAAACACAATCAACCTCTTCGTGATGAACCTGAATACAAGTAATTCAAAAATGTGCAGGAAGAACTTTCAGTTGCTCCAGAAGGCATCATCTTACGAGGGTTGAGAATTGTCATACCCAAGAGTCTGAGACAACAAGTTATTGAACTGGCTCATGAGGGACACAGTGGAGTTGTTGCTACGAAACAAGCTCTACGGGACCAAGTTTGGTTCCCTTGTCTTGATGAAAGAGTTAAAAAAGAGTTAAAGGCATGTCGTACACAGCTGTTTGTCATCCAAGACAACCCCACGTCCGTTAAACATGTCTGAGCTTCCAAAGCATGCATGGGAGAAGATTGCAATTGATTTCTTTGGACCCCTTGACAGGGGACATCATCTACTGGTAATGTTGATGAATATTCCTGTTTTCCCTTTGGGGAAGATCTGTCGTCAACTACTCATGACAGAGTCATTGAGAGATTAGAAAGTAACTTTGCAACCTGGGGTGTTCCTTCGATTTTGAAATCTGACAATGGCCCGCCTTTCAACAGTCGAGAATTTAAAGATTTTCTCACTCATCTAAATGTCAAGCATCAGAAAAGCACACCTCACTGGCCACAGGCAAATGGTGTGGTCAAGAGATTATTAGTACCCTCAAGAAGACCTTTCAGCGTGCTGCGCTGTGCTCAGCTGCTCTGAAATAGCTTGAACTCAAATCAGTTCTTCAGTCTACACTTCGTGCATACAGGTCAACTGCACATTCTACCACAGGTGAAAGCCATGCCACCTTCATGTTTGGGAGAACCATGGGTACCAAGTTGCCACAATAGACCAATGAGAGATCGATTGACATTGATAGACTTTGTACTACTGACTCATCTCACAAATACCAAATGAAGACTTATGCGGATAGACACCTTAGTAATAACACCTTACAGAGCAGACTGTATCGTAAGCCTACGGCCTGCAACTCACTCTTACATGCGGAGAGTGCGCACCCTTCACACCAGGTCCGAGCCATACCTTTTGGGGAATTCACAAGAGCTAGGAGGAACTGCAGCGAGGAAGGAGATTTTGTGTCATGTCTCAAAGAAATGAAGGGTAGATTCAAGAAGAGGGGTTACAACGAACTGACCCTTAGGAAAGCTGAACATAGAATTATGAACACACCGAGAAGAGATACACTGAAAGACAAAAACAAGCCTACAAATATAAAACAACCGGTTAGACTGATAACGAATTTTAATGAGACATCAAAATCACTGTTGAAAATAATGAGTAAACATTGGGGAATCCTTAGAGCAGACAGGACATTAGATGATTTTGTTACCGGACGCCCTTTGACTACTTACAGAAGGAACAAAACGCTCAGAAACATCTTAAGTTCCAGTTCCCCAGGGAGTAGGATTAAGTCTAATTGGCTGACAGACTTCTCAGTAGGCTTCCACAAATGTGGATGCTGTGGGGTCTGTAAATGGGCCGAGGATAAGAAAAAAGAATTCAGAGGACATGATGGACGCACTTTCACGATAAGACATAGCATCAATTGCACAACTAAATTTGTGGTGTATATAATTGTCTGCAAATGTAATCGTATTTATGTGGGAAGTACAATTAGGACACTCAAAGAGAGGATTAGTGAACATGCCAGAGCACTAAAACAAGGAGATGAGAGATACCCAGTGGCTATACATGCCAATATATGTGGCGCACAGGGAACATACAAACAGTTTTCCTTTTTTGGAATTGATCATGTCCCTCCTACCAATAGAGGGGGAAACAGGGAGTTAATGTTGCGTCGCTCCGAGGCAACTTGGATTATGCGCATTAGGGCAGTGGAAGACGGTTTAAACACTGATCACGAAATGCAGTATTTTTTGGGCAACTGACCCAACATAGATGCCATAACGGACTGCTATCAAGATATGTGTGCATCTCTTAGCGTACTTCAATATTACTGTAATCCCCTTTATATGTTGTTTTTAACGCTAAACATGTAATAGAGCATTTTGGGCTATTGATCGCTCACATGTTGGTATGTAACAGATGGAACTTGCAATGTAAAAACAAGCAATATGTATAACACAAAGGTACGGAATTCAGCTATGAAATATATGTTTACAAATACGGATGGAACACACAGATATGTGTAATAACATTGGTATATATTGTATAGCATTTATGCTTTGGACCACTAGGTCGTGATCAATATACGTATTTTATTTCCCCTAGTACCTCTCTACTCAAATACTGGTTTGTATCTACACACGTATTTCCCCATTCTGAGATGACATTCATGGATATAGAAGAAACTGATAAGTACACGACCTATACATCCGGCTTCACTTTACTCAGTAATAACCAGAGTAACGCTATTTGCTGCAACTACGTTAGGCTGAATACTTCGGTTCGAATACAGGGTAGAATATCACATCAAGTGGAATGGGCTCGAACTTTCGAGTCAGGTCTGCAAACTAGCATACCAGAATCTAGTTCCGGGGTTTCTATGGTGACGCACACGCAAAGAAGTACGCGCTCTAGTTGTTTTTTTCACTCTCGGGTCAGTATACTTAAGGAACCCAGCTTAGAGACTCGTCACTTCCGGTCCATTTGATTACACACGGAGAAGACAGCAACGTGAAGCGTACTCGCTTCTAGGTAAGAATCTCTTACGCGGGACGGTCTCTATTAGCAGAAACACATAGCCTTGTGTAAGTAGACTAATGCACTCACGTTATTTTCAGATTACCCCCCCCTTACACCATTGGGGCACTCACCTGCTAGGACCACACCAGCTATAATATGAGGACTTTTACCATGGAACAATAAGGTAAGGGAGCGTGCCTGGAACGGGGACGGGGCAACTTTTGCTAATAGTTTGGTATGCCTCTCATACCACCTGATCTACTAATCTAGGAACGAAGCAACCCACTTACACCGAAACCTTGGATCCGGGGGTCAAGCCTATTACAGCCGGGACGGAAGTAAAACCGGCGGGGAGGTGAGTAAGCTTCACCGCCCTCTCATTATAATAGTTTACTTAGTCTCGACCTTTAATTGGGACAACGCAATACTAACATGAGTGTTCGCTCTTGATTTCGTATCTTTTCAGAACTTGATATATTACATCTACCTGCTCTACAGGTAGGGGATTATTCCTTAAGTCAGATCACTTTTAGTGGTGCAATACAATTAAATACATTAAATACAATATATACATGAATGTCTCACCTCGGCTAATATAAATTGAAGATAGGGCATTTTAGGTCCTATATCTTCGAGTTCACAATTCCCGCCAATTCTATATAGTTCCCCGTTTTATCACCGAACACTGGCAAATAAATTCATGAACGTAGGGGAGATATTTTATTATACGATAACCCTATAAGATTCACAAACACACTGTTGTTGTGATACACTATATAATATCTAGATTGCGTTGACTGGGAATAAGTGGTATAAGCTTGTGATTATTCACAATTCTATGACCCGCATTAGTAACTCACTAATGTGATTGTATACGAGGCAAATATATATATGAATAAGTCACCGGGTGAACAGTTTTTACACAACTTATGCTTATTCGTAATGGAGTGGTGGATCGGCTGATCCCAAATGTACATATATATATTTTTTATCTTGTAGCCCTGAAGAAGTCAGTTGGGAAATCTCCCATGACGAAACACGTGTTGGCTGGGCTATCTTACGGAATAAAGAAAGAAAGAATACTTTACAAATTTGTCGTGATTGCAAGAACAAAATATTTTTCTACATGTATGATATGTAACTAAGTTGGTGGAACTACGCCATAACGTACTAAACACATAGCGTGTGCACAGGATCACATTGTGTTTACAGTGGACCTCGTCTTGGGTCCCCGATTGAGGGTTTAGGGTGTTAGTCTCCCTCACCTGTGCACCGCACTGATAACTCTCAGAAAGAATTGCGTATAATTGGGAGGCGCCAGGTCCACACTTAGAAAACGCCCCGAAGTTCCTTAGTACCTCAGTGCTCGGAGCATTGTGTTCAACAGAGGAGACCAAGTTGACATCAGGCAGAAATGGAAAGGCACGTCTGATGCTCCTTTCGAGGCTGACCCACTGAGGGTTGTGACTAGTAAGGGACACATGGTGACTGCTCACCATTCTGGAAAGTCCGTTACGTGAGATTCTTCACATTTCAACCACCTGCCTTGACCTTCCCCTGCTCCCGATGTCAGAAGTAAGATTTGTCCACTTGAGTGTCTGGAGAGCCCAATGACTGTACCAGTGTCTTTGTCACCAGTGCCAGTCATGGACACTTCGCCTGTAACTCTGCGACCTCACATGACATGATTCGAGCACCAAAATTACTTATTGAATAGTTGTAATGTATATATGTATTATTGGTACTTTTTATTTACAAAGGGGGAGATGAAGTGTGGTGATACAATTCTTAACGTAGAATGTTCAACAGTTATACACTGAGGAATAAAGACGTGTAATACCAAGCTCCATGTGTGGTGTGATCATTTGTATGCACCAGGGCTGGGGTAGGACACTACACCATGGAGGAGATAGACGGGTTGTGAGCCTTTGATCCCTTCCTGGTCTTTTTCTGGGCTGCTAAACAGACATCCTACTTGCTAGAGTTGTGATCATTTCACCGCTTCTGAACTTCAAGAGAGCAAAGCAGCCTATGCAGAACTGTCAGAGGCTTAGACTGGTGTGACAGACGACATCCCACCCTTTGAAGCAGATGACTGATCAAGTTTTCTACTCAAGGTGGTCGAAGGTAATCAGAGTTCATTTTACATGAATCTCGTGGAAAGCTAATTAAAAGCTGCTGAAGGCAAATGGAGCAGTTGTCCCTCTGGGTTGCCTTCTGGTTCAAGCCCTTGAAATTTAAACTCCAAAGAATCACTGCAGCAGGAATATAATATTACCATACACCCTTAATCCCAAGATGCCCAAGGCATGAGAGGTGGTCCCTCACTGAGACATTTTCAGGAGGATCAAAACTTGCTTCAAAAGTGTGGCAGCGGATATGCACATTTTAGTGTTTAACAGCAACTATTTTTCTCCTTTTGCACTGACTGATTTTCTGCAATTGAGCGATTTTGCTTTTCGTTCTATTTAAATATTTTTTATTGTGGTTTGAGATAATGTATATGACATTTGTAGAAAAACACACTGATGCATTAGTTAAAGGTACATATGAACAGATAATCAGTTACACAAGTGACAGCAGTCATATCACACCGGCGGCTCCTCCACTAAGGCAGAGGAGCGTTGCCCCACAAGAAAAATAAAATGATAACGCCAGGTTATCATTTTATTGTTCCCTAGCGATCCCCAGGTGCGGGGCGGGGTTGGGCTGGGCAGCCCAAAGAGCAGGGGAAAAGTGGTGGCACTGCCCAAGTGCGCATGACTGCTTGGCCGGCCGTCTTGGGTCGGCCAAACAGTACTGCACACTTTGCTTGTTCCCCACCAGGCTGTAATGCACAGCCTGGTAAGGAACATGCCCAGCCTCCCATTCTCCCTCTGAGCGCTGAGCCACGGCACTCAGACCAATCACGACGCTGCTATCTGCAGCGTCGTGATGGGCTTGAGGAGTCTGGAAGCCTGGGTGCTTCCTGTTCCTGCGTCGGCAAGATGGACGGAGGCGGCCGCCGGTAAGGTACGCTTTTTAAAAAAATGTTTCAGTTTCTCTCTATTTATTTTAACCTCCCCATCACACCCCACCACTGATGCCCGGTAGCAGCCGCTACTGCAAGTGAATACCATTATACTATTGTTAGTAGGTTCTGAAAGTGACCCCACTAGGGCCCCCTCCTCTTTTGGTGTTTCTTGGGACATCCTGGTGCTTTGTACACTGACTCCTCCGCCTTATCCCAGTGGTACATTCCTCTAGATCCAACAGAAACGGCAGAGGCATTGCCATAATCTACAAAGAGAATCTCAAATTCTCAACTACCACTGATGGCTCTACCCTCTTCATGGAGCACCTCCACTTCCTACTCCAAACAAACAGCAAAACCACCATCAAAGGCAACCCCTGACTTCATCGCCCCTTTCACCATCGACTCAAATCTGCACATATTCCAGGGAGACAACTTTCACCTTGAGAAAACAGATGATGCCAACACGGCCGACCCCCTAGGAAGCACGGCGAAACTCAGACTCAAGCAACTTGTCACCAACCCCACCCACACTGCAGGACACCTGCTCGACCACATCTTCTCAGCCAGCGATAGAGTTAAATACACCCACACTGGGGAGCTCACTGGACCGATCAACACTGCACCCATTTCGTCATCTCGGAACCTCTCAACACCCCGGTCTCCACTGCCAGCGACATACGGTGCAGCTGGTCTGTTATCAAAGTAACGATGGACTAACACCCTCAAATCCCGCCTACCCACCATCACCAAAGATACAGAAAAAGCAGCGGAAAACTGTGTGAACTGGATCACAGCAAGCGCAGACGAAGTCGCACCAAGGAAACACACCAACCCCAAGAAAAGAACATGACACCCCAACTGGTTCACGGCAGAACTGAAAACCCTGAAACCTATATGTGACTGCAGTCAGAAGGAAAGAAGTTGGCGCTCCAGTGAGACTCTTGAGCACCACAAACTATTCAAAGACACCCTCAACCGATACCACCACCTCCTGAAAAGTACCAAGAAGACCGCCAACAGCAAGAAACTGATCAACATAGTCAAGGAGTTTGCCAACCCCTAGGCAACCGAAAACATAATCACACCCTCGCAAGCTCTCTGTGACACCCTATCGGACTTTTCTCACAACAAAATCAGCACCATCTACCAAGACTTCACACCCCAACTTCCCGTCGAGGACAACATCAACCTCCTAAAGCCGACCGATGCCCATCAACATCAGCTCACCTCGTGGAACACCCTCACCGAGAAAGAAACGGCGTCCATCATGAGATCAATCCACTCCAGAGCCCCAGCTGACCCCTGCCCCCCAACACATTTTCAACCTCGGCAATCAACCCATCAGCAAAGAACTCACCAAGGTCCTCAATTCCTCGATCACCACAACCCACTTCCCCCAGAAATGGAAACATGCCACCGTGAAGCCGTTGCTGAAGAAACCATCTGCCGACCTAGGAGATTCCAGGAACAACCGACCCTTCTCCCTGCTCCCTTTCCAGGCCAAGGTCATCGAAAAAGCTATCAACATCCAACTATCCAGACATCTGGAGAACCACAACCTGCTGGACCCCTCATAAGCCGGCTTCAAAGCAAACCACAGCACTGAGACAGCCCTAGTCGCAGCCACAGATCACATCAGAATGCTGTTAGAACACAGAGAAACAGAGGCCCTCATCCTCCTCTACCTCTCAGGGCCTTCAACACCGTATCCCACCACACACTGATCAACAGACTCCACCAGATCGGAGTTCAAGGAGCAGCCCTCAAGTAGATTGCATACTACCTCAAAGGAAGAACGCAGAAGATCATCTTCCCTCCGTACTCCTCGTTCCCTAAGAACATCACCTGCGGTGTACCTCAAGGCTCTTTCATCAGACCAACCCTCAACAACGTAAACATGACACCCCTAATTAACATCGTCAGGAGCCACAGACTCAACATCATCTCCTACACCGACGACACTCAACTCATCCTCTCCCTGACAAACGGCCCTACAACCATCAGAGATAAGTTCCAAAGATGCATGAAGGACGTGGCCGTCTGGATGAACAACAACTGTCTCAAACTCAACACAGACAAGAAAGTAGTACTCATCTTCAGGAAAGGCAATGAAACCATATGGAACAAAGAATTGTGGCCACCCAAGCTGGGCCCTCTCCCTAAACCCACTGAACACTCCTGCAACCTCGGCGTCATCCTCGACAGCCAGCTATCCATGAAGAAGCAGGTCAGCGACATCTCCTCCGCTTGCTTCTTCACCCTCCGAACGCTCAGGAAGGTTTTCAGATGGCTCCCACCCAACACCATGCGAATTGCCACACAACTCATGAGGAAACTCCAGACCATCCAGAACACAGCAGCGAGACTCACCCTCGACCTCCCCAGACAGACGCACATCACCCCTCACCTCAGGAAACTCCATTGGCTACCAGTCGCAAAGAGATTCTGGTTCAAGCTGATCACCCATGCTTACAAAGCACTATACAACGAAGGACCGGCGTACCTCAACAAACGAGTGAACTTTCACCAACCCATCAGGGAGCTTTGTTCCGGATCCCTCTACCTGGCAGCCACCCAACGCATCCGCCACGCAAACAGCGGAGGCTGCTCCTTCTCCCACCTAGTGGCTAAGACCTGGAACACCCTCCCCCTGCACCTAAGAGCCTCACTATCGCTCCAGCATTTCAGGAAGGACTTCAAGACCTGGATGTTCAACCAATAGGTACAGGCAGCATGATCCAGCAGCATGTGTCCACAGTGCCTTGAGACCCTCACGGGTGAAGCAGTCGTGCTTTACAAATCCTGATTAATTGATAGGATAAGCTAATCAGCAATTGGGAGAGGGTGGGAGGCAGTCCTATTCGAACACCAGAGGAGGGCTATATCTCACTTCATGATAGATAGCCCATTGGCCCCCAACAAGCAGGGCGCCTGAGAGCCATTATTCCTAGAAGAGTAACTCTATCTTCAGTTACTAGTTCTAGGGGATTGTGAATATGGGTCCACTAGTCCTGAATAATTGGACACAACTATATAATATGGAAGTATGTAACTATTGTGTCACAGCGTAGAGAGTTAAGGCTAGACCTTCTGCCCATGTTCCAGAGTCTTTTGGGATTATATTATATGCTATGAAGTATTTAAATTGGATCTGATGAAGTCTGGATGATTTTACCAACTCTTGTGTGGCCATCTTGGCTTCCACCCATTCCTCAGGCGTCTTCAGTAAAAAGAACTTGTAGAGTCTTGAAATGCCCCTCCTTTCAAGCCACTGCATACTTAATTTAGGCTCTCCAGATATGGCCCAACCCATCTCTGTATGTGCCAAGCACATGGTGCAGTTGTACTTAATTAAAAAATTGTGACTTATGGAGCAAAAACGGAGATGAAGTATAACAGAATTTGATATGATTGGATTCCCAGACATCTCCTAGCATCGAGATCCCTATCAGATTCTAGGGTCAGAAACCGTCTAATGGTACAGTGTGAGCTAACCATGTGCCTTGCCAGAGGGGCCTATCAAGAGTTAGGGGGCCTTCTCAATTTATCCACGTCAATGCCAGCAGTCGACTGGGATTCTAGTAATTGGTTTATTGCTATACATTTAGTCGAGTAAACCCTACTTTTCAAGAACCTCGAGTTCCATTCTGACGGTTGGGTTGTTAGGTCTCGGCTAGACAGCGCATGCGATGTCTCAAAGAGACTGTTGTATTCAATATGTGGGCTTCTGCCCACCCATAGACTTGCCATTTGCTGGCTCCATCGTCACTCTCATATTCTTTCTCCCCATTTGTCCATGGCGTGCATGCGTCATGCCTCTTCCTGTGTTTAGCCCTCCCTGAGAGCATAGACCAAGTACTACTGTCAATCCGCTGCTCCCATTTTAGGATCTGGTTTAGGAACGACTTTCTTCTTCTACTTTTTAAACACTTCACACGAGGGCTTCTATTTACACTTGCTCCATTCTCCGTTTGCTGTTGCCTTTTTCAGTATTCTTCAGCGAGCTGTGTTTCCGCAAACAGGCCAGTAAATCTTGTTCTTGTCTCGTCACATTTGCTGTGCATTCAAAGAACGGGGTCAAATGTCAAACACTGTTTTCTGAGGGAGCCTGTTTACTTTTCTTTCTCTGACTTCAACGTGAGAGGATTTTTTTTTGTTAATGTTCCGTTGTTGCTTGCCATCCCCAACCCCCTCCCGCTTAGCTGCTTGACCCGTCCCCCCCCCCCCTCATAGCCGCTTTCAAGGTTTGCAGCGTTTCTCCCTGGCATGAGGTGTTTGCGATGAAGAACAACGTTTTGCCTGCCATGGTTAATTTCCATTTAATTTGGGCGAATATCTCGCCTCAACTTGCCTGTGTTTCTCAAGGCTCCTCACTGTCTAACCCCGTGATATGCCAGCTGTTCTCTTCAGTGCTTCGAAACTGCAAGATGATGGGTATGAGCGTTTTATTAACTGTTCCCTTTTATTGGCCAAGAAGAAAGCACTTTTGCTTCTTGCTTTATGCCAAGGGTGGCAATAGCACAAAATGCCAAGGCTACCTCACTTCACTGTCCACCATTTGGCGACCGTCTCCCCTGCAGAGAACCTCTAGTTAAAGGCTCATTTCTCACAGGCGTGGCTGGGAAGAACCGTCCCATTTATCACGTCCAGCAATGTGTATCGTACATTAATGCGGAGTTGGTGATTAGTAAAAATTGTGTACGGATTGAAACATTTGAATCACGCAATTACATTTTCTAAATTTGCAATTACATTTTATAAATTTGCTCAGCGATTTGCCCAGAAGCACATGATGTTATGCCCAGTGCTGAAGCCGGGATTAGAGCTCAGCTCCGCAGGTTCCAAAGTCAAAAGCATAGACCTTATAGCAGTGTAGATGAGACCCCTTGTGATAACAGCAGCAGCCAGCAGGAGGCTCAGAGTGAGGCCCTTGCAGGGCCATGCCATGTCAATCAGTGATACGCAGAACCGTCCTGGTGAGGATGAAAATGATACATTTCTATCTTCTAACCTTGACTGACATATTGCGTTTGGTCTTGTCGAGTGTACAGCGCTCAGACGCATAGGGTTAGGTTAGTGTTTAGTATTTACATTAAAAATGACATTAGACATCGATCAATCACAACACAGGATGCTCGGCTGAAAGGGAGACGGGTAACACCAATGAAGTTTACAAACTATGCGAGAACGTCTTTTCGGACAGTGGAGAAATAACTTTGGAGCAGAAAATGATTATTTCTGGGGACAGGCAATACACAGTCCAGACTCTTGCAGCAAAAGATTGTTCCGCTTATTTGGTACCCTCGGGCCCTCTTTTCGCAGAACGCCAGGGGTTCTGAATCGCATCCGTTCCATCCTGTCTGGATGTAGTTGGCTGTGGGGCTGGCGATGGGAAACAAATTGTGTGAAAAGGTCTTTCTGCCGATCGGCTTTTTACACCCTTTTGTGCGGAGTCAAGCAGTGGCTTAACATGGAGGAGCTTTTGCCTTTTTTTGGGGGAGGAGAGAGGGGGTGCGTACTTTGCGAACATCTCACTGCTCAGTAGCAATACAGCTTACAGTCATCTATGATAGTCTAAAAGAAAAAATAACGGGGCATATTAGCAATGCCTGGCGATAATTATCGCAAAGCGCAATTAGCGCTTGGATAATTATCGCCAGGCATCGCCGGTTTCTATCGCGGAGTTAGCGTGCAATCAGCAATGCTAATCTCCAAAGCGATAGAAACCTTGGAGAACAGTGTGAATATCGCCTGAAAACAGGCGATATTCACACTGTTCCCCAGTTCTGCTTGCTGATAGTGCGAGGGGGACTTAGCCATGTAATCCACCTCTCATTGGATTACATGGCTAAGTCAGGGTAGGACCAGGTGTTAGCAAACCAGCGCTAAACGTGTTTAGCGCTGGTTCGCTAATCACCGCCCCTGCCTCGCTGATAGGCGTTAGCGACCTCAGCGACTGTTTCCAGTCGCTGTTAGGTAGGAACGCCTACTTTGCATGCCATTAGCAATAAATATCGCTGGCATGCAAAGCGGCACTCAACCCGGTCGCTATCGCCTACAAGCTGTCGCTAACAGCAGTTAGCGACAGCTTGTTGATAAGGCGATAATATTATCGCCGCTTTAGCGGGAAAAAGTCCCGCTAAAGTGGCGATAATCGCCTTGCTAATATGCCCCAACATCTGTATGTTTAAGGATTGGCGCCTATCCCACAAGTGTCAGAACCACTGCATGTTCCACAAATGTGCTTTCTTCTGAGAAGGCGGTGGACATCTGCCAATACTATAGCGCCTTGAGAGTTTTGGTTGTAAAACTGCTTTGCACGACAGGTGAGATCCGCAGACGCCTTGGTGTGATATGCAAGGTTAAAGGTTCCGCACTAAAGAGGGATACACTCAGCCGTTCATCCTTCCTAGGTGGACATGTTGAACGGTAGTAGCCTATGTGATTGACAGCACTGTGAAGTCACTATCTGGTGGAATATGCAATATAAAAACTAGTCATTATTACGAAAGCGGTGCATGTGCCATCTGTTGAGTGACCATCGTTGCTTGCCCCGCCTCCCCCCAACCCACCCCCCCACGTTGCTGCTTGTTATTGCTTATTATTATTCGGCGCTGCTGATGAACCGCACACTAGGATTTCCAGAGCTTGAATCCATTACTCTGCACGGTATGCTTTGCCCAGGGTTGGATTGGGATTCAAAATCGGCCCGGGCATGCTAAAAAAAAGTGGCCCACATTTGCATATTGTCTTTCCGCAAAACACTGCTTCGGCGAAATTTTATTAAAAAAAGAGGGGGGGTAAAAAAAAAATGCACGGATTACTTCACACTGGTGAAACACACCTGAAAACAAGTGAGGCCACTTCTGCTCAGGCCCCCTGCCCCTGCTCAATATGCATATATTAATGGGCCGGCCCAGCGAGAGAAAGGGAGTGACACCTCTGTCTGTTGATAAAAGGGAGGAAATGGACGCCCATCTGCCTCCAGAAAGGCCACTCAGGCACCCACTGGGCCGCTGGCGATATCCGAACAATGCAGAAACCACCCAAATTGCCCCCCCCGCCCCCAGACTGCTCAAAAAAGCAGCCCACAGTTGAAACTGGACTCCGGCACCTCGGGCACTGCCCGAGTGCCCGCGTTACCAATCCGACCCTGGCTTTGCTCACCCACAGCCCTGAGTCATTGCATTTCCCTTTCGCACCCAAGTTCCTCAACAACTGAAGAAAAGTGACCTGACTTCAGCAGTGCTTCTTTCACAATCTGAAACTCTGAGTGCCTGAATCGTGTCTGCTTTTTCTTTCACAATCTGCAACTTGTGTGCATGTTTTTTCAAGGTGGTGCAATACGAACAGACTGCGAAGCCTAGAGTGTCATGAGTCTCACACACGTAGAAACCGGAGGGCGCATCCCTCTATAGCCAGCAATACAAAATTTTCCAGCATTTGCAACAAGAATTTTAGATTCTATTAAGGACACGGAGGCGAGGATTATGCTTCTCAATCTTTACTACTCATTTACAGCAGCCAATGAAAAAACAGTAAAAAACATTAAACACTACAAATCCCATGAGGCTGTGAACAGGGCCGGCTCTAGGGCGGTGCGATCAGTGCGGCCGCACCGGGCGTTGACATGGGGTGGGGGCGTCATTTCTGAAAAAGTATACTATCATTTTAAAAGCACCTGCTGCCTCGTTCCTGGCCTCCAGCAACTTTCAGACATCAATTAAAATGTCAAGAGAAGTCCGGTGATTAATCGTCTTTCTGGAAAGAGACCGGAGGTTTGTCTAGCGGAAGTTTTGACTCATCCTAAGGTAGCGCAGAGGGTTAAAATGCCTGCTGCTAAGAACGTGTACCATGCAGGTAACGAAGTGCATATAATGTACATAGGGCAGTGGGTTACTGCTTCTGTAAGACAGCTCCTTTTGTTACTTGTCGTTTATAAGTCAAAATCCTAATATAGAACATTGAGCTATTAACTGTCACCCTAGAGCTACTGCACACTGCAAGGTATATGTTAGAGCTATATGTTTTTTTGCCCAGTCTTTCTTTATCCTAATATTGTGAAAAGGGTTCATTTGGGTAAAAAAAATTCTTATTATGAAAGAAAACCCCTAACAATGATGTTACGTTTTAAATTCTGAATTTGTGCTTTTCCTGAATAAGATATTTAACTATATTGCCTACCAGTATCGATGACATGTCACTCCTACACTACACCTTGTAGTACTGTCTGATGTAACATTTCCTATACACTTATTTACACACATATGATTGTCTCTGTGCAATGTGTGTGTGATGTAAAGTGCTCTGACACCTTACACTGGAATGAGTGGTGCTATAAAACTAATTGAATCTGAGAGACAGTGGTTATGGAGACTTGAGAGGCACTGTTAAAGGGTGCTAGTGAGGGAATCCGTGGCAGAGGTGGTCATTGGGGAAGCGCCAACAGACATTGTCGCACAGGGCGCCACCAGCGCTAAAGCCGGCCCTGGCTGTGAACCACGCCTCCTTCAGTAACCAATCAGAACAGTCCAAAGCCTTACAAAATAGCGAGGCACCATCTTACTGCCTCTTTCTTTGCAACAAGCAGTCTTTCCTTAATGCAAGTCAAAACAGGATACAGTTCCAGTTCTCAACGGAGAGCAATTCCCAATAATGGGTTTAGGAAGAGACAACTTTATCCATAAACAGCGCAGAGCCTGCAGCCAGAAGGTATTCCATATTCAGCTCTGTTTGGAATCCGTTCCTGAAATCAGAAACAAGTTTGAAAACCATAGAACTAAAGAAGTTTGGCATCCAAGGGAGGGAAGAAAAGCATGTCGAAATACAACATATGACATCATGATAGTTGAAATACAACTCTTACCTGTCCCAACGGGTGGGATAATCCTCGCCTCCGTGTCCTTAATAGAATCTAAAATTCTTGTTGCGAATGCTGGAAAATTTTGTATCCTATGGCAGGACCGGAGGCTCAGATTATGCCGGTTCAAAGCTGACCAACAACCACAAAAGAAACATGTACAATTGGTTTGTAATAAAATATCTTAAAACATTTAATCAGATGACCAATCCGCTGCCTTAAGAATATCCTCTAATCTGAATCCCATAATAAAGGCCTTAGAGGCCATAGCGCCTCTAGCAGAGTGAGCGCCATACACAAATACATCTATACCAGCTTCAGCCATAACCCATCAGACCCAACGATCCAAAGTAGCCGCCGATACTGGGCGGAAAGGTTTCTGAATTGACAATAGCAACGGTCTTAAAGGTTCGGTTCTGTGAGATAAGGTACGTTCTTCGTAACTTTTTAAACATTTAACCACACATAGTTTATCATTGTGGGGAAAGGCAGGATAATCAACAGAACGTGACATTGTTTTAGTTCTTCTAGATATAATGAATGATACGCCATGAGGCGAGAATAACCTACCTGCTAGATCTAGCGCATGTACATCAGACACTCTACGACAAGAAATGAGACATAACAGCATGGTAAGCTTAGCTGAAAGTTGCTTTAATGATAAATCTTTATTGTCAGGCCAAGATTCCAATAATGATAGAACATTAGACACATCCCATAGCGTGTTGTATCTGGGTCTCGGTGGACGAGCGACCCTTATCCCTTTCATTAATTTACATACCATCGGATGGATCCCAACCGGTTTTCCATCTATGTGATCATGTCCAGCAGACAACGCAGATCTAAACTTTGCGTTGAATTGTTTACTGATCTGTAGCATAATCCTGATTCCGAAAACTCTGCCAAAATTTTTAAAATCTCTTTCAAATCTGATCCCACTGGATCCACCTTCCGTTGAAGGCACTAACCCATCCAGCGTTTCCATGCCGCAGAATATCTTTTACGGGTGGAAGGAGCCCAAGCCTGTTGTATAAGCTCGGCAGCCGCCGATGAAAGGCCTTCAACTCGTTCATATCTCCTGAGAGCGTCCAAACCATGAGTGTCAGTTGATCTTGGAGGACCAATGGATGAGGGGATCCCACTGGGTCCAGGAGTAACTGTGGAAATACAGGACGTTGAATGGGCAGATGCACTGATAACTACAAGAGAGTTGGAAACCACGATTGTGTCTTCCACAGAGGTGTGACTGACACCAATGATGCTGATTGACGATGGACCTGGGCCGCCACTGTCGGGATCAGTGCAAAGGGAGGAAAAGCGTAATTCCTCTGAGGTCCCCAAGGATGAAGAAAAGCATCCGTACCCATCGCCATCGGGTCCGGTCTCCAGCTGTAAAAGCAGGGAAGCTGGGTATTGAGGCGAGAGGCAAACAGATTCATCCGACATGGGCCTCGAATAGTCATGATCTCTTGAAACAAGGCGGGATGGAGTTTCCAGTCGCTGAAGTCTGTCAGGAACCTGGAATTCCAGTCCGCCACTAGATTGTCTTTGCCAGGGATGTATTCTGCCAGAATTGTGATCTTCTGCGCTAGGCAGAAATGCCAGAACTCTCGAGCAATGTTGGCTAACCGACAAGATCTCATACCTCCTAGGCGATTTATGTACCTCACCGCTGACACAATGTCCATCCAGAGAAGGATGCAACAATTGCTCTTTATTGGGGAGATCGACTTGATGGCAAACGAACCCGCCAACAGCTCTAGACAATTGCTGTGTAGTTTCAGCTCTTCTGCTGACCAGCGGCCGCCGGTAGCGAATTCTCCGCATCTTGCACCCCAACCCCAGCGACTGGCGTCTGATTCGATAACTACATCGGGAGATGCTAAGAAAATGGCCTTGCCATTCCAAGCCTCCATATCTGTTAACCACCATTGCAGTTCCTCTTGAGCTTCGGGTGACAGAGCAATCAAGGGATCCTAACTGAAATTTTGTTGAAGATAATGAATGTTGAGGCGTTGCAACGCTCTGTAGTGGAGAGGACCAGGGAATATCGCCTGAATCGAGGATGCCAGAAAGCCAACAATCCTCGCCAGGGACCTCAAAGAAACCATCTGTCTCGACAATGTCGATCGGATTTCTCTCTTGATGGATTTGATCTTGGTTGGAGGGAGGAGCAATTGAGCCGTTACTGAGTTGATCTGAAATCCCAGGAAGTCCACCTGTTGGTAGGGGATCGCCAAGGATTTTTTGGGATTTATTACAAAACCCAATTTCTGTAGAAGAGACACGGTCCATTGTAGATGTGTGATCAGCTGACTCTGATCCTGTGCCAACAGAAGCATGTCATCTAGGTAGACGATCATGCAAACTCCCATCTCTCGAAGACGAGTCACCACAGGTTTCAATAACTTGGTGAATACCCAGGGGGCTGATGAGAGGCCGAAGGGGAAGGATTGGTATCGGAACAACTGAACTTTCCATTGAAATTGGAGGTATCGTTGATGCGGGGGAAAAATTGGAACTGTCAGATAGTCATCCTTTAGGTCTAATTGTACCATCCAATCGTTTTCTAACAACAGATCCCTTAAAAGATGGATACCTTCCATCTTGAAATGTCTGTAAATTACGAAAGGGTTGAATTCTCTGAGATTTAATACTAATCTCTGGCCTCCTCCCTTCTTTTGCACCAAGAAGACATTGCTGCATAAGCCCTCCGGCATGAAGGTTCCTGTAGCAATAGCCTGCTTTGTCAAAAGTTCTAGTAGTTCAGAGTCTATAAAAGACTGCTCTTGTAGGGAAAAATGGAGAGGAGGAGGAGGAGCCAATTGGATAGGAACATAGACCAATTCTATTTGATACCGTTGAACAGTGTTCATGATCCATGCATCTGAAGTGATCTTTGCCCAATTGTGTACAAAAGGCATCAATCTGCCCCCCAAGGGAATCGAAGGGAGAAAAGGAGGAATTGTTACCTGAAGATTGGGCGTCATTATTTCTGAAACCTCGATTGATCCCTCTGTTGTCATGGCAGCGAAACCCCATGATCTAGTGGGGTAGAATCCGGCCTGTTCTGGTTCCTGAGTATATCCTGTGCGTCTGGGGGCAAAGCCACGTTGAGCACTTTGCTGGTTGTAGCGGCCGGTTGAGTGTCCTCTGCCACGACCGGCCCTACCAGAGAGGGGATGTAATACTCTTTTGAGGGAGGACTGAGATTTGTCCAGGGATGTGAAGTTGTTTACAAACTTTGCGTTGTCTTTCACAAAACACATTTGCCAAAGAGTTGACCTTCAGCTAATGGACCTGGTTCAGCAGAGGCCAGTTCTGCAAGTTGCGGGTCAATCCTCAATAGGACCGATATGCGTCTCTCGGAAGAAAGGGCGCAGTTCGCATTGCAGAGGAAGCAAATTGCTCTTTGAGTCCATCCAGCTAGGACTTCCGGGTGGATAGCTGCACCCGTTTCTTGCGCCTGAAGGGCCAATTCCAGTATCTTTGCCAGTGGACCAGAGACATCGAGTAGCTTATCTTGGCAGGCTCTCAGAGCTCTATCTATACCTTTCTTGGGATCTTTTCGGTATTTCTTGAGAAAGGTTTGCATAGAGGTATCTATTTCTGGTGTCAGGGCCATTTTGTTCAGAAGATCTGGACGGGGGCATTCTGATCTAAGTCAGGATCTGACTTCTTTATCGAAGCTTTTACGCAGATTGGTCTGCAAATATTCTGCCACCGCCGGGGCCGGGGACCAGTCAGAAGATCTAGGATGGACTATACTAGAAGGGTCAAAGGTGAAAGGAAATGGATTAACGGAGGAAAGAGAGTGTTTGTGTTTCTTAGCACGCTTATGCGGGCGCGACTCCTGGGAGGAGTCTGTATCAGTGTCTGTGTCGGTATGAGGGGGAGGATTAGAGGGGAAAGGCGGTGGCGAAGGGGCCAGCGGATCGACATTGTAGTCATGATCTTTGGATTTTTGCGTAACCTTGGTGTAAATTTTAACATGGGGCCAAGAGGGACCTTGAGGCTCAGAGGATGGGAGGGGAGGGGTAGTGGAGGGGTTAGCAGGCAGAGTACTTGGGGTATTACCTACCAATTGGTCAAGGCAGAGCGATATAGGCAGGAGGGCCGAGGATAGGGCTTTATCCAATTTTTTATCTAAGGTTTTATCAATGACGGTCTCCATATTTCCATCATAGTAATAGTCTTCATCTTCTGCAGGCCCATTTGCAGCTAGCTCCTGTTCATAGCCTTCACAGTCAGACATCCTAATGAATATAAAATATTCTTATCAAAATTCCCCAGTGGGAAGCCAATTATACAACCCTGACCAGCTTAGGAAACAGGGCGTCAGAAGGGAGCAAGAGGCTGAAGCAGTGAGGCCAACAGGTACCAAAAAATGCTGTAACAATAGGACTTATGGGGAGCAGCGAAGAGTTTCCAAAAATTGAGGCTGTTATTATAGCAGTACTTTATAAATACAGTCTTAAATGTAGAGAAACAACTGCCCAGAAAAAATTTCTAACGAGGCCCGGTACCGGCACACCACTGCAAAGGCTGTAATCCCTCCGTTGTACAAGCCCGGGGAGAGGCGTCATCCAGTGTGTGTTGGGGAGTCTGCTTCGCGTGCACTGACGCGTGCAGGCTCCCGAGAGGATACGCGCGATCAGCCCAATTGGGCTCTCTACGCGACCTCGCTCCCAGGGAGGGGCCACTCCCTAGGGGTAGCGCGAGGAGCGCGCACCGCAGCGGCACGGCCGCCCGGGCAGTTAAAGCAATTACACTAAATTAAGGGCAAAAACCAAGATACTAAGCAGCGCAACACGCGCTGAGGCAATCGGAAAACTAATTTCTATCACGCAGGCACGCGGGGAGCAAGCTCTGTGTCGCAGGCATAAAATCGCTACAAAAACATCATAAATTAATAATCGTGAGTAAATCCAATAAGCATGTGTATAACAAGCAAGAACAATATTCAATTTAACGAGACCCTTATCTTGACTGCGGAGCAGCAAAGAGGCAGTAAGATGGTGCCCCGCAATTTTGTAAGACTTTGGACTGTTCTGATTGGTTACTGAAGGAGGCATGGTTCAAAGTCTCATGGGATTTGTAGTGTTTAATTTTTTTTACTATTTTTTCATTGGCTGCAGTAAATGAGTAGTAAAGATTGAGAAGCATAATCTGAGCCTCCGGTCCTGCCATAGAATTCAGTTAACTTCTCTTCAAGATCCCAAGAAGTGCTTCTCCAACATTTGAGCTCCCTCTAGCGCTTCAGCTGCATCAAATATGGTTACCCTTCATTACCGTATTGACACGAGTAGATGGACCTCCACAATGCTATATGTAACCAAATGGAAGGGAAAGGCACTCAGATTTATGCCACGCTTAATATTACGCATTAAAGAAAAACAACGCAACGCACGCAGAGTCAGCTGTAAAGGCGTGTTTCCTCTGTTTTATGCCTCCTTTCCATACCAATCGCAGCTATAATGCCAGTTTTACCGTCTCCCTTATCCGTATTGCTTCCTTTCTCTTTCACCCCTCTGCTCCGTGTTTTTCTTATTCACCCTCCCTCCCCACACGCCTGCCTTCGATTGTATTCGGCTTTTCCCCACCCATCTGCATGCCTTTTATTATACTTATTTCTGTGTGAAGCACTTCTCCGTCATACTAAGCCCAGTTTGCACCGAGCGTCAGTTATGATCAGGCAACATATGTACCAGGCAGAGCCAGCTATAAAGGCATGTTCCCTATGTTTTATGCCTTCTTTTCATGTATTTGGTTACAAAACATTGGCATTCGCAACACCCATAGCTCTCGAAGTGCCGAGACCTATTGGCTTTGACAGTGCTTGTTTTTATCTTCAAATAGCCCATCATTTATTGTGATTTGTTGTTCACCAATAGATCTTGATGTCTGATAGTCCAGGATCTCCATTATAAAATATAGATATATATATCCTTCCTTCCTTCCTTCCATCCTTCCTTCAGTTGCCACTAGGTAGTTATAGTTAGGACCATGTTTTTTGAATTGCCTATATCTTTGGCACCACTTCATGAATCTTCACGAGATTTTCCAAAAGAAAGTGTGCCGCTAATTCTAGTAGGGCATGAAAAGTTTCTGGGCGATTCGTCAAGCGGGGGTCGAGAGAAAAGGGGGGTCAATAAAAGTGTGTTTCCCATAGGGATTTTGAGCTCAACTACAGTCCCAACTGATGGACGGAACTACACCAAATTTGGTAGAAAGCTAGCTCTTGGTCCACAAAGAGTGCTTTTTGTTATTTGGTGTAAATCCATTCACTAGTTTTAGAGATATTAAATAAAAACCAAATTTGTATATCTAGTGACTCAATCCCTCCCGATCTCATGCAGAGATCTGATTGGCTGCTAACACTTTAACAAGGAAGTGTTGGCAGCCATCTTGGGACCTGAACTCTGCCGAGTCCCCCCAAAAAAGTGAAAAATAAAGAAAAGGGGACAGGGTAGGAATACCCTGACCCCCTAGGCCTGGTGCTGTGGTCCCGCAGGGACCCCGCAAGGGCCAAACGACATATGGACATATGTAAAAAAAATGTTTGCTGCAAAAATCGCAACGGATTCACAAATTTGCCGTGAAAAAAAAAAAAAAAGTATGGACTCCTGTGCTTGTTTAAACGTGTCCCTGGGTGGGCCTGGTCCCGGGGCTTATTTCTCTGTCCAGTTTATCTGTGTGCGCTGGTCCTGCACCTGGCCAATAACTTGACAACTCGCACTGGATGGTGGCCGGCAAGGTCGACCCTGAGATGCCGAAGCGCATGTACATTCATCCTGACAGTCCGGCCACAGGCGAGCAGTGGATGGCCAAGACCATGGCCTTCCACAAGCTCAAGCTGACCAACAACATCTCGGACAAGCATGGCTTTGTAAGTACCCAGTGCGGCGCTAAGAGCAGCAGTATTATTACCATCCCTGGCGGTATCACTTTACCGATGTGGACGCTGCGGGCCTAATACTTAGTATTACCGGTGAAGCAATAATACTGCTGTTAATAATATCAGTATTATCATTTGTCTTGTTTGTATCTCAGCGGATGCTTCTGAGCGATAGTTAATGGTATTATAATTATTCTAATTCTTCTTGTCTGCATTCTGGCATTATTGTTGTAACCGTGATTATTATGACTTAAACCACCTAGGTATGTTTTTTAAATGCACGGAACACCATGGGCAGAATATTAATCTCAACAAAGATAACACACACACAGCACTTTAAAAAATGAGGTTATCCCGTATGGGCTCTAAGCTTGCAGGATTAATCCTACATCATATTTATCACTCTGTACTGGGATATCTGTAGGATGTGCAGCCCACATGGGCCCCTGCCTTTGGAGGAAGAGGTGGTCACGGGAGTCCTGCACTGGGCATCACCTGGAGCCCATGAGATCACCTTATCAACCCCTTTCAAATCCAGCAGCAAATACTCAACCACAAAAAGTGCAACTGTGTAATCCCCTAATACGACCAGAGAAATGACAGTGCTCCAGGGCTCTGCATGGAGGAGATGGCTCAACAGGTATGATGGGTGGTTGGACATGGGTATTTTCTAAAGGAAACAGCGAAAATGCTTCAAGTGGGCTTATTGATTGGAAGCGCCTGTGTCATTTATAGTGAAATTTAAGCTACACCATTATGGATGCATAGTGCAGGCTTTGTGTGCTCGTATGTGTGGAACTGGTGCTGGTAACATGCAGCAGGAGCCACAGAATGTATGGGCTCTACAGAGTGAGGAGTGCTCCACAGAGTGAGGGGTGCTCCACAGAGGAGGTGTTCAGAAGTGGTTGTCGGCTGGGTCTGTGCCTCTCAGAGTCATGTTGGAGAACAGTCTCTTAGTACCTAGGGCTGAGGTGAGTGAGGTGCAGCCGTATAGACAGGCTGGAGCAGTCTTTGGATGTGAGGTGTGCCCCTCAGAGTCACATTGCAGCAACAGTTCAGGTATTCCGGACTGCGCTGGGTGAGTTGCACTCCTCGGAGTGAGGATGGTGAACTGGACACAGTGAGGTGCGCTTCCTGTGGTTGGAACAAGTGCCCAGCTCCGCTGTTGTCATTAGTGATGTAATTTGAGATGTCATCAGTGACATCACTCGTGACATGGTCAGTGACATCACGGATAAGATCACTGATGACATCTCAAATTACATCTCTGATGACATCATCCACAGAACCACTCACACCCTCATACAACCTCTCATACACCTACTCACACAACCACTTACATACCCATACAAGTACTCACACAACCACTCACTCATCCATAGAGCCACTCACACACCCACTCACTGACTCATACAGCCACTCACACAACCACTCCCTCATCCATACAGCTACTCATACAACCAGTCACACACCCATACAGCCACTCACAGTAACATACTCACCCATATAGCTACTCACACACCCACGTATTCAGCAATACAGCCACTCACACACCCAGTCACTCACCCATACAGCCTCTCAACAGTCACTCACCCATACAGCCTCTCAACAGTCACTCACTCGCCCATAAAAGCACCCACACACTCACTTGCACAACCACTTACAGACCCATTCACACCTCCATACAAGCACTCACATATCCACTCACTCACCCACACAGCCATTCACACAGTCACTCACTCTCCAATACAGTCACTCACACACCCACTCAGTTAACCAAACACCCACTCAAACAGCCACTCATTCACCCATACAGCCACTCACATACCCACTCACTAACCCATACAGCCTCTCAACAGAGCCACTCAGTCACCCATACAGCCACTAACACATCCACTCATTTACCTATACACACACTCGAACAGCTACTCACTCCTCCATACAACCACTTACACACCCACTCCCTCACTGAAACAGCCACTCACACAATCACCCATACAGCCACTCACACAGCCTTCACTCATTCATACAGCCTTCACTCATTCATACAGCCACTCACACACCCACTCACCAATACAGCCAATCACACAGCCTCTCACTCCCCGTTCAGCTACTCACATACCCACTTATTCACCCATACAGCTACTCACACACCCAATTTTGTACCTATACAGCCACCACACACCCATACAGCCACTCACACACAGATACACACAGAAAAGCAGCCACTAATATAATATATGTTAGAAATAGTATCACTCAGTAGTACAGAAAGTATACTAATTTAAGTTTTATAGTATCTTACTATATATCTTTAACACTCAGAAATGTTTAGACAACACTCACAATAACTGGATGATGTCATCAGTGATGTCATTTGAGATGTCATCAGTGATGTCACTGAACATGTCATGAGTGATGTAATATGTGAGGTCATAAGCAGTGCATTGCGGGGGCATAAGTTATAGCTAGCTCAGGTAACTATAACTGCTAAATCCCACTGGTTTTGTATGAGTGAAATCAGAGCCTAACTGTAATGTCCCTGTAGCCTTTGTTTTTTTCAGTGATATATAATTTTTTATCTTGGTTTTTTTCTTCTATTTCCTTCGACCAAACCCACATAATATATCATATACCTAGATTGGAGTGGATAATATAGCTCAAATCAATATATTGCACCAAAGGCCATCTCAATCAACCTGTTACACAGTTGATGCCTGTTGAGTCTGACTGACTTCTATTTAATCTTCCATCTTCTTTACAAGACAATGCGTGTCTTTGTACTATGTTGTGGTGGGCTGGGCAGCAGCAGCTCTCCTGCCTGCCTTGGGACAGTCTGCTCACATAGACAGCAGGTCTCAGCACCTGGGCCTTCACAGTTCTGCTTTTTGACCACACAGCTCTTTTGATTATTCAAACTGCATCAAGGTGAGTTGAAGAATAAATAAACGTTGGTGCACAGAAACGGAGAGGGAGCATTGAAGAAGCAATGCAAGTTAGTATTATATGGAGAAAAGAGAGAGTGAAAAGAATGGTGAAGAGGAGGAGATGGCATGTAAGATACACAGATAGATTTCAGATAGGTGTTGGGAGAAAAATGTCAGAGTGAGAGACAGCAAATGAAATGGGTGTGACGGGGAGAACAGGAGTGATTGAGGCACTCTAAAGTGCACTGCCCCTTCCACGGACCAAGAAATATTTAATTCAGTCTAATATTCTCGTAATTGGAACAGTTTCAATTGTATTAATGCACAACACAACCATTCATCTGACATGGCTAGTGAGCAATGGAAACACTAACAGATCTGGCCTTCTATACGCAAAGTTGTATTGGTGTGTGATATGTCTGGATGCAGTAACAGAAAACTCAGCAAGGCACTCGAATATTGGCCATTGCTTTGATTTACACACAAGAAACTGTCACTTGAAGGGTCACACATTTGACAGTAGAATGTAACTTATACACCAACTCAAACCACACAAATGTTAAACAAAGAAACCTGAAACCTTGCAGCTATGGTGGTTTCCTACTGAAGGCTAAATGGCTACAGATGTACACATATGTTTTGAATTGCCTTGCTCATGTTTTCATAACACTCAGCCGCAGAGTATTTGGAGTCCAGAGTCCCCTTGCACTTGCACAGACCTTGTTCTATTCCCCATTCCACTTGTGAGAAATATTTTTCAAGCATTCACATCCATCCTACTGATTTAGGCAGGAGGCTTCCTACTTTCCCCCCAAAAAATGACATTATTTTAGATTTCTCCCACTTTCAAACATAACATATCACGTGTATTTGTAAAGCGCACTTATCACCCATGGGTCTCAAGGCGCGGAATAACAGATGTTTATTGTTACCCAACTCAATGGTGCTCATTTTATTGACCTCAGATGGATGAAAAGCTGAGTAGACCCGCCGGGATTTGAACCTGTGACCATGAGGTCGAACACAGGCCCCTGCAGTGGATGCATTAGTCCACTAAGCCACAGACCCAGCGTAAGCAATTCAACTGGGAATTAAAATACCCCCTTGGAATAAATATTTCCTTACTGTTTTCCAAAATGTCGGCATGCATACACCTAGCCAGTTATTTTTCTGTGCCTTCTAGTTCTGAAGTTCTGCAATTTGTAATGGAATAAAACTTAACTACATTGACCAGGTTACAAAGAAAGATCTTAGACTGGATGATTTGAGCATGAGATTGATCGTACAGCCTGATGTGTCACCAGCAGGGCGGACTGGGAACCCCATTTTTTTGGACCAGCCCCTGGGGGAAGCACTACCTGGCCCTGGGAGGCTGGAAACGCTCGCTTGCTGCTTTTGTTACTAGGGGCCGATATTGCAAAACCGGTCCCACACTTCAAGCCTCCCAGGGAAATGCCTGTTGCCCGGTACAGCCAGTCCTGGTCACCAGGGTTTTAAGTGGGATAAAAAAAAGTGGGGGAGGGCTTTAAAAAGGGTGTGGCCTTTGCAGTTATAGGTGTGGTTTAAACACGTAAACTACATTCCTGTGATTCCCATAGTGTGCCACCCGACCAGTATTTTGGTGTCTCTCTGAGCTTCCTGTTATTGCATCCAGCTATAGCACAACAACTGAAATACAACTAAAACCAGTTTGGACTGTTAGCTTTGTCCAAGATTGTCTGTGTGCACTCAGGAGAGAAGCCAAGGATTGGAGGACCATGGTTTGCAAACACTTTTTTGACTCATTGACAGGCACCGTCAGAAACTCGCACTGCCTTCATCCTGAACACCAGAGCTCTCTATCATGGCCCGTTATAAAAACCTGGAGGTGGCTCAGTTCAAAATATGCATCTCATAAGAGTAATATGCTGCATCAAAACCATAATTACAAAAACAAAACATCGTGGGAATAGCTAACACTCTAATGAAGTGCAAGATTCAGTAAAACATGTGATATATAAACGGGAACTAAGTTACTGGCATGGATTACCTGAACATTTATTACATTAATTGTTCAGAAATCATCAGTGTTTTTGCCAGTAAAGCTAAGGACAAGCACATTGAGCCCAATAGGGACCTGTTTCTATGTCCATTCTAAAATAGTACCTGGTCTGAGACCTGGCGGGACCTAGCCCACTTAAAGCCCTGTGCGTCACTAACAGATACATCAGCACTGCCATGCATCACAAGTTATAGTAACATATTCTGGGAATTTTTCTGCATTACAGAAATGCTACAGAATGCTCACACAACTCAGAAGTTTTTCAAATACATTTTCCATGCCTCATTAGTATTCCCTCCTCTACAGGCTCACTGAGCCAATGAGAAAGTATGACAGGGCTATTATGAATCATACTCTAACCCCTCACAAGTTTCTAAGATCGGGATTAGCCTCCTCTTCCCAGCAATGATTGTGATTGGTGGGCCTCAGGCATTGCAGGCTCACACATGCGTGAGTAAGACAGCGTGCAGTTGTACCTGCCCATGTGTGTATTCTGATGTGTGTGTGGGCTGCAGAGCAAGGGGTGACTCTAAAAACCAGAGGAAGACTTGGACCGACGGAGAGCATTGCATCACTCACCCACTGTCAGATCTATTACAGATGTTAACCAGAGACTGAAATCTGAGCTGTGGCAGCTTGGAATGAGTGAAGGAAGACTTTACATGCCAGTCCAAAAGACACACAGGTACGGATTTGCAGGTAGGGCGTATACATAGGGCTAAGTTACTCATGCATGTTTAGTCCCTTCAGTCACTGCCATTGATCTATCTATTTTTGTCTGTATCTCTCTTACACATGCCACCACTCTAGTCTGTCTCCTCTTTCTCGCACCCTTTCATTCCACTCTTGCTCTCTCCATGTTTTAAACACTTCAATCACGAAGCTTAAATCCTGTCTGTCGGCCTCCTGGTAAAATTTCTAAACCACCCTGTAGTAGGCTGTCTTAGTATATGGTGCACACTTATTTAAGTGGAGCACCTTGCACTGATCCATATAACCCTTATGGTGATTTTAGTGGTCTTAGACAACCTTAGAAAGCTCTCTAAGAGGTTGCTGTGGAGAGCAGCCTTCAGGCTTAGTCCAGAAGGAGTGTGAAGCAGCATGTTTTACCAATACTAATTATATAGTGTTGGTTAAGTGAAAAAGAACCACACAGTGTAGTTATAAAAATATGTATTTATTATAAACACTCGCTAACACATTGCAATATCTCCTCCCCTGAGACATAATCACAATACACACAATACTTCAGTAATAGAACAGGTAAGTAGCAGAGATACACAGTGGTCTCCAGGGGAGACCAAACCATATACTAATAAAGTGGAATGCGAACCACGACCTAAGTCGAGACTGGACCCAGAAACCTTAGAAGAGCAGGGGACCCAAGGAACCACCCAAAGTAAGTACCCAGGAACCCCACGGAGGCTGTGTGCAGAGTGGAAACACGACTGCGTGCTCAATACCAGTCAATGGAGAAGTCGCTGTTGCAAGGAGAAGGACCCTTCCCAGAGCACCCGGAAGAAACCCTGTGGAAGATGGAAGTTTGGATAGTCACCCCACCCGTGGATACCCTGGGAACCAGGATACCTACACCAGGGAAGCCGGGTGCATAGGTGCGAAGTGAAGTCGGGAACCGCTGTAGACCACAATGGTTGACTTCAGTAAAGATGCTGCTGGCGAAGAAGGTGAAAGAGTCCGGTGGAATCCAAGGGTGGATTCAGGATTAGAGGTACCTGCAAGCAGAGGGGACAGAGTCTACATCACTCAGGAGTGACCAGGAGGCAGAGAAGACAATTGCTCAGCGATGTCGGAAGATGCAGCAGAGTTGACGGTGACCTTGGTGCTGTAGCTGCGAGAACCAGGAGCAGTTCACGAGCTGTCCCACGTCAGATGTCAAGAGCCAGGGGGTCGGTGTCTGGTGGGAGCACCAACAAGCCTTGGCAGTGGCAACAAACGTGGCAGATGAAAATGGTGCAGTGTCGGGACCAGCAAGGTCCAAGGGACTCACCAAGTGCAGGTAAGTCAGAGTAGGCCCCGAGCAATTAGGGGAGCCCACCGGAGCCAAAGAAGACCCTCAAGAGGATCCACAGGCCGGAGGCACAGGAGTTGCAAGAGGACCTCGAGCACCTCACCAATTATGTAGGCCCACAAGTGCAGAGGATGCGGTGAGGATGAAGGTCTTGGTAACAAGAGATGCTGGAGGCTGAAGCTTCTTGGAGCCCGAAGATCTCTGGAGAAGAGAGTTAACAAGCTTAGGCAACGGCAAGTCAACATAGGGGTACTGCTCCAGCGGTTCCGACGAGGGATACTGACTTCAAACTTGCTGAGAAGACAGTGCAGGCCTCGAGGGAGTTGCAGAACCACCACCTGTGTTCCTGAACCTTTCGGAGTCCGTGGTAGCTCAGGAACAGCAGACCGGTCAGCTTTGTTGCTGTGCCTGCAGATGCAGGGGAGTGACTCCTTCACTCCAAGGGAGATTCCTTTGGGTGTCTTGGATGGCCACAGGCCTTGAGAAGAACATGTATGGAGCACAGGCACAGATGACACAGAAGACTGGCAGGACGATGAGACCAGGTGCAGCAGGATTCTTCCAGATGCAGTCTCGGTTCCCAAAGCGAAGTCCAACAAAGTCCAAAGTAGGAAGCTGGCTCTGCATAAACTATACCGAAGTAAGGTATGGTGTGCACAGAGTTCAGGGGAACCCAGAGGCTAAATTAGAAAATCACTAACAGCTCTCTTTGTGGTAGTGGTCGAGCAATTAGGCTTATCAGGAGGGTGTGTTAAGCATTTATTGTATTCACTCAATCAAGACTGATGGCACACACTCATAGACAGAATCCAGACCAATTAGGTAAGTAAAAAAAAGATATACTTATGTTTTATTTCTAGAACCAAGCAGAACTTGGTACAGGTAGGTCCAACAAACTCTTAAATGCAAGGCTGTACACAGAAATGCAATTGTGGATGGAATTGGAATTGTTACAGGTTTGTATTTGCTTTTAAAACAGTCCAGAGTACATAGACATTACTTTTGGTTACTTTTAGATTACTTTTTCATTAGTGACTACTCGGGTGATATGCCTACATATCACACCGTGGACCTTACAAAACACAGGTAAGTACAACAGTTTTTAGTTCAGAAGAAAATTACTTTGGTCTCCATACAAAAGTCAGTTCAACACAGAACATTTTTAGGAGGAAAATCCTAACATGGGTTCCTATAGAAGGAAAAGAAGGTTATCGGTTTGCAGGTAAGTTAACCACCTGCAAGAATAGCTTTTGGGGTGTAGAACCAAGGCTCTCCAAGGTTCAAGAAGTCACTCTATTCATACCACCTGCGACACTGGGGCGGCCGGGTGCAGAGCGCAGGAGCCCAATGATAGCCAACGGGGCTAGGGGGGCCTTCGGTCAGGGGCTGCTTATGAGCAGACCACTTGGCTGTGGGAGCAGGGCTGCTGGTGTTAAGATCAGCACCGCAGGGGCCAACAATCAGCACAGGAGCTGCACAACCAGCGGCACGGAGGCGGCCGGATGCAGAGTGCCAAGGAGACGTCGGGAGCCCTGTGGATTTCAATGGAGATCTCTGGATTGGAAGAAAAGCGTCAGGCTCTGGCAAGGAGGTTTCTTGAAGGCGACCACCGGCAGGCGAGGTAAGTTGGATTCTTGGGGGATGCATGGAAACCGTAGGTTGGGCCACCCAAAGGCCGTGGGGCGTCGGGGGCAGGGGTGTCTTTAGGCGTCAGGTGTTCTTACCAGCTCCGGTCAGGGGGTCCCTCAGGTTGAGGCTGCAGGCTTCGGTCTGGAGCTTGAGGCAGGTCAAGGATCACCAGATCCCAGGTCAGGATAGCTGAGGAGACCTCCTCGTGGTGTTGGACCACTCAAACTCGTTCTGTGGGAGTTGGGTGCAGAGTGGTGCAGAACCACGGAGCTGCCTGGATCCGGGTTCTGTGTTAGAGCCTTTGGGGGAGCAAATCCGGTGCTCACGGGAGACAAAGTCATTCTGGTGAAGGCAGGGCAGGTCCTCCGGGTTCTGGATGGCTGCTGGACATGCCGGGGTTTCGCTGTTTGCAGGGCAAAGTCAGGACAAGCCGGTAGGGCTGGGGCCAAAGCAGTTGGTGTCCTCTTCTTTCCTCAGCATGGCTCTTCAGTCCTTCTTTCTTCTTCTCGTATTTGAGAGGGAAAGGTTCAGGGTCACCCCTAAATACTAAATTTAGGGGTGTTACAGGGGTGAGCAGGTCAGGACCAATAGGTCACTTCCTTGGGGTGAGTACACACCCTAGCATGCCACTGTTAGACCTGTCAGCCCTAGGGTGGTCTTACCCTGTTTTTTTCCCTTTTGCGCCTCATTTTTGCCACCGTATTTTTACTGGACCTAGGTCTCCGGGCACCTTACCACTGCCAACCAGTGCTGAGGTGCAGGTGCTCTCTCACCCAAGATGGCTGCCACAGGCCCCTGCTACTGCAGAGTGGCCTTGCACACATACACATACTAGTAGCCAGGGTCAGGCTGGGACATAGGGATACAGTATCCATCCCGACCCGCCTCTGGGCCACATAGACAGACATGGTGGAAGGTTCCAGAACCTTCCGGGCTGTGGGAGGAGTTATGTTTTGCCGCCTTTAGGAGGGTCACCTGACCTAGGGGTATAAGAGGTTTGGAGGGAAATCTTTTAGTCAGTTGGGGCACCACTGATCCTGGGAGAACCTCTGCCGGAGTACAGGCTTTAGGGCCTAGGGGGGAGACCTACACTACTGCTACTGACAGGGCCAAGGCACTGCTGTAATAAGTTAGCTGAGGAACGCCCACCACCCACTGACCTTGCCCAGCGTGAGGGGACCCAGGGAACCATCTTCAGCGTGCTGGGAAGTACCATCCAGCACCCCAAGAACCACCAACTCATTCCCTCCCCCATACGGAGAAACCCCAAGAAGCAACCAACAAAGAACTGCCGCAAGTAACCTGAAATTGCAAGGCCTGACAGACCAGCAAGGCCAGAAACCTGAACTGCCAAACTGGGGATCACCAGGTAAAGCGCTGTGCCCTGAAGCGCTAGACCTTCACCCCCATCCACTCCTAGCGGACACCGTGCTGCCCTGCTGCTGGGCTGCCAAAGCACTAAGTCAGCCCCCCCCCCTGCCAGCCTGTTGCAGGCGCGCCCCCGCGCTGTGCCTCCACGTGGGAGGAATCACCCTCAAGCCACTTACCGGGTGGCTGTAATCTGCCTCTGCGGCCGTCGCCGCGTGTGAGGAGCTGCCGAGGTGGGCGTGGCCTTCCCCGAGGCTGGGGAGGTGAGGTGCGCCGTCCGCACCCCCACCGAAGGTCCGGAGTTGCCGGAGATCACCGCCGCGGCCCAGGGGCTCGCGCGAACGAAGTTGCAGCCCAGGAGGAAGATCGAGGCCTCAGCCCCCACCGACGCCGTTGCCACGCGACCGGGGACGCCGACCGCGTCATCGGCCACGCCCCCGGGAAGGCCGCACAGCGATTGGGCGCCGGCTTCGGCCGCGCCCCAGCGCCGACGGAAGCCGCCGAGAGTCACCGCGTAGGCAGAGGGAGGCGGGAAGCCGGCCGGAGAGGACTGCCGGCTCCCGCTCCCTTCCCCGCATTGCTCAGCTGATCACGGGGGCCGGAGGAGAGTGATACCGGCCCCCCAACGTCCCACAATTCTGGCCGGAGGGCCGTAGTACCCCATCCGGGCCCCGCCCTGCCAAACACGGGCCGGCCCGGGAGGAAGCCAGTCGCTTCGAAGAGCGACCAACGGACACCACCACAGGTGAGCCCAGGAGGCCCCTAGGGCACACAGAGACGCCACTGGGGGCCGGGGGCCAGCATTAGCCTGTGGAGAGAAGAGGGAAACGCACATTAACTATCTACACGAGGCGAGGCCCCGGAGAGGAGTGGCCTAGCCTGATTTAACCCCTAAGCAGCCCCTGAGAACACAGAAGCCCTAATTGACAGGGAAGCCCCAGAGAGAAGGACATGTTGAGGGGTTCCCTAAAGCTATTCCCTAGCCTAATTGTTACGCCTGCTTTAATCACTGTTTAGGCCTAATGCAGATCCGCACTAATGAAATGTCTTTGCCTAGTGTAAAGGTGCTTAACTGAATTGAGCTGAAGTGTACACCGCCAAGAGTTGAAGTGTTTTATGTTGCAGGTGTACCGGATTTGCGACGCCCACTGTACTGAATGTGGGTGCGCCTAGATTAACGCAGGCCCTGTTTGAAGTGTAACGTAAAATGCCTATTTACAAGTGATTGAATACTCATGAGGTGAACTGCATGTTTTAGGCCCATGTTTTATTCCTGCACCCTGTAATCATTATTGGTGCTACGTTTAGGAGATGATTCCTGCGGCCTTTTAGTGGCCTACAATGTGATGAGCTATGGTGCTTCAGTGAGATGACGCACTAATTAAGTATTTCAAGGAGTTGAAATGTTGCCCTGAATTAATCTGCCTCATCTGATGCTGCATTGATTTATATAAAAGAACTTGTTTTTAATATACATGCCTGGTGTGGTGTCACGTTATTGCGTCCGCATTACTGAGTCCAAGTGAGTGTGTGCTGCACAACTGCCTTACACATTGCCTTCGGGTGCTTTCCCGCCTCGCGCCATGCTACCGTGCCGGACTCCGTAACCCCGTTTCCAACATTGGTGTTCAGCGGTGGGATAAGGACTGGTGTTTGTGCAGCACCCTACAGGGACTCAGTGTGCGCCGCAATTGGACACCTATATAAATGCAAGTGCTAAGAATTCTTTTGTGATTGCCTGATTGTGTACATTCCTGCGTTAGACCTGCTACCTACAGTCTAGAACCCTTTCTCTAAATTGTCTGGGGCCCCACCTAGCAGGATGGAGTTTGAGTTGGCCAACCTAGAAAGGTATACGGTGACACAGCTCAAGGAGTTCTGTCTAGAGAGGGGGTGTCCGTCAAGCGAGGCGCCAGGAAAGAGGAGCTTCAGAAAGCTTTGAGGGCATGGGTAATGGCCCACCCGGGGGAAGAGGGGACGAGGAGCAGAGGGAGGCAGACGACCCAGGAGAACTGGACCTACTGCACATTGACGTTAGCGAGAATGTGTTGCCAGGAAGACGTTCCAGGGCAGGCAGTAGTGCATCAGGGGGAGTTTGTCTGCAGAGGAATTTGAGGACAGGAGGGAGGAGAGGCAATTGAAGTTAGAACTTGCTAGGATGGACAGGGAGCGAGAACAGGCAAGGCTAGCCATGGAAGAAAGGAAGCTTGCGCATGAGCTTAGCCTCAAAGAATTAGAGCTCCGAGCCTTGCAGATGGAGATGCAGGGCAACTTGAATGGTGGCAGCGTACCTGGAGGGGTTCCCCAGGAGCCCAAGTTCTATCTACCTAGAGAGGTGATAAGCAGTTTTAGTGTGGGAGATGACATCGATAAGTGGTTGGCGGCGTACGAGGTGTCTTTGGTGGCCCATAGGGTTCCTGAGAGCTACTGGGGGGGAGGTCTCTACGGGTACATACCTCCACTAGTAAGGGACACACTTTTGACCTTGGACAAGGGGGATCAGACGAAATACCCTACCATGAAGGAGGCCCTGCTTAAGAAGTTTGGCCTCACCCCAGAGAAGTACCGCCAAACGTTCCGCAACAGCCACAAGCTCCCCACACAGAACTGGGTGGATTTTTTTGATTATGCCCGGAAGGCATTGGAGGGTTGGGTGCGTGGCAGCAACATTGATGATTACAAAGGGCTGTACGACCTGTTCTTGAGAGAGCACCTCCTAGAGAAATGTTTTCCGGACCTGCGCCAGTACTTGGTGGACCGCAAGCTGACCAATCCACGGGAGCTTGCAGAGGAGGCAGACACGTGGGTCAGCACTCGGGTGTCCCACAAGGGAGCCGGGGCGGATCCCCCGAAAGGTGGACAGGGGTTCCCCCAGAAGAAAGAGGGGGGAGATAAAAGGAGGGAGTTCTTTAAAGGCCCCCAAAATAGACCGCCTGGGAGAGGGGTAGGTTCCCCAGCCCAATCTGGATTCCAGAAACCCACTTACCCTGACAGGAGTCAGCAGCCCAGAACTGTCCGGTGCTACGAGTGCGGGGAGGTTGGACACTACAAGGGGGAACCCCAGTGTCGCAAGAGAACCCCAGCCCCCACAGGAGGTAAGAGCCCCGGGGTGGCCAGTGTAGCGCTTGGGGAGGAGTTGTCCCTAGGTAGGGGAGGTGAGTGGACAGGCTTGACCTTAGTTTCCCTGGGGGATAGAGAGATCATCCCACGGGTTCAGGTACCCTCGAACACTGCCAAGTATCGGCAGAGGGTCCTGGTGAACGGGGAGGAGGTGGAAGCTCTGAGGGACACAGGTGCCAGCATGACGATGGTAAGACGTCAGCTGGTGTCCCCAGAGCAGGTGATTCCTGAGGTATTCCACCCGGTTGTTATGGCTGATAATAGCCTGGGTCATTACCCCGTGGCCCAAGTTCCCTTTGAGTGGGGAGGAGTCTCAGGCCTGTTGAAGGTTGCGGTGAGCCCTGCCATGCCAGTTGACTGTCTGCTTGGAAACGACTTGGAACATACTGCCTGGAGGGAGGTAGAGTTCAATGCCCATGCTGATATGTTGGGATTACCAGGATGGACTTGCGTCGTCACGCGGTCCATGGCTGCCCGACAAGGAACTCAGCCCGGGTTGGAGCCTGAAATAATGGCCCAGCCCACTGCTGGACGAGGAGATGTCCAGGAGGAAACACCCGGTGAGATGGATGGGGAGCCCTGGGAGGTGACCCCGGAGTCTGCTGAGGTGGAGGGTGTTCCCGTGGGGGACCTGCCGACCCCTGCAGAGTGGCAGGTGGAAGGAGGGCCTACCCGGGAGGAATTCCGCCGGGCGCAGAAGGAGTGCCCTACGCTTGAAGGCATGCGGCAGCAGGCCGAAGCCCAAGCAACTGGAACAGAGACTGGTAACTACCATGTCTACTGGGAGGATGGTCTCCTCTACAGTGAGCCTAAGGCTCCGGTGCATGGGTCATCAAGGGCCGTAGTGGTCCCCCAATGCTACCGAGCCTTTCTGCTAGAGTTGGCACACGAGATACCCCTAGCAGGACACCTGGGCCAGGACAAGACGTTTGCGCGTTTGGTCCCACATTTTTACTGGCCCAGGATGCGCGTCACCTCTGACACTTTCTGCAAGACCTGCACCACTTGCCAGGCGAGCGGCAAGACAGGGACTAAAGTGAAGGTCCCTCTGGAACCTCTCCAGGTTGTCGGTACCCCTTTTGAGCGGGTAGGGATTGACATTGTCGGGCCGTTGGACCCGCCGATTTCTGCGGGACACAGGTTCATCTTGGTGCTGGTGGACCACGCCACCCGGTACCCAGAGGCAATCCCTCTGAGGACCATCACTGCACCTGTGGTGGCGCGGGCCCTGATGGGGATTTTTACCCGAGTGGGATTCCCCAAGGTCGTGGTGTCAGATAGGGGCACAAATTTTATGTCGGCCTACATGCAGGCCATGTGGAAGGAGTGTGGAGTGACCTACCGGTTCTCCACTCCTTACCACCCCCAGACGAACGGGCTCGTGGAGCGTTTCAATAAGACCTTGAAGGGGATGATCCGGAGCCTACCCGAGGACTTGAGAAGGAAGTGGGACGTCCTCTTACCCTGTCTGCTCTTCTCCTACCGAGAGGTGCCGCAGAGGGGGTCGGTTTCAGCCCCTTTGAGCTGCTCTATGGCCACCCCGTTCGGGGCCCCTCAGTCTTGTCAAGGAGGGGTGGGAGAAGTCTTCCTCGAAGCTTCCCCGTGATGTGGTCAGCTATATGCTGGCATTCCGCAGCCAAGTGGCCAAGCTGTGGAAGGAAGCCTCGGACAACCTAGAGGCTAGTCAGGCCGTCATGAAGAAATGGTATGACCGGAACGCTCGGACGGTAGAGTTGGACGCTGGACAGAAGGTGTGGGTCATGGAGCCAGGAGAGCTTAGCGCCCTCCAGGACCGGTGGACTGGACCGTTTGAGATCTTGGAAAGGAAAGGCCAGACCACTTATGTCGTCGATGTGAAGACCCCCGTCAACCCCACAGGGTGTTCCACGTCAACCGCCTGAAGCCACACCAGGAGCGTTCAGAGCTCACTCTCCTGATGATAACAGATGGAAGTGAGGAGGAGGAGAGTGAGCCTCTTCCAGACCTTCTGGCGGCCCATGAGAAGGATGGCTCGGTAGAGGGAGTGGTCCTCGCCCCATCCTTGACCCCAGAGCAACAGAGGGACTGCCGCCAGGTCTTGGGGCAGTACGCCTCGTTGTTCTCCCTCACGCCTGGGATCACGCACCTGTGTACCCATGATGTGGACACAGGGGACAGTCCGCCAGTAAAAACCAAGACTTACCGGCTATCCGATAAGGTCAAGGCTAGTATCCAGGGTGAGGTTACCAAGATGCTAGAACTGGGGGTGATTGAGCCTTCCAGTAGCCCTTGGGCTAGTCCGGTGATGTTGGTGTGTGGATTACCGCGGACTCAACTCAGTAACGAAGACCGACGCTCACCCGATCCCTCGGGCGGATGAGCTCATTGACCGGCTGGGAGCAGCCCGGTATCTGAGTACCATCGATTTGACATCAGGCTATTGGCAGATCGCCATGGCGGAAGGAGCAAGGGAGAAGACTGCGTTCTCCACCCCCGAGGGCCACTTTCAATTTCGGGTGATGCCCTTCGGGTTGAAAAATGCTCCAGCCACTTTCCAGCGGTTGGTGAACCAGGTGCTGTCTGGCCTAGAGGCCTTCTCTGCTGCCTACCTGGATGACATAGCTGTCTTCAGTAGCAGCTGGGAGGACCATCTGGAGCATCTCCAGAAGGTGCTACAGGCTCTGCAACGGGCTGGTCTAACCATCAAGGCCAGCAAGTGCCAAATTGGACAGGGATCTGTCGTGTACCTGGGACATCTGGTGGGCGGGGGTAAGGTGCAACCCCTCCAAGCCAAGATCGAGACCATCTTGGCCTGGGAGCCCCCCAAGACCCAAACAGAGGTCCGGGCTTTTCTCGGCCTCACGGGATACTACCGCCGGTTCGTCAAGGGATATGGAACCATTGTGGGCCCTTTGACGGAGTTGACTTCGAAGAAGCAGCCACGCAGAGTCATCTGGACGGCTGCCTGCCAAGAATCTTTGAGACCCTCAAACGTGCGATGTGCACCGCACCGGTGCTCAGGACTCCAGACTTTGGACGGGAATTTATCCAGACAGACGCTTCTGAGCATGGCATAGGAGCTGTGCTCTCGCAGCTGAATGACGATGGCCAAGACCAGCCAGTGGCCTTCATTTCCCGAAGACTACTCCCCCGGGAACAGCGGTGGAGTACCATCGAAAGAGAAGCCTTTGCCGTGGTTTGGGCTGTAAAGAAGTTGAGGCCATACCTTTTTGGTTGTCACTTCCTGATCCAGACCGACCACAGACCCCTTCGCTGGCTCATGCAGATGAGGCGAAAACCCCAAATTGTTGAGATGGTCCATTTCCCTCCAGGGGATGGACTTTCGGGTGGAACATCAACCCGGTGTAGACCACGCCAACGCTGACGGTCTCTCCCGGTTTTTCCGCCTTAGCGATGAGAACTCCCTAGAGGTTGGGAAGCTCTCCCCTCTTTCGGCTGGGGGGGACGCGTGTTAGACCTGTCAGCCCTAGGGTGGTCTTACCCTGTTTTTTTCCCTTTTGTGCCTCATTTTTGCCACCGTATTTTTACTGGACCTAGGTCTCCGGGCACCTTACCACTGCCAACCAGTGCTGAGGTGCAGGTGCTCTCTCACCCAAGATGGCTGCCACAGGCCCCTGCTACTGCAGAGTGGCCTTGCACACATACACATACTAGTAGCCAGGGTCAGGCTGGGACATAGGGATACAGTATCCATCCCGTCCCGCCTCTGGGCCACATAGCCAGACATGGTGGAAGGTTCCAGAACCTTCCGGGCTGTGGGAGGAGTTATGTTTTGCCGCCTTTAGGAGGGTCACCTGACCTAGGGGTATAAGAGGTTTGGAGGGAAATCTTTTAGTCAGTTGGGGCACCACTGATCCTGGGAGAACCTCTGCCGGAGTACAGGCTTTAGGGCCTAGGGGGAGACCTACACTACTGCTACTGACAGGGCCAAGGCACTGCTGTAATAAGTTAGCTGAGGAACGCCCACCACCCACTGACCTTGCCCAGCGTGAGGGGACCCAGGGAACCATCTTCAGCGTGCTGGGAAGTACCATCCAGCACCCCAAGAACCACCAACTCATTCCCTCCCCCATACGGAGAAACCCCAAGAAGCAACCAACAAAGAACTGCCGCAAGTAACCTGAAATTGCAAGGCCTGACAGACCAGCAAGGCCAGAAACCTGAACTGCCAAACTGGGGATCACCAGATAAAGCGCCGTGCCCTGAAGCGCTAGACCTTCACCCCCATCCACTCCTAGCGGACACCGTGCTGCCCTGCTGCTGGGCTGCCAAAGCACTGTTAAGTCAGCCCCCCCCCTGCCAGCCTGTTGCAGGCGCGCCCCCGCGCTGTGCCTCCATGTGGGAGGAATCACCCTCAAGCCACTTACCGGGTGGCAGTAATCTGCCTCTGCGGCCGTCGCCGCGTGTGAGGAGCTGCCGAGGTGGGCGTGGCCTTCCCCGAGGCTGGGGAGGTGAGGTGCGCCATCCGCACCCCCACCGAAGGTCTGGAGTTGCCGGAGATCACCGCCGCGGCCCAGGGGCTCGCGCGAACGAAGTTGCGGCCCAGGAGGAAGATCGAGGCCTCAGCCCCCACCGACGCCGTTGCCACGCGACCGGGGACGCCGACCGCGTCATCGGCCGCGCCCCCGGGAAGGCCGCACAGCGATTGGGCGCCGGCTTCGGCCGCGCCCCAGCGCCGACAGAAGCCGCTGAGAGTCACCCCGTAGGCAGAGGGAGGCGGGAAGCCGGCCGGAGAGGACTGCCGGCTCCCGCTCCCTTCCCCGCATTGCTCAGCTGATCACGGGGGCCGGAGGAGAGTGATACCGGCCCCCCAACGTCCCACAATTCTGGCCGGAGGGCCGTAGTACCCCATCCGGGCCCCGCCCTGCCAAACACGGGCCGGCCCGGGAGGAAGCCAGTCGCTTCGAAGAGCGACCAACGGACACCACCACAGGTGAGCCCAGGAGGCCCCTAGGGCCCACAGAGACGCCACTGGGGGCCGGGGGCCAGCATTAGCCTGTGGAGAGAAGAGGGAAACGCACATTAACTATCTACACGAGGCGAGGCCCCGGAGAGGAGTGGGCCTAGCCTGATTTAACCCCTAAGCAGCCCCTGAGAACACAGAAGCCCTAATTGACAGGGAAGCCCCAGAGAGAAGGACATGTTGAGGGGTTCCCTAAAGCTATTCCCTAGCCTAATTGTTACGCCTGCTTTAATCACTGTTTAGGCCTAATGCAGATCCGCACTAATGAAATGTCTTTGCCTAGTGTAAAGGTGCTTAACTGAATTGAGCTGAAGTGTACACCGCCAAGAGTTGAAGTGTTTTATGTTGCAGGTGTACCGGATTTGCGACGCCCACTGTACTGAATGTGGGTGCGCCTAGATTAACGCAGGCCCTGTTTGAAGTGTAACGTAAAATGCCTATTTACAAGTGATTGAATACTCATGAGGTGAACTGCATGTTTTAGGCCCATGTTTTATTCCTGCACCCTGTAATCATTATTGGTGCTACGTTTAGGAGATGATTCCTGCGGCCTTTTAGTGGCCTACAATGTGATGAGCTATGGTGCTTCAGTGAGATGACGCACTAATTAAGTATTTCAAGGAGTTGAAATGTTGCCCTGAATTAATCTGCCTCATCTGATGCTGCATTGATTTATATAAAAGAACTTGTTTTTAATATACATGCCTGGTGTGGTGTCACGTTATTGCGTCCGCATTACTGAGTCCAAGTGAGTGTGTGCTGCACAACTGCCTTACACATTGCCTTCGGGTGCTTTCCCGCCTCGCGCCATGCTACCGTGCCGGACTCGGTAACCCCGTTTCCAACAGCCACCCTCCAGTGGGGTGGGGGCATGAGGATCTCTCTTATCGGCTGGGTCCCCTCATCTTCCAGATGGAGGGGACTGAGATGTGTGCTTCACCTGGCCTCCCCCACCCGAGGGGTGGGGTTGGCAAAGGTGGGCACACCTCTCCTCCTAACTTGGTTTTCCCGCCCATTCTCCCGCCCAAGTGGGGGAGAGAACTGGTGGAAGCCAGTTGCTGGTGGCAGCAAAATTCAGGGTCAGCTAACAAAGGTGGCAGGCCTTTGAAGCTTCCCCTTTGTGGACCAAGCCTATCCTAGGGGAGGAGGCATGACACCTCTGCCCAGGATGGGCTTTGCTCCAGTACCCAGAGAGTGGAGGCCCTCTACCAGGGGGCCAGAAACCTGTCTGGAGGTGGCAAATGGTGGGTAGCCATTCAGGAACCACACCAGGGCTGGTCGTTTTTCAGGTGGGCATCTCTAAGATGCCCTCTGAGTGCATTTTACTTTAAATCACACACTGGCATCAGTGTGGGTTTAATGTGCTGAGAAGTTTGCTACCAAACTTCCCAGGTTTCAGTAAAGCCATTATGGAGCTGTGGAGTTTGTGATGACCAACTCCCAGACCATATACTCTTTATGGCTTCACTGCACTTACAATGTCTAAGTATGGGCTTAGACACTGTAGGGGTGCAGTGCTGATGAAACTGTACCCTCACTTGTGGGCTAGTGCACCCTGCTAGAGGGGTCACTTACCTAGGCCACAGGCAGTGGCTTGTAGGCAGGGCACACAGGGATGTGTGCCATGTCAACTCTTCACTTTTCTCTCCACCAAAACACGCAGCCTGCAATGGCAGTGTGTGGGTGTTAAGGTGCAGGGTCTCTAAGGGAGGCACAATAGGTGCTGCAGCCCTTAGATGCCTTCCCTGGTCACAGTGGCCTTGGTACCCATGGTACCTTTTACAAGGATCTTACCTGGGGCCAGAGATGTGCCAATTGTGGGTACAAAGGTACAGTTGTGGGAAAGAACACAGGCCCTGGGAATCTGATTGGCAGGGACCCAGGGCACATCAAGTCAAAGTGCAAAAAGTGGGGGTGACAATGCAAAAAGGGGCACTTTCCTACAAGCATTTTCATGTGTTCCTGAATGGAAAGCATTTCACGGTTGCCACCGAACACCAAGCTTTGCTCACCATTTTAGGCAATCCGAAAGCCAAGATGCCCCCTCGCACTGAGAGGTGGGGGTTTCGACTGCAGGAGTATGATTATACGATTGTGCATTGTCCAGGAAAAGATCAAAACCCTGCTTACTTCTTCTCACATGTACCAATACCGTACCATGGCAATACTTCCAGAGTGGCAGATGCTTATGTTAACTTCATCGTGAAATCCAGTACACCTGATGCCATATTGATATAACAAATCATTGCTGCCACAGGCACTGACTGAGATTTACAAACCCTCAAAGACAGTACTACCCATGTTAATATGGAAAAAGTTGATGCTATGAGATACGACACATTCATTTATGTGAACGAAATTGAGTCCTTATTAACGAATTCGCCCATTGTGAACTCCATATCAACCCCGACTTGCAAATACGTAGTCTGGCAAGCACTGAGACCTATGCCCGAGGTTATTGATTGACAGGTCACAGGTGGGGTGGCACGTAGCTGGCAGACAAATGCATGGACCAGAAACCTTAGCTCAATCCCACAGAAAGGCGCAGTGACACTACAATGATCCAGGGAGATTGGCCCCAATAAAGCACACATGGCCGTAGAGGGTACGGGCGCTCCTAAAACACCATAAAGTCAGATGCCACATAAGTTAGGAACATATAGCCAATCAGAACCCAGCACACCCAGCACAGGCAGTGATCATGCGCTCCCCATGCCAGACATCTGGACACGTTACCCACTGGCCACATTGTGTTCACGCAAGTTCGAGGCCCACCTGGATTATCCATTGAACAATTAATTTATGACTCCAAAGGCATCAATTTACGTTCCTTACCCTACAAGGATCACCATAACAGTTTATGGCATACAATGAACTGTATATAAGAATGTCTCAGATCAATTGCAAATTGAGATAGTTCTCAGACCCTATGCCTGTAACTTCGGGACCCTTGACAATGGACAACATCTACTAGTAATTGTTGATGAATACTCCCGTTTTCCTGCAGTGGAAGATCTGTCGTCAACTACTTATGACAGAGTCATTGAGCGATTAGTATGTATTTTTGTAACATGGGGTGTCCCTGCAATTTTGAAGTCTGACAATGGCCCGCCTTTCAATAGTCGAGAATTTAAAGATTTTCTCAGTCATCTAAATGTCAAGCATCAGAAAAGTACCACTCTCTGACTACAGGCGAATTGTGTTATGGAGAGATTTATGAGCACCCTCAAGACTATTCAACGTGCTGCACTGGAAAAGCTTAAACTCAAATTCGCTTTTCAGTCTACGTTTCGTGCATACAGGTCAACTCCCCATTCTACCACGGGTGAAAGCCATGCCATCTTCATGTTTGGGAGAGCCATAGGAACCAAGTTGCCACAATGGACCACTGAAAGATCTATTGACATTGATAAACTTCAAACTACTGATTTGTCTCACAAATGCAAAATGAAGACCTATGCAGATAGACGCCGCTGTGCTCGGAGCAAAGTATTCAAAAGAGAAGACCAGGTCATTGTGAGGCAGAAACGCAAGTCTGATACTCCTTTGGATGCTAAACATTGAGGACTGTGACAAGTAAAGGACGCATTGTGACTGCTCACTGTCCTGGAAAGTCCATTACGCGGGATTTTTTGCATTTCAAGACCTGCCCCAACATTCGCCATCTCCAGATGTCAGAAGTGAGACTTATCCACCTGAGAATCCAGAGAGTCCAACAACTGTACCAATGTCTTTATCACCAGTGCCAGTCATGGATACTTCTTATTTCTGTAGCCTCACATGACAAGATCTGGGCATTTGATCCGAGCACCAAAATGACTTATTGAAGAGTTGTGATGTATATATGTATTATTTGTACTTTTTATTTAACAAACGAGGAGATGTAGAGTCTTGCGAGTTAGAGGTGACGGGTCCCTGACGTACTCCGTAGAACAGTGATGTAATTGCTTGGGTGTGGGTGATAGAATTCATGCCATAGAATGTTCAGTTTATGGTTACACGCTGAGGAATACAGACGTGTAATACCAAGCTCTATGTGCGGCGTGATCCTTAACATGTACCTGGGCTGGGGAGGACGCATACATGTCAACCCTCCCGATTCAGACGGGAGACACCGATTTCAAGGGCTAGTCTCCCGCCTCCCGATTCCTACAGACAAAAACATGATTCCTCGGTGGGCTTCTGCCGACCGGGAGACCCGATTCAGGCCTCAACAGAAATCAATGGAAGAAATACATTCTCCTGATTATTTTTTTTTAATTTCCCACTTTTCTCTTCTAAAATGTTGGCATGTATGAGGACGCTGCAGTTTCAAGACGCTAAAAATGCGTGACTAATGCATTTTAGTGCAGTGATGCGGACCACCACACTAAAATGCGTTAGTCTATCTAACGCCTGATGCAAGGTACTTGGCAGGACTAAATGACATGCCAACATTTCAAACCAGGAAAGTTGAAGATTTTGAAAAATATTGCAGCAATGTCTTTTCCCCACTAACTCTGCTTGAAGCAGAAGCAATTTCAGGGGGAGACAACTAAAATAAGGTCATTTTTTTGCTTTAGAAGAATCGGGAGTTTCCCACCTGAATGAGGTATGTTGGCATCTAGTTAGGAGCATGGCGCCTCTGGGGCCCTGCGACCTGAGGATGCAGTGACACCTACAACCACCAGGGGCGCGAGGACCCTTTTCGGCAGTCAGTGGAACTCTCACGCAGGGCGAGTGCGGCGCCGCGTGACGCACGTACAAGTGACAGTCGCTAAGAGTTTTCCTCTAACGGGATCAAGCACTTTGTGTTATGGCAGCGCGAGGGGCGCGATGACGTGAGTGCGGGGTGGGCTGTGGGCTTCCGGAAGTGCGTCACCATTACTGGGCATTTAAAGGGAGAGGTGAGTGCGGGTCTCTGATTGAGCTTTAGTGGTAAAGGGAGTAGAGTTAGTGCTGGCGTTGGTTTGCGAGGCCGGCTTGCGCTGGGCTGATCCGGTGCCTAGGGCTGGGTTGCGTGGGTAGTTTCCTAGAATGGTGAATGGGCTGGTTTGCATGGCAACGTTGCAGCTGGGCTGGGTTAACAGTGCTAATTGATCCGGTTTCATCGCAGCGTGTGAATGGCTCTTCTGCGGCACTGCAGCGGTGCCCGCTCAGCTGCTGGGCTGGGTGCCAGTTCTGAACGATGACACAGCCAGTTGGCTGCACCTGTATCAGTGAGGCTATAGGGAGCAGATGGTGTGGACCCAACTAGAATGGACTTGGTGGGTGAAGGGATTGAGAATGTCGAGTAAGACTGGTCTGAAAAGTAAACCGCATTCTTTGTAGCCTTAATGTATACAAACAGAAGCCATGCCTCAAGTAGAGGACTTGTCGATTATGCATTTGCAAAGTGTACTATAACCAGTATTACGTTTTTTGTTTTCTTGTGTAACCTATATGGTGTAATGTAAAATATATATATATAATACTTTCATTCGTTCTGTGCCAACTGTCAAACCTTTGCATCTGTGCCCCACTTTCCCTTGCACCGACATGCCTGTATTGGGAGATTTACAGACTTCCGCCGACCCCCCCCCTCCTCCCCTGTCCCCCCCACCACCAATGTCCATCTATGGCGACATCCACAAACCGTTCTCAGTGCCACCCTGCTATGCTAGACATTTGCAAAGCTCCCTTTTTTGGTCTCGCCTGGTGTTGCAGCGCGCATGCGCTGCTCGCTCTGCGAGGGCTTCTTGTAATCAATACGGTTTTAGAAGTTCGCTTTCGGCTCCGCCCGTAATTTCCAATGGCGTGTGTCATTTGGCGTCACCAATTATGCTAAACTGGGTGTAATGATTGTCCCGGAGGCTTTTTAGTCCCTCCTGGTTACCACCCTGTCCACTTTTGGCCCCGCCCACCTGGACTGGATGTTTTACTCTCGGCCTGCCACTAAGCACTTTTTCCCTAGCCTCGCACTCTGCATTTTATAATTCTTCAGTCTTGTTTGATTATACCTTGTTTTTGTATGCAGGTTCTGGGATAGTCTTGTCCTCGCCCTGCACTCTGCATTCTCGAGTACTGCTCATTGGCTACAGCAGGTAGTGTTGTGTTATACTCGTTTTGTGGCTGCTCTCTCTACGACTCTGTAATCTGAAGTCCTGTCCTTCAGCTAGCCTGTGCGAGATTTACTCATGCATGTTCCGGGGCGCGCCTTTCCGCCCTGCCTTGTGTTGTTGCTTCTCAGTCCCTCGGAAGCGGCCGCAGATGGCGCACAGCTCTCGGTGACGGTTTCCTGCACAGCCACGAAACGAGATGGCAGCTTGAATACAGGTACTTCCCCTCTGCCAAAACCCACAAGTACACTCCTTCTTCTACCCTACCCCCGGCACTCCGTTTTTTAATTAATTGTTTTTACTTTAATTCAGAGCCCGGCGTTATATAAAAACCTCTACGTCCTTTGTAGGTACTTAAACTGCCTACAAAAACCCCTCCTCTTCGGGTGTAACCCTGCCTCTCCCTCTGTTACACAGACCCACCATGTGTGTAATCAGCGCAGCCGTGCACCTCACACCTCCTTTCCTTCCTCTGTGTAACTTTTCCCCCCCCCCACCCTTTACACGGGTTCTCTTTCTATCTATCTCGCAGACCACCCCGTGTCTGTGTAACACAGACCTACCACAGTCTATTTGTAACATACACGGTCTGTGGTCTCAGGTCTCACGCTGCCTTCGTGTCTCACAACCCCTGTGCCTCCGTAACCAGCAGTCTGTCTCCCTCTCTCTCTGTCCCGGCTCACCGACCCCTCTTCCATAGATTGATCGTAATATAAACAATGTCATTGTATGTCTCTCACATACCCCCGTTCTGTAAGCCACTCTCTTACCCATGTCTGTATAAGCAGCGGTGGGTCTCTCTATGCCTCACAGACCTCTACGTCCCTAACATCTCGCACCCACCATCCTTGAGTCTGTCTCACAAATATCATATATCCGTATGTCTGCATAAACCCCTCACTCTGACTCCTTCGTCACATCTCTGTGTAACAGAAGCAGTCTCTGCCCCCCTGAGTGAGAGGGGCTGTCTCTTGTCTTATAAATATCCTGTCCGTATGTCTGCTTGAACCCCCATCCCCCCGTCTCCTTTCTCTCTCAGGCTCCTTCTTTACACTCGGTGTAACACAGGCAGTCTCGTCCCTGCCTTGAGTAAGAGAGGCTGTCTCTTATCTCACTAATATCCTGTTCGTAAGTCTGCTGAAAGCCACTCTGCCTTTAGAGTCATTGTTTACACTCTGAGTGACGCAGGCTGTATCTACCCCTTAAGTGCGAGAGGGTGCTGTCTGCAGCTTGTGCTGCAGGCTTGGGGCAGCACTGATTGCACATGTGTGCAGTCTGTGGCTTGTGCGGTAGGCTCTGGGTAGCACTGATTGCACACGCCTACTGTCTGCAGCTTGTGCAGCAGGGTCTGGGAAGCACTCATTGCACATGTGTGCTGTCTACAGCTTGTGTTGCAGGCTTCGGGAAGCACTGATTGCGCATGTGTTCCTTTGCAAAGTGCTCTTCTAGACCTCCTGTGAAGTGCTCTTCATGCTTACTCGTTCTCCCCCATCTCCATCGTGTTGCGCATTATTTAATGCTCAACATGTGAGGTGTTCTAGTGTGGGTGGATAGGGCTCATGCATGTTTTTGTGTAGAGTGTAAACACTGAGTGGCTGTGTGTTTTGAGCCTGCGTTTGTCAATTAATGTGTGTGGTGTGGTTGTGGGATGTCCGTGCGTGTTTTGTATAGACTGCGTATGCTGAGTGGCTCTGTGTGTCTGTATTAAGGCCGGTCTGGGGAAGTGACAGTAACACACTTTTGTTGGAAGAACCAATCAAGAACTCTGCGAAAAAGAACCATTATTTCAAACACTGCACAGCTCTACAACTACATCTGAAACCGGGAACTTCACTAAACACCACATACGCTCCATAACACATGGATAAAAGACATTGTCATTTACAACGCCAATAGCTCTAAATTAAGCAAATGCGAGACCTATTGCATTTCCAATGCTTGTTCTTGTTGCACACCTATTGTAATGTGTACTATTCACTGTCGCCTCACAGGGGATGCATATAGTTTTCATTATGCATCTCTGCTCTATCCTGCAATGCAACTATACAGTATTTGCACCATGCCAGAATGGGTTTATGGGCAGATTTCAGCAATTCCATTCATCACAGTACAATAGTTCAAGTTCTAATGGTTGTTATTGCAAGATCTTCTTTACCCTACATGATCAAATTCCCATTGGAAAGCTTGGATGAGGGTGATAAGGTACCTATGTAGTAATTTTTCACCCTGCATGCCATGTGTTCCAAACAAATAAACTGAGTAGCACAATCTGGTGCAAAAATCTACATGTAACCTGTAGATGAGGTTTAAATCCCTAGAGGGCCAGCGTAGCCTTTCACTTTTCCTTTTGTTGACCAAATTAGTTCATTGTATTGCCATAACTTCAGTTATACAATTTTTTAGTAGGACTTGCAGGCCTATGAATATTTAACCCTTATTCCCTTTCATCTCCTAGGCTCCAAAAATCGAATAGATGCCTTCCAGTGTTGGGTAGAACAGATTTTTCACTAGAAAAAATAAATGCAGTACATTCAAATCTGCCAGTTATGTCTAAAAGTCAGTACTTTCAAAAGTGGAGCAGCACATTAGATATATGTAAAGGCTCCAAGCACATGCCTAACTTCCCCTTATATAGGGTTACTTGAAGACTGACAGTGGAGTAATTAATTTTAAGACCTGGAATTCCAGTTAACAAATTGGTGCTCTATTGAAATTGGAGCCTTGGTTCTCTTCAGTTGAAAAAGTTAGACAAACACACCTGAAAACAATGCATTGTAAAAGAGAGCCCAAAAACCGCATAAGTTGTCATGGAGAAATCTTGTAATCCTACCCTTGTTAAAAATGTAGTAGATATATTACATGGGTAGGCCTTCTTAATTAATGTTTGCCATTTGTTCCAAAGCTCGTATTTCACACAAGATGTCGAACATTGAATTAGTTCCCATAATTCAGTGACTTCATCTACATGATATTTAGCTTCCATAAACAAATCAAAACGGTATACACAGCATTTTGTCTTTCTTTCGGTGTTAAAAAACGCTTTCACAATGACAGTGCTGCCATTATTCAGCACACTTGACAAGCTCACACTTGCAGTCTGATCCTTGATGCAAGTATGTTTCAATGAATCCTCCCTAATGTGTGAAAGTAATGTAAATGCAGAACCTTGTTGGCAAAAAGTTTCACTGATCCACATTGCACTTTATTTTCTTTCTTAATGTTGTGGGTTTCGGGTGCTGTGCTTGATTTATGTTGGGTTGTGTATTACGCTGGTCTCTGTTGAGTTTATTTTAGAGTGCTTCACATTGTTGGATGGTTTGGTTTAAAGCTACGCTCTTCTGTATTGGGCACATGCTTCTAGGATAAGCTGTGTTGAGCTGGATTCAGAGTTCTGACTTTTGCTTGTGCTCACGCTTGTTCTGGGCATCTGTTCCGTGCTCTTTTGGTTGGGTTTTGTGTGTAAAGTTGAGTTGGTCTTTGTGTCCTGAGCTAGTATCTGACGGGATCAGTTTTGGGTGCTAAAACGGGCCTTTTGAGCCATGTGCTCAGTGTTGATTGTGAGTTATGGAGTTTGGGTTATGGGTGCTGATCTGTTTTCCATGGAGTTCAGGATGCTGGACAGTATTCAGTGATGTCTATGGTGCTGGCTAGGTTGGGTGTTGGTTACTGAGTCTAGTCAATCAATCATGTCACTTATAAAGCGCACTACATACCCGCGAGGGTCGCAAGGCGCTGGGGGAGGAGGGGGGGTGGTGCTGCTACTGATCGAAGAGCCAGGTCTTGAGGAGTCTTCTGAAGGCCAGTAGGTCTTGGGTCTGTCGGAGGTTGGTGGGGAGGGTGTTCCAGGTCTTGGCGGCGAGGTGGGAGAAGGATCTGCCGCCGGCGGTCGTTTTCCGGATGCGGGGGACTGTGGCGAGGGCGAGCTGGTCGAGCGGAGCTGGCGGGTGGGGGTGTAGAAGCTGAGTCGTCTGTTGAGGTAGGCTGGTCCGGAGTTGTGGAGTGCTTTGTGTGCGTGGGTGAGGAGCTTGAAGGTTATCCTCTTGTTGACAGGGAGCCAGTGCAGGTCTCTCGTGGGGTGTGATGTGGCTGCGTCGGGGGATGTCGAGGATAAGACGTGCAGAGGCGTTCTGGATGCGTTGCAGCCGTCTCAGGAGCTTAGCCGTCGTTCCTGCGTAGAGGGCGTTTCCGTAGTCCAGCCTGCTGGTGACGAAGGCCTGGGTGACTGTTTTTCTTGTTTCGGTGGGGATCCACTTGAAGATCCTGCGGAGCATTCGGAGGATGTTGAAGCAGGATGAGGAAACGGCGTTGACCTGCTTAGTCATGGAGAGGGTGGGGTCGAGGATGACCCCTAGGTTGCGTACGTGGTCGGTGGGTGGCGGGGCTGTTCCCAGTGATGTTGGCCACCAGGAGTCGTCCCAGGCTGAAGGGTTGGAACCAAGGATGAGGACCTCCGTCTTGTCCGAGTTCAGCTTCAGGCGGCTGGTCCTCATCCATTCGGCGACGGCCTTCATTCCTTCGTGGAGGTGGGCTTTGGCGGTGTGAGGGTCTTTGGTGAGGGAGAGGATCAGCTGGGTGTCGTCGGCGTAGGAGATGATGTTGAGGTTGTGCTGTCGGGCGACGTGAGCGAGGGGTGCCATGTAGATGTTGAACAGCGTTGGGCTGAGGGAGGAGCCTTGGGGTACGCCGCAGATTATCTTGGTGGCCTTGGATCGGAAGGGGGCGAGGCGGACGCTTTGTGTTCTGCCGGAAAGGAAGGATGTGGTCCAGTCCAGGGCCTTCTCTTGGATCCCGGCGTTGTGAAGGCGTGTTCGTAGTGTGTGGTGGCAGACCGTGTCGAAAGCGGCTGATAGGTCCAGGAGGATGAGGGCTGCTGTTTCTCCGTTGTCTAGCAGGTTCCTGATGTCATCGGTGGCGGCGATGAGGGCGGTTTCGGTGCTGTGGTTGCTACGGAAACCGGACTGGGAAGGGTCCAGGATGTTGTTCTCCTCGAGGTAGCGGGTCAGTTGTTTGTTGACGATTTTCTCGGTGACCTTCGCGGGGAACGGGAGCAGAGAGATGGGTCGGAAGTTCTTGAGGTCCTTGGGGTCTGCCTTGGGTTTCTTGAGTAAGGCGGTGATCTCGGCGTGCTTCCAGCTTTCCGGGAAGGTTGCTGTCTCGAAGGAGATGTTGATTATTTTCCGGAGATGGGGCGCGATGGCTGTACTGGCTTTGTTGAAGATGTGGTGAGGGCACGGGTCTAGCGGTGAACCGGAGTGGATGGTGAGGTAAAGGGTGCTGTATTCAGGTATGGATGTTGGGTTGATGCTAAAATATTCATGGTTTGTTTCCAGGTACTGATATGGGATCTCCTGGGTTAGGCACTGTACACTTAGCTAGGTTCCTCTAGGGTGGGATTTGTGTGCTAGTGTGCCCTCTTCAGTTGTATGTGTGGTGTTGGGTTCAGTTATTAGCATGGAATTGGGTTCAGGGTGTTGAGCTTGGGTCTGCTCAGTTAAGTTTTGTTTGCTGACCTTAGCCCTGCAGGACTGAGTACTGGATGATGTGGTGGGCTCTGTTTGATTGGACGTTGTTTGCTGTCGGGTTGGTTATGAAAGCTGGATTGTGTTTTGCTGGTCAGCTGTGCTTCCTTGGGTTCAGTTTGTTAAGCAGTGTTGTTGGGTTCAGCTGGGTGGGTGTTGGTTGCTGAGTTGGAGTCTGGCTGCTGGATTCTGCTATGGATGCTGGATTCTTTCTCAGTACTAAGTAGTGTGTGGTTTGTTTCTGGGTGGTGAGCTGCGTCCCTGCAGGGTTAGGTTTTGGGTGCTGAGCTAGGTCTCCTTCAGTTGTTGTGCGAGTAATGTTGTGTTGAGTTAGAAGGGTGGGGCAGAGTTGTGGGTGCTTTGCAATGATCTGTTGAGTTCTGGGTGCTGAGTAGTATTGGTTTGATTTTAGGGTGTTGACATGGCGTCTGCTGTGTTGGAGTCTGTTTGCTGGATTCATTTATGGATGTTATATTGCATTTTCTGTGCAGAGTTGTACAGAGTTTGTTTAAGGGTGCTGAACTGGGTTTGCTGTGTGCGGTGGTGTGCATGGATCGGTTCAGGTTGTAAAAGCCAGTGGGCCTGATAGATCTCTTAAGCGCTGTTTTAGGCCTGTGCAGTAAACAGGATGATCTTCAGGAAAGTTTAGGGAAATTAAAGAATGGCAAGGGGAAGAAATGGTGAGACCAAAAACGGTGAGGAAAATGATGAAGAGAACCTACACAATGAGGGAATTAAGTATAACACAAAGTTGAGAAGCTGAAAGATATGGTGGTATGAAAAGTAGACGGGTAGTTAGTCTAGAAAAAGAGACCTGGACAGAAAAGAGAAAATAATTCAAAATGGAATAAATAGGAAAATGGAAATCCAGGTGGAAAATAGGTGACATACCTAAATGAGATAATGTACTTGTGTGTAACCTGCCTGTTATAGGTTGGACACTTTGAGAAATACTCAGGTAGATGCACCTACTGCAGAGATCTGCATTTAATCTTCAGACCACAGTGTTTAATCTCAGTGAGAAAGCTGAATGTTTTAAAGCATCGGCTGCAACATTTTTGTGTACCCAATAAATCACAAGTTCCTATTTTTAGTCAGTTAGATGAGTCTGTTACTGTATCTGCTATTACAGTCAAAGTCAAGACAAATATAACTTTATTTTGGCAAAAGCCATAAAAGTATACAATAAATAATATAAAAAGACAGCTTTTAAAAAAAGGAAAAATCTCGATTTGGCAGCATGACATCTACATCTGTTAGTCATAAATTGTGCAAAGGTTTCTCATATATAAGCTGCAAATGATTCAGGTTCCAACAAGTAGATAGAAGACCATGTTCCGGTGTGTCACAACAATATCCTGGTCATTTAATGGCAATCCTTCTTTTCGCCCACATCTGACCCAGCAGTTTGCGACTGCACAGGCATACAATGGACAAGAATCGTCTCTCAGTATCCTCAAGGCAGCACAATGGCTGGAGGTACCAAGTTGTCTACAGATAGGTGCCAGCCAAGTGGAGCGAAACTGGGCGTATGCCATACACGTGAATAACACATACAGTACAGACTCAGCTTGATCATCACAGAAAGGGAAGGCTACAGAAACTGATCCTGCCCACATTACTGTAAATTACTTTAGGGGGAGTGACCCCACTCTGAATTGATGGTATAATTACCTGCCTAGTGGAGCAGTGATCAGATCCCAATAATTCTCTAGACCATGAATAGATTTAAAGTTCAGACATTCCCCCATCAAGCTAGTGCCCACAACTTTTTGTTCCTCCCTGCGTAATGTAAATAGCCAGTACTGTTTTTTCAGTTCGCCCTCAGAAGGAATTTGGGCTGAAATTGGGTTGAACCAAAAATCACCAAGGCCTAGGAAGAGTAACGATTTTTTAATTGAAATCAGCCAAGGAATTTTGTAGAATATGTCTACTTTGATGATGTCTTTTAGGGCGGCAGCATAATGCACCAACTCTGGAGTAGCCCAAATTCTTTGCCAAAACAGCAAAGGATGTAAGGATGCATTGAGGGCGACCTTTTTTTAAGCCCATATCCAAAGATAGAGAATACAATGGGGTACTGGACAGAAGAGAGCATAAGGATCTTAAAAATGTATTCTCTTATCTCTTCAGGTCAGAGGCGTCACAAAAACCCCATAACTCTTCACCATAGAGAGCGGCTCCCAGGGCCTTAGCCTCATAAACCTGTAAAGCAGGGGCAATGGGTTTGTGAAGGAGGCACAATGTTCTTTTAGAATTCCACTAACAATCTATGTTTTAAGGATACCGTGTTGATGTGTGGGCACCATGACATATTGGACGAGAGTTTAATGCCCAAATAATCATAGGATTCGAGCCTAATATCTTGTCCCCTAGTGCTAGGCTACCCTTGTACTTTTTATGGTGGTTCAGTGCCATGAATTTCGTTTTGGCCATATTGATCTCGAGGCCACTTTCCCGACAGAAGACTCCAAATCTTAAGTTTTTGCAGATCACTCTGAGTTTTCAAAATCAGTATAGAAGTCTTATAACAAATAACAGTATAGAAGTCTTGACATTAGCTATAGAAGGGACGTCAGCTGGGATCTCAGAGAGATAGTCTTCCAAACCATTTAAGTAAGAGGAAAAAAGGTTAGGGGCCAGAACACACCCATGACGTACATCTTTCAACATAGGGATCTTGTCGGTCAATTGGTCCTGTGCTCCCCATCTGCCCTGAGCAAAGTTTTTATCATGAGGCCTAATCAATAGAGATGGAACTTCATGGGGCATGCCCATCGCCTTGAGAACCTGCCACAGCCTCGAGCGAGGAACCAGGTCGAAAGCCGATTTTATATCAACAAAGGCAACATATAAGTTGCCTGCCGGTCAAAACTGTCTTCCAGTTACTGTATCTACTAGCACTAGACAGTATATATGGAGATGACTGTGTAAGGTAGCAGGTCTTTACTAGAGAACAGCTCACATTTCATGAAGCAAACAGATAAGAAATTGGCATTTCTTGGACAAACGTTTTTATTTGTAGGTGATGAAGCCGTTAGAAAAGATACGTTCAAGTAGATTCAGAAATATATTTTGTTGCCTTTTTCCTTTAGTAGAAGTGTCTACACGTGAGATCCACAATGCAGATTTGTAGTCGGCAAGCAGAGCAGCGAATAATGCACCAAGGCTTTCAAAGGACACCAAGTGCTCTTTCCTGAAGGACAGTACTGTTTGTTACTAGCTGAGAAGAACAAGGGAGTGATTAAGGCTCGAGTGGAAGCGTGACCCAGAGGCCCCAAGAGCACACGGTTACAGCTTGGGCATTTCTCTTTTAAAATGTACCATGTTCTTTCCTTTTTTCTAAATTAATTCCTTGTGCAATATATTGTTTCTATAAACAATTTTGAGGGGTGTAGGTAGAACAGTTTATTATTATTGCAGAGAAAACTTCACTGACTTCCCATCAGCAGCAAAATAGCATTGACAGATCCTGCAGAGAAACTCTATTAAGCAATAATTTATTCTCCTCCAGACCTGGAATCCCTACAGGGTCGCAGTATGGGGGCCTCTAGAGTGATGAACACAGGGGGCAGTGGACAAGAACCCTGCACCTTTAATGTTATTTCTTTACAGACTTGATAAGGCGAATTGAGTCTTATTGAACTAATTACTTTTGTAAACCCTCTTCAGGCCCTATTCACAGACACCAGGGTGAGATTTAAGTTGGACAGAGAAACTAGGTGATAAAGTATAATCAGAATAATTAGCGGAGTGAAGCACGGCTGCATGCAGGGCCTATTTTTGTTTAATGAGGGTTTGCGTGTGCTTCCCCATAATTGTGGGGGTGTCTGACACGTGGTTCTCACATATGCTTACAACTCCATTTTTATGGTATGTGTGCTTTTCAGCCAAAGCTTTCTCTAAGTACTTACATCTATAGCACCAGTGTCTTAGTATTGCTATTATTTACTCTGAAATCAAAGCTATTGTGTTTGGAAATGTATGCTGTGACCATGAGTAGGAAATTAAAGGTCATAGCAGAAAATGTAGCTGAATTTATTTTTCAAAGGGTCTTCATTGACCAGAAACCTAAGAGGGTGCATGCATATGGAGAATAAGTGCATGAGGGGTGTGGAAGACACCGCCTCAGTTAAGCATTTTAGCATCACTCACAGTGGTCTTGTTTAAGCTATCTGCTCCAGCTTTATTTCACCAAGACTGTTGGAACATCTGGGGTAAGCTGTCAAAACAGTGCTGGGCGTTCTCTGCCAGCACCGCAACAGCATACACTCCAGGGGTACTATGCAAACACCACAGCTTGTCATTCTCTGCTAGCTCTGTACTGCAGCAGCATATGCTCCAGGGGTACTGTGCAAACACCACAGCTCGTCATTCTCTGCCAGCACCACACTGCAACATCATACACTCCAGGGGTTCTGTGCAAACACCACAGCTCGTCATTCTCTGCCAGCACTGCATCTCTGCAACATACACTGCAGGGGTGCTGTCAGTAAAGTTAGGCTGAGGGCTAGTGCCAGTGTAAGAAACTGTTTAAGGTGTGTGTAGCTGCTCTGACACATGGACTGTTGTGTACCTCGTTCCTATTCATTCCCACTTTTCTTTTCTAGTGTGCCTGCTACAGCGCCATATATAATCCCTGGCTGTCTCGCCACAGCCCCTTCCGGTCCAGGCCATGGGACTCAAGGTACCCAGTTTTTTTTTTTTTTTTTTTTTTTCCTTTTCTGAGTATTGCCTGACCCAGAGGTTGTCAAGACCTTAGACTAGAGGTAGCTACCCGGAAATTGCGCGATCTTAAACAGTGATTTTAGCAATTTTAAAAATAACCAGTACTTTTACTGCTACGTGTTGGTTACCACATTTTAAAACTGTGTACTGTATAGATGAATTTGATTGTTTAAAAAAAAAAAAAAAAGGGGGAAAACTCGAACTGTAACACTTACCCTGTAGAGCACTCTGACATCTAGAGCGCTCCAGCAACTTCCTGCCTTTCCCCCGGAGTCCGATCACGTGACTCATCAAGAGGGGCTTAGGTAAACAGCCGGCATTTGGGAGCGGGCACCTTAGACTAGAGGTAGCTACCCGGAAATTGCGCGATCTCAAACGGTGATTTTAGCAATTTTAAAAATAACCAGTACTTTTACTGCTACGTGTTGGTCACAACTTTTAAAACTGTGTACTGTATAGATGAATTTGATTGTTTTTTTTAAAAAAAGGGGAAAACTCGAACTGTAACACTTACCCTGTAGAGCACTCTGACATCTAGAGCGCTCCAGCAACTTCCTGCCTTTCTCCCGGAGTCCGATCACGTGATTCATCAGGAGAGGCTTAGGTAAACAGCCGGCATTAATGCCGGCTGCAACGCGGGAGCGCAGCGGACGCGCGCAGTGGGCGCGCCAAAGGCAAGCCCGTCTGCGCACCGTCGGGCCTAGGGCCTAGTCACTCTGCCCAATTCCATAAATACTCCTCCAGGGATCTTAGAACACTTCATTCTGTCTCACTTAAACTTGACCCCAAGATCCTGGCATGTTTGTCCCACCACAACATTGGTCTGGATCGAGACTCCTTCCCCAAGGTTAGGCTGTCCACCACTCACGCCCCCCAACGTACTAACCAGGAAAATATGCTGCAAAAGGATCTGCTAATCCTCTACCTTAACACCCGCTCCCTAGTTAAACAGCAATTGGAAATTTTCGACCTCCTTGACTCTGAAAGACCAGACATCCTCCTGGTTACAGAAACATGGCTCACCTCGGAATCTTCACCCGACATAGCAGCTTTACCTTGTGAATATTATATCCTACAAACCAACCGTCCGCCGGGCAAGACAGGGGGCGGAGTAGCGGCCATAATTCACAAAAAGCGGAGTTTCTCCGCCCTCACCCCGCTTAACCTCCCCGCGACAGACAACGTGGTAATAAAATTTGACTCTAAATCGGCCCCTCTCATATGTATACTACTCTATAGGCCCCCGCAGTACATGCCTCTGTTCCCCCACTCTTTAGGAGAGCAAATCGCTCCCCTTGTTACCAGTCACACTAGAATTCTCCTGATAGGGGATTTCAACTACTGGGCAGATGACCCTCTAGGAGGACCACACTCCACCGAGCTGACCGAACTACTAAAAAACCCAAACTTCACCCAACAAATCTTCTCAGCCACCCACCTAAAAGGTCACACTCTCGACCAACTCTGGACCACCAATCTGGTGGTATCAGCTCTATCCATCACACCCTGCGTATGGTCGAACCACTACCTGGTAAAATTCTCCTTAAAGCACTCACCCACAGGAAAAAGGCCCACATTAAAAGGGGGGTTAGCCAGAAAATGGAACTCCATTGACAACAACGACTTCCTCACAACGCTGATCAACGCAGCTCCCACTCCTACTCCCGATGTTAATAAACAAGAGAATTTTCTCATCTTGGCTCTTAGCGGCCAGCAACGTACATGCTCCACTTAAACGAATTCGATTCACCTGCCGGCATGAGGCTCAGAGATGGTTTTCCCCCCCGAGCTAAAATCTCAAAAACGCTCCCTCCGCCAAACAAAGAAAGTGGAGGATGGACTATTCTCCAGCAGGCAAAACGAAATATGCCCAGGCCCTGAAAGAATATAAAACTGCCATCTCCGCAGCAAAGGCAGCGTATTTCTCATCACGCATCCTCAGTTCCAACAACCAAGCTAAAGAAATATTCACTATAGTTGACGAACTATCCAACCCAGAGAGAGTGCTAAGCAAACCTGAGCCGTCACAGGCTCTTTGCGACTCTCTGAATTTCTTTATCGATAAAATCACTGCCATCAAGGCCAGTATAACATAACGTGTATTTGTAAAGCGCACGTTCACCCCAGCAACGGGGCATCTTGGCGCTGAATAACAGATGTTTATTGTTACCCAACTCAATGGTACTCATTTTATCGACCTCAAATGGATGAAAGGCTGAGTGGACCCGCCGGGATTCGAACCTGTGACCATGAGGTTGAACACAGGCCCCTGCAGTGGATGCATTAGTCCACTGAGCCACCAGACCCGGCTATCCCTCTCAGTACCCTGCAATCCATCACGGTGCCCACACCCAGGAACCCCCATTCTCTGGATGCTTTCCCACCCATTGACACAGATACCCTAAATAACCTACTAGCCAAAGTTAGATCTGGCTCTCCCCTGGACCACTGCCCTCCTCACGTCTTGAAAACAGCCTTCATGGCCTTCCCTGACCCATCCCTTGCCCTTTTAAACCATTCCCTGTCCCAGGGCTGTGTCCCCAATGCGTTCAAAGAGGCGATAGTAGTCCCCCTTCTCAAGAAACCTGGCGCAGACCCTCAAACGCTAGCAAACTACCGCCCCATTTCTTTGCTTCCCTACCTTGCCAAGCTAATAGAAGCTCACGTGGCAAAATGCATGTCCAACTTCTTGGAACATACGGGATTTCTTGATCCCAGCCAAGCAGGTTTTCGGCCAGCACACTCGACGGAAACCATGATCTTGGCAATACTTGACTCCCTACGTGGAAACACAGACAGAGGTCTTCCCCAAGCCCTGGTGCTGCTTGATCTTTCGGCCGCATTTGACACGGTCGACCACAACATATTGGTGGACTGTCTCTGTGAGGCTGGCTTCCAGGGCCCAGCCCTTAGTTGGATCAACTCCTTCCTAGAAAATCGCACTCAGGCAGTCCGCATCGGCCATTTCACCGCCCCTAAACTAAAAACTATCTGCGGGGTCCCACAGGGCTCCTCGCTCTCCCCGCACCTATTTAACCTCTATCTCTTCCCACTGATTAAATCTCTGAAGGAAAGAAGAGTGACAATCTTTAATTATGCAGACTACCTCCAACTCGTGTTCACCATTGACAACTCCCCACAGTCAATATCTGATTTTCAATCTACATGACTTTCATCCGGCAATGGATGGACCACAACCACTTAAAATTAAACCCCAACAAAACTGAGCTAATACTGACGGGCGGAGCCCAAAATCCCCACTCCAACATCTATATGTATACGGTAAATCCCAAGATGTCTTAATGTATTCCTTACCCAACCTTTCATATTTGCCTGCTTGCATTTGTCTGAGGCAATACTGAAACTGAAAAGTAGTCACAGGTAATGTTGTTTTGCCATGAATAAGCCATTCTGTAGCTGGTTTTTCTGCCACTATGAATGGTAATTTTTCCAGTTTTTCAATGCTCAGCACTGTATACCTTGCTCCTCTTTGTGCCAATTCGATTTGTTTATCAGTTAGATTGTATTCCGCAAACAGAGCTGACGTGTAGATAAAACGCCAAGGCACATAGCCCGCTCGCAAAGATTGCAGCGTCCAGCTTAATAACACAATAGAACGTAATTGAGACTGACTTTGTTGTAACATCGCCAAATCTTGTTCTAGTATGTCGATATCAGAGGATACAATGCCATCCAATGAATATATTCTGGAGGACAAAGTTGTTAACCCATTGTCGACCACAGAGAGGGTTTTCTCTAAATTAATACAATCAAGTTCACGTATTCGTTCTGCGGCCTCCATCTGTGACACTTTCCATGCTTCATTATAGGCAGCATAAATGCCTGCATATAAAACGTTTTTGACGCGGTCTTCTTGGTCCAAGCAAGAATTCCCTAAGGTCTGCGTCCTCTTTAAGTAAGGATAAGTGTTGTTTCACATCCTGTAGTGTAGACTTATGCAGCCAATCGAGGCATCATTTTCCTACACTGTATGTTGTTACTACCCCCGGATGCTGTCTTTGGACGTATCTTGGGTCTGGCCTATTAATAGTAAAGCCCTGAGTTTTATTCAGGAATCTTTCCTGACAGTTATTCGTGTCTGTGGGCCAGATCAACCATTTTTTCCAATCCGGATTAGATCTGTTGAGTTGTAATGTATTGTCAACTGTCACCACTGCCTGTGTATCGTTATCACTTGCAGGTGTTGGCACAGAAGGTGTTCTCATCTCTTTGATCTTGGCTAATCCAAGACAAGATGTTTGTTGGATGGTTTCATTCAAGAACATTATTTGTTCAGGGATGATACAGGCTCTAAATAAAGCTTCTATCCCCTGCACTTGCCAATCTTTAGTACCCCAGACCGTTTTTGTGTCTATTGTGTCTTTCCATAAGTCGAAACCCTGTCTAGACAGTTGGGCAATAAATGCTGCAGAGTAAATCTGTTTTGTATTAGTTAACATAATTTTCAGTCCTGTTTTGTTTACATTTTTATAGTAAAATGTTTCTGGGTCAGATGTATTGTAACCTGAAAAATATGGAAACTTGTTCGCAAATGTTTTTGAACTACCTTTTGGTGGTGTAGGACAATGCTCCCATTGGTTAAACATAAACACATTTCTTGGATATGCAGATTTATGCAAATAATGACCATAGTGGTTATAACAATACAGTTGTTCATAGTCTGATGAACCCTCTAAATATTCATTTTTAGAAAATGCAGCAGATTTTTCTAGGTCATACATTGTCGTTAACAGTCTCAAAGTCCCAATCATCTGAATAGGTACTGGACGTAATTAGATCACTTAGTGAAATTTTAAACAAATGTGAAATGTTCAATTGTTCAGTCGGGCCGAAGATGTCAAAATCTGTTTTGTCCCACACTATACCATCCTGTACAGGAATAGCTGTGATGTTCACTGATGACAAGTCTCTTGCTTCACGATGGGAAGATTTATGAGGTTTCAAAAGTACGTTTACATCTTTTCCTTCAGTGTTCACATGGCTGTATCTGCCACTTATAAGCACGCTCACAGTTGTAACCAAAGCTAGCCAGAGCAGGAAAACAAATAGTCCAGATATAATCCAGAGTTCAATCCATGGAGAAACCAAATAAGTCTTTTTCAGAAAGTGAAGAAAGTCTTGTACTTGCTGCTTGAGTTTGAATGATGCTGGCGTCGTTTCAGGCTCACTCTGATCTTCTGAGAACGTATCAAAGTTAATGAAATAGCCAGAAGCAGTTCTGTCAATTGTTGGAATTGCATCAGGATTTGTAGAAATCACTGGAACCAGTTCATCACTTGCTACATTGGTGTAGACAGGTGTATTTGGACGAACTGTTACTTGGTGTTCAAGAGGGACGAGTTCCATTGCATTGTTGCTTAGTCCTTCATCTGTCACAGCTGAATTCTCGATGGTTATCAGTCTTTCAGTCTGAACCTCTTGGATAGTAGCGAGAGGAGTGCGTCTGCTACTAGGTCGGAGTCCACGAGGCCTACTATTTAGTATTGGCCACATACTGTGGTTTGAGGTCGATGGACACAAATCTTTTCTCCTTTCTTCCAGCAAGGGGCGGCAGAAGTACTGTTCTTGTTCCTTGAACTGCTAGGACAGGTACTGGTTGTCTGTAAGAAGGTCCAAATTCCTTCTTGTCCGCAATCTTTTCTCTGACTAGATCCCCAACTTTTGGAATCCAGACAGGCCTTGCTGGGACCGCCGGTTTTTCCCCAGTGGTGGTTGGCTGCAGGAATACGTTGCTTTGTTTCGATCTTAACTCATTCAGTTCCTGTAAAACAGCCAAACTATCTTTGATATCAAACGGTTTATTTTCCACCACTGTGCCTACGTGTTCAAGGTCTGGTACGCACATTCTTGTCCCAAATAGGACCTCATATGGAGTGACCCCCCCCAGAGAACTTCTTGGCAGATTGTTCAATGAGCGTTGGACCCCATTAAGGTGTTTGACCCACCCATCACCCGAACCTAATACCTTAGCTGTTATAGACTGCTTTATGTCCCGGTTTTTCCTTTCCACAACCGAATTTCCCTCAGGATGGAATGGAGAGGAGTACCGCAATGCAACGCCCAGACCGGCCATGGCTTCTTTGTAAGCCCTAGAGCTAAACGCAGGACCCTGGTCAGAATGTAGCGTGCCTATTGCGTATGTGCCAATAAAGATTCGCAAATCTTTTATAACAGTTCGAGCGTCAGCCAAGCGCTGAGGCCATATCCATAGGAACCTAGATTCAGTATTTGTGAGATTGCACTTGTCCAGTAGGACGCAGGCGCGTAGATAGTCTAATGCTGTCTAACAGTGGTGTCTGTACTGGGTTGCCGCATTCGCAGCATGGTGTCTGGTGGCTCTCTCGCTGTAATTTACAGTCTAAGCAGTTGTTGATGAATATGTGAATTTCTGTATTCATTCCAGGCCACCAGTACATCTCTTTTAACGTCAAAATTGTTTTAGAGATCCCTTGATGTGACAGACACTCCCCCAATGTTTCATAAATCAAGGCTGCTCTACGTTCCATGTTTGGAATTACCCTATCCCCCACTCCAGGGATTCGAGCAAAGGAACGTTGTTCGCATCAATTACATAAGAGTACTTGAGTGGAAACTTTTTGGTAACGCTGCACTGCTGCTCTTGCTTGAAGCATTGACAGCCAACATTATCTCACCGTCTATTTTTGTTTTTGAACGAGTGATCGCAGCTACGGAAGCCGTCTGGACAGCCCCCTTTGCGGCTTCATCAGCCAATGAATTCCCTGCAACGTGAACGCCATCACGTTGATGACTCAGTGTGTGGATCACGTGAGCCTTTGGTAGTTCGTTTTTCAACTGAACTACTTGTTCCCAAAGCATTTTATGCTTTATTGTACCACCTTTTGCATCTTTGAAACCATTTTCAAGCCAGTTTTGTATATAGTCATTATACGACTGAACACAGTAAAAGGAATCGCACACTATTAGTGTGGGGAATTCTCGATCTGTACTTTCAAGTGCCAGTTTGCATGCTTGTAGTTCAGCTCGCTGAGCTGTACAATCTCCTAGAGACTGCGTTTTTGTGACCATAGGTCTGAAGATGCCATCTCGCATGCGACCTTTAACGATTGCACATGCTGCACTGTAAGCTTGCTTACTCCCTGTTGCGGGCTGTGCGGATCCGTCAGTGTAAATTATGAATTCGTACTGATCGAGAGGCAGAATCTCAGTGGGCAGAGGACATTCTTGTTCATATTGCAGGAATGCTTGTGTTTTTTTAAATCTGGATCAAAAACATTCAACATCTGTTGCAGCAAGAGAATTAACCCACTGTATCCATCTTGGACGTAATGCTTTAGTATTTGGAATGCTTTCTTTTGTGACCGCTTCTAAAGCTGGTACCGGGGTTACGACAATAATGCGTTTCCCTTGGGCTAAGGCTTTCTTTTGCTACAGCGGTTTGAACTGCTGTTAGAATTTTTTCAGTTGAACTGAAGCGCATTTCTGCTTGTGTACAAATGAGATTTGTATGCGATTGGTATTTTCTCACCCTCATTGAAGGTTAAGTAGGTGAATCCGCATTGACCCGAAATTATTCGGATCACCAAATTTCGTTGACTTGCACGTGTTTGTAAGTGATTTGTTGCTAACATGTTAGCCTGTAGTGAACGCAAGATTTCTGTGTGTTCCTGTGTCCAGTTTTTGATCGATGCGTAGAGGTTTAACCCTTTCTGCGTAATTTAGAATGTATGTTCTTCCAAAATTTAGGAAACCCAGGATGGATTGTAAGTTTTTTAGCGTTTTTGGAGGTTGGAGCAGCGCACACTTTTCTAAAAAGTTAGCTGCCAAGCTCTTGCCTTCACTTGAAAGCTCATATCCTAAAAACAGGACATTGAGATGGGCAATTCGGGACTTTTTAAAGTTGAATTTGTAGCCCTCAGAGGCGAAACCCAGTATAATGGTGCTCACCCTGTTCAAGTGTTTTTCCAGGTCATCGTCTGTCAGATAGATGTCATCGACATAGGACAATGCCTTATTGTCACAGATTTGTAGTAACTCCGTTACCCTCGCTGAGAATAACCCTGGGCTGTTCTTGAACCCTTGTGGGATTCGACAAGTGACGCTGGGTCCCCATTATGGAGAATGCTGTTAAGTACCTGCTTTCAGGTGCTATGTTTTGACAAAAGAAACCATTTGAGATGTCTAATGTTTTATATTTTTTACGCACAATGTTATTCATTAATGCTGTGCTATGTGCATTTTGCACTGCAAAAGTTTTAGAACAAGTGTTTAAGTGTCTGTAGTCCAAAACTAGACGATATGTATTGTCTGGTTTGGAGACAGGAAACCAAGGATTGTTCATTGAGGAGGTGCATGTTTCAATCACCCCTTGATATTCAAGTTGATCTAAGATCTCCCTGACTTGTTTCTTAGCTTCTTGCTTTATCGGGTACTGCCTTTGTGCAGTTGGTTCATGTTTCAGATGTATTTTATGGTGAGGTGAGTCCTCATCCCATCCTACATGATTTTTATATAATGCTGGGGCCTGGGCTACTGCCCATTTCCTGGCATATGTATATTTTAGGTGTATTGGAATATGGTTGGAGAAGGCAGGCATAATAATGTCCTTGCCATGTGGGCACTCCCTGACAAATTGTGGTGGCCAGTCTTTTTCTGCTAGAAGTATGTCATAGCCCCTTGATGGTCGTTCCCAAAAAAGTGCTTTCACCTGTCTAGGTTTGTCTCCCTCCATCCGGAGTGTTTTCATATAACTTTTGTGGAGTACTAACCCTGGTGTCTACAGTCTCAACTGTAATGTACTCATTCAAGTCCACTATCTCCAGAAGTTCCTTCAGGTTCTGGCGAGCTATTGTGACTTCTGCTGCACTGTCCAGCATTGTCCGAGCCCATTCTCCATTCTTGAGTTGTGTTCTCAGTATTCTCGGCATGTCTGATCTTTAGACCTGCTACTTTCTTTTTGGAGAATTGAGGTTTTGCTTTAGTTTTTGGAGCGTGTTTTTCGTCTTTCGATTTCACTCGTTCTTCTCTATGTTCTGATAGTCCTCTTCTTTCCGAAGTCTGTAATGAGATCTGAAAGGGACGAGAGGAACGTGTATCAGTATCTTGATACCTGTCAGGCTTTTTCAAATTATCCCTATTCCTGAGGTTATACCTCCTTTCAGAGGGCTCCTTTTGAGGAGACCTACCTCGGGATTGAGAACGTTTCTCATTTGAATTTTGTTTATTAGTCTCCCACTTCTTTTAGAAGATGTAGAAGTTTGTTTAATTGAGTCCTTCTCAGGACTTTCAGATAGCTTCGGCTTCACTGGTCTTCCACCCAAACTATCTCTGCCTAATTCTGCATAAGATTGTTCTATAATTCTGGGTAGCTCAGTTTGATGTTCTGTAACATCAAATTCCCTTAATTTTTGGCGGATCGCCACTGCTGCTGCCTCCCCTTTAATATTATTGTTGAGACCTGCTCGAAATTTTTCAGTAATTTCATACCTAAATTTAGAGCAGGCTCTGCCCCGTATTCGTTTTGAATTTGTTTCAGGACATCCGGTATTACCGCAATTGACGGAATGCCATGTGTTTTAGTATAGATGGCAGCAAAGACTGAGCCCCAAGTGGTGCAGTCTACCAGTTGTGGTGTGATCACCATCGGTAAACTGATTGTCAGTATTCTGTGTTTCTCATACGGGCTAGTATTTGGAAATACTGCTTCGATTTGAGTAATTTTTTTAGCTATCCAAAATGGAATTTGCTCACGTTTTGTGGGCATTTTACCCATGACTGCGTAAAGAGTCTGTGGTGTAATTTTTAGTGTATTCCCCGGTTGAGGGGTTTGATTTGGAAGTGTTAATGGTTGCTGGACTGTGAGTCCGCATGACATATTGGACCAATTGTCTGTAGATTTTTATTAACTCTGTGAGTTGAGTAAGTAATTCCTCGTCTGACATTTCTTCAATGTCAGGATGAGGTGTGTAGCCGGCTAGAATCGGCCATGTTGCTCCTGGTCTACCTAGTGGACCGAGCCTGGTAATGTTTCTGTGATGTTTTAGGGCGCCTTTAAACCAGAGCTAATGCTCCTGGTATGTTAATGGAATTTCAATATCCTCGAAAGGAATGTATTCCTCTGGTGGATCATCTTCTTTGTAGAAGTGAAACGTGTGTTACTGGATTGGATTCAGGAAATATTACCCATGAATAGAATACCTCTGTCTGAAAGGATTCATGTGCCTCTATCACGAAAACTGCTCTACCGCCTCTTGGTGGTAGGCCGTGTTTTATAATTTTTAGAGTGATGGCTCTTCTTAAGTTTTGAGGGATGTCTATAACACCCTCCTCGGTTTCAATAAAACCTGTAAAGTTAAAAACTGCTGCTTGGGCTGGATCAGCCGCAGCTCCACCGTTTCCGGCGTCATTGTCGGAGTCAGGCATTTTTGTTTTTTGAAAAATGTAGAACAAGTTTCAAGGAAACAAAGATAAGGTGCACAATATTTTTGGAGCACTGTATCCTTCAACGTTGAGCAAACCAAACAGCTAATATATAGGGTGCTTCCCTATGTAGCCTTGGCGGATACCTAACCCTGCCCACTCCAGACGTCTTTTGGAGTATATGGGAAGGGGTCTCTGAGAGAAAAGAGCACGGCTGAGTTACTCAGTATCTAACGTTGAATTACCGCCTTACCAAACGTTGGGCGCCATGTAGTATAGCTCCTATTTCCCTAATAGGCTCTGCGCATTGGAATAATATATCCTATAGGCTTGACATAGGACTAAGGTCAGTATGTCCCTATCGAGTATATTAAACTTAATTACTTGTGCCAGCTAGCTCAGAGGCCACTAGAAACTCCTTGACGACAAGTTAGTAGTTTCTGGCAGCCGCAAAACATGACCACTTTGTTTCCCTGTAGAATCAGAACGTGTCCCAGAGTCGTGGAAACAATAGATAACTATTTCACTGAGCTCAATCGTGCATGCTTAGTTTTCTCCAAGTTACACAGAAAGAACAGACGGGCGTTTCAATAAAAGATTTATTGAACAGTCTTGTTTCTGGTGTAAGTAAAATGTGCTGTTACGAACACAAGACAGTATGCGAGATAAATAATGTACAGTGTGAGCAGTAGAAATAAATAATACTGCGATAGCATTATCTTTTAGTAAATATGCATTTACATAAATGACACAGACTAAAAATGCGAGTACTCGTATGATGCGTTTCTAATCTAGTTCTACCCCAATGTACCCAACCTGACCTAGGTGTAGGGAGAGGTATGAAGTAGGTGAAGTATTCCTTACTATGGTATACTAAGAGTATGTTAAGTCTAGTATGCCGAGAGTCCCTCTAGGTTCTAGTCGGGTCCATACCTTTAGAATGAGAGAGGTGGGAATCTCTTGCCAGACTCGAACTCCAACACCCCGCAAGGGAAGTCAGATCACTGGAAGCTGGACTCTCTGCGTGCAGGGATGACCGCGTCTTCTCAGTGCGTCAGGCCGGGAAACGGGCTCCTCTGAAGTCGAGGTCTCCTCTGATTTACAGGGGCTAGGGAAGGTATATTTATACATGAGAAGTACCTAAGAATGTTAGCATTGACGTGAGTCGGACAGCGGAAGACGTCATGAATGAACCCCTAAGGAATAATGGTTCATGCATAATATGAGTCCTTGAAGAAATCAATAGTCCTGGGCTAGGGAAACTCCTGCAGCCTAAGGGTCTGTTCTTCATGAACTCGTTGTGACGTTAGGGTGGACGGATGTCGGAGACCATGCCTGTATTTGGAGTGCACGGTTTAATGCCTAAATAAGGACTGGGATTTTATGGCTATATAAGGGCAGGGCGAATTGTGCCTATATAAGGACATGATGCTGGAAAGCCCGTTTATGGACACCCTAAGAGGAATACAACAATACTGCCTATCAGTGCCTGCTAATTGTACTGACCACCACTGCCTCTTAGCCTAGTGCACTGCCCCTGAATGGCAGCTTCTTGCAATGCCCATTCGTTGCAGCTTCATATACTGGCCTCAGTTGTATTCCCCCCCACAGCACACCAGTGCAGTCCTTCACAAGTCCAACCAGTGTCAAACTTCTCCACTCCCAGCAGGGCTAGCTTCTGAAACTGCCCATTTGTGCCTGCTCCTTAGAATGCACTCCTGGTTCTGCTCCTCCTGCTGCCCACTTGTGTTCATCAGAGCTGCTTGAAGGCTGCTGAGGGAGGGGGGCTGAGGGGTTTGATCCCATTGTGAGTAAGTGCTTGGCTTCCCCGGTGAGTTGCCATCCATTGAGCTATTTGCAGTTTTCTTATTCACTAGATTCTTAACAGTATACCTGTTATCTTTTGTCGGCCTTCTAACGTTCTTCTTTCTCTAGGATTATTCTTTTTTGCTTCTTCTCTGAGACACTTTCCTGTCTCCATTTTAGTTTTATAATATTATATTTACTCCTCTCCCCTGCTTATCCTTTTACTTTGCCATTCTTTTTCACTCTGTCTACACCTCTTTTATCTCCTTCACACCAATTCCTTGTTGAACTAGCTGTTTTGCTCCCTCTCATCGTTCCTTCCCATCCTTCATCCCTTCTGCTGGGCACTGTCCTTCCTCTCTCTCTACTCTCTCCCAGCAATGACTCCCTGTTCTGGTCCTTTTTCAGACCTGCTTTCACATTTCACTATATAAAAGACAAGACTATTAATTGGTTTTGTCAATAGTTGTCCTAAAAGTCGTGCTGGAACCGTTTTGCCTAGTTTGCTAGACCTGTGTTTGATATAGTTTTCAGTAAGCTTCTTGCACTTGGACTTATTATTGATTATATTTCCCCTGTTCTTGGACTGCTGATCCTAACCTAATGAAAAGGCTTGAACTGATGATAGGAACCAACTGCACCTTTTGACAAAAAACATAAAGAGAAGGTGACTGCGCTGATGAAGCCTGTTATAACACTAACTAATTTTTCCCCAAAATATATTCATCTTATAATTTGTTGACATGCATGCATTATTTGCATTTATGAAATAGGGCATTGATTTGCATTAGCTGGAGCACCCAAGAAGGTCCAGAAACTCTTTTCAGCTCCTGATTCCAGCATTTAAAGACCTTTGCTGTCTCAAATTATTGCATTGTACAAAGTAATCTGTCACGCTTTGAAAGCACATTGGGGGCGGGGTATAGCCTAAAGTACTTACAGAAACTGACTCCTCATCATATCCCCAGCAGAAACCTGAGCTCAAGAAAAGATAAAGTATTCACAGAAGCCAAATTTAATCATAAGATCTTCTCAGCCAGGTTGATCTCTGTAACGGACCCATTTGTCTGTCTTTTTCCCCAATTCTTGGGGAGAGGTCAGATCAGAGTCCACCAGGTACTGGTGTAAAAGTTGATTCTGACAATTCTTAAGGATGTGCTCCCTCATGATCAAATTATACAGTCCCTCATAGTCCTGTACTTTGCTTCCATGAAGCCAGCCTTCCAGAGCCTTAATAGCACCATCTACAAAATCAACCCAGTTTTGAGTACCTGCTTTCTGGGTATCTCTGAACTTAATTCTGTATTGCTCAGTGGGTAAGCCAAACCCATAGATTAGAGCAGTTTTCAAGACAGTGTAGTTGTCAGCATCCTCTTCTCTAACAGCTTGTCTCTTTCTTTATTAGCAAAGGAGAGCCACAGGATAGCTGCCCACTGCCCTTGAAGGACCTTCTGTTCTTTACAGGCCCTCTCTAAGGCAGTGATCCATTTGTGGATGTCATCCCCCTCCTGGCAAGGAGGGACTGTACTGCTCCGGTTCCTAGTGTCAAAGGAGGATTCCCTGTTTCTAGGGATGCTGGGGCTGTCACCATGGGACTCTAGTCTCAAGTTCTTCCTAGCCTTTTGTACATCTAAGGCCTCCTTATCCAGGGCCAACTCATCTCGCTTAAGCTTGATCCTTTGGTACTCCCTATCTATGGAGTTATCCCTCTTGTCAGAGACGGTTGTGCCTACAGTAGTAATAGAGGCCATGGACTCTGCAGAGGAAGACCTAGCCGTCCTCTGCCTACCCTGTACCCTACCAGGTTGAATAAAGGGGGACCTTTTTCTAGGGACACCCGCTATGCCATTTGCACCATCCTCTGGGGGATCAAAGCTCCCAGGGGGAAGTCATTAGACTCCTCCTTGTTAGGATCAGACTCGAGGTCAAGGAGGGTGGGCCCTCCTGTCTCTTCTTCTGCCCCTTGCCCACTCACTCGGTCCTGCTCTTCTGACCCACCAGCTTTCTGGAGGTCATCCTGCAGTAGCTCCTCTAAGAGACGCTGAGTGCTAGGCTTTTCCCTGTCTTAAGTTTTCTAGAAGAACACAGGGCTCATTTCCTGGAACGTGAAGCCACTGTATCTAGAAGGCAGAGAGCCACTGGCGTCTCCTACTATAAAACATATTAGGTGTAGTGAGGTGTTGCACCTACCTAACCTAGCGGGAACTAAACTTCCTAAGATTGGAGAAAGGGTGTGCTAGGCCCTTGGCAACCAATCTGCAAAGTTCACAAGAGCTTGCCTGCCTATACCGTATTATATGTGCCTAAATGTTAGTGATGGTTTTTCAATTAGACCACACTCAGATTAGCTGGTAAACCGGTGCAAGCTTGAATCCCAACCGCTGCACACCAATGTGAGAAGCTGGGTTAGTATATGGTGTTCACGTACGTATGTGTAGCACCCTGCACTAATCCAGGTGACCCTAATGGTGATTTTAGTGGTTTAGATAACCGTAGAAAGCTCTCTAAGTGGTAGCTGTGGAGCGCTGCCTTCAGGCTTAATCTAGGAGGAGCACAAAGCAGCTCGGTTTACCAGTATCTAATCCTTTAGTATAGGCTAAATGAAAAAGAACCACACAGTGTACTTATAAAAATAGATATTTATTACAATCACTCTAACACTTTATAGTATCTCATTCCCGGAGATATACACTATGCACAGAATACTTTGGAAATAGAACAGTCAGTAGCACCAATACACAGTGGTCCCCAAGGTGAAACCAGACCATATATCAAGATAGAGGATTGCGAATCACGATCTAAGTCGAGACTGGACCCAGGAGAAGTAGAAGAGTCGGAGACCCAAAGAACCACCCCAGATGAGTCTTTGAACCCCTCGACGGTCATGTGCAAAAGGGGATTCACGACTGCGTACTCCAATACTGACCAGTGGGTACATCGCGGTTGCAGTCTTACCACAGTTGGACGAAAGAGTCAGTTGGAACCCAGAAGAGAGTTAGCGTCGAAGAGTACCTAAAAGCAGAGAGGACAGAGTCTATGCCACTCAAGGGTGACCAGGAGGCACGGAAGACCAAGGCCCCTCGTGTTCAAGGATACTTGTAAAAAGAAATGATGAGGAGCTTCAGACGCTGTTGCACCGAGTCGATAGCTCTGCCCGAGCCACCGTAACGTTGAAGACGACAGAGTCCGTCAGTTCCAACCAACCGTGTCAGCGCGGGTCAGTTATAGCGGGGACAGACTCGTTGACAGAACTTTTCGATGCGCCCGACTCTGTTGGAAAGAGTTGGTCGAGACAACCGATGCGGTTGCCATGAAATGAAGCGATGCAGCGATGCGGTGCACAGGGGTACGGTTGTAGGGACCCCGACGAGGGATACTGGCCTCAAATTTCGATGAGAGGACCGTTCAGGTCTCGAGGGAGTGCCGGACCACCACCTGTGTTGCTGAGCCTTGTGGAGTCCGTGGGAGCCCAGGATCGGCAGATTTGTCGGCTGTGTTGCGGTGCCTTCGGATGCAGGGGAGTGACTCATTCACCGCAAGGGAGATTTCTTCAGTTTTCTTTGATGTCCACAGGCCTTGGACGGACCTGTACGGAGCACGAGCATGAACGTTCGAGTGAGCTTGCAGGACGAGGAGGCCAGAGCAGCGGGGATCTTCCCAGGTGCGGTCTTGTGCCCAGGGCGAAGTTCAGCGGAGTCCAGAGTACCCAGATGGTGGAAGTAGAAGTGGAGATGGATCTGAATCTAATCCCACGACGAATCTAGGGACCCACCCACAGGTAAGCCCTTAAGTACCCTAAGGTGAGGGTTGGGACGATTCAGGGGTCCCTCCCAGAGGAGGGAATTTTTTGAATTAATTCTTTATTGCTTGATTAACAAAAATCATTGCAATTAAAACATCTTAGAAACAAAGCAGTATATAAAAACATTATCACATTTCTGTAGATAATAGGCACCTGTATAAACAAACAAATCTGTAGTTACAAGCCATACCAGAACTTTAAAACCATTTGTAAACTTCTATTTAGAACAGCCACACTAATATCCTTAATAATTTATAGTTGCATTCATAAATATACATTAAAATCCAATTAACCTTGTAAATCATTGTGCAAATCAACTATAAAATCCATTAAGACATAGACTGGATCTGTCGTGTAGTTCCTAGGAATCCCCAGGACCTGCACGTTTTGGATGACCTAAACTGAGGGCTTGGTGTCCCAACCGCTTCCGGACACCCCCACAGGATGTCAGCCGTTAGACCAGCTAGCTCTACAGTACCACTACCACCCCCCTGTATCCTACAGTGTTGTAGGTAGTTTCTGGCAACCACTGAACATGACGACCCTGATTCCTCAGGCATCGTGGAAAACAGTACAGTACGTTTTGCTCAGTCACTCGTGCTTGCTTACTCTCAGAAAATACACAGGTTGGCAATTAGGACGTTTCAATAAGTATTTATTGGTCCAGCGACAATCTTGTGTAAAACATATGTGCTGCGACAATTAGGAGACAGAAGCATACAAAAAAGATTGCAAGTACCAATATTGTGAATAGTAGATACATTTCTACAATAGTGCTAACAAGATGAACATAAGCAGTTCAGATAAACAGTAGCACTTGCATTTTCCTAAAATGCGCGCCCTAAGTATTTTTCCTAAATGCACCTAGCCTAGATATGTATGTGTAGCATGTATATGCGTGTATGTAGCCAAGAGTCCCCTATGGAAGAACCATCCCCCTCACCTGATGGTTTAGAATGAAGGACCCCATCTCAACTTCGAGGATGACACCCCACAAGGGATGTCAGACCGCTGCGTGTCCAAGATTCAGCATGCGGGACCCCGCGTCAGCTTGGAAGGAATTCTCCTCTGATTTGTAGGGGGGAATAAGGGTCTTTTATACTAGAGTTGTCACTCTAGGGTTTCCTCTAGAATCGATATGTTTTTAAAACAACCATAAATGTTTTGGAAACAATCATGAATGTTTTTCCAAACAAATGCGATCATGCACAGCTGGCTGTTGGCCAAGGATGAAAAAAGTAGTGACCCTTATACAGAATAATTATTCCGTGCCTGAGGACATGTTTATGTATATCAGGTACAGGAATTATGATAGAGTACCGAGAGCCTGGTGTCGAAGATACAGGAGCAAGCTACTAGGTAAAAGGTCACCTGTTTAGAATCATTATTGTCGTGTGGATGGGACAATGTATGTAAAATGGGGTATACATGACAGGACTATCCTAAAGGACATGACAGATCATTACGTTTTAAAGTGCAAACGTGCGGTAAACAAGAGTTCCATTGTGCAAACATGCTATGAAGGTGCATCAATATTTTCGTTATTTCGGTTTCTAATAAATTACCATAACAGCATAGACACTAAATCTTTCAGGAAGGCGGTGCTGTGCAAATAAGCAGTTAAAATGCATCCATGTATTTAAAATTTCTCTTAGAGCCATTTGATTTAATTATAGTTTACCTTAGCAAGTCAATGTTAGAAATGGGATTTCTGGTTGGCTAGGGCTTGCGCCTAAGCCAGGCAGAAACCACCACTCTAGTCAGGGTAAGGGAGTTACACGCTGAAGATAATCCCTGCTCACCGCCGTGGTAGCTTGGCACGAGCAGTCAGGCTTATCTCAGAAGCAATGTGTAAAGCGTTTGCGCAACACACACAGCAGCAACACACTAGGCACACCTCAAAAGAAACTCCACACAAGGTTATATAAAAAAAATAGCCTTTGTATTATCCAAAACACATTAGAATCATAATCACACATATACCCTGTGCCAACTGGCACCAGGTAATAATTTACAGGGGATTATATAAATGACAGGGCCAATCGGACCACTGTCAGAACCATCACAAAGCACAAGTAGCAAATATAAAACACACCCAGTAGCTACTGGCAAAATACTGTACTCCGCATTAGCAACATAAATGCATTAGGTCTGCATCACATTAGGCATAAAACACATTATGCATACTCATCATAAGCCTAAACACATTATGCAATCTCTGAAGGCATAAACACATTATGCAATAGGCATCACATTAGGGCCTTGCGCCCTACCAACACTGACCCCCGGCCAACTGGCCTTCTGTGGGGCTCAAATGCCCTTTGTCCCAAATGTCAGGGCTCTTAGCTGTAGGGCCTTCCACTGGCCCTCTGGCTGCCTTGGCAGCAAAACCACTGTGCGCAATGCGCTGGGGGCGTGGGGTGTGTCTCACCCCTTCCTCATCACCTAAGAGAAATGGCCCCACGTTGCAGCTGCCCGCGCTCTCGCGGTGCAGCTGAGAGAATTAGGCCTGGCACCACTGTGCCTCCCAGGTCCCACTCAGGGAACCAAAATTGCCCCCTCGTTGCAGCTGCCCTCCAACAGGCGGGTCAGCTGTGCGAAAACGGCACCAACCGTGTGCCCTGCTTGCCCCACTCACGGGGCTTCTCCTGGTGCCTTCGCGGCACCCACCAATACACCAAAATTGCCCCCACGGGGCAGCTGCCCTCCAACAGGCAGGTCAGCTGTGCGAAGTCCGCTTTGCACCGGCACTACTGTGCTCTGAGAGCACCAACGATGCTCCACACTTCAGCCCCCACTCACCGGGGCGTCTCAGGAATCTTCCTGGATGCGCAGGACTTCGGCCGGGAGCCCGCGAGGCTCCGGTTCTTCAGGCACCGGCGACTCTCTCCATCGGCGGCATCCGGGGCTCTCGGCTTCCTAGGCCTTAGGCCCCGACCAGGCCTTCCGTCGCTTGTCTTCCGGCCGGCACTTCCTCTCTGCCGCAACTCCGCCCACAACCAGGCACGGGCGCCTGACTTCCGGGTCGCGCTGGGGACGATCTGGTGCACAAATGCGGGGTAGGCTCCCACTGTACCAATGAAGGCTCCAGCATGCGGGGTGGGCTCCTGCTCCACCGAAATGGAGAAATGCGGGGTGGGCTCCCGCTCCACCACAATGCGGGATGGGCTCCTGCTCAGCCACAGTGGGGGGAGGCTCGCGCCTCAACAGGAGTGTAAATGCGGGTGGGCTCCCGCTTCCCTCCAGCAGCACGGGGGAATCCCCACGCCGGGATTCCCTCTGCGTACCTCGCAGCACATCGCTGCAGGACACCAGCGGTCCTCTCTGTCCTGGGAGAGATATAGCGCTCACAAGGCACTCAGTCCAAAGTTTCAGGGGCACAAGGCTGGGCCCAGGCAGGCCAGCTCACAGGGCCCTCCAGCAGGGAGGCAGTCCCTTGTGGCGGTTTCTCCTGGGACCCAGCAACAGCAAGTCCCCAAGTAGCACAAGGAAGCACAACATCATGGGGTCACAGCCCCAGTATATATACAACATTTTCCCTTTGTCTGCCCTGCCACAGGGCTTGGGGGAACCAGCCTGAACTGGTTCTGGGGAGTGTTGAAGCACTCTGTTTACCAGGCTTCCACCCTCCTTTGTCAGATGGGGCTCGGTCCTCAGACACACCACAGGGGGGCGGAGCCAGCATTCACCTAGGCAGGCATAGACATATTCAGGGTCAGGGGACTACTCCTCCCACTACTCCAAATGCAGATCTCCTATTCAGCCTAGCGCTGACTCACCCAGCCCTCCCTGGAGCCACACACCCCACCAGCCCCTGTCACTCCAGAGCGGTTGTATGACGTTACAACGCATTCCGTTGCAACGCATGCCTTTACCACGCATGCGTTACAACGCGAATCCCATTACCACGCATAACCTTTACCACGAAAATGCCTTTACCACGCATATCTTTACAACGATTTTTGTTGTAAAACCATGCATGATAATGGCATTTTCTTGGTAAAGGTTATCTCCGATCCCTGCCCCAATTCCTTTTACTGCTCCCCTGCGCCCTCCCCTCTCCAGCTCTCTTTTTTTTTTTTTTTATATCCCTTCCCTGTACCCCTGTGCGACCCCCCGCCCCATTCCTTCTAATAAATACCCATGCCCTTAACACTAAAAATCTTGCCCTGCGCGATTCCCCCACCCACAAACCCTTTTTTCAAATTCCCCTCCCCTGAACCCTATAAATTTACCCCTTCGCTACACATCCCCTCATCCCTTAAATTTTTAATTTCTTAATCTAAAATCCCCCTTACCTCTCCACGTCCTCTCCTCTCCAAGCTCTTCCGATCTGCGTCGCACGTCGTAAAGTGGAAGTGTCTTTCCGTTTCCTCTAACGACGCCGATTGCCTCCACATCGCGACGGAAACAGGTGCGTTTTTTTTGGGGGGGGGAGACACCTCCCAACCCCCCTTTTTGAATCGCACGTTTTTTTTTTTGGGGTGGGAGGAGACCCCCCAAGCCCCCATTTTTAATTTTCCCTTTAACACACATGCCTTTACTACGTATCTCGTAGTAAAGGTATGCGTGGTAAAGGCTATTCGTGGTAACCACGCATGCGTTGTAATGCATGCGTGGTTATGGTTATGCGTTTAAACGGCCGCGTTGTAGTGGCCGTTTCCCCTCCGGAGCCAGACATGCAATCCACATCAGGCAGGCAGACACATAGCACACAGAAATACCAACTTCTAAAAGTGGCATTTCTAAAATAGTGATAATAAATCTGCGTACACCATTGCGCAGCATTTATTATTACTATTCCAAACATACCAAACTTGACCACGCTGCTCCTCTTATATCAGGAATCCCCAATGCATTCCTATGGGAGGGCAGCCTCACAGCAGTGAGAAACCAAAATGGCTGTTTGTCACTACCAGGACATGTCACACACTTAAGGTACATGTCCTACCTTCTACCTACAATGCACCCTGCCCATAGGGCTAGCTAGGGCCTACTTTAGGGGTGACTGACGTGCAGTAAAAGGGGGGTCACAGACGTGGCACTCACTTTAGGTGCCACGTCACAGCAGCAGTAACACTGCGCGCACAGACCTTGCAATGGCAGAGGCCTAAGACAGGTTTGAAAGGCTACTTTGGTGGGTGGCGCAATCAGCCCTGCGAGCCCACAAGTAGCATTTAATTTACTGGCCCTGGGTATCTGAGATACCACTTTACAAGGGACTGACAGGTAAATTAAATACGCCAAACAGTTGTAGACCAATCTTACCATATTTACCACAGAGAGCACACGCACTTTACACTGGACAGCAGTGCTAAAGTGCCCAGAGTCCTAAAACCACCAACACCATGTCAGAAAAAAGGCTAGGAGGAAGGCAAAAAGTTCAGGGATGACCCTGCAAAAAGTGCCAAGTCCAACAGTCAATACCAAACATTTTTCGGCAGTGGCTAAAAACTTTATCAATTGACATAGCAGTGGAATCGACTCGCCAGATAGACATAAGATAAGAGCTTGACGAGCCGATCTTACCCCAAACTTAAGAAATAAAGGTTTTAAAAGTATGCAACGTATTTTAAGCAATTTGGGACCCACACATACTATATGCAATAGAGATTCACATGACCACCCACAGAGTCTACAGTTAGTACTTGGCCACTGCTGAATCCAGGTCGGCGTGCCCTCCTTAGTTGGATTTATTCCCAATCTAATTTTTAAAAAAGTTTTTTTTCATAAGGCCAAAAAATGGGCATTAAGGTATGGCTGGATACGCAAAAACTGATGTGAATTAATCACAGACCATGCATGAGTTTTTGCCGCTAAAGCAGCTTTATCCGCACTTAAGGAATTAACTTTGATTTGTTTTTTTAGGATATGTTTATAATTGGGCATTATCAGTTCATTAAGCCCAATTTGCAGGCCAATTTCATGTAAACAAGTTGAGATATAGGATCGCCAGGTAGCAGTATAGGCTGATTTAGTTATTTCAAGCCAGCAGTTGCTCGCTAAGGAAGCAGGGTCGGATGAGGGGTCGGACAGTGGGGAGGATACTCCCATGTCCTTTGTCCAGTTTTGCCCCAGAGGGGGGAGCAAACGGCTCCCTGATCTGGTTTGAACTGGGATATGCAAGGAGGGCACCAAATGTGTCCCCCCTCCAGCAGACTATGCGTTGCTGGCAAGCGCACCCACCCCCGCCTAATACACTAAATCCTGTCTGGGAGGTGGTCACACCTCCCTGTGACAGAAACCTACTGTCCTACCTTCACCTGCTCAGGCTTGGCCCAGCAGCAGGAGGGCAGAATCGTGTTGGGGGTCGGCAGCAGCCCTAGGTTGCTGTCAGGCTCTGTAAGATCAATCCCGGGAGCATGAAGGGCTTCCCGGAGGGGCCCTACCGTGGATGGAATCATACCTCCAACACCGGATATGGTGTTGGGGTATGATTCCAACATGTTTGATCCCAAACATGCCCAGGTTCGTTCCAGCCTGTTTAGAGATGGTCATCGCGTAATGACGCATGGCCTCTCTATATTGTAAGGGCTGATTCACTTACAAAGCTTGGAGAAGGGACTCTGGGGTAACGGCTGATTCACTTACAAAGCTCAGAGAATGGACACCGGGGTTTGTAGGGTTGGTCTGCTCACGCAGGGCCACCCTCGCACTCGTAACCGAGCACCCTGCCTTTGGGACTGAAAGGCCTGCTAGAGGGTTGATTTATAGGTTCCAAGTGTAGTGACGTTAGATATAAGGTAACATATCTTTGGTGACCAACTCACACAGGCTGCAATGGCAGGCCTGTAGCCATAGTTTGGAGGGTCCTCCATGGGTGGCATAATACAAGCTGCAGCCCACAGGGAACTCCTGGGGTACCCATGCCCTAGGTACCTCAGTACCATATATGAGGGACTTACAAGGGTGCCCCAGTAGCCACATAGGAATATACCAGTTACACACAATAGCCAATTTAGGGAGGAAGCACCGTGATTGGGGTCCTGATTAGCAGGGTCCCAGTCAGACTAGTCGGAGAACAGTTATCACACCAGCAAAAAGTGTGGGTAACCATGAAAGCAGATCCTACTTTCCTACAGTGTGTATTGACCGAAAAAGCATTCCTGTCCTGGAACTACCGCTTCCCCACCTGCTTCCACCCCATGTATATATGTGTAGAAAGGTGGAAAAATCTGACCTTTCTAGAATATAAACTCTGATCTAATATAAGCCCTCACATAATCAGAGAGTCCGTTATCCTAGCTCTGACATAATGTGAATGCTGTCTTAATTTGTCACCTCACTGCATGCCTTCAAAAAGGAGAAGTGAGTTTTTTATAGGACAAGTAGATCTCTGAAACATCCCATCTCTTGGGCAAGTAAATATTTTATAAAATTGCACACCCCTGTATAATGTGCATGTGTATTCATCATAAAATGCGTTGTTTCACTAGCCTAACTTTTGTAATGTCATCTGCACCCGGCCTTTGGCCCTGTACCCTACGGTATGTACTGTGCACCGTCCCTCATAGCCCCATTACTCTAAACCACCGATGTATACATTGTAATTTGCCTGCTATGTGCTGCCTCTTATTGCTTACTGCCTGGTGATTGTTGATGTTCGTTCTCTTTGTTGTGTATAAATTCAATAAAAGATTTAAACAAAATGCGCTGTTAAAAGTACAACCTCATAGCATGTATTTTTCCTTTCATCAGCTTGTATTAATATATTTCTTCATAATGAACCATCTTGCAGAGATTCTTACTTGGTTTTCTTATCTAGAATCACTGTTTCTCTACTGCAACTGCCTGCTGTGTATTTTTTTTGTACTGCAAATCTACAAAAAACATTACAAAAATCAAGATATGATCCTCCTGTTGGAAAACTTTTTTTTATTGTGCCATTATATGCAGTTTGATTGAGCATCCATGCAAGTTACTTCTCATCAGTTAAACCTGTGGGATCTCATTCCCATTGTTTTTTGATCAAGCCTGGGCAGCGCATGCGCTGCTCTGCGGCATGCTGTATTGGAGTATGGAATAGAAGTCCCACCCACTCTCCGCCCATATTTGTCATTGGCTTGTGTCATTGCCCTTCGTAAATGCTGGCTTCTGATTTGTTAATAGGCTTGTTTGTCCCTCCCTCCTTAGTACCGCCTTGTCTTCATTTGTAACCTCCCATGAGGACTGGCCCTTTTACTTCGGTGTTACACGGTACGTCTTTTTTAGTCTGTAAGCACTATTTTCTTTAATGCGTTTCTCCTACTGCAGGCACGAAATGCTTTCCTGCAACATTCCATGCGCCATGTGTGCTTTCCCTTTCCGAGTAGCCCGGGACAATGGCGGCCGCTTCTTTGAAAAGGTCTCGCATTTACAAGAGTTTGAGCTATTGGCATTATAAATGACAATGCCTTTTAATTACGTGTTAATTAGCAAAACCGATAAATAAAAGGCATTGTCATTTACAATGCCAATAGCTTAAACTCTTGCAAATGTGAGACCTATTGCATTGCAAATGCTTGTTGTATAATGCCACTCAATGACCTCTTGAAAATTTACTTTATTAAATTGCATCAGTTGGTTTCAAGTTTATTTAACATGTTTCAGATGCACAAAAATAGTTTTAAAATTATATTTTCCGACTTAAATTAATAGAGGAGACAAGAGGTTACATAATGTCTTCACTGTGTTTTTTGCAGGTCAGGCTACACCAAGCCTCAGCCCCTACCGCATGAACATCATGAGGTAGAATCAGTGTGTCTGTTCCAGAGCTAGGGCATAAGAGCTGCTGCAGAACTTCAGCTTACTCCGCACCTTGTCAACCGGGGGAATTGGTTTCTAGTGAGTTTATTATCATTGCCTATTGTGTTATTAAATTCAAAATGTGATCAGATGTAAAATTCTGCGTTCAGTAAGCAAGAGTCGAAGTAAGACTTTCTAACCACTCAGTGAAGCACACATCTTCACGCCTCGTCTACGGTATTCATTTCATGACAACAATGCAGCAGGAACACAGACCATATGTTTCGTGGGTATATTCTGTTAAATTTGCAGTTCTCTGGAGCTATCCTCCTGCAAGAACCTTTAGTAATTTTTTGGTAAACAGTTGTTGAGTGAAGTGAGTACAGTGGGGCCAGGACTGAGGGACTGCTGCCTTAACTTGTGAACTTAATATATTTTAAGGTTTTGTGCTATAGCCACTAATACACCCCTGTCAGTCTTAACTCCTTTGTAACTTTACTTTATTTTCACGGATTATAAACATTTAAGCCAGAAGTTCATGTCTGGCTACTTGTTTGTCTGTCATAGCAAAGTGGTGAATATTCTAGTTTATGCAAACTAATTTAGGAAACATCCCATCTTCGGAAGCCTGCTAACCCGACCGCTACCTTTAGTGCCTGACTATGCCACAAGGTGCTCCCATGTGACAACCCTGGACCAATCCATCATTTAGATTGCTTCCACACCGAGCCAATGAAACCATACGTATGGGCTCTGGCCATGTAGCACATGGGTTTGTACCACATAGCAATAGTGGGTACCCAACTTCTCCCAATGTTTTCCAATCTAATCGGTACATTGGTTCATCAGGAGGCGTTACTATTTGTGCTGTCTAATGATATCTGCGAATGTCCAAAAGTTCAGTGCCTCCATCGTACGCTCCTTTGTATAATTTAGCTAATGGTATTCTAAGTGCCTTCCCAACCCATAGGACGCTTATTAGCAGCTCCTCCGCTCGTGAGAATGTCCTTGGTATTGTCATTGAAGTATTCTGGTGTACGTAAATGAACAGCGATAAAGTCGTCATTTTATATAATACAGTCCATCCCCATAACAGTGAAAGGTGTCGATAGTGTGGCGTTTTAAACCGATCGACCTTTCGCAGTTTATGTTTTTACCACATCTTCTGATCTCTAGTAATGTTTATGCCCAAATACCTAAAACCCATCTATTAATCTGTATTGCTTGTTGCCATTTAGGCCCAGGTTCCCAGAATGTTAGTGGACAGAGTGTTGACGTGGACCATTGATCTTTTATCCCAGTCTTTCCCATATACCCGAATCATAGCCAGTATTCTAGTGAATTTTAGATTTGGGTCCTCCAAGTATAACATATCATCTGCATGCAGGGAGATACTAGACTCCCATACCTCCTTTCCCCGGTGCAGGTCTCTAACTAGAGTATCTTTTATTGTCCAGCAGGCCAGATGCTGCATTGTCAACATGAATAGAAAGGGTGTTGTGTCCCGCTATGGATGGTAACGCTTCAGGTAGCACTTTGTTCATCCTGGCCCATGCCACTGGATGCTCATGTGTCAATTGTGCCCATCGTATGAAATGAGGACCCACACTCATTTTGGATGGCCGTGAACAACAACCTCCATTCTGTGGTGTCAAACGCTTTCTTCGTGTCCAGGGACAGGAGCTGGGCTGGCTCCTCACCTAGCATATTCAGCCCTATGCCATGTGTAATCTGTGCAAATTATGGCACGTGGCCCTTCCCGGAATGAGCCCCAATTGATCTGGGTGCACCAGCGTATTTATGTGGGTGTACAGTCCTTTGGGCCTATCTTGACCAGGGCTTTTGTCTTCACATTCGGTAATGATATAGGTCTGTACAAAGAATGCTTGTATTGTGGTTTACCCAATTTTAGAATGAGCGTATAGTATCTTCTCTCAAGTTGGGTGGAAGTTCCTCATTCTGGCTTGCTTCTCTAAATGATTCCATCATGTCATCTAAAATGTTCCAGCTCAACACTAACAAAGAAGTATTCCCATGAACCAGGCAAATGGTACGTCTTCTATAAATGGACAACTAAGGCAAAAAGTAGAATGCACCACAAATATTTAAATAAGATACTGACATCTCCTTTAACACACCCACAGTGTCCTAAGAAAACACCCGTCCTGAAGAAGACCTTCTTCTAACCAACAACACAGGCCCACCTCGGAAGGTCGAAACGCGTCGGCGCAAATCTCTTTGAGGCCAAGAGTTTCCATCTATTGTAACACACAGTGCATAGTGAAAATGCACACCGGGAAAAGCAAGTTGGGAACTTACCCCAAAAGATCAGCAGAACTCTGACCACTATAGGGCCACAGAGTAGTAGGGACAATCAAATTAGAAAGAGGACCCAGGCATAGGTCCCAAGTTAAATCACCTTAAGGGCCCTAGTCAGGTCACAGCAACAGACTGTTGTGATATTGTAGATTTATCCTCAACAATAATGAGGTGTGAGGAGTTTGTAAATACGTTCTGTAGATAACCATCGATTTATTGTACTGTCAGTTATTTTGTGTCCCCCTATTTGTTTAATCAATTTGTTCTGTATACGTCAAAGTCAAACATGGCGTGTAAAAAACAGTCGTTTGATGTTCTTATGGTGTAACTTGTAAATTAATCATGTTTTCGTGGTGTAATTTGTAAATTAATGTGTCCATGTGTGTGTAAAAATGTATGTAACCTTAAACAGTAAAAAGATAATCTGCAATTGATCGCAAATGTGATAATAAATTTACTTTAGAATATAAAGGTGCGGGATAGCAAACTATACTTAAAAAGCTTTCTAAAAGATAACCCATTTATGGACACCAATAGGAACAAGGTATAGGTTCCTATCTTTGTAAATCAATTATAATTTATGGTCTGGGAGGCACACTTTTATGAATAGTTTATTTTGATTCCAGCCTCCACAGCCCAGAACAGAATCCCTCCCCTACCTAGGAGACATCTAAAATGTTCCTGGCAGTGCATTTGAATTCTTTGACTGGAAGGCCATTGGGCCAGGGTTCTCTCTGGATTGAAGCTGAGGTAGGGATTTTGCTAACCCATCCTTATCCATATCTTGTTCCACATCAGCTCTTTTTTGTGGGCTATATGTAGGCACTAGTAGGTCCCTAATAAAGTGCTCCAGCTCCCCAATATCATATTCTCTTCTATTAATTCTATTCGCCAGTTTTATAAAACACGTGGCTACTTGACAGCGGGCTTCCCAGCGCTGACAAAGCTAGCGAGAGTGAGGTAGGTTGACGAAATGTAAGGGAAAACATACGTTTTTAGTTCTGTATAAAAATTTAAAAATTGTCTTCCATTCTCATGCTAGTAGGCAAAGAGTGGCAGATCTTTGGTGCAAGAAATATAAAGAAGCGACCTCCACTTCTGGCTTTTTTGACTGTGGGAACAATAAGAAGTCAAGATTGTTGGACCTAAGAGCCCTATTGGAGTGGTATGGGGTGATCAGCTGATGGAGAACATGTGGGCCACCTTTGTATTTAGCCCGGTGGGGGATGCAGAGTTCCTTGAATTGTACTCTGCAACTCATGGGCAGCCAGTGAAGGTTTTGAGTGTTTCACGCGCTGACTGCATTTTCGGAATGCCTAGCGGGATTTGAGCAGCGGCACCCTGGATGACTTGAAGTTTTTTTATGAGCGACAGAGGACTGCCCAGGTACAGTGAGTTGCTGTAGTCGAGGAGGGAAAGGATTAGTCCATGGCTCACCGTTCTTCTTGACTCCATCGGGAGCCATATCAGCGTCTTCCTCAAGACTCTCAGGAGGCCGAAGCAGCTGCCCGCCACCTTTTTATACCTGGGATGCCATGGAAAGCTGCTTGTCTAAAGTGATCCCTAGGCTCTTGACTTCCAGCTTGGGGGAAGGACATTCTCCTAAAGTCGGAGGCCAGCTAATCTGATCCCAGAGTATGGGGTTGTTGCTGACCACCATAACCTCTGTTTACTCCCCTTTTAGTTTTAAATAGCTGGCTGCCATCCAATAGGAATCCTACTCTAAGCAGCTGTTAAGACTCATAGAGATGGAGCCTGTATCTGGCGATAGGGAGACAATCAGTTGGGTATCGTCTGCATAAGATACAATTGTAAAGCCTAATGAGCATAAGATATCGGATAAAGGGCGGACATATACGCTAAAAAGAGTGGGGCTCAGGGAAGAACCATGAGGTAACCCACACTTCAGCTGATGGCTTGCTGAAAGAAAAGGCCCCTCACTAACGTGAAAGATGCGATTCTCCAGAAATGAGGCTAGCCATTTTAAGACATTTCCCTTGCTTAGGCAACATCCTCCCTCCCTTGATTCAATGAGCTACTACAGGCAGAAAATAAATTGTGCAAGCGCCTTGAAAGGGCATGGAGGAAACTTTATGATACTGACTCAAAGCGTAAATATAAATTGGCACTAAACCAGTACCATTCACACTGCAGGACGGCACGGGCTCTGTTTTATTCAGAAAAAAATGCTCAAGCACAAAAGTGCCCCAAAACACTTATTAAAGTGGTTAAAGATTTATCAGATCCAACCACCATCTCTCCTGCTCCCTCACTGTCACAGGTGCAATGTCAGGAGCTCGCTGACTTCTTCCTTAACAAGGTAACAGATATCGGGTCCACTCTGGCCACAGCAAGGAATGACAGTCTTTCCTTGACCATATCCTCAATTAGAAGCGAAAACCCTATTGTGACACGTAAGGTGCCTGCCGGACAACAGTGTCTACTCCCGCTGGACCATTCTCAACTGATGGACTTATTGCAGTCAATTAAGTCAGGATCCCCCCCCCAGACCCTCTCCCTCCTGCCTAACTGAGCACCTTGAGCCCACAGCTTATGCAGCTGGTGCTTTATCTTTTGTACTCCTCCCTACAGGAGGGGCATCTTCCTAAAGCCTGGAAACATGCACTGGCCCTTCCCTTATTAAAAAAAAAAAAAAACCCACCTGGACCAAGATAATTGGTCCAATTTTAGACCTATCTCTTTACTACCCATTTTTTCCAAGATATTAGAAAAACACGTAAATATCCAACTTAACTAATTGGCGGAAACACAATGTGCCCTTCACCCTCCGCCCCCCCCCACGCCTCCCCCGGCAGGCTTCAGAGCTGGGCACAGCACCGAAACTGCCCTGCTAGGAGTCACAGAGCACTTAAGGTGACTCCTAGACTCGGGCGGCACTGCCGCGCTGATCCTACTGGATCTCAGTGCGGCTTTTGACACTGTGTCACACAAAATCCTCGTAGACAGACTGACACAACTGGGCCTTCAAGGCATGGCACTGGCTTGGCTCTCGTACATTTCAGGTCTTCTCGTCAAACGCGGTGTCTGAATCTCTTCCTCTTATTTCTGGAGTTCCTCAGAGCTCCAACCTCAGCCCTTCGCTTTTCAACATTTATGTCTGTCCTTTGGCGGACCTCGTGGAATGTTGCGGGCTAACTTTGTACTCCTACGCAGATGACACCCAGATCATTTACTCACTGTCGTCCGGGTGGGAAGTTAACTCTGAGGACCTCAACTTCTACCTCAGCCTTGTCTCCACTTGGATGAATACCAACTCCCTGAAATTAAATGGTGACAAGACGGAGGTGATGGTGTTAGGGAGGAATCCTCAGCTATGGGGCCCTCAGCATTTCCCTGCCACGCTGGGAACGCCGCCTATCCCCACTGAGAAAGTGAAAAAACTTGGCTTCTGGCTCGACCCCACCCTGTCTATGTAGCCTCCACGTGCTTTGCCATTATGAAATGGCTTAAGAGGATTTTGTAGATACTTCCCTTTTCTGCCCAGAGAACAGTCATCCAGGCCATATTATCCGGACTCCATTAGGGGCTGATAAGGCAACACCAAGACGCCTACAGGTGGGCCAAAACTCCACCGCAAGGCTTTTGTTTCGCCTCCCTAAACACTCCTTGGCTTCTGAGCTCCTTCGCCAACTACACTGGCTTCTAGTGGATAGGTGAATACATTTCAAAGCTCTCTGCTATATGTACAAAATCCTGGCGTCTCCGTACCATCCTGCTCGCACTTTGCACTCTCGCAATCAGTCTCTTTTTGTAGTTCGAAGAGTTGAACTAACCCGAATGGGTGAGCGATCCTTCTCCTTTCTTGGTCCTAAACTATGAAACTCCCTTCCTGAATCCCTGAGATGTTGCACCTCCCTTATCAACTTTAGCAAAGCATTAAAGACCCTGCTTTTTTAGCCCTTCAGACTGACCTACCCATACCCGAAGCGCTGGGAAACCTTGTTTGGTAGCCACTCGCTATACAAACACTCAATAATAATAATGCCCATTTCTTCCAGCCGACGGAGTAGGGTGGGATACAATACCGTATCAAAAGCTGCATTTGGGTCAAGGAGGATGAGTGCGGCTGAACCATACTGATCCAAGACCATTTTGAGGTCTTCCTTGGCTCTTAAAAGCACGGTTTCTGTGCTACAGCCTGCATGGAAGCCTGTTTGAGTGGGATGAAGGATGTTGTTGGCTTCCAAATATTTTGCGACGATGTGTTTGGTTATAGTTTTTCTAAGATTTTACTGATTCCAGGGAGTAATAGTATCCAAAGTGGGTTTTTTAAGTAAAAGGTGGATAATAGCGTGTTTCCATTAATTTCCATAATCTTGTTCCCTGGACTGTACATCTCTCCAAAATATTTCACAAACATATTTAAGTCAAGGTTGTTTCAATATATAGACACCTGTGCTGTGAAACAGCTTTCCATATACCCTGAAGGTCTTGGCTTCAGGACATTGAATTCCCGTCTGTTCACATAGTAAGCTACTTCGCCTCCCAGATTGGTACTCTGTCTGGTTGTCTGTTGGTATTCATTGCCTCGATGTGTCTTACAGGCTATTATGTGCTGTACTCGCTTGCTCAATACGTGTGAATGCAGTAGGATATATTCCTTCAGGGATCTCCTGTTATAGTTTTTCTGTCTTTGGGCAATAATAAATTCAATTCGTTATTACAGTGACTTGCTCCCATCAAAGTAGGGTATGTGTGATAAATGAATCACTAAAAATAAACTACACAACGTTTATGGTTCTACTTTAAGATAATCTGAGTTTGCTTTTAGTTTAGGTACTTGAGTTAAATGCGGAGGTTCCTCCCTCCAGCTTTGAGGGTCAGTGCTGTGGACCATCTCTAAGACCACATGCTAGGATAGATCTATCTGCTGTAAACCTTCTGATCGTCTCTCTGCCTCTCGTGCCCTGCAGAGGTTCGAGAGCAACTGGGACTAAGGGAGCATAGTGTACGTGTCACAAGTAGCTTTACTGTTTAATTGAGGCAAAATTCAGTGTCAAGTAACAAGGAAATTCAGTTTGTGTTTTAATTCTAAACGTTCTAAATGTTTATTATTCTTACTAGTGGAATATGATTTTCAGTTTGAGGGACATTTGTGTTGACCTGCATTGTACTGGCAATTGCATTGCAAACCCACCGCCAGTCTGTGACGCTTGATTGGCCCCTGATAACTCTCCTAGGTCCAGTTGGCATGTTATGCCACCAACGTACATCCATAATATGAAGGTTTTCTGTTGGCAACTTTTAGCTCTGTACATTTTTTACTTTTAAAATTCACCCTTCCCAAGCGACATGATGGATGACGATGCTTGTTTGTTTTTTCACATAAGCTTTTTCAACACTCCACGTCTAGATTGTGCTTCAAACCCCGCAAACCTGGAGCAACATTCTTTAAAACCCTTTACAAGTGTTACTGAGCTGAATAATTTAGGATCCTATTTATTTCCTCCATAATTGTTTGTGCTGCAGTTTTCATTTCTTCCTGTCTGGGCACATTGTAGCTCTGCCTCTGGCGATGCCTGTTGCGGCATCCCAAGAGGGAGCTACGCCAAGGACGCTTAGGTGTGGTCGCACGAGCTAAGGGTAGAGGCCCAGCCCTGCACTGGCACAGCCTCACGCCTATCCGATCTAAGGGTAATTACCCTGCCCTGGCACAGCCTCACGCCTATCATCCTACGCTGCCAAGCAGACCGTTCGTGAACGCTCTTCAGATGTGAGGACTTGCGGACAGTATTGTGAGACTAAAGCTTGGATGGATCCTGCCACCTTTTCAGATATAACATGCATCTGTTTCCAGCTTGTTTGATATTATGAGGGAACCTGGAGTTGCAAGAGCTGTGTAAAGACTGAGACAACGAGTGTGACTAGGAAAACCTTATTGGCAATTTTTGGGATACTGTAGGAGTAAGTCTGAGAAGCAAAGACCGAATTTGTTTGCAATATTCCAGACCCAACACTACATGGTAACAGCGCACATAGATCGTTGCTCTACAACGGGACAAGCAGCAGATACATGGTTACAAGTAAGTAACATTTTCTGTATGTTAGAGAGGAGGCTGAAAAACTAACATTTAGGAAAAAAAGTCTAGGACATTCTGCATGCAACCCAGGAATGAAAACCCCCTAGCGCAGGGGCGCCTTAAGTGTTATCTTCAGAAATAAATAATGAAAATGTGGTGGGCAGACGGGCAAGACCGGTGTGAGTATCAGAAGTAAATGACGAAGGATGGTCTGTAGCAGCTGAGGCCCAAGCCTCAGAAATAGGTGGCAAAGAAGGCTTGAGGTGCAACCAGGGTAAACCTCAAATACTGTTATCTGTCCGGGGCACATTAAAGTTGAATTCCAAACAAAAAATAGCGCAAACAATTTGGGAAACATTAGAGTATCAGAAATAAGTAACTTGGAATGGTCTGGTTCAGCCAAGGTTGAGCCTTTTTTTAAAATAAAAAATAAACTAAGAATGGTCTTAGGCACCTTAATAACTATTCCCATAAAAAGTCAGAAGTGGGTAAACATCAGTTATACCTTAACATGGTCTTAGACACCAAAGGGGGTACCTTTCACGGTTACGTACTGAAGATATACAGGTATTCTTAATTTCTTCCACTCTGGAATGAAATACCATAGAGATAATCATTGGAGAGGTAACCAAATTGTCTAGTACTGCTTGGAGTTGGCACTCTCGAATCAATACTGAGCGTATTTTCGGAAACCCTCAGGAATTCACCCCAAATATCATCTGGGAAATGTTAGGGAATTGCATCCAAGAAGGCATACTGGAAATCCTATTCAATAATTTGAAGGTAACCCTCAGAAAAAGACCCTCAGGGCCGTTGTGGATACTTTATTCATTACAAGAGATCTGGTGTGGGATACCTTGAAGGTAATCCTCGGAATACATCCTGCGATTCATCTGGCATACATGAGGAAGTTACCCATAGAAAGGCATTGTACACATGTTATATGATGATTTGCAGATGACCTTCCGGAACACATGCTAGGAATGTTTGTGGATACTTTACATCAATAGGTTTGTTCTTTATGAATGGACCAGTGAGTTCTAGGGTCCATGGGACCGCACAAGGTGGTGGTCTGCTTTTTGTTGGGCTGATGATGTCCATCTCAGACATCACAGCCTTCATGTGCACACTTCCTGTGTTACCTCCCTGAAACCTTGCACCTAGTGGGTGGGGCTGTACCTAAACCATTTGTTGTTTTAAGTGTAGGTTTCTCCTGCATGAGGAAAGTGTTTTTTCCTGTTATGTTCTCATCCCCAGACATTGAAACCTCCTCATGGAGGTAAATACACATCACACGTGACCCATCCCAAAATGGACTCAGTGTAAACACTTGGTAGGAAGCCAAAAATATGTCCAACAACAGCTTGAAAATGTTCCTCTGTGGTTAAGAGAACCTTCAAAATGTTGAAAGTTGCTGGCCTTCCGGTTGGTCCAATACCCAAGAAGATAGCAGAAGACCCAGCTGACTTGACTGACCATTGTAAGGACAGCTAGAGGAGCTGAGCCTCCCTTTGAGCCTCGTCGCTGCACCAGCCCAGCCGCCCAAGAAGAAGAAAGACCATCTGGGTCCAGGACTTGCTAAATCGCCTTTGATATAGAGAAGAGGGAGTCTGCAAAGATCGGAGGGACAGACCACCATTAGGAGGCACAGATAGGGTCCATAAAACTGGGAAACACAGAAGCAGAAACAGACACTGTTACCAGGGGCAATATAATAAAGACACTCCCACCCCCAATGAAGGGAGAGACCAACACAGTGTCTCTGATACATCATCACGAATAATTGGCCAGAGGAATATTGACCTGCAGATAGACAAGGAAATGCACACATGCATGCAGGCGAGGAACAGGCGCTCCCAGCAGAGTAGGTAAACATATAATGCAGTTCATCAGAAACTTTCAAGGACTGGATGCTGAGGAGGTCTGTTGGAGTCCCCTTATGAGTGCTTGAGGAAAGGCTGACTCCTCTCAGTAGCCATGATGACAACCTGCACAGAACAGAAGAGGGTCACAACCTGGAGGAAAAACTCCCAAAGAGGAACATTTATTATAATTCTTGATTGAAGATGAAGTTGGCGTAGATAGATCAGCAAGACACCAAACTCCTAACAGCAGAAAATAGCAAAAAATCAGTGAATAAAATGCATTGCAATGCATCTTCGTCTTGTAAAGCTTCCATTATATATTCATGAAAAGATTTTGCTATATCATGGGAACCTCAGACATCCTCTAGTAGAAAGACCATCATCATCTTGGACAGGGCTTTTTATAAGATTTGTTTCTGCCTTTTCCAGAAGCTCATGGTGTTTGTTGAACTGTGAAGAAGACGCCCAGGGCTGACATCCTGTGTGCAGTGCTAAAATCTAAAGTTCCACCACCGTTCTTCGTGCTCCACACAACTCGTGGAAAAGCCCACCATGAGAGCGGAAGCCCCGAAACAATATTGGCGTCGAGGCCGATCTGCAGTGTCCTCGTGGGATCTCTGACAAGATTCTGATGGTGGGCCATTGGAACACTTCTTCCCCTTCTGAACACACATATACACACACACACACTCACACACACCACACACACGCAGTCTTACTCAGTGGGACAGTGAAGACAGCACACCAGCACAGAGAAATACATAAACACTGACTGGGACAAGAAAGCAATGAGACAAATATACCAAGATGTGGAAGCACTGGCAGTCACCTCGGGGCACGGAAATACCAGCAGTCAGTCGAGGAAACTCTTACACTCGCATTAAGACAAAAGACACTTTCACAGCCACCACACTCGTTTACAAGGCGAACACCACCTCCAACTGTGACCACATTATTTGTCAACACATAATCAGGCACTGGCTTGGAGTATTGCCAGTACTGTTAGAACGCACACACCCTGTACTTAATGGCAGTACCACAAGATCAAAGGAGAGGGAGGTGTATCCTGTACAGAAACAAAGTAACCTAATGTCTGTGGCCAGGGCGTCGTAGGGTGACGTGCAGGAATCGACACAGAAGCCGGCTGAGCACGAATCACATGGCCGATTCCCGGTGGAGCTGCACCGACAGCTAAAGGGGAGATTGGCTCTGGCACACCGCTATGGCCGTCACCTACCCAGCCGGACTTCGGACATTTGTCTCGTCAGTTTCTCCGCTGCTGTCTCCTTCCTGTGGTCTCCCAACTCTCCTTGGTCCTTTTTGGGTCTTGATTTTCTTGTTCGCTAGTAACTGATCTTCACACTAAGCCGGCTGAGCACGAATCACATGGCCGATTCCCGGTGGAGCTGCTCCGACAGCTATAGGGGAGATTGGCTCTGGCACACCGCTATGGCCGTCACCTACCCAGCCGGACTTCTCGTCAGTTTCTCCGCTGCTGTCTCCTTCCTGTGGTCTCCCAACTCTCCTTGGTCTTTTGTTGGGTCTTGATTTTCTTGCTCGCTAGTAACTCCTGTCTTGACTACATAATCATGCTGTAACTAATGTGAAAGATTTGTAACTTGTAACATGCTGTTTCCTTATGTAAAGCGCTCTGATACCTCCGGGTCTAGCCAGCGCTATATAAAACTCAAATAAATAAATAAATAAGGTTCGCGAGGTTTGAGGGACAAGCTCCAGTTGTGAACTGAGAGGAAACTGTGAAAGGCAAAGGGTGAGTCATGAAGCTGAGAAACCATCCAGGATTTATGGGTAAACTCGAATGTTAAATAGGATGTGTGCCTTGGTGTTTACAAGAAGCTGTCATGTTTTCTCAACCTCCAAGAATGCACACTTTATTGCCCATTTTCATGCAATATTCATGTAACATGCTTTCTCAATAGAGGGAATTTTTGCTCCTGTGGGCAACATTTTTGGCTTTTGTCTCGCTGGTAATACCTTGGCAGAATGTGTATGGCTTTTAGGGGAAAGTGTGCCTATGAGAATGGTGCGAGCAGGACCAAGAGCACAAGAAGGATGTGCAAATCGACGTGTATATATTGTATGTGAGGATGATGTCATAATTGAAGAGAAAATAGAAGGACAGTATCCTAACAAGAAATGGGCGCAAATTACCTGCACTGGGCAAATACTCAAACAGTTAATGTACAATTTGAAAAGTATTCCATTTGAAACTTTAACATTTAGTTTGAAAATATTTGAGTTAGAAAGAAGCTTGAAATTTGAACTTTGTCCTGAACCTTATGTTATCATTTCAACAACCTGGCTGTAGTGCCAACAGTGGCTAGGACTAGAGTTAGCATAGGACTCTTGCCTCTTGAAGTCATGGCAAGACTAGGTATTGTCCCAGGTAGAGGTTCGAAATGCTTAAACTCTTTACTTTAGAACTTTATTTTTCATACTTTTGCAAACTAAATGCTTTTAAAGTAATTGTGATATGTGCAGCGAGTGAACAATTCTGAACTGAATATCACTAAGTTTTAAACTAATCACCCAGGTTCAGGAGCAACACCTCTTCAGAGAAGGTAGGACCATAAAGATATTGTCACCACCTGTCGCCAGGGCAACAAGTTTCTAGTTCTATTCTTTTCTGTAGCAAATAATGGTTGTCAGGGGTGTCAGTCATATTAGTTCAATGGAAGCTCAAGTGATCGCAGCTCCTAGAGCACAGATTTTCAAATGAGAGCACAGGACTGAAAACAAGATGTCCTGTCTACATAGAGCTAAGTGGGAAACCACACAAGGTCTTCATTTTCCATCAGACAGATGTATTGAATAGTTTGCCTCTCAACACTTGTTTACAATTGCGATTTTGTTCTCCTGACCCCACAGGGCCTGAACGGCAGCCACCATGATGGACAACCGCTTTGCCACCGCGCTGGTCATTGCCTGCGTGCTCAGCATTATTGCCACCATCTACATGTCTGCTTCAGTCGGCACTGACTTCTGGTATGAGTACCACAGCCCCTCACCTACTGACAACGGGAGCGAGACACTGGGGCGTAATTTCAAGGATGAGTTCTTAAGTGAGGAAGCGGATGAGAAAACGTACAGTGATGCACTGTTCCACTGTAATGGGACCGTGGGGCTGTGGAGGCGCTGCATCACTGTCTCGAGCCAAGCACACTGGTTCCGACAGCCGGGTACGATTTGGAAGTCCTGTCATACCTATATTTGTCTCCACGGTCTCTTCTTCTAACCAATTTAGTCATCTCCCCCATGTCCTTTCTTTTTTTTTCTGGTGGTGACTCGTTTTCCTTTTCTTTTTCTATCCTTCCCATTTATTCCATATTCTTTTTCTCTTCTGCCTCAGTATCCTTTATATCAGCCTGTCTGTTTTTGCATCCTTTTGTGCTCAGTTTTTTGTCCTTTCTAATTAGTTTACATTGCCCGTCTGTTGTTGCCTGGACTTTTTCTTGTGTCTCTTGGTTCATTTGTTTGCTATATTTCTGCACTATCCACTTGTCTCAGTCCTCACTCTTGTTCCTCGTCTCTTTGTAGAGTCCCACAGCCTCATTCGTCTCCTCTGTCCTTCCACATAGTCCCCTTCTTTTCATCTTCACAGTCTTTCTTGTTTCATGTGTTTGTACCCCTCCATTGTCTCCCATAATTCCATGGTTTCTACTTCTCTTCATCCCAGCTCTTGTACCCCATGACCCGCCTCGACTTCTGTTACCCTTCCACATTGCCCACTTCCTAATCCTCTTCTTCCCTTTTCTGTTTCCTGTACCTCACTGCATCCTTTGTCTGCTCCTAAATTTCCAGAGTGTCTGCTTCCTCCCAATATTCGCTCTTATTCCTGTGTCTTTCTTGTTTCCTATTTGCTTCTGATTTCTCTATTATTCCACTTTGTTTTCTTCCTCCTCATTGCTTAAATCCTTTGGCTCTTTCTTGTATCCATTCCTATGAATTGTACTTGCAACGTTCTGTAGGTTCCTCCATCACTAACTCTTTTTCTTCACTCTTCCCTTCTTTTCTGAGGTGTCCACTTCTTATTGCTTCCTCTTTTTGTGTGCCTCTCTTCACCTTTATCTGCGTCTCTTCTACACCTCTTGCCAGGCCCATTTCAATTTTCACCCACTCATCCTAAAACTCCATCATTTTACCTCACTCGCATTTTGAAGTCCACCATGTTTCAACATTTCCCGAATTGACCTAATTTCTTAATGATTCCATTCGTTGTTTCCACTGTCTCTTCTACCAACTTTTCTTGTTTGATTGTATTTCTGTAATCTCTATTTTTTTCTATTTTGGTTTTCCTTAACCTGCTTTTATGTTATTTGTTTGCATAGTATTTTCATTTAAATTGTCTCTTTGGCTTCTTCCTCTCACTTTACTGTGTCATCATGCACCTTTTTTATATCTTTCATTGCCACTTCTCTTCCTTCTGCTCTATTATGTAGTTTCACATATGCGGCCTGTCAATACAATCTTTTCATGTTTTGTGCTAATGCACTTGTATTATTCTTCCCTATTTGTTCTATCCTATTTGCCTCCTTTTCTTCCTCCTTTGAAATCTTGCCCTGTGATGTCTCCTGTTGCCCTTCATTGCAGTTCTGGCACTATCCTTGATTCGCTCTTCCAACCCAGGCACATTTTTCCCAGCATGAGTTTCACTAAATCAAACCTTCTACAAATTGTGCGGCAAAATAGCACACATTTTCATTTTACTCACCTTGGCCTGGGAGAAAACATGCACATTTAGTGCATTGCCCACTATTCTATGGTCCAAAACTCAGAATGATGCCCAAATTGTACACCCTATACTTGCCATACCCCGTAGGCTCTATATTTACTTGATACACAGTTTACACCCACATTGTGTCCAAGTTGTAATAAAAACATTAATCTTTTTATTTGCTTTTCCATTCTCATCTTCTCTTTCCCATTTGGTTACTTCTTTCTATTTGTTCTTTTTCATTTTCTATCTATCCCTTATTTAATCTCATCAGATTGGTCGGTATCTTCTGCCTAGCCTTCTGGTCCCATTTTTCTGAAATGCTATCTGTCTTTAGTTTATTTTGCTTCTTCTGGTCTATTCCACTTTGTCATTTCCAGAGACCATTTGCTATTCCTTTCTTTTTTCTTCTATTTACCCATTTTCCATCCCCTACAGCTTATGATCCCTATCTTTCTGTTTTTCTTTCCTTTTACTAGTTAACGTTTTTCTGTCTCCCTATGATCCTTAAGTATGCATTAGTTTTGACATATCTCTTACTGTCTTAGTTCTTTGTCTATGTCTCTTCCTTCGTTGTCCTCTTTCAAATCTCTCTGCCACTTGCTTTTTTTATCAGGTCAGTTTATACTGTCTGTCCTGTTTCTCTTTTATTTAAAAATAAAAAAAAACTTGCTACATAGACTGATTTTTTTTTTCTTGAATGAATTTTCTTCCGAGCCCTTCACTTATAAATGTTGAGACCCAGAATAGTTTGCAAACCATCTAAAATTGTACAGCACAAAATGCCATTGAGATGAAAGATACCATGAGCATTACTTGTTCTTCGTTGCAGAAGCAGATTACACCACGGAGTGCATAAGTTTCTCCCTTTCTGACCAGTTCTTGGAGAAATACTTGGAGCCAGGAAACCATAACAGCGGTCCAGATCTTGTGCGCACCTGTAAGAAATCACTGACGGCAATGAAACAAGGGGTGCTTGGAGTGTGAGCTGTAATCTATAGCGTGAAAGCTAAATGAACTGTAAACTGGTGTGCCCCTCATCCTGAGACCCCCACCTGCCCCAATCGGTTGTCCAGGGCACATAAGCCACGGGATGGGTCAATCTGCCACTTAAGGTGGAACACACGTTGCTGAAGAGTTTTCTTTGGCTCTGTTTTCCGTTAGTTGTGTTTCCGAGTGAAGGGTTGATGGGAGTGGGCGGGGAGGGGTATTTCAGGTAGACAAGTCAATGTGTCAGCTAGGGATGTGTACTGCAGTGTAGTTAGTCTGAATTAACAAGGAATACCCAGAGGAGGAAGGACCGTCGAATTTGTACTTTTCACACATTGGTGGAATGTCGGCATTAGTGGCAGCGAGGTGGAATTGAAGTAACTGCGCATCCAGAAATTGAGGGTCTTGTGCAATCATTTTATTAGGCCGATATGTTGATCCATACGTCTGTGCAGATGATACAAGTAAGGCACATACATGACTTTACATATGGCAGTGGTAATGTGTGAGTACGTGGATTCAGAAAAGGGAGAGCCGAGCATGCATGATATGCAATCTATACCTTTCAGTCCGCTGGTGCTCACAGTCCAGCCGATGCTGTTTCATCGGTCTGATGGTAGTTGCTCTCAGGCCCATGGACAGGGTCTTCCACTGTAGGGGTCTAGTAGTAAAAAGGCCTGAATGGGGAAGGCTGTGCAAGGGGTTGGGGGATGAGGCTGTGTCGGGGTTGGTGAGAGAATGAAAAAGCTAGAGCGCTGTTGGGAGTTGTTAATGTGTTTTAGGGTGGGTAGTGTTGGATTTGATCTACTGGAGCTGTAGATTCTGACTGAAATGAAGTGGCTGATAGCAGTCTACAATATTAAGTGCAGTTTCTCTCTGTTTCTCTCGCGTGTCCCTAGATCTCTGGCGGTGTCAGTGTCTCTTGCCCTTTGTCAGCCTGGGCTTGATGTGTTTTGGAGCCCTCATCGGACTGTGTGCATGTGCTTGCCGTAATCTCTATCCCACCATTGGCACGGGGGTGCTCCACTTCCTTGCAGGTAAGTGATTGTCCCTATGTGCCCCAGCAGTTTCCTTTATGGGAGGCATGTTATTAGAACTGCCCCATGTGCCCGCTGTAACAGTCTGAGCACAATCATCTAAACCATCCTGCCAGCCCTTGCTGCCTTTAGGTAGAGAAGACCCTCCTGCCTCTCTTGTACCACACACCTGCTCCTGTCTGTCCCACCATGACATGTTGCCTATTTGGGAGATTGTTGTGTATACCTATCTTCAGCAGCATGTCGCACTACAGGCGTGCTGCTGTGCATTCCCATACACGCCCCTCTGGTGATAATCTGCTCTCATGGGAAGTGCTCTGCACAACTATCTTTTTCTTCCTGTCCACTGCTGACTCACTGGGCTTTTTGGAAAATGCAGCTGATGGCTATTTTGCACAGTTGGCCCCCTGTTGGTGCCCTCCTATAAATGTAGCACATGGCTACCTTCCCCAGCCTGTCCTGTTAATGGTGCAGAGTCTTCTTGTGGAGAGAATGGCTGACGGTGTCCTGCCTGCCCTCTAGGACCTGTAGAGTTTGTCTGATGGTTTACCTTGTTTGCAGTGGCTTTTGGTGTAAAGATTTAGTTTGACCAGTATAAATGGAAGTACATGATTCTACCTTTCCCAGGATAATGGCATATTCTAAATTGTCCCACAGGTTTGTTCTGTTAGGAATATTTGTGCTCCTTGATGACAGCGTAGATTTAAGGTTGGAATGATCCACTGTGGTGTAAAATCTTATCTACTTAAGGCATTGAGAACTGGTATTCGGGCAGGATTCAGTGAAGCTGGTCAGGTGAAGGGGATCTGATTTGTGGGTTTCTTCCCCAATAGAGCTTCACCTTTAACCCCTACTGGGCACAAACACATCACTGACATCTGTTGCTGGATGTGCCAGAATAAGTGTGAAAAGTTGGTCACTTACATCCCTCTCCTGTACCAGGAGGTGTCTCTGGGTTTTGTTTCCATATGTGTAGATGAAGGGTGCGGAAATTGATAATGTTATCCTAAGGGCTCGTAGGGGGCGTAAATTAGTAGTGGCGATAATAATTGAAGGCAATTGGTGCTTTCTTCCTGGAGGCGTTTGTTGTGAGCAGACAAACAAGACACTGTAGTCATGCAGCTCACAGACTCTTCGGGTAGAAAAGTAACTTCAGGGTTTAAGAGTTCAGTTGTAGGATAAGCGTTGTGCAACTAAATCCACCCTCACTAAACTGCAGTCTCACGTTCCATGTTGTATGAAACATATTCAAGCATTCTACAGTCAGTCCGGCAAGGCACAGATATGAGATGTACCATGGAAAATACCTTACAATAGTATTCATCTCTCTGGGTTTTTTCTTTCTATTGATGAAGAGTGACAAGGTCGATCTTAGTGGCGAGTCTGTGTTATGCACAGAGTATTCTCCTATGTGTGAACAGTTTGTGGCTATTCCTGAGGTTTCACGCCATAATAGTCCTCGTATAAGATGTAGAACATGTTTCGGAAGTTGTTCCAGACGTTCTCACTCAAGACGTTCTAGGTATTCTAGGAGAAGGTCTTAATCACCTTTGCAACTTCACTTTTATGGTTTAATTCTTTTATTGCACACTGCAAAAAGGCAAGTTCACAGAAGCTGGGCTACATGGTCCAACCACAATACTGTTCAGTGCATTTTTACATCATAAACAACAGATAAAGAGAAGAATAACAAATACAAATACAATCCCGCCCACCTCCCTAAGACAGAAGAGAGAAAAGGAAAAGAACTTAGAAAGAGCCACCCTCCCCGGTCCTTATTAACAAAGTTGCACCATGCCCAGCGAATCAGTCTCGCAGGCAAGCCAGCCTATGCAGGGGTATCTGGTGCCGTAAGGCGTAACAGGCGAAGGTATCTCGGGCAGTAAAGCTCCCGGAATTCCTGCGCGAGTAGTGAGAGAAACGGCTGCCACAGGTCGCTAAAGGAGGAACCTTTCCCGGCTAGTGTGAGGGGAAATCTTTTCCATACCTAATACGTGCCATAGTCGTTGGTACCATCCGGAGTGTGCGGGTATGCGGGGGGGTTCTCCAGTGAATTAGTATATTCTGAACTGCTGTGCCCAATGCTATAGCTATCTGTTTCCCACATCTAGATTTCAGTGGATAAGTGAGTGGATTAGGCACCCCCAGGAGAACATAAGCGGGAAGTCTAGGAATTTCAGTGTCGAGGTGTTTGTCCACGTCATCAAGAATGTGCTTCCAATAGTCATGAAGATATTCGCAGTCCCATAATAAATGAATCAATGTGCCTCTCTTCCCACAACCCCGCCAACAGTCAGGACTTTGCGTCGGGTCATATTGGTGGAGCCTCACCGGGGTGTAATACCAGCGATAAACCAGCTTGGTGAGAGTCTCGGTGAGACCGATGTGTGTTGCGGTGTGGCGCGCTCGGTAGCAAGCACCCTCCCATTCCGCCAGACTAAGGGGGCGATTCAGGTCTCCCTCCCAACGCGCACGACCCGCGTGGTAAGTATGGGTGTATCTGGATAGAAGCATCTTGTAAAGGTCCGAGATTAACCTCCTATCGGAGGTCCGCGTGATGAGCCACCGTTCGAATGTGGTAAGGAGTCTAGTGGCCTGGGATCGGTTGTCAGAATGCATAGCCCAGTGTCTGACTTGTAAGTAGTGCATGCGTTTGGATTCCGGTAGGCCGTAGTCTGCCCGGAGCTGTGGGAAGGGGATGATGTCACCCTTGGCAAACAAAAGACCTAATGCCCGACAACCGGCTTCCCGCCACAGGCGGTAGGGCTGTTGGCCCATCCCGGGGCCAGAATCAGGATTGTCCACCAATGATGTGAGCGGAGATGGGAAAGTTGTAAGATTATGACGTGTATTGGTCCGGTCCCAGACTGTGAGAAGTGAACGAGTCACTTCGGAGGCGTAAAGATTGGGGGGGCGGTGAGTCTTTGGTAGGAAGGGAATCTTCATGAGTGACGTGCCGGCTACGGCTCTGTCTTGAAAGAGCCAATGTTTTCCAGATTCAGCCCGGCTCCACTCCACCAAGTAGCGGAGCTGTGTGGCGTAAAAGTAAAGTGTGAGGTCCGGGATTCCTAGGCCCCCTTCGTGGGGTGGGAGAAATCCGATCATCCGTTTGAGTTGTGGTTTGCGCCCTTGCCAGATAAAATGGGAGAGCTCCGACTGCACCCTCTGAATCCAACCGGTTGGGGGCAGCAGGGGAAGCGTCTGAAATAAGTAGAGAATTTTGGGAAGTATCGTCATCTTTATAGCTGCCACTCGCCCCAGCCAAGAGATCTGATGGTGTTTCCACCTCCGCAACTCAGTGCAGATGTGGGAATGAAGGAGAGAGTAGTTAGAAGTACGCATGGCCTGTAGTGTCGGGGCCAGTTGTACACCCAGGTAGGGGACGGTGTCTGCGGACCAGTGCAGGGGGTAGTGCGCCTGCAGGGCCTCCAGCTCCCGGGGCGGCAGGGAAAGGTTCATCGCTATAGATTTAGACAGGTTAACCTTAAACCCTGAAGCGCCAGCAAAGACAGTCAGTTCCTCCATAACCGGCCTCGGGGTTTTCCAGGGTGATGAGCACGTCGTCGGCGTAGAGGCTGATTGTGTGCGTGTCCCCCCCGAAGCGGATGCCCGTAATCCGAGGGCAGTCTCTGACCCTCTGAGCTAGGGGCTCCATATAGAGCGCGAAGAGCAGAGGTGACAAAGGACATCCCTGCCGCGTGCCTCTGTTGATAGAGAATGGAGTAGAGGTGTACCCGTTGATCCGTACTGTGGCGGTGGGAGATCTGTAACAGTTAAAAATGTGCGTCCTCATCTTTTCCCCAATGCCAAATCGGACCAGCATCCGTTCGAGATACGGCCAGTGGACCCTATCAAAGGCCTTTTCCGCGTCTATGGCAAGAAGCATATATTTCCCAGGAATGCGAGAGGCCTTCTCTATGAGGTGCGCAACGCGATTTGTATTATCGCTGGTCTGTCGCTGCGGGATAAACCCGGCCTGGTCGGGGTCCACTATTCCCTGCATGTGGGGGGCGAGCCTGGAAGCCAAGATGCCAGTATATAGCTTCAGGTCTACATTTAAGAGGGAAATTGGCCGATATGACCCACATTCTGACTTGTCCTTCCCTGACTTAGGTAGGACAACAATCGCCGCTTCTAGCATGGAGGCTGGAATCGCTCCAGTCGTTGCAAATGAATTGAAAAGCCGGGTGAGCAAAGGGGCCAGGGTCATGCAAAACTGCTTATAGAAAGCAGCAGTATAGCCATCTGGGCCGGGAGATTTGCCCAATTTCAAGCGGGAGATGGCCGTGATAACCTCCTCTAGTCTAATATCCCTCTCTACGTGAGCCGCTTGATCTGGTGTCAGGGCGGGGAGACTGGCCTGATCGAGATATGCCTCAATGTCGGGTCCGTCAAGTGGTTGTGCATCATAAAGCTGAGCATAGAAGTTACGAAAGGTCCCGGTTATAGCCGAGTCCTCCGAATGCAGGTCCCCTGCGTCGTCTCGGATTTCCCGGACGCCCTCGCGCAATCGCGCCTCTCGGAGTCTATTTGCTAGGAGGCGGCCGCACTTATCACCCCCCGTATAGGAGTGTCGAAGCCGCATCGCAGCATATTCTGCCTTGTCGCGGTCTCTGGCTAGTAATTGTGCCTGGGCCGTCATCAGCTGCTGCCATATTCGGGGTGCCCCCGTACGCTGATGCATCCGCTCTAGTTCCCTTACCTTCTGGGTCAAGTCATCCCTCTTTGTTTTGCGGTCTGCGTTGTCCGCGGAGGAGATGGCGATGACCTCGCCCCGAATAACGGCTTTGAGGGCCTCCCAGCGCGTGGAGAGGGCAGTATCTGGGTTATCGTTATGTGCCAGGAAGTCCTCTAGGACGTTCTGTATCTGGGCCACAGTTGCAGGTCTATGCAGTAGAGTATCTCGGAAACGCCAATGTCGAGCTGGGCGTTGAAAGTGTGGGAGGGCCAAAACAACGTCCATCGGTGCATGATCAGAGAGGGCCGCCGTCAGTATGTCCGTTGAGAGCAGAGCGTCTCGCATTGCCTTAGACCCCAGGAAATAATCTAACCTAGCATAAGTTTTGTGGGCGTTGGAATAGTAGGAGAAAGCTCGTGACCGGGGATGTTGGTGTCTGTGGTCTAGTTCACTGAGTCTGGTGAGGCCTGTGGCGGAAAGGGCGCCCACCTGACTTGTGCGTTGCGCTGACCTGTGTAACTCGTTGTCGAACACCAAGTTCAGATCCCCCCCCTATCAAAATATTGCGGTCGTGTGTTGCCATAACCTCGGTAAGGGCTTCATGCAAAAAGCGTTCCTGACCTTCATTGGGTGCATAAATGGATCCCACATGTAGTACATGGCCCCCTACAAGGAACTGGTGAGTGAGCAGTCTCCTGTTTATCTCCACCCCTTTCTGTAGCACCCTCCCCTGGAAAGTCCCGGAGACCAAGATCGCTACCCCTGCCGTCTTGGTGAGCCTGGAGGAGAAAAATTGTGTCGGGAATGCGCGGGACCGAAGACGGTGGCAGTCCTTAGCGAGAAGGTGCGTTTCCTGGAGTAGGCAGATATCCGCCTTTGTACTCTCTAAATAGGAGAGGAGAGTTCTGCGTTTGATGGGGTTATTAAGCCCTCTCACGTTAAGCGTGAGTATCTTAATAGAGGTCCCTCGCATCTATTGTCTGAAGGTAGATTAATGCCAAGTGGAAGCAGCAAGACTGCATGGGCCCTACAACGCCAGCGCATCTGGTAAAAGAATAGGGCGCTCCCTGGACCGGGCCCCCCCCAGAGGAAAGGAACAGATGACAGAAAAGAGTAAACGGAAGGACAGAGCAAGAACCCACAAATGATAAGTCCAAAAAAAACCCAAAAAAAAAAAACCAAGGCACAACAGGTGCCAGAGAGCGTCTTGAGTTCAATCATTAGTCCGTCATCCAAGGATGACCAGTGAAGGAGTCTATGGGGATGTGAAGTGACCGAAGGAGAGCCTCAACCTCCCCCTCCCCCAACCCGGACAGCGGCAAACCACATAAAGGATACAGCATAGTGGCCCGGCTCAGTCATTCGGTGATGCCCTCGCCAGGGCGCCTGGCAATGCCTCCAGTACAGCTTGCTGTTCTTGCTTGACCACTTGCGGATCGGGCCGCCGGGTGCCCCTCCGATGCTGCTACCTCCTTCTTGGCCGATCGTCATTGGGGCCGGTATCTGCGCGTTCGACGTCCTCCGTGTCCTCTGGAAGAGAGATCCCCAGTAATTTGCTGGCCTCTGACAGGGAACGGAGCTGAAATAATTTCCCCTCGTGCCGGAAGACGAGGCGGAATGGATGTCCCCAGGAATAGGTTATGTTACGCTGGCGCAGAACTTCTGTGATGGGCCGGAATGCCCTACGTTTCTGGAGTGTAATGGCGGCCAAGTCTTGGTACAGGGCCGGCGACTGGCTGCGGAAAGTAATCGGGTGAAGCGACCTAGCTTTCCGTAAGATCTCTTCCTTGGTGCGGAAGTCCTGGACGCAAACCAGAATGTCTGCCGGAGGAGCCGACGGTGCCCTGGGCGGGCCCACCCTATGTGCTCTATCCAGTTTCAAGTCGGAATCCGGCGGATTGCCCAGGATGTGATTGAAGAGGGCACGCACGTATCCAAAAATGTCTCCGGCTTCCTCATCCGTGCCCACCCCCCGGATGCGTATGTTATGGCGGCGAGAGCGGTTTTCGAGCTCTTCCAGGTGGGATTGTACATCTACCTGCTGCTCGTGGATGCGGAGGACTTCCTGTTGCATGGCCGCCAATTCGGTATCGCGAGTGTCGCTTTTGTTCTCCAAGGACGCTACCCTCTCACCGATGTCATCAACGTCTTTGCGTATATCCTTTATCTCCACCGTAAGGTCTCGTTTCACCGTCTGGAGGTCCTCGCGTAGAGTTGCAAACAGGGATTCCAAAAAAGCCCGCGTCACTGGCGCGTCTTCCGCCTGAGCCATTTGTGCCGCCTCACCTTGCCGGCCGGAGGGTGTCTGGCTACTGCTCTGCGCACGGGCAAAGAGGTCCTTGAGGGAGTTCTCCTTTGTGACCGATTTGTCTCTCTTGCCCCGTGATGATGACATGTTGTATTCCCCTCACCGCCCTAGGCCCGGCAGCTGTGTAACAGAACGCGGGGAACTTCCAAGCCCGCTCTCCCCCCAATCAGGCGGGCACCTATCAAGTATGTCGCCCCCTGGGTAGCCAATTGTCCCTTTGCGGCGACGGGGTATCACCTACGGGCATGCAGATGGCACAAAATATACCCAGCCACTACAAGTGTCCCAGTCCGGGCAGGCGTCTTCAACCTAAGTCCCCCCCCAGCGAGCTGCAAGATGGCGTGAGGGGGGCGCAGGGCCGGGATGCAACTGTGTTCCGCAGGGCGTTGCAGGGCCGAGACCCCGAGAGCGTGTGGTGCGGAGGTTGGGGTCTCTCCAGATAGGGGTCTGTCACCAGTAGTCCGCCCCGCAGCAGCAAGACAAGCAGGGGTGGTGGACCAATCCTGCCCCAAAGTCACCGTCTCTCCCGGGCCGGCCGTCCCACCGCTAGGGCCCTCCGGCAGCCGCAAGTGGCAGAGACCACTGCGAGGGAGCGGGGTAGCAAAACTCACCACCACCAGGTTCAAGGTGCCCCGTGTCACCGAGGGTGAGAAACTCCGGCTGCGCCTCGGGACTCGAGGCCTCACAGACGTGGCCGCGCTCCTCGGGCGCGTCTCAGCGAGGCCGCCGCTCCGCTCCAAGCCTGGGCCGCCACCCGTCGCTGCCGTTCGCAGGCCCCCAACAGCGGGTCACTCCGCGGTTTCCGTAATTCCGTGCTCGTCACGCTGTGGCAGCTCTCCGGACAGCGCCGTCCGTTCCAGGCCCGGCGGCCGCTGCAGCACGTCCCCCAGCGCCTCTCCCTCGTCCGGGAGGCAGGCCCGATCTGTACCGTGGGCCGCGGGGACACTCACCGGAATCGCAGTCAACTCAGCTGAGGGAGCTCCGAGTGTCACTGGGCATTGCAGAGCTCAATTTTGCCGTCGCCGGTGCTATGGGAGGCCAATGCTGGTGCATGGTGCGGCGGGTGGAGGAGAGAAGGCAGAACACGTCCTAACTCTCCGCCATCTTGGCCACCGCAACTTCACTTTTAGAGGACAATATCAACTCCCTCCTATTCCTCCATCTGGTGCTATTTTCCTACTTTGTCAGACTCTCCCTTGTCTCATGTGTCACCAGTGGATAATGTGAAGACCTTCAGTAAGGTCATCAATAAGTGGCAAAACATAATATACAGATGCCTGTACCTACATCATCGGTCATATTTGAATCCATGCACCAGCAGTCCACCTCCAGATTTCTTCTGCTTTTAGTGCCAAGACTTTTAAACCAGGCAATGTAGGTGTTTCTCACTCCTGTATCAGCCAATTCTGCTCCAGCTAGACTATTAAACAAATATATTTTTCTGGATTGAGACCTTTTTCTTTGGAGGAGCCATAAACTGATTTGGTGATCATATCAGTTGTCAGAAATTTCCATGGCACAGCTCTTGTTTCCACTGTTCTCCCTGATAAGGAGAATGAATGTGTGAATTTAGTGGGACGGAGCTGTATAGGACTTGGGCAACAGCAATGAAAACTCCTACGGCTACCACCTTATTGGTACAGTATGACAGGCCCCTTTGGGATTCACTCCAGTGCTTTGTGGAGCTAATATCAAGGGAGGACCGAGAGGTTTTCCAAGAGGTTCAGCAGGAAGGCGTGCTGGATTCAAACCTGGTGATTGGTGCAGCTGCTGATTCTTCAGACCTTGCGGCTCATGGAAGATGCTATGTTTCCATGAAATGCAGTCCCAGGCTTTGATTGACTGGTCTAAAGCTGGAGATTAAACAGTGCCTAATAAAGCTTCTGTTCACAGATAATTCTTTAATTAGATCTCATATCGATGAGGAGATGAACCGCATGAAGCTCGAAATGGAGATGTTGACGGCTGTGTGGCTGGATAAAAAATAGTTAAGGAGATGCTGCAAATCTTATGATACCCAGTGTCCCCAGAAGCAAAATTAACACAATCAGAGGCAGCCATACATCAGCATAATAATAATATGATTTATAGAGCGCCTGGTTACTCCCAAGGAGTGTCCCCGCGCTACGCAATAGCCACATCAAGGTCAGAAGTGGTCAGGGGCAAGAGGCTCATAGCTCCTTCTAACTCTGTCCAAAGAGCCAGGTCTTCAGATTTCTTCGGAAACTTGCCTCAGACTTTTCAAGTCTTAGATTGAGTGGCATTGAGTTCCACAGCTTGGCTGCACGGAGACCAAAGGAGCAACCCCCCAGTCGTGCATGATGCACTCTGGGAATCACTACCAAAGCCGCGTCCCCAGATCTAAGTACTCCGGAGGGGGTGTGAGCACTGATCAGGGGGAAGAGATAACTGGGACCTCTCTGATTCATTATCCTGTGCACGAAACACAGCGCTTTGAATGAAATTCTGTGTTTTACAGGAAGCCAGTAAAGTTCAGCCAAACCAGAACGGATGGTGGTCCTTTTCGGAATTCCTAATAGCATCCTGGCTGCAGCATTATGTACTCTTTGTAGCATAGCCAGCCTGCCCCCAGACATAGAGCACATTGCAGTAATGAAGCCGGGACACCAGCAGGGCCTGTGTCACTGTTTTTTGTGCTGAGTCCGGTATTGGTCTCAAACTTTCTTAGCAGCCTCAGTACTCCAAAACAGGTGCCCACAGTGGCTCTTATCTGATTTTCAAAAGCTAGCTGAGCGTTGAAGAGGATGCCTAGATTTTTCACTTTAGGTTTAGGGGTAGGAGTGGAGCCCAGATCCGCAGGCCACCATGCCGAAGACCAGATTGAGGGCTGTTTCCCAACCACCAGCACCTCAGTTTTTTCTGCATTTAGCTTCAGGCAGCTAGCCTGCATCAAAGTCGCTAGATCAGAAAGACAGTATTTAAAATTTACTGCGGCCCTAGCGTCCTCATTGGCTAGTGTGTCATCAGCATATGACACCATTCTCACTCCATGACCCTCGATAATGTCAGCCAGTGGGCGAAGATGTAGGTTAAAAAGTGTACGGCTCAGTGCCGATCTCTGGGGCACTCCCCACTGTAGGGGGATAAAGTCAGAGGTAAAAGGCTTCTGAGTAACCTGGAAAGAGCGTTTATGGAGAAAATCTGCAATCCAGTCAAAAGCTCTACCCTTTATGCCCTGACTCCAGTCATTCCAGTAGTACAGTGTGTGATACTGTGTCAAACGCTGCGCTATGGTTCAGCATAACGAGAGCCGCCATTTAACCTTCGTCGGCCACCACGCGTAGCGTCTCTGAGGCCAAAAGCAATGCAGACTGAAAGCCAATTGAGTCCCATGAAAGATTTTTCTCTGTGATAAACACCAACAATTGAGCATTGACATGCTTTTCAGCCAATTTGCCATGAAAGGTAGCAGGGAGATAGGACGAAAATTCTCAGGTTAAGAGGAGTCAAGAGATGGTTTTTTGAGGAGAGGAATCACCATAGCGTGTTTCCACTCGGCTGGAAGTAAGCCGGCTTCAAACGATGGGTTCTGCACAGAGCATAACCTGGGAGCAAGTGCAGGTAGCCCAAGTTTCAAGATAGCCAGAGGCACAGGGTCTAGCGGTGAGCCCGATTTGATTTTATCCGCTAGGGAGCATAGATTACCCACTGAGATGCTCTCTATCTTAAAGGAGTCATCTGGTAATGGATCAAGCTTCCTATTTAAGGAAATGATTCTATGATTCTTCACAGTTTCAGGAAAAGAAGCATATATCAATGAGATTTTATCCACAAAGAAGTGAGCAATCTCATTACAACTGCTCATACTCGGCGCCCTGATCGCAAATACCGTGTCCAGGGAGGTGAGAGATTTAACAATTTTAAAGATCTCGCGAGGAGCATTCTTAACCTCGTCAATCTTTTGTGTGTAGAATACCTTCCGAGCCACCCTGATCTTCTTATGGTATTCCTTTAGCACGAGTAGATGAGTCTCTTTGTCTAGGGAGCAGTAGATCTCACACCAATTTCGCTCTAGGCGCTTGCATAATTTTTTAGTTAGTAAGAGGTCTTCGGTAAACCATCCTGCCGACGGTCTGGAACAAGAGAACTTTTGCGTTTTGCGCGGTGCTATCAGGTCTACTGCTTCCTCTAACCATGCCGTGACTTGCAGGTTAGCGGTCTGTGGACAGTTTTCTAGGCATGGAGGACGGCTGCTCAGGGCAGATAGGAAAGCCTAGTCCAATTCTGAGTTTTAATTGATTGGACCTGTAATTTCAGTGGGGGATTGGTTTCGAGTCTGAAAAGAGATAATATAGTGATCAGACCAAGCAACGGGAATCGGGGAAGCGACTATCACTAGATCAGGATTAGCAAAAATGGGGTCCAGAATATGCCCACAAATATGTGTTGGTTCCTGTACCAACTGTTGGAACTGGAGCGACTTTAAATCCTCCATTAAGTCTATGCTTATTAGAGAGGTTGGAGCATCAACATGTAGGTTGAGGTCCCCTAAAATTAGGAGATTCGAATGTTGCAGAGCAAAAGCCGTAATAGCATCCAGTAATGCCGAAGTGAAGGAAGCAGCTCCGCCAGGAGGCCTATAAATCAGCAGACCATTGAGAGAACAGCAGCCCGTGATAGTTAGGGGAAAAAAAGCCAGCTTCGGCGCCGCTTATCTGGACTTCCAATAAATTGCATTGCAACAGTTTTTTATATATTATCGCCAGCCCGCCTCCCCTCCCCTGAGGTCTATCCAACCTAGTAATTGCATAGCCCGTAGGTATGGCATCTAAAATGTACATTTTCAGGACTGTGCATGAAGCCAAGTTTCCGCCAGGAAGAGAGCAGTCATTTGCCTAGCCACTATGAGGTGAGCAATTTCTAATCTATGCTTGAGAAGTCAACAACAGTTTAGTAGAAAATATTGGGCAACCTTCGGACCAGGTGAAGAGCTAGAAAGACTCGTGCGTAGCACAAAGGAACACCCCGAGCAAGCACTTTGCCCCATATCAATCTTTACCGAATGCTGACAGATGGTATTATACTCGTAGTTCAAAGAGCGTAGCACATCTGATGAAAATTGCAACAAACCTAGGCTAAGAGGGGCAGGGTGTCTGGCCCCTGGCGCCGTCCAAGTACGGACGGGCGCAGACGGGCTTGCCTTCGGTGCGCCTGCAGCGCGCCTGCTGCACACGTCCGCTGCACGGTCGCTCCAGGCTTCTATTTTTATAGCCTGTGCGACTAGAACGCACAAGCCCAAGATGGCGGCCCCTCTCCACCCTACGGGAGCCTACAAGGACCCCACAACAGCCTCCCAGGTAAACCGGACGATTTAGCTGGACTGGAAAATCAAATTCAAGGTACCAACGTTGCACAAATAGTTTTAAAATAAGCAAGTTTTGAAAGGTTAAAAAAGTTTCCACATTCAATTACGTAGAAAGCAATCAGTCAGCCTCTGCCACTGACTTCCTGACCGATTATAACTCCTCTAAATGGACAGGTGTCCAGCAGCAGTGGGCGACCAGGGAAAATCCACCAGCTGAACTGCCACTCTTCACTTCCTCCTTCACTGATAGTCATTCCAGTGGAGGGAGAGCGTCACAAACCATCTATAAGAATGGTAGATACGTGCATATTGTGCAAATGGCGATTAAAGTCACTTGCTCCAAACATCCAATGAGAAAATCCTCTGTGTCATAGGGGACAACTCTACCAGGAAGTAAGCACCTTATTGGTAAACCCAGTGATGGAAGAAGTCTCATCACCCAAAAAATGAAATAATTTGTTCCTATTACTTTCTGCTTCCAAACAAGGGACCTAATCAAGAAATGGATGTAGAGTGGAAAAATCAGAATGCTGGCTTTGCATCCCATCTTCCCTCAGTTACGTCAAGGGGACTGGATTTGTGCCATAGACCTTCAGGATGCTTACTTCCACAACCAAATTTTAGAAAAATGTCAAACATTTCTGAGGTTTCTGGTGAGTAACAACCTCTTACAGTACAAAGCCCTGTCATGGGCGCCAAGGTCTTTGGCGGTGTTAGCTGCTTTCCTGAGAAAACAACTTCTTTTGTATAATGCGAGCAGGACGATTGTCTGTTTAATGCCTGAACATCACAGGAAGCTCTAGGCCGGTATCTAATGACACTTGCCATTCTTTCTGGGCTCTCAAGTCTAGCACATAAAATCAACCACTGTACCTGTTCGATTCATCCATTATTTGGGTGTGGTACTGGACACTCTGGTCCTTCAGAGGAGAGCATTTTATCTGTCTGTCCAAAGTGTCACAACGTCTAAGAACACCGAATCGGGCTGCACACCAAATATCCTCTTTGCTGTGATTGATGGCTTCCTGCATTGCCTGGTAACCTTGTGCTGATCCACATGTGAAGCCTCTCGAGCAGTGTTTAGACAACTAGTGGTGCCAGTACTCCAGCAGCTGAGAAGGCGGGCGTATTTTTACTCCGCCTCTGATTCAGTCACTTCCTTGCGATGTCTATCCGAGAATCTTCTGAAAGGAATTTCTTTTTGATCAATAAATCGCTCTCCTTCCAAATGCCCAGAAGAGGCCGTACTCGCTTACTTTCTCCACTTAGTAAGATCTGAGCTGCACTTCTCAGTCAATGTACATCTTGTACTTGAAGAAAGTCTCCATCGCAAACACCGTTCTTTACAATGCCTGTGGTGAAGAATTAAATAGAGGGTATTCAGAATGTATTTCCTCCCGTTAGAACTCCTTCCCCACTTCAGGAACTTAATAGTCCTCTCTCAGCAGATGAGTCCTCCCTTTGAGCCAATCCCTAACTTGCCAATGAACATCTAACTTGGAAAGCTTCTTTCCTAGTCTCTAACTTCAGCTCGCTTAATCAGCGAGATTCAGGCCCTACTTTGTATTCCAAAAGAACAAGGTAGTGATGAGAACTCATCTTGAGTGTCCTCCTTAAAGTAATGTCAGTTTTTTTTTTGTTAAATAGACAATTTCATTGCTAACTTTCTTTCCAAAGCTATCCTCTCCGGCGGAGAGATCCCTTCACACTCGAGATGTAAAAGAGACAGATCCCTTCCTGGCAGACCTAAAGCCCATACTGCTAGGGGGCATGTTTTTTGAGAAATGCCCCCGTTTCAGAAATATGTTGTTGTGGAACCTGTTTGTGTAGATTGTTATTTGTTCATTCCACTTCTTTTTATGTTGAATGGGTTTGCTGTTCATTTCAGTGGCTATTGATGCTGATTTCCAGGAGGAGAAGGAAAGGTTACTAATTGGTAATTCTAGTTCTCCACTATGATTGAGTGAGTCATAAGCAACTCTCCTACCTCCCAGGCGGAATGATGGAAGTATTTTTCTGACACTCTGCCTAGGATCCTTTCTTTTACTTAAAGCAATGAACTGGCCTAATTGTCACTGACCGGGCTACCTGAGGACAGGACACCCTAAAAACGCACGGTCAGTTCTGCAGTCTGATTTCTGCAGCCTTGCCCTGCTTTCCTTTCTTTAAAAAAAAAAAAACTGTTTATAAAAAATGTTCGTAATCACTATTTCTTAATTCAGTGAACTTTATAATTACAATTGGCTTCTTTTTAAAATGAAAATAAATTAAATGTGGCCAATCTGGGATCTGTTAGGCTGCTTAAGTGTTTATTTGGTTTTTAGAATGGACTTTCTGCTAAAAAGCATTTTACACTTAAATATATCCACATGGGCAAGTCAATTCAGTGCTTATGACTCTAATGAGGATTCCCCAAGAGGGAACCTAAGATTAGACTAGTACCTTTCCTATGCTGATAATAGTAAAGCAGGTTACTCATCTTCATTGCTTTATTTTATGAGTACATCAAATGTAGGTTATTGAGGATAGGGGTCTTTTTTCATTTGGACAAAGAGGCTAAAATGACTGGTTCAGTCTGGTCCCGGGTTGGCTTTTTGTGAAACTCGATGGGCACATGATGGTGGGAGTCATTAATGTTTTCATTGCATTGATGCTTTTATTGACTCCTTGTTTGGAAAAAATGTAAACTTAAAGTGTGGCAGACAGGGGAGGGATTACTGGGCTCACAATAAAATAAGTGAGATTGTGCTGATACCTACATTTTCCTTTCTCATTTCTTTGCTTCCTGCAGGCGTCTGCACTCTTGGGACCATTGCCTGTTATGTTGCTGGGATTGAATTGCTCCATCAGAAGCTCAAGCCCCCTGAGGAAGTGAGGGGGGAATTTGGCTGGTCCTTCTGCCTGGCCTGTGTCTCGGCTCCTCTGCAGTTCATGGCAGCTGCCCTCTTCATTTGGGCGGCGCGCACCAATCGCAGGGAGTACACACTAATGAAGGCATATCGTGTGGCATAGGTGTTAAACATTTCCCATTTAAATCTGATGTGTAGCCCTCATCTGGAGCGTGTGCAGTTTGGTGGAAGATGCAAGGGCCACAGTGCGGTGGGGATAGACCATGCGGGGGCCCAAATCCATCCCTTGCTGCCTCAGATCCTGGCACAGTTTGGGACTTTCCTTTTACCCATTAAGGATCTAGATACTACCACCCCCTGGTTAATTTCTACTTGTGCCTCTTTCCTCATCAGACTGGTTCCTCTGATTGTTGCATGCTCTGGCATTGTCCTTTAGATATGTATTGACAGGTTAAAAGATCTACTGGGTTCCTGTGTCCTCAACAGAATAGCTCTGCAGATGCTCTGGCCAAAGACCTCATCCTAAACTGCAGCCAAACTCAAACCTAAGGTATTAATCTTCCTAACAACTTCAGAGTTTATATCAGAAGTACCAGACCCTCCTCCTCACTGTGACCCAGACATTGGTCCTCTGTTAACTATGGTATGTAAGTTTTATCTCTCACCTACTGTCCATCAGTGATGGAGAATTGGGGCTGGTAGATGTAGTCCACAATACATGTAAACCAGAATTATGCTTTTTTTCCTGCCACATAGTATTCATTGTAGGCCAGGATACTGGACTCCAGCTTTGCGTGCTAACCAACTCACCCCCTCCCCCAAAAGGTGGACTTTGATCTCAGGAGTCCGGCCTCTATCGCAAAGCTTTCACAGCTGTCTCACCTCTTTCCCAGAGGTGGTGTTTGCTTTAACACCTTCCCTTCCCATCACTCCATGTGGTGGAGTTGACTCTCACCAATATACCTTACCACTCTTCCAACAATGGCGTTGACTTTTGCCACTGGACCTCAGCTCCCTTCCCAGAGGTGCGTTTAGTACTTAGTTCTCTCTCCCAGAGGTAAGCTTAGATCTCACCCCTCAGCCTTATGCTCCTAAAACTGGAAGAGTTAAATTCCATGATTCCTGACTCCAGCCCAAACGTATCACCCCTAGACCTCACCTCCCTCCCTGACATGGTATTAGCTGTCACCACTAAACCTCACCTCCCTCCGAGAGGTGAGGTTAGCACTTACCTCTAGACCTCACCTTCCTCCCAGAGGTGGGATTAGCTCTCACCATTAACCCGCACCTCCCTCCCAGAGGAGGAGTTAACTCTCACCACTAAATCTTACCTTCCTCCCAGAGTTGAGGTTAGCTCTTACCTCTAGCCCTCACTTCCCTCCCAGAAGTGGAATTAGCTCTCACCACTAAACCTCATCTCACTCCGAGACATGGTATTAGCTCTCACCACTAAACCTCACCTCCCTCCCAGAGGTGGTTTGCTCTCACCACTAAACCTCACCTCCCTCCCAGAGGTGGTTTGCTCTCACCACTAAACCTCACCTCCGTCCCAGAGGTGGTTTGCTCTCACCACTAAACCTCACCTCCCTCCCAGAGGTGGAGTTTGCTCTCACCACTAAACCTCACCCCCTCCCAGAGGTGGAGTTAGCTCTCACCACTAAAGCTCACCTCCCTCCCAGAGGTGGGTTAACTCCAGAAGTTAAGAGTCCAGTCCAGAGCTATGGCAACTCAGTATGCAATCACCCATGTTGAATTAGAGTATGGGAGTCCTTATGCAACAGCCGTGCGCTAGCACCATGAAGCTATACTGCTGGGCATTGAACTCAAGTGTTTTCCCCTGACTCAACAGAACTAGGGTTAGCCGATCAAAACACTAATCAGAGCCATAGGTTCCCACTAAACCTCATCACTCTACATAGCTGGAACTACAGCAAAGGATCACAGCTTATGGCTCTCACTCAAGCTTACCTCTACAGGAATTACAGTCCTGCAAACAAGACTTCAACTCAGAGATTTCATCTCTAGCGCTAGTCATACTTCAGGCCTGGCATGAGAGTCTAGAAATCCAGACTTCTAACCCTGTGATCTTGCTAGAGTTTATCTCGCTACAGAAAACATTGCAACATCCAGGAATCCAGACTTTAACCCTAAGATCCGAGAGCTAGACATCACCTCTCTGTAGAGCTGGGAGGAGAATCTAGGAATCCAGACTCCAATCTTGAGAACCCACCAACATAACTCATCTCGGAAGAGCTAGGATGAAAGTCTAAGATTCCAGATGCCAACCCTGAGATCTCGCCACTAGAGCTTGCCTACAGAGTATTGGGATGACAGCCCAGAAATCCAGAGTCCATCCTTTAACCTTTCACTTTGGTTCAAAGACTGGGCCAGAGGATAGGATTCCAGGCTCCAACCCTGATAGCTCAACAACAGAACAAATCTCTCCACAGAGTGTAGGTTGATAAGATGTAGCAATCCAGAGTCCAACCTCGAGATCTCACCAGCAGCAAGCAGCACTACACAAAGCGTGTGTGTAGTAGGCCCTCTGAATATAGGCTCCAACCTTGAACCTTACCACTGGACCTCCCTTTGGATTGCTAGACATTCAAGCGCTGTGCCAGACTCCACGCCTTAGCTATTCCCACTTGTCTTCACCTCCAACTCTGAAATCTCAGAACTAGAGATCACCTCTCTGTAGAACTGGAGTGAGTGCCTAGAAATCCAAACTCCAACCCGGAGTCTTGCGACTAGACCTTGCCGCCACAGTGCTGGAAAGAAAGTCCACAAATCCAGACTCCTGCCTTGAACCTTACCACTGATGCTCAGTTTGGTACAGAGCTTGGGCTAGAGGTTAGGAGATCACCTCTCTGTAGTGCTAGGATGAGTGCCTAGCAGTGTCTAGTAATCCAGTCTCCAACCCTGAGATTTGAGAAGTAGAGTAAACCTCCCTTTAGAGCTGGTATGAGTGTCTCTGAATCCAGACTCCAACCCTGGGATCTGAGTACCAAGGGTGGCGTCTCTGTAGAGCTAGAATCCGTGTCTAGGAATCTAGATTCCGACCCTGAAATCTCGCGAATAGAGTTTGAAACCTCAGAGCTGGGATAAGAGCCCACAAATCCGGACTTCAACCCTAGACTTAACCACTAAATGTCACGTTGATACAGAGCTTGGACTACAGGCTGGAAATCCAGACTCTAACACTGTTATCACACAACTAGAGCTCATCTCTCTTCAGGGCTTGACACTGAGCACAGGAATCATGACTTCACCCTGATCAACCCACAAGAGCTGGGATGAGCAACTCTGCAACCAACCATGGGCTCTCACTATTCCACCTCACCTCACCTCATTCGATCTGTGGTCACCCCAGCCATGGCGCGCTTGCTACTAGAGCTTCATTTAAATGTCGCAAATTCCCATCAGTAGTTGTTGCCCCAGGCATGTCTCTTTGTCCAGAATTTCAGGAGACAGTTTGCTATTACAGCACAGTGTCTCAATGCCCTCGCCCATCTCTGTGCTATTTGTCTGTTCAACCATGTACTCATATCATCGCACATAGAAAAGTGAGAGGTTTGCTTGTGGTTTTATTGTTTTTACATTTATTATTTACGGTTTTGTGTTTTTATATTGTGTTTTTTTAAACTTTTTTATCTAATTGCTTATCTTTTACTGAAAATCTCCGGGGTATTGAAGTTCTACTAGGATCAACTTTAAAATGTTTTGTGTTAATGGGGAGCGCAGATGAATCCCCTACAGGGCACTACCAATGGACACCTAGGTAAAGCAGGCATCGGAAGCTGGTAGTACTTTGCCTAAGGTCACACACAAAGTCAGAAGCAGAATCATAGGTTGAAATCAAAACTTCACACTTGTCTCTGGGCCAGTTACCGGTAGTCTTTCAAGTCATAAGCTCAGATTGCTAATGTTAGTTTGTGTGCCACTGTCCCTTCATGACTTTCATTAACTCTTTGGCCTCTGTAGGATTTTTCTTTTTATGGATGCTCACAGCATCATGAAGCTACATTTTATGTCGTTTTGTAAGGCACTGAATGAACCTTTGTTTTCCCTGCTGCAGAGAAGCTCACATGAGATGTTTTTTCATATGGTACATGCAGACACTTGGTGGCAAGGACTATGACTGCTTTGCTCTAGGTGAAGAGCCTTCCAGTAGTCTGATGGCATTTAACCTGTCAGTGCTCCTTCTGGTCGGTTTACACAGTTTCCTTAATGTCGTCTCAGTAAAGGCACACTCTAGAGGGGACCCATAGTAATGTCCCAAGGGAAGGTTTCTCCCTGTCCATACCTGGCATTGCAGATTAGACTACCCAGTGTCATGGAAGGTGTAAGCTGATCAGGAACTCCTTAAAGGGTGGGTGTCCAGGAATGTGACAGGGCAGAGTCTTCCACCGAGGGGCTTTTAAGACACTTTAAATGGTGAGGTGATAGAAGAGATGAGCTGGGAGGGTTCCCTTGTTGGGCTAAGGGACAGAAGCCAGCCATACACAGATCTGTGTCCTCCTTGACAAGCCAGGTCTCCAGCCTCCAGAGCTGGACCATTCAGGACCCAGGAGCACGGAGCGCTAAGATGAATGTGGATGTCTCTTCTTTGGGCTGTAGGCATTGAGTAGACGTCTCAACTAAAGGAGCTCCGGATACTGCACTAGTGCAAGAAGCAAGTAAGGGGGGAGGGGATTAAAACTGGATTGCTCCAAGCGCTCTGAAAGCCAAAGAGGTGTTGACCTGGTAACTGCTGACGAGGACTGATTACGCCGCAGTGGTGTGTTTTGCAGCCAAACCCCTCCTAATTTCCTAGATCAGTATACGGGGTATAGTGTAAGAAGTTTACTTTTGCTGCTGCTTCTCTCTGTGATCTCCGACACCTGCCTTCCCTTCCGAAGCCTCAATTACCCGTGTCCATTTTTAATGTGTTTAGATTGTATGCTCTTTCGGGAGCCATGTGTTGGGATTTTTAGAATGTATGCTTTGTGTTGCAGACCCCGCAGCATGTTCTCTTCTGTAACACTTGCAGGGTCTGTATGAGCAGTAAAATGCACTTCTTGCAAGTTTTAAGATTGTGTTTCCGTTGCAAAGATTGGCCAGGGTTTGCAGTTCCAAACATTTCTTGGCCTTTAGAGTCACCCCTTCATGTACTTTCTGCGCAGACCAGCTCACTGCTCTCAAACCATGCACATCCCTTGTTTTGACATCTTGCTGTCTGTTCCAGTGACTGTAGCATGCTTTCAGAAGCTGAGTACCTAATCCACAGGACCATTTGGTGCGCTAGGTTCCCAGTTCCGAGGTTAACCTGTTTGGATAAAACTATCAAGCCATGTTGGATAGATCAAAGATATTGTCCACACTGGCTTTAGCTCTTATCAGCAACACCACCTAGAAATGTATATCTAGGCTTTTGTCCTGTTTCCCATTGCTAATGTGTGCGCTTCAGAATATAAGCACAGGACTGCTAACTCTGCCTGTTTCTGCAAAAGAATAATATTTTTTTTGTTACAAATGTTTACATTTTTTAACTGTGCCTCCTACAATATCCTGTGCACTAGTGATTGCTAGTTGGAAATGAGGAAATCTTCTTGTGTTACTAGAAACTATCCTCTGGAAAATGTCTCCCTTGAACCCAATTATTAATTATTGTAACAAATTAATCAGCATTTTGTAGGTTACTCATCTTTGACATAGCAATTCTAATCCTAAGCACAGTTTGCTCAAGTCGATTTCACATTATTTAAGGGACTGCTGCTGCTATCGGGCCGGGGTCTGTCGGACTGTCTACTCTTATGAATCACCCTACTTGTCTTTTAGAAAGCAGGTTCCACATACATTCTGGAGAGTCCTTTAAAAAGGCAAACCATGAAAGTGGCCCTGAAATCAGCTTTCCTTTTTGACAGCTCTAAAGATGAGCTCACAACTCCACCTTGTGTCTGTGCGGTGTGCTAGAATGAAGTGTTGTTGAAGATGATCATTAAAATAGTAAATGTGCCTCTAGGAAACAGGATTGACGATCAGTGAAGCTTTAAGGTTTTCTGCCACTTGATATTCAACCAACATGTGCATGAGATTGGCCTGGGAAGTTCTGCATCTTCAACAGGAGGAGGAATTTCTAGCTGATACTTTTGAGAGTAAATAATAAGAATTGGCTAGGTTCACTTAATTGTTCTATTTTGAATAGAGAGAAGAAATTAGGCTTATTTGTAAACACATTTGAAATTTAAAAAACAACAGCATTACAGACGACAACATTAGATGTAAAACAAGCAGAGCACAAAATGGCACACGTTGTGGTTAGGCACAGATGTGTCAATGAAGGCAAGGTGGCTTTCTTTGTTTATTGTTCTATAAATTCCCTTTGACTTAGTCTCTTGCTGACTCCAATAATTCCTTCCTGGCTCAATATAAAGTATGATCCTTTCATGCAGCAGCTATCTTGTATTTAAAGTGTTTTCAATACTGTTGTAATTGGAACTGTTAAGAACAGAATTGTGAAGACTGGTTTAACTTTTTTTTAACATATAAAACAATTATGTTTAGTTTTTAATACATTTTATAAAACATTTAAACCAAAAGGATTAAAAGCTTATGTATATACACATAAATACATAAAATGCAGTCTATAATATGTAGTATATTTAACTATGTACTGTATGGCACATAACATTTTAAATATTTTTGTTATTGTTTTGTTATTGTGCGTTCATTGCACAGCATCAATATTACTGCTTCCTTTTCTCAACACTATACAGTCAGAGTGAAGTTCAAAATAAAAAGTGTCTTTTTACTGAAGTACATCATGTGGATTGCACACCAGCAAACGCCAAGCTGACGCTTGTGTTGTGTTTTGCGTTTGCAATACATTTATGAAGCCTTTTTTTTTTTTTTTTGATTGAAGGGAGTGGTGTCAGTCTAAATCGTCCATCTCCTTCCCGTAACTGAAATCCCACAGAAAAATTGTGTCCGGGGGGGGATTATTGACCATGCTTAATATTTAGTAGAGGAAGCTGTCAAACGTTGCATACGCCCACTTTGGGGAACTTTGTTTGAAACAAGTATCCAACTTTGTGAACTTTATGTATTTAAAGAATATAGGTAAAATAAATACCTAAAACTAGGTTTTCACTGGAAAAATACCAAGAAAAGGCCAACATTTAACTGAAGAATTCTCCCACAAAAAGGTTTTGCAGGAATCCTGTTCAAAAACCTTAAAGGAAAATATTTAGGGTGATGGGTATTGGAAAAGGTTGGTAGGAGCTTGGCTAGATTAGCATTAGTTTGGTTATGGAAAATAGGGTCTTATGTTGCACCTTTTGACCATACAATAGTGTCTTTGCTCATTTTGGTCATGCCCATCCCTTCATTTTTCATGTGTTCTGTTTTTCTTGTGTACAGTAAAACGATTCCAAACTTCAGTTTTCTTGAAAGAAAGGTGTGACTACTCGGCACTAGAGAATTAAAATGGGGGCTTTTTTAAAAATTTAAAATACTAAATGTTTCTGTTTGCACTGCACAAGAGAAGGAGACATTACATAACGTGTTAACTGAAGAATTGTGCAAAAAAATACATTTATTTGAAAAGTTGTAAATCCAATCCTTTCTTCCTGAATTCACTTTTTATCCCATATCGCAACTTGCCCTAAACCGACACTACTTGAGCACCATTGACCATCTGTAGTTTGTACTCTGTATTTCTAGTTAATTTATTCATGCGTTGTGTAATGTTCATTGACTTTGTATTTTCCGTTTATTACTGTTAATGAAGAATGGTGCAAATAAATGTGAAAGGACCTGATTTCTGGTTGTGATTTGAGTTTGTATAAACATTTTAATGTCTAGGAAATGTTATGGGTTGCTTTAACCAAGAGTTTGGACTCTAGTAGCATCACTACAAGGTGTGGTGGTGTCACTGGGTAGTCCAGTCATTTAGAAGTCATTGCCAGCATTGTAGCATTGAACACATGAGTAGCCTGGGCAAGCTTAGACATCAAGAGGCAAACAGTGGTATTCCAATGAAGAGTGGGAGGAAGGAATGCTGTCTGGGACATGGAATGACCTTTCCTTGGTCACCACAGGAAACAGTAACTTGAATTCCTGTAGGAAATTCACCTCTCTAATATATCTCCCTCACCCCACCCCATAAGTAGAAACAAAAGGTCCCTGAGGTTATGGCCAGGAGACTTGCTTCAAAGGTTAATAATGTTTTTTATTATAGGGCACTTTTGCCTAGTCTTAAAAAGTATCTGTCAGATGGTACTTTTACCCAGTTTATGATGCCCACTTTACAAACCCCGGAAGTAGGTAAGGCTGAGTGGGCTTTGGCAGGGTCTGACGTGACCATTAACTCGGTGAACAACCTTTTTGCCTCATGGGTTGCCTTAGAGAAACAAGGGTTTTATATCTGTACCCCCTGCTCTGAGCCACAACAAGTCTTCAGTCAACGGCATCCTGGTAGTTGAGAACACATTCCACTCTCATTGGGTCCTCCTTAGCATGAAAGTTTAACATCTAGAGATGACTGTACCTCAACAGGTAATAGCATAAATTCACAGCTGCCCGCAGTGCCAAAGAATGTCAGACTTAAGACCCATAAAGAAATTAAATTTGCCATTGTATACCCACGGAAAGGATCTCTATAACGCGCATTCCCCGCCATTGGATGTAATTCGTATCGCACAATCCCTCACTAATTTGACCATGCGGGACCTTCTACCTCAACAATGTAACCTTAGTCCCTCAGGCTAGATGGATATTCACTCAAATGTTGCAACGTTGACATTCCTTTCCTGCAAGATTTAGGTTTCATTTGTTACTGCTAGTTCTCACTAGTTTGTAAAATTGAACATCCTATGGGTGAATATATAGAGCATGTTGAATATGCACATCCTCAGGAGATTGAGGTATAGAACCAAATTTACAAACTGCATTTTGTAGTATGTAAAGTAGTACTAATTAATACAAAATGTAATTTATGAACCTACTGTTGGAAATCTCCATATCACCTCTCCTCTATTTCTATGGTGAGACCTATTAACATGTAACTTTACTACTTAGTTGTTAATGTGGGGGGGACTAGGCGAGTTTTGGGGAAATGGGAAATATCTGCTACTAAATGGGAGGGGTTTAAGGAGTAATAAGGGAGTTTAGGGAGAAGTAAGGAAGACTAAAGTTATTTTGCCCTAAAGGTGGTAAAACAGTTGTAAATGTACTCCAGCTCAGTCTAGGAGTAAGCCTAGGCCCACACAAGGCAACTCACAGGTAATGTAAGACACTCCCAAAGAAAACAAGCACTGGCAAAGCCAATATGTTTCGCCTATGCAAAATCTATTGACTTTGTCAATTTTTCTTTTTACATGTTGTACAGCAGTTCAACTGCTGTGCAACATATAAGAAAACATTGACAAAACCAATAGATTTCGCATAGGCGAAACCAGCTGGCTTTGCCAATGCCTGTTCTATCTTGCGCCATAGATTTTGAGAAGGTGGACTAATGTGCAGAAAGGTGAGTGAATCCAACAGACTGAGAGGGCTGAGGCTGTTAGTACGATCGGTGGCACATGACCTCAAGCAGAGAACCGTTCCCTCAGCCACATTCCCTGTGGTATGTCCCAGCAGGGACTTTGGCACACCTGCAGGGTGCTGGGCCAGATGATGGAGCTTCGCTTGTGTTTTGCGTGATCAAATGAGATGAAAGTCCGAACGGATCCTACCCACCTAGTAGCATTCATTCACCTTTACCTAGACCATGGGTACTCACAAACTTTTTCTCGGGGGCCAAAATTACAGGCTGGTTTGCGGCCGAGGGCTGCACACATGGGCCTGTGCGATGGGGATGGGGTTGTGGGGGGGGGGGCAGGGGCAGTGGGGCGGGGCTACTGGGGTAAAAAAAAATCACCTCCTCAAAACATTACTAGACAGCGCTGTATTTCAAAATGCAATGTATGTCTGTACCCATAATAAATACTGTCAATATTTTTATTTTTACTGGGGGTCTGTGTGTTTCTGACTATAGTTTACCGTCTTTGCCTTGTTTTGACAAGCATCCTGTTCCCTACTCTTAGGCCCTCAGTTGCGCAGAGCCAATCTACCACATGGTGTTCAGCAATAAATCTTTTCTCTTACATTCACAAATTAACTTAATTGGTGCACGCCTGCCACCTAGTGGGTTATTTTGTTCAGTAAATTCATGGCACTGATGGAAATGTGAAAATTAGTAGTTCTGGTGAGAATGCTAACTCAAATAATCAATAGTATACCTTCCACCAGGGGGCATATCATATATAATTGGGGTAAAAATGTTGCATGTTATATACAAGGTCCTATGTAAACGAGCACTATCGGAAGTTCATTAGCCTTCTAATTATGGATGTTGCAAAGCCTTGCACAATGCAATCTGCAATTCCACCTTCACCCTTACCACCTACAAAGGGCAGTGCCTTAGGAAGTCTGATCAGCCGGCCCACATCCTATCAACATCTCGTTTAGTGACCTTCCTTTTCTGGGGATCTGAAGCAGGTTCAAGATATTTTTAGAGCTTCTACTAGCTCAAAATGGTGTAATTTCCAATACTTCTTTTCCCACGGACTTCATTGCTTTGGTTCACTTGCAAGAAAGTGTGGCATAAGTTTAGTTGTGGAACAGCGCTCATAAGTACACTGAAACCTTGACAATGGCACACATATGCAATCTGAAAACGTGCAAGCTATGTCCTCATGGGCATCACTTCAGTGACCACAAGTTACATCCCTTATGTGGATTTTTAAAATGGACCAAATCAACATTCACCTTATTTATGTCCATCATAGGTTGTGTAAATCAGGAGAAACCTGCCAAGGAAAACCACTATGCTTTGGTAGGGCTGCCAAGTTTTCAGTTAGCTTACGTGTGACATTTCCTTGTTTGAGGTGTGCTTATGTGTGACACTGTTGCATCTTATGTGTGACATTATGAGTGACACTTATCACTTCCATCTACTAAATGTTCTTGGACACACCCTCATTTCTTCTCTCAGAAGACACAACTCATACCGCTATTCCTCCTAAAGTCGCTCCAAACAACCCCTTAATGGCCCTGTTGAGCGTTTACAGTACCAAGCCCCACGATCGTCCAGCAAAACTCAGAAGCGTAAATGTAAAGTGCATGGGTAGAGTCAGGCTTCCTGTCCAGCCCGCTGTACACACCCCAGCTCATGAAACACTGCATGCATGTAACCCCAGGCGATACAAGCATCAGTGACAGCAGGTTGCCATATTCTTAATGGACCTAGACAGTACATGCATAAAGGGTCCCATGCTGTAATGTGCATGCACGGACCTACACAATGCATTAATTTACTCAGGCTGTAGTGCACATTTACAATGGCACAATGACCGGCATGATGGGCAAGAGCCCTGCTGTCTTCTCACGCTTCCTTCTCCTAGTCAATGAGCTTGCCCAACAATGCAGCAGAGGTATTGTAGTGTCATCTCCAAAATGACTATCATCTCAAGTAGGTGCATGTCATTTCATAATAATGCATGTATCAGGCAGCATGTCTTCTACTAATCTTGCCTGAGCCCCACACTCAATGACTCTGCTCCTAGGGTCCGCTGTGATCCTATGCATTCACTCTGACCCTACCCTCTAACTCTGACCCTACCTTATTATGACTATTTCATGCTTGCCATATTCCTCTACTTTACCCCTCATCCTACCTCTACCCACCACTTTGGCCTTAAAAAATCACTTTTTTTCCTGACTTGTCCCGCAGCCTGGCACTGTCACAACTTTTCTATTGTTTTGCCCTCAATGTACACCACTCATTATACCTCTCCCCCTACCCTTGGTTCTTTCCTTATCTCATAATTGCCTCTCACACTGTCCCTTCCCCCACTTTCTATTACAATCATCTCAATCTGCTCCCAGTACCTCTTTGCTTCCTGTCTGACCCTCCAAACTCATTATTCCACCCCCCTTCACTCTGCTTATACTCATTTCCTGGCCTTTCTATTTTACTGTGCTCATAGCCTATCATTTTGCACCTACTCTGGCCCATTCACTCTCTCCACACCTTGACTTTTTAATATTGCTCCGGCTCTCCCTCCATCACCCTCTACCAGGGCTTTAAGTGGGCCGGGTCTCACCGGTGCTGAGCACCGGCAGTTTTTTAAAGGGGGCCTCGAAACGGGTCTCTATTGGGCTCTGTTTTGTGCCCTGGCACAGGCGGTGTTTTTTTTTTTCCGGACTGCAGTGATGCACATCGATGTGCGCGTGCTCACACTGCTCACTTCTCACTAGTGGATATTACGGCATGTCATGCCAGGTGAGCGTTGTAGGGGAAGGAGAATCCTTTAAAGAGTCATTTTCTCTCTGGATTTCCCTTCTTTTTTTAAACTAAGGAGCAGCAACATTTTCGTGGTGTCTCCAGGGCTTTAAGTGGAAGCTTTTTCAATATTAATTACAAGCCGTAGTTGCTGCTTATTTATATTATGCAGCTAACAACCATTGACAGCCAAAAGTCCTGACTTGTTGTAGGTATGATGCTACTTGTTGTGTCATATATCTGGATGCAATGACAAACAGCAAAATACAAGTCGGGCGGCACACTATGATAAGTACAGATTTTTAACTTACGTGTTTTTAAGCCACACCCTTATTTACATTGACCACGCCCCTTTGAGAGACCCCCCAGTTTTTTCATCCCACTTAAAGCCCTGCCCTCTACCCCCATCTGGTCACACCATTTTGGCGCCACACTTGTCTTCTGTATTCAGCATTATTTCTCTCACTCCCCTCATACTCTATCAAACTGCCTACTCTCTCATTGTGATTGTTCCTCATCCTACGCCTAACCTCTCGATGCACCTTAATGCACCAATCTACCCCTACTCTCTCGTACCCTACTGCGTCACTCAATGCCTACCCACTCATTGTGCCTGGACACCTTCACTCTGCTGAGGGTTCACTCTGCTGAGGGTTCACTCTACTGATAAGGCTGTCCCTCTGGGCTTCCTGCAGTTCACATCTGAAAGAGACACGTTAGTGACAGATTCCTTACCTTAGAATATCCCCAGGCGTCAGGCTGGATCTGGAAAGTTTTTGCGTAGCAGTACCCTTGCGCGTCGGTAGGCGGCGTCGTGCGGCTCCGCATCTGTTGTCGGCGTCGGGATGACGTCGCGGGCAGTACTTAGACGCCGCCCCTGCGTGCTGACGTCAGTTCTTCTTTTTCCGCGCCAGTAAGCGCAGATCCGGGAAGAGCAGTGCCCTAGTCAATTTTTGACTACATTTTTGGTGAATTTTTTCACTGTTTCTTTTCGAGTCTTCTCGACTCCTAGGTGTCGGTAGGGATGCCCGGCTTCAAGCCATGCGGTGCCTGTGGTCGAATGATGTCGATCACAGACCCGCACTTAGAGTGTCTCTACTGTCTCGGCCGAGACCACGACACAAAGTCGTGCCCTGACTGCCGGAAACTTCACCCGAAGGCTTTGCGAGAGTGGTCTCGAAAGCTCCTGGAGGTCCGGCAGTCGACTCCGCGCCGCACCAAGCCCCGGTCCTGTGAGGTCGAGGGGCCAGTCGCGGAGCCCCCGCCGGTCGTCGGAGTCCAAGTCTTCGCGCTCCTCGGGTAAGTCGAAGCACAAGAAGTCTAAGAAGCACCATCGCGCTAAGACTTCGCCTCGCCGGTCTCGCGACTCGGCTGAGGCCCCTGTCTGCACCATCCCCGCGGCTCCGGATGTGCCTGTGGCGCCGCCCCCGCATTACCCGTCCTTCCCGGGTTCGGGGGCGACTCCGGCCGAGATACAGGAATTCCTGTCGGCCATGGCCCGCCTCTTCGGGCCTCAAGGTCCCTCCGGTGCGCCTTCGGGCCCCGCGGGCCCTGATGGGGTTGCTCCGGCGTCGCCGACGACTCCGGTCCCGGCGTCGGCTGTCCCGCCAGCCTTGATCCCGGCCCTGATCCCGGCTCCGGTGGTACCGCAACCCCGATCGACGCCGGTTGACCTAACCACGCCGCCGCCGGCGCCGATCTCCCCGGTGCCGTTCCCGACGACGCCCGGGGCTCTGGGCGGCGTCGTTCCCCGGTTCCGGACATGGAGCCGGACCGACGTCGCTCGGCGCCGATGAGACCTTGGGTCCCAGATGTCCCTCCTCCATATTTTGAACCAGAGGAGGACCAGGAGAGCTGGGAGGGGTCGGAAGACCCTCTCACAGCAGTGTGAGTATGATCAGGACTGGGCAGAGGAACTTAGGGATGCCAGTGGTTAGACACTTCCCCTGACACTGGCATGCTGTCTCCTCCCGTGGCTACGGAGGAGGGAGCGAATTTCGCAACGGTGTTGCGTAGAGCAGCTGGAGCCTTGCACCTCCAATTGCCTACTGTGGCTGTCAGGACTAATCTCCTGACCGAAGTGCTTCAGCCGGCGGCTTCCTCTTCGGAGACTGTGCTGCCGTTTAATGATGCACTATCTGACGTTCTTTTGGGCACCTGGTCCAAGCCCACCACAGGGGCTCCTGTGGATAGGAACGTGGCCCATCGCCCTGCTCCGGGCGACCCCTTGTTCCTCTCAACATCCCACCCCCGAGAGCTTGGTTGTCCAAGCCTCTGCCTCCCAAACCGCCTTCCCTACCGCCCCTCCGGATAGGGAATCCAAACGCCTGGACCAATTTGGGAACAAGGCTTTTTCTTCCTCCAGTGCTGGCTTGCGGTCCGTCAACACCGCTTGCCTGTGGGATTCGGTGGCGACTGTTTTGCCGCAGTGTTCTGAGGAGGTCCAGACACTGCTTACCCGCACCATTGCGGAAGGTAGAGATGCGGCTAAATACACCATACATTGTGGCCTTGATACCGCCGACTCGCTGGGCAGATCGCTTGCAACGACGGTGGCGCTGCGTCGCCACGCCTGGCTGAGAACAACTGGTTTCTCGGGTGATGTCCAGAATACACTCATGGACATGCCCTTTGATGGAGTCGGTCTTTTTGGTTCCAAAGCAGACCATGCGCTGGAGCGTTTTAATGACTCACGGGCTACTGCCAAGTCCCTGGGCCTTTCTGTTGTGCGCCCTCCGCTAACCTCTGCTTTTCGCCCCTTTCGTGGCCACGGAAGGGGCGCCCAGTCACGTCCGCAGCCCAGCCACCGGCCCGCGCAGCAAGCCTTTTCGCGTGGCCGGGGACGTGGCTACCGCCGTGGCGGTTCGGGCAACCAGCGTGCGGGTCAGGCGACCACCTCCGCCCCGTCCGCGGCCTCCAAGCCCTCCTAGTCCCTCCTTTCAGGTGCACAGCACGCCAGTAGGGGGCAGGGTCCGCCATCACCTTCACCACTGGCGTGCCATCACCTCGGACAGGTGGGTCTTGGACATTGTCCGAAGGGGCTACTCCCTCCCCTTCGAGACCACCCCCCCAGCCATGCCACCTCAATTCCACCGCATGTCAGGGGATCACTTGGTGCTTCTGCAGAAGGAAGTCATGGCCCTCTTGGCCAAGAGGGCCATCGAGCATGTTCCGACCCCAGAAGTAGGACGTGGTTGCTACCCCCACTACTTTCTGGTGCCCAAGGAGGACATGCGTCCTATCTTGGACCTCCGGAACGTCAATCGCTTCCTCCGGAAGGAGAAGTTCAAGATGCTCACCCTAGCTCAGGTCTTGACTGCCCTTGACCCTGGAGACTGGTTGGTAGCGTTGGACTTGCAGGACGCTTATTTTCACATCCCCGTCCTGCCGGCCCACCGGCGTTACCTTCGGTTCACGGTAGGCCTCGAGCATTTTCAGTTCACCGTGCTCCCCTTTGGCCTTACAAGTGCCCCTCGGGTGTTCACGAAAGTGATGGTGGTCGCAGCTCATCTGCGCCGGGCAGGGGTTCCAGTGTTCCCCTACCTCGACGACTGGCTGCTGAAGGCGGGCTCGTCCCAGGCAGTCGTCTCCCACCTCCAGACTACGGCCGAACTCCTGCACTCGCTGGGGTTCTCCATCAATGTGCCGAAGTCCCATCTGATTCCTTCTCCACAGCTCCTTTTCATCGGAGCAGTTCTGGACACGACGCAGTTTCGGGCCTATCCTCCCGAACGGCGAGTCCGGGATATTCAGGCTATGATTCCGATCTTTCAGCCTTTATCCTGGGTTTCGGTACGGATGACCCTGAGGCTGCTGGGCCTCATGGCCTCCTGCCTCCTGCCTCCTGCATCCTGCATCCTGCTGGTCGACCATGCCAGATGGCATATGTGGGCTCTGCAGTGGGACCTGAAGTTCCAGTGGGCGCAGCACCAGGGCAATCTGTCCGATCACGTTCAGATCTCGGAGGGGACTGCAAGACAGTTGCAGTGGTGGCTCTCGAACCAGCAATGGGTCATGGGCAGATCCCTCTCCCTTCCCAGAGTACACAGTTGTGACGGACGCGTCCCTTCTGGGATGGGGCGGTCACATGGGAGAGGCGGAGATCAGAGGCCTCTGGTCTCCGGCGGAGTCCTGGCTCCATATCAACCTTCTGGAGCTCCGGGCGATCCGACTTGCACTCAAGGCATTCCTTCCCTCTGTCAAAGGGAAAGTAGTGTAGGTGTTCACAGACAACACCACCGCCATGTGGTACTGCAACAAGCAAGGCGGGGTGGGGTCGTGGACCCTATGTCAGGAGGCTCTGCGCCTCTGGACATGGCTGGAACATCAGGGCATTTTCCTGATGGTTCAACACCTGGCAGGTTCCCTGAACGCCAGGGCGGACGAACTCAGCCGCAGGTGCATGATGGATCACGAATGGCGTCTTCACTCGGAAGTGGCGCAAGGACTTTCTACAGTGGGGAGAGCCTTGGTTAGATCTATTCGCCACCGAAGAGAACGCGCAATGTCATCAGTTCTGCGCGTTGGAATTTCCAAGGCAGCACTCGCTCGGCGACGCTTTCGTCGCGAGTGGAGTTGCGGTCTGTTGTACGCTTTTCCGCCTATACCACTTCTACCCAGAGTGTTGAAGAAGATTCGGCGCGACCGGGCCCAAGTCATCCTTGTGGCTCCGGACTGGGCTCGAAGAGTTTGGTATCCCGAGCTACTCCGTATGAGCGTCGATCCCCCGATCCGTCTGCCTCTTCGGGGGGGATCTTCTGTCGCAGCAGCAGGGGACGGTCCTCCACCCGAACCTGTCCAGCCTCCACCTGCTTGCGTGGAGATTGAGCGTCGGCAGTTGATTCCTTTCGACTTGCCTCCCGAAGTTTGTGATGTGATTCTGGCAGCCAGGCGTCCCTCCACTAAGGTGGTATACGCCAGCAGGTGGAACAAGTTTGTGGCATGGTGCACAGCAAAGGCTGTGAATCCCCTTTCTGCCCCTCTTTCTGAGGTTCTTCTGTTCCTTCTTTCCCTGGCCCAACAGGGTTCTGCCCTGGGTACCATCAAGGGCTATCTTTGTGCCATCTCGGCCTTCCTCAGGCTTCCTGATCAGCCCTCCCTTTTCAAGTCCCCTGTTAACAGGTTTCTAAAAGGCATTACACACCTCTTCCCCTCCTGTTCCGTTTGTGATGCCTCAGTGGGACTTGAACTTGGTTCATACCTTTCTTATGTGCGCTCCCTTTGAGCCTCTACATAACTGTCCTCTTCGTCTTCTGACTCTGAAGACAGCCTTTCTGGTGGCCATCACCTATGCTCGGCGGGTGAGTGAGCTCCAGGCTCTTTCATGCAAACCTCCCTTTCTGTCTGTCCATCCAGACAAGGTTGTTCTTAGGACGCGTCCGTCCTTCTTGCCAAAGGTGGTTACTGCCTTCCACATTGGGCAGACCATCACTTTGCCCACCTTCTTTCCGCCTCCTTCCAGAGAGGAAGAGAGGCTCCACCGTCTGGACCCAAAACGTGCGCTTTCCTTTTATATCAACCGCACACAACACTTCCGGGTGGATGACCAGCTCTTTGTTGGCTACGTGGGCGCCAAAAGGTCGGGCGGTGCACAAGAGAACCATCTCCCGCTGGGTAACCTTGTGTATCAAAGCCTGCTATTCTTTGGCTAAGAAGGAGCCTCCTGTTGGGCTGCGTGCCCATTCCACCACGGCAACAGCTGCTACCACGGCTTTAGGCCGCGGTGTTCCGCTGCAGGATATCTGTCAGGCAGCTACGTGGGCCTCGCTGCACACATTTACAAAGCATTACTGCCTTGACAGTCGGGTCCGGAGGGACGGCTTCTTTGGCCGTTCTGTCCTCCGGGACTTCCTTGTCTGATCTTTGTTCGCAGACCCACCACCGGGGTTGGTATTGCTGGGGTATCTATTCTAAGGTAAGGAATCTGTCACAAACGTGTCTCTTTCAGATGCACAAGTTACTAACTTGTGCAACGATATATCTGTAAGAGACAGTAGTTAGTGACAGATTCCTACCGCCCACCCATCCTCCCCGTTCTGCGAACTGATTTCTAGGGTTAAGGACATCCCTTTCAGGGCCCTAGTATTTTTCAGACACCTATGTCAGCTTCTTGCAGGGCTCTGCGTTCCTGGCACGGAAAGTCGTGTACAGAACTGACGTCAGCGCGCAGGGGCGGCGTCTCGGTACTGCCCGCGACGTCATCCCGGCGATCACGATGCCGACGACGGACGCTGAGCCGCACAACGCCGCCTACCGACGCGCAAGGGTACTGCTACGCAAAAACTTTCCGGATCCAGCCTGACGCCTGGGGATATTCTAAGGTAAGGAATCTGTCACTAACTACTGTCTCTTACAGATATATCGTTACACAAGTTAGTAACTTGTGCATCACTGCTTCCCTTCTCTCTGCTGTTAGCTCCTAGCTCTTGCTTCCATTATTGTGTCCTACTCCTCACTCTTTCCTCGCCCATGTCCCTGACTCAGCACTCACCTTCCATATGTATCGCTCGATATAGTCCTTACATGTAAAGCAGCCCTGTCCTTACTCTGCTCCTGCCCCCTCACACTCCTCATAACCTGCAATACCCTTACTCTGCGCTCACATTTCACATTGCCCCTACTCCCTCACCCATGTATTGGTTTACACGTATTTTATAATATAATAAAATTAATTATTTTCTTTAAAATAATTAGTAAATATTAAACATGTGCCCTATTCTTACCCACAGGAAGCTCTCCACGGATGTGGCAGAGATCTCCAGCTGTGTGTGAAAAGTTGCATGCACTAACTTCACAATTGTAAGTTTGGCTCCACCCACTGGTTCTACACTACACTTTGGAGTAAATTTACACACCGAAATGGTGATTAGCCCCAAAAACATGTACTCCCCAAAGTGTGAAAGAAAGTTTACACCTTTAAATTTCCTCTTCTGAATAGGACTTGTTGTGTATGGCACACACTGGCCCTCCTTGATCCTCTTTCGTTTCTAGGTTCTCCTCTTTGTGTTGCTATGTAACATATTTAATACAAAGGGAGTGGGAGCACAAGGAGTAGAAGGAATGTGTTGCTCACTTGTATCACCAAAGCTCTCTCGTGCCTCCCCATAGGGTACATGTCCTGAGTTACTAACAGTGAAATAATATGGCGCCCTTACTTGTTTTTTTCTAGGAACATATAGGAAACCCTATTATCCAAAAGATGCCTAACATACAAACGGTTACAATACTGAGAATTTAATAGCAACCTATGCAGACATTTTCTGAAATAACTGATTGGTGTAGGTGAAGTAGCACCCAGATTTATTAACGCCGGACTCTAAAGTACGTCTCATACAAGTGAATATATTGAAATCGCAATCTACATCGATCATGAAATGTTGCTTTCAGTATTGTGACATTTGTGTAGTGCATCATACACCTATGTGGAGCTCTGCCAGAGCCTGTGCGGGGGACCACAGGGCAAACACTGCCTACTGGGGTTCAGCTTTGGGGGCTGTGGTCGTTTACATCTGATGTCCTGGGTGCTGTCCTGCAATGGCTCTTCAAACTGGGCTAAGTACAACACCTTCAGCCCTCGACTCTCAGCGGTACCAATGGCCAGCAGTCATAGACTTCTGTTGTGACCACCCAGAGCTCCCTAATGTGCTCTGCCCTAACTTGTCGCTCTACTCGCAAGATCCCCTGGGCCCTGTGAAACATCAGTCATACTCAACACAAGGCGGGTTGTGTCATGGCCAGTAGAAGCAGTCAACAACCCAGTACTCGCACATCTAGCTTGAGGTGGTCAGTCCTTACATCATAGCGTTTAGGTTATCAAGTTTTAAAAGTGTTACCTGTCCACAGAATTCACCACTAATCCAATCTGGAACACTTACACTAGGTTACCTACTTCAAGAACCTTCTGGAAACTTTTTGGTAGACATTTTGTATCCAGAACCATTGGAATATTCTTGGCAGACATTTTGAATCCAGAGCCTATAAAAGGCACACCAAGCCCTGCTTGGCAATCGGGAATTCAGCAGCATCAGACTCACTTGCCTAGAAACAGGAGAGACTAAACTTCGATTTAAGAGAACATTTGTGAGACATTGTGCGATACTAAGCGCAATTGTTTGAGGATGTCGCTGTGACAGGAACAGGACAACCAAATAAAGCTAACAACGCGTTAGCGCGATTAAGAGTGCACGGTTCACGGCTCTGGAGACAAAGGCGCTTCTGGGAAACTCTCACCCCCAAGTCCAGAGTTCGGATCTACAGTTAGAAACTTTCGAGGTTGGACATTCCTACTTTGCCCATCAGCTGAGAGAGTCTTGAACGAAAAACAAGCTTCAGGGTGGGGATTTTGCCTGCACACAGGAGGTCACAAAGCGGATTGAGCATGCAGTTGTCAGGAGGTTTAGCAAACGTTGTCTTTTATCCTTGCAGAGAATTTTATCGAAAGGCAACAAATTGAAAGCAGTGAGGACATCCCCAAGCAGAGCAGTGTAGAGGAGTACCCCAGGGACCTCAGGCTAGTAAATCCGGTGAGTTTACTGGCTAAGAGGGAGCTCAGGACTCAGCACCCCACCCAACAGGGCAACAATTAATTGCCCAGCTCAGTGCTTTGCTTCAGATAAGAAAAACACTTCAATCTACGCACTTAAAATGTAATAATCTACAAATGCTGTACTGGTGCTTTGGCTACTGTGCCATGTGTTTTGGCCACCTCGCCCCCTCTCCTAGGCGCCCCCTCTTCATCCTAGGCGCCCCCTCTTCATCCTAGGCGCCCCCTCTTCATCCTAGGCGCCCCTCTTCATCCTAGGCGCCCCTCTTCATCCTAGGCGCCCCCTCTTCATCCTAGGTGCCCCCTCTTCATCCTAGGTGCCCCTCTTCATCCTAGGTGCCCCTCTTCATCCTAGGTGCCCCCTCTTCATCCTAGGTGCCCCCTCTTCATCCTAGGTGCCCCTCTTCATCCTAGGTGCCCTCTCTCCTAGGCGCCCCCTCTCCTAGGCGCCCCCTCTCCATCCTAGGCGCCCCCTCCATCCTAGGCGCCCTCTCCATCCTAGGCGCCCCCTCTCCATCCTAGGCGCCCCCTCTCCATCCTAGGCGCCCCCTCTCCATCCTAGGCGCCCCCTCTCCATCCTTAGGCGCCCCCTCTCCATCCTTAGGCACCCCCTCTCCATCCTTAGGCACCCCCTCTCCATCCTTAGGCGCCCCCTCTCCATCCTTAGGCGCCCCCTCTCCATCCTTAGGCGCCCCCTCTCCATCCTTAGGCGCCCCCTCTCCATCCTTAGGCGCCCCTCTCCATCCTTAGGCGCCCCCTCTCCATCCTTAGGCGCCCCCTCTCCATCCTTAGGCGCCCCCTCTCCATCCTTAGGCGCCCCCTCTCCATCCTTAGGCGCCCCCTCTCCATCCTGGGCGCCCCCCTCTCCATCCTGGGCGCCCCCCTCTCCATCCTGGGCGCCCCCCTCTCCATCCTGGGCGCCCCCCTCTCCATCCTGGGCGCCCCCCTCTCCATCCTTGGCGCCCCCCTCTCCATCCTTGGCGCCCCCCTCTCCATCCTTGGCGCCCCCCTCTCCATCCTTGGCGCCCCCCTCTCCATCCTTGGCGCCCCCCTCTCCATCCTAGCGCCCCCTTAGGTGCCCCCTCGCCAGGCGCCCCCTCTCCATCCTAGGCGCCCCCTCTCTAGGCGCCTCCTCTCCATCCTAGGCGCCCCCTCTCCATCCTAGGCGCCCCCTCTCCATCCTAGGCGCCCCCTCTCCATCCTAGGCGCCCCCTCTCCATCCTAGGCGCCCCCTCCACTTCGCACGTCTAGGCAGATCTTCCGCTGGGATTAGAGTCTCTCTTAGGCATGTATGAAGGTTTAGTTTGAAGATTACCGGTGAGTTCAGTTTGTAGCACTCAGTTACTTAACAAGTCTCTGTTTAATACCGTCTCACAACAGCGTTTATGCGGATGAGAGTGGGGTGAAGGCAGCTTGGAGAGACTGCACAGAACGAGTACAAGTTTGACTACGGCCAGCATCACAACAACAAGGCGTTCAGAGGCTGATGGGCGAGGGGTTTTCAGAGGTTCCAACCAATACACGAATATTAAACATTGTAGATATTGTTCTGGTTATTTTTGCAAGAGCGTGGCGGTACCTGCACAGTAGGCCTTCGTTAATATATGCTCGGCTGACATGTCCTAAGTGCTTTGGGGTTTCTCTGCCGCGAGTGATGCTGCCGCAGAAAAGGTTACGGCTCTTTAACGAGGCTGCATTAAAATGCCACTATAAATCACTTCACTTTTGTGCTGGTCGGCCTGCGACTCACGGGACACCTCATTTGATTGACCATAGATACCATCATTTCAGGGTCTTGCACTATTATCAATAAGATGTGTGCTCTAATGGGGTAATTTAGTTAACAAGATAAATCAATTACCGCCATGAAATAAAATATCTCTTCTAAATTACATCTGTAATGTCTTTATATTTTCCATTACCTAGTTTTCGAAAATTGCCATCTTTAGTAATGTCGCGAGACAATACAAAATACGTTGTCTGCATCTTGTTTTTATTTAAATAGATATTTTGGCTTCCTCTAGTGATGACTTGGTGCATTAAATACATTCTGAAAACGCAAATGCTGATATAGGCATTTCGCTATAACGTACGGTAGAAAAGAAATATTATTCTTGAACATTCCAACCTAAGTTTTCAGCCGTAAAATTAAGAGGCAAGCAAATTCTGATATTCATTGACATATGCCCCCTGCTTGCTTGACTCGTTCAAGGCAAGGCAGACCAAAGAGCAGAGATTCTGGAATATATTCGAGAACTTTGAATGGCAATGCTTTAAGTAGATGCTGACGTATTTGATCTGTAGTGAACATTTCTCTTGTCACAATTTGGACGCGTGTGCCATGTAGAGCTGCCTCGTGCTTTCACGCAGCTGATTATGTTCTGCCGGCAGACATATATCAGACTGCCCTCGCTTACAAACATTTACTCTTCAAAAATAGGGTTCACTCATTTGAATGAATGTACCAGCGCTGGAATTGGAAAAACTTTACGTCAGGAACCCATAATTTTGGGGTCAAGGTGTGGCAATAAAAAGGGTGCGGGGTGTCTGCACTCCCGCCCTCCTCCCACTGTTGGTTGTGTTACTTCTGTTTGGTGTTGCGAAATTGTAATTAATCCTTTTTTTTCACTCTGAGTACCTCTTGCATTTTCGGTACAACATCCTCCCACTGCGCCTCGTAATGCCTATGACTTGTGGATGATTCTATCAGTAGTGGCTGGTGACATTTGAAAGTGGTGAGGCGTAAAACAATTGTTGTACTTCACTGCGGCGAGCGAGCCTGAACCACCTACGGGGGGTTTGGGGGGGGTTCTCCCCCCGAGAAAATTTTGAAAAAAAAAGTGGGCAAATGGAGCATTTTCAAGCAAACCAGAAGGTGCTAGAGGAGGGAAGGAGGCCACCGGCTGAGGCAGAAGCAGATAAATTTGGGGGCCAGCAGTGGTGAAATGCAGGACAGGGATACTTGTGATAAATGGTTCTGCATCAAACAGCTGAAATCCAAAATGGAGAGCCCTGCTAGCCCTGACTGCCATCAGACACTCAGAAGGGAAACTCCTGGGGCTTCCTGGCTTTTCAGCCACTTTGGTTAGTGCTAGCACAGGATCAATCACATTAGAGATGGTGAAAACAAGGAAGGGGAGAGGAAGAGGAAAACAGGAAAGGAAAATTACTCGAAGCATGACTAGTCAGGGCAGTATGACTAATATAGAAGTAAATACTGTGAAAGGAGGAGAGGTGGACTTTAGAATGGAGGGTGGAAGGTAAAAACCATGGACCTGATGCTACCCTCTCATGGAAAAGGTAATGGAAAGGTTGACGCGCAGACTCGCCTACCCTTGGTAGGAAAGCTTGGGAGGAGATTGGGGGGGGGGGGGGGGGAAAGGCTCTGCCAGAAACTCTAATCAAGGTTACATTCTAGAGATGAGGTTCAGTACCCACCCTCACTTACTGTGTAGCCAGAATTGCTTCCGCAAGCCAGAAGGGCAGCATACAGATTACAGCTGAAGCAGTTGTGTTTTTTTTAATGTGGCAGCGAGAAAGGGAATCGGGAGAACTAATTATGACCCAGAATGATTACACTTTAATCCAAACCACCCTAGGGCTACAACCGTACTTGGAGTTCATGATTGCCATTTGGGACAGGGTCCTCTTAACCAGATTTAGGCACGGGTCTATTAGGTTGCAGCTAGGTTTCCCCCTCGGGCAATACGAGCTCTCTTCCATCCTTGGTTGCCCATGTAAGAAAAGCTCTCCACAGAGTTTGCTACAGTTCGTGTTTTTCTATAGTTTTTACTCGTGTTTCTCAAGACGCCATTGAATCCCAGTATTGAGGGGTGTTGGGATAACCAGATGCAGACCAGCCCTACTGCATTTACAGTCACTGAGCTCACCATTGATTTGTTTTATCGTTAACTAATTTCTTAAAAGTGCCCTTCGTATTAAAAGTCATATGATTTTCTGATTTTATAATGTAATAAGGCCAGGTTTTTAATGTAGTGTTTTAATAGTTTTAAAAATTAAGAGTAATTTTATGGATTTGCTTTTATGATCATATTTTATGTTCCAATAAAGCTATTTATTGATTGATTCACTGGTAGGCCACAGATTGCTTCATGCTCCAAGGCTCATGCAGTTATAGCACCCTAGAACTGAGTGGTCAGGGGTGGCCCAGGGTGAGATGCTAAGCTTGACTATGGCAACAACCGGAGCAGGCATGCTAGAGTGGCTCATACACAACTTGCATCCGCCTCTCGCGTGATACACAAAATTAACACCATCCATATGGATTCAGTACACCACCCTTGACCTTACCAGGTAGGTCGCTCCCCCGCCACACAGCTCCGCCTGTGGTGTCCTGCCCGCTGCTGGTAAGGTCGCCCCTCTGCTTGTGGCCTCGGTGCCCATTTTCCGTCTGTTTCCCCTCGCTGCCCCCATTCTCCTTGTGTCCATTTTGCCTTCTGTTTCCCTCGCTGCCCCCATTCTCCTTGTGTCCATTTTGCCTTCTGTTTCCCTCGCTGCCCCCATTCTCCTTGTGTCCATTTTGCCTTCTGTTTCCTCGCTGCCCCCATTCTCCCTGTGTCCATTTTCTTTCTGTTTCCCTCGCTGCCCCCATTGCATTGTGTCCATTTTTCTTTCTGTTTCCCTCGCTGCCCCCATTGCATTGTGCCCATTTTGCCTTCTGTTTCCTCGCTGCCCCCATTCTCACTGTGTCCTTTTTCTCTCTGTTCCCCCGCTGCCCCCATTGCATTGTGTCCATTTTCTTTCTGTTTCCCTCGCTGCCCCCATTGCATTGTGCCCATTTTGCCTTCTGTTTCCTCGCTGCCCCCATCCTCACTGTGTCCTTTTTTTCCTCTGTTTCCCCCGCTGCCCCCATTGAATTGTGCCCATTTTCCGTCTGTTTCCCTCGCTGCCCCCATTTCCCTGTGTCCTTTTTGCCTTCTGTACCCCTCGCTGCCTCTCTCCACTCCCGCCGCTGCGTCCCCTGCGGCCCCGCCCCCCTGACTGCCCATTCGCTGCCCCTGCCTCCCACCTCCCCATATATGGCGGCTGCTGCGCGGTGAGGAGAGCGACCCTTGACCTTACCAGGTAGGTCGCTCCCCCGCCACACAGCTCCGCCTGTGGTGTCCTGCCCGCTGCTGCTGCTGGTAAGCTCGCCCCTCTGCTTGTGGCCTCGGTGCCCGTTTTCCGTCTGTTTCCCCTCGCTGCCCCCATTCTCCCTGTGTCCATTTTTCTTTCTGTTTCCCTCGCTGCCCCCATTGCATTGTGCCCATTTTTCTTTCTGTTTCCCTCGCTGCCCCCATTGCATTGTGCCCATTTTGCCTTCTGTTTCCCTCGCTGCCCCCATTCTCACTGTGTCCTTTTTTCTCTCTGTTCCCCCGCTGCCCCCATTGCATTGTGTCCATTTTTCTTTCTGTTTCCCTCGCTGCCCCCATTGAATTGTGCCCGTTTTCAGTCTGTTTCCCTCGCTGCCCCCATTTCCCTGTGTCCTTTTTGCCTTCTGTACCCCTCGCTGCCTCTCTCCACTCCCGCCGCTGCATCTCTGCGGCCCCGCCCCCTGACTGCCCATTCGCTGCCCCTGCCTCCCAGCTGCTCCTCCCTCCCACCTCCCCATATATGGCGGCCGCTGCGCGGCAGCACCGAAGGCGCGCCTAAGGCAAGCCCGTCTGCGCCCGTCCGTGCCTGGACCGCGCCCAGCGCCAGACCCCCTGGGCCGTGCGCCCCCCGCACCAGCCTCGAGGACCGATGCCGATACAATGCCACCACACTCCACGCTCTCAACCCCGGACGGACGCACAACTGCTTCAAGGCCGAACCGAAACGCACCCATGGTCCCTTCACCTGCCGGAACTGCAGCTACACCAGCCTCAGAGCCACCGAGGCGCCCGCCAAGAAGGACCTCAACCACCTCCGATGCATCCTACTGAACACCCGCTCTGCACGCAAACACGCCGTCGAGCTCTGGGACCTGCTCGACACATCATCACCAGACGTCGCCTTCCTGACAGAGACCTGGATGAACGACTCCTCCGCCCCCGACATCGCCATAGCCTTCCCAGACGGCTATAAGATCACCAGCGTCAACGCAGTAGGAGGAGGAATCGCCATCGTCCACAAGAACACCATCAGGGTCTCGACCAGCACCGACAACACTCTCAGCACCGCCGAACACATGCACTTCCAGATCCCACACGGACCCCAACACCACCCTTAGAGGCACCCTTGTCTACAGACCCCTGGGCCCCGACCCCAGTTCAGCGACTCCATCGCCGACTTCATCAGCACGCACGCCCTGACCTCTACCGACTACATCCTCCTCGGAGACCTGAACTTTCACCTGGAGAACAACAACGACAGCAACTCCACCACCCTGATCGACAACCTCGCCAACCTCGGTCTGAGCCAGCTCGTCACAACACCGACCCATTCCGCCGGCCACACGCTTGACCCCATCTTCTCCTCAAGCTCCCACGTCTCCTTCAGCCACACCACGGAACTCCTCTGGACCGACCACCGCTGCATCCATTTCACCTTCCAGAAACCCACCGCACCCAACAGATCCCACGCCGCTGCTGGAGCAAAGTCACCGAAGACCAACTACGGGCAACCCTCGCTCTCAGCCCTCCCTCCGACCCATCCAACACCGACGACGCTGCCTGCAACCTCAGACGATGGATGGACGACTGTGCCAACACCCTCGCCCCGCTGAAAAAGCTCACCTACAGCGACACCACCAAAAGAGCCAGCTGGTTCACCTCGGAACTCCTAGCTTCCAAGCGTACCTGCCGGAAACTAGAGAAGAAATGGCACAGTGATGAGACACCGGACAGCCACGCAGCCCACAAAGACGCCATCTGTAACCACCACCTCATCAAGTCCGCCAAGAGAATCTCCTTCAAAGACCGCCTCGACAACAACGCACACAACAGCAAGGAGCTTTTCAACATCGTGAAGGAACTCCAACCCCAGCTCCAACACCAACGACATCCCGCCGTCGCAACCACTGTGCGATTCCCTCGCCACCTTCTTCCACCGCAAGATTGCCGACATCCACGACAGCTTCAACACCCAGACAGCCCCAACTAAGATCGATGCACCAGACCCGCCGCACACCATCGACCACGACCCCCTGCCAGCCTGGGCCAGCGTGAACATCGAGGACACCATCAAGACCATGAGCACAATACACTCCGGCTCCCCGTCAGACCCTTTCCCGCACCACATCTTCAACAAAGCCAGCAGCTCCATCGCACCCCACCTGTGCAGCATCATCAATCTCTCCTTCGAGGACCGCGACCTTCCCAGAGAGCTGGAAACACGCAGAGATCAACGCCCTACTCAAAAAACCCAAGGCGGACCCGAGAGACCTCAAGAACTTCCGGCCCATCTCCCTGCTTCCGTTCTCAGCCAAGATCATCGAGAAGATCGTCAACAAACAGCTAACCCGATACCTTGAAGAAAACAGCATCCTGGACCCATCCCAATCGGGGTTCCGCAGCAACCACAGCACTGAGACTGCCCTCATCGCCGCCACCGACGACATCAGGATCCTGCTGGACAACGGTGAGACCGCAGCCCTCATCCTGCTGGACCTCTCCGCCGCCTTTGACACTGTCTGCCACCGCACTCTCACGCGCACGCCTCCACGACGCAGGGATCCGAGACAAGGCCCTGGAATGGGCCACCTCCTTCCTCGCCGGCAGAACCCAGAGAGTCCGCCTCCCACCATTCCGATCCGAAGCCTCCCGAGATCATCTGCGGCGTACCCCAGGGATCGTCCCTCAGCCCAACACTGTTCAACATCTACATGGCCCCGCTCGCACGCATCGCCAGACAGCACGACCTCAACATAATCTCCTACGCCGACGACACTCAACTGAGTCCTCTCCCTCACCAAGGACCCCCTCGCCGCCAAATCCAACCTCCATGAAGGAATGAAGGCCGTCGCCGATTGGATGAAGATCAGCCGACTAAAACTGAACACGGAGAAGACAGAGGTCCTCATCCTCGGCTCCAACCCCTCAGCCTGGGACGACTCCTGGAGGCCAACGACGCTGGGAGCAGCCCCGACACCCACTGACCACGCACGCAACCTGGGAGTCATCCTCGACTCAACGCTCTCCATGGCCAAGCAAGTCAACGCAGTCTCATCCTCCTGCTTCAACACCCTCCGCATGCTTCGCAAGATCTACAGGTGGATCCCGACAGACACAAGAAGAACAGTCACCCAGGCCCTCGTCAGCAGCAGACTTGACTATGGGAACGCCCTCTATGTGGGAGCCCCGGCCAAGCTCATCAAGCGACTGCAACGCATACAAAACGCCTCCGCACGCCTGATCCTTGATGTGCCACAGCCACATCACCCCCCACCTGAGGAACCTGCACTGGCTCCCCGTCGACAGGAGAATCTCCTTCAAACTCCTCATCCATGCACACAAGGCACTCCACAAGACTGGCCCAGCCTACATCAACAGACGACTCCTCTTCTACGTCCCCAACCGCCAACTCCGCTCCGCCGACCTCTCCCTCGCCACCGTCCCTCGCATTCGAAGAACCACCACCGGCGGCAGATCCTTCTCCCACCTCGCCGCCAAGACCTGGAACACCCTTCCACTAAGCCTACGACAGACCCAAGACCTGCTGACCTTCAGGAGGCTACTCAAGACCTGGTTGTTCGACCAGTAGCAGCACCCCCCGCCCCCCCTTTTTTCCCCCAGCGCCTTGCGACCCTCGCGGGTAATTAGTGCGCTTTACAAATTCTGTGATTGATTTCCTGGGAGAGTTTTGGGAGTTTTGTTTACAGTTTGGGTGGCCAAGATAGATCTCAAAACTTGGCCTGGGGATGGAGTTAAATCAGACTCTGTTACAATGGCAGCCTCATCAGGTGACCACAAAACACAACAACATTGAAGGCCAAGATGTCGGTGGGAGCAGGTCGAATTGATGCGGGCCTGGTGGAAAGGTGGCTGAAGCGGGCGACTAGAAACACTACAATGCCTACTAATGACTAAACTCAAATGCATCACTTTGAACGTTAGAGACCTCGGTACACCCTCTAAGAGACCCCAAGTCCTGTCATACCTAAAAATACATCAGCTACAGATGGCCTCATTCAGGAAATGCATTCGAGAGCCCCTGAATTAGCTATACACTGAAAAAGAAATGGTGCAGATGTCTACATGGCACAACGTACTCCTCGTTCTCTAGAGGTACGATGGTGTGGATAGCATCAGGGTTCCCTTATACCCCGCAAAATACACATAAAGATACTGGGTCGCTACGCTGCTCTGGAAGGAGTACTGGAGGGGAGGGCGCTGGTCTTGGCCAGTGGCTATTCCTCCAATGTGCAACAAATGCAATTCTTGGAGGCACTGAGCCCAATATACCTAGGATATGCCACTTCGGCACGTCTATGCGGAGGGGACTTCAATATAGTACACAACTGTGATAAAGATAGGTCACTTCCCCCCCTCCTTTGCACGGGGCCCCTGCCATCCCAATGGGAAGTAGATTTGCGAACTGGATGTGACAATGGCAGTTCAGAGGCATTTGGAGGGGGCTCCATCCCAGCGACGGGGAATATTCCTTTTATTCCCCGGTGCATGAGATTTATTCTAGACTGGACCTCTTCTTTGAGGACGGGGAGAAGACACTAGCAGTAGAGGAGGCACAGTACCTGGCACGGATGGCGTCTGATTGATCACAGTCCATTGATGATATCCTTGAGATGGGTCCGACCACGAACCTGGACCACGAGGCACATGACAGTAGAGGTGCTTCGTGATACCCCATACCCCACCGAGATTAGGACTCATATAGATCAGAGCTTCGCTCCTAATATGGAAACTATGAGATCGAGAGGGATTGCATTGAACACGCTCAAGGTGGTGCTCCGCAGCCACTGCATACCCACAATTTACGAGATTAAGAAGGAGCTCCGACATGAGCTTACGCACTTGAACTGGAGTCATGCGAAGCTGCAAAGCATGCTGCTACTGACCAAACATACTTACATGCTCGGGGGGGGGGGGGCGCAAGGATGAAATATAATGAACAGCTATCTCGTCGTCTGCAAAGTATGCACTAAAAAGAGCACGTCGCAAAACAACACAATGAGGGTGATAAGGCCGGGCATCTACTGATCTAGCTACTGAAATCCGAAAAAAGTTAATAACCTTATCTGCACAGTTCAAGATGAAACGTATGAGCTCAAACACACCCAAACTGAAATAAATGATTTCTTTTACCTGTACTACCAATCACTCTACGCCCTCCCCTCCGGATCAGCCTGAGATAGAGGTGGCACAATTCTTGAAAGAAGTGGCACTTCCGAGGCTTACCCCAACGCAGAAGACGGCTCTTGAATCCCCCATCGGCATCACACTGGAAGAAATAGTGGCAGTGATCAAACAACTGCCGACTGGGAAAACCACCGGACTTTATGGCATCCCGGTGTATAGGCACTGTCTCAGCATTGACTGAACACAAGGTGTGTCTGCTGCGACGTCACGACGGTCACGGTCATCAGCATCAACGTAGAAATGGCCAATCACTGTCTGCATGGCTTCACATAAGCCACAGTGATTGGTCATACTTTCACCATAGTGGCACCCACCCACGTGTGGCGCCCAATGTTCAGGACTGCGCTGGAGAGGCCTGGCAAACGCGTGCCTCTCAGCCAATCCAGACGCTGCACCAGGATTGGCTTGAGCAGGGATACTCCCCGCTCATTAGGAGACCGGGGGCTGCGGCATGAAGCAACCCTCGCTCTCCTAATGTACAGCCTAGTGCGCATGTTCGGGCTGGTCGGAAAAATGATCAGCCCAAAACCGAACATGCGCACTCTTGCTGCTGCGCTTAGCGCTAGAACTGTCTGTCACTGTCAGTCAAACCCTGCTGCCCCACCCCCTTCAGAGCGTCATGACTGCCTTGGGCGTGGCACCGGTGACTGGCCGGCCGGAATTCCAGTAAATTAAGTTTGATGTAACGGCACGGCGGCACCCCGATGTAACTGATGAATGTGGCCTCCAAAATATTAGTGGGGCAACGCCCAAGTGCCCTAATGGACGCACCGCCACTGGATTCTATGCGCTGCATACTTTTAGCTTTCATCTCTGCGTCTTCTATACTGAACAAAGCTCAACCAGTGCTCACCACACCCTGACTTGCAGCACCAGGACATGCAGCATTGTGAAAGAGATGTAGGCTAATGTGCAGAGCTGCCAACCTCGGAACTGCAGGACTTGGATTTAAGTTCCGGCGTTGACTCTACTACATCCTGTGATTCTAGGCAAATTTCTTAATCTCGCCGTTCCTGAAAAAGTCTGAACTTGAGTAATGGAACCTGATGCTCATGCAAAGCACATTAATGCATTTAGAACAAATTTGCACCTCCTCTCAGTTGAGATTTGCCATGCGTTTTTAATTTGGGAACAAGGAGAGCTCCATCAGTGTTCCCACATCTAGACTAGCAGCACCCCTGCTATTCTTCTGTTGCAGTAACTGTCAGTTCATCTGAACCCAGAGCTGCTGAACCCCTGCTACCCTAGCACAGGGAGCGCTCTGCCAGCGCTCCTCAACCCATAACTGCGGTTGCTTCTGCTATTCTGGCCCTTGAACAGCGTTGACAATGACCCTTACTCCACCCATTGCTACTACTCTACTGCCCCAGCCCTATCAGCGTTCCTCAGTCACGATGTGCAGACTCACAGACCCCTGTACATTTTACTGCAAGGCTCTTCATGCTACTGGGGCTGCACCTGTGCTCCTTCGAATTCAGGCTCAGCTCGTCGAAGCACTACAGAGACAAGAGTCTGGCCAGTCAATGCGCCGTCACTTTAATTCGGCACAGTGACATGCAGCATCGTGAAAGAGACGAGAGTCTGACCAGTCAATGCGCCGTCATTTTAATTAAGCACAGTGACATGCAGCATCGTGAAAGAGACGAGAGTCTGGCCAGTCAATGCGCCGTCACTTTAATTAGGCACAGTGACATGCAGCATCGTGAAAGAGACGAGAGTCTGGCCAGTCAATGCGCTGTCACTTTAATTAAGCACAGTGGCATGCAGCATTGTGAAAGAGACGAGAGTCTGGCCAGTCAATGCGCCGTCACTTTAATTAGGCACCGTGACATGCAGCATCGTGAAAGAGACGAGAGTCTGGCCAGTCAGTGCGCCGTCACTTTAATTAGGCACGGTGACATGCAGCATCGTGAAAGAGACGAGAGTCTGGCCAGTCACTGGCCGTCACTTTAATTAGGCACCGTGACCTGCAGCATCGTGAAAGAGACGAGAGTCTGGCCAGTCAGTGCGCCGTCACTTTAATTAGGCACAGTGACATGCAGCATCGTGAAAGACGTGGGCTAATGTGCAGAGCTCCTGACTTCGGAACTGCGGGACTTGGTTTTGAGTCCCGGCGTTGACTCTACTACACTCTATGATTCTAGTCCGAATTCTTAATCTCGCCGTTCCTGAATCTGATCTTGAGTAATGGAACCTGATGCTCATGTAAAGCACTTTTAATGCAATTGGACCAAATTTGCAGTATGTAAAAAAAAGGGTCTGTCACCTCTACTCAGTTGAGATTTGCCGTGTGTTTTGAATTTGGGAACAAGGAGAGCTCAGTCAGTGTTCCCACATCTAGACCAGCAGCACCCCTGCTATTCTTCTGTTGCAGTAACTCTGTCAGTTCATCTGAACCCAGAGCTGCTGAACCCCTGCTACCCTAGCACAGGGAGCGCTCTGCCAATACCCACGATCAGTGAGCTCTTTTGATGGCTAGAAGGTAACCGTAGGGCTGGAGCTTGGATTCTTATTGCACTAGAAGCATTTATGTTGCCACCCCTCTGCCACCATACATAGTACTACCCCATTTAACAAATCTCCCCACTTTATAATACCGCCAGTACAGCACAATATATTGCCTTTCTTAAAAAACAAGTCATAACACTTGAATGGAGTTTCAGTAGCTTATATTGCACAGCTATTCACCAGGCTACAACTTACAACAAAAAACAGTTTGATATTAATAAGAGGTGAATCCTATGGCACTTGTTATTACTGGGATATGTTGTATTGTGGCCATGTTTGGTTGTCTTTCGCTGGTCTGCATGCTTTAGGTATACCCATTAGTTCTAGCATCATCTGGAGTCGTTTCATTTTTTTTTTTATTTCACATTTTCCTCATTGGGTAGCATATATAGGAACCTAGGGGCTGATTAGGATGGTGGGCGAACTTATGTCAGCCCGCCACTCTATTGGAAATCAGGACCGCCCGACAGGCTGTCGGCGGTCCCGACTTAGGCATTATGATGCGACCGCCACCACAGCGGTCGCAATGCCTATACTTTGCATCAGGGCCGGACTGGGAACTGAAAGCAGCCCTGGCAAATTTTGCTAGACCAGCCCCCGTCCGGCGCATAGCGAGCGCAGTGAGCGAGCCCGACCACTACTAGGGGTGTTTGGGGGGGTTCTCCCCCTCAAGAAAATTTTGGAAAAAGACAGACCAAAATGGTGAATTTTACAGCACATTTTTCATTACATATTCAATTGTATCAACTTTGCAAAGCACAGTAAATAGTAGATGATGACCTTAAAGAGCACCAGGTTACCCACCCAGTCATATGTACCCATAGACATTCTTACAGAGAGCACCAAAAATAGATATTTATACAGCACAATTGTGCGCACACGTGGGGCTTCAGAGCATGCGCTATGACATCACAGCATGGGCTTGGCTGGTATCATTGGGCAGAACTTTGACGTGCAAAAGGGAGGGTGACTGGCATGATTGCCTCACATGACTATGACGTGCTCTGCTGGACGAATGTGGGTGAGGTGGTGTAGCATTACCCAGCTACGCATGGCTCATGGATAGCACTGAGGGCGGCATATGAATATTTAGTCTAGTGCAGTGACAGGCTGATATGGGGTCTCAGATTGACATTACCGGGAGAGTTACACAAACCACGGCTCATCAGTGACTAACAACTGCCAGTTCTACCCTTTGGGCTCCCAGCCAGGGCACTCAGAAGAAAGGGCACACCAGTCATGCTTCTACCCTAATATCTGTCCTTCATAGGCTCCCAGTTATAGAGCATAGGATTTTTTTAAACTTCCTATTATTATGAATCGAACACTCTGTGGTCATTTCTGCTTTTATTCGTAAATGCTTTGCCATTAACTCCCTCTTACAGATTGTCCTCTTTCTACATGCTGTCCATTCCAGGCTGAAGGAAATCTTGTCTAGGAGGGCACAGATTTTCAGGTTCAAATCCTTTATAATCAATAGCCCTTAAACCTACGTACAATGCTCTTGGTGAGAGCTTTTACAAAAGCCTTGGAACCCGGCTCTTCGACAGAGCGTTAATCTCTCTGAATTCTGGGAGTCTCTGGCATCCTGAAAACCTTCTGGTTTACGTGATCTCCAACAGTGGCCATAATGTGAAATAAGGTAACAGTGGAGTCAGAATCATTCGGTGGGAGAGGCAAGTCTGTGGAGATGGTTGATTTGTAAGTACGGGTATCATGGCCCCAACACCGCCAGCTGTCCCTCAAAAGTGTCACTTGGTCTCAATACCTTTGTTAAGGCGCTGGCCGAGAATGGGGCCCAGCCTCCGGTGTAGGCCATCCAGCCTGAACAGACAATGCCACTGAGTACTCTGATGGTAACTCATTCTGAGAGGGATGCTTATAATGCCCTGAAGAACGCTGCCTTAACGTCAACTAGGTCTAGTGATCGTGCGTAGACTGAACGTGAGCATGGTGTCCTAGCCGGGTTTCATGACTGACTCTGGCTGTCTGCATTGCAAGGACATGTGGGTGAGCAAGACAATATTGATTCTAAGACTGACCACGCCTTGGGCATACGGTCTTCTTGCCGGGGCATCGACAGATTATCCAAAACTCATACTTTGGGTCAAACTGCGCCAGAGGGTAGACTTACCTGAGACCCCAGAGACCAACTTACATCTGGACCCGACACTTAGCCAAGCACTGAAGCCAAGAGTAACACTCTCTGAGTTTGTCTGGCTGTGCCCTCTCTGCAAACAACCACATATAACTCTTTCATGAAGACACAAACAGGACAGAATCCACGAATTACACTATGAAACAGAGGAACCTTGCACATGTCACTGCCTCTAATAAATGCTAAAAATGTAACTATGCTGAAAAAAAGCATGCTTATTATTTGAAGAAAAAGCCCCACCCATCTAGTCTTCCTCCCACATGCACTCACAATCACACAACCTAACACCAGACACGCGCCAATCTTGTCCTGAAGAGGAAGCGCTCTCCTTGGCTGAGTTGTAGATAATGCACATGAAATGTAGGCGTTATTGACTACAAATCCTCTCTTTATTCTGGAATATACCGTTTCTTGCTAAGGATGCTACCTGGTGCTGACAGAGGGGACATTCCTGGTCGAGTCTAACATTGCCCAACAGGGGCATCCCGGCCATTGCAACGCAGCAGGGTGGTTTTTGGATAGCATGAAAATGTGAAGTAGTAACACATCTTGTGTGTGATGGCGTCCGGGGGGGCGCATGCTTCATAGTGTGTGTGTGTGTGTGTGTGTGTAAAACTTGGGAAATATCAGTCAGATGGAGGCTGTGCTTGTATGAAGTCTGGAGTGAGCGTCTGCATGAGGCTACCTACGTGTATGTGTTTATTTAAGTCATGTAGTGTGTGTGTGTTTTAGATTGTGTGTTTGATGCAATGTCTGCTTGACAATGTCTGATTGCTTATGATTAAGATTGTGTATGTGTTTGTAAAATGTAATGTGTGTGTTGGTTTGATAGGTCCAGCCTGTATGTGTTTGATTGCGTGTGCCTGTGTGTGTGCGCATGTGTGTTTAGCTGTGGGTGTCTTTGGCTGAGACTGTATGTGTTTAATTTAGACTATGTGCCTTACATGGAGGTCATGTGTCACTGATTAAGATTGTGTGTTTTTATCCAGGTTGCCTTACAGTGTGTTCTTCAGCAGTGCTCTGTGTGTGCTTGTTGTGTGTGGCTGTATATTATTGTTACCCAGCTCAGTGGTGCTTCCGTGTGTGCTTGATGCTGTGTGTGCACTTGATACATCATCACGATTATGGTTGTGTGCAGTGTTAACATACTTCATTTTGCTGCGAGTGCAGGCGGCGGAGCCTTCCTCCGGGTGTGTTGTGTGGTTAACCGACGGTGTGCTTCAGTGAGGCTGTGTCACCACCTCGCTCTGCCCTGTTCACAAATCCGCTGCGCAGAACCGGGCCGGGGACTATAAGGCTATACCTTTTGCTTTTAATCCCGGCCCGGTCGCGACGCCCGCCCAGACAGTGCCATGATGATTGCATGTAAACGACTTGCAGGATGGACACTAGACTCACCTGCGGGCGGCAGACAGGGGGGCTAGAATTTGAAATAATTAAATTATGGGTCGTCTCTCTGGCATGCCTCCTCGACCTCGCCTCACCAGTCACGCGCACTTTTTATTGCGCGAGCCCCAATGCGCATGATCACCAGACACCAGCCCCACCCTAAGGGTGAGCTGCACAGACGCGGCAGCGGAGTCGCAGAGACATCTGCGCGCTGCGCGCGGCGCCGCACCTCTGATTATTAAATGATTAAATCCACCTGCACGGACACGGACGGTGCCGCATTATTTATGCAGATATTTGTGCTTTTTTTTTTTTCCCCTCACGGAGCGGAGCGAGGAGACGCGGAGTAGTACAGTAGTCTGTAGCGGAGGACAGACAGACAGACTACTGAACTGACTGACTCACGGTCACGGACCGAAAATCGGCCCCAGCAACAAAACCAGCCCCCCTGTCAAAAAAACAGCCCCCACCCCATCCAGCCTACCCGGGGATTGCCCGGTGTCCGGAATTACCAGTCCGGCCCTGCTTTGCATTGCGGCGGGTGCTTCTGGCTGCAGCACCCGCCGCAATGCAAAATAGGGACACCTGACATATCCATGCACTATGTGGCAGGCACCATGCAGTGCCTGCCACATGGTGCAGGGATATGTAGGGGGGCACCATAGGTTCCCCCCAGTGCCCATATCGGAGGGCCAGGGGGAAAGAGGGGCCTGCTACGGGCCCCCAAAGTCCCTTTCCGCCTGCCTTTTCATGACAGGTTAACTGCCATGAAAATCGGGTGGAAAGGTACATTGTAATCCCTACGGCGGTGCCTAGCAGGCACCGCCACCATGGTAGGGAATACAACCCCCTCCGCCGCACCGGCGGGCTCAAGGAGCCCGTCGATGCGTGGCGGTCGGTCTTGCCGACCGCCAACCATCTGCCTGCCATTGAAATATTGCGGGCGGATAAGATGGTTCCGATGGTGATGGGACCGCCACCGACGGGCTGTCGGTGGCGGTCCCCCGTCATCCTAATCGGCCCCTTAGTAACATCCCTTGAAAAGATCACATGGATACCCTATCCACCCATATCGCCCATCCACCCCACCCCGAGTCATTTCATAATTGTTAACTAGGATTGCCATTAAAAGTGCATATTTTCCCCCTGAAGTAAAAGCCTCTTGGTCCACCCCTGGCAGAGTCACACCTGGTAGCTTTATTGATGTCACAGTTAGCAGCCCCAGTGACTCTGGTAGTGGATGTGATGTCACCCCGGCTAAAACTGCTCCCCCTTTGGTGCCGGCTTTCCTTCCCTTGATAACTTTAAGGGGGCTTTGTTTTAGAATCCAAGGTGTGCAGGAACACGTGGGCTTCAATGCGTGTCTACTGAAGAATGTAATCTTAAAGTGGAAGAGAATTGTGAAATCTCGACCTCAGAGTGCAAGGAAAACAGGTAAAGTGAGTAACAGACAGAATTAGTAAGTGAGGTGGAAAGATTCCAGCACTATACTCCACGCCGAACCCTGAGGTCTTCTGCCCAGATTCTGACCATTACCCCTAAGATCTGGCTCTCCCGGATAGGGGGCAGATCCTTTCAAGTGGTGGCCTCGAGCCTCTGGAATAGCCTGCCCCTCTCTCTTAGACAGGTCCAGGATCTCTTCACTTTCAGGAGAAAATTAAAAACCTGGCTTTTTCAGCAGTAGTTCCTGTGCTGGTGTACTTTGTTCTGTGTTTCCGGGTCTTTCGTAGCGCCGGGACACTCCCTGGAGTAGCTGTGAGCTCTATAAATACCTGCTAACATAACATAAAATATATGGAAAGAGAAAGTAATTTGAAGACCAAATCCAAATAGAAGAGGGAATAGAAGTGTTATTAAAAGGGGAGATAAAGTTATAGGGAAAATAAGTTAGAATAGAAAAGTGAAACTAAGACAGCAGATGGTTTAGGTCTACTTTTAGTGTATACACAGCTTTACAATGAAAAGTAGGAGGGTGCTATGTGTTTCATGTTTTAACTACTGCGACCACCTAAAAGTAGTTGATTTTGTTTTGTGATATTGAATATGGGAGTGTGCTATGTTATTTATGGTGTATGACTTTGTCATCTGCTGAAGCTGATTAGAGGGAATTTAATTTGTTGTGTGTGCTGCACAGATTCATTTAAAAGGAGAATAGGGCAATAGATGGAATATATAGTTAGGTAGGTATGTTAGGTGGTTAGGTAGGTAGTTATAGTTAGGTCTGAAGTTCCATGGACCGGTTTGATGAATCTCCATGAAACTTTCCAAAAAGATGCTACTTTTTGACTAGTTTGTGCAGGAAACCTTTCAGGGTGATCCATCGAGTTGGAGCTGAGAAAAAAAGGGGATCCCAAAACACAAAATCCCAATGCATTTTTCATTGACTTTTTTAGACAAGGATACAGCAAAAAACTACTGAACAGAATTACACCAAATTCAGCAGGAAGCTAGATCTTGGTCCACAGGTTGTGCTTTTTATAAATTCGTTCAATAGTTTTTGAGAAATTAAGGTTGAAGTATAATTGTATATCTGGACGGTTGGGCCCACTAGAGTCTTGTGGGAAGGCAATTTTAAATTCGAGCGTTCTGATTGGCCCAGGTAGCTTTACTTCCCTTGGGCCATCTTGCTCCCGCGGGAGTCAGACTTCCGCGGAAGCAAGCACTCTGATTGGCTGCCAACAACATGAGAAAAATGTTACTGGCAGGCATTACAGGAATCAGAGACTTAGCCCCCTGTCCTGAAGTTAGAAAAAAATAATAATAAAGGGGGAAGAGTAGGGATACCATGACCCTCTAGGCCACATAAGGGGGTCCCCAGAGGAACCCGCTGGGGCCAAAAAGAATTCAGCAAAAAAGGTTGCAATCCTGCAGGACTGTTTTGGGAACAGAAAAAAAATGGCGGCTGGGATGCATTTATTATGTTTATTGCCCATGGCTGTACTCGCAAAGGAAAAGGGGGATGCGTGGCCCCCCTATCCGAGCCTCCAGAGACCCCGATAAGCCCACCCACTGGGCCACAATTTGTTTGTATGGGGAGGGGGTCCATGCAGCCCCCCTTCCCAAGCCTTAAAAGGCCTCGGGAAGCCCACCCCGGGCCAAAATGTAATAAAATGGGGAGGGGCTACATTATCCCTCCTCCCCGAACTTCAAAAGGCCATGGGGAGCCCTCCCCCAGGGCCAATTACTTTAAAGAAGTCATTCCCCAGGGCCCAGGATGATTTTAAGGGGGAAGGGAGCACGTGGCGCCCCTCCCCGGACTGCTTTTGGCCCCAGGGACTCCAACCCTCAGGGCCCGGTGTGATTTTTAGAGGAAGGGAGCATGCGGCTCCCCCTCCCCGGGCTGATTTCGACCCCTGGGATCCCATCCCCAGGTGCCCTGCACTGTTAAAGGTGGGTGCCCTGCAGCCCACCCAGGAGACTCTTATTCTTGCTGGGGTTGTAGGGGAAGCCCCAAGGACACTGCGGCCCCAGATGGCTCCCTGCTTACAGCGGAAGCCGCCATTTCTCCTGCTTGCAGGGAGAGGCTCCTAAAGCAACGCCCTTTGGGCTGTAGCAATATTTTGATCTGTTTCCCTGCCTGCTTCATTGCGGGCAGGAAAACAGATCAAAAGTCGGCTCATAGTGGGTGGGAGCATTTCTGAAGCTCCTGCCTTCTGGGAGTCGACTTGGTGTTTGCTCCTGCTTGGCAGAAAATTAAAAAATGCTCCTGCCAAGCAACAGCAAACATAGGTTTCCCTGACCACACCTGTGCAAGCCGGCCCTGGGGGATGGGGTCCCCAGGGCCATTAATGACTCAGGGAGGGCTGAATTTGACCTATCACTGAGAGAAACTATGTGAGAGGCCCTGGGTTACATGGAATGATCAAGTCAAGCTGACTGCTAGGTTTCCCATCAAACGACAGATTAGGCAGGGGTGTGTCCTGCTCCTAGTGGAATTCTTGAATAAATACCTGCATGACGCACCTAAGTTAGTTGGTACTAGTACCCCTCTCCTACTGTTCGCTGACAATTATCCCGAACTCCAATGATCTTGCAGAAATTGCTAAATCATTTTGTGGGCTTTAATAAGGCCGGGGGACTGGAGATAAAAGTAAGAAAGTCTAAATTCATGGCTATAAATCCCCATTGCACTTTTAGAAAAAAAAAATGGTTGTGGATGGGGTAGCCATTGACCAGGTCAGGAATTTTAACTGTCTAGGAGTCAGGCTTATGGACACACTTTCCTGGGATTTCCAACTTGCCAAAAGTAAATCTATTCTCCTACACAGGTCAGCGGCCATTGTGAGTAAATTGAAGGCAACAACTACTAGAGCGGTCTCACCAGCCATTGAGGTATACAAAGCTGTGGCCCTTGGAGGAGCATTGTATGGGGCAGAAATATGGAGGTGCGGGGACACTACGTAATTGAACACTCTAGAAAATAAGCTTATAAGATCTCTCCTGAATGTTCCAGTTAGCACACCCCTTATACCTCTTAAATGGGACCTGAATCTAAAAAGCATTGGCCACATAGCCTTCCTTAAAGTTCTGCTCTACTGGGTCAGAATCTGGACAACACCTGAGCAGGTTCTGTATAAATATGCACTGGAGGAGCTAATTAGCTTAGATAAACGCTGTATTACCCCCTGGCTGAGAGCCGTGAAAGCTGTGTGCATCCAATTGAAGTAGAGGGAGTGTGGGAAGACCCCACTAAATTGGGAAAAAAATCGGCAAATTGGATTAAGGGAATATATTGGGACTATGTTATCCAGAAGGTATGGCGTGAGGTGAAATCTAATTGCTTGACTGATAGTTCCTAAACCATAAATGTAGCCCACATTTTGAACCTTATTTTGATAGAATTACCCCTCTGGAGTCAAAATTTCTGTTTATCTGTTTTAGAGTAGGGACGCTGCCACAGAAGGCCTTTACAACTCGATGGACAACATGGACGAAATGCTTGGAGATTGTCCATTTTGTTGTAAATTCGTAGAAACTGGGGTTAATTTTCTATTCTTCTGCAATAAATATAAAAACCCGAGATCAAGATGGATGCTCCCACTTTGTCGCAATCTTGGTGTAAACCGGCGTATGGCGGCATTACAGTTACTAAAATCTGATGTATCTGAACCAACCGTATTTGCACTATCGCAATTCCTTAATTGGGCATGGGCTATTAGATCTGTCTCAATTTAAGTCTGGGGCAGAGATGACGCATCTGTATTTGATATTTATTGGTTTATAAAGCGCCTGAATCACCCCCCAAGGGGTATCTCCGCGCTGTTGAACTGTTTCAGTCAGCCAGAGAAGGTGAACAAATCAAAACAGTGCAGTCTTGAGGAGCCTACGGAACTGCAACGTATCCGGACATTGCCGCAGATGGATGGGTAATTGGTTCCAGTAGAAGGGGGCTAGGTGGAAGAAGGCGATACCACCCAGCCGAGATTTTTTGCAACGTGGAACCACGAGTAAAGACTCGGTTCCTCCACCATGAAAATGCCCCAACCCAGATTTGCCTTCAAGCGGTCAGCTAATTTACGTGACCGCTTGGTACACACCCGGCCTACCCAAGAATTTAAAGAAACCGGGGTGCCCGCTGGACACTATCCATGTGGGGGATGTTCGGTGTGCGAGCTTACTGCATCTGCCAAAAGCGTGACTTTGACCCATGGGAAGACCTGGTACCTTAATAGGTTCAGTAATTGTAACACCGTCAATGTCATCTATAGACTTACGTGTCCGTGTGGACTCCACTATATTGTACTCACGACACGTAAAGTCAAAATCAGGATACAGGAACATCTGAGCACGCTGAAAACAGGAAACCTCACCACAAAACTTGTGCAACATTTCCAAACACTAAAGCACAATCACAAGGACATACGATGGGTGGTATTGGAAAGGGTAGTGGGCGACCAGTATAACATGGAGACTAGACTGAGCACAAAAGAAGCACGCTGGATTTATCAGGAGGGGGTGGACCAAGATGGGTTGAACGACCTCATTGAATGGAACAGAGTAGAAGTTCATTAAACATACATTATCCCCGCTCTCATGAATCCCCTCTTGTGAGTAGGTTCCCTGATTTTTCAAAATAGGTATGTGTGGGGGTGTTGTCTAGGTTTTGAACATAGGGCTATAAATGTAGCGTGGCCATGTACTTCCCCCAAAATCAGTCCTATAGACATGGGTGCATATAGCACCACAAAATGGATAACACTCCCTGATCAAAATAAGGATTGAACAATATGATGTACAAACTAGCGCTAAGGTATGGACAGAGAGGGATCACTCTGCTGTAAAACACATCGGTAGGATTTGATACCTAGGTGCTCCTAGAACATCGGCACTTTAAATCCTAAATTTTTAAAATTTGAAATGTTTAAATACCCTAGGACACTTATAATGATGATACACTCGTTAGGTCCTATTCTTGTGCACTGAGGTGGACTGGGCGTCACGATATGTGTTCAGGAGTCCAATGTCCAGAAATAGTTCTAGTACTACACGCACTATGATTTAATCTATTTATGAAAAACCACAGTGTATACAGAACTCCACTGAGGGTATACCGTCTAAACACTAGCAAAATATGGCGGCCGCTTTAGTCCCACATGATGGTATACGAGTGCAGGGTCAGAAGAGGGGCGGGACGCGTACGCGCCTACGTGGCGTGTCGTGTTTTGAAAATCAGCGACGCCCACCGATCCCGCGAGGTGCTGAGCAAACGCCAGACACTTGCGCTGTTACGGTAAGCGGCAATAAGACAGGCAGGGGAGCGGGCGGAAGTATTTATCCCTTCCAATCCTTTCTTATACAAAAAGTTTTTTTTAAAGATCTCTCGCGGGTTTTATGACATTGCCTCCGCGAAGGGATATGAAGCCCACGTTAAAGATTTCGACATAAGGTAGCGATATCTGTACACATTGGGTAATGGGAAAGGTTTTAAAGGGTACCTACACTTTACTGCCCCATTGAGTATCGGCACGTTCCCAGAGCGCTTGGAACCTGTATTCTTAAACAAAGTAGCGAGCCGTTATTTCGCTTACAATTTACGGGCATAGCATGTTGCTAGTATTCAATCCATCTCCCCATTTCTTCACAGACTGACGTTCTGCAGCATATGTGACAGCCAGTGTGAATGTGGACTAGCACACACACTCACAAGTAAAGGGGGTTGCAGGTATGCCCACGGAGGGCAACAACCCGGTAAATATATTGATGAAATGAAGTTGGCTCCCACGTATATGAAATTACACGTTATATTTGGTGCTAACTGTTGATTTGCTGTGTTGTTTCTGTCTCCCGGAGATACATAAAATTTACAAAAAATAGACAACCATTGGTGCAGTGTGGAAAATTGACCCTTGCCCTGATGAAATTGCCGTGAGTTCCCCCTGGCAATGAAACATGTTGGTTTTTAAGTGAGTAGACACACAGCACGGAATAAAGCAACATAGCCAGTGTTGTCTAGCTCGGTTTTAGATTGGGAATGGCGGCGTTTCAGTTGAGATCCCGCCACTCCTTACAGGGTTGATATTGCCGCACGCCCGGATAAGCCATCTGGTGCACTGGCAACACATGATACCACACTTAGCACTGTGTCTTCTTTATTTTTCTTACTTTATCACAATTTTTGTTATGGGTTGGCAATCGCTGATGATGAGAACCTGAGGACGCAGGCGAGTACCAGTCTGCAAACTCCCATGGTGTTACTCCTGTGAGGCACTGCCAACCGTTTCTCACCTTTTTTCCTTTTTTACTTATGTTTGGTCATTTCACAATGGAGGGTGGGATAGACCACGGGAGGCAGAGCTCACAGACACAATTGTGTTTTTATTAACTAGTAGGTGATCTAGGTCCCTCCTAAACAGACGGTATAAGGATAACCGCTGTTCCGTCACACAAAGTTGGGTGACTGTACATGTTTGGAGGGGTCACTGACCAGATTTTTCACCTTTTGAACAGGTCCATTGTTGTTTATGGTCCTGAGCGTAGGGCCCTGGATGGCAGATATTTAGTACATTTTTCTGCCAGGTAGCGAGGACCTTTGCCATTCAAAGATTTGTGCACAATGCAACAGATCTTGAATCGGATCCGCTTCCGCACTGGGAGCCAATGCAATTGCTGCAAGAGGGGAAGGGAGGCAGTATGGGGGAGGGCTTTGGAGACCAGTCGAGCTTCGGTATTTTGGACCACTTGCAATCTGTTCAGTGAAGCTTCGTTAGCTGAGATCAGAAAAGCATTGCAGTAATCTAGGCGGCTTAGCACTAGCGCCTGGATGAGGGTTTTCCAAATGGTCAGAGGAAGAAAGGGAAATACCCTCCGAAGGAGGCTTAACACATGAAAGCAGGCGACGACGGTAGTTGAGGCGTGCTCCTTCATTATCAATTTCTGGTCCAGGCGGACGCCCAGGTTTTTGACCACAGTCTTGGGAGCTGCTGCGGTGCCCAGCTGCACTGGCCACCAGTTGGGGACCACCTCATAGATGCATTTCCAAACAACATAATTTCAGTTTTCCCCGCATTAAGCTGGAGGAAATTATACCTCATCCAGCTAGCAATGGGCGCCATGCCCTCTGAAAAAATGGACTGAGCATCGGGATTGTTTTTATCGAAGGAAAGTACCTAGCTTATGGACTGCCTGTGGAGGGGCTGATCGCCAAATACAATTTTACTATGATATGTTAATTGTACATAACAATTGGAAATTGAATTAGGACTTGAGTCTCATTTTTATCATGTGTTATTGCCCTTTTGCACTATCCACTTTAGAGCTCTATGACATTTAAACTGGATAAGAGCCCTGACCTTGACTGGTAGGTCGCTCCCCCACCACACAGCTCCGTCTGTGTGCCCTGCTGCTGCCCCTGATTGTGCTCGTTTTTTTCCTTCTGTGCCCCCTTGCTGCCCTGATTGTGCTCGTTTTTTTTTCCTTTCTGTGCCCCTTGCTGCCCTGATTGTGCTCGTTTTTTTCCTTTCTGTGCCCCCTTGCTGCCCTGATTGTGCTCGTTTTTTCCTTTCTGTGCCCCCTTGCTGCCCTGATTGTGCTCGTTTTTTCCTTTCTGTGCCCCCTTGCTGCCCTGATTGTGCTCGTTTTTTCCTTTCTGTGCCCCCTTGCTGCCCTGATTGTGCTCGTTTTTTCCTTTCTGTGCCCCCTTGCTGCCCTGATTGTGCTCGTTTTTTTTCCTCTCTGTGCCCCCTTGCTGCCCTGATTGTGCTAGTTTTTTCCTTTCTGTGCCCCCTTGCTGCCCTGATTGTGCTCGTTTTTTTCCTTTCTGTGCCCCCTTGCTGCCCTGATTGTGCTCGTTTTTTTCCTTTCTGTGCCCCCTTGCTGCCCTGATTGTGCTCGTTTTTTCCTTTCTGTGCCCCCTTGCTGCCCTGATTGTGCTCGTTTTTTTCCTTTCTGTGCCCCCTTGCTGCCCTGATTGTGCTAGTTTTTTTCCTTTCTGTGCCTGTTTCCCACCGCTGCGCCCCTGCGGCCCCGCCCCCTCACTGCCCATTCGCTGCCCCATTCCATGCTCCTCCCTCCCACCTCCCCATTTATGGCGGCCGCTGCGTGGTGAAGAGAGCGACCCCTGACCTTGACTGGTAGGTCGCTCCCCCACCACACAGCTCCGTCTGTGTGCCCTGCTGCTGCCCCTGATTGTGCTCGCTTTTTCCTTTCTGTGCCCCCTTGCTGCCCTGATTGTGCTAGTTTTTCCTTTCTGTGCCCCTTGCTGCCCTGATTGTGCTCGTTTTTTCCTTTCTGTGCCCCCTTGCTGCCCTGATTGTGCTCGTTTTTTTCCTTTCTGTGCCCCCTTGCTGCCCTGATTGTGCTCGTTTTTTTCCTTTCTGTGCCCCCTTGCTGCCCTGATTGTGCTAGTTTTTTCCTTTCTGTGCCTGTTTCCCGCAGCTGCGCCCCTGCGGCCCCGCCCCCTCACTGCCCATTCGTTGCCCCATTCCCTGCTCCTCCCTCCCACCTCCCCATTTATGGCGGCCGCTGCGTGGTGAAGAGAGCGACCCCTGACCTTGACTGGTAGGTCGCTCCCCCACCACACAGCTCCGTCTGTGTGCCCTGCTGCTGCCCCTGATTGTGCTCGTTTTTTCCTTCTGTGCCCCCTTGCTGCCCTGATTGTGCTAGTTTTTTCCTTTCTGTGCCCCCTTGCTGCCCTGATTGTGCTCGTTTTTTTCCTTTCTGTGCCCCCTTGCTGCCCTGATTGTGCTCGTTTTTTTCTCCTTTCTGTGCCCCCTTGCTGCCCTGATTGTGCTCGTTTTTTCCTTTCTGTGCCCCCTTGCTGCCCTGATTGTGCTCGTTTTTTCCTTTCTGTGCCCCCTTGCTGCCCTGATTGTGCTCGTTTTTTCCTTTCTGTGCCCCCTTGCTGCCCTGATTGTGCTAGTTTTTTTTCCTTTCTGTGCCCCCTTGCTGCCCTGATTGTGCTCGTTTTTTCCTTACTGTGCCCCCTTGCTGCCCTGATTGTGCTCGTTTTTTCCTTTCTGTGCCCCCTTGCTGCCCTGATTGTGCTCGTTTTTTCCTTTCTGTGCCCCCTTGCTGCCCTGATTGTGCTCGTTTTTTTCCTTTCTGTGCCCCCTTGCTGCCCTGATTGTGCTAGTTTTTTCCTTTCTGTGCCTGTTTCCCGCCGCTGCGCCCCTGCGGCCCCGCCCCCTCACTGCCCATTCGCTGCCCCATTCCCTGCTCCTCCCTCCCACCTCCCCATTTATGGCGGCCGCTGTGCGGCCGCGCAGCGGACGTGCGCAGCGGGCGCGCCTAAGGCAAGCCCGTCTGCGCCGGGACCGCGCCCAGCGCCAGAACCCCTGGTCCGGGCATCCCCCGCGCCCGCCACATCAACAGACGCCGATACGACGCCAGCACCCTCCACGCACTCAACCCCGGAAAAGATCACGCCTGCTACCTGGCCACCCCGAAGCGCACCCAAGGGCCCTTCACCTGCCGGAACTGCAGCTTCGCCAGCACCCGCCCCGCCAAACCACCGCCCAGGAAAGAACCCAACTACCTCAGATGCATCCTCCTCAACACCCGCTCCGCCCGCAAACACGCCATCGAACTCTGGGACCTTCTCGACTCAACCTCCCCAGACGTCGCATTCCTGACGGAGACCTGGCTGAATCCCGCTTCAGCCCCCGACATCGCCATTGCCATCCCGGACGGCTACAAGATCACCCGCAGGGACCGCACCAACGGAGTCGGAGGAGGCATCGCCATCGTCCACAGGAACACCCTCAGAGTCTCAACCAACACCGACGACACCCTCAGCACCGCCGAACACATGCACTTCCAGATCCACACCGATCCCAACACCACCCTCAGAGGAACCCTCATCTACAGACCCCCCGGACCCCGACCACAGTTCAGCGATTCTATCGCTGACTTCGTCAGCACACACGCCATCGCCTCCACGGACTACATCCTCCTCGGGGACCTGAACTTCCACCTCGAGAACAACAAGGACACCAACTCCACCACCCTGATCGACAACCTCGCCACCCTCGGACTCAGACAGCTCTTGACTACACCCACCCACGCCGCCGGCCACACGCTAGACTCCATCTTTTCCGCAAGCCCACACGTCTCCTTCAACCACACCTCCGAACCCCACTGGACTGACCACCACTGCATCCACTTCACCTACAGGAAGCCCACCACGCACCACCGCACCGAACAAATGCCTCGCCGCTGCTGGAGCAGAGTCACCGAAGACCAGCTAACCACAACCCTCGCCCTGAGCCCACCCGCCGAACCCTCCGACCCCGACACCGCCACCCGCAACCTCAGACAGTGGATCGACGACTGCGCCAACACCCTCGCCCCGCTCAAGAATCCGCCCAACAGCCACACCAGCAAGAAAGCCACCTGGTTCACCGAAGACCTCCAGGCCTCCAAACGAACATGCCGAAAACTGGAGAAGATCTGGCTCCACGAGCGGACAGCTACGCCGCCCACAAGAGCGCCACCCGCAGTCACCATCACCTCATCAGATCCGCCAAAAGGGCCTCACACAAAGACCGCCTAGACAACAACGCACACAACAGCAAAGAGCTCTTCAACATCGTGAAGGAACTCTCCAACCCCAGCTCCAACGACATCCCGCCGTCGCGAGACCTGTGCGACTCACTGGCCACCTTCTTCCACCGCAAAATCGCCGACATCCACGACAGCTTCAACACCACGACCGCCCCGGCAACCACCGAGACCACTGCCCCCACAACCACCAACCGCCTGCTCTCCTGGACCAACATCAACGACGAGGACACCAGCGAGATCATGAACACCATCCACTCCGGCTCACCGCTAGACCCGTGCCCTCACCACGTCTTCAACAAAGCCAGTACAGCCATCGCGCCCCATCTCCGGAAAATAATCAACATCTCCTTCGAGACAGCAACCTTCCCGGAAAGCTGGAAGCACGCCGAGATCACCGCCTTACTCAAGAAACCCAAGGCAGACCCCAAGGACCTCAAGAACTTCCGACCCATCTCTCTGCTCCCGTTCCCGCGAAGGTCACCGAGAAAATCGTCAACAAACAACTGACCCGCTACCTCGAGGAGAACAACATCCTGGACCCTTCCCAGTCCGGCTTCCGCAGCAACCACAGCACCGAAACCGCCCTCATCGCCGCCACCGATGACATCAGGACCCTGCTAGACAACGGAGAAACAGCAGCCCTCATCCTCCTGGACCTATCAGCCGCCTTCGACACGGTCTGCCACCACACACTACGAACACGCCTTCACGACGCCGGGATCCAAGAGAAGGCCCTGGACTGGACCACATCCTTCCTCTCCGGCAGAACACAAAGCGTCCGCCTCGCCCCCTTCCGATCCAAAGCCACCAAGATCACCTGCGGCGTACCCCAAGGCTCCTCCCTCAGCCCAACGCTGTTCAACATCTACATGGCACCCCTCGCCCACGTCGCCCGACAGCACAACCTCAACATCATCTCCTACGCCGACGACACCCAGCTGATCCTCTCCTCACCAAAGACCCTCACACCGCCAAAGCCCACCTCCACGAAGGAATGAAGGCCATCGCCGAATGGATGAGTACCAGCCGCCTGAAGCTGAACTCGGACAAGACGGAGGTCCTCATCCTTGGTTCCAACCCTTCAGCATGGGACGACTCCTGGTGGCCGACATCACTGGGAACAGCCCCGACACCCACCGACCACGCACGCAACCTAGGGGTCATCCTCGACCCCACCCTCTCCATGACTAAGCAGGTCAACGCCGTTTCCTCATCCTGCTTCAACACCCTCCGAATGCTCCGCAGGATCTTCAAGTGGATCCCCACCGAAACAAGAAAAACAGTCACCCAGGCCCTCGTCACCAGCAGGCTGGACTACGGAAACGCCCTCTACGCAGGAACGACGGCTAAGCTCCTGAGACGGCTGCAACGCATCCAGAACGCCTCTGCACGTCTTATCCTCGACATCCCCCGACGCAGCCACATCACACCCCACCTGAGAGACCTGCACTGGCTCCCTGTCAACAAGAGGATAACCTTCAAGCTCCTCACCCACGCACACAAAGCACTCCACAACTCCGGACCAGCCTACCTCAACAGACGACTCAGCTTCTACACCCCCACCCGCCAGCTCCGCTCCACCAGCCTCGCCCTCGCCACAGTCCCCCGCATCCGGAAAACGACCGCCGGCGGCAGATCCTTCTCCCACCTCGCCGCCAAGACCTGGAACACCCTCCCCACCAACCTTCGGCAGACCCAAGACCTACTGGCCTTCAGAAGACTCCTCAAGACCTGGCTCTTCGATCAGTAGCAGCACCACTCCCCTCTTCCCCCAGCGCCTTGAGACCCTCGCGGGTATGTAGTGCGCTTTATAAGTGACATGATTGATTGATTAAGAGTGCAAATGAAGTTGAATTTCCCTTGGCACATATGTTTATGCTATCTCACTAGCCACTTTAGAGCTGTAAGACATCTTAATTGGGCAAATCTGTGAATAAAAATGAACCTCCCATGCACCTATGTTAACATTATTACATTTGCTGTCATGCAGCACTGGTCACTTTTGAGTCGTATGATCCTTTAATTGGGCAAGCGTGCAATTTAAAAAGTTGTTTGACTGTTGATATTTGATCAGATTTATGTGATTAATGGATTTGATCTGACCAATCTGTAATTTGGATATATGAACTTGATGTTGTAACTAGGATATTGTTTTGTTCTAGGACGTTTGTACAAAAACAATACTTGGCAATTGACAACCTTGCAGTTTCTATCGATGTTCCTTTTTATACATTAAGACACTAGCCATTGTTGGCTGGTACGTAGTGTTCCCCTCAGTCTCCCGAGTAAAATGATACATCACTTGTGTGGGTGTCCAATGCAAAATTGGCTAAAAACGTATTTAAAACAAAATGTAGCGCTTAGAATTCTCGGTGCTATACCCTTAATCTCTATGTTTTTGACTCTTCCCAGTCACAGGCCCTTGCCCCACTCACACAAGTGAGGTATCATTTTACTCGGGAGACTGAGGGGAACGCTGTGGGGTAGGACATTTGTGCCGGCACGCTGATTCCACATAAAAATATGTGGAAAATTTGGTTTTTTCCAGCTAATTTTGAGGTTTGCAGGGGATTCTGGTTAGGAAAACGTTGGGGGATCCACGCAAGCCATACCTCGCTGGACTCCCCCGGGGGTCTAGTTTTCAGAAATGTGTGGGTTTGGTAGTTTCCCACGATGGCTGCCGAGCCCGGTGCCAAAAACCCAGGTGACCCCCCTTGCAAAACCAGGTTGTTTTGTGATAGATAATTTTGATGTCTCCTCAATACTTTTTGGGCCCTTGCCTGTCGCGGGTACTTGACCCACCCACGCGAGTGAGGTACCATTTTTATCGGGAGATCTGGGTGAACGCTGGGTGGTAGGAAATTTGTGTCAGCCCGGTGATCCCACAACTTTCCCACTCAGAAATTTGAGAAAAAAGTGATTTTTATCAGCTAAATTTGAGGTTTGCAGGGGATTCTGGATAGGAAAACATTGGGGGGGCCACGCAAGCCATACCTCGCTGGACTCCCCCAGGTGTCTAGTTTTCAGAAATGTATAGGTTTGGTAGGTTTCCCTTGATGGCTGCCGAGCCCGGGGCCAAACACCCAGGTGACCCCCCCCCCCTTGCAAAACCAGGTCCTTTCAAAATAGGTAATTTTGATGTCTCCACAATACGTTTTGGGCCTTTCCCTGCCGCGGGTACTTGGCCCACCAACACAAGTGAGGTACCATTTTTATTGGGAGACTTGGGGAAATGCTTGGTTGTAGGAAATTTGTTGTTTCTTTCTGAAGCGTGAAAATTTTGGCACAGTAATGCAAGGAAATAGTAACAGTCACATTTTGAGGTTTGCAGGACATTGTGCGTAAGATAACTTGTTGGGATCCACAAGAGAGACATCAACATGTACTCTCATGGGTGTTTACTTTACGAGAATATCTAGAGTTGGTAGGTTTTTGTTAGATGGAATGTACTACTTGGCAGAGAGACAAAAAAGACCATTCACACCACCAGGCACGGAACCAACACATTACAACATTCACAAAAAGGGACAAGGGACACCCTGCTTGAGAAAGACAGAAAAGACAAATATTACTGCACAACCATCTATTCCTCAAACACACACACATACTGGTTGGATTTGGCATGAGGGCGAGTGATGGTTCAGTATATAACATTTTATTAACAAGAGATTTCACAAAAATGAAATGCACTGTCAATAATTGAAAGGACAAAAAACTGAACCAGTGACTCCCAGCTTGTGAGCTGTAAAGCCGCGTCAAGGCCCCAACCGCTTTACAGGCCATTCACACACCTGAAGGAAGTGACCCGAATCGGGCTACCCGGGTTACTCGCGACCACCTCTCTGCCTTCCAAGAAATGAAGAGTCGGGAAGACAGTAGAGAATAAAAACCAAGTAATTTTATTAGCAATGCGCTGCAGCGGAGCCCAGTCTGACCAGCCTCATGAGATAGCTGCCGAGGGACTGACCTCAGGACCCTTCATAAAACATAATATGCATCTTCCAACACACTAAGGTCCCGTCCAGGCTGGAATTTTCCAGCTCGGGCACTGGTGAACAAAGGAGGTACAGAAGGATGAGCTATCACCTGCAGAATGGGTACATATTATCACACTCTCAAGGTCGTCTTGTTCGAGCTCAGCGCTTTCTAGTGTGGGAGCAGCGCTACGAGAGAGGAAAGGCATGCAAACACAGAGCAAGCTATTCATTAGCATTAGAATCCAACCTTGAATACGATAAGAAGAAGTAACTCGAAGCAGCTCTTACTGAAGCAGACAGTCTATGAGACAGAAGCTTATTTCGATCACAGTACAAAATGGCGGCAATAGACAAGATGGTGCCGCAAATGCTAACTTAACTCGCACAATGCTAGAAGGTGGCAGCTAGATGCATTTGCAGTCCTACAGACCCTCCTTTTAGCATTTGCTAACAATATTGTCTATTCTAGCACGACAGGTAAATCATTTAATTGTAAGGTGATACACATGCACGCTAATATTCAAAAATACCCTCGTCGATATTCATTAAATCATGGACAGTTTGCATCATCATAGCTGAGGGCTTAGTATCATGCCTTGGGGCCTTGGGTGCAGGTGTTAATTTGTTAACAATATGTACAGCAGGCAGGGAGACAATACACAGGCAACAAGTGAAAATAACACCTGCAATGGCTACTAGGAAAAGGAGTATTTTCCAACCCCAGGAGGCTATCACACCCCAGAACCAACCAGAAAGGGACCAGGCGCCATATCGGATGCAAGTCGGTGTAATTTCTGTATTGCTGCATAGACATTCGGAGCATGCTCTGGTATGTACACACAGCAGCTACTACCGATGACGTGACAGGCACCACCACGATCAGCAAGGATGCCGTCTAACACCATCCGGTTTTGAAGAGCAACAAGTCTCTTAGCCTGAAGCTCAGCTGTGATGTTGGTCAGTATTCCTGCTGTGGTGTTGATAACTCCCTCTACAACTCTTGTGAGTCTGCGAATCTTAAGGCTATTGGACATTAGACCCCAGAAGGGCAGAATACCCTTCATGGCATCAGTAAACTGCTGCAGAGTAGTGTCTGTCTGATCAATGTCTTCAGTGTTAATAACCCTTCTAACTCTGGACAAGTACAAGCTTCTACGGTACAGTCGATGGTCTCTGTGATAAGTGGACGGTGCTATATATACTGGGGGTAGGAGGAAGGAAATGTAACATATGCCAGACCATCCCCTGGGACACAGAAACTAGCTGTTGTGTTAACTATTGGCACAGGCACTGCTTTGTCCGGAGTAATATTAGGCATGTGAAAAGACCTAAAATATTCGGTAACATTGAAATCGTGGAAATCCATCATCTCATTCTGGAGCCACGTAATATTCCTTTTGACTTAAAATACATTCATACAGGCATCTGGATGCACAGTTTCAGGGGCCCCCTGTTATCCCGGAGTAAACCCTTGGTGTACACTAATGTACTTTAACACAGTCTCATAATCATCATACGTTATGTTCTTTGCATCAGCATGGTAATGGATATACACCATGGTAAACAACTAAAACCAGGCTTCATAGCTCCCTAAATAAGAGAAGGGTAGGGACATCAATAAATCGTTTTTGTGCATTACAGAAAGGAGCAGGCCACAAACCCAGCAATCAGTAACATTAGTGGTATGATGCGCCTGATGAAGCATCTGCAAGAAAACATTATCAACATACGTTTGTCTATGTCTCTCCTTATGAGGGGCCAAAGTGACAAATACATGCTCAGGGGGAACAGGAGTAATACCAATCAAAGAATGCACAGGCTGATTCTCTTCAAGGAACCATATGACCCCAAGCACGACTATTAAGAAGATCAGAACAATTATTATAAAAACTGCCTTAGTTTTGGTAGACCAACTCGACCAACTGGGACCATTTTGCTCAAAATGTGGCATTGCTAAGGGCTGTTCTTTATCCATAACAAAGCGGCCAAATGAGTAAATTTTTTAAAATTTTTTATATGAGTATCAAACTACCAGAGGAAAGTTCATACTATGGAGCCAAGAATTGTGAAAAAGGCACACAGTCCAGTGTCCTTCCGAGCCTCACTGGTAGACTCCTATTGTCCATCAATGGTGGTGCTATTGAGCACTTTTCGGTGGAGCAGCGCGATCACAGCCCTTTCTGAAGAAATCCACTTCACTCAGGATAGGGCACCCTCCCTCCTGGGAAGACACCCCCAACTTATCCTGTCCAGTGTCTCAGACAATGCACCAATCTCCCTTTCCCTGATCTATCGTTGGTACCGCAAACAAGGTACATACACCCTATTCTTCATCCATGAAGTCCATCCCTACTAGTCTGACTTTTCCTTTGGTGCACTGTCCCTCCGCCGGGGACGCAAATTGTACCTAGCCACTCCAGGCACTGTGTTGTCACGAAAAAGAATCTTAAATTCAGAGGGGGCAAAGGACTGAGACTCAAGCACCTGTGGGCCAGATAGAGAAGGATCCTGGGCAGCCCTTATTTCTGGGGGGACCGCCTCATTCAAAGCAGCTTCGCTCTCCTCCTCCGTTTGCGCCCATGTCAGTCGAGCATCAGAAAAAGGAACAAAGCGTGGTACCTTCTCCGTTTCGTGGTCCCCTATGACATCAAGGACCCACCGGTTGTAGGGTAGAGGCAGCGGGATTCTCCGGCAATGAGATGAGTGGATCTAGTGCTTCTGGCCATCCACCTTCACTGCTGTCCGGGTGGTGAGAAGGACCTGCAGAGGCCCCTTCCAGCGTGGCTCCAAGCACCCCTTCCTCTGGTAATTGCAAATCAGGACATAGTCACCGGGTCGAATGCTGTGCCCTGGCCCCTCAGGCATTGGCGGCAAAACCTCATGGATCTGTTGATGAATAGAACGCACATTTTTAGTCAACTCACATAAGTAGTCCACAAGCAAAGGGTATTCAATTTCAGAAAAACTGCGGGGCCGTGGAACGCCCCAGACATTTGCAGGACGGCCGAAGACGACCTCATATGGGGACAATCCTGTTCTAGAGTGGGCTGTCGCCCTTGTGGACAACAGGGCTAGGGGTAACACGTCTGGCATTGCAATCCTGTGCTTTCTTTGATCTTTGCCAACTTCAGTTTGAGAGTACCATTGTACTTCTCAACCAAACCTGCCGACTGGGGATGGTTTGCTGCCTGAAACTTCTGCTGGATGTGCAAACCGTCGCACACCAGCTGAATAACCTTTGAGTTGAAGTGACTTCCGTTGTCACTCCAAATCAAACGGGGCAAGCCGAAGCGCAGGAAGAACTCTTTTAAAAGGGCCTTCGCCGTTGCTATGGCTGTGTTCTCTATAGTGGGGTGAGCCTCAATCCATTTACTGAACGCACAAACAACCACCAGTACATACTTCAAGTTATTGACTCGTTCCATTTCGATGAAATCCATCTGGAGAACCTCAAAAGGGAGGGAGGGTGGTGCAAAGTAACCGGAAGGTGTAGGGGTACCTTTTCCAGGGTTATGTATCATACAGACCATACAATATTTCCCAGATGAGCAGCTACCTTAGGAATGTTATCGTTCTGCCATACAGGATCTAATAATTTACAAATTCCCTTCGCACTAATGTGGGCTGGCCCATGCGCCATGGTGACTACAGGGAGTACATATGTGTCTGGTATCATCCATCTCTGCTTCTCTGATTTATCAGTCCAACACCCCTCATCGTCTAACCGTCCTGTTCTCTCCTGCCATATTACTAAATTCTCAATTGTTGCCTCGCTCTGAATTTCCTCACATTTCCCAATGTATCTTCAAATATTGCATTATCGGGTACCCATCCAGCAGGACCCGCCACAAACATTCTTTTCATTTTCGATCGGGATGTCTCCTTAGCTGTCTGATCTGCAAACGCATTTCTCCTCCCCACATCATCAGTAATTGCCTTGTGGGCACTGCACTTTACTATTGCCAACTTCTTGGGGAGTGTCAGAGCTGACAAAAGCCTGTGTATCAGTGGGCCATTCTGGATCTTTACTCCATGCGAGGTCAGGAATCCTCTCTCCGCCCAGAGCCGCCCAAAATTATGGGTGACCCCGAAAGCGTACTGGCTGTCAGTATAAATGTTGACAGTCAGTCCCTCACTTAACTCACATGCTCGAAGAAGAGCGACTAGCTCTGCAGCTTGGGCCGATTGATAAGGAACACGTGATGTCTCAACTACAGTACGCAGCGTAGTAATAGCGTATGCTGTGGTGGTGGTGCCATCTGGTAATTTAAAACAAGAACCATCGACATATAGTTCCCCTTGTGGGTCAGATAAGGGAACATCAGTCAGGTCTACCCGTCCCTTCGTTTCTTCCTCCGTTCTAAAAATACAATCATGTATATCGCCGTCCTCACTTTCCGAAGGGAGGGGTAGTAACGTGGCTGGGTTCAGAGTGGCACATCTTTTTATTGTGACATGTGGTGCAAAAAGGGTCAGTTCATAACCAGTCAGACGTGCACTGGTGAGGTGCTGTGTCTTTGTTTTGTTCAAAAGTGTGTCCACAGCATGAGGTACCATAACTGTGAGGTCAGTATCGAGGACGAGCCCCGCCGATTGTTGGATAGAGATGGCCACGGCCGCGACCGCTCTTAGACAGCTCGGGAGGGCTCTTGCGACGTTATCAAGTAGGGCAGAAAAATAAGCACACAGCCTCTGCTTACCTCCAAAGGCTTGTGTTAAGACAGAAAGTGCGCAGCCAGCCGTCTTGTGTACATACAACACGAACGGCTTAGCATAGTCCGGAGTGCCAAGCACAGGTGCAGAGCAAAGCGCAACTTTTAATTGCTCAAAAGCTTGTTGACATTCAGGCGTCCAGGGCAAGGGTTCATGCACATCTTTAGTGGTTAGCTGCAACAGCGGTTTTGTTAGTAAAGAATAATTAGCGATCCAGTGTCGACAGTACGAAGTAATGCCGATAAAGGATCGTACATCCCATTGAGTTTTAGGGACGGGCTTTTTGACAATAGCGCCAATACGCTCAGGTGTTAGTCTCCTTCCCTCCTTCGACAGTAGGTGGCCTAAGTAGGTGACCTCCTGTCGACAATATTGAAACTTTGAAAGGGACACAATGGGCCTGATTCACAGAACTAACTTACGTCAAAAACGTAAAGTTAGTACTTTTTGGTATTCACAGAATACACTTACTCATTTTGGTATTCACAGAATGAACTTACTCATTTCGGTATTCACAGAAGTTAGTAGTCCTAACTTTAGGACTCCTAAATGCCTTCTGTGAATACCGAAAGTCTTAAAGTTAGGATTTTTCTCAGTTTAGGAGTAGTAAAGTTAGGACTCCTAACTTTAGGACTCCTAAATGCCTTCTGTGAATACGGAAAGTCTTAAAGTTAGGATTTTTCTCAGTTTAGGAGTAGTAAAGTTAGTAAACTGAGTAGTAAACTGAGAAAAATCCTAACTTTAAGACTTTCGGTATTCACAGAAGGCATTTAGGAGTCCTAAAGTTAGGAGTCCTAACTTTACTACTCCTAAACTGAGAAAAATCCTAACTTTAAGACTTTCGGTATTCACAGAAGGCATTTAGGAGTCCTAAAGTTAGGACTACTAACTTCTGTGAATACCGAAATGAGTAAGTTCAATCTGTGAATACCAAAATGAGTAAGTGTATTCTGTGAATACCAAAAAGTACTAACTTTACGTTTTTGACGTAAGTTAGTTCTGTAAATCAGGCCCTACCTGTAGGAAGGGCGAGAGAGTCTAATTGACTTTTTAAAGCTTGACTATATATGCTAGTACTTTCAGTATACCCCTGAGGAGCGCGACAGAATCGGACGCTTCTGCCGGCCAAGGTGAACCCAAAAAGGTATCTGCTATCCGGGTGAATGGGAATGCTAAAGAAAGCATTTTTCAAATCGATCACAGAAAAGAATTTTGCGGTGGAAGGAATCACCGTCAGGAGAGCGGTGATGTCGGGGACCATTGGGAACTGAGGGACCACAATCTTATTAACCTCACATAAATCAATCACAAAACGATAAACATCAGGATGAGCATCAGGGGGATCCAGAGGCGCCTTCTTAAGAATGGGAAGAATAGGACTGTTACACACATTCGCTGCTGTCTCGTCAACAACTCCTGACTGAATCAAATCCTGTATAATCTGCAATAGAGCACGCTCCCCTGCCTGCGGTATTTTGTACTGGGGAATACGAGGCAACACAGCGTTGTCTCTGACCTTAATAGAGACCGGAGGTATCTGGAGCAACCCTACGTCCGTATCATCGGTAGCCCACAACGTGGGCGGCACATCTTTGAATTCAGCAGGGAGTGGCGCATCTTTGGAAAAACACTGTTTGGTGCTAACCACATTTGGTCCTATCGTCATATGGACACCATCCGGAGAACGAGAAATTGTTGCATGCAACTTTTTCAACAAATCTAGTCCCATCAAATTCTCTCCACAATTTGTCATCAATAAGAACGGCAAATCTACGGTAAAAGGTCCAATAGTCAAAGCAAGGGGCTTGGAAATGGGGCTCACAACCGGTACGCCTGAAAAACCTACCGAGACGTTATTTTGGCCAGACAGAGCTGCCCCGAGGACCAGTGAACGAGAAACAGAGCTATTCATTGCACCTATATCCACCAAACATTTCTTAACTGAGCCATGCAAATCCGCCATGACATAAGGACCACGCTGATCTACAGGTATCTGAACTGGTCCCTCACCCTGTCCCTGGCTGTCCTAGCTGTAGGACATCCCCGTCACCTCATCCATATCATAATCATCGTGATAGTACTGCCTTCCTCGAGGGTCATCAAAATAGTTCTGATCAGAACGACCCTGCGGAGACTCATCTGCCTGGACCTCCTCACGACCACCTCCCCCACGACCCCGTCCACGAGGACCCCGTCCTCTGGGAGCCGCAACTCTCTGCAATAGTTCCGGGCACTCACTTCACCAATGTCCCTCCTTTTTACAATACGCACATTGGTTCGGCACCACAGGTGTACTATTCCTACTAGTGCGAGGGAACTGCTGAGTCGAACCAGTGCCACGTCCTTTACCATTCCCCCTAGCTGCCTGCTGCATCAACACCTTCGTTTTCAATTCCTTGTTTTTATTCTCCACCTTTTCCTTCTCCTCATTTTCCCTGTGCTCATAGTACTGTGCCATACTCCATATCACTGAAGGGGAGGAGGTGGTCCAAGTGCTCTCCGAAGCCTGCAACCGAGTCGCGACCTCGGGAAGCAGGTTTGTGACAAATCTGTTAACAAACAATCGGACACCCCCTTCCATCGACAAATCCTGTCCACTGAAATCCAAAAATACCCCTTCAAACCTGGTGAAAAAATCAGACACACTTTCATCTTTCTTCTGACGGCATGCCGTTAACTTATCCCAATCGACCCGCCTAGGTGGGATTAGGGAATGCATATAAATAATAATACGATTCGGCAAAGCTAGTATCTCAGCCCTAGGCTTCTCAGCAGGCTTCCTCTCTTCAACCCACGCCCTGATCTCATCCCAAGTGCTACCCAACTCCACAATGTGGTCCTGCATATGCACCTGCCGCCAAATATCCACCGGTACCAACAACCTGAAAACATTTCAATATCTGCCAACGTCATCACTGTCGATGAGGCAGCCTCTGTCAATTCTTTATAATATGCAGTCGGATTTTTCCTGGGGTCCGGCAACTGGCCCTTAAGAGATAGAACCTCACTCCTTTTCCATGGAGTGTAAACCCATTGTTCTTGAAAATGAGCCTCTACTCGCTGCCTGACAACAGCATTCTGCTGATTACGCAGCTCCGGTATCTCAGGGTGAAAAATAGGATGTACTTCCCTCATTGTAAACTGGGACACTGTTGTTGGGGTTTTCTGTTGTAACCTACCTCAATAACCAATCAGTGTGGCAACATTACTAAAAACGTCGTTAGGGGCCGTGTCAGAAGCATACACACGGTCCTGGATGTCATAAATTATCTGAGGGGCAATACTATTGAAACACTGCTCCCACAACCCAATTAGTGTGGCCGACATATGCTTGAGGGCATGCTGCTGCACAAATGGCTCATAATCTTTTACCACACTCCATACGTCCTCCAAACTGTAAATCGGATTCCGGGCCCACTGTGCGGCCTGGTCAGCTAGCATCATTTTCTCCTCATTCCCCACATCAGACCGAATCAGCACCCGCCCCAGTCGTTCTCGAGCTGCTGCCCAATTCCCATCGTCCGGTCCACGGACTGGCGTCCCAGTACTCAGCAATGTCGGGGAAGAAACATTTGGGGAGGACACAATAGATGAAGGGGCAGGCACTAACGTTAGTAGTGGTTGCGATGAAGGTGTGAGGGAGGGAGAGAGAGCATAAGCAGAGACAATAGGCATAGCAGGAAGGCTTGTAGTTATTGCATCCGCAGCATGTGAGGCTAGAGAAAGAGCCGGAGGTGCCGTAGCCGAAGCAACAGTGTCAGGAACAGGAGAACCAGAGGTGGAAACAGGAGGGGCAGGAGATGGCGGGACGGCAGGGTATATTCTCTGCGGGGCATAAGGAGGCGGAGGTCGAGTGTCTAACAGCTCCTCCACAAATGCAACGCCCTCCTCTCGAGTGACATAGGATTTGCCACATTGCAATCGAAACTTTCTATCAGCACATTCTATACCTTTTTCTATTTTCTCTCTATCATACGCTACTGCTTTCTGAGTCGCTGTCTGCATCTTTCCTCTTCGGGCCTCTTTTTCTGCTCTCATGCGCCTCTGCCTAGCTTCCTTTTGCCATACCTGAAGAGAATCAAACATCGACTGCCTACTTCGTTTTGCAAACAATTTATCCTGCAGGAAATTCAATTTTTGTTCATCAAAGGTACCTGTTAGTGGCCACTGCAGCTCGGTATTGTATCTCGTATATTTGTGCCACCATGTACTAAACATAATAGGGCCAATACCGTGCTTGACATACATATCGAAGTTCGGTGTGCCCTCCGGAGGTGCAGGTTGTCTCTCCTCCAGTCGAGCATCAGCGGAGCAACAACGGCATCTCAAACACCACAATTTACTCAAACCAGGCATCTTAATATAAGACATGTTCACCCTTCGTACCAGATGAATAACTAGCAAGTATACCTCTGAAACTACAAGTCAGTCCTCAGACTGCACCAAGAAGACAGGCTCAAGCCCTAGGCATTTTCAAGTGTAAGCCAACTTCAATAGGTCGCCTGGCAGAGTGTCGGCAGACACTCTGTATCTAAACGGTCTGCAGACCTACCAAGTTCAAGCAAACCAAGAAATGGTCTTCAGACCATACCCAAAATTAATCAAGAATGGCGCCATGTTTACCAAGAATCAAGACAAACTCACCTGGTGCACACAGGTCAAGCAAAGTTATTCTCCACTGCTGACTCTTCAGACCAAACGGTCAGATCCAAGGGTTTCGCCTTTTCAGGACCCCAGCCGGGATGACCACTGGGCGAGGCACCGCTTGATCACACAGGCGGAGCAGCTGCGAGAACTAAGCTCTATCGTGTGGGGATCCCCGATCCGCCCATCCGACCCCACGCAGCCCCGTCCTCCACACCTGGTTGCGGGCGAGATGGGTCAGCCCGATGGAGTCCCTGTTCGGGCGCCAACTGAAGGAAGTGACCCGAATTGGGCCACCCGGGTCACTCGCCGACCACCTCTCTGCCTTCCAAGAAATGAAGAGTCGGGAAGACAGTAGAGAATACAAACCAAGTAATTTTAGTAGCAATGCGCTGCAGCTGAGCCCAGTCTGACCATCCTCATGAGATAGCTGCCGAGGGACTGACCTCAGAACCCTTTGTGAAATATAATATGCATCTTCCAACACACTAAGGTCCCGCCCAGGCTGGAATTTTCCAGCTCGGGCACTGGTGAACAAAGGAGGTACAGAAGGATGAGCTACCACCTGCAGAATGGGTACATATTATCACACTCTCAAGGTCGTCTTGTTCGAGCTCAGCGCTTTCTAGTGTGGGAGCAGCGCTACGAGAGAGGAAAGGCATGCAAACACAGAGCAAGCTATTCATTAGCATTAGAATCCAACCTTGAATACGATAAGGAGAAGTAACTCGAAGAAGCTCTTACTGAGGCAGACAGTCTATGAGACAGAAGCTTATTTCGATCACAGTACAAAATGGCGGCAATAGACCAGATGGTGCCGCAAATGCTAACTTAACTCGCACAATGCTAGAAGGTGGCAGCTAGATGCATTTGCAGTCCAACACACCTTTCGTACGTGATACACACAAGACCATTCACACCACCAGGCACGGAACCAACACATTACAACATTCACAAAAAGGGACAAGGGACACCCTGCTTGAGAAAGACAGACAAGACAAATATTACTGCACAACCATCTATTCCTCAAGCACAAATACATACCGGTTGGATTTGGCACGAGGGTGAGTGATGGTTCAGTATATACAATTGTATTAACAAGAGATTTCACAAAAATGAAATGCACTGTTAATAACTGGAAGGACAAGAAACTGAACCATTGACTCACAGCTCGTGAGCTGTAAAGCCACGACAAGGCACCAACCTCTCTACAGGCCATTCATACACCCTTCATACGTGTGATACATACAAAACCACTCACACCGCCAGCCGCGGACCCATCACATTACAACACTCACATCGGCAGACAGCGGCATTCAAGGACCCATCACTTTCAGACGCCCACATGCCTGACACAGCAACCACACCAGCTGACGTATTGCGTGGACTGGCGTTTGGCTACCAGTGTGTGTAGTGACCAGCAGCAAGTCACTACTCGCACACCGCCAGCCAAGCGCCAGTTCACGCACACCGCCAGCCAAGCACCAGTTCACTCACACCGCCAGCCAAGCGCCAGTCCATTCACACCACCAGCCAAGCGCCAGCCCACACACACCGCCAGCCAAGCGCCAGTCCACGCACACCGCCAGCCAAGCGCCAGTCCACGCACACCACCAGCCAAGCGCCAGCCTACACACACCACCATCACATTTAGGGTTTTTTTTATACAAAAAAGAAAACACAAACAAATTGTGAATAGATACAAATCTACTAACACAAAATCTGAAACTAAATGAATTGCACAAATGCCAACCTTGAAACTGAACAAAAATTATAAAACAATACAGACCAGGCAGTTCACTTTACCACTCATGGATGCTCCGAAAAATTCTTTAGTGTGTGGTACATTCTAAAACAAGCAGGCACACACAGCGCAGGGTTAGGACACTCGGGGCAGTACATACGAGTCTCCTTCCTCGTACCTCTTCGCCAACAGACTCTACATCTCCTACTGGGAAAGTCTTTTGAGGGCGTGGGAGGAATGTGATCAGGGAAGTGGCGATCTTTTAATCCAGCCACATTCTCCACCACTCCTACTCTAGGAACACTTGCCTGTTCCACTACAACAAGGCTGCCTATTACAGACTCCTGAAACTTAGCAAAAGTCATCTTTGACTCAGGACAACAATCCTTAAATACAACAAAAGCATTAAAGGTTGCCAAGTGGAAAAGATGGATAGCCAACTTCTTATACCAAATGTAAGCCTTACGAAGAGCAGTGTAAGGTTCGAACCTCTGATCTACTCTATCAATACCACCCATGTGCCTATTATAGTCTAAAATACACACAGGCTTGCGCGCTTCAACAACATGACCCCAAACAGGCACAGGTGAAGTGCTTTCATCAGGGATGGTAGTCAACATGTAGACATCTCTCCTGTCTGAAAACTTCACAGCTAGAAGTTCCTCGCTACGCAACGCACTGCACTGTCCCCGCACAAGCTTTTGACAAACAAGTTCTTTTGGGAAACCTTTACGGTTAGAGCGGATTGTGCCACAAGCAACAGTGTCCACTTTAGCCAATTCCCTGAACAACTGCACACCAGTGTAGAAGTTATCTACATATAAATGGTGACCTTTGTTAAACAGTCATCTACCAAGTTCCCACACAATTTTCTCAGTCACTCCAAAAGTGGACGGACAACCAGTGGGGTCAATCCTGGAATCCTTACCGGTGTACACCCTGAAATTAGAGACATATCCAGTCCTACTGTCACACAGCATATACATCTTAATTCCATAGCGTGCCCTCTTGCTAGGAATGTATTGCCTAAAAACCAAGCTGCCCTTGAAGAAGACCAAAGACTCATCTACTGCTATTTCTTTCCCTGGAGCATAGATCTCAGAAAAATCGATCAACAAAGTGATCAATGACAGGCCGAATCTTAAAAAGACGGTCACAATCAGGGTGATCTCGTGGCATCGCTAAACCATTATCCTCAAAATGCAGCATCCGAAGCAGAAGCAAATACCAATCACGACTCATGTGCCATAAATATAGCTGTTGCCATCAAGGGACTAGTAGACCAATATGAAGACATCAATGGCTTCCTTAGCAAGCCCATCAAAAAAGTTAAACCCAAGAACTTCTTCATCTCTTCCAGATTTGTGGGAGTCCACCGAGTAGCTCTAGAGTGGGGCTTAAGGCTGGCACTGTTGTCCCTCAAAACGTGTTCAGCATACAAATTAGTCTGCTCAACAATCTCTGCCAAAAATACATCGTCCATAAACAACTGAAAAAAATGTATAGGCAAAAAGTTTTCAGTATCCACTCTACACCCTTGAACACCAGTAAAGTCTGGCAATGTTGGCTGCACCATGCCTAGGGCAACCCAGAGGTCAGCACTTCCAATGGGAGGCCTTGCATCCTCAGGCTGCAACTCACATGCCTCTTGCTGCACTATCGGCACATCAATGTCCTCCTCTAAGACAGGCACATCATCTGTACTAAGAGTGGCTTCATCATCCGATGATTCCTCGTGGACAGAAAACTCACTGTCAGAATCTTTCACTGCCCCCACTGCCTCAAATGCAGAGTCAGTCTCTGAACCATGGTCAGAGGAAGACTCAAAAAGCATACCAACAACCTGCTGAGTAGTAATCCTGCGGCTAGCCATAGTCCTTACAAAGAAAGGAGACTTAATAAACAAGTCAACAACAACAAACACTGCAAAATAAGTAATGAACAAAGTGTAGCTTTAGCACAAATGATCTATATACTCTATAACAATGACTCACTTGCCAAAGATAGCTACAATCACCAGCACCTACTCTGCAGAGACACAACAAAAAGCAACGATATCTCATTAGAAAGAAGAAACAAAACCAATTACTCACAAGACAACAAAACACACATTGAGCACAAATGCAAAACGTTTTTCACACTCAATAAAACAGAAGCTAAACATTCAGCTATTATTACACCATTTGCAAAAAACACATTCATGCAGGGAAATGAAACTCATTTACATTGTACAAAAATAGTTCTCTTACCAAACACATGCAACTACACAAACTGCAGAACCACCAGTAACGAAACCGCAACCTGGAACAGTCTAAAGAGCAAAAGCCTTGAACTAGAATAAAAAGGGAGAAATAAAGCATTACAATTGCAATTCACAAAAAAAAACAATTAACATTATAACACGCTATGTCACTACCCAAATGGTCAATCTGCCAGATGGGCCTTCAAATAGGGCCGAGAAAAATGGGGGTGATCTTGCCCAAGGGATCGGGTGAGGTTCTCTGCCAGGCCAATCTATCCCCCAGGTGGGGCAGAAAACAGCAGACAGAAATTTGCCCCCCTTGCAAAAGAAATAGATCTCTGGTGCCTAGTAGGGTTTTCTGCCTCCCCCCTCCCGCCTAGGGCAGAAAGGCCAAAAAAGGGGCAGATCTGTCCCCAGGAGGGGCAGAAAAACATAAACAAAAGGTTGCCCCCTTGGAAGCAACCATGTCGCTTCCATTACACACAAAACAAAATCCCTGGTGCCTAGTGTGGTTTTCTGCCTCCCCCTCCCCCCGGGGGCAGAAAGGCCAAAAAAGGGCTGATCTGCCCCCAGGGGGTGGCAGAAAAAACATGCACATAAAATCAGCCCCTTGGAAGCGACCATTGCCCAAGTGGTCGCTTCCATTACATTAAAAATAAACTCCCTGGTCCCTAGTGGGGTTTTCTGCCGCCCCTGGGGGCAGAAAGGCCAAAAAAATGGGGCAATATGCCCATAGGGGGGAGGGAAGGGCAGAAAAAACATACATAGATTTTGCCCTTTTTGGAAGAGTCTCTTGCCCAAGGGGTCGCTTCCAATACAATTAAATAATTCCCTGGTGCCTAGTTAGGGCATTTCTGCTGCACGATCGCGACCCTGTGCGCGATCGTGAAGTAGAAATGCCCTGCACAGAGACATCTCAGGAGAGGAAAAACTCTTTCCTCACCCCCGATGCCTCTGTGCGTGCAGGAACCCCACCGGGAACAGGAATCACCTTACCTGTTCCTCCGGATGCCTGGAAGCAAATGGCTTCCAGGGCGTCCGGGGCTTTCTGATGACGTCAGCGCGCACTGTGCACACTGACGTCATGGGATTCCCATGGGGGGGGTCAGGGGTGGCAGCGGAAACTCTTCTGCTGCCATCCCCCTTTGTGGGAAGTTGTTGGGCTGCCCATGAGGGGAGCGCCAGCACTTCCCCCATGGGTGGGTGCCATGACGGAGCGGTTCCGTCATGAGCACACGCCCACTGTGGCTCATGACGGAACCGCTCCGTCATGAGCATGGAAGGGGTTAAGGCTCAAAATTACGAACAAAGAGAAAAAGCTGGTTGTTTACTAGCAGCACGATTAAAACAGAGAGAAGCTATTACAGCTATTCCAGTTATTTATAACTCTGAAGGTAAGCTAATAACTGAGACTCAGGAAATAGCGAATAAATTTGCAGATTATTATGAGAAGTTATATAGCTCAGAGGTTGATGATGATCACAATAAAGATCAGGAATTTTTTGATAAAATAACACTCCCCGGCTCAATGAACAGGATCGGCTCATACTGGCAGGCGAAATAACAAAGGATGAAATTGCCCAAGCAATCTCCAATCTGCCATACAATAAAGCACCGGGAGAAGGTGGTTTTCCTGGGGAATTTTACCATTGGGTAAGACCAGAAGCAATAGACGCCCTTTATGATGCCTAAAAAGAAGCAGAGGAAACTGGTAGCCCCTCCTCTCTCACAAATAAAGCTATCATAACGATCCTTCTCAAACCTGGGAAAGATCCTTTATACTGCAGTAGCTATCGTCCAATTTCCTTTTTGTATACAGATTCAAAGATATTAGCCACCATTCTCACCAAAAGACTCAAACAAGTTATTGCTAAACTCATACATAATGCTCAAGTGGGATTCATGCCAGGCAGAAACTCTTATAACCATCTACGCACTTTAGTTCACATACTCTGGCTTTCCAAGGATGCTGGAGAAGACAGAGTAGCCTTAACCTTAGATGGTGAGAAGGCCTTTGACCATATTGAATGGAGCTATATGTTCACGTACGCTACATAGGTTGGGATTAGGCAATAAATATATCACTAAGGTCAAATGATTATATGAGACACCATCCGCACAAGTGAATTGTGGTGGTTTCCTTTCAAAATCTTTTTTAGTACAAAGAGGAACCCGCAAGGGTTGCCCTTTATCGCCCCTTTTATTCCTTCTTGCACTTGAACCTCTGGCTGTGACAAGAAGACAGTGTTCACAAATAGCAGGCATTCCTACACTAGCATGGATCTCAAAAATACTTCTTTATGCAGATGACATATTGCTCACACTTACTGATTTGCCTAGTTCACTCCCGACACTCATGTCTACCATTTCTCGCTTCTCGATCATTTCTGGCTATAAAGTCAATTGGAATAAGAGTGAAGCTCTCCCATTGTCCAGGGGTACAGCGAAAGCAGCTATTTTGGGCTATAATTTTCAATGGAAAGTGGACCGCCTGAAGTATCTAGGTATTTACATCAACACAGGTTTAGAACGTATGATTCAAGATAACTTAGATCCACTTATTGCCAAAACAAAGTCAGAGTATGCAAAATGGTCCCATCTTAACCTGTCTTTTGGGGTAGAGTACATGCAGTGAAAAATATTATAGTGTCCTGTTCCACTTATGTTTTAGGTATGTTGCCTTTGACTGTTAAAATATCAATATTGCGAGACATCGACAAAGGTAATAAAACCTTTATTTGGGGATCTCTGAGACCTAGACTTAAAATCTCAAAATTGATTGCTCACAGGCGATATGGGGGTCTTAGTTTACCGTGCATTGAGCATTACTATACTCCCCTCCATTTATCTCAATTGGTTTATCTTTGGCCAGACAAGATGATCCCCCACTATGGCTTCTCATTGAAAGACAATCTGTACAGGCAACTTTAGGTTTGCAAATGTTTTACACTCATAAATCACCTGCTTTACAAACTTCCAACCCTATTATTGAATCTATGCTTAAGATATGGATACATGCCCACAAACTCCTTAAGAGTAACCCGAGACTACATGGAAAGGCCCCCATATGGCATAACGCTGATATTAGAATAGGTAAACAGACTATATCCTGGGATATATGGGAGAGAGCAGGTATTCTAACGTTGGATCACTTACTCACTTTAGAAGGTGAGCTTAAAACCTTTGAAATGCTTCAGATAGAATTTCAACTCCCTACCTCCCAAGAGGGGAAATACTTACAACTGAAACAAGCCCTATTTCGTAGACTAGGACCAATTCCTTGGATAGTTGAGGATTACCCAGTGTTACATTACTTAAAAATTTGGGGGAAATTCAAAGGCGCATTCTCTGGATTTTGTAATCTCATAGTGCATAAATTACACTCATGCCCATTACTAGCAAAACTACACGTCAAATGGCAAGGGTTAATTACTGTAGCTTATTCCGATGGGAATTGGCGGATGTTATTATGAACATGGATAAGGGAATCATAGAGGCAGAATGAAATTTACTCTCTTCAAAATTCTTCATAACTGGTAGTGGTCACCACAAAAACTCAAGACAGCAGGTTTACTACACCAATCTACCTGTTGGAGGTGCCCACAGGAGGACTGCGATATACTACACATTTTATTCCGATGTCCAATTTTGAAGGAATAATGGTCTTCCATCACTGCCTCTCTACACAGAGCTATACATGTGTCCATTCCTTTAATGATGTTACTGATCTCTCAAATCTAACAAACCATACAAGACGATTGATAGCTATTGCACTCACCGTAGGAAAAATTTGTATATTAAGACATTGGAGAACACCACAATGTCCTACACATGATGAATGGCTTATTGAAATGTATAAAATGGCATAATTTGAAAAACTCATTTATAGATTGCAGGACAATGTTGGAATTTTCATCCAAATTTGGAACCCCTTTCTAGCTAATACATATTCTATTTCTGGTAATATTTCAGGTTTTTCCTTTTAATTAGGAACTGCAATAAGGCAATCACTTCTTTTTTCATCTCCTTATTAATTCATTAGCATCATTATTTATATTCATGCTGTTATCATTAGGACTGTTGATGCTTTAGCCATTAACACTGTTATTTGAATTAGGACTTACCGTCCACCTATTGGAAATTGTTGAGTTAGTAGGAATATCTCCACTTGAAATATTTTATTTGTATGATATTATCGCCCTTCTATCTTCTAACTATAATATATGGTTCACTACATATTGTATATTATCTACATCATCTTCTCCCTTGTCCACCTTTCCTTTTTCTTCCTGTCCAGGTTTTATGAGTATCTCAGATATTGTATCTCTTAATATCTCAATATATATTCATCAACAACTTTATTGCGGTCAATAGACCATAAAAGTGCAAAATAGGCAACATTTCAATAAAAACATTCTCAGATACATAGACTTGGAACACCAAAGGCCCACAAGTACAGCTGCAAATTATTACAATACCCACTCCCCAATAAAAAAAATGGGCAAGGTGCATTACAGCACATACATTAAAACCATATAGTAAAAATATATACAACAATTTAAAAATAAGGTGCTGCTAAATTTAATAAACTGCAATATTAAAAAGAGAGGCTCAATAAAACACCATTTAAAAAGTGAGATTTAAGAGAGGGGGAAAAAGAGAGGCAGCCCAGCTAAAAGGGGAGGTTTTGTCAGCTATGCCCTAAAGAGATGTTATTTAAAAGCGACCTGCGCACACACCACATGGATAGTAAAGAATGTGACACCGCAAATACAATAGGGGTTAGGGTGTTATACTTCAGAAGCCTGAATACTTCTACACACAGCGTCTGGTACCTAGATTTCTACAGGGCTGCGTCAACCAGCGGCGCCTAGATTTTCTATAACCAGGGCAAAAGAAGAAAACATGCAACTCTGATTCCTCTGCATGGTTGCAGGCAGCACAGCCTAGTGCAAGTGTGCCTGCCCATTTATTGGTGAAGGCGCGTAGTGGGAGGGTCCCATGCCTAAATTGGACATATCATTTCCTCGCTAGCGCAGGTTGTATCTCATCCATGGCAGGCTCTAGGCAATTCTGATCTTTAACCCTCATAAACAAAGCTGTCAGTGGACCTGTTGCTGATCACCCCTGTATTCTACCTAGTTTTCCTCCCTGTAGCTCTGCACCAGTTCTTTTCGGGAAACTGTGACACAGGCTTCCTGATGGGAGTGCCATAGACTCGCTCTGCCCATATTCTGAAAGGTGTCCCTAACATAGGCTAGCCACTGTAGTTTCCCGGCACCATTCAGGGCCAGAACCTCCTTTAACTCGTCCCGGTAAACAGCCAATTCTGGGGTTACCTATAATTGACGCCAGTGAAATAGGGGTCTAAGGGCAATTTCATCAGCAATGGGCCTTATCCCCAAATCTAGGCGCAGCAGTATAAGAGGAGTACTAGCAGGAAGACCAAAAAGCTGCCTGGTAATGCGTTCTCGGTCTTTGTAATGTTTCTCAAAGAGTTGTGCCCCCAAAGTTCAGCCCCATACATAGCAGAACACCTAGTTTGCATTTTATATATTTTCACTATTGGTACAATGGGTTTAAAAGAGGGATTCCTAAATAGCTTGATTAGCCCTCCTGTACTCTATGCTAGCTTCAGACTAGTTTTATTAATTTGCGCCCCCCTCCCCCCCCAGTCCATTCTTTCAGTCAGGGTGACCCCAAGGTATTCGAAGACAGAAACCCTCTCCAAAGGAGTGTCATACAGGCTGGGATTAGGACGAGTGGTGCTGGTCGGGTTAAACACTATGTATTTGGTCTTCAAACAATTGATCTCAAGTCCCCTACTGTCACAAAAGGCCTTGAAGTTGTCGAGAATCCTCTGTATGCCCATTAGTGATTTTGAGAGCAACAGAGTATCATCGGCAAACATCATTGCCGGTATTTTTCTGCTAGCTATCTTGGGTGCATCATTGTCCTTCCCCGCATTCAGCACATCTACGAGTGCGTTAATAAACAGGCAAAAAAGGGTGGGTGCGAGCACGCACCTCTGCCTTACTCCTCTATCTATAGGAATAGGTGAGGTGAGTTCCCCTTGTTTGCGGAATCTAATTTGGGCATAATTGCCTTCGTGCAATCGCCTGAGCATATGGCAAAGATAGAGAGGCACCCCAGATCACCTAAGACGCCCCACAGTTTATCTCTTGGTACTAGATCAAACACGGAATTTAAATCCACGAAGATCAAATCGAGACTGCCAACCTTTATTGTCACCGTTTTCCAGTACAGGAGTTGAAGTCTAAATATTTGGTCCATGGTGGACGTATTTTCCCTGAAACCAGCTTGTAACGGGCTTAATATATTGTGTTCGTCCATCCAGGTTTGGAGGCGGACCAACAATACCCTGGCAAAGATTTTCTGACTTAAGTCAATTAAACTTATGGGCCTATAGTTAAAGGGGAGGAGCGGTGAACCCTTTTTGAATACTGGGAGAATTTCCGCAACCGCCCATGTGGATGGAATAGCCATTCCCTGCAATATGGCATTGAATAGAATCCAAAGGTAAGGGGCCCAGACGGTAGGCTCAGATCGAAAGAGGTCCCCAGGGATCTTATCGAGGCTAGGTGCTTTGGAAGGGGCAATTTTCTTTAGGGCACTTATTATCTCTGAAAGGGTTATCTGTGGTGCCTCCGTACTGATGTTTTGCAATGGAGTGATCTCATTGGTTACATTAATGCCTGCATCCCCCAACCTTTGATACAGGGCCTCAAAGTGTTCTTTCCATTTATCGGCAGCGATGTTTGGTTCAATGGCCGACTTCCCTTCCCTACTGCCAGTGTTCACTATGCACCAGAAAGCCTTCATGTCATGAACAGAAAGTGCGTGGTTTAAGGATTCTCACTTGTCCATCTCCCAGGCTTTTTTGGCTTCGGTGATACTAGCCCTATAAAGCACCCTATTTGCTCTGATTAGAGATCTATCTTTAATTTTAATTGCCTCAATCAGGGCTAACTTAGCCCTCCGGCAGCTATCCTTGAACCAGGGGTGTTTACCCTTTTTATGACCACTGGGGCGAGACGATGGGAAAAACAATATCAGCTGGGGTTGATGTCAGCAGTTCATGAGTCTCTGCAATTTGCACAAGGGAGGTGAAAACACCATCGCCAGAGATAGACTGTTCCACTGCCACTAGACAAGGAATGACTGTCTCATACAAAGAGGCCAACTCGCACATGATTGCTGAATGGCTGTCCACCGGACCCTTCTTCTGTCATTGGTCAAGACCAGTCTGTCATCTGGCAATATATTTGAACCAGCAACTTCTTCAGTGATCGGCAGTTCTAACTCCACAGTTGGCATTTTGATCACTATCATGACAGGTGGATGTAGGAGAGTAGGATCTGCCTCTTATGGTTACCCCCACTTTTTTGCTGGTGTATCACTGTTTTTCGACTTTAGTCTGGCTGGAGCCCTGCTATTCAGGACCCCAGCCTAGCTGCTTCCTCTCTAAATTGATTCCATGTACTTTAGGTACATCCCAGATTGGATTCTGGGGTGCCCTTATAAGTCCCTAGTATATGGTATACTATGTACCAAGGGCATAGACACCCCAGAGGCCTACCAGGGGCTGAAGCATGTATTATGCCACCCCTGGAAGGCCCTCCAAAATGACACCACAGGACTGCTACTGCAGCCTGGGTAAGGTGGTGCATGCACCCCTTACTGTGGTATAGGCTACCTATATCACTACCATTGCACACACATATAAACCTATAAGTCACTCCTATGGCAGGCCTTAACAATCCTAAAGGCAGAGTGCTTGGTTTTTATGTGAGAGGGTGCCCCTGCATGAGCAGAGCCCCTCTGCAGCGTTCGGAGTCAATCCTCTGGTGCTGTTTGTGGTGCAGCCTGACCATATACTCTTAAGTGCATTATAACCTCGCGTTAAATGCTAACTTTGGGATGGCTGCACGGAAACATGTCGTGTTTGGTGTCAAACATCTTGGAATACTACCCCCCCCGGCAGTTCTGGCGGCGGGGGTAGCATTCCACCCTTCTAGAGGGAGAGACATGTACACACCGGCATACCCGGTATTAACTTTACAGAGCCCTGGCATCACAAAATGGATGCCGCTGCCACAGACACGGGTCTGGCCTCCTGCTGCTGACCGAAACTCCGGCAGGGGAGGCCTGGACAATAGGTTTCCTGTCGAAGGGAGGTGTAACCACCTCCCCAGACAGGATAGTGTGTATTGGGGCTGGGCGGGAGCACTCTCTGGTGCTTTGAAGTCCTGCACTGGGGGCACATTTGGTGTCCCTGTGCATAGCCCAGTTCAAACCGGTTGCAGGAGCTACCTGCCCCTGCTCTGGCGCGAAACTGGACAAAGGGAATGGGTGTAACCACCCCTCTTCCCTGACCCTCCCATAGGTGGGTCCCCAGAGTATGTCCAACCCCCTAACTTGGTATAAGTATGGGACCCCAGTCCCTAGGACTTTAGATATCCCTGGACGAAACTCTGAAGCCGAATCCTGGACCTTCGACGCTCTACTTAAAGATTAGAGGACTGAAGAATCTCCCTTGGGGTCAAGGAGTGACTCCCCTGCTTGGCAGGCACCTAAGAAGCAATTGTCCGGTCTGCATCGCTGAAGCTCCCGCCGGACGCCGAAGTCTTTGCAACACCAGAGGTGGATTTCCAGACTTCCCCGAGGCTGCCCTGAGACACCAGCGAAGCTGAGGCACGTAGCTGTCGTGGGTAACGTGGAACCGTGACCCCTGGGCACCGAGAACTTTTGTAAGTGCATCCTCTTCCTGGTCTCCCACAAAGTTGTGCTTTGGGCTCCGAGTAGCGCCCGCCTCCAGCACCGACTGCACCGAAGATCACTGGCCTCCACTCCACGAGTGTCCTGTGAGCCAGCTCCAAGTGCATCCACTCGAGACTCCTTTGCGGTCGCTAGTCCATTGGCTAGTGGGCCCTCCCGAAGGCAACGCTTCTTCTGCTTGGGCTTTCCTGGTTGCTCCAGACGTGCTCTGACTAACCCTCGCTGGGTGAGTCCCCCAGACCTTGCTGGTCTGTATCAACGTCCTTTCTTTGTTTCCACGTGACTTGCCGTTGCCAAGGCTTGTTGGGTCCAATCCAGTCACCGACACCGCAGCAATTGACAGACGTCGTGGGACAGCTCGAATCCAGCTCCTGGTTGTCGTCGATGCCTCCTGGACCACGTGGCTGAAGAGTCAAGATGACTGTCAACCTACCTGAAGCACCCGACATCGGTGGGCATCTGCTCATCGCCTTCCTGGTCACTGGCTAGTGACCCAGACTCTGTCCCCTCTGCTTTCAGGTCCTTCAGATCTTCGATCCACTCTTGGATCCACCCGGACACTTTCGACTTGGTCGCCAGCAGCCCGCTGCAGCAGATCGTCATTGAAAACGACGACGAAACCCGACGCCAAAAGACACCTATGCACCCGGCTTCCCTGGGTGAGGTAACTCGAGTACTCCGGTGCTCCCGTGGGTATTGACTCTAGAACTGCCTAGTTCTAAAGGGGTTTGCTCCAAGTCCTCCTCTAAGTGTCCTTTCCTTTTAAAAATCCAACCGCGACTTTCCCCATAGAAGTCAACGGTGGCTCGCGGCTGTGTTCTCACACTGCACGCGTCCCCCGTGGGTCCCCTGTGTCACTACCTTGGGTGGTTCCTTGGGGTCCAAGCACTTCTACAGGCTCTAGGCCTTGTGTCTAGCTCAGTCGTGGTTCTTATACCACTATTTTAGTATATGGTTTGGTACGCCCCTAGGGCTCAAACGTGTATTGTGCTAAATACTGCTGATATTTGACTTGTAACTTATGTACTTCGAACTCTAGCCTCATAAAGAGACTAGAGGGGTGTGTTTAAGACTAAATACATATATTTTATATATATACCTGGTGTGGACCTCTTTCATTTGGTCACTCAAGAGATTATAGACTGGTAAATCAAGCTGCTTTACATTCCTTCAAGACTTAGCCTGAAGGCTGCTCTCCATAGCTACCACTAGGATAGCTTTCACTAAAGGTTGTCTTTAACCTATCTCCATAAGGGGTTGTTTGGACTGGTGCAAGGTGCCCACTAGAACTAGTGGACAGCATATGCCAGGCCAACTTCTCACAGTGGAGACAACAAAGTCAACCACCCGCTGCCAGATCCTGATATCAATTAGAATGTAATCTATGATAGAGGAGTGTCCTGGGCGATTGAAAGTGTAATTCCCTGGTGTGTCTGATTTAGTTCGACCGTTACATGCCCTTAAGGAGTGGTTCAGGGTAAGGGATTTGATCTGTAACGCCAGCGGTGTCCAAGCCCTGATTGGCTCGATGTGTGCCTCAGGAACGGCACAGTATAGATCTTCTTCACTGGATATTCCTCCATTAAAATCACTCAGGGGGCTCAAACTGACAGTTGAAGTCCCCACCAACAACCATCCAGTAGTTACTAGGGCTGGCAGACAAAGAGGTTGCTAGTTGATCAAGGGTCGGTGATTCATGGCTGATACTAACAGGCCTGGAGTAGACTTTTACCAGAGCAATTCTGACCTTAGATGTAAATGTCAAAAGAATGCACTGGACGTCGTTAGAAAAAAACTCCTGCGATTTTACCGAACAACCCAAATGGGACCCCACCATATGCAGAGACCACCTGAGGGCCTGTCATTGCCCCTAAAGGTTGCGGCAATACTATGGGATGCAAAGCCCAACCGCTGGGCCACCTCCCTATCCCAGGTTTCTTGGAACATACAGATGTCATATTGGTCCACAAAATCCCCCCAGTCAGGGTTATTAAGCTTATTTCTAAGGCGTGCAACATTCCATACAGAATCTTTAACTTTGTTGGGTTTCTAGGATTAACAGACGTATGTACCCTGGGTTCAGCATTAGAAGGGCCGATATCACTAGGTTGGTCCCTTGATCCTACTGCCAGGGTTCTGGTTATAGCATCGGTGCTATCAGCCATAAACACTGGGGGTTGGGGTCTACAGGGAATACTGGGGCTAAGGTCTGGGACACAGCTTGTGGTACCCCTTTATTTATGCTTGCACGAGCTTCAAGGGGCGTCTGTCCCAGTACAGTAGGGCCCTCCCCACTTTCCTGACTGCCCCTAATTTGAAAAATTATAACATGAGGTTCCATCGAGACGCCTATCCCTGGTCCAGGTTTAATATTTAGGGGACAAGATTCCCTTTTCAAAGAAACCCTCTCCCCGGTTTCCTGCTGGATGTTGGTTGTCCGTTCAGTATGCTGCATTACTGTGAGTCAATCTACCTCTTCCAGGACCCCAAATCTGTTTGCTGTGGATATGTTGTATAGAAGGGGTCTGGGGGCATGGTACCTCTGTCTTGCATAGTTGTAGTTCTGCTTCCACAGCCCCTGTCCATGGCTCCTGTGCGTGTTGGGATCTAGTGCTTGGTGTGGGAAGTAGAAATACCCTAGTGGAAGAGACCTGATTCCCTCATCTAAGTTCTGGTGGTGTGGGCCTAGGAGGCTTCGGGCGATCATGGAGTTTTTTAAATTAATCACTATGTAATCCCCTTGCACATCTTTTGGTCTGTTTCCCACCCACCTTACCCTGTGGGTCATAAGGATCTCTCCAGCATTTTCATAGGAGAATTGCCTCTGCCTTGCTAGCCAAAACATGCATGTGTTCTTTAATTCATAATGCGTTTCCCGCTGTCCTAGTTTAAGCTCAGGTACACCTGCGAGGACAATAACATAGGGAGATGAGGCAGGGGGTAAAGTAATGGAAGGTAGATCACTACACTCTTCCCCGGCCCGGTTACAGAAAATTCCACTATCCCCATCCCCTCTGTACCTAGACCCGGGCCAATTAACATGGTGGAGTTTGTTTACCAAACTAGGATGTATCAAGTTTTTACTCCTAGGCTCGCTGCTAGCCAAATTAGGAACAATGGTCCATGTTGAGGTAGAGGTTGGGGGTTCTGGTCTTGTTACAGAAAATTGGTTGGGTGCTTGGTCAGATACTTGCGCGCCTGTGTCCGCATGGCAACTAGCATCTATACCTTTCCCTGATGTTGCCGTCGGCCTACCCACCCAGAGTTCCAAAGTTTCTGCCAATTTATCAACCCGTACTGATAGAGAGCTTAGCTCTTCTTTCACAATGGATCTGACTTGAGTCTGAAGGTCCACCACCAAGTTCTTTACCCACGCTGGGTAGTCTAGAGATACTTGACTGTTGCTTGTACCGTCCGAGATCGTATCTGTGTCATCCTGGTGTCTTCCAGTGTCGGGCGTCCCATCATTACGCTTCTTTCTTTTTGTGCCCATTCTACTGGGTTGTTTAGGTTTCCCATTTTTGGCGAGTCCACAGTCAATTACCCCTTTACGTTGACCAATTGTTGGTGGTTCACTCTCCTTTGTAGTGGGATTGGCCTGCAGAGCCTGTAGGAAAGTGGCTCTATATATACTGCACCAAAGTAAGGTACAGTGTGTATAGGGCCCACAGTTCCCCAATGGTAAGGCAGAGGCTAAAGTTAGATACAACCTTACTCTCTAAAGTGGTAGCTTGGTCGAGCAGTAAGGCAGTATCAGAGGACAGTGTAAAGCATTTGTTGTACACACTCAGTCAGCAAATGAAGCCACACACTCAAGAACTGAACTCTAGGCCAATGGTTGGTATATAAAAAAATATATGCTTGTTTTATTTTAGAACCAACAATAGGAATCAAAATATACTTTCTCAGAATGAAATGCTTTGTTTAAATACTTTTCAAGTAGGCAATATACTTTTGGATGACAGTAGTCCCAGTTGTTGCAAGAGGCAACACAATTTCAAACACAATGCAACATTGAGCTCAATGGAAAGTTTTAGTTAAATGCAATTAATTACTTTGTGGATTACTTTTCTAACCACAGGACTGGATCATGGATTCAGTCCCGGGACACTTCCTGTAAACAGTTAAGCAAAAGCGTTTTGGTTATAGTAGTGATTTTTGAGGAATATTATTGTATTTCAAAAGTTGACACTTAGAAACTTTTCTGGGTAAAATTACCAATGTTATCCTATGGAAGGAAATGCAGTTTGCAAGCAAAGTAGGTTTACGTTACTTTTGTAATCCAGTGCTGGGTTCTCAGGTTCAGCACTGGGATATCTATCTAAAACAGGCAAGCAATTACGTTTGTATCGTTGGCACAATTTTTAACGAATATTTGTAAGATTCAGAAATCGACAGAAACTTTTTCAACAAAAAGCAGGCAATGATATCCTATAGAAGGAATTTCAAATTACGGGTAAGTACGGTTAAAATTACTTTTCAGGGTCAGTACTGGTCTAAAAGATGCAGTACTGAGGTCTCTCCTGATAGCAGGTGAGTAAATCGGAATTCGTTACTGTTCTGATTTTTAAGCAATATTTTGGTATTTCAAAAGTGGACACTTAGAAGAAATTTCACAGAAAACCAGTCAATGGATCCCTATGGAAGAAAATTGAGTTAGTGGTAAGTAACGCTGTGATTACTTTTCAGGGTCAGTGCTGGGCACCAAGATCCAGCACTGGGATCTCTCCTAATAGCAGGTGAGTATTTCCGTTTTCGTTACTCGGTTGATTTTAGGTGAATATTTTAAAGTTGGGAAACTCCACACTTAAAAGAATTTCCGAGTGAAACCAGTCAATGTTACCCTATGGAAGAAAAGTGAGTTATCGGCTTTTGGGTAAGTACTCGACTGGCAGAGTTAAGGTTCTGGGCATAGACTCAGGGGTCCCCCAGGGTCAGGTAAGTACAGTTGTTACACCCTCAGCGGCACAGGGGTGGCCGGGTGCAGAGTGAGTAGGCCCAATGTTATCCTATGGACGGCAGGGGCCTTTGGTTGGTGGCTGCTGGCTAGCAGGCCACTCGGCTGTGGGAGCAAAGCTCCTGGTCACTTGCTCAGGGCAAGTGGGGAAGTCGAACAGGGTAGTTGGTGCACCCTCAGCGGCACTGGGGCGGCCGGGTGCAGTGGGCTTTTGGGCCGTCGGGCGCCCAATGGTTTTCAATGGTAAAGCTGCGTGACGAACAAAGACTGCAAGCTCGGGGACGGTGATTCTTCAGGTGCGACCACCACTTCGAGAGGTAAGTTGGGAAGCTGTGGGAAAGGTAGGCACCCCGGAGTTGGGCACAGGAGGCCGTGGGGCGTCGGGTGCAGGGGTGTCTTTAGGCGTCGGAAATCTTACCCTCGGCTGGTCGCGGTTGGAGGGGTCCCTGGTTCTGAGGCTGCAGGCGTCGTCAGGAGCGTCGAGGAGGGCCCTTGGGTGCTGGATTCTGGGTCACAGTCGCCGGGGGGACGTCCTCTTGGTATTTGCCCACTCAGGCACAGGCCGGGCTCGGTGGGAGCAGAGGGTGCAGGATTCGCGGTTCCCGGTTGGCACCAGGGGTTGGTTGCTTGCTTTGAGCAGTACCTCTGCTCTTGGGAGTCCCAGGGGGTTGGAGTCACTAGGCAGTCAGGTCCTCCGGGGTTTGTGAGGGTGCTGACCACTGGAGACGCCGGGGTTTAGCAGGAGCAGGTTCGAGGGTCGACAGGCCGGTAGGGCTGGGGCCAAATCAGTTGGTGTCTTCCTCTTGTGAGCAGCTGCACGGCAGGTCTTCTTGTTTCTTGTTCTTCTTTCTTGTTTTTGGAATCTGGAACTAAGGAAGGAAGGTTCAGGGAGCCCTTAAATACTGAATTTAGGGGTGGTTACAGGTAGGTAAGGGCAGGGACCAATGGGTCCCTTCCCTGGGGTGGGTACACCCCTATTCTGCCACTCTCCAGTGGGAGGGGGCAGGAGCCTGTCCCTGGTTGGCTGGGTCCCCCATCCTCAAGATGGCGGGGACTCGAGTTTGTGCTTCACCTCGCCTCCCCACCTTAGGGGTGGAGTTGGCAGAGGTGGGCACAACCCATTTCCTGCATCTGGTTTTCCCGCCGGTTCTCCCGCCAGAAGTGGGGGTGGAACCAGTGGGGACCAGTTTGCTGGGAGCAGCAAATGGTCTGGGGAAGCTCAAAAGGCGGCAGGCCTTTGAAGCTTTCCCATGCCCATCCTGGGGGAGGAGGCTTTGGCACCTCGCCCCAGGATGCGCATTGTTTCAGGCCCCTGAGAGCAGAGGCTCTCGACCCAGGGGTCCAAAAACATGTCTGGTGGTGGCAGCCTGGGCAGCCACTCAGTCCGGACACTGGAGGTCGGGTTGGTTTCAGGGGCATCTCTAAGATGCCTTCTGGGGTGCGTTTACATTAAATCCCACACTGGCATCAGTGTGGGTTTAATGTGCTGAGAAGTTTGATACCAAACTTCTCAGTTTTCAGTGGGGCCATTATGGTGCTGTGGAGTTCGTAATGACAGACTCCCAGCACCATATACTCTTAATGGCAGCACTGCACTTACAATGCCCAAGAATGGACTTAGGCACTGTAGGGGCACAGGGCTCCTGCCTCTGTGCCCTCACCACTGGCATAGTGCACCCAGCTGGAGGGGTGGCTGACCTAGGCCAGGGCAGTGGCTTGTAGGCATGGCACACAGGGAAGTGTGCCATGTCGACTCTTCACTTTTGTTCTGCACCAAGACACGCAGCCTGCAAAGGCAGTGTGTGTGTGTAAAGGTACAGGGTCCCTAAGGGTGGCACAACAAGTGCTGCAGCCCTTAGGGGCCTTCCCTGGTCACAGTGCCCTGGGTACCCATGGTACCATTTACCAGGGGCTGACCTGTGGCCAGGGATGCCAATTGGGTGTAGGCATCAATGCAGTTTTAGGGAAGGAACACAGGCCCTGGGTACCTGGTTGGCAGGAACCCAGGGCACACTCAGTCAAAGCACATCAGCAATTCAGCAAAAAGTGGGGGCATACCATGCAAGAAAGATGGCACTTTCTCACAGAGCCTGAGAGATGGGTTCTGGGTCAGAGGTAAATTGGGGTGAGACCATATTGGGCGCCAAAAAATAAAGGTCAGGTGTTAAGGATAGACGCCGCTCAGTAAGTTCAATTTCTGTTGCCACCACACCAATGGCCCTCTGTAGCATTTTATCAATTGAAGCGGGAGCCACTGTAGGAGCAAGCTGCTGGGGCAAAGTTTGCTGTTTTGCAGGGCAAGCCCGTTTCCCCATTGTTGCAGGTATCTAGGGTTAAAAGAGAGGCCACAGGATCCAAGCAATTGCTCGATTACCGGTAGGCAACCCTTGGTGGTGCCACCCCGAATGCTTGGACCCTACTGAAACCTTTCAGCTTGGAGCCCCCCTTTACTTGCAATAGTAAATAACAGTACAGTAAGTGAAGACCGTACCTTGTATCTTGCTCTAGATGCCGATTTCTGGGAGCAGATCCTCCTAGGGCAGATGTCAGGGGGGTGCCCCAGCCCAGCCTCTTCCGGGCGATGACGGGAGTGGACGGGCCCGCCCTTGGCCCGGGCGAGCCCAGCGCTGCGGGAGCCCCGGGCAGGTTTTGAAGCGCCTCCTGGGGCAGCGTGGATGTTGGCGGCATACGGAGGCGCAAAACAGGCTGTAAGCTGTGGTCCGCTGCACCCCCTTGCTCCCCTCTGGTGCCTGGAGCCTGTTAGAATGGGGTCCAGTGCTGCGGAAGCCCCGGGCAGGTTTAAAACGGCGCCTCCTGGCGCAGCATGGACGTCGGCGGCGTAAGGAGTCGCAAAGCAGGCTGTAAGCTGTGGTCCGCTGCTCCCCCTCACTCCCCTCTGGTGCCTGGAGCCTGGGATCTCTTCATTCCCTATTCTACCGGCCAATATCTGTATTATCTTTTTTCTGTTTACAAATCTGAGAAGTTAACATTTCATAGTAATTTATTGTGTGGCCATATTTTGATTTATTGTTTATTCTCTTTTTTTCATGTATTGTTTATAAACTGACATGTAAATCTCAATAAAAATATACAACAAAAACAGAAGATGTGCTATCTGTAAAGTTTTCACCACAGTATGAAGGCTGCAGGTAGTATAATCTTTAGCACCTTCAGACGTTATTTTAATCAAATAGTGTATTTTTTGCCTAGTGTTCCATAGCATGTACACTCTTCTTAGTAGATACTTTTTAATACTCTAGTGTATTTCTCATGAGAGTTTTACTGTCTGGAAACAGTGTACAGTGTGGTATATGTAAACTCTCTCCATAGAGTGAATACTGTTTACAGTACCCACTTCTTTACGCATATCTACTTCATTTCTCAAAGTAGGTTCGGTGACTCTGAGGGGTTTGATACAGATAAAAGCTGTCCGTAGTGGCCATTTGTTTTGGAACAGATGTTCCATATTTTTAAGAACTTGGCTTTCTCTAACAGTTGAACCCTGTTTTAGTCACTGGGAGAGATAGTCCTTACAGCAGTAAAAAAACAACTTCAGTGGTTTTTCCATGCTAGGGCATGTAAAAGTAAAGTACACCAATTCTGCTTTTTAAATACAATTCATCCTGCCTATAAGCCTCTACGGCCTTCCTTAGGATGACTTATAAGTATCAAAAAGTAAGGTTTAGGCCTGGCAAAAGGTTTATTTTGCCAGGTAGAAATGGGAGTGTAAAACTGCACTGCAGGCTGTAGTGTCAAGTCTGAGACATGTTTTAAAAGGCAACTGTAGTGGGTGGTGCAATGAGTGCTGCTGGTCACTATTTGCATGTAATCTACAGACCCTGGGTGTAGGTAGTACGATTTACTAGGTACTGCAAGTAAATTAAAAGCCTGGATCAATGCTAATGGCAACTTCTTTGGGTGCCGTCATCTTCAGCACTATAGAATGTTCTATTTTTTCTTACATTTTCTCAGCTCCAGTCTATACTTTTGCGAATGTTGTGGTACTTAGCTGCTCTATCTGACTGAGCTCTGGAAACGGTTTCTGCGCCTGCTCTTCCGTGTTCAGGCTGTAATGATGTTTTAGTCACCTAATGTCGCTTTACCTTCTATAGAATGCCTCAACCACCCAGCTCCCATCCGCTCTCATTGCCAACATTCTAAATATGGCATGCAGCAATCCATGCGCACAGACACATCAGCACATATTGCAATAGACCTGATTAAGATGGGAGACTCCTGATTTTTATAAGCCAAATTTGGCTTAATTTTTAGCTATCTCCTGTCTGAAACTGCCCCTGCTTCAATGTACGTAAATGGGGGAGATGAAGTTTTTTGTTTTTCAAAATCTTCCTCTGTCTTGTTTCAAAATGTAATTATGAGTGAATAAGGATCGAGAGAGGGGAGGAGTCAAAAAGGAGCATATTACAAAGACAAAACAGTGCATAATAAACATGAGAAACATTAAGTCTGATCTCAGAAACAATATTCTATGCTCTCCCATTCGTATGTAACATCCTCTCTTGCTTGCTCCTGCATTATTTAGTAAGTAAGTAAAGGGTCTTAACGCAAGGCAGGAAATGGCACCCTGGCCCGTGTGTGACATGTGAAATACACTCAGTATTCAGAAGGCCCCATACATACACACCAACACACCCGATTCAGGGAAAGGACTCCCCATTTGTAAAGCCAAAAATGGTTTCATTGTAAGTTGCCTTCTGGTTAAACCTGTATTCACTTAAGTGAATGCAGAAAATAGTCTTTCCTCTTCCTCGATGTTGGCAAGGATGCCCTCAGGTATGTAGGTGCCTGCGCAACCCTGGCAGCTACATATGCCAAGTAGCCACACGCAAGGGCACAGGTCATACGACCAATCACGATTCCGTTTTTTTCCACACATCTGGCTCTTTCTCGAGCTGTCACCACTGAGGCCCAATCAGAAGAGACCTGGGCGGGGTCAACGAGCAGATTCTCGAAGTCTCTGGTCTGTTCCTGATATACCGGCCCATTGAGCTTATTAGAGAACCTTAGGATACGCCCAGCACCGCGAGAGGCTCGGCATGTATTGACCAATTAGAGACGAGGGGCGTGTCCATGTAAATAACTATTTTTCGGGACATTTGTAGAATGCTCCGGATGCTTCGATACGGCCAGCTCATGTGCGCATGCGCATCCCTTGCTCGTCTGATCAGATCTGACAGGTTCCAGAAAGGACGAGAAGCCGTGCGATTTTCGCCCATTCTGTACCCTGTAATAATGTAACACCAGAGGTACTGGGTTCACTAAGAAATAAAGCGTCCTAATAATGGTTTTCTTTGAAAAGTGTTGCATTCCAGCAGAAAACGCGCGTACATTAAAATGAATTCAAGTACCACAGTAACAGTGCATTCTGTGATATGTAGTCATGATGTAATATGATAGGACCAATGCCGTTTCTCAGTCAAGTGATTCGTAAGTGCAAAGTTTGGCACTTGGATGAAAGATGTTTCTTATATGGAAGACGATAGTGGAACTTTACATAAATCGTCTTTTGTATTGGATCAGTCTTTTTCAGCTCTGAGGCGTGCCTCGACTTTCCCGTTCAACATGGCCGCCCTGGAGTGGGACGAGGATTGAGGCTTTAGTCCATTTTCTGTTATGTTCGTCTGTGTAGTGACATCAGGGTTATAACTCGCGTTGATTGGTTGTTACGAAGCTTGTGCTGGCAAGCGCTAGAAGCTTCCCGGCCGAAGAGACCTCGGGAATGTTCGGGAATGGAGTCGAAGGGTAGGAGGGCTGGGCGCGCAGTGATTGGCTGGTCTCGCACGAGCCCCTCGGCATGCAGAGTATAAATACGCCGTGTTGCCTGTCAGCTGTCATTCTTCAGAGATGTGAATCGAAGAGAGGGAGAGAGATCATACAGGAATCCTGACCCTGAGGAGACTGCAGCGCAAGTCTAGCTCTTGAAGACGAGAGACTGACAGAAGAAGCACAGTCTGAAAAGGCTACTTCACAGACGCACATCCGCAGAAGTTTCTCCTGCTCCCCTGCGGAAGAGAGCACATCTCACAGAGCCTTCTACCAGAGTGCAATTCTTGAAGCTATCCAGCTGGTAACAGAAGGACTCTAAAAGGAGACTGCCAAGCATCTTGAAGCGGAGCTCACTGGTCAGGCAACACTGCAGAAAATGACTGCACCCAAAGGAGTCGCCATTGGCATCGACCTGGGCACCACCTACTCCTGTGTGGGGGTCTTCCAGCATGGCAAGGTGGAGATCATCGCCAACGACCAGGGCAACCGCACCACCCCCAGCTATGTGGGCTTTACAGACACTGAGAGGCTCATTGGAGATGCTGCGAAGAACCAGGTGGCCCTTAACCCCCAGAATACTGTCTTTGATGCTAAGAGACTGATTGGCAGAAACTTTGATGACACAGTTGTGCAGGCTGACATGAAGTACTGGCCCTTCAAGGTGGTGAGTGATGGTGGGAAGCCCAAGGTACAGGTGGAATACAAAGGGGAGAACAAGACTTTCTTCCCAGAGGAGGTGTCTTCCATGGTTCTGACCAAGATGAAGGAGATTGCCGAGGCATACTTGGGACATCCAATCTCCAATGCTGTCATCACTGTGCCTGCTTACTTCAATGACTCCCAGAGGCAGGCCACTAAAGATGCTGGAGTAATAGCTGGCTTAAATGTGCTGAGAATCATCAATGAGCCAACAGCAGCAGCGATTGCCTATGGCCTGGACAAGAGTGGCAGGGGAGAGCATAATGTCCTGATCTTTGACCTTGGTGGTGGTACCTTTGATGTCTCCATTCTAACTATTGATGATGGCATCTTTGAAGTTAAAGCCACAGCTGGAGACACCCACTTGGGAGGTGAAGACTTTGACAACCGAATGGTCAATCACTTTATTGAGGAGTTCAAAAGAAAGCACAAGAAGGACATCAGCCAGAACAAGAGGGCAGTCAGGAGGCTGAGGACTGCTTGCGAGAGAGCCAAGAGAACCCTGTCTTCCAGCACTCAGGCCAGCATCGAGATTGACTCCCTGTTCGAAGGCGTCGATTTCTACACTTCCATCACCAGAGCACGCTTTGAGGAGCTGTGTGCTGACCTCTTCAGAGGGACTCTTGATCCTGTGGAGAAGGCCTTGAGGGATGCCAAGTTGGACAAAGCTCAGATCCATGACATTGTGCTTGTTGGAGGGTCCACCCGCATCGCCAAAATACAAAAATTACTGCAAGACTTTTTTAATGGTAGAGAACTAAACAAAAGTATCAACCCAGACGAAGCTGTGGCCTATGGTGCAGCAGTGCAGGCTGCTATACTAATGGGAGACAAGTCTGAGAATGTGCAAGACTTGCTCCTCCTGGATGTAGCACCTCTCTCACTGGGGCTTGAGACAGCAGGTGGTGTGATGACTGTCCTCATCAAACGCAACTCCACCATCCCAACCAAGCAAACCCAGATCTTCTCCACCTACTCTGATAACCAGCCAGGGGTCCTCATTCAAGTGTATGAGGGTGAAAGAGCCATGACCAAGGACAACAATCTCATGGGGAAATTTGATCTGAGTGGAATCCCACCAGCCCCTCGTGGTGTGCCACAGATCGAGGTGACCTTTGATATAGATGCCAACGGTATCCTGAATGTCTCTGCTGTGGACAAGAGTTCTGGCAAACAGAACAAGATCACCATCACCAACGACAAGGGCCGACTGAGCAAAGAGGAGATCGAGAGGATGGTGCAGGAGGCAGAGAGGTACAAAGCAGATGATGAAGCCCAGAGAGAGAAGGTCTCTGCCAAGAACGCACTGGAGTCCTACGCCTTCAGCATGAAGAGCACAGTGGAGGATGACAAACTTAAAGACAAGATCAGCGAAGATGAGCGGAAGAAGATTGTGGACAAATGTAACCAGACTATCGCCTGGTTGGAGAGCAATCAGCTGGCAGAGAAGGAGGAGTATGAGCACCAGCAGAAGGAGCTTGAGAAGGTCTGTAATCCCATCATCACCAAACTGGACCAGGGTGGGATGCCAGGGGGAATGCCAGGTGGGAGCTGTGGAGCTCAGGCTCGTCAAGGGAGCTCCAGCACTGGACCCACCATTGAGGAAGTAGATTAATGATGGACAGTAATGGACTATTTTCATGGACTCCCATCTGTTTTTTTTAATTACTGAATTGACAGATTTGTTTTTAAAATTGAATATGTGCTGCTAATTGAAGACCCTAATGTTTACGTGAAGATTTGTTTATTTTTATTATTTAAGTCTAGTTGTGTGAGAGATGATATGCTGTTAGCAATTTAGCAGAGATTTAATCTGATTGGGTGTAACATTTCAAAACAAGTACTTTGAAATCTTAAAATAAAATGCTATTTTTAGTTTATCTTTGAAGTTGTTTGTTTCTTCCTTGTGAATAAATTGCCTTCTGTTGTGAAAATGTCTACGGGTGAACAAGTAAACATTTTGGTACAATAGATATTTTTATATATTCAGTTTCTAATTTTAAATCATTGTTTTCTTGATGCTGTTTCCTGTTTGAGCGTTGTTCTGGAACTCTTTAACGTGTAGCTAGCTATATCTGTTCCTGGTGTGGGAGTCTTATTAAACGTGCTTAGGGGGCGCAGGGAGGAGGATGGGGGGGGGGGCAGTGTAATGTCAAAACAAGAGACATCTGGAAAGAGCGAGTATAATTCTTTCACTGTCCCCTCACAGTAAATCTCCCTTCAACTCCTTATTTCAGCACGGCATCTCACCTACAGCTCTCATCTTAAGATTGTATCTTCCTCCAGTCCCCATAGCAATACAGGGGCTCTGTCCTTCCAGTACTCACTTTCAGTCCCCATTTAAGTGAAACATCACACCAGCAACCAGCCCCTTTACTCAGCTCTTAAACTGACTGCATCTGACATCCCTGTGCAGGGCATCTCTCCAAGTCCTCACCACTTAACAGTGTCTGCCATACATCATCGTCCCCAGTGCACTATTTTCGCAGTAGCTCCCTCAGTGCTAGATTTTCCTCCCAGGGCATACCACCGTTCAAGATATCTCTGAGCCCATCTCGAACAGTCATAGTGGATATGCTATTCAGCTCCCATCTCAGCACACCCCCCCCCTCATAGTGCAAGGTTTTCCTTCCATCCTACTCCAGTGAAACATTACTAATTGCACGTAAGTGCAAATATAAAGGCACATTTCAACCCTTATTTAGTACATTTAGCCCTTCCTGTTTAACTCCTACCTTGTTCCAAATATTCATTCCAGCCACACAACCCAGTATTCAGTGTTCCTGCTAGGGGAATGTCTCCCTTTCACATGTCCTGGCGCTCCTACCTTAATTATGTTCTCTCAGAGCTCTGGGAGAGGCTTGAATGGTGCTTTCCCAAATTTAGAGATCTGAGAGAGACCTAAATGTGGACTTGGGTGGACCCCAAACAGAGACCATCATGACCGGAAGAGATATCATGTGCGGGGTGGAGAACTCGAGGGTAGAGGAATCTTTGAAAATCTCCAGGTGAAACTCCCAGACACCCCAAGGAATGGCTTTGGAGTCCCTAAGGAAAAGACTTTGGATGAGACCTCTGGTTAGAGCTCATAGACACCACAAATAATTGGATGCTGGGAGAGATCCAAAGTTAGGCCTAAGTAGCACTTATATACAGCACGGTGATGATTCTGAGATCCCAAGTGAAGGCCCTGGGGACCCCCAGCTAAAGGAACACAGAAGACACCACAAGTGAAGGCTGTGGCACCCCTCTGCATAGTCTTTGGGAGAAACCCCAAGGCAAGGTATCAGAGACAGACACCATATAGAGAGAGTGAGAACTACAGACGAATATAACTCTGCAACAGATGTAGATGGTGAGAGACCACTTTCTGGAAGTGACTGAGTGAGAGCTGTCTGACACCCAGGAAAAAGACTCTGGTAGTGAGACTGATTGACAGGGCCTTGGGAAACAGCCTCCAAATGTGAGTTGAGTGGCTGCCTGGTATAGTACTCTGAGAGACCCTGCATGAGGATTGGGGGGCCTGCAGGGAGAGGACTCTGGGTGATAAATACCAGGTGCATGAACCCTAAGGATAGGAATCTGAGAAAGAACTCTGGTAAGGTTTGGAGGAGGACAACTATGGAGAAGACTTTGAGTGGGATAAAACATGTGATGGGGCAAACAGACCACAGGTGAGTGCTGTGGGGCCTCCTGGGATAGGCCTCTCTCCCCTGGCTCTTACTCTGGTGTCTTTTCTGGGAAAACCCACAGGGGAGAAGTAAGGGAAACCTAGGTGAGGAGCTGAAAACATGCTGTACTAGGACGTTCAGAGAGACGACAGTGAGACCTGAGGTCAGTGGAGAAAGATGTCCAGTCACAGAACGTTTGAAAAAACCCACGAGAGGGCTGTGGAACCCTGAGGGATTGGAGTCTAGTGAGTTCCCAGTTGCGAGCTGAGCACCCTGTTGGGATGGGAATGCCCCCTGCATGGTTTTGCAAGAGTGCACCTCTGCTCTCAGTTACATAACTGCAAAAATCCACTGTATTTATGATTGCTGGTGCCCAGCATACGGAACAATCATTCATGAGTGCCTTATATGTGTAAAGAAACTGGAGGCCCAGAGTAGTGCTCAGTGGTGTGAAGGAGCTCACAAAACACCAATCCTCACTCTCCAATTGTCTGCTAAAGTGCTGTGCATGACACCATGCCCTTTGGTAACATCCTGAGTGCATTGTAGGTGTGCAAAGAGTAACAGGTGACTGGTATTATGCATCTGTATGTCATGCAAGTGTATGGTTATGAGATCAGTGAGATTCATTTTGGATTTCCCCTAGTAGAGCCTGGTATAAGATGGAGGCTGCATAACCACCTCCCATACAAGCAAAGTGTATTGCTAGCATTCTGAAGCTTTTGTGAAGCACCATACATGATTAAGTTGTGGGAGGATAGAGACAGAGCTCCCTGTAGAAGTGTGTTTTCAACAGTGGCTTGCCTGATTGTTCCTTCCGCAGCACTCCTATTGCTATAGATGGATAGTGTAACGAGGTGGGGAACGTGGTCTCCTATGTAAGTATAGGGTGAACCATTCTTTTGGAGCCTGCATTTTGTCTCTCCCAGAGGTGCTACTTCAAAAAGCTGGTGGCTGTCAGGTGCAGGATGTCACTCATTGTGCCTTTTTTAGGGGGTGCTCTCCTTTGAGACACCCCTCATCATTCCCTGCTGTGGGACTGTCACCCGAAGACAAAGACTTGTGCTATTAGAAGATGGGTGAATAAACTGAGCTCCTTGGCTCAAACCAGTTCCAAAACAGTGACAGTGGAATCAGCATTCCCTGTCTGGCTCAGGACTGTGAGAGAAACCTTGACACTTTTTCAAAGGGTTCCAGGATTTCTCGTTGATAGAAGAGTGCCCGCATAGTGTCATGGGACCTCTTGATATTCATGAGTCTACCTAGCATGATGAGAGAAGGGAGTGGAGGGCCCGCTGCAGGAGGAAATGTACCCAGAGGAGAAGACCATCTGTGGTGACCTGGAAGAGGAAACTGGTCAAAACAGGGACTGGTTGGAGGGACTTTGCAGGAACTGCTATACATCTACAGTGCCTCCCCTATTAGATCTTGGCGTACTGCGCTGAAGATCTCAAGTGTGACTCCTGCCTGTGGTCACTCAGACCAAGAGGTATTTCACAGGAACTGAGTTGTAAAGTGGATCTACCTGCCTCTACCTTGTGAACTCTGTGCACTGCTCTGAAGAAGAACATTATGACTGCCTCTCTGTCTTCCTTGTTCTTTACCTCAGCGAAGTGTGATCTGTGCTGGCCACCCAGGACCTTTGACCAACCCAGGCCCCAGAGAGACTCAGGGTCAGTGATGAGTGTCTGGGTCAGCACTCATTACTGTTTGTGATAGATATATATATAAACACTTACCCTTATACATACATATATAAAGCTTATATTTTCCGGTGTAAAGCAATGCATTGTAAAGCAGTTCTTGGTATAAATATGCGTGGTAAAGGCATGCGTGCTAAAGGCGCATGTGTTGTAACATTGCGTTGTAATGGCATGCGTTGTATAGACTGCGTTGTAATCGCTGTTTCCCTTGTGAGAGCCACATACATGCATCACACATCCAGCAAGGACTTTATGCTGGGGCCCTGTGGCAGGTGAGAAGGAAAGCACTAAATAAACATTGCCCAAAGATGCGGGGATTAGATCCAAGATTTTGGGCCTCATTTTCAACTGCTAAAAAGTTGGGTATAACTAAGAGACTGATCTGCTGGTTAGAGACACAGTAATCTGTTTAAACTTCCCTCTGTGAGCCTGCACCTGAAATCTGCCTTTACAGATCACTACTGCTTAACCTGTATGGCCTTGTTAGAACCCTGCGCACCTTTGAATAGTCTGTGTGCTTATGTAATATATAAGGCTCACAGTTTTCCATTTTACAGACAGAAAGCATTGTGTTTTTTGTATTTATTTTTAAAAGCAGAAACATACAGAAAATCCCGCTTATTTTAAGTGCCTATCCATTCTATTATTCATGAACTCCAGGCCAATAGCTGTGCATATTGAAAGCGTGGGGAGTTAAAAAACACAGCATGAGATTTGCTTAAATGACTGCAAATCTCAAGGCATGCTTGTGCTATAATGCTAATATTCTCATTTGTGTTACTGTTTTATTATATTTGGCTGTTTATTGTGCTAAAACATGTCTGGCATTAAAGTGCAAGTGCACATTTAGTTTTTTAATAAATGTAGAAACATTCAAGTTCTGACTTCATTTATTCACAAAATACTAAATAAATATGGATAAATACCAACAAGATGGCCAAAATATAAATATTGATGAATACAGACCGAAGTGTTGAAAAAATAAGTACTATAAAACCGGGAGCCCTAGTAATAAAGTACACTTCTCTTTTCATAAAGCTCAATGACTGGGATGGACAGTGATTATTTAATTCTGTTGTGTAATTGTTGAGTTCTGAGTCTATACCCCCACATTATGCCCCTGAGGAGCCTGGGGCTGTTTGCTTTGCCACCCTAACAGTTCAGTTCTGAAAGGGTGTAGTTAGTGCTCAGGTTTCAGTAAAAGTGTAAGTCCAGTACATCAGTGGTAAAAGGCCTCCCTTGTTTCCCAGTAACACCTGCTTGTCTCGGATCCCCAAACCGTTCAGACAGTTCCTCAAAGATAGGAGCTCCCAAGGAAGGATTGCCAGGCTCCACGGGAGAGGCCTTCGAGTGACACCCCTGATGAGAGCTCAGAGACCACAGGGGAGGATAAAGTGTCTCGGAAGGCAACACTCTGGGAGAGACCACAGGTGATGGGTCATTAAGACCCAGGTAAGGCCCAGAGAATCTTTCTGGATTTGGTGTTTAAAAAAGGCTTATAAAAGTAAAGTAGAGTTATCTTTGTTAATGTTTTTACAACTCCAACCTGTGGCTGCCGCGTTTTGTTACTTGTGCTAACTTTCTTAACTGGATGTGCCTTTTTGAGCTAACGCATTAAGCACTCCTGGCACTGAAGTGAGGTTTGTTTGTATTACTGCTTATTCAGCTGCAACTGTGTACTCTGTCGGTACTTCTGAAGAGTGGTTTTAGTCACTCAAATGAGCTCATCGACACTTGTTAGTGTTTAATGAAACCTCAAGAGTATGTGACTAACTCCAGAAGCTTCTAGAACAGGGTGTAAGTGAATGCGCGCTCTCACCCTGGGGAGCTCGACTGCACCTCATATTCTGGGGGGTCCCCAATTCCATTTGTTCTGTAACTCACGAACCTTTAAAAAAAAGAAATAAATACATTTTCATATTTAACCGAAAATTGCAGCAGACTTGTTTTTTGACAATCTTATTGCGGTGATCAGGAATCATGAAATCTTGTCTGAGTTGGCGACGGAGCTGGACCACTCCTCTACTCTACAACCCCAGGGTGCGAAAGATAAGGTGGAGGTTTCTCCTTAGAGGAACTTAGGAGGAGGATGGATGATGCTCAGCTCGTTGAACAATTTAGACAGGTTTCTGCGATTTCAACTTTAACAAGAGTCCAAATTGTATTAAAGCTAATGTAAGATTCATGTTTGTGTGGGAAGCTGGCTCTGTAATGGTATGCCACTAGGTGGTTATACCGTGCACAGAGTTCAGGGTATTTCCCCAAATGTGTACAGGGCTCAATGTAAAACCCAAAGTGCTCAATCAGTGGTTGGGTGGGTGAGCAGCCTTAAACCTAACACAGAGGTGTGTAAGACATTCATTGCACAACATTGATCAATAATGGACACACGACTCACAAAGGAGATTCACACCAATTGTAGAAAAATAAGCTTTGTTGGTACTTCATTTTAAGACCAAGATCTTCACAATAAGGTAAGTAAGTTTTTAAATATAAATACTTTTCACTTTCAAAAGTCGACACTTAGAACAATTTCTGAGCAGGTCAATGTTATCCTATGGAGGAAAACAATAATACAGTTATAAGGGTAAGTGTTACACTTACAGTTCTAGTCTTCGGGACCACACGTCGGCAAGGGGCAAGGGTCAGGTGAGTACCAAAACTGCACAGGCGGCCGGGTGCAGAGGTAAAAATCGGAGTTCGGCCCAATGCGTTCCAATGGAGACGAGGGGGGTGTTCGAAGCCACACTGCTTGAGGGTAAGTAAATTGGTTGCAGGGGGCAAGCTTTGGGGGTTAGGTCAAGCACAGGGGGGAACAAAGCAGCACCAAACATACACCACCAGTGGCACAGGGGCAGCCGGGTGCAGGGAGCAAATTCTGCATCGGACGCCCAATGCTTTTCAATGAGGATTCTGTTTTCGACAAAAAGGCTGCAGGCGTCGCACCGAAGGTTGCAGGAGGGAGGCCACCAACAGCAGAGGTAAGTAGAGATGTAGGGGGTCATAGGGGCACCTTCGATTCAGCTCACCAAGGCACAGGGGCTTGGGGCTTGGGGTGCATTTAGATGTCGGAGTCTACTTACCGGTCGCGGTGAGGGGGAGCCACTGGATTCAGGCTGCAGGCATCATCGAGAGGGGCTAGGAGGCAGCAGCGGCTCCTCGGCTATGGTGGAGCAGTGTCGTCCCACTGCTTTCAAGCAGTGCGAGAAGAAGAAACATAAGATGATAATAACTTTCAGTCCTCTGATAAATATTATGTTTCCATTGCGGGTGGGAGGGTGGGCGGGGCTGCTCTGCTCACAGACCAGGGCAGGGGCGGAGTGGTTTGCCCTCTCGGGCCGCCCAAAGCTGTCATACGCACTTCCCTGTTCTCCATGCAGGCTGCATTACAGCCTGCATGGAGAACATGCCCACCCCTACAGCCCCAGGCTGAGTGCCATGTCACGGCGCTCAGACCAATCACAACGCTCCATTGGAGAGTTGTGATTGGCTTAGGGATTGGAGCATGACTGCCTGCTTCCTGTTCCTCGAAGCGGACTCAGGAGAGCAGGACCCAGCCTCGTAGTAGGGTTTTAAAAAAAAAATTCTAAGCCCAGCTCATCCCCTCGCGACAGCCCCCGCACCCACTCCACCCGCTCTCCCACCCGCGAGCCATGCCAGCCTCCCCTGCTAGGAGGGGTCAGCCAATGCTGGACTCGAGGTCAGAATCACTGGGGAGACTTCCCTGGACAGGTGAGCCACTCAGACTTGGGCTGTGGTTGTTGTGTGCTGAGTGGGCAGGAGTCGCAGTTCCAGCTGGATCTGGAGTCCTTGTAGTTGGATTCTTCTGGACAGGGCCGCTGTCCTCCAGAGATTTGGTCTTTCTTGAAGAGCAGACAGTCTTCCTTGGGGTTCTGGAAGTTGCTGGCCACAGGACAGGCGTCTTCTTCTTCTTTGCAGCATTCTTTAAAGCTGGAGACAGGCTGGTAGGGCTGGGGCCAAGTCAGTTGTCATCTTCAGGCTTTGCCGCACGGCGGCTTCTTCATCCTTCTTCATAGGTTTCAGGAGTCGGATTTCTAGGTCTGGGGGAGCCACCTAAATACTACATTTAGAAGGCATTTTAGGGCAGTAGTAGGTAGGGCCAATGGGCACCTTACCTGGGGAGACTACATCCACTAATATACCACCCTCCGGTGGGAGAAGGCATAGACCTAGCCCTGATTGGAGGAGTCCCCTCATCTTCAAGATGGAGGGGACTGAAAAGTGTGCTTAATTTCGCCTCCTCCACCTGAGCTGTGGAGTTGGCAAAGGTGGGCTCACCTCCTTGTCTTTCTGAGTTTTCTCGCTGGTTTTCCTGCCAAAAGTGGGGTGTGAACCAGGGGTTGCTATCTGCTGCTAGCAGCAGAGTCTGGTGGTCGCATTACAAAGGCAGCAGGCCTTTGAAGCTCCCCCTTCAATCACTGGCCCATCCTGGGGGGGGGGGGACGTGGGACACCTCTGCCCAGGATGTGCATTGTTTCTTTTCCCAGAGACCAGAGGCTCTTCATCCAGGGGTCTGGAAGCATTTCTGTGTAAGGCAGGCTTCCTAAAGCCAGTCAGTGCCCACGCCAGGGTCGGTAGGATTTCATGTTCATGAGAACATGTTTTCATAAATCTCACACTGGCATCATTGTGGATTTATTAGAATGAGCTGTTTGGTACCAAACACTCCTGGATTCATTGAAGCCATCATGGTGCTGGGGAACTCGAGTTGTCAAGTTTCCAGCCCGTGTACTCCTTTTGGCTTCCCTGGCACTTACAATATTTAAGAATTGACTTTAGTATTTTAGGGGCATATCTCTTTGTGCAGTTATGCCCTCACCTGTGACATAGTGCACCCTGCCTTTGGGCTGTGAGGCCTGCTAGAGGGGTGACTTACCTATATCTACAGTCAGTGCTGGCTGGCATGGCACCCAGGCAGGGTGCCATGTCGACTTTACCGTTTTTCACTTCACCAGGGCATGCAAGCTGCAAGGGCAGTGGCATGGTCCTAGTGAGGGGGGGGGATCCCAGCAGACCCTCATCAGCGTCCAGGCCCTAGATACTCAGGGTAGCACTTACTAGGGACTTACATGGGGCAGAACTACCAATTGTGGACATGTTTTAGGGAAGAAGAACTGGCACAGGGGAGCTGGTTATCAGGGACCCTGTGCACTATAATCAAAACCACATCTAATACCAGGCAAAAAGTGGGGCCTAACCATGTCAAAAGAGGCTCATTCTCACATGACCCTCCCCCCCCCCCAAACTAAAGAGGATGAAACTAACCTTCCCCTGAATAAGCTTCATCTTCTACATGGAAGAACCTGGAAAGGCCATCTGCATTGGCATGAGCAGTCCCAGGTCTGTGTTCCACTGTAAAGTCCATCCCCACTTTACCATGCATTTACAATGAACCACCACTGATGGACAGTGATGCCTGTTTATATAGACCACCATTGATGGACAGTGATGCCTGTTTATATAGACCACCATTGATGGACAGTGATGCCTGTTTATATAGACCACCACTGATGGACAGTGATGCCTGTTTATATAGACCACCATTGATGGACAGTGATGCCTGTTTATATAGACCACCATTGATGGATAGTGATGCCTGCTGGATAAAGACTACCATAGATGGACAGTGATGCCTGTTTATATAGACCACCATAGATGGACAGTGATGCCTGTTTCTATAGACCACCATAGATGGACAGTGATGCCTGTTTATGTAGACCACCATTGATGGACAGTGATGCCTGCTGGATATAGACCATCATTGATACACAGTGATGCCTGTTTATATAGACCACCATTGATGGACAGTGATGCCTGTTTATATAGACCACCATTGATGGACACTGATGCCTGTTTATATAGACCACAATTGATGGACAGTGATGCCTGTTTATATAGACCACCATTGATGGACAGTGATGCCTGCTGTATATAGAACACCATTGTCTGGGCAGTGATGCTTCTTTATATAGACCAGCAAAGATGCACAGTGATGCCTGTTTATATAGACCACCATTGATGGACAGTGATGCCTGTTTATATAGACCATCATTGATAGACAGTGATGCCTGTGTATATAGACCACCATTGATGGACAGTGATGCCTGCTTATATAGACCACCATTGATGGACAGTGATGCCTGTTTATATAGACCACAATTGATGGACAGTGATACCTGTTTATATAGACCACCATTGAAGGACAGTGATGCCTGCTGTATATAGACCACCATTGTCTGGACAGTGATGCTTCTTTATATAGACCAGCAAAGATGAACAGTGATGCCTGTTTATATAGACCACCATTGATGGACAGCGATGCCTGTTTATATAGACCACCATTGATGGACAGTGATGCCTGTTTATATAGACCACCATTGATGGACAGTGATGCCTGTTTATACAGACCACCACTGATGACTAGTGATGCCTGTTTATATAGACCACCATTGATGGACAGTGATGCCTGTTTATATAGATCACCATTGATGAACAGTGATGATTGTTTTTTAGACCACCATTGATGGACAGTGATGCCTGTTTATATAGGCCAAAATTGATGACTAGTGTTGCCTGTTTATATAGGCCACCATTGATGACTAGTGATGCCTGTTGATATAGACCACCATTGATGGACAGTGATGCCTGTTTACATAGATCACCATTGATGGACAGTGATGCCTGTTTTTATAGACCACCATTGATGGACAGTGATGCCTGTTTTTATAGACCACCATTGATGGACAGTGATGCCTGTTAATATAGACCACCACTGATGGACACTGATGCCTGTTAATATAGACCACCATTGATGGACAGTGATGCCTGTTTATATAGGCCACCATTGATGGACAGTGATGCCTATTTTTATAGACCACCACTGATAGACAGTGATGCCTGTTAATATAGACCACTATTGATAGTAAGGTGTGTAACAGATAGAACACCACTAATGGAAATAATGCCAGCTGTAGATAGCCCGCCTTTGACAAATAGTCACATATGCTAGAGATAGATAAAATACTGATATTGCACGTATTGGTGATAGAAGGCCACTTATGGGCAGAGGCCTGTTATAGATACACTACAGCAGACAGACAGATGTACTAGAGATAGACAACCACCTGCGGGCAGGGAGGTGTAGTGGAGATAGACCACCACCTCTGAGCAGGGAGGTGTATTAGAGATAGACCACCACCTCTGAGCAGGGAGGTGTATTTGAGATAGACCACCACCTCTGGGCAGTGGGGTCTGTTAGAAATGTACCTCCACCTCTGGTCAGTGAAGCTTGCTGGAGATGACCCACCATTGATGAAAAGTAATATCTACTCCATTGCCTATTGGCAGTGAAGTCTGTTGGAGTTAGACCATCAGGCATGAATAGCAAGGTGTGCAGGAGACAGACCTCCAAACGATGGGCCACTGATAAATATTAAGGCCTGACAGAGACAGACCATACACTGATGTACAGTAATGCCTACTACAGATAGACCCCCACAGCTGGGCAAGGAGGCATGCTGGACATAGGCCATCATGTATGGATAAGGCCTGCTGGAAAGAGACCATCAATAAAGGACAGTAACACATGCTAGAGGTAGATCTTTATTGACGGACAGTAACAACCTACTGTAGATAGACCACCACTTCTGGGAAGTGAGTTCTGCAGGAGATACTCCACCATCGATGAACAGTTATCATACTCCACCACCTCTGAGCAGTGAAATAGACTAATTTGGATGGATAGAAGAGAGTGTAGGAGAGAAGCAACCACTGATGGACTATCAGGCCTCTTGGAGATAGACCACCATCTATGGGTAGAGAGGAGGGAAATTCAGACCATTAAGGCCTGGAGGAAATAGACAAAGAGCTTTGGACAGTGAGGCCTGCTTCAAATAGACCACAAGAGAGAGACCGTAAATTCTGCTTGAAGTAGACTGCCATCGCTGGGTAGTAAAGCCTACTGGAGATAGACCATCCTCTCTGGGTAGTGAGGACAGAAGCTCTGAGCAATGAGGTCTGGTGGAAATAGACAACAACCTCTGGGCAGTGCGGCCTGCTTGAGATAGACGTCTGCTTCTGAATAGTGAACACACAAAATCCCACCAAGGGTCCAGCAGAAAAACACAAAGAAGGGTAAAACTCAGTAGTGTTGATTCCAGCAGCTGACCAGGAATGGTTAAAAGCAAAGTTCTTATACCACACGTCACTTGAGAGACGGCGGAAAAGAATGGGAGATTATTACAGACCTGACAAGTCTATATTTTAATGTTTTGTTATTGGGATAGTTGTATTGTGACCATGTTTGGTGCATTCTTTCACTGGACTCCATGCTTTAGGTTTATCCAATGGTTCTAGCATCATCTGAAGTCGTTTCATATATTTTTTTTAATTTAACTCTTATTTCAAATTTTCCTCATTGGGTAGAACATATAGGAACCTAGTACCATCACATGGAAACATCATAAGGCTACCCTATCCACCCACTTCTCCCCCCCCCCCCGAGTCATTTCATAATTATTAACTAGGAATGCCATTAAAAAGTGCTTACATTCCCCCTGTAGTAAAAGCCTCTTGGTCCACCCCTGGCAGAGGGACACCTGGTCACTTTATTGATGTCACAGTTAGCAGCCCCAGTGACTCTGGTAGTGGGTGTGATGTGACGCTGGCTGAAAACTGCTCCCCCTTTGGTGCTGCCTATCCTTCCCTTGATAACTTGAAGGGGGCTTTGTTTTACATTTCCAAGCGTGACAGGAACACAAGGGCTTCAATGCGTGTCTACTGAAGAAAGTAATCTTAAAGTGGAAGAAAATTGTGAAATTTCAACCTTAGATTGCAAGGAAAACAGGTAAAGTGAGTGACAGAGATTAAGTGCGGGGAGAAAAGATGTGTAAAAGAGAAAGTTATTTGGAGTCCAAATTGAAGAGGGAAAAGAAGTGTTACTAAAAGGGGAGATCAACTTACAGAAAAAATAAGTTAGAATGAAAAGTGAAACTAAGACAGCAGATGGTTTATGTCTACTTTTAGTGTATACATAGCTTTACAATGAAAAGTTTTAGGGTGCTATGTTTTTTATGTTTTAACTACTGTTTCTGCCTAGAAGTAGTTGATTTTGTCGTGTGATTGTAAAATTTGAGAGTGTGTTATGTTATTTATGGTGTACTACTTTGTTCTTTGCTGAAGCCAATTAGAGGCAATTGTTTTTGTTGTGTGTGCTGCACAGATACTTTTGAAAGGAGAATAGTCGGTATATATAGTTAGGTCAGAGGGTATGCTAGGTAGTTAGGTAGTTATAGTTATGCCTGCTGTTCCATAGGAAAATCTTTTTTTCATGTTGCTAATTCCTTTGGACCCATTTGATGAATCTCCATGAAACATTCCAGAAAGGTGCTACTTTTTGACTAGTTTGTGCCTGGAAAGGTCAGGTGATCCATCAAGTACGGAGCGAGAAAAACGGGGAATCACAATAATGCAAAATCCCCATGCTTTTTCTATAGACTTCTTTAGACAAGGCTACAGCAAAAACTGCAAACGGAATTACACCAATTTCATCAGGAAGCTAGATCTTGGTCTGCAGATTGTGCTTTTCGTGATTTGGTGCAAATCTGTTCAGTAGTTTTTGAGAAATGAAGGTTGAAAAATAATTGTATATCTGGACAGTTGCTTTCGCGAGAGTCTCTCCAGACTCTCGCCGGAGAGGCAGTTTAAAAATAGAGTGTTCTGATTGGCCCAGGGAGCTTTATTTCCCTTGGTCCATCTCGCTCACATGGGAGACGGATTCCTGCAGAAGCAAGAAATCTGATTGGCTACCAGGAATCATTACAGGACTCATGGACTGTCCTGAAGTAAGAAAAAAATATTAATATAAGGGGGCAGGGTAGGGATACCCTGAGACCCTATGCCCCATGGGAGACCCAGAGGGATCCCCCTGGAGCCAAAAAGAACAAGCATTTACAAAGCAGTTGGTCTCGCATTTGTGAAGTTAGAGCTATTGGCGTAGTAACTGACAATGTCTTTTACTTATGTGTATGGAGTGGATGTATGTGGGGTGGAGTGGAATTATGTGGGTTGGATTGAAGTGGTTAGTTGTGGAATTGTGTGGCGTGGAACGGTGTGGAGTGGATTTGTGGAGTGGAATTATGTGGCATGGTGTGCAGTGGATTTATATGGATAGTTAATTTGTGGTATTGAGTGTACTGGAATTATGTAGAGTGGGATTGTGTGTCATGGAGCGTAATTATGTGGATTGGTATTTTGTGTTGTAGAGTGGTATGTACTGGAGTTTAATTATGTGGTGTGCGTTGAATTTTGTGGCATGATGTGGAATTTTGTGTTGTGCATTGGAGGCATGTGTTGTTTTGTGAAATTGTGTTGTTGATTTGAATTATGTGGTTTGTTGTCGAATTATGTGGTGTGGAATGAAAATGTGTGGTGCTGAATTGTGTGACATGGAACTGTGTGGCCTTGAGTGAAATTATGGTGATGGGAATTATGTGGCATGGTGTGGAGTGCATTTATATGAATTGTTGCTATGTGCCAGAGTGGTTTTACGTGGGGTGCATTTATGTGGTATTGAGTAGAGTGTAATTATATGGTTGTGGCTGCCTTTCGTTCATCATATTCTAGTGTCCTCTCATTAAATATTACATACTTTAGACAACTTATTTGCACATTCTGCTGCTATCTGTTCAAGCTAAAATATAATTTCATTTGTGATTTATTCACTTGCAATTGTCTTTTAATGGAGACATAGGATTTAGTTGCATAGCTTTGAACTTCTGAGGTACCTGGCATAGACAGGTAATATTTTCTTTGAAATAAAGAATGTGGAGTGAGCTCGGAACGTAACTTGTTGTGTTTGCATTGAGTACACATTACAAAAGGCTGTCCAGAATATTGAACTCCCTCTTGATATATTTATTTTACAATGTTGTGAACATTAAGGCACAGTATGCATTATAAGCTAAAAATAACCATTGTGTACAGTCTCATGCACGGATGAAAATAATAAATTATCTATTAAAAGCACTTACAATGAGACGCTTTCACCTTACAGTGCTAGCCAAAGTTGGAATACCTGTGTTAAACCGGTTTGCACTTGTAAACAAACATATATGCGCATTTAAATGAGACGTACATTATGCCGCTGATTTGTCCCTGCTATCACACGCTTAGAGGGAGAGAATTCCGCACTCCGCAGACTCCTTTCACTGTTGAGTAAAGTGAGAAATATTACATGCTTGCTGTGATTTATGTAAGAGGAGGGGTGGGGTTGGAACCCTCCAACCCACATTCCTGTCTACACGGGGGAGAGTTTGGGGGGGTAATGAACGGATTTACTCTTTGGTGGGGGGAGGGGTGTATTGCAGCTTGCAGAGGACAAAACTGTTGCCATTGTGATTGTATAGCACCCAGCAGCCACTTTTATGGCCTAGTGACGCCGTCACCGTATAGTGCTTTTCTGACCTTTAAATGAAAACCTGTCTTGAAATATTGTCTGAGCTGTTTTATGGTTTCTCATGTGTTTTCCACATGCTGCTGTTTAACGTCCACTCGCCAAGTGGGCTAGAGAATAGCGCTTCACCAATTAAAGCATGCTTCAATGCGCATGAACTGTGTGCGTTAAATGTCTCTGGGTTGCGGTTCCATGTATGTAGCAGCAGATCGCACAAGACCAGGGCTCAGAAGGAGGAGCTATTGTAACTCCCTCGGGGTCCTCACTTTAAGGATCAGAGCCACAGCCCCAGAAGAGGGGCACACTTGAAGACAGAAAGAACAACAAGCATTGGCATAGCCAATAGGTCTCGCCTTTGGGACCTTATAAGTGTTTAGCCATGCAACAGTTGCATAACTAAATACTTATAAGGTCCCAAAAGCGAGACCTATTGGCTACACCATTATAATCGCGGCACCCGCGCTTTACTTTTAACATTAAAAGTAAAGCGCTTTAACATTAAAAGTAAAGCGCGGGTGCCGCGATTATAGCAAAAGTAAAGAAATAGATAATTTTTCTATTTCTTTACTTTTGCTACAATCACGGCACCCGCGCTTACTTTTAATGTTAAAAGTAATGCGCGGGTGCTGCGATTATAGCAAAGGTAAAGAAATAGAAAAATAATCTATTTCTTTACTTTTGCTACAATTGCGGCACACGCGCTTTACTTTTAATGTTAAAAGTAAAGCGCGGGTGCCGCGATTATAGCAAAAGTAAAGAAATAGAAAAATATTCTATTTCTTTACTTCAAAGCCGCAAAAGTGAAAGTGATCACGATCGCGATGCACTTAATGACCCGTGACGCGCGTGCACGCTCACGTGAACGCAAGCTGGTCGCCAGCAAAAGCCACTGCTGTTTGCACTTCCAAAACCCGCTTACTAAAACTCTCACCCAAAGCAGCGCTAAGCGCTGGCTCAGGCGAGACCTAAAAACGTGTAGGTTGTATTTGGCGATTTTTGTTGTGAAGGTGGGCTAAAGATTCCTGCCTGTGCACTCCCTGTCAGCGGTAAGCAATGAAATAACTGAATAAAGGGGATAATTGTTCGTGCACCGCGCTCATGAAGAGGAACGTGTGTGAAGAGCTCTGAACAGCTATTTAGAACAAGGATGAAAAGTAAAAAAAAAAACCTCAGCAGAGAGCTTGGGGGCAAACCGGGAGGAAGTGACCGAGGCCAGGAAGGTTTTGAGGGCGGGGCTCAGCCGCACAGAGAGCAGAACCAAGCACAGCAGTCGGCCTGAGGGAGGAATAAAAAGAAAACACAAATGGGGCAAGGCTACACGTGATCACTATTAAAAACAAGCGGGGGTAAGGGGTGCAGGCAGTCACAGTCCAAAATGAGGGAGCCAGCGGCAGTGCCAGTGAAGCCCAAGAGAGCAGAGGGAGGAGACCTGGCATCCGTGAACCTGGCACCGCGCTGAGCCAGGGAAACGCTCATACAATTTAAACAAGCCCAATCCCCCTTAAAAAGAAGCCCAAGCAAAGTAATATCCTACCAAAAAAAGCCCAACTGACAGTCAACATCGAAAATTGCAGAAAGGCTAAAAAAATACAACCAACGGAGCAGGAAACATGGCGTGGGAGGCAGCACTAACACAACTGTAGCATTAACCCCTTCGCCGCGGTGCGAATTCCGCCGCAGCGCGGGGGGCTAGGGGGTGAGCGCGGCGCTTCGGTGCTCATGACGGCACCACGCCGTCATGAGTCACGGGAGGCGTGTGCTCATGACGGCGTGGTTCCGTCATGACCACGCCCGCTCATTAATTCGCCCGCACAGGCGGGGAATTAATGCCGCGTGGGCGGAGCGGCCGCGGCATGACGGAACCACGCCGTCATGAGCACACGCCGCCAGTGACTCATGACGGCGTGGTGCCGTCATAAGCACTCAAGGGGTTAAGAGGAGGTGGGAGGGAGAAAGTCTATAGTTAAATCTAAGCAGCTATGACACCAAAGCTGAACAGAGGCAAACAGTAACAGAGCAGGAATTACACCAAAGCTGAACACAGGCAAACAGTAACAGAGCAGGAAACCAAGAAAAAAATAGTCCCCCAAAGAACAGATAAAGAACCATAGCGTAATGAGACTCTAGTTCGTCCCTGCTGCATGGGAGGAACAGAAGAGAAAAAGGAGGTACAAAGAGGCAGGACTGACCACTAGCAAGCAAGGATTTTTAAAAAGGACACTGAAACAAGCAAATCAAAAGCAGGGGCATGGTTTTAAGCCCACAAGAGAAGTTACAACAGGTCTCGAATGCTCGATCTAAAAATGAAAAAAATATCTGCAAAAAAATGCCATGATCCAGCGGGTCTCTTGCGGGATCGGGAAAAGAAAACATGTCGGCTAGGCTGCATTTTTTATGTTTATGCCCTCGGCTGTACTTATGAAGGAGAGGAAGGGCTGCGTGCCCCCTGCTTCCAGAGCCTCCAGAGGCCCCGGGGAGCCCACCTCCGGGGCTTCAATTTGTTTATTTGGGGAGGTGGGGGCCCCTCAGCCCCCCTTCCCGAGCCTCAAAAGGCCCCGGGAAGCCCAACCATGGTTGCCAAAATGTAACAAAATAGGGAAGGGGCCACGTGACTTCTCCTCCCTGAGCCTCAAAAGGCCCTGGGGAGCCCACCGCCAGGGCCGATTTGTCATGCCACCACAACCTTACCGTAAGCTTGCGGTGAGACCTTGCAGAGATGACATGTACCCCCTCCACAGCTTCCACAACCCTGACTCGTCACACAAGTAACCCAGGCGAGAAGGAGACTGGAGTGCTGGGGAAAGGGCCAAACGGTAGAAAGGTGCTTCTTCTCTAATCAAAGAGAGGTATGCAAACCACTTCACTCTGTATGAGGAGTACTGTAGATAGGGTGAGAGAGAAGAGAGAAAGTATTATATTCGAACTGAGTACCCAGGAACACACACACTTTATCAGACAAGCGTAAACGAGAAAGAAAAAACAAGAAGGGGGAATGACATTAACCTTCAGCAATGGAGCTGTTTTTCAGCATATCCTTATACATTCAGTTTAGATCACTGAACTGCTTTTCTGTACTTATTCCACTTTATTCCAATGAATGGTAAACGTAGACAAAGCCCAGTCTTTGTACCATGAAACAAATATAATAGGAGAAAAATAGAAAAAGCCCTTCAGCGCTACTGCGCGGTATTAACAAATAAAGCTGGCGCTCCAGCGCGGTTACACATAAACTGCAATTCCCAGCGCTCCTGTGCGGTTAAGGAAGGCAAGAACCACCCAGCGCTCCTGTGTGGTCAAGAAATGTAAATAAACACACAGCGCTCCTGCGCAGTCAAGAAATGCGAATAAACACATAGCGCTCCTGCGCAGTCAAGAAATGGGAATACACACCCAGCGCTCCTGCGTGGTCAAGAAATGTACATAAACACACAGCACTCTTGCGCGGTCAAGAAATGTAATTAAACACCCAGCACTCCTGCGCGGCTTCAATATCTGCCATGTGTGATCAGTACTTACAGAACAGCATGAAGTCCGTCTGTTTTGGAGACACAATGGCAGCCAGCAGGACAGCAAGGATCCAGACGCGAGACGAAGCAATGTCGGGCTGCACAACTCGGATTTAAATACCAGGTGATCCGGAAGTGCAACACAACACGCTGCATCCCAGCGTGACCCGGAAGTGATCGCCCTGCCGTGTTGGCTCCTTCGCTGCATGGATGTGCGCAAGGCCTGCCGCATTCACGCTGCAGTCTCACTGCTATGTGTGGGTGTCTGCATTGAAGGTAACGGGAGGAATCGGAATCATGACACAATTACTGTAAGGAAGTCATCCCCCAGGGCCCGGGATGATTTTCAGGGGGAGGGGAGCATGCAGCACTCCTCACCTGGCCAATTTCAGCCCCAGGGGCCATATTCCCAGAGCCCAGCATAACCTTTAGGGGGAGGGGGCATGCAACCCCCCTCCCAGGGCCAATTTCAGCTCCAGGGATCCTATCCCCAGGGGCCCTGCACTGTTAAAGGTGGGTGTCCTGTTGCCCACCCCACGCACCCACCATTGAGGGCTGCGGGGGGACCACCAAGGAGCCTGTGACCCCAGATGGCTCCCTGCATACAGTAGGAGCCAGCATTGCTCCCACCCACAGGGAGCAGCTCCTAATGCTGCTCCCTTTGGGCGGGAGCAATATTTTGATGTGTGTCCCTGTACCTTCAGTGCAAGCAGGGAAACAGATCAAAAGGGACTCAGGGGGGGCTGCATTTGACCTAGTACCGAGAGAAACTCTATGGGAGGTCCTGGGCCAGTATGGGATGCCACAGGACTTGCTCCACCTGCTAATTAGACTGCACTCCGACACCTACGCCAAGGCTGGATAGAATGATAGAGGCGAGCAGTCCGCTAAGATTCCCATCAAACGAGAGGTGAGGCAGGGGTGTGTCCTGTCCCCCACATGGTTCTCAGTGTATATGAATGGTGTGGTGGAATTCTTGAACGAATCCCAGCATGACGCCCCTAAGTTACTTGGTACTAGCACCTCTCTCCTACTGTTCTGCTGAAGATACTCTTCTGTTATCCTGAACTCCAGTGGGCCTGCAGGAATTGCTAAATCATTTTGTGGGCTTTAGTAAGGGCAGGGGACTGGAGATAAATGCAAGAAAGTCTAAATTCATGGCTATAAATCCTATCGCACTTTTAGAAACAAAAATGTTTGTAGATGGGGTAGCCATTGACCAGGTCAGGAATTTTGACTGTCTAAGAGTTAGGCTATGGACACGCTTTCCTGGGATTTCCAACTTGCCAAAAGTAAATCTATCCTCCTACACTAATCGGCGGCCATTGTGAGGAAATTGAAGGCAACCACTCCAAGAGCTGTCTCACCAGCCATTAAGGTATACAAAGATGTGGCCCTTGGGGGAGCATTGTATGGGACAGAAATATGGGGGTGCGGGGACACTACGCAATTGCACACTCTGGAAAATACATTTATAAGATCTCTCCTGAATGTCCCAGTTAGCACACCCATTACACCTCATAGGCGGGACTTGAATCTAAAAAAGATTGACCACATAGCCTGCCTTAAAGATCTGCTCCACTGGGTCGGAATCTGGAGAACACCCGAGCTGGCTCTGTATAAAGATGCACTGGAGGAGCTAATTAGCTTAGATAAATGCTGTATTACTCCTTGACTGAGAGCCGTGAAAGCTGTGTGTATCCATTTGAAGATAGAGGAGCGTGAGAGGACCCCACTAAATTGGGGGGAAAATCGGCAAATTGGATTAAGGGATTTTGGGACTATGTTATCCAGAAGGTACGGTGTGAGGTAAATTTGATAGCTTGACTGATAAGTTCCTAAGCCATAAATGTAGACCGCATTTTGAACCGTATCATGGTAGAATTACCCCTCCAGAGTCAAGGTCCCTGTTTATCCATTTTAGAGTACGGATGCTGCCACTTAAGGCCTTTACAGCTCGATGGGAAAGCACGGGTGAAATGCTTGGAGATTGTCCGTTTTGTTGTAACATCGTGGAAACTGACGTTCATTTTCTATTCTTCATCCATAAATATAAGAACTCGATCAATATGGATTCTCCCACTTTGTCGCAATCTTGGCGTAAGCCGGCCTATGATGGCATTAACGCTTACTAAAATGTGATGTATCTGAACCATCTGTATTTGCACTATCGCAATTCAGTAAGTGGAAATGGGCTATTAGATCTGTCTCAATGTAGGTCTGGGGTAGAAATGACCCATCTGTACCTAGCTTATGGACTGCCTGTAGAGGGGCAGATCGCCAAATACTATTTTACCCAGACATGCTAATTGTACATAACATTTGGCAATTTAATTAGGACTTGAGTCTCATTTTTATCTGGTGTTATAGCCATGTTGCACTAGCTCGTTTAGAGTTCTATGACATTTTAACTGGATAAGTGTGCAAATGAAATTGTATTTCCTTTGACACATATGTTTACACTATTGCACTAGTCACTTTAGAGCTGTAAGACATCTTATTTGGGCAAATGTATAAATGAAAATGAACCTCCCCTGTACCTATGTTTACATTATTACGTTTGCTGTCATGGGGCATTGGTCTCTTTTGAGTCGTATGATCCTTTAATTGGGTAAGCTTGCATTTTAAAAGGTTGTTGGACTGTTTATACCTGGTCAGATTTTTGTGTTTAATGGATCTGATCTGACCAATCTGTAATTTGGAGGTATGAACTTGGTGCTGTAAGTAGGATATTTTTTAGTTATCTGACTTTTGTACAAAAACTACTCTTTGGCAATTAACAACCTTACAGCCTCTATCTATGTTCCCTTTGACCTTTTTATACATTACGACGCTAGCCAATGTTGGCTGGTACTTAGTGGACCTAGCCCCAAGCTGATTGATGAGTATCTCATCCTCCTTTTTGAATAGGTGCTTTTATGATTTTTCAGAATTTTATCACTTTTGGATTGTATTGTACTTTTAAGGTTAACTAAGACCGAAATAAAGTAATTTAAAAGAATCATGGAGGGGGGCCGTGTGGCTTGCCTCACATTTTTAATAATATGTACGGCCCTTTGAGGATTGAATCCCCAGGGCCTAAAGAGGCTCGAGGAGTGGGGCCGTAATGCCCCCCCTCTAAGGATAAAAGGCCCCTTTTAATGAAGAAAAGGCCCTTGGGATGGGGTCCCCAGGGCCAGGCTGTATAGCCAACCTCCTGCCGATGCTGACTAAAGGCCGTGTGCAGTGTGGGGGTTAGTTGCCTTTTGGTGGGGGGGTGGCTGCATGCAGTGGGTTGGCTGCAGGCTCTGTGGCCAGCCCCACTGCCGTGCATGACTGACGGCCATGCGCAGCCTTTACGGGGTTGGGTGCATGTGGAGGGTTGGGTGCATGGCCTGGCCGCAGGCCGTGCGCGGCTGGGGGTTGCATTTACGTATGGTATTCAAATAATACCACATTAAAAAAAAAAAAACGCTGAAAATACCAAAGGTTAAAGTAACATTATAGTTAGGTGTGATAAAAAAATCTTTTATTTATTTTTAAAACCATAGAATTTCACTGAAAAACACAAAGGTTAAAGTAACATTATGCATGCATTTGCGCTCCTGCCATGCATGCTTATGACTTCACACATCACATCACGCCTAACAAGTTCTATGATATAATTTATGACATCTCTGATGACATCATCCAATGAGTGTGCTAGTTTGTTTCATGGTTTACATAGTTGAGGGAAACTACCATATTACTTTTCTATCTAATACTTTACAGTCTGGGTCCAGCTAATGGGTGTAAGTGTTTACAAAATGCATGTGCTCCTAATGCATCATAGGTGTATAGAGGTATTTATCACATTATAAATGTTTGCATTAAAGAGTAACTTTTTGTGCAGGTTACAGTGAACTACTTATGTCCATTATGTTCCACACACGTTTTTAGACTGCAGAAAAAGTTTGCAACAGGGCAAAGATTCTACATACAGTATACTAAGTATTGTAAGGAGCCATGGTGTTTAGACAGAATCGTCTCAGCATGACAATTTCTACGTAACATAGAAGGCTGTGTGCACCAGGTGTTAAGCTATGTACATGGGCTTGTTTTGCTTCAGAAGATGGGCTATCTGTAAAGTTTTCACCAAAATATGAAGGCTGCAGGTAGTATAATCTTTAGCACCTTCAGACGTTGCTTATTTTAAGCGGTGTCTTTCTTGCCAAGTGTTGCATAGAGAGTACACTGTTCTTAGTAGATACTTTTGATACTCTATAGTTTATTTCTCATCAGAGTTTTAGAGTCTGCAAACAGTATGGTACAAGATAAACTTTCTTCATAGAGTGAGTACTGTTTATAGTACCCACTTTACTCATATCTACTTCATTTCTCCATGTAGATTCGGTGACTGTCAGGGGTTTGATACAGATAAAAGCTGTACGTAGTAGGGCATTTGTTTTGCAACAGACATTGGGAATTTTTAAGAACTTGGCTTTCTCTGAGCAGTTGATCCCAGTGTTAGTCACTGGGAGAGATAGTCCTTACAAAAACAACCTTAGGGATTTTTCAATGCTAGGACATAAAAAACTAAAGTACACCTGTCCTACTTTTTAAATACAATGCACCTTGCCTATGCGCCTCTAGACGCCTACCTTAGGGTGACTTACACTTATGAAAGGAAGTTTTGGGCTTGGCAAAAGTTTTTTTTTGCCAGATCAAAATGGGAGTTTAAAACTGCACAGCAGGCTGCCATGGCAGACCTGTGACAGGTTTTAAAGGGCTACTTTAGTGGGGGGCACAATGAGTGCTGCAGGCCCACTATTTACATTTAATCTACAGACCCTGGGTACAGGTAGTACAATTTACTAGGGACTTACAGGTAAACTAAATGCCTGGATCGATGCTAATGGCAACTGTAGGAGGCTGGCTTCGTATATGGTGCACACTTATGTAAGTGTAGCATCCTGCACTAATCCAGACAACCCTTATGGTGATTTTAGTGGTCTTAGACAACCTTAGAAAGCTCTTAGAGTAATAGCTGTGGAGAGCAGCCTTCAGGCTTAGTCCAGAAGGAGTGTAAAGCAGCTTGTTTTACCAGTACTTAATCTTATGGTGTAGGTTAAGTAAAAAAGAACCACACAGTGTAGTTATAAAAATATGTATTTATTATAAACACTCGTCAACACATTGCAATATCTCTGACCCGGAGATATAACCACAATACACACAATACTTTGATAATAGAACACATAAGTAGCACAAATACACAGTGGTCTCCAGGAGGAGACCAAACCATATACTAAAATAGTGGAATGAGAACCACAACTTAAGTTGGGAATGGACCCAGATGATGTGGAAGAGTCGGGGACACAAGGAACCACCCAAGGTAAGTACTCAGGAACCCCACAGAGGCCGTGTGCAGAGTGGGAACACAACTGCGTGCTCAATAAAAGTCAAGGGCTAAGTCGCAGTTGCAGCTTTAAAGAAGAAGGGCCCTACCCAGCAGACACTGAAGAAACCCCATGGAAGATGGAAGGTTAGAGAGTCACCCCACCTGTGGATACCCCAGGAACCCGTATACCTACACCAGGGAAGCCGGGTGCATAGGTACGAAGTGACGTCGGAAACCGCCGTAGACCACAATGGAGGACTACAGAAAAGATGCCGCTGGCAAAGAAGATGAAAGAGTCTGGTGGAACCCAAAGGTGGATTCAAGTTGAGCGGTACCTGCAAGCGGAGGGGGCAGAGTCTATGCCACTCAGGAGTCACAGTTGACGTTGCCCTTGAAGTTGCAGCTGTGCAGACCAGGCGATGCAGTGGAAGACCAGGAGCTGTTTACGAGCTGTCCCACGTCGAATGTCAAGAGCCAGTGGGTTGGTGTCTGGCGAGAGCACCAACAAGCCTTGGCAGCGGCAATCAACGTAGTCGTCGAAAAAGGTGCAGTGTCGGGACCAGCAAGGTCCAAGTGACTCATCACGAGCAGGTAAGTCAGAGCAGGCCCTGAGCAAGCAGGGGAGACCACTGGAGCCAAAGAAGACCCTTGAGAGGATCCACAGGCCGGAGACACAGGAGTTGCAAGAGGACCTCGAGCAGCTCACCAAAGGATGAAGGCCCACGGTGCAAGGGATGCGATGCAGCTGAAGATTTTGGCTGCAGGAGATGCTTGAGGCTGGGGCTTCTTGGAGCCCAAAGATCTCTGGAGGAGAGAGTCAACAAGCCTTGGCAACGCCAAGTCGACGTGGTGCACAGGGGTACTGCTCCAGCGGTTCCGACAAGGGATACTGGCTTCAAACTTGCTGTGAAGACAGTGCAGGCCTCAAGGGAGTTGCAGAACCACTACCTGTGTTGCTGAACCTTTCGGAGTCCGTATGAGCTCAGGAACAGCAGACCGGTTAGCTTTGTTGTGGTGCCTGCATTTGCAGGGGAGTGACTCCTTCACCCTAAGGGGATTCCAGACGACGCAGAAGACTGGCAGGATGACGAGACCAGATGCAGCAGGAGTCTTCCCAGTTGTAGTCTCGGTTCCCAAAGCGAAGTCCAGCGAAGTCCAGCGAAGTCCAAAGTGCCCAGACGGTTGAAGATGAAGTGGTTTCGGATCTGAATTTTGTCCCATGACGAATCTAGGGACCCACCCGTAGGTAAGCCCTTAAGTACCCTTAAGAAAGGGTTGGGACGATTCAGGGTTCCTCCCAAAGGCGGGGCTGGACAGTGGGGAGGATACTTCCATGCCCTTTGTCCAGTTTCGCACCAGAGAGGGAGGCAACGGCTCCCTGAACTGGTTTTATTTTTATTTATTTATTTATTTGAAGAGTTTTATATAGCGCTGGCTAGACCCGGAGGTATCAGAGCGCTTTACAAGAGGACCAGTGAGTTACAAGTTACAAATTACATCAGTTACTCAGTTACATCAGTTAATTATAGGGAAAAAAACCAGTGTTACACAGTAAACGTGTGTTACTAGAGCAAAGAATGACAACGACACATGAAAAAGCAATGTTACATGGTCACATGAGTAAATAGAGCATAGAATAATAAGCCACATGTCGTTTGGGCATAGAAGGTACGGGGGGAAAAGAAAAGGGATAAGGAATGTAGAGCGGGTCAGGCAGACCAGCAGGGGGAAAGTACTTCAGGGGGACAAAAGAAGTCAAAGTGTAAGACAAACAAATCGGGAGACACAGCGGAGAGACGAGGAGAACAGTGTCCAATGTCCGGCTGGGTAGGTGATGGCTGAGGGGGTGAACCAAAGCCGATCTCCTCTATAGCTGTCAAGGCAGCTCCACCGGGCATCGGCCATATTGCTCGGTCTCCGCGGTCAGGATAAAAATATTAGACGCGGGGGTTAGTGAGATGAGAACCGCAGTCTAAATCTAACCCCAGGTGTATATAAGGGTCAAAGAAGGGGGTAGCTTCCAGGGGAATTAAAGCCAAAAAGGCAGTCCCTAGCCGGCGCTGATCATCTGACGTCCATCTAGAAAACATCCTGTATGAGATACAATGCGGGACAAGCTGGAACCCGGCTGTACAGTATGTGCAGATTGATTCCCGGCTTGGTGCCATAGGAAGGGTAGACATGAAGCTTTGCATCGCAGCAGCCACAGACGGCTAAATTACTGACTGATTTGCCGATAGCTACAACAGGGGCGCCCTCTTAGGGCCAGGCCCGCTCCATGTGTGGGGTGCTCCCTGCAGTGCCTAGTAGGGTCGACTTTCATGCAGAGCCACTATGAATGTGTGGGCTACTTCTTATACCTGGTGCTGTACTACTCCTCCTGGGTGGCCGCCATCTTGAGGTCAGGCGCCTAGACATTCATGTCGATGCCCTGAGGGGCTCCCAGGCGTCTGCCTTGCACAGCATGTGATTCAGTCCCAGCCACCATTCACCCTTTGGACATTTGCTCCTTCCTTGCCCGCTCCACCTGTGCTCGTAGTGCCTCAGGCTCGATCGCCCCTCATCGGGCCGCCATCTTAGGGTCAGGCGCCCGCTTCCACGTGCTCACCGGGATCCTCCCCAGTTTCAAAGGGGGAGACAGGGGGAGGGGGCGCAGGACCCCCACCTATTCCTCCGGTACTCCTGATATCAATCGGGCCTGATTCCCGCTCGGGAGGCAGCGCTTGGGATGCAGTGATAGCGCGCCACGTCTCACCGGCGCGGGCGGAGCTCTCACCTATGCTCCCGGAGGCCGTTCACTTTCGGTGCCCCGTCAGTCCTGCTGTTTGTCACCGCAGTGAGTGGCCCTCAGATCGAGATGCGGGCAGAGGGTTGGGGGTGTTGTTTGCTGGGTAAAACGGAGGTCGGCGGCCTCCCGGTGCACTTCTTTCGGCACCGGGCACGTACTCTCAGCTCCCCAGGCGCCATCTTAGCGTATTCATTGGCGGGGACGTCACAGCTCCTTTCTCAGTGATGCTAGATCGGAGAAGGGTGATATTGGTCTTCAGGTGATCTGCCTGCATTCCGGTTGCAGAATCGTTATTCTGGGTGGGAAAATAGTGCGGTGGGATGCCGCTCGGAAAGCTGGAAAGAGGGTTCAACACGGAGCATCAGCTCCGAGCGGCCATGATGGGCTGGCTCCTCCTCCTGGTTTAACTGGAGTATTCAAGGAGGGCACCAAATGTCCCCTTAAAAGCAGTCTAATGGTGCTGGCAAGAACCCCCATCCTGTCCCAATAAAGTAAGTCCTGTCTGGGAGGTGGTCACACCTCCATGTGAAAGGAAACCTATTGTACTGCCTTTCCCTGTTCGAGCTTGCCTCAGCAGCAGGAGCGCATAATCGTGTCTATGGTCAGCAGCAGCCATAGTTTGCTGTCCGGGTCTAGAAGACTGGTACCGGGAGCACAGAGGGCCTCCTGGAGGAGCTTTACAGTGCATACCTCCAACACCATGATTCCAACATGTTTGATACCAAACACAACAGGGTTAGTTTCAGCAAGTTTAGAGATAGCCATCGTGTAATGACGCATGGCCACTCTATATATCGTAATGGCTGATGCACTAACAACCCGGACGAATGGACTCCGAAGGTTGTAGGGGTGTCCTGCCCATGCAGGGGCACCCTCACCCTTACAATCGAGCACCCTGCCTTCGGGATTGAAAGGCCTGCCTTAGGGGTGACTTATAGGTTTTAAGTGTAGTGAGCTCAGATATAAGAAAACTTATATCTGTCGTAAGTGGTGCTAGCACCAGCTTACACAGGCTACAATGGCAGGCCTGCAGTCACAATTTAAGTGGCCGCCTATGGGTGACATAATACATTCTGCAGCCCATGGGAGACCCCTGGTGTACCTATGCCCTGGGTACCTTAGTACCATATACTAAGGACTTACAAGGGTACACCAGTAGCCAATCTGGAGTGTGTCTAAGTACTCACCATGTCCAATTTAGGGGAGAAGCACAGAGACTGGGGTTCTGATTAACAGGATCCCAGTCAGACTAGTCCGTAAAACATAATGACACCAGAAAACAAGCATTTGCAATGCAATAGGTCTCGCATTACTGATAGTTTGAGGTATTGGCGTTGCAAAACATAATGCAACACCAATAGCTCATACTTTCAGTAATGTGAGACATAGTGCATTGCAAATGCTAGCGTAGTGAGCCAGGAACCAGCATTGAATTGTCTCAAGGCAGTACCGCAAGCTGCTCCTAGAGGTCCCTCAAGAGCAATGTACCAGCACTGCATGTCTAGGTGCAGTACCGCAAGCTGCTCCTAGAGGTCCCTAGTGAGCAAGGCACCAGCACTGCATGTCTCGGTGCAGTACCGCGAGCTGCTCCTAGAGGTCCCTAGTGAGCAAGTCACTAGCACTACATGTCTAGGTGCAGTACCGCAAGCTGCTCCTAGAGGCCCCTATTGAGCAAGGCACCGGCACTGCATCTCTCGGTGCAGTACCACAAGCTGCTTCTAGAGGTCCCTAGTGAGCAAGGCACCAGCACTGCATGTCTACAAAATTGGAGTTATTGGCATTATAAATGGCAATATTTTTTTACCTAGCCATGTTGCAGGGTGCAGTACCATATGTGGCTAAAAGGGGACCTCTTTTGGTCACATATGGTACTGCACCCTGCAGAAGATATGGTAAATCCACCTTACCCATAATGCATTGCAAAGAAGACAGTACTACGAGTACATTCAAATAGCAATGTCCATATATACAATTAGTAGCTTTGAAATGTGACAAAATAATTATTACATTAATTTCGGATTAGGTTGTACTCTGTGTGGAGCTGATGAAGGGAAATTTATAGACGGTCTCATATAAATGTTAGATGTTCTAGTGAGTGAAGTAACCAGTGCCAGCCTAGCTTAGGACCAAGTGTGTGTCCTGCCTGAAGCTTTTTATGAAAATAGTGCCTTGAGGCTATAATTAAAACCAAGGGAGTAACAACACATGTAACAGGGGGTGTCCTCATGGGAGGTTACAAGAAGAGACAAGGTGGTACTAAGGAGGGACTACTAAGTCTTTTGACCAATCAAAAGCCACCATTTACAAAGGACAGGGACAGGAGCCAATTAAAATGATGGGCGGAAAGTGGGTGGAGCTTTATGCCTCTATCCTGAATACAGCATGTCTCGAAGAGACAGCGCAAGCGATGCCCAGGCGAGACCTAAAAATGGCGTAACTCACAGTGACCCACATGCCTGAAAACATTTATCACTCAACCTATAAATCATAGCAAATTACAATATATATAATCACCAAGACCATATATAATTATAGAGCCGCACTACTATACAACTACCTTACGACAAATGCAAGAGAATAGCTCACCCCGACAACAAAAATCTTTGTTACTAAGTCAAAGAGAATGGATCTGGGTTTCAGGAACTACATGGATTGGAGAACTGTTTGCGGAAAAGAGGCCGAAGCCCCTTCTACCTGGGTCTTATAGCTTCTCAAATATCCCATGTCACATTAAATTGCATGGGAGTCACAGCACTTGATCTACCGTAGACCCAGCATATGGAATCGCCCATGGTCATAGTGGCTTTTGGAGGAACATGGTCCAAGCTTTCTCAGCTGAATTGGGAAGAGCCTGACATGCAGCTGAAGCTACCCACTCTTCTCCATACACTGTAATGTACCTTCAAGACTACAAGTCAGTCCTGGGAATCACAAGCAATAATGTAAAGTGCATGGTGATATTTTTTGATGCCATTCTTTGCTACGCTCACTCTGAAGTTTCACAGGTGAAGTCCCAAGGATTAAACAAAACAAAGTGCTTTTTTGGCCTTGCGGGGTCCCTGTGGGACCCCCCCAAGAGACCTAAGGGTCAGGGTATTCCTACTCTACCCCCTTTTCTTTTTTTTTAAATGTTTTTTTGAGAGTCAGCTCAAGCTGAGTCCCAAGATGGCTGCCAACACTTCCTGGTTTGAAGTTTTGGCAGCCAATCAGATCTCAACACGAGATCGGGTGGCGTCTCAGTTGCTCCGCGTCCCTATATATACAAATTTTCTTTTCTTTTAATAACTCCGCAATTACTTAACGGATTTACACCAAATCACAAAAAGGCACTTCCCTGGACCACCATCTACCTTTCTGCCAAATTTGCTGTAATTCTGTTCAGCAGTTCGGGCTGTAGCCATGTCTAAATATCCTGTGGAAATTAAAATGGGAAAAACACGTTTTGGGGCCCCCCTTTTTCTCGGCCATCGCTTGACGGATCACCCCAAAACATTCAAGACAGCAGCTAAAGTGAGTAGCAAACCCGTTTTGAAACTTTCATGAGGATTGATCAAACAAAGCCAAAGTTATTAGCAAATGAAAAAACTCTTTTCCTATGGCAACTAGGTCCTACCTATAAGTACCTACGGTGACCGCCAGTAGGTGATATATATATATATATATATATATATATATATATATATATATATATATATATATATATATATATATATATATATATATATATGCTTGAAGGATATATATATATATATATATATATATATATATATATATATATATATATCCTTCAAGCACACTCTCCGCACTTCCACCCTGGCGAACAGAGAGAGACGGACCCGGATTAATCTGGCAGGTAAGATGTCTTTATTTTCTCCCTCTGCGACGCGTTTTGAGCACACTGTGCCCTTGATCACACAAGAAAAACAGCGTCCGCCATTGCAATTTTAAATGCCGGGTGTCCACCCCCCTGTGTCACATGATCATAGAAATTGAAGAAATACTGTTCTTACAGGTACGCATTACATTGTGGTCTCACATCGGAGAATAACTTATCCACAAAATCCTGTGTACATAATCATCATCGTGATAAATTACTAAATGACAATAATTGAACATTGTAACTTATGAGTTCTTGACCATGCTGATCAGCAATGATAAAACAGTGACGACCTCTGTGAAAAAAAATCGCAATTGTGCAAATGTGCAATAACGGACGTATTGTTGTTTATGCAACACATAATTGGATTTAAAAATTGTTAAAAACCATTTGTGCATAAATTCATAACGTAGATGTCAACATAAAAATAATCATGTAAACAACGTTAATATATTTCGCCTCAGACAGTGGCCACAATCTGCGCCTTACATTGCCACTCTTGATGAATACTTTCTGCATGAATGCATGTTTCAAAATTGCCTTTATATTATACTCATGTTATAATATGAATGGCATCATCTACAGAGTTAAAAATAATTGTAATGCCACTAGTGCCTAAAACTTGATGTAAAATGCTTCCATATCTAGCAGTTTGTTATCATGTGTAAACATGTGATATTAAATAAAGTGCTTAGTGCTCCTACAATATCTAAAAAATCGTGTTAAATTCATATGTTAAAACCTGTGGACTTAAAAACCCTAGTCTAAAATCTAATTGACACCCCATATCTAAAGTGATAGCGACTAAAAAGCAGTATAATTAGACACTATTAAAAAAAGTGCATACAAATATTTATAAAAAAGGCAAAGAATCTATATATACAAAATATCAATATACATAACATCATCAGATGTAAAGTACTTCTTGACTTACTCGAAACAAAATTCCATACAAATATTGTTCTTTCTTATGTGCGATTACTACAGGAAAATTCATACTCATTGAAACTGCTCATAGAAAATTGTACATATCCTCAGTGGTATTTAATCCATTGGGTGCCTTACTGTCTAGATCTAAAATAATACGTGTTTCTAGTTGTCGTAGTAACTTTTCCCTATTGCCACCTCTTCTAAGTGGTTCAATAGCATTAATCACGTAGTATGTGAGGCAACCCAACTCATTATCATGTACTGCTTTAAAATGTCTAGCGACAGGATATGCATTATCATTGTTCACAATTGCTCTGAGATGCTGCAATATCCTGACATGCACCTGCAGCTTGGTACTCCCAACATAACGCAAGCCGCAGGTGCACGTCAGGACATACACAGCATACTCAGTTCTGCAGCTGTAGCTGCCTTTGATAGCCACCCTTTCGTCTGAGAATGGGGTAGTATAGTGAGTAGTGTTGATGGCAAACTTGCATGCACGGCAAGAAGAACATTTATAAAAGCCCTGTCTTGGCTTGAGCCACGTGCCTGCCATGCTTAATTCTGGACTCATGTTTACTAGTTGGCTTCTCATAGACCTTGGTTTCCTATATGTAATGACTGGTAACTCTGGGAGTCTAGTTCCCAACACTCCATCCGTCAGAAGAATAGGCCAGTTTTTTCTGACAATAGACTTAATCTTTCTTTCTTGTCTGCTATAAGTGGTGATGAGGCGGGGGTTTATCTCCTCATTTCCATCACCACTCACCGCCTCCATAGAAAGTAGTAAAGTCTCTCTTGGCATTTCTTGTGCTTTCGCTACAGCCTTAGTAAGCACCTTTTCACTATAGCCTCTTAGTCTCAGCCTTTTCAACGTGTCTTGTGTGCATCTTTCAAATTCTTGTGATGTACTACAGATGCGTTTTAGTCTGAGTATCTCTCCATAGGGTATACTCTCAATGAGGTGTTTTGGGTGTCCACTACTGGCATGCAGTGTGCTATTTCCTGCTGTGGCTTTTCTGAATAAAGTTGTCTCCAGTTTGTTGTCATTAATTAAAACCTGTACATCTAAGAAATCTATCTTGGTGCTACTAATGTTTGAGGTGAAATTGAGGTTGCTGGAATTGTCATTTAGAGTCATAATAAAATTCTTAGCACTCTCCTCATCCCCCTTCCATACAATGAATACATCATCGATGTATCGTAACCAATGTAGCACATGATGTACATTATGAACTTTTTTAAGGACCTGTTCCTCCCACCAGCCGACATGCAAGCAAGCATAGCTGGGGGAGAAACAGGATCCCATAGTGTAGGAAGGTGGAATCTGACTATATGGTTGCCCCCACTTTTTTATGG